>CM031240.1:433535848-436229933 GCA_018340775.1 Taxus wallichiana var. yunnanensis
TCTTATCAGCTGAGTTATTGCTGATGCTTCCATCAGGAAATACCCGCTTGACCAATAAGATATCGTAAGGGCTCTTGATTTAAATTTAAGAGTTCTTGTGATTATTTTATTCTAGATTCTTTTTAATTTTCTTCATCCATGCTTTGACATGCTACTTCCCCAAACCTCACAACCCTAAAGTGTAACTAGAGTAACCAGAAATCCAAAGAGGGGTTGCTTAGTTTTCCAATCCCAAAGCTCAACTTTCCTACACCTATTTTGAAGTAGGTAAGATGATTTCCAACCTCCCTATATCCTTTTTCTCTACATGTTTCCCATCTCATCTTGTTGTGAAAATCAATCCCAAGATATTTATATTCTGTAACAATTTCCAAAGGACTCCCCTCAAAAATAAAGTTAATTTGCTTCTCTTTCCTTTTTAGGGAGAAAATCATGATTTTTGTTTTTCTAATGTTCACTTGCATCCCGACTTCCTGGAAAAATAATTCTAAAGCTTTTAGATGCTCCCTCAATCCTTGAGTTGTTGTTGAAATTAGGATAAGATCATCAGCATATAAGAGAAACTTCCCCACATAATTAGCCAACTGTACACCCCCTCCTTCACTTTAAGTAACCATTCTTCAAGCTTGTCAATGTATAAACCAAACAAAGTGGGAGAAAGAGGGCAGCATTATTTGACTCCAATGTCACTACCAAAAATTCAGACATGCCTTCTCTAGTTTTGATTTTAGATCGACTTTCTCATACGAGTCCATGCACTACTACTCTAAAATCATCAAGAATCTCAAGTTCCTCCATCCTGTTCCAAAGTTTGTATCTAGGAACCATGTCAAATGATTTCTTAAAATAAAAAAAAATAGAAAGCTTCATGTCCTTGGTTATCTCATACCTTTTCAATCAATTTCGTATGAAAAAGAAGAACTTTGAAATAGTCTATGGACGGGGCGAATTAATGGTCATGAGCACCATAGGCGTAAATGGATTCCTTTAAGATATTCAATGGTGTTCTTTATAATTTATAAATGTGTTCCACAATTTCTAACACTGATGAAAATACATATCCAATAAATTAAGGCCATAATTTTTGGCATCAAAGTTTTTCAAAGTGGTTTTAATAATTTTATCATGAGATATAAAAAGCAAGGAGCCATGTGTTGTTTCCCAAGCTCCCAAATGTTTCAAATAATTGAGAGAGTGGGTACAAGAAACCTGGTGAAGGTGTTGTAAATTTCCACTCCACATGCACCATATGATTTGTGAATTCTGTATTGCCAACTACAAATAGAATTATTCAAAAGTCAAACCCATGTAAAGTTCCTCTCCCACATGATCGTGCCTTATGTATTACCAAACATAAATTAAATTATTTGATAGGAAGTGATAACATCACATAATAAATAATAAATATTTTTATCTACACAATTCATCTTGATTTTTCCTTGATAATTGTTGTTCATTCCTCTGAATATTTTCTATTTTAGAAATATTATTTTAATCTACTGATTAAAAAGTATAAGAACGAAAGAATAATCATAATATATTTACATCATAAATCATTTGACTCGAAGGATGCTTCAACATCAAAGAAAATTCCATACCTTTTTTAAAGAATTCGCACAAACACTTGGGGCAATGAGTATTTCTCATATTGAATGAATTGGGTTCATCATTTGTATTAAATATAGTTGTTTGAATTATAAATGATGCAACTAAATTTAATGTAATTTTTTACCTCCCCTTTCCTTTCATCTCCTATCAACTACCTAGGTTACGTAAGGGATGATCCACCCTTGTCTATGGGAAGCCATCAAACAATGTTTAAAAGTGTTGGGCCTCAAAATATTGGCTAAGTACCAAAGGGCACGTGAGCACGTGAGACCAATAGGAAGAAGGGTGCATGGGGAGAAGTGCGCATGACAAGGGTTTAAGAAGGGTTTAGGAGAAACTAGGGTGCACACACAAGGCAATACATAGGGTCTAAGGACTTAGCCATATTCAGCATTCTAGAGGCACTTGAGGAAAAATGTGACCCGTAGGAATACTTGAGTGGATAAGGTGCCCATCCTAGAGACTTGGTGGTCAAGGAAAGAATATTACACATATGGAATATTCTTAGGAATACATCATTATAGGCAGGTGGAGAGCTCGGAGTAGAATAAGCATGCATCATTGGAGGACCACATTAACACTTGGCATCTGATATGCTCCTAAAGAAAGGCATGGCGGTGGGTGTTGATCCTATAAGAAGAGATGCTTGGGTAGAAGAAGAGAGATAGATGAAGGCATGAAAAGAGACATCAAGATATAGAGCATGGGAACAGTGAAGCTCTACAGATAATACTAGGAGGCCTTAGGAGTTGGGGTTCTCATTAGAGGACTGTAGGAATGTTATCATGTCTAAGGGATGGGTCTAAAAATTTTGTAATAAAGAAAACATAGCTATGACCTCTAATATATGGGTTAGATCCTTGTCTTGATACATTTGGTCTGATATGACCCTTTTGAATGTAATGTGGTTGTTGAGACTATGATCAATATAAATATATGGCTCTATTCTGAATATATGATTGGGGTGCAAACCCTAGTGTTATTTCCTTATATTTTATGGCAGATATGTTCTTTGTATTTCATGTCATGATGTTTCTCTTATTATTAAATGTTTGGGTATAAGGATATGATAGCTCATGTTGTGCTTTTACATGACTATTCACTTCTCTGCAACTAATCCTATAACAATGGAAAGATCTTCTCACAATGCTCACATAAATGAGGGGCTTGACACCTGCATGTGCCTTAGGTGAGCAGCCAGTGCCCGCTGGGTAATAGGATGATGCGCATGGGGTTAAATGTTACTATATAGGTAAAAATGACTATAAAAGTAGATATTTTTTTAGATTAAAAATGTAAAAACATACCAATGGCATGATATTTTTTTAACAAAATACCGTAGTGAATTATGTTCTCACAGATCATGAATGTGAATCATCTAAATCCCCACTTCATTTAATAAGAGGATTGGTTATCTCACTTACATCTACCATAATTTTTGTATTTGTAGTTTTTACTTCTTGGTGATTTCAAAATAAATAAATAAAAGGAAGAGTATTGTTTTGGTAAATTAAATGATTTCCAAGATCAATACATTAAAAAGATTGACTTATTTATTGTTCAACAAAAAAACTATTTTAAATGTTAGCCTTGCTCCCGAATCATGGCCCGTGATAATGAATGAAAATTTAGATGATGAAATAGGATAACAAAATCCTCCAAACCAAGCTAAACTTGAGTTTTTGTAAAAACATATCACTTGTACTCTTTTAAAAAGTTAATAAAACATGATTTTCAATTACACATAAAACACCTATCTAAACCCTATAGTAGGAAATTAAAGGTTTGACCATGTTCCCTGGTGATGTAAAATGTCACATCAACTTTAAAAATGACTCTAGATGATCGCTTGATCATTTATTGTCATTAATCTAGGAGCCTATTTCACCATTTCACACCATTAGACAATTGTTGAAAGTTGAAAATTTAGTTTGGTTTTTGCTTGTGATTTGGGCCCCATATTGAGAAATGGAATTCTATCTCATACCTCTATAATTTCTTCATAATCAATCATTAACATTAAGAAAATCACCTTCGAATCTAGTTTTGTAAGGGGTTTTTATAGGCCTCTGGTCATTTTACAAGGGAAAACTATTGCAATTAAGATAATCAACCCTAGAAAGGTAGTTGTAGTTTGAACCTCGTCACAACATTTGAGCTCCATCAAATTTTAGGGTTTTCTTGTAGATAGGAGTGTAGATGGAAATTGACACATTTTTTTGTTTTAGTCTCGAAAATTGGGTTTTGAACTCAATTTATAAGCCATTTTCCCTAGATTTCCCGTTTTAAGTAAACTTTCAACAATAATGAGAAAATTGTTGTGGAACATCCTCCTAGTAGAATAAATATTGAAAAAAGTGTAGACATGATTACATGACTGCATTGAATTCTCTTATGTCACTTTTTTGAGAAAATTTCTTGTGGGAAATATGGTGTTTTTCTCGATGCAAACTAGAATTTACCGTAAATAACCTAGGTGTCTTGACACAATACTCAATTTAGACTGAGTGCTCACACGAAGTGTGCAAAGGTACTGCACCCCTTTTTAGGGTTACTTGTGCAGGATGTTAGAAAGATGAAGAGTTGATGCATTCAAATTCATAAATAGTATAACATTCTATAGAGCATATTCCAGATCTAAATCTAAAGAGTAATGGATTCAAAAAATAGCCATAATGAGTTCAACCATTCAAGATCTAGTTATAATTATGTTTAGTAACTTGAATTAGTCAATACACTCCATTATATTAAACAAAACAAATACATAAAATCTTCTTATAATAAGTAGTACCATAAGTTCATGCATGCATCAGATCTGGAAGCATAACTTCACAATAGCTCATATTCAATCCTCCTATACTACGTAGATCACTACATATTTATAAGGGTGGGGAATTTCCCTTCACCACTTACATAATTCCAAAAATAGGTCACATGCTAAAAATAGCCATGCACCTTTACAATAATAGACACACATGCAAGTACGCTAATAATAGATCTCTTCTGGTTAACTGACACTAATAATTATATTATTAACTTGAACCCATACAAAGTGCTTAGTAAACACTTCTAAAAAAAGTGCCTATGCATGTTGCACAAGTCTTTATCTAGTTTGTGTGCTTTGCACACTTTGTCTCCAAAAATAGCTTGTAATCTTGAAAATGGATGTCTTGAATCTATCCTTGTCTTTTGCGTGCATTTCCTTTCCTATTCTTCCACACCCTATTCCCACATGCAAACCTTCTATGTTCCTTTTGCTAAGTGTCACACTTTGTCTTCTCAACATTACCCCACACAAAATTGCATTGCCGCCCTGGAAATGGTTGCCTCTTGATACTTTTAAAGAATAAAGAATGGGAATGAAAGGAAATTAAAGAATCACTTTGTACAAAGAATGAACTTTCACCCTGTAACATCCTCTGTTTCAACTGGAAGAATCAACTCCAGATATTCTTCTTTGATTTCAGCCTCTAAAGCTTTCCAATCACTTAGTGCGGCTTCTACCTTTTCCAGAATATCTGATGCAATAGAGTCTAACTCTTCTTGCACAATATCTTCCTTCTCGTTCTATAATACTATAACAATGTTGGACATTGCAGTCACCCTTCCTTCCAGAATATCCATCTTCTGTCTATATAAGTTTTCCAATTTCATCTAGCCTTGTCTTTATGGGGGTCTTGGGCTGCTGCAAGGGCCTCACGCTTTTTCTTTACTAGTTCCAATCACTCTGCATGCCCCAAAGTCTCATCCTTCATGGCCTTTAGGACTTCATTGTCTTCTACTATGGTCCTGATCCTTATTACTACCTCTGGAGCTGCACATATATTTTATGCTTGGTTTTCTTTCCTCAGCTCTTCCTGCAAAGTTTGAAGAAACGCTTCATAAGATGAAATATTTCAAACCACTGAAGCCCTTGACCTCTCTACTTCCTACTCGGGGTCATTTGGCATTTGCATTTGAACTATTTTGTCCTCAAGCACCAAATCAACTAAGGTATGCACATAATGCATATCCAAAGGGAACTTTTTGGGTACCTTGGACTCCAAGTGCGGTCTCGCTTAATGAACATGATTGTTGTTCTCATGTGCCATGATGATGAGAACCCCATTATTCTTTTTCTCTAGGTATTTTTATCCTTTTAAACATGTTATTTCTACATCTTTAGCTTTAATATCTTCTCGTATCACTTTAATAGTTGCAGCTTTATCTACATTCCTGCACACCATCTCTGTAGATACTTTCACTAAGGCATTACTCACCTGTTCATCAGACATAACCATGGGTTTGATGGTTATGTTTCTATTCTATGGTTCCTTTCTCATTCTTCTTAATACATAGGAATCTTCACATACATAAAAATTGGGCTCATCCATGTGAGTTTGCATAGACCATGACAACTGTTTGTTCATGTGCGTGGTTGCCATGTCAGGGTTTATCAACTCCCATCCATACAAGTCCTTGAGGCCAACAATATTTTGAAATCACAGGCAGAAAATTTTTAGTTGTGTTCTGCCATATCCCATGATTGGTGTAACATCTTCCCCACTTTCCCTTTTTGTTCTATTCCCCTTAGGAATTTGAGCGCCAAGGTTTGGAATTGGATCCTCTATGTCCTGAGTAGTATCTTTCTCTATTTCTCCTAGATTCTTTACTCCTTCTTCATCCTTCATTTCTTCATCCTTGGGTTCTTCCACATCCTTTGGTGGTACAGGAGTTCCAGGCATGCTCTTTGTAGACTCCTCCACCTCCTCATCTAACTTCAAATTTCTCCTTCTTTTCTCAGTTATCTCTTTCTGTGGAGAGATTCATGGTGATATTTGTACCAAATGTGGAGTTCTTATGCCTTGTTCTCTCTCTCTCTCTCTCTCTTGAACACCGCCTTGAAATGGTGCTCTCCTTGGACTACTTCCAAGTCCTCTTCTTCTTCTTGTTCCTATGGTGGGGTACTTACGCACTCTGTCTCTATTTTGTCTGTAGGCTACCTCCAACCTCTATGTACCAAGCTACCACTATCTTCTCACCCTTATTCCTCATCATATACCTCTATAGGTTCTATGGGATTTGGAGACGGTATGTTTTCCACTATATGCTTAGCCTTAGATAGCCCTATGAGTGCTAACTCATTCTCCACATATTTTTTATTCTCCAAATTAGGCTTAAGATGAAGGTATACGAGCACTGCTCTAGTGTCCCCGATTGCCAAGCTTACAGGATTCATGTTTATAACATATGAGATAAGTATTTCAATAGAGGAAATTTTCCCTGGGTATACATATGTCTTCCTCAACATGCGGTAGTCATAGTCTACCTTTTCTCGCAACAACAAAATTCAGGCAAAGCATGTATCGGTGAAACAGTGTGACGATGCCGAGAAGTAGCATGTTGTGAAGGCATATAACAATTCGCACCATGGGCTCAAATTCCCATCATTCATAGAAAATCACATGATGCAAAAGTGCTGGTACACGTTGAATTGTACTGCCTTACCCACCACTGACAGTAACTCCTTAGGAATGTGACACTCCTCTTCAAATGTTGTGTGGAGCCTATCATACCACATCTCCACCCTCTGTGTGAATGGCCCACTCATTGACCCTTCACATAAATATTTTTCAAACCTTTGTGTATGGGATTTATTCTCCATGGGATACTCCCAAGATCTTGTCCTTTGGCCCATCAGGAACTCCAATCTCCATAAATACCAAAGAAAGAAAAACAACACCAAAAATAATTTTGTCACCTATGTGTGCTTCCTCAATAATTTTTTCACCTATGTGTGCTTCCTCAATAATTTTGTCACTCTATGTGAAATTCTCCTTGCGATATGCAGCCGCATTATATTCACTTGCAACCACCTCTCTTGGGCATTCAACAATATTACCGGATGTGTTGCTACCTGAACCACTTGGGTACTTCTTTAATTTTTCAATATCCATCCCATGTGGACCCTTTGTGTATCCTAACTCTTTCCGTGTTTCCAAGATTGTTGTTTTATCTGTTAGATCACTGACAAGGTCTACCCCTATGCCCTTTAATCATGTTAGTGTCGAGATCAACATTGTTGTAATCCTTATCCTTCTTCCAAAAAATAGAAGAAATCCTCATGGACTTTTCTCATTAGCCACTGGTAAAGAGGTTCATATTTTCCAAAGTATGGGAGCTCATACAACTGGTACACTCCTACTTGTTTTAAAATTTTCTCCCCAATGTCATCATACACACTAGCATATCCTCCACCGAGTGTTTTTGGTCTTTGTACTGAACAACACATCTAATTCTTTCTTATTATTAGAGGTGCGGTGGTTGTAATCACTCACCTTGTAGCTACGTATGTGGGAATCCCACTCTTTCCCAACTATCACACCTTCTAGATACTACATCTCTAAGAAACTACTCTCGGGAGAAATTTCAACTTCGCCTCCACTTTCTTCTTTCCTTTGGCTCTTATAACAGGTGATTTCTTTGGTGCCATATGAAAATCTCACCTTTTTGTCCTTTGTGGTGCGTAAATGTGTCTCCTTCTATCCTTTATAGTGATAAAGTCCAAACCCTAGCTTGAATCCACGTGCCCTAGTTGAAATCATGTGCCCTAGCTCTTTTGCAACACTCCACTTTGCTCAAACCCTTCACAAATGGGGACACAAGCTTCTTTTGCACACAAATATACTCTCCACGTCTGGTTTCACACTCTCCACACCTCAATACTCTTTGCTCATCTTGGCCACACTTAGCTCGTTTAAATTCTTGTGATTACAATGGTAAAAATGAACTTGCATCACATCCTTATATAGATTTTCAAAAAGTTAGTGCATTTATTGCTCCTTCACCTACCAATGATTCCTCATTAATTGACCATTTTACAATTCCCATGCGGTACATCTTTGTGCCTCATATATAACCTTCTATCCTTCCTACCTTCTAACTACATAATTCTCTTCAACACTATTCCATGTGCCTCGAGTATCTTACCACCGTGCCTTCTCTTGGTAGTCCCCATAGTCATTGCTTACCTCACGTTATACTGTTCCTTTGTTTATCTCCATCTATGGTCATTATTTGGAAGTAATCCTATTTCTACCAACTCTCCAAACTTGAATAACACATGTAGCAGTTTTTTTCCTTTATGTGTACCCATTTTTCAATAGCCACCCCACACAAATGGTATGTAAAGTCCTCTACACATAAAAATTCTTCAAACAATAATTAGCTTCTAGTGCACAAACACAATTATTACAAAAAAACCTACTAAATTCACAAATCATAGCGACGAAGAAGGAAATGCATTTAAGGAATAAATAATTGAAAACCTAATCTAAATGGCAACACTTCCTTATTACAAACACCAAGAAGACTTATTTATAGTAGGGCTTCAACCTACTCCCGTTGAAGTAACTGGGTAATCTGTATTCCATCAAGTGCTTCTAACTAACAAGCTCTTGTTTCAAGTATGTAAGTGATAACATATGGTCCTAACCAATGTACTTTAATTTTTCCTGGATAGCGCAGAAACTTAGAATCATAAAGAAACACCATCTGTCCTATCTCAATATTTTTTTCCCTGATGTGCCAATCATGTCATGATTTTTTCCTGCATTTTCCTACTTCTTACTCCAGCGTGTGATTTATCTTCACTCATCCAAGTTAATCAATGTTTAAATTCATTCTTCTAATGCTTGTTCATTAGCTAGACCTCCAGTGTGTGCAATACGCAAAGAAGGTAACATGAATTCTATAGGAAGAACTACTTCTGTGCCAAACACCAATTGAAAGGGTATGACCTTGTTTAACTGCTTGTATGTTGTTCTATACGCCCAAAGCATGACAAAAAATTTATCATCCCAATAATTTCTTCTAACATCACAGTTTTTTGTCAATGTCTGGATAAAAATCTTGTTGAAAGCCTCAACAATCCCATTTTCCCGAGGATGATATGGTGTAGTCTTATGGTGTGAAATCATGAAATCATCCACTAATACCACGATTGCCTCATTCAAAACATGTGTTCCCCTATCACTTTTTAAAATCAATGGGCATTCATACCTTGTAATAATATTTCCCAAAGAAACTTGGCTGTTATAGCTATCGTACAATTCTTTGCAGGTGTTGCTTCTGTCCACCTTGTCGGATAGTTTGTGGAAGAGATGATATAACACGATCTAGTCCTACACGTGGTTGGTGACATAGGACCCAAAAAATCTATAGCCCATTTCTCAAATGGTTTTGCACTAAGAATAAGTCATAATGGATTTGATCTCTTTGTCCAAGTTTTCCAAGGCACTGATAGTGATCACATGACTTGCAATATGCCTTACAATCCTTATACAACACCTCCCACCATAATCCAACAAGTATAATATTACACACGGTGGCATCACCTATATAGTGCCCACTGCCGCATACCACCATGAGCCTCTTCCATGATATTTGTGTGCTCATGTTCTAGTACACATCGATGCAATACTTCATCTTGGCCTAACTTGTACAAGTCACCGCTAATCAACATAAATGGTGCCGTGCAAATGGAAAGTTGTTTCTTTTCTAAGGATTTCATTCCTTCTAGCACCATACCTGTACGTAGAAAGACAACAATGTCCTCTAATTCGATGGCACGTGTTGTAACCGGTATAACTATGCATCGGATATGGTATATTCAATTTCTGCGTGTCTTCTCCCGAATGTATCTCGGATAGATGTTTTAGTCCGAATTACTTTTCCCTGGTTTTACCACAACTCTAAAATCAAATTATTTGAATTAGAGTACCCATCAACATATGTGCCCCTATAAAATAGGCTTGTTTACAAAATAATTCAATGTAATGTGATTGGTATAGAATACAAATGGTGTTGTTAGTAGGTCTTGTCTAAATTTATGTAGTGCATAAATCACGAGAAAAGCTTCATGCTCTGTAGTTGTATAATTCTTCGCTACATGAGTCAAATTTCTACTAGTAAAATAGATTGGATGATCTATAATACCTTCTCGAGCCAAGCTAACACTTTGCACCAATGGCCATCCTAGAAGCGTCCACATGTACATAAAATGGTTAGTCCCACAAGGGAAATCCTGAATAGGTGCTATAGTAAGTTTCTTCTTCAATGTCTCGAATGAGTGCTACTTTGTGGTTCCCCCGGTAGAATGTAACTTTACTTTTAGTAACTCCTCTAAGGGTGTGACAACCTTAGAATACCCTTTAATAAATTTCTATAATACCCAGTGTGACCTAAGAATCATGCACTGACTTTGACCGGTAGGCTCTTCCAGTCGATAATGACTACAACCTTTGCTGGATCAACCAACAAACCTTCCTTGTAGATGATGTGCCCTAACAATGTGCCAAAAGGTGTAGCAAATACACATTTCTTTATGTTCAAAGAGATGCTTAACTATTGACATATTTCAAACATTAAGCGTAAATTGTCACAATGATCCTTAACAAGTCCATACACCATCCATTCATCTAAATAAACCTGTAAGAATTTGTGAATAAAATCCTTGAATGCTTTGACAACTATGCACGAGAATTCAACAGGTGCATTTTTTAGACCAAAAGGCATCACAATATAGGAAAAAATTCCCCATTTAGTGGTAAAATTAGTCTTTTTCTGATCCTACTGTGCAATCCTAACTTGATGATACCTAGAGAATCCATCTGTAAAGGAATAGATATCAGGTCCTATAACACCTTTTAATATTTCCTCTGTGAATGGCATAGGGAAGGGATCAGTCACAAATACAGCAGTCATCTCTGTATAGTCCACATAGATCCTCATATGACCATATTTATTTATATTGATCACTATTGAACTAACCCATTTTGATCCATCCAGGGGCTTGATGATTCTAGAATTCAACATTTTGTCAATTTCTTCCTTGACCTTTTTGTGCAAATTGGGGTTCATCATGTAGGGTCTCTTCCTGACAAGGAATGCACCTTCCTTAGGCTTTATCTTCATTTCTCCTAATGATTCATGCATGCTTTTTAGTTCATGGTATCCCATAGGAAATAAGTTATGATAATATTGTAGTAACTCAATGATTTTTTCCACTTCAGAGTTAGACCAATAATCCCCAATTATTGCCTCTTTTGGCTTAGCATCTGACCCAATATTCACTTTCTTTGTTTTCATAGGTTCATGATAGGCACATGTGGTCTTATCTATACTTTCCAAAACCTCACGCCAACCTGTTGAATGATCTATATCCAAATTTTCTACTTCTTCATTATCCACTACGTAGACCATATTTCCTTGTGCTTTATTAAGGTAAGCACACTTAAGTAGTGTGACATCTATCTCTGTTTCTTCAAAAACGTGCTCTGAGTCATTTCCATCAAATAACTCTGAATGAGTTATTCCACATTTTCACTTTGTCTCCCATAGTTAACCAATTTATAACCCTTAATGCCTCTTCTATTATAGGTTTAGTACAGAAGTAGTCAATAGTCTAGATCATTCCTGAAATCAAATCCTGCTAATTTCCATTCTCTCTATGGAGTTACACATATACATACCAAACACATGCATAACCTTATAAAGTGGAATAAAATTTTTACACCCAGTGCAGGTGGTAAAGCTTCCTACCCCTCGTCCGTAGAGTCTCTCACATTGTTGAACATGGTGCTTTGAACAACAAGTTTATTACCATGATAAGTGAAGATTTGAGTAGGTGCATTACTCTTGGAAAATCGAGTAGAAAGAGAAATCCTGATTTCATTCCATCCTACAAGATTATCCTGTGAACCACCCACTAGTGCGTTGCTATCCCGCATAGGGTATATACTAGCATATTCCATCTCTCCAACTGGTCTATCCACTGTTCCTCCATGGTGCACAAAAATACCGTAGGATCTCCTTCTCCAGTGTATCAAGGTACCAAGTTGTTACCTATTCTCTTGATATAACAAGGTCTACTATTCCACACAAATGTTCTTCTTACTTCGTACCCTACCAACTCATAAGTACCATGAGCCCAATTATCACAAGAAATACTTGTAGTATCGCTAATAGACTATGTATATTCCCATTAAAGGATTCTTTCGTTAGATGGATTGAGCACTTTTGGGTCCCAAATGACACATAAATAAATCCTATTCATATCTTCCCGACTCAAAGGCTCAATATAGGGCACATATTTTCCATCTATTAAAAGAATGATAACCCTTTCCTCCTTGTTCTCAAAGTTGTTATATCCCTTGTTGAATCTAATATCAACATTATTTGCATAACGAAAGGGCACCTAAGTAGAGCCGGGAAGTTGTGCCTTACGCAAGTGCCAAAACCTCAAAGTTCCCTATGAACTTGGCCCTTGTATAGTAATGGAAGCATCTTTTAAAACTCTAACAGGGGTGGCCTTGGTTCGATTAGCCATAAACATCACATTAGAATATGGATGTAATGGGGGTCTCCCCATCTGTACCCATGCATCTAAAGTAAGCACATTGAATTCTGCGTCTATATCAATCAATATATTACTTAAAATCCATCCATCCACAACAAAATTCAGAGTGATTTCCTTATCATAGTCTAAGTTATGGGGGAAGATTTGCATGCAGGATTTGTCATCTAGTCTCAATACTTACGCATGGAGTGTTTCCCTTTAGCCAATTCCCTAATAATGCAATGATATTTTATTAGCACAACATTTTGCACACCTACTTCAAGTCATCAATATTAGATTGGACCGTCTATGCTACTTTCTTTTGCTCCATATTCCGTGATTGCTTCTTTAAACATTGTATTTCACCCTGAAGATTTCTGAGTACCTCCATGGTTTCTGATAAACCTCTTTCATATGGACAGATTTGGGTACCATGTGTGTATAACCTCCTCCTTAGTGATGGTAGGCTTCTACTGCAACGCTTCTTTGGCATGTACCGCTTCAATGGGGGTAGTTATCTTTACAAGAAATACCTCAAATTCTAGTTCTAACTTGGGAATCCACTGATTTTCCACAACACGTTATATCCTAACCATCCTTGCACCTTTGTTTTCTTGTTTATGCTACTTATTAAGATGCTCATATAGGTCTGGGAATTCCTCATAACTATGATTATTTCCACAAAAGGAACAAGTAATATTCTAAGGACATTCGCGCTTGTAGTGGTCAGGATATATGCATGTATAAAATGTTCTGCGAGGGAACTCACCTCTTCCACCACCATGGCCTCGGCCTCCGAATCCACCATGGTATCCTCGACCTCTGCCACGACCTCCTTCAAAAAGTCCTTCATTCTGATCATAATGTGCTTGATTGTGATCCTAATCTTGATGCTCACCCTTACCCTTAGATTTATCTGATACTCCTGTCTTTCATACACCAATATATATATATATATATATATATATATATATATATATATATATATATATATATATATATATAGCATCATGGATCTCACCAATCAATCGAATTATTCCATATCATGAGTCATGGACCAAATTTTTTTACAATAACAAGAGACATTATTCCTTATTACGTGTTGCAATAATGGTAAGTGGCTAGCATCATAGTTCAAATGAAATGGATCTACGGGGACAACTATCCTTGGTGTGACCTTCCACTTCATAATCTGTACACAAAATTCCCATGTGCATCTCATGTGTTGAATTTGCTTTGATAGTTTCTCCTACTTTGCTTTCTTATAGCTACAATCATGCTTCCAAAATGGGATCACCCTAGTGTCTATGCTCCCGAATTCCTCAACACACAAAGTTGATTTAAGTGCTTCGTGTGGATCAACGTATTTCTTATGTGACAAATACCTTCTAAAAGGGGTGATTAGACCTCCAATGAACCATTATGGATGTTGGCTTACGTGAATATCGAAAAAGATTAGATAATTTTTTTTTGAAATAGGCATTGTACTCCTTGACACTCTCAAGTAGTACCTTGATTAATATCCTTAAGCATGCTTATACTCTTTTGCTCAAACTTAGGGATGTGAAACTCTTTAAGGAAAGCATCTTTTAATGCTGCATAGTCGATGCAAGTCTAATCGGGTCAAAATTTCATCACTGGCTATGTGGATGTACTTGTAATGTAGTTGAAAATTGACTTGCCCTATGCTCATAAGTTGTTATCCCTTTTACACGCCACAATATTTCACACATGTGCACGTGTTTAACAACATATTTTATGCCCCTATATTCCGTAGACTAAGAGACATCCACGTGAATATTTAGGGGTTGGTGCGGACCTTGCCTGCCTGATCTAGAACCTCCTATGCTTCCTCTACCTCCCGTAACCACCGATCCACTAGAACTAGAACCACCTATAACTCTTGATCCTCCACATATAGCTGGAAGTGGACCGAATATATACTTCCTATGTCCCAACAATAGTATTGAAATGCACCCCTATAGTCTGTGAAGTGTTACCACTCCCAGAAGTGATTCTAAAATTCTATGTGCTTGAATTCTATGCATATGATGCACCTGAAAAGGTACCACCAAACAACAACAAATATGTTTTCCCTTCCATCGATGTACTTGTTATGTGACTTACTCCCACTCTCCCACTGCCTAAATTAAATTGTTGACTATTTGTCACACTATACTATAAAACCAAGTGCAAGGGCTAGGTTTCCAAGTAGATTCAAATGCGCACCCATTGACCAGGTTGTGTCTCTGGTGTGTTTCCACGTGAGCCCAAGGGGGTTCCTGTCATGATTTCCTAAATGGGGAATTCTTGATGCTCCGAATCCATGCCGTATGTGTGAGCTATAAATACTTCATGAGCCATCTCTCTCCTCAATGTCATTCACTCTGTAACATCCCATTACTATCTCCCTCTCGCATGCCTTATTATACTTAAGCTTCCTTTACGCCACTAGGTCTGTCATCTTTCACCAAACTTGCTCTTTCCCCACACGTGGTGGGGTTTAGTTATTCATAGGTCTATTTTCCAATTTCATGGTCACCATCAAAATTTTTATTGCCGGTGAAGTGTCTTGCAAGTAAGTTCCTTGGGACATTGTAAAAATGGAATTCTGCTACCTCCGGGCAACAATAAGTTGAAATTGATTACTCTAGGTTATAACTATTCGAACACCACAAAACCAAGTATCCATGGCACGTGTCTAAATCATATTAGCATCATAAAGGGCCTGAAATTATTCCTACATCTAGACAAGGGCATGATACCTCCAATCCCTTTTAGATGCATAAGCAACCAGCCACTCATACAGTTCTATCGGAAAAATAAGAGAGAAGCTCTCATACAGATTCTGTTCCACCCATGTGTGTGCGTTAAACTGAGATCCAATGTTGAACCTTCATGCGTACTCTTATTCTAGATCTTGTATCCACTCCTCAACACTTGCGAGGGCCAAATGGTATGTCATCATCGCGAACCATCCTGGAAAACAACTAAAAAAGAGGTCCCAGGAATAGAACCAATGATGTAGCCTAAAATTTACCAGAAACAACCCATGCATGCTAACACATCACTAATTTTATATTGAGATCTCACCCGAAGAATGCAAAGGTACCAGGACCCTCTTTAGGGTTACTTGTTCGGATGCTAGCAAGATGAATAGTTGATGCATTCAAATTCATAAATAGTATAACATTCTACAGAGCATATTCCATATCTAAATATAAAGAGTAATGGATTCAAATAATATCCATAATGAATTCAACCATGCAAGATCTAGTTATAATTATGTTTAACACCTTGAATCAGTCAATACACTCCATTATATTAAACACACTAAATACATAGAAGATTCTTACAATAAGTAGTACCATAAGTTCATGCATGCATCAAATATGACAACATAACCCATGCATAGCTCATATTCAAATCATCCTATACTATGTAGATCACTACATATTTATAAGGGTGGGGACTTTCCCTTCATCGGTTACATAATTCCCAAAATAGGTTGCATGCTAAAAATATCCATGCGCCTTTACAATAATAGACACACATGCAAGTGCACTAATAATAGATCTCTTATAGTTAACTAGCAGTAATAATTATATTATTAACTTAAACCCATGCAAAGTGCTTAGTAGACACTCTTCCAAAATAGCCTATGTGTGTCACACAAGTCTTTATCTATTTTGTGTTCTCTGCACGCTATCTCTAAAAATAGCTTGTAATCTTGAAAATGGCTAAGTCTTGAATCTATCCTTGTCTTTTACACGCGTTTCATTTCTTATTCTTCCATGCCTTTAAACATGCCCTATTCCTATGCACAAAACTTCGTGTGAATTTTTCTAAGTGTCACACTTTGTCTGCTCAACATGTTCTCTCTCTTATCTTTCTATATCTCTCTTTAGCTTGAAAATTAATTGAAGCTACATTAATATTACTTACCGAAATATGTTTTTTTCTCTCTATATATCTCTCTAGCTTGAAAATGAAATGATGCCACATTCATATTACTTACCTTCCCTTTTTTTTCGTATAATGTGTTTGAATTCATTATGAATGAAAAATTATTTATGTGTAAAGAATGTTAGTTGGAGAATGTCATGACAACATTTTTGTCGATCATGTTTACCTAATTTGATAGTTTGTAGGTAGTGTGGTGGTATGAAATGTTCATTAAACCAAGTATTAAAAATGTGAATGGTTTATAATATATTTTTCCTACTATAGTAAACATATATATATATATATATATATATATATATATATATATATATATATATATATATATATATATATATATATATATATATATTCCACATTTAGAGGTACTCTTGTATGTTTTGTAAAGAAAAATAAGTTGACTTAATTATATTTGTAATGAATAATTTATGTATGGGAATTCTATAGATAGTGCTTGAAAAATCATAGAAAGTTGCACTTGAAGACTTTTTTTTATCAAATATTGTAATTTTATTATTAAAGGAAGAAAACTTCATTTTATTATGTACGTGTGATAATTAAAGAGAGGATGAAATTTTTTACTTTGTATCTTTATTGTTTAAAATGCATGGAATATTGTGTGATTGGTTAATACAATCAACTCTATAACTTTTACATAGCAATGTGTTAAAAACTTAATCTAGAATGGTAAATGTGGCATAAGATTGAAAAGAAATGGTATTGTGGTTACTAGTATAACTTGTGCTGAATCTTAAAATCTTCTTTACTCCTCATCATTATGTTAATTAAATTATGTTTTCCTAGAATATTATAGTTAAATAATTTATCTTCTTGTGTATCATTTTTAATGGTAATTGTAAATGGGAAGGTGAATATTTAACTTGATAGGTTTTGTAATGCTACTCGAAATATAATTGAACATGATTTCATTAAATTGAACTTAAAAAGTTTTTCCTTGATATAATAGCTATGGAAAAATCTTCACCTTTTCAGGGTAAACTACATCGACTCAAGTATAAGTTAGTGTTGGCTGATATATTCATAAATAGGTGACCCTTAGTGGTATCTTCCTTACAAGATCCTTCTTTGGTATTATTCCTTTAGAAAATCTTGAGTAGATATGAATATCTAACATGGGGACTTAGTAGGATTCCAAGACTCGCTCTATGTTAATAAAGCATGTTGAAATGGTTTATTGGCTAACATTCATGTCATTGAGACCTCGCCTAGTTATTGAGATGGAAGACTTACCTTATGGGTTGCTAGCTTAAGAGGATAAAGATATGGGTGACCCCAATCTTATATCACTCAAATCATACGAGGGGGTATTATTTTACCCTTTCGAGAAGGGTGTGTTTTTGACAAATAAGGAAACATTTGGGTTTTTTCTTCTTATGTGTGACACATCTTTAACATGACCATATTATATACCTTTGTTTGTTTAAGTCAATTAATCCTCCTTCCCTCAAGTGTCATGCCTTTTCAGAAACTGTGATTAGTATGTGGATATCTTTGGGCTTCGTTATATGAATTTTGTGCCTTAGTGGATTATCCTTTGAAGACTCTTTGTGTATAGTTCAATGCATTTTACTTGAAGTAAAGAGTTTTGAGTTAATTGTTGTTAGTATCTTCCTTGGAACCCAATGCTCCCTAATCATGCTCATGGGCCTAAGATAATGACATCCCAATAGTGATTGTGTAGAAATGATCTTAGGATGTCTTTACAAATATGGGATGTTGGGGTGTTACACTTACCCTTATGTTGATCCCTTCATTGCAATGGGGTTGAGTCAAGACTAACACCCCTTCGGGGTCATTGTGAACGAGCCATGTTATCTATGTACATCCCTATAGTTTGTGTCAAGTAGAAGGATATTATATAAGTGATGTGCATCTTAGGCTATCTTTTCTATCATAATGTTAAACCCCCTTGGTGTTGGATAAAACACAATGATTTTTTCATGAGGAATTATACCTGTCGAACACATGAATCCCTTAACTTGAAAATGAACCATAAGTGGCTCACCTATGTTTTTTTAAGGATTCTAGATATTATTGATATATGGGAATAAATTTTGTAAGGGATGGAGATAATGAATTGTATTAATGGAGAGTACAAGATTTTAATGAAATAAAGAATATTCAAGTTTCGAGGCAGAATCCTACATCTTGGTATGTGTCAAGTTGTATAACCATATATGTAAATACATGTAACCTTTTTACCACTACTAAATGGTACTTATAAGTTGGATTTGTAATGTATAGTGAAATTTCTTTCACTATTTTAATATATGGTAAACCTTGTGAGGTTAATGATAGTTAAATGGATTATCCTTCTAGACAAAAAATCTATACACTTGGGTACATTTCTAGGTCCTAGAGAATACTAATATATACTTTATTCCTAAGAAATAAAAAAGTAATTGATAATGTATTTTGGGCCTTTTGATTTGTTTGTTATACTTTTATTGACCTTACACACCCTACAACCCTATCAGTATTTGAATAATTTATCTTTTATGGCCTCAAACACTAGTGCCCATTTAGGATAGAAGCGCGTAGGCGCTCCTGACCCTCTCTAGCCTTTTCTCACTCTTTTGGGTCTCTTTTACTTCTTAGGCATCTTTTACACTTTTGGGTCGGTCTTCCAATTTTCAATTATGAAATTCAAACAAGGGAATCATATATATACATAGTTATATCTCTCAAATAAGGGACCAAGCACTAGTATTATCTAATATCACCTAAGCTTGCATCCAAAGGCATAAAGAACATTACAAAACATCCATCTAGCACATTCATTCAAGGGAAAAGGGCTGCATCACTCTACATACACAACATAGGAGGGGAAGTTTATTTTATTTCATCTCACACATTCTATACATTTTCTATATTCTATATTTATCCTGTTATCATTGTGCAACTTGCATAAGGGCATCCTAGGGCACATTTACACACACATTCACACATAACTACTATTGTAAGAATAAGATATCGAGAGGGGAGTGGATGAATTAGTATATTAAAAATTTAATCTAATTAAAAATTCATCATTCATTATCATTTATGCAACCATGTAATCAACCACAAACTATATGTGTGTTTACTTAAGTAATGAAATAACCATACACAAGATCAAAGACAAGAGAGTACACAAGAACAACAAAATTAAGTGGGAAACAATCAAGGGGAATAAAAACCATTGAAACTTTGGATATATTACACAAAGCACAAATATTTACTGAAGTAACAACTTTACAAGGAATACCAATCCCTAGTTTAGTAGAGCACCAACCCTATAAGGAGTAAAAACCCCTAATTTAGTGAAGCACCCACTCCACAAGGAGGATAAAATCCCCTAATATGATAAATAAACAAATAAACCACATTTATATGAAGATATTTGATTTTGTTTTGTGCCACAACTGATGAAGATCACAAATTCAACTCACACATACACCTTCAAACCCTCATTCCTTCAACTCATTCTTTCTTCTTATTATTTGAATTGTCTTGGATTCAAACCCTTGCACAAAAGATCTCTATAATTCCTCAAATTTTCAAACACTTCTCTAGCTCTGAAATAATGCAATATAATACCCTTCACTCTCTCAACCATGTTACATTTTTTTCCTCTCTAAGCACTAGTTAAAATTTTGAACTCTAAACTCACTTTTATATGCATTTCATTTCATAAACACAAATGAGTTCTATAATTCATGAATAATTAAAAAAATCTTAAAACATCTCAACACAATCATTAAAACATTAATATTGGTCCATGTAGTTCAATCATACCCAAAAGCACCAAACTAGTACAAAACAAGCTCAAAACCCCATCACCTGGATGAGCTAAAACCACAAACACCATAAAAATGATTATTCAAGATCCCAAATTCACCACACATGTCAAATATAACATAAAAACACCACATATGGTTTTTAATTAGCTTTCACTAAATAAATTTATCATAAATAACTCAAGAAGGCTCATATCCTTCTCAAAACAATTGTTTCTAAGACATTGTCTTCACTTTTAGGATTATATACAACCCAAGAACAACTCAAATATGGAATCTAGCCACTCATTGGAATAATCAGGGACCTGTATATCGCATCCATATGTGCAAATCACACCTACTCTATCTTATTCACCAAATCACGCTTCCCGAAAGTAATTTTACAAACTCAACTGGTTTGCACCTTTTTTTACTTCCAAGACCTCCAAATTCCTTAACTATGAAATTTTTTTCCTATTCACTCTTTAACTGATACAAATCATCAAAAATTCATTTCATTCCTCATTTACCTCATTCTCAAATTTCAAAGCAATCTGTCGTGAAAATAAACAATGATTCTTCTTCACAAATCAAGCTAGATGACCCATCAAATCTCATAATCATGATAAAAACACATACCATTGGATATCCCTATAAATTATCTTTTCATAACATCTTACATTTCCTTCCAAATCTAAGTGGAAGGCCTTTAACTAGGTCCATCTCTGCAAATCGCTTATTTAGCCTTCCCGGCCTCAAGAATCGAGCTTGAACTCAACTTGCACCATCACCTCAAAAATAATTTCCAAACTTAAAAAAATAATTTAAAAACCTTATACATGATGTATAAGCACTCATAAACCTTCAACAAGAATGAACAACTCATAAATTTCACCTTACCTCATGAAGATTCTCCACACCATACCAAATGAAGCATCTTCCAGATTTGACTCTTAATGAACAGGTCATAACCTCTTAATAACATATAAAAACAAGAGTTTAATATACCATTGGAAATATATCTAAATCATGATGACAAAACAACTTGAATGGATTCCTAACTCCTCATGTAGCTCTTATAATTCAAATTTTACCATTAGTTACTCCAAGCTGCCCCAAAACCAAGCCTCATAAATACAACAAAAATTTCCATTTATGACCTCAACCATGATCTAAAACTATAATTTACATGTATAAAAAATCTAGGGCTAAAAAATGAACTTCTTCATAAATAAGCATTTTCAGGTGGGGCCCACATATAGTCACTAACATTATCTTACCCTTATGAATAGTGAACTATAACATATAATAATCACTTTGGTAAAATAAATCAACACAAAATCATAATACCTCTTTTTCTCCAAGTCACTTTGTGCTAGGGTTTCAAAGACACTTATCTTCTTAATGATTGTTCATAAAAAGGTGATGATCAAACCACCTCATTAATTTTGTTAAAAATTAATAAATGACCTAAAAATCTATTCCAAAGAGCTTAGGTACCCATGAAAATCACACAACTCACAACGAGTATTAGAAGGTCAAATTTTTCTTCAAAACACACTCTAGAACATTGAATTTTACCAAAACTGACATACCTTGCAAATGCTTCTTTAGAATGACTTGAAACTTGTCATGAATTATCATGACAACATCCTCTCACTGTCTATTCTCACCATTTAGACCATATAGCTCTGAAACTCTCCATCCATTAAGACCTAGCTATGTTAACTTTCTTGTTCTCCACCCGTTTTCTTCCCAAGGACCTTAAACATGCAATGTACCTCTAATAACTGACCTAAAACTCATCATACTCTTTAGATAAACCATCATCATTATAAAACCATGATTGGTTGAGACTCATCAGCCATAAACTCATACCTCCAACTCATTTTACATGCACTAAGACTAGGAATAGGCCTATAATGACCTGACTCAACCATGACACCTCATAAACTGACCTTGATGACCTCATGAATACTCTTAGAAACTATGTAACACACCTATATGACCATGTGTTACCTCATGAAAACATTCAACCTCATTGAAAGGACTCATATAATGACTATACTCACAAACCATGCTCTAGGACAACATAGAACTCACCAAATTATGACACTACAAATCAACCTTCATGTTTAACATCTAATTAAAACTTCATGGAGACTCATACAATACCATGATACCCTTTTCCATTAATGGACTTGAAATCAATGCAAACAATAACACATAATGGCCAACAATATCCCCCTTTGTCATTGATGGCAACCACCTTCTTAAAAAATTGATGGAAACCTCAAGACAAAACACACCTATTAGACCATATTTTCATGTTTATAATTCTTATCTCCACCTTTGAAATATATTACAAAGGCTATAATGAAAAAAATACATGGAAAATGACAAAAAAAGACTATAAATAATGGAGACAATGAAAAACACAACTTACATGACTCGACTCGAAAGCTCGCTCTGGGATTGAAATTTGTTGTCTTTGAATTCAACAACATTATATAAGGATCCATGGACTTGATAAATCATGCAAACCAAATCCCCTTGAATCGATAGCCTCTTTTTTTTGACTTCACCCTTGTCATAAATCTCTTTCTAGGTTTGATTTAAGCTCAAAGTTCAAGGTTTGTCTCCAAACTCAATATGCCAACCTTTAGGACCATTTTTCCCTGAACAAAAACTTTAGTACATCCTTGATAAACTACTCCATGCTCTAGAATCCTAAGCACATCATGAAGCAACTTATGATAGATCCCCTAGAAATACATCATCATACTCTACCTAATAATGCAAAACTTTGATTACAAACCTATCTCTTATGTCATAAGGATAGATGGACAAGAAAATATCATCCATGAGTCAAATTTCAATAATTACGGTCTCCTTTGCATCATATCATATTAATATAAGCATAATATTAGTATAGGATTTTAAAAAACATCCTAAACACCTAAACACCTCTTACAAAGTCAAAAATGACTCCCCCTGATTCAATTTGTCTTCTTAGCCTTAAACTTCATCATTTCAATATTTAATACTTTCTTACATTACTTTGTCAAGATAGGAAGTTATAATTCACCTTGCTACAATACTTGGGAAATCTTTCACACTACCTTGATAAGGTGAAAAACCTTATCTTCAAGTCATAGAGATGATTCAATATAATACCCCTATTTTCTTGGGGTATTTTTATCTTTGCGAAACCTTAAAAGAAGATACTAACTTTAAACAAGCTCCTTTCCTTTTTAAAGACCTTTAAGAACATGTAGCCAACCATTTTCTATTTCTCGGTCATACCAAGCTTATGTCACAAGTACTTAAACATGCACAATATTCACCTTAGCACTTTGAGTGAACTTGAATTTTACATTCACAATCTTAAAAGTAACAAAAATTCAACTGATGTATACCTCTGTTTCAAAAAAATTCCTTATAAAATGAGTTATGAGACATTGAGATAATCTCCTTTAAATCATAAAATGTACACCTAGCTTATCTCCATGGAATATTGAAGGTTGATACCATGTTCTTAGACTTATAATCCTGAGTGCAAATTCAGATTTATCTAGATACCATATTCATCATGATGTATTTTAATATTACTTCAATCTTATCATCATATCTTCATGTTGTATGAACTCACTTCCACTTTGTTCATATCCTTTTCATACTTAATGCTTAAACTTATAACACAATATCATTCTAATATTCCCCATAATATACTTCATCTCGCCACATTGATACTGCACAATGAAACCATAAGCCACCTTAACATGTTTTCATACCTTATTTATGATGCTTTGGATTCCTTCATGTTAATATATGTGAATCTTGACTTCTTTTTACAAACTTCTTGCCTTGAAATTCCTGTATCACCTCATTTTAGTGCATAATGACCACATTCTTATTCATCCTAATTGTAATCAAAACCCCTGCAAGGTCCTTTGATGAAATAATTATGTATCTTAGAGAAAGTAGTGCTTCTAGGATCTAACATTAGGGTTTCCATGTTCAAAATATTTTTATCACCAATATGACTTTCATAGTCACTTATTTCATCACTCATACCTATTTAAAACTCAAAATGAGGCTCCCCTTACTTTAACTAATCTTATATACCTTTATACCATACAAACTTTATCTCATCATTGTCTTATCAATTTGTATTTTCCATTCAAGACTTAAGAACACATTCTAGGCATAGAGGACCTCGTAAACCAACTTTTCACCTTTTTCTCTAATGGAGTATATAACATTTGGAGGATACAAAAGCTACACATTCAAAGCATTCAAATAAATTAACTAAAGTGTGTTAATTAGAAATAGAGGCTTCTTCATACGCGTACTCAAACTTTCTTTTCTTAAGAACTTGGAAGGACTATTGATATAATAAAAAAGACTCATGGAATTAGAACATGCCAATATTTGACAAGTAATAACTTTCCATTCTCATGATTAAAAACCAAATAACATACTTTAATCATACTTTAACTCAAGTGATCATAAATAAATTCAAGATACAAACTTATATTTTCATAGACTCTCATTTTCTCAAAGACACACTTGAATCCGATGACTTATCAAGATCTCATGCCTAAACCAAGAGTCTTGCATAAAATTGACTACTCAAATACATGACTTAGAAAAATTTGAAGGCTCAAGACAAGACATCATAGGATTTCAAAAATAAAGACCATGCATATATCCTTATATTAATCTAACTAATAAGTGTAGACACTAAAATTAGGTCACACTCCCCTTTGGTCCCTTGACGAATAAGCACCCTTCATCACATTCACCTAGCCATGGCCCCCTTCACCCCACTAATATTAATTTAATTAAATTAATGCATTATCCTCACTATATTTATTATTTAAATATATTATTTTAAATAATATCCACACATACAGTTCACTTAGACACCTCACCAAGCCAACTCAACCTAAGACCTGTTCTTAGTAAGTTGCCATAACTAACTAAGACTTACCCAAACCCTAAAAATCAATGCCTACATTCCCTCTAACCATATTCCTACATGCTCACAAGAAGATCCCAGTCTAATCCATGAGTTAATGACATGATATATGAGGAAATAAAGAGGATATCCCTAGTTTAGTAAACCTAGGAAACCCCGCCTTGACCGACACCAATTACCCCTAACCATCGCCGGTTAAGTCGGAACCGCCATCGGTTACCCTTTTAACCCCAAAAAAACCTTATTCTCAAGGTTGGAAGTTGGAAGTTGGAAGTTGGAAGCAAGAAGCAGAAGGTTGGCAAGAATTAACACATCTCAGAGAGATAACACATCTTTAGAGAGTGAATTCTAGTGAGAATCCACATGCAAGGAAGGAGATCAAACATATTTTCCTACACAGCCATCCCAACCATGATTTGATCTAACCAAGCAAAGAGGAATGTACATGCAGTCCATGTAGAAGCTTTCCTTCAGTTGGTGATCACTTGTAACCTTCAAACCTCTCATCAACACCTCCATCCCTCACTCACATGCATTTAGGACTAGAATCCAAGTAAGTATAACATCATACTTTTATGGTTTATTTCATTTCATCATCATTTTATCATCTATTGTTTACCTAGCCACCTATTGAAATTCTCCAACATTTTCACCTCCATATACCCATTAAAACCTCACCAAAGCCTACCCCAGTCACCCAATACCTCATCCCGACCAACCAAAGTCCTTTGTGTAATCACAAAGGAGACCCAAAGCTTATTCTGTGGCATTTCTAGATTTCCACAGTAACCAACACCGATTACACTGACCGTCGTCGGTTACCCTTAACCGACATCGGTCTCTGTATTTTCCCATACAACCCAAAATAGAGACCTACCCACCAAATTTCATTTCACCCTCATCCACCTGTGATCTACCCGAGACCTTTGTCAAACCTGCAGAACCTAGAACCAATCATTTGACCTTTGGATTCTATTCTAGCTTAGCCTATTAGATTAGATCTATTTCTTATTGTGTTTTAAGTGAGATACCTAAATCATTTCAAATTACAATAGGATTTACTTTGTTTACAACATTAAATTGTTTAAAACAATGGATTGACCATCTAGGAAGTATCACACTTCCCAAATCTAGCATACGCTAGGCAATTCACTGCCCATATTGTTTAATTCCTTTTGGTGGTCTTGCTTTGCATTATAGGTAGTTCCTCCTAGCCAAAAGGAAGCTTTCACAATCAGCTGTGGATTTAGAAGTCATATGTGCATAGCAACCCATCAACCAACATTTGAATAGTTATTCCTCCTATGCCTGTTACCCTATTTGTTTCATCAACACTTCAAAGAAATGATCTAAGAAATAGGTGAAACATTTTGGCACACCTGGTGGGACCCATCCGGGGTTCCTTGCATTTCATTCATTCCTAGGAAAAATTGTGTGTTTGTTTCCCTTCTTAAAATCGTACACACTAATTTTCTTCCTTGTAACCCATCTCTTCTTTCTATTTTCTCTAAAGTAAAATTTTCTTTTGGTGTAATTAAAGAGAACCATTTCTTCATGTTTTTTGCATTATAGTGAAAGAGCATCCCTCTTCCTCTTCATCTTATTGTGTCATCCAATTTCACATCTCAATTTTGGTATAAAAATAAGTGCATTGCATTCTGATTTATTGCATTAGCTGACATTAATTGAGGGCAACCTATACTTTGGAAGTCATGCCCAGATGATGGTTGACAAACGAATCGTTGAAAAGAACTTCTTTCCTTTTCTCTTTCTTTGAGTCTTACCAAACCTCACAAAAATTCAAAATACATACATATTTACACAACATCCTACCTAGATGAAGTTATAGGTGATCACATGATCACAGTATAGTGGGCACCCATCTCGCTGCTCTGTCAAGTCATACGTTAGAGTGAAGCCCACCCCCACCATAATATACCCGAAAGATTACTTTTTAGATCTCCTTCGGTGTAGGAAGCCATCCTCAAAAACTCTATTTCACAATTCATGTGTCAGTCCCTAAATAGCATAAGCTAAACAAACATAATAGAAAAGGCACTCCTAGGATCACATTTTTCTTAGTGTTTCTGCTTGGCTTGCGTTTTGAGGTGAGAGATCATGTTCTTCACTTTTTGTTCATCTTTGCATGCTCCTCATCACAAATTTGGTGTATTCTAGCTTCACCTAATTGTGCACGGGCCATATCACCATCATTCTCAGAATTCTAGGTCTGATTCCACACCATATTTTAATTCACAACCACTTTTCTTTCATCACTATTTCAATTTCACAAGAATCGCGTAAATGGTTACCTCTAACTACCATCGGTTATACCCAACCGATGTCGGTTCTAGGTCCTTTTGCTAACCTACTCAAAAGGACATTTTTATTCATTTTCTTCCACTTTTCATAGTCCATCACTACCATCATACCCATTGAAATTGTAAACATCATCATATTTGGCATAATCTGTCGATTTCACCTTCTACCTTGTTTTTCACTCACTATCCATTTTCTACAGTGACCGGAAGCGGTTACCCCTTACTGGCGTCGGTTTTCCCTAACTAGCATCGGTTAGCTTGTTTCACATTCCAACCACCATTTGGTACCTAATCCACCTTTTTTTTGCCAAATTCACCTATTCCTACTGTTCTCTATGTCATTTATAGAGAAGTAGCCCTACCTGATTAGTATTATTTCACATGGTGTTGACCCGAAGACAAGCAAGCACACTTGTGTTTCATGCCAGTTGTCAACCACTCCCACATAGTCCTTCAACACCTTCCATTTTATCACCAGCCATGGAGCCCATCTATTCTATTACTATCACTACTGGAGATGAGGAGTTTACATGACTCCTTAACCAAAACCCCGCCGCTTTGCAGTTTTACCTTTCCCATTCGTCCACTCGAGATGCCTCGAGTTAGTTGATATATAACATGCCCGTATCTATCCCCCCGAATCTTTCTCCCACTCCAACATCGGCCCCATCTCGGCTTGGTGCTTCCTGCATCTACTTTACTACCATTCATTTCGCTTCTAGGTCCTATACCCACTATAACTGCCACGTTTGCTACCTCCGTGGCACCCACTACATCCACCATACCCATGACAACTACCCAAAACACAACCTCATCCACCCCTAATGTCTCACACATACCCGTCGCTACATTACCACCTCCAGTGTCGGTGAGCCCTACCCCATTTCAGAATGTGGTCCTTTCCATTCCAAAATCATTAGCCCTTATTGCCACTAGGGTTACCACAACCCTTCCACCCCCATATACATACTACCAATAACCTCCCGTTTCATCCATTATACACACTAGATACATACCCCCTGTTTCACTACCTTCTTCTCAATCAACCTACATGGCAGCCCCATACACTAGAGTGCCACCCCTGTTATATGCCCAAAACCAACCCTCTCACGCTACATGAGGCACCCAATCATCGTAACCCACCAACGACCTAATTAAATTGATGTTGGACAAGATGCATACATTGAGGCATCCGTTTCCAGATCTGCAACACTCTCACCTATGATGAGATTTGCAAAGATCCCATTCACCCATCCATTCCTACCCGCTCATACCACTGCATTCGAAATGCCTAAATTCAATCATTTCAATAGTAAAGAAGACCCGAACAACATTTGCGGTCGTTCAAACATGGGTGTTATCGATCGCTCATGATGATGCCTTACTCTTGAGAAATTTTCCCATGTCCCTTCACTGGACCTACATTAGATTGGTATAGTGGGTTACCTAGACACTCTATATTCTCATACAATTAGGTAGCCCAAGCCTTCTTGGATCATTTCTCTATCAATATCATAAAAAGGTTACCATGACTGATCTCTACTCCACACATCGGTATGAGGACGAATCTATCACATATTTTGTCACTCATCGGCGTAGCTTTGATCAACCAAATTACCTTCCACTTGCCACAAAAACCGAACTCATCGAGATCTTCACATGGGCTTGTGCTAGACATATCTCACCGACCTTGTAGGTCCAAACCTTTTGAACATTCAATGAAGCATTCACTATGGCACGAAAGTTAGAGATTTGGGCCATCGAAGAGAAGAAAATCCAATTATGCAATACAAATTCGAAATTCAAGTTGAATGATACATATTATTCTTCGAAACCACAAAAAAATTATTCAAAAGCTAAGGGAACCACTAACGTAGTGGTACTTAAGGCTGGCCCAGCACATCCATTAAATCAGGCTACCCCTTCATCTAATCTCTCACCTATCCAGACTTTTTAATTCGGATGAGATCAAATGGAAATATACCCCAATTGATGAACCTTACTCTTTTATCCTAGAAAATCTTATCAAAGCCAGAGCCATCACTCTTCCACCCATAAAACCACACACTGGTTTTGACCCTGCTTGCCCCATGCCCGCATGGTATAAAGAACATGATTTCGTAATTATCATTGAGTAAAGGGTCATAGTGAGGAAAACTACATCACTTTCAAAAATATTTTCCATGAAATGCTCGAGAATGGCAAGTTAACCATGGATAATCCTAATGCACCTACCATCCAAAACCTACACATCTTCAAGAAATGATTTCCCACCATGCCCGTTCATCCGATCAAACCAGGTGAGACCTTAAATCATGATACCCATACCCGCGAGGTTCACAATATCTTTAATGACGTACTGTCACCTCCCAATTACCTCACATCCCTTCTATAGAGGAAATCCTAGCCCGAAATCCTCCTTCATACGCATCGTAACCAGCCTCCCCTTCTCCTTCACCAACCGAGGAACACCCTTCATCTCCTTTATCACCTACGGAGGATTCTTCCGCTAACATGAAGACCATCTCACCCCTAGCTTCACCACTTAGAGAACCTTTACCCACAGATACCTCCTCCACCCATAGAGAATCACCCATTACCTCCTCCACCCACATAGGAGTACCTATCCATTCTTCCACTTATAGAGGAGCTCCCATCATCTTCTCTAACCATCATAGACCCGGTTGAGATACCTTTTCCTCTTGGTGAGAATTCTCCATCCACTACCCAAAATCCAGCAGACCTACTTTCGGCTCTCTTACCTACGGAAGTGAAGTAAGCCAATTTCCCATCTTTAAGAAACATTTTATGGGAATTTCCATTATGTCTTCACCAACTCCACCTACGGACGTGCCATTCTCACATTTGGTGATCACTTAGATTATGTGGATAGGTCTCTACTATGGGAGCGCCTTTTAATTCTTGTCTTGACACAGATGCAGAGATCCCTTGCTGATACCTCCACTATCTACCCAAAAATATTTCAACCAATCAAACCAAACACAACCACCTCTATCACAAACCCTTCCATGACACATGTTATAGCTCAAACCGCACCCTTACCCATAACTCAACCTACACCTAAACCCAAACCCATACCTACAACATTTTCCTCGACTAAACCCATTACCACTTTAGGGGTCACCTAGACCACCAACCTTACTCATCCACATATCAAACTGGATTTAGTTACATCCTCCAAAGTCAACATAACACCTACTCCAACACCCAAATAGAAGCACCAAACCCATAGAACTCATACCCCAGGTCGCACCAATCACACTCCGCACTTGTCCGTCTGCTTTAGGACCTCGGCCGCCAACATGGTCAAGCAACCTCCTCCCACCAATAAACCAAAAACACAATAGCTGATTCCTTCCTCACAAACCTCTAACCTACCTAGATGTCCAACCCAACTTACACCTACACCTGTGAGCTTTGTTTACAACCCATACCTCCAATACCTTCAACTATTGCTTCACTACCCACTACACTCTGACGCCTCTTTCTCTCACACCCCAAGCATGACCCGCATAATCTACCTTCACAACACCCCCCAGTTATCCCCATGGGTAACTCGCCCTCTTCCTCCATCTTCTTTTCCTTCTAGACCTTGTACACCCACATCACCTTTACCCAAGAAGGTGTAACCCAAAAAAAAAACTCCACTACCCCATAGTAAGGTATTCCAAACGCCCACACACACCCTCTACGCGTCCATCTACTATACCCCTACCTAAATAAGCATGACCGACACCTAAAACCACACCAAAGCACCCAAACCCATGGCTCAAACCCCTCCTCTTCTAAAGACTATTCCTTAACAATCACCTACACCTACACCAAACCCATGTTCACTTCCCATTGTGATCCACTAGCATGGTCTTATGCCAAAATTTTAACCAACCTCCTTGAGACTTCACGTGTCATCACATTACGCCACTCGGACCTTATGACCCCCTCAAACCCAAGCCAAAAGGGTTTGATAATACTAAAATTTTCACATACCATAATGTGCCAGGGCATGATGTGAAGAAATGTAAGGCCATGAAAACTGTCCTTATCCAATTGTGTCCACGAAACCAACTTTGACGATGATGACCTTCTCGATGAGGATGCTACTACACCAACACCCATTCCCACACTTTGCGCCAATCAACGACCACAACCTCTACCCTCACAGCTCCCAGAGCCACCCCCTGAGATTTGAAATTAACATGGTTCACATCGAGAGAACTTTCCACACCACCATCCAAATATCATTGTGCCCAACTCACGTCACATGGTTTTTCTCCTCCAGTAGGTTTTTCCCATCATGTCATTATACCACTCATCCTACACCTTATCCATTTGCCAACTTCCCTCAAATAAACATGATACACTTCACTACATGTGCGCAGAAGGGTAAAGAAAAGGAAATTGACCCACCAAAAATCCTATACCCAACATACCATCTGCACCCATACCTAAAATCACTTTGTTTGGGCCCCATGTACCCCATTTCTAATGGTGTCACACATCGCACCATGCTCAAACAATTACACCAATATCCCCTAAAAATTTCTGGGTTTGTGTCATGGCGGACCACGGATTCATGTCATGGGTTGCGTTGCTTCCACTTTGCATCATTGTGTAAAGTTTGAACATGAAGGACACACTTATACCATTCCAGCTGACCCATCACCTTTCAAAACATGTAACATGCTTTACCGACCTAATGATGTGCTCATACCTATCAAGCCGTCTACCTCCATGACCACTACCGCTTCACCTACACCTCCACCTACCAATACACCATTGCTTCTACCGCACATACCTCCTCCATTCCTACTGCTGCCATAACCTCCACGGTTGACCCATCAGCTTCCCAATCCATTAACTCCACCTCCACATTGACCTCCAACACATTATCCATACCGGCTACCTACATACCCACCACTGATCCCTTGGAAGGTGTTTTTCAATGCCTCACTATGGGGGAGTACCACCTATATAGTGTCAATAGATTTCTTACTCCACAAGAGTATGGAAGTCTTCACTAACACCCTCACTAAAATCACTGGATAAGAGAATGACTCCTTTATGGTCCCCCTTATCTTCGTACTAGTCTCACCTATGGGGGACTTGATACTACCACTTACACACCCGAACCACCATGACAAAACTTCCCATTTTCCATTGAATTTCAATCACTTAACAATCACCGTTTCACCCACACCTTCTTGCACCAATGTGCATGGAAGGGTTTTGGTTTTGGCTTTTATGAGCAAGGCCGCCATATCATTATTCCATGTACCACCCACAAACATAACGACCAGTAGTGGTATCGGTTTTCTGAACCACCTACCAAATAGGCCCACATTGAACTCATAAAGGACACTAGCTCTTCTCCACCTTCTTCACCTTCTCCACCTTCATCACCACCTTCACCGACGGAGTCGATGGATCCTGAATCTATCCCTCCTAATTTTTTTTTCATAAACACCATTTCCTTGGGGCCTCTAACTTATCAACATGAGGGCAAGGCCCCTTCCACTCTTCCCTTCCTGTATCTTGAAATGATCGATGACGACACACCTTCATTAATGTCATTCAATGTCAGGATGATGAATCCATACTCACCTACCTTGGTGCAAAAGACTCATATATTCATCAATCGTTACCCTCTGAGACACAAACCATGTTGAATGAATCGACTATCGAGATCAACATTCACACTTAGGATGACCCGCACATCCTAAAGATTAGACAATCTTTAGATGTTCTTTGAGCAGAAGCCATCACTTCTTTTCTTAGAGATCATAACCACACTTTCGCTTGGTCTTACGCATACATGCCCAATATTAACCCCACCATAGTGGTCCACAATATCATAATTGTTCTGATGCCAAACCCATAAAAAAAGCTAAGGAAAATACACACTAGCATTTCTCTTCTCGTCAAATAAGAACTCCAGTGCCTTCTTTCAGTTTCCTTCATCTTACCCATTGATTATCCTCGTTGGATTTCTAACATTTTCCCTGTCACTAAAGCAACAGGGGACTCGCATTTTCATGGACTTCCATGACATCAACCTAGCCTACCCAAAAGATAAATTTCCCTTACCGGTATTGACTAGTGGTTAACCTCACCGCTGGTCACAAGATGCTATCACTCATGGATGGCTTCTTAGGTTATAACAAAATTTTGCTTACCCTGAAGATTAATTAAAAGAAACCTCATTCATCACCCCTTGGGGACCTTCTGCTATCGAGTCATGCCTTTTGGCCTTAAAAACACTGGTGCATCTTCCATGACATATTACATGACATCATGCATCACATATTGGAAGATTACATGGATTATCTCTTGGCCAAATCTAAATGTCGCTCCGAGCACCTTGCCGTCCTTAAAACCATATTTGACCGCCTCATTAAATATTGTGTCTACCTTCAGCCTAAGAATTGCATCTTCACGGTTCTTTTAGGTAAGCTCCTTAGATTTATCATTTCCCTCCATGGTATAGAAGTTGACCCTACTAAAGTCAAGGCCATTATAGAAATGCCTCCACCCACTAACCTTAAACAACTCCGTAGCCTACAAGATAAGTTGTAGTCTATTCATTGTTTCATTTCATAATTATCATATTGGTGTCAACCATTTCATCATCTACAAGAGGGATATCTCCTTTAAATAGGATAATGAATATCACAAAGCTTTTGAGGCCTTAAAACAATACCTTCTCCAACCACCCATACTTATCCCACCTAAATACGATCAACCTTTTTATCTATACATATCTTCTACCGATCACTCCTTGGGAGCCATGCTCACTCACCATGATGAACAACACGGGAGCATGTTCTTTTCTTAGCCTTAGTCTTCATTGCCACCAAACTCCATCATTACCTACTCAACCACAAAACCTATGTTGTGACCAACACACGACCTCTTACACTTCATGTACGCCAAAACTTATCAAAATCAGCGTGCCAAACGATGGATTATGCTTTTAGCTGATCTTGACCTCAAATTCATTCATAAAAATTCCATCAAGGGCTAAGATATCACCGACCAATTGGCTGCCGCACCTATTTTTGGGGATCAACCCTCTAATTTTTACTTTCTAGATGAGTTGCTTGCTACCCTTTCATTGGATGAACCTCCTTATCAAATGACACTCTTTTTTTGACGGTTTCAAGTGTCAGCGTGGGTGGGGTGGGGGTGGTATTATTCTCTTTCCTCTTAATGGTGAACCCATGCCTTTGTCTTTCAAACTAGATTTTGAATGCACCAACAATATTTCCAAATATGAAGCACTCGTACTAGGTCTCCAAACCACGTATTCCTAGATGTCAAATCAATCAACATCTTTAGTGATTCTCAATTGATCATAAACCAAATTAATGGTATGTACCAATGTCATAACGAGATACTTCAAAAGTATAAACATCATGTAGACATACTTTTGACCACCTTTGACTATTACACCCTTCAAACCATCCCACGTTCAACCAACAAATTTATAGATACCATGGCCTGCTTAGCTTCCTAAATACCCACTTCACCTACCGATTCTACAATATTTTTCATTGTACAATGCCTCCAATCACCTTCTTATTTATGTCATAATGTTTACTTGATCGGAACCGCTACCCCGACCTGAGTGACCTTTGGTATAAACAATACTCCAACTACCTTTCTCTCTCCATCTTACCTCCTGATCTCACCCATAACAGACAACGTGCCTTCCTTAAAAAGGTATCTCGTTACGTCATTCTAGGGGGACTACTCTTTAAATGTAACTTTGATGGTATTCTCTTACAATTCCTCACAAGTTCTAAAATTACTTATACCATTAAGGAGGTTTATGATGGCATATGTGGAGGACACTTCAGTGGCCTTGCTGTTGCTAAGCATATTCTTCACCTAGGCTATTACTAGCCGACCCTTAAGCATGATTGTTGTGACTATGTCAAACATTGTGTAAAATTCCAACAACATTCAAATATTCATCATACACCCAGTCATGCTTTACTAGGTTGTTCGCGACCTTTGACCCTTCTCTCAATGGGGTTTGGATCTTGTCGGAGAAATCAATCCTCATTCTTCCCAACGCTATCAATGGATCATTATTGCTACCAAATACTACACTTAATGGGTGGAATCCATACCACTCATCTCCACGAAAGATGAGAAAATATGTGAGTTCATTAACCACCACATCATTTGTCACTTTGGTGTTCCTCATCGCCTCATCACTGACAATGGAAAACAATTAAAAAAATAATGCAAAAGCTTTGTGATGCCTTCGACATTCAGCTTAGTTTCTCATCACCTTATTAACCACAAACCAACAGTCAAAGCTGAATCCACTAACAAAACCTTAAACAAAATTCTTATGAAAGTGGTTGACGATACTAGCAAGGATTGGCATACGCACATTCCTTTTTCCCTATGGGCATACCACACTAGTATTCGCACTTCCATTGCGGCCACACCATTTTCTAGTTTATGGTATGAAGGCTATTCGCCTCTCAAGTCCGATCCCCTCACTCTATATTTCTCTCCATGACATGCTCACTTGATGATGAATTTTGTCGGGACTATTTGGCATAGCTAGAGTTATTAGAGAAATGTCGTCTTAATGCTCTGGATCACCTTTAAGTTTACCAAAACATATCAAATGTGCCTATGAAAAACGTGTCCATGAACGAAGCTTCTAAGTTGGTGACCTTGTCTGAAAGAAAATCAACATGTATCCAAAGCGAGAAAAAAGTAAACAGCAAAATTTTCTCCTAATTAGCTTGGACCATATATCGTGACTCATACCTATGGATCGGGTGCTTATCGTTTATCTTCTCTTGATGGTGAACCGAACTTGATCCCCTTAATGCCTTATATATTCGACCATTCTATTGTTGACTCGTCACCCTACCTCACCCTTTTTCTCTTCCCATGCTCATCCCTTGAGCGCCATTCAATCCATACACCTCACCAATGACTAAACAAGAATCATGTGAGTACCATCACTAGTTATCTTCTCTTAAATATGTGTACCACGGCCTTTGCACATAGCATGATTCTCATGGATACTTTTCATCTACCTTTAGATGAGATCCCATGGTTGTTTCATCTTGCCCTTTGAACAAGAGTCCTATCTTTCAACTGGGTCTTGTCCATGATTGCAAAGACCTCACAATGGGACCAAACTCCTTGAGTCAAACTTCTAATAAAAATATGACTCCCTCAAAAGGACATCTTCCTCTCGACCAACCGCTACTATAAATAGACTGCTCCCATAAAGGATAGCTATGTAAATCTCTTAAAAAAATGAGAGCAACCAAAGCTTCCCGCATCGATCAGATTCATGAATACCTTAAGGAGTTCAATTTTTCCCATATAGACTTCCCACATCGATTAGTCTATCTCAACTATAAGTCAAAACACTCAACCTTTTTGTCATGGAATTTCCCATTGTGACCTCGTATCTCTTTCCCGAAGTGCATGCTACCTCATACCATATAAAAATTACCTACTCTTCACCCTTTGAACCATGCCCACTCTCATTTCCTATTGCCTCAAGGGACTTCTTGGAACTTAGACATTTGGTGATCATGTGACTACTTTTCATCGTAGAACAGTCCATTGTGCAATGTCTTTAGGGTCTTATGTTCATCACCTCCTCTAAGGTATGATCTTACCCAATCAAGTGGCTTTATTGCCCCCTTTTATCTTTTAACCATCTTTGTTTATGTTTTGATTACCTTATACAGGACTTGGTCCTCGACACTTACTTTTGGGGTAATCTCCTTCTTTCACCACAATCAGCCCCACCTACATCATTTTTCCTATAATCTACACACACCTAGCAGATGTGAACCCACAACATACCCAAAAACCTACCAACTCATTTTCACACCTCCTCATTTTCTTCCCTAGCTTATAGGAGAACTACATTGGCCTGAGGTCCCTTTTTTCCGAGACTATATAGGTATCACTTTGAGGGCATGGGGCCCTTGGAGGTTAGCTCAACCATCCTCTACTCTAAACAATTTATCTTCCATGTTCCCCACCATTTACATCACACCTCACTTAGTTTCCCTTTTATATACAAAATTGGAAATTAAGCCACATACATAACAAGTTGCTTCATATTTTATACATTTATTACACCTACCATTTCTCTATCATCACTATGCATAGCTTATACCACATCTCACATATGACCCATAGTATCATTCATTGTAAAAAATAATGAATCACAACTTCACCTACTTTCAACACAACCATGCCTAAACAAACCTGACTCGATCCATGCCTAAATCGACTTGACTCAACCATGCCTAAATCAACTTGACTCAACCATGCCTAAACTAACCTGACTCAACCATGCCTAACAAACTAACTCAATCCATGCCTAACCAACCTAACTCAACCATGCCTAAACCAACCTAACTCAATCCATGCCTAAACTAACCTAACTCCATCATGCCTAACTCACCTAATTTCCATCCATATCAAAACAACAAACCCATATCTCATCTACCACAAGCCATAAACCAATATCTCATAAACACATCAACACATCACAAAATACCATGTATCTCATCATATAAATCAATAAATGTGTATCTCAATATACATGCCTATCTCATCATGTCCATCATCTCAAAATGTCGGCACGTAGGCCGATATACAATACAAAATGTCATTGGCACGCAGGCCGGTCTCATATATACAAAAAGAATGAATCAATACAAAATATCTTCAGCATGTAGGCCAGTATATGCTCAAAATATACAAATCACTCGTACATCCTCACTATCTTGGCACACACAGGATGGTATATGTATAAAAAATAGCTAGTATATATTGAAAACCAAGTGACCGCATATCAAGCATCTAGCTGAATGTCCTCCATCTCTGTGTCACCTATACCATCAGCCCTCTATGTCCCTACCATGGCACCTCACCTCAGGGATAGTCTCCATGCCTTTGGTGGCCTCCACTTGATTGGGCCTCGAGCTTGCATACCTCTTGTGCTCTCCACACTATGAGTGCGGGATCTCGTCCTCTCACTTTTGCTTTGTGTGCCTTGTACTCGGCATAGGATATGAAACCTATCTTGGCTGCCACAAGTTGGTCTTGATAGTATCTCACCTTCCCTAGGGCATCCCATAACCTAGATATAGGCATAGTCTATGGTGGTCCTATAGGTCTCAGCCCTTGTACTACCTGCCGCAAAACTGACACCTCCCTTCACCTTCCCGTGAACTAGGACTGCTCCCGATGCTCGTGGTGGTGTCCCCTACCCTTGTGCCTATATCTGGGCCTGTAAGGCCCCAATTTGTGCCTAGGTTGTGGCTAACTAGCCCTATAAACCTACCACCGAGTATATAAGGATGTCACCCGATCATCCCCACCGACCATCTCCATCTCCTCCATCTCCTCCATCTCCTCCATCCACCATCTGGGCTTGTAGAATGGCCACCTGTACATGTAGCTCTACTACATCTACCTCTAAACCCTCCAGATGTGTTTACGATATACCCAACTAGGTAATCAACGTAGCTACCTACCACTGTAGGGTATCTCTCTACATTATAATGGTAGCTAGATCTGGATGCCCCGGTCTGGGTGGTATGGCTCGTAACTGAGCTGCCCATCATTACCTGTACCTTTCTATACATTCGGCGTCATATTCCTCCATATTTCACCTTTTTCTTAGATTGTTTCTTAGAAGCATTGATGAAACCGATAGGGTAATTGGGCGTAGGAGGAATACATATTCAAATTTCGGTTGATGGGTTGTTGCACGAGTATGAATTCTCAATCCACACTGATCGTGAGAGCTTCCTTTTGGCTAGGAGAAAATAAAAAGAAGAGGTGGATTACAAAAGAAGAAAATTAGTGTGCACGCTTTTTATAAGGGAAACAAAAACATAAATTTTTTTCTAGGAATGAATGAAATGTAAGGAACCCCGGATGGGTCCCACCGAGCGTGCCAAAATGTTTCACCTTTTTCTTAGATTGTTTCTTATAAGCGTTGATGAAATAGATAGGGTAATGGGTGTAGGCGAAATACCTGTTTAAATGTCGGTTGATGGGTTGTTACGTGCGTATGGCTTCCGAATCCACAACTGATCATGAGAGCTTCCTTTTGGCTAGGAGGAACTACCTATAATGAAAACAAGACCACTAGAAGAAATTAAACAATATGGGTAGTGAACTGCCTAGTGTGAGCTAGATTTGGGAAGTATGATACTTCCTAGATGGCTATCAGTCCACTATTTTAAACAATTAAATTTTGTAAACAAAGTAAATCTTATTGTTATTTTAAAATGATTCGTATCTCACTTGAAAACATAATAAGAAATAGATCTAAACTAATAGGCTAAGTTAGAATAGAATCCAAAGGTCAAATGATTGGTTTTGGGGTCTCTGCAGGTCTGATAAAGGTCTCAGGTAGATCACAAGTGAAAGAGGGTGAGATAAAATTAGGTGGGTAGGTCTCTGCCTTCCAAGGGCTATGTGGGAAAACATAGAGATAGGTGTCGGTCGGGGGTGACCAAATGCGACGGTTATGTGTAATCGGTGCATTATTATTGTCGGATCTAGAAATGTCACGAGAACAGTTGGGGGGTCTCCTTTGTGATTTCACAAAGGACTCTAGTTAGTCGGGACGAGGTATTGGGTGACTAGAGTAGGCTTTGTAGGGTTTCAAGGGGTATATGGAGGTGAAAATGTGGAGAAGGTCAATAGGGAGCAAGATAAACAATGGATGATAAAATTATGATGAAATGAAATAACTAGGAAAGTATGATGTTGTACTTACTTGGATTTCATTCCTGAATGTCTGTGTGTGAGTGATGGAGGTGTTGATGATGGGTTTGATGGTTGCAAGTGATCACGAATGGAAGAAAAGCTTCGTGGGCTGCATATAGACTCCTCTTTACTTGGATGGATTAGATCGTGGTTGGGATGGGTACATGCGGGAGAAGATGTTGAATCTCCCTCCTTGGATGTGAGTTTTTGTTGGAATTAGCTCTCTGAAGATGCGTTATCTCTCTTATATGTGTTCTTTCTCGTCAAATTTCTCCCAATTTTTTTCCAACTTTCTTCCAACCTTGAGAATAAGGTTGTTTTGGGGTTAAGAGGGGTAACCGATGGCGGTCCGTCAAACTTATCGCGACGGTTAGGGGTAACATACGTTGGTCAAGGTGGGATTTCCTAGGTTTAGTAAACTAGGGAGATCCTCCTAATTTCCTTGGATCTTGTGTCATTATCCCGTGGATTAGACTGGGAGCTTCTTGTGAGCATGCAAGAATGTGGTTAGAGGGAATGTAGACCTTGATTTTAAGGGTTTGGGTAAGTCTTAGTTAGTTATGGGAACTTACTAAGAATAGGTCTTAGGTTGAGTTGGCTTGGTGAGGTGTTTAAGTGAATCAGTATGTGGGGATATTATTCAAATAAGATATTTAAATAATAAATATAGGCGGGATAATGCATTAATTTAATTTAATTAATTAAATTAATATTAGTGGGGTGAAGAGGGGGTCATGGCTAGGTAAATGTAATAAAGGGTGCTTATAGGTCGAGGTATGAAAGGGGAGTGTGAGCTAATTTTAGTTTCTACACATATATCCACCGATCCACTGGCTGCTCCTCCTCTCCTGTGGGCACTGTAGGCTGTGGTAGAGGTAAGGGCCTCTCCATGTCATCTCTCCGATACTGTGGGAAGGGCGGAGGAATGTCCTGTAAAAGCCCGAACTGCCGTAGGACTCTATCTACCGGGATCATCTCATCCTCCTTGGCACAACAGCCCTCTATTCACCTCTCTAGATGGAGCTCAGCTAGCTCCTCATGCATATGCCTATATGAGGGGAATCCCACATATGGCCTCCATATAATGTCCACTCCAGATAATCCCTCTAGTAACTGCAAAAATGGGCCACATCATGTGTTGGCCTATCCGATCTCCGCTCTCCTATCACCGGAACCCATCTCCTATATCCACCCACACAAATCTAGCCTAGAATGCATCTACTTAGGGCATCCCTATCAGGTCACACGCACACTATGTGCTCTTAAACCCAACAATGTAGTATAAATGTATAAAGCACAGGCTAAACCTGTGTGTACCACCCATATGCCCACATCTCTTTGTATAGCTGCACCAAGAATGTTGGTGCCTAGGAAAGTGTGTCTCATGAACCATAATATCATGGAGTACCCCATCGGTGATCGGGAAAGTTTCCACCCTCGGCATCTAACAAAGTGCATATCAACACATTGCCTCCATCAACATAACCACTAGCCTCGTCTCATCCGGATGGGCTAGGTACATCTCTTCATAGCTCAAAATGGTGCTTTGGAATATTATATCAGCTTCCCCCTTGCCAAAAAATATCCTAATCAACTCCTATGAGGCCTCAGAGGAGATAGATTAAACATGGGCAACCAATATGGGTAACTACAAAATCTGGAACACGTCCTCCAGGGTGATAGTCATCCCACCCGTCGGCAGGTGGAATGTGTTGGTCATGGGATCCCATCTATTGATGAGTGTGACCATAAAGTTGGGCTTCTAAACAACATGTCTGTAATGGTAAACCCCACTCAAACCCACTACCTCCATATGTTGCAGCTCTAACTTAGGGTCACATCACCTTAGTAGAGGTGGAACCCTATCCCACATATGTAATTGCAATCTCCCCTGCATCTAATTTAAGCATGACATTAATCCACATTTACCATGACCATATTCACCAATTATCATTACCCTCTACCCTATTTTCACCCTACCCATCTCAACTACCTAGCCCACATCACTTTTACACCCTTGTGCCTAAAAGCTTGACCGGTACCGGTTCATCCTAACCGACTCTGGTCACCCTTAAACCAACATTGGTCACCTGCTTGGTGAGTCGATCTTCGTTCACCCTTGCCGACCACGGTTACCACTTAACCGGAATCGAGTCACTGTTTGGTGACCAATACCGGTTCCACCCAAGCGACGCTGGCCACACTTGACCAATGCTGGTCACTATCGCGGAAAAACCCACAACTTCCCAAAACCCCCTTTTCTAAAAACATCCCCCTTCCCCTTTTACCCCACCTACAATGACCTAAACTACCCCTAGACCTCTACCCACCCCACCTATACCATTTACTACCCTCCCCCTTCCTCTTTTTGCCCACTATTCCCCCCATACCCAAATTTAATTTTTACCCACCCATAAAAAACAACCAAAAAACCAAAAAAAAATCTAAACCACAAAACCTATAAATAACACTAATCTACTTCACTAATCTAGCCATTATACCCATGGCCTGGCCTTGCCCGATCCCTCTCCAGCCTCTGCCATCACCGAATAGCTACTCACAACCTCTGACCAATCAAATCTCTCACCCTGATCTCGTGGACCCACTTGCTCACTAACCAAACCCTCGTCTAATCACACTACCAGCTCACTGTCCCATTTCCTCCAGACACCTTTTCTCTCTTTTCTCTTTTTTTTCATTTTCTCACTTCACAAATAACAAATGAATAACAAAAACTCGATTTTTGTTTTTATAACCAACCCAACCTAACCGACGTCGACTTACCCTTGACCGACATCGGTTACATTCCCTACCTTACCATTGTCGGTTTCTATATCGTCATTGGTTGTCCTTGACCGGCATCGAGTCACCCTCACCTACACATTGCCTTCCCTTTCTCCCTTTTACCCAACGCTTCACCCCGATCCTTTCCCAACCCCACCTTTACCTAACCCATTTATCTAACCTTTCTAACCTCATCATTTACTACCTCCCTTTGTCCTCCTTTGGGGACTCATTATTTTACCCCTACCTTGGCCTTACCAAAGGTCTTTGTGACCTTACTATTTGGACCTGGACCATCGCTAGTGACCTTTGACCTCATGTGTTTGCTATACCTTGCAGCACTATTACCTGTGTTGTTAACCTAATGACCTTACCTAGCCTATTTCCATGACCGTTTATCCTAACCCTACCTTTGGTGTACCAGAACATACCAAAACTTTCCTGCACCTAACCTAAATTGTGTTTCCTAACCATATCCTATAGCTTGAATACTAGAATCACTTCAACCTTGTTTGGATAAACCTATCGACCTTAGATGATGTAGAGCTTTTCTACTCTTCAACCCAAAGAGTAGCATGTCAATTTATACGTGTGTGTGCATTTGACTGACTTTCTACCTTTGACCCAAACCCATTACCTAGAATGGCCTGAGTAGACCTTTTACCTTTTTCACCTATGCTCTCTTGCCTATTCCTCACATTTAACTTTTTATCAAAACACTCACTAATTACGCCTTCGGCCTCGTCGGTTCCTAGTTTGAGGGGATCACCTTCACCCAAAATGGGGCAACCACATCTTATTTTTGTTAGCGTCTCTTACCAATACAAGCTATGCAACAAAAGGGGAAAAATGTAGACAATAAAATTAGGTCACACTCCCCTTTGGTCCCTCGACGAATAAGTACCCTTCATCACATTCACCTAGCCATGGCCCCCTTCACCCCACTAATATTAATTTAATTAAATTAATGCATTATACTCACTATATTTATTATTTAAATATCTTATTTTAAATAATATCCACACATATAGTTCACTTAGACACTTCACCAAGCCAACTCAACCTAAGACCTATTCTTAGCAAGTTGCCATAACTAACTAAGACTTACCCAAACCCTAAAAATCAATGCCTACATTCCCTCTAACCACATTCTCGCATGCTCACAAGAAGCTCCTAGTCTAATCTCCATGTTAATGACACGAGATCTGAGGAAATCAAGAGGATCTCCTAGTTTATTAAACCTAGGAAGCCCCACCTTGATCGACGCCGGTTACCCCTAACCATCGCCGGTTAAGCCAAAACCGCCGTCGGTTACCCTTTTAACCCCAAAACAACCTTATTCTCAAGGTTGGAAGTTAGAAGTTGGAAGTTGGAAGCAAGAAGCAGAAGGTTGGAAAATATTAACACATCTCAGAGAGATAATACATCTTCAGGAATTCCAGCGAGAATCCACATGTAAGGAAGGAGATCAAACATCTTTTCCTGCATAACCATCCCAACCATGATCTGATCTAACCAAACAAAGAGGAATGTACATGCAGTCCATGTAGAAGCTTTCCTTCAGTTGGTGATCACTTGTAACCTTCAAACCTCTCATCAGCACCTCCATCCCTCACTCACAGGCATTTAGGACCGGAATCCAAGTAAGTATAATGTCATACTTTTCTGGTTTATTTCATTTCATTATCATTTTATCATCTACTTTTTACCTAGCCACCTATTGACCTTATCCAACATTTTCACCTCTATATACCCATTAAAACCTTGCCAAAGCCTACCCTAGTCACCCAATACCTCATCCCGACCGATGATAGACCTTTGTACAATCACAAAGGAGACCCAAAACTTGTTACGTGGAATTTCTAGATTTCCACGATGGCAACAACGATTACACTGACCGCCATCGGTTACCCTTAACCGACATCATCGTCTCTGTATTTTCCAATACAACCTAGAACAGAGACCTACCCACCAAATTTCATTTCACCCTCATCCACCTATGATCAACTCGAGACCTTTTTCAAACTGCGGAACCTAGAACTAATCATTTGACGCGTTTATATTTTATTCTAGCTTAGCATGTTAGATTATATCTATTTCTTATTGTGTTTTAAGTGAGATACCTAAATAATTTAAAATTACAATAGGATTTAATTTGTTTAAAGCATTAAATTTTTTAAAATAGTGGATCGATACCATCTAGGAAGTATCACACTTCCCGATCTCGCATGTGCTTTAGGCAGCTTCACTTTGCCCATATTGTTTAATTCCTTTTGGTGGTCTTAATTTGCATTGCAAGTAGTTCCTCCTAGCCAAAAGGAAGCTCTCACGATCAGTGTGGATTCGAAGTCATACACATGCAATAACCCATTAACCAACATTTGAACAGGTATTCCTCGTATGCCCCTTACCCTATTTGTTTCATCAACACTTCAAAGAAATGATATAAGAAAGGGTGAAACAATAATATTTTATAAATTATTGTGATACATTCTCTGATGTTTAATATGATGCCAACACTTCCCTTTTGAGGATTCATAGGATTAGATACTCTTCACACAAACTAGAGCACCTTGACAACCTTAAACAACTTTGTGACACATCATAGATCCTTTTGATATGATTCAGAATTTATACCTCAATAGAGTACATTCACCTTGACTACATCTACAACAAACATCTTATTCACAACAACCCATACATATTTTGTCAAGGGCATTGGCCACATAGACAAGAGAATACTTAACCAAGTAAAAACTACTTATTGATATATACCTAACTCATCATGACACATAAATCTTTATATAGACATACATATGTTGGTGAGAATACAATGTTCACAAAAAAACCCTCCTTAACCAATAAAATTATAGATTATGGAAACATGATAAGGGCCACTCATGATTATCATGACAATACTTATTTATAACATGAATAAGAAAACACATACTTCGATGAAACCATACCTTTTGATACATAAAATCAATACATATTACTACCTAGACCTATCCTTTGAGACATCAAAATCCTCATGACAAGTCGAAAACACTTTCTTGACAAAGACATGATTCGAGATCATAGCTCATTTTACTATAGAGACTTTGAAACTTTTATCTCTTTCCTATCCTCTTTAACCTTGATACATAGATTTAAAATGACTCGAGTCATTTTAACAACTCTTAACAACATAAACATATTCATAGAGAATTAGGACCTTCACAAAAATATTGGAATAGTTACATTCTTGAATTTCAACCTCATGTTACAGACCTCAAGATCTTGATAATCTTTGTAAAATTTTGATGAAAATATGATAGATGAGAACAACAAAATCATACACCTCATAATGACAAGAAATTAAAAACACATGGAGAGATCACATCCCATACCTTATGACCCTTGAATTATCCCAAGGGCGTAATTTCTTAAAATTTTCATGCACATGAGTTTGGATGGTTGATAGACACATATGATTTTCCTAAAATCTTACATCTTCAACTAAAGAAAACATGCTTCCTTGATTTGACTTGGGATTGATGAATTTATTTTCCATCTTGATTGCATTAGAACCCTCTTTGGAAAACTTCACTTGATCAATATTATCATCCGAATACCTCGATTTTGTGGCCTCTTTCTTATTTTGAATCCCATTATTAGATTCTTTGATTAGACATTTCAATGAACCTCTTCTTGCTTTGGCATAGTCTTGTTATATGACCTAATTGTTGACAGTTGAAGTAAACAACATACTTATTTCCTCTTGGCTCATATACACTTAAATTCCAACCATAATCCTTGGCCATATGACCATACTTGCAACATGAAAAAAATCCTTTGAAGATACTTTCACCATTTCTAAAAGACCTTCTGAAATCTCTAGCCTTGTTTCCATAATTATGAAAACTATATAAATATCCATTTGAAAGAAACATCATACCTCATTGCATTAGGTTTTCTAACAGGTTAGTCCTTTTGAATCAGCCTTTGTATCCTTCATGTCCGATTGAGTTCTTGGAAAATATTCTTAACAAATCTCCTTCTTTTTATCCTTGAAACCTAGTCATGTCTTATCATTTACATCTCTTTGTCTCTCAAAAATACCATCAAGATCTTGATACTCTTTTCTAACTTCTCATACATCCTCAATCTACTAGATGCAATTTCATAATCAAATTCTAGGGATTTTAATTTTTCTTCATATATGCAACAAGAATCTTCTCGAGGTACAGCAATGCGGTGTGACTTATGACGACACCCTTTGCATTGATCGCTAAGATTTACACTTTGATCTCGAGCGAGTTACTCGGGGACCGATTAGGAAGGTGGTCATGTTATAAGGCTGCTAGGAGATTCGGGGTATCATGACACACTTTGGTTTAATCTGCGGGTTAAACCATTATGTCATCGTATCCCTAATCCTCATGGGCATCCATATAACATTATCACCTTCCTAATCTCTCGAGTGATTAAGTGTGATAGGAAGGAGTGACCGAGAAGTCGGTATAAGACATTCTATATAACATAAGAATGGGGTGAAGGGCGTATTCAGTTGGAGTATGCCGTTAAGGAATACGAGACATAAATAGTATGTTTCAAATCTTTGGCCAAAGTATCCCAAGCTACCGATTGCGTTGTCCTAATTCACCTAGTCTAAGGGATGAGATGCCGATGAATAATGGTAACAATTATTCGAGTTAGGTTCCTTGACAGCATTACGAATCCCGAGTAGGGAAGAGAACCGCAAGAATGAAGTGTTAAATAAAAACGCCAACTCTTACTACTCATGAATAGATCGGTAGATTACCGAGTCATGGAATGAATAGATCGGAGGTACTTGAGTCATTACAGTGCATATGGTTGTCATTATAAGAATGGTTATTTGATTTGTGAGTTCTAAATTATGTATTTAGAACCAGGATGCAATTATCAAAAAAAAAAATTCACTTGTTCTAAGGTATAAATTGAGGATGTTACATATGCAACAAGTTTCTTCTTTGAATTTTAGGGCCTTAGACACACTCTCCACTTGAGATTCCAAACCCTTGATGGATTGACCATGCTCTATCTCCATGCACTTGATATGATCTTACAAGCTATGAATCACTGACTCAACAACCTCATACTTCATTCTTAATGCAACCTCAATATCTAAAGACTTACCCATTTCTTGTGCTTCAAAAGGATCTCCTTCAAGTTGTTAAACTTGCTTCTCAAGGACCTACTCTAATACCAATTATTAGAAGAAAAAGAGATTGATGGGGGGTGAAACAATTTATTAAAACTTTAATCCTATTAAAAATTTAGCATTAATTATCATTTATGTAATCATGCAATCAACCATGAACCATATGTGTGTTTACTTAAGTAATGAAACAACCATACATAAGAGAGTATACACGAACACCAAAATTAACGGTAAAATCTTAAGGAGAAGAAAATCCACTAAAAATCTACTTATATTACACGAAGAAATGATATTTAGTGAAGCATCAACTTCACAAGGAGCATTAACCCCTAATTTAGTACAACACCAACCCTACAAGGAGCACTAACCCCTAATTTATTAAATAACCCACTCTATAAGGAGGATATAACCCCCTGTGATGATAAAGCACTTGACTCAAATTTTTTATATGAATATCTTTAATTTTTTTCTCCACACTTATGGAGATGACAAATTCAGCTCACACATACACCTTCAAACCCTCATTCCTTCAACTCGCTCTTTCTTCTTCTTCTCTGAATTGTCTTGGATTAAAACCATTGCAAAATTTATCTCTATCATTCCTCAAAATTTCACATAATTCATCTGCTCTAAAAGAATGCAACAAAATCCCCTTCACTCTCGCAAGTACGTCACATTTTTCCCTCTCTAAGAACTAGTTTAAAATTGCACTCTAAACTCACATTTATATGCATTTCATTTCATAAAAAACAAAGGAGGTTGGTGCTTCATGAATAATACGAAAAAAAATCTTTAAAAATCCCATCATAATCATTAAAACATTCATATTGGGCCCATGTAGGTTGGTCATGTCCAAAAGCATCAAACTAGAATAAAACAAGCTCAAAACCCCATCACCTAGATGGGCTAGAACCATGAACACCATAAACATAATTAGTAAAGCTCTAAAATTCACCATAAATATAAAATATGACATAAAAACCCAATTCATGGTCATTAATTATCTTTCACAAATCCAATTTTTCATAACTAACTTAAGAAGACTCATATCCTTCTCAAAACAAGTTGTTCTGAGGACCATGTCTTCAAAGTTGGGATTCAAAAAAACCCAGAACAACTAAAATATGACATGTAGACACTCATTAGAATCCTCAAAACCTTTAGATCACATCCATGCATTATAAATATCATGAAACATAAATATGTGCAAACCACACCTACTTTCCTCTTCACCAAATTAAGCTACCCAAAATGAAGTTTAACAAAATCAACTTGTTTGCACCATTTATGTAACTTTCAATACCTAAAAATTCCCTCAATAGGAAAAAAATTCACCCCTATTCACTCTCTAACTAATATAAAGGATCAAACAATCCATCACATTCCTCATTTACCTCTTTCTTTTAGTCGAAACAATCACTTACAAAACAAGCAATCCATCTTGTTCACAAATTAAGATATATGACCCATAAAATATCATCATCATTAGGAAAAACATATACCATTGGAAATAACTCTAAATTCCCTTTCCATAACATCTTACATTTACTTCCAAACCTAAGTGGAAGGCCTTCAACTAGGTCTATCTCTTCAATTGCTCATTGAACTTTCTAAAACCCAAGAACCGAGCTTGAGCTCAACTTGCACCATCACCTCAAAAATAATTTCCACAATTAAAAAAACTATGGAACAACCTTGGACATGATTTATAATCACTCAGAAACATTCAAAAAGCATTAACAACTCATAACCGTTACCTTACCTCATGAAGCTTCTCCACATCATGCCAAACCAAACGTCTTCTAGATTTGATCCTCACGAAAAATTCATAAATTATTCATACCATATAATTTTTTTATATACCAATGGAAATATATTTTTATCAATATTACAAAAAAACTCTAATGGAGTCCTAACTCCTCCTCCTGTAGCTCTCGAAGTTCCACTTTTACCACAAGCTAACCCAAAAGCAGTCCTCATAAATAGGGCACAATTTTCCATTTAGGACATAAACCATTATCTACAACTATCATGGACATGTATTAAAAATATAGGGATAAAAAAATTCCAATCTATTTTCAACTCCTTTGGACAATATTTTCGTAAATTGAAATTCTTTAGAAATAATCATTTTCAGGTGTGCCCACATATAGTCACTAGAACTATCTTAAATTTATAGAAACATGGAAGAGTCCTCTACACATCCAATCATAAATTTGTAAAGATAGATAAAAAATTGTTGGAATACATCTTTTTCTTCAAGTCAATTTGAGCTAGGGTTTCAAAGGAACTTATATTCTTAACGATACTTCATAAAAATGTGAGGATCAAACCATAATTATTTTTGTGAAACCTTCATAACCAAACTAATAATATATGCCAAAGAGTTCCGGTTCCCATGAAAATCACACATCTCACAACGAGCATCAAAAGGTCAACTTTTGCTTCAAAAACACACTCTAGAACACTTGTTATTTTTCCAAAATAACATATCATGTAGATCCTTCTTCGAGAATGACATGAAAATTTTCATGAAGCATCATGAAATTATCCTCTTATTTTCCATACTCACCATCTATCTCAAATAGATATGAAACTCTCTAGATATTAAGACATACCTATGCCAACTTGCTTGTTCTCCACCTATTTTCTTCCCAAGGACCTGAAACATACATATTACCTCTAAGAACTGAATTGAAACTCATCATACACTTCCGGTAAACCATAATCATACTATTTCCATGATTGGCTAGGAATGATCAACTTGAAAAATCATACCTCCAATTTATTCTACATGCACCAGACATCGGTTACGTCGGGTTTTGTATAAAAATAAAATATCTGCATTTTTATTATTCATTTGGTATTTTTGAAGTGAAGAAATGAAAAAAAGAGAGAAAAGAGAGAAAAAGTGTCCAGTTAAATGGGACAATTAGCGGGTAGTGTGATTGATGATGGTTGGGTTGGTGAGTAGCGGGTCCATGGGATCAAGGCGAGAGAGTTGATTAGTCAGAGGTTACGGGTAGATATTCGAGGATGGAAGAGGATGGAGAAGGATCGGGCTAGCCACCAAAGCATAGTAGCTAGACGTGCCACCGAGACAGAGGCAATGCAATGCGATGAGGTAAGTGCCTAACTCTATAGTGTTAATTAGATAGAGTAGAAGTTGTGATAGTTGGAATTTGTAGGTTTTTTTGTGGGTTTGTTGTATTTTGTGGGTGGGTAAAAGTTAAATCAGGTAGGGGGCAAGCGGGAAAAAAAAAGGGGGAGGGTAGTAAAGTGTATAGGTGGGGTAGGTAGAGGTCCAAGGGTAGTTTCGGTCATTGTAGGTGGGGTAGAAGGGGGTAGGGGGAGGTTTATAGAAGAGGGGATTTTGAAGTCACGGATTTCTCCGTGACACCGACCAACATCGGTCAAGCTTGGCTGGCGTCGGTTGGTAGAATCGGGATTGGTCACCAAACAGGTGGTGATGCTTGGTTAAGTGTAACCGTGGTTAGTAAAGAGGAACCGGTATCGGTCACCAAACAGGTGATCGATGCTAGTTTAAGGGTGACCAAAGTCGGTTAGGATGAACCGGCACCGGTCAGGGATTTTAGGCACAAGGGTCTAAGAGGGATTTGGGACAGGTAGTTGAGATGGGTAAAGTAAAAATAAGGTAGAGGGTAATGATAATTGGTGAATATGGTCATGGTAAATGTAGATTAATGTTGTGCTTGGATTGGATGTAGGGGAGATCACAGTTACATATGCGGGATAGGGTTCCACCACTACTAGTGACATTACACGGCTTAGCGACCCCTTTGGAGCTACAACACATGGAGGTAGTGGGCTTGAGTGGTATTCGGTACTATTGACATGCTATTTAACAATGCCCGATTTGATGGTCACACTCATCGATAGATGGGATTCTGTGACCAACATGTTCCACCTTCTGACGGGTGAGATGACTATCACCCTAGAGGATGTGTTCCAGATTTTGTGGTTACCCATATTGGGGGCCTAGGTGTACTCTATCTCCTCTAAGGCCTCAGAGGAACTGATTGGGATAGTTTTTTCGTCAAGGGGGCGGCAGAGCTGAGATTCCATAGTGCCAGTTTGAGCTATGGCGAGATGTACCTAGCCCGTCCATATGAGACAAGACTAGTGGTGTTATTGATGGAGGCAGTGTGCTGCTATGCACTACCCGATGCAGAGGGTGGAAAATTTCCCCGATCACTGATGGGGGTGCTCCACGATATGATGGTACATGAGACACACTTCACTTGGGCACTAGCATTCTTGGTGCAAATATATGAGAGAATTATGGTTGTATGGGCAGTTGCGTAGGTTTAGCCTGTGATGTACATTTATACTACATTCTTGGACCTATGAGAACATAGTATGTGTTTGACCTATAGGGATGCCCCAAGCAGATGCATTCTCACCAAGATGTGTGCGATTGGGATACAGGAGATGGGTACCAGTTGTAGGAGAGTGGAGGTCAGATAGGCCGACATATGATGTGGCCCATTTTCGGCATGTATTGGAAGGGTTGTTTGGAGTGGACATTATCTGGAGGCCATATGTGGGATTCCCCTCATATAGGAACATGCATGAGGAACTAGCTAAACTCTAGCTAGAGAGGTGGATCAGGGGTCGTTGTCTTTGGGGAGGATGAGATGACCCCAGTAGACGGTCCGGTCCGACGGCGGTTTGTGTTTATACAAGATATTCCTCCATCCTTCCCACATATCGGAGAGATGACGTGGAGAGGAACTTACCTCTACCATAACCTACGGTGCTATAAGAGATGAGGAGTAGCTAGTAGATTAGTGGATTGATGACGCTTGGATGCACGAGATAGGTATAGCCGGTGGTGGGTGGCTCGATTCTGAGCCATACCTCCTGCACTGGGCAACTTTGACTTAGGTACCATTACGGTGCGAGAGACGCCCTACAGGGGTAGGTAGCAATGTTGATCACGTAGATAGGTATACTACGGATACACGATTAGAGGGGTCAAAGGTAGAGGTAGCAGAGCTATGGGTATAGGTGGCTAGTCTATAGGCCCAAATGGTAGAGGGAGAGGGTGGAGGAGATGGAAGAGATGGAGATAGAGATGGTCAGGTGGTAGCCTTACTGGCTCAAGTGGCAGGTTTACAGGGCTAGTTGGCAATAGCCCAGGCACATATTGGGACCTTACAGATGACGAGATAGGCACGGGGCGGGGCACAACCACAAGCACAGGGACAGGGGGGACTACCATAGGCACAAGGAGTTGGTCCCAATTCACGGGATATCGTAGGGAAGGTATAGGGCCGAGACCTATGGGACCACCACAGACCATGCCTATATCTAGGTTACAGGATGCCCTAGGTGAGGCAAGATACTATCAGGACTAGCTCATGGCAGCCGGGATAGACTTCCTCTCTTACGGAGAGTACAGGGCACAACAGGCGTCCAATGAGAGGACGAGATCCCTTGCACACATAGTGTGGAGAGCACAAGAGGTCAGCAAGCTCCAAGACCTGATCAAGGAGAGGCCACCAACGACAAAGCGACGGTGACCGAGCTAGGTGATGTGCCAGCAGGGACATAGGAGGATGAGGGTGTAGGTGACAAAAATATGGAGGACATCCGGTGAGATGTCTGATATGCGGCCACCTGATTGTTGATGTATACTAGTGATTATTTTTTATATATATGCCACCTGCGTGCCGAAGATAGTTGTATTTTTATCACATATCGCCCACGTGCTAAAAGATTTTTTTATTGATTCATTCATTCTTTTTGTATATATGAGACCGGCCTACATGTCGATGACATTTTGTATTGTATATCGGCCTATGTGCCAACATTTTGAGATGATGGCCATGATGAGATAGGCATGTATTTTGAGATACACATTTATTGATTTATATGATGAGATTCATGGTATTTTGTGATGTGTTAATATGTTTATGAGATATTGGATGTATGGCTTGTGTTAGATGAGATATGGATTTGTTACTTGGATATGGATGGAAATTAGGTGAGTTAGGCATGATGGAGTTAGGTTGGTTTAGGCATGGATTGAGTTAGGTTATAGGCATGGATCGATTTATAGGCATGGATCGATTTAGGTTACGGGCATGGATTGAGTTGGGTTATAGGCATGGATTGAGTTAGGTTATAGGCATGGTGGAGTTAGGTTATAGGCATGGTTGAGTCATGTTATAGGCATGGTTGAGTCAGGTTATAGGCGTGGATTGAGTTAGGTTATAGGCATGGATTGAGTCGGTCATGGCATGGATTGAGTCAAAGTTATAGGCATGGATCGAGTCGGGGTTATAGGCATGGATCGAGTCGTGTTAGTTTAGGCATGGTTGAATTAGGTTATAGGCATGGTTGAGTTGAAAGTGGGTTTAGTTATGATTCATTATTTTGGAAATGAATGATACTATGCGTCATATGTGAAATGTTGTATAATCTATGCATAGTGATGATAGAGAGATGGTAGGTGTAATAAATGTATGCTATGGTAAGCAACTTCTTATGGATGTGGCATAATTTCCAATCTTGTTAGAAAAGGGGAACTAAGTGAAATGTGATGTAAATGGTGAGTTAGGCATGGTTAATGAATTATTTTAGGGTAGAAAATGGCCAAGCTAACCTCCAAGGGCCCCATGCCCTTGGAGTGCTTTGCCACATAGTCCCGGTAAAAAGGGACCTTAGGTCGATACACAGCTTCTCCCATGAGCTAGGAAGAATATGAAAATGAGTTAGTAGGTTTTTGGGCATGTTCTGGGTGTAGGTAAAATGATGTAGGTGAAGGTGATTATGGTGAAAGGGGAGGATTACCTAAAAGGAAAGCGTTGAGGAGCAAGTCCCGTATAAGGTAATCAAAACGTAAACAAAGATAGTTAAAAGATAAGATGGGGGAAATAAAGCCACCTGATTGGGTAGGATCATATTGAGTAGATCATACCTTGGAGGGGGTGATGAACATAAGATCCAAATACATTACACGATTAACTATTCTATGATGAAGGTAGTCACAGGATCACCAAATATCAAAATTCCAAGATTTCCTTGAGGTGATTGAGGAAATGAGAGTGGAAATGGTAAGGTGGGTGGGTGAAAGGTAGTTAATTGTATATGTTTTAAGTGAGAGGTCTTTTGGGCAAGAGATCTGAGGTCACAATTGGAAAGTCCATGACTAAAAAGTTTTTTTTTGAGATAGATTGATCGATAGGAAGTCTATATGGGATAAATAATATGGTACTCCTTGAGGTCTTCATGAAGTTGATCAATGCGGGAAGCTTTGGTTTCTCTTATTTTTTTAGTTTCACATAGCTATCCTTTGAGGGAGTAGTCTATTTATAGTAGCAATTTTTTTGAGAGGAAGATGTCCTTTTGAGGGAGTCATCTTTTTATTAGAAGTTTGACTCAAGGAGTTTGGTCCCATGTGAGGTCTTTGAAATCATGGAAAAGACCAAGGTGGAGGATAGGACTCTTGTTCAAAAGGAAAGGTGGAATGACCATGGGATCTCATCTAAAGGTAGACAAAAAGTATCCATGAGAATCATGCTATGTGCAGTGCCATGGTACACATATTCAAGAGAAGATAACAAGTGACAGGTACTCACATGATTCTTGTTTAATCATTAGGGAGGTGTATGGAGTGGATAGCACTCAAGGGATGATCCTATAAAGAGACAAAGGGTGAGGTAGGACAATGAGTCAACAATAGAATGGTCTAAGGTGTAATGCGTTAAGGGGCTCGAGTTCAAGTTTACCCTCATGCAAGGATAAATGATAGGCACTGATCCATAGGTATGAGTTACGATGTATGGTCCCACCAATTAGGAGTAAATTTTTCCCGTTTCCTTTTTTCTGCTTTGGTTACGTGTTGATTTTATTTCAAGACAAGGTCACCAACTTGGAATTTTCGTTCATGAACATGTTTTTCATAAGCACGTTTGATACATTTTGGTAAACTTGAAGGTGATCCATAGCGTTAGACGATGTTTGTCTAATAACTCTAGTTGTGCCAAGGAATCTTGACGAAAGTCATCATCAGTAAGCATGTCATGGAGAGAAATGTAGAGTGAGGGGATCTAGACTTCGAGAGGTAGAATAGCCTCATGCTATAGACAAGCGAAAAGGGTGTGGCCACGGTGGAAGTGTGAATACTAGTGCGGTATGCCCATAGGGCAAAAGGAATGTGCATATGCCAATCCTTCCCAATATCATCTACCAATTTCATGAGAATTATATTGAGGGTTTGATTAGTGGATTTGGTTTGGCCGTTGGTTTGTGGGTAATAAGGCGATGAGAAACTAAGCCGAATCTTGAAGGCATCACAAAGTTTTTGTAGTGTTTTGTTTTGGAATTGTTTTCCATTTTCAAAGTGATAAGGTGATAGGGGACACCAAAATGGTAAATGATGTGATGGTTAATAAAATCACATATTTTCTCGCTTTTGTGTAGATGAGTGGTATGGCCTCCACCCATTTTGTGTAGTATTCGGTAGTAGTTATGATCCATTGATGGCATTGGTAAGAATGAGGATTGATTTCTCCGACAAGATCTTAACCCCATTGAGAGAAGGGCCACAGGTCATGAGCGAATTATAAGGTATGACTGGGTGTATGATGAAGGTTGGAATGTTGTTGGAATTTCACACAATGTTTGACATAGTCATAACAATCATGGTTAAGGGTCGGCCAGTAATAGCCCAGAGAAAGAATACACTTAGCAATAGCAAGGCCACTAAAGTGACCTCTGCATGTGCCATCATGAACCTCCTTAATGGTATAAGGGATTTCATAACTTGTGAGGCATCGTAAGAGAATACCATCAAAGCCGTGTTTATAGAGGAGTCCCCTAGAATGACGAAATGAGAGACATTTTTAAGGAAGGCGTGTTGTCCATTACGGGTGAGATCAGGAGGTAAGATGGAGAGGGAAAGGTAGTTGGAGTATTGTTTATACCAAAGGTCACTCGGGTAAGGGTGTCATTTCTGATTGAGTAAACATCGTGAGGTAAATAAGAAGGTGAATGGAGGTGTTGTACGGTGACAAATATTTTGGAATCGGCAGGGGAAGTGGGTATTTGGGAAGCTAAGCAGGCCATGGTATCTACAAATTTGTTGGTTGAACGTGGGATGGTTTGAAGGGTGTAACGATCAAAGGTGGTCAAAATTATGTCTACATGATGTTTATACTTTTGAAGTATCTCATTATGACATTGGTACATACCATTGAATTGGTTTGTGACCAATTATGAATCACCAAAGATGTGGATTGATTTGACACCTAGGGCATATGTGGCCTGGAGACCTAGTACGAGTGCTTTGTACTCGACAATATTGTTGTACATTCAAAGTCTAGTTTGAAAGAAAACGGCATGGGTTATACATCGAGAGGAATGAGGATAACACCAGCCCTACCCCCAAGTGACACTTGGAACCATTGAAGAATAATGTCATTTGATAAGGGGTTCATCCAGGGAAAGAGTAGCAATCGACTCATTGGGAAATTCAAAATTAGAGGTTGATCCCAGAAATACGCTTGTCGGCCAGGTTGGTCGGTGATAGCTTGGCCCTTGATGGACTTTTGGTGAATGAATTCAAGGTACGAGATCAGCTAAAATCATAAGCCATCATGCTGATTTTGATAAGGTTTGGCGTACATGAAGTGTAAGGGATCGGTGTTGGTCACGACATAGGTTTTGTGGTTGAGTAGGTAATGGCGGAGTTTGGTGGCAACGAAAACTAAGGCTAAGCAAAGGTTTTCGGATGGTTGTATTGGGTTTCATAGTCTAAAAGAGTCTCGACTTATGTAAAAAACTGCATGATACATGTGTTGTTCATCGTGATGAGTGAGCATGGCTCCCAAGGAATGATCGGTAGCTGATATGTATAGGTAAAAAGGTTGATCATATTTAGGTGGAATGAGTACGGGTGTTTGGAGAAGGTATTGTTATAGGGCCTCAAAATATTTTTGAGATTCATCATCCCATTTAAATGAGACATCCTTCCTAAGTAGATGATGAAATGGTTCACACCGATTAGATAATTATGAAATGAAATGATGAATTAACTACAATTTACCTTGCAGGCTATGGAGTTGTTTAAGGTTAGTGGGTGGAGGAATTTCCGAATGGCCCTAACTTTAGCAGGGTCAACTTTTATACCATAGAGGAAACAATAAATCCCAGGAGCTTTCATGAGAGAACCGCAGAGACACACTTTTTAGGTCAAGGTGGATGCAATATTTAATGAGGTGGTCAAAGATGGTTTCGAGGACAGTGAGGTGCTCGGCACAACATTTAGATTTGGCCAAGATATCATCCACATAATCTTCCAATATGCGATGCATGATATCATGGAAGATGTAAGTCATAGCAAATTGATATGTGGCACTAGTGTTTTTAAGGCCAAAAGGCATGACTCGATAGAAAAAGGTTCCCCAAGGGGTAATGAATGTGGTATTGTGCTGATCTTATGGGGCAAGTAAAATTTGGTTATAAGACGAGAAGCCATCCATGAGTGAGAGCATCTCGTGACCAGCGGTGAGGTCAACCAGTTGATCAATACCGGAAAGGGAAAGTCATCTTTTGGGAAGGCGAGGTTGAGGTCATGGAAGTCCATACAAATGCAAAGTCCCCCTGTTTCTTTAGTAACAGGGACAATGTTAGAAATCCAATGAGGATAATCAATGGGTAAGATGAAGGAAACAGAAAGAAGGCACTGAAGTTATTCTTTGATGAGAAGAGTAATGCAAGGGTGCATTTTTCTTAGATTTTGTTTAATAGGTTTGGCATCGGGAATGGTTACGATATTGTGGACCACTATGGTGGGGTCAATACTAGGCATGTCTACATAATACCAAGCAAAAGCGTGGTTATGATCTCGAGAAAAGAAGTGATGGCTTCCTATTCAACAGCATCTAAAGATTTTCCGATCTTTAGGATGTGTGGGTCATCCTGAGTATGAATGTTGATCTTGATAGTCGATTCATTCAACATGGTTTTCATCTCAGATGGTAACGAATGATGAATATATGAGTCTTCTGCACCAAGGTAGGTGAGTATGGATTCATCATCCTGACATTGAACAACGTTAATTTTAGGTGTGTCATTATCGATCATCTTAGGATACGGAATGGAAGAGTGGAAGGGGCCTCGCCTTCATGTTGATAAGTCAAAGGCCCCAAGGAAATGGTGTTTATGAAAAAAAGTTAGGAGGGATAGATTCAAGATCCATCGAATCCGTCAGTGAGGGTGGTGATGAAGGTGGAGTGGGTGAAGGTAGTGATGAAGATGAAGGTGGAGGAGGGCTAGGGTCTTCAATGAGTTCAATGCAGCCTGTTTAGTAGGAGGTTTGGGGAAGCCAATACCACTATGGTCATTATGTTTGTGGGTGGTACATGGAATAACGGTATGGCGGCCTTTCTCGTAAAAGCCAAAACCAAAACCCTTCCACGCACAATGGTGTAGGAAGGTGTGGGAAAAATGGTGATTGGTAAGTGATTGGAAGTTTGTGGAAAATGGGTGGGGTTGTGATGGTGGTTCAGGTGTGTAAGTGGTAGTATCAAGTCCCCCATAGGTGAGACTAGTATGAAGATGAGGAGGACCATAAAGGAGGTGTTCTCCTATACGGTGATCATAAGCAGGGGTGTTGGTGAAGGCTTACATACTTGTTTGGAGTAAGGAATGTGTTGACACTATATAGGTGGTACTCCCCCATAGTGAGGCATCGAAAAACACCTTCCAAGGGATCAGTGGTTGGTATGTAGGTATCTGGTATGGATAATGTGTCGAGGTCAATTCGGAGGTGGAGTTAATGGATTGGGAAGCTAATGGGTCAGCCATGGAGGTTATAGCAGTGGTAGGAATAGAGGAGGTATGTGTGGCTAAGGTGGCGACTGTACTGGTAGGTGGAGGTGTAGGTGAAGTGGTATTGGTTACGGAGGTAGACGGCTTGATAGCTATGAACACATCATTAGGTTGGTGAAGCATGTTGCATGTTTTGAAAGGTGATGGGTCGAGATGGAATGGTATAAGTCTGTCCTTCGTGTTCAAACTTTACACAACGATGCAAAGTGGAAGGAACGCAACCCATGACATGGATCCAGGGTCTACCAAGTAACAAGTTATATTGGAATTCCCCCTCCAAAACATAAAACAATTCTGGAATAGTACAGGGGCCCACGTGAACATGAAGGATGACAGTGCCTAGTGTGGAAGTGATAGTGTCATTGAATGAACGCAACATGACCAGATGTTTATGCATACAATTGTTAGGTAGACGTATTTGAGCAAATGCATGGGATGAAATGATGTTAATGCTAGCACCTCCATCAATCATCACACGACGTACCTATATGTCATCAATTTGGATAGAGATGAAGAGGGCTAGGTTGGGGTCATCATTCTGGTGTGGCGCGATCTCCTCCTTTGAGAAGCTAAGGGAGGCCACTTGGTGAACAAGGTGAGGTGAGGATGAAGGTGGTAATTTTGTTAGAGAGGCTATATGATGGGGTGTCATAATGGAGGCTACAGTGCAAGGTCATTGGATAAAACCTCAATAGATTGAAGAACCTCCATGAGGGCTTGACGATGGCATTCTGAGGTTTGGATGAGATCATATAAGGACATTTTGAGGGGAGATTGGTGTAGTTATTTGAGCATGGTGTGATGTGTGATGCCATTAGAAATGGGGTACGTGGGGCCGTAAATAGTTATTTTAGGTATGGGTGCAGATGGTATGTTGGGTATAGGATTGGTTAGTGGGTCAGTTTCCTTTTCTTTGTTCTTCTGCGTACATGTAGTGACATGTATCATGTTGATTTGAGGGAAGTTGGTAAATGGAGAAAGTGTAGGGTGAGTGGTATAACGACGCGATGGGTAAAAACCTACCGGAGGAGAAAAACCCTGTGAGGTCAACTGGGCGCAATGACATTTGGGTGGTGGCATGACAAGTTCTCTAATGTGAACCATGTTAATTTCAAATCTTGGGTGTGGCTCTAGAAGGCTTTGTGAGGGTGGGGTTGTGGTTGTTGAGTGGGCAGTGTGGGGATGGGTGTTGGTGAAGCAGGATCCTCATCGAGAAGGTTTGTCGTCGTCAAAATTTGTTTATGGTGGACACAATTGGATAAGGACTATTTTGAAGGCCTTGTAGTTCTCCACATCATGCCCGACACACAATGGTATGAGAAAATTTTAGTATCATAGAACCCTTTTGGCTTTGGTTTAAGGGGGTCATAAGGTCGGAGTGGTGGTAATGTGATAATAGAAGTCTTGAGGAGGTTGGTTAAAATTTTGGCATAAGACCCTACTAGTGGATCAAAAAGGGAAGTGAACGTGGGTTTGGGTGTAGGTGTGCTTGATTGTCGAGGAACTATTTTTGGGAGAGTAGTCTTGGGTCTAGCTATGGGTTTAGGTGTCGGTGTGGTTTGAGGTATCAGTCGGGTTCATTTGGGTAGGGGTACAATAGATGGATAGGTAGGAGGGTGTGGGGTTGTTTTGACTACCTTGTTGTGGGGTAGTGGGGTTTTGTTTTTGAGTTGCACCTTCTTGGGTAAAGGTGATGTGGGTGTCTGAGGTCTAGAAGAAAATGTAGATGGAGGAAGAGGGCGAGTTACCCATGGGGATAACGAGGGTCTTTGTGAAGGTAGATGATGGGGGTTGTGCTTGGGGTGTGAGGGATAATGACTGCGGTGCGGTGGGTAGTGAAGCAATGGATGAGGGTATTGGAGGTATTGGTGGTAAAGAGACTACGGGGCGGGTGTAAGTCATGTTGTGTGCTTGTGTATGTTAGAGGTATGTGAGGAAGGAATGGGTTGTTGTGTTATTTGTTTATGGATGGGAAAAGGTTGCAAGACAATGTTGGGCAGTGAGGCCTTAAGACAGAGATGGGAAAAGTGTGGGTGTGATTGGTTTAGTCGGGTGCGAGGTCGATGAGTTTGGTTCTTTGGTTTAGGTGTTAGAGTAGGTGTGGTATTGACGTTGGAGGATGTAGCTAAATCTATTTTAATAGGTGGTAGAGTAAGTAAAAATTTGGTGGTCAAGGTGGCCCCTAGAGTGGTAATAAGTTTAGTGGAGGCAAATGTTGTGTTATGGGTTTGGGTTTAGATGTAGTTCGGGTTACGGGTAAGGGTGTGGTTTGAGTGCTAACATGTATCATGGAAGGGGTTGTGACAGAGGTGGTTGTATTTGGTTTGATTGGTCGAAATGTTTTTGGGTAGATAGTGGAGGTATCGGTGAGGGATCTTTGCATCGTGTTGAGACATGGAGTAAGAGGCACCCCCATAGTAAAGCCCTATCCATATAATCTAAGTGATCGGCCAAATGTGAGAACGGCACATCGTGGTTGGAGTTGGTGAGGACCTCATGGGAATTCTCGTAAAATGTGTCTTAGAGATGGGGAATTGGCCAGCTTCAGCTTCCGTGGGTAAGAGAGCCAAAAGTAGGTCTGTTGGATTTTGGGTAGCTGATGGAGAATGCTTGCCAAGAGGTAAAGGTATCTCAACTGTGTCGATGATGGTGGAGGAGATGATGGGAGCTCCTCTATAAGTGGAGGAATGGATGGGTGCTCCTCTCGTGGGTGGAGGAGGTAGGTAATGGGTGCTCCTCTGTGGGTGAAGGAGGTAATGGGAGCTCCTCTATGGGTGGAGGAGGTACTATAGGTAAAGGTTCTCTTAGTGGAGAAGTCAGGGGTGAGATGGTCTCGATGTTAGCGGAAGACCCCTCCGTAGGTGATGAAGGAGATGAAAGGTGTTCCTCTATGGGTGAAGGAACAAGGGAGGTTGGTTCCAATGTGGAAGGAGGATTTCGGGCTAGGATTTCCTCTATGGAAGGGATGTGAGGTAATTGAGAGGTGATAGGTACCTCATTAAAGATAGCGTGAACCTCACAGGTATGGGTATCATGAGTTGATGTCTCACCGGTTTGATTGGATGAAGGGGCATGGTTGGGAAACAGTTTTTTGAAGATTTGTAGATTTTGGTTGGGGGTGGCGTTGGGATTATCCACAGTTAACTCACCTTTCTTGAGAATTTCTTGGAAAATATTCTTGAAAGTGATGCAGTTGCTATCACTATGACCCTTTACTTGATGATAGTTACAAAAATCATGTTCTTTATACCATGCGGGCATGGGGCGAGCAAGGTCAAAACTAGTGTGTGGTTTTATGGGTGGAAGGGTGATGGCTCCAGCTTTAATAATATTTTCTAAGATAGAAGAGTAAGGTTCCCTAATTGGGGCATATTTTCATTTCTCTTGTCTGAATTGAAAATTATAGACAGTGAGAGATTAGATGAGGGTGTAGCTTTGATTCGACGGGTGAGTCAATGGGCGGCTTTGAGTACCACTTGCATTAGCGGTGCCCTTAGCTTTTGAATAATTGGTGTGTGGTTTGGAAGAGGAATAGGTATCATTTGACTTGAATACCGAATTCTTATTGTGTAATTGGATTTCCTTCTCTTTGATGGCTTGAATCTCTAACTTTCGAGCCATAGTAAACGCCTCATCAAATGTTTAGAAGGTTTGAACCTATAAGGTCATGGAGATATGTCTAGCACAAGCTCGTGTGAAGAGATCGATGAGTTTAGTTTGTGGTAGTTGGAAGGTAAGTTGATTGATTAAGCTACGCCCGCTGGGTGACAAAATCTGTGATGGATTCATCCTCATACTGACATGTGGAATATAGATCGGTCATGGTAACCTTCTTGACGATATTGATAGAGAAATGATCCAAGAAATCTTGGGCTACCTGATTGAATGAGAATATAGAGTGTTTAGGTAACCCACTATACCAATCTAATGCAGGTCCAGTGAGGGACATGGGAAAAGTTCTCAAAAGTAAGGCATCATCATGAGTGATCAGATAACACCCATGTTTGAATGACCGTAAATGTTGCTGGGGGTCTTCTTTCTTATTGAAGTGATTGAATTTAGGCATTTCCCAATGCACAGGGTATGAATGGATAGGAATGGATGGGTGAATAGGCTCATTACAAATCTCATCGTAGGTGAGAGTGTTACAGAGCTAGAAACCGATGCCTCCAATGTCTACATCTTGTCCAAAATCAATTTAATTAGGTCATTAGTGGGTTGTGATGATTGGATGCCTTCGGTAACATAAGGAGGTTGGTTTTGGGCATAGAATAGGGGTGGCACTTCAGTGTATGGGGCTGCCACGTAGGGTTATAGAGAAGAAGGTAGTGAAATAGGGGTACATACACGGAATGAATAATGGATGAAACATGAGGTTGTTGGTAGTATGTATATGGGGGTGGAAGGGTCATGGTAACCCTAGTGGAAATAGGGGCTAATGATTGTGGAATGGAAAGAACCATGTTCTAAAATGGGGTAGGGGTCACTAAAACTAGAGGTGGGAATGTAGCTATAGGTATGTATGAGACATTAGGGGTAGATGGGGTTGTGTTTAGGGTAGTCATTGAGGGTACGGTGGATGTAATGGGTACCACAGAGGTAACAGATAGTCATAGCGGGTATAGAACCTAACTATGAAATGACTGGAGTTAAGGTGGATGCGGGAAGTATGGAGCCAAATGGGGCCGATGCGAAGTGGGTGTGAGATTTGGGGGATAGATACATGCATGTCATATATTAACCACCCGGGTGGTGTCGGAGTGGATGAGTGGGAAAGGTAAAAATGCAAGGTGACAGGGTTCTGGTCAAGGAGTCGTGCAAACTCCTCATCTCTGGTAGTGATAGTAGTAGGTTGGATGGGATCCATGGCTGGTGATAAAATAGAAGGTGGTGAAGGACTAGGTGGGAGTGGTTGACAATGCGGCATGAAATACAAGGGCGTTTACTTGTCTTCCGGCACCATGTGAACCAAGATCGATCAGTAGGGCTGCTTCTCTGTAAATGATATAAAGAACAACAGGTTTAGGTAAATATGGTGATAAAAAGTGGATGAAGTACCAATCGGTGGATAGAATGTGAAATAAGATAACCGATGTCGGTTAAGGAAAAGCGACGCCGGTAAGGGGTAATCACTTCATGTCATTATAAAAAATGGATAGTGAGGTAGAAGGTAAAATCGATAGGTATGCCAAATCAAGATTTTAAAACATCAATTGGAATAATGACAGTGATGAGACTGTGGAAAGTGGAAGAAAGTGAAGTAAAAATGTCCATTTGAGTAGGTTAGAAAAAGGACTTGGAACGACATCATTGGGTATAACCGATGGCGGTCGAGAGGTAATCGAAGACGGTTCTTCGCGAAATTGAAATAGTGATGAAAGAAAGTGGTTGTGAATTAAAATCTAATGTAGAATGAAACCCAACTTTCTGGTAATGATGATGATATGGCCTAGGCACACTCAGGTGAAGCTAGAATACACCAGCTATGATGAGGAGTGTGCAAGGATGAACCAAAAAAGTGATGAACGTGATCTCTCACCTCAAAACGTAAGCCAAGCAAAAACACTAAGAAAATGTGATCCTAGGAGTGGCTTTTCTATTATGTTTGTTTAGCTTATGCTATTTAGGCACTGACACATGAATTGTGAAATAGAGTTTTTGGTGAGGATGGCTTTCTACAAAGAAGGAGATCTAAAAGGTGAGGTTTTAGGTATGTTATGGTGGGGGCGGCCTTCACTCTGAAGTATGACTTGACAGAGCAGTGAGTTGGGTGCCCACTATGCCATAATCATGTGATTACCTATAGCTTCTTCTAGGTAGGACGTTGTTTAAGAATGTATATATTTTGAATTTTTTTGTGGTTGGGTAAGACTCAGAGAAAGAGAAAAGGATAGAAGTGCTTTTCTACGATTCGTTTGACAACCATCACTGGTCATGACTTCCAAAGATAGAGGTTTCCATTAATTAATGTGAGATAATGCAATAAATCGAGAATGGAATGCGATTGTTTTTAAACCCAAATCAAAAATGTGAAATTGGATGACACAATAAGATGAAGAGGAAGAGGGATTCTCTTTCACTATAATGTAGAAAACATGAAGAAATGATTCCTTTTAATTACACCAAAATAAAAGTTTCCTTTAGAGCAAATAGAAAGAAGAGGTGGATTACCAAAGAATAAAATTAGTGTGCATGCTTTTTATAAGGGAAACAAACACATAATTTTTTTCTAGGAATGAATGAAATGCAAGGAACCCCAGATGGGTCCCATAGGGCGTGCAAAAAATGTTTCACCTTTTTCTTAGATTGTTTCTCAGAAGTGTTGATGAAACAGATAGGGTAACGGGCATAGGAGGAATACCTGTTCAAATGTCAGTTGATGGGTTGTTACATGTGTATGACTTCCAAATCCACAGCTGATCATGAGAGATTCCTTTTGGCTAGGAGGAACTACCTGTAATGAAAACAAGACCACCAAAAGGAATTAAACAATATGGGTAGTGAACTACCTAGCGTGAGCTAGATCTCAGGAAGTATGATACTTCCTAGATGGTGTCACACCATCCTTTTTTTAAACAATTAAATGTTGTAAACAAAGTAAATATTATTGTTATTTTAAAATGATTCAGGTATCTCACTTAAAAACACAATAAGAAATAGATCTAATTTAATAGGCTAAGCTAGAATAGAATCCAAAGGTCAAATGATTGGTTTTGGGTCTCTGTAGGTCTGATAAAGGTCTCGGGTAGATCACAGGTGAAAGAGGGTGAGATAAAATTAGGTGGGTAGGTCTCTGTTCAGGGCTATGTGGGAAAACATAGAGACCAGTGTTGGTCAGGGGTGACCGACGGTGGTTATGTGTAACCAGTGCTGGTTACTGTCAGATCTAGAAATGTCACAGAACAAGCTGGGGTCTCCTTTGTGATTGCACAAAGGACTTTGGTTGGTCGGGATGAGGTATTGGGTGACTGGAGTAGGCTTTTGTAAGGTTTCAATGGGTATATGGAGGTGAAAATGTGGAGAAGGTCAATAGGGAGCAAGATAAACAATGGATGATAAAATGATGATGAAATGAAATAACCAGGAAAGTATGATGTTGTACTTACTTGGATTTCATTCCTGAATGTCTGTGTGTGAGGGATGGAGGTGTTGATGATGGGTTTGAAGGTTGCAAGTGATCACTAACTGAAGAAAATCTTCTACACGGGCTGCATGTACACTCCTCTTTACTTGGATGGATCGGATCGTGGTGGGATGGTCATGTGCAGGAGAAGATGCTCAATCTCCTTGCTTGGATGTGAGTTTTCACTGAAATTGGCTCTTTGAAGATGCGTTATTTCTCTGAGATGTGTTCTTGCTCGTCAAATTTCTCCCAAAAGTTTTCCAACTTGCTTCCAACCTTGAGAATAATATTTTTTTGGGGTTAAAAGGGAGTAATGGCAGATGGCGGTCCATCTTAACCAACGATGGTTAGGGGTAATCGAGGTCGGTCGAGGTGGGATTTCCTAGGTTTACTAAACTAGGGAGATTCTCCGATTTCCTTAGATCTCATGTTGTTATCCCATGGATTAGACTAGAAGATTCTTGTGATCATGTGGTAATGTGGTTAGAGGGAATGTAGGACTTGATTTGTAGGGTTTGGGTAAGTCTTAGTTAGTTATGGGAACTTGCTAAGAATAGGTCTTAGGTTGAGTTTGCTTGGTGAGGTGTCTAAGTGAATCAGATATGTGGGGATATTATTCAAATAAGATATTTAAATAATAAATATAGGTAGGATAATGCATTAATTTAATTAAAGTAATTAAATTAATATTAGTGGTGTGAAGGGGGTCATGGCTAGGTAAATGTAATAAAGGGTGCTTATAGGTCGAGGTATGAAAGGGGAGTGTGACCTAATACTAGTGTCTACACATATATCTCGCTGATTCAATGGCTTCTCCTCCTCCCATGTGGGCACTTTGTAGGTTGTGGTAGAGGTAAGGGCCTCTCCACGTCATCTCTCGATATTGTGGGAAGGGCGGCGGAATGTCATGCAAAGCCAAAACTGCCGTTGGACTCATGTCTACCGGGATCATCTCATCCTCCCGACACAAAGCAGCCCCGTATCCACCTCTCTAGCTAGAGCTCAGCTAGCTCTTCATGCATATGCCTATATGAGGGGAATCCACATATGGCATCCATATAATGTCCACTCTAGAAAATCCCTCTAGTAACTGCAAGAAATGGGCCACATCATGTGTCGGCCTATCCGATCTCCACTCTCCTTTCACTGGCACCCATCTCATATACCCCACCCACACGAATCTAGCTGGGAATGCATCTCCTCTGGGCATCCCTATCAGTCCACACATACACTATGTTCTCATACACCGATCAGTGTAGTATAAATGTACAACACAGGCTAAACCTGCACAACCGCCCATATGCCCACAACTCTCTATATAGCTGCACCAAGAATGTTGGTGCCCAGGAAAAGTGTGTCTCATGAACCATCATATCGTGGAGTACCCCCATCATTAATTTGGTAAATTGTCCACCCTTAGAATCTGACAGTGCATAATAGCACACTGCCTCCATCAATATAACCACTAGCCTCGTCTCATCTAGATGGGCTAGGTACATTTCTCCATAGCTCAAACTGGTGCTATGGAATCTTAGATGAGCTGCCCCCTCACCAAAAACTATCCTAATCAACTCCTATGAGGCCTTGGAGGAGATAGAGTAAACTTGGGCACCTAATATGGGTAATCACAAAATTTGGAACACGTCCTCTAGGGTGATAGTCATCTCACATGTCGGCAGGTGGAACGTGTTGGTCGTGGGATCCCATCTATTGATGAGCACAACCATCAAGATCTTCTTCCAAACAACATGTCTGTAATGGTGAACCCCACTCAAACCCATTGCCTCCATATGTTGCAGCTCCAACGGGGTCGTCGCGCCACGCATTGTCACTGTAAAGGTGAAACCATATCCTACATATGTAACCATGCTCTCCCCTGCATCCAATCCAAGCATGATATTAATCCACATTTACCATGACCATATTCACCAATTATCATTACTCTCTACCCTATTTTTACCCTACCCATCTCAACTACTTAGCCCACATCATTTTTGCACCCTTATGCCTAAAAGCTTGACCGGTACCGGTTCATCCTAAATGACTCCGATCACCCTTAAATTGACATTGGTCACCTACTTGGTGACCGATACTGGTTCACCCTTCCCAACCAAAGCTACCCCTTAACTTGCATCGAGTCACCTGTTTGGTGACCGATACCAATTCCACCCAACTAACGCTAGCCACACTTGACCAACGCCGGTCATTGTCGTGATAATCCCGCGACTTCCCAAAACCCCCCTTTTCTAAAAACCTCCCCCTACCCCTTTTACCCCACCTACAATGACCTAAACTACCCTTGGACCTCTACCCACCCCACCTATACCATTTACTACCCTCCCCTTCCTTTTTGTGCCCACTATTCCCCCATACCCAAATGTAATTTTTCCCCACCCACAAAAAAAAACCAAAAAACCAAAAAAAAAAACAAAAACCTACAAATAACACTAATCTATCAAATCCATAATGTAGATTAGGTGCTTACCTCATCGCGTTGCTGCTTATCTCGGTGGCACGTCCGGCATGTTATCCGGTGGCCCGCCCGATCCCTCTCTGGCCTTTGCCATCATCGAATAGCTACTCGCAACCTCCGACCAATCAAATCTCTTACCCCCGATCTTGTGGACTGCTGCTCACCAACCAAACCCTCATCCAATCACACTACCATCTCACTATCCCATTTCCTCTAGACACCTTTTCTCTCTTTTCTCTCTTTTTTTTCATTTTCTAACTTCACAAATAACAATCGAATAACAAAAATGTAGATTTTTGTTTTTATAACAAACCTAACCTAACGATGTCACCTACCTTTGACCAAAGATCGGCCGCGTTCCCTACCTTACCATCGTCTATTTCCCTATACCATCATCGGTTATCCTTGACCAGCGTCGGTCACCCTCACCTACACATTGCCTTCCCTTTTTCCCTTTTACCCAACCCTTCACCCTGATCCTTTCCCCAACCCATTTATCTAACCTTTCCTGACCTCATCATTTACTACCTCCCTTTGTCCTCCTTTGGGGACTCATTATTTTACCCCTACCTTGGCCTTACCCATGCTATGACCTAGATATTTGGACTGGACCATCGCTAGTGACCTTTGACCTCATGTGTTCGCTATACCTTGTGGCATTGTTACCTATGTTGTTGACCTAATGACCTTACCTAGCCTATTTCCATGATCGTTTATCCTAACCCTACCTTTGGTGTACTAGAACATACCTAAATGTTCCTACACCTAACCTACATTGTGTTTCCTGACCATATCCTATACCTTGGATACCGGAATCACTTCAACCTTGTTTGGATAAACCTATTGACCTTAGACGATGTAGATTTTCCTGCTCTTCAACCCGGTAGTGTGCTACAGTTTATACGTGTGCATGCATTTGACATTGATACCTTTGACCTGCACCCATTACAAAATGGCCGGGTAGACCTTTTACCCTTTTTCACCCATGCCCTCTTGCCTTTTCCTCACATTTACCTTTTTATAACACCACTCACCAATTCTAGCTTCACCTCGTCGGGTTCTGGTTTGAGGGGATCACCTTCACCCAAACATGGGGCAACCACATCTTATTTTTGTTAGCATTGCTTACCAATACAAGCTATGCAACAAAAAGGGGTAAAATGTAGACACTAGAATTAGGTCACACTCCCCTTTGGTCCCTTGACAAATAAGCACCCTTCATCACATTCACCAAGACATGGCCCCCTTCACCCCACTAATATTAATTTAATTAATTTAATTAAATTAATGCATTATCCTCACTATATTTATTATTTAAATATCTTATTTTAAATAATATCCACACATATAGTTCACTTAGACACCTCACCAAGCCAACTCAACCTAATACCTGTTCTTAGTAAGTTGCCATAACTAACTAAGACTTACCCAAACCCTAAAAATCAATGCCTACATTCCCTCTAACCATATTCCCGCATGCTCACAAGAAGCTCCCAGTATAATCCACAGGTTAAGGACATAAGATCTGAGGAAATCAAGAGGATCTCCCTAGTTTAGTAAACCTAGGAAGCCCCACCTTGACCGACGCCGGCTACCCCTAACCGTCGTCGGTTAATCCGAAACCGCCATCGGTTACCCTTTTAACCCCAAAACAACCTTATTCTCAAGGTTGGAAGTTGTAATTTGGAAGCAAGAAGCATAAGGTTGGCAAACATTAACACATCTCAGAGAGATAACACATCTTCAGAGAGTGAATTCCAGTGAGAATCTGCATGCAAGGAAGGAGATCAAACATCTTTTCTGTCAACCATCCCAGCCATGATCTGATCTAACCAAGCAAAGAGGAATGCACATGTAATCCATGTAGAATATTTCCTTTAGGTGATCACTTGTAAGCTTCAAACCTCTAATCAGCACCTCCATCACTCACTCATAGGTATTCAGGACCAGAATCCAAGTAAGTATAATGTCATACTTTTCTGGTTTATTTCATTTCATCATCATTTTATCATTTATTGTTTACCTAGCCAACTATTGACTTTCTCCAACATTTTCACCTCCATATACCCATTAAAACCTCATGGAATCCTACCCTAGTCACCCAATACCTCATCCCAACCAACTAAAGTCCTTTTTGTAATCACAAAGGAGACCCAAAGCTTGTTCTATGGAATTTCCAGATTTCCACAAGAATGGCGGCACGGTTACACCTAACCACCGTCGGTTACCCTTACCCGACATCGGTCTCTATATTTTCCCATACAGCCCGAAAGATACCTATTCAACAAATTTCATTTCACTTTGTCATCCACCTCGTGATCTACTCGAGACCTTTGCCAAACCTACGGAACCTAGAACCAATCATTTGACCTTTGGATTTTATTCAAGCTTAGCACATTTAGATTATATCTATTTCTTATTGTGTTTTAAGTGAGATACCTAAATAATTTCAAATTACAATAGGATTTAATTTGTTTACAACATTTTTTTAAATAGTGGATTGTGACCATCTAGGAAGAATCACACTTCTGGATCTAGCATACGTTAAGCAATTCAATACCCATATTTTTAATTCCTTCGGTGGTCTTGCTTTGCATTACGGGTAGTTCCTCCTACCCAAAAGGAAGCTCTCACGATCGGTGTGGATTCGAAGTCATACGCACACAACAACCCATCAACCAACATTTGAACATGTATTCCTCCAACACCCATTACCCTATTTATTTCGTTAACAATTCAAAGAAACAATCAAACAATAAGATTTAATAAATTATCAAGATACATTATCATATGTTTCATATGATGCCAACACTTCCCTTCTGAGGATTCATAGGATTAGATACTCTTCACATAAACTATAGCACCTTGACAACCTTAAACAACTTTGTGACACATCACAGATCCTTTTGATATGATTGAGACTTTATACCTCAATGGAGTACACTCACCTTAACTACATCTACAACAAACATCTTATTCACAACAAACAAAACATATTTTGTCAAGGACATTGGCCACATAGACAAGAGAATACTTAACCAAGTAAAAACTACTTATTGATATATACCTAACTCATCATGACACATAAATCTTTATATGGACATACATATCTTGACCGAGAATACAATGTTCACAAAAACCCTCCTTAACCAATAACATTATAGATTATGGAAACATGATAAGGTCCACTCATGATTATCATGACAAGACTTATTTATAACATGAATAAGAAAACACAGAGACTTCGATGAAACCATACATTTTGATGCATAAAATCAAGAAATATTACTACTAGACCTATCCTTTGAGATATCAAAATCCTCATGACAAGTTAGACAACACTTTCTTGATAGTACATGATTCGATCATAGCTCATTTTACTATAGAGACTTTGAAACTTTTATCTATTTCCTATCCTCTTTACCCTTGATACATAGATTTTATGTGACTCGAGTCCTTTTTAACAAATCTTAGCAACATAAACATATTCGAGAGAGAATTAGGACGTTACAAAATATTGGAATAGTTGCATTCTTGAATTTTGACCTCATGTTACTGACCTCAACATCTTGATAATACTTGGTAAAATTTTCATGACAATATGATAGATGAGAACAACAAAATCATACACCTCATAATGACAAGAAATTAAAAACACATGGAGAGATCACATCCCATACCTTATGACCCTTGAATTATCCCAAGGGCGTAATTTCTTAAAATTTTCATGCACATGAGTTTGGATGGTTGATAGACACATATGATGTTCCTAAAATCTTACTTCTTCAACTAAAGAAAACATGCTTCCTTGATTTGACTTGGGATTGATGAATTTATTTTCCATCTTGATTGCATTAAAACCCTCTTTGATAAAATTCACTTGATCAATATTCATCTTGAATACCTCGATTTTGTGGCCTCTTTCTTATTTTGAATCCCATTATTAGATCCTTTGATTAGACATTTCAATGAACCTCTTCTTGCTTTGGCATAGTCTTGTTATATGACCTAATTTTTGACAATTGAAGAAAACAATATCCTTATTTCCTCTTGGCTCATATACACTTAAATTCCAACCATAATCCTTGGCCATATGACCAAACTTGCAACATTAGAAAAATTCACCTTTGAAGAGACTTTCAACATTCCTAGAAGACCTTTTGAAATCTCTAGCCTTGTGTCCATAATTATGAAAACTATATAAATATCCATTTGAAAGAAACATCATACCTCATTGCATTAGGTTTTCTAACAGGTTAGTCCTTTTTGAATAATTCTTCTCTGTCTCCTTCATGTCTGATTGAGTTCTTCGACCAAATTATTCACCAATATCCTTCTTCTTACCCTTGAAACCTAGGCATGTCTTATCATTTGCATCTCTTTGTCTCTCCAAAATCCCATCAAGATCTTCAATACTCTTTTCTAACTTCTCATACATCCTCAATCTACTAGATGCACTTTCCAAATCAGATTCTAGGGATTTTAATTTTTCTTCATACCTGCAACAAGTTTCTTCTTTGACTTTTAGGCCTTAGACACACTCTCCACTTGAGATTCCAAACCCTTGATGGATTGACCGTGCTCCATATCCATGTACTTGATATTATCTTACAAGTTATGAATCACTTGACTCAACAACCTCATACTTCATTCTTAATGCAACCTCAATATCTGAAGACTTACCCATTTCTTGTGCTTCAAAAGGATCTCCTTCAAGTTGTTAAACTTACTTCTCAAGGACCTACTCTAATACCAATTATTAGAAGAAAAAGAGATTGATGGGGGTGAAACAATTTATTAAAACTTTAATCCTATTAAAAATTTAGCATTAATTATCATTTATGTAATCATACAATCAACCATGAACCATATGTGTGTTTACTTAAGAAATGAAACAACCATACACAAGAGAGTATACAAGAACACCAAAATTAAGTGGTAAAATCCTAAGGAGAAGAAAAACAACTAAAAATCTACTTATATTACACAAAGAAATGATATTTAGTGAAGCACCAACTTCACAAGGAGCACCAACCCCTATTTTAGTACAACACCAACCCTACAAGGAGCACCAACCCCTAATTTAGTAAATAACCCACTCTATAAGGAGGATACAACCCCATGTGATGATAAAGCACTGACTCAATTTTTTTATATGAATATCTTTAATTTTTTTCTACCACAACTTATGGAGATGACAAATTCAATTCACACATATACCTTCAAACCCTCATTCCTTCAACTCGCTCTTTCTTCTTCTTCTTTAAATTGTCTTGGATTCAAACCATTGAAAAAATTTTCTCTATCATTCCTCAAAATTTCAAATAATTCATTTGCTCTAAAATAATGCAACAAAATCCCCTTCACTCTCTCAAGTACGTCACATTTTTCCTCTCTAAGCACTAGTTTAAAATTGAACTCTAAACTCACATTTATATGCATTTCATTTCATAAACAAAAAGGAGGTTGGTCCCTCATGAATAATAATAAAAATCTTTAAAAATCCCATCATAATCATTAAAACATTCATATTGGGCCCATGTAGGTCGGTCATGTCCAAAAGCATCAAACTAGCATAAAACAAGCTCAAAACCTCATCACCTAGATGGGAAAAAACCATAAACACCATAACCATAATTAGTAAAGCTCAAAAATTCACCATAAATATCAAATATGAAATAAAAACCCAATCCATGGTCATTAACTATCTTTCACATATCCAATTTTTCATAACTAACTTAAGAAGACTCATATCCTTCTCAAAACAATGTTATTCTTTGGACCATGTCTTCGAGCGTTGGGCTTCAAGAAAACCCAAGAAAAACTAAGCTATGACATGTAGACACTCATTGGAATCCTCAGAACCTATAGATCACATCCATGCATTATAAATATCATGAAACATAAATATGTGCAAACCGCACCTACTTTCCTCTTCACCAAATTAAGCTACCCAAAATGAAGTTTTACAAAATCAACTTGTTTACACCATTTATGTAACTTTCAATACCTAAAAATTAGTTCAATAGGAAAAACATTCACCCCTCTTCACTCTCTAACTAATATAAAGGATCAAACAATCCATCACATTCCTCATTTACCTCATTCTTTCAGTATTAAACAATCCTATTCTCAAAGCAAGCAATCCATCTTGTTCACAAATTAAGATAGATGACCCATAAAATCTCATCATCATGAGGAAAACCATATACCATTGGAAATAACTCTAAATCCTCTTTCCATAACAGCTTACATTTACTTGCAAACCTTAGTGGAAGGCCTTCAACTAGGTCTATCTCTTCAACTTGCTCATTGAACTTTCTAGGACTAAAGAACTGAGCTTGAGCTCAACTTGCACCATCACCTCAAAAATAATTTACACAATTAAAAAAACTATGTAACAACCTTGGACATGATTTATAATCACTCAAAAACATTCAAAAAGCATTAACAACTCATAACCGTCACTTTACCTCATGAAGCTTCTCCACATCATGCCAAACCAAACATCTTCTAGATTTGATCCTCACGAAAAACTCATAAATTATTTATACCATATAAAAAAATTCATATACCAATGTAAATATATTTTTATCAATATTAAAAACAACTTGAATGGAGTCCTAACTCCTGCTATAGCTCTTGAAGTTCCACTTTTACCACAAGCTGCCCCAAAAACCAGTCCCCATAAATAGGGCACAATTTTCCATTTAGGACATAAACCATTATCTAAAACTATCATGGACATGTATTAAAACTCTAGGGATGAAAAAAATTCCAATCTATTTTCAACTCCTTTGGACAATATTTTCTTAAATTGAACTTCTTTAGAAATAATCATTTTCAGGTGTGCCCACACACAGTCACTAGCACTATCTTACATTTATAGAAATATGGAAGATTCCTCTACAACATCCAATCATAAATTTGTAAAAATAAATAAAAAATTGTTGGAATACATCTTTTTCTTCAAGTCAATTTGAGCTAGGGTTTCAAAGCAACTTATCTTCTTAACGATCATTCATAAAAATGTGAGGATCAAACCACCTCATTATTTTTGTGAAACCTTCATAACCAAACTAAAAATATATGCCAAAGAGTTCTGGTTCCCATGAAAATCACACATCTCACAACAAGCATCAAAAGTTCAACTTTTGCTTCAAAAACACACTCTAGAACACTTGTTATTTTTCCAAAATGACATATCATGTAGATCCTTCTTTAGAATGACATGAAATTTTTCATGAAGCATCATGAAATTATCCTCTTATTTTCCATACTCACCAACTAGCCCAAATAGATATGAAACTCTCTAGATATTAAGACATACCTATGTCACTTGCTTGTTCTCACTTTGTTTTCTTCCCAAGGACCTTAAACATACATTGTAGCTCTAAGAAATGAATTGAAAATCATCATACACTTCAAGTAAACCATAATCATACTACTTCCATGATTGGTTAGGAACGATCAACTTGAAAACTCATACCTCTAATTTATTTTGCATGCACCAGACTAGGAATATGCCCAAAATGACCTGACTCAACCATGACACCTCATAAACTGATCTTGATGACTTCATGCAGAATCTAAGATACTTTGTAACACACATATATGACCATGTGTGACATCATGAAAACATTCAACACCTTTAAAGGACTCAAACTATGACTATAATCATTAAACCATGCTCCAAGACAACATAGAACTCATCAAATCCTCGACACTACCAATTAACCTTCAAGCTTGACATTTGATTGAAACCTCATGAAGAATCATACAACACCATGACATGATTTTTCATCAATGGAATTGACATGAATGAAAACACTAACAAAAATGTACAACTACATGGATTTTGAAATGTACTTGTAGTGCTTGATATTAAGTTCACTCTTTGAATGACCGTCGAGGTTAGTAGGACTCCCCATTATACCTCTTATTTATTAGGTTTTATGTGGTTTGTGGATATGTGTAGCTAGGTATCTATTTTTCAAGTTACAGGTGTGAACATTGACATTGGAACAAATCCAAAGCGACAAAAAGAGATCAATAACAAAGCTCCTCATGTATAAAAAAAGATCAGATTTTGAGCATCTATGTGGACACTAGCACCCAAATTTAGTCAGTAGCACTTGGGTACTCCTTTCCTCTCATGGGAACTTTTTCCTACTCATTTTTGGGTCTTAGGACCTCCAATGCGCCTTGAAGATATTGTTTCTAGTTTGTTTCATCTATTCACTTTCCTAGATCACTAAAAATCAGCTAAGTCACCTTATCTCATCTATTTCTTAGGGTTTCATATTATTGCATACTTTTTTCTTTTCCATTTACTATATTTTATCACTTGTATATCATACACTATAGTAGTTACTATGAAATTAATATTTAATTCAATTTATATTAAATCATTTGGTGAACCCAATTGCTCGAACCCTACCTTGCTTCTAGGAATTTTTTGATTCTTCTCCCATGGATGAGACTTATGAACCCTTTACCAATGAATATATTTGTGACCTCTAGGACCATATTGGTGAATATCCTCAAGAATTATATCTATTATTATTATTCACTTCTCATGAGGAAGCCACTAATCTAGCTAATCTCAACCCTCCAGTCTCTAATAATACTTCTCTTCCTATTACGACACAACTTCCTAATTCCACTCTTCCACCTACCTCCATTGTTACCATTTCTATGCCTAATCCTACCAATAATTTCACCCCACCTATTACTTCTCACACATGAAAAGTATTTTCTTCAAGCACTTGAGATCTATCTTCTTTATACCATGATCTATAAATTCAAAATCCACCAATTATAGCAAGATACTTCACATCCCTCTCCATCTCTAGATTCCCCACTTCTCCTTCATAGTTGTGTTGCAATGACAAGGGACTTAGAGGGGGTTAATCATTCCATTGAAACTTTATTCCATTTCCATTCATCATTCATTATAATACATACAACCATTCAACAAAATATTAACCGTATATATGTTTACTTAAACATTGAATTCAACCATACACAATAGTAAGAGCAAGAGAGTACATGAGGACACAAAATATAAGTGGGAAACCATAAATGGGAATAAAAACCACCAAAAATATTCCTATATTACTCAAATAAAATATATTTAGTGAAGCAACAACTGCACAAGGAGAACCAACCCCTAGTTTAGTAGAGCATTAACCCTACAAAGAGCACCAACCCCTAATTTAGTGTGGCACCAACCCAACAAGTAGGCTACAACCCCATAGGTGATCAAGAACTAAATAAACCACCTAGAAATGAATGATAAATTATAATATGTTTCTCACACAACAAATAGTGATCTAATTTCAGATCACAACTTCTTCAAGCACACCAAACCTTCATCTAAAACAAGTTATTCTATAACTCGTTGAAACTCTCTTCTTCATGGAATTAATGTATCAATATTCCTTACACATATAGTATTCAATATTTCTTAAGTATTCATAGGTATTTTATAATCTGTCCATAAACCCTTAACACTCTCCTTCTCTTTTCTATAGGTTGCATTTCCCCCATGTACAACTAGTCACAAATGACCAAATAATCTTGCTTATATACAAGTCACTGTCTCAAAACACCTCCTGGGTCAGCCATGACTAAGTAGGCTAGTCATCCCAACTCAAAAAAATAACAAGGAAATCATATAGACATCATAAAATTACCCAAGTAGGTCAAAGGGGTCAAGACATCTTCATTAAGCACCAAGAAGCTCAAACATGCTCAAAATGCACCCTCTAAGCACTAACAAATGGATCATGATCTCCAACATCATAAAATAAACTTTTCATCACTAAAAATCTCCATAAAAGTCATACATGGGTCCTTAGAATAATTAAAAATTGCAAGAATCATTGAAACATCCATCTATATAATCAAACTCACCAAGAGGCATGTAAACCCCACTATGACTTTAATGCTAATAAATTCAGTCTGAAGAGCAACCAACTTAACATAGAAAAAATCATCATCAAGACTCAAGTAGTATACCATTGGAAAGGTCTCTAAGTATAATTTTTAGAACAACTTAATTTTTCATCTAAAACAAGGTAGAAAACCTCCAAACAACTCAAACTTTATAACTAATCCAAATTGGATTCAAGACACCCATAATTTGGTCTTCAAAACTCGAGCTAGTTAACTGTCACAAACCATTCACCAAGAGAAAAACCATATATTAATGGAAATTTTTATGAATATAATTTCTAGAACATCTTACATTTCCTTTCAAATCGTAGTGTAAGGTCCTCAATCAAACCAATATTTGAAATTGTTATTTCCAGTTCTAAGGACTCAAGAACCAGTCTTCAGACAAACATGTACAAATACCTATAAAACAACTTTGAGCTTAGCCACCAATTGGAATGCATCAAAGAAAATTTTAACAACATTTACAAGAACTAATAAGTATAGCTCACGTGTAAAAATCTTACCCAACACACTTTTTTTTATATCACTTGTTATCCAAAATTCACCCCTAGGATTAATTTGGATAACTCATTATAAATGGAATTAACCATTCACAATTCAAAGACATCTAGATGACCATTAAATTCCATTCCCAAGTATTAGAGGAGAAAGGAAGTTCGGGTGAGTTATGGTGAGATGGGTGAGATGGTTGACAGATTGATCTCGGTAAAAGTCGTCCTAACAAGTCGGGATACTCGGTGAGTTGGCATGCAATAGCTCAATGATTGGGCCACATTGGTGGAGAGATTGGCGAGCTCCCTAGCTTTATGAGTTGAGGAAAATATGACAAAAGGTTAGACAGTTAGAAAACCATCTAACCCCATCTAGTTTGATGGCCATCCAACCCCATAGGTTGGACGACCAAGGTCAGATGGTCATCCAACCTAACCAGTTGGACGAATGACCGTGTAGTTGGTGGTCATGACATCGTCGAGTTGGCCGAATTCAAGGCGAGGTTGATACGAGGGTGAAAGGGTGAAAAGTATCCAATTATCTGATTTGACTCGAAAAATGTAGGAGTTATTTGGTGCAACTGCAATAGGGAGAAATCACTTGTGATTCGGGTAAGCTAAGGTGGGATCAAATGATGCGGGTTGGTTGGGCGGAGGATGGGCAACTATCCAACCCCATCTAGTTAGAAAATCATCTAAGCCCACAGGTTGGAGGGAATAGGATGGATGACCCACTAATTAGTCATATGACGGGAAGGGATAAATGACTATACAACCCAATAGGTTAGATGGCTCATGGTTCGTAGAAAAGGGCAACGCATGGTTGAAATTGTACAACTCAATAACCAACATTAATGACAATAGTTGAGGGGGTTAAACTACCTATCGTGTATCTAATGTAGGGTAGGTGGGAAAAATTGGCTATATAATTTAGTCGACCCCCTCATTTTTTTGAATACATTTTGGGAGTTTGGGAAACTCTTGTAAGTTTTTCCCTCAACTCCATTGAGCTATAAGCCTTGTCTTGTGCATGAGAAGCATAACTGCGCCTCTATCTCATTAATGTAATGGTTTGTGTATGTTATAGAGCAATAAATTTATATTTTTGTGGTGTTTTTTAACCCTTTCTCATGTTTTATTGTATCTCCTTGCCTCTCCATTATTATTGTTCTATTTTGTGCATATATTTATCACTTGTAGGTGCACGATGTTGCGTTTCATGGATATTTGATGGCGAGTGGAGACTTGGGTCAATGTCATAGTTGTTTGTCCTCTCCCTACTAAATTTTCCTTCCTTTTCTCCCTTAGAAGGATATCTCACCCCTTTTTCTTGGTGTTATCACCACCCTTAATGTACAATTTCCTTTTCACACACACACTCTCTCCCTATCTCCTTGGAATTATTAATGTAGCTTTAGATCAATTTTTTCTACATTAGGATTAGTTTAGCATTAGTATTAGGTAGAGGAACCAACCATCTCTGGAGGTCCATCTCAAGTCACAAGTCCCACAACTTGAGTGTTGGACACATGTTAGTAAAATTGCAATGATTTCCCACACACGTGACACAATCGGGGTCTTTAATTTTGACATAATATCACCTTCTTAAATAAGACAATAGGTATTCAATTGAAAACCACATTACCAAATCAAAAAAATTCAACGAATCATATTAGGTATCAATAAACTATGTCTGACCATCATATGCATCAAAAATAAGCAAAATGATCAAACTTAACTAAAACCATGAGACTAGCATTTTAGCCCTTAAGGCCAAAATTGGTAGGATCAATTTGAGATCATGTATCTTTAATTTTCTCCATTGTACGCTTTTCATGTCCATGTAGCATAACTCAAAAGGATTATAAAACACTTTGGTTTTCATCTTGGAACCACCATCTTAGCCATGAAACTATAAAAACCTACAAAATTAGGGTTTTCTCTCTTCCCAAAATAGCCGAACACCAAACCTATGCTAAAATGATATATGATGAATTCTATACAATCCAAAATCATCACATTTGCATTTCCATATAATTTGAATGTCATACCAATCAAATCTTCCAATTCACTCTCTTGGTAGGGTTTCAAAGAAACTTATCTTCTTAACAATTGTTCATAAAAACTGAGGATCAAACCACCTAATTATTTTTGGAAAATATTATTATCTCAATGAAAAACATCCCCAAAAAAATATGGGTCCTATATAAATCACACAATCCACAACGAGCATCAAAAGGTCAACTTTTAGCACAAAAATACACTCTTGAAAACATGGTTGTACAAAAATGACACAAATTTCAAAATATTCTTCAATTTAACCCAAAATTTTTCATAAATAATCATGAAAATATCCTCTAATTGTCCATACAACCATATAGATCAAGTATGCATAAAACTCTCCATCTACAATGACTTACATGTGTCTACAAGCCTTGTCTTAACCTTTTTTCTTCCCAAGTACCATGAAAAACCATCTAACCTCTGAGAACTAACTTAAAACTATCATACACCTCATATAAAACATCACAATGATCCTACCATGCTTCAATAAGACTGATTAGCTCCAAAACCATGCCTCCATACCATTCACCATGTTCTAGGACTAGGAATAGGCCTAGAATGACTAGTGGAACCCATGATTTGAAAATGGAGACCTCATGCAGACACTTGGATACTCTTGACACATCATACCAACCATGAGAGACCCTATGATATCCTTATACCACCTTAGGAGGACTCATACTATGACCAAGCTTACTAGACCATGCTTTAGAACACCATATAACTTCACCAAATTCAAACACTACCACTTAACCTTCATGTTTGACACCTCATGGAGATTGATATGACACCTACACACCCTTCTCCATCAATGGAATTGAAATCAATGAAAACACTAACACACAATGACCAACAATCTTCCACTTTGTCCTTGATGGTAACCATCTTGAGAAACATTGAAATCTAACTTTTTCCCTCAACTATAATAATTTGAAAAATATATGATTGTAGAAGTCTGATATATATTTTTATATGATAATAGTGTTTAAAATGAGAAGATAAATCAAATAAAATTTATAATTGATTAATTTAAAGCTAAAATAATTTTAAAAATACGTGACTACGGTTAAAACTTGTTTAATTAAAGCTTTAAACACGATTAAAAATGATGTGACAAGGATTTATGACACATGGCATGATTCCACAACTATTATTAACATTTTTTCCTTACGGACACTATTTTGTGAAATTAACCAAAGACTAAATAAATTTGGGTTCATACAGTTTGCGAAGAAAAATACAAAGACATGTGGACTAACCCAAGGGTGAAACTTGGTAGCGATCGAATGAGAAAAGGTAAATACTTGGCGAACTTTTCCAATTTTCTAAGAGATGGCTTTGGGCGGACGTGAAATCCCCAAAATGAGCTAGATTTAAATGAGTTTCAGGTCTAGAAATAAAATAAGGCGGACACTTGTCAACAAAATGGTATTTCGTAGACTCAAGTTAACGGAATAAATCTGAATTTTCAACAAAATTGACATATGTAGTGGCACATGGAGTTACAAACACTTAGAACAAAACACGTAAGAGATGAATATGAAAGACAAAAACAAATAATTTAGTCTATAAATACCATTAAATTGCAATATTATTCCTTAAAAATATAATAAATTATATACATACGACTATTATGTATTAATTTATACAAATTCTTCATTGAAATAAGAACGTACACATCTAAAATTACGTATTTCATTAATTTGTTCCTGTAATTCATTGTTTCTGTTAACACAAGCACGTATTTTCAAGATATACATAGAAAATTAAACAAAATACATTCATTTTCTCTTTTATCAATATAAATAGAAGAATTAACTTCTTCACAGTAGCTTTTTTAATGGAATTTACATAGCTTTTGTAGAGATTTACATAGTTAATAGAGAGAGAAATTATCTCGAGACAATAAGGAATAATTCTAGTAAAAATTCCAATACACAAACACGAGTAACAAACAAGTAGACTATGGCTACACTATGAGAGGAAAATGTTATACACCCCGTGTATATTCACCTTTCCCGACCAGGAACCATTCGAGGTTGTACTTTGTTCCCCCAATTAGGAAACCTTTGGTGTCCCTCTCTCTTTCCCACCATCTATCTATACTTGTTCAGCCTTGGAATTATTTTTAAAGACTATTTTCACAAAGTCCTTAAGACTCTTTACAATATTCTCTTTCTCAAAATCATAATCACAATTCAATATATGTTCTCTATGCACTTTCACATATCTTTTATAATACATCGACATGGTTATAACAAACACAATGGTTTCCAAACCTTTTTATAAATCAATTAAGAATATTTAATAAAATGTTTCAGATAATCATCCCCATAGTAAGCCAATAGCTAATTGTAACATCTTTGTAATAAAGAATCTCAAATCAAACTTGTCTCTAGAATCCAACAAGTCTTTAATGCTTAAAAAGCTTCAGGAATTTAGTCACACAATATTTATCCCCCTTGAATCAATTATTTTCCTCAAAAATTCCAAGTTCATTCTAAAAATCAAAGAACAAAACACAATTCATTAGTTAAATAATTCAGGATATTGCTCTTTCAGAAATCTTCTCTTTCCCAAGTAGCACTTTCAATATCACAAAAAGTCCATTTTACTTTAACCTCCTTAATTTATTTAATTCTAAGGTTCTTTGTCCTTTTATATAGAATCAATTCAAGTTCAATTTTGAATTCACATGTAGGATCAATAACTATATTTTTCCAATTAATAACATGGTTAGCATCATACACATATTTCTTTAACAAGCTTACATGAAACATATTATGAATTCTAGACAATTTAGGAGGTAAAACAAGTCTATAAGAAAGATTTCCTACTCTTTCCAAAATTTCAAATGGTCCACAATAGCAAGGAGCTAACTTAACATATTTACCCAATTTCAAATAAATTTTCTTAGGTTTAACTCTAAGAAATACTTGATCACCTATTTCAAATTCTCTAACAGATATTTTTGAATCAGCCCAATGTTTATACCTATCTTGGGCAACTTTCATGTTTTATTTTTCTTTATTTATAATTTATTCCATTTCTTTTAAATTATCATTTGCATACCAAGATCTATGTTTAGGATTTGACCATGAAATAGGAGTAATACAATTCCTACCATACACAACTTCAAAAGGTGTCATTTTTGTTGTAGTGTGATAACCTTGATTATAAGAAAACTCAATCAAATACAAATATTGTTCCCAATTTCCATGTTTTTCACCTGTATACATTCTAAGAATATATTATAAAATTATATTTATCCTTTCAGATTGACCATCAGATTCGGGATGATAAGTAGTACTACAACTTAAAATAGTATCCAATTCATCAAACAAAGACCTCCAAAAAGAAGAAGTAAATCTAGGATCTCTATCAATTACTAAATATTTAGGAAGACCATGAAAATGAAATATTTCTTTAGAAAACAAATGATCTATATCAGAAGTAGAGGTTTTGACTGCGGTGGTAGAAAATGTGCCATTTTTTTCAATCTATCAACCACCACAAGAATATCATCATGTTCATTCTTAGTCTTAGGTAAACCTGTAATAAAATCCATACTAATTGATTCCCATTTCCAATCAGGAATAGAAAAAGGTTATAATTGACCAAGTTTACTACATTTCTTAGTTTTAACCTTTTGAAAATTCAGACACTGCTGCACATATTTCCTAATATCTTGCTACAGCCTAGGCCTCAAATAATTCTTTTTGACTAACAAACAAGTCTTTTGAAATTCAAGATGTCTATCTATGAGAATATCATCATAATCTATAAAAACAATTTTGTCTTAAGTTAGGAATGTTAGGAATACACAACCTACCTTTATAGTACAACAATCCATTCACACCAAGAAAATAAGAAATAAGCCTATCTTTTAAATGCACATTTGATGTTCCATTTTTCCAACCAAAATAAAATTCAACAAAATAACTATCTGTAGGCAATGTAGCTTTTATTTCTTGATCAAATTGACTTCTTTCTAAAGGAAAATCATGTTCAAACATTTGTTTCCTACTTAAATCATCAACAACCAATTTTTTTACCAGGAACATATTGTATTTCAAAATCATATTGACTTAGCAATTCTACCCATATTCTTTGTCTCATATTTAATAAAGTATGAGTAAAAATGTGTTATAGACCTTTATGGCTAGTTTTTAAGACAAATTTGTGACCTAACAAATAATGTCTCCAAAATTTCAAAGAATGAATTATCCCTAACAATTCCAAGTCATGAGTAGGATAATTATTTTCAGTAGGAAGTAATCTTATATACCCAAAGCATACAACTATACCATCTTTCATTAGTACACAACCAATACCAGAACCACAAACATAAGTAGAAATAGTAAAAGGCTTTAAAAATCAAGAATACGTAGTACAGTGTGCAATGATTAATGCTTATTTCAATTTATTAAAAGAAATTTCACATTCCTCAAACCAATGATATGAGTTACTTTTCTTTGTTAATTCTATGAGAGGAGTGGCTATTTTAGAATAGTTCTTAATAAATCTTCTATAAAAACTAGACAAACTAAGAAAACTTCTGATTTCTTATACATCTTTGGGTGTATCCCAATCTTGTACTACTTTTACTTTAGAAGGATCAAGAAAAATTCCTTTTTCAGAGATAATGTGACCTAGATAAGAGACTTCAGTTTTAAAGAATTCACATTTACTTAGCTTACCATACAACTGATGTTTTCTTAAAGTTTCAAGCACTAACCTAACATGTTTCTCATGTTCTTCTTCATTTTTGGAATAGATCAAGATATCATCTAAGAATATAATCACAAACACATCTAGAAAAGGTTTGAAAAAATCATGCATCAATGTCATGAATGTGGTTGGGGAATTTATTAACCCAAAAGGCATAACAACAAATTCATAATGACCATATCTAGTCCTAAAAGTAGTCTTTGCAATATCAACATCCTTTATTCTAATATGATGATATCCAGAACGTAAATCAATTTTAGAAAAACATTTAACACCATTCAATTGATCTAAAACAAATCAATTCTAGGAAAAGGGTATTTATTCTTAATAGTTAGCTTATTTAATTGTCTATAATCAATACACAACCTCATAGTACCATCTTTATTTTTAACAAACAACACTGGTGCACCCCAAGGAGAAACACTAGGTCTAATTTTTCCTTGCTTTAATAATTTAGTCAATTATATCTTAATCTTAACTAATTCAGGTATAGACTATCTATAAGGTTCTTTTGACACTAGGTCTAGCCCCAGGAATAAGATCAATAACATGTTCTATAGATATTCTAGGAGGAAATTCTTCAACATCAGAAGGAAAGACATCCATAAACTCTTGGACTATTGGGTGAACATCAATATCTACTTTAAGCTTATCATTTTGAGTAATCAAAGCACAAAAAACTTTAAATTTTTCTTTAAGACTTATTTTAAGTTGAATAACATTTTTTTAAAAGTTAGTTGTATTTTAGTTCCTTTCAAAATATGAGTATTTTCATAGTTAATGAGAGCATGGTTCTTTTCTAGCTAGGTCATTCCTAAAATAACATCATATTGACCTAAGTTCAACACATGAAAATATTCACTAGATATAATATTATCAATTTGAAAATCTAAATCTTCTACTAAAGCTCTTGTTTGCCTTATTATCCTTCCATCAACCATTTCTACAGCTACTAGTTCAATTTTTCTATATCAACAACAACATAAATTTTCATATTTTGGTTTTCTTCCTTAGATTTATCATCATCTTTCTAATTTTTATTCCTATCCAAATCCTTCTTTTTCTGAGGACAACCCCTAGCATAATGCTTATCTTCAAAATTCCAGCATTTGACCTCTTCTAGTTTAGATTTGAAAAACTCTTGTTTCTTTTGTTGATTCGTAATCTGAGTATTTTTACACTTAACAATTTCACTAAATGGTATTTTTCTATCTTTAAAATGAAAATTATAATTCTTCTTCTTATAGTCTTCTTTCTTTTGGTGAACTATTGTCTTATATTTCTCAAATTGTTCAACTATTTGTGTAACCTCATCTACTGAAGTAGGTTTTCCACACCAGACACTAGCCTTATATTCTTCTCTTAGACCATTTATAAATCTAACAACTCTTTCTATTCCAGAGATAAAAGGAACAAATCTATTTAAGTTCTCAAAAGCTTGTTTATACTCATTCATAATCTTTAGACATTGTTTTAAATCAAAGAATTCATTTTTCCTTTCACTTTGTAAGAAATGATCAAACAAATACTTTTTCTTGAACAACTTCTTAAATTTACTCCATGAAACCTTATGAGATTTAAGTTTCTCAGATCTCAATGTGTCTTCCCACCAGTTAAGGGAAGCATTTTCAATTGATAGGAAGCTATTTGTGTTCTTCCTAGCTTACTAGTTTTTTGCAATTCAAAATATTTTTCTAGACTAGATAGCCAAGTTTCAACTTGATCTCTTGTTCCTACTTCCCCTGCATATTCAACAATTTTATTTTTCTAGCAAAGTTTTGAATTTCTCTAGATTTATTACTTGAACTTTCTTGCTCATTACTAGAAGAATCAGAAGAAATAGAAGAATCATAATCATTTTCTTTATTAGAATCATCATTTGAAGAGGAGTGTTTTCTCTTTCTTATTTTATTTTCTAGATTTAGTATTTTTATCTGATTTATCAGACTTATCAGTTTTATCAATCATAACTTCTATAAATTGGTTTTTCAAGTTTCTAATTTCTCAAATAAATAGTTTACTTCCTTCCCAATTGTTGGTTTTTACACTCCAATTCATTGTAGTCCATGTCATTATGTGAATCCATTTTGTTCAAATTCGATTTGTCTACCATTCTCGTGTATATACACAATTTTATCTTTGTGAGACAAATCACCACAATCAAGTACTAATATTACTTTACACAATAAGAACTTCCTCTTATCAATTCAATAAGAATGTCCATAATGAGGATAATTATCTTTGATGCCAAATGAAATGCAAATTTTTATCTCAACAATTTCTATAATACTTTGACAAATATCGATTGCAGAATTTGATACGTTTTTCTATATGATAATATTGTGTAAAATGAGAAGCTAAATCAAATAAAAACTATAATTGATTAATATAAAGCTAAAATAATTTAAAAATATGCCACTAAGGTTAATACTTGTTGAATTAAAGATTTAAACATGATTAAAAATGATGTAAGAAGGAGTTATGACACGTGGCATGATTATCTAACTATTCTTAACATTTTCATTTTACGCCTTACAGACACAATTCATGGAATTAACCAAAGAATAAATAAATTTAAGTCCTGGATGGTTACTAAAGAGAAAAGAAAAATACAGGTGGACTAACATGAAGGGTGGCACTTGGCAACGATTGAACGAGCAAAGGTAGATACGTGGTAGAATTCTACCCAGTTTTTGAGAGATGGCTCTGGGTAGATGTGAAGTCCCTAGAATGAGCTAGATTTAAATGATTTTATGATACAAAAATCAAATAAGGCATGGACACTTGTCAAAATTAAAAGGGAATTCCATAGAATCAAGTTACTCAGTAATAAATTGAAATTTACAAAAAAATTGATGTCTCGTAGCGAACAGGGAGTTACAAACACTTAGAACAAAACACATAAGACACGAACATGAAATACATAAAACAAATAATTTAGTCTATAAATTCCATTAAAATGTATTATTTTTATACAATCAATTATATATATACAGTCTATTCTGTATTAATTTATACAAATTATTCATTAAAATAAGAACATACATGTCTAAAATTATGTGTTTCATTAATTTCTTCATGTAATTCATTATTTCTATTAACATAAGCACATATTTTTAAGATATACATAGAAAATTATATAGAATACATTCCTTTACTATTCTATCAATATAAATAAAAGAATTAACTTCTTCGCAGATCATTTTCAATAGAATTTGTATAGCTTTTGTAGAGATTTACATAGTTCATAAAGAGAGAACTCATCCGAGACAATAAGAAGGAATTATAGCACAAGATTCGAATACAAAGACATAGGTAATGTATCACTATGGGGGTTAGCTGAATTTCCTAAGTAGAAAAAGGGCATGCGGAATAGTCAAGTGTGCAAGTGGGGTGTGTAGGCGCGCGCTAGTTTCAGCTTGAAGTAGGGCACACCCAGGACAGAACAACCAAGACTTATCCATTTTTGCATGCTACGGGATAAAAATAAGAAAAGTAGTTGGAGTACGGCCCGAGTAAAGATAAAATAAAAATACTTCACAACTAAGCAAGAGCTATTTTGGGACTAAAGAGAATATCAAAGGTCATGCATGAATCGATCTAATAATAGGATTAAAAGTAGATTTTATTTATAGATTAATCTATTATTAGGATCGATAGAAAAGCATGCACTACTTTATTGATGTATGCATGGATATTTTGAGCATGCAATCTATTTTGAGATGCATATATATTAGTTGATCTACATAGTTTTTGACATTGTGTATTAGAGACAATATGTATTATACTTTTATGCTTCTCTGATGTTCTTATGTGCATAACTATATGGATACTTGGTATTGTTATTATGATGTATTCAAATTTTTCTATGTAATATTTTCATCATTAATGGATCATTGTGGATGGATTCTAGTAATTGATGTATCTAAGTATGGTGATCACATAGTGTAATTAATATTAATAATGGTTTGATCTGTTATGTTTCCTTATTACATGTGTTTCCTTATGATATCTAGTAATGATCTACATTTGAATGTATTCTTGATAATGGTAATCATGAACATGCATGCTAACATCTTGACAAGATAGCACAAAGGAGGGACTGGTAGGCTTCACGTACTTCAGGTGAGCATTCAGATATGTCCGAAAGAAGTGCCAGTGTACCTACGCATTAGGTATAGAAAAAAGGCTACATTTTCGTTTCGTTGTCGGACCTCTTTTCAAGTTACATTTTAGGATGTTGCTAGCAGATGGTGTGTTGATTGAGTCCGAGAGTATTGAAAATTGGATAGAAAATGTAAAAGACAAGTTTGGGCAGAAATACAACACTAGATTTGATGTCAACACAATCAACATTGTTGTTTGGGGGTCTGATTGGAGGAATATTTTCTAGGTGCATCATCAGGATAGAGTGTGGGCACATAGAATATTGGGAATATGACTGGGAGTACTAAAACTTCATAGACTATGGGATTTTATTTTAGAACTACATTTGAGATGTAAGGAAGTGCATCCACTAGTTTGGTTCCTATTAGAGGAGGTTCAAGAGCATCGTGGATCAAGTGGATCAGGAAGTTCTAGAGGTGGAGGAAATACTAGTGGAGGTTCGGTTATGGATCTGGAGGACAAGTCCCACATCCCCAACAACCCCCACATCAACCTCAGTAAGTGTATTATGAGATATCTCTTCACTTACCATAATATAGAGGAATTGAAGATGAAGCGCATATGTAAATAATAAGTGTGAGATGATATGACGTGCTAAAGGAATCATAGCTTTAGATAGAAAAGTATGTCAATTTGCTACTAATATTCAAGGGAACACATATAGATGGTATAGAAATTATGATCCACACTATACTACGGTGGAATATGATGCTTTGTGATCTGCATTTCTTGCTAAGTTCTATATCTCGAGTTTGAGCATTAGAGTATTAATCGCTCAAGGACATCAAATAAGGATAGGAAGAAAGTGTGATGGAGTATGATGTGCATTTCAAAACCCTATTGTCTAAATTATCTTATGACATTCATCCAAGTCAACATGCACAATGGTTCATTGGAGGATTATTGACCTGTTTAGGAGGACGCTATCTCACAAGACATATGTGGATCCAGGTGAGGCTTTGGAAGAATATTTTTGCACTGAAGTTGTTGAGAGCATTGATAATGGAGTGGACACCTTTTTAGAGGTACAAATTACATCCATGGAAAGCAACTAGAAAATATTTTTGTTAATTCAGCTCATGAGACACACACTAGAATATCGTGTAAAAATTGTGAAGTGGAGGGACATACTAAAGATAATTTCCCATGTATGTCAGTGCATGAAATATTATTGGATTGAGAGGTTTTACACCTAAACCATGATGTTTATAATTTCCCTCTGTTTTGGTATGCACTTACAAAGAAGGTTTCCATGTATTGTAAGATTTACAAATCCCACACTTGTGACATCATTGGTGTAAGTTGATTGAACCAAATTCATGAAGCTATTGAGATAGGAGTGTGCCAGAATAGTGTTGCTAGTGGATCTAATGAGAACGAAGGCCATAACCATGAAGGGCATGAAAATGGGAATAATAGGAATGATGGTTTCTGAGGTGGATACAGAGGCTAAGGTCACGGTGGTGGTCGGGGTAGGTTTCGTGAGCAACTTGTTATACTTTTGGATCTCCTAATCATTATTAGTGTGAGTGATCTTAGAAAATTACTTGCTCATGGTGTGGGAAACCACATAAGTTAGAAGAATTCCTAGATTTATATGAGCACATGAGTAATAATAAGAAGCAGGAAAAGGGTGTGGGAATGATTAAGGTGCATCACGTTGTTCTTGATCGAGTGGATGCCAAAAAGACCCTTGATCTTTAGTGGAGAATTTCATGATCACCACATGTGTTGAGGCCACACACGCATGTGAGTATCTGAATACTAAGCCACTCATTTTGAGGGAAGAAGTGATACATGATAAGTATTCGATGGTGCTCACCGGAAGGAAGTCTATTAGGATATTGTGGAAGCTATTAGTGTGCTACAAGGAGAGATACAACGTCTAATGGAACATGCATGCATCGGGGATCATGCAAGAAAATTTGAACTCCCACGAGGGATATTGATGACTTGAAAGAGGTGTGAAACATGTTGTATGAGGAAAACATCATTCCTCTGCTAGGGGAGTAATTAAGAGAAAGGTTACCATGTGTTGGATCTAAGCGCGAAATAAATATACTTCATGCAAATCTACCACCTCAAAATATTGAATTTTTAAGGAGATCACACTTGAAGTAGTAATTGATGGGTGGATATTATGTAATATTCTTATTGATACTGGTATGGAAGTAAATATGTTAACTATGGATGCTTAGAATCAGATGGATAGGCCAACCTTGCAACCATTGACAAATGTGCTATACAAGGAAAATAATACTAGGGAAATGTCGATTGGGTTACTCAAGGATGTAACTATTACAATTCAAGGAGTCAAGTTTACTAGGGATTTTTAGGTATTAGAGTGTTTTGAAAAAGAAAACTTCCAAACCTTACTTAGATGGCCCTAGTGCTATGCAAATAAGGAAGATTTGCACTTTAATAAAAGATACATCAACTTTGAGAATGAGGAAGAACGCATGATTATACCCTTGTTGAATAAGAAGGTAGAGCCCTATGTTGAGCCCTTGAGTGAAGAAGAGCTTAATAGAATTTATGTTTAGTCATTGCGTAATATAGAGAAATTGGAACCATCTAAGGATGGCGTACTTCATTGGGAAGACGTGTAGTCTGTAAGTGACACTACAAGTGTTGCTTGTGATAAATGGGTTCATGGAACGTAATAAATAGTTGGGCCAAAAGTGGAAGGATGATTCACCAAGATGATTAGACCGCACATGGTGAGTCATTTGGGATTTAAAAGGGTACCAAGGTATATAGGTGAAGGGAATCCCAATACATTTTTGTGCGCCATGGAGACTTAGTGGCAGAATGAAGGGGATAGAATAATTATGTTGGTTTATACTTTATGCGGGACAACAATGCATTGGTGGGAGACATATAGAAATGGAATTTTGGAGTGGTGAGAATGAAGAATCTATTTCTCCACCGGGCTCACTCAAGCAATGTTCCTACACAAATATCAAAATTTCATGGGATGTATTCTTCCTCTCATCACATATAAGAGTGTGAGAGATCTTAGTCACATGGTAAGGAGGCATTATTGCCATCACTCTGGGTACATAATTTATACTCCACATTACGTGTCTATGCATGTGCATGGGTTGTCCATGCGAAACTAGAAAGGGAAATTAAAAATTGGAAAGAGATGACTTTAGCTATGATACAAAATTTTGATTACTTTTCTACTAATCCTACGGTCAATGAAGCACTACATATTATGAAGTGCCTTACTTTGGGAGATAGCACAAAGGATGAAGAGATTATATTAGAATTGTTTAGGGATCCTAAACTTGAGGTGTGCCTTGACCTTGAAGAAACAAACAAAGAAGAAATGGTTTGCACTTGGAAAGAAAAATATAAGGGAGAACTGGTGTACATGATAGATGATGAGAAAGTGGATAACCTGGATGTGACCACAATGAAGGTACACACAAGGTGATGGACACTTTAGATGAAAAGGTGCACATGTATCATGCACCCATAAACATATAAGGTTAACATTGGTATAGATGTAGAGCCTAAGGAGACCATCATTGGTGATTATTGTTCATAGTAGGAAGTGGAAAAAAATATTGAACTCTTGTGCAACTTTTTCAGGACTTATTTCTAACACTATCATGAGTTAAAATAAGTGCATACCTTTTTAGGTGATATGAAGATCAAGCTGTAAGAAGGCACACACCCGGTTAGGAAGAGGCCTTACATGATGAATCCTAATCTACATATAAAGTTGAAGGAATAAATTGATAAAATTTTCAAGTTTGGAATCATTGAGCCTATTGAAGAATCTGAGTGGGTTAGCCCCATGGTAATAAGCATTAAGAAGGATGGGATGATAAGGACTATAGAGAACTCAATGCTTCATGTGTTTTTGATCCTTTCCCCACCCCATTTACTAAGGATATTATTGAGGATTTGTTGAGCATGAGATTTACTATTTTACGAGATGGATTTTCTAGTTATCATGGGGTACACATTGCAAAGAAAATTAAAAAAAGATAACTTTCACCACCAAGTGGGGAATTTTTTCATACAAAGTGATTCCCTTTGGATTGAAGAATGCACTGTGGTAGTTTCATGCATTATGGTGCATGCTTTTCAATATTTCATTCACAAGTTTTTGTAGGTGTATTTGGATGATCAAACAGTCTATGGCTTAGTCAAGGACCATTGTGACAATCTAAGGCTCATGTTTGAGAGGTGCAAGAAACTGAGCATCTCCCTTAACATTAAGAAGTGCATCTTTACTACACTTTTTGACACTTTACTTGGACATATGATTTGCAAAGAAGGATTGTTGGTAGACCTAGCCAAGATACTTATGATATTGGGTTTGGAAGAACCAAAAATCAAAGTGAGGTGCATGGATTCTTGGGTCACATAGGCTATTACAGGAAATCTATTAAGTGGTATGGAAATATTTTTCACCATTGGAAGAAATTTTGAAGATGAAATGTAAATATTATTGGGGTGACGTGCAACAACATGTGATTGAAACATTGAAGAATAGGCTGACCACTGCACCTATTTTGCACTTCCTTCATGGGAAAACCCTTTTCATGTTCATGTTGATGCTTCTAGTATGGAGATTAGTGTAGTATTAGAGAAACCAGGGGAAGGGATTGTGGATCATCCCATTTGATTTGAAATTAGGAAGTTGACACCTATTGAGCGGAATTATAAAACCATTAAGCGTAAAGCTTTGTCTATGATCTATGCATTGCATAAGTCTAGATAGTACTTGTTAGAAACCCCATTTATTTTCTATACAGATCATATAACACTCAAGTACGTGGTTAACAATCCTGTTTTGCAAGGGAACATTTGTAGGTGGATACTTCTATTTCAAGAGTTTGAGTTTATAGTTGTAAAACAAGGAAAAAGTAGTCCAGGGGCTTGACCATTTGTAAATGATCAATCCTAGTGAGGACACATAGAGCATTGAGGACATAATGCCAAATGCACAACTCTTTAGGTTAAACCACATGCTCATATATTTAGAGGATATTACAGTATTTTTGCACACTAGACGAGAAAAAAGAAGGAATAAATACCTTAGAGAAGAAGAAACTTACAATATGTGCAACCCTTATTAGTTGATTGGTGAAGACTTGTACAATTTTGGCCATGATGAAGTCTTACACTAATGTGTCTGGATCATGAACATGAGGCTATTATGGAGGAATATCATGGTGGAATTACATGAGGTCATTACGTTGGTAATGCTACAATGCACAAGATTTTGATGGCTAGACTTTGGAGGGAAACCTCATACAAGGATACCAAGGAATATGTCAAGGCATGTGATCATTTTTAGCACCTTGGAAATCTTGGTCACAGAGATGAAATGTCATTGCGGCCTATTGTAAGTGTTAAACCTTTTAAAAAATTGGCTATTGACTTTGTAGGTCCTATTTCACCATCCACACGTAGGAATGGCATGTGCTACATCATTTTCTTGAATAAATTATCTAACATGGTGGGCAGAGGTAGCACCTACAAAAGATTGTACAATAGCTATAACAACTAAATTTTTGTGGGAAAACATTATTAGTAGGTATGGTGTCCATTGAGCTTGACTAGTGATAGAGGAACTCATTTCCTTAATGAGACAATCAAAATTCTATTGGTAGAGTTTATGGTGGCACACCATAAGACTACTCCTTATCACCCATAGGCCAATGGTACTATAGAAGATTTCAACAAAATTCTGGGACAAACATTAACAAAAATATGTGATGTTGGAAGAAAATATTGGGATGATAAAGTGTCATCTTGTAATTTGGGCATACATGACCACATATAAGAGGTTGAATAAGGCCACACCTTTTCAATTGTTGTTTGGCATAGAGGCTATATTTCATGTTGAATTTATGTTACCATCCCTATGTATTGCACACGTAGGAGGATTTATTGATGAGCAAGCTATTGAAGAACACATGGAAAAATTGATGCAGTTAGATGAGTGATGTGTCATTACACGTTGGATCTAGAATACCAAGTAGGCCAAACAAAAAGCATGACATGATATCCACATTAAGACTAAGAAATTTGAAGTTGGAAAGATGGTGCTTCTGTATGATTCCAAGTTTTTGCGCTACCTAGGGAAGTTGAAAGTACATTAATTGGGTCCATTTATAGTAACCAAGATACTTGAATTAGGATTTCTTCACTTGTAGGTTGTAGATGGCACCATGTTTCCTAGTTACTTTAATGGGAGTAGGTTGAAGTCCTAATATAAATAAGTCTTCACGGTGTTTGTAATAAGGTGGTATTGCCACTTAGATTATATTTCCCTTTTATGTGTTTCCTTTCATTGTTGATATGCTTTGTCAATTTAGTTCAAGTGTTTTTTTGTAATAAGAGTGCTTACGCACATGAATCTAATTACTATCTATCGATTTCATGAACAGAGGATCGCTCATATGTTTAGTGTGGGGTGGAGCAGTACAAGAAAAAAGCAATCTATTTTTGTTGAGATTTAATTAAAGGTTATTAAATAGGTATATAAATAGTCTAGAATATGAATGTCCTCTAAAATATTGGTGAATTCAAGAGAAAGGTGTTACAATTACTTTGGATGAATGTTTTCTTAAGGAAATTACTCTTCAGATTAAAGACCACATGTAGATAGATGATCATGCGGTGTAACACGAGGTAAGTAACAACATGGGAAACTAATTAGTATGAAGTGTATAGGATTATGTAAATCAATGCATGAAGGCACATGAAAGGATGTCTGTGGCCTAGAAGTAGTAGGCGTGCCATAAGGTTATAATCGGGGCATGAAAGAAAGTAGTAAAAAGAACAAAAAAACATAAAATTGACATTAAACTTGGAGTACATTGGTAGGTGATGAACAATTAATTCTAGAATTTTTACAAAATATATAAAAGGGGTGCATGCAAGTTCATTATTACCTTGCATATTTGAGTTTTTGAGCCTTGGAAGAGTGAGTTGAAGTGTGATGAGTGTGAAGTGTGATTGTAATCGAGAAGAGCATCGAACTAGGTGAATTTGAGCATGACCATAATAGAGCTCCTTTTGTGGGAAGTGTTAGAGAAAGTGAAAGGAAAAGAAAGAGGGGTTTAATGAGCTAGGGTTTGAATTGTGGCTAGGGAACATGATCTCAAGTTTTCAAAAGAAGAATATTGTAAGATAAAAGTGTGAAAGGTTGAAATGCTACCCAAGAAATCACCTGGAGCACCCACTAGGGGAAAGAAGAAGAATGAGCTAGAGGTAGAGGTTGAAGACATACCGAAAGGAAGGTTGTCTAAGATGCAGTATCATGAGGGAGTTATCATGGGGAATGAAGGGGAATCCCATGTCATAAATAACAAGGTGAGTGACTACAATAACACTCGCACCAAAGGCAAACACAAACTAGATAGAAAAAGATTTGTTTATTACGAGATAGACTTACACAAGAAAGATAATAAGCCCATATATGATGATGAAGGGAAAAATACTTTGGAGAAAGTTGGGTTCTTATAGATCTATGAGCTGCCATACTTTGAAAAAATAGAGAGGCTCTACCAATAGCTGATGTTGAGGTTCCATGAGGAATTTTTCTACTTTTTGGTAGAAGAGTATGACTTACAACACCATTAATCGGAAAGCTCGCGGGATTAAGGAGCTCGGGAAATGAAATTGCCAAGAATTTGGATGATGAAGTAGGTGTGGAAGCTACTGTTGTGGAGATGGCTTACCAGAAGGAAGGGCGCGTAATGCATATATCCAAGGTAACCAATCACGTTGTTAAAATTATTACACATCTTTTGAAAAAGTTCAATGGTCAGGAGTGCTAGGGCTAGGTGAATAAGAAATGGCTCCATATTGCAAATAAGATGTTATAAGATACTATATACAACCTCTCTACATTTATATCATAAATTATAATTGAGGAAGAACAAAAAAGAGCTAAGATCATCTAGGGTGCTATCATTCTATCTATTATGAAATTGGGGTTTTGAATGGCCCAAAGGATAAAAATTGGTAGTTCCTAGAAGAAAAGAAGTCACTTTCTAACAGATTTGAAATATATACATGTTATGGAACCACAAGTGGAACCTATAAAAATAGGTTGGATATGTGGTATAGTATGATGCGCGAGGCCTTTGAATATGTGTGGTGTAAACCAAACTATTTACCTATGATGGTTGATGGAGAGGAAGAGTTTGTAGTTTTCTAACACTACTACGTTGGAAGATTTCAAATGAATACGGAAAATGGAGCCCATGGTGTAAGATCCCATAGGATTTTACAATGCACTATTTCTAAGCCCATGTTAAAATATTTTCGACGTGTGAAGGCTCTATCTTGATGCAAATAAAGTTGATTGCGAGTACCACACACTCCAGAAGACTTATGTTTATCCGGGTAAGTATGCATACATTGAAACCATGATATCATTATTAATTCTATGACTTTGGTGATTAGAAAGTGGGGTGCAGCCTAAGGTATACATCAACCTTAAGCCTAAATTGGTTAATGGGAAGTATATTGAAAATGAATTCAAACTCCCTAAGATGCCCAAAGGAAGACATACAGTTGGCACCATACAGGAGAATGATCCCTCTCCTTATAAACCAAAAGAAGAATAATTTAGGGATAAGGAGGAGGAGATGGAGGATGTTAGCGCACTTGATCATGACGCTAGAAGACAACCACATCCGTGGTTAAGAGGCTATATGAGAAAACTCTCCCGGTAGAAATAAGAAGTGAGAATAGAGACAAAGGACGAGGAGATGAAAAAAGAGGAAGATAACATGGATGAGCAGGGGTGGTAGGATAAATTTAAAGAGATCAAAACCTTAGGTTGGTGGCACGAAACCACTTATGATGTCACCCAGGTTATCACCCATCAAACCAATCCTACGAGAATAAAATAAAGAGAAGGAAAAGTATGTGCCAAGGGGCGATAGTGAGGAAGAGGTATCTATAGAATTCATGTAAGACAAAGATTCCATACTAATTATTGATGTAGAAGGAGAGGAGTATTTTATAGAATAAGAAACCCATAATGATACTTGGGCACATATTGAGTGTGAAGAGGAGAAATGCCCATAGGAGAGAAGGAGGAAATAGAGAAGAGTGTTGGTAAACCGACAAGAGCACATGAGGTGCAGGCATAAAGGGCCCAATTTTAGGAGAAGAAACACATATCCCCAAGGGTAGGAAGTCTGGTAGGAACAAGGGAGAAGAAATTTTGAAGATGTCTAACTTGGGATATGTTAATGATCCCTCAAAATCATCCGTGAAAGGTTTCAGAGAACCCTTACAAATGAAGAATTATATGGATGGGATTTGATAGATCCCAAGGGTGTAAATATGCGCACTAGGAAAAAAATTTCCTAGAGTATGCAAACACACATAAAATAACCTGATTTCAATGTTAAAGAGGAATCTTGCATCGAAGCAAGATGAAGAAAGAACCCCAAACAACACATATGAAAATAAATCGATAGAGTTTACGGATGAACAAGATAATGATGCCTTGACGAAGATAACGACAGAGGTGACATGGAGGAACTTGCATAAACTGGCCACACTTAGGATGTTTCTTGAGGATAATCATACAAAAACCAAAAAAATAACTGAGGCACATAAAAGGGTTGAGAAAGGAAGAAGTGCATTCTATAATTTTATGCCGATATTGAGGGTGAAATTTTAAAGGCGCAACCAAATTTTGATGAGAAGATGCAGAAAAACCTTCCCCACATCATTACACTTTCTACGAAAGATTACATTCATCTTATGCTCAAGGAAAAATTGTTGTGCAAGGAAGACTAAGGATCAAGTTAAGGTCGAAAAGAAAGATAAAAAAATACCGTAGTGTGTTAACTTGCAAAATATGATGTCGTGCTACAAACTTTGAAGGATGAATTGAAGAAATAAGGCCGAGTGCTAAGAAATTGTGAGGATCCTAAACATATCCTTAAGACATATGCAGTGTAGGAAGAAAATGAATTCCTAGCAGTGAAAAAGGATGAGTCTCTAAGAAGAGAGGAAAATATTACCGTAGTTGCGAAAGAATCGCGATGTGCTAAAAGCTACAAGGAAACCACATGAGGACAGAATAAAGGAGTTTGGTTCCTTAAAATCTCAAAATATGGATTCTATAAAAGGCATGATCTTAGGCTTGGTGGGAGTCATAAGGGAACTTAAAGATAAAGGATAGGATATGACCCTTGATGACATGGGGAAGGTACTCAGTGATGTCCCGGATAAGGCGAAGAAAGGGCTAGGAGAGTGGAATGAGTTTGAAGCTGATATAAATAAGGAGTACCTTGAGCTCTTAGTACCAATAGAGAAATGACACTGGTACACCTTGAAATATTTTCCATTCTTTATATTTTGATCTTGTATATTCATTCCTTATTCTTTCATTCTTTATTCATTGTACTTGGAGAAATAAGTGTGAAACCCCATTTCTAAGGATGGCAATGTAATTAGTGTGGGGTAATGTTGGGTTAACCAAATTTCTTAAGTACTAAGAGGGCATGTGGAATAGTCAAGAGCACAAGTGGGGTGCATAGGCACGTGTAAGTGTCGAGTTGAAGTAGGGCACGCCTAGGAAAGGAACAATAAGAACTTAGTCATTTTTGCATGATACGGGTTAAAAATAGGAAAAGTGGTTAGAGTTCGGTCCAAGTAAAGATAAAAGAAATAAGACTTCATGGCTAAGAAAGATATATTTTGGGACTAAAGATAATATTAAAGTTCATGCATGGATCGATCTAATAATAGGATTAAAATTAGAGTTTATTTATAGATTAATTTATTATTAGGATCGATAGAAAACATGCACTAATTTATTGATGTACACATGGATATTTTGAACATGCAATCTATTTTGAGATGCATGGGTGGTGAAGGTAAATTCCCCACCCCTATATATATTAGTTGATCTACATAGTTTTAGACACCATGTATTAGATACCGTATGTACTATATTGTTATGTTGCTTTGATGTTCTAGCGCGCATAACTCTATGGAGACTGGTATTATTATTGTGATGTATTCAACTTCTTCTATGTAATCTTTTGGTTATTAATGGATCAGTGTAGATGGATTCTTATAATTGATGTATTTGAGTATGGTGATCACATAGTGTAATTAATCTTAGTAATGCTTTGAACTGTTATGTTTCCTTATTACATGTGTTTCCTTATGATATCTGTAATGATCTACATCTGAATGTATGCTTGATAATGGTAATCATGAGTATGCATGCTAACATCTTGAAAATATAGCACAAAGGAGGGACCTAGTAGGATTCGCGTGCTTTGGGTGAGCATTTGAATCTATCTCAATGAAGTGTCTCCACTCCTAGGAATTGGGTATAGAAAAAAAGGCTACACGTACATGAAACTATTGATGCACTATGAGAGGAAAATATTATACACCCCGTGTATATTCACCTTGCCCTAGCCAAGAACCATCTGAGGTTGTACTTTTTACCCCTAGTTAGGACACCTCTGGTGCCCCTCTCTCTTTCCCACCACCTACTTGTACTTGGTTAACCTTGGAATTATTTCCATAGACTATATTCACAAAGTCCTTAAGAATCTTTACAATATTCTCTTTCTCATAATCACAATCACAATTCAATGTTTGTTCTCTATGCACTTACACATCTCTTTTATAATACATAAGACATGGTTATAACTAACACAATGGTTTCCAAAAATTTTCATAAATCAATTAAGAATCTTTGATTAAATGCTTGAGACATTCATCCCAAAATTAATCCAATAGCTAATTACAAAATATTTGTAATAAAGAATCTCAAATCAAACTTGTCTTTAACAATCCAATATGTCTTTAATGTTTTAAAAGCTTCAGGAATTTAGTCACAGAACAAACATTGATGGAAACCAACAAGAACAAACACTTACAAGACTCTTTTCCATGTTTCGAGCCTACTCCCCCCTTTGACATCTATTAAAAAGGATACAATGACAAATAGACATGGAAAATGAAAACACACAATGACAACAATGCTGAAAACAAATTACTTATTTGACTTGACTCACCCTTGAACTCGTAATTTCTCTTCTTGTCTTCATCAACAAAACTAAATGATTCAATGTACCTATAATGACCATGAAAATGGATACCCCTTAATTGGTATCCTCCAAACTTGTTTTCATTTATGCTCATCATCAACTTTAAGGTATATATCAGGCAAGGAACCAAGAATGTTTTCCTCCAATCTTAACATAACCACTTTTAGGAAAAATGTCCCTAAATCCAACTTTTAGTCTATTCTGGTCAAACCTCATCATGCCATAAAATCAATTTCATCTCGTGAAAATCTATCTTGATGTTTTTCCTTGTCTTCATATTAATGGATACTATGACTGATAAAACAATATTAAGATATCATTCATCATGTTACAGCCATAGAGAAAGGGTAACACAAATTCCTCTTTCTGAAGTTTGATTTCGTGTTTTAATCCCTTATTTTACTAAAATCATATTTAGTAAGTCATAATACTTAATCCCCTACAATTTTTCTTATAAATCCTTCTTAACACTCAAAATGATTACTTGAAGATGAATATCAAATCTTTCTACTCTAAAAGACTACACATGCTTGTAGTGTTCCATAACTCTTCATACACAGTCAACCTTAAGATTTACATGACTATAAACCTTTCACCTAATAGATTGACTAGCCCTTTTCATTACTTATTTGCTCAATTAAATATCACACCCTAGAATGCAAGATTATGACTTTATTTTTCTTGCAAATATTCTTCAAAGACTGATATAGCCTAAAAACTTCCATTCACATGGCCATCTTTTAATAATTTTCATCCCTTTATAATATATCTAACTTTTCTCATGCACAAAATTCTATAGTTTTCTTTGAAGTTACTAACCATAATTTGTAATCAAAAGGACTATTTATAGTGAATTTCTCTAACATATTTAGAAGACATTATCCTTCAAGATTAACTAATATTTGAGATACTTTGAACATGATACAATAACCACTTTTATACTACTTCAAATACTGCTATAGGACCTTTAATATCAATTTGCAAAAAAATAAGACCTTGTCTAATATTCTTACATAGTTCTCGAGACCTTTCAAAAACTACTCATACAGATATAATCTTTAATAAATCATAAAGACTCCACTTGATTCCAAGACCTTGATTAATAAACCTAAAAAACTTGACTTCTCGAGCTAATCATCCTTATTCACTCATTACATCCTTGGAAAAAAATCAAATTATCTCATTTCAATACTTTTCATCTTCATAGTCTAAATTACTCTGACATAGAACATAGGGTTCAAGCATATAACCTAGATGAATGTAATCTTAGGGAGAAAATATCATTTTACCTTGTTATAATTTGGAGGATTAAATTTTTCAAGCACTGATAAGCGGCTTGATAATGGTTTGAATTCACAGCTTCTAAGAGAAAAAGTTCATCAAAAAGTATTCAGGGAGTATCTCTCCTATGTAATTTACTACAATTCTTCAAGAGTATTCATACTCAAATCTCATTTTTTAACCCTCATTTAAAATTTGAAAACCTCTCTTGAATAATTCATCATCAATTTCATGACCATAGAAGAAAACATGCATTCAACACTCTACAGATCCTAATTTCATGTCTCTTAGCCATGTCACTTTGCATGATTTTGAACACATAGAGTTTTGCACATATGAAAAAATCAACATAATAGGATCCCCCTTAACCTATGCCTCAAATGATGAAAGCATTACATATGTAACTTCTTAATTCATTTATATTAAGTGCATGATATTACATAATTATACCCACAACTCTTTCTCATCCTAGTTAAGAAAGATCAACTAAATTCTCCTTAATGGATCTTCAACCTGTAAACCTTTTAATTTTACTCATAGTTCAATACTATATGAATATATGCATACCTGAATCATCATGGTACTTGAAGAACATGATGACTATTATTTCCCCATATTTTCATCATTTAAACTTGTCTCACTATCAAAGAGATTACACAATACTTTCTATACAAAGTATCTTATTCTTGAACTCATCTTCTTAACTACAATAAGTTCTCAAAATTACCTTGAGAAGAATATTTACTTCAGATATTTAGAATAATGATCCTCACATCATAGTAGGATACTTAATTGTTAATTATAGATTCATGTTAGAACTATATTAACCTTCTTTATTAGGATTAAGACACGCTTTGACACGACCTTTATACACGGCTTCAACTCGACTTATGATACTTATAGATGGAAATTTAGAAAAAAAGACACTTATCAATTTTTCAAGACAACTTAAATGGCAAAAATACTTATGCTATTATGAGACAACTTTTACTCTTCATGAAATCATATTGTATCAAGAGAATAATACTATTGACAACATCTTGAAACTTCATTATTAACCCTCATATACATACCTATGATTGTATATTTGACCATATTTTGCAATATTCAGACTTGTCTCTTAGAATACATACCAACCAAGGGTTTGAGCAACTCCATTGACTATCAAGCCCTAATTTTAGCAACTCAAAGAAGATATCCTTAGGACATAGTAGTTATTACAATATTCTTGAATCAACCTAGATTTTGATAGAAACCTCAACCTTTATGAACTCCTAAGATGTAAAATTACTTTTCTAGTTGAGATCACTCTTACTCATGATCAAGGATAATTTATCACCCTTGAATAAATATTTCTCAGAACACTCAACCTTTCCTTAGACCTTCAAATACACCAAGTTGATCACATATATCTTCATGCACTAAATTTTATAGTATTTTCAAGATCCTGATAAATAATTCCTCTAGTGTACTAAAAATAACCCTTTTACATATCCTTATAACTTTGAGACTCATCTTTTAATACACACACTTATACTTCCTTTGAAAAACTCACTGAATCAAGATAAAATGTATAAAAAAGATTAGAATAGATAAATAGGTTTTCAAATTTATTACTTGATCATGGATTTATGGTGATTATGACCTTATATTCTCCTCATAATGATATCAATATAATACATAGACTTCTCTCTTTTATGGACTCATGATGTATGACCATAAACCATTGACTTGTGAACTAGGAAAATAAAGACACACAAATTTATATGCTTAGGACCATCTTTGACATACATCTCAACAAAAACACTCCCCAAAGGAAAAAATTTGATCCAAAATTACAGATTTTGATACTTTCTTCTTGAAACATTAATTAGACCATATGAATTCAATGGACATTGGACCACTAGCTCATAGCACAAGACTTCTTAATAATTAACAATCACGGACCTTAATCATGTTCATTGTTACAAACTAAGACACCTACTAATAACAAGGATTTAAAACCATATGGATAGATCTCATCCCATACCTTATGACTCTTGAAGTATTCCAAAATATTAGCCTTCTCAACTTCTCATGTATTGGAGACTGAATAACAATGAGACACATGTATTTCCTCAACTCTTTATTTTTCTTTTAGAGAAAACATACCTGATTGGTTTGATTTTGACTTAATGAACTTGTTTTACATCTTGATTGAACTAGTTTCTTCTTTGAAAAATTCATTTTATTAGTATTCATATTGTGGAACTATTATTTTGAAACATCCTTCTTAGCTTGCTTTGAATCTTCAACCCTCATACTCTTCATATTAGACTGAGAATCATTTCTCTTGACCTCATTTTCTTGATCAACCATCTTCTAAACCTTGGTATATAAAAAGAATATCTCATATTTCATATTATGACTGATTTTCCTCTTAAAATCGTTTTCTCTTTCCTTTTGGATGCTTGAAACCTGCTACTATACCCTGGAGATTCATTTTGGTGGCAATATCTTACAATGTGACCTTGTTTGTGACAATTTTAGCACACAATACCCTTATTCTTTCCTCTTGACTCATATATACTAAGATTCCATCCACAATCCTTATCTCTATGGCCATACTCACAACATGAGTAACATTCACCTTTGAAGAAACTTTCACCATTCCTAGAAGACCTTCTTTTGCAATCTCTAGCTCTATGACCAAAATCATGATAATCATAATAATAACCATTGAAAGAAGCACCATACATAGCTACATTAGGCTATATAATAGGGTTAGACCTTATTAAATCATTCCTCTTTGTATCCTTCATGTAAAATTGAGTGCTTGGTCCAACTTCTTCATCATTATCATTTTACTTTATTTTGAAACTTAGGTTTGTCTTATCATTACCATCTTTTTATCTCTACAAGATCCTATTAAGGTATTTAGAAATATTTTCCAACCTATCATACACCGTCAATGTCTTGTATGCACCCTCTAAATCATATTCCACATATCTCATACTTTATTCATACCTAGAACAAGATTCTTCTTTGTCCTTTAGAGAATTTGACATGGCTTCAAATTAATATTCTAGCTTCTTGATAGCTTGACATTGATTTGGCTCCATATAAATGATCTAATATTATAGACTATGAATCAAGGACTCTATAAATTCATACTTCTTCCTTAAATTATCTCCAATATTTGAAGATTTACCCATTGCTTGTGCTTTAAGAGGATATCATTCAAGTTGTCAAAACTTGCTTCATAAGGATTGGTTCTAATACCAAATGTTGGAAGCATAAGGTAATGGAAGGGTGAATCAATCCATTAAAAATTTATTCATTTTCCATTCATCATTCATTATCATACATACAACCATTCAATAAAATATTAACCATATGTGTGTTTACTTAAACATTGAATCAACCATACATAAGAGAAAGAGCAAGAGAGTACAAAAGGACACCAAATTTAAGTGGGACACCATCAAGGGAAGAAAAACCACTAAAAATATACTTATATTTCTCAAAATAAAGAGATTTAGTGAAGCAAAAACTTCACAAGGATCACTGAACCCTTGGTTTAGTAGAGCACTAACCCTATAAAGAGCACCAACCTCTAATTTAGTGAGGCACCAACCCCACAAGGAGGATACAACCCCTAAGGTGATAAATAACTAATTAAAACACCTAGAAATGAATGATACCTAATAATATTCTTCTCACATAACTGATAGTGATCCAATTTCAGATTACAACTTCTTGAAGCACACCAAACCTCATTCGAACAAGATATTATCTAACTCTCTCAAACTCTCTTGTTCATGGGTTGAATGTATCAATATACCATGTAAACCTGGTCTTGAATATTTTTCAAGTCTTCATACATATTCTAGGATATGTACATAACCCATTAACACTCTCCTTCACTTATTCATAGGTCACATGTTTCCCCATGCACAACCAATCAAATTTGACTAAATAAATTTTCTTATATAAAAGTCACTAGCTCAAAACACCTCTAGGGTCAGCCATGACAAAGGATATTGGTCACCCCAACTCAAAAAAATAACAAGGAAATCATATAAACATCATAAAAGGACCCAATTAGGTCATAAAGGGTCAAGAAATCTTCATCAAGCACCAATAACCTCAAAGATGCTCAAAATGCACTCTCTTAGCACTAACAAATGAATAATTATCTCCAACTAGATATTTTTTTCATGGCTCAAGAATCTCCAAAAAAATCATGCACAGGTGTCCTCAACATCATCAAAAATCACAAAAAGTGTTGAAACATCCATATCCATCATAAAACTCACTAAGAGGCATGAAAACCCCACTTGGTCTTCAATGCCCGAAAATTCATCTGAAGAACGACCAAATCGACATAGAAAAACACATCATTAAGACTCAAGTAGTATACCATTGGAAATTTTTCTGATTCCAAATTCTATAAAAACTCAATTTTTCATCTAACACTAAGTGGAAGATATCCAAACCTCTCAAAATCTACAACTTCTTCAAATTGGCTTCAAGACCCCATAATTATGTCCACAAAACTAAGTAGGTTCACCTATAAAAAATATTAACCAAGATACAAACCATATATCACTAGAAATTTTTATGAATATTATTTCTATAACATCTCACATTTCCTTCCAACTAAAATTGGAAGGCCTTCAACCAAGCCAATATATGAAAATGTTCTTTTAGGTTCTAAGGACTCAAGAACCAGTCTTGAGAGAAACATGTAAAAATACCTCTAAATCAACTTCTGAGATCAGCCGCCACCTATAAAACAATAAGGAAACTTGTAACAACATGTAAAATATATAATAATCATATCTCACATGGATAAATATTTCCCAACACAATTGTTTCTATCACCTTCTCAAGTAAGCCAACTAGGGATTCCTAAGACAATAGGTTTTAAACTAAAAATACCTTACCACATAAAACCAAGAGCTTTAATACATCATATAAGGTGTAAATAAACTATACATGACCATCATATACATCAAAAACAAGAAAAATGATCAAAATCAACTGAAACCATGAGACTATGATTTTATCCCTTAAGGCCAAAATCGATAGGGTCACATTGAGCACATGTATCTTTAATTTTCTCCACTTTACCTACCTCAAAAAATTTATTGAAATGTATCACAATTCATAAGGATTTTGGAACACTTTTTTTTAATCCTGAAACTACCATCTCAGCACTAAAACTTCAAAATTCCCACAAAACTAGGGTTTTTCTCTCTTCCCAAAATAGCCGAATGCCAAACCTATGAAAAAATGAGCTCTGATGAATTATCTAGAAGCAAAAATAATCAAATTTTCATTTCTAGGTCATTTGGATTCCATACCAATCAAATCTCCCAAGTCACTCTGCTACTAGGGTTTTAAGAGGGTTTAAAGAAACTTATCTTATCAACGATCATTCATGAAAACATGATGATAAAACCACCTCATTATTTTTTAAAAATATTCTTATCTTAGTGGAAAAACATACCCTAGAACATCTAGTTCCCATGAAAAGCACAAAATTGAAAATGAGCATCAAAAGGTCAACTTTTAGCACAAAAACACACTCTTGAAAATGTGGTTTTACCAAAAATGACATAAATTTCAAAATATTCTTCACTTTGACCTAGAAAATTTCATGAAACATAATGAAAACATCCTATAACTATATATACTTATAATTTATCTCAAATAGGTCTAATACTCTCTAGCCATAGTGACTTACACTGTATTTATGAGCCTTGTCTTCACCTTCTTACTTCCTAAGGAATATGAAACATCATCTAACCTATGAGAAATGACTTGAAAATAATAATTAACCTCATATAAAACATCATAAATATCCTATCATGCTTCAACAAGACTGAAAAAATCTAAAAAGCATACCTCCATACCATTCACCATGTTCTAGGACTAGGAATAGGCCTAAAATGACTGCTGCAACCCATGAATTGACAACAAAGACCTCATGTAGACACTTGGACACTCTTGACACATAATACCAGCCATGATAGACCTCATGAAATCCTTATACCACCTTAGGAGGACTCATACTATGACAAATATTACTAGACCATGATCTAGAACACCATAGGACTTCACCAAAATTAGACACACCATGGGACCTCGTGGATACATATATGAAACCTACACACCCTTTTCCATCTATGGCCTTGACATAAATTAAAAACTAAACCACAATGGCTAACACATATCCCTTTATTACCCACCATATCCTCTAATCCACTACGTCTTAAATGTATTGCACCCAAGCTTCCAACCTTCAATGTCCCTGATGACCCTCAAGAGCATCTTCAATATTTTCATGTGGCATGTATCGACTATGAAGATGATCTTACATTATTGGATATATAATTTCCTCAAATTTTACAAGATTACGCTTTGCGATGGTTCTATGATCTACCTGTTCATTCAGTAACCTCCTTTACATTATTAGCCAATGCTTTCCTTGCTCATTTCTTTTATATATATCAGCACCAATATATCTTATACACAAATTTATCAACTCAAATAAGGATCCAATGAACGTATTACTAACTATGTTTGACAATATAATAATACTCGTACTAATCGACCAATGTACTAGATGATTCGAACTGCAAGATCTCTTTATTCAAAGTCTCTTACCTCCACTTCAAGAGAGTGCTATCTTTGAGACCTATCCCTCCTTTGATGAATCATGCCACACACTCAAACTACGCATAAGAAAAAGTTTATCCATGGTAAAATCAAAATACTTTAATGTTACTTCATTCTCATCCTCTAATATTTTTCAAGTTAAATCTACCTTCAATCCATCTCCCAAGCCCACTAAAGATAAGACCACTTTTAATTATATTTGTACAACCAAAAAGATTCAATTGCAACCCATAAGGTGTAATTTTACTAAACTACCTTACGCAACCGGGCTTCTATTGCTACAAATTATTGAAAGCAATCTTATTACTCTTCCTCCACCATTCAATCTTGATCATTCTCTCCCGTGGCCGTAACTATGATGATAATGCATGTTGTGACTACCATCAAAGCATTGTGAATTCTAATAATCACTTCTTTAGGATTAAATATATAGTTTAATATCTATTTATAACAATTAAATAGAGCTCTTTGAGCCCCCTAGTTCTAAATCAGTCAATGATAATAAAATTCTCAAAATATTCATTGACCCTTTACCAAAGCATGATAAGAAACCTAATGAATCTTCTACATTCCATACATATCATGTTTTTCCTCCTCCTTCCTCCAGGCCTCTTGACTTTCTTGTTGCTACTTCTGGCGTACCACCGCCCGGTCGGTACATTTTCAATCACGATTATCATGCTACATTTTCTTCTCCGATTCATTGCATGTATCAATTCTTCTATTGGTACTTATACAATCAACAATAATATAGTGTATCCATCGTCACTTACTAATGCATGCTTTATGGTACTTCTTTCAGATATCAAATGTCCCACATTTTTATTCACATTTACAATTCCTAATTATTATGGTCATGTCATTCTTCCCATCATAGTTGGGTCTCTTATTGTCTTTACACCATTCTTGGTTACCTCTGAAATCATAGGATATGACATGCTCTTAGGTATTCATTTTCTCCATGCTACCCAATCCATCTCTTCCATACATCACATGTGTCTTAAGTACATCCATAACAAATAAGTTATCACCATCAAAGTTATTCCACCATGTACACCATTACCTTGGGCCACTCTTGATGATATATTTGCACCAATCATGGAATCTAGGCCTCATATGCCTCTCAATTCTAAAGTTAATTATGTACCTAACTCTCCTATTCACACATAACCTACATCACGACCTTTTCATCCTCATTAGTCCATTAGTCCATTCCCTCGGCCTAAGTCCCATACTCGGAAGATTCTTCTCTCATGTTTTCTCCACCTTATTCTCCACATTGGTCTCATTCATGTGCACATAGTTATTCTCCTACACCACTGATCCTAGATCATGGTCACATGCCTTTGTCTCCTTGGATATCAAGTGGGGCCCTTATCATTCAATATCGTAAGATAACTTTCTATACATCACAACCTTAGGGGCATCAAAATTTCTCCTCCCTTCCATCACTATCAGTTGTCTCTAGTGTTTAATACTACACTTCATGCTCTGTGCTTCATGTCTAAGCTTTCTACACATACTCACTTCGTTGGTACACACATTATACCATCATTACCCGATGACACAATCTATTTTCATGGTTCATAGTCAAATATTGAGGCTATAATTATGTAATTAACCTCACATCATCTACATTTCATACTTAGTACTTCATGCTACATATTTTCTACACACTCTTACATATTTGGTACATTAGACTGTCATCTCCCGGTAACACACTCTTGTTAAATGGTTCATTCTCTACTTTTGAGGGAGAATTTATCAATGAAACTCATCTCACACACATATTATGGGGGAAAATGTGGCCCCTCCTCATATTTACATCTTACATATCATAACACACCATTACAATTGCTCCACATTTTCATATCTTGTTTGTTTTTACTCTTGTTAGCCTATACTACTTACATGTTACACTTTGTTTAATATGCTAGTCATATTCTTAGTATGTCATTATATTTTTCTATTTACACATGCATGTTCAATTGGTATTTTGAGGTGAATACATGACCTATCATATATTCATCAATAAGGCATGATGCTCGACCCAAATCTATACCAATCCTACCAAGGCTTTTGGGTATATCTAGTTTTACTAATATCACACTCTACATCACAAGTTCTATCACTACAATACTTACTATTTCTATTCAATATCACTATAATTGTCACTAGTTTATACATGATTCTGAGATATTATTTATCTTTCTAACATTATAATGGGTGCTTCATGTGTAGCATTTGTCTTACATGATCAATAAAACCATGAATATGTGTTATTTCTTGTTTCTATTGTTTGTTATTGCTTGTGGGCTATTTCCTATGTCTTGTGTGACTATTTTTGCTTATGGTTGTTTTGGCCTTGATTGTATTGTGAAATTGTGAGTGATTTCCTAGGTATGAAACCCTCTATTCCCAATCCACATTTTCTTCTTAGTTGTTTGTTACATTGTCTTTTATTGCATGCTAACTCATTTTTACTAACACTTATTACTAGCCTCTATCATTCACATGCACCTTAGTTTCTACCATGCACATCCCCTACCCACTACATGTATCCACATTTTGATATGCATATTAGTATTAGGTCCTCTCCTTTAGATCACATTGTCCTACATTCGTCACATGCACCCTAAATGAGGGGGAATCAATTGGGTGAACAAATCACTCGTGATGATAGCTCAAAGCTTCCATAAAACACAATAAAGTACAAAAATAACACATGAACACAATTACAAATTGGTTTAGAATGAGAATTGGGCCCAAAATACATAGTAGAAATTAATGCCTAGACTGTAACATCCCCATTTTAAGATACCAGAACAAGGGAATTTTTTTTTTTTTATAACGTTCTCTGTTATGAATTATAAAATTCAAACACACGTTCAAGTTTTAATAATTGTTCTCTGCCCAAACAACACAGTTTGGATCACACAATTTCTTTTTAAAACTAATGTTCCCTGTTCGCATATTTACAATATGGAACACACATTCAATGCCATTCAATCTTATAACAGATTCTATATGCTGCTGTAAATGACTCGAGGAACTACCGATCTTCCATTTTCATGGCTCGGAGTTTCAACGATCCTTCATTTCATGACTCGGCAACAACCGATCCTTCATGTTCGTTTATGCATAGTATAATATATATACCAGTTCTCTTAACCATTCCCGGTTATCGAAGTGATCCATTTAAGAAGCCTATCTGAATATCTGTTACTGATATTCATCTAACATCCTGCATCTTAAATTAAGTGATAAGGACAATGCAACCAACACTTGCGATACTTTGGCCAAATATTTTCACATGCTTTGCATGATCATATTCCTGGATGTGATACACATCAATGGAATACGTCCTTCACTTCACTTCACCTGTTATCTAGAATGGTCTTTCCTGGTTCCTACCAGTCCTCTTCGTTTAAGGTCAGATTTAAACTTCCAATTTCCAACTAGTAATATGAACGAATATAGGAAGGCACTCCTGGTAACTAAAGATACGCAGACATATGGTGTCGTTTCCCCACGACTCCGTGTGTCTAGTTATCTTTAGTATTCCGGAGTCACTCCGTATACCTGATCATACTCCTATCCCCTGCCAAGAGTTACACATTCAGCCTATGTATTCTTGATGTTTTAATTCGGGAGGGCATTGCAATATGTCAGCTGCAACATTATGTCGTCATGAAGACCCCGTCTTCATGGAGACACCTTGCTGTAGCTGGTGTATGCCAATGTCCTACAGAATCCTCCCATCGAGAATACACATCCTGCTCAAGTGATTTGGATACGATTTGATAATTAAGAATCAACTTTCAGCATCCATGCTGATCCCTTGATCCTCATTTCCGTTACAGTTGTATATAGCTAAGAGGGACTAAATCCATCCATTAGCTTGCTATGCATCTTCTCCTTTGTGTCGAAGGGCTGCATTTCCCTACTTGGTTCTCTTCTTAATCATTGGATTAAGCAGTCCGTACCGACGGACGTGATAAGTTTAACCTATTAAACTTAGCCAAGATTTTCCCAACTGTAACTAAATTCAGAATTCTAACTTATTAGACGTCATTTAAACGAGGTCTAATTCCCAAGAAATGTATTCATTTGTTCTCCTTAACGTTACATAGTTAAGGTCCATTAGTTATGGATATACTTGTCCTATATCCTTTATTCTGAATTTAGCATACGAGATCATTAATGGAGTTCGAAAGTGAAATTTGATTACTCCGAAGTTAATTGATATTCCTTAGCTCCTAAGCTAATCCTGAATACCTATCGGTTATGGAATCATATTCTTCCTAATCCTTTTTAATGTCAATTAAAAATTCATCTTTATCCAAGTATGAACTAATTGCATATTTCAACTTAAAAGTTGCATTTAGGTAAGAATAGATATCAGTTCCCATTTAGCATCCATCCAAGGACAATTAAACAAATCCAAATCAAGAATAACATTATATTTCCAATTTAGTCAACAATATCAAACTGATATAATTATTAAAATATCACACTTGTAATTGTATTCATCATTTCATGTCATAATCCATACATTTTCCAATCCAACTGAATGGGCATGGTTTACATAAAACATCAATACAACTCATAGATAGAAGAATATACTTTCTTCTTTTCACAATTCCTCGAAGAGGAATAAAGGAAATAATTACAATTCATCTTCAACTAATCAAGAAGCATCAGAAAATAGCCATGTCTTCATTCTAATCAAATTCCATCTGCAAAATGATTTACACAGGTCAGTTCAATGAACTGAGCATATTAAGCACTTATCATTAAAATGAGGTGCTTCAACTAACTGTCTCAATAAAAGAACCCTGCTTTTATGAAACGACAGTAAGACATCAATCACGAAATAGGCACAAAAGAAAGATCAGCATAACAACTGAACTATCAAAATATCATCACAATCAGCCAAAGAACTGCTGTCCCATTTCCACATAACCGTTACAAGTCTTAATTCACAATATTTGCAAAGTTAGAAATATAAATAGCTTACTGCTGATATGACATACTGTTATCCTTTCCACGCCTTTCATTAATAATAAATGCAAGGATGAAACTAACTGAAATGTAAACCCATTACCTTCCTTTCAGTTCATGCATCATATTAGATTCCAAGCAATCAAGCACAGACAAGAAAGCGAACAACAATGCATATAGTCGCTCATATCTAAGCACTACAAGATTCGTTATCAACGAATTATAGATTTCCAACTGAATGAAAGAAGAACAGATCATTTTTCCAAGTCATTCATCCATGTCCCTATTTCTTTCCACATGACTGTTCTAAAAATGGAATCCAAACGAGACACAAATCAAGATAACAGTTCAGAGTGAAACTTACAAAATCCATTCAGAATCCACTTTCCGGCAGTAAGAGTAATTTCATTCATAATCAGCTTTAAATGAAAACAGGGAAGAATTTATCATCCATATCCATACTTCATTTGAATCAGGCTCATATGAAAATCCGAAACAGGTTAGTACAACATTGTGTTTATCATAGATCAAATAGTATAAGGATGCATACCCTATATTTACCGTACTAGAAGAAACCATATTTCTTTCACTGCATGTTAAACAGATAACAGTTCCACAATCATGCAATCAATTACTCACATGATTTCCTAATCCCATGGACGCATTCCGATCAAATAACATTTTATTCATTCTTTTACCTACAGCAAGTCCGATAATCACCTGACTACGGATTTTACCAAATCAAAAACAGCAGCCAGAAGAAGAATTCCCTTCCCCTAAATGATTCTACCCGAATCCATTTTCAAGTTCATGATAGTATACAGAACTCCAGAATGCAAAAATCAGATGTCATTACCTCTATCAAAGTAAACCGTACAGGGTGTCAAATACATGGATCTAGTACAGTCAAGACAACCCACACAACGCAAGACAAAATTTCTATGCATTTATTCTTTTGTTCAGCAATCCAAGGCTAAGTCGTAATCACCAAAACAATTCGATCTTAAAAGACCGATCAACATTAATAAACACAACTAATCATCATACCTTCTTAGCAAGAAAACAATATATTTCACTATGAGTTCAGAAGGAGAGACTATTTCTTTTCCAGCTTCCACGATTGCTCAAAATCGTATTTGTCCATTTACTTAAAAGAAGAAACACAACAATAATTGTTTTACCAGCATACCCTTCTAACCGAGTCTGCATTGCTCAGATAGAATTCACAAACCCATCTCTCAAAGATCAAAAGAACATTCTCATAGCAGTGAAAACAACCCACACAGTCTACCAGTTCTTGATATAATACTTAAACAGTGAAATACCCATTCCATAAAGCTCGAAAAGAAATGATATTCCTTTAAATCCCGAAACAGCAGATAGTAAACATAAAAAGATCTTATTTCCTTCAATGAAAACTTCAGTATAGAAACGACCTCAAGCCGTTCACACAACCAATACAATCATATCACAAGTTCATGTGACAAAAGATCAATCGTACAGCAATAAAATAACCCACACTACCTGCACAGTTCCATATCCTATTTTACAAGAAAAACCAGTTCGAATTTCCATATAACGTCAATAACCAGCACAACATGGAGGTATTCCAACTCCTTTATACATGCAAAGACAGTTCCAAACACAACAACAAGGAAACGATTTCACAGTAAGGAGAATAACTCACACAGCCTGTTCCGATTTCATACAACATGAACAGAGAAAGAAAATATCTATTTCAATCCACCATACTGTCAACAACCAATACAGTAATTCATGTTCCAACTCGATTCGTGCAAAGACGAATCAAAGCCTAGCAACCAGAAGCGATTCTTCTTATCATTTTCAAAAAAGCAAGAATCAACGAAATCCAAATCAAATCGACTCGACAACAATCACATAATCCAAACCCAAGAGCAGGGTTGTTTTAATGAGACACTTAAACAAAGCAAGAATTTTTAAAGAGAAGGGCTTAACATGCCTGTGATCTCTTTTCCAGAACTCGAAGAAAGCTTCGTTTGCCGAATTATTTCCTTCCACAGCGAACAAAAAAACTTCCCAACACTCCTTTCTTCTTCAGGCTTAGCAACAGCCTCAAAATCTCCAAGAACAGTGACAAATCCCAAGAGCTGGTTCGACTGAACCAGACCAGAAAAACCAAATGCAGAGCAACTTTGCAAAAGCCCGAATCGACAAAATGAAAATCAAAATTCCCTCATACACTTTCCAAGGCGAGCTGGTCGCGAGGACCAAGGATAATTAATGCATTAAAGGCTCTGCCTTTTCCTAACTTCCCACGCCACTGCCAACTTGAGTTGGCGAACTCAAATTTTCAAATTCCACAAGCAAAAACCAAATTTAGCTCCATCTCTAAATAGATACCTCCGTTTCTTACCTGCCCCGCCAAAATTGGCGCTGTCCACGTATGGACTTTCCATTAAATGCTAATGAATACTCCCCTCCATCCTTATCCTCTCCCTCCAAGGGTCTACGCGCCCCTTTAGATTAGGATTAGTTTAGGTTGCACATTAGTGTTCAACCTAGGTCATAGTTTAGCCTTAGGTTATTAGGACTTAGGTTTATTTTCCCCCTTTTTTTTGTAATTTAAAAATCCACTTAGGGTAGTAGTTTAGGATGCATGTTAGGACTTAGGATTAGCTTAGGGTTTAATTCATACTAACCACTAACACTAATCAACCCCTAACCCAATCTCTCAACTAACTCCCGTAACTATGCTGTGCAGGACGTTCAGTCCTTTGTATCTCATGCCAAGGCCACCCGTGTCCAGGCATTTCTTGCCTCACGAGGTTTTAAATTCGACAGTACAGGGTTCAAGGATCGAACCTTTGTCGTTGGCATTTACGTGCCAGCTGTTCATACCTGCAATCAGGCGCTGCACGTTCATATCAACCTCTGGTTCGGTTCCAGAGTAAATCAACACAGAAATCACAAGAAGCCCTCAGCATACTTTGGATCAATGAAATTGATTCAAGGTGTGCTGTCAATCAGCAACGAGAGTTTAGCAAGTATACGACAATTTGTCATCACATCAGCAAACACGCAAGTACAATAAGCTCTTCTGTCCTATGCAATAAATCACAGCATGCAAGAATCCAAGTTAGCAACACATTCCTTTAAGATCAGAGGTTATCTTAACATGTTTTCCTTCATTTCAGTAGTTATAACAATATGAAAAACATTCACCAAGATAACGTACAAAATCGGGCGTTACAGACCTAAAAATTAGTGGTGGGAACTTGTGTCCACCTAGGTGCTAGTGTCATGGGGAAAAATATTCAATTTCTTAGTTCAACACATTCACAACAATTTTAGACCAGTTCTCTAGTAGCTTGAAGCACTTGCCTCTAATTTCTGAGAATTTAGTGTATCGATTACATTTTATTTACAATTAGAACAATTAGAACAACATGAATGAATCAAGGATGTATCATTTGTAGTGGTGCTTAATTGGGAAGCATCATGGAAGGAGAGAAAAACTAGACCTCTCTCCCCAACACTCTTCTCTTAGTGTGAGATCACCTAAAAACTCGCTCTTAATGTGAGATCTCTCCAAAAACTCTCTCAATGTGATATCACCCAAAAATAACTCTTGGTGTGAAATCTCCCAAAAACATCACCATCGGCATTCAAATCCATCAAATCTAAGAATACATGAAAATTTCTATCTCATACTCTCTTAAATATCAGGTGCACACTTTCCTTTTACAAATTTTTACACTCTTTACTTACTTATACATGCATTACTCTGATTTTTCATATACATAACTTTGACTACTTTCTCTCTCTTATTTGGTAGGTATATCCTTAATACGCAACAAGAAATCTCTCACATCATAAAGCACAAGCTCGATAACACACTATTACGTATACGCTTCACCCTTATGGCCCACTTCCCTTTCCTAGTCTCTACACTTCACATTATGATCACTTCATGCTTCACTTGTCCACTTAGCATGCTATCGACTAAATTCTTCTCTATAGGATCAAAATATGTGCATCTTTTATCTAGTTTATGATATCAAGTATTCACTCAAAAAAATAAAGTGGGGAAAAATGTAGAAACAAAATCTATGCACATGGGTACATGTGTAGGTCATAAAGCATACTTATATATACATGACTCATAAGTAATAAAATCAATAATTGATAATGTATTTTGGGTTTTTTTATTTGTTTGATATAATTTTATTGACTTTACACACCCTACAACCCTGTCAATATTTGAATGATTTATCTTTTATGGCCTTGGAAACTATCACCTATTTAAGACGAGAAGTGCATGTGTGCTCCTATCCCTTCGGGGTGCTCCTGAACCTCTCTATCCTTTTCTCACTTTTTTGGGTCTCTTTTACTTCTTGGGAATCTTGTACACTTTTGGGTCGGCCTTCTAGTTGTTAATTACAAAATTCAAACAAGGGAATCATATATATACATAATTATAGCTCTCAAATAAGGGGTCAAGAACTAGCATTATCTATTATCACCTAAGATTGCATCCAAAGGCACAAATAACATTACAAAACATACATCTAGCACATCCACTCAAGGGAAAATGGTTTCATCACTCTGCATACAAAGCATAGGAGGGGAAGTTCATTCTATTCCATCTCACACATTTTATCTCATTTTCTATATTCTAGATTTTCCAGATATCATTGTGTAACTTGCACAAGGTCATCTTAGGACATCATTACACACACATTCACATAGAACTACATGGAGTCTGACATGTATCACAGCTATCGAGTATTGAGTTCACTCTTTGGGTGACCATCGAGGTCAATCTATCTCCCCATTCTTCATCTTATTTATTAGTTTTGATGTGGTTTTTGGGTATGTGCAGCTATGCATGTATTTTACATGTTATAGGTGAGAAAAATGACATTAGAAAAAATATAGAGTACTAAACAAATATCAACAATAAATATCCTCCTGCACATAAAATATTAGAACTTGAGCATCTGGGTGGACACTAGTGCCCAAATTTAGTCACTAGTGCCTAGGCGATCTTGTCCTCCCATGGGTGCTTCTATCATGCACATTTCTAGGTATCAGAACCTCCAGTGAGCCTTCATTATGCCAATTCTAGTCTATTTCATCTATTCACCTACTCATATCACTTCTAGATCACTCAAAAATCAGCTAAGTCACCTTCTCTCATCTCTTACTTAGGGTTTCATATTATTGCATGCTTGTTGTTTATCCATTTACTTGTATTTTATCACTTGTATATCATACACTACAGTAGTTACTTTAAAATTAATATTTAATTAAATTTATATTAAATCAATCCTAAGTCTGGGATATTCCTCATGTAAACATGTATTTATCTACTCAAAGTGAGCGATTCATGATTCACATAAATTAAAATGATTCCAAAAGGGATTAAAATGCTTAATATGATGGTAATATAAAAGGAATGAAATGTTTGTGGGACCCAAAGAAGAACCCTATCGACACAAGTGATATATGGCCATGATATATTCTTTATCGGTGTAATATTTCCCACATTTGGCCATGTGTTGATTCCAATGTATCTTTTAAGGCATGTAATTAGATAATAAATCATTAAAAATTGTTATCATGCTCTTGTGTGGATAGTGGGTGATAGTGGTATGATGCTTTTCAATTTTGCCTCTCGAGATTTCATAACTCGAGTGGCCAATGGTAAGTGGATTATGTCAAGAATTAATGGTAACTCGACACCTTCATGGAAATTAATCTTAAACCAGAATAAATTAGTAATATGATGTATCCTAGGTAATCACTAGATGGTTATAGAATAAGAGTAATGTTTGAGGTAGTAAGTCCTAATTGTTTAAGGGATTTGTAGCGGCACACATTTTTTTGATAGTAAGATTAAAAGGAACATGTTTCCAGTATTTTATGTGAATGTTTAGTGTACAAGTAAATGTATCAAACACATTTTGTGTGGGTTTTAGTTGTGTATTTAGAGAAGTGGATGGTTTATTTGGTGACTTAGAGGCTTGGAAAATGGTGATGATTCCATTGGCCTTGAGGGGAATAATTTTTGCAAAATAGTTTGACAGTTTCAGTCATATAGCCGATAAGTAACGGTAATAAAAAAGGAGTGTCTAGTTGTTGAGGACATTTCTTAGCAAAACAATGTCATTTAGCGGGAAGAGTAAGAAAGCCATGATATAAAAGAATGTGAAAAAGATCTTGTGTAGTATATTGATGTGTTTTAATGGTGATATAACTAAAATTGGGAATAGGATCAAGAACATGGATAGGATTTTGCAAATTAACCATGGCATTAGTAGTAACATGTGGAATAGTGAGATGGAGCTAATAGTCACCAAGGCTAGTTGCAATATAAAGAGAATGGAACATGGAGTCATCATCATTGATAGGGTTGAAATCTAACTTATGTAAGTTATCATGGGTAATCTCAATAGAACCATCACCACCATCTAACTCATCAAAATTGAAATTTTTGAATATCATTCTTTAGAGGATTTGGAGCAGAGGTAGAAGATGGTATTGGAGAATATATAGCAAGAGATATAAGATCAGTAGCAGGAGATTGAGTGGAAAAATGATTTTAAAAATTTATAATTTTTAAAACCCTAATTACATAGTCACAACGCAATAATAAGTAATTAAGTATCGATATGACACAATAAATAAGCTAAAGAAATATGAAACCTTAGGTGTAAGAGAAGGGATAAAGGACTTAGCTAATTTCACAATTCATCCCAAAGTATGTTAGACTGGAAAACTACTGAACATGAGGAGTGATATGTCATAACTACACTCATAAAATTACAGAAATTTTGGATATACCCGGACTAGGGCACTTGGATGGGTCGGGGGTGCTAAGCACCAAATTTTGCTTCTAGGTGCACATGACTATAAAAATGGTCAATATACAATTTTTTTGTGTGTCACAAGGTGTTCATTAACCTTCACACTTAGCTACTGTAGGTTTGAATATGCCCAAAAATTCACCCGTAACCTATAAAACAAATGATCTCCTAAAAACCCCAAAACACATAAAATACTTTAAAAATGATGCAATCAAGGCGGTCGAATGAACCTAATGGTCACCTGATAGAGTGAACTTATGACTGAGTATTCCACTACATCTTAAAATCCATTTAGTTCTAAGTGTGTGTGTGTATAGAATCATGCTGTTAACCATTTAACTTACATGGAAGGAAGCTATGTGTCAGACCAATGTTTTTAAATAAGCCTTAGCATAATGAATTTTTCTAAGGCTGAAATCCAAAATTTTCAATTTTCAAACTTGGGAGTTTTTTCCTCTTTCAGAGTTTTTATCTTAGATTCGAACTACTCTTGAAATTTTCCAAAGTCCAAAACTCTAAAAGTTTGAATTTTCAAACTTTCGGGCTTTTGGGTTTTGGGAATTTTGGCCCCTTTTTGTTTAAATCCCTCTCGGACTTCCAAAGTCCAATGTCTCGAAAATCTGAAGTTTTAGGTTTTTCATGTTTTCTAAGTTCTCCGAGTCATTTTTAGGATTTTCACTTGAATTTTTTTGAAGTCCAAATGTCCGAAAGCCTCAAAATTTTAGGTTTCAAAATTTTCATCACCAATTCGTCTTTTTGCCTACCAATCTCTGAAATCTGAAATCCCAAATTTTGGAATTTTGGGCTTTTAGGTTTCAGACCTTCAGAGATTCTATGCGTAATTAATTTTCACCTACCTCCATACGGATCAGATTTTTACCATTAATATCGGGATTTCTATTTAAACTCATATTTTTACTTGTCATTTTTACTTGACACATTTTCTCTGACATTCCATTCTTGTACTTTGCAACATCTTTTTCAAGGTATGGTTTTTGTTTATATTGTTTTGGTTTTAGGTCTTTTTCCTCTGTTTCCTTCTCATTTTGGTTTTCCTTTTGGTTTCCCTCTATGTTTTTATGATGTCGCTCCCTTGGTTCACCATGTTTTGCTTTTTGAGTTTTCTTCAGGTATTCGGAGTTGTTCAAAGGATCCTCTTAGGCCTCCCATACTTCTTTTCATTTCTCGTGTTTCAAATTTTGTGATTTAACATTGTTCTGCAAATTCCTCATACTTGTTCGAGAATTACTTGAGGAATTCATTAGGAAGTTAATTAAGTGGGAAATTTTTTTGGGAATTTTCCTTCGAGACCTCGATTTCAGTAAATTTCTTTCGGAACTTTTTCAGATTCAATTTCGAGGTTTTTGCTTTTAGGTTTTCAAAACCTCTAGCTTTGGGAAACTCTTTCAAAATTTTCTTTTCGAAAAAATTGGTTTTGGAGATTTCCTTGAACTTTTGGTTTTAGAGATTTCAGTTTGGGAAACTCCTTTAGAGAATATTTTCAGAGATTTCAGATCCGGTGATTTCTTTCGAAACTTTTCTGGTTTGGAGTTTCGAGTTTTCCTTTCAGGTTTTCAAAATTTCTATAGCTTCATCTTCCAAAACATAGGTTTGATGTATGCTTCCACTTTAAAAGGAAAAGATAAGATGAAATCCTCATTTCTTAGGGTTGCTCCCCAATCTTGCCTATCCTCCGACTTAGGAAATATTGGGGACACTGATCTAGGACAAATTGATCTTCCCAATTTCTAGGAAAGATTAAAGGCTCCAAACAAGAAACCATGGATGTAGGCCATCTACGATAGTGGGCTTGCTCTTCTGCTGTTTTTTCCCACATCTATGCATTACCCAAAATTTGTTTTAGCTACAGGAACTCACTTTGATGAAGACTCCATGTCAGTTAGGAATAGTGATGATAAGGTGGTAATCCGTTTGGACCAAGATTTCTTCAAGGACCTACTTAAACTTCTCGACGTTCAAGATTACACCACAATTTCACCAGAAATAGCAGTGGAACATTGGGATAAGAAAGAGGAAGTATGCTCAAAGATTATGATGAAATCTTATTTGGCTAATAATTTCACCAAATTACCCAAAACTATGCATCGATCGATTTTATTCGGAAGTCAACGATCTTATTGTCTTTGTTAAGAAGAGTTTCGAGTTCTTCCTTCTACAAAGGAATTCTAGGAATGGATGTTTTTGTACATCGCAACTATCAAGAAGAATGATGAGTTTATCTAATGGGGAGCATATTAGTATCACCATTCACTTTGTCAATCGGGTAGAGTGTCGGAAAAAAAGGCCTTCTACATGACATCTTTCTGGTATATGTGGCTACTGCTATGGGATATTTTTTGGGTTTGAATACTAAGGGTGTTTGCAGCACCTCCTAAATATATGAGTTTTATCCCCAACTCACTCTGGATGAGGGAAGAAGGCATTTCTGCAGAGCCAGCACAAAATTTCTTTGCTATCATCCTCTATCGTTTTAATAAAGAACTATACAACCGAAGGATTTCTGATGAGGTTTTCCAAGAAGTGTGAGAATGGGGAGCAATCTACTTCTAGTTTCCTACATTCACCTACATCTCGATTCTGGGTTTCATAGGTGCCCGAAAAAAATTGCCAAGTTGTCCCACTGACCAATGGATTGTATTGGAATTAGTTCGGTAATTGTTGGATTATCATTGAATCCAAAATAAGCACCACAAAGCGGGAATGTATTTTCCTATTTTGATTGGTAGTTAGTCTTGCCCAAATATTTATAAGGAAATTTTTTTTGATGCGAAAATGGTTGAGGTAACCCTGCAGACCTTTCATCCACAGACTAATTTTGATTATTGGGCTAAGTTTGGGGAGACAAGTTGGTCAAGTGCCCCCATACCACAATTGGAAGATATCTGGATTCATTGTTAGGACTAATACATTATGTGACAAAGGGATTATGAAAGATAAACCCTTGAAAATTTTCATAATTTGGTTTGGTTGATGTGCCAAAGGACATGCAAGACAATGACGAGGTTTTGGATTCATCATACAAGAACAATAATGTTGCCAATCAACCGCTGCCATGGATTGATTGGTATGTGGAAGAATGCAGTAATACCAAGGAGAGGGTGGGACCCATTTTAAAGAGGACTTTCAGTTGGTTGACCACCTTGGGAATCTCACCCAAAGGGGAAAATCAACCTACAAATACAGAGGCTATACCAGAAAGAAACCAACCAACACCCACTAAGGGCAAGAGGTTGATTCAAAAGGCTCCTACAATTCCAAAGAAGATTTCATTTGTTGTTGGTGGCTCATCTCTCTCCAAGTCTTCTTCTCCCAAGATTACATCACCTGTAGTGCCTGTGACAGAAGTGGTTGAAGTTAGTGACTCTCCTAGTATTTTCTAGGATCCATCACATATTCTCCTTCCTCTATTATCACTTCCAATATCATTTCTTTCCACTTCCACAATCATTTATTCTTTCCCATCCCCTTCTATGGCCCAAGCATTCTCATCACTTCTAGTTCTATAAGCTGGGGAAAATATTGGGTCACCCATTTCCTCTTCACTTCCTTTAACACTTCCATTTTCTTCAATCACAACCCCCAACATTACTCTGTCAATTCATATGGTTGTCCTTACATCCACACCTTCCATCATTGCTACCTCTTCTCAAATACCAACTGGTATTTCTAGTGATCTTGCTCTAACCGATGTCTCAGGTATTGGATCTGCCACTCCATCTTTGTCAGCTCTAGCCATACCAGAATGGTTGTTTAGACAAACCCCAAGAAAAAGTAAAAGGTTCCTCTGGGGGATGTTATAGATCTCAGCATATTGGAGTCTGAGCCCAAGAGACATGCCAAGATACTAAGAACCATGTAAATTCTAACATTTAATTCATCTAGAGAGCGTGTGATAGAGGTGGCCACCCCTGTTAAGGGGAAAACTAAAGAAACAATCACAATAGTAGATTACCGGATATCAAAATTCTCATTGGGGAAGGCTACTCATGAAGGATCCAAACAAGATGTACACACTACTCTTGGGGCCCTTTTGGAGAAATATGACAAAGACAAGGCCACTAAGGATGAGCTCAAGGCTAAGGTCGAGCAACTCACTGCACTTTGCTGCGTAAAGTAACCCAACCCACTCCATCCACTGAATTCTCAACTACTACGGATATGAAAATTTCATCCACAATCGATGATATTTCTTATCATGAGCTCGAGAAGATAGGCTAAAAAGGAGATTAGTGAGTGGATGGATGGAGAGAATTCTGCAGAAGCTAATCCTTTGATTAAGGAAGCAGTTGAGATATATAATGATTTGTAGGTTATAAAAACCACCATTTCCAAGATGGATGAATCCTTCTCTGAGGATAATAATAATTTAAATTTAACTTTGGCAACATGGAGTGACATTAGAGAAGAGGATTCTGACTTTCTTCTTCAGGAAGAGGTGATCGATGATGCCTCTAAATTATTTGAATATCAAAAGGCCATGGAATTCTAGTGTCAAGTATTACAAGATCTGATTAAGAAATTGGAGGAGAAATGAGTGGAGATTACAGATGCCCTAAATGACATCTCAGAGGAGTTTGACAATGCCAATTGCAAATTCTTCAATGAAAATATCAATGCTCTTCCTGAGGATCAGATTAAGGAAAATTTCAAAGATTTGGTGAAGCATGATGATGAGGTCACCAAGACTTTCAATAGTGACTCCATTGACCGACTGGTCTTATGTCAAAATTTCATAGGGAGACTAAATAAAGTTACAAATAAACTTCGAAGATTGCTAGCCAAGATCACAAAAGAGATCGAGACAACAAACATAGTGAATCACTATGGATGTGGGCACGGAGATGAAGAAACATAGGGGGTTATCAAGTACTTCTTCGATACGGACACCGAATGGCTATATGGGAGGAAGGACAACAGAAAATTGTAGGTAAGGGAGATGCAGATGAATCAGGCCAAAGCTAAGCAGCCATGAAAGGATAGGTTCAAGCTCTAGATCGGTCAAAGTTGTAGGGTTGATGAATCAAACCCTTTCAACAAATTTTTTATTTTCATGGGAGCATGTTCTCTTGATATTAATGAAATTTCTATTTTTAGTTAAATGTTAGTTAAGGTCCCAACCGTAATCACTTAGCCTAGGAACTTATAAATAGTGGAATGCTTCCATTATTTAGGATATATTATTTTTGGGAGATTATTTTTTAGAAGAGTCTCTCTTCAAGATGAAAGAGTGATTATGAGATTCCAAGAAACCTTTTGATTATATTCAAAGTTACACCTTGTTATTGAAAAAATGATTTATTGTGTTGACTGTTAATTAACGTTTACTTTGTGAATCTACAATTCGTTAGTGATAGTGATTAACTTACCTTTATTTCAAGTTGTCGATTTCATGATGTGAAGGAATAATACTACTATATTTTATGCCAATTATGAAGACTTCATTTTCCTTTTACATTAATTTTTATGTCATTATTGTACCTACTCACGAAATAGATGTTTTTATCTCAGTATGTGTGGTTTATTTTTGATAAATTAATTGTGTTGTATCTGATTTGATCTACCCTTATGTACACTCAAGTTTAACAGAGGAACGTCCACCTTGGTTTGTGGTATTTTATACCCTTTCTAATCACGATAGGTGAAGGTGGTCGGTGATGTAAGAATACCTCCCACATTAACCCTTCTAGATGTTAAACATCACTTAATTTGGTGCATCACCACTTCTAGTATAGTTTTCATTTCCTTGCAAATCTCTTTCCCTAATCCCATGAAATGTTAGCATAGGACTAGTTAGCCATTTTTCCTTGACTAGAAGTAGATTTTTGTTTAATTTAGGAAAAGGAAGTTAGCCTTCTCTGAAGATTCACCTTGAGTTCAAGTACCATAGCTTGAGAGGTGATCCCATGTGTCCTAATCACACTGAATGTCGTGATTCATTCCCGAGGAGCCATTCGGGGTGCGGTGATTTGGTGACAATAATGCCCTAGGTGGCTCTTATGTAATATGCACTTGAATAATGAACAATAGATAGATTTATCAATGTATATAGATGTGTAGATGTCAAAATTGACTTCCCTCCTATGTGTGTATGTAAAAAATTCACTCCCTTATCCCTTGAATGAAGCTATATGGATGTTTTGATGCTATTGAAATTCCTTTGGATGCAACCTTATGTGATGACAACAGATGCTTAGAGCTTAATCCTTTATTATGGTGACACAACTTTATACTTATATGATTACCTTGGTTTAATTTTACAAGTAAGAACTAGAAGGCCAACCCATAAGAAAATAATATGCCCAAGAGATAAAATATGCCCAAAAGGAGCGAGTAAAGTATAAGAGAGGTCGATGGAGCCCCGGAAGGATGAAGGCATCTGGGTGCTAGTGTCCGAGTCATAAAATATGAAGCAATAAATTATTAACTATGATGTAGGGTGTAAGAGGCTAGAGATACGACATAAAACATAGAGAAAATTCCAAATACAAATATCAATTACTAGTATTCTTGTGTAGGAGTCAAAGGAATAATGGTATATGATTAGGACCTAGAAACGTACCCAAGTGAATGATTTAGTGTCTAAATTTTCCCCCACTTTATGTTGTTGAGTGAATACTTGATAACATAAAGTAGATAAGATATGTGTACCTAATAACCATGTAGATCGATTTTGAAAGCATGTCGAGGAGACAAGAAAAAGCGTAGAGTGAGAAAATGAAGTGTGGAAGCTAAAGAAGAGGAAGTGACCCTAGGGGTGAAATAGTATGTGTTATGTCACATTGTACTTGTTATCATTGTCACTTGATGTGTTAGATGATGTGACTATTGTTTCCCATAAGGAAATACCTACCAAATGAAGAGAAAAAGAGTATTCAATGTCATGTATATGTGAAACATTCTATCCAAGTATGTAAAAGTATGTAAAAATGTGAAAAAGTAGTAAAAGGAACATGTGCACCTGATCCATGATGAGTGAAAATGATAGAAAGGATCCTATAGATTTTGTATAAGAGTGAGTTTTTTGGGTGATCTCACGTAATGTGCAAGTTTTTGAATGATCTCATGCAAAGTACGAGTTTTTGGATGATCTCAAGCCATGGTAGAAAGTTTTTTTGGGGAGAAAGATATCGTGTTATTCTCCATCCCTGACTACTTACTAAAATTTATACACCATTGCAGATGGTGTGCTCTTGCTTTGTTCCAATTCAATCAAGTTCAATCTAAGTAGAAAGAGAAGAAAATGGAGATAGAATGCATTCTAATTGCTGGAGGATTGTTCCTATTCTATGAAAGTCTCTCTATAAATTGTTGCAAACCATAACAATCTGAGCAATATTTTTTAATTTCCCCTCGTCATAGGTTCCCAGGAAGGTTCAAGGGGGCTTAGGTACTCATGTCTATATCTAGGCACTGGAATTTTTGTTGTGCTAAGGACCCAACTTAGATTTTGGGTCTATCCGTAACTGTACGGTTGCTCTCTTCTTGTACTGTGACAGTATGAACTACGAATTTGTATTGCTAAATGAGGCGAATGATTCACCCAATGCATTTTCCCTAATTTTTTGGTTTATGCAACATCACTAGGAGGATGCATTCCAAAGGATAGGACAAAAATTTGTGCTAAAATTAATACCCTATAGGGGAGGGAATGTTCTTGGTAAAAACAAAACACATGCAAAAACAAAGTGGCTAGAAACATGTGTTAGTGCAATCAAGAAAAATACATAAATAGAAGACAATGTGTAATCTAGAAAGAAAGAATACAATGTATACCACAAAAAGAAAGTTTCAAACATGATACATCACTCAAAATTTCTCAAGGCAATCAGGGCCTAAGGGGATAAAAGCATATAGTAAATATCAAGTAATACATAGAGAAAATCCTACAAATAATGGTATATAATGGAAATCAATGACAAGCAAAGTATCGACAACCATGGTAGTAAATAATTCCTACAAATTAAATGTTACACATGAAGCACCCATTATCATGTTAAAAAGATAAGAATTGTGTCAAATCATGTATGATCTGATGTAAAAAAATGTGCTAGTAATAATAAGAAGTAGTATAAAATGAAATGATAACACATGTAGTGTGTACGAAAGTAGATGCCACAGGCCTTGGTGGGACTGGTAAGAGGTACAAGCCAAGCATCAATGTTTGTAAGGATTTGTATAAATTCAGAATCCACAACTAGAGAATAAGTGAACATGCATGTGTATATGAAAAAGATAATGAAATACCGGATATGCAATAGGTTGTAACATGTGATTATAAGAAAGAAAGAGTAAGTACAACCAAGATATGCAATAGGTTGTGAGTGTGAATGCAATTGAATAAAAATTTAATGAAATAAGAGCAAAGCAGTGTGCCCCCAGTGAATGTGTATTAGTATGAGATAAGGTTCATTTATAAATTCCCACTCAACAGTCAAGAATGAACCATATAATAAGAGTGCATCATCAGGAAATTGTTTGAATTGTGCACTAGATGGATATGATCAATGAAGCATAAAGAGAGTGAATGTGGTGAGTAATGTGAGGTTAATTTAATATTTATACCCTCAGCAATCAAGTATGAACCATGGAACTATAGTGCGTCATAGGGAAGTTTTTCGTTTTAGAATTTGATGTTATAAATATGTGTCATGAATGCACATAGTGTGAAATGTGTCGTGTGTATGATGTGAGGTTCATGAATGTAGTATTCCCTCAATAGTCAAGTGTGAACCATAGCACAAGAGTGCATCATAAGGTAATGATGATCCAAGATGTGTGTATCAATGTGTGTACCATGAAGGAGAAATATTATATGTGAAGCATGAAGTGAAATAGTAGAAATGTGAGACACCTAATAATGATATAAGGGAGGAGAGTAATCATGATGCTCCCAAGCATATGATGATGAATATTATATCCAAATACAATGAATGGTAAGGTTCCTCCTCACAATTCTTGAGGAGATAAATTCATGTTAGTATGCTCGAGATCAAGGATGTATGAGAAAATGATGTATTGGTGACTGATACCTATGTGCATGTGACCTAGGAGGTGATGAAAACTTATGTGAAGGAGACTGTGGAGGTGAGGTGAACCTTTCAAAGAATACCATAGAGGTGATGAACATCTATGTGAATGAAATATAGGAGGTGATGTATACCTATGTAAAGGATTCGTCTAAGTGGTGGACCTAGACTGATGGGACAGAATAGTAGATCGATGAGACCAAGTAAGTCGAGTGTGTATAGGATAACTAAGAGAATATTGCACTTTATATTTGAGAGGTCCCAGTACCTAAAAACTCTAGTGAGTGCATTTAAAACCTTAAGAGGAGGTTGCAACCATGGTTTGGATGGTAGAACACCTTTGATGGTGATTACTTGTTTGTTGTGAATGAATTTTAGACACAAGTGATTCATATAAATGATAGTTTGAGCTGCATGGAGTGAAGGAAGACCTAAGATAATTTCACACCCTTTGATTTAAGGTGCCACAAGAAATGACACAAGTATGGTAAGAGGACAAATTGTGACTGGAATCTTGACATAACCATAAGATTTAGGAACTAGATATGAAATATGTGAGAGTGGATAACTAATAACAACTAGAAGTGCAATAGAGCACACACACATATGAATCAATGGATCAATCATTATATTATTGATAACATGAGGCTAGATAGAATCACTGGATATGTAATTTGTTAGAAGATAATGTAGCATGATAGTTGATATCAAAGAATGAAATGAATGGTGGAGATGCATCAGTGTAAGCAACTAGAAAATAAAGAGATCTTGATGAAGGAGGTGGAACTTCCTGAGTACGTATGATTGGCTAAAGATTCAACAACTTCCTTGTCACTTGAAGGAAGGGGATTGTTGAAGATATTAATCTTGTGATATTCATTGATTGACGTAGATGTTTTAGGCTCTAGAATCTCAATAGCATTATTATCAATGAGATTTTGAATAATATGTTGAAGCTTGAAACATTGATGAGTAGAATGTCCCATGCATTGATGATAGTCGCATATAATTTTTTTATAGTTGTGTCCTTTAGGGTGAGATGGATCCATATTAATTGGAGGCGAGAGTGTAATAATATTTCTCTCAACAGGTTTTAGAAATAAAGTATGCGAGCATAAGGAAATTTTGTGAATATACGCTTTAGAGGCTACCATTAAAGTTTTTCAAGACTTGTAACATCGTTAATTGATTCGTTGGCTTCAATGGGCTTAAGAAATGGATTGAAATTAGATTTTATTTAAAACCAAGCTGAAGATGAAAAATAATCATGATGTTTAATCTTTCCCATAGATATTAGTTTTATTTCACGTAGCTTAAGAGTATGGCATAGCTAATCAAATGATGGAGAGGTATCAAATATGACGGTCTCTTGTAGAGGTGGTAGGAGAGTTTAGAAATATAGATCTTGCAATTAAGAGTCGTGAGCTCATTAGACATCTTAGTTAATTATTTCTTATACCGTAAAATATAATCTTCTAGATCCTCATTAGATCCTTTTTTAATTTTTGCAAGTTGAGCATAAGATATCTTAGAACCGATGTTGATTGAAAAATGTGTAAGAAAATCATAAGCTAAATCATAAATGATGTTACCGAATGTACATGTAGATCACATAACTAACACATTGCATAATCTTGGAGGCTTCTAAGAAATATCTTTGCTAATAAAGTATGATCATCTACATAATCTAGACATACAACATGAAATGCTCAGAGATACTCTTGAGGGTCACCATGGCCATTGAAAATGGGAAGCTTGGGAGTGATAAAGTTTAGAGGAATTTCATAAGTGGAAATAATGGGTGCAAAAGGAGTATGAAGAAGAAAATTAGAATCAAGAGATGGACATTCATGAGAAGTAGTCTACTACGGTTGACCAATTTGAACTTGGAGATCTTGATAGAGAGAGGCTAGGTCTTGAGCGCCAGTAGAAGAGACTTGTTGTGTGTGAAAAAAAGAGGTGGATTGAAGTGATTAGTGTGAGTAGGACTATATATGGGAACAATAAGAAGGCTGAAGAGTGGTAGTGGGTAGTTGAGTAGCAATAGGCATAGAAGTAGGAATGGATGTAGGAACATTGATCTCAGGCTAGATTGGTGGCCTCATCACGAAAGTGAATAAGATTAGATTTATATCTTGAGGATCTTTAACAAGATGATAATTGATCTCTTTAAGGTGGGCCTCAGTAAATGCACCATAATATTTATCCATGATGGAATAATAATGGGGTATTCAAAGGATGGGTTCACCAAATGATTTAATAATTATTGGAATTTTTAAACCCTAATTATAGAGTCACAACACAATAATAAGTAATGAAGTACATATATTACATAAGAAATAAACTAAAGAAATATGAAACCCTAGGTATTAGAGAGAGGATATAAGACTTATTTGATTTCATAATTGATCCTAAAGTATGTAAGACTTGAAAAATGTTGAACAAGAGGAGTGATCTATCGCAACCGTACACAAAATATTATAGAATTGTCGGATCTTCTGGATGAGTTAGGGGTGCCTAGGTGCCATATTCTATTTGTAGGTGCATTTGAATATAAAAATGGTCGAATCCAATTTTTTTGTGTCACAAGGTGTTTGATGACATTCATTATTTGTCACCTATATGTTTCACTATGCCCACAAGATTTAATTGTAACCTATAAAATATATTATATCTTGTAAAACCCCAAAACAAATTAAATCCTAAAAAGAAAAAGATACAAATGGGGATTCAAGTGACCCTAGAACTCACCCGAAAGAGTGAACTTACGACCGAGCAATGCACTACATATAAAACTCCATATAGTTTTGTGTGTGTGTGTAGAATCTTGCCCTATGTGGATCTTGTGCAAGATGCACCAAATAGCGAGAAATAGCTATATGTAGCAATTTCGATAGATGTGTGGATGTAAAAATGAACTTCCCCTCCTACGCGTGTATGTAGAAAATGTAGTCCCTTTTCCCTTGAATAAATCTAGATGGATGTTTTTACGCTCTTGAAATGCCTTTGGATGCAACCTTAGGTGATGATAATAGATGCTTAAAGCTTGGTCTTTTATTATGGTCACATAACTTTATATTTATATGATTACCTTGGTTTAATTTTGCAATTAACGACTGGAAGGCCAACCCATAAGAAAATAATATGCATAAAAGATAAAATATTCCCAAAATGAGTGAGTAATGTACAAGAGAGGTTGAGGAAGCTTAGAAGGATGATGGCACCTTCCTAGCGCAATAGCGTCTATCTCGGCGCTAGTGTCTAGAGTCATAAAATATGAAGAAGTAAAGTATCGACCGATCGTAGGGTTTAAGAGGCCATTAACAAGACATAAACATAGACAAAATGCAAAATATAGCTGTCAATTGCTATTTTTCTCACGTTGGAATCATATCAATAGTGGTATATGATTAAGACCTAGAAATATACCCAAGTGAGTGATTTAGTGTCTATAAAGAAGTAAGAGGAGATGTTAGTGTATGAGTATTTTTCTATATTCCCCAATAACATATGTATTTATTTAGTGAGGGGGAATTGGTTGTAACAGTGGGATACCAATATAAATAACATGATAAATTTTATAATATTTAAATGGTTTGGGGTTAGCTGGAATAGTGTGCTCATACCCATCATAGGAAAATTTAACACATTGATGGATTATGTATGGAATGGAATCCATGGCATGGATTCATGCATGGCTAAGTAGAATATTTAATTAAAATTAAACATCCATAATATAAAATAAAGTGGGGATTTTTAGGCTCTACGTTAAAATAAAATATGATTTTCTACGATAGATGTCTTTGGTGTTGGTGTCATAACGTTTCATAGTAAGAGTAGAATTTTATTATTATTGTATCAGGGATAACCAATCTTGTTAATAATGATAAAGGACATGTGTTCTATGTGTATGCAGTGAAAAACTACAGAGTAATGAAAGATGAACAAACAAATTAAAAATGCAAACCTTCCATGTACTTTCTCCAATGCAAACCTCAATAAGGGTTGTGAAGACCTTGTTTGTGAAACCTTGCAAGTGAATGTCAAGAGATGATTTGTGGGTGCTCTTGAGTACTCTCCAAGATTTGAAGGAAAATGCTACAAACACAATTCAACGAATTTTTCACTTTAAATTCAAGAGGATTTGAAAGGAAGGTAAGCCTATAATTTATAGAAGCAGAAGGTAGTTGAAATTAGTTACACACGGATAAATGAGTATGCTAAAAATAGCATTATGGGTAGTTGCAAAAGTGTTAGGGAAGTAAATGAATTAATTGCAAAAGGTTACATCCGAAAAGGTGGTTGTACATGTAATTTAATTTCCCCAACTTTCTAGGATTCTAGAAGTGTAGTTAACTAGGGTAAGGATAGGGAGTCCAAGTGGAGTTTGAACAAGTGGCAGATGACTAGGATGTGCACACACTTAATTAATTAATAAATAAAAATTAATTTAGCCAAAGGGGTACAAAAGGTACATGGATTAATTTAATTAATCCAAAGGGTACAAGGTATATTAATTAATCAATTAATTACAAATGGGTGAATAATAGGGCATACTATCATAAAACGGGAATAAGTGGAAACATAAGTGTAATTTTGGGGTGTTTACATTTTTACCCTCTTTTAATTGATATTGCGAGTAATAGTGATTTAAAGATAGGAGAAACATGCGAACGGTGAGCGGAAAAATTGTGAAGCATTGAGATGCCCCAACAAACAAAACAGTAGAGGAATGCCCCCTCAAGAGGATGGATGATGCAGTAAAGTGGTAGAAAACCACTTGATAGGAAGAAATTAAGGGATTAAAAAAAGGATGGGAAAGGACTCGTATTCATAGCATGAGCGTGATTTGGAGCGTAATTTTTTAGAGTAACCAGATTTTTCTATTGCACAATAGAGTTATCACCATGATTATGAAATAATCAAGATGGTTAACCTAGATGCACATAAACAAACACACACAACAAAGAAAAGATAAAAAAAAAAACAAACCCAATATACAAAGTAGGTGTCAACATCAGGGTTACAAAGGAACCAAGATCTAATCACACTACTTGTAAGTGGTCCAAAAAGAGTAAAAACTAACAAAGAAACACAAAGTTGAAAAAGAAGACAATCGGCTACACCCCTAATGCGTGCCAAAATGATGATTAAGTAGATAAAAATGATCCCAAGTGGGAATAGGATCAAACTGGAAGAGCGGAGTTAAAGTGGCTCCTTATGACACTCTTGTTGAATCCGTTGTGTAAATGATCAAAGTTGACATTTCCCCAAGTGAAGTTATATCACGAAAGAAAAATAATATGTGTGAATTTCCCCAAGAAGAGGTAGCATATCATGTGAAGGGAAGAAAGTGATAGTTGTAAGATTGGCACAATCACTAGAGTAATAGATAAAAGTATGAAATTTATCAAGATTGTATTGAGATGTTGAAGGATTAACTTCAAGGGTTTTCCAATTGTAGGATTTCTATGATAAGTGAATGTTTGTTCGAAAGTTTTGTATTTTTTGGAATATTTGATTTTTTTGAATTTTCACAAGTTTGGAAATAAAAATGCAAACAAAAATGAAGACATTCCATAGCTTAAATAAACCAGGAGGAAAACACAACATGTGCAAATGAAAAAAGATATAAAATAAGTAACAGAAATAAAACCAATAGGAATAGGAAAGAACCACACCAAAGTTATATGTGAACTAGGATGCAAATAAATTTCATGAAAATTGGTCCATAGTAAAGATAAACAAAGTAAAACACAATGACAAATTGAAAGAATAAAAAGCATTGTCACAATGTTAACAAACTGCAACAATACAATAGAACATGTAAAAATGACATCTAATGACACTCCGAATGTGTTCCACGTCGAAGAGCTAGAAATATTTGAATGCCCATAAGAAATAGCTTAGCACGCGATAGGATTGAATTGGGCCGAAGAGTGGAGTGCTACTTAGATACTCCAAAATATGCTCTTGTCGAGATCCCATTGAAGTTTGATCTATATTGGATTAAAATGTAAAATCCAAGTGTGCCCCAAAAAAATATATTGTGAAATGGTAAAATGATTGCCTCAAGCATAGATATACACCACAGACAAGAAATATGAGTATGATATGGAATGATCATGAGGAGCACCATCAAATGGTGAAATTGTTGAAATATTGATCTAGAAAATTGATACATGTCAAATAGAATTTTGCACTCACAATAAATCAACATAAACTAAGGAAAACAACAAAGAGGTTATTAATATTTTTTATTTTGTGTAATTTGGGAAACGTGTTTCTTGCTTCCAAATCGAGAAAGTGATTTCTTCCAAACTCGCACAAAAATAGAAAAAAACACTACAAGAACAAAATTAAAGAAACATAATGAAATAAAGATGAACAAGAAGGGGTGTGAATCCAACCATGCATGCCAAAATGTATGCATTGAAAAACTACAGAGTAATGAAAGATGAACAAATTAAAAATGCAAACCTTCCCTGTAATTTCTCCAATGCAAACCTCACCTTTTCTATGAAACCTTGCAAGTGAATATCAGAGATGATTTGTGGGTGCTCTTGAGTGCTCTCCAAGATTTGAAGGAAAATTCTACAGACACATTTCAACAGAGTTTTTGTGCTTCAAATTCAAGAGGATTTGAAAGGAAGGTAAGACTGTAATTTATAGAAGTAGAAGGTAGTTGAAATCGGTTACACATGAATAAATGAGTATCCTAAAATAGCATTGTGGGCAGTTGCAAAAGTGTCGGGGAAGTAAATGAATTAATTGTAAAAATATGCATCCAGAAAGGTGGTTGTATGTGCAATTTAATTTCCCCCACCTTTCTAGAATTCTAGAAGTGTAGTTAACTAGCGTAAGGATAGGGAGTCCAAGTGGAGTCTAAGGGGAGTTTGAACAAGTGGCAGATGACTAGGATGTGCACACACTTAGTTAATTAATAAATAACAATTAATTTATCCAAAGGGTACAAAGGGTACATGGGATTAATTTAATTAATCCAAAGGGGTACAAGGTATATTAATTAATCAATTTAATCAATTAACTTAAAATAGGTGAATAATAGGGCATCCTAGCATAAAATGGGGAACAAGTGGAAACAAACTTTTGGGATGTCTACACAAGGTATATATATTGCCAACAAGAAAACCTTGGATACATGTCGTAAGTAAAAGGGGAGGACAAGGATCATTTTAAGAGTTGATTAGATTATCCTCATTGGTGAATGTAATTAATATATCCATAAGATTAAAATATTCCATGATAGATGAAAATTCTATGAGAGGATTATGTATTTGTAACTAAATAGAGTGTAATGCTCCTTCTAATGTGTGATGACAATCGGGAGCTTTATGAAAAAGATCAAAAAGGGATATCTTAGCAGGGGTTGCCTATAATTAATCAATAATCTCATAATATTTTGATGGTTCAATGGGATGAGATGGTTTTGCACTAAGAGGTGGGGGGAGTAGTGTAGGGACCCCCATGGGTTGTTTATTTCATAAATTTAGAATAGAATCATCAAGTGGAGGATTGAATCGATTGAAAACTAGTATATATTTAGATTGAATAGTTTCTTGGGAATATGCATGGGGGTAGGGGTGAATGAATAAGAATTATCCATAACCCTATAAAAATATTCAAGATATGATAAGATATATCCAATGCACAATAGACAAATTTCAGGTTCACTAAATGATTTAACTTTGAATAGTTAATTCTTAGGGGGTAGTAATCAATGACATATTATCCTAATCAATTAGTTTCCCATGTTAATTATAGTAATATTAGGCATAATCATTAAATAAAGTTAAAAAATGACATCTACTAAAAAAAAAAACTAGGAATGAGGAGGAGGAGAGAACTTAGATAATATCTTGAATCGTGTGTGTTGATATAGGATGACTTGATGAGTAGAAAATGATGGAAATCATCTTATAAAGACTTGATACTAAAATTGTGACCTGAGAAGCTTCCTATACCAAAGTTTACCCCAGTCTAGATATTTCTATATGATTTCTTCCTCTATATTATCATCCTCCATAACATTTTTTGTATGTTTTCTTCTTCTTTCTTTTCTCCTATCTAGAATCTAGACCTCTAATACTTGTGATGTTTATTATGTAAATAATTCAACCTTCAAAAAGCTATATGGTGAGATATTCCTATAAAAAATATTAGGTGGGTTATGGGCACCCTTGTACATCGCCAACGTTTCCACTACTATAAAGAGGTATAAAACTACATGTCATTCTCACCTAGCATATAATATATAGAATGCATACAACTAAAATTGTAACCGTGATCTTACAATAATGGGATTGTACTTGATACTTTCCCTAGCTTGACTTGAACTTGGTAATGTGCCTTTTGTAATTTCAAATCTAAGTGGGTGAATTCCTATAATGAGTATGAATAGTATGTGGAGCTTAAGGGAGTATTGGAATATATTTTCTTTTGATTTATCTTAGCATTTTCTCATTGGAATTCTAGGTGCTAAGTAGAATGAATGCCCCCTCAATAAGATATGAATAATTTTTTAATATATGTGTTCTAGATCTTAAAAAATTGAATAAGGCTGACTAGAAGTGTACCAAAGGCATTCAATTTGAGAAAAGTGTTGTTGAAGGGAATTGGATCATATTGGCTAGATCGACCCATAGCATATGGATGTGATGGCCCTTCTTGTTCACTATGGTCTTGATGAATGTGTGGATGATCTAGAAGTTGGAATTATGATATTTGAGGTTATAGCCTAATTTTATGGATTAATATAACCATTATAAAAATAATTAGGTTGTATGTGCAAGAAAGAATGAGTTATATGTAGCTAGGGATAGCATAGTTGGCAAAATTGAGGAAACTTGGAATAGTGCAAGATTTTTTTACAATTTTTGTTGTTGCAGAGACATGAATTACAAAAATTAATGTCTACAATTGAGAATATTTGATGTTTTTCTCTAATGCATAATGATTGTTCTATGCAAGATCTTTTTATGTCTAAATTATGATGGATTTGTAATAATTGTGTAAATTATTTTCCTCATTGGATATTATTAATTCATTTTTTTAAATTTTGGAGAGATTTTTCCCAATATATTATAAGCATTGATCATGGTTAATTTTACCACTACTTTTAGCAATATTTTCACTAAAATATATGCCTTACTAAAATATTCATTTAACCTTATAAATATCTTGAGGTTTTATATATTATAACTAAGGATTCAAGTCTATAGGATTTTTTTGTTCATTTTTTTGTCTTGATATAAATCTTCCTATATATCATGAATATATTTTCCATAATAATTTTTTTATTGCAACCTTTACTCAATCTTAAACATCTTTATGATTCCTCCTACTAGTGAAAAAAATTGGGTGGGAAATCATAGTGGTTAGGATGCTTACTTGGGTATTTTGCACTATCCTTATAAACTTTGTGTTATTTTACACTATTTTTTCTTAAGTGTATCTCCCTTGGGTTTAAAATATCCTAAAAAGTGAGAGGTTAACCACCTTCTCATTTTTTACCTTAAATATTCCCTTAATTAGTGAAGAAGTATATAATTATGGTGACTTGCCCCATTCTCTTCACCTATTTGCATGGTGGAATATATTTTAGAGCCAATAGACACCATTAGGGGGTTGGTTAGTTGTTCAAACTTTCACATTCACCTAGGAGAACTACAAGAGGCTTGATCACATAATGAGGGCTTATAGTGAAACACTTGGATTGGTTCAATAGGTGGGATTCTAACATGTAAGGGTACTCCATCCTCACCACATACACAAGTTTTCACCTTTTATTTTATTAATGATCTCTTGAATCTTTCTATATGTTTATAGGGTTTCCAATTTTTTGGAGTTGATTATAGGTAATATCAAAGTTGTGTGAGCAAGAACAAAAAATAACAAATTTTATTTATAGGAAATAAAATCATACAATAAGTTTTGGACCTAAAATTTTCAAAGATCCAAAACCGTATAGATCATGGTTACAACTATACAATTTTATTCGAGACTATACATTATTTGTATGGTTTATCCTCTTATTAGTTTATAATTCTAGAATCAACATAAAATCATTTCCAGTCTCTAATATGTCTATTTCACCATCCCACACATTCAAAACCTCTTTATCCCGACGTGTAATACTAAGTTTATTTATCCTCTTATGTATTCGAGTAGTTACTTATCATTCATCAATTGTTATAAGTACAAAATCATTATTTTTATTTTGAATGGTTAATGTTAGAATTAAATTGATTGGGGATGTAAAAACTTTATAGATTTATCAATTCATTTCCTTTGTCTTTGAACATCTTACTCCATGTGTTTGAAATTTTATATAGTTTTCTATTAGTCTATTTTTGTTATAATAGCTTCGTAATGTTTCCTATTTTGAAACATTTTATCCTACTATTCTTTGAAATTTATAGCTTCCTTAGGAGTTAGGTTAGTATGAGCCATGAATTTATCTAACTCCGCATCTTCATTTTTGTGGGCTACCTTGGTAGCGTGTTTATTTATATATTGGATTATTTTGGTGGCGAGGATTGGTATGGTATCTAATATATATTCTATTAGATGGGGGATCATTTTATATATTCTAATATAGATTCAATAATTTTCATTCTAAGGGGAATTCTCGTATCTACTATCTACCTTATATAACCCACCTCCTTTCTTGCATTATTCTAACAAGGCATTTGGTCATTATAGAATCTTCTTCCTTGTCATCAACTCTAGACCTATAGGCTATCTTTAGCGATTTTACTATGTCATATTTTTCCTCCTCTTCCTTATTTTTTTCCTCTATAATTTTGCGCATATCTAATGTCTAAAATAGAAATAGCCTAGTACATTTTAGAATTGGTTGTTTCAAAAATATTCCACATTATCTTCTTTGTGGCATATTTAGGAAATTTCCCTAATTTATCCTTATTTTCTTTATGTTATTTTAACAGATTTTCCCTTACTGAGATGAGACACCAAGTTTAACCTTTTGTATCAAATGGTTGTGTTTTAATATTTTACATATATTCCTCCTCCATTTTCTATCCATGTGTTGTAATGTGTGCCCTATTATCTCATTATAATCCCATTCAACTTATCCCTCAACTTTGAGAAAAGTGTTCATAAAATACATATATGAATATATTAATAAGGATCTATAGAAAAAATGTGCTTACTGATTTCATCCGTCGAATGTTATCATTGAATTCCTATAACAATATTTTATAAGAATGATGGCCATTTTAATAATTTTGTGACCATTTCATATGTCATTGTTACACTTCTAGGGTGACTTGCATATCTTAGTTTTTATTTGGGATGCTATTAATCAAGATTCCTCCTTTTTCATGGTAACACCTACCAACCTAGAAATATTCATGTTGGTCACAACTCCTTTCTTATCAATATTTTGAACATTGTTCCCCTCTCTCATTAGTATTATTAATTTTTCTATCACTTTCTCTATTATTTGATAAGTATTATCTGGGTACAAAATATCATTATGAAATATTATTAACAATATATTAATGGTTTTTTCAACCAATATAAAATACAATAATGTCATGCATCTAGTTTCATGCTTGGAATGGAATTCACATGCTTCTTCCATTCTTCTTTCTACATTTTTGAGTTTAATTCTACAAAATACCTTAACAACGTCATATATTGTGTGATCTATTTCATTTATTATGGATTACATGTGACCTTGATCTGGAATGTGGGGAAAAAGACATCGGGGCCCATCATATATGTGTTATTGTTATGTTTCTTCAAGATTGGTCTCTCTAGCTCTTGTTCATGTACTACCTCTCGCACCTCCATTACTATAATTGTTTTCTCAACACCCTAGTTCTTTATGATATGAATCTCTAAAACCTATTTTCCTATCTTTATTCTTCTCCAAAACTTTCTAAGTTTTAATTGCAACATGTTTTCCTACATAGGATAAAATTGCATATCTAATAAAATTGGGAAATTTGATTTTCACGCTTAGTCTTTAATGCCTTAATATTTGTCAAATTATTTCACCGTAACTTCATACCACTTGGACTCTTTTATGTTCATCTTTCATCCATTGATTTTCACTTTCTCCCACTTATCCTAATAAAGTATTACTTTCTTTTCCAAATATATTTGTTTACTATGATTTTTCATTATGTGAATTATTTCCAATTTTATTCTAAGTATGTGCCCTTTCATATTTTCACAAACCCACCTTATCAAACCGCTTATTTTTCAATTTTAAATTTGGCGACACTCAAATTTATCTTTTTAATTTTATTTTTCCATTTATTTTTCCTTTTTTTTGTTTTTAATTTTTTTGTTCTTTTTTTTTTTTCCAGAACAAAATTCTTATTTTTTATTAAAAAAATGACATGTTCAAATTTTCTTACCGTAAATTAGTTTCTTACTATTTTTCAATATTGTTTATAATGTTTTCTGATTTTTGCATCATATTTCTTCAACTTGTAATTAAGTATGTCTTAATCCTATCCCCATTCACATATTATTTATTTTCTAATCTTGATAATTTCTTCAAATTTTTCTCTCGTAATGATAGAATATACTCCATTGTTATTGATAAAATTAAAAAACATTTTCTTTGGTTAGGAGTGGAGGAAGATAGGAGAATTCTACTTGTAGCTCGGGACAAGGTGTCTCCCTAAGTCTCTTAGGGGATTGGGTATCAAGAAAATTAAGCTAATGAATAAATATTTGATCACTAAAATGGGATGAAGGCTCATTAAATAGACTCACCCTTAGAAAAAATTTCTTAAAGATAAATATTTAGAGACTCTTGAAAATCTTAATTGGTTGGCTTGTGAAGGGCTTACTCTCGTTCCACTTTTTGAAACTCTCTTTTAAGTGTAACCATCTCATTGCTAAAGGTAGTAAGTGGAATATGGGAATGGAAATCTCATCTCTTTCTATAATGATAAATTATTCTCTTCTTACCCTCTTAAAAATGTGGAAACTTGATCTACCCTCGAGGTCCATCTTAGGAACAAGTATGGTGACAAAGCTAGTGACTATATTACCTTTAATAATGGTTTCAAAAAATGGATCACTATTTCTTGGGAAGGGGATTTTGGAGAGGATATCACTAACATTCACCTTCTTCAAGTGATCTTTAAGAATAATTATTTTTGATCCATTGAAAATCATGATGAAATAATTTGGGATGATTCCTTTGATGGTTCTTTCAATGTTAAATCGGGGTATTCGATTCTATCTCCCCCTCTAGAACCTAATTTTTCTCGAACAAGGTTTGTATTAAAGAGATTACTTCCCAAATTAACTATTTTCTATGATTGGATCCTAAAAAAATATCATAATTGTGGCTAATTTATTCAACAGATGTCAACTCTTTCTTAATAGATGTATTCTATGTAAAATCAACAAGGAAATTGTTGATCATATTTTTATTCATTATGTTTTTTCTACCTCTCTTTGGGATATATTTTGTGATTTTATGGGGGTCAATTGGGTTTTATTGGATACCCTTGTTCTTTCATGGAATCATTGGATCTCACCCTTTAAACATAGTGCCATAAAAAAATTGGACTCTCTCCTTTTCTCACATCATTTGGAAGGATTGAAATTTGAGGATATTTAATGATAGAGGTTCTTTGTTTACTCGTATTTTCATACTTATTATAGAAGAGATCCATGAGAATATCCTTAAATTCATAACCCCTAAGAAATAATTTCTTAGACATGTTGAAGCTAAGGTTTTAGAAAATGGAAATTCACCTAGTTTTCTTCTCTTTATCAAAGAGAGTCCATCAATGACCAGGGTCAAATCAAGTGGCATCCTTCACGTTTTGATTGGTGCAAATTGAATTTTGATGGTTCTTCTAAGGTTAACCCTAGGAGAGAAGGTGGCATGGGTAGTATTCATGAAAAAAAAGGTAAATTGATTGTTGCATATGTTGGTCCTATGGGAGTTCATACAAACCACTATGTGGAATACCTTGCCTCCCTCTAGGGTATTATACTTGTTAGGATGAGAAATTTCTTTGACATCATTATAGAATGCAACTCAATGAATATTGTGAATTGCCTTATTTAAAATACCCCTGCTAGTTGGACAGTGCGAGATATCATTGAAGAGGAAACCTTATTACTTTCAGGTTTTTCCAACATCATTATTCAACACACCTATCGGGAAGGTAATAAGGTTACAGACCACTTTGTTAACTATGGTGTTAACATAACTTGTTATATGAATTGGAATAATAGGGAGGAGGTTCCCATTATTTTTGTACCACCATTCAAAATTATGAGGAAAATCCTAATTGATTTATTTGTTATTGTACCTCATATAGAGAAGATTGGGAAAATTTCTAATGTGCATTCTAATCAATGTGTTTCATGTGGCATAGGTATATTAGATTACCTTAGGATGTGCAAGATTCATTACTTGGAAATTTCCAACTAGACTACAAAAATTAGTATTACCTCCTCCTTTGTTCATGTTATGGTTCACATTTTCAAAAGAGACAATCACATAGATAGGTGCAAAGTGATTACCATGGGGGCATATTTTCCATGTTGAACTGGCGGTATGCAATGAGGCTTAGAAACTAGACTTTAAGCTATGGGACATTTTAAAGGTGGGTAGTTTCAACTCGTTTGTGGAGAGATATAGGGGACACGATACCCATATCTTCATGGATTTTTCCAAAAATGGAATAATAGAACAATCATTTATAAGGGGAGATCATATGAGATTTTGGAATATCTTATCACTAGGGTTACAGGTCTTCAGATGGAAGGCCTCAAATTCTATATAAATAAGTTTGATATTTTGGAGGAAAGGAATTTTCTAGAGGGTTATGATGTCCTTGTTCATACTAAGGGTGGTTTCTAGAGAATCTCTCTACCGACCTTATAACAATTTGGTTCTACTCCTTATGAAATACATTACTCTGGGAGGGAAGATATCAACTAATGCATTACTACCATTAGGTCCTCCTCAATCATTTTTGTCATCATGCACTTTTGATTCTCCTTTTTTAAATTTTGCATTCTCTTGAGCACTCTATTAAATTGGTTCACTAGGGGAAGAAACATTTTCTACTCCATCATGATGTTATTCTACTTCTTTGAAATCACTTTGAGCTCTCTAATCCTAATCCCTCTCCTGTACTCCATCTCCATGAGGATAGTAACTCATCTCTCCTTTCCCGAAGCAACGATTTCCAGAAAATGGCCTAGGTTTGATCCTACTTAAAAAAATTATGTAATCATGTTGTTAAACCTAAGGAGTCTGAGGGTGAACCTTGCCCCCTCAATCTTGGGAAGGGTAAACTAGTTTTCATTAGCCTCCTCTCTTTTAGAAAAACTTATAAAGGAAAATTCTCTACCATTTAGACTAAACTAGATCTATACAAAAACATGATACATTACCCGAGAAATGATATTTTTGCAATCAAAGGACATAATTAAGGGTTACAAGCTAGTAGTGGAGGGTGGGAACATGGATACAAGCTACTAGGAAGTTTTTCCAACAGGGATCACCATCGTGGAGGAGCATGAGGCCATAAGTACTAAATAATGTGACATTGCTTCTATGTGCAAATACTTACTATATTTTATCTCCTTACAAGTTCACTAGAGTGGATAAAAAATATTTTCTTCCCACCAAGGGATATAAAAAGGATAAAGGTAAGGATATGGACAAGTCTAAGACTAGAGTCCCTAATGTGATCTACATCATTTGTAGAATTTGAAGAAGTATTTTTATAAAATTCGTAAATAGTTTATTGCTGTTGGTAGTATTTATCACCATTTTGGGGTAGTTTTGGCTCTTGGTCTATTTTATTTCTATTGTAGCTTGGTTTCTTTTCTAGTATGATATTTTTGGACCTATTATTATATCTGTTTTTTTACATTTTTATCTAGGTAGGGTCCGAGCCAAAAAATCTCGTTTACCCTTATCTAAAAAAATTATGTATGATCCCAACCATATAATTCTTAGTTTTCCAATATTATTATATTTTCTATCATATAGTAGAACCTTGTATCCTTTCTCAAATTACTTATGTTTACAATGGCAATAATACCATGTATTTTGTAGTTGTTTCTCCTAGGTCTGATTATATACATATATGAAATGTTTCTCTTCCAATTCCTTCAATTTAATCATTCTTTAATGCACATACTTATCTTCATTAATGTGTAATGACACTTCCATTCTAAAACTTGAAATGATAAACTTCACTTTGGGACCACAGATTCTAAGTTATACACCATTTTTAATTGGCAATATGTTGTTAGTATTTTATAGGTTGTGTTGTACATCCATAATGTTGCATGAATTGTTTAGGTCCCACTCTACTTTATCTAGATCACATATTATTGTCAAAACTTTCTCCAAGACCTTTTTAAATGCCTTTATTGTTCCATTCACTTATGGATGATATGGTGTGATGTTTATTTTCTTGATCAAAAAGTTTTTGCAAATTTATTTGATGGTCTCATTCAAATAATGTTTCCCTTCATCACTAATCAAACTAAGTGGACATATAAACCATGTAATTATGTATATAAACCATGTAATTATGTTTTCATATATAAACTTATCCACAATATTGATATGATAATCCTTGGTGGGCACAACTTATTCCATCATTTTAGGTACTATTTTCCTTTTATGAAAAATATAGTGTGTTAATAAGAAGTTACGAGTTTAATTGTCCCAATAAAATATACCACCAATTTTTCAAAATGACCCAATTACAACACTATTTAGAATGGTATATCATATCTTGCATTTATTTTTCAAACCTAATAACAAATATCATAGCTCTATGTATACTTATGTGCATCTATAAAAATCATAGGCCACCCCAAATCCATTACTAACACTTTCCTTGTTGTCCCATCTCCTTCGGTGTTTCCTCCAAATAACCCTTCATGGGATTATCTTAAATTTTAATTTTTCTCATGTTGTAGTACTACCGACCTTAGTAATTCATCCCATCCTTTCTTATGCATCACTTCCTCTATTATCGTAAATAAAAAAACTTGAATTAACAACCTCATTTTATCATTTTTGGAATATCCTTTGGGAACTCTCTTATGGATATTACATATCTTTAGGGACCATAGAAACTCTAAATATATGTGCTCGGGGAAATAATCCTTAATAAGCCCTTCTCCTCACCATTTTTAATCCATGATAACTAGTTAGGATATTTATTCAAATTCCTAGGTTTTACCAAATGTTAAACCAAAACTCTTGAAATAACATTAGCAAATGACATATTCTTCCTTGTATAAATAGTCTATTGATCAATTGTTTTAATGACATGTGATCCTTTTAAAATATAAATTATTTTGTTAATAGATAGTGGTGATGTTTTTTAAGGCGTATATCATTTCAGTGTTTCCCTCTTCATTGTTGAGTGATTGTGTTCTAATTTTTTAGTTTTTTTCTTGCAAATGAAATTATATGGTCCATAGTTCATCGCATTTGTGCCAAAATTGTGCTAATTACTATCCCTAAAATGCCTAAATGTGCATGAAATAAAACTTTCAAGTGCATAAACAAAATGATGGGGACTTAATATTTTTTTAAGGCCTCCAATGCTTCTCGACACTCTTGTTTTGAATCTATGGTATTATTCCTCTTTTTATTCAATAACTCTTCTATAGGTGCACTGATTTTGGCATAATTTATCATGAGATTTTAATGGTATTTATTGTATCCCAAAAGTATCCTTACATAATTTTGTATCTTATAAGGCAATATCATTATAATTATTGAAATATTTAAGGGATATACCAACACTCCTTCACGATGATATGGCCTAACAATGTACCAAATGGAGTAAAAAATAAAAATTTCTTAAGATTTAAAATGATCTATAATACATGTAATTTTTCAATCATCCATCATAAAACTTACATATGGTCCTTTAGTAATCTATAAATTGTCCATTCATCAAGGTATACTTCTATAAAGTCATGGATAAAATTTATGAATACATTCGCAATTATACAACTAAAAATTTTGTGTGGATATCATAGATCGAACAACATCATCGTATAAAAAAATACCCCAATTGAGTTGCGAAATGAGATTTTTCATTGGTCCTCATGGGAAATTTGCACTTGGTGGTACCCATAAAATCCATCGGTGAATAAATATACCTTTTTCTAACTATGTTTTCTAAAACTTCCTTCATGAATGGTCTAGGGAAAGGGTCATAGGAACATTTTTATTCAATTCTTTGTAATCCATATCTCCCTTATTTTATTTTTGATCTATCGAGATATCACATGCTATGTAGAGAACAATGTGTGGTTTGAGCCCTCTTTGGAGTAGTGCCAATGTCATAGGTACACGAGTACGTCATGACCCTTATAGTGTTTTATTTTAGGACTCTTCATCCATAGATAAGGTTTGAGATGATGAGTAGTAAATTCAGAGAGCCTTGCTACATGTACAACAACTAGGTTTTGACAGCAATAGATAAATCCAGAATAAAACCAACCTGCAGACAATTATAGAAATATATTAAGAGTATGTTTTACAACAAGGTCATGACCATAAATTATGGTCCTGAGAGTTTGGTATGGTTCATCCCCAAGTTAATTAATAGTCATAGTCTCAGTTGTGAATGTCATTATGGTTTAGATCTTCCAATTTAACTATTCGCAGTCCCATATCTCTCCAGAATTCATCTTAAATAATATAAGTTCCTTCACACATCTATTTTGAGATTTTAATTTCATCTTAGGTTTATTGGAATATGCAAATTATTTCTATCTAATATGAGTTGTAAATATGATTTAATATTCATATTGTAACATCTTTGTAAGATCTCTAATCAAATCGACCAATTCTAATTTCTAATAAAATTGACCTAAAATTTAATCAAGGGTTAACCATTTTGGTGAACCCATTTTTGATCAAACCCTTCACCCAATTTTGGATACATTACTTTTGTATTATACCTATTTATCTTCCAACCCTAAATACCTTAGGGCTAATGTTGTTATATCTTCTTCATTGGCTTATATTATTTTAATATGCACATATTTTCCTCATATGATCTTTTGACATAGTGTTTAGATTTCTAATCATCTCGTTTCCTACCTTGATTATTTTTCTCTTACTCACAAGAATTTTAATTCCATGTCCTCATGTCGAATATATAGTTCTATCAATCCTTCCATATTTGACAAATCTAATGAGGTCCCATTGCATGATCTTGAAACTCATATTGAGCATTCTTATGACTTCATCTATAATGATAATAACATTGTGGATATTGATCAAGTGCAAATTGTGTCTAATTTTCATGAACAAATTCATTAAAATCCTCACCACATCAATCCTATCATTAAAATTCTTGTTTTTACTAATTTGGCTCATGATTGGAATTCTAGTGAAGATTCTCTTGTAGGGAAACCCCAGCCTTCTTCAACTTTAGTGAAATATTTTGTTCCCACATCCATGGTGCATATCCCTTTGGGTGCACCTCATCTATCAATGCCAAATGTATTTATGTCTATTCTTGCAACCACAATTATTACTACACATCCCACATCTAATCCTCATGGTTCACATACATATTTTTCTAGTATACAAGATATTGATCTCTTATTCATACTTTACAAGCATAAATATTACACTTAAAAAAGGTGCATCTAATTTTTATAATGTCATGGATTCAACACAATTACTTCATAACCCGTTTACACCCAAAGTGGTTTTTATGCATTACCTATTGGTTTTATTGCTCCTAAATTTCTTATCTATGATGACAAAGGGGATCCCTCTAAGCATCTTTTCTCATTCCATGTTTATTTTGGCTAAGCATATTTTCTCATTCCATGTTTATTTTAGCTAAGCATCTTTTTTCATTCCAGTTTATTTTGATTATGCTTCTAATGACATTTTTCTTACCAATATTTTCCTTTGGCTTCTCAGGGACTTCACATTATAATGGTTTTACACTTTCCTCAATCACTTCATGTGCACATTTATTGCTTTAGAAAATTTATTTTTGGCATAATTATCTATAAATATTGAGGATAATAATTATTATGCATAATTGGATCAAATACGATAAGGGACCACCGATCATATTAATGTCTATGTGTTGTCTTATAAGACCCTACTTACCAAAATGAAAAATATCTTAGGTAATAATGAATTACAAGACCTATTAACAAAAATATTATCATCCCCTTTGCAATATTTGGTCATGTTTGACAAGTTCGAGATATTTTTACCATTTATGCCATACCTTAAAAAGAGTGCGAGGCTAAATTTTTACATATGAATAAACACAAGTAATTTTTTTCTCTCCTCCTGTACCCACTACTAAGTTTTCAAGAAAACCCACATTCAAAATTAATCCTAATGATGTCAAATATTCTTCTAAAGACACCATTAATGTCATATTACAACCTATTAAGATACAATCATAGCCCGTGCATCATCAATTTACTTGATTGCCAAGTGCTCCTCACATTGTCTTAAAACAATTACTTCAATGAAATATAATATCTCTCGCTCCGGTGGTTAAGGTTAATATGAGTAGACCTCAAGGAAATAAGTAAAATGACAATGCCCTTTGTGATTATCATCGGTGTTTCAAGAACTCTACATATATTTGTTTAAATATTTATCATGTTATTCAATATCTTATCAATTCTCAAGCTATTGAATGGGATGAACCTACTAAATCTTTAAATCCAATCAATGATAAATATAAAGTGAAATTTTACAACAATCCACTTCCTAAAAAAAAAACTCTACAAAGTATAACTTCAATATATATAATTCTTATCATGCGGTGCCTCTGCCGCCCTCTTATGATCACCCCTTAGATGTAATTATTAGAAAAGTTAATCATACGGTGTCTTATGATATGATCATCACCTTTGATGACTCGATGTCAATATTGAACTTATTTTAGATACCTTGTCCATCCATTTTTATATTAATCACATGTTCATATGGGGTGTTTTTTTATCTGCAAACTAAGAAAAATATTTTTTTGTCTTCAATCTTTGGGAATTCCTAGACATAATCTCATGCTTTATACAAATCCTCTTTACAACCACATCACTCTACTCATTATTTTTTACTTTAGTACTACATAAATTTCATTCTTGATTACTTATAATCTTAGTTATAGTTCCCTACAAATATGTCTCCTTAGTTATTTACTCTTCGGATATTATGTCAATTATACATCAATGAGTTAAGTTCATCCACAATCAAAAGGTTATCACCATTAGATGTATTCCCTTTGAGCCTACTAATCCTAGTGTGCCTATTTATCCTGATATGGTTCCTCCTCTTAGTCATTCTATAGATGGATCTTTGGTTTTGCATAAGGTCTCTCACATCCCTAACACTTGTACATTACTCCCTAAGCTAGTAATTCTACACTTTATTTCTAATTATGAGGATTATCATAGGCTTGTTGTTGCACGACCTATTATCTTAGTTTTTCTCCTCTTATGTCTCTTAATAGGCCTTTGATTTCACACTCTGCATCTTATAAATGTAGGCCTCTGCATAGGATTTCCATCCTAGGCATTATTTCCCACCATTTTCACTCCCCTAGATTAGACAAGGTACAAACCCCAAAAATGCATTCATACATTGAATTTTGGAAAAGAAAACATAGGGTCAAAACAATACACTTTGGTCATAACCATATAGAGACAGTCTTGACCCCCAATGTTTCTTTCTAGGGTTAATTTCAAGTATTTTTAATATTTTTACCTTTGTTTATAGATTTTCTGAATTTTTTCACATCCAGTTTACTCGGTTCAAATCGGTAAAGGGGCATGAAATATTTCATTCCTTCTTCATGAAAACACTCAACTTCAAGATCGGTTCCAAGAATCTTGGGGGCATGGATCACCTTTCCTAGTTTAATTTTGTTATCACATTCTCAACATATTTCAGCATTTATTTTAGTTCATAATTAGTTGTTTGAAATATGGAGAGAGTTTGGGAGAACCTATTATCTTTGTGTTATATGTTCTTATTTATAACATTAGATCTAGACTTTTCTACAACGATGTGATCCATGGGGTTAAGATAGGAAACAAAGTAGCTAAGGGATTCATGGGTAGGATTTCCTTTCCTATTACACTTACACGGGGAATATATCACGCTTATTGAATAAATTTGGTACATGGTCTTCTTCCTTCACAGGGGTGCATTTGTACCTAACTCTTCTTCTCTCTCTCTTGCACAATTTTTATTGGGTTACATGAACCTAACACTTTTGTTTTCTTCGAAAATAATTGGGTACTTGATCACCCTCGATCCTTCAAAGAAATTTCAAAAATAAAAATCTCCAAGTGAAAGAAAAACATGTCGGATTGATTGGTATATGTTAATTATTTCTATCTAATTTGAGTTGTAAATATGAGTTAATATTCATATTGTAACATCTTTGTAATAATTGTAATCAAATCGACCTATTCTAAAACCTAATTAAATTGACCTAAAATTGAATTAAGGGTTAAACACACAATATATTTTTCATAGTCTTAAAAACTAAGCTTTGATATTTTTGGTTGCATATACTCCTCTAGATCATGTGGCTTCTTCTAAACACTACAAAAATAAATATTGTATTTTTTTCTATGGATCCTTCATATGAGCTCCCATTCGATGTATCAATATGATCGTTTTAGTTTCATATCACATTGATTGATGGTATCCTCAACCATCATTAGAGAAAAAATTTCTATTTTCCTTCATGTGTCGAATATTATTTTATCAAGGTCCCATAAATAGAATGTAAAACAAAAGTATTTAGTTCTCTAATCCCATTGTTTGATCTCTGGCATGTTTATTATTGCAAATACAAGGCATATAAAAGGGGTTCAAAATTTTCATAAAATTATTTCACCATATTCATGGTATTTTCTCTCCCATACAAATATAATTCCATTTGCATCTATCTATATGCATCTATGGATCCACAACTCTATGTATTATGATATCTCTTAAAAATCATTTGTTTATGTATCAAGTTTTGAATAAAATAGTGAAAACATATTGTTGTCTATTTTTGCACCCTTGTAAAAATTGAACTTGCATAGTCATGGGTAGTAGGATGAGGACCATGGAAAATTTTAACATGTTGTAGATTAAAGAAATAAAATTCGTGGCTAAGGGAAAAGCCACAGAAGTCAAAAAAGTCATGGAACAAATCAAATGGAAAATTCACGGAATGGGGAAAATAGATCTGTGAATGTTAGCATAAATTCACACTACATTGAGTGCCATAGAATAAAGTGAAGAGGATGGTGAAGCCACGGCTAAAGGAAATAAAATCCACAAAAGTCAAAATCATGCATAACTAAAATAGAAAATCCGCGCATTAAAGGAAAACAACAGGTTTACGTGGTGAGATAAAATGGATAAAATTTTAAATATGATGATTAGATCCTTGAAAATAAGATATTATTTAAGAAATATTAGCCTCCTCTATGTGAAATAAATCAGATTTCATGGATTAAATGGTGGTAGGTGGGTGAAGTGAAGGAAGACATCTCCAACACGCAAAGGGTCTACTCCAAACGACTCAACCACCAAAATTAAATGCAGTATGGGTATCATTCCTTCTTCAATAAGGTAATGGCGTGGGGATGTTAATTTTCAGAACAATCAGATCCTCTGTGGAAATAAAATGAAGGTGGTTAGGGAGTGAAAAGAGGAATTTGAATTTCCCTCTCTTTCCTTCTTTTCTCTTTTCCAATTTTCTATATATTGTAAAGTGATGCCTAGTTTTTATGTTGGATATTTTGGGAATGCAAAGGAATTATTTCATGTTACATAATTATTCTAAGGGCCACATGCCTTGGGCTATTTTTCTCTAAATGTTTCACATCTTCATCCTGTGTCATGATGATTTGTGCATGATCTTTAAATAATAACATCTTTGGTTTTGTGGCTCATTTCCACCGTAGCTATTGTTTTATTGCACTCTTGTGTGTCTCATTCATTTGCAGGTGTGTCATATGTATCGTTTTGAAGTTTGTGCTTATTTTGCATCATGAAAATGGAACCTTGGACGTGATTTTGATCTATAGATTTCATTTTGGCCCTCTTCATCATTGTTTTCTTCCATTTTCTATCTTGCTAAAGTATTCATCCCCTTATTTTGGTTTTATCAACTCTTTTAGATTAGGTTTTTGTTTGTGCATCTCCTTCTTACCATGGTACCTTGGAAGGTTAGAGTAGAGTTAGATAGTTGCATTTGAATTCCTAGGAGTATTTTATTATTTGGATTAAGTTGAGGAAGTCGACCTTCTCTGGAGGTCTGTCTCAATTGAGTCCCACAACTTAGATATAGTCCCATGTTGTCTCAATTCTTGAATTGTCTATGATTCAAGAACAGTACACATTTGAGCTCCAATAGTTTTGGCACACCCGGTGGGACATTTAAAATAATATTTCTAGTTTTATCAAGTTTTGATGTGTATCTTGGTGAGACTCTATCCTTTCAAAATATTTACAAGAATACATCTGGTGACTCTATTTAAAATATCAACTGGTTTCGATAGTACTGGTGATTCAAGTGTCCCTGATTCATGAGAAGGATCCAAACATGGTCAAGAACAAGATAAGAAGGTATATTTGATTATTTGCAGTTATCCCTAGGAAGAGGTAGAAGAGGAAGATAGATTCAAATATCTCCATCTCCTCCAAATGAACTCTTTCAACACCTCCACTTGATAGGCCCTTCTTACAATCAACAAGAGTTCTTAGACCTATCAGAATGGCTCATCAACAACAACCACCACTACAAAATCCATTTGTAAAATTCACAAGCAATATTCCACTCACCTTGAATGCTCAAAATCCTATTCCAAAGAGCATCCCTGAAAAATATCCCATATTTTACTGGAGAAAACCACACAACTCGATTGATCACATTCAAGACATTGAAAATGTTTTTTCTATACATGAAGTTGTTGAGATGGATGTGGCGGTGAGCTTGTTATTTCAAGGGAGAATCTCTAAAATGGTTCAGAAGCCTAGAGGTAGGAATAATTCAAAATTGGGATCAACTGTGTATAGCCTTGTGTAATTAGTTTGGATAAAGATCGGATAACTTTTCTCTATTGGAAAAATTAACTACAATAAAGAGAGCAGCTAATGAGCAAGCTGGAAGATTTCAATTTCAGATTCTAGATAACTTGGGACAAAATCTAGTCTGGTGAGACCTGTAGTAGAAGGTGTCTTTATTTAATTTTTAAAATCTCTTAACTCTGATATATCTATTATGATACAATCTATGGGAGGGATAACTCTACTAGCAACCTATGCAATTGTAATTAGAGATGAAAATAGGGAAATTATATTTTAGATCACCCATGCCATTATGTTATGAATTACCGCAAGTTTCCCAACCTTCTATTGCTCCTATCCCTGAGACAAATCTGCAACCAGTTGCTTCTACCTCACAAACTCCTGCTCAGCAAAAGAAAGATGAAGAAATGAATGCTTTGATTAGAAACTTGAAAAATAAAGTTATATCCCTAGAAAAATAGCAATCCCAATCCTATAAGAATTATCAAAATAAAGGGAAATATTCTAATCAGGGGTATCAACCATATAGAAACTAGAAACCTAACCAAATATATGTACAGAACTAGAAAAATAATAGATGGAAAGGCCAAAGTTCCCATCTTATATTAGTAACAATCTCTCCTCCATAAACACTTCCCGCCCCCATTTTAATTCGGGATTTAGTTCTAGTACAAAATAATCTGGCACAAGAGACAAAGTGGTGTTTCTCATGAAATATGTTGCACACATAACTTAGCTTTGAGAGGGAAATGCACCTTCAAGCATACATGGTTCAAGGTTCATCCAATCAATAAGAACCACTGCAAGAGGCACAAAATCCAACCATGCAAGTAAGTCAAGACACCAACAATGACACTAACTTCATATTCTTTGAAGTCTAAGATTTCTATGCGAGCTTAACTTGGATAGCAAGAAGTTCTAACATAATTCAAACCAACATTGTTGATAATACGCGACATAAGAAGAGAATGCTAGAATCACAATCTACATCTTCTGCAGATCAAAACAAAGCCACGACTAAGGATCAAGAAGTGCGTTGAACAAAAACAAGCCGCATGAGGTACCTATTATAGCCATTGTGGATAAGGAGGTTTCCACTCAATCAAAGTTGTAAGTTCAAATGCCACAACAATATAGGAAGGAAACTAGCATGTCATAGATGCATAAATTCGTGGGTCTTCCTTTTAACATTGTTGAGAAAATGAAAAAGACCAATGTCAATGTCTCTATCTGGGATGCACTTTCTATTCTATCACAACGTGAGATTCTATGTGAATCCTTCAAGAAACTACCTTTGGTGGATCCAGTAATTTAAAAATATCATGTCGTGGTTCATGTATGTCAAGCAAAAGAAGACCAAGTAGGTAAAAATGTTAAAACCCCACCTTTTTATATGTCATTAATTGTGGGTAAACACTTGGTTCATAATTATATGACTAATTCTGGCTGGCTAATACCTCTATAATCCCCAATAAAATAGCAAATATATTAGGTCTCAAATATACTCATGTGTCTAGGGGAGTTCTATAACTTGATGGATCAACTGTGAGTGTTCTGGGTGTAATAAAAAATCTAGAGTTGGCACTTCATGCCTGTATAAGCCTTACCATAACCCATGACATTTCAGTCATTGAATTTCCTCCTATGTTTTCCATTTTATTTTCTAAAGGCTTCACTTTGCTAGGGTAGGTGGATATCTATCCTTAGACTAGAATCACATGTTATTGAGAACCAAATATGGTACAAGATTCACAATACAAGATGAGCCCATATTTTATTACCATATTGAGTCATATGACCCTTATCCTATCCAATCAAATTTCTTAATACAATAAGGACATGAGTAAGACTCAAATCCAAAGGAGATAGTTATCCCTCCTTTCATTCCTGATTTGTTGCTAGATGAATGGGCTGAGAGAGACCACAAGTTTGATCCTTATGATAAATATCTCAAAACTTTTGAGACCGGTCTAGGCACTTATTTCATTATCTAAGAAGAATTTGTGGTACCCGTGGCATTCAAAAAAGAAAAGGAAAGTTCTTCTAGACTATGGCGGATGTTCTTTGATGATTCAAGAAGAAGAAATGGAGCCAGGGAAGGTGTTGTGCTCATTTATCCATGTAATGAGAAGTTCTTATTCACTCATAGATTGTAATTTTCATGTTCCAACAATGTAGTAGAGTACGAAGCATTAGTGGATGGTCTCTTGATTACAGAGAAGAGGAAACTCAAAGAGTTACAGTTCTTTGGGGACACCTTGAATTGGTTATTCACCAAGTTTGCATTAGATGTGAAACAAAGAACAAGTTAAGTTAAATCTTATAAACATAGAGTTTGGGATTTTCTAGAAATATTTAATGTCATCACCTACGAGTCATGCCCGAGAAAATTAAACAAGAACAAAAACCACATGGTATCTCTTGGCTCTCAATTCTCACCTATATAGGATTTGACCAAGGGAAATGAATGACATTTGAAAACAATGGTTAGACCTTCCATCCTAAACAATCAAACCCACTAGAAGGTATTTGATAGTGATGAACAAATTTTTTTGTTCATCCAAAATGAGGTGGAGTTCTCCTAGAAGATACAATCTAATTTGGAGGAGGTATATGGGGATCAGATGATTCAACTGAAAAAACAAGTTTCTGAAGGGATTATTCACTCCAGAGCATATATTCAGTCTAGATGACGAGTTCAAAGGAGTGGAAAATAACATGACAAAAATCAAGAGGAGTTTCAAGTAGTTTCACTTGCTTCATGCAAATAATTTATACTCAAAAAGGTATGTGATGAATGTGAAAGGAAAACTTTTGTTTCCTTGTGTCGAAATTTAGTGATGTATTTTCATGGGACTATGAAGGTTTAAAGGAATTCAATCCAGACATAGTTCAACACTCTATTGACCTAGATCCCAATATCAAACAAATTAGGCAGAAGTAGAGGCCAATTAACCCCAAAATTGATCCCCTCATGAGAAAGGAACTATCCAAAATTATTGAGGCCAAGATAATTTTTCCTATTAAGTACTCCACTTGGGTGGAAAATATGGTCCTAGTAAGAAAGAAGAATGGTGAAATCAAGATCTACATAGATTTTAGGGATTTGAACAAATCCTCTCTTAAGGATCACTATCCTTTGCCTTCAATGGATCGTATTTTGTAAACAATAGCAGGAGCTGAGAGGTTTTGATGCTTGATGGATATATTGGTTTTAACCAGATCAAGGTGAAAGAGGAGGATCAATATAAAACTATGTTCACCACCAAATGGGGAACATATGCATATCAAAAAATGCCCTTTGGCCTATCAAATGCAAGTGCTACATTCCAAAGAGCAATGGATATTTTTCAAGGGGTATATCAATCAGTTCATCTTGGTTTACCTAGATGACATCACTATTTTCTCCAAGAAGAGTGTGGATCATATGAAGCACCTACAGAAAGTATTTGAAAAATGCATGGAATTTGGCATGTCCCTTAATCTTAAGAAATGTAACTTTGCAGGTTCCTAGGGAAAGGCTTTTGGGGAATATTATCTCAAAATAAGGAATTTCCATTGATCTAGAAATAATTGTAGCTATTGTGGCTCTTTCCTTTCCAGCTCAAAAGAAGGCTCTACAGTCATTCCTTGGAAAGATAAAATTTGTTAGGTGCTTCATTCCCAACTTTGTGGGTTTAGTAAGACCTATTACTCTCATGCTCAAGAAAGATTTATCATTCAAATGGACTGTGAAGGGGAAATATATCTTTGAAAAGATAAAACTAGAAATTACCCAGGCCCTCATATTGATTAATCCATATTATACTAAGGATTTCATTCTATAGGAATATGGGGAAGCGAATATAGTATTACCATGGTTTTGACATAGATAAATGATTGAGGAATGGATCAGCTGTGGCATTTTTCAGTTAAACACTAAATGATTATTAACTCAAATATAACCACATTGAAAAATAGGTGTTTTCTATTATGAGAGCCTTAAAAAAATTCAAAAGTATGATTCTTTGCTAGCCAATGTAAAGGTTTTAGTATCACATTCTAGCATTAGAGACTTCATCATGGGAGAAGAGATCAACAAAAAAAGAGCTGGATGGGTGACTAAAATCATGGAATATGATGTGACCATCAAAGCCACAAAATTGGTAAGGGAAAGATAAATTTGTGAGAAATTAGCTCTAGATGCCACGAGAATCTCAAGAAACGCCCTCATTAATTAAGTACTTTCAAGTGATGATTTTTCATAGGATAATGGATGGAAAAAGATGAAAGGAATGTATTCAATGATCATATCTAGATTGTTGATATGATTAAGTTCTTTTCTCTTTGGTGCACACCCTTTTGGTTTGAACAAAGAAAAGAGGATACATCTAAGGTTGCGATTTATTTCTTATGCATTGATTGACGACATATTATTCAAAAGGAACATTGATGGAGTGTTTCTTAGATGCATTCAAGGTGAGTAATGTAACAAGATCCTTACCAAGTTACATGATGTTTTCTCAAGAGGAAATTTGTCTCGATTAATCCACAACCATGAAGATCATAAAAGTAGGGTATTTTTTTCCTACGATGTTCATGGATGCTCACGAGATGGGTGAGGAAATGAAGGAAGACATCTGTAACATGTAAAGGGTCTACTCCAAATGGATCAACCACCAAAATTAAATGTAGTATGGGCGTCGTTCCTTCTTCAACAAGGAAATGGTGTGGGGATGCAAATTTGTAGAACAATCAGATCCTCTATGGAAATTAAATGAAGGTGGTTGTGGGGGCGAAAAGAGGAATTTGAATTTCCCTCTCTTTCCTTCTTCTTTTCTCTTTTCCAATTTTCTATATATTGTAAAGTGATTCCTAATTTTAATGTTGGATACTTTGGGAATGCAAAGGCATTATTTCATGCTACGTAAGTATTCTAAGGGTCACATGCCTTGGGCTATTTTTCTGTAAATGTTTTACATCTTCCTCCTGTATCATGATGATATGTGCATGATTTTTAAGAAATAAAATATTTGGTTTTGTGGCTCATTTCTGCCTTAACTATTGTTATATTGCACTATCTTGCCACTCATTCATTCACAGGTGTGTCGTATACATTGTTTCATATTTTGTGTCTATTGTGCATCGTTAAAATGGAACCCTAGACATGATTTTGATCCGTGGCTTTCATTTTGGCCCTCTTCATCATCGTTTTCTTCCATTTTATATCTTGTTAAAGTATTCATCCCCTTATTTTGGTGTTATCTCCTCTTTTAGATTAGGTTTTTGTTTATGCATCTCCTTCTTACATTGGTCCCTTAGAAGGTTAGAGTCCAGCTTATATAGTTTCATTTCAATTCCTAGGAGTAGGCTTGCATTTGGAGTAAGATGAGGAATCTAACCTTATCTAGAGGTCTGTCTCAGTTTGAGTCCCACAACTTAGAGACAGTCCCATGTTGTCTCAAATCCTGAATTGTCTATGATTTAAGCACGGGTGCACATTTGAGCTCCAACACATACCATGTTTTGATATCCATTTTTGTTTCTCCCACCATATATTTGCATTTATATTCAATGTGTCATCTAAGGTTTCAAGCCACATTTAGTCATTTGGGAATACACACTCTATTTGAAAAATATAATCCTCAACATCTCCAATGCTATAAAATTGGGCAAGTGTCTTGTAGGATGCTTCGTAACCTAACCTAAATACTCATTAAACCTCCCTTTTTGGTTCTATCCCATTTGTAGTCTCATATTATTTGTATCCATCTTCTTTATTTCTATTTGCAACTATATATTTTTGTATTATGGATTAATTCATATGATCTTTAGAACTTATTATATTTATTTATTCCATAGATTCATAATAAATAATTTCAATATCATCTTCTTCCTTTTCTAAGAAGTATTGTTCATCAAAGTTTGTATCCAATTTTTTTGTCGTCGTACCAGAATGTTATAGGTACTTTTTGCACATGTAGTAATTTTCTTACCTTAGTTTCCATGGTTGCATATAATTATAGATACAAAAATTGAAAATTTATCATTTTGACACTACTCATAATGACCGTGCTTCTTAGCTAAGACACTCTCTTCCTATCCCCTATGGTGATTCTTGTTCTCTCTTCTATTTTTCTTATTGATACACATTGATGTGTGGAGTAATTCTAAATATGAATCCATTTAATTAGTGCTTAATCTCTACCCATCATGACAGAACTTCTAGATTTTATCCTCCATATCCTTTTATAAAACCATACATCAATTATAATTTAACGACAAGGGATGATTGGTAAATTTTTAAAATACATCCGAAATGGAACATCTAATAATCTTGATGGCCCTAGGATAGGTTTTGCAACCAAGCATGACATATCTCGTGGACTAAATTTCTCTTCCCTTATAAGATAATTGACCTCGATATGACCCAACATCAAGGTTAGCTAGAGGGATAAATAAGAAAAGGAAATTCAATAACGACTAATGTCATTCGGTAAAATGACCATGTCACTAAAACACGACCACATGGGAGCCAGTCATATTTTGAAATTTCTTAATTTTTCAATTGATTTTTATGTTATATGATGACCGGTATTTCTCTTTACCATATTGAATTTAATATAAATTTAATAATCATGTCCATCATGTTTTCTAGTAATTTTCTCAAAATTATATTCATAATATAACCATTATTGTTGGTATTCAAACTTACACCCGCATCTTGGATTTAAAAGAGCTGAGCTGTTTGAGATCATAATGGAACTATCCCCAAGTTGTGGGACCTTGCGTGCTTGAGAAGTATCTCCAAAGAAGGCTGGTTCCTCTATCTATTTTAACCGCTACTATTACTCCTTGTCTTTGAAAGGGGAAACTAAGCTAATAAATGCCAAGGGACCAGGATAGAAGGATAACATGAAAATGAACCACACTAAAAAGGTGATAGCACTAGAAAAAGAGGGATGAATACTATATATTACGAGAGGAAATAAAAATGGAACGGATGAAAGGAGGCTATGCATAAATAGCATAGATGAAAACATGTTTATCGATCATTCTCATGGAACACAACTAAATAAGGAACTGAAAGGGATGTGAAGTGGAAAAATAAACACATAATGTAAAAGAAAGGAAAGAAGAAATGTAAACATGTCGGGACATGAATATTCACAAAACAATGTTTCTATTACTTCCATAAATTCATAGAGTTATTACAATGGTAAAAGAGGCCTATATCCATAAGCATGAGCCGATCTAGAGGTCTCGCAACTCGAATAAAGAAAACATGAAGTCCTTAGTAAACCATGTAAGGATCAAGAGTATCTAGCATTAATAATGAGCCCATCTCTTACATTTATAGATGAATCCATGGAAGTAGATGAGAATAAGGGGGAAAATTGAATTTGAAATGCAACCACCAATAAGAAGCATTTAATGCCTACAAATCCACCTAAGAATTTGTCGAATACACTTACCAATTTTTGTGTGGAGAGTTGGAGGAGGAAGGAGGGTGGATCATATCAAATCAGGTGGTTGAAGTAATCGATCTACTCATTAATTACTACAGAGACGTTTTCCTATTTCTTACCTGCCATATCCACCAAGAATTTGAATTTGAATGTCTAGCACTATGGCTGATGTCAGTAGATTTCTAACAAGTCGAACCATGTTCCGATCGTAGATCTCGTAGAAAAATATGTGACTATCGAGAGGATGTCAAATTCATCTGCACACCCAAGAAACATAGTGTGCATGATTTAACTAAATGATTGGCCAACTCTGCAAAATTTTTGTCATTTTTGCCATGTGTAACTCACTAATTTGTTCTGATGATTTAGCACCCTATTAGCATGATTTGACTTTGGTTGTATGTGGAACACTCAAGCATGTTAGAAGAGTACCTAGAAACGAGAAGGGTACAAATGAGGAAACATGGAAGAAAAAAAAGTAAGGCATAAAGAAATGCATGCACAATGTGCTCGGGAAATGAGGAAAACTAGTGAGTAAAGAATGCATGGTCAAGGTGCAAGCATTACAAGATGATGTGTGGGCACACGCAAGGGTGAAATTCTACCGTAAAAAGAAGGAAAATACATAGAAAATGTGTGTAAGGGGAAGAAGGAAAAAGAAGAAAAGGAAATGAATGAGATAAGAGGAAGTGCACAAGGGCTCATGAGAAAAATAAAAGAATGTGCCAAGGGAACTTGAGCACGCGCAACATCGTAATGAAGATATCTAAGCTAGAAGATGTATAAAAGTTATCCAAATCAATAGGAGATTTATTTTGAGGACAAAGAATAGGCATATTATGGGGTGATGTTGGGCCCTAGAATATTAGCTAAGTACAATAAGGCACGTGGGTGCATGGGACCTATTTGAAGAAGGGTGCTTAGGTTGAAGGCATGCGAGGAAGGGTTCTAGCGGGGTTTAGAATAACACATAGTGCGCCCATGTAAGACAAAATGGGGTTTTGGGACTTAGCCATATTTGGAGTTCCAAAAATAAAATGAGAAAAGTATGACCCGTCTAGCATGTGGAGTGAATAAGGGGCCACTCACAGTAGGTAGGATCAAGAATGGAATATTCCATGCATGTAATGGAAGGTTCCAGAAGGACATCATTGCAAAGATTGGAGAGCTCGAATCAAATGAGGCATGCTCCATTGGAGGACCACTTGGACACTTGAAAACCAATCATTACCTCATAAGGCATTTCGGTGAAGGCAAAAAACTATATATAGAGATGCACGGGTAGTAGAAAAAGAGGTGTGGCGAGTAGCGAGAGATGGTGGAAGAGGAGTAAAGCTCTGCAGAAATATCATGGATGATTCTATGGGTTCAGATTAGAGGAAATACAAGAGTGAAGGCATATTTACAGGGATGGTTCTATGTTTATCCTTGTAATGTGAAGGACGTAGTATAGTTTCTGATGCATGACCTTGCTCTACATTATTATATGGGTCTTTATGACCTTAGTGAATGTAATGTGGTTATTGAACTCATTAATATGAATAAAAGGTTATGTTCTAAAGCATATATGTGTTCATGAGCATAATTCTAATGCATTTCCTTTATGTTATGAATCATTTCTATATGTTGTTTGATACTCCTCTTTCACTATCTGAATGGATGCATTAATATGATAACTCATCCTAGGTTCTTAGAATGAATGCATGGTTATTTTCCATTCTTTTACACTTAAGTATCTATCATAGATGATGTATTCTCACAAAACTCACATAAAGGAGGGGCTCAAAGCACCTAAACATGCCTCGGTGAGCATCCGGTTCCCAGCACCGGGTGATAGGCCGATGTGTATGGGATTAAACTATTGTTCTAAAGGTATAAAAATGACTAAATCTCGGTTCTATTGTTGGGACCTCTTTTCAAAGTTATGAGAAATGGCATACATCTTTGTCTCTGTGATGTATTATGATAGAACATCTGACCTTAGAAAGTGTTGAAACATGGTTCAAGATCAGAGGGGATAATTTTTCTCAAAGATTCAGCATTGGACCTAAGTTTGATGCACATAGATGGGTAGAAGAGAACCTATATAATGAGTTGTACAAGACATTCTTCTATTGTTTTCCAGTAGAAATATATGAATGGATTTCAGCATATGCATCTAGATTTAGTTGGTACTACAAATCATGCGTATGGACCCAAGATGATTACCAGAGGATATAGGATGTAGATTTGTCTTGGACGCATGTTTTTGATCACTAGTGGAAAGGAGTGATAACTAGTTATACCCTAGAATATGCCATTTCTACATATTATTTCCCAAAAGTTGTTGAGGGATCCTAGAGGATAATTTTTGCGTGTTATCCCTTTAGCTATAAAGATCTTGATCATTACCTTAAGTTTAGAGGCATTTCCCATGGCCAGATAAACATATTTGAGTGTTGGGTGAGGAAGCTAGGGTGGAGAAAGATGGCAAACATTATAGCTAAGAAGGAAAGGGAGGAAAGATGACTTTAATATAGAGAAGCTCTTTAAAGGGGGTGACTAGACAACACAAGGTTACAAGTGTGATGGATCTATGGAGGAAGATGTTGTGGGAAGGAGTTAAGGTTCACGTAGATGTCATGGAATATGAGCGATTGCTCTACCCCATCTTGGCAAGCGTAGGAGAGAAGCCCCTTTAGTTTCTGATGAGAGTTCATCACATGGAGAAAGGAGATTCTTCGGCATGTATCTGAACCCACCTAGTGACCAACCCCTGGTGCTTAGTTTTCCAAATCAAGGGATAAGTATTGTTAACCCAATTGATATCGGTGGGAGTAACCGATATGCACCCAGGAGATATAATTTCTCATTTGGAACATCCATGGTTGCGCAAACCATTCCGGTATTTGGAGGAATTTTTGGACAAGGTGAAAATACACAAGGTTTGGGTATCACATCTGGGAGTGGCATGGGACACACAACTGGTAGTGGGAAAATATCACAAACCATCGGTGCACAGTTCAATGGGATGTTGGGAACACTAGGCGTAACCATGTCAGGCCATTTGTTGGTTGTAGGAGGTAGATCTAGTGGTATAGGGGTTGGAGGACATGTTGGACCTAGCAGATCTGGAGGATCTAGTGGGCCAAGAGGAATAATACCTAGTGGATCCAGTGGATTTGGTGGAGGAGGAAACACCGGAGAAAACCAAGGCTCTGGATCAGGAGGACATGGGCCGAACCACCCCCACAAGTATTTTTGAGATGTCTTTACAATTACCATACTACAAGGGTATTGAGGATGTTTGAGCATGTGCACAAGTATGAATTACTATGGCGTGTGAAATGGATCATTACCCCAAAGTGGAAGGCAAGTCAGTTTACAATGACATTGCAAGAGTGTGTATATAGTTGGTATGGGAAGTATGACCCACATCAAATGATGGTAGACTACACTGCATTAAATAATTCCTTCCTAGCATAATTCCATATCTTGGAATTTGAACAAAAGAGCATCAACACCCTAAATGAGATCTAACAAGGAATGGTAGAGAGAGTGTGGGAGTATGATGCATGTGTCAAAACACTCTTATCAAAACTATCCTATGACATTCACCCTTCTTAAGGAGGATTGATAACACCATTTAGAAGGTCACTTTCACATAAGACTTTCATAGACCCGCATGAGGCATTTGAAGCTTCCCTACATGTTGACGATGTTAGGAGCATTGATATTGGTGTTATCCCTTTTCTGGAGGCTCAAATTGTTGCAATGCCCAAGTAGTTGGAGAAGCTATCTGTAAACTTAGCACATGAGGTTTGTAGTGGGCTTTGGTGTATAGACTATGAAGTGGAAGGGCATGCAAAGGATAGTTTCCCTCGAAATTTGGTACATGCCATGGTGGTAGACTGTGAGATTTTCCATGGGGATCATGATGTAAGTATGTTCCCTCTACTACAACGCACAACCCGTAAGAATGTGTCTTTCCATTGCAAGATCTATACCTCTACGACCCATGATACCAAGGATTACAGACCAACTGATCAGATCCATGATGCTATTGATCTTGGTGTGCGCCAAGCTAGTCTTGAAAGAAGTTCCAAGGATGATGATCATTGCTATAAAGGGCACGCAAATGGAGGAGCATGTGAAAGAGGTTTTAGTGGAGTATTTTATGGTCACAGTAACCATGGTAGAGGATAAAGTGAATTCCCGTTAGGAACCTATTATAACTGTGGATCTACAGAGCATTACAAGCGTGAATTTCCTAATCTATTGCAATGCTCGTAGTGTGGAAAGAAACATAAGTATGAAGAGTGTCCAAAGATTTATGAGCATATGAACCAGTAACATAAGAAGGAAAAAGTCACTGGGATGGTGAGTATAAAGAAGGTCGATTCATAGTGCATGCCAAGAGATGCACATGAGTCAAGACTAGAACCTATATTGGTGATGACGCGAGTAGAGGCCGCATGCGCCATGGATATTCCAAGACAAAGAACATTGGTTTCAAGAGAGGAAGTGGTACATGTAAAGTATTCGGGCCCTACTCATCAGAAGGAGGTGTATCAAGAAACTATGGACATGATTCAAAATTTATAAGGGGATATCCAATGTCTAAGGGAGAAATCAAAGCAGTTAGAGCAAAGGAAGAATGTCAAGGCTCCAAAGGAGGACCTAGATGAGGTCAAGGAAGTATTTAGGATGTTAAGGCAAGAGAATATTATTCCCTTGCTAGGAGAATGGTTGAGGGAGAAGGTACCATGCATCATAGTAGAGCACGAAAGGATGTTTTTATATGCAAACCTTCCTCCTCACAGCCTTGACTATGATAAGGAGATTACTTTAAATACAATCATTGAGGAGTGGCTTCTGAGTAATATCCTCATTAAGATGAGAGTTAAGGATAATGTTCTCACCTTGGATTCCTGACATCAAATAGGAAGACCCACATTATAACCATCTTCAAATGTGTTGTATATGGTGAACAAGACCAAGGAAATTCCCATTGGGGTCTTAAAGGATGATTTTATTACCATTCAAGGGGCCATGTTCACTAGAGATAAGTCTTGACACTCACTAAGGAAGACAACTTTCCAAGATTACTTGGGTACTCATTGTGTTATAATAACAATATCGACCTATGGTTTAACAAGGGGTATATCAGCTTTGAGAACAAGGAAGAAATGGTGATTATCCCTTTAAGAGATGGTAAGTTAGAACCCTATACTAATCCCTTAGGAGAGGAATTCCTCAACAAAATCTATGTGCATTCCATCAAAGATCCTAAGATAATTCATCCCACGAAGGGAGTCATCCAATTTGAAGATGCTCAGTCCTTGCGTGATACCACTAGTATGGCATGTGAAAACTGGGTACATGGGACTTATGAGTTGATTGGGAGGTAGTTGAGAGGATATATAACAAGGGTAAAATATGCACATTCAGTCAAGTGCCTAGGAGGAAAGAAGTTACCAAGTTACTCTAAAGGGGCATACCCTAAAGTATTCTTACGAGAAATGGAGGCCTAGTGGAAGAATGAGGATGAGATAAGGGGAATGATCAGTTATAACCTGCTTGGAACTACAACATGCTGGTGGGATACACATCGGTAGAGCCTCCTAGAATAGCATGAGGTAAGATTCACATTCTCTGTAAGGTTCTCTAGGAGTAACACGTCCACTATAATCCAAGACTACCATGGTAAAAAGACTACCTCATTTCATTTCCAAGCATGTGAGAAGGCCTGGATGGGAAGTGTAGAAGTGTTACCACCTTCATTATGGGTGCATAAGTTATATTCCTCCTTACAAGGATATGCACACAAATGGTATATTCATTTGGATATTTATCGTCAAACAGGTAATTGGCAGGAGTTTGCACCTGATCTCATTCAATATTTCAAGTATAGGAGTACAAAGACATCATTGGATAAGGTGTTGCAAGTAATCAAGCACCTTACGATGGGAGATGGTGCTATGGAAGAAGACATGATATTGGATTTACCAGGTGAGCCTTATTTAGAGACATGCCTCAATGAAGAATAATCAGAGGAAGTATAGCTTGAGCACGCATGCATGGAAAAGGAAAGTGGAAAAATGGTCTATGTAGTAGATGGTGAAAAAATGGAAAGTTTGGATGTTAAACATTTTGAAGGTACACACGAAGTCATAGATAGCACTAATGAGTGAGCACATTCCTACCATGAGCCCTTGAAAACAAAGAAGGTTAACATTGGGAAAGAGACAAAACCTAAGGAAGCTATCATTGGGGACTATTGGTCGGAAAAATAAGTTTCAAAGGTCATTGATATATTTTGTGAGTTCTAGTATTTGTTACCTCATGGGTACCATGAAATCAAAGGCGTCCACCATTCCTTGGGGAGATGAAGATCAAGTTGAAGGAAGGTGCACGCCTCATTTGGAAGAGGCCTTATCAGATGAATCTGAATTTATGCGTATGGGTCAAGGAGGAAATAGACAACATGATAGCATCTGGTATCATTGAGGCTATGGAAGAATCAGATTGGATAAGCCCAATGGTCATTAGTATAAATAATGATGCAATAATAAGGATCTGTGTGGACTACAGGGACCTAAATGTAGTATGTGTCATTGATCCTTTCCCAACCCCCTTTACTAAAGAAATTTTGGAGGGAGTAGCCAGTGCGAGGTCTACTCTTTCACGGATGGGTTCTTAGGGTATCACCAAGTCAGGATTGCAAAGGAAGACTAAAGAAAGAAAAATTTCACCACTGAATGGGGAAGTTTTTCCTACATGGTTATGCCTTTTGGATTGAAGAATGTGCCTATTGTGTTCTCGCACATCGTGGTACAAGAATTTCAGGACTTCATCCATAAATTTCTTCAAGTTTACCTGGATGACTGGATTGTATATGGGTTGATAAGAGACCATTGTGATAATTTGAGGTTGATGTTTGAGATATGTTGGTAGTTAATGATATCCCTCAACATTAATAAATGTGTCTTTGTTACTCGATTTGGAACCTTATTAGGTAATATTATATGTAAGGAAGGCTTACTAGTGGATCTTGGCAAATTTACATTTATTGTGGGATTAGGGGATCCTACTAGTCAAAGCGCAGTGCATGGATACCTTGGGCATATGGGGTACTACATGAAATTCATCAAGGGGTAGGCCAAGATTGCCACGCCCTTGGAGAAATTGCTAAAACACAAGAGTGCCTTTCATTGGGGAGAGGCACAGTAGAGGGAATTTGACACTTTGAAGGATAGGCTTGCTACTATACCCATACTATGTTTTCCTTATTGGGATAATCATTTCCATGTGTATGTTGATGCCTCAGGAATAGTTATGGGAGAAGTACTAGCACAACCCAGTCAGGGGATTGTTGATCATCCCTTGTGTTTTTCCAGTAGAAAATTGACACAAGCAAAGAAAAATTACACAACTACTAAGCGCGAGGCACTGTCAATGATCTATGCACTGCATAAGTTAAGGAAATATCTTTTGGCAACACCATTTATATTTTACACGGACCACATGGCATTGAAGTACTTAGTCAACAAGCCCATTTTGTAAGGACGCATATGTCATTAAGTCCTATTATTCCAAGAATTCAAGTTCACGGTAGTTGTAAAACCTAGAAAAATTAATTAAGGACCCGAGCACTTATCAAGGATTAACTCAGGAGGGCGCACAAAGCATTAAAGATACCATGCTAGATGCGTAAATGTTTAAGTTATGGCGCACGCCCTCAGACTTAGAAGATATTGTAGTATTCTTAAAAATGGGTGTGGTGTTGAATGGGATGAAGGCTATGGAGAGGAAGTAGCTAGCAAGTACAGACTAACTACACCCTACATGTTTATTAGTGGAGATCTCATAAGTTATGACATTATGAGGTTTGTGCGCCAATGCATATTAGAACATGTGTGTGTGGAAATTATGGATGAAGTGCATTGTGGGATTGTAAGATGACACTATGCAAGAAATGATACCACATGAAATATTCTACTTGCAGTGCTTTTGTGGGAAACCATCTACCAGATTGTATTGAGTTTTGCAAGGCATGCGACCTTTGTCAAGACCTTGGAAAACCTAGAAAGAGGGATGAAATTCCCTTATGACCAATTCCCTTGACGACCAATACCCAGTAATAACCATTTGAAAAATGGGCAATCAACTTTGTAGGGTCAATTTATCCAGCCACACGAAGGACTAGTTTGTGGTATATCATTACTTACACTGATTACCTGAAAATATGGGTAGAGGCAGTGCCTATGAAGGATTACACTATAGCAATAGCTTCTAGATTTTTATGGGAGAACATAATCAGCAGATATGGTTGTCCTTTAATATTAACCAATGATAGGGGTACACATTTCCTTGATGAAATGGTTAGGATTCTATTAGTAGAATTTATGGTGGCCCATCATAAGACTACCCCTTATCACCCTCAAGTGAATGGAACTATTGAGGCATTTAACAAAATACTAAGTCACATGTTGACTAATATCTGTGACGTCAGAAGACAAGATTGGGATGAAAAAGTATCAATTTTTCTATGGGCATACGTAAGAATCTACAAGAGGTTAAACAAGGCCACACCATTTCAATTGGTGTTTAGCTCGAGAGGTTGTTTTATGAGTTGAATTCATGTTACCATCGCTACGTATAATAGAGGTAGAAGGGTTAGATGATGAAAAAGTTCTGGAAGAAAGGATTGATAAGTTGATGTAGTTAAATGAAAGGTAATCACTTGTTAGATGGAGTCAGAAGAAAGAAAAGGAAAGACAAAAGGTATGGCATGATTGTCATATCAAGAACAAACAATTTGAGGTTGGGCATATGGTATTGTTGTATGATTCCAAGTTTCTGCACCATCCAGGGAATTTTAAAGTCCATTGGTTGGGACCTTACATCATCTTTTACATCCTTGATTTAGGTACTTTCTAGTTACAAGCACTAGATGGGATGAGATTACTAGGTCATTTCAATGGAAGTAGGCTAAAACCCTACTATAAATAAGCCTTCTTGGTGTTTGTAAATAAGGTAGTATTACTATTGAGCTTATAATTTCCCATTATTTATTTTTATTTTCTTGTGTTTCCCTTTCTCATTGCTTTTCATTTCCTTTTGTTTCATTTTACGCCTTGTTCTTTGGTAACCACATTATTTTCTAAGGTTGTGTATTCGTAGAGGACCGTGCATCTGTTTTTAGTATGGGCGAGTAATAAAAGAAAAGTATAAGCTAGTAGTAAAATTTAGGTGGACCAGTAAAAATAAGCACTTAAGAATGAGAAAGTGTGTGGGGAAATAGTGGATAATGAATTATGGTGTCAAGAAGGTTGTAACAAAGACCACGTACGAAGGATGAAGAGCGCAGGAACAACATGAGGTAAGTGAGGGAAAAAATTAGGTAAAGGACAGAATAAGTTCCTTCACGTTGTAGAGGCACGCATAAGATTCTTCGGTCAGATTGGATGTTTGCATTCTAGAAGGTTGTAGAGGGTTTTTCACGTAGGATTGGGCATGTGGGTAAGGGTGCTTAAAGTCAGCCTAGTGGAAAAATCTACATTTAATGTTAAGTACGTTGGTAGGTGGTATAGCATTTATTTTTGGAGGAGAGAAAAAAACTATAAATATGAGGTTGGGAAAGTCATTATTTTACCTTTATATTACGAAGTTGAAGCACTCTTGAAAACTAGGGCATTCATAGATATTTATGCAAAGAAGAATCCTAGAAATCTAAGTGCGTGACTAGAATAGATCTACAGACCAGAGTGGAAGGAGTACATGAGTGTGGGGAGAATTAGTTTTTAGTGTGCCATCTTGTGGAAGGTTTTCCTAGTTATATTTTTTCATCTAGGGCATGGAGATAGAAGGATTTCTTCCAGGAGTTGAGTTTCAAGATTGAGCAGAGTAAGGAGTTTTAAATTTTAAAAAAATAGAAAGAATGGCACCAAAGAAGGAGACTATTTCACCAAAGAAACAAGAAGGGCAAGGGAAAAGGAAAACAAACCACTACCATCGCAAGCTCCAATGAGGAATGGTATGTAGAAATGTAGTACCTAGATGGAGTGTTCTTTGGGAAACGAGTGGGTGTCACACTTGAGACAGATGACTGTGAGTGATTACAACCATCGCACAAGCACTACAGAGAAATAAATGGCGTTGGAGATGGTTCATCCAACTAACAAAAGGACACTAGATGGGATGCCAATTTACAATGATGAGGTGAAAGTAAAGTTGGAAAAGGCAGGGCTATTGCAACTATATGAGTTGTCTTATTTTGGTAAGCCTAACTGACTATATCAATGGTTGATGTCACATGTGCATGAATACCATTTCTACTTTGTAGGCCACAAGATGCGCATAACACCATAGTTTATATCCAAGTTCATTGGCCTAAATTTTGAGGGAGAATCCACAAATGATGATCCGAGTGATAAGGAGGCTATCATAGAAAAGGTAGTAACTTATGACTACAAAAAGGGTTAGAGATACTTTGACATCATGGAAATTCCATACCTTGTTATGAGGATGGTTGTGCGCTTGGTCTCACAAACTTAATGATCAATAAAGATGGACACAAGTGAACAAGGAATGGTTGAATATATGCCGAGAAAATATCGGAAGGGACCATGTCACAACCCTCAATTCTACACTGCTGACTATAAGGATAAGTCGTAAATGGTAGATAATCTATGAACCTTGTTACGTAGATGAGCATGCAGCTACCCACATGCTTTTATATCTTGAAAAGGATACACACACAGAGATGTGTGATTGCATGCACACCCACTCAATAGCACTCATTGATCGGTGTTTGTAAAGTTATTATCACTTATGACTTATTACTATTTTTTGGTGTTGAATGTATTTCTTTGGTTGGGAACAGTGATGCAGTGTGTGGTAGGTCTATTTTAATGATTGTTCTTCCTTACTAACCATTATGATTACACTTTATTGAATTAAATCCTTGATTGAGATTGTATTATTGATACTAAGAAATATAGATTTCAATAATCTATAATTAACTAATGTATTGTGTTGATTTTGATCATGGTGCATAAAAAGGTCTCCATTATGGTGTCGGTAATGCTGCAAAATATCTAAAGGCTTATATATATATTTTTAAAAAGGGGGGCTTTGCAAGAAAAATGGAGCAAGGTGGTGAAACTATCATGGTTAGACATGATTTCATATTGAATAGATTATCTAACAATAAATCAAAATGCAATATTTTATTAGGATTTCCTTATTGACATGTTTATGAGCTACATTTAGGCTCTTCAAGGTTAGTCTCACCTGACTAGTTGGACACACTAATGTCCAATAAGTATTGTTTGGTTATAAAACGTTACCTCCAATTACTTTTTATACATATTTTTGGGTGACCATTAATAGGTCAAAGATCGACCATCATGATATGGTAAAAAGAGGGGACTATTGTGAGTTCTTGGCACTTATGTTGTTTAATGAGAAGGTTATGTTTGGTAATATGGGATGAATCCCTAAGATAAGCACCCATGCAAAATTCTAAAGGGACTCATGTGGTAGATAAGAGTTATCATAGTTTATTAACAATTGATCAACAACCATGCTATGTCAAGGTTGAATTGTTCTATTTATTAAATAATAATAAAAATCAATTCAAAGGTTTTGTAATTGATAAGGTCGTATGCAAGTGGAATATGGGTTAAAGTATCAAACTCCATTGACATGGGAATTATTAAGGTGATTTCCTAAGAATATTATTTGATTAAACTTGAAATGCCTTATACCTTGTCATGCAAACTGCGATTGATAAATAAATCAAGTTTTAATATTCCTTGAATGGTGGGAAATATGGAAAATGGTGGTGGCATAGTTAATTGAGCCACTACGTGACCTGAAAATTTTATGAGGCATTAATTATCCTCAGAAATATCGCATCTCTCCTTGAAACCATACTTTGCATGAGAGAAGATGATTCATTCTGTTTATTCTAGTTTTCAGACTTGAAAATTTGAATAGAGAGGAAGTTAATGACAATTTAACTTTGACAAACATTTGGAGGAAACACACAATTCAGCTCCATTATTATGCATTCTAAGAAGCTATCTTTTAAAAAGAATTACATCACTTGTGCATATTGTAAATGTGGTGTTTGGTTATGAAATTTGTGGGGAGAAGTGCTTAAAAAATTAGAGTTCAACTTGGTAAATTGCTAGCGAGAGCATGTTAAAATCTCCAAGTTTTGGGTTCTCTTACATTGGGATTGAATAACTTGCTGAGATCTGAAAATTTTTAGGCATGGAATATTTCTACTCTTTCCTGTTAAAACTTTAAGAGCCTAGAATAAGTAATTGATTCCTTACTCTCTGTGTATGTTTTTGTGTGTGTTTGAAACTATTTTTATTGTGTTGATTCAGTTTTAAACATTACCTCTTTAGGGTAATGTTCATTCGATATCACACACATTTGGTTGTTACTTCTTCCTCTTGTATTGGATTCAAACCCTACAAAATTGAACGTATCTTGGGTTAATATATATTTCATTCTATATTAAACCCTTAGGGTTCTGTAAACATGGTTACGGTGGTATTATCATATTGGGGTTGTGTTAATTCTATTGCATGAAGGGAACTCTCTCTTAAATAATAGATTTTACTATCTTTCAAATACATAAATAAGACTCTACATTATGCTATCCTTGTTATTATAGACATGGGTTTTGATTGTGAGTTGTTATTTTTTTGTATGTATCTTTTCTTTCGAGATATGATGGGCTATTAGTTAGATTTTAATTGGAAACATGGTGGTTTGGTAAGGAGAGCCTTGCACAAATTTTAAGCCATAATATATGTTTTATTTGATTGCTTGGTAATATATATTGCTTGTATGTCTAGTCGACTTTTAAACATGGATAGATCCTAGGAAAACTGGAAATGGTTATAGCATTGTCTTTGGATTTGTGCTAATTTAAACCTATGAGTTAGGTGAAAATCGTGAGTGGTTAAGTATGGAATTGGGCATGAATGTCTTAGATGATGCTTAACTCTTCTATTTCTATTGTGTTGAAATATAAGAAGCCGGACGTTGTAAGAAGCATTCTTGGTTGCAACCTTTTGGAAGAAATAGGCTTCGAATTGGTTCTTAGTAGACAACATTGGTAACCAATTTTTAAAAATAAAAATAACATAATGAGGCTTGAACAACAATGTAAGCAACCTCTGTATTACTATTGATATATGATAACTTGAATCAAGTTTTCTCTATTCCATGTAACAAAGCATTACATTACGGTGCAAAATGAGCACTTAGCTCAAATACAAAAGGTAGGAATGCTCTGTGAGTTTCCTAAGAAATTAATAGGTATTCTAATAAGCACATGGTAAGAAGACCACAACATACTTATGAAGCACAAGGAACACTAAAATTTGTAAAGTTGGTTCTGAAGCAAGAAGTTTAAGTGATTATATTACTATTCGGTAAGGCATTAAACTAATGATAAGTTGATTGTAGCTTTAAATTGGAATAAGTAAAATGTGGATAGTTCATGTGAACTATGAGGATATTAAGGTAATAACACTTACCTTAAACTACTACTAATTTTTGTAATATTCGTTGTATAAATTTGCAGCAAAAGGAGGCTCTGTTTAGAGAAAATAAATCATGCATAAAAATATATCGTTTATAATACAATATTAGCATATATATATATATATGAATGATATTATAAAGAATGAAAAATGTATTTTTAGTATCTGATGTTCATCTTATATTGATTACATGTATCTACTAATTATCAGTTTGTGTGAGCAAATTGAATCACCTTAAGTTTGTTAAGTGGGTTGTATGTTGTATAAATGCCCCTCGGTTGGAGGATAACATGAGTTATATGAATTACTCGAGGGAATTATAAAGAAGGATTCGTTGTGAAACAACTCTTGAATTTTTAACTTCCTTTTTCCTTGTTAGGTAGTATAAAAATTTGTTCTTATCTTCTATAAGAATTAAGAGATGGGAATTTAGTCTGGTTGAATGAATTGGTTGTACCCATTATTATCTAGATTAGGAGTTGGGACTTATTTAGGAAAGTATGTTGGAATGGAACTTTTTGATTGTTATAGTTTTCTTCCTTCTAGTATCTTTATGTGGTAAGTTTGAGATTTTAAATTACCAATGATGGAAGATGCAATCAGTGATTATAATGATATATTGTATGCTTTCCTTTTTGCTTTCATTTTATGAAATTCATAGGGAATAAGGTACCAATTCTACTCCAAGTTTTCTTATAGTTGTAACATGGTGGAGTAAAGATGTTCCATGCCAGTTCAAGTTGAACTAACCATGTACATTTGTACATTAATATTTTTCAGCTACAAGTTTGATGGAGTTTCCTATGAGGTAGAAGGAAAAAGGATAACTTGACTTCATTGAATTGTTCGTAGAAAGTTACAAGAATGATAGGATTGAAGTAATTACCGATATGTAATGAGATAGAATGTGATCATATTTACTATGTTGTTAAGGATTCACTTATAAACTTTAAAAGGCCTTGAGCTATTGTAATCGATCCTTCTAATAGTCCTTGTTAGACTATATAAAAAAGGGGTGATTAATATCAAAGTTAACCTTTTGATAAAGGGAATAATGAGTTTTGTGTATATGACATACTCTGGATGGTTGAAATAAATTTATTGTTCACTACTCAGTATAATGCATGATGTCCTAGTATTTATTCTGGTAAATGAAGGAAATTACCTATTCTTGTTAAGGCTAATAAGCCTACTGTAATCTATGATTATCCTCAGTGGTTTGTGATTTCTTGTAATAAGGTATGTTGCTTGATATATATAATATGAGATAAAGAGGTATTCATATCCTTAAGATTTTGATTAAAAATTTAAGGATGGGCCTAATGTAGTTTTGTAATAGGATGGAAACAGGTAACTATGGAGTGATGTAAATGCAAACTATAAGATGATCTATAAACTAAGATGTAACTCTTATCTTCATATTAACTAGAATAAGGTTGAACTAACCATGCTAAAATGGAATTATAATACAATCGAGAAGGAAGAGTTATAAGTATACTGTATGAAATGCTAAACAATAGTGGAAGCATATGTTCATAAGTTAACTTATAAAGAAATCAATGCCAATAACATATTTACTATTGTATATATTAAAATAAATGAAAACTCTTGATTAAGTTTCCCCTAAGATTAAGAGGAGTTCTTAAGCTTGAATAAACTATTGGCATCAATAGTCTATGGTACTTGATAAAAGTATGAGTCATACTTAAATACTTAGTCTTATGTAAGTATATATCCCTAAGATATAAATTAAAGAAAACAAGGGCTTAATTGATTAAGCAGGGTAAGATTTTAATCTATAATGCTGGTCTTAGACCTGATTAGTATCATTCTCCATTTATAGTTAACTTGAGCATGAGACCTAGTAAGGTAATTAAGTGATACGGAGATTGAGGTCCTGGGATCAACTTAAACTAGATCTTCGGTACAACCCATTCATGGAGAAGGTGTCGTAAAACCTAGACTATTCTTAAATGATAATAATTACCTTGAAAACATTAGATACCATGTCCCATACCGGTTTCTTGGTGGACTAACTCATTGTAATTGCTACACAGTCGTATCCCTATAACGACAGATGTCATTATTAGGATACTATTGTTTAGCAGTTGTACCGAGTTGTCTCATCAAGAGGATGGAGTGTGGCACAGTGTTGTCTTAAGTACAAACCTTGATAGAGTTACAAAAATAGATTAGACCTCCTGGGTACACACCCTTATATCAACTTATGATGGCTACGAGAAGGAAAGTGGTCAAGTAACAAGGTGAATTGTTACGAAAATACTTACTTTCCCATAGACATCATAGGATGACATAAAGGTACGTCTTTGTGTAGGTTAAATTAGATTTGTGCCTTATTCAAGACTTGTAGCTATTTACAACATTAACATTTGTGAATCCATATAACTGAATAAGTTATTAAGGTGAAACAACAATTTCCTAATGACGAGTGTGTCGTCATGGAATTGAGCATGGCATACATGACTCAGAAACTTTATGTAAAGTGGTGTAAGCTATTGATTACACTGTCGATATTTCACCATTATCTAAGCTATGAGATGCATGTGGATTTCATAGGTGGAACCCATGTACACACTTAAGGGTTTTCACTTATATATCATATCTTGTTAAAGGAGAACCATAGGGATACATTTTATGTATGGCTCATACAGAGAAGTGAGGGAGAATGAATAAGTTCAGTATTCTCTCATACAACTGCACATGGTTCATGATAGTTATTGAAAATGGATTGCATTAAGGTTTATGTAGATTTAAATATATGGGTGTTTAAATCAGCTGCATAAAGTTTTTTTTTAAAAAATATCTAGATTTGAAGTGACAAAAAGTGGTTGTTACATTTTGGTATCAGAGTTGAAGGTTGCAACTCTTGGACTTAATGGGTCCTTATGCTAATGGAAATTCTTATTTTGTTTTCAGAAGAACAATGGATATGAGAAGGATGTAATGTGAAGAAAGAATCGGATCAGATTTTTCTTCAGGCTCAACAGTGCAAAAGTTAAACAAGATTCTAGCAATCCTTCAGTATGCCCGAAATAGATAGTTGTCTTGGAGCATCTGGTGATGGGTGAAAATGAAAAGTTGGATAAAGGATGACTTGAATTTGTTAGTAAAAAAAACAGGAGTTCTTTGATTGTGGAACTGACCAATGGTGACAAGAATTGGACTTACAAATCCAAAGATGAGTTAAACCCAAAATTGGGAGACACATGGGATAAACATGGACCTTTTTCTGATAAGTTGGTATTTAGGAAATCCAATAGGCTAAAACCCAATCTATAAAACATTCCAAATTATAAACATAAGAAAAATCATAAGAGTGTTAACTTTCTTTCATCATTGAATGCTAAGAAAATGTGGTGGAAGAAACATAACAGGGAAATATGTTCTGCCAGAAATATAAATGCACAAAAGCTTGCTGTGATAACTTATAAGAAAAAGCATAATACTATTGCAAATAACAAGATCATACTCGGTCAAACAGTCCTGGTAGAGGATGTTTCTCGTGTGGTAGTGGGAATTATGCTAGCCATTGTCCTTTAAGGAATATGATCAAGCATCGATTGATGATGCAAGATGAAAAGACAAACAACAAAGGAAAGAAACAAGTATCCTTAGCAGAACGTTGGGGAAGTTGTGAGGGAATTCCCTAAAGTTATTATAGTATAATGCTAAGAAAAATGGGGTTGTTGTATTTAATGGATAGTTGTCCACTAATTTAGAAATGAATTTTCTTTGAAATATGGAAGAAAAATTGCTTAAATCTCAGACCTATGTTTGATAACGTAGCAAGGATTAATCTTCCTCTCCTTAGCTATTTCATTGGAAAACTATTCTGTGACTTCTATTTGTATAGAAGAATTTCTATGTTTTTGCTGCATTGTGTACTTTTGATGATCTTGATAAATCCATATGTTGGTGTATGATTTCTTGTCTCGTCAAGGCTATCTTATTTACAAAATCTCTATTCTGTCCTAGAGCTTAGAGGAATTTAACTTTTTATGTTTTCTAGCTTGACCATGTCGACCTTCTAAATGGTTTTAGTCATCATACTAACGATAGTATGGCAAGTAAACAGTTTCATATCAAACCCATAACTTATTGGATAGGCTAAGTAAATCCTTGTGTGGTTGGATGGTTCTTGGGGTTTTTTGCTAATTTCATTCATTCAGTGAGTTTTAAAAGCAACACCTATTTAAAAATAATAATATAATCAATTAACTATTCCCATTATATGCATAGGCTAATTGACGACCTCCACTTCGTGGTTATTGTATGATTCTTATTACTCTTGATGATTGAACAACATGTGGAAACACTATTGGCTGGGTTAATTGGTTTAGTAAAATATTAACCAGCTTCAAGATATGAAGGTTTGGTTAGGAAAGTGAGAGTATTATGGGAGCTAGATTAATCTCCAATTCCACCCTCATTGTATAACAAAAATTATACTAGTGATTCCACTAGAATGTTGACATCTAATTTATGTGGGATTCAATTCAGGTAGTTTTGTATATTTTTATATATTCTTCTCGGATGGGGTTCAAGGCTAGCATATTGTTTAAGCTTTAAAGAAATGCGTGGGGTATTTTCTATTCTTACCAATTCAAAACCACACTAAATCTATATATGTATTAATATAGAGAACATTGGGTTAGGAAATAAGTTGTTTCCACTTGAATATTTACCCAAAATTGGTTTATCATTAAAAGGAAGATGTTATTCTCTTTCAAAGGGATTAAGGGGACTTTATACCTTCCCTGTGTTTCAAATCTATTTTTGGACCTATAACCTGTTAGGAGTAATACAAATTTTCTGGTAGGAATGAAATTCGTAAGATGGGTTTGGGTGTTCATTTAAAATCTTTACCTTCTAGTGATACTTGGAATCAAATGACCCGGAGATTATATATGACCTTTATAAAATATTGATTGGGTTTTGATTGATTCTAGACTTAAAAGAGAATGGGAAAATTCACAAAGTGATTACAATATGTGGTGTTTTAACAATATTCGTTCAATCATATGTGATGGAAATGATAAATATTGATTATTGTCAATATGGGTTCATCTTTTTATTTGAGACTTGTAGAAATAGAAACTTCACAATTTATTGGGTAGTCAATGTGATTTATATGTATATAAGCACCTGTTATGAGTAAAAAGAGTAAGATGTGTCAAGGTGGCAAGATTTATTGATATACAAAATACTTAAGTTATAATTGAACGAATGATTGATTGATTGTATCTTTCTTATAAATTAAATACTGAGAAGTTATGATCTTATAATATGAAGTTTTTGACAGGGTGGGCACATTTTAAAATATTGTTTAAGTTTGGATGATCCAATCCAAATACGTGACTGAAAAGAAGACACTTAGTCATTTGTATCACCGATGCCTGATTATATTTAAGAACTCATAACCTCGTATGAGGTGAATGTTTGGCTATGTATGTGTTCTTTATCTTATGATATAGCTAAGTAGGAATTATATCATAAGGGATGCTTAATTTATACCAGTTGTAAAGGAAGACTAAGGAGGTATGTGCTTACATATATATATATATATATATATATATATATATATATATATATATATATATATATATATCAAGTTTTGGTTGTAACCTTACTTGAATTTGGATTTTATTATGACTGAATTTAATGGTAAGTAACTCAATTTTATGGGTTGGAATAAAATATTATGTAAAAATATATGTTGAGTTATGAAGTATAAATTGTCTTAACTCTCATAAGTTATTACAGTATATAACTCAAAGATTTACACCCTGTTGAGATATTTATTGACTAACAAGAAACATACTTCTAACTTCTGGACTGGATATAATGATATAAGGAAATAGTATGGGCCTATAGTGCTATGACCTTATTATTCCAATTTGAACTCCTCTTGAGTTGATGGTAATCAATTATGTTTGAATGGATGTAGTTATGTTATTAAAATGGGCTAAATATAAAACTATAACAAGTTGGGCTTATATGACAGTAGTATTAATATCCTAATACTGACATCACTTGGGTTAATTAGTGATCAATTTTATTTGATTAGATTGCTTAAGTTTTATCTTAAGTAGAGACCTATCTAGTTCAAATAGCAAATTTCTTGATATTTTGGATGCTTTAAACATTGTTTTTGAGTAAATATTTTGTTGGTTGTCAAAATCTTGGCATACTTGATACTATTTCAATTAAATTGTGGCTTTAATGACAAGTCTTTTGTCATAATTCAGACTAAGTGATTGGATAAGAATTTGTTACAACTACTTAATTTAGATTACACTTATGAAAACTGTAGATTTGAAAGGAAAATATTGACTGTTTTTTCTAGATTTTTGAATAGACCTGTGTGTGATTGTTCCAAATTTGACTAATAGGATAGAAATAATTAGGATGATGATTCATTAAGAGGGGAGGAATGTAACAACCCTCAATTCCACACTACTGGTTGTAAAGATAAGTCATAAATGGTAGATAATCTATGAAGACAGGGGTATGAACCCTGTTGTGTAGTTGAGCATGCAACTACCTGCATGCTTGTATATCTTGAAAAGGATACACACACAGATGTGTGATTGCATGCACAACCACTCAACATCGCTCATCGACCGGTGTTTGTAAAGTTCTTATCACTTATGACTTATTACTATTTTACTTGGTGTTGAATGCATTTCCCTAGTTGGTAACAGTGATGCAATGCATGGTAGGTCTGTTTCAATGATTGTTCTTCCTTACTAACCATTATGATTACACTTTATTGAATTAAATCCTTGATTGAGATTGTATTATTGATACTGAGAAATATAGATTTCAATAATCTATAATTAACTAATGTATTGTGTTGATTTTGATCAGGGTGCATAAAATGGTCTCCTTATGGTGTCGGTAATGCTACAAAATATCTAAAGGCTTATATATATATATATATATATATATATATATATATATATATATATATATATATATATATATATTATATATAAAATATATTTAAAAGGTGGGATTTGCAAGAAAAATCGAGCAAGGTGGTGAAACTATCATGGTTAGACATGATTTCATATTGACTAGATTATCGATAATAAATCAAAACTCAATATTTTATTAGGATTTCCTTATCGACATGTTTATGAGCTACATTTAGGCTCTTCAAGGTTAGTCTCACTCGACTAGTTGGACACACTAATGTCCAATAAGTATTGTTTGGTTATAAAATGTACCTCCAATTAATTTTTATACATATTTTTGGGTGATAATTAATAGGTCGAAGATCGACCATCATGATATGGTAAAAAGAGGGGACTATTGTGAGTTCTTGGCACTTATTTTGTTTAATGAGAAGGTTATGTTTGGTAATATGGGATAAATCCCCTAAGATAAGCACCCATGCAAAATTATGAAGGGACTCATGTGGTAGATAAGAGTTATCACAGTTTATTAACAATTGATGAATAACCATGCTATGTCAAGGTTGAATTGTTCTATTTATTAAATAATAATAAAAATCAATTCAAAGTTTTTATAATTGATAAGGTCGTATGTAAGTGGAATATGGGTTAAAGTATCAAAATCCATTGACATGGGAATTATTAAGGTGATTTCCTAAGAATATTATTTGATTAAACTTGAAACACCTTAGAACTTGCCATGCAACCTGCGATTGATAAATAAATCAAGTTTTAAATATTCCTTGAATGGTGGGAAAGATGGAAAATGGTGGTGGCATAGTTAATTGAGCCACTACGTGGCCTGCAAAAAATTTATGAGGCATTAAATATCCTCGGAAATATCACATCTCTCTTTTAAATCATATTTTACATGAGAGAAGAGGATTCATTTGGTTCATTATAGTTTTTCAGACTTGAAAAGTTGAATAGAGAGGAAGTTAACAATGGTTTAACTCTGAGAATCATTTGGAGGAAACACAAACTTCAACTCCAGTCTTATGCATGCTACGAAGCTATCTTTTTAAAATAATTGTAGTCACTGTGCATGCTGTCAATGTGGAGTTTTGTTACAAAAGTTGTGGGGAGAAGTGCTTTAAAAATCAAAGTTCGACTTGGTAAATCGTTGGCAAGAGCATGTTAAAATCTCTAGGTTTCAGATTCTCTTGCATTGGGCTTGAATAACTTGCTGAGATCTACAAATTTTCAGGCATGGAATATTTCTACTCCTTCATGTTAAAACTTTAAGAGCCTAGAATAAGTAATTGATTCCTTACTCTCTGTGTATGTCTTTGTGTGTGTTTAAAACTATTTTTATTGTGTTGATTTAGTTTTAAACATTTACCTCTTTAGGGTAATGTTCCTTATGCTATCACACACATTTGGTTGTTACTTTTTCCTCTTGTATTGCATTCAAACCCTACAAAATTGAACGTATCTTGGGTTTATGATAATTTCATTGTATATTGAACCCTTAGGGTTGCAAACATGGTTATAGGGTATTATCATATTGGGGTTGTGTTAATTCTATTGCATGAAGGGAACTATCTCTTAAATAATAGATTTTACTATATGTCAATTACATAAATATGACTCTACAGTATGCTATCCTTGTTATTGTAGACGTGGGTTTTGATTGCGAGTTGTTATTTTGTTGTATGTATCTTTTCTTTCTGAGAAATGATGGGATTTTAGTTGGGTTTTAATTGGAAACATGGTGGTTCGGTAGGGAGAGCCTTGCACAAATTTTAAGGCATAATATTTTTTTTATTCGACTGTCTGTTAATATATATAGTTGTATGTCTAGTTGACTTTTAAACATGGATAGATCCTAGGAAAAATGGAAATGGTTTTAGCATTGTCTTTGGATTTGTGCTAATTTAAACCTATGAGTTAGGTGAAAATTGTGAGTGGTTAAGTATGGAATTGGGCATGAATGTCTTCGACGATGCTCAACTCTTCTAGTGCTATTGCGTTGAAATATAAGAATCATGATGTTGTAAGAAGCATTATTGGATGCAACCTTTTGGAAGAAACAACTGGCTTCAAATTGGTTCTTAGTAGACAACATTGGTAACCAATTTTTAAAAATAAAAATAACATAATGAGGCTTGAACAACAATGCAAGCAGCCTCTGTATTACTACTGATATATGATAACTTGAATCAAGTTTGCTATGTTCCATGTAACAGTAATTGCATTACCTATAATGCAAAATGAGCACTTAGCTCAACTACAAAAGGTAGGAATGCTCTGCGAGTTTCATAAGAGTAATAATAGCTATTTTAATAAGTGCATGGTAAGAATACCACAACATACTTATGAAGTGTAAGGAACAATGAAATTTTTAAAGCTAGTTCGAGCAAGAAGTTTAAGTGATTATATTACTATTTAGTAAGGAATTAAATTAATGATAAGTAGATTGTAGCTTTAAATTGGAATCAAAAATGTGGACAGTTCATGTGAACTACGAGAATATTAAGGTAATAACACTTACCTTAAACTACTACTAATTTTTGTAATATTCGTTGTATAAATTTGTAGCGAAAGGTGGCTCTGTTTAGAGAAAATTAATCATCCATAAAAATATATCGTTTATAATACAATATTAGCATATATATATGAATGATATTATAAAGAACGAAAACTATATTTTTAGTATTTGACATTCGTCTTATATTGATTACATGTATATATTAACTATCGGTTTTGCGGAGCAAATTGAATCACCTTAAGTTTGTTAAGTGGTTTGTATGTTGTATAAATGCCCTTCGGTTGGAAGATAACATGAGTTACATGAATTACTTGAGGGAACTAGAAAGAAGGATTCGTTGTGAAACAACTCTTGGATTTTGAACTTCCTTTTGCCTTGTTAGGTAGTATAAAAATCTGTGCTTATCTTCTATAAGAGTTAAGAGATGGGAATTTAGTCCGGTTGAATGAATTGGTTGTACCCATTATTATCCAAAATAGGAGTTGGGACTTATTTAGGAAAGTATGTTGGAATGGAACTTTTTGATTTTATAGTTTTCTTCCTTCTAGTATCTTTATGTGGTAAGTTTGAGATTTTAAATTACCAATGATGGAAGATGTAATCAACGATTATAATGATATATTGTATGTTTTCCTTTTTAATTTAATTTTATGAAATTCATAGGAATAAGGTACCAATTCTACTTTAATTTTTCTTATAGTTGTAACATGGCGAAGTAAAGATGTTCCATGCCGGTTCAAGTTGAACCGAGTATGTACATTTTTACATTAATATTTTTCAATTGCGGGTTTGATGGAGTTTCCTATGAGGTAGAAGGCAAAAGGATAACATTACTTCATTGAATTGTTTGTATAAAGTTACAGGAATGATAATATTGAAGTAATTACCAATGAGTAATGAGACAGAATGTGATCATATTTACTATGTTGTTAAGGATTCACTTATAAACTTAAAAAGGCTTTGAGCTACAGAACTCGATCCTTCTAATAGTCCTTGTTAGACTATATAAAAAAAGGGATGATTAATATCAAAGTTAACCTTTGATAAAGGGAATGATGAGTTTTTGTATATGACATACTCTAGATGTTTGATATAAATTTATTGTTCACTACTCATTATAATGCATGATTTCTGACATTTATTCTGTAAATGAAGGAAATTACCTATTCATGTTAAGGCTAATAATCCTACCGTAATATATGATTATCCTCGGTGGTTTGTGATGTCTTGTAATAAGTTATGTTTCTTGATATATATTAATATGAGATAAAGAGGTATTCATATCCTTGATATTTTGATTAAAAATTTACGAGATGGGCCTAATGTATTTTTGTAATGGGATGGAAACAGTAACTATGGAGTGATGTAAATGCAAACTATAAGATGTTTTATAAACTAAGATGTAACTCTTATCTTCATACTCACTAGCATAAGGTTGAACTAACCATGCTAAAATGGAATTATAATATAGTCAAGAAGGAAGAGTTATAAGTATAAAGTATGAAATGCTAAACAATAGTGGAAGCATATGTTCATAAGTTAACTTATAAAGAAATCAATTCCAATAACATATTTACTATTGTATATATTAAAACAAATGAAAGCTCTTGATTAAGCTGCCCCTAAGATTAAGAGGAGTGCTTAAGCTTAAATAAACTATTGGCATCAATAGTCTATGGTACTTGATAAAAAGTATGAGTCATACTTAAATACTTAGTCTTATGTAAGTATATATCCTTAAGATATGAATTAAAGAAAACAAGGGCTTAATTGATTAAGAAAGGAAGATTTTAATCTGTAATGCTGGTCTTAGACCTTATTAGTATCATTCTCCATTTACGGATAACTTGAGCATGAGACCTAGTATGGTAATTAAGTGATACGGAGATTGAGGTCCTGGGATCAACTTAAACCGAATCTTTGGTATGACCCATTCGTGGAGAAGGTGTCATAAAACTTAGACTATTCTTAAATGATAATAATTACCTTGAAAACATTATATACCATGTCCCATAGCGCTTTCTTAGCAGACTAACTCTTTGTAATTGCTACACAATCGTATCCCTATAATGGTGGATGTCATTATTAGGATATTGTTGTTTAGTAGTTGTACCAAGTTGTCTCATCAAGAGGCTGGAGTGTGGCATGGTGTTGTCTTAAGTACAAACCTTGATAGAGTTACAAAAATAGATTGGACCTCCTAGGTATGCACCCTTATATCAACTTATGATGGCTATGAGAAGGGAAGTGGTCAAGTAACAAGGTGAATTGTTACAAAAACACTTACTTTCCCATAGGAATCATAGGATGACATAGAGGTATGTCTTCGTGTAGGTTAAACTAGATTTGTGCCTTATTCAAGACTTGTAGCTATTTACAACATTAACATTTGTGAATCCATATAACTAAATAAGTGATTAAGGTGAAATGACAATTTCCTAATGATGAGTGTGCCATCATGGAATTGAGCATGGCATACATGAATTAGAAACTTTGCACAAAGTGGTGTAAGATATTGATTACACTGTCGAGATTTCACCATTATCTAAGCTGTGAGATGCCTGTGGATTTCATAGGTGGAACCCAGGTACACACTTAGGGGTTTTCACTTATATATCATATCATGTTAAAGGAGAACCATAGGGATACATTTTATGTATGGCTCATACAAAGAAGTGAGGGAGAACGAGTAAGTTTAGTAGCCTCTCATACAACTACACATGGTCCATGACAGTTATCAGATATGGATTGCATTAAGGTTTATGTAGATTTAAATATATGGGTATTTAAATCAGGTGCATAAATTTTTTGTTTAAATTCTCTAGATTTGAAGTGAGAAAAAGTGGTTGTTACAGACCATATTTAACTTGTCCACCTTTATTGCAGATGAAATCATAAGTAGCACGCATGAAGGAGAGAAGATACTATTCGGCAACTTCCTCCTCACCATCATCTTCTCAAAAATTAGAGTACCGATGGGACAAAAATTTTGTTTGGGAGTATCCAAAAGAGGACTCCTTGCCCGCAAAAAGGTTTGAGAAGTACACTTTTGAAACCATGACAGTCGCTCACAAGGTGTGCCTAGAGAAGTGGCAGGCATCATTAAGGATTTGGTTGAGCAGAATTGGAGTGAAGCGTGGATGAAATTTTGAAGGAGATGGAAGAAGAAACTATTGGGAAATAATATGGCAACATGGGTGGGTATCCCAACTTAGTTGTAAGCTTCCCAAAAGTTGCACAAATAGGAAGGAAAGGCGTAGTGATAACACAAGGGAAAGGAATGGGATATATTAATGATCTAAGAAAAGTGTTATGCACATACTTCCAAAGCACCATACTAATAGAACAACTCCTAGATATGTCTTCGTTTGATGAAGAAGGCACATATCCCCAAACCAGAAGATGTTATCTTAGGAATTTGAGTCCCACGTGGATGAACTTGAGTTTGAAGTAAGTCAGGGAGTGTTGTTGAAGGTGCCAGAAAAAAATAAGTTAATCCCTTGGTGAATGCTCAACAATTATCAGATGAGTAGGTCTAGCAACATGCTAAACAAAGTTTCAGTTGAGATTGAGGCCAAGACTATTCGGAAGAAATGATAGAGTGAGATTCCTGGAGGAGGAATTGGAGAAGAAAAAAAGGATCTCACTAAAAAGAGCAAGGACTTGAAGTAGGAAGATCTTTAGTACATTAGAACAAGAAATTTTTTATTTTTTATTTTTTTGATAGATACATCCTAGTTCTAAATACATAATTTAGAACTCTCGAGATCATAACAATCATTCCTATAACAGATAACCATATGCAGCTGTGATGACTTAGAGTACCTCCGATCTATTCATTCCATGACTCGGTAATCTACCGATCTATTCATGAGTATCTAAGAGTTGGCATTTTTATTTTAACACATCACTCTTGCGGTTCTCTTCCCTAATCTGGGATTCAGAATGCTTTGTCCAAGGAACCTATCTGAATAATTGTTACCATTATTCATCGGCATCTCATCCCTCGGACTAGGTGACATAGGACAAACGTAATCAATCAGCTTGCGATACTTTGGCCAAAGATTTGAAACATATTGCTTATGTCTCGTATTCCTTGATGGCATACTCATCAATCTAGAATACGTCCTTCACCCCATTCCTATGTTATGTAGAATGTCTTATACTAACTTACATCGAGCTCTCCCTCCCAAGTTATTCACTCGGAATGGAGTTAATAATATGACAATGATATAAGGATGTTCTCAAGGACTAGGGATACGGCGACATCTTGGGTCAACCCTTGTTAACCCCATGTGTCAAGGTACCCCGAGTCTCCAGGGCAGCCTCATATCATGACCACATTCCTAACCAGTCCCAGAGTAAAACTTGTTTGAGTTTAAGGTGTAAATCTTAACGATCAATGCAAAGGGTGTCGCCATAAGTCACCTGCATTGTTGTATCTTTGAGAAGATCCTAATCTTCTCGAAGGTACAACCCTGCAGTTGACTTGTGCCATCAACCTTCAAATCCACCTCGAAAAGATCTACTTAACTTTAAGGTGTTACTTACGTTGAGTTAAAGTTATACTTTAAGACACTCCTTTTAGGGTAGTCTTTTCCCAACCCCTGGGTTCCTCACCTTAGAATTTCCTTTCTTATTAAGACCCATTTCACAAAGAGAAGTTAATAAGATTTGAGGTCTCATCAAGGAGTTCTTTGATACACAATAATCTAAATCAACGAAATTGGGCAGTAGCCTAAATCTTCACATAAGGTTGCTAACCATACCCTTTTAGGTTTATATCAGTTCTCAAAACTGAAATATATCTTACTTATTAGTATTAAGATATAGTGATTTAAAATCAAATTAAACGTTGTCTTGACTTAGATCATGATTAGGGAGCAATAATTTATTCAGCCCGTTCAGCTTCCTGTTGAGGTTTATTTTAACCTTAGCTTCTCGAAAGACAGTGATCTAAATTTCAATTTAGCTTTAGATAGAACATAACAGAACTACTAAACATTCACAAGTATTCAGTCACATAATCTTTGCAAAGCTTACTTAGAGAATCCCAAATGTCTCCAAGGTATACAATAATAACAATGCTCTTAAAATCATTCGAACCGAAGAAGTTCAATCCATCAAGATACGAATGCAAACACATAAGTAACAAATACCTCATTTCATTCATTTCTAAGCTAATCAAATACATTTTATGCATTCAGCATATTTGATACAATACTCAACAACAAAAGAACATCTTTCTTCAAGTAGTACATTTAGAGAATCAAGTTGGAATTCATCATAAAACCAAATTAAACAATCTGAACATCATATCAGATCTGCATGCCTTTACCACTTACGGCAACCATCTACAAAAATTGTCAATATGGGTCGGTTCGGTGAACCCGAGCATGATAAGCACTAATTCTTAAAACAATTGCAATCCACCAATTGTTCTCATTAAACAACTTTGTTTATATGAAATCATTTCTTCAAATTCAAACTTAAATCAGGCTATTCATCCTATATGTTAGAGACTAAGAACATATGAATACAACCTTTCTAAGACAACAATACTCCTACAAGAATGTTTCTAACAATTTCTCAAAGGCAGTTAAAACATTCAACAAGCTCACTGTCTTAATTCTTTTATCATCATAACACATTTCAATGGTATTGACAAGTATACCTATTTATACAGCAACACACATTTTATACCAGTCTCTCCATACAATACCATAGTTTATTCTTGTTATGCCCTTACCGTAGAGATCGCAAAAGGATGCAAGAAGAAAGCACACAAGGTTTCCTGACTAGGAGAGAGAGAATTTTCCTATTCAACTTATTATACATCAACATATAAATTACAGTCTAGAAGAAAGAAACAGAGTCAATCAGATTCCTAAATCATAATGTTCTGGACTGTACCGACTCCTTTAGAATAATGCAAATACATTTACGCATGTGACTAAACAGTCGAGATTACAAGAAGAACTACAGTTCCATCTAAATCCAATTATAAAAATCACCTGTAGCTATTAAGCAATACAAGAGCTCTCGCGACAAGCAATAGTAAGTAATCCAACCATAACAGACTCAACAATTATTTTTTTCATATCATTCATCAACATGAATATACCCATCGCCATTGTTTAACAGAGCACAGCTAGGAGCTTTTTATCACAGTCAGCCACGAGACTAGATAACACTTAAAACAAATGACGTTCCATATGCAAATACAGTGATATTCACACTAAGTCTAAACACAAACATGCACAGCTTCATTCAACTGAATCTAATCTCTATGAATGTACAACAAGGACTTTACAGAAGTCACCTCCATTTCATAAGCTCATCCAAGTTTTAACCTAAGTAGAGCCATCCCGTAAACACATCAGGGCTTCAACAGGAGTCGAGTTCACATGGAAATACTGCAAGGGCTCCAACGGAGTCGTATCCAACAAGAACTCACAGCCGGGTTAAGATTAAAGTCGAATTCATACGAAAACATTCAAGGACTCCAACTGAATCAATATCAATAGTCTACACAACTAAACTTCTACAGAAGTCGATTACAAGATACATATTAAGGATTCCAACAGAATCAATATCAATAAGTATTCACAACTAAGCTTATACAGAAGTCGAAACACTAGTTACATTTCAAGGACTCCAACTGAGTCAATACCAACCGTATTCACAACTAAGCAACAATATTCACAACTGAGCAACAATATTCACAACTAAGCAACGTATTCACAACGAGCAATAATATTCATGAATTCAACAACAAAGCAACAGTATTCACAACTAAGCAACAATATTCATAACTAAGCTTAGACAGAAGTTGAAATACAAGATACATTTCAAAGACTCTCACTGAGTCGATACCATCAGTATTCTCAACTAAACAACAACATTCAAAACTAAGCTTAAGCAGAAGACGAAAACATATGAAACATTAAAAGGACTCCCACTGAGTCATTTTCATATATAATCCCTGAAAACTTTCAACGGAAACTAACCCAAAATTGCTAACACAGTAAGGATTTCTACAATAGTCACATTCAAGTAGTATAATCACAGCAAGCATTCCAACCAAAAGGAACTTAAAGTATTCTAGCAAGATTCAATAGGATTCAACAACAATAAAAGCACGTGGTCTCAAAATCGAAATGAAACCAAAAGGAAGAATAAATACAGTAACCATTCCAACAAGGTCTTCTAAAAATCCGAGATTCCTAATTCCACAGGAAAAGAAGAACCAATACATTGCTTCAAACCAACTGAACTGAAATCACCTAAATAGAGTTGTTTTAATGAAAGCATTTGGAGTAAAGCAAGATTTTTAAAAGTCAGGGCCTATCATGCCTGGTAATGTCGCTTTAAAAATCTGAAGAAGACCTCTGAATGTGCTCGCAGCCTTCTCCTCTTCTTCCATGATAGATTCAACAACAATAATTTGTTACCCTCATGTCTTATAAACTTTCCCGACGAGAGAAAAAGAGCTAGTTATTCTCATAGTTGCCATGCAACACCAAGTAGACTGGTTCGAAGAACCAGTGATCAAACAGAGAGAAAAACGGAGCGTATGGAAAACCAAACAACCAACTAGTTTTCCATTTGCATGCCTTCCCGAGCAATCCGTGCTCGGGAACCGAAGTTCATCAATGACATTAACTCCAAGATTCCCGCCCAATCTCCATTGCCACCGACCGCCATAGTTGGTGATTGACAAATGCAAACAAAAGACCATTCCCAGATTTGGCGACTCTGCCACGTCGGTCTCAATAGATATTTACAACCTCCACCAAATCCCAAGTCCTTCATCCTTATCCACCTCATAAATGCCATAGAAACTACCGCCCATGGCTCGCACCCCTTCATAGGTCCCCCTTCATCCATGATCATTAGTTAGGTTAGAAACATAGGTTAGATCATAAGGTAATACTTTAGTCTTACTTCCATAGTGCTAGGTGGCTAACCTTAGGAACATTTAGCTTATAGTTTAGGGCTAGGTTAGATTACTAATAATTTAACCAATAGGTTATAGTTTAGGTTTAGGTTATTAACCTTAATAAATCCAGTCTAGGTCTCACAAGTAGGACCGATCGTATTAGAACCAACAGGTATAACATTCCCGAAATGGATTCTATCCGTATTGATAAATAAACTTGCAGAATACCCGAGAACATATTACGGCTTAAGGTCTAGGCCTTCCTATATTACGATTTGGAACCAATTTTCATTTAACAAGATCAACTTGAGTTAACTCTGAATTGCTCATTCAACACATTCAGACCTTGCAACTTTCGTAAGGTCTATAATTTTTGTTCATCTAGAATAAACTTAAAACATCTCTTGGATCAATGCCACTGATCCAAGGCTGAGTCATAAAGATGGGTAAATCCACAATTCATCCCGAAATCAGATTGAACTCAGGTGCTAAAAATGAAAGAAATAAAAGAGTCCAAGCATATCCTGACTCAGTCAAAGATCTTCAAGAGCAAAGAAGATACAATCCATATCAAGCATGACTTCACAATCAAAGGAACACATCCTTATACAGAAGAAATCATATATCAACACTTGAATGCTCAGGAGGAAGTAACAATAGTTCAGGGTGTTACATGCTTCCCTCCTAAAAGATTCATCGTCCCGATGATTACATATTTGATTTACCTTCAGGTCAACCAATTTATTAGTTCACAATACAATAAGACTATTTCCAACTTGAATAGTTCCAGAAATCAATGTCACGATACATTTTATTCAGCCTGAATAATGTTTTCCTCAATCTGGCTTTCATATAGACATGAAAAAGATAAGTTCATAAAAAAATGTTTTGTCAACAGATTTCATTCTATTGAAAAAGAAAAGGAAAAGCAATTTTCATCTCTTCCAGATTTTCCCAAGTTGCACTTTCTTCGTTAAACTGGTCCCACTGGACCTTACATTGTTGTATTTCACGATTTCTCAAATGCAATTGGCGAGTTTCCAGCACTCGTGTGGGTTTAACCATGATTATTCCTGGGTCTTGGACCTACAAGGAATTCCAATTTAAGACATGTGACAAATCTGAAACGTATTTCTTAAGCAAAGAAATATGGAAAACATCATGCATGCGAGACAAAGTAGGTGGTAATGCTAATCGATAAGCTACAGGATTGATTATTTCGACAATTTCGAAAGGTCCCATGTAACGAGGTGACAACTTGGCAGCCTTGCCAAAAGTTATAGAACTCTTTCTGGGTTTAACACGAAGAAAAACCTTCTCACCAAGCTCAAACCTTCGATCAACCCACTTAAGGTCAGCATAGCTCTTCTACCTATCTACTGCTTCCTTTAATCGTTCACGAATCAACTTAACTTGTTGTTCCATTTCAGTGAGGATCTCTGGTCCAATTACCACTCTATCCTCAATACTATCCCAACTAACAGGGGTTCTGCACTTCCTTCCATAAAGTGCTTCAAAAGGTGCCATTTTAAGAGATGAGTGATAAGTGTTGTTGTATGCGAATTCAACTAGTGGAAGATACTCTTCCCATTTATACTGTTGATCCATGCAATACATTCGCAACATATCTTCCAACACTTGATTTACTCTCTCGGTTTGTCCATCCGTTTCCGGATGATATGCAGAACTGAAGTTTAGTTTCATTCCAAGAGCTGTATTAAGCGTTTGCCAAAATCTTGACGTCATTCTAGGATCCCTGTCAGATATAATCAATTCCGGTACACCATGTAACCTGAAAATTTCATGCACGAATCTTTTGGCCAACACTGGTGAATCATCCTTTAGATTTCCAGCGATGAAATGAGCTACCTTAGTTAGTTTATCTACAACTACCAGGATAACATCATGTTTATTCCTGGACATAGGTAACCCTTGTACAAAGTCCATGCTTATTACTTGCCATTTGTACTGCGGTATGCTATGGGGATATAATAGTCCAGCAGGGTGCATGTGTTCTGCCTTAACCCGCTGACATTCCAGACAATGAGTCACAAAATCAATAACATCCTTTTTCATACCTTTCCAAAAGTATTGTTGTTTTAGATCAGCAAGCATTTTTGTGATACCGGGTGTCAGAGAAGGGAAATTATGAAATTCAACTAACAACTTCTTTCTCAAATCATTCAGCATAGGTACGTATACCCTGTTTTCATAACGTAAGATTCCTTCATTATCAAAATGAAAACCTTTATACCTTTCATCATTAGGTTCTGCAGCAAGCGCTGCTTTTACTTGCTGAAAGTATATATCAGATTCTGAGGCACTTTTTACCTCATCCTTAAACTGAGTTCTTAATGTTATAAGAGCAGAAATGTGCTTCCTACGACTTAGAGCATCTGCTACCTATTCTCTTTCCCTTTGATGTAGCTAATATCAAAATCATATTGAGATAAAAACTCTAACCACCTTCTCTGTCTGGCATTTAGATTAGGTTGAGTGAAAATATATTTCAGTCCTAAGTGATCAGTTTTCAACTCAAAAGGTTTCCCAAGTAAATAGTGTCTCCAGACTTGAAGCGCATGAACAATGGCAGCAAGCTCCAAATCATGAGGAGCATAATTCAGCTCATGTAACTTAAGTTTTCTACTTTCATATGCTATGACTTGATCATTTTGTAACAAAACACCTCCAAGGCCTTCCCCAGAAGCATCCGTTACAACAGTAAAGCTCCCATTAGGGTCTGGTACAACTAATATAGGTGCGGAAGTCAACTGACTTTTCAGACTTTTGAAAGCAGTTTCACACTTATCATTCCAAATAAATTTCTTATCCTTCTTCTGCAATGAAGTTATCGGTGCAGCCACTTTAGAAAAATCCTTAACAAATTTTCTATAATAACCAGCAAGACCCATGAAGCTTCTTACTTCGTGCACATTCTTTGGTGCAGGCCACTCAGTTATTGCCACTATTTTTGAAGGATCCACAGCAATTCCTTCTTTACTAATGACATGACCCAAATAGTGAACTTTTGTATCAAAGAAAGAACATTTGGATAACTTACCATACAACTTTCTTTTTCTCAAAATTCCCAAAACTATCTTCAAATGCTCATTGTGCTCTTGACACTTTTAGAATAAATGAGAATATCGTCCAAGAATACAAGTACAAACTTGTCCAAATATTCTTGAAAGATATTATTCATTAAGTTCATAAAAGTTGCGGGTGCATTAGTTAATCCAAAGGGTAGAACCGTGAATTCATAATGTCCGTACCTTGTTCGGAAAGCTTGTTTTATGAATATCTTCTTCTCTAATCCTTAATTGATGATAACCAGATCGAAGATCTATCTTAGAATAAACCGCTGCCCCATGCATCTGGTCAAATAGATCGTCGATCCTTGGAAGTGGGTATCTGTTCTTGATTGTTGCTTTGTTCAACATCCGATAATCAATACACAGCCTAAGTGTTCCATCCTTCTTTTTCACAAATATTACTGGCGCTCCCCAAGGTGAAACACTTGGTCTAATCAAACCTTTAGACAAAAGTTCTTGCAATTGTGCCTTAAGCTCTACTAACTCTGTAGTAGTCATCCGATAAGGTGCTTTGGAAATAGGTTCCGTTCCTGGTTTGATTTCGATGGTGAAGTCAAATTCCCTCTTGGGTGGTAAACCTGGTAATTCCTCCGGAAAAATGTCTTTGAAACTTTGCAACAGAGGAAATCGTTTCATGGAATCACCATCTTCTTCTGAAAATTCAGATATCTTTACTGCATAAAGGGTACATCCTTTGTTTTTAGCCTTTTTAAGCTGCATAGCTGACAGTTTTCTAACTGAAATTTCCCATTTCACACCTTGAATCTCTGCTGCTTTCAGCCGATCATCTAAACATTTTATATTCTTTTCATAGCAGTCTACTTTTGCTTTATGGTCAGCTAACCAATTGACACCGATGACAATGTCATACGATCCCAAAGGTGTAACATAGAGGTCAACTTCAGTGGAAAAGTTAGGTAAGTCAAGGACTGCCCCAAAAAGACACATACTCACTGTATGAACAGAATTATTACCATACTGTACAGTCCAAGATTTATCCATTTTTCCAGCCTTTCTTTTAAGTTTAGAAGCAAGTTTACTAGAAATAAAACATTCAGTAGCTCCTGTATCAAAAATAATAGTGACAGGTATGCCAAATAACTTACCCGAAACTTCTATAGGTGTCACTTACTTTTCAGCTTGCTTGTCTGCTACTGCAGCATGTATCTTATGCTGCTGATTACGATCATCCTTCTTCAAAGGGCACTGATTTGCGTAGTGGTCTTTGCCACAATTGTAGCAGCCTCCTACAGGTCCCTTTTTAGGCTCAAAATTACCTCCAGCCTTGTAATTATCACGTTGTCCTCCATAGGGCTTCTGCCCATTGTTATAATTTTTGGCAAAATTATCCCTTACATTTCCAGCAGGCTTATTTGCTACTGTTTTCTTACTATTATCCCCTGGAAACTTACTTCTGTTTCCAAACTTTTTCCATGGTCCCTTTTTGGGTGCAAGTGAAGTTGAAGAAGGGTTTGCAATCTTCTTCCGCACTTCCTCTTTATGAGTAGAAATAGCCTTTAATTTCTGTTCTTGTCTTATGGCCTTTTCAACAACTCCTTCCATAGTGGTTGGACTGTGAACATCGACCTCTCCCCCTATCACGGGATTCAGTCCCATGATGAATTTCCATATTCTGAACTTCTCGTCAGTTTGATACTGTGCGGTACATACTTGAGGAGTTTTGTAAACTACTCCCAATATTCAGTTACTGTTAGCTTCCCTTGAGCTAAGTTCTGGAATTCTGTCATTTTCTGATCATAGAAAAGTTGTGGCAGCCAACGTTGCCTAAAATAGCCCTTAAATTGATCCCAAGTAATATTGGTCTCATCAATATTTAGCTCAGCTTTATGGCTATCCCACCACGAAGATGCTTCGTGGGAAAGCTGATAGGCTCCCCAAATAGCTTTGGTTTCCTCTGAGAAGTTTCTTATTGCAAAGTACTTCTCCATTTCACTGAGCCAGTTCTCAGCTCCATCTCCTAATGTGGTGCCATCATATTTAGGTGGGCTTATCCTTTTTATATCATTAGTGAGTTCTGCTGCCAACCTGGCCTTTTTGTTTTCTAGTTGGACAGGTGCATTTCCAGCATTATTATCAACACCCATATCGGGGTTGTCCTCAGGAGGTTGTTGATTGTTATTACCAGCTTCATCATCCTCCTCATTTCCCATTACTTGTTGTTCAAGTACAGCCAAACGATCTCTTGTGTCCAATAGGGCAGCAAGGATCTCATCAAGCTTTTGGGTTGTTGCCACCCCTCCTTCAGGTGGAGCATTATTCGCAACATTCCCCTCTTGTTCTAACCATTTTCTGTTACAAGAAAATTCAGGTTTTTATCAGATTATGGACACAATAGGTCCAAGAGCTGCAACCTTCAGCTCTGATACCAAGATGTAACATCCTCATTTAGTACATTAGAACAAGAATTTTTTTTTTTTTTTTGATAGATGCATCCTAGTTCTAAATACATAATTTAGAACTCTCAGATCATAACAATCATTCTTATAACAGATAACCATATGCAGCTGTGATGACTCGGAGTACCTCCGATCTATTCATTCCATGACTCGGTAATCTACCGATCTATTCATGAGTATCAAAGAGTTGGCATTTTTATTTTAACACATCACTCTTGCGGTTCTCTTCCCTAATCTGGGATTCAGAATGCTCTATCCAAGGAACCTATCTGAATAATTGTTACCATTATTCATCGGCATCTCATCCCTCAGACTAGGTGACATAGGACAACGCAATCAGCAGCTTGCGATACTTTGGCCAAAGATTTGAAACATACTGCTTATGTCTCGTATTCCTTGACGGCATACTCGTCAATCTGGAATACGTCCTTCACCCCATTCCTATGTTATGTAGAATGTCTTACACTGACTTCTGTCAGCCTCCCCTGTCCCAAGTTATTCACTCAGGAATGGATTAATAATATGACAATGATATAAGGATGTTCTCAAGGACTAGGGATACGCTGACATACTGGGTCAACCCTTGTTAACCCTGTGTGTCAAGGTACCCCGAGTCTCCAGGGCAGCCTCATATCATGACCACATTCCTAACCAGTCCCGGAGTAAAAACTTGTTCGAGTTTAAGGTGTAAATCTTAACGATCAATGCAAAGGGTGTCGCCATAAGTCACCTGCATTGTTGTATCTTCGAGAAGATCCTAATCTTCTCGAAGGTACAACCCTGCAGTTGACTTGTGCCATCAACCTTCAAATCCACCTCGAAAATATCTACTTAACTTTAAGGTGTTACTTACGTTGAGTTAAAGTTATACTTTAAGACGCTCCTTTTAGGGTAGTCTTTTCCCAACCCCTGGGTTCCTCACCTTAGAATTGCCTTTCTTATTAAGACCCATTTCACAAGAGAAGTTAATAAGATTTGAGGTCTCATCAAGGAGTTCTTTGTTACACAATAATCTAAATCAACGAAATTGGGCAGTAGCCTCAAATCTTCTCATAAGGTTGCTAACCATACCCTTATTAGGTTTATATCAGTTCTCAAAACTGAAATATATCTTACTTATTAGTATTAAGATATAGTGATTTAAAATCAAATTAAAAGTTGTCTTGACTTAGATCATGATTAGGAGCAATAATTTATTCAGCCCGTTCGGCTTCTGTTGAGGTTTATTTTAACCTTAGCTTCTCGAAAGACAGTGATCTAAATTCCAATTTAGCTTTAGATAGAACATAACAGAACTACTAAACATTCACAAGTATTCAGTCACATAATCTTTGCAAAGCTTACTTAGAGAATCCCAAATGTCTCCAAGGTATACAATAATAACAATGCTCTTAAAATCATTCAAACCGAAGAAGTTCAATCCATCAAGATACGAATGCAAACACATAAGTAACAAATACCTCATTTCATTCATTTCTAAGCTAATCAAATACATTTTATGCATTCAACATATTTGATACAATACTCAACAGCAAAAGAACATCTTTCTTCAAGTAGTACATTTAGAGAATCAAGTTGGAATTCATCATAAAACCAAATTAAACAATCTGAACATCATATCAGATCTGTGTGCCTTTACCACTTACGGCAACCATCTGCAAAAATTGTCAACATGGGTCAGTTCGGTGAACTGAGCATGATAAGCACTAATTCTTAAAACAATTGCAATCCACCAATTGTTCTCATTAAACAACCTGTTTATATGAAATCATTTCTTCAAATTCCAAACTTAAATCAGGCTATTCATCCTATATGTTAGAGACTAAGAACATATGAATACAACCTTTCTAAGACAGCAATACTCCTACAAGAATGTTTCTAACAATTTCTCAAAGGCAGTTAAAACATTCAACAAGCTCACTGTCTTAATTCTTTTATCATCATAACACATTTCAATGGTATTGACAAGTATACCTATTTATACAACCAACACATTTTATACCAGTCTCTCCATACAATACCACAGTTTATTCTTGTTATGCCCTTACCGTAGAGATCGCAAAAGGATGCAAGAAGAAAGCACACAAGGTTTCCTGACTAGGAGAGAGAGAATTTTCCTATTCAACTTATTATACATCAACATATAAATTACAGTCTAGAAGAAAGAAAGCAGTCAATCAGATTCCTAAATCAATAATGTTCTGGACTGTACCGACTCCTTTAGAATAATGCAAATACATTTACGCATGCGACTAAACAGTCGAGATTACAAGAAGAACTACAGTTCCATCTAAATCCAATTATAAAAATCACCTGTAGCTATTAAGCAATACAAGAGCTCTCGCGACAAGCAATAGTAAGTAATCCAACCATAACAGACTCAACAATTCTTTTTCATATCATTCATCAACATGAATATACCCATCGCCATTGTTTAACAGAGCACAGCTAGGAGCTTTTTATCACAGTCAGCCACGAGACTAGATAACACTTAAAACAAATGACGTTCCATATGCAAATACAACGATATTCACACTAAGTCTAAACACAAACATGCACAGCTTCATTCAACTGAATCTAATCTCTATGAATGTACAACAAGGACTTTACAGAAGTCGCCTCCATTTCATAAGCTCATCCAAGTTTTAACCTAAGTAGAGCCATCCCGCAAACACATCAGGGCTTCAACAGGAGTCGAGTTCACATGGAAATACTGCAAGGGCTCCAACGGAGTCATATCCAACAAGAACTCACAGCCCGGGTTAAGATTAAAGTCGAATTCATACGAAAACATTCAAGGACTCCAACTGAATCAATATCATCAGTCTACACAACTAAACTTCTACAGAAGTCGATTACAAGATACATATTAAGGATTCCAATAGAATCAATATCAATAAGTATTCACAACTAAGCTTATACAGAAGTCGAAACACTAGTTACATTTCAAGGACTCCAACTGAGTCAATACCAACCGTATTCACAACTAAGCAATAGTATTCACAACTGAGCAACAATATTCGCAAAGCAACAATATTCACAACTGAGCAACAGTATTCGCAACTAAGCAACAATATTCACAACTGAGCAAAAGTATTCGCAACTAAGCAACAATATTCATAACTAAGCTTAGACAGAAGTTGAAATACAAGATACATTTCAAAGACTCTCACTGAGTCGATACCATCAGTATTCTCAACTAAACAACAACATTCAAAACTAAGCTTAAGCAGAAGATGAAAACATACGAAACATTAAAAGGACTCCCACTGAGTCATTTTCATATATAATCCTAAAAATTTTCATGAAACTAACCCAAAATTGCTAACACAGTAAGGATTTCTACAATAGTCGCATTCAAGTAGTATAATCACAGCAAGCATTCCAACCAGAAGGAACTTAAAGTATTCTAGCAAGATTCAACAGGATTCAACAACAATAAAAGCACAACCGGTCTCAAATGAAATGAAACCAAAAGGAAGAATAAATACAGTAACCATTCCAACAAGGTCTTCTAAAAATCCGAGATTCCTAATTCCACAGGAAAAGAAGAACCAATACATTGCTTCAAACCAACTAAACTGAAATCACCTGAACAGAGTTGTTTTAATGAAAGCATTTGGAGTAAAGCAAGATTTTTAAAATTCAGGGCCTATCATGCCTGGTAATGTCACTTTAAAAATCTGAAGAAGACCTCTGAATGTGCTCGCCTTCTCCTCTTCTTCCACGATAGATTCAACAACAATAATTTGTTACCCTCATGTCTTATAAACTTTCCCCGATAGAGAAAAGAGCTAGTTATTCTCATAGTTTCCATGCAACACCAAGTAGACTGGTTCGAAGAACCAGTGATCAAACAGAGAAAAATGGAGCGTATGGAAAACCAAACAACCAACTAGTTTTCCATTTGCATGCCTTCCCGAGCAATCCGTGCTCGGGAACCAAAGTTCATCAATGACATTAACTCCAAGATTCCCGCCCAATCTCCATTGCCACCGACCGCCATAGTTGGCGATTGACAAATGCAAACAAAAGACCATTCCCAGATTTGGCGACTCTGCCACGTCGGTCTCAATAGATATTTACAACCTCCGCCAAATCCCAAGTCCTTCATCCTTATCCACCTCATAAATGCCATAGAAACTACCGCCCATGGCTCACACCCCTTCATAGGTCCCCCTTCATCCATGATCATTAGTTAGGTTAGAAACATAGGTTAGATCATAAGGTAATACTTTAGTCTTACTTCCATAGTGCTAGGTGGCTAACCTTAGGAACATTTAGCTTATAGTTTAGGGCTAGGTTAGATTACTAATAATTTAACCAATAGGTTATAGTTTAGGTTTAGGTTATTAACCTTAATAAATCCAGTCTAGGTCTCACAAGTAGGTTCGATCAGTATAAGAACCAAAAAGGTATAACATTCCCAAAATGGATTCTATCCGGCATTGATAAAAAGCTTGCAGTATACACCAGAATTTATTACCTGGCTTAAGGTCTAGGCCTTCCTGATATTACGGTATTTGGAACCATTCATTTAACAAATCAACTGAGTTAACTCCTGAATTGCTCATTCAACACATTCAGACCTTGCAACTTTCGTAAGGTCTATAATTTTTTTCATCTAGAATAAACTTAAAACATCTCTTGGATCAATGCCACTGATCCAAGGCTGAGTCATAAAGATGGGTAAATCCACAATTCATCCCAAATCAGAACTTGAACTCGAAGCATATCCCGTGCTAAAAATGAAAGAAAGAAGATAAAAGAGTCAAGCATGATCATCACAATCAAAGGAACACATCCTTAAGATCTTCAACTTGAATGCTCGGGAAAAGTAACAATAGTTCGAGTGTTACAAAGGTGACCATATCAAAAGAGGCACCAAGAAAAGGAGGAGAAGATGAATTTTATCTTTTCTCGGTATACAAACTCCTTGCTGATGTAAAGGAACACATCCTTATAGGATAGTGGTAAGCATCATATAAAAATGAAACTCAAGGAGTTTCACAAGGCATACGAGAGATAAAATCATAGCTAGAAAAGAAGTCGGGCTATTACAGAGATAAAAAAATCATAGCCGAAGTAATTTTTTAGGAGGTGATTGTCTTAGTTTCTTTACAAAGCTCTTTTAGCAAGCGTAGAACGAGGTTGACACTGGAAAAAACTTGAGGTAGAAATAGGGAAGGATTTCCCTCTCCTCCTTCAAAAATAAGCATTTTTTCTCCTTCATTCTCCCCATTCTTTCATTCTTTCTCCCAATTTGTCATTCCTTCATTCTTTTTCCCCTATTTTAAGACCACCATTATTTATTTCTTTGAAGAGAAGTGTTTTCAAGGATAGATAATAGGCATAGTGTGAGGTGATATTGGTCCCTAGAATATTGGCTAAGTACAAGAACGAATGTGGGCATGTGGGACCTATTTGAATAAGGGTGCACTAGTTGAAGGTGCATATGGTAGGGTTCTAGTAGGGTTTATCGTAACATATGACATGCACATGTAAGACAAGATGGGGTTTTAGGAATTAGCCATATTCATATTTCCAGACAACACAAGGAAATCATGACCCATCTAGCATGTGGAGTGGATAAGGTGCTAGCATGGTAGCTGTAGAATCAAGAATGGAATATTCCATGCATGCGATGGAAGGTTCCAGAAGGACATCATTGCAAAGAGTGGATATCTCGGATCAAAGGAGAAATTCTCCATTTTAGGACCATTTGGACACTTGGTAACCAATCTTTTACCTCGAATGCATGGAAGTGAAGGCAAAAGGTATATATAAAGATGTGCGGGTAGCGAGAAAAGAGGTGTGCTAGAGTAATGTGAGAGGTGGTGGAAGAGAGGTGAAGCTCTGTAGAAATATCATGGAGAATTCTATGGGTTGGGATTAGAGGAAATATAGGAGTGATGGCATATTTAGAGGGATGGGTCTATGTTTATCCTTGTAATGTGAAGGACGTAGTATAGTTTCTGATGCATGACCTTGCTCTATATTATTATATGGGTCTATTATGACCTCAATGAATGTAATGTGGTTATTGAACTCATTAATATGAATAGAAGGTTTTGTTCTAAAGCATATATGTGTTCATGAGCATAATTCTAATGCATTTTGTTATGAATCATTTCTATATGTTGTTTGATACTCCTCTTTCTCTATCTGAATGGATGCATTAATATGATAACTCATCCTAGGTTCTCAAAATGAATGCATGGTTCTTTTCCATTATTTTTTACTTAATTATTTGTCATAGATGATGTATTCTCAAAAAATCACATAAAGGAGGGGCTTAGCACCCGCGTGTGCCTCGGGTGAGTGCCAAGCACCCATTTGGGTTATAGGTCGGCACACGTGGGATTAAAATCTTGTTTTAAGGGTATAAAATGACTACAAATACTTTCTATAGGTGCACCATATGATATGTCCTCTACTTTGAGAAGATTTTTATGTCATCACGGTAAACCAAGATGAAATCATTGATGTAGGCTTTGAAGGAAATGTCCATGGTGCTCTGAAATGTTACGCTTGCTTTTGACAAACCAAAGAGCATTTTCTGATATGCATATGTTCCCCACTTGGTTGTAAATGCTTTTTTGAATTGATCCTCTTCCTTGACCAAGATCTGATTGAAACCTAAATACCCATTTAACATTGAGAATCTTTACGCACCAACCATAGTCTGTAGAATCTACTCCATTGAAGGAAAAGGATAATGATCCTTTAGAGATGCCTTATTCAAATATCTAAAATCAACATAGAGTCTGATTTCACCATTCTTCTTGTGCACTAGAACTAAATTCACGACCCAAGTAGAGTACTTGATGGGAAAAATGATTTTTTCCTTAATGAGTTTAGATAATTCCTTTCTCATGAGGGGCTCTATCTTTGGATTGACTGGCCACTACTTATGTCTGATGGACTTGACACAAGTATCAAGGTCGATGGAGTGTTGAGAAACACTTGGATAAAAACCTTTGAGGTCTTCATACTCCCATGAGAAGATATCACATTTTTTTTAACATATAGAGATGAAGGCTTTTCTTTCATCATTTGTGCAAGCCTTGCTGAGTAGAAACTCCTTTCCGTGCACACATAGTGATTGGGAGAATTCTTCTTATGCAACGCATATATAATTTTATTCACCCTTAAACTCATCATCAAGGCTAAACATTTTCTCTAAGGTGACCAACCCTTTGGGTAGCTTGTTTTTCTTCAGCTATATTACTTGGTCACCATATTTTTCATGCAAGTCAACTTGCATACTTGATGAGAACTCATCTTTATTTTGGATGAACTAGACAATTTGCGTGTCACTATCAAACACTTTTCATCTAGTATTGTTGTCTAGAATGGATGGCCTAATCACCATCTTAATGTGTTGAGTGTTTCCTTTGACAAAGTCCTCAGTAGGAGAGAATTGCGAACCAAGAGCAGCCATTTGATTAGCTTCCTTGTTCATTTTACACGTAACCACTTACAGTCCAGAGCATCAAATCTCTCAAGGAGGTCCCAAACTCTGTGTTTATAAGATTTGAGAAGCTTATTCTTTGTTAAGAACTTGTTGGTAACTTGATGGATGACCAACTCTGTATCCCCAAATATTTGTAGCGCCTTAATCTTCTTCTTTTCAGCAATCAGTAGACCATGCACCAATGCCTCATATTCTGCCACATTATTGGAGCATGTAAATTATAGCCTATGCATGAAGAATAATTTCTCATTCTTGGGATAAATGAGAACAACTCCTACTCTTGTGCCATTTCTACTTCTAGAACCATCAAAGTATAACTTCCATAGGCCAAGTTCAACTTGGTCTTTCTTGAGCGTGCACGGAAACACAACTTCTTCAAAAATGCAGTAAGTACCAAGCCCAATTTCATAAGCTTCTAGTTATTCAACATATGGATCAGATTTATGGTGCCTTCTAGCCCATTCATCAAGTACTAGGTCAGAAAAGAGGGTGGAAGAGGATTCTCTTTAGGAATTGAAGCTTGTTTTTGGATCAAACAGATTGGCTTGGAGAGGGGATGGGACATATGACTCTACATGATAGGAAAAGATAGGATCAACTTGTATGGTAAACCGGGTACCATACCTTGTCTTAAGTAACATATGAGACCAATCAGAAGACAAGTAACCACCCACTTGAGCAGTGAAATCTCTTGATAAACATAGGGAAAACAAAGGAGGTAAGTCAATGATTGACACATCTTGAGTAATTGTTAAACTTGGACATGCATGAAAGGTCAACTCAATACCCTTAATGAATCCTAAGCTAGATATAATTGATTCGTCGCTTTGCAGGACTCCTTTAGACAAGGGGCTATACCTAAGGCCTAGGACACTACCTATCTTCTTGGGCATAATAGAGGTACTAACGCCCGAGTCTATCATGCAATTATGGATAAGATGTTTTCCTATGATCAAGGACATATAGAAGGGTGGGGTTTTAACAACCTTACTTATTTCTCCTCTTCTTGATAGATGTTGATAGAAGCACACAAATTCTATATGGTTGGATCAACATGTAGGATTTGTGCCGTAGCTTCATGCAATGATCCCACCGAGATGGAATAGTCATGGCATCTCAAATTGTGGCATTTATATTTTTCTTCTTCATCTCATCAACAATGTTGAATGGAAGACCCACTTACTTGTGCATTTGGGGAACAACATCCCTTTTGACTATTCAGGTACGGAAGCAAGAGGTTGAGCTGAAGCAAGATCTTAACCTACCAAAGGAGGGTCACAAGCAATTTTAGGAGCCTTGTGTGGGGCCTATTGTGTAGGGACTCAATAACTCTTACTAGTCGATGCCTTGGTTACTTTTTTCTACTTTTGAGGGTCGAACTATGTTGCTAGGATTGTGACTTGTGCGCTTGAATCCAACATTCTGTTCTTATATCTTGTGTTTTCTACAACTTGGGCACATGGTCTACTTGTATCATCTACCACTTGGTTTATTACATAGAATTCCTCAGTGCCAAAGAATATCAAATTTTCCTCTGGAGGATATTTTGGTCGTTCTTGGTTTTCCAATTCGAGACACACTTGTTGAAGGCTCGAAGGATGAAGCGTTCTAGATCATGTAGGGCTTGGCGTGCACAATATTCATGCAAATAATATTGACTATGAGGCATGTTGTAAGGGAAGCACCATTCTGACTCTTGCACCAAATTGTTCTAAACTGGAATGAGTGCTTGACTTGTACTAGGTACTGGAAGAGAAGGCGTGGGAGGAACAACTTACAAGGGTAGATGTGCATTAGCATGCCATCTATCATTTTTTTGGTTGGGCATGTATCTTTGGTTTCCATATTGATTCTCGCCAAGGATGATTGTTTTGGCTATGCACCTAATTAGAATTTCCTCTATAGGCTTGTACCTATTTCTTTTCTAATGATATGACTTTGTTTGATAAATTTATGATTAGAGCCTTTAATTCTTCATCTTCCTTTTGTTGCATTGGAGAGTAGGATGTAGATGCGACTAGTTGTGTACCTTGTTCAAGAATAGGAATAGGGGCCAAAGAAATTTGGGGCGCTTTGTGACATTTCTGGTAACAAGGGTGTAGGTGGTCTAGGAGCTATCTTTCCCGCTTGAATAAGACTATTTTTTTCCCTTACTACAATACTATAAGCAACTGGTAAGGTCCTACCTCCCATAGATTGAATCATGAATGAGATATCATTATTCAACGCCTTTAGATAATACAAAAAATCATGTTGGGCTATAGGTCTTACCATAAGAGGGATCTTGTCCCAATTCTTCCGAAATCGATGTTAAAATTAGTCATCTTCTCATTGACCGCCCTTCTTATTGTTGTCGGTTGTTCCACCAGAGATAGGTGATCTGAATTATATTCAAATTAATTGTAAATATTTTTTCCCACTTCATCCCGTGTGGTAATAGATCCAAGTCTTAAACCTCAGTACCATTGAAGTGCTCTACCTTTGAAATAGGTCGTAAGTATCCTTACTACTACATCATCATGTGTGATCAAATAGAGTGAACACACATTTGCAACATCCTAGATATGCTCTTGAGGGGTGAGCTTATTCTCACCAATGAAGTATGGAATACTATTGAGCATGTCATTTGGCATGCCATTTTACATAGCCAGCGCCAAGGGAATTCCTCCTGTGAATTTGGCAAAGTTTCTCAGTGGATGAGGTGGGTGATGCACCATCGCAAGGCACCTAGGTTGTTTGCTTTGAGGAGGAGTTGAATGGGCATGAAGCATGGGAGATGGAGATGTGTTTGCAGACTTTCTCGAATGGAATATTATTAGGGATAGATGGATGTACTAAAAATAATCTTCAGATTTTGCACTTCTTCTTGTATGCACTCTTCTCATGAAAGGCACTCAAGACTGCTAAAACGGTGATCGAAAAATGTTTGAGAGTAGTTAAATGTGTTGAAACAAGCCTCTAAAGGCTGAAACACTAAGTCTACACACTAGAACTTAGTTATATAAAATGTAATATTTCATTGTTGGTCTTAGTGGGCATGCTATGAACTGTTGGTCTTCAAAATTACACCCACGTCTTGGATTTAGAAGAGCCGAGTTGTTTGATATCACAATGGAACTATCTCCAAGTTGTGGGACCTTGCACACTTAAGACGAGATCTCTGGAGAAGGTTGGTTCCTCTATCTATTTCTACTGCTACTGCTACTCCTAGTGTTGAAAGGGGAAACTAAGCTAATAAATGCCAAGGGACTAGGGATAGAAGGATAACATGAAAATGAACTACACTAAAAAGGTGATAGCACCAGAAAAAGAGGGATGAACACTATCTATTCTAATCGGGCATAAAAAGGAAACACATGAAAGGAGGATAGGCACAATTATCTTAGCTAAAAACATGTTTATCATATCATTCTCATGGAACACAACTAAATAAGGAACTACAAGGGACATGAAGTGGCACAATAAACATGCAATGTAAAATAAAGGTAAGAAGAAGAAATACAAACACGTTAGGACATATAATAGTCACAAAATGATGCTTCTATTACTTCAAAAATGTACGAGCTGTTACAATGGTGAAAGAGGTTGATATCCACATACACGAGCCGGATCTAGAGGTCTACAATGTAAGAGGGTACGAAAACCCACAAGCAAGGATCATGAGGGATGACATGCACATCCACAGACATGTAAATGACAGTGTGAAGAGATCTTAGGAGGAGTGAGCATCAACCGAATGTGCATGCAAAGATTTGATAAATGGGTAAAACCTTAATAAGCCACAAAACTCTCCTCTATCTCATAGATCCAAAAGGGTGTACATATAGGAGGTGTTGAGTAACCCCCAATGCTGTAATCATGGCAACTTGAGTAAAGAGGGGGAGTTACATTCCTAGAATAGAAGTGTAACTCCCAATGACACATATGACACACTAACGCATTAACGCATTGATGCACTGACATAATGACGCGTAAGAGAATCTCATAATGACCCCTAAATGACACATGGACCTACGATCTCACCTAATGATGTGGAAAATAACACACACCAACACCCCCCTTCATCGTAACTTAGGATGAGGTGGCAAGTCAGAAACGAGAAATGGGTCCCAGCACAAAGCACGATGAGGTACCCACGTACAAGAAAAAGGTCCCAAGCAGTGAAGGAAAACCTAGTGGTAAAAACATCCACCACAAAAGAACAAAACACTCTCTAATCTAAGAAAGATGCCAAAGATGGGTCCGAGCTATAGACGAGCCTGAAAAGGTACCCATGTACAAATAGGACATCTCTCAGAAAGAAGAAGAAGAGAGAGAAGAAGAGGGAGATGAGAGAAATGTAGAAGATGCCATGGACAGATCTAAACTCTAAAGCTCTAGGAGGTCTCCCAAAAGAATGTCGATCACAAGATCCTCTACCTCTGGGATCAAGAAGAGCCGTCCACACCAAACAAGGTGTGCCTACCCTTAGGAAGGATATAAATGACATGCTGGAAGTTTGCCCACTCCACAAAGGAAACTAAAGGTAGCAATACGAAGAACTCTGAGTTTGGTGCATGGAAGTGTGACATAGGTCTAGTCAGCAGTGAGTGCCAAGGAGCCAAAGTTAATGCCACGTGCATAAAACAATAAGTGAAAAGAGGAACACCCACAGAAAGGATGTCCAAGTGATGTGAAGGGAAAAAAACATCCTCCATAATAGAAAAGGGATCCACAGCTAAGGGTGGATCAATGAAGGTATCTAGAAATGTGGAAGTGACATGATTCCCGGAAGGGGCACTCCCAACAATAGAGATGATAAACTCCTCTGAAACACCTGTAGATGGATGAGGGACCTATAGTGCATCACAAGTAGACTCTGTGAAAAGATGACTAAGGTCAGGCAGATACTCATCCCAATGAGGGGGCTCAACAAATAAAAGAGCGATGTCAGACAGTTATAAGTCATGCAATGAAGGTAGAGGAGTGGAAGGGGCCTCACACACTAAAGGTGGAAAAGAGGCAGGTGTGATGATTGTATAAGACTAAATATGATACTGCTTGATATCTAATAAGATGTGGGAAGTGTCAACACTCTCTGGAATAGTGAGAGAAAGAGGAGAGAAGTCCTCTATAGTACGCTCGACATCAAAATTGGATGCACAATCCTCATCATCAGAAGTAGAACCAAGTGAGCCTGTGTCAGTGGAACTATCATCACACAAAGAAATAGAGAAGACAACCAATCAGCAAAGAACAACAATGGCAAAGCACTATGTGAAGGGTCTCCATAGAGGGGCTAAAGAATTCTCCAGACACGGTGGGGTGGATCTAAGTCTCCCACATGAAACTAGAGAGAATGAGAGACATGCATCATCAAGTGACCAAAACTGGTCAAAGTGTCAAGGAAGTCCTCCGATGATGATGATTAGTGGGTGTAGGAATCGCCCAAGTAAGAAGGGTGAAAGACCCTCCCGAGTGAAGTAACATTCTATGGAAGCACGCCAAATCGAATAGTTCCCTCTCCCAAGAATAAGTGGCGGAGGCTGTAAATCCATCATACATCGCTCAAGTCTAGAAATAACACTCTCCATGATGTGGAATGAAAAGTGCAAGGTGTAAAAAGTAAGACATCGACTCGGCCGATAATGTGTCTCGTGTGTGAAAACCCAAGAGTACTAGTGAACCCCCTAGAATGCGGCACTTTATAAAGTAGTGAATTTACAAAAATGACAATGTCATCTCATAATGTGCAAAAATCATACAATTTTGACTAAAGAAGAGCTCAAAAATTAGTAGCGAGTCAAAAGTTATAAGCAGAAAATGATTCCCGCATTTAATGGAAAATGGCAATAAATGCTGCAAACACATTAAAAAAGTGCTTGAAATGAGTGCAAATGGTATCATGTGACTGATCATTAGAAAAAAATCAAATTTTAGCAAAGGTTTGTTTTTCTTACGAGGGGGATTAGCCTCCTGCGCCAACCCCCGACTCTCGCCTCCGTCTTCGACATACATAGGAAGGACATTAAACAAGCAAAGTACACCTTGAAAATTATTACAACGTCATAGGAATGTTTATTGACCTGAAAAAATTAAGAAATAGGAAGGAGGGGGATACATTTGGAATGTTGCCAAGCTGGATGGTGTGGTTGTTGACCGAACTGTTGCAGGTTGAAGCCATGGAGTTGTATGCTGCAGATTCCACACGTAAGAGAGGCCAACATAGATTTACAGGTGTGAACCATTGCAGCAACCACATGTGGTGGGTGAAATGGTCAAGCAGAGTGTAACTGCCATATAAAGGTGTGAAAAAATAGCTATACATCGATCACGTGGTCGGAGAAACAGTCCACGCAGAATACAACCAGGGAGCCTGCAGGCTAGTGTATCATGCAAGGATTCACACAAATGAAAAATGCCTGAGCCAAGGATGAGTGAACCCACTACTGAGAATAGCTACATGAATCTGGTAAGCAATGCATGAGGAAAAGGATGTAGAACAGCCAACCTCCGAGCCAGTCTTTGTATCAGGTCTCAACGTAAGTGAAAAGGTAAAGAACCAGGTTCCAACACAGGTGAGAAAGAAATGAACCAGATCTCAACACATGTGAAGAGAGTGGAACGTCCAAAGCACCAATAACATTTACATACTAGAGGAAAATGAGTAACAAGGAGCAACCAACCCAAGAAGCGTCCAACACAATCACCAACAAGCCAATACGTATGAAAAACACACCGAACGGGCGATGCACGAGCACAAGACGAGCTGCCAAACAAATGGAGGGTTGAAGGCAAGTCACAAACCAAGCACGAGCTACACGGACCAATGAAGCTAAGGCATGGGCTAAGAGAAGAGCTGAACAGGTGAGTTGGGGAAGCCAGCTAGGGCTGAGTTAGGCCCGAAAAAGAAGGTGAAACCCACGAACACGAGCAAGCAACCGGAGGTATAAACCCCAAAATCAGTGCAAGAAGAGCACGAATGGAATATCCAGTACGACATACGCAATGAGAACTGGATATCACGCCGGAAGCTGGAAAATGCATGAAAAATGCCGAGGAGTTCACAGATCCAAAATATCTACTCTGATACCTGTTGGTCCGAAAATATGTCGGGAGGGCAGATCTATGGATAGATGAGCCAACAGTGTGCACGACATAGCCTCTCTTTGAGACAGAAAAGTGAAACTAGTTTATTGCTATTCTACCAACAGGAATTTGTGCAAGTCCTATAGTATTCTACCTTCAGGGGTTTGGGATCTCATCCCAGTTGGGGTATTTCTGACTGTGAGTAGAAAGGGACGAAGGGAAGAGAGGAGATAGGATAGTTCTGAAGGGAGAAAAGAAATGAATTCCAAAGTAGAAAGGTCAGAGGGTTTATGTTTTGGGATTGGTAGTAAATGGAGCCAAACCTACTTGCATAAACGAACAAAGCAATACTGATGAGCAAATGACAAAAAAGTAGAGATAGATCTAACAGAATAAACACACAGATCTGACATAAGAAAGGTCTGATGCACATAACACATGTATTCAACGCACAAAGTCTCAATATTTGTATTAATGTTTTCTTCTGTTACAAAAAGTACAAAGCCTTTTCTTCTCACTTCTATTTTTCATCTAAAAAATGTCCACCCCTTGAATACAACAAATATTCAAGTATTTATAGGAGGAGAAGAGAGAAGGCAAAAAGAAACCAACTAATTACAAAAATTTACAAAATATCTAAAAGTCAACTGTTGACTTTGGGTAACTTGGTGGATGACAACATCCCATGGTGCAACATGGATGATGTCATCATTTGTGCCAACATACTTTTAAATATTACAAAAGGAAATCCAAGAGGAGGGAGCTATTCTTCATTATCTTGCACTGGAAGGGAGTATCCTGCTTCTGCTCAAGAGAGGCAATATGGAATTGGGCCCGGTACTCCATGAATTTGCTGATCATCTCGCTAGAGTTGATCCCGGCGGACCTCGGTGTGAGCGCCGATGACTTCAAAATTATCTCGTTCATCTCTGAGTTTTTCAGGGAGATTGAATTACTCATTACCTGCCTCCATCAGGTATCCCGCAAAGTCGCGGCAGGCTAGAAGGTTTTTGATGGATTCAGCGTCAAAAGTGGCTTTTGGCTCTAACCCTTGCGAGACGATCTCTTTGAAGATTTGAATAGTTTCATCTACCTTCCTCAAGGTGAATGACGGAGTGAGAAATCCCGAGACATCCTTAGGAAAATTTTCTCCATTTGATGCATTGCATCCAGGGCTTCCTCCTTGACCTTATCTATCTTCTCCAGGACAAATTCCATCTGATCGACCTCGGTAGTCCAAAGCAGCAAGGAATTTTTGGGTGCTCTAGGGTGATCGAAGATGCTGAATTTAATTAAATCATCGATTGAGTAGTCGAGCATCTTCTGGAATGTCTCATGTTGTAACCTAGCATGGTCCAACTCTTCAGAGATAGGTCCTGCAATCACCTAGAGTTCCTTGTTCACCCGACCAATGTTTTGATATAACTCGGTGAACTTGATGATTACTTCCTCACTATCTTTGAGGATCTGGTCTCTCCAGGTGGATACTGCCATGCCTTGTTCACCAATCTTGGTGTATTCATTTATCTTATCCTGACTAAGGGCCTCAGGAGTCTCAGTGGCATTTGTAGGAGGTGCACTACCCATTTTCTGCAAGGCATGGAGAAGATGTTTATTCTACTCTTTCAGTATCCTCTTCTCTTCCTTTTCTTCCTGAAGCTTCTTGCAAAGGGCATCCACTGCAGATAGGGCCTCTCCTGAAGGCTTTTAGATGATGTTCCCATTGTGACTGCAAGCACCGTATAACTGTAGGGGACAAATCTTTTTATCCTTTGTGGGATCGGGATATGTGATCTCCATTACTCTTTCACCTGAGGTGCTCTAAGAGAAGTAGGTTATTAGCTTCTTCTTCTTGTCCCCTTTTGTTGGGATGATGGAGAAGTCCATAGGTGTAATGGGTACTTTCCTTTTATGCTCACTCAGGTGCTAGGAGATCCATGCTAGACTTAAGGGAGAAGAAGGAATGGCGGAAGAAGAGGGAGCAACTACAATGTACTCAGGGAAATTGGCTGAGATGCTTGGCAGTGGCATTGATAAAGAAGCCAAACTCCCAATGCTCATAGGGGTAGGAGCTACTGTAGGAGAGGAAACTGTGGGGGCAGAAGGGAGCTAAGAGATGAGGGAAGAAATACTGGGGGACAGCTCCACGAGGGAAGAGAAGATAGAAGAAGAGGAAAGGGGATAATAGAAGATGGGGGAGAAGACACAACCAAAGGAATGGTTGCTTGGGTGATGGGAGGAGGGGAAGGAGGAGCGGGAGAAGGGACGGTGGGAACCTCAATGGTTGTAGCAGTGGCAACATCCTGAGTGGATGTGCCTGTTGGAACACTCTCTGCCGCTTCTTTCTCTAGAGATACCAGGGTTACAACCTGTTCTTGTGCGGTGGAGGGAGGGCTCTCAGGAGCTTCTTCTTGAGTGGTGCTTGATTCTCCCTCTTTATCTTTACCTTTTCCCTTCGGAAAATGCTTTGGCCTGGCAGGTGCATTGCCCAAAGGGGACGTGGTGAAATCTACTCCAAGGTAGATGAGGCCATTCATTCTACACCAATGCTCTATGTGCTACAACGTGCCCTTAACCCTCTCCTCAGTTTGAGGTGCCCTTGTTCTATCTATTTTGGTGAATGGCCAATTGTCTCTATCCGTGTCTAAATATACCTGATCAACTTCTTGATCAGTCATTTGGAAACCTTTCGGAATAATGGCCACACCATATTGAATAATTTCTACTAGGGCCAGACGGGAGTGATCCTTCCTCCTGAGTTCAACCTCGTGATACAGGTTGATGTAAATGTCCTCGATTTGTGGAACGTGGATCGGATCAAATTTTACCTTTGGGAGGAAATTTCGTGGATCAAAGGTTAGCCTTGCCGAGAAATTGTGCTTTAGGTTGAGCAGCTCCAGCTTCGCAAACATTTCCCGAGCCTTGGTGTGAGAAGTGCAGGTGTACCTGCCCACTGTGAGGGGGAAAGGAGTTCTATCCTTCTTCCTTTTCAGACACTTCTCGTGATATGTTATGAGCTATCTGGATAGCTCCAACAAGATCAACTTAGGGCCTGCATACCTTGGTAACTTAGTGGGTTCCCCCAAGAAGTTGGCTACTTTGAGATAGGTAAAAGTGGGGAATTGCGTAAACAACGCCCCCCACTTCTCTGTTCCAGTTATTATGCTCTTGGTCATCCGATCGTGAGTCATATTGGGCCTCAAAAGGTAGACAATGCCATAGAAGAAGGCATCGTTGATCTTGGTGAACTTGTGGAATGATGTTTTCCATTCTTAATTCCGGATAATATTCAAATATTTTTACCTGGGGCCATACCCCACATCGGCTCAGTGCTATGGATAATCTCTCTCATAAGTAGCAGCTGTAGACCATGTAGGAGTTCATGTAGAACCTCCCCGTTGTTGTGAGTTGTTGAAGCTACTCAGAGATGGTGCTGTTGATGATTTCTGCCCACTCAAAATGCTGATCAGGCATGTTCTTGTTCATTGTTTCCAGGTACCTGAGCATCCATTTGTGGAAGTAATGGGCATCAGAAAGCCCAAACACCCTACTCAGGAAGGTAATGGTGTCACTCAGTTCCTCAGAGAAGTCACTGCGGTGAATAACCTGCGGCCACCTGGTTATTACCTTCTTATTTTTCAAATACACTTCGTTCATTAACTGCATGCATTTGTCTTCATTTTCTTCCCATGCCTTTACGCAGTCTTCCTGGCTTATAGCCACAAAATGCTGGTGGTGGGGAATACCCAACATGATCTTGAAGTGTTAGGCAGTGAGGTTGATTATGACCTCGCCCTTTTCATTCTCGACACACCTTGTGTCTTTGTTATAGCAGCGGGCCACCACCATCATGAACTCATTATTTACTGCACTAACGGGGATTCCCCTAGTGAAATGCAGACCACTGCCCACCAGTTTGTCCATCCAAGGACTGCCTGTGACCCTTCTGGTTCTAGCCCAAAAATCTTCCATGTCTATATGGCCAAGCTCGGAATCTCTGATGTCTAAGTTACATTCCGCATAGGATTTCGGCATCCTGACCCTTTGATACTTGTTTTTCATTTCTTTCTCCATGAGTTTGGCCTTACCCTTTGACTTGGTTGGCATTTTGCTTGATATAGACATATGTGAATCTGAGTTCAGTTGTTGATCTGCAAGGAGTGAAGTCCAACGTAGAAGAGCCATGTTAGCTATTAGATCATCCATCAAAGCTTTACAGAATGAGGAGTTAGCAATTTAAAAGCTTCTAGCATAGGAATATTGTAGGCTGTAGGGTCAAAAGTATGGCACACTGAGGTGGAGTGTTGCAAGGAAGAAAGCAGCACAAAGGGCATGGGGCGCAGAAAATTACATACAACACTCTGTGTTGATGCAGACAAATTTGTCGCCTGCGCCATTGTGTAAAGTTTAAACTGGGTGCAAATAATTTTTGTGTTACATGGCAGTAGAATGCGCCAATGGCACAGAGATGGAATGTGTTGCATAACATTTTGGTGCACCAAGGGGCACAACATTAAAGGGTGTATCACTAACTTTATATGCGCCAAGGGGCCTTTGCACAAGGCGCAGAAAAGATTGCATAACAAACTTTGTTGGTGTAAGCAGGATTGTGCCTGCGCCGGTGTAAGGATTTTCTTAGTTTTTTTCGGCGCAGGAAGGATGCGTGTTGCAGAAAGGACAGTGTGCCCTCTTGGCATGACTGTGTTTTATGCAACAAGGATGGCGATTGTGCCAAAAGAAAACTACGGCCCAGAATTGATAACTTTTAGGTTTTCTTTCTTCCTGATTGGTTTGCGTTTTAGGCCTCTTTCGACGTGGATTTTGATAGTGAAGGGGGATAGAGCGAAGAAGATCTTGGGTTCATTTTTGAGACAAAGCCCTCCAGGCCAGTAGATCTGGAAGGAGGGTGAAACTGGCTTGGGAGGGAAGATTACAAAATGGGTTGGAGGGGTTTATGGTTTCTTCAGATTCATTTTAGTATTATCCCACAAACAACCAAACCAAAACAAAAACCATAAGAAAAGAAAGGACCACTTACCCGAATATATAGAATGAGAGAAATGAAGTGGGGCCCATGAACGTGACATGAGGATGACAGGAGCGCTGACAGGTGCAGAGGAATAAATTTTCACGTGTTTTTCAATCATGAAAATGACAGGGCGGATGCGCCTATATATAGCAAAAGGCGTAATAAATGTGCCACCAACTTTTTCAAAGGGCACACCAAAAAGTATGTCAACATGAAAATATTTGTGCCCTTTGCACGGTTATGCGTCCGTCACAAGCAAGAAATTATCTGTGCCTTTGGCGTAAATTTAGGACTGTCAACATGGGATTTTGAGTGCTTTGGCGCACCACTTAAGGGTGCAACATTTTGTTGTTGACAGGCCGACACATGTGCCTTAGTGCAAGAAAGAAAGGCACATCATGGGGAGGTGCAACAATTGTTGTGTTAACACTCCAAAGGGTGTGCCAAAGGAATAGAAGGGGTGCAAATAATGTTTGTGTTACATGAACAAAATCTACGCCCGCCAAAAAGGACCAAAATGACTAAGTCCAAAAAACCAGATTTTTCGGAAAGGGATTTTATGCCCTTCCGAACGCTGAGGGACCTTAACGAGGAACCAGAACAAAATTTTGGTATGGTTACCTACAAAATTTCCCTTGTCAATTTTACAGATAACAATACCATGTAATAGGGTACAAAAACCCAAGCAAGGATCAAGAGGGACAATGTGCACATCAACGGATGTGTGAACGAAAGTGTGAAGAGATCTCAAGAGGAGCAAGCATCAACCGGATGTGCATGCAAAGATTCAACAAATGGGCGAACATCAATAAGCCAAAAACTCTCCTCTATCTCATAGATACAAAAGGGTGTACATATAGAGGTGCCGAGTAACCCCGAAGGTCTGCAATCATGACAACTTGAGTAGAGAAAGGGAGTTACATTCCTAGAATAGAAGTGTAACTCCCAATGATGCATATGACGCACTAATACACTAACGCACTGACACATAAGAGAATCTCATAATGACCCCTAAATGACACATGGACCTACGATCTCACCTAAGTGAGATGACTCACCTAATGATGTGGAAAATAAAACACACCAACATACAACTCATAATACAAAAATATGAAGTCCTTAGCAAAACACGTAAGGATCCGTAGTATCCAATGTTAATAATGAGCCCACTCTTACATTTATAGATGAATCCATGGAAGAAGAAGAGAAGAAGGAGGGAAAAATCGAATTTAAAATGCCACCACCAATAAGAAGCATTCAATGGCTGGAAATTCTCTTAATAATCTATTGAATGTGCTTCCTATGTTTTTCTAGCATGTTGGAGGAGGAAGGATGGTGGATCATATCAAATCAGTGGTTGAAATAATCAAGTCTGCTCATTAATTCCCATATAGACGTTTTCCCATTTATTACCTACCAGATCAGCCAAGATTTTGAATTTGAATATCTAGCATTGTGGTTGATGTCAACAGATTTTTGACAAGTCCAGGTGTGCGCTGATCAAGGATATGTAGAAAATGATATGGTTTTCAGAGGATGTCGAGTTTTCTGTCATGTCGGACATGTGGCATGCGCAAATAGGCCGAAAGAATGGCCAACTCAGGCAAAATGTTTTTTGTTTCTACCACGTTTCACTCATGTATTTGTTGCAATGATTTGGCACCCTATTGGTGCACTTTGAGTGGTTGTATTTGGAAAAATCAAGCATGTCAGAAGAGGACCTAGAATAGAAGGGCACAAAGGAGGGCATAAGAGAAGGGTGTGTCAAGAAAACAAAGGAAGGCATAGAGAAATGTGTACACGACGCACGCGGGAAATGAGGCAAACTGGTGAGCAAAGAACACATGGTCAAGGTGTAACCATTACAAGATGATGTGTGGATGTGCATAAGGGTAAACATCTACCAGAAAGAAGGTGAATGTGTAGAAGATGTGCACAAGGGGAAGATGGAACAAAGAAGAAAAGGAAAGGAAGGGAAGAAGGGGAAGCACACAAGGGTGTGTGAGGAAAAGAAAGGAATGTGCCAAGGGAACTTGAGCACAATAACCTCATAATGAATATCGCAAAGCCAAAACATGTATACAAGTTATCCAAATCACTAGGAGAGTTATTTGATAACAATTATATCATTAATGTGGTTCTTTGATTCCATTTTCCTTAACCTTTTCATTATTAAGCAATTACATTCCATTATTTTTCACATGGTACCAAAAATACATGAAATCATGTCATATAAGGTCCAAAACATGATGTGTCCAACTTCACATTACTCCCTTTAAAAAATTCCAAGATTCTAACTCATAATAAGACCACCAACCAACTATAGGAAGAAAGGTACACCACATAACATTGTACTCAACACACATGCCCTCGGTATAGATAATTTAAGTAACACTTTCCTAACATATCAATAAGGCATCACAAAAATACATATGCAACATGATTCACATGACTCAAAATCATAACTTCATCCCCATAGTGTCAATATAGGATCAAATGTCACATGTAATAAATTAGGGGCATCAAGCCTCAAGCATCACAATACATAACATAGTACTCCCATGATTAACTCATGAATTAGGATATATCTCATATATAGAACTCCATATGCATCCCATAACTTCATAAACATTGTAGTACCCACTTCCCTTTAACACTTTTAGATACTGATCTTGATCTTGATCATTGATCTTATTATGGACACTCTTATGTTTTGTTTAGTATGATGGTTAGATGTTAGATCGTGGATTATTATTGATCTGGATTCAGCTTATTATGTATGATGATTACTAGAGACATTTTTTTATATATGTGGATGATGATATACCTCTTGACATGGACATATTATAGATGTTGATTTGGACATGTGACATTGGATATTGTGAGTAGATCTAGTATGGAAGATTATTGATGATGATATAGTTGATTAATTAATTGAAAATTATAATGTTGAATTCTTGATGTTGTTGTGATTCATATGTTTAGATGATCTTGAGATGTTGTTTATATCATTTTGGATGTTTTGATATGGCCATGAGGCCGAAGGAGGTATTTTTGTTTTGTAGGTTAAAATATCACAACAATGTCGGGGATCAAGACTAACCATATTGAAATTCTGGGTGAATTCAACAAGGTCACCATGGCAACTGTGTTGTGTGTGTGTGTGTGTGTGTGTGTGTGTGTGTGTGTGTGTTGTGTTATGTTAGGGATTCCCATGGGGGATTTCCATTATATGTGACCATGGGTTTGTGTATTTATTAATGTGGTTTCTTTATTAATGTTTGCATGTGTTTATTTTGTGATGTGTTACCATTTTCATTAGTTATTATATGTTGTGTTAATGTTGTGGATAATCATGTGTTAAAATAAATAAATCAATATGTCATAAGAATGTAATTAATGAAGTTTTTTATCTTAAATGTAATGTTGTAAGAGTGTGTAAGAATGTGTATAAGATAATGTAAGATATATTTTTGGAGTGTGAAACACTTCATCCTCTTGGGAATTCGAATTTGTCCTTGGAGGCTATATTTGGAGGCTTGTGGGACAAGTTAAACTTGTTCCACACCTCTTAAAATTATTCACCAACCATACCTATGGTTTGGAGGTTAAATTTAGACCTTTTTAATGCATTTTGAAATGACCAATTATAAGTTTTAATTGCACTTCTCTTACATGTTTTAAATTCAGTCCTTTTGGGGTATGGGTTATTTTGGAGTGTGTAAGTCAATTTGTCATTTTATTTATTATGTTTTGGTGAATGATGTTGACTTTGATCTTGAGGTTGAGGAAGAATGATGTGGCATCCCACATGGATCCACATCACCCACTTCTCTTCCCTCTCCTTTAAAATTCAAACTCCTTGCTTTTTGGAGGGTTGTTGAAACTTTTCTTATTCCTCTTAGGCGAATTTTTCTTTCTGTTTTGGAGTCTTGCTTGTGAAAGGATTTTGGAGTCATTTGCATTCTGGTGTGTTGCTTATTTTGGACTGAATTTTGGCATTGGGAAGCTTTTTGATCTTGGAACAAACTCCATTATGGAGAGGTAGGAACTTGAGCCTTTTGAAAATGTTTCTTTCTCTTGCATGCATGTATGAAATGGTGAATGTTGTTATGTGTGTGTTGGCTGGTTGGGTAGACTTCTTAGGACATGGTGTAGGAGAAGGCTATGGGGATTTAAAATGGGGGCATAAGGGAATGTCAATGGCATTAGTTTTATTGTGGAGGGATTTTGGGATTGGGATCCACCATGGAAAATAAATAACTTGCATTTCTTAGTCTTGGGGGCATAAGGGAGAAACTTTGGGGGCATAAGGAGGAATTTGGGGGATATAAGGATATGTGAGATGGTTTATTTTGGTGGGTTGTATTGGTGGATTCCCATTTCACATTGGGAGGCATAATTAGTTCCCCATAGATATTTTCTCTTGTTGGCTTGCTTGATGAAGCCTCATTTTTTTTTGCACTTGTTTAATGTAGTTGTTAACTACATTCTTCTTGAAATGTGTTTTGAATGTGAAAATGTTGCATGTTTGTTGTGGAAGCCTTTGTTTCCATGTGTTGTATTGCATCTCTTATTTCAATGTGGTTGGGGCTCGAGGCCATGAGGAAGGATGGCTTCTCCCTTCTCATTGGATATCTTGGTTGGGTGGAGAGCGTTGCCTTTCCCCCTTCCTTGTTGTGATCAAGATGAAAAGATGAAGAAACTAGCATGTTGTTGTTTTTGAGCAAGAGGAATATACAGCTTGGCAATCCCTTCTTTGGGCAAGTTCATTGTAATCCTTCCCACTTTGGAGTGGATGAATTGTATAGCAATTTGTAATGTGAAGATATTTGTATCGATAATGGAAGATTGAAATTGGAATGTGAAATGTAAATAAGTTATATTCTACTCCCTATTTTGAAAGGAAATGTGAAAGAATGTTACATGCATTGCATTTTGTATTTAGAAATCAAATGGAAAAGAGATAAATTGTAAAGTTGTTGTTGGAAATCAATAAAGGAATGCTACCTTCTCATACTTGCATGATTGTGTTGGAATTGAATTGCTGTTGTGAATCAAAACTTTGTTGGAATGAAGAATGCACATGAAGGAAAAAAATGTTTTATTCTCTTGAAATGAGTTGAATTTGGAAATCAGGATTTGTATAATTGCTATTGAATGGTTGACTGAATCAATTGAATGCATTAGACTAGAAAGGAAATGAATTCTCACACTTGGAGGATGGAAAAATGTTTAAGAACCTTTAATGTTGATCTCTGTTTTAATTTCCAAACCTGGCAATCAAATTTATCAAAGAAATGAGCAGTTCAAACTTGCACCAAGCAATAAGATATGAAACATTGAAATTTAGATGTAACAAGTCCTAAGGAACTCAAATTGACCTTAACACTTAAGAAAGGACCCTCAAAACTTTATAAAAATCCAATTTGAACTTGCACAACCATTTTGTTATGTCAAAAGATGGAAAATTATCAATTGCAACTCAATCAACTAAATTGAATCTTGAAACCTCTCTTAAATCCATCCAAGAATAAGTCTCCATGTCTGATTGACATGTTGAGAAAGTAAGAATTCAAAATTGAACAAAATTTTATAAGTTAAAGATTACCAGTTTGCTTTGCAAAACCCTACAGATTGTTTTCATCAAATTTACCACTTAAAATTCATAAAATTTCAAAATTGATGACTCTTGTGTAAAGAGGGCTTTGAGAGATTTCCAGAAAGTCCTTGTTTTCCCAATTCTAAGCTTCTTATCAAAGTTATGGCCATTTGAAGTTTTACTTCAAATTGGCATTCAAAAATAAAATAAATCTAACTGTTAACTTTAATTTTTGACTTTGGAAAAATTTCCACAAAAATTCCATGGCCCCGCCATCCTGCAACCAATCAAGACCTACCACGTGGCACCTCGAAGGGCGGACTAATTTTAAACTTGTCTTTTTTGAAAATTTTACCTTGGGAAAATTTTCCCACTTTTCCCTCGCATCCCCATCGGCCCATAACCAATCACGTGCTGACACGTGGCATGGTGGAGAGACGGACCCCTTTTGAACTTAAACCTTTTAAGTTTTGGACCTCGAAAAATTTCCAAATTTTTCCCACATCCCCGCTAACCCATGACCAATCACATGCCGACACATGTCTAGGTGGAAGCGTGGGAGGTTTTTGGACTTAGTGTTCTTTTCCCCTTTGGCAAAAATTTCATTTTGCCTCCGCGGCCCCGCACCAACACCCTGCCTTGGAAATTCCTCCTTCGCGCACGTGTGGGCCCGCATAAATTTTATGGAATTTTCACCATTTGGGGTAATGCATTAGGTTTTTCTTCGCCCCATCTCCTATGCCAATCAATGCGAGACACATGGCATTTTTGGTATCGGCATAAGCACGAACCAATTCGGTCCCCTTGCAATTTTGGCGAAAGAGACTTAAAGTCTCAACCCGCTCCATTGGCCCGCTGTTTCTCCCAACCAACCACAGAGCGAAACGTGTCTCCCTCACCAAGCTCATAGGCATGTAAATAAATTTTGTGATTTTGTGCCCAAAAAGGAAAAATGTGCCAAGTTCCTCCCCGCTCCAATGACCCACGCAAGGGGGAAAATTTTCCTCCCTAGGCCCGCGGATTATCCCTTGGGAAAATTTCTCCCCTAAAGTCCTCCGGCCCATAACTTGAAAAATATGAGTTAGGAGGAATTCTTTATATCACCGGAAAGGTGAGAAAATTTCCTACCCAATGGGGATGGTTTAGGGAAATTTTGGAAGCATTAAGTAAGAGAAAAATCCTGTTGAAACTCTGAGTCTGCTAGAGAGTAGGCATGGGGGTAAATAACTCCCTGAACCTAACTAAAACATCTAACCCTAAAATTTGAACCTTGTGAACTTGTTATTAGTTAATGAAGGGAACATATGTTGTGGTATATTGGTCTTTTCCAGAACCTATTAGTGAAAACTTATGTCTTACAACCCGGTTATAGACACTTCAAAAATAAATTAAAAATTATCCCATATTTTTCTAGCTATAACTCTAGGTTGTTTCTTGGGTCTCAAGTGGTTGTTTAAACAGCACTACAAACCTCCCAAAAATCTTCATATTCCTCCAAAAAAAGAGAAAATAATAAGAGTACCGAAACCATAACGGTTCACTCTATGGACCTAAAAACATAAATCCCCATCACCTAAAAACCAAAGGCCTAACAACATGTAACCCAGAAAATACAAATCATACGACCTCTAGTGTACCCCGTACTCTGCACAAGGACTCAATTAGTTCAATGGAAATAGATAATAATATACAACATGGTAGAACTAGATCATTCAAACATTTCAAAAATTTCACACTAGATAAAGAATAACCAAGTGACATCAATATCTATAAATTTTTGAGTTTCCAAAAATAACTAAAACAAGGAAATCTTGATAACTCAAGAAAAATAAATGGCTAAGTAGTCACATTCAAAGAACAAAAATATTGCAAAAATTGACAATGAGCCTCAAATATTAGCAACAAATCAATTAAAATTATTGGTTTCAAGTGTATCTAAGATTAAAAATAAAATAAATATGAATTTATTAACATCACAAGGCACTATAGTAGACTCCAAAAGGATCACTCATCAAGGTTACTTTCTCATCGAGTGTGTATCTTGGTATCGATAATCCTCTCATAATGTAATATAATAAATTATCAAATGATGTGAATGTCATAGTCTCTTCCTGAATCATCATCTCCAAACTCCCATAAGGCTCAACATAGTCATAACCACAAAAAGGTCATCCCTAAGACAAACATTTAAGGAGTGAGAAAAAAATTATATGTTGTCATTATATAAGCCTAAGGTTTCAAAACAAAATATGCATAACACCCATTCAGTAAATGTCACACATACCAAACGAACAAAAGTGGGTTTTCAGTCTATGCAAGACTCCACTTCTTATCTCATACTCAGATCAAGTTAAATGGACAACAGTCTAGTTTTCCTCACTCCACACGTACACCTTTGTTGTTACTCATAGGGATTTTTAGTGTAGGTTACACAACATAACACATAACCACATCACTAACACCATGGTTATTTGCACACAATAACCACAACATCATAGACATAGGTATATATATTGTATATAACATCACAATATTTTTATAGATTACAACACTCCACGTTTCCTCATAATTCACAAAAAGTACAAGTACAATACAACGGGATCATAGGTTTACCATATTCCCCCAATACATAAGGACATGAATTTATCACATAACATATTCATACATATGTATAATTAATAAAATTGATTTAACATCATGACATATACATGAATAAGACACAACACAAAGTGACAACATTATGATAAGACACAATTCATAGAAGGCATGTTTTATCGGGTAAAACATTAGTTACAAGTACATGTCTTTTAATAATCATAAAATAATATAATATTACTCTTCCATCTCTCAAAATATTCCAAATATTTGAGAGTATGAACCTTTCTCTTATACAAAATGTAATTCCCACACATGTAATACCAACAAACAAGCCAAAATTAATTTATAACATCACCAAGATCACATATTACATCTCAAAATCACATGATACATTAGCAAAACATGGACCCACTCATACAATAATATGATAAAGTGGTTGGCATGAAATTAAATATGACTCACAATATGAAACCTACTTATAAGGCTTGCAATGGGGGAGATATCATCATTACAACTATCACTTATAGCTCCACTAAGGAATCATGGCTATATTTTGGTTCCTCCAAGATGAAACACACCACTCAACTTCGACATGAACCTTATCCATCTATTAAAACACAATTTTATGCCTCCAATAATACTAGCCATGAATTCCTTTGATTCCTCTAAAGAAAAAACACACAAAACCCCTTATTCCTCCCTTCACTAATAACACTTTATTCCTCCAATAAAAATGATGCAATCTCACCCCAACATGAGGAAACTTACACACAATCATGATAACACAAGATTCACATTAATACATATTTTTCAAAAAAAAATGAAACACAATACAATGATATAACAAAATGAGAAATAAAACATAGAACATGTTCCACAAAATACATAGTTAACATGGCTTACATCTCACTTACAAATGAATTCCTTTGTTTTACGTCGTTAATAGTACAAAATTTATCATACACAAAAATATGCTCTTGTCTCAAAATTTTACATTTTTCATTTGATTAGATCATTTATCCATAGGATTACACATCATATGTTTTCATTGTTTATTACAACTAATTTCCATACTTCAAATATTATTTGGAATTATTTTTAAATATCTATTTCACCTGATTCTTAGACATTTCTTTGAAGTATTGATGAAACAGATAGGGTAACGGGCATAGGAGGAATACCTGTTTTAATGTTGGTTAATGGGTTGTTGTGTGTGTATGACTTCCGAATCCACAACTAATTGTGAGAGCTTCCTTTTGGCTAGGAGGAACTACCTATAATGAAAACAAGACCACCAAAAAGAGTTAAACAATATGTGCAGTGAACTGCCTAGCGTGTGCTAGATCCAGAAGTGTGATACTTCCTAGATGGTTGTCAGTCCACTATTTTAAACAATTTAATGCAGGAAATGAAGTAAATCCTATTATAATTTGAAATGATTTAGGTATCTCACTTAAAACACAATAAGAAAGATCTAATCTAACATGCTAGGTTAGAATAGGATCTAAAGGTCAAATAGTTGGTTCTGGGTCTCTGTAGGTCTGAAAAAGTCTCAGGTAGGTCACGGTGATTAAGGGGATGTAAAATTAGGTGGATAGATCCATGTTCTGGGTTGTATGATATACAAGAATGAATCTTGGTTAAGGGTGACCGACGATGGTTAGGTGTAATCAGTCTTTGTTATTCTTGTGGAGTTCTAGGAATGCCACAAAATGGGTTTGGGGTCTCCTTTTTTATTGCACAAAGGATTTTGGTTGGTTGGGATGAGGTATTGGGTGATTTGGGAGGGATTTGGTGAGGTTTTAATGGGTATATGGAGGGGGAATGTTGAAGGAGGTTAATGGGTGGCTAGGTAAACAATAGGTGATAATATAATGACAAAATGAAGTGAACCAGAGAAGTAGAATGTTTTACTTACTTGGATTCTAGTCCTAGACACCTGTGAGTGAGGGATGGGGGTGCTGGTAAGAGGTTGAAGGCTGCAGGTGATCACCGCATGGGTTGCCGTATGTGCATTCCTTCTTACTTGGTTAGATTAGATCATTCTGGGGTGGCTATGCATGAGAAAATACTTGATCTCCTTCCTTTCATTTGTGTTCTCGTTAGAATTTGATCTCAGAAGATGTGATATCTCTTAGGAAGATCTCAATGTTTGCCAACTTTTTCCAATCTTTTTCAACCTTGAAAATAAGGTTGTTTTGGGGTTAAAAGGGTAACTAACGGTGGTTCTAGCTTAACCGGTGATGGTTAGAGCTAACCGGTGTCGGTCAAGGTGAGATTTCCTAGGTTTACTAAAATAGGGAGATCCTCTTGATTTTCTCGGATCTCATGTCGTTAACCCATAGATTAGACTGGGAGCTTCTTATAAGCATGCGGGAATGTGGTTAGAGATAATGTAGGCATTGATATTTAGGGTTTAGGTAAGTCTTAGTTAGTTATGGAAACTTACTAAGAATAGGTCTTAGGGTGAGTTGGCTTGATGAGGTGTCTAGGTGAAGTGTATGTGTGGATATTATTTGAATTAAGATATTTAAATAATAAATATGGTGAGGATAATGAATTAAATTAATTAAATTAATATTAGTGAGGTCAAGGGGCCATGGCTAGGTGAATGTGATGAAGGGTTCTTATTTGTCGAGGGACTAAAGGGAGTGTGACCTAATTTTAGTGTCTACATTTTTCCCTTTTTTGTTACGTAGCTTGTATTAGTAAGCACGCTAACAAAAAATAAGATGTAGTCGCCCCATGTGTGGGTGAAGGTAATCCCCAAACCCGGAACTAATGAGGTAGCGAGTGTAATCAAGAGTGGTTTGATAACAGGTAAATGTGATGAAAAGAAAGGTGGGTAACAGGGGAAAGAGGAGAAAGTTCTACTCGGGTAAGCTAGGTAATGGGTCAGGGTCAAAGGTAGTAACAATCAAACACATGCACACGTATAAACTACAACACGCTACTAGGTTGAAGAGCAGTCAAACTCTACATCGTCTAAGGTTGATAGGTTTATCCAAATGAGGTTGAAGTGATTCCGGTATCCAAGGTATAGGATATGGTCAGGAAACATGACGTAGGTTAGGTGTAGGAACATTTAGGTATGTTTTGGTACACCAAAGGTAGGGTCAAGATAAATGGTCATGGCAATAGGCTAGGTAAGGTCATTAGGTCAACAACACAAGTAATAGTGCCACAAGGTATAGTGAACACATGAGGTCAAAGGTCACGAGTGATGGTCTAGGTCCAAATATCTAGGTCACAACATGGGTAAGGCCAAGGTAGGGGTAAAATAACGAGTCCCCAAAGGAGGACAAAGGGAGGTAGTAAATGATGAGGTCGGGAATGTGAGGGAAATGGTTTGGGTAAAGGTGGGGTGGGGTAAATGATCAGGGTGAAGGTTGGGTGAGGTAAAAAAAGGAGGTAGGGGTAGGGTAAAAGGGTAAAATTTAGGGAATGGGTAGGTGAGGGTGACCGATGCCGGTCAAGGATAACCGATGTCGGTAGAGGTCAACCGACCACGGTTGGGCAGAGCACGCGATCGATGCTAGTCAAGGGTAACCAACGTCGAGTTAGGTCGGGTTTGTTATAAAAACAAAAAATCCACGTTTTTTGTTATTCATTTGTCTTTTAGCTATTTGAGAAAATGACAAAAGAGAGAGAAAAGAGAGAAAAGTGTCCTGGATAGAGCAGAGCATTGAGTCAGTTGCAGTGTGAATGACGGGTGATCGGTTGGTGAGAAGTGGGTCCACAGGATCGGTCACGAGGGATTTGATTGGGTAGAGGTTGTGGGTACCGAAGAGGGATCGATGGGCCATCGGTGTAAGCGGCTAGATGTGCCACCGAGATGATGACAGCATGATGAGGTAAGCACCCTACTCTAGGTGTATGTGATTAGATAGAGTAGAGGATTAGTATATTATTTTTTGTAGTTTCGGTTGGGTTTTGTTTTTGTGGGTGGGAATGGGTTAAATTTGGAAATGGGGGAATATTGGGTAAAAGAGGAATGGGGAGGGAAATAAATGGGATAGGTGGGGTGGGTGGAGGTCCAGGGGTAGTGTAGGTCATTATAGGTGGGTAAAAGGGGCAAGGGGAGGTTTTGTTGAAAAGGGGGTTTTGGGAAATCACGAATTTTACTGTGACAGGATCAAGCGTCATCAATTTTTTTCCAGCTTCAAGAAGGGTAAACGCATCACTCACCAAACAGGTGGATCGATGCCTGCTAAGGGGTAACCGGAAAGGTAAGGGTGAACCGGTATCGGTCACCAAACAGGTGACCGATGCTGGTCAAGGGGACCGGGAGTCGGTAAGAGGGTGAACCAAGACTAGTCGGAGTTTATTGGGAACAAGGGTCCAAAAGTGAGATGGGCTAGGTGGTTGAGATGGGTAGGGTGAAAATAGGGTGTGGGAAAATGATAATTGGTAAATATGGATATGATAAATGGAGATTAATGTTTTGTTTGTATGGATGTAGGGGAGAGTGTAGCTACATATGCAGATGGTTTCCACCCCTGCCGTGATGTGTGCGGCTCATCGACCCCGAATAAGCTACAACATGTGGAGGTAGTGGACTTGAGTGGGGTTTGTCACTATCGATATGTAGTCCGGTAGCCTAGTTTGATGGTCACACTCATCGATAGATGGGATTCCACGACCAACACATTCCACCTACCGACGGGTGAGATTACTATCACCCTGGAGGACGTGTTCCGGATTCTTTGGCTACCCATATTGGGTGCACAGGTCTACTCCATCTCCTCCGAGGCCTCAGAGGAGATGATTATGACTATTTTTGGTGAGGGGATGGCCGACCTAAGATTCCATAGCACTAGCTTGAGCTATAGAGAGATGTACCTAGCCCATCTAGAGGAGAAAGAGGCTAATGGTTCTCATTGATGGAGGCAATGTGCTTCTATGTACTTCCGATGCAGAGGGTGAACAGTTTCCCTGATCACCGATGGGGGTACTCCATGATATGATGGTGGATGAGACCCACTTTTCCCCGGCACCATCATTCTTCATGCATATGTACAGGAGTTGTGGGCATATGGGTAGCTACGCAGTTCACTTATGTTGTACATTTTACCGCACTTGGGCGTACGAGCACATAGTTTATGTGTGACCTATAGGGATTCCCCTGAGCAGATGTATTCCCACTATATTTGTGTGGGTGGGGTATAGGATATGGATGTAGGTTATTGAGAGCAAGATCCGAGAGGCCCACACATGATGTGGCCTATTTCGTAATTCTTGGAGGAGTTTTCCGTGAGTGGACATTATCTAGAGGCCATATGTGGGATTCCCCTCACATAGGCATATGCATGAGGAGCTAGCTAAGCTCCACCGGAGAGATGGATGTAGGGGTGCCATGCCAGGGAGTATGAGATGATCCTAGTGGACAAAGTCTGGTGGCAGTTCGGGCTAGTACATGACATACCTCCACCCTTCCCACAATACCAGAGAGACAACGTGGAGAGACCCTTACCTCCACCATAGCCTATAGTGCCCACAGGGTAGGAGGAGCAGCCAGTGGACCGGATGATAAATGACATTGGGTGCACAGACAGTACGCATGATAGTGGTGGGCGGTTCACTTACAAGCCATACTACCCAGATCGGGGCAGCCCGATCTAGCCACCATCACAGTGTAGAGAGACACCCTATAGGGGCAGGTGGATACTCTCATTACCTAGTTGGGTATACTACAGATACAGTTGGAGGGCTCAGAGGTAGAGGTAGCAGAGCTATAGGTACAGGTGGACAGTCTACAGGCCCAGATGGCCGATGGAGGAGATGGAGATGGAGAGGAGGGGGATGGTTAGGTGGTAGCCTTACAGGCTCAGGTGGCAGGTTTACAGGGCTAGTTGTCCACAACCCAGGCACATATTGGAACCTTATAGGCATAGATTGGGGTCTTATAGGCCCAGATATAGGCATAGGGGTAGGGGGAACCACCATTACAGGCACCAAGACCGGGTCCCATTTCACAAGTAGGAGTAGGGAAAGGTCCCACAGATAGGTACAGGGATCGAGACCTATGGGACCACCACAGACCGTGCCTATATCTAGGTTACAGGATGCCCTAGGTGAGGCTAGATATTATCAGGACCAGCTGATGGTGGCCAGGATAGACTTTATATCCTATGCTGATTACAGGGCATAGTAGGCATCTAGTGAGAGGAAAAGATCCCACACTCACATTATGGAGAGCACAGGAGGTCAATGAGCTCTGAGGCCCAATCAGGAAAAGGCTACTAGCACATGGAGAGCCGCTCTGGTTGAGGTGCTAGCAGGACCTAGGAGGTCGAGGGCATAGGTGATACAGAGATGGAGGACATCCACCGAGATGCCTGATATGTGGTTGCCTAGTTTTTGATGTATGATAGTCTTTTTGTGATTTATATTGGCCTACGTGCTGAGAGATAGTTGTATTTTTTATCACATACCGCCTACGTGCCGATGACAAAGTGAGGATGTATGAGATATTTTGTCTATTTTGAGCATATACTGCCTACGTGTCGAAGAGATTTTGTATTATTTCATTATTTTGTTGTATATATGAGACCGGCTGTGTGCTGATGACATTTTGTATTGTGTATCATCCTACGTGCCAACAATTTTGAGATGATGGACACGATGAGATAGCCATGTATTTTTGAGATACACATTGATTTATTTATATGATGAGATACATGGTATTTTTTGATTTGTTGATGTGTTGATGAGATTTTGATTTGTTATTTTGATATGGATGGAAAGTAGGTGAGTTAGGCATGATGGAGTCAGGTTGATTTAGGCCTGGATTGAGTCAGGTCGGTTAGGCATGGATCGAGTCAGGTCGGTTTAGGCATGGATCGAGTTAGGTCGATTAGGCATGGATCAAGTCAGGTTGGTTTAGGCATGGATCGAGTCAGGTCGATTTAGGCATGGATCGAGTCAGGTCGGTTTAGGCATGGATAAAGTTAGGTCGATTAAGCATGGATCGAATCGGAAAGTAGGCATGGTTCGATTCTACAAAGTAGGCATGGTTGATTTAGAAATTAGGTGAAGTTATGATTCATTATTTTATGCAATGAATGATAATATGGGTCATATGTGAGATGTGGTATAATCTAAGCATAGTGATGATAAAGAAATGTTAGGCGTAATAAATGTATGTTGTGATAAGGATTTAAAATATGAAGTAACTTGTTTTTTGTTTGGTTTAATTTCCAATTTGGGATAAAAAAGGAAACTAAGTGAGGTGTGAGGAACATGGAAGATGAATTGTTTAGGGTAGAGAATGGCCGAGCTAACCTCCAAGTGCCCCATGCCCTCGTAGTATTGCCTACATAGTCCCAATGAAAAGGGACCTCGGCCGATGTAGTTCTCCCATGAGCTACGAGAAGAATATGATTAGGTATGAAAATGAGTTAGTAGGTTTTAGGCATGGTGTGGGTTTTAGATCTATTAGGTGTGGGTGGATTATAGGTAAAGTGATGTAGGTGATGTCGATTGTGGCAAAAGAAGAAGATTACCCCAAAAGTAAGCGTCGAGGACCAAGTCCTATATAAGGTAATCAAAACGTAAACAAAGACGGTTCAAAAGATAAGAGGGGGCAAGAAAGCCACCTGATTGGGTAGGATCATATCGAGTAGATCATGCCTTGGAGGAGGTGATGAACATAAGACCCTAAAGACATTGCATGATTTATTGTTCTACAGGTGAAAAGTAGTCACATGATCACCAAATGTATAAGTTCCAAGAAGTCCCCTGAGGCAGAAGGAAATGGGAGTGGGAATGGTAAGAAGGGTGAAAGGTAGTTGATTGTTATAAGGTGTGAGGTAGCATGCTATTTAGGAAAGAGATCTCGAGGTCATAATGGGTAAGTCCATGACTAACAAGGATTGTTGTTTTGACTTATAGTTGATATAGACTTATCGATATGGGAATTCTATATGGGATGAAGAAAATTTAACTCCTTGAGGTCTTCGTGAAGCTGATCGATACGGGAAGCTTCATTGCTCTCTTTTTTAAAGCTTTACATAACTGTCCTTCGAGGGAGCAGTCTATTTATAGCAGTGATTGTTGACAGGAAGATGTACTTTTGAGGGAGTCATCTTTTGAGTGGAAGTTTGACTCAAGGAGTTATATCCCATGTGAGGGCTTTGAAGTCATGGACAAGACCAAGGTGGAAGATAGGACTCTTGTTCAAAAGGCAAGGTGGAATGACCATGGGATCTCATCTAAAGGTAGACAAAAAGTATCCATGAGAATCATGCTATGTGCAATGCCGTGGTACACATATTTAAGAGAAGATAACAAGTGACAGGTACTCACATGATTCTTGTTTAATCGTTAGTGAGGTGTATGAAGTGAATAGCGCTCAAGGGATGAGCATGGAAAGAGACAAAATGTCAGGTAGGATGACAAGTCAACAATAGAATAGTTGAAGATGTAAGACGTTAAGGGGCTCAGGTTCGAGTTTACCATCAAGTGAAGATAAACGATAAGCACTTGATCTGTAAGTATGGTTCACAATGTATGGTCCAAGCCAATTAGGAAAAAAATTTCCCGTTTACTTTTTTCTGCTTTGGTTACGTGTTGATTTTCTTTCAGGACAAGGTCACCGACTTGGAAGGTCTGTTCATGGACATGTTTGTCATAGGCATGTTTGATACATTTTTGGTAAACTTGAAGGTGATCCAGAGCATTAAGATGACATTCGTCTAGTAACTCTAACTATGCTAAACGGTCCTGAAAAAAGTCATCATCAGTGAGCATGTCATGGAGAGAAATGCAGAGTGAGGGAATCGGACTTTGAGAGGTAGGACTACCTTTGTACCGTAGACTAGAGAAAAGGGTGTGGCCGCAGTGGAAGTGTGAATACTAGTGCGGTATGCCCATAGGGAAAAAGGAATGTGCGTATGCCAATCCTTCCCAGTATCGTTGACCACTTTCATGAGAATCTTGTTTAGGGTTTTGTTAGTGGATTTGGCTTGGCCATTGGTTTGTGGGTAATAGGGTGATGAGAAACTAAGCTGAATGCCAAAGGCATCACAAAGTTTTTGCAATGTTTTGTTTTTGAATTGTTTTCCATTGTCAGTGATGAGGTGATGAGGAACACCAAAGTGACAAATGATATGGTGGTTAATGAACTCACATATTTTCTTATCTTTTGTGGAGATGAGTGGTATGGCTTCCACCCATTTTGTATAGTATTCGGTAGCAGTGATGATCCATTGATGGCGTTGGGAAGAATGGGGATTGATTTCTCTGACAAGATCCAAACCCCATTGAGAGAAGGGCCAAAGGTCACGGGTGACCTGTAAGGCGTGGCTAGGTGTATGATGGAGATTGGAATGTTGTTGGCATTTTACACAACATTTGACATAGTCGCAACAATCATAGTTAAGGTTTGGCCAGTAATAGCACAGGTGAAGAATACGCTTAACAACAATAAGGCCACTGAAGTGACCTCCACATATGTCGTCATGAACTTCCTTAAAGGTATAAGGAATTTCAGAAATCATGAGGCATTGTAAGAGAATACCATCAAATCTACACTTATAGAGGATTCCCCCAAGATGACGTAACAAGAGACCCTTTTAAGGAAGGTGCATTTTCTATTACTGGGTGAGATTAGGAGGTAAGATGGAGAGAGAAAGGTAGTCGAGTATTGTTTATACCAAAGGTCACTCGGGTTGGAGGTGATATTTCGACAAAGTAAACATAGTGAGGTAAATAAGAAGGTGATTGAAGTCATTGTATGGTGAAAAAGATTTTAGAATTGGTGGGCGAAGCAGGTATTTGGGAGGCTAAGTAGGCCATGGTATTTGCAAATTTGTTGGATGAACATGAGATGGTTGAAGGGTGTAACGATCAAAGGTGGTCAAAAGTACATTTACATGATGTTTATACTTTTGAAGTATCTCACTACGACATTGGTATATACCATTGACTTGGTTTATGACCAATTGAGAATCACCAAAGATGTTGATGGATTTGACATCTAGGGTGTAGGCAGCTTGGAGACCTAGTACGAGCGCTTTGTATTTGGAAATATTATTGGTGCATTCAAAATATAGTTTGAAAGACAAAGGCATGGGTTCACCATCAAGGGGAATGAGGATAATACCAGCCCCACCCCCATGCTGACACTTGGAACCATCGAAGAAGAGTGTCATTTGGTAAGGGGGTTCATCCAAGGAAAGGGTAGCAATCGACTCATCTAGAAAGTCAAAATTAGAGGGTTGATCCCCGGAAATAGGTGCGTCGGCCAATTGGTCAGCAATTTCTTGGCCCTTGATGGACTTTTGATGAATGAATTCGAGGTCAAGATCAGCTAAAAGCATAAGCCATCATGTGGCATACTGATTTTGATAAGGTTTGGCATACATGAAGTGTAAGGGTTTGGTGTTGGTAACAACATAAGTTTTGTGGTTGAGTAGGTAATGATGGATTTTGGTGGCAATGAAAACTAAGGCTAAGAAAAGTTTTTCGGGATGGGTGTATCGGGTTTCATAGTCCAAAAGAGTATGGCTTATGTAATAAACCACCTACTCCCTATGTTGTTCATCACAATGAGCGAGCATGGTTCCCAAGGAATGATCGGTAGCTGAGATGTATAGGTAAAAAGGTTGATCATTGTTATCCAAAATGTACCCCTTGCTCATTTTGTGGCTAACTCCTTTCATTCTTCCCTCTCTTGTGCCTCGGTCATAATTTTTTTCTTTTCATGCACTCAAAACTTTCTAGAAATGGCACCATTGGATAGAGCTCTTTCTCAACTTTCCAGAAAGGTAAAGTTTTCCTCCTAACTCTATGTATTTTTGAAGTTATGGCTCGGTAGAGTTTTTGTGGGAAATTTTCCCCTGGAAGGCCCTTGGCCAATGAGATGACGCCACGTGTCTAAGGAAGTGGTGGGCATCGAAGCTAAACTTGGATTTTTACCCAGTGTTTGGCAAAGCTTTCAAAAGGGATATTTTTCCCCACAGGCCCACCGTCGAATCAGATTTTTCCATGTGTCTGGGGGGGGAAATTGGAAAAATCGACTAAGTGTTGGCGCATGGAAAATTTTGGAGGAAGGGCCCACACCCAATCACGTTTTGCCACATGTCCTATGGCACTGGACCGATGGAGCACGGAGGAGAAGCTAGAATTTTGGTGAAGTGTTTTTTCCAAAATTCAAAAGGAAAGTTTTGGCCCACTACCCCGCCGACCAATCATATTATGCCACGTGTCCATGGGCACCCTAATGGCGGAGCACGAGGGGAGATCGGATTTTTTCCCAAAGGGATTGCGCAAAAGGAAAAATATTTACCGAGGCCCCGCATCCAAGTAAGAAGACGCCACATGTCCTAGACCAGCAGAAGGTGGGGAGTATTTGGGAAATTTTCCCAAAGGAAAAAGAGGGAACTTTCAAAGGAAAAAATCACCCCCCAAACACGAACCAATCACATCTTGCCATGTGTCCAGTGGTGGAAAAAGCATCACCAAGCCCGCGAGAAAATTTAAAGGGGAAATCCCACATCCAATAGGGTTTCACCATGTGTCTAGTGGCTTCAAAATACTAGTCAGGCCCATGGAAAATTTAGTAAGGAAAGGTTCGCGCCCAATCATGTGATGCCATGTGTCCTCGGTCATCGGCCAAGACGGATTTTTGAAATTTTTCCAATGGCAAAAACAAAGGAAATGAAACGCAAAGGGCCCATGTCCAATCAGAACATTCCACATGCCTCCTAGAGTGGTGAAGCATAGGGATTTTTGGGAAAATTTTCCAAATGACCAAAAAGTGAAAAATTTAAAAAAATTTCCCGCCAATCCGATTTGGCCTTGTTTTTCCCTAAAATTTCAAACGGCCATATCTTTCGATCCAGAGCTTGTTTTTTCGCATTCTTTATATCAATGGAAATTTGGTGAAATTCTCTACAAGATTCCAGGGTCATTTTTTCATTTTGATGGAATTTGAAGAGAGAAAATTGAAAAACGCCTCTGGCACATGGTCATGGACAGAAATGACATTTCAACCACCATTTTTAATGAAGAATGGCTCACATTCTCTCCCAGCATGGCGAAAAATGTCAGGAGATGGGCCTGTAAGGATGCCCATGTTGTTTTAATACATTTTTGGTCGGTGGTTGAAGCTCTCCCGTGTTTTCCCGCATTTCTCTCTCTTGGGGTCGTGGTGGTTTACACTTGTAAAGCTAGATTTGGCTCATTTTTTCGAAAGTTGAGCATTTTTCATGTATTACAGGCTCCCTCTGTCACTTTGAAAGTGATTTTTGTGGAAAAATAGACCTTTTCCAAGACTACAACCTATTTTTCCTCTCAAGTGTTGTAATGCAAGTGGTTTTTGATGTAAAAATGACAATACAGGCTCTATGAATGAGTTTTAATCCTCTGTTTGTGTTGTTTGATTCATTTATGACCCTCCATTACAGTTATCAGTTTGTGCATAAAGTTCTGTTGCATTTTTATGAACTGTGTCAATTTGTAGAAGTAAGAAATGCTCACCACTCCTTTGGTGTATCACCTTATTAGCACTAGTTTCATTTTTTTTTTTTTACATTCTCTATCTCTATCCACTTTGGAATTTAGAGTAGGATTTTGAGTTTGAAACCTCTGTATAACTTGCAAGTAATACATCTGATCAGAGGAGTTGAGGAACCAGCCTCTAAACTAGAGATTCTTTTCCCATTTTACAAGTCCCACACTTGGGGAAAAGATTCAATGTTGTGCAATCACACTGGATGTCCAAAGTGTCAACTAGAAGTCTGATCAACATCCAAGGGTGCTGCTGATTTGCAACAATAGTTTTGACACGTCCGGTGGGACCTTAGAGGTCTCCATCTTCATTACAAAAAATTGATGTGCATTTTTTGCAATCTTCTTACTTAAAAGAGCCCTAAATTGCACATTTGGCGACTCCAAGGAAGAAGAATCAGCTGGTTTTAGCAATGCAGGCCTGAAAACTCACGAGAAGGATCACCACAAGGTTAAGAGTTAGAGAAGAAGAAGTGTTGTTCAAGTATCTACAGTTATTTCCAAGAAGAAGGAAAAGAGGGAGGAGAATTCAAAGGTCTCCATCTCCACCAAACAGAACTCTCTCAACTCCTCCACCTGGTAGGTCCTTCATTCAATCAACAAGGGTTCTAAGGCCAATCAAAATGGCACAAAACAACCCCTATGTCAATTTCACGTGCAGCAGACCACTTGCTCTCAATGCACAAAATCCAATCCCAGTTGCAGCATTAAAGAACATCCCATACTTTACTGGAGAGAATCAGACCACTCTTGGTGATCATGTTAAGGATATTGCTAATATTTGTGCAATCCATGAAATCAATGAGATGCAAGTTGTCAAATTGCTGACATCTTCATTCAAAGGGAAAGCTTTGCAATGGTTCAGGAGTCTTGCCTCAGGATCTATCCAAAATTGGAACCATCTATGTATAGCCCTCCATGAGCAGTTTGGAGAAAAGGGAGATAACTTGTCCCTTTTGGAGCAGTTGACAACCATCAAGAGAGCTCCCAATGAGTAGCTGACTGACTTCAACTTCAGATTTCAAATGACTTGGGAGAGAATTCCAGTGGTAGTAAGGCCAGCAGTAGAAGGTGATTTTCTATATTACCTTAAAGCTTTAAACTCTGATATTTCTATGTTAATTCAATCCATGGGAGGCACAACTATCCCTGTTGCTTATAGCATTGCCATTAGAGCTGAAAATTGTTTGATTCAAGCTGGCAAGCTAGCTCCTAGGCCTCCAATGCCACTGTTTCCAAGTTTAGAGAGCCCAAACACTAATCAAACACCTAATTTAGCTCCTATTCCCACTCCTAGAAATTAGAATTCAAGTGAAGCTTCTACTTCATCTTCTAGTGCCTCAAATGAACTTCAAGAATTCATGAAACAATTGTAAAATTTAGGTAATGAGCTAGTTACACTCAAGAGGCAAAGAAGCCCAAGGTTTTAGACCTCCTTCCACCTCAAGCTCATCCTAACAGAAACCATACCAACCTCAAAGACCATCCAATCTAGCTTTAAAAATTTAAATCAAGCAAGACCTCCCCGCCAATGACCATTTCAGCCCTATAATCCCAATGCTACATCTGCCTCTAAGGCATTAGTGCCAGTGCAAAACAACATAGCTCAAGAGTATGATTGGTGTTTCCCATGCAATGAACCTCACAACCAGTCTATGTGTTTCAACGGTGCCTTAAATCAAGCATTAATGGTGACAACTACTGGTGTGGAGGGTGAAGGTAGTCAAAGAAATAACCAACAACAAGAAACATTCTAGCAGCAATCAGCTCCAAATGATACCACACTTGTAAACTGGTAGGCAGAAGATTTTTGTGGCATGAATCAAATAATTCCCCAAAGCGTTACAGCCAACACAAGGTCAAAAAGGAGAAATTTGGGTGAAGAAAAGCCATTGGCTCCAAGTAATCCACAACATCCTACTACTCCACAAGTTATTGGCAAGTAAAGTGCAGTCCCAAACATGCAAGGACTGCCTAAGATAGCTCTTAGGCCAACTCAAATGCCAGTTGCTGCTGCCCATGTGCAAGGAATAAATGTGCAGGCCAAGGGATAGAAAAGAGATGCTTCATTTCCATTCAACATCATTGATCAGATGAAGAAGACAAATGTGAACATATCAATGTGGGAATCATTATCTATCCTAGGAAAAAGAGATTTGCTACAAGCTTCCATGAAGGACTGGTCAACTTCAAATCAGCAAGTCCAAATGCAAGAAAAGGTGCTCACAAATGCTGCCCAACCTGAAGTGAATCATGGAGGATAGAAAGGTAAAATGTTGAAGCCCCCTCCATTCTATGTTTCATTAATCATTGGAAACCAATTAGTACACAATTGCATGATTGATTCCAGGGAAAGTAGTTCAGTAATGCCCAAGAAAATAGCTGATCAGTTGGGAATTTAGTATGAAGTCTTATCCAAAGGGGTAGTACAATTGGATGGGACAGCAGTAACAACAATTGGAGTGATAAAGAACTTGAGTCTTACCTTGCATGCCTGCCCCAACATTGTTGTTTAACAAGATGTCTCAGTAATAGACCTTCCACCACTCTTTTCCCTATGTCCTTCAAGGGATTTCACAGCCAATATTGGAGGTTACTTATCTGCTGATTGGTCACACATGTTATTCAGAACAAGATATGGAACCAAGGCCACAATCAGATCTGAACCTATTGCAAACTTTCACATTGAGCCTCACACTCCAAGTCAGATCAATACCAATTGTTCAACGTTTGATCAAGAGGATTATCCAAGCACTGATGAAACCAACACCAAGGTAGGAAGCATCCTAGATCTAACTCTTGATGAATGGGAAAACAAGGTGCATGCTTTTGATCCTTATCAATAAATAGAAGAATCTGAGCTAGGATTCTATTGCATGCATGAAGAAAATCAGCCTATTCCTAGCATCACCAAGCCAGACCACAAGGATGACAATGAGGTATGGCAGTTGTTTTTGATGGATCAAGGAGTAGACAAGGTGCAGGAGGGGGAGATATGCTTGTTTCACCTCAAGGAGTTAATTATTATTTAGCTTTTAGATTTCAGTTTGCATGCTCTAATAACACTGTTGAATATGAAGCTTTGATACAAGGATTGCATTGGTCAATCAAGAGAGGAATAAAGAACTTGCAAGTCTTTGGTGACAGTGAGTTGATTGTCAACCAAGTTAAAGGGTAGCATGATGTCAAGAATGATCTAATCAAGTGCTACAAAAATAGGGTGTGGGACCTCATTGAAGATTTTGAGGGTTTTGGCGTAAAATCCATTCCTAGAAAAGAGAACCAAGCTGCTGACAAGCTTGCAGAAGTTGGGGCAGCCTTTGACGTTGTTGAAAGCATCCAAAAATATAAGGTACAGCCAAACATCCACGTGATTGTGAGGCCTTCAGTACCAGACAAAAATGTAAGTTGGCAAGTGTTTGAAAATGATTAGCAAATCATCCATTTCTTGCAAGAAGAGGCTGAGTTCTTAGCTAAAAATTAGGAAAAGTTGGAGCAGCAATATGGTGACCAAGTGGTATAGCTGAGAACCAACAAACTACCAAAGGGACTTATTACTTTGGAGTCCATTTTCAATCCTAATTATCAGTTTAGGAATGAAAAGAAAATGTCCAAGTCAAGGGAGAAGATTCAGTGTCCATCTCGGTGGAAGAAGGCAAATCACTCCAAATTGGTAAGATGACAATTGAACAAGAAAGGTATGAGTTCATACAACTTTGTCAAGAATTCCCTGATGTGTTTTCTTAGAGCTATGAAGATTTGAATGGTTTCAATCCTAAGTTAGCTCAAGAAACCATTGAATTGGATCCAAGTACTAAACCCATCAGACAAAAACAAAGGCTAGTCAATCCACACATGGAGCCTCTCATGAGAAAGGAATAGAATAAGTTGATAGAATCAAGAATCATATTCCCTATCAATAATTCTATTTGGGTGGCCAACTTGGTTCCAGTTAGAAAGAAGAGTGGGGAAATCAAATTGTGTGTTGATTTCAGAGATTTGAATAGAGCATCTCTCAAGGATCATTATCCACTTCCTTCTATGGAGAAGATTTTACAAGTTTGTTGCTAGCTCTGAGAGGTTTTCATTACTTGATGGCTATTCAGGGTATAATCAAATTATGGTGAAAGAAGAGGATCAGTTCAAGATAGCCTTTACAACCAAATGGGGAACTTATGCATATAGGAAAATGCCATTTGGGTTGTCCAACGCTGGAGCTACTTTCCAAAGAGCAATGGACATGGCGTTCAAGGGTTTGATTAACAACATTGTGCTGATATATCTTGATGATATCACTATTTTTTCAAAAAATGCAGCAGACCACATCTTCCATTTGAGACAAGTCTTCCAAAGGTGCGTAAGATTTGGAGTATCCTTGAATCCTAACAAGTGTATTTTTCTAGCCCATGAAGGAAAACTCCTTGGCCACATTGTCTCCAAAGAAGGATTAACAATTGATCCGAAAGAGTTGAGGCCATAAGAGCACTACCATTGGCAAGCCACAAGAAGGCCCTTCAAATTTTCTTGGGGAGAATAAAATTTTTCGAGGTTTGTCCCAAATTTTGCAACCCTTGTCAAGCCTATCACCAAGATGTTAAAGAAAAGCATGGCTTATAAATGGATAGTAGAAGGCAAGGAAAGTTTTGAAGCAATCAAAGAAGCCATCTCTCAAGCCCCAACTCTCATCAACCTAGATTTCTCCAAGGATTTCATCCTCTATGCATTTGGGGGTGATGATACTATTTCTACAATTTTGGTATAGTAGAACAAAGACAATGATGAGCAGCCAATTTATTTCTTTAGCCAAAGCCTGGAGGATTATGAGGTGAGATATTCTTTTATTGAGAAGCATGTTCTTGCAGTAATCAGGAGCTTAAAGAAATTCAAGCATCTAGTTTCAAACAACAAGGTTCAGTTGCTGGTTTCTCATGTAGGAGTTAAAGATTTCCTCCTCAACAAAGACTTGAATGAAAAAGGGTAGGTTGGATTACTCGTGTCATGGAGTATGACATAGAGATCAAAGTCACCAAGTTGGTAAGAGGAAAAGGATTGTGTGAGCAGCTGATTTTGAGAAAACAAAAGGAAGCATGCAATGAGAAGGAGGTTGTTTTGGCATTGCAAGACAACCATGAGCAAGGAAGCACTCAAGAGGAGAATGATGGTGTCCTCACTCCTTGCTGGACCCAAGACATAATGAAATTCCTAAACATAGGACTATGCCCTCTAGAGATGAACAAGACCAAAATAAGACACTTTAGATTGCAGGTTGTTCCATATGCCCTTGTTGATGGTGTTTTGTTCAAAAGGGATGTGAATGGAGTGCTGCTAAGATGCATTGGTACAAATCAGATTCATAGGGTGTTGGAAGAGTTCCATGGTGGACCAACTGGTGGTCATTTTTCACCAAGAGTGACAGCTCTAAAGATCATGAGGGCTGGCTATTATTGGCCCAAAATTTTCAGTGATTGTTATGCATGGATCAAGAGGTGCAAGAATTGTGCATTCTTCACAGGTAAAGAGAGGATAGCTTCCCTTCCATTGCATCCAATTTCAGTTGACCAACCATTCATGTAATGGGGTTTGGAATTCATTGGATTCATTAATCCCAATTCAAGTTAAGGACACAAATGGATTTTAATAGCCACATATTACTTCACCAAGTGGATTGAAGTAGTAGCACTCAAGGAAGCAAATGAATATAGCATCCTAGACTTCTATGAGGGAATAGCAACTAGATTCGGCATACCTGCTACAATAATATCAAATAATGCATTGGCATTCATTGGGTCCAAGGTGACTGAATGGGCTGTCAAGAATGGGATCTACCTAAGAAATTCATCAAACTATTACCCTCAGGGTTATGGCTAGGCTGAATCTACAAACAAGAACTTATTGAGGATCATTAGGAGGACTCTTGATGAAAATAAGAGGTTTTAGCATACCAAATTGAAATCGGTCTTATGGGCTAATAGGATAACTCCCAAGATATCTACAGGTAACTCTCCATTTAAGCTTGTTTATGGGAGAGAGGAAATTTTTCCCATGTCACTTGAGTTGCCAACATTGGAACTCATGAAATAGTGGGAGTTGTTGGAGTTTGAGCCCATGGAGGTTAGATATGTAGAATTAATGGAGCTCCAAGAAGTCAGAAATCAGGCATCCTAAGCAATGGAGAAGGATCAAGCTTTGATAAAGAAGACCTTTGATAGAGAAGCAAAGAATAGAACTTTCCAAGTTGGAGATCCAGTGTTAAAATAGGATGTAGATAGAGCAAAACTGGGAAAGCATTCAAAGTTTGATGCCATTTGGAGTGGCCCATACATGGTCACAAAGTGTAAGGACAACAATTCTTCCAATTTTCTTCATTAGATGGCAAATAACTACAGATTCCAGTCAACGGATCTATCTAAAGCATTGCTACTAAAGGGAATTCTCCACCTTGTACATATTAGCTTAGATTTTCATTCCTCCAAGTGCTTGTGCACATTGTTTTGTTGTAGATTAGCTTTTCTTTCCCTAAGTGCTTTGGCACAAGCTTGTTGTTCCTGAAAATGTGTTTACATGCCTTGCTCCATCAGATGATGTTCCACCCTCCATCTTCCTCCTTGTAGTGTTCTAGTCAATTGGGGTACCAAACAGAGAATTTGATGACTCCATGCCCAATGATTGCTTCAGGCAACTGGTGACTTCATCCAAGTAGAGTAGATGACCCTCCGAGTCACCAAAATTGTTATCCAAAATGTACCCTTGCTCATTTTGTGGCTAACTCCTTTCGTTCTTCCCTCTCTTGTGCCTCAGTCATAATTTATTTCTTTTCAGGAACTCAAAACATTCTAGAAATGGAACCATTGGATAGAGCTCTTTCTCAGCTTTCTAAAAAGGTAAATTTTTCCTCCTAACTCCATGTATTTTTTAAGTTATGGCTTGCCGTAGTTTTTGTGGGAAATTTTCCCTTGGAAGGCCCATGACCAATGAGATGATGCCACATGTCCAAGGAAGTGGTGGGGGGTCGGAGGTAAACTTGGATTTTTACCAAGTGTTTGGAAAAGCTTTCAAAAGGGATATTTTTCCCGCAATCCCGCCAAATGAATTAGATTTTGCAACGTGTCCGGGGGAAATTGGAAAAATCGACTAAGTGTTGGCACATGGAAAATTTTGGAGGAAGGGCCCATGCCCAATCACGTTTTTCCACGTGTCCTATGGCACTGGACCGGCGAAGCATGGAGGAGAAGCTAGAATTTTGGCAAATTGTTTTTGCTAAATTTCAAAAGGAAAGTTTTGGCCCACTACCCCCACCGACCAATCATATTATGCCACGTGTCCATGGGCACCCGAATGGAGGAGCGCAAGGGGAGATTGGGATTTTTCCCAAAGGGATTACACAAAAGGAAAAATATTTTCCCAGGCCCCACGTCCAAAGACACACGCCATGTGTCCTGGGCTGGGCTGGAAGGCAGGGAGTATTTGGGAAATTTTCCCAAAGGAAAAAGAGGGAATTTTCAAAGGGGAAAAATCACCCCCGAACGCAAACCAATCACATCTTGCAACATGTCCGGTGGTGGTAAAAGCATCACCAAGCCCACGCGAAAAATTCAAAGGGGCAAGCCCGCATCTAATAGGGTTTCACCACGTGTCCAGTGGCTTCAAAATACTAGTCAGGCCCATGGAAAATTTAGTAAGGAAAGGTCCGCACCTAATCATGTGATGCCACGTGTCCTCAGGTCATCGGCCTGGTAGGAATTTTTAGAAAATTTTCCAATGGCAAAAACAAAGGGAAATGAAGCGCAGAGGGCCCACATCCAATCAGAACATGCCACATGGCTCCTGGAGTGGTGGAGCGTGGGGATTTTTGGGAAAATTTTCCAAATGACCAAAAAGTGAAAAATTTAAAAAAATTTGCCCATCAATCCGATTTGGCCTTGTTTTGCCCTAAAATTTCAAACGGCCATATCTTTCGATCCAAAGCTCGGGTTTTTGTGTTCTTTATATCAATGGAAAGCTAGTGAAATTATCTACAATATTCTAGGGTAATTTTTGCATTTTGATGGAATTTGAAGAGAGAAAATGAAAAACACCTCTGGCACGTGGTCATGGATAGAAATGACATTTCAACCACCATTTTTAATGAAGAATGGCTCGCATTGTCTCCCAGCATGGCAAAAATGTCAGGGGATGGGCTTGTAAGGATGCCCATGCTATTTTACTGTGTTTTTTGTCGGTGGTTGAAGCTCTCCCACATTTTCCCACGTTTCTCTCTCCTGGGGTTGTGGTTTGCACTGTAAAAAGCTAGATTTGGCTCATTTTTTCAAAGTTGAACATTTTTCATGTATTACAGGCTCCCTCTGTCACTTTGAAAGTGATTTTTGTGGAAAAATAGACCTTTTCCAAGACTGCAACCTATTTTTCCTCTCAGGTGTTGTAATGCAAGTGGTTTTTGATGTAAAAATGACAATACAGGCTCTGTGAATGAGTTTTAATCCTCTGTTTGTGTTGTTTGATTCATTTCTGACCCTCCATTACAGTTATCAGTTTGTGCATGAAGTTTTGTTGCATTTTTATGAACTGTGTCAATTTGTAGAAGTAAAAAATGCTCACCACTCCTTTGGTGTATCACCTTATTAGCACTAGTTTCAGTTTTTTTTTACATTCTCTATCTCTGTCCACTTTGGAATTTAGAGTAGGATTTTGAGTTTGAAACCTCTGTATAACTTGCAAGTAATACATCTGATCAGAGGAGTTGAGGAACCAGCCTCTAAATTGGAGATTCTTTTCCCATTTTACAAGTCCCACACTTGGGGAAAAGATTCAATGTTGTGCAATCACATTGATGTCCAAAGTGTCAACTAGAGGTCGATCAACATCCAAAGGTGCTGCTGATTTACAACAACAATAATATTTAGGTGGAATGAGTACGGGTGGTTTGAGAAGGTATTGTTTTAGGGCCTCAAAAGCTTTGTGGCAGTCATCATCCCATTTAAAGGAGACATCCTTCTTGAGCAGATAATGAAATGGTTGACATCGATCACATAATTGCAAAATGAAACAGTGAATAGACTTTAATTTACCTTGCGGGCTACATAGTTGTTTAAGGTTAGTGGGCGAAGGGATTTCCAGAATGGCCTTGACTTTAGTAGGGTGAGCTTCTATACCAGGTAGGGAAATGATAAATCCCAGGAGCTTTCCTGAGAGAACCGCAAAGACACACTTCTTAGGCCGAAGGTGGATGCAATATTTAATGAGGGGGTCAAAAATGGTTTTGAGAACGACAAGGTGTTCAGAGTGGCACTTAGATTTGGCCAAGAGATCATCCATGTAATCTTCCAATATGTGATGCATGATGTCATGGATGTAATTCATAGCTTGCTAATATGTGGCACTAGCATTTTTAAGGCGGAAAGGCATGACTTGATAGCGAAGGTCCCCAAGAGGTGATGAATGAGGTTTTGCATTGATCCTTTAGGGAAAATAGGATTTGGTTATAACCTGAGAAGCCATCCATGAGTGATAACATCTCATGGCCAGCGGTAAGGTTAACCAGCTAGTCAATACCATGTAAGTGAAAGTTATCTTTCGGACATGCTAGGTTGAGGTCATGGAAGTCCGTGTAAATACGGATACCCCTTGTCACCTTAGTGATAGGGAAAATGTTAGAAATCCAATGAGGATAATCAATGGGTAAGATGAAGGAAATGAAAAGAAGGCACTGAAGTTATTCTTTGACAAGAAGGGCAATGTGAGGGTGCATTTTCCTTAGTTTTTGTTTGATGGGTTTAGCATCGGGAATGGTTACGATATTGTGGACCACTATGGTGGGGTCAATACCGGGCATGTCTGCGTAAGACCAAGTGAAAGCGTGGTTATGGTCTTTGAGAAAAGAAGTGATGGCTTCCTATTTAGCAACATCTAAAGATTGACCAATCTTTAGGATGTGTGGGTCATCCTGAGTATGAATGTTGATCTTGATAGTTGATTCATTCAACATGGTTTGCATCTTAGAAGGTAATGACCGATGAATATATGAGTCTTCAGCACCAAGGTAGGTGAGTATAGAGTCATCATCTTGACATTAAACAACATTAATTGAAGGTGTATCATCATCGATCATTTCAGGATATAGGAAGGGAAGAGTGGAAGGGGCCTCGCCCTCACGTTGATAAGTCAAAGGCCCCAAGGAAATGGTGTTTATGAAAAAAAAGTTAGGAGGGATAGATTCAGAATCCATCGACTTCATCGGTGAGGGTGGTGATGAAGGTGGATCGGGTGAAGAAGGTGGAGAAGGGCTTGTGTCCTTAATGAGTTCAATGCGGGCCTATTTCATAGGTGGTTTAGGAAATATGATACCACTACGGTCGTTATGTTTGCGAGTGGTACATGGAATGATAGTATGGTGGCCTTTCTCATAAAATCCAAAACCAAAACCCTTCCACGCACATTGGTGCAGGAAGGTGTGGGTGAAATGGTGATTGGTAAGTGATTGGAAGTCGGTGGAAAATGGGTGAGTTTGTGATGGTGGTTCGGGTGTGTAAGTGGTAGTATCAAGTCCCCCATAGGTGAGACTAGTACAAAGGTGAGGGGGACCATACAGGAGACGTTCTCCTATACGGTGATCATAACGAGGGTATTGGTGAAGGATTCCATACTCTTGTGGAGTAAGGAATGTTTTGACACTATATAGGAGGTACTCCCGAGTGAGGCCTTGAAAAATACCTTCCAGGGGATCGGTGGTTGGTATGTAGGTAGCTAGAATGGATGAAGTGTCGAAGGTTGATGCAGAGGTAGAGTTAATGGATTGGGAAGCTGATGAGTCATTTATGGAGGTTGTGGTAGTGGGAGGAATGGAGGAGGTATATGTGGTTGAGGTAGCAACTGTACTAGTAAGCGGAGGTGTAGGTGAAGTGGTGGTGGTCACGGAGGTAGACGCTTTAATGGGTATGAGCACATCATTGGGTCGGTAAAGCATGTTGCATGTTTTAAAAGGTGATGGATCAGGAATGGTATAGGTGTGTCCTTTGTGTTCAAACTTTATACAACGATGAAAATTGGAAGGAATGCAACTTATGACACAACTCCAAGGTCTTCCAAGCAATAGGTTATATTGGAATTCCCCCTCCAAGATGTAGAATAGTTCTGGAATAGTGCGGGGGCCCACGTGAATGTGGAGGATGATGGTGCCTAGTGCAGAGGTGATAGCATCATTAAATGAACATAACATGACATAGTGTTTATGCATGCAATTGTTAGGTATATGAATTTGAGTGAATGCATGTGTTGAAATGATGTTAATGCTAGCACCCCCATCAATCATCACATGACATACCCGTATGTCATCAATGTGGACAGAGATGAAGAGGGCTGGGTCTGGGTCATTGTTTTGGTGTGGCATGATCTCTTCCTCTAAGAAGCTAAGGGAGGATACTTGGTGAATAGGGTGGGGCGAAGACGAAGGTGTTAATTTGGTGAGAGAGTTTACATGATGGGGTGTGATAATGGAGGCTACGGGTGTAGGGTCACTGGGTAAAACCTCAATAGATTGAAGAACCTCCATGAGAGCTTGACGATGGGATTCTGAGGTTTGAATGAGGTCATATAAGGACATCTTGAGAGGATATTGGTGTATTTTCTTAAGCATGGTGCGATGTGTGATGCCATTAGAAATGGGGTACGTGGGGCCACAGATAGTGATTTTAGTTATGGGTGCAGATGGTATGTTGGGTATAGGATTGGTTGGTGGTTCAATCACCTTTTTTTTACCTTTATCCTTCGAGATTGTGTAGTGACATGTATCATGTTGATTTAAGGGGAGTTGGCAAACAAAGAAGGTGTAGGGTGAGTAGTATAATGACACGATGGGAAAAACCTATCGAGGAGAAAAACCTTGTGAGGTGAGTTGGGTGCAACGACATTTGGGTGGTGGTGTGACAAGTTTTCTAATGTGAACAGTGTGGGAGTGGGTGTTGGTGAAGTAGGGTCCTCATTGAGAAGGTCGTCGTTGTCAAATTTATCTTCTAGAGGACATAACTGGATTAGGATGGTTTTCAATGCCTTGTAGTTCTCCACATAGTGCCCTAGCACAAAATGGTAGGCACAAATTTTGGTATCATCAAACCCTTTTGGCTTAGGTTTAAGGATGTCGTAAGGTCTGAGTGGCGGTAATGTGATGATAGAATTCTCAAGGAGGTTGGTTAAAATTTTAGCATAGGACCCTACTAGTGGATCGCAATGGGAAATAAACATGGGTTTTGGTGTAGGTGTGGTTGATTTTTGAGGAACGGTCTTTAGAAGAGGAGTGGATCGAGCTATGGTTTTGGGTGTTGGCATGGTTTTGGGTGTCGGTCATGTTTGTTTAGGTAGGGGTATGGTGGATGAACTGGTAGGAGGGTGTGTAGTTGTTTTGACTATCTTATTGTGGGGTAGTGGAGTTTTGTTTTTGGGTTGCACCTTCTTGGGTAAAGGTGATATGGGTGTATGAGGTCTAGAAGGAAAGGCAGATGGGGGAAGAGGACGAGTTACCCACGGGGATAATGGAGGTGCTATGAAGGTAGAGGATGTGGGTCGTGTAGGAGGTGTAAGGGATAAAGATTGAAGTGTAGTGGGTAGTTAAGGAATTACTGAAGGTATTGGAGGTATGGGTGGTAGCGATGATGCAGGTATGGGTATAAGTCGTGTTGGGTGTTTGGGTAGGTTAGAGGTTTGTGAGGAAGGAATGTGTAGACACCAAATTTGTGTCTTACGACACCCTATGCCCCGTATCTCATTTCACAACCTAACCTCACCACCTAAACCTTACACAATTATTTATTAATTACCTTATAATTAATAAATACACATCTCTAAACCTACCACCTCATTTTTCTACCTCATCTTGACCTAGCCCTAACCCTAAATTAACCTAATTAAGACCTATAACTTGGTCTACATCCACACCCATGACTAATTACTCCTCACCCGCACCAAAACCAACCTAATAATGACTTGACCAAGCCCACAACTAATCCCTTGGGAGAAAAGGAGGGAAAGTTGGCTATTTTACTAAAAATAGCCCACTTTGACTTAACCGACATCGGTTCCTACTCGACCGCCATCGGTTACGTAACCGCCATCGGTTCCCTATAAATGACCTCCCCCAACCAAAAAGAAAGGATCGGAATTCATTTGAAAGATCCGGAATTCACTTGGCAGAGTAGAGACAAGTGAAGGAAAGAGAAGAGTTTGTAGAGAAGGACATCGAGCCCAAGACTGCAACTGAGTAACTAGAGCACAGTGACACTCGTCCAAGCATTGGGAGAGAAGATAGCTCACTTTTGATTGTCGATCATCCCACCTGAGCCTTGCCTTCGTCATCACAGTCCTTGAACCTGTATCTTCATCAGGAACTAGTAAGTGGTGTCTTGTACATTTTTAAATACCATTTCTTGAACTTCTGATTCATAGTAATTATAAGCTCACTCCTAGATCTACTACCCGATAGCACCCTACATCTAACTTTCATTCCTCTACCCTTACATTGCCCCAAGAACAGCTCCCACACTCTCTGAGTCTTCTCCATCACCCTATTGCCTACCCCTAATCATTTACCAACCTTATAAACACCATAACCGCCTTACAGCCAACCTTCATTGAAAGCCCCTAAATCACTGCCCCTACCGATATCGGTTATCAACAACCGGTACCGGTTATACATTGACCGGCATCGGTCACTGTGACTCAAACCAAAACCAACCTTTCCTCAATTGCCTTTTAACGAGGTAACTAAATTGTGATTTCGCAATAACTTCTTTGTTAGCATTTGTGTTAATTCATATTAAAAGGGGAACTGACCACCTTCGAAAGGAAGTCTAATATTTCCTAGGCCCAAGGCAGTTCCCTCATTTATTGTCTAACTATAATCTGGTGGTCTTGCATTCTTATTCACAGGTAGTCCTTCCCAGACAAAAAGGAGTTCTTCGCAATCGATCTGATCTCTCTCTACGGTACACGCACACCCTCCCAACACCCAACAGGTATTCCTCCTAGCCCTAACCTTTATCTGTTTCTCAAGGGAATGAAAGGATAGAAGCAACTCTATTCTAAGAATGGAAACATTCTGTGCGAAACATTTTGGCACGCCTGGTGGGACCCTTCTCGGGTTTCTTTCTTTCTTGCTTGCTTTCATATAGGGAGCACACTTGCTATTTTTCTTCTTCTAAATATTCACAAGATATTTTGTTATTTTGGTAAAAGAATTTGTCTTTCTTCCTCATCTTTGCTTTAGTGAAAGTCATCTCCTTTGCTTCATCGAATATCATTTTCGATTTGGGTTTAAAACACGTGCATCACATGTTTGCTTGTTGTTTTTAATTCTAGTGAACGTAGATTAAGTAACAGGTCATACACGGGGGTGATATCCACGATATTGACGAGAAATTAATCTTACTTTCACTGCACAACACATACCAAATCACATCATAATCAACACAACAGCTCAAACATCCCCCCTTTTCCGCGGTATTCCTCCGCCCGATTGAGGTAACCTTATAAGCCAAAACAAACTTGACATTTCCCTTAGGTATTTTGTTTAGGATTGACATCATCTTGCGTCTAAGGCATAAGCCCACAATAATTAAAACTAATCCTAGGGTTAGTCTCTTGATTTGCTTGTGCATCTTGCTTGTTTTTAGTTCTGTTTCTCTGTCATACACTGTTTCAGTGATCACTTCAGAACAGTTTTGTGGGTATACTAAGCATTGTTAATCCCAAACCAGCAGCTTCTTACATCTTCTCTTTGCTTTCACAGTGACCGACACCGGTCCTATTCTACCGACATCGGTTAACTGACCGACGCCGGCTACAGTCTGACCGACATCGGTTATTCGACCGATATCGGTTACTATTTTTCACAGTTCCCGACAAACCAGCAACCTACCAATTCTAACATTTTGTTGTTGTTTCTGTTCCTAATAGATTGAATCCTTGCTGTGTACTCTTGTCCATGGTTGTTATCACTCGGAAACAAGCCATGCAGCCATGGTTTCACATGCCTGTTCCGTGCCTTTTCCTGAATCACCCCCTTCACATCCTATGGGAATCCTACTACACACCAAAGATGTTCCCAAGATCCCTGTAGGAGATAAGGACTTTGCCAAATTTTTGGATGCTAATCCTAGCGCCGTATAGTACTATTTGTCCCATACCCCTGACCGTACGCCTGACGGTCAACTTCTCATTGGTATGCCTATTAGTATAGCTGCTCACTTAGCTCCTTCCCCACCTAATAACTCCACCTTACCTTCTTCATCCTTAGCCCCGTCTCCCAACTCAGTGGCTTCGGGGTTCATACGGCATAGATTGGCTTTCCTTTGGTTAATCTGGGCCCCACATATCATTACCACTGACTGCTCCTACCTCGTCTCTCTCGCAGACTGCCCCTTTCATAACTTGCTCTCTACCACCTATCCACACGAGCTTTCCTTCTCAAGCTCCGCCCACCTTTTCATTTCCACACACTTATCCGGTGGCTTCAACATCTTATATAGGACATCCCTATTCGGTCACCTCAACATATTCGTCATCAATACCTTATCAACATTTAACCCCACCATTGTCTAGTAGTGGCTCTTGGCCCAATCCACCTCTATTTACAACAACCGCACCATCATCTTACCCAACCACTGATTTAATCAAACAAATGATGGACAAGATGCAAAATCTGAGGCTTCTGCTTGTGAAGCCAGTAGCACCCTACATATATGAGCAAGTTTGTCGAGCCTATTCATCCTTCTGTCCCCCTTCATTCATATCCTCCTCAATGGGAATTACCAAAATTTACTCATTTTAATAGTAAGGAGGATCCTCAACAACACTTGTGATCATTTAGACATGCCTGCTATCTGATTGCTCATGACGATGCCTTACTACTCCGCACCTTTCCCATGTCCTTATCAGACCCGCTTTGAGTGGTACAAAGGTTTTTAACCCAAAGACTCAATCTTCTCTTTTAATCAATTAGCCCAATCTTTCTTGGATCATTTCTCCATTAATATTGCCAAGAAAGTATCCATCACCGACCTCTATGCCATCCGACAATTTGAAGACGAATCTATCGCAGATTTCATTGGATGATGGTGGGGCCTCATCAACCAACTCACTTATGCCTTACCTCAGGCCGAACTCATCGAACTCTTTACGCGGGCCTGCGCTAAGCACATTTCTCCCACCCTCCAAATTCAAACTTTCCGCACCTTTGATGAGGCCTTTACTATGGCTCGAAACTAGAGATTCGAGCCTTAGAGGAAGAGAAATTGTGGTTGCAGCAACAAAACCCTAATTTCCAAACCCAAGACTCCACCAACAAACCCAACACCACCAATTCTCATGCATCGACTGCTTCGAAATCAAAAGGAGCTGTACACGCGGTAATGGTCAAATCCCAAGCACCATCTAGTACCCCACCAAAAACCACCTATAAGTATAAAGCCGAGCCCATCAATTACACTCCCTTGGGAGAAACTTATGGTATGATTTTGGACAAATTTCTCAAAGCAGGAGCTATCACCTTGCCTCCTGTTAAACCTCACTCTCGGGTTTGATTCCACCCACGCTATACCTTCTTGGTACAAAGAAAATGACTTCTATAACTTCCACCGCGTGAAGGGACACAGTCACGAAAACTACAAGATGTTGAAAAACATAGTGCAGGAAATGGTTGATGCAGGGGATATAACCCTCGATAATCCTAATGCCCCTGCTAACCGAAATTTGAAAATCTTCAACAAACCATTCCCAAACCACTCATCTAACAGTAACATAAACCAAGATATCTTAGCCGAGGAGAGTGTTCATGAAATCCATGCGGTTTTCGACTCCCAACCAAAAGCTTCTATCAAGGAAATTCTGAATCAAGCCTCTTCACTAACGCAGGGAGCCGCACCCCCTTCACCACCATCAAGACAAAAATGATAATCTTGCCATTCCTTTACCCATAAAGGAATTAACCACCCAGAGTTCTCTTCTCACGAATGAGTCTTCTTACACCACATCCCTGCAAGATTGTGAGCGGATGTTATCTAACTTATCTATTTCCCAAACATCTCCTTCCATCACTCTTGCTATAAAAGAAGAAGGCTCGCCACTATTTCTGTCATCCTTAGAAGAGAAACCTCTCGAACCGACATCACCAAATTCTTTAATCATGACGGATCCCCTCAAACATGCCCTCCTACCTATTAGTTCTTCATCGCCTAAATCTTTTCAGCTGACCGGTTGACCTCTTAACGCCCATTGATACAAAGTGCCTCATTTACCCCCTGTATCACACCCACAATGGACCGAATCACAACCCACCTCTCTTCCATATCAAAGTTCCTATTCACACGTGAAGATTGTCATCCCTCAGAAGATAGACGAGTCCTATGGGAGCGTTTGAGTACACCATGCTCTACTCAAATGTAGATGACCGATCCAGACACCTCTACCATATACCCGAGGTGTTTACAAAAGCTCAAAATGCCTATGTCCTCATCTTCACCCCCTCATCTCTACCGAATACCTCATCCACCTCTATTAACCTAACCAAACCTTCCCCTACACTTGGAACTTCACCAATACCCAACCTAACACACCCACCTAAATGGTTAGATTTATCCAAAAATAAAGCCATCCATCCACCTAGAGACAAACCCAATCTCCTCAAGTTCAATCTATGCCTCACAACTAAAACCCTCGCCGTCACACCTACCTTCTATATTGGGACCTCACCCTCCACCTTGCCTCAATTCATCATACCTCCTGCGTTTTCTTTAAAATGACCTCACCCTCTCGCACCCATACAGAGATCCATGGGTGTATCAACACCGTCACCCCAAGTATCCTATCCACCTATCAACCCTAAACAAACTCCATCATCAAAGGATTTGTTTTCTGACACTCCTCTTTCTCCGTGGTTGTTTCCTACCACCACGCCATCTGTGGCCTCATCATCTAACCAGCTAAACATAACTTCTGCACCGACGAAGCCACGTTTAGTTAAATCCAATTATCGAAACCCCTTGTCTAAACCACCACCCATTCGAACCAACCATACCCAACCATTACCAAAACCCACCCAATCAATAGCCTCATCTTCATCTGACTTTGACCCGCTCAAAGGATCTTACGCCAAGATCCTTGATATGTTGGTAGAGAATGCGACCATTTCCCTACCCCCACTTAGACCCTATGATCCATCTAAACCTCGACCTATAGGTTATGATGAGTCTAAAATCTATGCTTACCACCGCACACCAGGACATGATGTAGAGGGATGCAAAGCTTTGAAATCCATCCTTCGTCAGTCACCTCTCTCGATAGAAAGGTTAAGAAAGACAACTTACGAAGGGAGAAACCTTTAGCTTCAATCCCCTCTCCTATACCACCTGTCCCCACCTCACCAAGATCTATCATTATTACAACCCCACCTCTCGAAGACAATGACTTATCCCTACCATCTTCCTCCTCTCGTGTTCACGAGATCAACATGATTAGTATTGCTACTCGAGGGCAGAAAAAATAATGGGAAAGCTAAAGAAAGCACACCTGTAGCCTCTCTTCCTCCGTCCGCCATCCCGATCACACCACCACCTAAAGTGGTTATTCATGGACCTACCTACCCCATCTCTGATGGAGTTTCCCACCATACCATGATCAAACAGCTTCACCAATCACCTATAAAAATGACACTGTATGATCTCATTCAAACCTCTGAATCTCATCGACAAGCTCTCGTTGAAATCCTTCAAGGGATAGAGGTCCTACCTAACGAAACCTTTCCCGTTGCCTCCATCTTAACACCCAACCACGTTGCTTCTCTCACCAAACAATCTACCACTGCCATCCCCGCATAAAGAAGCCGCCGCCGCTGGCCCCGAAGATGAAATTGTCGACTTTGGTGCAGAAGATCCTGACCCCACTCTTTTCATCTCGGCTTACGTCCGGGACATCCAAGTACGTCGTGTTATGATCGATGGGGGTGCTAGCTTAAACATCATCTCTTCCAAAGCCTTCCAACAAATGAATATTCCTTCTAGCTGCATGTGTGCCAACCCCACCATGTTGCGTTCATTCAATGATGCTATTACTTCTACCTTAGGCACCGTGATCCTTAACATTCGTGTAGGGCCACGTACTTTACCTGAACTCTTCTATGTCCTTGAGGGAGAATTCCAATACAACATGTTGTTAGGCCGCCCTTGGATCCGGCTATGGGATGCGTTCCCTCCACCTTACATAGATGCATAAAATTTGAGTATGAGGGGAAGTCCTACACCGTAAAAGCTGACGCTCCCCCTTCAAAACCTGTAATATGTTATATCGCCCTAATGATGTGCTTGTACCAGTCAAGGCACCCATTCATCTAACCCAACCATCTACTTCGACCACACCTCCACCATCCACCTTAGCCGCACCTACACCTTCAACCAATGAAACCGCCACCGCAAATACCACTTCCTTCCCCGCGAACAACATCCCAACCTCAGATCCTTTGGTAGATGTTTTTCAATGCCTTACGCTGGGGGAGTATCACCTATATAACGTTAGCACTTTCCATACCCCACAGGAGTATGGATAGTTACATGCGCATCCTACCTACGACCGTCATGTGGGGGAAGTAATCCCCTATGGACCACCTAATTTCCGCACCAACCTAACGTATGGGGGTGTTGATACATCCTCTATCACCCCTGAACCTCCCCTTGGTGTGGTTCCCTTCCAATCTGATTTTCAATATCTAACTAATCGTCGTTTCACCCTCACCTTCCTGACGCGTTGTGCTTGGAAGGGCTTTGGTTTCGGTCTTTATGAACAAGGCCGACATACGATCATTCCCATGACTACACGCAAACACAAAGATCATCGTGGTCTTGGATTCTCTGAACCACCTACACCGACGACACCGCATAGCCATTGTATCTAGGAAGATGACGAAGTCACCCCTTCCAACCATCATCACCCATTTTGCCATCGTCACCCACAGAGTCGATAGACCCGGAATCTATCCCTCCTAACTTTTTTTTTTCATAAACGCTATCTTCCTGGGTCCTCTCACTTATCAACGTGATAATGAAGACCCATCTTCTCTTCCCCTTCTGTATCCAGACATGATCGAAGAAGACTCACCTTCAATTAATGTTGTTGAGTGCCAGGATGACGACTCCATCCTCACTTATCTTGGTGCGGACAACTCTTATATTCAACGCGCCTTACCATCTGAAACTCAAACCATGTTGAATGAGTCGACTATAGAAATCAACATCCACACAGAGGATGATCCTCACATTGTGAAGATCGGACAATCTCTTAACGCATCAGAACAAACTGCCTTCACTACCTTCCTCCGTGCCCACAACCAAGCTTTCACTTGGTCCTACGCTGACATGCCAGGAATCGATCCTGACATTGCTGTCCATAACATTACCCTGAAACCCGACTCCAAACCAGTTAAATAGAAACTGAGAAAAATGCATCCACGCATTGCCCTCTTGGTCAAAGAAGAGCTTCAATGACTCCTTTCTGTTTCCTTCATCTTACCTATTGACTATCCTCAATGGATTTCTAACATCGTACCTATTACTAAAGCAACGGGGGACTTCGATATGTATGGATTTCTCGGGACCTTAACCTCGCTTGCCCAAAGGATGACTTCCCCCTACCAAGTATTGATCAACTTGTTGATCTCACTGCGGCCATGAGATGCTTTCTCTCATGGATGGCTTCTCGAGATACAATCAAATTTTGGTAGCCCCGCCGATCAACATAAAACCACCTTCATAACTCCTTGGGGAACCTTCTGCTATCGTGTCATGCCGTTTGGCCTTAAGAATGCTGGTGTGACCTATCAATGGGCTATGACTTACATTTTTCATGACATTATGCACACTATCCTTGAGGATTATGTCGATGATCTTCTTGGAAAATCTAAACATCGTAGTGAACATCTCGATGTTTTAACCATTATTTTCGATCACTGCTATAATATCAGTGTTCATCTTCAACCAAAGAAATGTGTCTTTGGTGTCCTTTCGGGAAAACTCCTTGGTTTTATTGTCTCTTTACGTGGCATCGAGGTCGATCCAGCTAAAGTCAAAGCTATCCTAGAAATGCCCCCACCCACTAACCTCAAACAATTGCGTAGTTTGTAGGGAAAACTCCAATCTATCCGGCGTTTCATCTCACAACTCTCGATCGATGTCAACCTTTCCATCATCTCCTTAAAAAGGACATTGTCTTTCAATGGAGTGAAGAGTGCCACCAAGCCTTTGAGGCTCTTAAAGCCTATCTCTTGCAGCCACCCGTGCTTATCCCACCTCAGGACGATCACCCTTTCTACCTTTACCTTTCCACCACCGACCATGTTGTAGGAGCCATGCTCACATCGTGACTCCGAGCATCGAGAACAAGCCATTTATTACATAAGTCGTACTCTTGTGGATTACGAGACTAGGTATACACATGTAGAAAAGTTGTGCCTAGCCCTATCATTCGTGGCCACCAAACTCCGACACTACCTCCTGAATCACAAAACTTTTGTCATCACCAACATGGACCCCATCCATTATATGTACACCAAACCTCATCTAAACCAACGCATCACCCGATGGCTTATGCTCCTCGCCGACCTCGACCTTGAGTTTGTACACCAGAAATCAGTCAAAGGACAAACTATCGCAGACCAACTCGCGGAAGCCCCTTTACCTGGGGAACAATTTACCAATTTTACTTTCCCTGACAAACTCATCGCCACTCTTTCACTCAGTGAGGAGTCATATCCAATGACCCTCTTCTTCGATGGATCCAAATGCCAAGCATGGGCGGAGGGGCCGGCATTGTTCTCATTCCTCTGGATGTTGAACCTATGCCTCTTTCATTCCGGCTTGATTTCCCCTACACTAATAATACAGCTGGAATACGAGGCCCTTGTTTTGGGTCTCCAAAGTGTACGTTACACTTAGGTGTAAAATCTATTAACATTTTCGGTGACTCTCAACTGGTAGTTCAATCAAGTTATGAGCATCTACCAATGTAAAAATGAGGAACTTCAAAAGTACAAACATTACGTGGACTCACTTTTGACCTTATTTACTCATTATTCTATCCAAACCATTCCCCGCTCAACTAATAAATTTACGGATACTATGGCTTGCTTGGCCTCGCAAATTCCCCGCTCACCAACTCGACTCGACATATTTGTCTTGGTCCAACAACTCTTTGCCCCATCTTACTCAATTCCCTAGCTGTTTGTATGGTAAATAATGTATCTGCTAATTCACAGGATACCTGGTATCACCAATTTCACGACTACCTTACAACCTCTATTCTCCCACCTGACCTTACTAGTAACGGTAAATGTGCTTTTCTTAAAAGTGTTTCTCGTTATGTCATCATGGGGGGACTCTCTATAAACGTGGCTTTGATGGCATCCTCCTTCGATGTCTAACCGGCGCGAGAGTCACCTATACCATCCAACAAGTCCATGATGGCATTTGTGGTGGACATTTTAGTGGCCTTTCTATGCCCAAACGGATCCTTCGCCTAGGCTATTATTGGCCTACTCTTAATAACGATTGCTACGAATATGTTAAGCATTGTATTATGTGTCAACAACATGCCAACCTTCAACATACTCCTAGCCATCCGCTACAGGTCGCACGAGATCTTTGGCCTTTCTCACAATGGGGTTTAGACCTTATTGGTGAGATTCACCCACCCTCTTCGCAACGTCACCATTGGATAATCACAGCAACCAAATATTACACTAAATGGGTGGAGGCCATTCCACTCATTTCAACCAAAAAAGAAAAAATCGTAGAATTCATTAACCATCACATTATCTGTCATTTTGGTGTTCCTCATCGCCTGATAATAGATAATGGAAAATATTTCAAAAATAAGTTGTTACAAGACCTTTGTGACAACTTTGGTATCAAACTTAGTTTCTCATCACCTTACTATCCACAAGCAAATGGTCAAGCCGAATCTTCTAACAAAACCCTAACCAAAATTCTCATGAAAGTCGTTAACGATTCTGGAAGCAATTGGCCTGATCACATCCCCTTTGCCCTTTGGGCTTATCGTACCAGCATTCATACCTCCACTAATGCCACACCATTTTCTTTGGTATATGGTACCGAGGTTGTCTTGCCTCTCGAAATACAAATACCCTCCCTAAGAATATCTCTCCAGGATATTCTCACCAATGATGATTTCCGCCAAGAGCGATTAGCCCAATTGGAGCTTCTTGACGAGCATCGTCTTACAGCTCTTGACCACCTTCAAATCTATCAAAAGCACATCAAGTGTGCTTATGATAAGTGACTTCATGAGCGTACCTTTAAGGTTGGTGATCTTGTCCTCAAAGAGAATCAACATGTAACCAAACTAGAGAAGAGCAAACGTGGAAAATTTGCTCCAAATTGGATTGGGCCTTATATTATCACTCACACTTACGGATCAGGCACTTATCATTTAGCTTCGCTTAATGGTAAGCCTGAGCCTGAACCCCTTAATGCCTTGCATCTCCGACCATTCTACTATTGAATTTAGTGTTATATCACTTTTTATCTACCTTGCGCTCGTCCCTTGAGCTCATTTACCACCTCATACACTTTGTTTCATGCATCTCAAAATAGAATCAAGCTCACGTGGTTTGGTCATCACCTCCTCTTAAAGATGCCTCCCCCTTTTTAGTCTGGTCCATGACTTAAAAGTATCAAAATAACACGTTCTCAATTATACAATTATGGGATATTCTTGAGTCAAACTTCCTACAAAACTAGATGCTTCATGCCAAACGGACATCTAGACCTCAAAGTTATACATAGACTGCTCCCTTGAAGGACAGCTATGTGCAAAGCCACATCTGCTATTATAAGTAGACTGCTCCCCCGAAGGACAGCTATACACAAAAGCCGCATCTGCTACTATAAATAGACTGCTCCCTTGAAGGACAGCTATACAAAGTCAGCCTTTATCAGAAGCTTCTCGCATTGATCAGCTTCGTGAAGAGCTCAAGAACAACAAAATGCATATCCCATATGGACTTCCCGCATCGATCAGTCTATATCCAGAAAAATAAAAGTAGTATTCAAAAGCACTTTTGAGTCATGGACTTGTCTATTTTGGTTTGGTTCTCTTTCGTCAGAATAATCACTTTATAACAAGTTCTCTGCACCCCAACTATACCATCCACCTCATCTCACCATTCTTCAAAACCACAAAACTCAAGGGACGTGACGTATATCCGATATATTGTGATTATACAACTCTTTTCACCTATCGACTTCTCACCTATGCAAGGTACCTAGGGATTCAAGTTCATCCTCCGATAATACATGGTTTGTTTAGCTCTTTCCAACTATGGGACACTTTTCCCTCTTTTACCCGAATCTAGGATTATGTGTTGACCTTAATCAGGACACGGTTCCCTAATACTTGGGTAAGCTAACCTTCGCTTCACCTATACCTACACTAATACCGCCAATACCTTACCAACACCAACAACATTACCCTACCAATATCAATATTTTTACCAACCAACAAATTACCTAACCACAACCAAATTACCTGAATTCACCTCTCCCTGGTCCTAAGGGAGAACTACATCGGTCTGAGGCCCCTCCTTGCTTTGAGAAATGGGCTATGTAGGCAGCACTTAGGAGACATGGGGTCTCCCAAGGTTAGCTCGACCATCCCCTACCATAACCTATCATGTGTTGTAAATATAAATATTTTTGTGTATTTCTATTTGATAACATTCATCTTTATCCTTTTTCAAAACAAACATTCAAAACACAACCATTCTTATTATTATCATAACTCAAATCAACATACATATTCAGTTTTATTTAGATGTTAAACAAATACATCTTCTCTATCATCGACGCGCAGGTCGGCATCCTTATTTATTCTTCTACCCCTATGAAATTCACTTAGACCCTTGCGCCTCATCCCGAACTAGGTGATGATCGTGATCATCGACGCCACTCACCTGGCCTCTCCATCCTCAAAGGTGCCACTGCCTCTTGGTTCCTCCCACTGATCTGCCAATCTCTCCTGTAACATATGAATACGCCCTCTCACGTGGATGAATCTCACCTCAAGTCTCTCCACTCGTGACTCCACAACCGCTAACAATCCCGTTGTCTCATTCACCCACGTTTGAAGCTGGTGAACTAAACCCTGCAGGTGATCTCTCTCTCTATAATCACAGTTATGTCAGGATGATCAGCCCTCTCACGTGAACCTCGCAGCTCTGCTACCCACCATAATCTATAAGCCTCTGTCGCTCCTGCATCCATTACCCTGCGATCGGCTACTATCTCTTCTGGTCCTTCTGGAGGTGTCGGCCGGGGAGGCGAGAATGATGCCTCGGCATCAATCCTCATGTATGGTCTATAAGCCATGGGTATATCCTGAACAAATCCAAATTGTCACCGCACGTGATCTAGAGGAATCCTCTCATACTCACCTGGCCTGTGCCCCGCGATCCACCTTAATCACTCTACACCCCTCAATCTCCTCACATCAACCAATCAACCTCCGCCTCCCCGATCACTGGGTCTACCAATCACTCACTCCTCCACTCAACTAGTGTTAACTCAGCCCACAAACTCAACAAAATCACTTCACACCTCAGACAAGACAAAATTAGGTGCTCAAATTCACAAAGTGATAATGACATGTCGTATTTTTCTTTTTATAGGTTTTGACCTATAACCGATACCAGTTATTTTGCGCCCTAGAATACCGGTATCGGTCTTGTAACCGATATCGTCGCACATAACCGATATCGGTTACCTACTTCCTTCACCTAACTCCCACCTTTATCTAGCAATCTCCACTTTTTCCCGCATCACCTACCCCCGGCTTTGCTGACTAGCCTTATTTTGACTTCAATCGGCCCGACCCAAGCCCGCAACCAACCAATCCAGCCCGACCCATGGCCGCAACCAACCAATCCGGCCCGACCCACGGCCGCAACCAACCAATCAGGCTCACCCCAAGCCCGCAACCAACCAATCCAGCCCGACCCACGGCCGCAACCAACCAACCAGCCCGACCCAAGCTCGCAACCAACCAATCCGGCCCGACCCAAGGCCACACCCAACCAATCAGGCGGACCCACGGCCACAACTAATCAATCAGCCCAACCCAAGGCCGCACCCAACCAATTAGGCCCGACCCAAGGCCGCACCAATTAAGTACCTCGACCAAGACCCGTAAATTACAATTTTATCCACCCATCATGTAGCCTTTTGTTCAATCGAGCTCACCTGTTCGTGTTTTAGCATGATTAGGATACTTGACTTGATCAGTCGACTAACTTTGCCTAGACTGAGACCGTGACGTTTATCTCAACCAAACCAACCATTTGGTACTGCCGAACATACCTAAACGTTCTTGTACCTTACCCGTTATATCCCCTGGAGCTACTTCCTATGCCTTGGATACCAGGATTATATCAACCTTGTTTGGATAAACTATCGACCTTTGCCTATGTATTGCTTGTTTTCTCTTCAAATCGTGTACCCTGGTCACACTACTACATTTCAACGTGTGTCTGCTTCCTTGAACTTACCCCACCCATCTTACCATCATCTCATCATCATTCACCCTTTATCAACCCTATCCCTGATTTCACGTCACCTCAATCTGTGATAGATTTGAGGGGGATTACCTATACCCTTAACAGGAGTAACCACTTCTTATTATTGTCAGTGCAGCTTTACAAGACAAGCTACATGACAACAAGGGGCTAATGTAGACACCAAATTTGTGTCTTACGACACCCTATGCCCCGCATCTCATTTCACAACCTAACCTCACCACCTAAACCTTACACAATTATTTATTAATTACCTTATAATTAATAAATCCACATCTCCAAACCTACCACCTCATTTCGCCACCTCATCATGACCTAGCCCTAACCCTAAATTAACCTAATTAAGACCTATAACTTGGTCTACATCCACACCCATGACTAATTACTCCTCACCCACACCAAAACCAACCTAATAATGACTTGACCAAGCCCACAACTAATCCCTCGGGAGAAAAGGAGGGAAAGTTGGCTATTTTACTAAAAATAGCCCACTTTGACTTAACCGACATCGGTTCCTACTCGACCACCGCCGTCGGTTACGTAACCGCCATCGGTTCCCTGTAAATGACCTCCCCCAACCAAAAACAAAGGATCAGAATTCATTTGAAAGATCCGAGAATTCACTTGGCAGAGCAGAGACAAGTGAAGGAAAGAGAAGAGTTTACAGAGAAGGACATCGAGCCCAAGACTGCAACTGAGTAACTAGAGCACAACGACACTCATCCAAGCATTGGGAGAGAAGATAGCTCACTTTTGATTGTCGATCATCCCACCTGAGCCTTGCCTTCATCATCACAGTCCTTGAACCTGTATCTTCATCAGGAACTAGTAAGTGGTGTCTTATACATTTTTAAATACCATTTCTTGAACTTCTGATTCATAGTAATTATAAGCTCACTCCTAGATCTACTACCCGATAGCACCCTACATCTAACTTTCATTCCTCTACCCTTACATTGCCCCAAGAATAGCTCCCACACTCTCTGAGTCTTCTCCATCACCCTATTGCCTACCCCTAATCATTTACCAACCTTATAAACACCATAACCACCTTACAACCAACCTTCATTGAAAGCCCCTAAATCACTCGCCTATCGATATCGGTTATCAAAGAACCAAGACTTAGCTTATACATTGACCGGCATCGGTCACTGTGACTCAAACCAAAACCAGCCTTTCCTCAATTTCCTTTTAACGAGGTAACTAAATTGTGATTTTGCAATAACTTCTTTGTTAGAATTTGTGTTAATTCATATTAAAAGGGGAACTGACCACCTTCGAAAGGAAGTCTAATATTTCCTGGGCCCAAGGCAGTTCCCTCATTTATTGTCTAACTATAATCTAGTGGTCTTACATTCTTATTCACAGGTAGTCCTTCCCAGACAAAAAGGAGTTCTTCACAATCGATCTGATCTCTCTCTATGGTACGCGCACACCCTCCCAACACCCAACAGGTATTCCTCCTAGCCCTAACCTTTATCTGTTTCTCAAGGGAATGAAAGGATAGAAGCAACTCTATTCTAACAACAGAAACATTTTGTGTGAAATAGAATGGGTTGTTGTGCTTTTGGTTTATTGATGGGTGGAGGTTGCTTGACCATGTTGGGAAGTTGAGGTCTTAAGACAGATGGGATAGGTGAAGGTGTGATTGGCACAACCAGGGTATGAGTTCTATGGGTTTGGTGCTTTTGCTTGGGTGTCGGAGTAGGTGTGGTGTTGAATTTGGAGGATGTAGCTAAATCTAGTTTGATAGGTGGATGAGTAAGGTCTGTGGTTGGTGACCCCTAAGATGGTAATAGGTTTAGTCAAGGAAAATGTTGTGGGTGGGTGTTTCGATTTAGATGTAGTTTGGGTTATGGGTAAGGGTGTATGTGAAGTTATGATGGGTGTCATGAAAGGAGTTGTGATAGAGGTGGTTGTGTTTGGTTTGATTGGTTAGAATACTTTTGGGTAGATAGTGGAAGTATCAATAAGTGACATATGCATATGTGTTGAGACCGTATAGAAGATGCCCCCATAATAAGGCTCTATCCACATAATCTAAGTAATCGACAAAATGTGAGAATAACACATCTGTGGGTGGAGTTGATGAATACTTAATGGAAATTGGCTAGCTTCAGCTTCCGTGGGTAGGAGATACAAAAGTAGGTCTGCAGGATTTTGGGTAGCTGATGGAGAACGCTCACCAAGAGGCAAAGGTATCTCAACTAGGTCTATGATAGGTGGAGGAGATGATGGGAGCTCCTCTATAGGTGGAGGAGATGATGGGTGCTCCTTTGTGGGTGGAGGAGGTACTGTGGGTACCGGTTCTCTAAGTGGAGAAGCCAAAGGTGAAATGGTCTCGATGTTAGCGGAAGACTCCTCTGTAGGTGATGAAGGAGATGAAAGGTGTTCCTCTGCAGGTGGAGGAGCAGGTGTGGTGGATTCTAATGTGGAAGGAGGATTTTGGGCTAGGATTTCCTCTATGGAAGGAATATGGGGTAACTGGGAGGTGACAGCTACGTCAGTAAAAATAGCGTGAACCTTGCGGGTATGAGTATCATGAGTTGAGCTCTCACCGATTTGATCAGATAAAGGGGAATGGTTAGGAAATGGTTTCTTGAAGATGTGTAGGTTTTTTTTGGTAGGTGTGTTAGGATTCTCCATGGTTAACTCACCTTTCTCAAGCATTTCTTGGACAATATTTTTGAAAGTGATGCAATTTTCATCACTATGACCCTTTACTCGATGATAGTTATAGAAGTCATGTTATTTATACCATGCGGGCATGGGGTGAGTAGGGTTGAAACCAGTGTGTGGTTTTATAGGTGGAAGGGTAATGGCCCCAGATTTGATAAGATTTTCTAAGACAGAAGAGTAAGGTTCCCCAATTGGGGTGTATTTCCACTGCTCTTGTCTGAATTGAAAAGTCTAGATAGGTGAGAGATTAGATGAGGGGGTAGCCTGATTTGACGGATGAGCTAGGCCAGCCTTGAGTACCACTGTGTTAGCGGTACCCTTAGATTTTGAGTAATTAGTTTGTGGTTTGGAAGAAGAAGAGGTATCATTCAACTTGAATGTCGAATTCTTATTGCATAACTGGATTTTCTTCTCTTCGATGGCCCGAATCTCTAACTTTCATGCCATAGTGAATGCTTCATCGAATGTTCGGAAGGTTTGGACCTACAAGGTCGATGAGATATTTCTATCACAAGCCCATGTGAAGATCTCAATGAGTTTTGTTTGCGGTAGTTAGAAGGTGAGTTGATTGATCAAGCTACGCCAACGAGTGACAAAATATGTGATAGATTCATCCTCATACTGACGCGTGGAGTATAGGTCAGTCATGGTAACCTTCTTAATGATATTGATAGAGAAATGATCTAATAAGGCTTGGGCTACCTAATTGAATGAGAATATAGAGTGTCTAGGTAACCCACTATACTAATCTAATGCAAGTCATGTGAGGGACATGGGAAAGGTTCTAAAGAGAAAGGCATCATCGTGAGCGATCAGATAACACCCATGTTTGAATGACCGCAAATGTTGATGTAGGTCTTCTTTACTATTGAAACAATTGAATTTAGGCATTTCCCAATGCACAAGGTATGGGTGGATAGGAATGGATGGGTGGATGGGCTCATTGCAAATCTCGTTGTAGGTGAGAGTGTTACAGGAGCCAGAAACTGATGCCTCTAATGTCTGCATCTTGTCCAACATTAATTTGATTAGGTCGTTGGTAGGTTGCGATGATTGGGTGCCTCTTGTAGCATGAGAGGGTTGGTTTTGGGCATATAATGGGAGTGGCACCGTAAAGCGGTAGGGTTTTGGTCAAGGAGTCGTGTGAACTCCTCATCTCTAGTAGCGATAGTGATAGGTTGGATGGGATCCATGGCTAGTGATAAAATGGAAGGTGGTGAAGGAATAGGTGGGAGTGGTTGACAACTGGTGTGAAATATGAGTGCGTTTGCTTTTTTTTAGGTCAGCACCATGTGAACCAAGATCGATCGTGTCTAGTCGCTTCTCTATAAATGACACGTAAAAATAGCAGAACAGTGAATCGATAAGAAAAGTGTATTAGGTACCAAATGTGGGTTGGGAAATGAAATAGGCTAACTGATACCGGTTAGGGAAAACTGATGTTGGTCAGGGGTAACCACTGCTGTCACAGAAAATTAATAGTGAGTGAAAAACAAGGTCGGAGGCCAAATCTGATAGGTATGCCAAATCTGATGAGTTTTACAATGTCAATGGGAATGATGGCAGTGATAGGGACTGTGAAAAGTGGAAGAAGATGAATAAAAATGTCCCTTTGGGTAGGTTAACAAAAGGACCTAGAACCGACATCGGTTGGGTATAACCGACGACGGTCAAAGGGTAACCGACTACAGTTACTATGAAATTGAAATAGTAATGAAAGAATAGTGGTTGTGAATTAAAATATGATGTGGAATCAGACCCAGAATTCTGAGAATGATGATAATATGGTCCAGGCACACTCAGGTGAAGCTGGAATACACCAGCTGTGATGAGGAGTGTGCAAGGATGAACAAGAAAAAAATGAAGAACGTGCTCTTTCACCTCAAAACACAAGCCAAGCAGAAACACTAAGAAAAATGTGATCCTAGGAGTGCCTTTTATATTATGTTTGTTGAGCTTATGCTATTTAAGGACTGACACATGAACTATGAAATAGAGTTTTTCGGTGAGGATGGCTTCCTACAAAGAAGGAGATCTAAAAGGTGAGGTTTCAGGTATGTTATGGTGGGGACGGGCCTTGCTCTGAAGTATGACTCGACAGAGCAGCGAGCTGGGTGCCCACTATGTCGTGATTGTGTGATCACCTACAACTTCTTCCAAGTAATATGTTGTTTAATAATGTGTGTATTTTCAATTTTGTGAGGTTTGGTAAGACTCAAAGAGAGAGAAAGAGAAAGAAAGTGCTTTCTATATTTCATTTGTCAACCATCGCTTGGTCATGACTTCTAACGTATAGGTTGCACTGCAATTAATGTGAGCTAATGAAATAAATTAGAATGTAATGCACTTATTTTTAATCCCAAATCAAAGTGTGAAGTTGGATGACACAAAAATATGAAGAGGAAGAGGGATGCTCTTTCACTATAATGCAGAAAACATGAAGAAATGGTTCTTTTTAATTACACCAAGAGAAAGATTTATTTTAGAGCAAATAGAAAGAAAAGGTAGGTTACCAAGGAAGAAAATTAATGTGTATGCTTTTAAAAGGGAAACAAACACACAAATTTTCCTAGGAATGAATAAAATGCAAGGAACCCCGGATGGGTCCCACCAGTGTGCCAAAATGTTTCACCTGATTCTTAGACGTTTCTTTGAAGTATTGACGAAATAGATAGGGTAACGGGCGTAGGAGGAATACCTATTTTAATGTTGGTTGATGGGTTATTGCATGTGTATGACTTCCAAATCCACAACTGATTGTGAGAGCTTCCTTTTGGCTAGGAGGAACTACCTGTAATGAAAAGCAAGACCACCAGAAAGAGTTAAACAATATGTGCAGTGAACTACCTAGCGTGTGCTAGATCCGGAAGTGTGATACTTCCTAGACGGTTGTTAGTCCACTGTTTTAAACAATTTAATGCAAGAAATGAAGTAAATCCTATTGTAATTTGAAATGATTTAGGTATCTCACTTAAAACACAATAAGAAAGATCTAATCTAACAGATAGGTTAGAATAGGATCCAAAGGTCAAATAGTTGGTTCTCGGGTCTCGTAGTTCCAAAAAAAGTCTCGTGTAGGTCATAGGTGATTAAATGGATGTTCTAGGTTGTATGAGCATATACAGAACTGCTTTCCGGTTAAGGGTGATTGATGGCGGTTAGGCGTAACAGTGTCGATTGTGGAGTTATGGGGATGCCACAGAATGGGTTTGGGGTCTCCTTTGTGATTGCACAAAGGATTTTGGTTGGTCGAGATGAGGTATTGGGTGATTTGGGAGGGATTTGGTGAGGTTTTAATGGGTATATGGAGGGGGAATGTTGAAGGAGGTCAATGGGTGGCTAGGTAAACAATAGGTGATAATATAATGACAAAATGAAGTGAACCAAAGTAGAATGTTTTACTTACTTGGATTCTGGTCCTGGACACCTGTGAGTGAGGGATGGGGGTGCTTGGTAAGAGGTTGAAGGCTGCAGGTGATCACCAATCATAGGAGAGCTTCTACATGGGCTGCATGTGCATTCCTCTTTACTTGGTTAGATTAGATCATTGTTGGGGTGGTTGTGTAGGAGAAAATACTTGATCTCCTTCCTTGCATGTGTGTTCTCACTGGAATTCAATCTCAAAAGATGTGATATCTCTCAGGAAGATCTCAATGTTTTCCAAATTTTTCCAATCTTTGCCAACCTTGAAAATAAGGTTGTTTTGGGGTTAAAAGGGTAACCGATGGTGGTTCCGGCTTAACCGGTGATGGTTAGGGCTAACCAATGTCGGTCAAGGTGGGATTTCCTAGGTTTACTAAACTAGGGAGATCCTCTTGATTTTCTCGGATCTCATGTCGTTAACCCGCAGATTATACTGGAAGCTTCTTATAAGCATGTGGGAATGTGGTTAGAGAGAATTTAGGCATTGATATTTAGGGTTTGGGTAAGTCTTAGTTAGTTATGGTAACTTACTAAGAATAGGTCTTAGGGTGAGTTGGCTTGATGAGGTGTCTAGGTCAAGTGTATGTGTGGATATTATTTAAATTAAGATATTTAAATAATAAATATGGTGAGGATAATGAATTAAATTAATTAAATTAATATTAGTGAGGCGAAGGGGGCCATAGATAGGTGAATGTGATGAAGGGTGCTTATTTGTCGAGGGACAAAAGGGGAGTGTGACCTAATTTTAGTGTCTATAATATCTACGAGTCTCATACAACTCATTTTCAAACTAGGGATCCATGTATCTGAAATGCATGATCCCATGTGACAATTCATTTGACTTACATTACATAATGACATATTAACATGGATTTAAAAAGGAATAATATAGGGTTTATGAGTTGAAAATTTTCAATTTTCCCTTTTCATTATAACATTTAAACACTAAGGACACACCCCATTTACTTTAATTTTCAACACAAATAACTATTTACATTATCTATTTATCTTGCATCATTTGGGATATACATATGAAACACATACCCCTTGTTCCAAATTAGGATCTCATGTTATCAATCTGTTATGTTCCCAAATGGAACAATTGGTTTCACTTGTATTAACATAATAATGTTTTAACTTTAAGTTGAAATTGGAGATCCCAAGTTCTACCTTACATTTTGATACATCGTATTAGACATTTTGAATGCAAGTTACATCCATGTTTATCCTCTTAATAGGTCTTAGGATTAGTTTATCCCAACTTTAACTTAAGAGGTGTACAACCGATGCAGGAGCATCCTTGAAGAACCATTCACTGCAAGAGACAAGCTTCTTGGATTCTCTCCGAGCCATGAGAGATTTGTAAGAGGTCTTGTTAGGTCGTATGAGGCCTTTCCAAAGAGTAAGGTGGTAGAAAATTCAAATGATGTTTTCCTCCAAAAAGGGATGTTTGGAAATTCAAATATTGTAAGGAGTTACATGGGCTTGAGGAAGTTATTCAAGTAATTATAAGTGTGTTAAGTGTTGTTAGAGCCCTCTAGGTGTTATATTAGGTCATTTTTGTGTGTGATGCATCAATAAGATGCTTTATATAATGAATAAAGGAAGCTATAATCCTTGTTATGAGAATTTGAAAGGTCACTAGATAAAGTCAATGCTAGTTAGTCACATGATTAGTTGTAAGAGGAGTTAAAATGTGTTAGTAGGTACATACATGCAAGAGAGCTTGAGTTAAGTAGTAGGAATATATTTTTAGAGGGTTATTCCTCGTGGGTATTAAGATGATGTGATAAAAAGTTTGTAATTTGATGCATTGTGGGAAAGGAGACTGTATTTTAGGTATGTGAACTGTGAAAAGGATGAATACGAATATCTTTAAGGTATTTACTCTATTGTTTTGAAGAATTTTTGAGTTTGATATGGTGAAATATGACTGACATCCTTCATGTATAGGTGAACTGTATATGGAAGTATCCTTGGCTCCTTGCTTGTGTGCACTTTTAGTGAATTTACAAGTCCTATCCCCTATTTTGATGAGTAGCATATACATGTATTTGGTAGTGTAACAACAATACTTGAGCTTTGAGTTAGCATAGAAGGTTGTTGAATAGTGAAGGAGACTTAGTTGTTTTCTTAACAATGATTTGTTGTATAAATTCTACAACAAGGGACAATGAATGCCTTTTAAGAAGATTGTACAATGAAGCCTACACAAATTGAGTCGAGGTGTATCTAGAGTTAAGTACGAAGGGAATCCATTGAGAGGTATTTTGTAGATGCTTTGGAAGGAGATACTTCATCATTTCCTTTTAATGGGCCTTGAAACCCTGAAGCAACCATGGAGAGTTCATAATTTGTTACGAGCACGTGTTTCCAAGACAATTTTTGAATGAAACAAACCCTCGGTATTATTAACATGAGCCATTTTTAAATTTAATATGTGCATGATATTGAGATACATCCCTAGTCACTATTTTAAGCCCCGATTCAAATATTTGATGAAGTTATAACAAAAACTCCCTTCTCAAGTCCACTATGCAAGTCTAGAAGTAATTGAACTAGGGTTTGACGATTCAAGATTTAAAACACAATAATTTACCTTGAAATTTTCAAAATTTCATGGTAAGGATTCCTTATTACATATTGAGGAAGAAAATTTCAATTTTGAGAGTTAATTTTTAAGTTATTCATGACAAAGTGTTGGGGAGAAAATGAAACACAGGTGCAAGGGGCTTAGTTTGGAGTTAGATTTGCAAGGGAAGCATAATCTAGGGTTTGAGTTACAATATGAAACTTATAAAGAAAAATATATGACTTAGTGGTATTATATATACCCCTTCACCTTACCTTGAATCCTTATAGAAATGGAGATAATCAAGATAGTGTGGTTTAGAAGACCTAGTTGAGGGTTTGGGTGTAAAATTGCAAAAAGGCAAGTATAGGGAGTTGGGTAAGGAATTGAAGCATGAAATTTTAGACACATGTCTAGATATTTAAGAGACAACTAATGAATTTATTTAAACCATCTGGGTGCCTTTGGAAGTGTGCAAGAAAGGTTATAGAAAGAAGCATTGTCTTGAGAACTCATAGGGAAGTCTAGAAAGTAAGTGAAAGGTGAAGTTTGAAATATTGAATGCTTTTCCTTATGGATTCTAACAATGATGTGAGTATGTGGACATGGTAGAAGGTCTTGTTGATTAAGAAGATAAGGTAGATTACATGTTTGAAGCAAGAGTTGACCAAGTGGGTAAGTTGAACAAGTGATTTTTTCTTTCATGGTTGAGTCATTTGAAGAGATGATTGGCAGTAGGAGGAAGTTTCTTTAAAGAGTGAAGATGGGAAAATACTTGCTAAGGTCATTTTGAGGGATATTTGATAGGATTTGAGAAATTTTGATAAGTTTTATCCTTGAGGATTATAGCAAGATCCTCTATGCAGAGAGACTGTGAAGGAGCTTTTGTTTTCTTTCATTTGAAATCAATAATAAGCATGATTTAATTTCCTCTCTCTACATCATTTTATATCAGAGCCTAGAAATGTTTTTGGTGATTAAATTTGAGTTGTGAATGTATGCTTGTTTTGTGACTAACAGTTTGTTTTGAAGTGTGTGTAGTGAAGTAAAGAGAAGTGTGAAGTTGAGAAGAGATAGAGAATACACCAAAATACCTAGTGAGGCCAAGGTGAGGTGTGGAAGGAAAGGTGAAAAAATACTTATTTGTGTGAGAGATCGATCTAGAGGAAGAAATAGTGAGGTTGTGGAATCTTCTTAGCCATAAGAGGAAGAATGAAGAGATAGAGAAGAAGAAAAGAGAATAATAAAAGAGAGAGAAGAATAAGAGACATGAAGCATGGATGGAATCAAAGATGAAGAAGTTGAAAGAAGACATAGAGAAGTTGAAAAATATGATAAGGAGACCAAGGTATGTTTTTGAATTTGTTTTGAAAAAGAAATTTAACTAGATTTTGATGTATATTTCTAGAACAAGTCATAATTTAATAGAGAGAAAGAATGAGGAAGAGTAGTTGAGGAGAGAAGAAAAGAATGGAGAGAAGAGTATAGTGGAAGAGACTTTGTGAGACCAATTCCTAGTCATGGTTACATTATGCTTGTTTGGTGGAAGAAATCAGTAGTAGTAGTGAAAGAAGATGACAAGTGCAAGAAAGTAATATAAATAATGAGTGTTCACAAGGAAGTATGAGATAGAAAAATCATACTTCTTGAAGGTATAAGAAAGATATAAGGAGGCAAAAATGGTGTGGAAGAAGAAAGAGACAAGCAGTGAAGTAGTGAAAGGAGAAACACTCAAGGAAAGCAATCAGATTTAAGAGGTAAGATTTGAAAAATCAGAGTGAAAGGTGAGTAAATTTGATTCATTATTGATTGACATTGAAAATGGAGTGGGTGAATTCCTTGAAATTGTGAAAAATGATGTTGATGATGCATTAAAGGATGATAGGAATGGTGATGATCAAGTTTTTTTGCATGATATTGATGATATTTTGCAAGATTGGTTGGATGAGGTGGATGGTAAAGTGAAGAATATAAGTGAAGCTAAGATAAATGTGAATTCTTGGACATATAAGGATGATAATGAAATCAAGGAACAAGAAATTACAGATTTGAGGCAACTTTGAGATAGTGAAAATTGAGTATGAACAAGTGAAAGAGCAAGAATATGAAGACCTTGATGATAGAAATGATGAATAAAAGTTAGAAATGAATTATATAATGATGGAAGGAATCTTGGGACATGGAGAAACATATGTTTTTGCTATTCTAACCTTTGTATGTGCAGGTATGAAGCATGACTACTTGAAGATGATAAGAGAAAAGATGAAGAACAAAGAAAAATGGGAGAAAATCAAAGAAAATAGAAGACTAGAACCAGCTACATGAGACCCTGATGGCACTAAAGAACACAAGGATGGTGAGAAAAAGAAGAGAATACTGAAATAAAATTGTGAGGATGGAGATATCAGCAAGAGAATAAATCATATGCATGGTTTTTCTTCTCCACCTTGGGAGTATGATGTATGAGCATCCTTGAAGAACCATTCAGTTGTAAGAGACAAGATTCTTGGAGTCTATCTGAGCCATGAGAGATTTGTAGGAGGTCTTGGTAGGTCATATGAGGCCTTTCCAATGAGTAAGGTGGTAGCAAATTCAAATTTGATGTTTTCCCTCCAAAAAGGGATACTTGAAAATTCAAATATTGTAATGAGGTACATGGGCTTGAGGAAGTGATTCAAGTAATTCTAAGTGGTTTAAGTGTTGCTAGATTCCTCTAGGTGTTATATTTGGTCATTTTTGTGTGTGATGCATAATTAGGATACTTGATATAATGAATAAAGGCATTTACAAGCCTTGTTATGAGAAGTTGAAAGGTCACTAGAGAAAGTCATCCTAGTCATCACCATGATTAGTTCTAAGAGGAGTTATAATGTGTTAGTAGGCACATGCATGCAGGAGAGCTTGAGTTAAGTAGTAGGAAGAGAGTTTTTAGAGGATTATTCCTCATGGATAGGAAGATGACATGATAAAAAATTTTAATTTGATGCATTATGGGTAAGGATACTATATATTGGGTATGTGAACTGTGAAAAGGATAAATACGAATCTCCTTGTGGTATGTACTTTTTGTTTTGAAGCATTTTTGAGTTTGATATGGTTAAATATGACTGACCTCCTTCATGTATAGGTGAATAGTATATGGAAGTATGTTAAGAGACAACTAATGAATTTATTTAAACCATCTGGGTGCCTTGTGAAGTGTGCAAACAAGGTTAGAGAAAGAAGCATTGTCTTGAGAAATCATAGGAAGTCTAAAAAGTAAGTGAAAGGTGAAGTTTGAAATCTTGAATGTTTTTCCTTATGTTTTATAACAATGATTTGAGTATGTGGATGAGGTATAAGTAATTGGTGATGAAGAAGACAAGGTAGATTGCATGCTTGAAGCAAGAGCTAGTCAAGCCAAGAGTTGACCAAGTGGGTAAGTTGAACAAGTGGTTGTTTCTTTCATGGTTGAGTCATTTGAAGAGATGATTGACAGTAGGAGGAAGTGTATTTGAAGATTGAAGATGGGAAAATTATTGCTAAGGTAATTTTGAGGGATATTTGATAGGATTTGAGAAATTTTGACAAGTTTTAGCCTTGAGGCTTATAGCAAGATCCTTTATGCAAAGAGATTGGGGAGGATATTTCGTTTTATTTCTCTTGAAATTAGTAATAAGCCTAATTTAATTTCCTCTCTCTGCATCAACAACCTAATATGGGTCAACACTAAAGTAATTAGGACATCCTTATCTTGCAAAACCTTTGTATAAACCCAATGAATCTAATTGCTACTTATCAAGGTAACACTTTGATCTATGATGGGTTAATGGGATAAAACACATTATGTAAATGTGTCACTAAAATGGTAAAATGATTCCAGCTAGATCATTTAGTTCTCATAATGAGATCATCTATTGGTGTTATCACCCCAAACTATCTTCACAAGATCTTGGTCATCTACCAAGGTGCAAAGGAAAATTACAAACACTTCAAACCCAAACTTATCCAAAATTGATTTTAGGCATACGACACCTAGTAGTATGGGGCTTACTCACACAAGGAATAGTACAATATACATATTTTAATCATGCCTCAAGTAAATTCACTTAGGATAAGGAATAGTCTCATTTTGGGTTCCTCATATGATGTTAGGGGTTAGACCATATAGTCAAGTCTCAAGTAAGAGGAAGAACATAGCATGAAGTTTAAAAACTAGTTCATTTTCAATGTTTATATGTGTTTACTTTAATACTCTACATTATGTTAAATTTCTTCATTCATTTATGTTCTACTACGTTACTCGCAACTCGCATCAACATGTTGTTAGCGCTATGCTAGCATGGACCCCACCCTTCCCATATAAATTTCTATCAAAACTTGCATCAACAATATATAAGGAGAGAGTGATAATAACCTTCTATTTTCCATAGCTAGTTCATAAATACATATTTTGGATTTCAGAGAGAGAGAGAGAATCATACATTTCATTAAATAAGTGACTAGTTATTTAAAAATACAAGATGAGGTGATAAATAAAACAATAAATTTATTCCATGTGTCCTTTGGAGTTTAAACATGTTTTGAAGTTTTGAAGAGTTATTCAGGTTTCAACATAGTCTTATTCTTCACTTTTTATAAGGATCAAAAGGTAGTGTGGTAGTTCACGTAAATCAAGGTTCTCAATCAATCACTTGTTGAAGTAGACAAAATAACATATTCATGGTTTATATTCACATTTATAAACATCTCATTCATTTAACCTATCAGAAACACCACAAAGGGGTTAAAATGGGTCCACAATGCTTAGTTGTGTTGTACAATCTATCCAAAGTGGGTACATAATGGCCTCACAGAAGGGCACCAAATATCTTAAGGGATTGTTTAACACTCATAAACTATTATCTACTCATGTACATATAATCCCGAGGGAATTACCTAACCCAAAACTAGTAATCAAATCTCAAAATGGGAACAAATTTTTGGGTTCAGTTGATAAATGTTTTGTTTCTCTTCAAAACCTAAGCCAAGTTGGATCCAAAATGGATATAGAAAAATTACCTTTTAGATGGTGCGAGAAAAATCAAATATGGAAATTAATTCCCTATATGAAAAATAAGGTATATTCAGTTTGTAGAATTTATTTCCAGCTTCCATAGGTAAAAAAATCAAGACAATTATAGAGGGGTTCTACATTGTTGAATTGTTGCTTCCGAAACTAACTCTTTAAAGTCCAAAACCCAATTCGCAAATCATCCAAAAAATGTTTTATCAAGGTCTAATACTTATACGTAGGTCAATTTATAGCAAGGAATGGGTTCCAAATATTATAAAATGGAAAAAGTGTTGGAGTTTTATTTTGCACATCAATCTCAAAAGGTATTTAACATGATTGAGGGGTTTACCATTGCAAGATTTAAATCTTTTGAACACATTTATAATTAAATATTGACTACCCGCTAACCATAAACAATGGTGGACACATTTATGGTTTATTTAGGGATATTTTTCACACCCCCACTACTCTCAATATTTTATGTTATAAACAAGCTCCGATATCGGAAATTCATGGACATGAGGACTAGTTTTTGTATGTTTCCCGTAAACACGACAACATATCGACACTTTTCATCATGTCCCACAAGTTTCTGAATATTGTAATTCATTTAGCATACCTTGAATGTGGTGGATATCTCATTTTTTTGTATATGATGATTTTTGTCATCATATGTCCTAAGTTTGTTTGAGTGATAATACATCTTTATGCTTTTATTGTTTTTTTTTATTATTGGAAAATAGTTTTTGAAAGGGAATATACCCTTGTGTACAATAGAGGGCCTAGGAGCTAGAATAGGAATTAAAACCGAAAAAAAAGGATCGAATCCAAGTGTGACAATGAAGCCCAAAGTAGCCAAAAACAATACCCCATCAAGACAAAACAACAAAACTCGCAAAAAAGAAGCAAAGAGATCACAAAAACAGCAAAAAAACATACAAGAGCAGCTAAAGCAACAAAATCTTTATGCTTTTATTGTTGACTCAGCTAGTTGTCGATAATAACTTAATTTTAATGGAAACTTGTTTATGATTATGACAATGTATGAACCTAATTGTCTTCTTTTCATTGCTTAGTTGATACTAAACTGTTATCATTATGGTTTTATATGGATGAATATAGTATACCATTTATTTGATCTTAACTTGTTCATGTTTAATGGAAAAATTATCTCTTTCGTTGTTAGATGGACAAAATCCCTTATAAATATGGGCATGAAATAACGGTAAGTTTTGTATTATGGAAATAACCACGCTGTGAAAGGTAATTTCAATGCTATAATGGTTTGATCTAGATCATATGAACACTGATTTATTACCAGGTCGATGTTATAAGGGTTGGGGTTATACAAATAATGGTCTAAAGACCATATTCTTTGTGCAAGAAATATCCATGGTCCTCTACCATGTGGATAAACTAATGTTTATTTTGTTATGGTTGATGAGTTTGGTTGAACAACAACCCAATCTTATATGTTATTGAATTTTAAATCGAGCCCTGATTGGATTAGGCTAACCAAGAAATTTTGGTAATAAAATTATTGATTTTTTTATCGGTCATTAGTCGACCATGCAATGTGAATTTTAAATCGGAAAATGATATTCAATTATTCAATGATGATCTCCATACAATTTGAAAAGGTGGTGATAGTTGTTAAGTTTATCTAGACTCAAAATTTAATTTAATTGTGGCTTATTCTGTGGGCTTCAAGTCTGTTAGAAACATTTGGTTAGGAGATCTCTGAAATGGTGACATGTGTCATGGGATTTTGGATATTTGGCAGTCTCTATAACTGGAGGTTATGGATAAATTTAACTAGTAATTTGAAGGGAAAAACTGGTAGTAGTACCAACATTCATTGAATGGCATTTAATCACCTCAAAAGAAGAGAGAATATTCTCGAGGAATATATTGAGTCGATTATGGGTATTTTTTGAGTTCATTTTGTTTGGTTATCTTTTCTCTCTCGGTTGAGTTGTGCATGAAAAAATTACTCGCCAAGTATTCTTCGAGTCAAATCTGTTATTTTGGAGATAAAATAATGGATAAATGGTTAAATGATGTTAATAGGATATTTTTAGGGAATATAATAATGGCAACAGAGAGGTTATTAAGTTTAGACCAGCTATAAATTTATTCCGGAAAATTGTTGAGTTGAGAAATTGGAGTCCGTGGGTCAGCTCAGTAAAAAGTGGGTAGAATAAATTCACATGTTCGACCATTGTGGGAAATAACACAAAGGGGTTTCAAAATTCATTCCATCAGGCATGAATCATTATTCTCCCCTTCTTTGTAGTATAATCGTTATAATCTTTTCATGAAATAAATATTTGCGATATATATTCAATGATATGTGGGACCGTGAGAATGGTGTTAAAATATACCTAGGGATTGCTTTATTATGTACTTCGTGAATGGTTAAACAAATTAGGTGTTTATTTGGTTAAAACCCCATTAAGGGAGTAGTTTAAATCTATATTTAAATCCTTTATATCAAGTAAGAAAACATCTTCTTGACATGTATGAATATTTTGTGGCTAGTCTGGTTTCAAGTTAACCTAGTCATTTTATTGGTATGAATAGAATCTTACCATTTGGGTTAAACCCATATGGGTTATAAGAATCATCATTTATGTTCTGGTTATTTATGCTATATAAATGGTCTCATAGTTAACCCTCTATTTTCTTGGCACTTTAGTGCAAGATCATGGTGTTATTGTTTTTAAAGTCCCGAGTATGGGTTAATGAATATAGAATCTATGTATAGTCTATATGGTATGATTTTTTTGACTCAGTGTTAAATCTTTCCAGTCAACTTATATATAATCATATCTCATAGTTTTAAACCTCCCCTCTTGGGTAACTTCGTGTAATTTTTTATTTTTTTGTTAAAAAGGGCTAAGCCCAAGTTGAGAACTTATGGCTTGAATATCTTATGGGAATGAAAACCTGTGTGTCAAATTATATGTGTTTAGGGTTCTGAAATGGGACAGAGGTTTTTCTAAAGAATGTTGTTTAGTGAATCTTTTAGGGTTTAATAATTTTGGACAAAACCTTTCATTAAATATTTTTCTATATGGGATAAAAATTTTGAAGAATACTATTTGTGAGGAATCATGACGTATTATAATGTGATTATGAGGATGATTCAAAGGTGCATTCAAATAGGTCCAAGTACTATCATCACATTTCTTCATAAGATCAAGAAAATTTTAGTACGGTTTGAATAAGTTAAGGTAATTTGGATTGATTAAGGTTTTTAATACTTAATTTATTTGAACATCTATTATTCCTTCTCTTACTTGAGGAGTGAATTTTTCATTCCTATTTGCTAAAATGATTATCAATCCATAGTATTATAAGTTAAAGAAAAATATATCGGTTGTTTGTTAAAAGAAATAAGGAAATCCTAATCACAATTGACTTGTATACGTTTTTGAATCTAATGATAGTATATATATATATATATATCATTATTGAAGACCATTTTGTGAAAAGGATATTTAGTTACGAGAGTGCAACATTAGGATTATTATTTCATATCTTAATAGAGGTTGGATGATGAAATGCAAAGCTAAAGGAAATTTATGAGATTGTTTATTAAATATTGATTATGATTTCGGTAAATGATTTATTGTTATCTTGAATCAATTTAATGTCTCATAGTATGAGAATTACTTATGTAGAAGTAATAACAATGTTTGAGATAGGAAATATTATTTTGGTCTCATTATTTAGTTAATAGATATGTTGATCATGTAATTGTTGGAATTTATTCATATGAGCATTATAATGACATAAATTGTAAAGATGTTGAGAATAACCTTCATGTCGCTTCGTTCGATCGCTTTTACTATTTTTATCTCTCCTACAGCAGTAAAATACATTTTGGTAGATGTTTTATAAATACTATGCATGAATTATTTGTTTGAATGATGATGATTATGTTGTATTAAAAGCATGACATTATTGTAAAGTGAAATGATTACTTCGTTGTCCTATTTAAAGAAAGGCATATTGGCCTGACATAATCAATGTATTATTTTGGAAACACAATTGTACTTGTAATTATTATTGAGTTAATATTTATTAAATTGATTATTATATGTGTGATTAAATATGTTGTTATAATGTTGATTTCAGCAGTATGTCATGGATAAAAGTGAATGTTAAATGTCATTAATGGTTTAGGGAAGTTATCATTAATTATATTGTTGATTAATTGAGGTTGAAATGTATATGGAAACAAATGTATCTAAGTAAATAATAGATAAAATAATACATTGGTTAAGAAAAATTAAATGTACCAACATATGAAAATATGATTATATTATGAAATATTGCGACAACGTCACAAAGTACAATTAAAGAACTATTGAAATAATGCAGAAGCTATCCTAAATCATAATTAAGATATCAATGGTTTACGCTTTAATTATGATTATATCATCATATATTGTTACAATAATTTACTTATTAACTTATAAATACAAATAAAGATGCGATAAACATATTGTTTTGATAAAAAGGAAACTAGTCATTAACTAATTTAATTAGTAATTAAATAAACCCATGAATGAGATGTTCCTAATGAATGGAGCTCGACAGAAAACTTATGATGGTTGTTATAAGATCATTTTCATTTAATGATAAAATTAATTAAGTTAATATTACCTTGTAAATAATATCTTAATCTTCCCTTTCAATTTTTGATCAATATGATTATCATAACTAAAGCTAATGGTAGGAACACCACAATACAAAATTAAGTTGGATATAAGGAATAAATTGATTATTTAATGATCTAAGTCATTATGTAATTATTGTCTTTCCCATAGGAAACCTAAGTTATCACAAATGTGTTCCTCCGCACCTGTTGGATAGGTCTTGTGCTTTGTGTGCAACATGTAAATCAAACGACTCAACTAACTGATTCAAATCTAGATAACTGAAATAAGTGATATGGTGGAAAGACAAGTTTCTAATGATGAATGTGTCATCTTGAAACTGAGCATGCAAGCATGTCTCATAAACTTTGGCCAAAGTAGTGTAAGTTGTTGATTACACTGTCATATTCACCAAGTTCTAATTAAAGGTGTAGGATTCCATATGGAATTTGATTGACTAAGTTCCAAGTATAGACTTATAAAACATCATTTGATTATCAATTCCTAGGAAAGTAAACCAATTTTATACATTTTATACACACTAGAAGAGTAAATTATGGGGGATCGAGTAGATCTAATTGACCCATACAACTACACATGGTTTCTTGATTGTTATCAAATGGATTGAATTTACATTGATGTTGGATTTAAATGATAAGTATTTAAATCATTGAAGGCATAAGTTAGTTTGGAAAAAAAATTCCCTTAATTTGAAGCATTTAAATTAGGTGTTACATAGTTCATAATCATGTGCTTTATTGTATTTCCCATAACTATCTATTTTAATGCTTAGTTAAACTTAGAACAAGAGTGGTCTTAAATAAGTATGAAGTTATAATATTAATATCAATGCAATAATTTAGATTTTTGATCTACATTTAAAATTTTTCTCACCTTAAATTAAAAGTACAAGATTTTGAAACGAGTCAAGAGATGAGGGGAAGATCCATGCATGTCAAATGACGATATGAGGTATGAAGGTGCTCTAGGAAGTTACGCACACATTCCATGAGACTACATTTCACTAAAGCATATTCAGGAAAATTTTAGTGGTGAATTTTAATAAACTCGTGAATATTAGGGGTTTTAGAAATTGGAAATGGAAAATTTTTAACATTTGGTAGCGACCTAGTTTTCCTAAAATTTCAGCCAACATGTCATTTGTATGGGTTAGTTTGCCTACTATTTACACTAAAAATGAACTTATGCGTGTATTTAACCAACATTTCAAATCAAACTGTGATTGTATTATCTAAGTTATAATACCATACATATCACCGAGGTATAATACATATACATCGATCATCCAATTTATCAATAAAAGGATGTGTGTCTCCTTGTTTGTGACATAGATGAATGTCCAAGATTGTCATCCTACACCTCTTCTACCCACTTTTTCCCATTTTGCAATCTTTCATCCTTCTTCGATACTTCTATCATCTAACCCTCATCCATCCAACCACTTATTCCACTATCCAGCCCCTTTTTCATCCGATCCATTACCCATCCTACCCCCGTCATGCACCCTTTATCACCTAACCCTCTATCATGAAGGCATATAACATCCAGCCCTATAGCCGTCTATCAATAGTCAATATGTGCGACATATCCATGGATTCTAGAAAATAGGGTAAGAAGGATATTTTCATTTTGAAAAATATTAACATGACATTATTTGGTAATTTTGGCTAGTCACAAAAAATGAAAACGGTGTCGAGATCTATAGAAAATATAGGTATGTAATATCTACTAATTTACATAATTTTATTCATATATTTTCCATACTATTTTTTCTTGTGCTCTTGTTTATTAAATTGAATCTTTACTCTTTGTACTCTTATTTATTTAGTTTTATTAATCATATAAATAATTAATGCTATATTTCTGTAACACTTATTTATGCAAAAATTTGTCAAACTCATTCAAAAACTAATGTATTTCGACATGATCCTATTGATGAAAACATTCATTCCCTTGATGACATCAAACTAGGAAAAGACATATCAAATTATCATCCAACACAAAACTTGGACAAAGCTTCTACTCCAATATCATTTTTTTTTTAAAAGAGAGACATGATGATCAGAATATTCTTGATGAGAATAGACTTACAGAAGGCATGTAGGCACAAGATGAAGAAAGTAATAAAAAAACTTGTTGAAGAAAGAGGACTAACTAGACAATAGGAAGGAATTTCAAGTTTGACTCAGTAATCAAATATCCTTTTATTGAACTGTGGAGCCAAAAAATGGTAACAATATTCCAACTCAATGTCGATGTAAAATATGTAGTTGGAAATAAGGGAAATATCATACAATGCAACTCAAATTAGACACTATTGAAAAACACTGGGAAAATATATATTTCACAAAATCAAGGATGGGAACATAGTAAGGACTCATAAATGGAAAAATTCAAAAGGATGCTTATATATAAAATACGTAGAAGAGTATGAAAAAGAAAAAAACATTTGAAAAATATATTTGAAAAAGGAGGAACAATTGTAGCAAAATTAGACAAAGCTATGCAAACTTAAATGCTTGCTAAAAGTATTAAATTTTCTATGATATTCCATTAACTAAAAAGGGAAGATTTATTTCATATTTCTTAGATAATTAAATTTTGTATCAGATTATTGGATTAAAGAACGTTCCACAATCACATTGGTCAGATAGCGTGGTTGAAAAATTATAAAATGTCTTGCTCTAGTGGAAAAGGAGAATTTGAAAAATCTATTAAAAATAAAAAATTTATTTCTCTTTCAATTGATGAGGTCACAACAATGGAAAATACTTCATGGGTTTGTGTTCATGTATATACTTTTACAAATGAAGTAAAAATCCCCATATCCAAGTTATTCATAAAATGGGTGAAAATTACAATTCCGAAAACATTTATAGATGGTGGTGTCAAGTTTAAAGGATATATCGGTATGGATGATTTTTGCATTGCGAAAAAAATTTAATTGTGTTAGAACCGATGGTGCAACAATAATGTAGGGGGGCATAAATGGACTCTATATCGAATATATACAATATTTGTATTATATATTATTACAATTCATTACATGGCTCACAGAATGAATTTGGTGTATAAAATTATGAGCACATTCAAAAGTGTTTCTAGAGTGGAGGAGCTCATCTATTACTTGCATGCATATTATTCAAGTAGTCTACAAATATTTTTATAATTTCATAAATTTGCAATTGGATTGACATATGGGAAAAATATTCTTAAAGATGTAGATAATTCATGGATTTCCATGTATGATCCTTGTAAAATATTTGAAGAATTTCCTTCATTGATGGTTTTATGTATAAATAGTGCAGAAGTAGATAAAGCTAAAGATTTATTGTATTGTATGACAGATATTAAAAATTTACTTATATTATGTGTAATTTTTCCAATGTTGAATGAGATCATGATTAACAAAAATAGCAATTGTAGTAGTTCCTAGATGAGCCTAAAGGATACCTACGTTATTAATGTTAATCTAATTAGGAGGACTAAAATGTTGTAAATGAGCTAAAATAGTATGAGATAAATGTAAATAAACTATTCTAAGTGAAATGGAAACCCTAATGTGTAAGATAAAATTAAGGAATAGACTCAACTGATAACAAGAGACTGACGTAGGTTGTCATGGATCTAGAACTAGAACTTGAAAATGTAGATGAATACTCAGGGGCCCTATGAAGGGCATATCTAGGATGCTTGAGATGAAACAAGCACTGAGAGTTTACTGGGGTACCCTGGGGTGCCTTGGTCTGAATTCTGGGTGTTGGGAACTATGAAAAATCTCAGGATATGTGTTTCGAAGTATCACAAGGAGATCTAAAACCCTTCCTGTCTTTCGCACTATATTTTCTGAATGAACTAGAAGATGCCTTGCATAAGAAGAAGAAGAATGATTCAGACTGACCTCATCTACCAAACTAGTGGAATTATAAATGAGCATTGCCGCATTATGGACCCTGATGTAGTTCTAGTGAGTGTGTACATGTCATGCCCTAGGTGCTCTCGTACCATTCATACTTTATGTAAATAGCTATAAAATATGTAGATAGTAGAATAGAATGAATAGAATCCCTCCTCCTCTAAGAATGTGTGTGATGTAGAATTCCTAGCTTGAATGTATGGTACTATGTGGATGCAAGTGATGCAATAGATGCAGCCCTAGATGGAGTGATAGTAGTGATAGGATGCAAAGACCTAGGACCCTTATTATGGTCTTATAGCTTTATATTTATAGGGAGCTCAAGCTTAATTTCGCAATTAATCTTGACAAGGCCAAGTGAAAAGAAGATAAGGATGACCAATAGCTATAAGTGACCCGAAAAGAAGAGAAAGAGGTTGTGCATAGACCGGGGTTCCTAGAATGGGATCGGGGCACCTCAAGGCACCCATTATAGGTCATCAGGTGCCCCGATTTTAGGCTAGAATATTGAACGGGCATGAAATGGGCTAATAGGTATCGGGAAATACATGGGAAAGATGAAATAAAAGATAAGAAAATTGTGGCCAAAAGGTGGGATTAATTAGTAATTTTTACACTTAGGAACCTTCTAAATAGTATTATAATACCAAAGTTAAATATTGTCTAATGTACAATATTTGTGTCTACATTTTCCCCCACTTTATGTTGGTGAGTGAAAAGCTTGGTAACATAAAGTAGATAGAGATGCATACCTGATAACCATGTAGAGTGTAGAAGAAGATGTGTTGATGGACTAGACTCAAGCGTGGAATGAATAAAAGAAAATGTGGAGGAGCATGGATTCTAAAGATGAAAAATGTGAATAAAAGTGATGAGAGTGAACCTAGGGTGTAACACATGTGTAGCTATCATGTGTGTGTGGTGTACCTGCATGGTTAGTATGGAAAGTACCACCATAGTGTGTTGTCATTTTCATTGATTCTTCTTCTTCTTGTTGTTGTTGCCCCAAATTTGACTTCTTGTTTCTCATACAGTGAGACTTACAAGGAGAAAATGATCAATTAATCAAATATGTATGTATGTAAAAAGGTTGTGTAAAGTATGAAAATGTAAAATATGCTAGAATAGAAAATGTAAATGGAAAAAATGGAACATGTGCACCCGATCCATGTCAAGAAAAAGGGTGTAGAAGGATATCTTGTAGTTTCACAAGTTTTTCAGGTGATCTCCTGCCACCCAGGCTAAAGAAGTATAGGGAAGAAATGATCGGTGTCCTCCAACGCTAATTGATTTTTCTAAATTTTTTTGAAGAGATATTTTTACTGTGCTATTTTTTTAGGTGATCCTACACCACTGGATGGAGAATTATTGAGAGGCCACCCACTGTAGCCCTTGATCCTGTAACCGCTCCTTAGAATTGTCAAAGGACACCATGTCTTGTTAAGGCCATTATGTATGGAGTTCATAGGCTGGTCTGAACTCACTCATTATGTGTGAGCAAATATGGATACATTGTGTTAGTAGAAATCCTCAATAATGTCCACCTCTTTAGGGGTGCATGTGATGATTCTGGAAGGAAAATGCAGCCCCGAAGAGGACCAACCTCACTCGACCTATAGAACTCTTCCCTACAAGGGAAAATGAAAGTTCTTGGTAGATACCAAGGCATGTACAAAAGGGAATGGCTAGACAATACAAGTGTTTTTTTAACACATGCATGCAGAAAAGTGTAAAAGATGCAAAAAATGTAGAAAAAAAACCATGTATAATAGTGTAAACACGTAAGAAGACAAGGAGACCACACAAATCTGGTTTCAAACATGGGACATCATTCACGATGTTGCAAGACATGCAAGGCCATCATGGATGAAAATAATAGTCAAGTATGCACACAAGAAAAGGGAAAAGCCCATAAATAATGGAAAATAACGCAAATAAGTAACAAAATAAACATGTATTCCTATAAAAACAATGTTGCACATGGAACACCCATTAGCATGTTAGAGTGATAAGAAATATGTCAAAGCGGGTATGAACAAGTAATATAATATGCTAAGTATAAAATGAAACAATAGCACCTGTATGAGACGAATGTGGATGCCCCTAGCGACCAGTATAGTAAGGGTAGAAGGAAATCATCCATTCCATATATAACTGTCCTATATCTATGATCACACTAGATAAAGGAGTGAATGTGCATGTGTGTATGATAATGACATATAAGAAAGCAAGATAACATGTGTAATAGAATGAGCATGAAAAACACTAGTAAGAAAAATTAAATGCTATCAAGACAATGTAGTATGATGTGGATGGATGGAATGGAATGCAAGATGGAATGATAGGGAAACATGCCCCCTAAGTGAATGCAAGTGTATGTAGTGAGGTCATTTTGTTTACCCCATCAGCAGCGTTAAGAATGAACTCGTAAATGAGAGTGCATCATTAGGAAATGGTCGAGTAGTGTTGGTTGTGTCTAGCACGTTGTGATGAGTGTGTATATGTAATGGTGATGAAATGTGACATGTGGAGAGATGTGCATTAACCATATAGCCAAAGCATATATCATGATTTTTTTGTCCAGAGGAGTGATGATTTATCCCTAAATGTATATCACTATGGGATGAGTGGTAGGAAGTGATGAAGTATATTATTGTATAGTGGATGTACATGATGTGAGGAATGGAGGAGTGATGATTTATCCCTAAGCATATATCACTACATGATGGTAGAAGAAGGTGATAATTTATCCTATAGCATATGTCACTATGAGATGGGTGATGAGGGTGTATGAAGTGGATATAAGTATGTGGTGAATAGCAGTATATGGTGATTTAGTACTAAGAATAGACCACTACGTGATGAATAAGGTGAGGGTGGTGATTTATCCTAAAGCGTATACCACTAAGTGATGAGTAGGATAAATGATGATGTAATAGAATGATAATAGAATAGGTGATGATCAGATGTAAGAGGATAATGTAGAATGGATGAAGGGAGTGGTGATTTAACCTAAGGTGTATACCACTACATGATATGATGACAAGTGTGGGTGATGATATAGCCTAGAGCGTTGCTCACTAGTGGTATAATGACATGTCACATATAGGTAAGGTCCATTTGATTTGTAAACCCTTGGCAATTGAGTATGAACCAAGGAACTAGAGTGTGTCAGATGGTGGTGAGTGTAGCACGTAGAACAATATAGTGTAGATCACCAAGGTAGGTGAATGTGTAGTATAGGCAATGTAATGTAGAGTGTGTAATGGGTATAGAATGTAATGGAATATGTGGGTAGGTAGAAATAGAATGTGTAATGATAATAGATAAAAATAGACCCAAGTATAAGGAAATCTAGTGTAGGATGTAGAATAGGTAAAATGCAATGATAGTAATGTATAAAAATTGTGGATGGAATAATGATAGGTGGAACTAGACCCATGTGTAATGTAATCTAGTGTAGCATGTAGGATAGGTAAGTTGTATGAATGCAATGTGCGGTGTAGTAGTGTGTAATATATGATGATGGGTGTAGGTATAATATGTGGTGGTAAAAGATAAAGCTAGACTCATATACAACATGACCTATTGTAAATGTAGAATGAGAGGAGGGAATGCAAAACTAGGCTCATATACGATGATGACTAGTGTAGTGTATGCTATGGATATATAATCTAGGATGATGGGATGTATACATATAGGTCCTGTACTATAGTGTGTGGGGTTCAATGTAATGGTAATCCCTTAATAGCATGGTCATTCTGGTTATCTAACTTGTATTTCAAGTCATTTTGTTCCCTCTCAAACTCCAACTATTGAGATCATGTCATGCTCCTATAAAACGATATATGGTTTTATTAGCATGTTAATGTTTCCTAATGATTAATGATTTATAGGTTTAATGTCATAGGTGACGTTGTTATAACTCTTATTGCATGTTTTAGCCCTTGAAGATAAGGCCCCTTGCCTTTGGAACTTAGTATTTTTGTAGTTCCGCAAGTTTGCAAACCGTCATTCCACCCCGAGACCTAAAAAGGAATTTTCAAAGCATTTGGGGGTATGTGGGTCTTAGAAACAATTTTACAATTTTTGTAAAATTATAAACTAAAGTTGCAAGTCTAAGCCTTGAAAAGGGAATATTTTTGGAAAATTCCTCTATTTGTTTAATTTTATACAAATTCAAAGATAATGCAGATGTGTAACTTGGAAGTTCTTCCCCATATCCCAATAAAAGGAATATTTACATAATCTTAATTCTATAAGGTGGAAAGCAACTTTGGATTTTTCAAATTCATAGTTATTAGAAGACTACGAGTTGTGCCTTCACCTTCAAAGTATGATGAGAGGTACACATAGTATGATCTAATATAAGTTCCTAAGAGAGGTAGCTTCCATAAGTTTTGTAATTGGAAGTTTCATAGTTTTGTAATTTTTTTACCTAAACTACCATCCTTGAGGCCTAATGAGAGGGATGCATGCCACATTCTAATAGCAAGTGACAAGGGGATCATTTTCAGTCATCTAGTTAGAAGTTTCATAGTTTTACAAGGCTACTAACTACACTTCCATCTCTCGATTCCCGATGAGAGGGACACGTGGTGACATATGGTGACATTATAGAATAGGGGTAACTTTATAGCCCCATAATTGCGCTTTCACATGTTTAATAATATTATTAAATTCTCTCCTACCCCCACCATCATGAAGGAAAGGACATTTTTCATACCTTGTGGATGATAAAATTGAAACAAGTTTTCAAGCCATGTATGATGACTAAGGAAATGAGCAAGTAAAACATCACTTAAGTAAGTCTAATGTGGCCACTGTGCCCATGTGTAAGGCCATATTCAAATGTTGATTATAGAATCAATGGTTACATATATTAAAAAGCTATGGAGATATGGATGCCATTAATGGGAGTGTGCAAAGAGGAATTTGGTTGAAATTATAAAATAATATCATACTTTTCATTTAAATTTTAAATTTTCTGAGTTCTTTGGAGCCCTAGAATGAGAAGAAACCCTAATTTATGCAATAATGATGAGAAAGGATTGTTTTGAAAGATTTAATGGTGCTTAGATGCTCTTGACAGTTTCTATTAACACAAACTACTTTTTACGCAAGTAAGTTCTTGCATAATGTCTCTGTGAGTTTTCTAGTGTCGATAGGTTTCACCGAGTATTATAGGAAGAATTTTTACATCCTAATTTTTTATCACCACTCCTTGAAAAAAATTATATAACATCTGGCCCTGGATTAATGAATATCCAATTGAATGACTTCTCAGCCTTATCTCACCTCATTTCTAACTTGGATAGAATCACATAAACAAATTTATCTGATACAAACTTAGATGATTTCCTCCATAGGTTGCATGCATCCCATAGGAAATAAATCATGGAAAAAAATGAAAGAATTTTCATTTCCCTAGTAGTCGTATTTCCCCCAACATTTCAATATATTGAATTGATATGGACCTCGTGCCCAAAATTATGAACCTTAGAAGAGATATGTTATAGATAAAACTGGTGATGTGGTTTTATATTTGACCCGATAATTTTGATGAGATGTTAGGGCTCCCGGATGTTGACCAAGTGGTAGATATTTTTGTGGAAAAGGCAGACAAATTTTGAAGTGTTGATAGTGTAAAGTACTCCAAGGTGTTAAATAATTTATGGCTTGATAAACCAAGGATATATGCTACTATAATCCCCAAGAGGTTGAGCAAGGCTGACTTCATTCAAGATATTGGGGAAATCATCACCTTATTGAATAGGATTGTGGTGAATTGGTCTATTTATCATTTCCATGATTAGATGTTAAGGTATATCCAAGTCATCCTAAGTGGAAATACACATGTCTATTGCGGAGATGTTATCAATGACTTCATCCATTAGCAGATCATCAATTCGGCAGTATAAATTGAAGAATAGTCCAAGACTTAATATGAATTCTACATGACCTCATATCTTGTATACAACATTGCATACCACAAGTTATTCCTACAATTAGTAAATTCCATGAAGTTTTTTCAGTTCAAGGTATATGATGTACACCTTAAACTCAACTTAGAAATTCAAAATTTTAAATTCATATTGGTCCATGATGCATTCCTTTCCCTTACTCTTTTTTGTTCAAGCTTGAATGGGAATAATATAGAATGTCAAATAGAGAAAGGGAGGTGATCATTGAATACATATGTTATTTCATCTAGTTTATATTCTTTACTTACATTAGGGTGAGTGGATTTTAGGGTATACCATACATGTTGCTTAGGTACCTAAATTATAAATGGGAACTATTAGAATTGTCAAGAAATCTTTTGAAGGTCCACAATCTCATAGTAGGAAATAATAAAACCAATGTCAAGTTCCCAATCACTATTGGAAGATATGCATTCCCTAGTTTGGTTAAAGCCAAACTCCTAGAATTTGAGATGAATAGGGTCACCATGGGAAAATTTCAGGCCATATACGATTATGACATCAAATGGATAGTACAAGGATCCCTTGGCAATACATATGAGCATGAGCCACATTATGAGGACTACTAGATAGATTGTAGGGATGAGGAAGATGTGAAAATTAGAGACTTATCCAGAATGAACCTCACCAAGGTCATTCATTACAAAATTGTAGTTGCCACCGAGGGTCCGTGGATGAAGGATATAAAGTAAGCAAGTACTATATAGATAACAACATTGTAGCACATCTAGTGTCACTTCTTGATTGGAATACACAAGAGACTATTTACTTGCATGAAATAACTGCCCATATAATCAAAAATACCTTTCTTTGGCTAATAAGAAAAGGAATTAATATCTCCTTGTAGAATATTATCATTTTAAGGGATTACATGGCCACAGGTGGAATCAAGGATGTAATTCCACCTTTTGTGAAAGGAACCACAAGCTTATATCCTTTTAAGGGAAAATATACATAGATTTCCCTCAAAGTGGACATGTTATAGAGGTGTTTTTGGAAACTCTATGTCTAAATTGACACATATGAATAAAGAAATATTAAAGAAAATAATGAAGGATGTCCCTGTTGTTGAGGCTACTCTAATATAGATTGTCTATATACCACTCCTTAACCAAAAATTATTGATATTCTAGGGAAAAACCAAACATGTACATCATCTTATGCTTCATAAGGATCACCCAACAAAGTAAAAAGGATGAGGGGAAGTGTTTCACCAAGACAACCCAGATGAGTCCAATATTAGATCCCATCCTTGAGGGAATGGAAGGGGATTAAATCAATAAGAACTTTATGAGAATCAAAATGGAAAATGTGGCAACATCTACACCAAAATGGCTACTATTGCACCAATAGAAAGAGCTTCCCTAGGCCTTAATATACTTACCAAAGTATTAGAAACCCTAGAGGTAGTTGATAATACCCCACCTATTGTGTTATAAGAAGTCCTTATCTCAATATTAAGACAAGAGGATCAAGTGAAAGATGTTCCTAAAGTTGTGGGACAAGAAGGTAAGGAAAATCTCATGAACAGGTCTTAACTAACTTGTTTCATGGATTAAGTCAAGATGTTAGATATGACCTTCACATAAAAATGTCCAAGATGTACCTACCGAAGTTGTATTAACTGAAGAGAAGGGAAGAATCTCAACATATCAAGAACAATCTACCATGATAAATGTTACTGTGACAGAGATGGAGCAACAAAATTTTGAATAATTTATATTTGGCATAGAGTGAGAAAATAAGATCCATGGAAACTCATTAATCAACTCTAGACATGGTGGAGAAAGTAATTGTAACTCATGAAGTTGTAGAGGAAATTAAAGAGACAAAGTATAGAGATCAAATAGAAATACAAATTGATCCAATTAAGGAGTCTTCTTCATCCAAGAATGAGGGGGTTAAAATTGAAGTTGTAAAACCTTAAGATGTAGGTACTCCACACCCTTCATCTGAGATAGGAGAAGTAAAAGATAAAGGGAGAGAGGAGGATGAAACCAAGCAAAATCAACTAAAAATTTGGAAACACCAAAAGAAAAAAATTTATTATTATAGTGTCATACTCTTTGTCATAATAAATTTTGATTGTACTAAGTTCCTCCATCATCGAGCACGGGGGAGTCAGAAATATGAGAAAAGGATGGTTGGGAGAAGTACTCCTAAAGAAGATAAAAGTGTGCGAGATGGAGGAATAAATTATTGAGAAAATTATATCCTTGAGGCCATCCGAATACCAAATAAATCCATTATTTTTTCAAGGACTGGTGGGACCTCAAGGAGACAATTTTGTGGAGATTTTCACTCTAGAAGTTAATGTTTTAAGGGATGAAGTTTCCCCATCGATTACTATATCACCAAAGTACCATTGGAGAAACCGACCACATAGGGTCTCAAACTTAAAGTAATTATGGCAATGGGAGGTCTCCTATAGAAGATAGATAAGGATAAAAATACTAAGAAATAATTACATGAAAATTTTGAAATCTTTCAACCTATGTGCAAAGGTGGATATAGCCTCTCATGGAGATCATAGAAATTATTGTAGATATCACCCTGAAGCATCGATAATTTTAATAACTTTAAATTTAGGGGGTGAGACCACCAAGGAGTGGGAGAAAGAACTAATAAGCAAAGGTAGAAAATTCCTTAAAGATATAATTGAATGCTGAAACCAAATGTTTGAGCAAATAGAATCAAGTAAAGTATATATTAACAAGTATTAGATAGAGGTTGAATATTGGAATGGAATTCTACCTATTCTTGAGGCCATCATAGGTATGGATGATGAGGTTATGGAAAAGGAAGGAATGGTACCCTCAAACTACCAAGGAATACAATATGAGTATGAGGGGGCTATCAGATTGAGAATGGAAACCTTGTGGCTTGCATAAGAAAACTCTAGGATATGAGGGAGAAAGAAAGAAAGTACATGGATGAATTTGATTCCAAAATTGAGAATATTATTCCCCTCAAATATACTTACACTCCAAGATCTGCAAATGTAGAAAATATTATAGAAATTATTCAATAGCATATTATAGGGGAGTTAGAATCTCCAAATGACTTTAATTATTCTTTTATTTAGAATTTTATTCATTTGGAGAGGTACATTAATAAACTGTCCAAGAGAGTCAAAAATAAGAAAGCTATTTCTAATGAATTTGACAGTGTTTTATCTAAATAGAAAATAGTATTTCTCTATCATGTGTCGCCTTATGAGGACCCTGTTTTGGGGATGTTTGAGCACCTCGAAACATTCAGAATAAAATAGAGGAGAAATAAAGGAGTTAACAAATTCATCTTGAACCTCCTTAAGAGTATTCTTTATTCCCCTCCCTATTCTTTATTACTTTCCATTCATTATTATTTAAAAAATAAGAACCTGGTCAAATGATTACAATGAGTAATGAGACTCTTCCCGAAGCATACACATGATGGTGAAAAAGGATAAATAAACATAATTGAATTTTTCACAAAATGAATATTCTCCACTCCTCCAGGGACTTCAATCAAGGTTCATAATCATTCTAATCTGGCATATCAAAATGGGATCTTTTATTTGGAACATCTTTTCATCCACTTAATGGATCAAGGATCAAAATCCCCTGTGGTTTTCTTATTCTCAAGGCTTGTGGGGGTATCTAGGTATATTCCCTTAGGGTAAATTTTGTATAAGAATTAAGGTATGTCTTTATTTTAAGGGTTCTAAATTTGGGGTTATTGTTAATGTTATTGCATTATATAGTCATTAGCAGGCATTGAGAGCATTTTGTACATGTATCCCCTATCTAATTGAATTACACAAAACCAATTTATATGCTTCATTAAAAAAATATGGAATATATATGAGAGCACAATTAATAAATATAGATTTTAATATAATCTTATGTTTATTCAATAAATGAAATATGAAGGAGTTTTTTTTGGTCATCACATGATATTGGTCATTAAGTAAATATTGTGTTGTAGTGTTACTTTGCAATATTTGTTTGATTTTAAAATTCTTTTCTGCAATGTTACTTTGGAGGTGATTTCTTACATCCCTTGAGTGTTTTTTGTGTTATGGATTCAATGTAATAAATGATTTGTTGAGTTTTTATGAACAAGTGTTTGTGTTAAGATTTCATAGATTATGTGGTAGTATCTACATGAATTTGGTATCAATGAATGCAAATTCCCCTTTGAAGGTTATGTTTTCTTGATCATTTTCCTCCTACATTTTTGAAGCAACATGATGAAATGGAAGCATTAGTAATTCTCCCCATTAGATCCATCTCCTCCCTCATTTAACCAAGTACCATCTTATCCTACCCTTGTAAACCACATTATCTTTTCCTATTTTACATGTTTTTCCCTACAAATCACACCAATCCCTCATATTTCAAGTGTATTTACCATGATTTGTGAATTTTAGCATCCTAACATCACCATATCCCAAGTTTTTAACAATTTATTCAAGGATGATGTTTTTGGTCACTTTGTATTTATCTTCAGTGGCTTGTGTCTAATGTAATAATTGTTTTCAATGCTTGTGTGACCATTATTTTGAATGAGTATTACATTATTTGGTTGCATTTGATATCATATGCGGGTTCTAATAAGTCTGAGGATTTTAAATATAAAATTTCCCTCTCTATCAAGCCACCCCTTGGGTTCTCTCACCTTGGTTTAGGCATAACCATAAATTAGTAGGAATACAACTACATCCTTAGTTGTGCACCTCTCTATCATTCTAATAATTCATTATTAAGATACACATATATATCTATCCTTGGATATAAAATGACATATCAATAGGTATATATTTTCTTCTTACCTTATTTACATCATTGCCTTATCATGGTTATTAAACTAGGAACTAACAGATCAAACCTTAGCTTCCCTAAGATTCATGTTTGTATGCTCTTCTCATTCATTTTTATATTTGTATTTTTCATTTTATATATCATCATGATTAATCCCAATCTCTACTATCATATTTTTATAAATCCTAAGGGATATTATTCTCATGTTAGTATGAGATATTATTCTCATTATGTCAAAGACACAACATGGCACTATAATCCCTCCTATTAGATCATATAGTATTTTTGATATCTTTGCTAATTATGCTTTCACTTTAATCACCGATTATGTATAAGGTGAATTTTCTAGCACTAATTTCGATAGTTTTGGTGAAATAATATATCGAGTCACAAATTATGTGTTTCCACCAATGCTCATGAGGATACGCCCCTCCTTCTTGTGTATGGTGAGGCTCCCATTAATGAATGTAAAACTATCCTAATTTTTTGGGGTGTCCAAATAGGTCAAGGATCACACATGAAAACTTCATTGAAAATGTAACAAAGTTTTTTTATAGAGTACAAGGGATTAATTCACGAAATGAGGGGTAAAGGAGAGAATTTAGGAGAGAGAGGTTATTGTTGTGAGTAGGCACTAGTAGGTTTCACACACAATAACTAGAGTAGGTCCACATTCAATTAAAGGAAAGAAAAAATGTAGGACATTAGCAGACTAACAAACTAGAGACACAAAGTTATTTAAATTTATCAATCAAGGACACCAATTTCCCTCTTGGTTATTCAAGATCACTATGCTTGCAAAGTTATAAAAAGATAGAGAAGAGAGGAAACCATAAGCAAAGGAAATGAAATAAATGTAGCTTTTATTTCTTGTGTATTGGTGATACCAAACTCAACAACTTACAAAAATCCACAATTGCAACAAAAGAAATAAATTTTAGGATCCTTTGGAATGGAGTAGTCATTCCAATTTATAGCACTACAAATTAACTCTTCATCTACTCCCCACATGTCTTTTAAAGTTCTTATTCCACTTGTGACTTTTCATTTTCCTATGAAGTGAGGAAATAAGTCCCATTTTATAAATCAAAAGGGAATTTTACAATGCAACATTAAAGAATCACTAAAGTGAATAAGGCGAAATACCATTATTACATACAATGAAGAATTAGAAAGGGGGAGAGAAGAAAGAGGGAGAAAGAAAGAAGAAGGAAGGAGTTGAGCGATCTAATGAAGAATCTACCTATGATGAAGAAATTTCTAATTCATGATACTCAAGGAAGAGTTTACAGTGGGATTTTATCCCTTGAATTCTTTATTGAACTCATAAACAATAGGCATCAAATTTTATACTTAAGGAATATAAATGAAACTCAACACTTTAACCCATGCCCGGGAATATTATTGATATTCTTGCATTGGTGAGCCATATTTTGTGATATTTTCAATTTCATAAATGGAGTCTTTGATGTTGGAAATAGACTCTAAGATATCTTCATTAAAGGAAATAGAGTCACCTTCTTTCTTGACCAATTCCTAGAAGGAGACAATGATTTCTTCTAATGATGAATTCTCATTAAGTGGAGGAAATTCAAATATCTAAACATAGTTGTAGAATTCATTTGAAATCTCAAAAGCCTCTTATTCACCAGAGTCAAGTTCAAAGATTGTATCTCTTATCATTTTGTATCATTAATTTATGATGTAAACTAAAACCGAGAGACAAGTTCTCAATAGTTGATGAAAATAAATTCTTACTCATAAGGGTGAGAGAGTCAAAGGAGATCATCTCGAAAAAAGTGGAAATACCTCATCGTAGTTGATATTATCTTTTACAATCTCCTCCCTTACTTTCTTTACTACGTAAAATTGAAAAGAATATAGTGATTCAATAAAATCTAAAATATTTAATTAAAAATCATAAATGTACAAAATATGATAAATGACACATAAATGAAATGTAAATGCTAAGTAATTTATTTGATATTTTAAATGAAATAAAAATGAAATTGGAAGGTACTTACCTAAATTAGACTTACCTCACAGTGATCTAGGAGTGAGCAGAGTGATGGAATGACGAGAACGACATGTCACAACGATCTTCAAAAAATTATAGTGGAGGCATATCTAGCTAGACAAGGGCACTGGAGAGGGATAAGGGAACCTGTGGGTGCCCTGGTCTAAAATTTGGGTGCCATAGTTTGCGAAACAACTCATAATATGAAGCTAATATGTTCGTTAGGTATTCGCAGTATTTCACCTTTGGTCATGTAAATTTCACACTTGGTTCATTGATGTCACCGTAAACATGCAATGAAAAGTCACCTATAAAACGCCACACAAAGCATCAAACCCTAAAAAAATTAAAGATGTAAATGAAGGGGTTGGACCGTCCTCTATTACCAAATGGATGGACTTATGACTAAGCATTGCACTACATCTCAAACACAATGTAGTTTTGTGTTTCTTTGTGTGCGAGATAGAACCGAGATCATTTTTTATTGATTTTGGATCTAAATATTTTCGATCAAATGTGTTAACCCATATAAGAAAAGTATAGGAAAGAAAATGACATCTCATTTCCCCCACTCTAAGGTTTTCACCGCAATTTGTGTGATGACTTCCAAGTTAGGTCATCTAGAATAAAACATGAAATGTAGAATAACTTCCAATGTTAGGTCATCTGGGAAAGTAACGAATGTAACTCCCAATTTAGGTCATCTAGGAGGCCAAATGCATTGAATTGTATTGATTAAATGGCATGATTTATATTTTTAGATACATGAATGTATATGATTGTGTTATTGATTGTTTGTTTTGATTGTTTTACTCATAGAGATATTTTATGCTTATTGCCCTAGGTTAGGTCATTAGGGGGAATCGATAGAAAATGATGAAATGTCGCATGGTGTATTAGTAAATGTTCAAAAATGATGAATTATAAGTGTTGAATGATTGCATATTGGTGTAAGGGGAATTATAGGATGACCCCAATTATATGCCCCCTTTCAACAAAAGGGGAAGTGATAATGAGAATGAATGTTGAGCTAAAAAAAGAATGTTAATAGATAGTGTATGATAGATATCACAAAAATATGTGTAGATCAAGTGAAAGATAATGTCAAGGAGAAATATCATGTGTGTCATGTGTATGATACAATGGTAGGTAGAATTCTGAAGAGAATGTTGTAAACATGATAGAAATAAAAATGATTAATATATTATCAAAGTGGTGTGACGTATATTAGTTGAGTAGTGAATGTAAAGTATGACCATAATAGAGTGAATAATGAAAAGTGACTATAAATAGTAAAGTGAAAAAGTGATTAGTCAACTCATTTTTATTTTTTATGAGTGTGAGAGTGAGCTCTAAGTGTGTAAGGATGCCACAAGTTAGAGCATTATGACCTAGCCAATTCAAGATGGTAGATCTTTGTTGTGGCATCGTGTACAATGGTGGAGTCGGTAAGTGTGATTTTTTTTCAAAAATGTGTGTAGTAGTCATTTTTGGTGAATTTTTATTAAATAGCTGTTTTTTTCTCAATGTTTGGGACCTAGACAAGAGCAGTGAAGGCATTAATGGCCTTCGGGATAGGAGTGCCTAGACATGGGCACTAGTGTCTTGCTCCTAGGTGTCCCACTCCTTCCGGGTGCTCATGTCTAGAATGTTTGAATTTTGTCCTGAGTGATGTAAATGTGAAATTTTATGTGTAATGATGTCATAAATGGTGATGTTTTCATATTCATAGTGTTCTAACACATTGTGTGTTGTTGTTTTATAGTATGCATAGGGATATCCATTCGAGGGAGTTCCATGGTGGTTGCCACTTGATAATGTTTCTCAAGTTGGGTTTATTAGATGATGATTGAGAGGTTATGGAATGTGCCGGCCTATGACACATAGTGAGGATGAGAGATGTGCCCCATAATATTTTGATGTTGAAAAATTTGTGTGATATATGGTGTGCGAACACTTGTACGTATTAGCAACCTACATGTGAGATTACGATTACATTAGAAAATGTATATTGCATCTTTGTGATTACCTATTGTTGGCAAGAGGGTATAATTCATGACTTGTGGAGAATATGGAGAGACAGATGAGGGTCGCTAGGAAGTGTTTTGTGGGGACTAAAGTGCCAGTCAAGGACCATATTAGCTTAGATGTGATTTTAATATCAGGGGCTCCGCACTTGCATAATTTTATAGCCATGGATATTGTGTCATTGAATCCAGTGGAGGGGGTGGTGTGGGCATCTTATATAATATGCATGATATTTTCCATCGGATAGAGGAGGATGGTACTAAGTATGCTTGGGAACAATGTTTTTTGGCCCACCTATATAGATATATCTACATAGTTACACGTGATGATCATGGAAGTGGGATCGGAGCTAATACATTATTATATGTATGGGCCTATGAGCATATAGTAGTATTGAGGCCGTTTGGTGGTCCGCGAGAAATTGGGCTAGGCTAGACAAATTTTCTAGGAGATGGATCGGTGTACATGGGAAGAAGATGGATAATAAAACCTATACAACCTTCATAGATCATATGGGGACAAGGAAGTCATATGGAGACCATACTAACATTATGGCGGATGGCCGAGGATGTGGTAGAGTTACGATGCATACGGAGGATGATGTGGTTAGAGGATTGGTTTCCAGTGTGATCGATTTATTCTAGGTGTAGTGGTTATATCAACAGGTTGGTATGGCCCAAGATGTGCCCCTAGAGCCATATGTGTGGGTCAATGCTGTTAGAGCACCAAAGAGAGCCGGACCTAGACCAGGGGACCAAAGGATAGTAGTTAGTACCTCCCGGGAAAAAATAGGTTGATGTGGTGGTAGAGCAGATTAATACGAGATGATGCGGGGTGTATGGAGGCATACCATGCATGGTGGATAGTGCATCAATGGGTGTTTTTATTTCCATTGTTTTTGGATACAATGAGATTACCATAGTGAGGAGGAGTGGAGAGGAAAGTACATGCCCCGAAAAACATATCGACGTGGCAATCTTTGAAGCATGCGTATCTATATAGTTATGTTGTATGATTGGTTACTTATTTTTGTGATGGTTATGGTTGTCTAATGTGTTGTGATATTGATTATAGGTGATGTGCATTAGAATTTGATTATGGACACATCGATCCACATATTGACGTGGAATGTGCTAACTAACATACTTACAGATGGAGGGATGTTAGAGCATGTGGATGGCATTGTGGGTGAGCATGCCCATTTTTAAAGCCATTGACTATAACAGCAGCAACATCTACCGTGCTTCTAATTAAGAGGGATGAGGCACGTGAGGATACACAGAGAGCTAGAGAGGTGGCGGTGGGTGGTCCTTTGGTGCAGGATTTGTTTGCATAATTCATCACGCTACAAATTCACTTTACGAGATCATTCTACAAAGGTGACACTACTACGAAGACAAGTGGAGAGGTATCGAGGCCGTGATCATTGGTGCAAATTTAGTGGTGAGGCATTGCATTTTAAAGCACTTGTAATACCAAATAGTGATAGAGATGATGGGATATGATTTGTATTGATGTATTCGATGTAGGGGCTACCCCAGGTGATGAGATGCTTTGTAACTATGATTTTAATCTGTTATATATATATATATATATAAGCATCAACACAAACCAAATACAATCGTCATATGCCAATAAATAATTTTATATATATAAGGATTTATTGGCATATGACGATTGTATTTAGTGTGTATTGATGCTTATGATGTGATGATGTATGATTTATTTTATTTTTATGTATGATGGTTTGATGCGTTGATTATTGTTTATGTTTGTTGAGTTGACTTGTAATGTATATTTAGTGTGATGATGATAGTATAATGTATGTGATGGTTGAAAAATAACCTTTTGTGATGAATGCTTGGTGATGTGTAAAAGCTTGATATAGTCATAATATGCTAGTATGATAAGGATGGGGGAGATTATTGATGCACCCCAATATATAAATGATGAGGTTCATTTAGATAAGACCTCTCAACATTCAATAATGAAGTATAAAGAAAGAGTGTGTCATCAAGAAATGACTTGATAGGGTGCGCTAGATGAATCAATAAAGTGTGTGAAGAGATGTTACTATTGTAACCAATCCCTCAATAGTCATGTAATAACCGTAAGAAAAAAATTCATCGAGGGTAGGGTGATAATAATCACCTACCCTAGACCAAGCGACATGCGAAGTGGTGGAACTATGTGGACTAAATACAACATGAGCATATGAACCAAACTAAATGTCATGTGGAGTGGTGGTGGGAGGTAAAAATGCAAAGGGTTGTGAAATCCAATGTGAAGTAGTAGCATTATTTGATAGATGAAGTGGATGAGATGGTGCGAATGGATAAACACAATGGATAGCATGCATGAGTGACAACCTATGGCGATAGACAAACAATGACCTTAGCACTAGATGAAGGAGAAAAATTAATCGAGTAGTAGATCATGGATGAGGGAGATGATATATGGACAACTCACATGAGCGAGAGCCAAATGAGATTATACCCTTATCTTCTAATTTTTGCAATCAATCATGAAGGGTGAAGAAATCATTATCCCTACGGTCATTAATATGGTGTGTTGGTGTGAAAATTTTTCGGGTAGAAAAACTTGTGTATTTCTTGCCAACGCTCTAGGAATATAAGTCCCTCTACTTAACTGGTGTAGATTCCATATATGCATGTGCAAGTAAAGGTGGATTTTCATGGTGGCCTTATGGCCAAGGATCCAATAGGGTTACTCCACTGACCCTATGACAAAGCTAGAAATTTCTTGCTAGAGAATACTTTTTCAAGAGAGCGGAAAAGGGAGTGAGAAAAGAGAAGAGGGGATTAATGTCGTGGGTAGAAAATTAGAGTCCCACACCCATTAACTAGAAATTTCACACACGTATTAAATTTAAGAAGAAACAATCCTGCAAATGGAAACAAGACGAGTTAAGATTGAGAACTCAAAGTTTCTAAAATCTCCTCATCAAAAAAGGGCATGAAACTCCTTCTTCTTGTATTGATGCTTGAGAATAAGTTGTACATAGCATGGAAATGGAAGAAATTTGAGAATGAGGGGAATGGAATAATTTTGCTATCTCCTTTGTTCTCTCAATGCACTCTTGATTTTACAAAATCAATCACCAACCCTTTTAAATGGGAATGGCTTTATAATTTATAGGAAGAGAAATGACTCTTCACATACTCCCCAATGGCTTTATAATTTATAGGAAGAGAAATGACTCTTCACATACTCCCCAATGACTCTTCGTATGTCTCAACATAACTTAAAACTTTTCACCTTCCTAGGAAAACATTAAGTCCCTTTTTATAATATAAAGGTGACTTATTACATTAGAAACATTAAGACATATTAAAAAGTGTAACACCAACGTAAGATTAGAATATTGAGGAGAGATAAAGTTTAGGGGAGAGAATAGAGAGAAGAAAGAAGAAGAAGGAAGGATGATGTCAATGATGATATATTGTTCCTCTGATAAAACCTGTTGATCCTTCCAGATGACTCGATGAAATGCTCCAATGTGATGAACTCTGAATCTCCAAACTCTTGTGCACGCTGAATAACTTCCTTTGCATGACATCGTGTTTAAATATGTCCTTGCATGACATTCAGTGACCATGGGCATCACTCATGGAGATCCACTATAAATAAATCTTATCTTGACTCCCTACCATGTTGCCACACTACTCGGATGATTCAAACATGATCCTAATGAAGCATCTTATGAATGATCTGATAGTTTCGATTGTAAATTCCACTTCCTGCACACTAATTGAAGCATGAAATGAGTGTCGAAAAACATTGTTGACATCCTCACTATCACATACTCTGCATAATATGATGATAGAGACCACTCTTTTTCTATCTCTTACTCAGAAGCAAAATACTTCATGATTTCTTCAGAAAAAACAACTTACTATTTTTAGTAAGTATAAAAAATCAGCTTCCTCGAACCTCAACTAGATGTTGCAACTCGATTTCCCTTTCTCCTTGCATTCCTCTCACCTTCTAGATCAATTTTCTATTTTTGGAAAGTTCTCGTGGGACCACTTACTATTTTTAGTAAGTGTCAATTTTGGACCAAGATGACCATTTCAGCAATCTCTCCTTGCAATACATCTTTTGTGTTTAATTCCTCTTTCATAGTTTCTTTAATTGACGACTTTCCCGAAATGACAGTTCTCCATGTAGAAGACCTACTATTTTTGGAAAGTGAACCTCTGATGGTCGGATCACTGTGAAACAATTTTTTTGATATGGGTTTTTTCCCAATATCACCCCTTTGAAATCTTGGACCTATCCGCTCAATAGTTTGGGAGATTTTAAAGTTTTAAAATTTTGACTTGGCAGTGTTTCTAAACATAGCAGCCATTAATGGAGCTTGATAATTGTAGGTATGGTTTTCTTCTCCATTCACGATAAAAATTACATTTTTATTGTGGGTTTTTTTCGTTCTATTGGTGAAATTTCTCTTCAAACTAATTTTTGATTTTTATGGGAAATCGACTTTTGTCTTCATTGGGCCGAGAGTAAGCTTTCTTCACTACGAGAAATTCATGTAGTGGAAGGGATATTTTAAGATTATTTATTGATGGCTTATAGAATTAATAACATATCAGAAAATGGTTCTTCATTTTCAGGTACACAGTTTGCAAGATATCTTCAAATCTTCATTTTATGGCAATGAGGATTTTTAGATGATTTCTCTGTTTCTCTCTTCCGTTCTTCGATCCTTGAGCTCTCCTAATCAATATTCCTTTAGAGACCTGTGTATTTTTATGTTTTTGAGGATGTGGTTGTTGTGGTTGATCTGGTTCAAGTTTCATCAATGGTGTGACCTGGTGTGAGCAAGTTGCAGAGCTATGGTGGAATGAAGTTGTGCACAAGAGAGTTAGATGTTAGAAGCGGGAAGCAGGAAAGTTTTTAAAATTTTGAAATAAAGATGAGAAGGGATATGGGAACCATTTTCATTTTTTTATTTCCCTAACCTATGAGGGATGTGAGGGACATCAAATTTCATGGTGATTAAGGTGACGACACGTGGCAAAGATCCATAGCGAGGAATGAAGGCTAAAAATATGTTGTAAAGCATTAAGGGGATGGAAGCTGGTAATATGGGTGACCCAAAGTCTCCCTTGAAGGATGAGTGAATTTTTCCATGTTTTATGCCCCTGACCTATGAGGGACATGAGGGACATCAAATTCCATGGTGCTCTTGGTGATGACACATGGCAGCGATCAAACAGTTGAGGCTTTGAGCTCCCGCAAGCACTTGGGAAACTCAATTGGCAATCCTAGAGGTCGCATGAGGATCCAGAGGTCATATTGGGGCTAGGAAAAATTTTCTATGGTTTATTTCCTAACATTGATGGATGTGAGGGATAAAAAATCCCTCCAAGCTCCGGGAGCTGACACGTTTCCTCCATAAATTTGACTAACTCTCGAACTCGCTCCAAGAGGACAACTTGAAACGACAATAACTTGAGCTCTCAATGGAATTTTTTAATGAAATTTTATATGATCCTAACTTAAAATGAACTTTGGAATCAAATGGTGGAGGTTTCACATATTTATTCCTCCATTTTATCCCTAAAAATTAGATATTTTATTTGGTACTACACATATGCATGAGAAAAATTGCTTGTAGACCCAATGCTCAAAAATGTTGTAAAAATAATAATTTCACCATATTTTTGGGCTTAGAATTCCCTTTCTGATGATGTTTTTTTCTCCTAACTCCATCCAGAGCTCTCGGAATCACCTTTGGAATTTCAGTAGTTGTTTTGGCATGTGCACTACCTAGGCCTGTGAACCCTAATTTTGGTGAAACTGCCCCAACTTCTCCAAGTCCTTCCAGAATCTTCTTGAATCACTTCCATGATGTCCCAAGGCCTTTGAATTACCTCCACATCCATTTTGTATTTTCTTCTCTACTCCATGGGGTTTCTCTAGTCCTAGGAAGGCCAGTGATAGCCCTTCCCACAACTTCCTGAAGCTTGTAACTTTTAATGAACTCCTAAAATCACCTAGGGGGAATGAATGAAATTTCCTAATTCACCTAGGCATATGTGTTAACATCAAATAGGATAATTGACTGGGTAGACATGGGGTGATTTTTAATGATAAAATGTGGAAAACATTGTACAATGGTATCATTGTCATGCTTAGAAATTATCAATTTCCCTGTTGCACATTTTCACAACAATAGCCGACTCTAGCTTGGGGACATGACATCAATCGAGTGCAGCGAAGACATGACATGATCAATCCGAGAATCTCAACTTTATACCATATGATATTTTTATCAATGCCTTATCCATTGGACCTTACATAGTCATGTACAACTAACAAAAAGAGAGACAGAGAGTGAAGAAGGAAACAAAAAACACCAAGAACAATGAAAGGAAACACACAACACACACGGAAAGGAAACGACACACACAAAAAAATGGAAACACACCTAGCAATCACCTATGGTACAAGGTGGGGGACAACCCCTTTCACTGAAGAAATTTCTATTCCTCAAAAGTTACCCCTGAGTGGGCAACACTGAGTGATGTTGTTCTATGAATCCATTGACTAGTTCTAGAAAGTAGCCTCCTCTCCTTAACTATTTATGAAATTTGGGTGCTTTCATGACTATCTGTGTTTTTTGAAAGGAGTGAGTCCATGTGAGCTTCTTGATGCTCAAGTCTTCACTTGGAAATTCCATTGCCTTCATGTTCTTTGAAATTGGTTTCATAGTGCCAATTGCCTTTCGTGTTTATCAACATAGTTGATTCTTCATTAAGCATCTCATCACTTCCCTGAAGCTGATTTTTGTTCAAATTTCTTGAATATTCTGAGTTACTTTCTTTCCTGGTCTATGCTCATTGATATCTTCTCCATGAGAAACCTTAGATTCATCCTTTATCTTTGTTCCATTATGAGGAATTTGAGTACTAGTGAGAGGATCGGAAGTAACATCATACTTGGCTTGTATGGTCATGGCACAAATTAAAAGATCAAGAATCAGCTTGGGGTCTTCCATAGCTTCCACTGCATCCAATAGTTCTTGCATAGATATCTCCTTTGTTACTTCCTGCACTCATCTTTGTATGCCTTCGAAGGATCTTTATTTTTCAGCTCAAGGAAACTATCCGAAGGGATTACTTCACATATTGGGAATCACCAAATTTTATCTCTCCTTTGCTAGAGTATCTTTGGCTTCAAAGGCCTAAAACTCCTTGCTTCAATTTTTTCATCATGGAAATATTCTTCCTCTTCAAATGGGAAATAAAATACCTCAATTTCATCATTGTATCCATCAACCATTGGATTGAGAGGGACATCATATTTCTCATCTAGATTTATTTCAACATAGCCCATCTTCACACTAGTTGAGGCTTCCAAGTCATCTTCACACTTGTCTTGTAGATTCATGGCTTACATCAGAGTTCGACTGAGCTAAGGGTTTTATGTTTCTTTTATGACTCTTAATAGTTCTTGTACGAGACATTTCTTTCCCACTATTTGGTAGCTTATTTCATACTAGCTTGGTCTCTTCCTGAGTGACATGAACAAGGAAGTCCTTGTCTTAAAATGGGAATGAGAATATCTCTTCATCACGGATAAGCACATAAGCTTATTTTTCTATTTGAAAATCATCAAGAACCATTTCCTCTTCTTCATGGTTTGCATCATCCGGAAATTCGGGGCTGCCCTCTTGTAACTCAAATCTCCTCAATGCTTCTTCAAGGTCCATACCTCTTTGAGAAGGCATGTTTGGCCCTATCAAGATGGGAATATCATCTTCCTCCTTGGTTGTCACAAAGTGATTCATCTACCTGCTATTTTGATACAAGATGTTGGTTCCTAGACTTCTAGATTTTCACACCATGTACCTCATCTTCTTCTCTAGAAGAAATTTCTCCATGTCCCCCTTCACTGGTATGGTTGTAAAAGACTAATTCATTTGAATTTTACCCTCCAACCGCTAACAAAACCCTTTCTTAGAAACATTCCAAAAGCCGGAATGTCTGCTACCAAAATCATCACTGAAACTTTATTTTCTAGAAATATGGCGAGGGCAATGGAAGAAATTTTAGAATGAGGGGAATGGAATAATTTGACTATCTCCTTTGTTCTCTCAATGCACTCTTGAGTTTACAAAATCAATCACCAACCCTTTGAAATGGGAATGGATTTACAATTTATAGGAAGAGAAATGAATCTTCACATACTCCCCAATGACTCTTCGTATGTCTCGACATGACTTAAGACTCTTCACCTTCCTAGGAAAACATTAAGTCCCTTTTTATAATATAAAGGTGAATTATTACATTAGAAACATTAAGACACGTTAAAAAGTACAACTCCAATGCAAGATTAGAATATTGAGGAGAGAGAAAGTTGGGGAGAGGAGAGAGAAAGTTGGGGGGAGAGAAGAGAGAGAGGGGGAGAGAGAATAAAGAAGAAGGAAGGATGATGTCGATGATGATAGATTTTTCCTCTGATAAAGCCTTTTGATCCTTCCATATGACTCGATGAAATGCTCCAATGTGATGAACTCGAATCTCCAAACTCTTGCGCACATCAAGAACTTCTTTTGCATGATGTGTGAACATTGTGTTTAAATCATTGTTGCATGACTCATTTGGTGACCATGGGCATCACTCATGGAGATCCACTCTAAAAAATATTATCCCGACTCCTACAATGTTCTAGCATTGCTCGGATAATTTGGGCATGATCCTAATAAAGAATATTATGAATGATCCGACAATGTCGATTGCAAATTCCACCTTCGCACACCAATTGAATCATGAAATGAGTGTCAAAAGACACTGCTGACATCCTCATTGTCACATACTCTGGATAGTATGATGATAGAGACCGTACTTTTTCTATCTCTTAGAAGAAAAAGGTTTCAATGGATTTTTCCTATATATTTATGCTTCATGATTTCTTGAGAAAAAAACAACTTACTATTTTTAGTAAGTATAAAAATATAGCTAGCTCGAACCTCAACTGGATGTTGCAACTCAGATTTACCTTTCTTCATGCATTTCTCTCACCTTCTGGATCAATTTTCTATTTTTGGTAGGTTTTCGTGGGACCATTTAATATTTTTATGAAGTTTCAATTTTGGACCAAGATGACCATTTTGGCAATCTCTCCTTGCAATACATCTTTTATGTTTAATGCCTCTTTTGTAGTTTCTTTAATTGAAAACTTTCTGAAATGGTAGTCCTCCATGTAGAAGACCTATTATTTTTGGAAAGTGAACCTCTGATGATTAGATCACTATGAAAGAAATTTTTCGATGTGGGTTTTTTCCCAATATCACCCTCTCGAAATATTGGACCTATTCGCTTAATAGTTTGGGATATTTTAAGGTTTTAAAAATTTGACACGAAGTACTTCGAATGCGGCAGCCATTAATGGAGATTGAGAATTGCAGGTTTGGTTTTATTCTCTATTCATGATAAAAATTAAATTTTTGTTGTTTTTATTTTCTCATTCTACTAGTGAAATTTCTCTTCAAACCGATTGTCAATTTCACAGGAAATCTGACTTTTGTCTTCATTGGGCTTGGGTAAGTTTTCTTGGGTCAATACGAAATTCATGAAGTGGAAGGTAAATTTAAATATGAGTTATTGATGTCCTTAGAGAATGAATAACACGAAAAAAAATGGTTCTTCATTTCGTAAGGCGTCGGTTTGCAAGATAACTTTAAATCTTCATTTTACAGACCTGAGGATTTTCGGATGATTTCTCCATTTCTCTCTTTCATTCTTCGAACCTTGAGATATCCTAATAAATATTCCTTTAGATACATGTGTGTTTTTTTATTTTTTTGAGGATGTGGTTTTTGTGGTTTAGTTGGTTCAAGTTTCATCAATGGTGTGACTTGGTGTGAGCAAGTTACAAAGCTATGGTGGAATGAAGTTGTGCACAAGAGAGTTAGATGTTAGAAGAGGGAATCGGTGGGTTTTTAAAATTTTGAAATAAATATGAGAAGGGATATGGGTGCATTTTTCAATTTTTATGTCCCTGACCTATGAGGGATGTGAGGGACATCAAATTCCATGGTGAGCAAGGTGATGACACGTGGTGGAGATCCAACAACAAGGAATGAAGGCTAAAAATTAGCTTTAAAGCACTAAGGGGCTGGAAGCTGGTCATATGGGTGACCAGAAGTATCCCTTAGGGGTTGGGTGCATTTTTACATGTTTGATGTCCCTGACCTATGAGGGACATGAGGGACATAAAATTATATGGTGCTCCTAGTGATGACATGTGGCAGCGATCAGACAATTGAAGCTTTGATCTCCCACAAGCACCCTGGGGCGAACCGGCAATCCCGGAGGTTACATGAGGATCCTAGAGGTCATATGGGGTCTAGGTGTATTTTTCCATGGTTGATTTCCCTAACCTTGAGGGATGTGAGGGACAAAAATCCCACCAGACTCCTAGAGCTGACACATGTCCTCCCAAAATTTGACTAACTCCCGAACTCACTCCAAGAGGACAACTTGAAACAACAATAATGTGAGCTCTTGATGGAATTTTTAATGAAATTTTATATTATCCTAACTAAAAATGACCTTTTTAATTAAATGGTGTGGTTCTTAGGTATTTATTCCTCCATTTTATCCCTTTAAAATAGGATTTTTATTTGGTACTCCACCTGTGCATGAGAAAAACTACTTGCAAACCCAATGCTCCAAAGTGTCATGAAGAAACTAATTTCACCATATTGTAGGGATTGGAATTAAATTTTCAACTATGTTTTTTTTCTCCTAACTCCATCAGGAGCTCCTGGAATCACCTTTGGAAGTTAAACAATTGTTTTGATGTGTGCACTGCCTAGGCCTGTGAACCCTAATTTTTGTGAAATTGCCCCAACTTCTCCAAGTCCTTCCAGAATATTCATGAATCACTTCTAAGATGTCCCAAGGCATTTGAATTTCCTCCAAAAAAAAAAAAAAATTCTTCTCCACTCCATAGGGTTGCTCCAGTCGTAGCAAGGTCAGTGATAGCCCTTCCCACAACTTCTTGAAGCTTGTAACTTTTAATGAATTTCCTAATTCACCTATTTGGATGTGTTAACATCAACCGGGAGGTCATTGGAACTTACTTGGGTAGACTGGGGTGCCTTGTAATGATAAAACGTAAAAACAATTGTACATGGGTATCAATGTCATGCTTAGAAAATGGCAATTTCCCTATTGCACATTATCACGACAACATGATGATAGTTCTGATAGGTTCGATCACGCTGACATTGTAAAAAATGTTGTGGATGATGTTAGTTATAAGGTAAGAGAATTAAACACTCATTGATAAAAGAATATATGACATCATGTGGTCAAGTGTGATGGGAGAAATTTAATGGCTCACGTGAAATAGGTGTAGAAGATTGAGGTGTAGCCTATCGGGGAGGAGGATAAGAAGGAAACTTTGGTGATGTAGTACACTAAACTTACTTTGGAGGATGAGATGGATATTGTGTAGGATGATTAATAGATAGAAATGGAGAAGAAATAGATGATGCAAAGATTATTAACAATAGGTGGAGGATCTATAAAATGTGTAGAAATAAGGTCTTGTTCTAGATCAATGACTTTATAACATAGAAGTGTGAATGATTCACATGTGTCATATTGCAATATTTGTTTTAATGCTGGAATAAAACCATGATAGAAGATAAATTGCTTCTCTAGATCAATAGGTTGAAAGACTAATTGGTGCATACAAGCATTGAATTGTAAGATGTAATCCATGATAGGTTTGGTTTTTCCTGATGTAAAGTAGGTAGATGATCATAGGTAACTCTAGGGCCATTTTTGATGATAAAGTGATAGAGAAAAACTTATTCCATCTCATGATAAGTGCTAATAGATCCAAATGGTAGGTGATTATACCATTGTAAAGTGTCATCAATAATACTATATTGAAAGTATTTAAGCAATAATCAATCATTAGAATATGAAGCCATATCCATACGATAATGTTTGAGATGTAAGTAGGGGTTTCCAGTATTGTCAAAACATGAAAAGGTAGGCATGATAAAATCCTTAGGAAATGTTGAATTATGAATCTTCTTCGGAATAGGGTTTCCATGTAATGAATATTTATCAGTGGAATCATAATAGTATTTTCTTTCTAATGTCATTGATTGAACCTAAGATTTTAAATGACCCACAACATGCATGAGAGACAAGATATCCTATGAAGGAATAGGACAGGATGGAAATAATGTGTTAAATGGTTGTATCTTGCCATTGCGAGTAATCATAGGGATGTTGAGAGGAAATGTAGGATAGGATTTTTCTAAAGGCACACCAAGTGTATGTGCCAATAAAATTAATATGTGATGAAGGATGTGGAATGTCCATGGAAGTGGTAGGACTAGCATCGGAAACATCCTTAGGAGATGGAGTGTTAGATGGAGATGCAACAATAGGAGGAGATAAACTAATAGATGGAGATGAAGTGATAGGAGAAGATGAACTAATAGATGGAGATGATTCATGCATATTATTAGGTACAACCTCAAAATAATATGAAAATTGAGCATGAGATTCACACTCAACAATACCTAAAGTAGTAGACTCATGACTATCAATTGTTTCATCAAAATCAGAGAGAGACTCAAATATGAAAATGTCATTAATTGTATCATCAATTGGATCATCAACATAGTGTGAATGAGTATGTGAAATATTATGTAATGTATCATGAGAAGCATTATCATAAATATGAGATGTGGTTATAGTAGTGGTCTGACTAGGAGGAGAATTAGTATGAACGTGTGTATTATTGTCAAGAACAAACATGAAATCAATAAGAGAGTCATCTAGAATTTCCTTGGAAATGTCAGAAGGAGGATCATGGCTAACTATATAACAAGGTCAACATCCGAATATTTTACCAGATCTGAAATGATGTGAAAGGAATAATTTTCAAAACTAATAGGTATATTACATTCATTATCTAGGAGTTGTTGAATATCATTCAACATAGTAACATCAAAACATAGAGATGTAAACTCACCTATAGTTGCATCATCATAGATGGGATTAATACTAACATGAGGCATGATGATTCAAGAAGGAGAAGAGTTATCCTTAGCCATTTGGGTTTTAGTTGATCCTTGGGAAAAAAATTCTAAGCTACGGGTTCACCAAAATGATTCAATAAAATTAGAATTTTTTATCAAAATCAGAATTATACAATGCTATGATAAATGGTGCATAAATGAAATGTAAATGCCAAGTAATTTATTTGAAATTTTAAATGAAATAAAAATGAAAAAGGAGGGTACTTACCTAAATTTTACTTATCTCGCAGTGATTTGCAATTGAGCAGAGTGATGGAATGACAGATAAAGTGTGACAACGATATTTAGAAAATTGTAGTGGAGGGAGATCTCAAGCTAAACTGGGCACCTAGAGAGGGATAGGGGCACCTGTGGGCACCCTAGTCTGAAATATGGGCACCCTAGTCTATGAAATAGCTTGGAATCTGATCCGATATGGTCATTATGTCTTTATAGTATTTCACCTTTGGTCATGTAAATGTTGCACTTGGTTCGTTGATGTTGTCATAAACCCCACACAAAGCATCAAACCCTAAAAATAAAGATACAAATGAAGGGGTGAGATCATCCTCAGCTACCAAATGGATGGACTTATGACTAAGCATTGCACTACATCTCAAACCCAATGTAGTTATGTGTGTTTGTGTGTGCAATAATGTGCCTAGGTTTCCCTAGCACCAATGACATAGAGATATCAAACAATATCTAGATAAAATTCAAAATGGTGGATGTAATAGAATGAATACTCCCCTTCCTATGTAATGTGTGATGTAGAATAATTCCCAAATACAGTCCCTTCTTTTGTATGTAGATAGCTAGCCCTTGATAGTAATAGTTTGCCCATAAGGTAATGTGTATGTTGTGTTTATATAGGGATCTCTTGCTCAAATTTTGACACTAATGATCCAACATGCCGACTAGTACCTCGGGAGATGAGAGGAAAACTGAAAAGACTGACCTCAAATGAAAAAACTAAAACCAAGTGTGATGGGGACCAGGATGCCTAAAATCAAGATGAGGGTACCCTAGGTGCCCTAATCCCTCTTTAGGTGCCCTAGTCAAAGACTAGTGACATAAACTATGTGAATACAAACTGGTAGGAATTCTTGAGGCTTGTGAAACCGTGAAAATGAGTGATAAGTGTAAAAAACCAATAGTGGTAAAGACCAACAAGATAGACAACTAGACTATAAAATGGATCATCAGTGAATAATTTTCTTATGTAAAATCCATATATAAAACAACATACTTGGAAATATAATAATAATAGTAAGTGTGTGATTTTGTGACTACATATACTTGATTAGAGAGATGACCTCAGGAAACAATTTATTACCTTTCTTGATGATCTCCTTGATTCGTCTCTCAATATCCTTCCCTTGTGTCATATAATTTTTACTTTCTTGATCATCTTAGGATAAAAATTGTTGCTCGGAGGTATGTCTTCTCCAGAAGAGAATATGTTTAATTGGGCTCTAAGAAATTTTGAATGTAAGCAGTGATAGTTTTCACCTATTCCTTCAATTTCTCAATTGTTCATTTATATTCTTCATTTCAAGCGAGAAGGTGGGAAGAGTATTCCTTAAACAAATGAGAGTCACGCTTATGTGAATCTTGACTCAATGAGTGATGGATCGGATCATAATCTGATGGAGTCCTCTCATCAACGGGATTTACATTCTTAGGCCTAAAAATTTCTACATATTGGTTTCCTAAGATACCACTAAAGAAGTGGGAAGTTGTCTCGGTCTTCTTCCTCTTCCTAGATTTCAATTTTTTTGTGATCACTCCAAAGTTGGGCATTATATATTATTGCATTGTTCTTCGCTCACTTTCAAGCATTTCTTGAATCCAAGGGAATATATCTTTAGGAGTTGACATAATGTTGTTTGTTAGAGCACCTTCAGGAGTTTGATGCATGATCATGTCTTGTTCATTGTGGGAAAGCTCTGTCATTCAGTGAGATACACATAGATGCTCTCAAATAGAATGAGGTTGTAGTGGATCACCTTTACTTTACTTGTAATGCTTGTTTGATTTTCTTTTCAGAGAGAAGATGATGGGTTTGAGATACAATGTTTCCAACTTGCCCAATGAGTCACAATGAAATCTTTTAATGGATTGACCATGCTATCAGGTGTTTTATTGAATTTTTAAGAACACTATCACATAGAGTGAAATTAGGATGATTCATTTCTCTTACATTCACATGAAGATCACCTTTTTAGCCTTTGTTACTTGAGAGTACCTAAATGATCTCAGACCTTGGATACTTGCATACCTTCATGCTTAGCTACTTCTGATGATTTACTCATCCACTTATAACTATGATGACATCTTTTGATGAAATTTGATTTAAATGGAGCTCTTGAAACTTTTAGAATCCTTTCCAACTACTGAATGTCCCTAACTTTTACCTATTGTACCTCATAATGTTTTGTCTCACTCCTTGACACAAATGTGAAAAATATAATGTTTTGGGAACCTCTTGAGAGTTAAATTTATCATTTGAGATGTGAAAAAAATTTACAACCATGTGATGATGGAAAAATGCAGCAAGATGAGTGAAAACAGAGCCAACTCAAATTTTTTGGCAATTGGGACCAGGACCTCCTATTTTGGGAATTTTAACTTTTGTCTCAAATTTGGTCTTCTCGAATCTCCTAGAACACTCAATTAACCTCCATTTATGATTATTTATTTTTTTATCAAGTTTATAATTTTAGTAAAAAAAAATTACTTTTTTGGGAAAACTACTTTTTTCCTAAAATTACATGTTTTGCCAAGTTTGTCATTTTCACTATTTCTGGATGTGTTGAGCAAAGATACCTTACTATATTTAGAGATTTTATATGTTTATTAAGTAGAAAAATCATATAATTTTTTCTTTTATAATGTTTACTTATCAATTTTTGTTTGTGATGGAAATGCCCTCATTAGATTCAACTTGTATCTGGATCCTATGCTCCGCATTTCACCGTGATCCAACTGCTATAACTCTTGAAAACTTAAAAAAACTTATATGACTGAATTTTCATGTTTTATTTTATAATATCATCCATTAATGGATTATTATAGCTTCAAGGATCACAAGGATGCCTAGTATGATGAACTACTATGAAAATATAACTAGAATTTGTTGTTAATATTTGCAAGCTATAAATAAATCATTGTTTTTCATGTTCATGGATTCCCGAGAATGATTTAGCAACATTTCTATATTTTTCAGGTATTTGGAAGTTTAATGGCATAAAAATGGAATAATTTTTGAATTGTATGAAGAAATGGAGTTGGAAGAAATTTATTTCATTTTTCTAGCTACAGGGAGTGTTTTTCATTCACGGATGTGCAAGCACATATGACTTCAAATTAGGTTTTGGAAGCTATGGGATGGGGAAAACCTTTTTACCCTATATCCCCTTATAAATGGAGATAAGGGGTATAATAAAAATTCCCTTTCCAAATGAGGACAAGTGGAGCTTTGTGGCGAGAGAATGGAAAGATGGGGAAAACGTGCCCTAGCACCTCGGAGCTGTCATCTGGTCACATGAGGAACCTGAAGAGGGGATAGAGGGGAGAATTTTTTATCCCCTATATCCCTTTGAGAATTTCTAAAATATTGAAAATCTAATTCGTCCTCACAGATGATGCCAATGCTTGATCCGTGAGGCATTGTGATCGAGATGGGTTTAGCTTAACTAGCATTCCATCGGGTTGACCTAGGTCACATGATGGACCAAATGGAAGGGATAAGGTGGGGTAATTTTTTTTACTTTTCCCTCTTGGTAAATGGAAAAGAGGGACACAAAATTACACCCTCACCAAAAGGTGATATGTGTCACCCTAAAAATGACTAAGTATGAGAAGCGTACCTAAACCATGAGAGAACTTGGAGAGACAATTCTTGGAGCTCCAAAAGGTATTTTCACATGAATTTTTATATTATTTTTACTCCTAATACCATTTAAAGAAAACATTTATTGGTTTCAAACCTCAATTTTATTTCATCTTCAAAAATTGGCCCATTTTTCTTGGGGACAACGGGTGTGTCTACCAAGATTTAGTTTCCTTCATAAATGATTAAGTCTTGTGAAAGATGTGATGATTCCAAAATGTATAGAATTATTTCAGATTTACAATTCATACTTTATTTCCTCCTAACCCCTTACATAACTCCCAAAATCATTAGATGAAGTTCATGCACCAATTTTGGCTATATAGTCCATACACTTGAAAACCTCACTTTCACACCAATTATTTCCACACATCCAAAACTTCCATAAATATTCATAAATCAATTTAAATACCTTATTATATATAAAATACCACATCGATTTGATTATGATCCTTCCATCCATCCCGTAGGATGCACATCATTCCTTAAAAGTCCAAAATTATCCTTTCCAAGCCTATCAGATAACTAGCCTTTGGAAGCACTTTATTGTATGAGATGAATGACCTTTTTATCTCATTTAAAACACAGATTAGGTAAATATTTTTATCACATGGGGAGGAACTAAAAGGTCATGATTAGCATGATACAAAAATGAAAATTGATTTAGAGAGGGGTTCGAAAAGACTCGAGAGAAAATTTTCACATTAGGGCCTAGTTGTCATGCTTAAAAGTTTAAATTTTTGAGCTAGGAAAATGTATGACAATAAATAGTCAATCTCATGGCCTTCATAATTATGAGGAAAAACATATTGCACATTTCCTACAATACAATCCCGATAATATTGATATCCTCTTATATTTTTCTAAGAACAACTTAAGTTAGCTTCCTAATCCAATATTGAGACATCGATTATTCCCAAATCTACGATGCATACATCTATGGGGGCACCGCATATCCCAATACCTAATATCTCTATGTACATTCCTACATCCACCATTTTCCCTCCATACACTCATAATAGGCCTCATGTTTATTCTTCTAGCACATAAAATCTTTAAACCTATGTTCATTCTTTACAAGCTAAAATATTACAATTGTAACAAGGTGTGTATGTTGATTCTCATACTATGGATTCTACTCAATTTATTATCCCATTTTTCATTATCCCTAGTATTCCAATTTATGATACAAGAGTGACCTCTGCAGAACACCTTCGGTTATTCCATGCGGCATGCTTTGAATATACAACTAATGACATCTTACTTATAAATACTTTCCCTATAAGTATCAAGGAATTTTATTTTCAATTATTTTACGAGCACTTCACACATTTTATGTGATCTTTTACTACTTTTAGAAATCAGTTTCTTTCACAATTTTTAACAACATTGGGGAAAAGTATCCTATGCTCAAATTTCTAAAGTCTGACAAGGGTCTAATGAGCACATCGGTTATTACGCTTTATGTTATAATATTATGCTCACTAAAATGAATGATCTCTTGGTTGATAGTGAACTTTATGATCTCTTCACATAAATGTTTCTTTCCCTTTGCAATAATTAATTCGATAAAAATTTCCCCTCATTTGATGATTTATGTCATTGTAGTCACCTAAATCCGACCATGCACTTTTACTATTATAATTGCAATGTTTATCATATTTCCTGTCATTTCACATGATTATTTATTTCCTTCTAATTAGCTAACATTACCTTTCATTTTGGTCAATTAACAGCACTTCGTTAATTAACTAGCCTCTCGTTCATTCTCGATGCCAATTAACAACACTTCGCTAGTTATAATCCTCTTCTAATCAATTATATTAAGTTATATGATCTTATTTAATCAATAAACCTTATTATTGGTTAAATCCCCCTTTTAAATCCTCTAAATTCTACCAATTTCCTTCTAAATCACCTCCAAATGGCTTCTTAAGCTTATCTTTTCTATTAATTAATCCTAGTTGATTAATTAAATCCTCTCCAACTCCCATGAGTTGTTAATTACTAATTAATCCTTTATAATCATGTTTATCCCTTTCTAATTCTACTTTATCTTTGTCCCACATTATCTAGGTTTCTATCTTCTCCCAAAATGGAAAGCTATATAAAGAACCTAGTACCTCCCTTCTAATTTGACACCACACTTACTAGTGTTATTATATGCACATGATAAGAGCATTTCTACTTTAAAAAGATTATTGATCTAGCATACATTCCCTCTACTTGCAAATAGTAGTAAAGGAAGAACCAAACATGGCCATTAAGCCATATTGGTGAGATATTTTCCTCTTCATGGAGATATCCTTCCTTTGATCACTCATAATCACAATCGGTTCAACAATAGGAGAAACTACAATTTAGAAATCCCATCAAAAATAACAAGGGATGGCTTAATGTTTTCAAGTTTAATTTTGATGCATTGATTAGCCTTTTCCCCTTACATAGCTTTATCATGATGTTTATGTTGAATTAGCTTAGTTATAGGAACTACTTGGTGTTAGTTTCTAGTTGTTAACTTAGCCTAATTTTACATGTATACATATGACATGCTAGTGGGAGACTCCTTTGTCTCATCCGCATTTTGTAAATTTTTTGTAGTTAAGTTTCATTTTTTCTTACTAACCTCTATTTTACACATATTCATCTAGCTTGTATTTCTTAACTCATTTTTTTTATTTTGCATGTGTTGAGTGTTCCTTGTAGGTGTGAAAGAGGTAAAGTACTCGCCAAAATTGAACCTTATAAACAAAATTTGTTTTTCCCTTTTTTTTGAAGAGATACATGCTCCCTTCACTATCGTTGACCCTCTCTGCATTTGTGTAGCTCTTTTGTGCTACCATTAATCCTCTATGTGCTGATATTGATCCTCTTTGCATCTGTATTTTGGTATGTGTGCTAAATTTTCTTGTCTATGTGTTATTTTATCTCTTCTTTACCTATCATTCTCGAGAAATGTGTTACCATTGAAATGTATTATTTTCTTCTCAGTGGAAATGTGTTTATAATGATTATATGTGTGCTATTGTAGCTCTTTTATGTGATACCATTTTGGAACTGTGATATCATTCAATTATTTTCTTAATCACCAAAAGTGTGCTACTGTTGAAATCTATCCGCTAGTGTTATATGTATGTGCACTAGTTTGGATCCTCTGTGTGCTACCATTTACCATGTGTATGAGAATTACTCCTATTTTTGCTAGCATTGATACTCTATGTACTATATTTCTATGTGAAATTTTAAAATTGAATTGTTAGACCCTAAAATTGACTAACTCCCAAGTTAGAGGAAGAGCGTGCACATGTAGGGAAAGTAAGGTAGAAAATCACTCAAGGAAAGGCATGTGGTAGAAAAGTTTGACACGGAGAAGAAAGAAATGGTTTGGTGAATTAACTGCATTTCTAAGGTTGTATCATAGAAAAAACACGTGAAGGATCAAGTAGGCATGATGAGTGGATAAGGTGTCAGCCTGGAGTCTTAGGGCTCAAGGAAAGAATATTCCATGAAGGGAATATTCCAAAGGAGGATCATTAAAATTATTGGAGTCTTGTATAAGTTGGCATAGCACTCAATCATGGAGGAACACATTTCCACCTAGCATGTGATCTGCTCATGGGTGAAATTATGGTGGTGAAGGAAGGATCCAGATTCTATTTAAAGGAGTGCTTGGGTCTAAAATAGAGAGAGTTTTTAGAGATAACAACGTGTTTCAAGAATGTTGTGGGATAAAGGGGTTGTGATGTTGGGAGTTACCATTGTTGATGTAGTTTTTTTCTACTATTAGTGCTAGAGAGAGGCTAGGAAAGGATGATGTTATGCATAGATGTAGGCGCTCGGGTATGAAACCAGAGATGAGATGGAAGAACATAGCTAGGTTTCTCTTTATAGAGTATTTTTGTAGGGTTGGGATGTTATTCCTTAATGTATATTGTCTAATATGACCATTTTTGATGTAATATGGCTACTGTGAATGATTGCAATAAATATATGAAGCTCTTTTCCAAATATCTATATTTATAGACAAAACCATAGTGTGTTTTCATGTTGTTCATGGTTCGAGCTGATTTTATTATATCATTGTGATTTTTATGTTTATCTCATGGTGCATGTGTGCTTATAACTAGTTCTCGCTAACTTTGTACTATGTTACATTATAAACCATTCCTCTATTAAATGTGAAGAATTCTCACAAGGCTCACATAAATGAGGATCTTGGTGCCCGTGTATGCCTAGGGTGAGTGCCCAACACTTGGGTGATAGGTCGGTGCTCTTGGGGTTTAAAAGAGGAGTTAGAGGTAAACAATGACTACATTTTGGTTTCATTACCAAGACCTCTTTTGAAGCTATTGTGAGAAGGATGTGTGATGACAGAGTGTCGACTTTGGACAATGTTGAGACCTAGCTTAAAAACATGGAGGATGATTTTTCTCAGAGATTCACTACTGGATATGAGTTTTATGCACGTAAATGGTTGGAGGAGGACCTATATCACGAGCTCTATGAGACATTTTTTTTTTTCCTAATAGATTTGTATGAATGGATCTCAGCATATGCATCAAGGATGAGTTAGTACTATAGATCTCATGTTTGGATCCAGGAGGAATATTTGTGGTTATAGTGTTGATCGACCTAGAATCATGTTGTTTATCATTGGTGGATAGGTGTGTTGACTAGTTACACATTGGAGTACACAATCTCCACTTATTCTTTCCTGGATGTTTCTAAGTTCAAGTTCTTTTGAGAACCTAAAGGATCTTTCTTGCATGCTTCACCATTAGCCATCTAGATCTTGATTGTCACTTTTAGTTTGGAAGAATTTCCTATGGTTGGATAAAATATTGCTAGATGTGGGGCATGAAATATGGTGTGGTGGAGATGGTGGGCCCTGCAATAGAAGCAAAGAGAGGAGAGGAAGCTAAATTACAATGAAATGTGAGAAATGGAGTTTGTGAGACAAAGCACAAAGTTACCAGGTGTGATGGAATTATGGAGGAAGACGTTGTGGGAAGGATTTGAACTTTACATGGAGGGAGTGCGACCTAAGTAGTCTATAATATCCCATCTTGGAAATCATGGGACGGATACCCCCTCAGCTTTTGGTGAGAGCTCATTGCATGAAGAAAGGAGGAGAGCCATAGGATAGCATCTTAGCCCACTTGGTGACCAAACCCTAGCACTTAGTTTTCTAGTATCTGAGACAAGTATTTCTAGTTCAGTTGGTGTTAGTGAGCAAGTAGCATCAAGTAGATATCATTTTACATTACACCCATCTATGGCTACATAGACATTTATGGTGTTTGGAGTAATTTTTCTGGCACATCATTTGGGAAAGGTTTGGGTGCACAAATATTGGGTATCACGTCTATAAGTGGCACGGGAAACACATCTAGGAGTGGTTCGGTATCACATCATCGTCAACTCACGGTTCTCTGCAATGGTGGGTATGTAAAGTGTAACTACTTCAGTACCCTTACCTACTACAGGAGGAGGATCAGGTGGATCTGGAGCAATATGAGCTAGCAAATCTAGTGGATCTAGTGGTGGAGGAAACATGAGAGGGAATCAAGGTCCTGGATGTTTTGAATAAGGTCCGTAACACCATCATCGGGTTTTTTATGATATGTCACCCCACTTACACAATTACAAGGGCATTGAGGATGCCACATATCATGTATACAAGTGCAATTTGTTATGGCATGCGAAGGACATAACGCCTAGAGTGGAAAGCAAGTCAATTTGTAATTACATTAGAAGGGAATTCACATAGTTGGTACTAGAAGTATGAACCACATCAGATGGTGGTGGATTATATCGTGTTGCATGATGAATTCTTATCAGAGTTCCAAATTCTTGAGTTCAAACAGAAGAGCATCAGCATGTTGAAGGAAATCCAACAAGGTATGGTGGAGAGTGTGTGGGAGTATGATGTATGTTTTAATACTCTCTGTCAAATTTATCCTATGATATCCATCCATCCTAACATGCACAATGGTTTTTCAGGGGGCTTGATCATGCCCTTCAAGTGATCCTTTTCACAAAAAACTTTAATGGATCCATGCAAGGCCTTGGAGGCTACTTTGCATGTTGAGGCCATGGGTAGCATTGACACTAGAGAGAGTCCATTTTTAGAAGTGCATATTGATTCTATGGCTAAAAACTTGAGAAGTTGTTTGTGAATTCAGCTCATGAAAGACACACTAGACTTTGGTCCATGGATTGTGAGGTAGAGGGGTACATGAAGGATAGTTTCCCTCAAATATTAGTATGCAACATATCATTGGATTGTGAGATCTTTCACGAAGATCATGATCTAGTATATGTCCTTTGTTATAGCATGCACTACGGAAGAACATTTCCTCCTATAAATTTTTCACATCCACTACTCACAATATGAAGGACTGCCATTTAATAGACCAAATACATGATGCCATTGATCTCAATGTGCTTCAGACTAGCATTGGGAGTAATTTAAAGGTTGAGGTTCATCAGTATGAGGGGCACACCAATGTAGGATTTTGACAAAGAGGTATTTGTGGAGGCTTTAGGAGTCGTAGCCATCATGAAGGAAGAGGAAACTTTCCCCATGGGGCATGTTACAATTGTGGATTGACTAAACACTACAAACGTGAGTTCCCTAATTTATTGTAGTGCTCATGGTGCGGGAAGAAGCACAAGTATGAAGAATTCTAGGAGTTGTATGAACACATGAGTAAGAACCAGAAGAAGGAAAAAGGCATGGGGATGGTGAGTGTAAATAGGATCGACCCACAATTGATGCCAAAGGTATTTCTTAACTACGAGCTAGAGCATGTTTTTATCACTACACACACTAAGGTTGTATGCACTAGGGAAGAACCAAAGTGAAGGCCTCTTATTATTAGAGAATAGGTGTTACATGGGAAATATTCTAATCCTACCACCAAAAGGAGGTGTACCAAGAAACCATGGAGGTGATGAGGAGTTTGTGAGGAGAAATCCAATGTCCGAAGGAGTAATCACACAAATTGGAGTGGAAGGAGATCATTGAGGTTCCTCCATAGGATATGGATGAGGTTAGGGAAGTGTGTCGAATGTTGTAGTAGGAGAACATTATTCCTCTATTTGGATAATGGATGAGAGGAAAGGTACCACATGCTAGAGGATAGTGCGAGAGACAAGTCCTACATGATAAACTACCTCCTCAAAACATTTATTATGATAAGGAGATCACACTGAATCCAGTTGTTGATGGGTGGCTCATGTGTAATATATTTATTGACACAGGTGCATAAGTCAATTTCCTTACTCTATATGCATGGAATAAAATGGGAGTGTGCACATTGCAGCCATCTTCAATTTTTCTACACATGGCTAATAGGACAAAGGACATGCCTCTTGGAGTGTTGAAGGGTGCATTAATAACTATTCAAGGGGAAATGTTTACTAGAGAATTTGAGGTTCTAAACCTTGCTAAGGTTGATAGTTTCCTAGTAATACTTTGGTGCCCTTGGTGCTATAAGAATAATGTTTACTTTTGCTACAACAAGGGGTAGATAAGTTTTAATAACAAACAAGAGTGCTTCATTATTCCACTAATGGATGGGAATTTTACACCCTATGTGGAACCCTTAGGAGAAGAGGGCCTGGATAGAATCTATGTGCACACATTAAAGAGCCCAAGATTTTTCATCCATCGAGGAAGGATTCATTCAATGGGAATATTATCAGTCCATAAGTGATACAACTATCATTTCTTGTGACAATTTAGTGTATAGGACATACAAGGTTATTGGAAGGCATCGAAGGATATTGAGACTCGAGTTTTCATAGCATGCTCAATTAGGAACTTGGGAGGAAACCCTGATGTCTTTCTTTGAAAAATGAAGATCTAGTGGAAGTGTCAAGTGGAGAGAAGGAATATGCTTACATATACCTTGCATGGAACAACGTCACATTGTTGGGTGATCCATCAAGAAAAAATTTTAGAATGGCGCGAGGTGAATATCACCCTCTCTGTAAGCTTTCTCCAAACAATGCACCATCTCATATTTGTGACTATGATGGGAAGGGATATACCTCATTACATTTCTACGAGTGTGAGGGAGCCTAGATGGTAGGCCGGAAGCCTTACCCCCTTCCCTATGGGTACACAAATTTTATTCCACTTTGTAGGGTTATACGAGTTCTGGTACATCCATTTGGAGTTACGTCATCGAGATAGGGAATCAAAAGGAGATGAATGTTGATATCATCTACACTTTTGAGTACCAATCCCCTAATAAATTAGTGAATGAGGCATTGCAGCTAGTAAAGCGGCTTACCTTGGGAGATTTTGTCATGGTCAAGGACCAAATTTTGGAGTTAATAGGAGAACCTGAGTTGGGGGCATGCTTCATTAAAGAAGAATTGGAAGAAGTACATCTTGAGCGTGCCTTCATGGAGAAAGAAAATGGTAAGTTTGTATACCTGGTGGATGGAGAGGAGATGAAGAATTTACATGTTGAGAATTCAGAAGGAATGAGTGAGATCCAAGATAAGGTAGATGAGAAAGCGTGCACCAACCATAAACCCTTGAAAAAAATAAGGTTAAAATTGGTACCAAAGTAGAGCCCAAGGAAGCTATTATTGGAGACTACTGGATAGATAAGGAAATTTTGAAAGTGGTTTAACTACTGCGTGATTTCCAAGACTTGTTCCCATGTTGGTACCATGAGTTAAAAGGGGTTCATCTTCATTTTTTAAAATGTGGATCAAGTTGAATGAAGGAATGTGTGTGCCCCATCGGGAGATGGCCCTACGAAATGAACCCAAATTTGTGCATAAAGGTTAAGGAGGAAATTGAAAAGATGATAGAGTCTGGAATTATTGAGGCTATTGAGGAATTTGAGTGGGTAAGCCCCATGGTCATTAGTATAAAAAAGGATGGAAGAATAAGGATATGTGTATACTATAGGGATCTCAATGTTGCATGTGTCATAGATCCTTTCCTAACCCCATTTACTTGAAGAGATTCTAGAAGGTGTAGCTGGGAAAGAGATCTATTCTTTTACAGATGGATTCTTGGGTTATCACTAGGTGAGAATTGTGAAGGAAGACTAGGAAAAAACAAATTTCACAACTAAATGGGGAAGTTTTTTTATACAGTCATGCCTTTTGGATTGAAGAACACAATTGTTATGTTTTTGTGCATTATTGTACAAGCCTTTCAAGACTTCATCCATAAATTTCAAAACTTTACTTAGATAACTGGACAAAGAGTGTATGGGTTAGTCAAATATCATTGTGACAATCTATGGTTGATGTTTGAGAGATACAAATAGTTGAACATCTCCCTAAATATTAAGAAATGTGTTTTTGCCACTCCTTTTTACATGTTTTTGGGACATGTTATTTACAAAGAAGACTTACTAGTAGAACCCATAAAATGTGTTGTTATAGTAGGATTGGAGGATCCTACTAGTCAAAGTGTGGTGCTTGGGTTCCTAAGGCATACTTGGGTACCCCAGAAATTCTTCAATGGGTATGCCTAGATTTTTTACGCCCGGAAGAGTTATTGAAAAAAATTAAGTTTTATTGGGGAGGCGTAGTAGGTGGCTTTTGAAACCTTAAATGAGAAACTTACTATTGTGCCCATTTTGCACTTTCCCTCTTAAGATAGGCCTTTCCATGTGTATGTTGATGCATTAGGTATGGAAATAGGAGTAGTGTTGGCACAACCTAGAGAGGGGATTATTGATCATCCCTTATGTTTCGCGAGCATGAAATTAACACAAGTTGAGAAAAATTACTCGTGATAGAGCATGAGGCACTATCTATGATCTATGCACTACACAAGTTCAAGAAATACTTGTTGGCCACTCCATTTATCTTTTACATGGATCATATGGCACTCAATTACTTGGTGAACAAACATGTCTTGTAAGGGCGCATATGTTGGTGGATTTTTTGTTTCAGGAGTTCAACTTTTCGATCATAGTAAAACTAGGTAAAAGCAATTTTGGACCTGACCATATATCACGGATTAACTTAGGAAAGGACATGCAACACATCAAGGACACGATGCCGATGTATATTGTTTTATATTATAGCTCACACCCTCTGACTTATAGGATATTGTTGTTTTCTTATAGATGGGTGTGGTTCCCAAAGGAATGAAGGCCTTGAAGAAAAATCAATTGGCTATATGTGTCACACCTTATATGTTGATCAGAGGAGACCTATACAAGTTATGCTGAGATGAGGTCTTTTTCTCAAGTGTGTCGGATCATGAATGTGTTGCAATCATGGAAGAAGATCATGGTGGCATTGCAGGAGGTCACTATGCTAGGAATGAGACCACACACAAGATCCTATTGGAAGGCCTTTGGTGGGAAATGATCTATAAGGATTGTATTGAATATTGTAAGGCTTGTGACCATTTGCAACACCTTGGTAAACTAGGATGAAAATATGAAATGCCACCAAGACTTATTGCTAGTGTAGAGCCATTTGAATAGGTTTGCACTACAATATCACCAAGACTTATTGATTTTGTGGGACTTATTTCCCAGCCATGCGCATTGGATAGGTTCGCACTACAATATCACTTGCATAGATTATCTTACAAGATGGATGACGATGTGACCTACAAAGGATTACACTGTGGCTACACCAAATTAGGTTCTCATGGGAGAACATAATCAATATATATCCATGTCCATTGAGATTAACAAGTGATAGGGGTATGCATTTCTTAAATGAGACTGCTGTTCAAATCTTAATGGAAAATTTCTTAGTGGCCCATCAAAAAAATACGCCCTATCACCCTTAGGCTAATGGGATTGTTAAGGCATTCAACAAAATTTTGAGCCACACTTTAATAAATATTTACAATGTCAAACGAAGAGACTAATATGATAAAGTCTTTGTCATGTTGTGGTCATATTGGACAACCTAAAAAGTTTGAATAAATTAACACCCTTTTAATCGGTGTTCGGCGCAAAGGCCATATTACCTGTTGAGTTCACACTACCCTCCATCTGTATTATGCACGCATGAGGTTTAGCTGATGAACAAGCACTTGAGGAACGTATTGACAAGTTGATGTAGATGGACGAGGGACGTGTCATAGTACGATGGAGTCAGAAAATGGAAAATTCTAGGAAGAAGGGGTGGCATGATAGGTACATCAAGAATAATAAGTTTTAGGTTGGGAAGATGGTTCTATTATATGATTAAAAAAATTCACCATCTTGAAAAGCTTAAAGTACATTGGTTAGGACCATATGTGATATCTCATATACTTAATTCATGTGCTTGCAAGTTACAAGCGTTGGATGGAGCAATGTATCCTGGTCATTTTAATGGGTGTAGGTTGAATCCATACTATAAATAAGTCTTCAATGTGTTTGTAAATAAGGCAGTATTACCATGTAGCTTAAGATTTCCCTTAATGCATTTTCCTTTCTATGTGTTTCCATTCTTTTTGTTTTTCCTTTTCTTTTCATTTTTTGTGGGTGCGTTTGTGCGACGGTACCTAGTTACATTTTGAAAGGTTTTTATGCGTAAAGGACCCTATAATCATTTAGTGTGGGTGGAAGGTGTCAAAGGAGATTCTCTGTGAATAGTGTGGTAAGAAGCAAGAGTTGAAAATGATGTTGATTAGTGGCCCAAGTGAAAAAAAAACAAAATTACATAAGGTCAAGAGGGTGCAAGTAATGTAAATGTATATCAGTGGAGTTTGGTGTTAAAAATCTTGATAAAAACTATGTATAGGGATAAAATTGAATAGCAACATAAAGTAGGTAGTGTCAAGAACTAGGACGCAAAGAAATATTGACTTTGGCACTAGGAGCGCGCGTAAGTATTTGTGGTCAATGTAGTTTTTTTCATGCCGGAAGGTTGCGAGAGTTTCATTCAGGATTGGGCATGGAGGAAAAGTGTTGTACAAAACAAGCATAAGGATGGCATTGGAAAAATCTGACTTTAATGTGGTTGTACTTTGGTAGGTGGCATGGGAGGTTATCTGGGAAAAGTAAAAAGCTATAAATAGAATTTCGAGGTAAGTCATTTCTTTTACCTTACATTTTGTGTTGAAGCATTTTTGTGAATTAGGGCAATCCTTGCGAAAATAAATTTATGGAGATTCACATGAGTAGTGGAAGATTTAGCATATTTGTGAACCAAAGTAGAAAGGTAGTACACGGGTGTGAGAAGAGAAGTTTTTTTGGTGGATTCCCATGGGTTTTATGCTTTCTTTTGGAAGGAGATATTTCCATGTTAGGGTTTGCAGAGCTAGGGCACGAGTTGTGGAGAAATTTTGTAGAGGATAGAAGCCATGGGATTGTGAAGAGTTGAAGCAAGAAGAAAGGAAGAACTAACAAAGATCATAAGAAAATGGTACCAAGGAAGGGATCAAACACTTCACTAAATAAATGAAAGGGAAAAGGTAAGGGAAAACCATTCGCATCAACTATTTTCAATGAATATTGGTACGCAGAGATGCAAAACCCCAAAGGAATTCTATTAGGGATGGATTGGGTGTCTAATGTGAGGAAGATGGTTTTCAACAATTACAACCATAGGATGAGTACCATGGAGAAGGAAATGGCATTGGAGTTAGTTCACCCAATGGGAGAGAGGACACCGGATGATAATCTTTTTATAATGACTCGGTGAAAACCACGTTGGAGAAGGCTAGACTCTTACAACTTAATGAGTTTCCATATTTTGGTAAAATTGAAAAATTTTACCAGCAGATTGATGTTGCATGTGCATGAGGATTATTTTTACTTCACATGAAGGATAATGCACTTGACTTCCCAGTTGATTTCTAAGTACATTGGACTTATATGCACGGGAGAGTCACTTGGATGATGACTTGGGTGACAAGGATGCAGTCAAGGAAACAACCACATAGTATGAGTATAAGAAGGGTTCACGCTACTTTGATATTAGCAAGATCACCAACCCATTTATGAATATGGTCGTGCACTTGCTAACCAAGTTGAATGGGCAAGAGCGGTGGATGCGAGTGGATAAGAGGTGGTTGAATATTTGTAGAAAGATTTCAGAGGGAACAATCTATAACCTTTCGGCCTTCGATGCAGAGGATATCATAGATGCATTGCATGATGTGGAAAATATCATGTATGGTAATGTCCTTATTACCATTTTTTTCTTAGAGATAAGAGTTCCCGATGGGCCAAATAACTATGTTTGGGAGTACCCTGATGAGGACCCTTCCCCTGCAAAGAGGTTTGAAGCATACACTTGTGACACAATGACTACTACACATAAGGCACACTTGGAGAAATGGTACAAGAGAATGTGTGATGCATTTGGGGTAGAGTGGAGAATCCCTGAATAGCTACTAGCCCTAGTGCATGGTGAGGTTGAGTTCGCAGTATACCAACACTTCTACATAGGCAGATTTACTTTGACAAATGGCTCAAAAATCCCATGGTGTAAATTACCATTTTCCTTCACAGTGTAATATTTTTAGAGCTTCTTCAACATGTTTAAAGAGGATAAGAAACTTAGATTTTATTTAATTGAGGTAGACCATGAGTATCATGCGTTGTGTAGAACGTTGGTATACCCTAAGAAACACGCATATGTGGAGAAGTATGTATCCCATGACGTACGTATGGTAAATTTTTGTCAATTCCTATTGCATGAAAGATAGTAGAAAGGGTGTATATACACCTAAGGAAAAATTTCAAGAAGGGTGCATAAGTCGAAGATGATGTATCCATCCGAGAGGACCCCGCCATGAAGAAAAGTAAGAAGAGATAAATGGAAGAGACTACAATAAGCGGGGGTGCCGAGTGCGCTTAAAGTTCATAATGTAGTAGCATAGAGTCAGGTTGGTCCAAGTAACTACATAAGGAGAAATAAATCCCCTGTTAAGGAGAAGGTACCTAGAAAAAAGAGTCTCCGTGTTAGAATAGTCATCAGTGAAGAAGAAGTAAAAGATAGCGTAAATATCGGACTCCGAGGAGACATAAAGCATGAAGGTTGATGACTCGAGGAAGGGGATGAAGAGATAAAGGAAAGTAAGAGTCTCCTTGTATATGATATACATGAATCTGATGAAGAGAAGAATGACTATGAAGAAGGTACTCACAATGTGGGAGGTAGTGAGGAAGAAGTGGGGACAAATGCATAGAAGACCCTACACTTAGCCGGAGGAAAATTGGAGGATATGGTGGAAAGGGAAGTGGTAGGCATCATTCAAAACTTGGTGGAGCAAGAAGTGGAGCATAGCATTGAGGAGGTATTGATGGAAATAGAGGAAGTGGGAAAGGAGTATGGGAGCATGGGTGGAAATCCCAACTTAGCAGTGAGCTTCCCGACAAAGCCAGCGTGCACCAAAGGGTAAGGGCGTAACAAGAATGCAAGGACTCGTAATGAATTATTTCAGTGATCTAAAAAATTTCCTATGTGTGCGATTTCAAATCATGGTTCCCATGCACTCAACTATTTTATTGGTCCTCATTTGATAGAGGTAGTGCGTACTCATGTACAAGGAATATGTTGTCATGGACCTTCGAGTCCCATGTTGATGAGCCTGAATTTGAGATTAATGCAGATGCATTGATAGAGATAGAGAACCCTAGTGAGGTGAATCCTATTGTGGATGCTCAATGACTAACTCATGAGCAGATATGTAATGCACTCAACAAATGAAAGGGTTTGGGTACTTAGTCACATTTTTAAGGTGGTATCGTAAGAAAAACACATGACGGATCAAGTAGGCATAATGAGTGGATAAGGTGCCATCCTAGAGTCCTGGGGCTCAAGGAAAGAATATTCCATGAAGGGAATATTCCAAAGGAGGATCATTATAGTTAGTGGAGGATTTTGCAAGTGGCATAAATAGCACTCGATCATGGAGGACCACATTTCCACCTGGCATGCAATCTGCTCATAGGTGAAAATATGGCAATGAAGGAAGGATCTAGATTCTATTTAAAGGAGTGTTTGGGTCTGAAATAGAGAGAGGTTTTAGAGATAACAATGTTCTACAAGAATTTGTTGGGATAAAGGGGTTGTGATGTTGGGAGTTACCATTGTTGTTGTAGTTTGTTGTTTTTGTTAGTGCTAGAGAGAGGCTAGGAAAGGATGATGTTATGCATAGATGTAGGCGCTTGGTTTTGAAACCAAAGCTAAGATGGAAGAAAATAGCTAGGGTTCTTTGTGCACAGTAGTTTTGTAGGGTTGGGATGTTATTCCTTGATGCATATGGTCTGATATGACCATATTTGATGTAATATGGCTACTATGAAGGATTATAATCGTATATGAAGCTTTGTTACAAATATTTGTGTTTATAGACCAAACCCTAGTGTGTTTTCGTGGTGTTCATGGTTCAGATCTGTTTCTATTATGTTGTTGTGATGTTTATTTTTATCTCATGGTGTATTTGTGCTTAGAACTAGTTCCACTACCTCTGTATTAGATTACATTCATGTTTTTGTTCTACAAACCTTTCCTTCATTAATGGCAAAGCATTCTCACAAGGCTCACATAAAGGGGGCTCGGCACCCTAATGCACCTCGAGTGAGTGCCCAACACTTGGGTGATAAGTGGGTGTAATTAATGTTTAAGATGGGAGTTAGAGGTAAACAATGACTACACAAATTTTAAAATTTATAGAAAATGATTTTTGGTATTTTTTTATTGTTTTACAAGTTTTCTAACTTCTATTTTGCATGTTTTACTTTTGAAGTCACTTCCTAACTATTGTGTATGGAGCTTAATTGCTTCACAAAAAGCTTGTTTTTACATGTTGTTGGATTTGACAAAGTGACCGCAATCAATCGGGAAGTGACCAGCATCAGTCAATTTTCAACCAGCATGGGTCAAGAAGTGACCGACACCACCGGTCAAAAACTGCATCGGTCAACTTGTGCGATGGTGCTTTGTTTTTTGGCCAAGAATTAGAATAAATATTTTATTTTAAAGATGATTTCTTGATTGTAAAAGCATAGTTAGTTTCCCATAATAGATATATATGCATGTATGCATTATATGAGGGTATAAGAGAAGAAAATAGCAATTATATTGCATGTTGGCATTCTTGGTGAGTAAGAAAGAGTAGTTGAGTGAGGGAAAAACATTGAACATCCTGTGAGGTGTTGGAAGACAACAGATCTTCATTGTATTTCCTCTATAAAGCACTGAATCATAATATTGTTCATTTCTTGGTGGATGTAGCCCACACTAGGTGAACCACATTAAATCTGGTGTTATCTTTCTCTTGTTTATTTTATCTTTTGGTTTATTTCCGCATTCATTGCTTGTATTCTTTATCTAATTTTAGATCTGATGCAACATTGTTATATGGTTAAATCCCAACAACTGGTATCAGATCTTTGTTTAGAGGTTTTGTGTGTTGACAGGATTTACTCACATAGGGTTTTCTAATTAAGTGGGAGCATAGCAATGGCAGAAGATAGTAAATACCGAGTAGAGAAATTTAGCGGTTATAATTATCAACTATGAAAGATGTAGTTGGAGGATTTTTTATATCAGAAGGATCTATACTTACCATTGGATGAGCATGCACATTGGGTCACAATGACTGATGAAGAATGGAAGGTTCTTAATAGAAAGAATCTAGGATCTATAATATTGAGCCTGGCAGCATCGGTGACTTCAAATTTTACATATGCAAAAACCATGGTAGAGTTGATGAAATCTTTAGCAAATTTGTATGAAACTCCTAGTGCTTCGAATAAGGTTTATTTGATGAAAAAAATTATTTAATTCTAAGATGCAAGAAGGTGGATCTGTATCTAATCATTTGAATGATTTCCGGTCTATTGTAAATCAATTAAAATTGGTAGAAATTCCATTTGATGATGAAGTGAAAGAACTTTTATTGGTATGTTCTCTTCCTAATAGTTCGGATAACTTGGTAATGGTTTTTATTAATAGAACATTTGCTTCTAAAGTTTTGAAATTTGATAATGTTTTTAGTGTAATCCTTAATGAGGGAATAGGCGGGAAAATCTCGGAGAAGCATCATTTGGAAATGCTTTAAATTTAGAAATTAGGGGAAGATCTAAAGAGATATCATCAAAGAGCAAGAAGAATGGAAGATCAAATTCAAGAAATGGCATATCTAAATCCAATTACAAATATTTACTTTGTTATAATTATGGAAAGAGAGGACACGTAAAGGAGTGTTGGTTCAAGGAAAACAAAGAGAATACATCGAGAAAAAGGTAAAGAGGAAAATGTTGCAAGTGTGGTAAAGTAATATGCTCTTATTCACTCTTTGGATAATAAATTAGAATCTTGGGTTTTAGATTCTGAAACTTATTTCCATGCTACCCCTAATAAAGGGTTATTTCAAAGATTGTATTCATGGTGATTTTGGACAAGTTTATTTAGAAGATGATGAGTCATGAAATATTACTAGTAAAGGTGATGTTCATCTAAAGCTACTGAGAATGGAAATACTTAGGTATTGAAAGATGTGAGACACGTGCCAAGCCTCAAGAGAAATCTAATATATGTAGGACAACTAGGTGATTTGAGATGCGTGGTTACATTCGGAGTTGATTCTTGGAAGGTTACCGAGGGATATCTTGTTGTGGCAAGAGGTAAGAAGGTAGGAACTTTATATTTGTCTACATGTGTTACTAATTCCTTTTTGTGCTATCTACTACATATTTAGTTACAACCATGTGGTATAATCGGCTAGCCATATGAGTGAAAAAATAATGCAGATCTTAAAGTCTAAGGGTAAGTTATCATTTTTGAAATAATTAGATCTTGAATTTTGTGAGCATTTCATATTTGGAAAGAAAAATAAAGTGATATTTCTCAAGGTTGGGTCAACAAAGAAGGAGAAGAAATTAGAGCATGTACATTTAGATGTGTAAGGACCAGATCAAGTAGATTTTATTGGAGGATCCCAATATTATGTGACTTTCATTGATGATACCACAAGGAAGGTATGGATTTATTGTATTAAGCATAAATCTGATGTTTTTGAAACTTTTAAAAGGTGGAAATCCCTTGTGGACAATGAAACAAACTTAAAATTAAAATGCCTTAGATCTGAAAATGGTGGTGAGTATTGTAGCAAGGATTTCAATTATTATTGTTCAATGAATGGAATACAAAGAGAAAGAACGGTTCCTAGAACTCCACAAGAGAATGGAGTTACAGAAAGAATGAACAAAACAATCATGGAACGTGCTAGAAGCATGAGGATATATGTCGGTTTACCTTTGAAGTTTTAGGAAGAAGAAGTGGATACAACGAAGGTACTTGATCAACAAAGGCCTTCAATAGCACTTGGATGGTGGGATACCAAAAGAATCTTGGTCTGAAAAGAGATATATTTCTATTTTCTTAGAGTTTTTGGCTCAAAGATTTTGTGTATATTGATAGGGAAAATAGGAAGAAGTTAGATGCTAAATATAAGAGATGTACTTTCATTGGTTATGGCTATGGTGATTTCAGATATCTTTTTGGGATTTAAAATATTCTAATATTGTTAGGAGTCATGACGTTGATTGGAATGAAAAAGAATATACATGGATCAGGTTTTGGTGCCTAAACATGAACAAGTTGATGAGATTTTGAAGGAAAATTAACTTTTGGATCTAAAATAGACACCAAAGTGTCGGTTCTACGAAATTCATTGCACGTCAAGCTAATCAAGACTGCACAGACAAGATTGGGTTTAGAATAGACAACTATTAGAACCAGTGGAATTGCTTCTTGAACTGATGGCGGTGAGGTGACCAAAGTCGGTCGGTAGACAGAGGAACCATGATCGTTTACAGAACTATGGTTGGTATCAGGATACCAACATCTTTCACTGACATAGATTGATAAGAACATGAAATGACACAACATGAGCCCTCGACACCCCATATCTCAGTAATAAGGCCACAAAGAGTAAGTAGACCTCCAGAGATATTTTCACCTTCCTTTTCTTATTTATTATTAACGATAGTGTTCGACCAAAAATATTTGAAGAAGCAATGTAGGTAGATACTCACGTGCAATGGGAGCATGACATGGATGAGGAGATGGATTCGTTAGAACAAAATCAAACATGGGATTTGGTCAAATTGTCATCAAGTAAGAAAGCACTATAGAACAAATGGGTTTATAGGATCAAGGAAGAAGAGGGTGGACTAAAAAGATACAAGGAGAGGCTTTTGGTAAAGGGGTTTACATAGAAATCAGGTATTGTCTTTGATGATATTTTTTCTCCTGTATTTAATGAATTTTATTCATATTGTTCTAATTTTGGTTGCAACAAAATATTTTCATTTAGAATAGCTTGACGTTAAGATTAATTTTCTTCATGGTGATTTGGAGGAAGAGATTTATATGCGAGTTGTTGTTTGGTTATGAAGTAAAGGGTAAGAAGTAAATTGTGTGTAGATTGAAAAAGAGCCTATATGGGCTCAAGAAATCTCCAAGGAAATGGTATTTTAAATTTGACATTTTTATGCATGAGCATGGTTATATGAGATGTGAATCTGACCATTGTGTTTATTTTAAGAAGCTTGAAAATGGGAGCTATGTTATTTTGTTATTGTATGTGGATGATAGGTTAATTACAGGATCTAGTATGAAGGACATTGGTAAACTTAAAGAAAGACTAGATCACACATTTACAATGAAGGATTTGGGAACTACAAAGAAAATCCTTAGCATGCAAATTCACTAAGACAGAAAAAATGAGAATTTGTATTCGTCTCAGGAGGCTTATATCAATAAGGTGTTGGAAAGATTTAACATGCAAGATTCAAAACTTATTAGTACACCTATGGCTGGACACTTCAAATTGAGAAAATATCAGTGTCCTTCATCACATGAGGAGGTTGAGTACATGGCACATGTTCCCTATGCTTCAACAGTAGGAATTTTTATGTATGTCATGGTTTTTACTAAACCAGACATTACACAGAAATGGGAGTTGTGAGTAGGTTTATGGCTAATCTAGGTAAAGAACATTGGAAAGAATTCTAATGGATTATCATGTATTTGAGAGGGACATCTGGCATGTAGTTATGTTATAGAGGGTCAGATACTTATTTATGTGGCTATGTTGATTCAATAATGGCTGGAGATTTGGATGGCAGGATGAGCACCAATGGATATGTTTTCACAGTAAGTGGAACAGAAGCTAGTAAGATTTTGAGATTTCAAAAGGTTATGGCTTTGTCCACTACAAAGGAAGAGTATGTTGCAGCTACATAATCTAGTAAGGGGATGATATGGATGAGTAGGTTCATGGAAGAGTTGGGTAAGGAGCAAGAGGATTACATATTATAGATTGATAGTCAAAGTGTGATCCATCTAGAAAATAACTTAGCATTTCATTCAAGAACAAAACACATTCAATTGAGGTATCACTTCATATGAAAGGTGTTGGAGGATGGGTAGCTGAAGTTAGAGAAAATACATATGGATGAGAACCCTACAGATATGCTAATAAATCCATTGGTAAAGGAGAAGTTGGATCTTCACTCCACTTCTATTGGTCTTCGAGTTTGAGACTTGAAGAGAAAGAAACAAGCCAAGGAAAAGATCCAATGATGGTGATGTATAGCACAGTGCAGAAATTGATCTCCAAGTGGGAGATTGTTGAGTGTGGAGCTTAATTACTTTATAGAAAGTTTTTTTACATGTTTCTAGATTTTAAAATGACTGTCATCATTCGGGAAGTGACCAGATCAGTCATTTTTCAACCAAAGATGGGTAAGGAAGTGACTGACATTGGTCGGCGGTGGCCATGTACCCGATCGAGAAATAACCGATCGGTCAACTTGTGTGATGGTGCTTTGTTTTTTGGAAAAGAATTAGAATAAATATTTTTTTTTAAATATGATTTCTTATTTGTAAAATCATATTTAATTTCCCAGAATAGATATATATGCACGTATGCATTTTATGAGGGTATGAGAGAAGAAAATAGAAATTGTTTTACATGTAAATTTTCTTTGTGAGAAAGAAAGAGTAGCTGAGTGAGGGAAAAACATTGAACATCCTATGAGGTGTTGGAAGACAATAGATCTTCATTGTATTTCCTTTATAAATAACTGAATAATAATATTGGTCATTTCTTGGTGGACGTAGCCCACACTGGGTGAACCATGTTAAATCTGGTGTTATCTTTCTCTTGTTTATTTTATCTTCTAGTTTATTTCCACATTCATTACTTGTATGATTTATCTGATTTTAGATCTGTACAACATTTTTATATGGTTAAATCCCATCACTAACATGTATAAATTATTTAATGAATGTTGTATTTCCATGTTTTTCTAGAGTTATCTCAAATTTTTGTATGTTCTTCTCTTGTGCTCTTGGGCGATCTTTAGAACCAAAAGTAACTTTGTTCTATATTTTCTAACATTGGGATTAACTTGGAAATTTCATCATTTATATTGTTTAAGGGAATTAATCTTTTACAAATCATTTTAATGGTCATTTGATTTAAGTTTTCCATTTCTATTTAGTTGGATCAAACATTATATATGCTCTTATTTTGCGTCTTTTGACAATCTTAAGAATCAAACACAACCTTGATTTTTGGCCATTGTGTGGCTGTGTTGTCATTTATTTCAACCCCATTAATGGAAAAGGTATTTATGGTGTTGTATGAGTCTCTATGTCATGTTATCCAAAGGTCAAACATGAAGGTTTATTGGTAGTGTCAAGATTTGGTGAATTCAGGGAGGTCTTGGTGCATGGTCTAGTGAGTTGAGGCATTGTATGAGCTCTCTTGAGGTGATTGGTTGATTTATTGAGGTCATAAATGGTCCATATGATGTTTCGTGAGTGTATATGAGTCTGCATGAAGTCAATATGTTCTGTTCATGGGTTTTTAGCATTATGTCAAGTCATTTCACATTTATTTCTAGCCTCGAACATGTCGAATAAGGAGAGGTGAGATCTGAAGAAAATAAGTTTTTTCCAATAATGGTAGTAACATGATGATGGTATACATTGCATATATGGTGAGTTTTAGGTCAGCATTTATTGATTTGATGCTTCTATGAGGTCCTTGAGAAGTGAACAAAGGTGAGAAACCGGTAGTTTTGAATAAGTAAATGAGATTGGATGGAGATTTTTAGATATATTTGGGCTATATGGTGAGTATGGATAGTTATATTAGGTTTTCATGATACCTCATTCCAAATTTCAAATCATTCTAAAGAATATTTTTTGAGATATGCAAGTTTTAGAAAAACCAAGTAAGTTTTAGTGTGATTTCAATGTAAATTTTGACCTTCTTATGCTCGTTGTGAATTTTATGCTTTGCATGATGACCTAAGCTCTTTGTCATAGCTTCTAAGGTTAGTTATGAATCTTTCAAAAAATAATAAGGTAGTTTTATATTTAGATTTTTATGAACTATCGTTAAGAAGGTAATGTGGTTGGAAACCCTAGTTAAACCCTCGCTAGGAGATTCGATGGGGTTTTGGTGGAGTGGTTAATTTAGATGGTTGTTTATAATTCCACCTGGGTTCAAATACCACTAAGGCATGATCCTTATTAACTATGGTAATGTCCAGGTAGCGCAATGACAAATTTGGTTTTCGATGAGGTAGTTTCTCGGATCGAGGAGACCTACACTAGGTGTGTGTTAAAGCATGACACTCATGGTTTTCTTGTTGTGTGTATGTGTGGTGGATCGTGATTCGCTAGACATGTGTTCAAATGTGGCAGCTCATGATTCAATTTTGGTGGGGTGCATACATGGCAGCCCATGATTTGCTCAACATGTGTGGCATTTTATGAATCGCTAATTGTTGATCTTAATTTATATATCTTGGTTTATTGTACTCTGTCCATAAGACTTTGGTCAAAAGCATTATTCCCAGTTCATAGCTCTAGTCAAAAGCATTCATCTATAAAAAAATACCATCACTAGGATAAACTTACATAAAAGTGAGTATACATATCCTATTTTGATTTCTAGTGAAAATTTGATTATTTGATGTTGTAGATGACTCTTCCATATTTCCAGAAAGGTATGATAGAGCATGTGGTGATATGTGGTCCCCACCTAAATTTAATTGTTTATGAAGAGTTCTAGTTTAAGGATAATTTTTCCAATTGAGGTAATGTCTAAATTTCCATTTATGAAATCACACAAGTTTTTATAAGTGTTCATGAAGGTTTCAGATCATGGTTGTGAGGAAAAAGTACAAAGTGTGCCCTATTTGTGAAAAGTGGTTTGTGGGGCACTTGGAGCAGCTTGTAGTAAATTTAACATTGTAGGAGAAAAACATGGATTTAGGACTCCATTAAAAAAATTGTGAAGATTTTTAGATATATTTCCATTAGCATATCAAACTAGAATATTAGACATGGTATGCATAATTTATAACTCATTATTTGAGATTCAAGTTTGGAGGATGTTCATTCTAGCAGAGTGCAAATGGATTCATGAGGTAAGTTGATGTTTTTTATTTTATAAATCTTGGTAAAGGATTTTATGGATTATAAATAATTTATAATTATGTTATATTCTTTGGTTCAGTTTTGAAATTAGTTTTGTTATATGCTTTGGCTAAGTGTCAATTCTTGAGTCCAAGTAGAGATTACAAACAGTTTATAGATATGGGCTTGTTTTAAGGTATTAAACTTGGAGTTGGAAGGATTTATTATATGTTCAAGAAATTTAATTCATATATATTTCCAATTAGGTGTATCTTGTCTTATTATGAGGTGTTTTGGTTAGTCATTCAGTCATTGTGTGAAGATGTTTATAGCTGAAATTTCAGACAAGTTTGTTCTTGTTGGAGTTGTTTGATGCATAATATGGTTGATTTGATGTTTGATATCACTTGGAAAGTGAAGAGGAGTTAATTTTTCATATATTTAATGAATTTTTAGGTATTTAAAGTATCATCAAGGGTGTATATCAGTTGAATTTGGAAAACAAATTTTTGGGCAGCTTGATTTAGTGAAGACAAAAGTTGTTGTGGATTGAACGATCAGATGTTTCATGAGATCTAACTTTCTTAGGATTTTTGCATAGTAATTTATATTTATATTGAGTAGATTCATTTAATATTTTAGGTGTTATTGTGTGGTATTGAGGCTCAAAGGTTAAATCAGGTTGTTGATAACAACTTTTTAGTGAAGGTAATGAGTTAGTGGGCTCATTAAATGAAATAATTTGATTGGTTCATGTAAATTGCAACCATGGCTGATGTTTAAGTGTTATTTTAAACATGTGTGGTGGTTGTTAGAGATTTAATAAAAAATATTTTTGGTGTTAGAGTATTTTTCTCATTTCCAATGGAAAGGTTTTGAGGATTGTTAGTGCATAAAAAATAGTTTTTAGCTAGGCCGACCTACTTGGTTAAAATGTGACCATTTTAACGATTAAAATGGTATGTAATTAATTTTATTTTATCATTCATGAGGTCTAGTACCAACCTATGTTGATTTCATGAGGAAAAGAATCCTATAAAGGTGGTGTTCTGGTTCATTTTTGAACTAGTGCTCCTGGATGGAAATGTGTGACCCAAAACAATTTATTTTTAGGTATGAGAGCATGATTTAAAGGCTAAGGAATATAATGATAGGTTGAGTAATTATTGAGAGAATGTGTACAATATATTAGATCCAAATAAAGATCAAGAAGAAGAAGATAGATAAATATTGAAAACCTAGGGTTTAAGCAAGGGTTTGTGAGTTGAATAAGTGATATCCATCATATGTGGCAGTAGAAAAGTCAAACATAAAACATAATTAGGTGGTTGAGTTGGTTCTTAGTCATCCTAGGGAATGTATCCTCCTTATTGAGTTGGTGTTTCATTAAATTATAGGTTGATGCTCTTTGTAGGGTTGGATCTCCTTGTGGGTTGGTGCCTCACTAAATTTAATACATGAAAATATAATGTTTGTGTTTGAGTGGGTTTTCTTCCCCATGAGGGTTCCCACTTAAATGCGGTTTCTTTTTTACTTTATTTCTATTGATCTTTAGGATGCTTGTTTATATGTTTAAGTAAACACACATATTGCTTATGGTTTAATGAATGATAATGAATAATGGATGGTAAATGAAATGAAAGTTTTATAGGACTGATTCACCCCCCATTCGCTCGATTGTGCTTCCAATAATTAGTGTCAAATTAGGTTCATGTGAAGAAATTCTAACAACTTTAAGGAGATCCTAGAAGTACAAGATTGCTAAGAAGATCAAAAAAGAGAATTAGGAGTTGAGATCCAAGGCCAAGAAGGATTAAGAAACCATCAAAAGCCTCAAGAGTTAGTTGGAAAAGATAATTTCATATTTGATCACAAAGGAAGAAGAATTCGAAAGATTGAAAAACAAGCCCTGTAATGTTTTTGTGCATGGACAAAATGATCTCAAAGAGGTGGTGTTTAATTTATAAGAAAACTTAGCATTCCATGGAATGAAGAACACATATTAAAGGATGAAATCAAAGAGATGTCTACAACACTTAATTCTAAAGAAGAAGAGTTTGTCAAGCATAGAGAAGAGATTCAAACCCTAAAGATTAAGGAATTTGAGAATCTTTTTCTTACGATCAAGTAGCTGGTCTTAGTTAAAAAGGAAGTGAAGATGATGGTTTTCATGTAAAGAATTACTATTTAAGGGATAATACTATTTGAAAGCCAAATACAGTGAGGTATGTAAAATTTCATGGTTATTATTATGCTTGTAATCGTTATGGTCATAGAGCAAGGGATTTTTAAAAAATTTAGTTGTGTGTGCCTATGGAGAAATATAAAATACGACAAGAGTGATCAATCAAGGGAGAGACAAGAGGTTTTGTTTCACAAATGTCATCATAAGGGTCTTATTTCAAGGTTTTTCTCTTATGACTTATCTAGAAAATTGAAGAAGGTTGAGTTTTCAAAAGTGAAGGAAGTATGGATGCCAAAATCATTCCATGGAGAATCTATTTCAGTCAAAGTTAGTGATCAAAAGGCATTCAAGGAGAGTTTAATCTCAAACATGGATGACAAGATACCTAATCATGCAAATGAGGTCAAGAATTTTGAGTCAAAGGTTGAAGTGAAGAAATCACCAGTGTTTGAGAAGTTGAGAAATCTATGAGTGTTCGATACAACAAAAATTGTAAGCTATGTCGAGTAATCCTTTCATGTGTCTTTGAGTACTTTTGTCTTTTGTAGGTGTCTTAGTTTGTAGGTTTCGTAAAAAAGTAAGATCATTTATTTTTGATGTCTCCTTCATGATTATGATTCTTGAAGAAGGTAATGTGTTAATCAAGGTTTGTATGGCTTCAATAGTATGGTCTTGTGATGATTTTTGTCATCTGTTGTAGAAGTGTGAAGGTACTGTCAAAAGTGATGTCATATTAGTAAGAATTTCCAAGTAAAGGTTGAGTAAAGTTATGCCCTATCAAAATTTTGACATATTCTAAACTGAAGTGACTAATTTATGTTGTGTCTCAACTGGTCTCATGATGGTATTTCTAGTATGTGATCTTGATTTCATGGCTTTATGAGTTTCTAGAAGTCTATGTTGTTTTGTATGTACTAGTTCAGTCAAGATTGGTCTCGAGTCATAAGTGTATATCATCTAAAAGTGTGTGTTAATATGTCCCTTTTCATCAAAGAGGTATATCTTACATCTGTGTGTCTCATGAAAATGTCATTATTTGAAGTATATCCCTAGGTTAAGTTTTCTTCAAGTAAGTTCTATGGAAATGATGGTTTTGATAAAAAAATTGGGCTTATAAGAACAATCTAGGTCATGAAGATCTATGTAAATTCCTAGTATGATATGAGTCTATTTTCAAGCACTAATTCACACCTTGAAGAAGTAACAAGAATCATCAAAATGTTTTCCCAATGTATTTGGTTGATTATGATTCATGATGATTTATCAAATTGGTTCTCTATATCTCTCGAGGTCACACTCTGTGATAAGTCAATGCATAGGTGGTTGAATTTTTGGTAAGGTTCAGTTATGCATGTCCATTATCAAGGATCCTAATGAAATTCATCCCTACATAAGCATGATATCAAGATGTAAAAATATGTATGGAATTCCTTGATTCTCAAAAGTACAATGTAGTTGTTAAAGGTTTGTGAATTCTTTTGGTTTGAAAGAAGCATCTTAAACTCTGTATAAAGAGTTAAATCATTGTTTTTGATCAAATATTTTTGTGAATGAAGAATTACAAGGTGAACAAGATATAAATAAAGAAAAGAGGTTTATAAGGATTTAAAAATGGTTTCCTTGTGTCTTAAACATTTTGTATAAGACAAGTCTAGATTGTACATCAATGAAGTACATACCAAGGTTAGAGATCATATAAATTTTTAATCTACAATTTTGTATACAGTCATGTTAAGGTAGAGTACTCAAATTTTAAGTTATTTGAGTCAAAGTAGCATAGTTGTATGTTCATTATCCATTTTTCCCTCCCAAGGTAAAATGGACAACACAAATATGACTAGGCCCAAACACTAATGGGAGAACCTAAGGATGAAATTGGTTACAGGTGGTTTTGAGGATTTGGGAGATCGTTCAGTGAATTCAAGGGAAAATCATATTTGAAGAGTTTTTTCCTCTTCTAGGTTTTGACCCTCGGGATCAACTTGACAAATATGGACCTTTGGCCCATATTTGACAGGAGTGAACAAACAGGTAACAAGGAGAAAAATGAATTTTGATAACTCCATCACACTCCTTCACCTCCTAGTTCTTTAAAATTTCATTAAAATCCAAAATTTCCTAAATCGGAAAAGGTACCTAAGAGGGGTATCGAGATAGAATTGAGTTCACCGAGTATCTTGGTGAGCCACTCGATGAGATGAGTTGAGGTTTTCGTATGGAAAGTGGAGAGTTGAGCTCCCCAAGCTCAATGAGTTAAGTAGGTCACCGGAAGTGAGCTAGGCAAGTCATGTGGTGAGTTGGCTCGCCAATGTTGAAAGGATTTGGAAAGTTAGGAAATTAAAGTGGAGGCAGCGTGAAAGACTTGGCTAAGTCACTTGATTTCTCAATGAGTTGGGATAGAACATTGATGAGATCCTTGAGCTTTTGCAAGAAGTAAACGAGTGAGGGATATTGATTTTGAGCACTTGAAAGGGTCCACCAAGGGATTCAACACTCAAGCCATGGAAGAAGGATCGCATCTAAAGAACCAGAGTGAGGCCAAGCATCGATTTGGGCTCGTAATTCCCAGGAGAAATCATCAAGGCATTGACATCACCTCAATGAAGTAGAAGAATGATAGCGAGCTAGATGGTAGGTGATGTTTACATGGAGGATGTCAGGTTGGCTTGGGATTTGAGCTCACAGGAAGTGTAGAAGGGTCGACTCAATCCAGTGAAACACAATATAGAGGATAGGATCTGGATCAGTGAGTTATGGGACAAGATCCCCAAGCTTTTCCATCTGAATTACATCAGTGAGCGGTACAAAGAATGAGCACGCACTAGTAATGATAATGGGTTGGGCTTAATCCTAACAATGGAGCAATGAACTAGTGCACGGGAGTGAAGGATGAGATTGGTAGTGAGCTAAACACGTAGGAAAGGGGAAATTCAGCCATTCCATGGAATGGTTTGGTGGCCATGGAAGAGATAATGAGAACTTGAACACGACCCATATGAATGGTGAAAATATCACATGAATGGAGGATTTGAGAAGGTTGAGCTAGGGCGGAGCTCCTTGCGAGCTTGGTAAGGTGGAAGAAACAAGGTGAAACCTAGTGATTAGCAAGCCAATAGTTTGGCTTGCATTCCAAGTTCAAGTAGAGCTAGTCAAGATCGACATGATGGCCACTGAGGTAAAGTTAGTTCATTGTAGCAATTCAAACAACTCATGCTCCACTTAGGCATCACAAGGTAAGAAAAGTACCTTGACTTCAACTTAATACAAATGAAGGACTTCCAAGATAAGGCAACTAAGATTCACAGTGAATTGAAGGGATCTTACTAAAATAGTAACTGGGGGGATTGTTCAACACAAGATAAGTAAATTAGGTCTGAATTGATGGAAAAGGAAGAAGGTGAGTTGAGAGGGAAAATGAAGAGCTCTTTCTTTCGAATGAAATACAAAGAAAATTAAAGGCAAGGGAGTTCAACATAATGAAAAGGCGAGTCATTGGAGTGTATTTTGGTGATAAAATGAGTACTTACTTTGTGAGTTAAGAGGATCAATTTCGATGCATTGAATGAGGTTGTCAAGTTAAAAGTGTTAAACAATGAATCTAGGGGTAACATCTCGCATTAGGAGGTGAGTTAACCAAGTAGAGATATTCCAATCTTGTGCATTTTATCTCCCTTCACCTATTGATACATGGTGGTTTTAAATTAGATGTGGTATAGTGGGTCCAATTCATTTGTAAACTTGTATTTTTCTATGGCATTCACAAATTAAAAAATTGGTCCTACGACCCGATGAATATTCCTCAAATATTCGACCATAAAGCAACACAAGTAGTTTTTCTTTCCACCCCAAAGGTGTACACATGTCTCAAGCTGAGTGGATGTGGGGAAGCGGTGCATAATTGTATTTGTGCACTTTAAAGATAAAAGGTGTTAAAAGTGTAAAAGGGTCCCCGAGGCCCAGAAGGACATGTGGTATTTGTTTATAAAGGAAGTGGGGAAATGGGTCATCGGATATTTTTGATACTTTTGGTTTTAATTGGAAAAGGAGTAAAATTGCAAAAAGAGTCCGCAGCCCCACTAGCACTCAAATGCGACCACGTGTCGAGCCAGTATTGAAAACCAAAAGGTGGATGGGTGGGTCAAGTTTTCCAAAAGTATGTAAAGTCTTTAAAGTTACAAAATTACAAAAGGTGCCCCCAAGCCCGTGATAGTGAAAAGATTTATTCCACGTGGATGGTTCATTTTTAAAATTGTGAACGACGGATTGAATGGTCTCGATGCAGTGCATTTATTTCTACCACCATTAATGTTGCTACACAAATCAAGGATGTTTTAAAGCTTGTGAATGCTTTCATCTTTATTTACCAATTGGCTTGATTTTTGTTGTTGCCTTTGTGATTTGCATGAAGAATTATCACGTCATTAGCTGTGGAGCTCAAATTGTCAAACTTGAGGATTTAAGGAGTTGTTGATTTGGGTTTAAATTGTTCAGCACTTGTGGATTGACTGGTAAGAGCTTTGAAACTCATGTATTTCTCTTTCAGTGGAAAGGTTGGTTTAAAAGGAAAGTTAGGGTTTTTGAAAAATGAAGACTATGCCATCCTCATTCTCATTTGTTCATGTCGAAATCACAAGTGATCTAGATAAGATTATAGACACATAGACTTAATGGGCACTGATCATCTAGATGACTTCCTCCAAAGGTTAAAAATTCCCCATCAGAATGAATCCTTAAAATAATTCAGAAAGTTGTATTGCTCTAGCTGGTGCCATCCCACCCTCTGTTCATTTCCCTGAATTAGTGTGGCATTGTGCTATGAACTATGATCCAGAAAAGAGGGAGGTGTTGATGGGAGTGGGGATGCAGTACTAACACTAACACCAACGGCCATCAGAATAATGTTAAAATTTCCTATAGTCACAAACCCAATTACCATTGGCATCAAGTTGGCTCTGAAGGATTATGAAACAAAGAAGAAGACTATGTCAAGATGATAAATACAAACTGGCTTATCACGAAGAGGACAATGGCTAGAATCCCTAAGAAGTTGGTTAGGGCACAATTTGTAGAGGAGGTTGAGGATGTCATCATGTTGCTAAGTTGAATGGCAGGTTTAGAAACAACAAATGAATTCAAAGAATGGATGACTACATACATATGGATTATTATGGAGAAAAAAGGGAGCATTTGTTGGGCCACCTTTATTGCAGATGCACTCCATGATCACATGGTCACTCTAGCAGCAAAAATTGAAATGGGAGATATTACAGACCTTGAATTTTATATGATGACATATCTCATTTATAATGTTGCAGGGCACAAACATTTCCTAGTTTGTCACCACATGCATATTTTAAGCAATGTCAAATGCATGAGATATTTCCCCAACTACAATTGATCAACTAGAGTGGGAATGTAAGGTTAGTTAATGATGCTTTCTTTTCCCCAATCATTTGTCTTTTTAAGCTAGAGTGGGGACAATATAGGATGTCTGAACAAGCTAGACAAGTAATTTTGGAATATGGATGTTGCTTTATCTAGTATAAAAGGTTTACTTACATAAGAGTTAGTGGTTTTGAGGGAAAGCCATATAAGTTGCCTAGGTATGTAGATGATAAATTGATTTTATGGGAACTAGTAAGACAAGTTGACACCTGTGCATAAAATAATTGTTGGAGGCATAAAAAAATATCAAATTTCCTATTCGAATTGGAAGGTATTCATGTCCTTCCATCATAAAGGCTAGATTGATTGAAGAGGAAATGCAGAAATTTGATATGGAGAAGTTTGAGGCCAGGCCTAATTATGACATCAGATGGGTGTTTAACAACATTACAAAACACCTTTGAGCATGAGCCCCATTTCGAGGATTACTGATGAACTACGGGGGGATGAGGAAGAAGTCAGATTAAGGGATTTTTCCAGAATGACTCTATCACAGATAATAGACTACAAAATTGTGGTTATCCCAGAGGGGATTATGGATGATCCACACATAGTGAGAAGATTTTATATTGATCAGAAGGTGGGGATCAACTGTATCTCCTCCAGAATGGAATGTGGTAGAATCTGATGATCCTTATTTAAGAATAATTGATGTAATGAGGAGGATTGTAAACTGGTTGACCCAAAAGAATATTGATCTTTCACTCTAGAATACAAAAATCCTAAACAATTTCAGAAGTTTGGGAAACCTGAGTGAGGATATTCCACCCCTGAGGGAGGATGCAGATAAAATGGACCCACTGGGAGGAAAGGCCCCTCAATTTCCATCCAAAAGACCTACTTCTAAATTCATTGATGAGTGGACATCAACCACTAGTGGAACTACACTTCTATGTCAGTTCTCAAGAAAAAGACTGAAGAGATGCTTTTAAAATCTATGGAGAATGCCCCTATTACTTTTGTAGTACCAATTCAGGAAAAGGGGAAAGGTTTGGCATCACATGTGGTCCATCCAAGTGTTTCACCAAAGCAACATAGTGCTGAAAAGTTAATGAGTGGGGCCATTGCAAGTGGCCACATTCAGTCTAAGCCACACAAGGATGAAAGAAGGGAAACACCATATTTAAAAAGGTTTGAGAGAACACACAAAAAAACAAAGGTTATTCACCAACCAGTCTTGGTAAGAGTAGGATCCCATACGCCTACAAATTTCAAGCACCGGATGTGGTAATTGATCCCCCAGAGTCTGAAAGGAGTGATGTTGTCCAAAAGTAGCATGATGCATCACTACCACATTTGGAGCAATCAGATCCTTTGATCCCATCTCTGTCTTTTATGGAAAAAACAATGGAATGCACTCAAGTCTAGTTTCCCAAGGAAGTACTATAGTTAATCCAATAGAGACAATCAATTTATTACCCCAGGTATGAAAATCTCTAAAATTTTTTGCCAAGGATATAAATGTGCCTCCAGTCAAAATAATGCACAAATTTGCAAAGTGCCAAACTGATGTAATTGATGTTGATATTGGTGAAGGATTTTCCATGTTGGATGCACTTAATTTATCTATAGATGAACCAATACTAACACCAATGGATAGCATTCAAGCAAGAAAAGAATTGGAAAAATATATTCATGTATCAACTACTAAAGAGAGGACCCAGGCAACTGAAAAGCTTTCCCCAGGACAAATGACTTTGGAATTGGGTAAACCAGAGTTGTTTGTTGAAAAGGACACTAATGCTGAGTTATTAATGAAAGAGGCTATATCTATTTCTGCTAAGGTGACCAAAATGATAACCTTCCTCAAGAGGGAAAATCTATTTTTGAAGAGAGATTGAAAATAGCACAAGATGCAATTGTTGATGCAGAAATCATCACTGGTAAGAATTTACAGCCTTTAGTGGGAAATGTAGAGTTGTTTCTAGAGGAACAACCTACCATGGCATTACAAGATACATCATTGGAGCATGAAAAGGGTAAGGTTGCAACTCAATCAGACTTCGGGAGAGAAGGGTCCCACAACCCAAATTTTGGTGCAAGAAAGTGTTATAGAAGAAGTTAATTCCACTATGGCTTCAACTGAAGAAGCAAGGAAGGAGTCTCCCTTGAATGTTGATATAATTCAAGGAAAAAATGATCAATCTGAAGTTCCAGACCATGAAAAAGAGCATCCAAAAGAATCAATAGCACAAGGTGAGATTGGCATGGGACCATTGAAATAAGTTATCAGGAATAGACACAATCATTGGTGCAAAATGAACAAGAAATATCCAAGCAAATGGTAGTTGTTCCTGAGAAACTCCAAAAGAATCACAAGAAACAAGAGCTATAACAAGCTTAGAAAAGGGATGGATCAGTGAGTTGATTTCAAATGAAGAAAAGAGGTTCTCCTATGTGCAAGTTGTTGACCTTACTACTTTTTGTCTTTTCCAAAGGTAGTAAGAGCCTCAAAAAGGGCCAGGACCATCACAAAAACCCACACTGATTCATCTAGAGCAAGAACCTTGGAAATAACAACCCCTTTTGAGGGTAAAACAAGAAAAGACATAACAACTGATGATTATAACATTCAGATTATTCCTTTGGGAAAACCCTCAAGGGAACAATTGAAGCAAGGGGTATCTGAGGTAGTGAGTGATCTTTTGCAAAAATTTGATGAAGATGGAATGAAAAAAGGCAATTAAAGGAGAAAGTTAAGGCCTTGAGTTCTTGTTTACAATAGTTGATAGGGAAGACTAGTCAAACACAAGCAAGTGCTTATATAAACACCCTAAAGGAATGAATAAGGTAAACAAGGTGTCAAGAAGGTTCAAGTAGTAGACACATGGATTGAGAACTTGACCAAGAGGGGAAAAGAAGCAATTACGAATCCAATCAAGTATGAAGATCTCAAAAATAGAATTAATGAAATTGATGAGATAATTGAACAATGTGACAATGAGATTTTCTACTTTGAAGGTATTCTTCCCAAATTGGACCATATTACCCAACTCTCATGATGAGTTGGTTGAGGAGGAGGACATTGTACCAATCTGAATTTAAAGGAAGCCAACATGCCCTTGAGGAGTTGTCAAAAATTAGAGTCGAGACCCTAAATGGAATCAAAGGAAAACTTGAAGTCAAAAGAAATTGGGTTGATGATACTCTCGATGCTATTGACTTAAAGTTGGAGGATATGGTTATTGATAAGTTCAAGAAGAGTTATGGGGACATGAAGATTGATTTCTTACTTGAATCTTTTGAAAATAATGTTCTAAGGAATGACTTCTCCTATGAAGTCATTAAGACCATGAGAAAGATAGAAAATAGAATTACAGAGTTGAAGGCAAGGCCACTAGAATACAAGCAGAAAATGGGCCATTGCATTGATGCAATATCTAGACAGCATTGATTTTCTAGCATCATACAGACCAGATGAGGATGAGGTTAATGAATTATTCAAAATATATGATGCATATGTGGCGAGGCTACCAAAAGAACAAGATCAAAAGTAGAAGTTGAAGAAGAAGATGCAAAGGATGATGAACATGCTTAGAAAATTGTTCCTTGAATTATTCTCTTTTCATATTCATCCTTTTTAAACTGATGTTTTAAAATGACACTTCTATTGCATTGGAAGTAATTGTTTCTCTGAATTTTATCGTTCCTTTATTTCAATTGAAAAATGGAAGAATGCAGTAATGCCATATTTACTTTGATGAAATTAACATACATTTAGGTAAACATGTAAATGATTGATGTTGTTATGTTTCTTGCACTCTGAATAAGGAACAAAATGGGGTTCTATAGGGGCCCCTGCCCATGAAAAAGAAAAATATGTACATGCCAGAAAGAGAAACAATGAAAAGAAGACAACATTTAGGCATTCTTCAGCCCTACTTCATAGCTTCCTCCGAGCAAGGGGAGCTTGTTCAGAAGCTTTTTTTTCCTCAACACAAAATCACTTGAGCCTTGTGTTGTTTGAATGAAAATGATTGACCCTCAGGTCCCAGGACATTCCCATATCCATTAACGCCTCCAGAGTCATTCTAGGATGACTCATGATTTTCTCCAGTTCAACTTTCTTCTGTTGAGATGAAACCCAATCTAAAAGATCCAGACCTCCTATGAAGAAATGTCCATCTTTCCTTTCCCTTTGTGAGGGATTGACATGTTGGGAGTTTCTTGAGAGGGGACACCTAAAGTGGTTGGAGGGGTAGGTACTACATGTTGTTGACTAGGCTGATTGTGAGGCCTCAAACTTGACCCAACCTCCCATTTCCATGTAAAAGGTGGATTGTCCTTCGGGGAAGGAATTGGTTGAGGGCCCAATAATTCATGCTCTTCCTGAGGAGCACAATGCATTAGGTGGGTGGATGATCAATAGAAAATCTCCCTCTGTTGTCTCAAGTGGAGGAAATGGCTTCCCTTGAATGGCGAGAGAAGAAATGATTGGTCTTCTTCCCCATCTGAGATAACAATTGGAGGTTGTGATTTTGGTTCACCTTTCCTTTTCCCTAAGATGACCCTAGTGCTGAAACTGATTGTGAAGGCATGGTCTCTACTTTTTTTTCTCCAGGAAGTTGATCCTTTTCTCTAACTCTTCTATTTTGTGGGAGATAACAGGCACTATGTCGATGGAGGATTTATCATACAACACATATGATTCCTTAGGAATCTCTTTTGATACAAATTCCTCATCACATAAAAGGGACATTGAAAATTGGTCTTCCTAGAGACTTGGGGTCTTCTCTCAACCCAGTATTTTTTCAAGTCTTTGGGATTTTTCATATGCTCCCATCTAAAAAGATGGAAATACATAACCTAGAAGGATGCGAACACAAGATTGATCCTGATCAGCCTTGTAAGAAGTGCTAATCATAATTTCGGTATGTTAGGGCCCTCTAGTGTCACCCACACATTCTATCTCAAACAAGCCCTAAAAAAGCTTCATCAAGACCGCTTAAATCAAAAATCTGATTTAAGTCCTCTGAAGAAATCTCCTTCAGGTTGTGAGCTACAAGCACCTTTTCCATTCTCTTTGAAATTCCTTATACTCAGAATAAGAAGGGAAAGGCATGATGATAATGAAATTGAGCCAAGTTTTATAATGAGAAGGAGACATATGTTCTAATTTGATGCAATCTTTCCCATGAAATGAAGGAGATTTTGTTCAGTTCACACAGAGGAGAATTTAAGATTTGGAAAAAGTTAGGGATGAGTAGAGATGGTAAATCAAGGTGATTCAATAGAAACTATGTGTGGCAATTAAGCCAATGAGACATGAAGCAGAGGGTGTGGCACCCAAGGTAGATTATTGAAAAGTGAGTATGGATATATGTCATTTCAATATTATCCGGAGGTGTTCAGAGATTGTTCAAATGATTATCTAATCAATACCAGGAAATAATGATTAAAATAAACCACCAAAAAAGATACCTGATATCCCAGTCAAACACTAGTGAAGTTGATTGAAAATACTTGTGATTTGTACACCTGAAACTTCAAGAAAGACCTTTCTAAATACCATGTTCTAGAACACTTTTTAAAAGGAGAATATTCTTGGGAATATTCTAATTTTGGGGGAAATAACTTTGAAAGTTAACAAGCAAAGGAGATGATATAAAAGGAAGAAGAATAATCACGAAAAAGGGGGGGGTTAATTTTTCTGAAATTTGTTTAGAGAAAAGAGAAGGAGAGAAAAGCCGAGAAAAGCCATTTTCCAAAGGAACTTATTTGAGAAACTAGTTATTTCTTGTGTATATTTGAAATTGATCATGTCAAGATGGTTGAAATGTACAGCCATTGACAAACTTTGAGATTGTAAACAAACTTTCCCTTGTTGATCAATTTGAAAAACCTTAAGTAATTTGTGTTAATCATGAACCATGTTGTGTCTACTATCATTTTGAGATATCTTCAAATAGTTATTTGTGTTCCTATTGCAATCTTACATTAGGAATCCCTCTAAAATCACACAAGATCTCATCCTCATGATAATATTGTGGCATTTGCAATTACATTATGAAGAGAGCTTTCATTTCATGATGCAATAAGTGATTTAAATTCACTTTACTTTCATTTCAGTGATACAGATTGTTTGTCAGTTTATGAGTGTATCATAAGCATGATATATTAGGGACTTCTAAGGTTTAATTAAGTCTTTAACATGAGTTCTTATGTTAAATCCTTGAAGAATGTGTGAAGCCGTGTGTCTTTGAGCTTTCATAGATGCACAATTTTCTAGTTGAAGGTTCATCCTGACTATTTGAAGCCATTTTTCATTTTTCCTTGTGGATCTGTCAACATTTGTTTAAAGTTCTCAAGAATTTGGTATAATCAACTTTATCCTACTTAACTTCCCAACCATAAATTTCATATTCAATGATATATCATACATGAACCATCCCTACTTGCATTGTATATCCACAAATGATAAAGAAGATCATTAAATTCATCCATCCTTTACTAAAATATGCAAGTGCAATCAGTTTTTATCATTGTCTTTAGTGACCTGGGCCTTGTCTAGAGAACATCTTCATTTTCTAAAGTGAAAACTCATAAGAGTTAGGTTATGTTGTATTGGCCATGTTTTCTCAAGGTCTCCTTCAAAATACTTGCAAAGGAAGAGTCAAATATTGCTAATCCATTGATAATTTCCACTAATACAGTCACAAAGTGGGTCCTCTCACCTTGGTTGAAGGCACAACCTAAAGTAGTAAGGGTAGGTCAAAATCTTAGCATGGTGATACCTAATCCTTTCCAAACTAGAGTGATAAAGAGTCATCTAGAATCCATCCCAGCTACAAAATGACTCCTATTATGATTTGTTTGTCTCTAAGCATCCTGATCAAATTGTGATGTTTCTCGGTTTCAAAGGAAGGATCAATTTGGGTACCAACACCAATCTGCACCATTTTCGAGGACTATTTATGTAAATACATATGCACATCAACCTCTAGTAATGATTCATATGCAAATATATTTTTTTATATATCATCATTTGTTAAAATTTGTGAGAATTGTGTGAGATCGGGAGTTTTTTGTGCAATATTTTCCATTTTTAGTAAATTTGGCACTAAATCATGTGGATATTGATAAATATCGACAAAGGATGATTAGATCCATCAAGCTTTGTAGAAATTAAGTGTTGATAAATAGTTGATAGATTACTTACAGTGCTTTAGCATATCTAAGGTGAAAATCCTTGGTGGCGACTCCGTGTTTAGTTTACAATTTCTGTCATTACCAGTGTCTAAATTTCTATCAAGAAGTTTTTCATTAATATTTGCAAATATGGAAGGAAGAAGATCTTTCTTCACTAGGGATCCTACTAGGAAGTTATTTCTAGAGCTTGGGGAAAATTCAGAAGGAATACGAGTCTGGAGAGTGTTGGGAAGTCAAGAGTCAAAATAAAAGGTAGTACCAATGTTGGAAGATGATCAACCTATAGTTGAGGATTTTCCTACATCTTCAGATAATTTTGAATCAAATAGCCCTTGTAAAAAACTAAATTCTCCAACTGGTGAAGGGCCATCATTTGTGTCTGAAAAAATGTATCCCTTATTTTTCCCTTCATCATCTAGGATTGATAGGGTGTTTCATGAAATTGAATCATTAGAGGATATTCACTTGGAAAGTTATACTCATGTGCTCAAAAGGCCCTTAGTCCCCTATCATTTTGATTCTCTTGTAGGATCACCTCCTCAAGATAATATGGCTCAGCCTCCACCTAGACCACCTTTTGTTGTCAATACTTTTGGACCGATAAATTTTAGAGGCATGGCTGGGTATCCTAATGTTGTACCCCAAGATGTGAGGAATAGGCTACCTAAATTTTAGGAAATAATGCCATTACTAGGGATCAACATTTGAGAATTTTTGTTAACATGATGGAAGATTTTGAGATTGAGTATGAGGATGTGTACATAAAATTATTCATTCATACTCTCAAAGAAGATGCACATGACTGGTATAAGGATTTACCAGACAATTCAATTCAATAGACTCATGGATGGAGATGAAAAATGCCTTCAGATTACAGTATGGGGATAAGACTGACCCAAGGTTCCTTCTATCTGAATTTGAAAATATTAAAAATAATCCTAATGAGTCTATCCAAGATTTTAATACCAGATTCAATAAGACTCTAAATAGATTACCCATAATCCTGAGGCCAAGTGATGAGTCTTGTTTAATCAAATATTTTGATGCCTTTGACAAAAAGGTTACATACTACTTAAGAGACAAGAACCCTGGGACATTAAGGCAGGATTTCACTATGGCCTTGTAAATTGAAAATAATATCAAGGTAGTTGGAAACCTCCTAAGAGAGAAGGTGTCAAACTAATCAACCCTGATAGACCTCAGGTGAGTAAAGTAGTTGATCTGGAGGAGGTCATGAAGACTTTGGTTGGGGCGGTTAAATAAATATCGTACAAGTTGGCCAGAGAAGAAAAAGGGATAGGACAAAGATCTCAAGGTCAACATAAACCACAAAATCAGGATAGATTTGGAAATCATCCTAGGAATGATCATAGGTTAGATGATAGAGGAAAGGGGCCCATGGGATTAGGTAATAAACAGCACAACTTAGAGAGAATAGATTGGTCCCAGATCCTTTGACTACTAGGGTTTCTACGGTGGAAGAATCTCATGTTATTGATTGGTGTGATAAGTGTTTCCTACCACACTCCCCATGTGATTTGAGTAAGGAGGTTGAAGAGGTAAATGATGATGAAGCTTATGGTGATGTGTGCATGATGGAATGCCCTAAAAATTCACAATAGAGGGCTACTTTGACTGATCTAATAAGTGTTAGGACTTGTTTAGAGTTTTTGGGATTGCATTCACTGAGTATTACCTCTCTCACATGATGATGATGTTGAGATTGATATGGTGTAGGATTTTGATTTACCTAATCATGATTTTGAATACCTAAGGGCCCTGATGATTAAGAAGTATGATGGGGAATACCTTCTGAGGAAGATAGGAAACTATTGATGAATGTAGTGGTTGCACAAGAAAAGGAACATAATACAAGAAGTAGAGTTATCAAAGGGGGAGGTCCTTAGGCCAAACCAAAAACTCCACTACTCACTAATATCCCTAGGAAACCCTAAAAATATACACTCAACAAAGTTCTTATTTCTCTAAATAAAACTTGTACCCCAGCTCATGCCCAAGTTACAAAGACTGTTATACCACCAGGGAATCATAAATCTTCCATCCAACACTACCTTACCCAAGTATGCTCCATGTGATATAGCCCATATTTTGAGTCAAATCAAAGTCACAGTACCTATTGTTGAATTTCTCAGAATTCCTGAGCATAGAAAGCGGGCATTTGAGTATTTGGGATTTAAAGAAGAGATAACAACACAAGGCAATAATGTGAATGGTGTGGATCTTCCTCCTGTCATCACAGAGCTTGAGATACCATAAGCCCTAGGGAAGAATTGGGAGAATCACTAGAAGTATACTTGGGCACCTCACTTGTGGAATCTCAACTTGATGTTGATCCTTTTTACACCACTTTGATTATCAAGGATAGGTTGGTGCATAATTGTATGTTTGATTCAGGAGCTTCATGCAATGTGATGCCTCTTGAAGTGATGAACAAATTAAACATCAAAGTGACAAAAGCCTTTGGGAAATGCACAACTATGGATTCAAGGGAAGTTCCTATAATTGGATATGTCAAGGGATTAATAGTGCAATTAGTAGCTTACCCTAGCAAATCCTTAACTATGAATGTGGTTATTGTGGATTTCCCGGCCAAATGGGGCATGCTCTTATCAAGGAAATGGGCTGCTAGTGTGGGTGGAAGTGTGCAAATGGATATTTCATACGCAACCATACCATTGGAAGGAAATATTGTGAAGTTATATGGTGAAAAGAAGATGCTACATTTGATCAAAGATCCAAACAATGCTTCGTATGAAGTATTATATACAGATGTAGATGTTGACAATTTTGTTGGTTATGCATATTTCAAGGAACATGAACTCGATAAATGTAATTTCCCTGAGCAACTTGGTTTCCCTTGGAATTTTATGTTTGATGGATCTTGTTCTAATTTTGGAAATGGTGCAGGTATTGTATTGATATCCCCTAGATAAGAAAGAGTTCAACTTTTCTTTTAAACTCTAGTTTGAATGCACTAACAATATTGCAAAGTATGAAGCATTGCTTTTGGGTTTAAGGATTGCTTGGAGATATGGTATCAAGGACATTATTATTAAAGGATATTCGAAATTAGTGGTTAAGAAAGTCCATAAGATGTATGCAACAAAGAATCAAAGAATGAAGCAATATAAGCATGCAGTTTGGGATTTCATTGAAATGTTTGACTCCTTCAATATAGTATACCATGAGAGAAAACAAAATGTTGTAGTAGATAGATTGGCAATACTAGGGTCTAGGTTTGAAAATTGCACAATGTCACTTTGTATTGTGAATATAACATTGAGGTGTTGACAAGACCATATGTCCCTGATAATGTCAAGCATTGGCAAGTTTTTGAAGATGATGCCCAAATTCAAAGATTTTTACAAAACAAAGGGGAATTCACAAATCAACATGTGGATTGGGAGCCAATGGTCTGTAGTAATGAGGGAAGAGAAACCTTGTTTGGTAAAGATATTATTTAGTTGAAAACAAATACCATTCCAAGAGGTTTGGTTGTGCTTGATTCAAACTTTGATAATGCTATAACAATGCACTATGTAAATTCTTATAGAGCAATAAAACTATGTTTGTGTTGATCTTTCTAGCCTCTCATGGTTTATTGTTTATATCTTACCTCTCATTGTGCTTGCAGGATTGGTGTAAGGTCTTTGTTTATTGTAGGATTTGGGTATGTTGTGAATATCAAGAATGGTGATTACATGTGTTATGGTCTGTGTCATAACTTTATATCCTCTCCATTGTGTATTTGTGTAGTTTGGGTATGTGTTGCATTTTTCCAACCTCTCCAAAATTCACCCCTTCTCTATTTTGTGGGCTAGGAAGATTGACTAGCACCTCATTTTCTTGATGTATCACCACTTCTAGTGTAGATTTCATTTTATGCATCTCTATCCATGTCTCCCTTGCATGTTAGAATAGGTTTAGTTAGTTGTTTTTATTTCATTAGGATTAGTTGTGGCGGGTAGGATTAGGATAGGATTCATCCTTCTCTGGAGAGTTATCTCGAGCCCGCAACTCCCACAACTTGAGGGATAGCTACATGTAACCAAATGCCCCATTCAAACATTGGAAATTTAGGGGTGCTGTAATTTTTTATAATAGTTTTGGCATGCCTGGTGGGACAAGAATTGAAGTCAAATCTTTAGTGAAGTGCGATTGAAGAAATTTCCATTTTTCTTAGTTGATGTGTTCTCGGCAAAAGAAGTTGTAGTTTGAGAGACTTTGCAATAGAGATCATTTTAAGTAATGAGGTCCTAGATCACCATAAAGAAAAGAAGAAGTAATCGGTAATTTCATGTTGAATTACTGCAAGTAATCAACATTCAAAAAAATGCAAGAAGAGGAGTAAGTAATTGCACTTCAAATCACCAATAAGAAAATATGGAAAAGTAAGTTGTGTGATTTCAAGTTGTTGCATTACTCCGATAAAAGTATTTACTTCAAGTTGTGTGAGGGAGTAATTCAATTACATCAAAGTAAAATAATTAAGTAATTACCTTTGTTGGTTTGCATTACTTTAAGTCAAGTCAAAAGTAAAAAAGAAAGACTTACTTTAAGTTGTGAAAAGAAAAGACTTTACTTTACTTCAAATTGAAAGACTTAAGTAATTGCACCTCCAAGTTACACTACTTAAGTAAATTCATTGCTCCAAAGTGAAATACTTTACTTCACTTTAAGTTGTGTCATTCCAAGGTGCTATTACTTAAGTAATGTCATTGCTCCAAGTCAAAATACTTAAGTAAAGAAAGTTCAAATCAGCGATGACCAAAAGGAAGTAAAGAAAGTTCAAATCAGCGATGACCAAAAGGAAGTAAAGAAAGTTCAAATTAGCAATGAACAAAGGAAAGTAATACAAGTTCAAATCACCAATAAGAACAAGAAGAATAAGTAATTTGTGTTACTTCAAGTTGTTTAATTACTTCAAGAAAGTTGATTATGTCAAGTAAGTTAATCACTTGTTTAAAGCAATTGAAAGCTTAATGTTGGTCATCAAACTTGTCACCTGCGTCTCAAATCTGGAAGAACCAAGTTGTTTGTGATAACAATAGAACTTCCCCTAAGTTGTGGGACCTTGCACGCTTGGGACAGATCTTGAGATAATTTCGGTTCCTCTATCTAGTTCTACTACTACTACTACTCCTTTTCTTGAAAGGAAACTAAGCTTATAATTCCAAGGACTAGGGATATAAGAGTAACATGAAAGGAAACTACACTAAAAGGTGATAAAACCAGAAAAAAGGGATGAACACTATCTATTCTGAGTGAAAATGAAGGGATTTGCATGAAATAAGGCTAGGCATGTGTAGCACAACTTAAAATTTATTTACTAGATCATTTTCACGAACACAACTAAATAAGGAGCTACAAAGGATGTGAAATGGCACAACAGGCATGCAATGAAAAAGAAAAGGAAAGAAGAAGGAATGTAAACATGTTAGGATAGAGAATAGTCACAAAATGATGCTTTTATTACTTCCAGAAATGCACAGAGCTATTACAATGGTGAAAGAGGTTGATATCCACATGTAAGAGCCAGATCTAGAGGTCTACAACTCAAAATACATAAAATATGAAGTCCTTGGCAAAGTGCGTAAGGATCCAAAATGTCCAATGTTAATAATGATCCCAACTCTTACATTTATAGATGAATCCATAAAAGAAGAAGAGAAGAAGGAGGGAAAATCCAAATTTGAAATGCAACCACCAATAAGAAGCATTTAATGTATGCAAATCCACCTGCAAATTTGTCAAATGCATTTCCCTAGGAGAAGGAAGGACAGAAGATCATATCAAATCGGGTGGTTGGAGCATTTAGATCTGCTCATCAATTCTCAGAAAGATGTTTTCCTATTTCTCATCTACCGATCCACCAAGAATTTGAATTTGAATGTATATCATTGTAGCCTACATCATCACTATCTAACAAGTCCAAAGCACATGTCGATCGGAACTTTGTAGAAAAGGATAAGGTTGTCAGAATTTTTTTAGATTCGTCGAGTGTATGCAAAACATGTAACATGTGTAGATTGGTTGAAATATGGCCAATCGTGCAAATTTTCGTATCGTTCATGCCACGTGTTACTCATTGATTTGTTGCGAAGGATCCGGTGTATGTGAATGGTTACGTGTAGCACACTCAAGTATGTTAGAATGATGTGGCACAGAATGGCATAAAGGATGATGCAAAGTTATGCACATAGAAGAATGATTCACGAGAAGAACATGGAAGGGAGGCACACATAACGCACACAAGGAAATGAGGAAAACTGGTGAGTAGAGAATGCATGGTTAAGGTACAACTATTAGGAGATAATGTGTGGGGCACGCACGATGGCCGAGGGACTTAGCTAATTAAATAAAGTTTGAGGCATGCACGCAGGGTGAATAGCTTCTAGGAAGAAGGTGGACATGTAGTGGATGTGCACAAGACAAGAGTGGATCAAAGAGGAAAAGGAGAGTGGAAAGGAAGAAGGGGAAGTGCATGAGGGCACAAGAGGAAAATAAGGGGCACATAAGGAAATATAACCAAAGGAATGTGCCAAGTGAACTTGAGCATGCACAACCTTGCAATGAAGATCTCAGAGCTAGAAGATGTATACAAGTTATCAAATAACTAGGAGAGTTATTTGGATAATAGTTTTGGTGACTTTCGGGGCCATCTTCCTGCTAGATGAAGGAGATCAGTAGCCTAGAGCATCCATTGGGCATGGAGTCTACTATGTAATCATTTGAAGAACTACCCCTGAAGTCACTTGAAGGATCATTCTTGACTCTATTCTAGATCCTGTAATCTTGCTGGAAATTGTGTGAAGAAAATCAGCATCCCGGAAGTAAAAGAAAAAGCACACGCCGGGAGCGCGCGAGAAGAAATAACTATGTACAAAAAAATAATGTGCATACAGCACACGTAGAGGAATTAAAACTACTCTAATATATACATAATGATGCAGCAAACTTAATTGAAGGGTTTGAGATATATCCCATTTATTGGGATTCACAACACCTCCATTAAGATGAGTTAACTCAAAAGAGTTAGCCTCTTTTCATGAATTGATGATGTATGTGCCACTCCAAAGTGCATCAAACTTTGAATGGAACCATGGTTTAGCTCTTTCAGCATCCCATTGTAAGACTAAGTCCCCAACTTTGAAAACTTGAGGCCTAGCCATTTTGTCAAACCATTTCTTTGTTGTTTGTTGGTGTTGCTCTAGCTCGATCATGGCGAGTTCCTTAACTCTTCAAAATTAACTAGCTCTGTCATTCTAATTTCTCTCGGTCTTCGCCTTAAAATTCCATCTGCTAAGAAAGTGCTAATGAGTTCAACTCTAACGTCAAATGAAGGGTATCCTCTTTTCCATAGACCAAATTGTAAAGTTAAGTTAATATTACCTTTTTACTTTAATTCTATCTTCCTAGAGCGCACGTGATACCTTTGTATGCCTCTTTATTTGGTCGATGTTCATTGTGTGCTTCATGATCCTGATCAAGTTCTTGTTTATATACTCTTCCAGACCATTGCCCTAAGGGTAATAGTTGGAAGAATACTTGAGTAGATGCTTAGATTTATCATCCAATCAGTGATTCTAGTCCCAAGGAAGGATTTTCATTATCAGAGATAATGGTTTGAGGAACGTCAAACCTTGTGACTATGCCCTCAAGAAATTCAAGGATGACTAAATCAGTTGATTCCTTGAGTGCAAAAACTTTTGACCATCTGGTGAAGTAGTCCATAGCTATCAGCACCCACTTGTGTCCAACACTTGAAGGAGGATTGATCATGCTTATGAAGTTGAGACCCCATTGCACAAAAGGCTAATCCACTTGGATTGGTTAGAGGGGAAGCACTTGTCAATCTCTTCTTTCTTACAAAGAAAGTGTATTCCTTACATTCATGACCCACTTGTGTGTATCTATAAATAGGGTAGGCCGGAAGATCCGTGCCATTATGATCTTTATTGTTGTAGTTTTAGCAGAGAAGTGTCCACTAGAGAATCCATCATGAAATTATGCTAACACTTTTTCAGTCTATGTGTCGTTGATACATCTTAATAGCACGTCATCAAGATTCTTTTTGAAGATAAGTCCATCAATCAAAACATAAGGGATATATTGTGACCTCAGATGTCTTCTCTTTTCCTTGTTCAAACTAGGAGGGTATATGCCCTTAAAAGGAATGTGATCATGTCCTTCATCTAGTTTCACGCACTGGATCTATATTCTTCTCAAGTTCTACACGCAAGATACCTTTATCCACAAATAATGAAGTATTATATTCATTTTATGCATCCTTAGAAATATTCTTCTATAGCATGTTGCCTCTTACTATTTTTATGGCTTTGATAATCACATCATATTCCATGATTTTGGTCATCCATTGTGCTCTTTTTTCACTTATTTTTGCTCCCATGATGAAGTCCTTGATAGAGGAGTGGGAGACTAACACTTTGATATGATTTTTAGCAAGAATACTTTTAAATTTCTTGAGCACAAGCATGATGGAAAAGACCTGCTTCTCCATGTGATTGTACTTTAATTCATACTTATTTAGTTTCTGGCTGAAGAAAGCCACTGGTTGTTCCATCCCTTATTCATTTTCTTGTGTTAGGACAACAACAACACTCACATCAACACCATAAGCATAAAGGATGAAATCCTTGGAATAATTTGGGTTGATGAGTGTTGGCATGCAAGAAATTTATTTCTTTATTTTTTTGAAGATTTCTCTTCCTTATGTTGTCCATATGAAGGCTATGTCCTTCTTGAGCATCAGGGTGATGGGTCGAATCAGTCCTGTAAAGTTAGGGATAAAATGCCTAACAAAATTGATCTTACCAAGGAAGGATTGTAGGTATTTCTTGTGCATTGGAAGGGAAAGAGCCAAGATGGTTGAAACACACTTAGGATTGATTTTGGTGGCATCATTTGAAACCACATGGCCCAAAAAAAGCTTGCCCTACGCCACAAAAAAATTACACTTCTTGGGGTTAAGAGATAACCCATACTTTTACATCCCTCAAATACTTTCTCTAGGTGCACGATATGATCCACACTCTGCTTTAAGAAGATTGTTATGTCATCAAGGTAAACCAAGATGAACTCATTGATGTAGCCTTTAAAGGTAATATCCATGGCGTCTTTGGAATGTAGTGCCCGCATTTGATAGACCAAAGGGCATATTTTGATACGCATATTCTCCCCACTTGGTTGTAAACATCATTTTGAATTGATCCTCTTCTTTGACCAAGATGTAATTAAAACCTGAATACCCATCTAGCATTGAGAATATTTACGCACCAACCACAATCTACATAATTTTTTCCATTGATGAAAAAGGATAATGATCCTTCAGAGATGCTTTGTTAAAATCTCTGAAATCTACACAGATTCTGATTTCATGGTTCTTCTTGCACACTAGAACTAGATTTGTGACCTAAGTATAGTACTTGATGGGAAAAATAATTTTTTTCTCAATGAGTTTGGATAACTCCTTTCTCATGAGGGGCTCTATCTTTGCATTCATTAGTTGTTGCTTTTATTTGATGGTTTTGATACTAGGATCAAGGTCAATAGAGTGTTGAGAAACACTTGGAACAAATCCTTTGAGGTCTTTATACTCTAATGAGAAGATATCATTGTATTTCTAACGAGAGAGATGAAGGCGTTATTTTCTTCATGTACACAAGCTTGACTGAGCAGTAACTCTTTCCCACACATAATAGTGACTTGGGAGTAGTATTCTTACACGAAGCGCATATACTTTTCTTCACCCTTGAACTCGTCATCAGGGATAAACATTTTCTCTAAGGTGACCAACCCTTTAGGAAGCTTATTTGACTTTAGTTGAATCACTTGGTCACCATATCTATTCTGCAAGTCGGTTTACATGCTTGATAAAAACTCAGCTTCATTTTGGATTAACTAGATGATTTACGCGTCATTGTCAAACAATTTCCATCTGGTATTATTTTCTGGAATGGATGTTCGATCACCATTTTAATGTGTTGAGTGTTTCCTTTGACAAATTCATTAGCAAGAGAGAGTTGTGAACCAAGCGTGGCCATTTTATTAACTTCCTTGTTCATTTTTATGGCACCACCTGCATATTTTGAGCATCGAATCTTTTAAAGAGGTACCAAACTTTGTGTTTGTAAGATTTGAGAAGATTATTATTTTCCTGAAATTTTTTGGTAACTTGGTTGATGACCAGTTCTATATCCCCAAATATCTATAGCACCTTAATTTTCTTATTTTCAACAATAAGCATACCATGCACTAATGCCTCATATTCTTCCACATTGTTAGAACATGTAAACTGCAACCTATGCATGAATAAGAATCCCTCATCCAAAGGAGGAAGAAAACATTAGGATAAATGAGAACAATTCCTGCTCCCATGCCATTTCTACTTCTAGAAACATAAAAACATAACTTCCATAGGCCAAGTTTAACCTAGTCTTTCTTGAGCACATGCAGTAACACAACTTCTTCAATATTGCGTAAGTACCAATCCTAGTTTCATATGATTCTAGTTCTTCATCATATGGATCAAATTTATGGTGCCTTTCTTCCCACTCATTAAGTACTAGATTAGGAATAGAATGTGGAAGAGGAGGCTCTTCAGGATTTGAATTTTTTTCTTGGATTAAATAGTTTTCTTGGAGAGGGGATGGGACATATGACTCTACATGATAGGAAAATATTGGCTCAGATTGTATGGTAAACCGAGTACCATGTCTTATCTTGAGTAACATATGAGACCAATCAAAAGACAAGTAACCACCCACTTTAGCCATGAAATTCTCTTTATATACATAGGGAAAACAAAGGAGGTAATTCAATAATTGACACATCTTGAGTAATTTTTAAACTTGGACATACATGAAGGGTCAACTTAAAATCCTTGATGATTCCTAAGGTAGTAATAGTTGAACCATCAAGTTGTAGGAATCCTTTTGTCGTGGGCCTATATTTGAGACCAAATACATCAGCTATCTTCTTAGGCATGACATAAATACTAGTGTTTCACCTTTTTCTTAGATTGTTTCTTAAAAGTGTTGTCGAAATAGATAGGGTTACGGGTGTAGGAGGAATACCTGTTCAAATTTTAGTTGATGGGTTGTTATGCACGTATGACTTTTGAATCCACGGCTGATCCCAAAGCTTCCTTTTAGCTAAGAGGAACTTCCTGTAATGAAAACAAGACCACCGAAGGAATTAAACAATATGGGTAGTGAACCGCCTAGTGTGAGCTAGATTCGGGAAGTACGATACTTCTAGATGGATGTCAATCCAATGTTTTAAACAATTAAATGGTGTAAACAAAGTAAATCCTATTGTTATTTTAAAATGATTTAGGTGTCTCACTTAAAAACATAATAAGAAATAAATCTAATCTAAAAGGCTAATCTAGAATAGAATCCAAAGGTCAAATGATTGGTTATGGGTCTTTGCAGGCTTGATAAAGGTCTCAAGTAGATCACATGTGAAAGAGAGTGAGATAAAATTAGGTGGGTAGGTCTCTGTTTAGGGTTGTGTGGGTGAACATAGAGACCGGTGTCGATCCGGGGTGACCGACAATGGCGTTATGTGTAACCGGTTCATTCTTCGTCAAATCTAGAAATTTCACTGAGAACAAGTTAGGGTCTCCTTTGTGATTGCACAAAGGACTTTGGTTGGTCTGGATGAGGTATTGGGTGACCGGCGTAGGCTTTTGCGGGGTTTCAAGGGGTATATGGAGGTGAAAATGTGGATTAGGTCAATAGGGAGAAAGATAAACAATGGATGATAAAATGATGATGAAATGAAATAACCAGAAAATATGATGGTGTACTTACTTAGATTTCATTCCCGAGTGTCCAGTGTGTGTGAGGATGGAGGTGTTGATGATGGGTTTGAAAGTTGCAAGTGATCACCAACTGAAGAAAATCTTCTACATGGGTTGAATGTACACTCCTCTTTGCTTGGATATATCAGATCATGGATGGGATGGCTATGTAGGAGAAGATGCTCAATCTCCTTCCTTGGATGTGATTTTTCAATGGAATTGGCTCTCTGAAGATGTGTTATCTCTCTGAGATGCATTCTTGCTCGTCAAATTTTTCTCAATGTTTTCCAAATTAATTCTAACCTTGAAAATGAGGTTCTTTTGGGTTAAAAGGGGTAACCGATGGCGGTCAACTTAACCAACGATGGTTAGGGGTAACCGACGTCGGTCAAGGTGAGATTTCCAAGGTTTACTAAACTAGGGAGATCCTCCTGATTTCCTTGGATCTCATGTCGTTATCCCATGGATTAGACTGGGAGCTTCTTGTGAGCATGTGGGAATGTGGTTAGAGGGAATATAGGCCTTGATTTTTAGGGTTTTGGTAAGTCTTAATTATTTATGGGAACTTGCTAAGAATAGGTCTTAGGTTGAGTTGGCTTGGTGAGGTGTCTAAGTGAACTGTATGTGGGGATATTATTCAAATAAGATATTTAAATAATAAATATAGTGAGGATAATGCATTAATTTAATTAAATTAATATTAGTGGGGTGAAGGGGGGGTCATGGCTAGGTAAATGTAATAAAGGGTGCTTATATGTTGAGGTATGAAAGGGAGTGTGACCTAATTTTAGTGTCTACATTTTTCCCCTTTTATTGTGTAGCTTATCTTTGGTAAGTGACGCTAACAAAAATAAGATGTGGTTGCCCCATGTGTGGGTGAAGGTGATCCCCTTAAACCAGAACTTACGAGGCAAGAAAGCAAAATCCGGTGAGTGGTTTGATAAAAGGTAAAGGTGAGGAAAAGGCAAGTGGGTATAACGAAAAGGGTGAAAGGTTTATACGGGCAAATCTAGGTAATGGGTCGTGGTCATAGGTAGTAACAACATGATCAAACACATGCATAAGCATAAAATGCAGCACACTATCAAAGTTAAAGAGCATGCAAAATCTACATTGTCTAAGGTCGATAGGTTTATCCAAACAAGGTTAAAGTGAATCTGGTATCCAAGGTATAGGATATGGTTAGGAAACACAACATAGGTTAGGTGCAGGAACGTTTAGGTATGTTCCGGTACACCAAAGGTAGAGTTAGAATAAATAGTCACAACAATAGGCTAGGTAAGGTCATTAGGTCAATCAAAACAGTAATAAAGCCACAAGGTATAGCAAACACATGAGGTCAAAGGTCACCGGTGATGGTCCAGTCCAAATATCTAGGTCACGGCATGGGTAAGGCCAAGGTGTTGAGTATGGAGCTAAATTACTCATGTTTTAGCATGCAAATAGAACTTGCTGGAAGTTGACAGTAACCAACATCGGTTAGAGTGTGACCGACATTGGTCGTGGTAAGTTAGAACCGGAGACAACCGATTGGGCAAAACCGACATCGGTTACACAATGCGGCAGATTTTAATTAACTCTTGGGATTTATTTCTATTTTTAGCATTGGAATAGATTTAATGAATGTAATTGCATGGCTAAGTGCCCTAAAGTCTTAAACGACTATTTAAAGCATAAAGCTAGGGTTTAGAATGAGAGGATTGATCATAATTACAAGATAATTATGTGAGAGAGAATTCTTGGTGAAGAATCAAAAATCTTAAAGGAAGAAAGTACTGAACATCTGAGAAGTGTATAAGATTGTAAATCTTCTTTGTATATCTTGTTAAAGCTTTGGATAATAGATTGGCTTGTTTCTTGGTGGACGTAGCCCACACTGGGTGAACCATGTTAAATCTGGTGTTGATTTATGTCTCTTATTTTGTATAATTCTTCTAGTAGAATATCCACTTTTATTTGCATGTATGCTTAGATCTGATATATTATCTGTACAACGGTGTGCTAACCCCAACAACTGGTATCAGAGATTTGTTTGAGGGTTTTGTGTGTTGACATATTTACTCATAGAGGGTTTTCTGATTGAGTGGGAGCTACAACAATGATAGAAGATAATAAATATAAGGTAGAGAAGTTTGACGGCTGAAATTATCAATTATGGAAGATGCAGATTGAGGATTATCTGTATCGAGAGATTTGTACTTACCGTTGGATGAGAAGTCTAGACCTATGAAGATGACTGATGAAGAATGGAAGATTCTTGACAGAAAGGCTTTGGGATCTATAATATTGAGCCTAGTAGCATCCGTGGCTTCCAATATTACAGAAGCGGCTTCTACGGTAGACTTAATGAAATCTCTTGCAATTTATATGAAAAACCTAGTGCTTTAAACAAATTTTATTTGATGAAGAAACTTTTTAGTTCTAAGATGCATGAAGGTGAATATGCCTCTAGTCATTTGAATGATTTCCGATCTATTGTAAATCAATTAAAATTGGTTTCAATACCATTTGATGATGAAGTAAAAGCACTTTTATTCTTATGTTCTTTTCTTGATAGTTGGGACAACTTGGTAATGGTTGCTATTAGTAATACAACATCTGCTAATAATATTTTAAAGTTTGATGATGTGGTTAGTATAATCTTGAATGAAGAAATTCACAAGAAAAGTATAGAGGAAACATCATCTGGAAATGCTTTGAATGTAGAAAGCAGGGGCAGGTAGAAGGAGAGATCCAAGAGTAAGAGTAATGGGAAATCAAAGTCAAGGGATAGTAGATCTAAATCCAGAAGTAAGGGAATTACTTGTTAGAAATGTGGAAAGAAAGGACATGCAAAGAAAGATTGTTGGTCAAAGAATAAAGAGAACCAACAACCAAACAAAGGTAAAGAGGTGAATCTTGCTACATCAGAGGTAATGCAAGATGCTCTTATTATTTCTTTAGATAGTAGAATTGAATCATGGGTTTTAGATTTAGGAGCTTCTTTCCATGCAACCCCTAATAAGGGTTATTTCAGAAATTATGTCCAGGGAAATTTTGGGCATGTTTATTTGGGTGATGATGAACCTTGCAGTATTACTGGTAAAGGGAAGTTCATCTAAAATTACAAAATGGAAATACATGGGTATTAAAAGATATGATGCATGTGTCAAGCCTCGGGAGGAATCTTTTTTCTTGCAGGCAACTAGGTGAATCTGGTTGCATGGTTACTTTTACAGGAGACTCTTGGAAAGTTGCCAAGGGTGATTTTGTTGTGGCAAGAGGTAAGAAGGTAGGAATGTTATATTTATCTACCTCTATTACGACTCCTTTTATACATTATCTACTTCAGATTCGAGATGTATGCATGTGGCATAATCGGTTGGGTCATATGAGTCAAAAAGGAACGCAGATCTTAAAGGCTAAGGATAAGTTATCAACTTTGAAAGATTTAGATCTTGATTTTTGTGAGCATTGTATCTTTGGAAAGCAAAAGAGAGTGAGATTTCTCAAAGTTAGGGAAACTAAGAAGGAGCAGAACTTAGAGCTTGTACACTCAGATGTGTGGGGACTAGCTCAGATAGCTTCTCATGGTGGATCCCAGTATTATGTTACTTTCATTAATGATGCTACAAGAAAGGTATGGGTTTATTGTATTAAACATAAATCTGATGTTTTTGAAACTTTTAAAAGATGGAAATCCCTTGTTGAGTATGAATCAAATTCTAAGTTAAAGTGCCTTAGATCTAACAATGGTGGTGAATACTGTAGCAAGGCTTTCAATGATTATTTTTCAGTGAACAAAATACGTAGAGGAAGAACAGTTCCAAGAACAACACAGGAGAATGGTGTTACGGATAGAATGACTAAGAGAATCATAGAATGTGCTAGAAGTATGAGGATACATTCTAAGTTTCCCTTGTAGTTTTGGGTAGAAGCAGTTGATATAGAAGTTTATTCGATTAACCGTGGCCCTTCAAGTTCACTAGATGGAGGAATACCAGAGGAAGCATGGACCAGAAAAGAGGTAGATCTTTCTTTTCTTAATTTTTGGTTTAGAATTTTTTGTGCATGTTGATAGAGAAAATAGAAAAAAATTGGATGCAAAATCCAAGAGGTACACTTTCATTGGTTATGGATCTAGTGATTTTGGTTTTCATTTTTGGGATTTAGAGAATTCTAAAGTTGTTAGGAGTCATGATGTTGAATGGAATGAAAGGAGAATGTACAGGGATCAAATTTTTGTACCCAACAATGAGAAAATTGAAAATTTTACTAGTGAAAATGAACTCTTGGGTTTTAAAGAAACACCTACAGAAATACACAGTAACCGTGGTCGGTTAGGCCTTGACCGGCATCGGTCAGATGAACTGCCAATGGTTATAGAGGATCAAAACCGGTGTCGGTTAGCCGAACCAATGTCGGTTATAGGTGACCGGCGTCGGTCACTGTCAGAAGTTGATACTAATGTCCAAGAGGTCCAAATTGAGCCTCCGGTACCCCAAACTCCTGTGAGAAGGTCACAAAGGGTAAGTAAACTTCCAGAAATATTTTCACCTTCTCTATTTTATCTATTATTGACTGATAGTGGTGAACCAGAAAGCTTTGAAGAAGCAATGCAGGATAAAACTCACGTTCAGTGGGAGCATGGCATGGATGAGGAGATGAACTCTTTGGAATAGAACCAAACTTGGGATTTGGTTAAATTGCTAGTAAGAAAGAGAACATTGTAGAACAAGTGGGTTTACAGAATTAAGGAAGAAGAGGGTGGATAGAAAAGGTACAAGGCAAGGCTTGTAGTAAAGGGATTTACACAAAAGGTAAGTATTGACTTTGGTGAAATATTTTCTCCTATTGTTAAGATGACTTCTATTCGTATTGTATTGATTTTAGTTGCAATAGAAGATTTAAATTTAGAGCAACTAGATGTGAAGATAGCTTTCCTTCATGGTGATTTGGATGAAGAGATTTATATGTAGCAATTGCTTGGGTATGAAGTCAAGGGTAAGGAGAAATTAGTGTGTAGGTTGAAAAAGAGCCTATATGGGCTCAAGAAAGCTCCAAGGAAATGGTACATGAGGTTTGATAGTTTTATGCATGAGCATGGTTACTTGAGATGTGAATCTGACCATTGTGTTTATTTCAAGAAGCTTGAAAATGGGAGCTATATTATTTTGTTACTATATGTGGATGATATGCTTATTGCAGGATCTAGTATGCAGGACATTGGTGAGCTTAAGAGAAAGCTAGCTCACACGTTTGCAATGAAGGATTTGGGAGCTGTAAAAAAGAATTCTTGGCATGCAAATACATAGAGACAGAAAAAAAAGAAATTGTATTTATCTCAGGAGGATTATATCTACAAGGTGTTAGAAAGGTTCAATATGCAAGAATGCAAAACCTGTTAGCACACCTATGGCTGACACTTCAAATTGAGTAAAGATCAGTGTCCTTCATCACAAGAGGAGGTCAAATACATGACACGAGTGCCATATGCTTCAACAGTTGGAAGTCTCATGTATGTTATGGTTTGTACTAGACCAGACATTACACAAGCAATGGGAGTTATGAGTAGATATATAGCTAATCTAGGTAAAGAGCATTGGAAAGTAGTCCAATAGATACTCAAGTATTTGAAAGGGACATCTAGCATGTAGTTATGTTATGGAGGTTTGGATATTTCATTACATGGCTATGTTGATTCGGATATGGTTGGAGATCTGGATGGTAGGAGGAGCACTACTAGATATATTTTCATAGTAGGTGGAATGACAGTTAGCTAGATTTTGAGATTGCAGAAGGTTATGGATTTGTCTACTACGAGGCGAGTATGTTACGGCTACGAGAGGGTAGCAAGGAGATAATACGGATGAGTAGGTTTATGGAAGAGTTGGGAAAGGAGTAAAGTAATTGTAAATTGTTTAGTGACATTCAAAGTGCAATTTATTTCACAAAGAACTCAGCATTTCATTCGAGAATGAAACACATTCAGTTGAGATATCACTTCATATGGAAGGTATTGGAGGATGGACAGTTGAATCTGAAAAGATTCATACAAGCAAGAACCTTGTAGATATGCTAATGAAGCCATTAGCAAAGGAGAAGTTGGAGCTACACTCCACTTCTGTTGGTCTTCAAGTTTGAGGCTCAAGGAGGAAGAAACAAAGCTAAGGATGATCCAAGAATGGAACTGTACAGGTATAGTGTGTAGTAATTAATCTCCAAGTGGGAGATTGTTGAGTATGGAGCTAAATTACTCATGTTTTAGCATGCAAATAGAACTTGCTAGAAGTTGACAGTAACCGACATCGGTTAGAGTGTGACCGGCATCGGTCAGGGAAAGTTGGAACCGGTGACGGTTGGGCAGAACCGGCATCGGTTACCATGTGACGAGATTTTAATTAACTCTCGGGATTTATTTCTATTTTTAGCATTGGAATAGATTTAATGAATGTAATTGCATGGCTAAGTGCCCTAAAGTCTTAAATGACTATTTAAAGCATAAAGCTAGGGTTTAGAATGAGAGGATTGATCATAATTACAAGATAATTATGTGAGAGAGAATTCTTGGTGAAGAATCAAAAAACTTGAAGGAAGAAAGTACTGAACATCTGAGAAGTGTAGAAGATTATAAATCTTCATTGTATATTTTGTCAAAGCTTTAGATAATAGATTGGCTTGTTTCTTGGTGGACATAGCCCACACTGGGTGAACCACGTTAAATCTGGTGTTGATTTATGTCTCTTATTTTTGTATAATTCTTCTGGTAGAATATCCACTTTTACTTGCATGTATGCTTAGATATTATATATTGTCTATACAATTGGTGTTCTAACCCCAACACAGGGTATGGGTAGAATAATGAGTCCCCAAAGGAGGACAAATGGAGGTAGTAAATGATGAGGTCAGGAAAGGTTAGGTAATAGGTTTGGGTAAAGGTTGGATGGGGTAAAGGAGCAACATAAAGGGTGGGGTAAAATGGAAAAGTAGGGGCAATGTGTAGGTTAGGTTGATGATGGTGGTCATGGACAATTGACGTTGGTATAGGAAAAATTGATGATGGTGAGGTAGGGCACGAGACCGATGTTGGTCTACGAACCGACGTTGGTTAGGTCGGGTTTTTATAAAAACAAAAAAATCCACCTTTTATTATTCATTCGCTATTTGCAAAGTGAAGAAATGACAAAAAGAGAGAACAAAGAGAAAATAGAGAAAAAGTGTCTCGAATTAAATGAGGTAATGAGCGGGCGGTGTGATTCGACAGTGGTTGGGTTGGTGAGTAAGCGGGTCCATGGGATCGGGCGAGAGTTAATTGGTCGAGGTTACGGGTAGATATTTGAGGATGGCGAGGAGGTGGAGAAGGATCGGGTGGGCCACCGCACATGGGCTAGACGTGCCACCAAGACAATGGCAATACAATAAGGTGAGTTCCTAACTCTATAGTGTTAATTAGATAGAGTAGAGGTTGTGATAGTTGGTATTTGTAGGTTTTTTTTTTTTGTTGTATTTTTTGTGGGTGGGCAAAAGTTAAATTGGGTAGGGGAAGAATAGGAAAAAAAGAGGGGGGGTAGTAAAGTGTATAGGTGGGGTGGGTAGAGGTCCAGGGGTAGTTTCGGTCATTGTAAGTGGGGTAGAAGGGGCGGGGGAGGTTTATAGAAAAGGGGGTTTGGGAAGTCACGTATTTTTACTGCAACAATGACCAATGTTAATCAAGCTTGGTCGGCATCGATTAGGTAGAACTCGGATCGGTCAACAAATAGGTGATCGATGCTATTACGTGTAACCATGGTCGGTAAAGAGGAACCAGTATCAGTCACCAAACAGGTGACCGGAGTTGGTTAGGATGAACTGGTACCGGTCAGGATTTTAGGCACAAGGGTCCAAGAGGGATGTGGTATAGGTAATTGAGATGGGTAAAGTAAAAATAAGGTGGAGGGTAATGATAATTGGTAAATATGGTCATGGTAAATGTAGATTAATCTTGTGTTTAGATTGGATGCAAGCGAGATCACGATTACATATGCGGGACAGGGTTCCGCTGCTATCGGTTACATTACACGATTTAGTGACCCCTTTGGAGCTGCAGCACGTGGAGGTAGTCAGATTGAGTGGTATTCAACACTATTGACATGTTGTTCGGTAGCCTAGTTTGATGGTCACACTCATCGATAGATGGGATTCCGCGACCAACACGTTCCACCTTCCGACGAGTGAGATGACTATCACCTTAGAGGACGTGTTCTGATTTTGTGGTTACCCATATTGGGGGCCCAAGTGTACTCTATCTCCTCCAAGGCCTTAGAGGAGCTGATCAAGACATTTTTGGTGAGGGGGCGGTGGAGCTGAGATTCTATAGTACCAGTTTGAGCTATGGCGAGATGTACCTAGCCCGTCTGGATGAGACGAGGCTAGTGGTTTTATTGATGGAGGTAGTGTGTTGCTATGCACTGCCCAATGTAGAGGGTGGATGCTTTCCCCAATCACTGATGGGGGTGCTCCACGATATGATGGTGCATGAGACATGCTTCACTTGGGCACCAGCATTCTTGGTGCAGCTATACAGAGAGTTGTGGGCGTATGGGCGGTTGCATAAGTTTATCCTATATTGTACATTTATACTACACTACTAGGCCTATGAGCATATAGTTTGTGTTCAACCTATAGGGGTGCCCCGAGTAGATGTATTCCCACCAAGATGTGTGCAAAATGATACAAGAAATGGGTGCCATTGCGGGAGAGCGGAGGTCGGATAGGCCGACATATGATGTGGCCCATTTTCGGTAGTTATTGGAGGGGTTGTCTAGAGTGGAAATTATATGGAGACCATATATGGGATTCCCCTCATATAGTAACATGCATGAGGAGCTAGCTGAGCTCTAGCTAGAGAGGTGGATACAGGGCCGTCATGTTGGGAGGATGAGATGACCCCGTGTAGACGAGTTTTGACGATAGTTTGGGCTTATACAAGATATTCCTCTGTCCTTCCCACAGTATTGGAGAGATGACATGGAGAGGCCCTTACCTCTACCATAGCCTACAGTGCCTACAGGAGAGCAGGAGTAGCCATTGGATCATCGGATTGATGATTTCAGATGCCAGATAGGTATAGGCAGTGGTGGGTGGCTCAGTTATGAGCCATACCACCTAGACTAGGGCAGCCTGACTTAGCTACCATTACAGTGTAGAGAGATTCCATACGAGGCGGTGTAGTGATGCTTGATCACGTAGATAGTTATATTTTAGACATAGTTGTAGGGGTCAGAGGCAAAGGTAGTAGAGCTATGAGTACGGGAGAGGCCATCAGTAGGCCCAAATGGTAGAGGGAGAGGGTAGAGGAGATGGAGGAGATGGAGACAGAGATGGTCAGGTGGCAGCCTTACTGCGGCTTAGGTGGCGGAGTTTACAGGCGATTAGCCACATCTCAAGCACGATTGGGAACTTATAGGCCTAGATACATGCACAGGGGTAGGGGCACCACCACGAGCACGTGGAGCTAATCCCGGTTCACAGTGGCACGGGCGGTATATAGGAGCTAAGACCTATGGGACCACCACACTGCAGCCGTGCCTATATCTAGGTTATGGGATGCCCTAGGTGAGGCGAGATACTATCAGGACCAGCTCTTGGTAGGCTGGGATAGACTTCCTCTCTTACAAAGAGTACATGGCACATCGGGCGTCTAATGAGAGGATGAGATCCCACACACATAGTGTGGAGAGCATAGGAGGTCAGCGAGCTCTGAGGACCAATCAGGGAGAGGCCACCAACGCATGGTGACCAAAGTTAGATGATGTGCCAACAAGGACATAGGAGGCTGAGGGTGTAGGTGACATAGAGATGGAGGAAATCCTGCAAGATGTCTAACATGCGGCCACCCGATTGTTGATGTATACTAGTGATTATTTTTTATATATATTCTAACTTGTGTGCGAAAATAGTTGTATTTTTATCACATACCAAATTTACGTGCCGAATATTTTTGGTATTGATTCATTCATTTTTTGTATATATGAGACTAGCCTACGTGTCGATGACATTTTGTATTGTATATCGGCCTATGTGCTGACATTTTGAGATGATGGCCATGATGAGATAGGCATGTATTTTGAGATACACATTTATTGATTTATATGATGAGATTCATGGTATTTTGTGATGTGTTAATATGTTTATGAGATATTGGATGTATGGCTTGTATTAGATGAGATATGGATTTGTTACTTTGATATGGATGGAAATTAGGTGAGTTAGGCATGATGGAGTTAGGTTGGTTTAGGCATGGATTGAGTTAGGTTATAGGCATGGTTGAGTTAGGTTATAGGCATGGTTGAGTTAGGTTATAGGCATGGATCGAGTCAGGTTATAGGCATGGATTGAGTTAGGTTATAGGCATGGACTGAGTCAGGTTATAGGCATGGTGGAGTTAGGTTATAAGCATGATTGAGTCAGGTTATAGGCATGGTTGAGTTAGATTATAGGCATGGTGGAGTTAGGTTATAGGCATGGTGGAGTTAGGTTATAGGCATGGTTGAGTCAGGTTATAGGCATGGATCGAGTTAGGTTATAGGCATGTATCGAGTCGGAGTTTGTAGGCATGGATTGAGTTAGGTTATAGTAATGGTTGAGTCGGGTTATAGGTATGGATCGAGTCATGTTATAGGCATGGATGAGTTAGGTTATAGGCATGGATTGAGTCAGGGTATAGGCATGGTTGATTCAGGTTATAGGCATGGATTGAGTCAGGTTGGTTTAGGTGTGGTTGAGTTAGGTTATAGGCATAGTTGAGTTTAAAGTGGGTTTAGTTATGATTCATTATTTTGGCAATGAATGATACTATGGGTCATATGTGAAATGTTGTATAATCTATGCATAGTGATGATAGAGAGATGATATGTGTAATAAATGTATGTTGTGGTAAGCAACTTGTTATGTATGTGGCATAATTTCCAATTTTGTTAAAAAAGGGGAACTAAGTGAAATGTGATGTAAATGGTGAGTTAGGCATGGTTAATGAATTATTTTAGGGTAGAAAATGGCCGAGCTAACCTCCAAGGGCCCCATGCCCTTGGAGTGCTACCTACATAGTCTCGGTGAAAAGGGACCTCAGGCCGATGTAGTTCTCCCATGAGCTAGGGAAGAATATGAAAATGAGTTAGTAGGTTTTGGGCATGTTGTGGGTGTAGGTAAAATGATGTAGGTGAAGGCAATTATGGTGAAAGGGAGGATTACCTAAAAGGAAAGCGTCGAGGAGCAATTCTGTATAAGGTAACTAAAACATAAATAGAGATAGTTAAAAGATAAGAGGGGGTGATAAAGCCACCTAATTGGGTAGGATCAAACCGAGTAGATCATACATTGGAAGGGGTGATGAACATAAGATCCAAAAGGTATTGCATGATTAACTATTCTACGATGAAGGTAGTCACGGGATCACTAAATGTCAAAATTCTAAGATGTCCCTTGAGGCGATTGAGGAAATGAGAGTGGAAATCGTAAGGTGGGTGAAAGGTAGTTAATTGCATATCTTTTAAGTGACGGGTCTTTTGGGTAAGAGGTCCGAGGTCACAATGGGCAAGTCCATGACTAAAAGGTTTTTTGTTGAGATAGACTTATTGATGCAGGAAGTCTATATGGGATAAATAATATGGTACTCCTTGAGGTCTTTGTGAAGCTGATCGATACGGGAAGCTTTGGTTTCTCTCTTTTTTTTTTTTTGAGCTTCACATAGCTGTCCTTCGAGGGAGCAATCTATTTATAGTAGCAATTTTTTTGAGAGGAAGATGTCCTTTTGAGGGAGTCATCTTTTTATTAGAAGTTTAACTCAAGGAGTTTGGTCCCATGTGAGGTCTTTGAAATCATGGACAAGACCAAGGTGGAGGATAGGACTCTTGTTCAAAAGGCAAGGTGGAACGACCATGGGATCTCATCTAAAGGTAGATGAAAAGTGTCCATGAGAATCATGCTATGTGTAGTGTTATGGTACACATATTCGAGAGAAGATAACAAGTGATGGGTATTCACATGATTCTTGTTTAATCATTGGGGAGGTGTATGGAGTGGATAGTGCTTAAGGGATGAGCCTAGAAAGATACAAAGGGTGAGGTAGGATAACGAGTCAACAATAGAATGGTTGAAGATGTAATGCGTTAAGGGGATCGAGTTCGGAGTTTAACCTCAAGCGAGAATAAATGATAGGAACCTAATCCATAGGTATGAGTTACGATGTATGGTACCACCCAATTAGGAGTGAATTTTCCCTATTTCCTTTTTTCTACTTTGGTAACATGTTGATTTTATTTCAAGACAAGGTCACCGACTTGGAAGGTTTGTTCATGAACATGTTTGTCATAAGCATGTTTGATACATTGTTGGTAAACTTGAAGGTGATCCAGCATTAAGATGACGTTCGTCTAATAACTCTAGTTGTGCTAAGCGGTCCTGACAAAATTCATCATCAGTAAGCATGTCATGGAGAGAAATGCAGAGTGAGGGGATCTAGACTTCAAGAGGCAAAACAGCCTCTATACCGTAGACCAGCAAAAAGGGTGTGGCCGTAGTGGAAGTGTGAATACTAGTGTGGTATGCCCATAGGGAAAAAGGAATGTGTGTATGCCAATCCTTCCCAGTATTGTCAACCACTTTCATGAGAATTTTGTTGAGGGTTTTGTTAGTGGATTTGGCTTGGCCATTGGTTTGTGGGTAATAAGGTGATGAGAAACTAAGTTGTATGTCAAATGCATCACAAATTTTTACAGTGTTTTGTTTTTGAATTGTTTTCCATTGTCAGTGATAAGGTGATGGGGGACACCAAAGTGGAAAATGATGTGATGGTTAATGAACTCACATATTTTCTTGGCTTTCATGGAGATGAGTGGTATGGCCTCCACCCATTTTGTGTAGTATTTGGTAGCAATTATGATCCATTGATGGCATTGGGAAGAATGAGGATTGATTTCTCCGACAAGATCCAAACCCCATTGAGAGAAGGGCCACAAGTCACGAGTGACCTATAAGGCATGACTAGGTGTATGATGAAGGTTGGAATGTTGTTGGCATTTCACACAACATTTTACATAGTCACAACAATCATGGTTAAGGGTCGGCCAATAATACCCAAGACGAAGAATACACTTAGCAATAGCAAGGCCACTAAAGTGACCTCCACATATGCCATCATGAACCTCCTTAATGGTATAAGGGATTTCAGAACTTGTGAGGCATCGTAAGAGAATACCATCAAATCTACATTTATAGAGGAGTCCCCTAGAATGACAAAATAGGAGACCTTTTTAAGGAAGGCGCGTTATCCGTTACAGGTGAGATCAGGAGGTAAGATGGAGAGAGAAAGGTAGTCGGAGTATTGTTTATACCAAAGGTCACTTGGGTCGGGGTGTTAATTCCGATTGAGTAAACATCGTGAGGTAAATAGGAAGGTTAATGGAGGCATTGTATGGTGACAAATATTTTGGAATCGGTAGGGGAAGCGGGTATTTGGGAAGCTAACGTGGGATGATTTGAAGGTTGTAACGATCAAAGGTGGTCAAAAGTATGTCTACATGATGTTTATACTTTTGAAGTATTTTGTTACGACATTGGTACATACCATTGACTTGGCTTACGACCAATTGTGAATCACCAAAGATGTGGATTGATTTGACACCTAGGGCATATGCGGCCAGAGACCTAGTATGAGCACTTCGTGCACTTTCGGCAATATTGTTGGTGCATTCAAAGTCTAGTTTGAAAGACAAAGGCATGGGTTCTCTATCTACAGGAATGAGGATAACACCAGCCCCGCCCCCACACTGACACTTGGAACCGTCGAAGAACAGTGTCATTTGGTAAAAGGGTTCATCTAGGGAAAGAGTAGTAATCGACTCATCGGGAAAGTTAAAATTAGATGGTTGATCCTGTAAAAGGTGTGTCAACTAGTTGGTTGGCGATAGCTTGGCCCTTGATGGACTTTTGGTGAATGAATTCGAGGTCAAGATCAGCTAAAAGCATAAGCCATCACGCGACACGCTGATTTTGATAAGGTTTGGCGTACATGAAGTGTAAGGGATCGGTGTTGGTCACGACATAGGTTTTGTGGTTGAGTAGGTAATGGCGGAGTTTGGTGGCAACAAAAACTAAGGCTAAGAAAAGCTTTTCTGGATGGTTGTATTGGGTTTCATAGTCCAAAATAGTACAACTTATGTAATAAACTACCTACTCCCTGTGTTGTTCATTGCGATGAGCGAGCATGGCTCCCAAGGAATGATCGGTAGCTGATATGTATAGGTAAAAAGGTTGATCATCTTTAGGTGGAATGAGTATGGATGGTTGGAGAAGGTATTGTTTTAGGGCCTCAAAAGCTTTGTGACAGTCATCATCCCATTTAAATGAGACATCCTTCCTAAGCAGATGATGAAATGGTTAACACCGATCAGATAATTGTGAAATGAAATGGCAAATGGACTACAATTTACCTTGCAGGCTACGGAGTTGTTTAAGGTTAGTGGGTGGAGGAATTTTTAGAATGGCCTTGACTTTAGCAGGGTCAACTTCTATACCACGGAGGGAAACAATAAATCCCAGGAGCTTTCCTAAGAGAACCATGAAGACGCACTTTTTAGGTTGAAGGCGGATGTAATATTTAATGAGGCGATCAAAGATGGTTTCGAGGATGGTGAGGTGCTCAGCGTGACATTTAGATTTGGCCAAGAGATCATCCACGTAATCTTCCAATATGTGATGCATGATATCATGGAAGATGTAAGTCATAACACGCTGATATGTAGCACTAACATTTTTAAGGCCAAAAGGCATGACTCAATAGCAAAAGGTTCCCCAAGGGGTAATGAATGCGGTCTTTTATTGATCTTCTAGGGCAAGAAAAATTTGGTTATAACCTGAGAAGCCTTCCATGAGTGAGAGCATCTTGTGACCCATGGTGAGGTCGACCAGTTGATCAATACCGGGCAAGGAAAATTCATCTTTTGGGTAGGCGAGGTTGAGGTCACAGAAGTCTGTGCAAATGCAAAGGCCCTCTGTTGCTTTAGTAACGGGGAAAATGTTAGAAATATAATGAGGATAATCAATGGGTAAGATGAAGGAAATGGAAAGAAGGTGCTAAAGTTATTCTTTGTGAGAAGAGCAATGCAAGGTGCATTTTCCTCAGCTTTTATTTGATAGGTTTGGCATTGGGAGCGGTTCAATATTGTGGAACACTATGGTGGGGTCAATACTAGGAATGTCAGTGTAAGACCAAGTGAAAGCGTGGTTATGATATCGAAGAAAAGAAGTGATGGCTTCCTGTTCAGCAACATCTAAAGATTGTCGATCTTTAAGATGTGCGGGTCATCTTAGTATGAATGTTGATCTTGATAGTCGATTCATTCAACATGGTTTACATCTCGAGATGGTAATGACCAATGAATATATGAGCCTTCTATACCGAGGTAGGTGAGTATGGATTCATCATCCCGACATTGAACAACATTAATTATAAGTGTGGCATCATCGATCATCTCAAGATATAGGAATGGAAGAGTGGAAGGGTCTTGCCTTGGCGTTGATAAGTCAAAGGCACCAAAGAAATGGTGTTTATGAAAAAAAAAAAAAAAAAAGTTAGGGGGATAGATCCAGGATCCATCGATTAAGCTCGGTGAGGGTGGTGGTGAAGGTGGGGTGGGTGAAGTTAGTGATGAAGATGAAGGTGGAGGAGGGCTAGGGTCTTTAATGAGTTCAATGCAAGCCTATTTGGTAGGAGGTTCGAGGAAGGCGATACCACTAGGGTCATTATGTTTACTGGTGGTGCATGGAATAACGGTATGGAGGCCTTGCTTGTAAAATCCAAAACCAAAACCATTCCATGCATAGCGAGTGCAAGAAAGTGTGGGAGAAACGGTGATTGGTAAGTCATTGGAAGTTAGCGGAGAATGGGTAGGGTTGTGAGGGTGGTTCGGTGTTTAAGTGGTAGTATCAAGTCCCCATAGGTGAGACTAGTATGAAGATGAGAAGGACCATAAAGGAGCCATTCTCCTACGGTGATCATAGTGGGGGTGTTGGTGAAGGATTCCATACTCATGAAGAGTAACGAATGTGTTGACACTATATAGGTAGTACTCCCCCAGTGAGGCATTTAAAACCACCTTGAAGGGATCGAGTGGTTGGTATGTAGGTAGGCTGGTATGGATAATGTGTCCGAGGTGATGAAGAGGTGGAGTTAACGGATTGGGAAGATAATGGGTCATCCATGGAGGTTATAGCAGATGGTAGAAATAGAGGATGTATGTGTAGGCGAGGTGGTGACACTCTTGGTAGGCGGAGGTGTAGGTGAAGCGGTATTGGTTGCGAGATGAAGACGGCTTAACAGGTATGAACACATCATTGGGTCGGTAAAGCATGTTGCATGTTTTGAAAGGTGATGAGTCACCGGAATGGTATAAGTGTGTCCTTCATGTTCAAAATTTACACAACGATGCAAAGTGGAAGGAATGTAACCCATGACATGGATCTAGGGTCTACCAAGCAACAAGTTATATTAGAATTCCCCCTCCAAAACATAAAACAATTTTGGAATAGTGTGGGGCCTGCGAACGTGAAAGATGACAAGTTGCTTAGTGTGGAAGTGATAGCGTCATTGAATGAATGAAACATGACCGGATGTTTATGCATGTAATTATCGGTATGCACATTTGAGTAAATGCATGGGATGAAATGATGGTAATCTTAGCACCTCCATCAATCATCACACGGCGTACCCGTATGTCATTAATGTGGACAGAGATGAAGAGGGTTGGAGTGCGGGTCATCATTTTAGTGTGGTGTGATCTCCTTCTCTAAGAAGATAAGGGAGGCCACTTGGTGAATAAGGTGAGGTGAGGATAAAGGTGGTAATTTGGAGAGAGAGGCTATATGATGGGGTGTGATAATGGAGGCTACGGGTGTAGGGTCATTAGGTAAAACATCAATAGATTGAAGAACCTCCATGAGGGCTTGATGATGGGATTACGAGGTTTGGATGAGGTCATATAAGGACATTTTGAGGAGATTGGTGTAGTTGTTGGAGCATGGTGTGATGTTTGATGCCATTAGAAATGGGGTATGTGGGGCTGCGGATAGTTATTTTAGGTATGGGTGCGAGACGGTATGTTGGGTATAGGATTGGTTGGTGGGTCGATTGCCTTTTCTTTTCCCTTCATGCACGTGTAGTGACATGTATCATGTTGATTTGAGGAAGTTGGAAAATGGAGAAGGTGTAGGGTTAGTGGTATAATGACACGATGGCAAAAACCTCTGGGAGGAGAAAAACCCTATGAGGTCAGCTGGGTGCAATGACATTTGGGTGGTGGCATGGAAATTTCTCTGATGCGAATCATGTCAATTTAAAATCTTGGGTGTGGCTCTAGAAGTTTTGAGGGTGGAGGTTTTGGTTTTGAGTGGGCGGTGTGGGGATGGGTGTTGGTGAATCGGGATCCTCGTTAAGAAGGTCGTCGTCATCAAAATTGGTTTCTGGTGGACACAATTGGATAAGGAAAATTTTCAAGGCCTTGCAGTTCTCCACATCATGCCCTGACACACGATGGTCAACACAAATTTTAGTATCATCGAACCCTTTTGGCTTGGGTTTGAGGGTTCGTAAGGTCGGAGTGGTGGTAATGTGATAACGAAGTCTCGAGGGGTTGGTTAAAATTTTGGCATAGGACCCTACTAGTGGATCACAATGGGAAGTGAACGTGGGTTTGGGTGCGGGTGTGGTTGATTGTCGGAATTGTTTTTGGGAGAGTAATGTGATTCGAGCTATGGGTTTAAGTGCCGGTGTGGTTAGAGGTATCATCGGGTTCGTTTAGGTAGGGGTATAGTAGATGGACGGGTAGGAGGGTGTGGGGTTATTTTGACTACCTTGTTGTGGGGTAGTGGGGTTTTTTTTTGTTGCACCTTCTTAGGTAAAGGTGATGTGGGTGTACAAGGTCTAGAAGGAATAGTAGATGGAGGAAGAGGGCGAGTTACCCACAGGGGATAACAGGGTCTTGTGAAGGTAGATGATGCGGGTCGTTGGGGTGTGAGGACAATGACCGAAGTGTGGTGGGTAGTGAAGCAATAGCTAAGGGTATTGAAGGTATTGGTGGTAAAGAGACCGTAGGTGTGGGTGTAAGTCATGTTGTGTGCACAGGTAGGTTAGAGGTTTGCGAGGAAGGAATGGGTTTTGTGTTATTGGTTTATGGATAGGTGTAGGGTGTTTGACGATGTTGGGCAGGTGAGGCTTTAAGGCTGACTGGGACAAGTGCGGGTGTGATTGGTGCGGTCGGGTTATGAGGTTGGTGAGTTTGTTTCTTTAGTTTGGGTGTTGGCATATGTGTGGTTTTGACATTGGAGGATGTAGCTAAATCCAATTTAATAGGTGGATGAGTAAGGCCATGGTCGGGGTGACCCCTAAAGTGGTAATAGGTTTAGTTGAGGAAAAATTTTTGGGTGTGGGCTTGGGTTTAGATGTAGGTCGGAGTTACGGGTAAGGGTGTGGTTTGAGCGCTAACAAGTATCTTGTAAGGGGTTGTGACAGGTGGTTATATTTGGTTTGATGGGTTGAAATGTGTTTGGGTAAATAGTGGAGGTATCGGCGAGGATCTATGCATCTATGTTGAGACATGGAGTAAGAAGCATCCCCATATTAAATCCCTATCCACATAATCTAAGTGATTGGCCAAACGTGAGAACGGCATGTCTATGGGTGGATTTGGTGAGGACCTAATGGGAATTCCCATAAAATGTGTCTTAGAGACGGGGAATTAGCTAGCTTCAACTTCCATGGGTAAGAGAGCCGAAAGTAGGTCTGTTGGATTTTGGGTAGGCTGATGGAGAATGCTCGCCAGGAGGAAAAGTTGTCTCAACTGGGTTGATGATGGGTGGAGGAGATGATGGGAGCTCCTCTATAAGTGGAGGAATGGATAGGTGCTCCTATGTGGGTGGAGGAGGAAATGGTTGCTCCTTTATGGGTGAAGGAGGTAATGGGAGCTCCTCTATGGGTAGAGGAGGTACTATAGGTAAAGGTTCTCTTAGTGGAGAAGTCAGGGGTGAGATGGTCTCGATGTTAGTGGAAGACCCTCTCGTAGTTGATGAAGGAGAAGAAAGGTGTTCCTCTGTGGTGAAGGAATAGGGAGGTTGGTTCTAATGTGGAAGGAGGATTTCGGCTAGGATTTCCTCTTTGGAAGGGATGTCGAGTAATTAAGAGGTGACAGGTACCTCGTTAAAGATAGCGTGAACCTCATGAGTATGGGTATCATGGGTTGATGTCTCACCAGTTTGATTGGATGAAGGGGCATGGTTGGGAAATGGTTTTTTGAAGATTTATAGATTTTTTTGGGGGTGGCATTGGGATTATCCATAGTTAACTCTCCTTTCTTGAGCATTTCTTGGAAAATGTTCTTGAAAGTGATGCATTTTCCATCACTATGACCCTTTACTCGATGATAGTTACAGAAATCATGTTCTTTATACCATGCAGGCATGGGGCGAGTAGGGTCAAAACCAATGTGTGGTTTTATGGGTGGAAGGGTGATGGCTCCATCTTTAATAAGATTTTCTAAGATAGAATAGTAAGGTTCCCCCGATTGGGGTATATTTTCATTGCTCTTGTCTAAATTGAAATGTCTAGACAGGTGAGAGATTAGATGAGGGTGTAGCGTGATTCGATGGGTGAGTTGGATCGGCCTTGAGTACCACTGCATTAGCAGTGCCCTTAGCTTTTGAATAATTGGTTTGTGGTTTGGAAGAGGAAGAGGTATCATTCGACTTGAATGCCAAATTCTTATTGCATAATTGGATTTTCTTCTCTTTAATGGGTCAAATCTCTAAATTTGATGCCATAGTGAATGCCTCATTGAATGTTTGGAAGGTTTGGACCTGCAAGGTCGGGAGATATGTCTAGCACAAGGTTGTGTGAAGAGATCGATGAGTTCGGTTTGTGGTAGTTGGAAGATAATTTGATTGATCGAGGTTGTGTCGGTGAGTGACAAAATCATGATAGATTCGTCCTCATCTTGACATGTGGAAAATAGATCGACATGGTAACCTTCTTGAGATATTGATAGAGAAATGATCCAAGAAGGCTTGGGCTACCTGATTGAATGAGAATATAGAGTGTTTAGGTAACCCACTGTACCAATCTAATGTAGGTCCAGTGAGGGACATGGGAAAAGTTCTCAAAAGCTAGGCATCATCATGAGTGATCGAGATAACACCCGTGTTCGAATGACCACAAATTTTTTTGGGGGTCTTCTTTGCTATTGAAGCGATTGAATTTAGGCATTTCCCAATGTATAGGGTATGAACGGATAGGAATGGATGGGTGAATAGGCTCGTTACAAATCTCGTCGTAGGTGAGAGTGTTGCGGGAGCCGAAAATTGATGCCTCCAATGTCTACATCTTGTCCAACATCAATTTAATTAGGTCATTAGTGGGTTGTGATGATTGGATGCCTCCTATAGCGTGAGGAGGTTGGTTTTGGGAATATAATAGGGGTGACACTCTAGTGTATGGGGCTGCCATGTAGGGTGCTTTGGAGAAGAAGGCGGTGAAATAGGGGTACATACCCGAATGAATAATGGATGAAACCGAGGTTTTGGTAGTATGTATATGGGGGTGGAAGGGTTGTGGTAACTCTAGTGTCAATAGGGGCTAATGATTGTGGAATGGAAAGAACCACGTTCTAAAATGGGGTAGGGGTCATCGACACTTGGAGGTGGGAATGTAGCTACGGTATGTGTGATACATTAGGGGTGGATGAGGTTGTGTTTATGGTAGTCATCAAGGGTATGGTGGATGTAATGGGTGCCATAAAGGTAACATATGTGGCAGTCATAAGCGGTATAGAACCTAACTATGAAATGACTGGAGGTAAGGTGGATGAAGGTAGCACGTGCTGGATGGTGCTGATGCGTATGCGAGTGGGTGCGAGAGTCGGGGGATAGATACGGGCATGTCATATATCAACTAATCCGAGACGCGTCTCAAGTGGACAAGTGGGAAAGGTAAAATTGCAAGGCGGTAGGGTTCTAGTCAAGGAGTCATGTAAACTCCTCATCTCTGGTAACAATAGTAGTAGGTGGATGGGATCCATGGCTGGTGATAAAATAGAAGGTGGTGAAGGACTAGGTGGGAGTGGTTGACAACTGGCATGGAATACGAGGGCACTTTCTTGTCTTTGGGTCAGCACCATGTGAACCAATATCGTACTGATCAGGTAGGGCTACTTCTCTATAAATGATACAAAACGAATGAGGAGCTGGTGAATCTGGTGATAAAAAGTGGATGAAGTAATAAATGGTGGCTAGAATGTGAAATAGGATAACCGATGCCGATTAAGGAAAACTGACGCTAGTCAGGGGTAACCATTTCCGGTCACTGTAGAAAATGGATAGTGAGTAAACAATGAGGCAGAAGGTAAAATATGATAGGTATGCCAAATCTAAAGATGTTTAAAACGTCAATGGGAATAATGACAGTGACAGAGACTATGAAAAGTGGAAGAAAGTGAAGTAAAAATGTTCTTTTTAGTAGGTTAGCAAAAGGACTTGGAACCGACGTTAGTTTCGGTATAACCGATGGTGGTCGAGGTAACCGGCGATGGTTACTATGAAATTGAAATAGTGATGAAAGAAATTGGTTGTGAATTAAAATCTGATGTATAATCGGACCCGAAATTTTAGGAATGATGACGATATGGCCCAGAACACTCGGTGAAGCCGGAATACACCAACTATGATGAGGAGTGTGCAAGGATGAATAAAAAAAAGTGATGAAAGTGATCTCATACCTCAAAATGCAAGCCAAGCAAAAACACTAAGAAAATGCAATCCTAGGAGTGTCTTTTCTATTATGTTTGTTTATCTTATGCTATTTAGGGACCGAAACATGAATTGTGAAATATATTTTTGGTGAGGATGGCTTCCTACAAAGGATATCTAAAAGGCAAGGTTTCATGCATGTTATGGTGGGGGTAGGCTTCGCTCTAAAGTATGACTCGACGAGCAAGCAGCGTGATCCGGGGTGCCCACCGTGTCGTGATCGTGTGATCACCTACGGCTTCTTCCGGTAGGATGTTGTTTAAGAATGTATGTATTTTGAATTTTTGTGTGCTTTGGTAAGACTCAGAGAAAGAGAAAAGGATAGAAGTTCTTTTCTACGATTCGTTTGTCAACCATTAGCTGGTCATGACTTCCAGCGCATAGGTTTCCCTCAATTAATGTGAGCTAATGCAATAAATCAAAATGGAATGCACTTGTTTTAAAACCCAAATCAAAAATGTGAAATTGGATGACACAATAAGATGAAGAGGAAGATGGACGCTTTTTCACTACAATGCAGAAAACATGAAGAAATGATTCTTTTTAAGTACACCAAAAGAAAATTTTCCTTTAGAGAAAATAGAAAGAAGAGGTGGATTACCAAAGAAGAAAATTAGTGCGCACGCTTTTTAGAAGGAAAAAAACACACAATTTTTTTTTCCTAGGAATGAATGAAATGCAAATAACCCCGAATGGGTCCCATTAGGCGTGCCAAAATGTTTCACCTTTTTCTTAGATTTTTTCTTAGAAGCATTGATGAAACAAATAGGGTAACGGGCGTAGGAGGAATACCTGTTCAAATCTTGGTTGATGGGTTGTTGCACGTGTATGACTTCCAAATCCACAGCTGATCATGAGAGCTTCCTTTTGGCTAAGAGGAACTACCTGTAATGAAAACAAGACCACTAGAAGGAATTAAATAATATGGGCAGTGAACTACCTAGCGTGAACTAGATCTGGGAAGTATGATACTTCCTAGATGGCTGTCAGTCCACTATTTTAAACAATTAAATGTTGTAAACAAATTAAATCCTATTATTATGTTAAAATGATTTAGGTATCTCACTTAAAAACACAATAAGAAATATATCTAATCTAACAGGCTAATCTAGAATAGAATCCAAAGGTCAAATGATTGGTTTTGGGTCTTTGCAGGTCTGATAAAGGTCTCGAGTAGATCACAGGTGAAAGAGGGTGAGATAAAATTAGGTGGGTAGGTCTCTTTTCGTGGTGTGTTGGCAAACACAGAGACTAGTGTTGGTTAAGGGTGACTGACAACGGTTATGTGTAACTGGTGTTGATTACTATCAAATATAGAAATGTCACAAAACAAGTTGGGGTCTCCTTTTTTATTGCACAAACGACTTTGGTTGGTCGGGATGAGGTATTGGGTGACTGGAGTAGGCTTTTGTGGGGTTTCAAGGGGTATATGTGTAGTTCCCATTTACTCAACCACTTAAGACCAAGAAACAACCTAGGGTTAGCTAGAAAATTATGGAATAAATCTTTTTTTTTTTTTTTTTTTACTAGAAGTGTCTACAACTAAGTTGCAAGACATCAGTTTGCACTAATAGGTTCCGAGAAAAAAATCCTAATTACCAAAACACAATTTTTCCATTTTTAACCTATATCAAGTTCACAAGGTTCCAAATTTAGGGTTACATGTTTTACTTAGGTTCTGGGAGCAATTTACCCCCATGCCTGCTCTCTAACAGGCTCAGAACTTCAACTAGATTTTTCTCCTACTAAACACTTCCAAAATTTCCCTAAACCATTCCCAATGGATAGGAAATTTTCTCACCTTTCCGGTGATATAAAGAAGTCCTTCTAACTCCTTACAGAACTCCAGTTATGAGTGGGCGGAGTTTCTAGGGTAAAATTTCCCTAGAGGGACACATGGCAAAAGGAGGGGAAAAGCACCTTGGGCAGTTTGGTGGGTCGCGGGATGGCGCTGAGAATTTTTCCCAATGCATGGTTCAAAGGATAGAAACTCTCCGTGCCCCCGCAGGTCCCTAGGGGACACGTGTCAGATCCTACGCCAAGCGGAGAAGGAAGATGGGAAAAGCGGAGCGGTGGGGTAATTTTTTGCTTTGCGCCCACAAAGGAAAAAGGGGAGAAATGGGTGCACGGGTCCATGCACCAAAAGGAAAATTCTGAAGGGGGGTAGGGAATCAGGCCATGGGGAGAAGTTAAGAATTTTTCCCCAAATGCCAAAACCAAAAAAATCAAGGGGCTTCCGCCCTACCCGCCGCCACCCCCAAAGTGCCACGTGGCACGTTTTCATTGGCCATGGGCCAATGGGGTCAAAAAGGTATATTTTCCCTAAAATTTTCAAAGGGATAAAAAGTTAAAATGGATCGCGCCTTCCTCAGCCCTTAGAGGACACGTGTCGCTCAATGATTGGGTCAAATGGTGGAGGAAAAATGAAAAATTTTCCCAAGTAAAAATTTTCAAAGGAACAAGTTTAAAAATTAGTCTGCCCCTCCTAGGGTGCCACGTGGTAGGCCCAATTGGTTGCAGGATGGCGGGGGCCGTGGACCTTTTTGGGAAATCTTTCCAAGGTCAAAATTTAAATTTTTCTATAGTTAGATTAAATCGTATTATTTTTTTAATGCCAAATTGAAGTAAAACTTCAAATGGCCATAACTTTTGATAGGAATGTCAAATTTGGGAAAATGAGGAATTTTCGAAAGATCTCAATGCCCTCTTTGCACAGAAATAACAAATTTTAGAAATTTCTGAAGTTTACTAGGTCAATTTAATGAAAAAAATCTGCAGGATTCTAATTAGTGAACTAGCAGTTTACAACTTCTCGTTTCGATTAAATTTGAACTCCTCCTTCACTCAACATGTCAAACAGACATGGAGGATCAGTCTAGGGAGGGTTTAGAATGTTTTAGTGAAGGAAATTTATTCATTTATTCAAGTTTTCATTTTTCCAATAGTTGTGGCAGGAAAAATGATCGTGCAAGCTCCGATTTGAAATTCCTTGAGTTTTAGAGATTCATTCTTGATTGTTTTAGTGAATTTGGGTTCCTTAAGTCTTCCTAAGTATGAATTTCAAGTTTCATAACTTATTGTTGGGTGTAAGACTGAACTACTCTTTTTATTAAAATGTGCATTGCCAGATTTGAGTTTTAAAACAATGAGTTGTTTCTTTTAATTTGAGTAACAATTTGGTCATTAGATGTATGCATAGTTTTCTAAATTTTTCCAATGCATTTGTTTGGTAAATCATCCATTCAATTCTAAATTAAGATGCATTTCTGATATCAATTTTAATATACATTTTACAAGCTTATCACACTGTCTTTCTTTCCCACGCATTCCTTCTTTCTTTTCTTTTCAATCAACAATAATTCAAATCTAATGTGCAGTACACTTTTGAGAAGGAATGAAATCTTTCATTGTTCATTTGTTTTCAAATACAATGCATACAATAACAACATTGTTTTCTTATTTCTCATTCAAACAGAATCTCATTCTTGGACAACAATTGAATCTAGTATACATTACAAGTTTGAATAGATATTGCAACTTTCATTTATCAACAATTACATCTTACAACTTTTCCTCTATTCATAATTCAATAACACTTTTACAACTGATCTCTTTTCCAATTTGAATTGGTATCAAATTTCAATTTACAAAGCATGGAATAACATTTACATTTTCTTTCCAAAATAAAATAGAGATCAAATATACTTCTTCTTTACATTCTCAATTTCAATTTCATCTTCCGTTCTGATTCAATAACTTCACATTACAAATACAATACATCTCATCCACTCAAGGTGGGAAAGGTTACATTAAATTACTCAAAGGGAGATGACTGTCAAACTGTGAAATTCCTTCTCCAAATAGCAGCATGCAAGTTTCTTCTTCTTTTCAACTTTGATCACAACAAGGAAGGGGGAAAGGCAATGCTCTCCACCCAACCAAGACATCCAATGAGAAGGGAGAAGCCATCCTTCCTCATTGGCCCCCAAGCCCCAACCATATTGAAATGGAGCATGAATATCAACACATGGAAACATAGGCTTCTTTCACATACAAGAAACATTCACATTACATACAACATTAATAAAATACACAGTCCAACAAGACAGTAGTTCCCAACTGCATTTGCAAACATACACACAATACATAGGCTTGGTCCAAACAAGCCAACAAGAGCAAGAACTATGGGAACTCCTTATGCCTCCCAATTGGAATTGGGCATCCACCAAAATGCATACCACCAATAAACATATCAACCCCATAAACCTTATATCTCCCAACCCCTCCTTATGCCCCCCCCCCAAGTTTATCCCTTATGCCCCCCATAGTAAGAAATGCAAGCAGTTTCTTTTCCAAGGTGGATCCCAAAACCAAAACTCCCTCCTTAATAAAACAGTTCCATTGGCAATCCCTTATGCCCCCCATATGAAATCCCCATAGCCTTCTCCTACACCATGCCCTAAGCATTCTACCCAACCAGCCAAGAATACAAGACACATTCACCATTTAAACATGCATGCAAGAGAAAGAAAAACAACATTTAAAAAGGGCAAGATCCTACCTCTCCATAATGGAGTTTGTTCCCAAAATAGCAAGCTCTTCCAATGCTCAAAATGCAGTCCAAAACAGCAACACCAAGCATGCAAATGAATTTCCAAACTCCCTCCACAATTAAGACTCCAAACAACAATAAAAATTTGACCCAAAGAGGAAGAACAAAGTTTCAACAACCTCCAAATGAGCAAGAAGCTTCACTTTTATAGGAAAGGAAAGAGAGAGGATGATGTGGATCCAAGTGGGATGCCACATCATTTTTCCTCATCCCCAAGAGGAAATCAACATCAACAAATAAATCACAATAAATTAAACATGACAAAATCACTTACATACTCCAATTCAACCCATACTCCAAAAAGGACTGCATTAAAAATATGTAAGGGAAGTGCAATTAAAACTTACAAATTGTCACTTCAAAAAGCATTAAAAATTCCTACATTTAACCTCCAAACCATAGGCATGGTTGGTGGATCATTTTAAGAGGTGTGGGACAAGTTTAACTTGTCCCACAAGCCTCCAAATTTGGCCTCCAAGGTCAAATTCGAATTTCATAAAAGATGGAGTGTTTGACATTCCAAAATCTGCCTTACAAGACTCTTACATCTTTCTTACACATTCTTACATATTAACTTACACACTCTTCCAACATTATTATTTAAACTCAACAACTTTATTAATTACACTCCATGTCCCAATTAAATTTAAATAAATTTTAACTATATGACTCTCACATTAAAATTAATTTAAAAAAGAACACATTACAAATAAAAATACATACAACAATAATAAAAAGGAACACATAATTAAAACACATATCCCATGGTCACATATAATGGAAATTCCCCCATGGGAAATCCTAACATAACTCAACACACAACGCACAACATAGTTGCCATGGTGACCTTGTTGATTTCACCTGCAAATTTCAATATGGTTAGTCTCCAGTCCCCCGACATTGTTGTGATTTTTAACCTACAAAATACAAATACCTCCTTCGGCCTCATGGCTGCATCAAACATCCAAAATGATATAAACAATATTTCAAAATCATCTAAACACACAAATCACAACAATATCATTAATTCAACATTATCATTTTTAATTAAATAAATCAACTATATCATCATCAGTAATATTCCAACTAGGTCTACTCAAACATCCAATGTCATAAGTCCAAATCAACATCCATAATATATCCATGTCAAAAGTATATCATCAACCACATATAAACATGTCTCTAGTAATCATCAAGCATAATAACTGAATCTAGATCAATAATAATCCATGATCTAACATCTAACCATCATACTAAAACAAACATAATAGTGTCCATAATATGATCAATAGTATCAAAATCAGTATCTAAAAGTGTCAAAGGGAAGTGGGCACTACAATATGGAGGTGAAAATGTGGAGAAGATCAATAAGGAGCAAGATAAACAATGGATGATAAAATGATGATGAAATGAAATAACCAGGAAAGAATGATGTTGTACTTACTTGGATTTCATTCCTGAGTGTCTGTGTGTGAGGGATGGAGGTGCTGATGATGGGTTTGAAGGTTGCAAGTGATCACCAACTGAAGAAAATCTTCTGCATGGGCTGCATGTACACTCCTCTTTGCTTGGATAGATTAGATCGTGGCTAGGATGGCTATGCAAGAGAAGATGCTCAATCTCCTTCCTTGGACGTGAGTTTTCACTGGAGTTGGCTCTCTAAAGATGCATTATCTCTTTGAGATGTGTTCTTACTCATCAAATTTTTCTCAATGTTTTCTAACTTGCTTCTAACCTTGAGAATAAGGTTTTTTTGGGGTTAAAAGGGGTAACCGATGGTGGTCCAACTTAACGGTGACGGTTAGGGGTAACCGACGTTAGTCAAGGTGGGATTTCCAAGGTTTACTAAACTAGGAGATCCTCCCGATTTCTTTAGATCTCATGTCGTTATCCCGCAAATTAGACTGGGAGCTTCTTGTGAGCATGTGGGAATGTAGTTAGAGGGAATTTAGGCCTTGATTTTTAGGGTTTGGGTAAGTCTTAGTCGATTATGGGAACTTTCTAAGAATAGGTCTTAGGTTGAGTTGGCTTGGAGAGGTGTCTAAGTGAATCAGTATGTGGGGATATTATTCAAATAGTATATTTAAATAATAAATATAGTGAGGATAATGCATTAATTTAATTTAATTGATATTAGTGGGGTGAAGGGGGTCATAGCTAGGTAAATGTAATAAAGGGTGCTTATAGGTTGAGGTATGAAAGGTGAGTGTGACCTTATTTTAGTGTCTACAACTAGCTTCTGAGTCTATCATGAAATTATGCACTAGGTGTTTTCCTATGATCAAAGACATATAGAAGAGTGGGGTTTTAACAACTTTACTTACTTTCTTCTCCTCTTCTTGGTAGATGTTGATATAAGCACTTGGCTTTTGTATGTCTGGATCAATGTGCAGGATTTTTGTCAAAACTTCATGTAATAGGTCACACTAAGATGGAATGGTTAGGGCATCCCACTTTGTGATATTTATATTTGTTTTCTTAATCTGGTCCACAACGCTGAATGGAAGACCCCCTGACTCATGCATTTGGGGTACAAAGATATCCTTTCTTGACTGTCCAGATGTGGAGGTAAGGGTTTTAGCCAAAGATGAGGCTTGACCTACCAGAGGAGGAATGCATGGTACTTCTAAAGGAGCCTTGTGTGGGCCCCTCTCATGGATTGACTTGAGCATTTTTACTACTAGATTCCTTGGCTGCATATTTATGCTTTTTTGGTCCACTTGTGTTGTTGGGATTGGGAATTTCATGTTAAAATCAAGCATTATTTTCTTATATCTTATGTTTTCTGCAACTTGGGCACACATGTTGTTTGTGTCCTCTATAGCTTGGTTGATTTGATATAAGTCCTCAATGCCAAATAACATCGATTGGAGTCGGGAAGAACTTCCGGCCTTTCTTGGTTTTCGCTTTAGGGAACTTGTTAAAGGCTCACAGGTTAAAGCATTCTGGATCATGTAGCCTTGGGCATGCATAGCATTGGCATAGTGATATTGACTATGATGCATGTTGCGAGGAAGCACCACTCGACTCCTGTGCCAAATTTTTCTTAACTAGAACAAGCGTCCGACTTGCACCGGTGCTGGAAAAAAGGGTGTGGGAGGAACAACTTGCAAGGATAGATGTGCACTAGCATGCCATCTATCATTCTTCTATTTGGATGCATATATTTGGTTTCCATATTGATTCTACCAAGGTTGACTGCTTTATCTATGTGCCTAATTAGAATTTCCTTTATAGGCTTGTGCTTATTTTTTTCTAATGATATAACTTTTTTGAAAATTTCTAATCAGGGTCTTCAATTCTTCATCTTCTTTTTATTGTGTTGGAGAGTTGGATGTTGATACAATCGGTTGTGTGATTTTCTCAAGAATAGGAACATGGGCCAAAGAAGGCTAGGGTGCTTGTAAAATTTCAAGGAATAAGGGCATAGGTGGTCTAGGAGCTACCTTTCCTACCTGAATAAGACTATTTTCTGCCCTTACTACAATATTATAAGCAATTGGTAAAGTCCTAGCTCCCATAGATTGAATCACGATTGAGATATCGATGTTCGCGCCTTTAGATAATATAGAAAAGAATGCTAAGCTATAGGTCTTACCACAAGAGGAATTTTTCCCAAGTCTTACAAATCGATGTTGAAATCATTCATCTACTTGTTGGGTGCCCTCCTTGTTGTTGGTAGTTGCTCCACCAAAGACAAGTGATCGACTTATCTTCAAAGTAATTGCAAAGAGCTATTCCCACTCATACCAGTAGCAATATATCCAAGTCTAAATCCTCAATACCAGTGAAGCATTTTTCCTTTAAAAGAGGCAAGTAACCTAATTGCTACATCGTCATGTGTGATAAAATACGGTGAATGTACATGTGCTATATCCTGGATATGATCCTAAGGGGTGACTTGATTCTCACTAGTAAAGTATGGAGTACTTTTGAGTGTTCCATTTGGCATATCATGTTACACAACGAGAACTGGGGACTTCCTCCAGTCAAGTTATCAAAGTTCCTTACATCGGAGGAGGTGGGCTGATGTGCCATTGTAAGGTGCTTTGGTTGCTGCTATGAGGAGGAGTTTAATGGGTGATGTGCGCTAGAGATGGAGATACGTGCATGGGCTTTCTAGAATGAAATATTCTTGGGGATAGCTGGAGGTACTCAAAGAATCTTCAACTATTACACTTCACCTTGTATGCACTCTTCTCATGAAAGGGACTCAAGGCTGCTAAAACAAAGATCTACGAGATGTTAGGAGTCGCTATATGTGTTGAAATAAACCTCCAAAGGCTAGAAATACTAAGTCTACACACCATAACTTAGCAATATGAAATTTAAGATTTCATTACTGGTCCCACCGGGTGTGCCAAAAATTGTTGGTCGTCAAACTTGCACCCGCGTCTCGGATCTAGAAGAAATGAGTTGTTTGTGACAACAATGGAAATGTCCCCAAGTTGTGGGACCTTGCACACTTGGGATGGATCTCCGAGAAGGCCGATTCCTCTATCTAGTTCTACTGTTACTGCTACTCCTAGTGCTGAAAGGGAAACTAAGCTAATAATGCCAAGGGACCAGGGATAGAAGAATAACATGAAAGGAAACTACACTAAAAGGTGATAACACCATAAAAGAGGAATGAACACTATCATTACGAGAAAAATGAAGTGAAATTCATGAAATAATTCTAGGCACATGTAGCACAACTTAAAACGTATTTACTAGATCAGTTTCATGGAACACAACTAAATAAGGAGTTGCAAGGGATGTGAAATGGCACAACAGAATGCAATGCAAAAGAAAAGGCAAGAAGAAGGAATGCAAACACGTTAGGATAGATAATAGTCACAAAATGATGTTTTTATTACTTCTAGAAATGCACGAGATCTATTACAATGGTGAAAGAGGCTGATATCCACATGTAAGAGCCAGAACTAGAGGTTTGTAACTCAAAATATAGCAAATATGAAGTCATTGGAAAAGTGCATAAGGATCCAAAATTTCCAACATTAATAATGAGCCCACTCTTACATTTATAGATGAATCCATGGAATAATAAGAGAAGAATGAAGGAAAATCTGAATTTGAAATGTAACCACCAATAAGAAGCATTTAATGCCTATAAATCCACCATAAATATGTCAAATGCACTTCCCTAGGAGAAGGAAGGAGGGTGAATCATATCAAATCATGTGGTTGGAGCAATTAAATCTGCTCATCAATGCTCGAGAAAAACAAATTTTCATTTCTCACCTACCGGATCCATCAAGAATTTGAATTTAAATGTCTAGAATTATATCCTATGTCACCACTATCTAACAAGTCCAGTGCATGCCGATCAGATATCTATAGCAAAAGATACAGTTGTTATAAGTTTTTCAAAGTTGTCGATATGCAAAACACATGGTGCACATGGATTAGATAAAACATGGAAAACTATGCAAATTTTCTTGTCATTCCTACCATGTGTTACTTGTTGATTTTTGCAAGGATATGGTGACCTATTTACATGATTTGACTAGTTACGTGTAGCACACTCAAGCATGTTAGAATGACGTGGCAAGGAATGGCACAAAGGAGGGTGAAAATTTATGCATGTAGAATAATGAGGCATGGGAAGAATACAAAAGGGATGTGTGTGCAACATGCATGAGGGAATGAGGAAAATTGGTGAGCATAGAATTCATGGTCAAGGTGTAACTATTACAAGATAATGTGTGGGGCGCACACGAGGGGCAAGGACTTGGCTGATTGAAGAAAGTGCAAGGTGCTCACGAAAGGTGAATAGATTCTTGGAATAAGGTAGACACATAGAGGATGTGCACAATACAAGAGTGGATAAAAGAGAAAAAGGAGAGTGGAGAGGAATAAGGGGAAGCATGTGAAGTCGCAGGAGTAAATGTAACCAAGGGAATGTGCCAAGTGAAATTGAGCGTGTGCAACCTTGTAATGAAGATATTAGAGCCGAAGATGTATATAAATTATCAAATAACTAGGAGATTTATTTAAATCATAGTTAAGCAATAAAGGATCCAAAACCAAACACATCTGGTGACTCCATTAATCCAAATAACCCATGTATAGCCTATGTCTCTATGATCTTTTGTTAGTTAGGATGTTAAGACTTAAACTTAGACCTACCTTTGGACCTTGGATGATTTCCTAAACTAAATTTAACCTAACTTAATGTATGGCTAACTAAAAGGGGGTCTATGGAACTATATGGGAGTTGGGTGGTTGGTGGCATCGGTTTCTAGATATTAAATGATATTTAATTATCTTATCTCTTCTTACCACAAACTTTGGCATGGGCATTGAAAAAGTTAGGCGAGCCTAAGTTGGCACCTCCACCAAATTTGGTTGCATGCAAATTTGAATTTAGTCTTTGCCAAATGTGGAGATGGCGGTGGTGTGGGAAATGCAGGGAAATGACAGTCCTTTGCATTTAATTTTTTTGAATTTGGTGAAAATATTCTAGGAAGTTGCATGAGATGTTTTTGGTTGTTTTTTATCTTTTGGTTCATTTGTGAACTGAGCACTGCATGAGATTGTTCCTACTCTTTGAACCTCCAGTTCGATTCTTGCATGACTATAATTTTTACATGGCTTTGAAATTTTATTGGACACTAGGAAAAACTATATAAAGAAAGGGTAAGTGTTCATGGTTTGGTTGATCTTTCGTGACAAGGAAGAAGCTATTGATGTTTTTCTTGGAGATCTTATGTGAATCAGTAAAGGAGAAGCACTATCAGGCATGATAGGCTCTACCCATTAAGTTATTTTACTTTTACTTAAATGATTCATTAAAATAACTTTGCTCTTAGGGATAATTTGGTTTTTGTTTGATGTTCCGATCTCTACATTTGATTCTTGTATTGTTTCTCGTGAATAATTTTTGAATTAACTTTTATGATAGAAGGTCCGATCCGGGTTTCGATTCTCTTGTTATGAATTATTGGGTTATGCTTTAATCCTTCTACTTTAGTTTTTATGAAGTCAAAACTATGGAAGAACTTTTTGAACTATGTAATGTGGTAAATTCATGGAACTTGTTTTTGCATAACATTGTTCTCTCTTCTATTGGAATATTGTTGATAGTAGTTTGTTTAAATATTTGGACTTTGTTTGAACCTTTCATCATCCTTCAGGAAAAATTATTTTCAGTAGTTATGAATTGGGGTTTTATTGTGTTGTTATTTGTTGTAGACCTCTGACTTTGGGGATTTATAGGAATTATTGCTTGGAATTGCTTGAAAATAGTTTATCGCTCCAAGACTTGTTTAAGTCATTTGGTTATGTATTTAACTCATAATATGTTTGATTCCTTTTCACTTTTACAATTACGATATTGGGTTATCGTTTTCACCCTCCTGTTTGCACTTGTCTATCTCTATGATTTTTGAATAATTATGTAGCTCCTTGAAAGGAATCATTACTTGAGAAAGTGTAATTAAGGGAAGTGATACTCGGTTTTCTACTCTTGAATATTTGGTAATCTCGAAATTGAGATAGTTGATGTTTTGGAAGGAAAATTATCTTGGTTAATGGCATATTGTTTTATAGTCATTGTTGTCAATTTGAATTTCTGGATAATTCTTTGGACATGGTTTTATGTGTTTAGTTTACATGTTTCTTGACCTTGGCTATCGAACTCGGTTTCAGCTCTTTCAGATTCTAGGTAATAAGGTATCAACGAAAAAGAATGGAGACTCTTGTTAGGTTTAATTGTTTTATTTACTTTTTCCTTTGACGAATCTAAGTTGGAATGACTATGTACACTTACCTTTCAAATAATTCTCTTCCTCTCTCCACTATGTCTATGGAAAATGGTTACTTGTTGTCTTGTGGGTTTTGATGTTATCCTTATTGTTCTCTTGAATGATGAAAGGTAATGATTGTTGTGGGTCATCATTTCTTCCCTTCTTTGGGACTATAGTCATTCAATTTGATCTCTGATTTGTTCTTTGTTTGGAAATTTCGGTAAGGGGGATAGTAAAGACTGAGCTTTTCTGATTATGTTCTGGTTATCTCCAACTCTCTTTCTAATCGTGCTTAGAACTTTGAGAAAGTAACCTCTCCCTCACTTCTGCAATCTTCTTTCTATTTCAACTTTGGAGAAGGTGTTTTCCTTTTTGGTCTGCTTTGTGATGCAATCTTCTAGAATTTTTTTGTAGAATTAAGTTCAAGTGGGGTCAAGGTAGTGTAGTTGAAGCAGAGGTTAATAGGAAGAACTGTTGTGTCTTTTTTAGGATTGAGGGTATTCCCTTTTTCTTGCTTAATTGATTTTAAACCTCTAATGAGGTATGTTTTTAGTTTGTTGGACTTAACTTAAATTGAGATATTTTGGGTTTGAGTATTGGGATACTTAAATCAGAGACACATGTTAAGTTATGATGTTTTGAATCATCCTAAATTTTATTCTTATTTTTAGATCTGATTACTAGATTCTCATATTTATGGATGATTTTTATTAATGAAATTTTGTGATTGTATTACTGTTGTTTTATCTTTTAACTATGCATAGAGGATAGTAGAATAGTTATCTCCTTCTATTTAAATAGGTTTAATCGGGAAGGAAACATGTAGTTAAATGTTTTAAAGAGATAGTAAAATATGAAGATATTTTATTTATCTGAATTAATGTTGTAATTATTTTGTTAAAAATTTATAGTATGGAAGGTTGAATTTGTTTTCTTCATGATCAATCTTACTTTTCTCTCTCTCTCTCTCTCTCTCTCTCTCTCTCTCTCTCTCTCTCTCTCTCTCTCTAGTGTGGTAACTTCATTTGAATATGTCTTTTGAATTTCTCTTGACTATTTCATAACAACAGAGAGTTCTTTTTATGGAACAGTTAGCTAAAATCACATCATTTTAATGCTTAGTGTTTATCATGCTTAGTTCAATGAACTGACCCGTGCTAGCAATTTTTGTAGATGGACTTCATAAGTGATGAAAGGAGAAAAGATATTTAGGAACTTACTTTTGTTTACCCAAGAGACTGGATATTTTGTGATGAAATATGGTTCATGACTTAAATGTATTTTATGGAAAAGAAAGTTGTATTTTAAATTGATTCAAGTATTGTTGTTTGACATTAGTAATGTCTGATGTGTTTGGACTTGTAAATGTATGAATATTCTTGATGAATAAAAGATATGTGAAATTTTTTGCATTTGATGTATTCCCTTTTGGCATTCAGTGAGTGGAAATGTTAAGTAATTCTCTACTTCTCAGATAGTAACTCTCTTTTATGGCTTGGAATATAATGGATAGAGATTAGGGGTACTAGATGTACTACCCTCTCTAGTGAAAATGCAACTTACTAAGTTGACATTCTTGCATGGATACTCAATTATTTCACTTTGACTATATTTAAAACAAATTTTTATAGGTGGATATAACTATGATGATAACTTATAACATGTTATGGGGTTATAAATAATCATTAACCATGTATAAGAAAAAGGGAAGACAACTTCCATGTAATGAACAATAGACTATTTTAAGATCTCTTGGAAATAAATTTGAATGTTATCTTTGGTTAGTTGATGGTGTGCTTTCTCATGAGGAGTTACTTAACTGGATTAGGAATGTAAAGAAGGGGAATTAAATGGGATTAGAATTTATTCTAATGAATTATAATATAATAAGAAATTACTATGAACTTATGTAAGTTAGGGCTTGATTAGGGGAGTAAGAAACAACACTATCATGTATGTTGAATTAGTTACGTAAAACATAAATCAGAATGTTAATGGAATAAAAACATAACTTACAAAATTGTTGGGAGTAGATGTATCTACATACCCACTCCAATTACAGTTTTTAACTTATAACCCTAATGGTAAATGAACCTAGTTGTTCAGTAGGGCTACTACAATTAATACTTAATGAAGAAAATTAATAAGTCATTAACTTTTATTTGAGGTATGTTCTTCTAGGTGAGGATAACTCCAATGGATGGTGACACATGCCAATTGTAGTGCAGTACCTTCATGAAGACTTGGGTCTTCACAAGGATACTGTGTTGCAATTTACATGTTTCAAGCACCCTTCAGATTTAAATCGTCTAGATTTACATAAATTCATACTTGATCACAGCTTTGCCCTATGTAGAGTTAGGGGCATGACCTAGTGTTGAGGTCAACTCACAATGACTTAGGATAATCAGACACACACGATCGACTTAGGTTAATCGAGTATGTCTAAGTATCCTTAGTCACCATGAGCATTCCTCCACACTAGACTATGTTTTTATCCTTTTCTATGGTTAAACTCTAAAAGAGTGGACTGACAGTAGTCAGTAAGAACCATCCTAGATAACATATTAAGTGAGGTGAAGGACTTATTATATTTGACATGTATGTCATGTGAGAATATGAAACATGAACAATATGTTTTAAATCATTTGCCAAAGTATCACAAGTTTTTGGTTACGTTGTCGTATGTCACCTAGTTTAAGAAGCGGGATTTCATATGAATATCAAGAATGAATATTCAGATATGCATCTTAAACATAACACTTAATACCCTAAAAATGGTAAAGGAACCAAGTATACATAGTATACAAATTAAAAATTTAACATGAGAGATCGGTATGATATTGAGTCATGAAATGAGAAATCAGTGTATCACCAAGTTATTTACAACTGCATATGGTTTCTGTTATGAGATTGATTGGCTTGGAATGTGTGTTATAAATTATGTTAATTTAGAATAGAGAACATTATGCAAAAAAATTCCCTTGTTTCTAAAGTCTTAAAATGGGAATGTTACATCTTGGTATCAGAGCTGAAGGTTGCTGCTTTTGGACCTATTGTGTCCATAATCTAATAAAACTTAAATTTTCTTGTTAACATAAAATGGTTAGAACAAGAGGAAATGTTGCAAACAACCCACCACCAGGTGGAGAAGCAAATACTGCCCAAAAACTTAATGAGATCCTTACTACCTTGTTGGACACAAGAGATTGTCATCGATTGTACTTAAACAAGTAATGAGAAATGAGGATGAGGAAGAAGATTCTAGTAATAATAATCAGCCACCTCCTATGGACAATGCCAATATTGGGAATTTGGGCATTGATAACAATAATGCATCCAATGCTAATGCAAATGTACCCAATCAGCCTGAGAATAAAAAGGAAAGATTGGTGGCAGAACTCACAAATGATATAAAAAGAATAAGTCCACCCAAGTTTGATGGCACTACACTGGGAGATGGAGTTGAGAACTAGCTCTACGAAATGGAGAAGTACTTTACAATAAGGAACTTCTCTGAGGAAACAAAATTAATATGGGGATCTTATCAACTTTCCCATGAGGTGTCTTCTTGGTGGGACATTTGTAAGGATGAGTTAAACATTGATGAAACAAACATCACTTTGGATCAATTTAAAACTTATTTTAGGCAACGATTCCCTGATACAACTTTACTATGATCGAAAAATGACTGAATTTTAGAACTTAGCTTAAGGAACGTTAATTGTAACTAAGTCTTGATCGGGAGAAATTTACTAAGCTTCTCAAGTTCATACCTCGATCAAACCGATGAGAAGTTTAGACATGAAAATTCATTATGGGATTAAATATCATTATAGGTGGTGAAGTGGATATTCACAACCTAACTACTATGGAAGGGGTTGTTGAAAAATCCATAAGGTAGGAGCATAAATGGAAAGCGATCTCTACCCATAAGGAAGAAATTAGAAAGAAAGTTCCAAATTCTTTTTTCCTTTGGACCCAAAAGGGACCATGGAAAAATTTTAGTATGAAAAACAAATTTTTACTTGATAATAACAAGAAAACTACAACAAATAAACATGTTACTAATGTATGAAACAACTTTGTCAAGAACAATAATAATGGACAAAAGTCCTATGGAGGACATAATGATAACTTTAAGGATGGAAATAAATTTGAGCCTAAGAAAGGACATGTAGGAGGCTGCTACAATTGTGGAAAAGATCATTATGCAAATCAGTGTCCTTTGAGGAAGGATGACCGTAATCAAGCAACATAAGATACATGTTGTGGGAGCTGACAAACAAGCTAAAAAACAAGTTACGCCTATAGAAGTGCTAGGTAAATTATATGGTATACCTGTAACTATACTTTTTAATATGAGAGCTCTGAATGCTTTATTTCTACTAAATTAGCCTTGAAATTAAAAATAAAAGCTGAAAAATGGATAAATCATGGGTTGTACATTATGGAAATAATGTTGTCCACACAATTAGTATGTGTCTTTTTGGAGCAGTCCTTGACTTGCCTAGTTTTCCAAAGTTGATCTTTATGTTGCTCCTTTAGGGTCTTATGATGTAATCATAGGTGTTAATTGGCTAGTTGAACATAAGGCAAAGGTTGATTGTTTTGAAAAACATATTAGTTGTCTGGATGACCTATAGAAAATAACAGACATTCAAGGGATAAAATGTGAGATTTCAGTTAGGAAATTGTCATCTATGTAACTTAAAAAGGATAAAAACAAAGGTTGCACTTTGTATGTAGTAAAAATTTCTGAAACGACCAATGAAAGTAGTGACTTCTTGGAAAGATACCCGTTGTTACGAAATTTCAGTGATGTGTTTCGGAAGAGTTACCCGGTCTTCCGCCCAAAAGGGAGTTTGATTTCACGATTGAGATCAAGCCGAACCGAACCTATTTCCAAGGCACCGTATCGAATGACTACCATTGAATTAGTAGATCTTAAGGCACAGTTGTAATAACTATTGACTAAAGGTTTGATAAGACCAAGTGTCTCACCTTAGGGAGCACCGGTAATTTTTGTGAAAAAGAAAGATGGAACACTTAGATTGTGCATTGATTATAGGATGTTAAACAAAGCAAAAATCAAAAACAAATATCCACTTCCTAGAATTGATTATCTATTTGATCAGATGTGTTGTGTATCAGTGTATTCTAAGATAGATCTTCAATCTGGATGTAATTAGTTAAGAATCAAAGATGAAGATATTCATAAAACAACTTTTAGAACAAGGTACGAGCATTATGAAATCACAATTTTACCATTTGGTTTGACAAATGCACCTGCATATTTTATGAATTTAATGAATAATATTTTTCAAGAATACTTGGAAAAATTGTGCTTGTATTCTTAGATGATATTCTCATATATTCTAAAAGCATTTATGAGCATCATGAGCATTTAAAGATAGTTCTAGAAATCTTAAGAAAGAGAAGGTTGTATGGTAAGTTGTCCAAATGTTCTTTCTATGAGACGGAAGTACATTATTTGTGACATGTAATAAGTAAGGATGGAATAGTTGTATATCCCTCAAAAATTGTTGCAATAACTGAGTGGCATGCACCTAAGAATGTACATGAAGTTAGAAGCTTCATGGGTCTTTCTAGTTATTATAGAAAGTTTGTTAAAGACTTTTCAAAAGTCGTTGCACCAATAACTTTGTTGTAGAAGAAAGATAAGAAATTTGTGTGGAATGAAAAATGTGAATCTGCATTTAAGACTCTAAAGGATCAGTTAACATCTGCACCTATGTTGGTTGTACCTGATCCTAATGGAGACTTTACTGTAGTAACAGATGCATCCGGGGAAGGACTTGGAGGTATTTTATTGCAAAATGAACATGTTATAGCCTATGAGAGTAGAAAACTCAAGTTACATGAACTGAAATATGATCCCCATGACCTAGAACTTGTTTCCATTGTTCATTCACTTCAAGTATGGGGGCATTACCTTCTTGATATACCTTTTGAATTAAAAATTGATCATCTTAGGCTGAAGTATATTTTCACTCATCCAAATTTGAATGTAAGACAGCGAAGGTGGTTAGAATTTCTATCTCAATATGATTTTGAGATAAGTTATATAAAAGGTAAGGAAAATAGAGTGACAGATGCACTAATTCATAGGAAACATATTTCTACACTTATAAAGATGATAACTCGGTTTAAAGATGAAGTAAAAATTATCATAGAATCTGATTCTTATTTTCAGTAAGTAAAACAGCACTTGTTGCAAATCCAACTGATATGAGATATAAAGGTTTCCACTTTGATAACGAAGGAATCTTGAGATATGATAATCGAGTATATGTACCTTTAGGAAATGAATTAAGGAAAAGGTTGTTAATCTAATTTCATAAGTCACCTTATTCAGACATCCTATAATTTGGAAAATGTTTTAATATAAAACAACAATATTTCTGGAAAGGGATGAAAAGGGACATAATTGATTTAGTGACACATTGCTTAGAATGTCGGCATGTTAAGGATGAACATATGCATCCAAATGGTTGATTGTACCCTCACAAAGATACCATAGTATAAATGGCAAAAATAGCATGAATTTTGTTCAAGGTTTGCCAATGTCAAGAAATAAACATGATGTTATTTTAGTTGTTAATAAACTAACAAAGGTAGCACATTTTATTGTTGGTAATCTTAAGGATGATTCACCTGTTTTAGCAAAAATATTTGTGCATGAAATTTTCAGATTGCATGGAGTACCTGAATTGATCATATCGGATAGAGATCCAAGAATGACATCTAGATTTTGGCAAACACTCAATGTAGCCTTAGGGACTAAACTAAATTTTAGTTCCACATACCATCTGAAATGGATGGGAAGACTGAAAGAGTTAACCAAGTTTTGGAAGATATGTTATGAATGTATTGCATGGATCAATAGTATAAATGGGAAGAGTACCTTCCATTAGTTGAATTTTCTTATAACAACACATATCACGCCTCTTTGAAAATGGCACCTTTCAAGTATTATACGGAAGGAAATGTAGAACTCAATTAGTTGGGATAGCATAGAGGATAGAGAAGTAATTGGACCTAAATCCTTAATGAAATGGAACAGCAAGTTAAAATGATTTGTGAATGTTTGAAGGAAGCAACGGATAGGCAAAAAAGTTATGCAAACTAAAAAGGGTTGACAAAAAAATTGAACTTGGTGAGAACATCTTTTTGCATGGGTTAAACTGAAAAGAGTTCTATAACTTTTGGCAAGGCTACCAAGTTACGACCTTGTTATGTGGGACCCTTTGAGATAGTTGAAATAATCAACCATGTAGCTTATCGTTTAGCTTTACCTCCGCTTTATCACAAATACATTATGTTTTCCATATTTCTTTACTTAAGAAATACGTTTCAGATTTATCACATATGTTAAATTGGAATTCTTTAGAAGTCCAAGACCCAAGAATAATCGTGGTTAAACAAATATGAGTGTTGGAAACTCACCAACTGCACTTAATAAATCACCAAATAAGTCAATGTAAGGTCTAGTGGGACCAGTTTAACAAAGAAAGTGTAACCTGGGAAAACCTCGAAGAAATGAAAATTGGTTTTCCATATTTATTTGAATAGAATTGATTATGTTGATTGATAAAACTTGAATATTTAATTCTTAGTATATCTATAAACCTGCTAGTTTTGGGTAGATACTAAATTCATTAGTATTGAAATTGCTATCTTAATGCTGAATAATTATGAAAATTTGAACTTTTCAAATTTGGTTCTGTTATGAACTTATGAATGAAGAAATTATAAATTAGTTATATTCTTTATTGAATTTATTGACTAAGTTAATCATCATGATCATGGGATCATTTTTATATCAAAATTTCCCTAAAATCCCTATATTGTGACAAAGTAGAAGATCATTACAAGAGATTTCCATTGATCCGTGAGAACGTGAAAATGGACAACGGGATCTCTAGTTATGTCCGGTCAAAGTTCGATCAACAGGAAAGTCAACTCTAGTCAACTGGTCAATATTGGACCAATGGCACTATGACACGTGGCAAAAAGGCAAAGGGAGTCATTTGTTGGTTTTGACCTCCAATCTTTGATGGTCGTAAAAAGATAGTTCCTTGGAACAAGAGGATCAACTTTTGTTATGGGGGGGAGCCCGGCCGCCATGTGGAACATGGTATTATCGCCGATATGGTGGGTCCACAAGCCACCACGTGGCTTGCCACCACGAATCAAATTCACTCGATTTTTCTATCAAGAGACAATAAGTAGACTATATGCTATTGGCCAAGTTAATTATGTTCTATACCACATTGTATGGGTCAAATTTTTATCATCTTGGTGATTCCACTTACAACCCAGTTTACATGCCACATGTCTAAGTGGGCAGGTTTAATTTTTAAAGTCATGTATTAATGTGATGTGGTAAGTACTAAACCATAAAAATCTGCCAACCCCAATGACATGCCAAGGACCACATGGTGGTGGAGCAGTGAGAGGCAACCAAGCTATGCGTGGAATCTTCCACACGGAGAGGAGAAGGAGGTGGGGAGATTAAGCCTCAAGTGGTCCTTTGACCACTTCACTTGTGTGGGAAAAGGCTTATTAAAGCCTAAGCCTTTATCTTCTCCCCTAAATGTGGGATAGTACACCCACTTAAACATGTAAAACCGCCCCCCTTCACCTTATCCACCAAAAAGGGATTTTATCCCATTAAATAATGTAATCCGCCCACTATGGGAAATTATCCCATTTATTTTGCTACGGGTTTAGGCTAATATTAGCCTAAGGATAATATGTAAATGCATTATTTAAGGGCCTTATTTTTTTATAAATAAGGAACCCATTTCTTGTAACAAACATGGACACAATGGAGAAGCTCATTCCTAGAGCTCGAAAAGGCAGAGATTGAGCCAAGAGGAGAGTTAGATGTTATGCCAACAACATAGTTGTGTGAAGTCCTAATTTCTTTAGGAATTATTATTTTAATTATTATTGACCTATTATTTTTTAGGCAATAATAAATTAAAATTATTGTGGTTGGGAGTTATTAATACTACCTAGTCGGCCCATAGTGCCACACCAAATTATTGTGAAGCCTGGCCTGGAATATTGACTAGAGTGCCATAGGGTGTTACGAAGCGTCTAAAAGGCCGATCAAGAATTGGAGGATTCCAAATAGTGGAGCTGGTGCCATAGAGCTTGCCAAATATGCCGGAAGGTGGAAGTCGGGTGCTATTTTTCACCGTTTTTTTCTAAAGGTCTAGATATTCTTCTAAACAGGTTCTAAATAGTTTCTATTAGGTTTTCTTGTGAAAGTACTATTGTAACTTACAAGTTTTGACTAGTGGAATGGTTCGAAAGAACCCAAAGACGTAGGCAATTCTTTGAACTCCATAATCAATCATTGTGTAATTGTCTTTATTGTCTTGCATTAATTTTAAATTGATTACTTAAAAGGAGCAAATTGTCATCAAATATTTAAATCCTACAAGGGTTCGAGATCAGGTAGATAAAAACTTGATTATTTTCAGATCGAGTTTGGTATCATGAGCTAGTTTAGCTCCATTTTTGCTTCAATAAATCTGATTCACGAGTGATTTCTTCAAGATTGGTGCATTTGGTTAAATTTGTGTGAACATGGTACAAGTGCACCATGGGAAAGATGTCTAAACAGCAAAGCTTGATGAGGTTGAATCTTATAATCACCGGATCTAAGAAGAGAACTCTCTCTCATGATCAATGTATTACTCCTTGGAAGAGGAGAATGCTCATTTAAAATCGAATCGCAAACCGTGGATGAGCTCTTGGCAAGGTTGCAATGTGGTGATCGAGAGAAAGTAAATGCCTTCAAATTTAAATGCAAAGTGACCATTACAAATGAATACATTGTAAGTTGTTCACCACCGGATTCTTCTTCTTCCTCCCATTCAGCTTTGATTTAGGTAATGAAGTCTTTGGTTTTTTTGAAAAGCTACTAGAGGCATTGGATCCAAGTTACTAGATAAAATGGGATTTTATGGAAGAGGCCTTGGTAAAAATGGCCAAGGCATTACTAACCCAAGACAGGTCGAGGATCATCCTTGTTTTACAGGTTTTGGTTTTTCTAATGCGGGAATGGATATTGGAGAATGCTCCAAGAACACTAATGGGAGACAAGCTTCTGAAATTAAATTGAATACCCCACTAGTCCTACAAGAAGATTCTGAGTAGAAAAGTGGTGCTTCATCGTCACAATCAGGATGTGGTAAGAGAAATCAACAAAGAGGTAATGATATTCCACCTCCGCTTTCTTACCAAAATCACAAGCATAATAAAACTTCGATCCACTTTTTCAGCTTAAGAAGTATGGTTATGATTTTTAGAAGATGTGGAAATCCTTTCCATGTAATTTTGTGGATTGCATAATAATTATGTGGTCAGATGCTGGAAGAGAAGGACATTGATGAAGAATTTGATGTCATTCGTCAGGAACAAGGCAAGTCGAAATACCAATCTCATCATGCAAAGTCGAGAAATGGCAAAAAGAGTTCCTCATCCCAGAAGAAGAGATTAAGAGGAAATTTTTTTCTCATTGCCATAGAAATGGGCATCAAGTGGAAAATTGTTGGAAATTGCATCCATCTCACCATCGAGTTATGGCAAGCCAAATATGGAATGGAGGCCTATCAGAAGGAAAAGGATGTTTCTACTCGCCACCAATTGACAATTCAACCCAGACCGTAATACCTGAAAGTGAAAGTCCTTTAAAATGGGTAATTAAAAAAATCAATTATATATTGCATAATTCAGATTGATGAATAGTATGCGGTATTTTCTAGAGATCGATATTGTGAGAAATTGTTGAGAGAAAGGTTTACCATACTCAATGGATTTTCTTACCTAGAAAATTTTATTAATGCTCCAAACATAACTCCTAATTAGTTTGTGAGTACCTGTTATAGCTTGAATACATGATTTTACTCATATAAAACTTGGAGATTAATCTGCCATTTGTGTAGATAGTAGAGTTCATAGGATTCAGCTCGGAATTTCATTCTGTGTAGAGGCATTGTGACCGTGCAACAGAATGGTAGTTGAATCACTATTGGCATTGACATCGAGTTGAACTTCATTTTGTGGAGAAGCCATCATGGGCATCTAGCAGAATGGTACCTGATATAATTTTTCAACAAAAGGAGATCTCAAAATATTAGCTCGGAATGTCATTCGGAGTCAAGGCATTATGACCACACATTCAAATGGTAGTTGATCATCAGACTTAACATCGTGAAGTAGAGGCATTGAGATATGTAAGAGACTTAGCACTGCATAGTAAATTATTGTGGCTAGGAGTTATTAATACTACATAGTCAGCCCATAGTGCCACACCAAGTTATTGTGAAGCCTAGAATATCGACCGGAGTGCCATAGGGAATTACGAAGTGTCTGTCTAAAGGCCGATTGAGAACCGAGGATTTTGAATAGTGGATTTGATGCCATAGAGATTGTCGAATATGCCAAGAAGGTGGAAGTTGGGTGCTATTTTTCACCCTTTTCATCCAAAGGTCTAGATATTTTTCTAAGCGGTTCTAAATAGTTTCCATTAGGTTTTCTTGTGAAAGAACTATTGTAACTTACAAGTTTTGACTAGTGGAATGGTTTGAAAGAACCCGAAGACGTAGGTAATTTCTGAACTCCGTAATCAACCATTGTGAAATTATTTTATCGTCTTGAATTAATTTTAAATTGATTACTTAAAAGGAGAAAATTGTCGGCAAATGTTTAAAGCCTACAAGGGTCCAAGATCAGGTACATAAAAACTTGATTATTTTCAAATCACATTGGGACGATGATGCTTATGAGGAGGGAGGTATGTAACACCTCTAGCATGACAAGTACCTAAGATGACTTCTACTTTAGAAGATACAAACATTGACAGGTGATTTGGTCTTAAGACAGTGTACTCTTGTGACTTTGGAAATCATGTTTGCAATAGAAAATAATTCATCCTTTGTGCAGGTACATTTTTTCATGTTTTACTATATTTAATAAGAGCAACCCACCTCCTTATGTAGAATTAGTTTGTTGCTTGAATTGAGAAATTCAGTTTTAGTTTTTATAAACTCTTCCTTTAGAACAGCGTTACCTTGGATCAATTCCATTGATCCAAGGTATGCTTTTAATTCATAATTTTGTGATCATAATGACCAAGTATGTTAGATCAGTTGATCATTGGATTCAGACTATGCTAGAATTGATTAAGTCTTCAGACCCTATTATATGTTGAATGCATATTTCATGGCTGGTTCTTCTTTTGTTAGCATGCAATGTTTTCTTTGAACAGTAACCTATTTTTAACTAAATGTTAGTAACTATGTCCTAGAGCTAATTCTAACCTATGTCTCTATGATCTTTTGTTAGTTAGGATGTTAAGACTTAAACTTAGACCTACCTATGGACCTTTGATGATTTCCTAAACTAAAGTTAACCTAATTTAATGTGTGGCTAACCTACAAGGGGGTCTATGGAACTACATGGGAGTTGGGTGGTTGGTGGAATCGGTTTCTAGATATTAAATGATATTTAATTTTGTCTTATCTCTTCTTACTGCTAAATTTGGTGTGGGCATTAAAAAGTTAGGGAGAGATCGAGTTGGCACCTCCACCAAATTTGGTTGCATGAAAATTTGAATTTAGTCTTCTCTAAATGTGGAGATGGCGGTGGCATGGGAAATGGAGGGAACTGACAGTCCTTTGCATTTAATGTTTTTGAATTTGGTGAAAACTGCATAGGAAGGTGCATGAGAGGTTTTTGGTTGTTTTGATCTTTTGGTTCATTTATAAACCGAGCTCTACATGATATTTTTCCTTCTCTTCTAACCTCCAGTTCAATTCTTGCATGACTATAATTTTACACGTCTTTGAACTTTAATTGGACACTAGGAAAAACTATATAGATAAAGGGGAAGTGTTCATGGTTCGGTTGACGTTTACGTTTCATGGCAAGGAAGAAGCTATTGAAGTTTTTCTTGGAGATATTCTATGAATCAGTAAAGGAGAAGTGCTATCAAGCATGATACGCTCTACCCATTAACTTTTGTTCCTTTTACTTAAATGATTCGTTAAAATAACTCTACTCTTAGGGATAATTTGGTTTTTTTATGTTATGATCTCTACATTCGATTCTTGCATTGTTTACTGTGAATATTTTCTGACTTCACTTTTATGATGGAAGGTCTGATTTGGGTTTCGATTCTCTTGTTTTTAATTATTAGGTTATGCTTTAATCCTTCTACTTAAGCTTGCTATGAAGTTGAAACTGTGGAAGAACTTGTTGAACTATGTAATGTGGTAAATTCTGTGGAACTTGTTTTTGCATAACATTGTTCTCCTCTCTGTTGGAATATTGTTGATAGAAGTCTGTTTAAATATCTGGGCTTTGTTTCAACCTTTTATCATCCTTTAGGAAAAATGATTTTTAGTAGTTAGGAATCGAGGTTTTATTATGTTACTATTTTTTGTAGACCTCTGACTTTGGGGATTCATAGGAATTATTGCTCGGAATTTCTTGGCAAATATTTTATCACTCCAAAACTTGTTTGACTCATTTGGTTATGTATTTGACTCGTAATATGTCTGATTCCTTTTCACTTCTTTGATTACGGTATTGGGTTCTTTTTTTCACCCTCCCCATTGCAATCATCTGTCTCTGTAATTTTTGAATAATTATGTAGCTCCTTGAAAGGAATCATTGCTTTAGAAAGTGTAATTAAGGGAAGTGATACTCATTTTTCTACTCTTGAATATTTGGTAATCTCTGAAATTGAGATAGTTGATGTTTTGGAAGGAAAATTATCTTGGTTAATGGGATACTGTTTTTTGTAGTCACTGTTTTCAATTAGAATTTTAGGATAGTTCTTTGGAAATGGTTTGATGTGTTTAGTTTGCATGTTTCTTGACCTTGGCTATCGAGCTCGCCATCTCTTTCAAATTCTAGGTAATAAGGCATCGACGAAAAAGAATGGAAACTCCTGTTAGGTTTAATTGTTTTATTTACTTTTTCCTTTAACGAATCTGAGTTGGGAGGATTATGTACACTTACCTTTCGTATAATTCTCTTCCTTTCTCCACTATGTCTCAGGGAAAAGGGTTACTTTTGTCTTCTTGGTTTTGATGTTATCCTTATTTTTCTATTGAATGATGAAAGGTAATCATTGTTGTGGGTCATTGTTTCTTCCCTTATTTGGGATTGTAGTCATTCAATTTGATCTCTAATTTTCTCTTTGTTTGGGAATTTTTGTAAGGGACAAGTAGAAACTAAGCTTATCTGATTGTGTTCTGGTTATCTCCAACTCTCTTTCTAATTGTGCTTAGAAATTTGAGAAAGTCACCTCTCTCTCACTTCTACAATCTTCTTTATGTTTTAACTTTGGCAAAGGTATTGTCCTTTTAGTCTACTTCATGATGCAATCTTCTAAACTTGTTTTTGGAATTAAGTTCGGTGGGGTCGGGGTAGGTGTGTTTGAAGCGAGGGTTAATAGGAGGAACTGTTATGTCTTTTTAGGATTGAGTTTATTCCCTTTTTCTTGCTTAATTTATTTTAAACCTCTGATGAGGTCTATTTTTAGTTTTCTGGACTTAACTTAAATTGGAGATATTTTGAGTTTGAGTATTAGGATACTCAAATCAGAGGCACATGTTAAGTTATGATGTTTTGAATCATCCTAAATTTTATTCTTATGTTTTAGATCTGATTACGGCATCTCATATTTTTGGATGATTTTTTATGAATGAAATTTTGTGATGGTATTATTGTTGTTTTATCTTCAGCTGAACTATGCCTAGAGGATAGTAGGATAGTTATCTCCTTTTGTTAAATAGGTTTAACTAAGAAGGAAACATGTAGTTAAATGTTTCAAAGAGATAGTAAACTATGAAGAAATGTTACTTATCTGAATTAATGTTGTAATTATTTTGTTAATAAGTTATAGTATGGAAGGTTGAAGTTGTTTTCTTCATGACTCAATCTTACTTTTTCCTTGTATAACTCTCTCTCTCTCTCTCTCTCTCTCTCTCTCTCTCTCTCTCTCTCTCTCTCTCTCTCTCTCTCTCTCTCTCTCTCTCATTTGTGTGTGGTAACTTATTTTGGTTATGTCTTCTAAACTACTCTTGATTGTTTCATAACAAGAGAGAGTTATTTTTATGGAACAATTAGCTAAAAGCACATTGTTTTAATGCTTAGTGCTTATCATGCCTGGCCCAATGAACTGCCCGTGCTAGCAATTTTTCCGAGATGGAATTTGTAAGTGATGAAAGGAGAAAATATATTTAGGAACTTAATTTTGTTTACCCAAGAGACTGGATCTTTTTGTGATGAAATATGGTTCATGACTGAAATGTATTTTATGGAAAAGAAAGTTGTATTTGAAATTTATTCAAGTATTGGTGTTTGGCATTAGTAATGTCTGATGTGTTTGGACTTGTAAATGTATGAATCTTCTTGATGAATAAAAGATATGTGAAATTTGTTACATTTGATGTAATCCCTTTTGAAATTCAATGAGTGGAAATGTTAAGTAATTATCTACTTCTCCGACGGTAACTCTATTTTATGGCTTAAAATATAATGGATAGAGATTAGGGGTACTAGATGTACTACCCTCTCTAGTGAAAATGTAACTTATTAATTTGACATTCTTGCATGGATACTCAATTATTTCACTTTGAATATATTTAAAGCAAATGTTTATAGGTGGATATAACTATGATGATAACTTATAACATGTTATGGGGTTATAAATAATCATTAACCTTGTATAAGAAAAAGGGAAGACAACTTCCATGTAATGAATAATAGATTGTTTTAAGATCTCTTGGAAATAAATCTGAATGTTATCTTTGGTTAGATGATGGTGTGATTTCTCATGAGGATCAACAGAGCTAAGAATCTAGTAACCCTAACAAGGAAATTAGGATTTAGAAGTGCCATGACAACCTTCTCTATAAATGAAGAAACAACTTCCGCCTTCAAGAATTTCAAGTGGTGTGTCAGAGATGGAATTCTCACAAGAATAAATAGAATCATAACTTAATAGATTTCCATGATGTCCAAACTAGCAGGTGTTTCACTCCAAGTTCAAAGTATGTTTTTCTTGATAAGAAAATCAGTTGATTGTGCTTTATATTGGTAGAAATCGATGTTGAGGTAGTAGCTACAGGTGTTCATCATCCTGCCTCATGAATCATAGTTGAGAAGAAAGTTGGAATTCTAGTTTTAAGAAAATTTTCCACTCTCACAAAACCAATTTCAAGGATTTTCTTACAAAGAATTGGGAAAAGAAATCAGAAGCAGGTCATTACAGGTCAACAATGTTTAAGAAAGCTTCGGGGTACAAGTTTCAAGGTTCATATCAGTCTTTAGTTGATAAAAACTACTTCGTGCCCAATGGATGCTTCAAGGAAGTTGGTCAACCGCAACTAGCAGGCAGATGGCCTTGTGAGTCGCAAAAAAAAATTATCCATTTTTCCCTCCCTGGAAAAATGGACAATAGGGATATGACTAGGCTCAGAAACTGAGGAGGAAAAACAATGATGAGATTGGTTACAGGTGGTTTCCAAGGCTTCTGGAGCTTGTTTGGTGAATTCATTAGGGAAAATCATATTTGAGGAATTTTTTCCTCTACCGGGTTTTGACCTCGTGGATTAACTTGAAAAAGATGGACTCCTGGCCCCGTGGGCCCATATCTGGCTGATGCGACAAATAGATAAAAAGGTGAAAAATGAATTTTAGGCACTCCATCACACTCCCTCAACCTCCTGGTTCTTGAAAATTTCTTTAAAATCCAAAATTTCCAAAATCGGCAAAGGGACCTAAGAGGGGGTATCGAGCTATAATTTAGCTCACCAAGTAGCTCAGTGAGCTACTCAATGAGCTAGCCATGGTTTCTATATGGAAAGGGGAGACTCAAGCTCCCTAAGCTTGGCAAGTTGAGGAGATCATGGGAGGTGAGCTACGTGAGTCATGCAAAGGTGAGTCGGCTTGCCAATGTTGAAAGGGGTCGCAAGTTAGTAGCATTAAAGCGGAGATGGCATGAAAGACTCAAATGAGTCACTTAATGGCTCGATGAGTTAGGATAGAACGCCGTCGGTGAGCTCCTCAAGCTCATGGGAGAAGTAATCGAGCCAAGGATTAACTTGGGGGATCAAAATGGTCCACCAAGGAGTCAATACTCAAGACATGGAAGAATAAGTCGCCCCACCAACCGCAGTGAGGCCAAGCATCGAGTTGAGCTCGCAATGCCCAAGAGAAATCGCTAAGGCATGGACATCACCTCAAAAAGTAGAACAATGATAGTGATTTTGAAAGTGAGTGATGTTTATGTGGAGGATGTCGGTTGGCTCGAGAGTCGAGCTCATGGGCGCAGTGTAGAAGGGTTGACTCAGGCTGGTGAAACATAATACCATGGATAGGAGCCGGCACGGCGAGCTATGGGATGAGCTCCTAGAGCTCTTCCATGTAAATTGTATTGGTGGGAAATGTAGAGCATGGGAACTCTCTAGTAATGAAAATGGGGTGGGCTTAAGCCCGAAATGGAGTAGTGAGATTGTGTGCAGGAGCCGAGGGATGAGCTTGGTAGAAAGATAAACACATAGGCAAGGGGAAAATTGGCCATACCATGAAATGGCTCAATGGCCATGGCAGATATAATGGGAACTCAAACTCATCCCATACGAATGGAGAGAAACTCTAAAAAATGGAGGATGTGAGAAGGCCGAGATAGGACCGAGCACCTTGTGAGCTTGACAAGGTGGAAAAAAAAAGGTGAAACCCGGTGATTGGAAAGCCAACTTCTTAGCTTGCATTCTAAGTTCAAGTAGATCTAGTCGAGATGGATGTAATGGCCGTCAAGTTAAATTTAGTTCATTGTGGTGATTCAAAAAAATCTTACTCCACTTAGGCATCATAAGGTAAGAAAATAACCTAGAGTTTGATGCAATACAAATGAAGGACCACCGAGCCAAGGTAACCAAGAGTCACAATATCAAGGACACTTACTAAAATAGTAAGTGGAGGTCGTTAAATACAAGCCAAGTAATGTAGTGTTGAATCTATGCGTAATGAAGAAGGTGAGTTGAGGAGTGAAATTAAGAGCTTTTTTCTTTTCAACGAAATGTGAAGCAAAGTAAAGGTAGGGGAGTTCAATGCAATGAAAAGGTGAGTCAATGGAGTGTATCATGCGGTGATAAAAGGAGTGGTTACTTCATGAGTTAAGAGGATCAAGTTCAATGCAATGAATGAGGTTGTTGTGTAAAAAGTGTTAAACAGGAATCTAGGGGTAACATCTTGTATTGGGAGGTGAGTTAACCAAGTAGAGCTATACCAATCCAATGCAGAGAGATGAAATTCACACGCTTCTATGTAGCGATCTAAATAGCTCTTACTAAAATAGTAAGAGGAATCATATTCAATGCAAAGTGAGTAGAGCTATTTGAAATCGCCGCATTGGAAACTTGGGTTTCGAGTTAAGTGATAGTATATTATGGTGTTTTGATGAGTGAAAAATTATCTCAAAGTGAGCCTATTCAAGCTTAAGCAAGTCAAATGACCGCATTTAATGGGTGATTTGATCGTTAGAAATGAAGAGCAATGATTGGTGAGTTGTTTACTTAGCTTGCCCATCGAACTAAGTAAAGTATATGTCATTCAACAAAGTACATGGTAAGGTTAGGGGTTTGACTAAGCCAATGTTGAGCTATAACCTAAGCTACCCAACGAGTAGGAAAGTGAGTTGGTTTGTGCACTCATGGCAGTAAAGCAAACTCAACTTCCCGCAATGCGAGCAAATGAAGAAATCAATTCATGAAGTGAAATTGAGTTTCTTTACTTCAAAAAAAGTGTGAAGTAAATCAAATGGATAATAGTGTGCAAAAGGGAAGTAATACATTATCAGATCAACGTAATGAAGTGGGGAAGTAGCAATGATGGCCCCCGACTTTCCCGCTGGTCTGTGATTTTCAAAACACCATAAATTTCTTCCCTAAGCTTTGTTTCACACAAAATTGGACTTTGCGTAAAGGTATCGCAGAGTCCTCTACACGAAAAAATATTCACATTTCAGTACCTTTAAATGGAAATGGGTCAAAAATTAAAATTATTATCTAGAACTCTAGGGCATCAGATACCACCGCCACCATTAATGGGGCATGGGATCCAATTTCTTGTCCCATAAGCTACGTAAAGTAGTCATGTGCTATGCAAATGTCCCATGATGTTTTAAATTTAATTTTTCATTTGGTAGGTGATGGATACATGTATCCAAGTTTCTTCTCTCTCCTCTTCCAAATTGCAATAAATTATAAAGATGATACATCAGAAGGGGGTTGGTCATTTTTCTCCCCATGATCCCCTCTTCCGGGGCTTCAAGCCTTCCTCCAAATCACTATAATGTCTTCATGTCTCTTTCTTCTATAATAATGCACTATGTAAATTCTTATGGAGCAATAAAACTATGTATGTGTTGATCTTTCCAGCCTCTCATGGTTTATTGTTTACATCTTACCTCTCATTGTGTTTGCATGATTTGTGTACACTCTTTGTTCATCACAGGGTTTGGGTCTCATTATGTTAATCAAGAATGGTGATTACATGTGTTATGGTCTCAGTGGCACATTTTTTTTTCCTCTACATTGTTCATTTATGTAGTTTGGTTATGTGTTGCATTTCATCCAACCTCCCCAAAGTTCACCCCTTCTACGTTTAGAAGGCTGGGAAGATTGACTACTAGCTCCTTTTCTTGGCATATCACCACTTCTAGTGTAGATTTCATTTTATGCATCTCTCTCCCTATCTCCTTGGCATGTTAGAATAGGTGTAGTTAGTTTCTTTTCTTTCATTAGGATTAGTTGTGGCAAGTAGGATTAGGATAGGATTCGGCCTTCTCCAGAGATTTATCTCAAGCCCGTAACTCCCACAGCTTGAGGGATAGCTCCATGTCACCTTCTTACACCGAATGACCCATTCACACATTGTAAATTAGGGGTTCTATAATTTCGTGATAATAGTGCCTTCGACAAAGTGAATGGATGTTTGGTCAATATATCAAAGTTTACAAGCCTATAATATGGTGAATGCTTAAGAAGTTAAGAGATGTCCTTATGAATCAATGAATGATGGTTATTTTTCCGAGTTGGTGTTTGAATAATGGTTAAACATGTGAGTGAGTTATCAAATCTCATAGAAAGTAAATATTTCTAATGTGAATTTTAGGTCAAGAACCTTATGTTGACAAGGTAAAGTGTGTTTCAATAAAATAGGATTTCTATATAGGTATGTATATGGTTCTTAGATCTTATGAATGTGTCTTCAAGTTTTCGATGCTACAAAGGACTAGAGAATTCCTTTGGAGAATCAAATTGATCAAAGAGTGTCCTAAGGTTTTAAAAAAAATTAGATGATTAAGAGTTATTTTTAGGGTATGAGAGATCTTTGAATATGTTATAAGTTGGGATTATACTTATAATGTTTGAGTGACTAACTTCTTAATAAGGAAGAGTGTTCAAAGGAGAGTCATCATATCTCAATACATTGTGTTAGGATTTTCAAAGGATGTCTAGAAATATTTAAAGATATGTTGTTGCTCCAAATAATTTGGTAGTGTCTACAAGTTGTCTCAAGTACTAAATAAATTTTGAACTAGGTGGGTAAGTGTATTGAAAAATAGATAATGACATCTTGACAAGACATTAAAGGCATGTACATTGTGCTTCAAGCATAAATAGGATCAAAGGCTTCATGACAATATATTGTAACTATGTTTGGTGAGATAAGAATTCTTCAGGGGTTTTTGATCATTCACATGAGTAAGAAGGGTAATTAATTTTCTTAATTCCTCAAGTCATGAAAAATTATTCAAGGTCATCATAAGAAGAGTGAAATTTGTATATCTCATGACTTAAAACAGTAATAAGTCTTTAAAGGTTGAATCCATTAACTATATTGGTCAAAAAGGATAAAAGAGGTTGTTTCTAAGTTTTTAAAAGTTCAAAACAAAGTGATACATGATGTGCTTTAGGACCCAAATGTGAGATTGATATCCCGTGATTGCCTATAAACTCGTATAGTGACAATTACATGAAGACTCTTTATCTAAGCAAAGGTATGCATTATAAAGGTAATCTACATGTCTAAAATAGCATGCTACAAGTAACTTAGTGTATGGAAGGTGTAATCCTTCTCTCAAGAAAGAATAAAGAGTGTAAAGAGGCTTGTTAGGTCCAGTACAAGTGTTAGGGTGGTCTCAAAATGCTACAAAGTGTCAAAAACTAGAAATGTGGCTCTATAAGATTGTGAAGATGAAAGAATGTAAGCACAGAGGTAGAGTATTATGTTTCTTCATAGTGAAAATGAAAGGCTACAGATTTGATAAAGAATTAAAATGCATTAAAGGTGAAAATCATGCTCTCATTCATGCATGCTAGCTAGAAATCTTGACTTACACTTATTCCGAGTTGAAGTTTTTGAGATTGTTGTGGCGGTAGAAATAAATGGTGCCACATTGAATACTGTGAAAAGATGTGAAGATGGTGTACTTCAAGTTATGAAGGTAAGCTCACAAGGTTTTGGTCTAGGTCCTTGAATCCTTTGTTATGATAATATTATGAAAAGGTCATGTTTCTTGAAATTGTCTCAAATATGTTATCAGTGCAAGGCCAGCCTAAGATTTGGTGTTGTGAGTCTTCAAAAGATGTCTTGGAAGCTATGTATCAGTCTAATTGGAGTCTAGTTACAAAGGAAATAAGCATAAGGTTTGTTAAGATGAGTTACAAAGACATTAAAAGTTCAAGATTATAGTTATAGCCTAACCAAGGTCGAAGAATCTATCAGTATGTCCTTTGAAATAAAACCATGGTTTTAAGGTACAAAATGAAGTGCATGTGTCTTATAATGATATTGGATTGTTTTGAGTCGACCTATGAGGACAGGGGGAGAAAAATTTTCTTCCAAGAATATGATAAGGTGATAGAAATTCTACCTAAGCAAGGTTTACCATTTTTGCAAGTTTATTATCTTGTAGAGTGAACTATTTAATCAAGAAAAAAATTGCATACAAAGAAGACAAGATGGTTGAGCAAGTCTTCTAAGACAAGGGCAAAGTTATGAATCTATCCTCGTGACACAATAGCAAGGTAAGTGCACCAATTTTGTGTTTTCTAGTTAGAAGGAGATAGTACAATTCTGTGGCGAGCATTTGGCTATTTTTTGTTATGCCTGTGATGATTCCATTTCTTGAGAAGATGGTCATTTTTGCACTAAAGTTTTCATTCATGGACAAGTAGTCCTAAATCGGTTATGATAAAGTTAGAGGTATATTTGAGTATTGGATAGACCTAGTGAGAGATGAATTGGGTACATGAAGGACAAAATCAAGGTGTATTAGATTAGGGGAGATTTTTTAGGTCCATAGGAGCTTCATGTGTTGTTGAAGGAGTCAAATATATGAGAATTCAGTCCTAGGGGAGATTGTTGGTCAAGTAAGTCAGTTTGAGCATTATTTCCATTGTACATTATCTTGTGTTGTCATTTTTCATGTCTAGGAGTTAGTGTATCCTTTGTTATAGATGGCAAACGGGAGAGAGGCATAAAAACATGGTTTTGTGGTCATATGTGTGTTGGTCATGTTGGTTGCCATCAATATTTCGAATGATCGCTATGCGATCAATGACAGAGGGGGCAATTGTTGTCCATTGTTTGGTTGTGTTGTCATTTATGTTAACCTTGTTGATTTAAAATGGTTTCATGGTGTTTCATGAGTCTCTATGTGATGGTATCCAAAGGTGGTCAAGCATGCAATTTGATTGGTAGTGTCAAGATTTAGTGAGTTCTATGAGGTCCTGGTGCATGGTCTAGTGAGTTAGGTCACTGCATAATCTCTCTTGAGGTGATTGGTTGATATATTGAGGTCATACATGCTCCATATGATGTGTCATGAGTGTTTATGATTCTACATGAAGTCATTATTTTTAGTTCATGGGTTGTCAATATTGTGTCAAGTCATTCCAAGTTTGTTTCTAGCCCTACGGCACATGAAGAATGAGAAGGATATGTGGGATTTGGACCCAATAAGTTTTTTCCAAGCATGGTAGAAGCATGGTGATGGTATAAAGGGAATGTGCTTTGTGATTTTCATGTCAGAAATCAGTTATTTGATGCTTCTATGAGGTCTTTGGGAAGAAAACATTGAGAAACATGTAGTTTGGCACTGGTAAATAAGTTGATTGGATAGTTTCAAAGTTATTTGTGATATATGGTGACTATGGAAAGTTATATAAGGTTTTCATGATGCTTCATGCCAAATTTTAGGTCATTCTCCAGAATAATTTTGGATATATGCAAGTTTTAGCAAAACCGGGTAAATTTCAGTGTGATTTAAAAAAAAACTTGGACCTTCTTATGCTCGTTGTGAATTGTATGCTTTTCATGAGGACATGAGATATTTGGAATATCTTCTTAGGTCAGTTATGAATCTTTCAAAAAAATAATTAGAAGGTTTTATCCTCATGTTTTTATGAACGATCGTTAAGAAGGTAAAATGGTTTGAAACCCTAGCTAAATCCTAGCTCGGAGCAACTTGAATAAAAGTGAGTATACTGATTGTTTTTATTTCTAGTGAAAAAATTATGATTGGATTTTTTAGAGGACTCTTCCATATTTCCATAAAGGTATGATAGAGAATGTGGTGATATGTGGGCCCTACTTGAGTTTTATTGTTTATGAAGATTTCTCGGTTTAAGGAGAATTTGTCCGAATGAGGTAATGTCAAAATTACCATTTATTAAATACCAAGAGTTGTTATAAATTTTCATAAAGGTTTCAGATCATGGTTTTAAGGAAAAGGTACGCAGTGTTCCCTATTTATGAAGACTAGTTTTTGGGGTAGTTTGGAGCAGCTTTGGAGCAAATTGGAGTAGTTTGTAGTAAATTTGACATTTTAGGAGCTACATGGGGAATTAGGACTCCATTCAAGTTTTTTTGTGAATCTGGTTCAGATATATTTCCATTGGTATATCAAAATTGAATATTTGACATGGTATGAATAAATTATGACTCATTCTTTGAGAATCAAGTTTGGAGGATGTTCATTCTAGCGGTAGGTGCAAATGGCTTCATGAGGTAATTTTATGTTTATAATTTGATCAATCTTGGTAAACATTTTTTATGGAGTAAACATAATGTATAATTATGTTACATTATTTGTTTTAGTGTGGAAGTGAGTTTTGGTATGTTGGAGCAAGTTGGGCTAAGTGTCAGTTCTTGAGTCCAAGTAGAGATAAAAAGTAGTTTGCAGAGATGGGCTTGTTTAAAGGCCTTCCACTTGGATTTGGAAGGAGTTATTATATGTTACAAAAATTTAATTCAGATAGAGTTAAAATGAGGTATTTCTTGTCTCATTATTAGGTGTTTTTTTCATTCATTCAGTTCATTTTGTGAAGATATTTGTAGTTGTAATTTCAGGACAGGTTTGTTCTTGCTGAGAGATGGAGTTGTTTAATGCAAATTATAATTGATTGTATGATTTATATCAACTAAAAATTTAAGAGGGGTGAATTTTTAATCTATTGAATTCATTTTGAGGTATTTAAAGTATTATAAAGGGTGTATATCAATTGAGTTTGGAAAACAAATTTTTGGGAAGATTGATTTGGTGAAGATAAACATTGTTGTGGTTTGAACAAGTGGATGTTTCATGAGATCTAACTTGATTAGATTATTTTTAAAGGTCTTACCATTTACATTTAGTGGTCACATGACATATTTTATTTGTTCTTTGGTAGTCGTGAGTTCCAAAGGTGAAATCATGTTGTTGATAGTAGTTGTTTGGTGAAGGTAACGAACTAGTGGGCCCATTAAATGAAATGATTTGATTGATTCATGTTAATTTCGACTATGTATGATTTTTAAATGTTTTTTTTTTAATGTGTGGTTATTTTTAGAGCTTTAATAAAAATATTTTTGGTGTTAGAGGATTTTTCACATTTCTAATGGCAAGGTTTTGAGGTTTTGAGCTTTAATAAAAATCCTCAAATTAGAAATGTGACAACTACAAATGTCCACCACTTTTGCACCCATTTACATCACTCTTTATTGCAACATTGATGTAAGTGATTAAAGTGTGTTGGTACATATTCATATTTTGGTAGCCTTGTCTTGACACCCATATTGAGATGTCTCATTATAGGCGGTTATCCTATCTTTATTTCCATCTATGTCACTACACTACTCGCATTATATTAATACATTTTTTGATACTTACATATTATTTTTCCTAATCTTGATATAAGTGTTCAAATTGTGTTGTTATGTTGCTCACATTGTGTCGAATCCTTGTTATAATTAGACCTTGTTCTTGTTCAAACATTTCCTTGAGTTTTGCAATGTGTTTTAGTTATGTTTCTCGCATTGTGTTAATACCTTTTGATACGAACATCTTGTTTTTCCTAAAAACTTGATTAGAGTATCCAAATTGTATTACTACGTTGTTCACATTTATAGCCTCCATTTTACTAACTTGGACCTTATTTGTATTAAAACTATTTTAATTATACCTTCTATTATTGAAATCACCTCAACTCCTTTTAATATTTAAATCTTGTTTTTCCAAAACCTTGATTTAAATATTGAAATTGTGTTTTCATCTTGAGTGAAATCACCTTTGAGACAATTATAGACATAGGAGTAGGTTATTTTGTGATTGGTTCCTAATTCAAAACTTGTTTGATATTCCTTGGTGACCTTTCATTGTACATTTTCATCTCCTTAGAAAATTCATTGTACCATTTATAGTTATTACATTGTTTGATTATTTTATCTTGATTCTTTGTGACATTTGCAGTTGTCACATTGCTTGATTTTTCCTAGGTTCATTATAGTACTTGTACACATTATTCAAACCTTAGAAAAATATTTCCTCTCATGCCTCATATTAAAAGAATGGGACACATAATATTAGGATAAAATACTTTCATCGACAAATTTAGACCCCTTACTTGAATAATAAAACTTGATTGACCACATGGATAAATTTGAATTAGACGTTGCACACATGGATAAATTTATCTTCCATACCATGGATCAAGTTTTAGTGCAATTTTTAGAATTAGGGGTTATATTTCCACCTACATTTGATCGTACTCTTCTCATAAACAAGGTTCATAAAGAATAATAAGTAGAATGTCCCCCTCACTTTTTTGATGACATATTAAATCATGGACATCCTTCTACTTCTAGTCAAAGAAAGAACAATGAAGAAGACACAGCTCCTAACAAATAAGTGGTTATTACATACCACTCATTCAAACCAATTGGAAAGCTATGGGTGAGAATTAAGATCATGAACAGCCCCATCCATGTGAAACTCAAGAAGAACCCCAAAATGATGAGGTCACTATTCAGCAACAATTACAAGCCATTAGTCATCAATTGGCAAGCTTGGCTTAACATGTCCATAGAATCACAGGTAGAGATGCGAATAATGAGAAACCTAAGGTCAAATATAGAGAGATTTACACTAAAAATTTTGGTGGTGAGACATCAAAGGCTAATTACTTGTATATGCCTACCACACCTTCACGTGGCCAAATTTTTTACCAAGAGTGGTAGTCCATGAAAAATTCCCTCAAGTCTTCAAGAAAATAATGTTGGACACAGTAAGAAATACCAATTTGAATAATTGTGTCCATATCCTTTTGATCAAGTGATGTTACGGAAACCCTTTCCTCTTAGCTTTGAATTCCCTAAATTTGACAAATATAGGGGTAAAGGTGATCCACGTGATCATGTTAAATACTTCTTCATGGATTGCCAAGTAGTTATGTATAATGACAACTACCTTATTTTCTTATTCCCATGAAGTCTTGGAGGCCAAGCACTTGAATGGTTTCTCCATATACCCAAAGGTTTTGTCTTCACATTTTTCAAATTGGTCGAAGATTTTTGCACCACTTTTCATTCAATATGGAAAGTGACATCACTATGTTAGATTTGTGTGACGCTAAACTATGTAACAATGATAACTTTACTGGTTTCCTACAATGATGACAAGGGTTAGCTATTCACTTCCCTTACTTTATTCGGAGAAACAACTTGTTTGTATATTTTTGTAAAACTTACATCCTAAAATTGTCTTTCACTTACACATGCATTACTTTAGAAGAATTCATCAAAAAGGGAAGGCTGGATCGAGAAGGATTTATTAGCTAAAGGGACTTTGAAACCCTTTTCAATAGATAACCATGAGTCCAAACCTGTAGACAAACCCAAATTATTCAACAAGAATAAAAATGTTGGAGGTGATGGAATAACATATTCAAAATGTGTTCAAGCGGTCTAGAATAGTGCTCCTTTGAAACCTTCCAAAGGACTGGTTACACCTAAAATTAAACATCAATTATTCACTCCCCTTACGGATTCTTTGTCATCAATATTGAAACAATTATATGCATTGAACATGGTTAAGTTCCCTGAAACTACATCATTTGCAGATGATGCACCTAAGTTGTCATGGTACAAAGACCGTGAATATTGCGGATATCATTGTGTTAAAGGACAAACCACACATAAATGTTTGAAGTTGAAACACTTCATTCAAGACCTCATAGATAGCGAAGATGTTAAAATGGATTCTCCTGAACCCAAAAACCTCTAATGATAAATGGTAATATATAAAGAGCCATTCCCAAATCATAAACAGGTGGAGAAAAAATTAGATCAAGTTCAGTCATCCCAAAATAAAAACACCAATCATATTGTCATTGAAACCACTAATCCATTTGATTCCCTCATTGGTTGTGTTCATACTCCTATTGAGCATGTGAATATAATTAAGATCAAGACATAAGAGTGTGCCATGGAAACATGATGTGCTCATCTTATTATTCTAGAACCTCCTCTACCTACCCCTCTGGATAGTCATTATGATCTCCTCAATAACTTGAGGAGACTACTACCAAGATTTATATCTTAGATATTCTTAAGATATCCAACGTTCATAAGGAAATCCTTTACAAAACTCTTCAAGGGTTATGAGTTTCAATAGATATTGATCCTTTGCACTTCAAGGCCTTGGTTTCACAAATTGCTTCTTCTAAACATATTACCTTTATCTAGCATGAGATTCAAATGGATGATCATACGCACAATCTACCCTTTGTTAAGAAATTGTATTATTGTGAACACATATTTATAAGTTGGTAAGTAATTTGTTATAAAAAATCACGTAGTTATTTTTTTAATGTGCTGTAAATTGTTAATAACAACTTACGAATATAGTAGAGTTGTTTTAGTTTGCTATCCTATTTTACAGGATTTATTTCTCATATATATGTGGATGTAATTGATAATAAAATATAACAAAATTTTATTGTGTTTACGATGTATAAACTCTAAGACAAATTGAGATTTAGTATCGAGCATGTTACACCTAATTTCTATATAGTTTACTGAATTGGAAGTGGTTGCACTTTACTCCATTGACCCCTGCGGGTGAGATTTATAAATTCATCCTCAGGAGTATGCCATGAAGAATTTTGTATATGAGAACTATTTGTTTTAGTGTTAAAAATTATAAAGATTTGTAATTCATCGAGAATTCTTCTGATGCCATCATTTAAATTGATTTGAATGACCATGGTAGTGGCATGTTAGAATAAGTGTTGAAGGCATTGGGAGAAGAGCACTATTAATTCTCGGAAAAGGCGCTTTCAGCCATATCATTTCAAGGAGGTTCTCTTTTTACCATTTGTTCTCATGCATTGGTAGCACATGTTTTAGATGTTCTTATTTGCATAACGTCTCATATCTTCAAGTATTACCATTCATCGGTGACTCGCATCCTCAAAGAGAATAAATTTTAAACTTGTGTTTTTAAATATGTTTTCTCTCCATTTACATTTTTCCAATGTCAGTTTGGTTATTTTTAGTAAATCTATGTAATGTGTGAATGAGGAATATTGAACGTCATATAGCAGTGGCATTGTTACAAACCTATGTTCCCATACATTTTACTCAGTTCTTAGCGTATTATATTGAGTTCATGAAAAAGTGAGATCGTCATCACATGCAAACCTTAGAACATCAATCTCCTTTACATGTTTAAAGGCTACACGTTATATCCACGGATTTTTAGATCATGCATTAGACAACTATTTCCCTCCACACATAGTTTTCCCCACTACAACTTGTGTATGCACCAATATAGTTTGCATTGTTACACTCCTCCAAATGCATTATCATTTCTCAAGGATCTGTTAATATATAAGGTCAATTTCGTTCAGCCGGAGTCTCATGTACGTTGTGAAGTCAAAGATAAATTTAACGTTTCCCAAATCCAATGTTTTATGCTTACCGACCACATTCTAATCCACTACTAAAAGTTTATTTTATTTTTATTTCCATGTGCATTTGTCTCAACCCGTGAGATCTCCGGTTGATAGCATTTTTTCTTTATCTATTTAAGTCTACGTGCCCCTCTTGGAATATTAAATTTTTAATGTGGTCTAAGTATTTTCTAGGTTATGTGTTGAAAAGAATGTGTATTATTTTGTTTCATATATCATTGTTAAAAAGTCATTGTATTTGAGTATATTTTTATAATAGGGTAATACGGGCATAGTTTCTAGCATTTTCTTTCACTTAAATATAATGTTTAGAGTAATTTTCAAAGTCTATAAAAAACAATTAGATTACGAGACGCATTTTTGTGTTGCACGATGTCCAAGGAAGTAAAATGTTTCACATTACGAGGGGAAGAAAATGAATAAACCCAATGTGGAAACTTATGAACTTCATGTTTGCATTTATTGAGTAAGCAACATGTCTACTAGAGGATGAAGGCAATAGAGGCAAGTGGACAATTAGCATCCTCAAGTTTGTCACTACCTCAAAGGCCTCAAACCGCCTTAGTGACACCTTTTGTTGTGTGTCATGAATAAGAACAGATCAACATCCATGTTTCGTGTAGTATAATGTTTGTTTTTCCCCTATGATAATGATGTGGATATTTGTACCATTGATACTATAGTAAGCGGTTTTTTAATCACAATGAATTGATGATTGATGTGAATTGGTTGATGGGTTTCAATTCATGTACTCACTTGGATAGGTTGATGGGACCCTATTCATGGATGATATAGTTCCCACATTCAAAGTGTTGAGTATGGAGACCATGTGCAGGTGTAGTCAAAAATCATGCAATTTAGACATTAATTTATCCCAGTCTCATACTACTATTTAGAGGGTTTTTAACTAAAGAAAGTACTAATTAGCCCCATCTTTTGCCATCTTGTTTTATTTTATTTTGTCATTACCGACCTCTTGCACCCATATTCCCAGTCATTTTTTGTTATACCGCGTCATTTTATCCTCAATCGGTGCCCAGATTAGTACTAGGGTGCCGTGGACGTCTAGTCCCACCAATGGCACCCCGGTCCTTTTTGCACTTTCTCACCGCTTTTTTCGTTTAACATCTTTATATTTCTTGTGATCGGCCTTTTCGGGTTAATTACAAAAATAGATCAAGATAACCCTATAAATATAAAGTTATGAGACCATAATGAGGTACCTACCATCACTTACTACTATCATTCCATCTAAAGTTGCACCCATCTATTTAATTAGAGATTATCGTTAACCAAAATAAGCTCCCTCTTATTTTGGGTTAACTAGCTTCCTTTTGTGCCTCAGTCAAATTTTTACACATTTTAGGCACTCAAAATTTTCTAGGTATTGCTTCATCAGATAGATAATTATTTCCCCTTTCTAGAAAGGTAAGGAATTCCTCCTAACTCCTTGTATTTTGCAAGTTATGGCTCGGCGGAGTTTGGAGGGAAAATTTGCCAAGGCGGACCCACGGGAAAATTTTTGGCACTTAGCCTTTGGCTAAAAAACTCAAAGGAAACATTCGGCCCAAAAACCGGAAAGGAAATGAAATGACACCACGTGTCAAGGTGGAGTGGCGGGGGGTGGAAGGACTTCAAGTTTTTGGCGTTTGGTCAAAATGCGTCAAAAGTAAAAATAGAAGCACATCCCCATCGAGCAATAAAATGATGCCATGTGTCCAATCAACAGTGGGATTCGGGCATCGAGAGAATTTGGAGAAATTTTCCAAAGTGGTTAAAGGCACAAAGGTAAAAAATGGAACCACATCTCCACAACTAAGCAAAAGATGCTACGTGTCTCAGAGCGGCGGAGGCGCGGAGGATTTTGGGAAAATATCCTAATTTTGTAAAAGGGGCAGAATGTGATTTTTGAAGCCGCGGAGCAACTAGGATGTGCCACGTGTTGTCAGAGGAGTGGGGCATGGAGAATTTTTGGAAAAATTTCCCAATTTTAAAAAAGAGGGAAAAAATCAAGATTTTGCCTGCGCGAGCCCGAATTTGCCCTAATTTTGTCATTTTTTCCTAAATCTTCGAGGGGCAATATTTTTCGATCCAGAGCTCAAATTTTCGCGATCTTTATATCAATGGAAATCTATTGAAATCCTCTACACGATGGATTGTTCAATTTTGATTCTTGATGGAGATTTCACGGGAGAAAAATGGGAAAACATCTCTCACGAGAAAAACACGAAATGGTTCCCAACCACCAAAATTAATGAAGTATGGGCCTCTTTCTCGCTCTGTGAAGCAATGTACTTCAAAGTATGGGATTTTTCATGGAAACCCATCATTTTGTAGGCCAATTAAATGGATCTTGTCGGTGGTTGAAGTTTCAAATCAAATTTTCCTGCGTTTTCTCATTTCTTTCATTCTGTTCAAGTGATAAAAGCCAATTTTGGCTCATTTGTAAAAAGTTGTTCATCATTCTTCTCTGCCTCTCCCTTATTTTCTTCCCCAAGGTTGAAAATGGAGTTTGAACCTCCTCCCTTGCTCTGTAATGGTGTTTTTTCCTCTTACCCATGAAATGATGTTTTGTACAAACTTACGAGCAATAAAAACGTGTTTTGTGATGCATTTGTCCATCCTTGCTCGTTTTTGGTTGTTTTCTTCTTGCCTCTCTTCATTATAGGTATTTTTTCATGTTTGAATGTTCATTGCAGGTTTTGGAGCTATGTTCATGGATTTTTGGAACATTTTTGTGTGAAATCCATCTTTGGTCTGTGATGCACTTGTCCATCCTTCCATTGCTCACCTCTCTTTGTTTCCATGGTAGTTTTGATAGATAATCAACATTTTCCTTCTCTGGTGTATCACCGTTTTAGTGTAGGCTCTATTTTTCCTTGTTTTCTTCCTCTCTCTATCTCCTTGGAAGTTAGATTAGTATTAGATTAGCTTTCTTGCATTGGAATAGCTTGTGGTAGGTATTTTAGGAAGAGGAACCAACCTTCTCTGGAGAGCTTTCCCCATTTGCAAAGGTCCCACACTTTGGGAAAGCTCAATGTTGTGCATTCACACCAAATGACATTGCCTTAGAAAAGTAGATCCATAGGTCATTTTGTGGGTGTTGTGAATTTGCACTAATAGTTTTAGCATGGCCGGTGGGACCTTAGAGGTCTTCACTTCATCTTTTGCAGGTTGGTGTGCTCTTGTGAATATTTCAGCCTTTGGAGGCACTTTCAAACACATCTGGTGACTCCATCTGATCAATAACTCATTCTCTAAGTTACATACATGTTTTCCATCCATTCTCATTCATTCTTCTTTCCATCTTCTTCCATTCCATAAAGTTGTGTAATCATGACTTCATTTCCCTCATGGAATTCACATTTACAACAACAACAGTATAATCCATCTCCAACATGTTTTACAACTCCTTCAAATCAGCATTTTGAACAAATTCAAAATCATCATGCTTACCCATATGAGCAATACCAAAATCAGTTTGGTTATGAAACATATCAAGAGAAAGGGTACGCATGCAATGAGGGTAGTCAAGAAGAAAATGTAGATTTCTTGGAGAAGATCCAAAAGATGGAGATTGGCATGGTGCAATCAAGAGCAACAGCTCAAATGGAGGCTTTCAAAATTGGTTTCAGAGCACCTGTCCATGGGGAGGCCCTTTTCCAAGACACTTCAGCCCTCAGGAGAAGTTGGACTTCATGATTGAGATGTTGCCCCAACTTGCACAATGGACAGTAGAGATAGAGGCCTATAAACTTGGTGTCAGGAAGCCTTGTCAATGGGTAGATCCTACACCATCATCTGGTAATTTTCTCTCTACTCCTCAAGCAGCACCATCTCAATTTGGGCTTCAATTTCCAAGCTTCCCATTGAATGTTGCCCCAAGTGTTGATTTCATTTCTCCATTCCCTAGTATTCCACCCCATCTCAATTCTTCTTTCCTTTTCCTTTCCAAACAATCATCCCCTCCAAAGAAACAAGAGTTTATACCTCCTCTACCACCACAAAAAATTGCAAAATCAATTGACTTACAACCCACCCCTCCTCTTGCATTCCCAAATCCATGTTAGGAAGATAAAAATCAGAATTCCAGTCGAAGGACAGCAAAAAAGAGGATCCCAACAGAGAATAAATAATGAATAAATTTGACGAGTTGGGCTGCCAAATTTTGGATAATAAAGACCCCCTTGATGGTTAAGCCTACGAGGAGGTAAAGGGTGAAGAACAATTGGTGGCCAAGGCTGATTTTGTTACAACAGAAGAAGAAGATCAGAAATCACTTTGCTCGAGAATGTAGTGTCCATGTTGGCACTCTACTTGAAGGAAATTCTGATCTAATTCAAGTTACACAATCAGCCATGGAAGACGAAATCTCTAAAAGATATTGCAGCCCCAACTTGTCCTCTAGAGCAGCAGATTGAAGAGTTTTATTTGTCAAACTTCATGCTAGAGGAAGAGGTCATTCAAGAGAAAGATTGTCTTCAAACAATAGAGGAAGGAGAAGCTACTCCAAATCCAAAAGAATAGGAGTACATTCCAGTTGTGGAGGAGGAAAATGCAGGTCCAAGGGCTTTGAACTCAAAACATGCTATAGAAAAACCTTTAGTTCTTCCTTCTACTTCATTCTCTTCAAGCTCCAATGTTGAAGAAGAGTTTGATATTTCAAACTTCATCTTTGAGAATGAAGATACCCATGGTGAGTAAGTTACAAATCAAGAGAATGCCATTGAAGAGGTTGAACGTTTGCAGCGGGAAAATAATGAGGTAGTTTATCTATTAGATTTGGAGGACTGTTTTGATACCGGTTGAAATCACATTGTTTTCTCCTTCATCATCCATCTTCCAAACACAAGAACCTACTACCATGAAGGAGAGCATTCATTTGTAGCAGCCTACATTTTATAGCAGCCTTTTGGAGCCAAGATTGGAAGATTTTAATCTTCCATGTTCTTCACTGGAAGAGGAAGGAAAACAACAGAAAAGTTTCACCTTTGCTTCACACCATCCATTCAAGAAGGCCTACAAGAAGAATCCATTCTTGGAGTTAAATTTCAAAGCAATGGGCACATTCAAAGGACCATAGCTTTCCCAATTAGGTATTTGGCTTCATTGGGGCCAAAGGAGAATTCAAAATCAGTCATGCCTTCTTCTAAGCATGAGGATGATATGCAAAGCACCAAGGATCAGCTTCCATACCTCTTCAATCCAAATGCGAGAACAACTAAAAGAGGTATCTAATTTTCTTTTTAGCTGACACCTTGCTAATTTGGGTAGAAGACAAACTTTTTGTTGATTTTCCACTCATCCAAGTAGCCATACTTAGCTCCAAATCAATTGCATGGCTGCCAATTTTGAAGAAGGAAGTTATTTTGCACAACCAGGTTGTAGGTTTTGTTTAGCTTATCTTTGCTTCCAGTTAGAGTAGTGTAGATAGCTTTGCTTTCAATAGAAGAAGTGCTTGTGCACACTCTACATACCCCACTTGGGGTATGTATGGTTTCTAATTTTGTACATATTTATTTGGTGTTGTTTTGGTTACTCTTGCAGATCCATTTTAGTGGCTTTTGGTGAAGATCAACTCTAAGTTTTAATGGCTTTCCAAGAGGCTTAAAAGGGAAGTTTTCAAGTGAAGATCAGTTATCATGATATCATTCAAGACTCCATGCCCAATGGATGCTTCAAAATAGTTGGTCTTTTCATCTAGCAGGTAGATGACCCCTGAGTTGCCAAATTGTTAACCAAAATAAGCTCCCTCTTATTTTGGGTTAACTAGCTTCCTTTTTGTGCCTTAGTCAAATGTTTACACATTTAAGGCACTCAAAATTTTCTAGGTATTGCTTCATCAGATAGAGAATTCTTTCCCCTTTCCATAAAGGTAAGGAATTCATTAACTTTTATTTTTGCAATTTATAGCTCGGCGGAGTTTGGAGGGAAAATTTTCCAAGGCGGACCCATGGGAAAATTTTTGGCACTTATCCTTTTGGCTAAGAAACTCAAAGGGAAACATTTGGCCCAAAAACCCGCAAGGAAATGAAATGATGCCACGTGTTAGGGAAGAGCAGAGGGGTGGAAGGACTTCAATTTTTTGGCATTTGGTCAAAATGCGTTAAAGGCAAAAATAGAAGTGCATCCCCGCCGAGCAATAAAATGATCCCACGTGTCCAAATCGGCCGGTGGGAGTCAGGCGTCGGAGAATTTGGAGAAATTTTCCAAAGTGGTTAAAGGCGCAAAGCTAAAAGATGGAACCACATCTCTCGTAACTAAGCAAAAATATGCCACGTGTCTCGAGCAACGGAGGCGCAGAGGATTTTGGGAAAATTTCCCAATTTTGTAAAAGTGGAAAAATGTGATTTTGAAGTTGCGGAGCAACCAGGATGTGCCACATGTCATCGGAGGAGTGAGGCATGGATATTTTTGGGAAATTTTCCCAATTTGAAAAAAGAGGGAAAAAATCATGATTTTGCCCCGCGAGCCCGAATTTTGCCCTAATTTTGTCATTTTTGCCCTAAATCTTCAAGGGGTCATATCTTTCAATCCAGAGCTCATATTTTTCATGATCTTTATATCAATGGAAATTTGTTGAAATCCTCTACACAATGGACAGTTAAATTTTGATTTTTGATGGAGATTTGTGGGAGAAAAATGGGAAAACGTCTTTGGCATGTAAAAAACGTAGAAATGGTTCCCAACCACCAAAATTAATGAAGTATGGGCCTCTTTCTCGCTCTGCAAAGCAATGTACTTCAAAGTATGGTCTTTTTCATGGAAACCCATCATTTTACAGGCCAATTAAATGGATCTTGTTGGTGGTTGAAGTTTCAAATCAAATTTTCCCATGTTTTCTCATTTCTTTCATTCTATTCAAGCGATAAAATCCAAATTTGGCTCATTTGTAAAAAAGTTGTTCATCATTCTTCTCTGCCTCTCCCTTCTTTTCTTCCCTGGGTTGAAAATGGAGTTTGAACCTCCTCCCTTGCTTTGTAATGGCGTTTTTACCTCTTACCCATGAAATGATGTTTTGTGCAAACTTTTAGAGTAATAAAAACATGTTTTGTGATGCATTTGTCCATCCTTGCTCATTTTTTGGTTGTTTTCTTCTTGCCTCTCTTCATTGCAGGTATTTGTGCATGTTTGGATGTTCATTACAGGTTTTAGAGTTGTGTTCATGGAGTTTTGGAACATTTTTTGTGTGAAATCCATCTTTGGTCTATGATGCACTTGTCCATCCTTCCATTGCTCACCTCTCTTTGTTTCCATGGCAGTTTTGATAGATAATCAACATTTTCCTTCTCTAGTGTATCATTGTTTTAGTGTAGGCTCTATTTTTCCTTGTTTTCTTCCTCTCCCTATCTCCTTGGAAGTTAGATTAGGATTAGATTAGCTTTCTTGCATTGGAATAGCTTGTGGTAGGTAGTTTAGGAAGAGGAACCAACCTTCTCTGGAGAGCTTTCCCCATTTGCAAAGGTCCCACACTTTGGGAAATCTCAATGTTGTGTATTCACACCAAATGACATTTCCTTAGAAAAGTAGATCCATAGGTCATTTTGGGGGTGCTGTGAATTTTCACTAACAATTACTTGCATCCACATAGCTCCATCATCAAGGCACAAGGCTAGGACATCTACATCACACTTCATAGGTGGAGGGATTTTATTCTATTCCATGTACATATACTATTACATTTTCTACATTTAGCTAATTCTCACTACTTCACAAAGTGTGAGTGGCACAAGAGAACCTATGGCACATTATGCACACACTCACAAGAACTACATTTGGGTCCAAAATGTAGTGCAATGCTCAATTAGTAAGCCCACTATTATGGAAACCGAGGTCATGTTAACCCCTTCATATGCATTTTTATTTTTAGGGTTTGATGCTTGTTTTAGGGTTTTTCATGTCTTTCTTTCATCTTGGATTATTGGTGACATCGAAGGAGCATGGAGAATCTGATATGACACGCATTGAAGGTTACAAATCACCTTCCACCCTTACAAATATCCATTTTACAGATTTTACATAGACCAAGGTGCCTAGATTATAGACCGTGGTGCTCGTAGGTGCCCTGGGCAGTCCTCCTCCAGTGCTCCCCAGCTAGGATCCTCTAGATCCACCCTTTTTGGGACTTTTACACAGTCATTCCTACTTCCTTATTTTCCAATCACACCTACAATGCATTCATGTCATTTTGTCAAATCAAATGAGTTCTTTCCTCTTCCTTCTTACACATTAGGGTTAGTATTTCATTTTTCATAGTTGTTCATATCATTTACATACCTTCTTGACTACATTTAGTTACATTTATTATAATTGTTCATATCTTAGATTAACTATCCCCATACTACATTAGTTAGTTAATTTTAGTTAATCATTTTGGTGAACCCGATGGCTTCAACACTTCCTTTTTGATCATGTCATCTCCTTATCAAGCTATGGCCTAGTCTTCTTATCCTACCTATGCACCCACTAAGGTCTGAGGCATAGTTACTATCATTTTTTATTTCATGTGTGTGCATACCCAACATCCTCCTCGCTTTGTCACACTTAGGGTTAATTCATCCATTAATGTAGTTTCTACATGTCATACTCTTCTAAATCCATCTATAGCTCTACCCATGTCTATTCCACCACCCATTACTCTTACAACTCCTCTTACAACCTCTAAGGGCTCTGACATCATTGAACAACTTAAAATCACACCTGCTGAGATCTCTCTTTATGATTTACTCTATAATCAACTTGAGCTTTTTCATAACACACTAGAATATTCCTTTTGTGTCATTCACATTAAAAGAAATGATTTTGTAGTGGCATTTTCACATCTTATACATCCTCTTCATAACCTACCCCATGTTATATCTCTCATTGATGAGGATAGGTCACCTTTTTCTAAAAGCAATCAATGTGCTCCTTTACTTATTACAGTTGTTATTAGCCCTACTTATATCAAAAGAGTCCTCGTTTATAATGGATCAGCCAAAAATTTATGTGCTCACTATATTTTACAGCAATTAGGAATCAGCGATGATTTAATTTCTAATAATTCTACCCTCATTTAAGGTTATGACTCTACCACTCACTCACATATAGGGACTATCTCATTACATATTATTGTTGTCCCTAAGATTGTTCTCATTGAATTCTATATTATCAATGCCTCCTTTTAGTTTAATATATTATTAGGAATGCCTTGGATTCATGCTATGCACGATGTTCCATCCACTTTCACCAATGTGTCAAGTTCTTGCATGATGGCTATGAACATACCATCACTATTGATCTCGAGCCATTCAAATATTGTCACATAGATCCTATTACTTCTATGCCCATACCACCTTCATAATGCATCCCATATAATAACCTTAGTACATATGACATTACTGATTCTAGCACTTCACAAACCCCTACTACTACTATCGTTGCTCCCACTATCTCTACTCACACTACGGCCATTATTTCAGCTATAGTATTCATCCTGTAAGTGCTTTGCATTTCCACCAGCCAGTGGAGCCTTCTACTCCTCCGACTACAAGGCCGCCTACTAACATACTTGATAGTGAAACACAACAACATGATGCTCACACCGATGATTCTAAGGATTCTGATTACAATTTGACGTTATAGAACTTAATAATGAATCATTAGGGAAACTCAATTTTACTCCTCTTGGTGTTGACGATTCCTATTTTGAAGAAACATTTGTGGTCGATGGTCCAAATGAGTATATATTAAATGCCCCTCCATCTACTAATTCTATAGTATTCTATCAAATATATTTCCATAGTGTCGACGTTATTTCATCTTCTCCTCCATGGGTCGTAGCTCCACTACCTCCTTTTCCATGCACATTATTCATCAATAGGTCATTTTGGAAACACATCCCCATCAACTCTACATTCTTAGAAAATATTTGTACACGTGACAGTCTAGGTAGGTTTGGCATTACCATCAATGAAATTTTACCACCTCTTTATTTACCACATCTCTATCATGGCCATTTTAACACTATGACATCTTATGGATTGCATGTATTTCATTTAACTTTCTTTGTTGCACGCACCCCTTGTGACTCTCCACTAACACTTTGATAGTTCGGATTGATTACATTAGTGGTAAAATCAATGCTCACCACTCTTTACTAAATTTTCCTATGTCTTTTGGTTGTATCTCTATTCATAATTATTTTTCTCATGTTTACGTTCCAAAAATCTCTCGTTGGCATGCTCATGGTTTCCCACCAATCTCCTTTACTAAAAAATAATATTCAATGAACTTGTACACACTCCACTGTAATGGGTCCCTATATGACTCTCCCCATGCAATAGCTTGTCAATTTTCCAACACTACTCTAGTAGGTTTCAATCGGGATAATGAATATCTTCTTGATAGTGGCCCATAGTCATATTTTCTATCATACATTTGGGGGGGCATTGTATCTATTCTCCCCCAATCACTTTCACATCTATCGAATTTACATTTTCATGTAGGAATTTTTCATCACATGTTTTAGCATCATCATTACCTAATGACACACTCTTGTGCTTTGGTTCACACTTGACTACTTAGGACTTACTACGCATGAACCCCACACACTGCACTATAGGCATTACACATTGTGTTTCACCACATATCATGCGTCATACACCATAAATTCCACATTTAGTCTATAACATTTTGACATTTATACATCATAATAGTCACCATTATATCTATAACATTGTTTATGCGTCTAACATCCTATACTACTTATCTTACATACTACGTTATTCGTTTATCTACATACCATTCATTTTACACCATGCACTTTCACACATATTCTACATACTATACTATTCTTCATCCCATATGAGTCTAGTATAACATCATCTTAAATACTACATTAATAGTCCATCTATATACATTCCATTTTACACCTCTGGAATTTACATTCTACATATCGCGTAGTCACACATTATATTCACCTTGCATTTTACACGTTCTACACATCTTACATTTGCATTCTACACATAGCATATTTACACATTCTCTTTATCATATGGTCATCCATTATCATCACCTATAGAATTGTCTTCTACATGCTACACTCATCACCTAATGACGTACTTTAGTTATTCGATCCATAATCGATTATCGAGGTGTACAAATCAAATGGTCCTTACTCATCACACAGGTGACAATCTTAGGCTAGTGACATACGCTTTAGGCTAAATTGTCACGTATTCTATCATTGTGTAGTGGTATACACCTTATGTTACATCACCACTCTCTCCTTTTATCTTCTAGTGATATACACTTAGGGATAAATCATCACTCATCCTTTCATCTTATGGTGATATACGCTTAGGCTAAATCATCACTTATACGTTCATCGTGTTGTAGTCACCTTTCCTTACTCCCTTTAACCCCAAGCACCCCATTATATCACCCAACATCATCTTAGCACTCACTCAAGGCACACATAGATGTCAAGGCCCACTTTTATGTGAGCCTTGTAAGAATGTTCGCCATTAATGGAGGAATATGTGTAGACACAGAAATACATGCATTCATTCTAGCACAGTAAAGACACTAGATCTAAGCATAGATGCACCATGAAAAGAATATAAGCATTATAACAACACAAAGGAATCAGATCTAAACCATGAGAAAAATGAAGAGCACAAGGGTTTGGACCCATAAACACATATATAAATAACAACCCATCATATATTGATTAACAAATGTTTATAATAGCCAGATTACATCAAAAGGGTCATAACAGACTAAATACATCATGAAATAAAATCATAGCCCTACAAGATGACTCTGCTCAAAGGGTTCTATCCATGCTCTCTCCTATACACCTAGAATACCTTATGCCTCGCATCACAAATCCTCTTCCTCTCACATCATCTCTCATTTCCTCACAACCCTTCACATCCCCATACACACCTTCACCTCTACTTATCCTTACAATCACATAGACTTTTTTTGGATCTAAACACATCCTTAAATAGAATCAAGATCTCTCCTCCACCACCTCAACTTCACTCATGAGCATGCCACATGCCAGATGGAAGCATGTGTCTCTATAATTGGGTGTCTATGCCAGCTCAAAAAAACCCTAATTAGCCTCCACTAACCGTAATGATTACATCCTAGAATATTCCTTTCCTGGAATATTCTTTCCTTGAGTTGTAAGACTCCAAGTTCTAACCTTATCCACTCATCACGCCTACTCACATCTCCACATGTTGTCCATGTAATACCATATCCCAAAATGTGGCCAAGTCTCAAACCCTTATTTTCTTCCTCGTGCTCCAGCCCCAACTCAAACCCTTCATTCCAAAATCGATAACCACTCAACCTACTCACGCATGCATTGTTACCCTACACATTTTTCATCAAGCACCTTCTTCCTGTACTACCTTCCATGCACATTGATATTCTACTTCTATACTTATCCATATTTATGGGCTCAACATGTGTCATGATATACACTTAGGCTATAGGGTTCATGCACACACCATTGCTAGGTCACATATCATCACTACACTTACACATCCCTCACATTACATTAGACACAAAACACACTTCGACCATTTCCCGATGACGCACTCTCGCATTACTTCATTGTTGATTTTTGAGGGGGGAAAATAAATGAACCTCATTGTATACATTTCTATTCACTTAGGGGGCACGTGGTTCCCATCACTCCATTTTTCATTTCATTCCATCCATTCATAGCATACTTGTATATTATGGTTTATTGTACTCTTATTTACTTGTGTTTGTTCATGGTCACTCTATTACACATGCTAGTTATCTTACTTATATGTCATATATATATATATATCATCCACACATGTGCATTCACACTTTTTTCTAGTTTTGATCATAGATATAGGTCTCTTACATGCAGCATGGATGCTCACCTTCTACCATTCCTACACTAGTTGTTGGGGGCATCCACATTCGTCTCTCATAGGTGTTATTGTTTCATTTTATAATTATCACCTTACATTACTTGTTTATACATGCTTTGACATACTAGTTATCTTTCTAACATGATAATGGGTGTGTCATATGTATCATTTGTTATGCAAGGATATTTGTTTCCATACTTGTTTGTTACATTTTCTGTTATTATTTGCTATTGTATGTGGGCCTTACCCTTTGTTTGGTGTGCACACTTGTTTTCTTGTTTGCGTACATGATGGCCTTGCATTTCATGTGACATCGTGAGTAATGTCCCATGTTTACAACCCACTTTGTGTGGCTTACTTTTTCTTTTTGTGTGTTTACATTACTACTTTGTTTAGTAGCTTACATTGTCTGTGTAGATTACACATGTTTTTCATATGCATGCATGTTTGTTCACACTTGTCTTTGGCTAGCCTTATTTTTTGTGCATGCCTTGGTTTTTACCAAGAAATTTTTAGGGTTACAACATACATGTGGTTGGTCCTCTTTTGGGCCTGAATTTCTCCTATCAAGAATGCGCGCATACATCCCCAAAGAGGGGGTCATCATTTGGGGTTTTTATACTAACACAAAGATTTTACATCGGTTCGATTTGGCTATATACAACAAGTGGGTTTAGACCAGTCTATGGACCCCATACACAATGGTTTTTACAGGACATGGTGTCCTTAGCATTCTAGGAAGCAATTACATTATTGGACGTTATAATGGGTGTGCCTCTCTACACTACTTCGGCGCTGGCATCGAATCACCCCAAAAATTAGGATGATCCAGAGATCTCTTCACACACAGCCTTCGGTGGAAGTAGTTAGAGCCTGGAGGAAACATAGCATTTCCTCCCTATAATTCTTCAGCCTATAGTGTGAGATCACCCAAAAAAATTGTAGTACAGGATATCCTTCTACACTCTTTTTCTTGTATGGATCAGGTGCACATGTTTTATTTACATTTGCATATTTTACATTTACAAGATTTTATATACATACATTATTTACATTACGTTTTTACACTTACATACATATATATTTCAATACTTGATCATTTTCTCCTTACAGTATGGTCATATGAGAAACAAACAGTCAAATGGGAGCAACAACAACAACATCGTCAACAAAACTTCACGACAACACATGCTTTACTAACAATGTAGGTACATTACACACCGCAATGTGCACTACACATGCGTTCCGCCCTAGGTTCACTCTCATCAAATTTTCTTTGCAAATTTTTCATCTTTAGTTTCCACACTCCTTCATATTTTTGTCATTCCACACTTTGTATAGTCCTTTAGCATGCCTTCTTCATCACTCTACATCGATCGTGTACACATATCTATATACTTTATTTTACCAGGATTTCCACTCACCAACATTAATTGGAGGGAAAATGTAGTCACAAAATCATGCACTTTAGAAATTTATTTATCCTAGTCTCATATTACTTGTTAGAGGGTTCTTGAGTGAAGAAATTACTAAATAACCCTCGTCTTTTGGCCATCTTTTTTATTTTATTTCATCATTACCGACCTCTTGCACCCATATGCCCAAATCATATTATGTTATCCTATGTCATTTTAGCCTCGACTATGGCACCTATATTAGTATTGGGGCACCCGTGGGTGCCTTGATCCCACCAGAGGTGCCTCGGTCCTTTTTGCACTTTCTCGCCACTTTTGGGACTCTTTCTAGTCGTTTGACATATTTATCTTTCTTTTGTTTGGCTTTTTTGGGGTTAATTATGAAATTAGATCAAGAAAACCCTATAAATATAAAGTTATGAGACCATAATGAGGGACCTAGCATCACTTACTACTATCACTCCATCTAGGGTTACATCCATCTATTGCATTAGAGATCACGTGCATCCAATTAGCTCCATCATCAAGGCATGAGGCTAGGACATATGCATCACACTTCATAGGGGTAGGGATTCTATTTTATTCCATGTAGACATAGTATTAGATTTTCTACATTTATATATTGCTCGTTACTTAACAAAGTATGACTCGCACAAGAGAACCTAGGGTACATTATGCACACACTCACCAAAACTACATTTGGGTTGGAAATGTAGTGAAGCACTCAGCTAGTAAGCCCATTTTTGTGGCAACCGAGGTCACTCGACCCTTCATACGAATTTTTATTTTTTAGGGTTTTATGATTGCTTTGGGGTCTTTCAAGTCTTTCTTTCATCTTGGATTATTGGCAACATCTGAAGGATGATGATGAATCTGATACGACACATAGTGAAGGTTCTAGATCACCTTCCAACCTTGAAGAGATTAGTTTCAAAGATTTTGCATAGACCAGGTGCCCAAATTACAGATTAGAATGCCCGCAAATGCCCCATCCTCCTTCAGCACTCTGGTTTAGCTAGATCCTCCAAATCCACCCTTTTTGGTACTTCGCATAGTCATTCTTGCTTCCTGATTTTCTAGTCACACCTGCGACACATTCCCATCACTTCATCAAATCAACTAATTTCTTTCCTCTTCCTTCTTACACATTAGGGTAAGAATTTCATTTTACAATGTTGTTTAGATCATTTACATACCTTCTTGACTACATTTAGTTACATTTATTATAGTTGTTCATATCTTATATTAATTATCCCCATTCTACATTAGTTAGTTAAAGTTAGTTAATCAACAGGCTATGAAGTGGCATGTTGCTTGATTGAATATGTTGTTTTTTCTCCCATGTTCACACTAAGGGGTAATTTTAGGAAATTGTATTAGTTTAAACACATATTTATAATTTGGTAAGTGATTTGTTATAACAAATCATGTAGTTATTTTGTTAAATGTATTGTAAGTTGTTAGAAACAACTTACGAATATAGTAGAGTTTTTAGTGTCTTATCCTATTTTATAGGATCTATTTCTCCTATATATGTGGATGTAATTGATAATAAAATATAACAAAATTTTATTTGTTTTACAATGTGTAAACTCGAGCCAAATTGAGACCCTTGTACATTGAATTTATTGTTACTCATAAGAAGATAAAAAGGGTGCTTGTGGACAATGGATCTTTCCTAAAAATTCGTACTTTGAATCTCATCGAGATAGTTGGGATGCACTGACACATAATTGGAGCTTAATGTCATCACCATTAAGGCTTATGATAATACTAAGCAACAGTCAGTCGGCACAATAAATTTTCCTATGGAAGTTTGGCCCACTATTCATGATATCTAGTTTCATGACCTGGACTTAGATCTACCCTACAATATACTCCTCGGTTTCCCATGGATTCATGCCATGCACATCGTTCCCTTAACTTTCCATCAATGTATCAAACTTTACCATGAAGGAAAAAATCTTAACATTCTTTGGGACCCCCAACCCTTTTCACATTGCAGAGCATTATTAGGTTATTTCCCCACTGAATATGAATGTCCTTCAACCGAAATAGTTGTGAGATTCAATTTGAGGCTCTCACCTCCCGTGTTGATCCTGATACATTGTTCTCCCGTAAAACTGGTGTTTCTACTTCTATATCTCCCTTTGCTACATGGGAGATGAAATTCTTACTACCAGCTATAGATAATGTAACCTCTAAAAAGCCCTCCTAATTTCCAATCTTCCCCTATCACCCAAGACGTGTGGTGGACCTAGTTATCAACGTAACAATCCCGACAACACTTTGGAATATTACCACCTTCGTTCCTATTTTCCTTTCTGAGGAAAATAAAATTCTTCACACTTCTACATCCCGGTCTCCTGATGATACGATGGCTTCCTCCTATCAAGATCTTAAATATGTCATCCCTAACAAGATGATGTATGACATGGGTTCCCAAGGATATGGATGTGGCATATATGAACAAGTTGTGTGAGAACATATTCGACACCACATAACAATATGGAAACATACGGTATTAGTATTCAACCGTATAGGTCCCATCCTTCATAGGTCAAAGCCACCTCTTTTGAACATGAGGATAGTTCTTCTAGTTATGATAGAGAAATAGCATCCCTATGTAGTCTTTACGAAGACATTTCCTCAACAAACTTGTTTCTGACATAGATATTTTTACCTTATCCCCTTTCACTCCATAATTGAATCTTTTTAGCCATTTCTTATAAATTGGGACCAACAACATCACATACGAACTGATTTCTTTTAGAATGATGAAGCAATTGGTGAATTGGTCTATGTGATGACATTCCTACCAAAGACCACAAAAAGGGATTCTCTATTAACCTTGATGCATACGCATATTTTGGGGAGGAGGATGAGTTTTTGGTTACTAAAATCAAAAATAAAATGAGGGGAAAATATATTCCAAAAAGCCTCGATAAAAGAAGAAATCCAAGTCCCATAGTGAAAACCTCTTTGAGGCACTATCGAAAAACAAATTGAAAAATCAAAGGATATAAAAGTGACTATTCTAAGGGTGAAAATCTCGTTGAGACGCCCTTAGAGCAAGATCTCAATCTCCCCCTGATCCTACACGTATGGAGGATGAATCCAAATTACTTGTGGAGGAGACTATTGATGTTAACATTAGAATAGAAGATGAGCCTAAAATGGTTAAGTTGGGAGATTCTCTTCAATGCAAGAACAAAAAAATTGTTATGCTTCTTCAGCAATTCTTAGATATATTTGTTTGGTCCTATGTAGACATGTTAGGCTTGGATCCTTCTTTAGTAGTGCATAACTTATTTTTGCATGAATCAACAAAGCCGATTAAGAAAAAACTTTGTAAGATGCATCCTCGTGTAGCTCTTTTGGTCAAAGAAGAGCTTGAAAAAATATTGGTAGTAGGATACATCAATCCTATAGACTACTCAGAATGGATTTATAACGTAGTGCCTATTTAGAAAAAACCTATTGGTATCATAATTTACACATATTTTAAGGACATCAATAAAGCATGTCCAAAAGATGACTTTCCTCTTCCAAACATTGACATGATTTTCAATTCAACTATAGGCTACAAAATGTTATCCCTCATGGATGGATTTTTGGGCTATAATCAGATAAAAATTGTGGAAGAGGACAAACACAAAATTACCTTTACTACCCCTTGGGGTACATTTTTTTACCAAGTCATGCCTTTTGGCCTCAATAATGCAGGAGCAACTTATCAAAGAGCAATGATTGTCATCTTCCATGACATGTTGAATGATATTATGGAAGATTATGTTGATGATATCTTGGGTAAGTCTAAGAATAGAGTAGAACATCTAGAAATACTATGGCATATATTTCAATGTCTAAGAGATTATAAGGTCGAATCAACCCAAAGAAGTGTGTCTTTGGTGTGCTTTCAGGAATCTACTAGGCTTCATTGTTTCTAGAAGAGGAATTGAAGTGGACCCAACAAAGGTTATAGCTATTATAGAAATGCCTCCTCCCAAAAAACCTCAAACAATTACGTAGTTTACAAGGTAAAATCTAATCCATCCATAAATTTATTTCCCAACTTGCAGATAAATTTCATTCATTCACCCGTATTCTCAAGAAAGATGTTTTTTTTAATTTTAACTAGGGTCCTAAATGCCACAAGTGTTTTCCTTGCTTAAGGAGTATTTGGCTAACCCACATATTATTATGTCACCTACCCTAGGCAAACCCCTCTTGATATATGTATCTCAACTAATCAATTTTCTCTTGGCACACTTCTAGCTCAATATGATCTCAATCATCAAAAGAGAAATTCATTTATTACCTTATCCATATAATGATCTCTTATGAGCTCAATTATCCACAAATTGAAAAATCATACTTGTTCGTTGTTTTTACCTTTCAAAACTTCATCACTATCTTCTAAGTAACAAAACCAAGCCTATATCTAGAGTTCACCCACTCAATTACATGTTATCTAAACCTACACTTACTGGGATTATGGCCGGTTAGATCATCTTGCTTGGTGAATTTTATATTAAGTATGTCAACCAAAAACTAGTCAAAGGAAAAGTTCTCATGGATCAACTAGTTGAAGCTCCTTTTCTAGGAACATAACCATTGAGTCTGGAGCTTCCAGACACTTCTATGTTATATATTGAGGAATCTATCACATGGAAGATATACTTTGATGGGTCATTTACCTTTAATGAATTAGGAGCGGGATTTGTTCTTATCATTCCTACATGTGATTTGATTCCACATGCTTTTATACTTGGTTTCCCATGTACCAACAATATAGTTGAGTATGAAGCCCTCATAGTAGGATTGAAAAAATTTATACGGTGGGATATCAGACAAGTCAATGTTATAGGTGACTCCTAATTGATCATCAAATAAGTGAATGATGAGTATAAGGTCAAGGATGAGAAGCTCATCCCTTAAAAAAATGGTAGATACTTTAAAATAATTCTTTGTGCAAATCACCTTTCAAAAGATACCAAGAGCACAAAACCATTCGGTGGATGTCATGGCTACAATTGGATCTTTTCTACACATTCCACCAAGTAACAATGACATGTCATTATTTATGGAACATTTGATAGTACCTACATATGACATGCCAAAATCTTTCTTGGTATGTGAAGTTGTTGGTCCCCTTTCCCCACTGGTACCTTGATATATTTAATTACTTACATGATGGAACCTTCCCTCCCAACATCACCCATTCCAAAATCATAACCTCATCCAACGCATATCCCATTATACCCTATTTGGGGGCACTCTCTATCTTTGAGCCTACAATGATAATTTGTTACGTTGTCTAAAATCAAAAGATCTTGTACTAGTGATCAAAGAGGTGCACAAAGGCATATGTGGGGCCCATATAAGTGGAATGGTTCTTTCCAAGAAAATTTTGAGAGTAGGTTACTACTAGCCTACTATGGAAGTATATTGTTGTCAGTATGTGAAGAAATTTTTTCTATGTTGGAAATATGACAACCTAGTATATGCTCCATCACAATATTTACAACCTATCACGACACCATGGTTGTTTTCAAAATGGGGACTTGATCTAATAGGGAAGATCACACTAACTTCCTCTAATTTCCACAATCACATTATAACTTCCACCGAGTGTTTTAGAAAATAGGTAGAGGTTGTTCCTCTTACTTATGTTACTGTGTGTAGAATTCCAAATTTATCATGAATCGCATCATCTGTCATTACAAAATTCCCTCTACCATTTTATCTGACAATGGTAAATCTTTCAAGAAAAAATAAGTGAAGTAAATGTGCCAACTCTTCCAAATCCACAAAAAATGGTCTACTCCCTATTACCCTCATGGTAATGGAAAGAGTTCAAGTATCATGGAGAAAATGGTTAACAAAACTATTCATAATTGGCATCTTCAAATCCATCCTACCCTCTAGTATTTTAGAACGTATATCTACATACCTACACGTGAAACTCCATATTCCCTAGTCTTTAGCCACAAAACCATTTTACCCTTGAGATCAAGATTCCTTCTTTGCAAATATCCTTGAGAGATTATCTAGATAAAGAGGAAGACTATAGAGTGGCTAGGCTAGCAGAGATGGAACTATTGGATGAAAAGTGCCTCCACACACTAAATCACCTCAAAATTGAGTGTGTAGGAGCTACAAAAAAATGCATCATACCTCATGAATTTGAGGTAGGAGACATTTTTATTAAATAGAATCAGTTCAACACTATAAAATAGTGAGAGAAGAAAGGAAAGTTTGAACTTAACTGGGTGGGGCCATACGTTGTGGCGGCTAAATTTGGTTCAGGTTCTTATAAGACTGCCTATCCTGATGGTGATGAACTTCAGAACCACTAAATTTTATGCATTTCAAGTTTTTCTATGCCTAAGAATGGGATCCTATCAAAAAATCAAAAAATAAAAAGAGTTCAAGAGAAATAAATTCATCCAAATGTGAAAACCATGCAATTGTGGCACTTTGGACAAGTCCTTTGGTGAAAATTGGTTTATGGCACCATAGGTGGGTTCATTGTTCACAAGTATCTCACATTGGGAGCATGATCACTCTATCCTAAGATAGTCTTTCACCTGTGTCTGAAATCCTTTTGGGCTTATCCTTTATGACCTTGATTTGGTTTATCCAAGTCTTGTACATATGTGTGGGTTTTACCCTTATATATTCCCATATATCATTGGGGGCATCCATACATCTTCATGTTCTTGTATATAGGTTTGGAAAAAAATTAGAAAATACCAAAAACATTCAAATAGGTTTACCAAAACAACCCAAAAATAATATAACATTGTCTCGCAAAAACACAAAAAAGTACTAAACATTTCAAAATGTTCCAACAAAACAAGGTAGTATTTTCCTTTCCTGTTTGTTTGTTTTCTTATACTTTTGTTTTCTTGTTTGTACATATTGTGTGTTGTCTTGCATTTTTTTAGCTTAATTTTTTGTGAATTTTATTATATTTCTTCTTTCTTTGCGTTGTTGTTGTGATATAGACCAATTGCCGTAACTGAGTTATTAGCATCTTAGTTCATTTATAACTTTGGTGTGAGTTAATTCATGCTTGTTCATATTGGGTTTGTTTGTTTGCTTGTTTATTTTTGTACATGGTTGTGTTATGTTGTTTAACATGTGTATATATTAGATTTGATTAATTGTTTCTTGTGCTTGTGTTATTTGCTTGTACATTGTGTGTTATCATTTCATCATCACATCTATTCATAACATAATCATGTATCATCAATAAAATTCTAAGCTACATCATCATAAAGTAAAATCAACATGTATGCTAAGCTAACATTACATCACATCATATCATCAATGGGGCAATAGGGATTATTTTTATCCCCCTATCATAAACCATAATAAAAACATGGGCTAACACAATATATCATAAATCAAAATGCAATATACATCAATGTCCATCATCATCATATTTTTCAAAAATATTTTATGTCAATATAAAAATGTGTCTTGATACAATCAGATATAAAACAAAGCCACCATGGGCATTGATCAAAAATGTTTACCTTCATCACGAGGCATATACAAAAATGTATATATACATTGACTCAAAAATGTGCCTTCATCTCGAGACATATACCAAAAATAATACATGTACACAATAAATGATTCAACCCTGACTCTCTCTGACTCCAAGACTACCCAGACTATGACCAAGCGGGGGCATCCGAACTAATCTCTCGTATCTAGAGGGTCTATGTGACCTCAATCTACTACATGTAAGTTGACTATAGGTAACATCCCTCTGAGCTTCGCACCACATCTTGATACAAACCCAGTAGTTTCCAGCTTCTCCAAAATCTGCTACAAAATCATATACCAAATCACTATATCTTGTTGTCATTGTTGCACGATGAAGAGCATTACGCTCCCATGTAATATGAGCCACATCTACCTACAATTGTATCCTCTCTATAGTGAGTTTATATCATGTAGTTATAGCCTTCTCAATTTGTTATCTCAATGCATCCTACTCTACGGATCTATGATCAACTTATCTTTGCAAGGTCTGAACTATGATAAATGATACATCTCCTCATAGCATGGACATGTCTCTCTCTAAATGCATAGTGGCCACTTACATGCCCACCTACTTCTAGCATCACTCTAAATTCGGGCACCTGGTATATGTGGTAACCCTGTTTGACCTCCACTCCATCCTCATCAACCCCGTGACCTCTTCGCAATATCGGAATACCTACTCGAGGTGGTGATGGAGGACGATATATTGGTATCAGTATAGCAAGCCGCATGACTACACCTGTTGTACAGTAAAAACTGATTATCATAAACTGTTGAATCAATGGCCATTGTGGGCCCCGTGCACCTATTGTATAACTGGTTGTTGTCTTTGGAACCTAGGGAACTTGCTATACCTATGGACCCTATGGTTCCCGACCTGTCACATCTGAACTTGTTTGTTCATGTTCTTGTACCTATTCCTCATCATGTGCCTCATCCTCCTCTTAGCCTAATTTGGCTCTTCCTCGCATCCGTTGTCCCCTCATCCTTATTGTTGTTGTGGCTATACCTATTGTTATCGATGCCTACGGAATGGTGATCCACCTCGACAACACTATCATGTAACATGTAGGATAATTGGTCATGGTCCCAGGATCCACTATTTATACATGTGCATCCCATATGAGTGGGAAGACACTCTAGAAACTCTTTCATGTTATCCACAGGTCTAACTTGGGGTCTAAAATCAAAACTATCTTACACTACTTGTGTGCACCATCTCTCATTACATGGGATCCTTTGAATCACGCTAAGTTGGAGTTATACCCTATCAACTTTGTACCATTCCAAGATGTGACTACGACTGCCTATAATATATTGATCAACCTTTGTAACGTTAGCTCAAAGCGCAGCGCATTAGTGCATCACTCGATGTAACTAGTATGGACTCAAGGTATATGAAGTCTCAAATCATAAAAATCAAATGCTTGTCAGTAAAAATTTGTGTCTCCTAGGTTCCCTCTAACCCCGACACCCAATGTCTCCAAGCCTCGGCATGATGCGACTCCTTTGGTTATCAAGCTCACAAGACACCTAGGGGCATCCAATGGTAATATGATCCTAGGCCCATATATGAAGTAGGGTCGTGGGACTCGGGATATCCTCCGTCTATAGGCTATTAAATGAAAATATTTGTATAGGTGGGCCGCATGCACCGACCCCATGTGAATACCTCCTCATTCATCAAATGGTCCACCACTCCTATCAATCTAAGCTAAAAATGGGTCCCAGTCTTGTCGGGCATCGTATCCACCGACAAAAGCCATAAGGTATATAGGAAGATGTGTTATCCTCCTTCTCTCGAAGCATCTATATAGATACACTATCATATCCTCTTGAGGTATATCCTCTCACAATAATAAGTCCCGATGTGTCCCTAAATCCAACCAACATGATCATCGAGATACTACTAGGCTTCCCTATATCGAACCCGCATGATCCGATAAATATACTCTAAAGGAAAAGACATCTCTCTAGTGGGTAGCTGGAAATTTTGGCTCTCACTGTGTGCCATCACTATGTTAAGGTTGTGAATAAGGCATGATCCAATCGATGTGTAGAAACTATGCAATGTAGGCCAGATTGGTTTCCTTGAGTATTACGATTAATCCCTATTCTCACATCGCGTAAACGTCATCTCAAAATCATGCGAGGCATCCATGATGCTCTTGAATGTCCAAACATCTACAATTTATCCTGCGAGATCACCCAATAGACAAACATTAACATCATTTCTTCATTTTTCATCTTTTAAGCACTTCTACATTCTTATATTTTCTTCTAAATTCTCATAAAAAATTGATAAGTGCATTAGTGTACTTCTTGTTTCCCTAGAACACTTCCTTTAACGCTAGCGCACACTATGGCTACTCTAGCACATCTTAGGGCTACACTAGTGTATTTCACGCTAACGCACACCACTCACACTCATTCCCTAACTTCTAATGCTAGCACACATCTTTCACACTAGGAAATTTTGGGAAATGTTAAAGCACACTATAGAATGTGCTAGCATTAATATTCACTTTTCTACTCACTTGTAAACTATATCAAATGCAACCAAAATTACAAAAATTGCTTTACATACCATGGCATTGTCATTTGAAGTCCACTCGTACTTTCGAACATGATTAGCATGATGTTTTTATTTTGGTATGTGAGCCATCTCTCTCAATAGTCGGAAAAACATCCCTCAAAAGGTTCAATAAGGTATAATAGCTCAAATGGATCGCGATGGATTTTACCCCTCCCCCTGCTATTTATACACCTCCCACCCTAATTCTCAATTTTTCTTGCCTCACAAGGGCATTATTCCTAACGTTTTCCTCTATTTTCCTCATACCATATATCTTGGCATTTTGAGGCGATGATTTATTTGTATAAATCTTCATTTTTGTTGTCATTTTTTTCTCGCTAGGGCATATTCTTGCTTCCTGACCTTTTCATCTCCTAGGGCATATTCTTGCTTCTCGACAACTTTTTTTGGTGTGCTACACACACTGTCGTTACTCTATACCACATTTCTTCCCAAAATTTCCAAAAATCCAAAAAAATTGGTAAAAATTCTAAAATTCCAAAAAATTAGTAAAAATTCAAAAATTCAAAAATTCTAACAAATTAGTAAAATTCAAAAAAATCCAAAAAATTGGTAAAATTTTAAAAATCCAAAAATTGGTAAACACGGCATATCAACTTTTGAATCATCCATAGGACACAACGTCCTCCAACATTAAAAATTATCCTACAAAACCATATTTCTTTGGTCCTCACCTATTTTTACACACATGTGGATCATTTTGATCTTCCTCATTAACAAAGCTAGTTTTCTTGTTATGTATGTATTCCCTTTCATATATAGTATTTTGGAGTAGTTTTATAGTACATGATTACTTTTTCATGGGACTTTTATGTCCTCTGTTTATTCACCTTGCATGTATCCTTGCTTGGGGTGTCATTTTTAACCCTTGTCATATAACTCGAACATTTGGGAACTAAAGCTGGATAACAAAAACATTGGTGCAACTATCTTGAATGTTTTTTTGTTTGAGTACGTTTGTTTGTGCTTGTTTCTTTATTGGTCTTCTTGTTTACTTTCTCATACTGCATTACTTTATGTATTTTCTTTGATTCGGTACTTTAGCAATGAACAAATATTTGTATTATGGATTTTCATGTCATTCTACACTTTTGTTGCATGCTTATATCAAATAAAAAGTTACTTCTAAGCTAGATGGTTTTTTGAATATGTTGCAATCTTCCTATACTCCATGTATGTTGGTTTCATTCTATCTAACTTTCTACTAATAATTTTTCAAATTTTATCGATTCTAACCATAGCCACCCAAGCCCAATTTGAATCCCTTCCATTACTATCACACTTTCTTCCAAAACACCTAGGGAAATAGGGATTATATTTATCCCCCTCCCCCTTTGTTTTTTCCATCTGATGAAACACGGGATTTATTTTCCACTCCTTCCAATTGAACAACATCCAATTAAACCACATTTGACTCTTCATTGTTTCAGTATACTTTTATTGTGTTTGTTTCCTTCTTATTTTAGAGCGTCCATCAACCCCTTCCATTACCCCATCGAAACTCAAGGGGAATCCTTCATTATACTAATTTTTCGTCTACCCCTTAAAAAGTTAATTGTCTGTAATTGTCTACTATATTTGAAGTGGTGTCACTTGCGTTACACCACACCAAAGAGGGGAAAATGTAGACACTTAAATCTAACCATGCAATTTTACTACTAAAATTTCACTTTTTATTATATTTCCCATCATTTTTCTATAATTAGTGATTTCCGCTAATTATTTAACATTCTCCTTCATTATGGTCAATTAACGACACTTCGTTAATTAAATAGCCTCTCCTTCATTCCATATTTCAATTAATGACATTTTGTTAGTTATAATCCTCTTCTAATCGATTAATTAACTATTATTAAGTTGGTTTAGCCTATTTAATCAATAAACATTCTTATTGGCTAAATTCCCCTTTTAAATCCTTTAAAGTCTACCAATTTCCTTTTAAATCACCTCCAATGACTTCTTAATCTTATCTTGGTTTATTAATTAATCCTAGTTGACTAATTAAATCCTCTCCAACTCCCATGAGTTTCTAATTACTAATTAATCCCTTCTAATCATGTTTATCCCTTTCTAATTCTATGTTATCTTTATCCCACATTCTCTAGGTTTCTAACTTCTCCCAAAATGGAAAGCTATATAAAGAACCTAGTACCTTCCTTCTAATCTTACACCACACTTAGTAGTGTTATTATATGCACATGATAAGAGCATTTCTACTTTGAAAATCTTATTGATCTAGCATCCATTCCCTCTACTTGCAAAGAGTAGTAAAGGAAGATCCAAACATGGCCATTAAGCCATATTGGTGAGATCATTTCCTCTTCATGGAGATAACCTTCCTTTGATCACTCGTAATCACGATCGGCTCAACAATAGGAGAAACTATGATTTAGAAATCCCATCAAAAATAATAAGGGATGGCTTAGTGTTTTCAAGTTTAATTTGGATGCATTGATTAGATTTTTCCCTTACATAGATTTATCATGATGTTTATGTTGAATTATCTTAGTTATAGGAACTACTTGGTGTTAGTTTCTAGTTGTTAACTTAGCCTAATTTTACATGCATACATATGGCATGCTTGGTGGGACACTCCTTTGTCTCATGCACATTTTCTCAAGTTTTTGTAGTTAAGTTTCATTTTTCTTACTAACCTCTATTGTACAAATGTTGATCTAACTTGTATTTCTTAACTTGTTTTGTTGAGTTTGCATGTGTTGAGTGTTCCTTGTAGGTGTGAAGGAGGTAAAGTGCTTCCAAAATTGAAGCTTATCAGCAAAAAATTGAGCTTTTTAGACATATTTGGTCGAGTTTTCCGTGTTTTTGAAGATATACATGCTCTTTGCGCTAGCATTGATCCTCTCTGCATTTGCGTAGATATTATGTGTTATTGTTAATCCTCTATGTGTTATCATTGATCCTCTATGTGTTTGTATTATTTTTGTGCACTAGCATTTCTGTCTGTGCACTAGTGTAGCTTCTCTTTGCATTACCATTCTTGAGAAATGCACTACCATTGAAAGGTATTTTTCACCTATGCGTAAATGTGTTTATGTTGATTATTTACACACTAGTGTAGCTCTTCATGCACTACTATTTTTGGAAATCCGCTACCGTTGAGCTATTTTCTTAATCTCTATGAAAGTGTGCTATCGTTGTCCACTATGCACTAGAATTTCTTGTCTGTGCACTAGTGTGGATCCTCCGTGCACTACCATTTACCTTGTGTTAGCGTTGATCCGTTGTGCACTAGCATTCTCTGTGAATTTGTGAGCTCAAATTTTAAAATTTCCAAAATATCATTTTTGTTATTTTGCAGTTTTCTCACTTATATTTTGTGGGTTTTACTTTTGAAATCACTTTCTAACATCTTTAAATGATTTAATGAATGTTGTATTTCCATTTTTTTCTTGAGTTAGATCAAATTGTGTATTCTCTTCTCTTGCACTCTTGGGTGATCTTGAGAACCAAAAGCAACTTTGATCTTCATTTTTTAACATTGGGATTGACTTGGAAATTTCATCATTTATATTTTTAAGGGAATTAATATTTTACAAATTATTTTAATGGTCATTTGATTTAATTTTTCCATTTCTATTTAGTTGGATCAAACGTTGTGTATGCTCTTCTCTTGCGTCTTTTGACGATCTTGAGAATCAAAAACAACCTTGATCCTCTTTCAAAACATTGTGGGTTTCATGGAAAACTACTAAACCTTTAAGTTCATTACCATATGCTTGTTAAATAATCAAATCAAAAAAATACTAACGATAGTGTGTTGTAGGTTTCCAATGGTGTGTTAAACCAAATTTTTAATCAAAGATAAAAACACACCACTTTATTTAAAACACTATATTTTTAGGTTTGGATAAGGGTTAAAACACATCTGCTTGAAATTGTGGGAATTATCTTGGTATAATCCATAAAACTCATTACGAGGATTACCACAGGAACCCCAAAGTAGTCAACACCTTGAGGGAACTGGTTGAAAAAATGAGAAGTTCCCCACTACCCACTTGAATAGAAATACCAGTGAGGAATTCTTCAAATTGTTTGTATTAGGCCTCTTTCATTAATTTGACTATGGGTTAATGGTCCTTCATTTAGGATTTAACTAGGGAAGTGTATCTCTCTTAAAAAGGTATTGGTAAGTGATGAAAACAAAGACCTAGGTACACATTTGGCATTGGGGCCAACTTGACTTTATCCAATCGTGTTTCAAAGAGCCTTCACAAAGAAAAAAACTTATTAAAGTCAAAACCTTGTTAGTCGAACAAGGGGAGATTTCATTGAATTTTTCACTACATGTTATTCATCATGAAACTTACAACACAAAACTTTGTCCTAGTTTCTACCTTGTTATAAAACAAGGTGAAACTTTGCCAAAGTTGTGCTACATATTTTTCATCACCACTTGTACTATCTCCCTTGTTTTCTTGTTGATATTTTTGGTCAAAAGAAAGCAACACAAAGTGCTTCCAAAATTGTGTCCACCACTTTTGCACCCATTTACATCACTCCTTATTGTGACATTGATGTAAGTGTTGAAAGTGTGTTGGTACGTATTCATATTTTGGTAGCCTTGTCTTGACATCCATATTGAGACGTCTCATTATAGACGGTTATCATATCTTTATTTCCATTTGTGTCACTACACTACTCACATTATATTAATACATTTTTGATACTTACATCTTATTTTTCCTAAATTTGATATAAGTGTTCAAATTGTATTGTTACACTCACATTGTGTCGACTCCTTGTTATAATTAGACCTTGTTCTTGTTCAAACATTTCCTTGAGTTTTGGAAGGTGTTGTAGTTACATTTCTCACATTGTGTCAATATCTTTTTAATACTAACATATTATTTTTCATAAAAACTTGACTAAAGTATCCAAATTGTATTGTTGCGTTGCTTGCATTTGTAACCTCCATTTTTAGAACTTGGACCTTGTTTGTATTAAAACTCGTTTAAGTATACCTTGTATTGTTGAAATCACCTCAACCCCTTTTTAATATTTAAATATTGTTTGTCCAAAAACTTGATTTAAATATTGAAATTGTGTTTTCATCTTGAACAAAACAATCTTTGAGATAATTTAGACATAGGGAGTAGGTTCTTTTATGATTGATTCCTTATTTGGAACTTTCTTAATTTTCCTTGGTGACCTTTCATCGTACATTTTCATCTCCTTGGAAAATTAATTGTGCATTTTATAGTTGTTACATTATTCAATTATTTTATCTTGATTCTTTGTGACATTTGAGTTGTCCATACTTGCTTGATTTTGCTTAGATTCATTATAGTACTTGTACACATTTTTCAAACCTTAGCAAAACATTTCCTATTATGCCTCCTATTACGAGAATGGGACATAGAAGATTAGGATCAAATCCTTTCATTGGTACAAATTTATACCCCTTACTTGAAGAAGAAAACTTGATTGACCACATTGGAGACGGGCGATAACTCGTCGATATAACTTTGAATTTGACCTTACACACACGGATAAATTTCTCTTCCATAATAGGGATCAAGTTTTAGTATGATTTATAGAATTAGGGGGCTAGATTGACACCTAAATTTGATCATACTCTTCTCATAAACATGCTTCATGGAGAAGAGGAAGTAGAACGTCCCCTCCCTCTATTGATGACATGACATGCTTCTACTTTTGGTCAAAGAAATAACAATGAAGAAGATGTAGCTTCTAAAAAAAAATTGGTTATCACATACCACTCATTTGAATTAATCATGAAGCTAGGGGTGAGAATGAAGATCATGAATAACCCCCTCCATGTGAAAATCAAGAAGAACCCCAAAATGATGAGGTCATTGTTCAGCAACAATTACAAGCCCTTAGTCATCAATTGGTAAGCTTAGCTTTCCATGTCCACAAAGACACAGATATAGATGTGCATAATGAGAAACCTAAGGTCACATATAATGAGCTTTACACTAAAAACCATGGTGGTGATACATTAAATGTTAACCATGTGTATATGCCTACCATACCTTCACATGGCCAAATTTTTTATCAAGAGTGGCAATCCATGAAAAATGCACTCACGATTATTTAAGAAAATAATGTTTGACATGGTAAGAAATACAAATTGAATAAATTTTTCCATGTCCTTTTATCAGGAGATGTTATGGAAACCCTTTACTCCTAGCTTCAATTTCCCTAAATTTGAAAAATATAGGGGTAAATGTGATCCACAAGATCATGTCAAAGACTTCTTCATGGCTTGTCAGAAGTTGTATATAGTGACAACTACCTTATTAACCTATTCCAATGAGTTCTTAGAGGCCATGAACTTTAATGGTTTCTCCATATACCCAAAGGTTATATCTTCACATTTTCCGAATTGGCTAAAAATTTTGTGTGCCACTTTTCATTTAATATGGAAAGTGACATCATTATCTTAGATTTGTGTAACACCAAACAACATAACAATGAGAACTTCGCTAGTTTCCTACAATGATGGTGAGGGTTAGCTAGTCACTTCCCTTGATCTATTCTAAAGAAACAACTTGTTAGTATCTTTGTGCCAAACTTACATCCTAAAATTTCCTTTCACTTATAAATGCATTGTGTGAGCACTTTCAAATAATTCATCGAGAAAGGAAGACAAATCGAGAAGGATTTATTAGCTAAAGGGAATTTGAAATCATTTTCAAGAGATAAAAAATGAGTTCAAACCTATATAAAAACCCAAATTCTTGACAATAATAAAAACATAATAGGTGATGGAATAAAATATTAAAAATTTGTTCAAACGGTCCGAATATTGCTCCTTTCAAAAATTCCAAAGGACCAGCTTACACCTGAAATTAAACGTCGAGTTTTCACTCCCCTTACTGATTACTTTTCATCAATATTAAAACAATTAGATGTAGTGAACATGGTTAAGTTCCCTTATACTCTTGAGCCATTTTCAGATGATGCACCAAAACTATCATGGTACAAAGACCATGAATATTGCGAATATCATCGTGTTAAAGGCCATACCATAGATAAATTTTTGAAGTTGAAACACTTCATTCAAGACCTCATAGATATCGAGAGATGTTGAAATGGATTCGTTTGAACCCAAAAAACCTCTAACAATAATTGGGAATTTATAAAGAGCCATTCCCAAAGCATAAACAGGTAGAGAAAAAGTTGGATCAAGGTCATTCATCCCAGAATAAAAACACCAATCATGTTGTCATTTTGAAACCACTAATTCATTTGATTCCCTCATTAGTTGTGTTCATCCTCTTGTTGATCATGTGAATACAATTAAGATCAAGACACAAGAGTGTGTTGTGGTAACATGACACGCTCATCTTATTATTCCAAAACCTCCTCTACCTACCCCTCTGGATAATCATTATGATATCCTCAAACATCTTGAGAAGACTACTGCTAAGATTTCTATTTTGGATCTTCTTAAGTTATCCAACATTCATAAGGAAATACTTTACAAAACTCTTTAGGGTTCAGGAGTTTCAATAGATATTGATCCTTCACACTTCAAAGCCTTGGTCACAAAAATTTCTCCTTCTGAACATATTACCTTTAGCCAACATGAGATTCCAATGGATGATCATATGCACATACCTGTGTACATTAAAGTGATTATTAATCATAAGAAATTAAAAATGGTGCTTGTGGAAAATGGATCTATCCTAAATATTTGTACTTTGAATCTCATCGAGATATTTGGGATGTACTGACATGGAATTGGAGCCTAATGTCATCACCATTAAGGCTTATGATAATGCGGAGTGACAATTAGCTGGCACAATAACTTTGCCTATGGAAGTTGGGCCCACTATTCATGATACCCAGTTCCATGTCCTGGACTTGGAACTACCCTACAATATGCTCCTCGGTCACCCATGGATTCATGTCATGTAGGTCATGCCCTCAAATTTCCATCAATGTATCAAACTATACCATGAAGGAAAAACTCTTACCATTCTTAGGGACCCCCAACCCTTTACACATTGCATAGCATTATCAGTTATTTCCCCATTGCATATGAATGTCCTTCAACCGAAATGGCTTTGTAAATTCAATCTTAAGCTCTTACCTCCCGTGGGTTAATCCCGATACATTATGTTCCTATGAAAATGGTGCTTATACTTTTGTATCTCCCTTTGCTACATGGTAGATTAAAGTCCTTCCTACCACCGCATAGAATAAAACCTCCAATAGGACCTCCTAATTTCAAATCTCCCCTATCACCCAAGACACGTGGTAGGCCCATCTATCAACCTAAACAGCTTTGGGAACACTATAATATTGACACCTTCCTACCTTGTGGTCTTTTAGTGGATGAGAAAATACTTGACACTTCTACATCTTGATCTCACGATGATACGATGGCTTCCTACTATTAATATCCTAAATATTCCATCCCTAACAAGATGATGTATGTCATGGGTTACCAAGGATACAGATGTGGCATATATGAACAAGGTGTTGGGGAAGCTCTTCCGATGTCACTTAACAAGATGGAAAATAATGGTATTGGTATTCGATCATATGGATCCCATCCTCTAGAGCTCAAAGACACATTTTCTAAATGTGACAATATTTATTCTGTTATGATAGAAAAATAAAGTCCCTATGTAGTCTTTATGAAGACCTTTCCTCCAAGAACTTGTTTCCCTATGTAATTCATGTCTTATAACAAAATAATTATACAATGCCTTTGCACTAGTCCACACTTGTCCAATTTTGTCACTTATGTTATCCCTAGTTATATCCCATTCATTCGTTCTTCCACACATGGCTCATTTGTTCACATAAAATTCATATTAGTTCATAAAAATTAGTTTAAACCCTCACACAATACAATCCTAGTTTTTAAAGCACTCACACATGCATCCCAGAAAAAAGCATTTAGAAAGGGCCATAGTGTTCATACGTTATGGCCCTTACCATCTACTTTGGTCCCTTTCCTCCAATGCCTCTTTTCAAATTAAATTTTCTTTTGGGATACTTCTATTTGGCCTTATGCAAGCGTTCTAGATCTAAAACATATATATAATCTAGTTACCCATCCATTATCAAGGAGGAGATCATGCACACTTAACACCCAAATATCTTAATGAGCATACACTAAGATAAATCATAAGAAAATCCATTCCAAGACTCCCTTGAGCTTCATATACTTTACATATTTATTCTAGGGAAATCATCCACTCATATCTATAAATACAAGGAACATATCATCACTCCAAGTCAAGTTAGGGAAAAGGTGCAAGTACAATCTCATTGTTGCAAGATCATAGTTATCTATTTGGTTGTATACATTGTATATATCACAATGTAGGAGATAATGACATGAGGTTTAACCCGTCTTCAAAGTAGTGGTGACATAAATGATGCACAAGGGTGCCCACAACCCACCTAAATTTTGTTTTTTAGAACTTCTTGGCTATCTAGGGTTTTGAAGGATAAATAAATTTTAGATCAAAAATTTCTCATTATTGGAGGTCTTGATTCCATATAGGATCATATCATGAGACAATACACAGACATGAAAATTATCCAGAGCATAGAATTTGAAAGGACAGGAGCATACGAAAGGTCCATTATGGGGGTACACTTTGGCCCATGCCATATTATTTGGTTCGTGCGGTAGTTCAAGACACGCTTTCAACATTGAGGATTTGTTAGGCCATTTCCAACATATCTTAGTCATATGACTATCCTAAATCATCACACGAGCAGCATATCAGCTAAGTCATCTTCTCTTTCTCATTGCAAGTGTTGTATTTATTGTTTCTTATCGTGTTTATCATTTATTAATATTTATTCCTCATATTTGTGCAATTAGCCTTAGACACTAATTGATTAGGATAATATACAATTGATTACTACCCCTATTATATTAACCAATTTAGGCTAAATAACTTGGTGAACCCAATATCATTCATGCATAATATATATTCTCCTTTTACATCCCTCTTCTAATGTTATGGTTTTCACTCAACTCACTTTTTTGTTCAATCATCCCCTTTATGCTTCTAATGTTAATGTTGTGAATACTCGATAGAATAAGCAACCCACGAGAGGTCCTACACCACTCCCTTCACCTATTACCACACAAATATCTCGAATCATTTAATCATCCAAAGTTTTTACATCTTTGATCAATTAAATACTACTCCTACTAAGATATCTCTTTATGATCTTCTTCACCATGCTTTTGATTCTCGCCATGCATTAGAAGAAGCATTATGCTCTATTCAATTACAAAGTAGAAATACCATTTAATATGTTACAACTATCATGGAATATTTTAAGCTCATGAATAAATCCATTACATTCATTGATGAGGATGTTCCAATCACCACTACTAATGATCCTTCTCCTCCTCTTTTAATTATGGCTTGCATCCAAAATTTTCTCATCAAGCATGTACTCATTGACAATGGATCTGCTCTGAACATATGTCCCTTATCATTATTAACACAATTGAAAATCCGTTATTCATCCATTGAAAAACCTATTGTTATTGTCCAAGGTTGTAAAATTACCACTCAAACATCTATAACTACACTCAACTTGGACTTGCAAGTGGGCCTTACACACTCCCCAATATTTTTCACATTATGGATTCTCCACTTCAATTCAGTATTCTTTTTTTCTACCCTTGGATCCATGCCATACGTGTAGTCTCATCCATGATACATCAATTTCTAAAATTTACTCTCGCAATGTGCATGAGAATATTATTTCGGTTGACCCTAAACTATTCAAATATATTAACATTGACCTTGTTGATTCTATGGATATGTTTTCACCACAAATAATTACCCCTCACCATATCAATACCTATTTTATTTGGAAATCAAGTATCACTACTAACCCACCGGTATCTCCTCCTCTTTCTCCCACCCCATCTCTTGCTAGTAATAATATATCTCCACCTCTATGTTTGTCTCCTACTCCTACTCTAAATCTTCTAGAGAGCTTCATTCAATAATTTCATGTTCATATTGACTAATTTTATGATGATGATGGTTCCATTAAGCTTATCGATGAGAATTTTTGTACCTTATATTTCAACCCTATCAATGAAGATGATTACACGTTCCATTTTGTCTATACTTGCTATCATCCCTAGAAAATATAAACTTTGTCATGTCACTCCACCTACTACTACAAATGCAATGATTCCATTTCATAATATTTCCCATTTCCTTGATCCTATTTCTCCATTCCCACACACCAAGATACCCCACTAGATATTCTACCCATTCTCTTAGATCATGCCTTGCTTACTCACCCCACTTTGCACGAAATTGTTCCACCAAGAAACATTCTTGCATACCAAAAATTACTATTGTAATTACCATTGTTTATCTGAGCATATGAATAATGATTTTCAAGCCCTATTTCAACACATTCACACCCTCAAGGCTAATGGAATCATCTCCATCTCTCAAAATTCTAAGTCACTACATACCCCATATAATCCTCTAACTAAACACCCATCATACATGCAACATTTACATGATGCATTCACTTGCACACTTTACATTCATGGGAAATATTGGAAACATGTTCCTTTTGATCCTACTAACACCAACATTGTGTGTACATATGATGGCCTAAAACAATTGGGACTTACTCCCTCATACATTACCCATATTTCACAATCATCTTATGATTACCAAGGCTACATGATACTACTAATTACTTTCAGTGAACAAATCCTACTCATAAAGGTTTGGATCACTCTTGGAACAAGACCTTCTCCACCTACACTTCTTCATTCTTGGTTATAACACATTAGAGTTATTATTGACATGTATAATACTCCTATCACCTACCCTTTGTATAGGCACATGGTCACCATTGTAATGATTCATTCCTTGATTACATGCCTAACATAACACACCGGGATTAGCACATGGCCAAGCACGGACCACCTTACACCAATGAAGAATATCTCATGGCCATGTCCCACTTGTGTATGATAGGATTATATTGTGGGCACCACAAACCTCTCACCTATTATGTATCTAAGGCAATACCTATATGATTTGATCCAAAATATGATGATACTCTTGATTAGTCTTTATGTTACTCACATTATGGGGAATCCAAATTTCCCCCTCATATCCCAATAACACGCTTTGTTTATATGTTTAAATTAACTGTTGAGAGAGAATTTACACACTCAAACCTCACTTTATACACACACACACACACACACACACACACACACACACACACACACACACACACACACACACACACACACACTGGGGAAAACCTTTCTTTCCCACCTCTTCTTACACACTCTATAATTCATCAAAAGCACTAAAAATCTATATATTCCCTCCCAGGGGAATTCTTGGATCACCCTTCCTTCTCTTTGGATAATATGTTTTCATTTGTGACTTCAAGGTCCTAAAATCCTAAAACATTTTAAAATAATAAAAATTCCAAAAATAGTTGCATTTCTCTTGTTTGGTTATTTCTATTGCATGCTTATACTTTTCATGTTGCACTTTACTTATCATGTTAGCTTGATACATAGTATGTTATATATTTTTTCTATACACATGTGTGTTCATGTGGTACATTGAGTGAATGCAGGCTACACACAAATTGTTACGTGATGTAGAATGTTTAACACTAATTTTTACCATTTCTTATGCACCAAATAGGGGCATCCACTTTACACTTTCTTACACAGGTGTTATCATTCCAATATTTACTACTTTACTTCCTCTTACCTTATTTAATCAATACATACATTATTTCATACTCTTTATTAATGTAATATGTTGATGGGTGCATCATGTGTAGTATATGTTTTTCAAGTCACTTCCAACCCAAGATCATTTTTGACATGATTGATCTATGCATTCAGATTGTTTGTGGGAAATGCCCAATGTTACTTGTTTATTTATTGTTGTCCTTGATTTCCTCAATTATCTTGTAACATCCTGAGTGGTGTCCCATGTATGAAGCATATTATTTTCCATTACCGCCATACTTGTGTATTTTTACATACATTTTTTCTTACGTCGATTACAATGTTTCTCTATTTCTTCTCATTAACACTTTACTACCTTTTCTATTATACTATTGTGTATGCACCATGGTATACTCCATCTGCACTACTATTTTTTCCCTATAATAATCCTACCAAACATGTACACATCAGCTCCATGTCCTCTTTTTTGGGCCGCATTCACATTTCTCTATCTCACGTGCCCCAAACAAGAGGGAAACCATTAGATGTTATTTCATCCTCACAATATATCAAAGCCAGGAAATAAAATAATGGGTACATAATCATACACTGCAGAGGTCCATAAAATGGCTCAAAAACAAACTTGGGTCAAGAGATACACAGGGAGAAAACCATACAACAAGGACCATAGTGTATGGATATTATGGCTCATTCCATGTGCTTCCATCCTGAGGGAAAATTTAATATTTTCTCAGCTAGTATAGCTTCTCAAGAACATCTCGCAATATTTTTACTAAGAATCAATCTTATAATTCATGGTAGAGGTCATATAATGGTAACACCAAGGGTATGTGCAAGCTATAATTGCCCCAATACATTATGTCATCATTTGTAAATCAATTGGGTTCATGTTCATATATAATGGCACTTATCCATGGGTCTTGGGAAGTTTTGAGGTCATTTTTATACTCATAGGATTGACTTCTCATTACTAATTTCTTATGAAGGGATGCAGAGTAGCTGGAATGCTCCCCATACAGTTATCTTCATCATGCGGATGCATTTGCACTTCTTTCTATTCTCTTTGTCATATTCCACTTGGGGATTAATCACCCCCAAGTCCTTCCAACCATATCCAACACAAAGTTTAGAAAATATCCATGGAAACATGTGGTGGTAATAATATCTTCCCCTCTTTTGCAAAACAATTAGGTGTACACTTTCCTTTGTTTTACTTTTCAATTCATATATTTCTATTTTCACATTAAGTTCAAAATTTCAAATTAAATTTTTATTTTATATACTATGGACATTGACTACATGTTTCTCTACAGGTACTCATATTGGCAAAACAAACACAACCTAAACCAAAAAAATCCTATGACAAACATGTTGGGCCCCAAAATATCAGCTAAGTACAAGAAGGTGCATGGGCACGTGGGACCCGGTCAAAGAAGGGCACGCAAGGAAGGGTTCTCGTAGGGTTTTATAGAACAAAAAACATGCACACACAAGGAAAAATGGGTTCTCAGTACTTAGTCAGAGTATAAGGTGCCATCCTGGTGACTGTGGGATCAAAAAGGGAATATTCCAGGCATGTGATATAAGGTTCCAGAAGACATCATTGCGAGGAGTGGAGAGTTCGGATCTGAGAAGGCATGCTTCCATGGAGGACCACTTTGACACTTGGTGATTGATCTATAACTTCTAAAAGGCATGGTGGTGGGTACTAAGGTTATAAATACAATCACCCGATAGAGGAAAAGAGAGAGGAGAAAGATAAGGAAAAAGAGAAGAAAAGCGAGGGAAATCCCTACAGAAACATATGAAGAATGCTATGGGTTAGGAGATCTCTGAGTGATAGCACATTTAAGGGGATGGGTTTTCATTCTTCTTTGTAATATGATGAGCATAATATAGCTCTGATGCATGACTTGGCTCTGCATAGTTATATGAGGATCTGTTATGACCTCAAGGGATGTAATGTGGGTTATTAACTCTGTTAGTATGAATATAATGCTTTGTTATAAATCATCTATGTGTTCAGGGGTATAATACTTATGCATTTCCTTTTTGTATGAACCATCTCCATATGTTGTTTATTATTTCTCTTTTTGCATACAATGAGATGATAACTCGTTCTACATTCTTAAGAATGTTGTATAGTTCTTCTTTGCACTGTATTTGACTATTTTTCCTAAGATGATGCATTCTCACAAAAATCACATAAAGGAGAGACTCGACACCGCGTGTGCCTCGGTGAGCACCCAAAGACCCACCGGGTGGTAGGTCGGTGAGCATGGGATTAGACTATTAGTCTAAAGGCATGAAAAATGAATAAATATTGGTTTCATTGTTAGGACCTCTTTTCAAAGTTGTTGTGAGAAATGGCATGCATATTTGTCCCTATGATGTGTGGTGACAAAGTGCCTGACCTTGGTAAGTGTGGAAACATGGTTCAAGATCATGGAGGATGATTTTTCTCGAGATTCAAAGCATTGGACTTGAGTTCGATGTGCGTAGATGGGTAGAAGAGAACCGATACCATAAGATGTATGAGGCATTCTTTTGTTGCTTCAGCAGAGAACTATATGAATGGATTTCGAAAATCTATCTAGATCAAGTTGGTACTATAGATCATGCGTATGGACCCAAAATGACTATTAGAGGCTACAGGATGTAGATATGACTTGGACGCGTGTTATTGATCACTGGTGGAAGAGAGTGCTAACCAGTTATACTATTGAATATGCCATTTCTATGTATTCCTACCCAGAAGTTATTGAGTTTGAGTTTCTAAGGGATTTTAAAGGATCATTTTTACGTGTTATTCCTTTCGTTATAAATCTCTTGGTCATTACTTTTAGTTTAGAAGCATTTCCCATGGTGGATAAGATTCTATGAGTGCTGGGAGAGGAAGCTAGGGTGGAGGAAGATGGTTGACATTACGGCTGAAAAGGAAAGGGAGGAGAGACGAATAAATTATAGTGAAGCTCATGAAATGGAGATGACTAGACAACATGAGGTTGCAAGTGTGATGGATCTATGGAGGTAAATGTTACGGGAAGGATTTGAGGTTCACACAGAGGATGTGGATCTTGAGCAATCTATGCTACCCCATCTTGGCAAGTGCGAGAGAGAGACCCCTTCAACTTCTAATGATATTTCATCACATGGAGAGAGAAGATCTATTGGCGCGCATCTAAACCCACTTGGCGACCAACCCCTGGCACTTGGTTTTCCAGATCAAGGGAGAAGTATTGTTAACCAAGTTAGTATCGGTGGGAGTGACCGATCTACGCCCAGGAGATATAATTTCTTATTTGGAACATCCATGGTTATGCAATCCATTCTTGTATTTGGAGGAATCTTTAGACAAGGTACAAGTACGCAAGGATTGGGTATCATGTCTGGGAGTGGCACGGGACATATAATTGGTAGTGGGACAATATCATAAACCATCGACACGTAGTTCAGTGGGACACTGGGAACATAAGGTGTGACCACTTTTGGTCCTTTTTGACTACATGAGGTGGATCTGGTGGGTCAAGAGGAACAGGACCTAGTGGATCCACTAGATCTGGTGGAGGAGGAAACACCGGAGGGAACCAAGGCTCTGGATCAGAAGAATAGGGAGCCCAGCCACCTCCCTAAGTGTTTTTTTATATGTCTTTGCACTTACCAGACTATATGGGTATTGAATATGTTGCAAAGCATGTGCACAAGTGTGAACTACTATGGCATGCGAAAGAAATCACTACCCCAAATTAGAAGGAAAGTCAGTTTACAAAAATGTTGCAAAGGCGCGTGCATATTTGGTATGGGAAGTATGAACCCCATCATATGGTGGTAGACTACACTACATTGAAGAATACCTTCCTGGGAAAGTTTCATATCCCTGAGTTTGAGTAGAAAAGCATCAGCACTCTGAAGGAGATCCAGTAGGGAATGGTAGAGAGTGTGTGGGAGTATGACGTGCATTTTAAGACTCTCTTGTCAAAACTATCTTATGACATTCATCCTTCTCAACATGCTCAATGGTTTTTTAGAGGATTGATAACACCATTTATAAGGGATCTGTCACACAATACTTTCATAGACCCACATGAGGCATTGGAAGTTGCCCTACATGCTAAAGCTGTTAGGAGCATTGACACTGGTGTTAGCCCTTTTCTAGAGGCTCAAATTGTTGCAATGGCCAAGCAGTTAGAGAAGATATCTACAAACTCAGTGCATGAGGTTCATGGTGGGCTTTTGTGTATAGAATGTGAAGTGGAGGGGCATGTAAAGGATAGTTTCCCTCGGAATTCGGTGCGTGCTATGTCGGTAGATTGTGAGATTTTCCATGGGGATCATGATGTAAGTAGATGCCCTCTACTCCAATGTGCAATCCACAAGAATGTTTCTTGCTATTACAAGATTTATACCTCTACAACCCATGATACCAAGGATTACAGACTGATTGATCAAATCCATGATGTTATTGATCTAGGTGTGTGCCAAACTAACCTTGCAAGCAGTTCAAAGGATGATGACCGACGTTATGAAGGGTGTGCGATAGAAGAATGTGTGGAAGAGGTTTTTATGGAGGATTTCGTGGTCATGGTAACCACGGTGGAGGACGAAGTGAGTTCCCATGAGGAACATGTTATAATTGTGGATCTACAAAGCATTACAAATGTGAGTGTCCTGATCTATTACAATGCTCATGGTGCGGAAAGAAACATAAGTACAAATATTTTTCATAAATTTATGAGCATATGAACTAGTAGCACCAAAAGGACAAAGGTATTGGGATGGTGAGCATCAAGAAGGCCAATTCACAATATATGCTAAGAGTGGCACGTGAGTTGGGGCTAGAACATGTGTTGGTGATGACGTGAGCAGAGGCTGCACACGTGAGGGAGATACCAAGATAAAGGACACTAGTTTCAAGAGAGGAAGTGGTACATGGAAAGTATCTGGACCCTACTCATCAGAAAGAGGCATATCAAGAGACTATGGATGTGATTCAGAGTTTACAAGGGGAGATCCAATGTCTGAAGGTTAAATCTAGGTAGTTGGAGCAAAGGAAGGATGTCAAGGTTCCAAGGGATGATCTATATGAGGTCAAGGAAGTATGCAGGATGTTAAGGCAAGATAATGTTATTCCCTTTCTAGGAGAATGGTTGAGAGAGAAGGTACCACGCACTCGAGAAGACTGTGAAAGGCAAGTTTTGCATGCAAACCTTCCCCCTGATAGCCTCGACTATGATAAGGAAATTACTTTGAATGTGGTTTTTGATGGATGGATTTTTAGCAATATTCTCATCGACATGTGAGCAGAGGTCAATTTTCTTACTTGAGATGTCCGATATCGATGGGAAGGCCCGTGTTGTAGCCATCTTTGAATGTGTTGTATATGGCGAATAAAACTAAGGCAACACCCAATGAAGTCCTAAAGGATGCGCTTATCACCATTCAAGGGGCCAAGTTCACTTGGAGACTTTGAAGTCTTGGCACTTGCCAACACGAGATAACTTTCCAAAGATTGCTTAGGCACCAATGGTGTTATAAGAACAATATCAACCTCGTAGTTTAACAAAGGGTATATCAGTTTTGAGAACAAATAAGAAATGGTGATCATCCCTTTGATGATGGGAAGCTAGCACCCTATACTAAGCCTTTAGGAGAATATTTCCTTGATAAAATCTATGTGTGCTCCATCAGAGATCCTGAGATAATTCACCCCACGGAGGGATTTATCCAGTTTGAAGATGCTCAGTCCTTGAGTGATACCACTAGTCTGGCATGCAACAATCGGGTGCATGGGACTTATGAGTTAATTGGGTGACAATTGATTCGATCTATAACAAGGGATACAAATGCATGCTCGCTTAGGCACCTAGGGGGAATAAATTTTCCAAGTTACTCGGAGGAGCATATTCTGAAATTTTCTTGAGAAAATGGAAGCTCGGTGGGGAAACGAGGAAGAGAGAAGAGGAATTCATAGTTACAACCTACTCGGAATCGCAGGGCGTTGGTCATCTACACATCGGGAAAACCTCTTAGAGTGGTGTGAGGTGAGGATTTCCTTTTCCATAAGGTTATCCAGAGCAACATACCCACAGTCATACAAGACTACCATGGTAAAGAGGTCACTTCATTTCATATCCAAGCATTTGAGAATTCATGGATGGGAGGTGTAGAAGCATCACCACCTTCGTTATGGGTGCATAAATTATATTCCACCTTACAGGGATATGCACATGCATGGTATATTCATTCGGAGATGCATCATCAAATAGGTAATTGGCTAGACTTGGTGGCTGATCTCATTTAATATTTCAAGTACAGAGTACCAAGCCATCAGTGGATAAGGCGTTGCAAGTAATCAAGAATTTTACAATGGGAGATAGTGTTATGGTAGAAGATAGGATATTAGAGCTACTAAGTGAGCCTTACTTAGAGACGCACCTTAATGAAGAGGAATCAAAGGAAATATAGCTTGAGCGCGCAAGCATGGAAAAAGAAAAAGGAAATATGATCTATATAATAGACAGAGAAGAGAAGGAGACTTCGGATGTTAACCATTCAAAGGGTACACGCGAAGTCATAGATAGCGCTGATGAGCAAGCATGTGCCTACCATGAGCCTTTGAAAATAAATAAGGTTAACATTAGAATGGAGACGAACCTAAGGAGGCTATCATTGGAGACTATTGGTCGAAAAAGAACTTTCAAAGGTCATTGATATGTTGCGTGAGTTCTAGGATTTGTTTCCATGCGAGTACCATGAACTCAAAGGCATTCACCATTCCTTAGAAGAGATGAAGATCAATTTGAAGGAAGTTGTGTGCTTGATTCAGAAGAGGCGTTATCAGATGAATCCAAATTTTTACATACGGGTCAAGGAAGAAATAGACAAGATGATAGCATCTGGTATCATTGAGGTAGTGCAAGAATTAGAATGGATAATCCCAATGGTTATCAGTATCAATAAGGATGGTAGCATAAGAATTTGTGTTAACTACAGAGATCTAAATGTAGTGTGTGTCATTAATCACTTCCTAACCCTCTTTACTTGAATAAATTCTAGAGGGAGTAGTTGGGTGCAAAGTCTACTCTTTCACGGATGGATTCTTAGGGTACCACCAAGTCAGGATTGCAAAGGAAGACCAGAGAAAGACAACTTTCACCACTGAATGGGGAATTTTTTCCTACATGGTTATGCATTTTGATTGAAGAATGCACCTATTGTGTTCTCACACATTGTGGTACAAGAATTTCAAGACTTCATCCATAAGTTTCTTCAAGTTTACCTGGATGATTGGACTATGTACAGATTGGTGAAATACCATTGTGACAACTTAAGTATGATGTTTGAGAGATGTCAAAAATTGAGGATATCCCTCAACATTAAGAAATTTTTCTTTGCTACTCCATTTGGAACCCAGTTAGGACACATTATATGTAAAGATAGCTTACTAGTGGATCATCCCAAAGTTGTAGTTATTGTAGGATTAGGGGAGCCTACTAGTCAAGCATAGTGCGTGGATTCCTTGGGCATACAAGGTATTACAAGAATTTCATCAAGGGATATTTCAAGATCGTCGTGCCATTAGAGGAATTGTTAAAACACAAAAGTTCCTTTCATTTGGGAGAGATGCAGAGAAGACATTTGACACTTTGAAGGATAGGATTGTCACGGTGCTCATATTGTGTTTTCCTTCTTGGGATAAGAATTTCCATGTACATATTGATTCCTTAGGAATAACTATGGGAGCAGTGCTAGCATAAGCTATTGAGGGAATTTTTTATCATCCCTTGTTCTTTACAGGTAGAAATTTGACACTAGCAGAGCAGAATTACACGACTACTGAGCACGAAGCATTGTCTATGATCTATGCACTGCATAAGTTTAGGTAGTATATGTTGACGAAACCATTTATATTCTACACGGACCATATGGTATTGAAATATTTAGTCAACAAACCTATTCTACAAGGGCACATATGTCGTTGGGTCCTTCTATTGCAAGAGTTTGAGTTCACAGTGGTTGTGAAGCTAGGAAAAAGTAATTCAAGACCTGACCACTTATCAAGGATTAATTCAGGGGAGGATGCGTAAAGCATTGAGGATACCATGCTAGATAAGTAATTGTTTAGGTTACGACACATGCCCTCGACTTAGAAGATATTACAAGTGTTCTTAAAAATAGGTGTGGCACCAAAAGGGATGAAGGCTTTGAGATAAAGCAGTTAGCGATACGTGTCTTACCCTACATGTTGATTAGTGGAGACCTGTATAAGTTAGGTCGTGATGAGGTTCTATGCCAATTCATATTGGAGCATGAGCACATGGAAATTATGGAGGAAGTTCATGATGGGGTTGCAGGAGGACACTATACAAGAAATTATACCGCATGGAAGATCTTATTAGTAGGGCTTTGGTGGGAAACCATCTACAAGGATTGCATTGAGTTTTACAAGGCATGTGACCATTTTCAGCACCTTGGAAGACCTGGAAAGAGAGATGAAATGACTTTGCAACCAGCACTGAACCATTTGAAAAATGGGAAATCAAATTTGTAGGGCCAATTATGACAACTGTGTGAAGGACTGGTTCACAGTATATCATCACTTGCACCGATTACTTGACATGGTGTGCAAAGGCATTCCCTATGAAGGATTACACCTCAACAACATCCGCTATATTTTTATGGGAGAACATAATCATCGGGTATGGTTTCCTTTTAAGTTTAACAAGTGATAGAGGTACACACTTTCTCAATGAAACAGTCATGATTTTGTTAGCAGAATTTATGGTGGCCCATCATAAGACTACCCCATATCACCCTCAAGAAAATGGAACTATTGAGGCATTTAACAAGATACTAAGTCACATGTTAACTAATATTTGTGATGTTGGAAGATGTAGTGCCCACTTCCCTTTGACACCTGTTGATACTTATTTTGATATTGTTGATTTCATTATGGACATTATTATGTTTTGATTTAGTATGATGTTAGACATTGGTCATGGATTATTGTTGATCTTGATTTGGTTATGATACATGATGATTATTAGAGACACTTCATATGTGGATGATGATATACTATTTGACATGGATGTTTTATGAATGTTGTTCGGACATGTGATTTTGGATATTATGAGTAGATCTAGAAAATGGATATTATATGATGATGATATAGTTGTTGATATAAATTGTATGTGATAATGTTAAATTACCTTGATGTTGTTGTGATTCACATATTTAGATGATTTTGTGATTATATTTATATGAATTTTGGATGTTCTGATATGGCCACGAGGCCAAAGGAGGTATTTTTGTTTTGCAGGTTAAAAATCACAACAAACATCGGGGGATTGGAGACCAACCACAATGGAATTCTAGGTGAATTCGACAAGGTCACCATGGCAACTTATTTTATTGTGTTGTGTTTGTTGTTGTTAGGGATTCCCATGGGGGTCACCTTTATATGTGACCATGGGTTTGTATATTTTATTAATGTGTTTCTTTATTTTATTATTGTTGTATGTATTTTATTAGTGATGTGTCCCTTTCTTTTATTTAATTAAAATTATGGTAGATTAATGTGATAAATCATATGGTTAAAATTTAAATAAATCAAATTGGGATATGGGAAAGTAATAATGGAAGTTGTTGGCTCTTTTTATTTAATATGTAAGGGATGTGTAAGTTTGTGTAAGAGTGTGTAAGTCATATTTTGGAGTATGAAACACTCCACCTCCTTGGAAATTCAAATTTTTCCTTGGGGGCTGTTTTTGGAGGCTTGTGGGACAAGTTCTCAATTTAATTTACCAACCATACTTATGGTTGGAGGGGTGATTTTAGACCTATTTTATGCATTTTATTAATCATGATGTAAGTTTTGATTGCACTCTCTTACATTTTATTTAATTTGTAGTCCTTTGGGGTGTGGGATTTTTGGAGTGTGCAAGTTTATTGTCATATTTTCACCCACCTCTTTATTGTGCTTGGGAGAATGAAAATTTGTCTTTTGTGTTGGAGTTGAGGATGTGTGAGGTGGAATCCTACATGGATCCACATCATCCTCTTTTCTTCCCTCTTCTATAAAATTCAAACTCTTTGCTTGTTTTGGGTTGTTGAATCTTTTTGCATACTTCCTTGGGGGCACATTTTCTTGTTTTTGGAGCTCTTGCTTTTGGAAGGAGTTTGGAGAAACTTTGCATGCTTGGAGATTTCTGTTTTGGGACTGTGTTTTGGGCATTGAAGCTTTTTATTTGGAAATAAAAAATATATCATGGAAAGGTAGGATCTTAGCTCTTATTTTGTGATTGTTATTTCTTTTGTGTATGAATGAATGGTGCATGTTTTTGATTTATTTGTTGGCTGGTTGGGTAGACTACCATAGGAATGGTGTAGGAGAAGGCTATGGGGAATCCATGTGGGGGCATAAGGGAATGCCATTGGCATCAGAATTTTTTGGAGGGAGTTTGGGTTTGGGATCCACCATGGAAAAGAAATAGCTTGCATTTCTTACTTTGTGGGGGGCATAAGGAAATCTATGGGGGCATAAGGAGGGATTATGGGGGAGCATAAGGATATGTGTGGTGAAATTTATTGGCAGTTTGTTCTTGGTGGATGCCCAATTCCCATTAGGAGGAATAAGTAGCTTCCCCCATAGTCCTTGCTCCTTTGGCTTGCATGATTAAGCCTGAGTTTTTTTTTTTTTATTGTTTGTAAATGTAATTGTAAACTCGTTGTTTTTGTTTGACTATGTTTTATATTGAATTTCACATGTTGAAAGAATTATGTGTGTTTGTGGAATTCATTTTTGCCATGGGTTGAATTACACCTCTTATTGTATTATGGTTGGGGCTTGGGGGCCAATGATGAAGGATGGCTTCTCCATTCATTGGATGTCTTGGTTGGGTGGAGAGCATGTCCTTTCCCCCACTTTTGTTGTGATCAACTTGGAGAAAAAGAAAACTTGCATGTTTCTGCTTCCGGAGCATAGGAAAATGTAGTTTGACAGTCCCTTGTGAAACAAATTAAATTGTAATCCTTTCCCACTTGATGTGGATGAAATTGTAATATATATTTGTGAAGAAAATATGTTGTAATTGATTGTGGAAGTTGTATATTCGAATGTGAAGGATAACTATATTCTTTTATTTTTATTAGAAAGAAATAGAATTATGTTGTTTGCATTCAAACATTGAAAGATGTGAAGTTTTATAATTGAATTCAATAAATAATTGCAAGATCTTCTCTCATATGCATTATTGGATTGAATTCAATGTTTCATTCTATGGCAAAAGAGATAGTTAGATCTCTGTTTGAAAAGAAGAAATGTACGTGGAAATAATGTTGTATTTTGTATCTTTGGAAATGTGTAAAATGGAATTCAGTATTTGCATTTTGATTTAGAATGGTGTGTTTAAAACAACTAAATGTATTAGGTTAGATTGGAAATGAAATGCCATATTTGCATGATGAAAAGTTGGATGCACCTCTTTTAATTTGATCTCTTTGTAAATTTTAAAACTACCAAATAACCTTATTTAAAAATGTACAAATGTCAGACTACACATAATAATCAACTTGAAATGATATAATTTAGCATGCTATGACATCAATGAACTCAAATTGACAAAGAACACTTAAGAAAACAATTTAAACATTGCAAAATCGAGCCCAATCCCTTTCACGGTCGTTTTCTGTCATTTGTTGGAAAAATGTAAATTGGAAATCAAACAAGAAAATTTACCTTCCTAAAACACTTTAAATCCTTCCTAGAGTAATCCTCCATATCTTTTTGGCATGTTGAGTGAAGGAGGTGATCAAATTTATAAGTTAAAAAATTACCAGTTGACTATTTAAAATCCCGCATATCGTTTTCATAAAATTGACCCCTTAAACCTTATCAAAAATTAAAATTTATGATTCCCAGCAAAGAGAGTATCGAGATATTTCCATAAAGTCCTCATTTTCCCAAAACTAATATTTCTAGAAATAGTTATGGCACTTTGAATTTTTCCTGCCTTGGCGGGAAAATTTGGAAAAAAATTCCCTGGTGAGCCTACGACCCAAAAAAATTTCCGTTGAAATCCTTAGAAAAAAATTTGAAAACTTTGCTTGGGAAAATTTTTAAAATTTCCTCCGCCGGCCTACAGCCAATCTGAGGCTGACATGTGTCCTCATGGGGGTAACGAAGGAGGCGCGGCATCATTTTAGCCTTGGGCATTTTAAAAAAATTTGGGAAAATTTTATCTTTCTCCCCGCCGGCCCGTAGCCAACTAGAGGCTGCCACATGGCAGCATGGGGTGAAAGTGGGGTGGGAAAAACCCTCGCAACTCTCTCCCTTGAAATTTTGTTTGGGGAAAATTTTCTTATTTACCTCGCGGCCCCACACTCCTACCGTCACCCCGGTGTGAACCTTCCGTGGGTGCGTGGACCCGCACGCATCATTTACTCCCTTTCCCTCCCTTGGAAAAATTCACCAACTATCCCCGCCACTCCGCCTACATCTCTCTCTTTTATCTCGTGCTTCGACTCATGAGTGCCATGTGTCCATGGCAGACTTGCGGGCGCGTGGGCACTAAATGGTTTTTATTCCCCTTCGGTGAAATTTCCTAAACACCTCCGCCACCCCACCCTTCCCTCTTTCTCCCCACCTTGGCTTAGAGCCCGACATGTGCCATTGGAGGACCCGCGGAGGCGCAAGAGAATTGTGGCCTTTACACCCGCACGGGGAAAAATTTCAAACACCACCACGCAACACACCCACCCGACAAAGGGTCTTCTTCCCCGCACAACACGTGTCCCCTTGGGGAAAATTTGACTCTTAGAGTCCTGCAATGGGTCCATATCTATTAGGCAATAAGAGATAAAATATGCGGAATAATCCCTCACGAATCACAACAAGAGAAACTAATATGCAGAAATTATTACATATCCGAAATAAAATAACACAACACAAAAAGAGACAGATTTTCACGTGGTTCACCCAATTTGGGCTACGTCCACCAAGAATCACTTGCTCGATTTTATTACAAGCCACCGCTCTCTCAATACAATACCTGTGATCCGTTTGGAGCTATGCTCAACAAAATCTATGGAATTCACAATCGAATTCAAAGCACATCTATAATGTTCTTCATGCTTTCTATCATATGCATAAAACCATATAAATAGAGAACTACTTAAGTAGTTTTACAAAACCGTGGGTATCAAAACCATGGGCAAAACCAGTCCCATAAGCTTATGGGTCAAAAACATGCCCATATGAAAAAGCACGTTTCTCGATATTTCGGTGTAATTTTTCGAGGCTAAAAATTTACACCTAAAAAAAATGCTATCGGGGTTGCGCCCAACCCCTGAACCCCGAGAGATACATGAAAAGTGTATAGCCTTCAACACTTTCACACATGAAAACAAGCTCCACAACCTAACAATCTCCCACTTGGAGACTAGTTTTCCTCTAAGCAAGCTTCTCAACCCTTCACTAGTTTCTGTGAAGACCAACCAAAGCTGAACACAACTTCAGTTTTTCCCTTGTGACCACCTTGGTCATCATGTCTGCAAGATTCTGACTGGTATGAATCTTCTCCAACTTCAACTTCTCTTCCTCCAAATTTGTCCTGATGAAATGGTACCTTAACTATATATGCTTTATCCTAGAGTGGAAAGTAGAGTTCTTAGCTAGGTGTATAGCACTCTGACTATCACTATGCAGCCTTACATTCCTCCTGCTTATGCCCCAACTCCTCAAGTAATTGTTGTAACCAAATCATCCCTTTTCTTGCCTCTGTGGCAGCAACATACTCAGCCTCCATGGTTGACAAAGCCACCAGCTTCTATAGTCGTGAAATCCACTCACTTTGTTGTCCCACCTACAAAGTAAATATAACCCGCCGTGATCCTCCTACTATCTACATCTCCAGCCATGTCTGATCTACATAACCACGTAAAGTGGTGTCTTATCCATCAGTAGCACAAAACTGTCCCCATGGTCCCTCTCAAATATCAAGGATCCACTTTACTGCTTGCCAATGCTCTTTACCTAGATCACTCATAAATCTACTCACAGCTCCCACTGCATGGGCAATATCAAGCCTAGTGCACACCATAGCATACATCAAATTGCCAACTGCTGATGAGTAAGGTACCTTGGAAATTTGGTTTCTCTCCTGCTCTGTCTTGGGACACTACTCCTTTGATAACTTGAAATGGCCACCAAAGGAGTCCCAACCGGTTTAGCATCCTACATATTAAACCTCTCCAAGACTTTCTTAATGTACTCTTCCTAAGATAAAGTCAACTTCCGTTCCTTCCTATCCCGAGATATCCTCATACCAAGGATTTGTTTGGCTGCCCCCAAATCCTTCATAGCAAAGGATTCACTTAGTTGCTTCTTGAGTATTTTTATTTCTTGCATGTTTTTACCTACAACCAACATGTCATCCACATACAGACAAAGGATAATATAACTACCATCCTTAAATTTCTTTGTATACACGCAATGGTCAGAATGACATCAAATATAACCTTGCTCTATCATGAAGCTATCAAATTTCTTATACCATTCATGTGGAGCTTGTTTCAAGCCATACAAGCTCTTCTTCAGTTTGCACACCATCTCCTCTTTACCTTTGACCTCATATCCCTGTGGTTGCTGCATATATAGTTCCTCCTCCAAATCACCATGGAGAAATGTAGTGTTTACATCAAGTTGTTCTAAGTGCAAGTCTTTTGCTGCAACTATTCCTAGAACAGTTCTAATAGAAGTCATTTTTACTACAGGAGAAAATATCTCATAAAAATCTATACCTTGTTTCTGCAAAACCCTTGACCACCAACTGGGCCTTATATCTTTTCTTTTCTCCTTCTTCATCTTTAACTCTGTACACCCACTTGTTCTGCAATGCTCTTTTTCCTTCGGGTAGCTTTACCAAATCCCATGTCTGGTTCTCCATGAGAGCCTGATGTTCCTCATCCATGGCTTGCTCCCACATCTTCCCGGCATCTACCTGTATTGCTTCATCAAAGCTCTCTCGGTTCTCCACTATCACTGAGTAATAAATAATAAAGAGAAGGAGAAAAATGTTCAGGTTCTCTTCTTACCCTAGAAGACCTCCTGAATATAGGATTTTAGGGTTGTTGTTGAGGGGGTTCCTGAACTGATTCATGTGTCACTTTCCCATCCAGAAGATCCTCTACCGCTGCATATTCTTTCTTAGATTCTTCCCTATTTTCCTGCAATTGTTGCTTATAGATGACTTTCTCATTAAAGACCACATCCCTAGATCGAATGATTTTCTTCTCCTTAATACTCCAACATTTATATCCAAAGTCATCACCACCATAACCAATGAAAGTACATTTTTCCGATTTATCCTCTAGCTTAGTCCTATCATCCTTGTCTATGTGAATAAACACCTCACATCCAAAGACTCTAAGAAATGAATAATCAACTTTCTTGTTAGGTTGTGGAGCCTGTTTTTCATGTGTGAAAGTGTTGAAGATTGTACACTAAGAGTATTGTACACTTTTCATGTATCCTCGCCGGGTTCAGGGTGGGCCAGCCTCGAGTGCCCCCGGTAGCAAGGGTTCAAGGGCACACCCCGAGAAGAAGGGGTTCGAGGGCGCAGCCCCTGAAAAAAAAAAATTAGGCGTAAAATTTTTGGCCTCGAAAAATTGCACCCGACATATCGGGAAACGTGCTTTTCTCATATGGGCAAGTTTTTTGACCCATAGGTTTATGGGACGAGTTTTTCCCATGGCTTTGATACCCATGGTTTTATAAACTGCTTAAGCAGTTGTCTATTTATATGGTCTTATGCATATGATAGATGTACAAGCAAATGTATTGCAGATGTGTTTTGAATTCGGCTGTGAATTCTATAGAGTTTGTTGAGCATAGCTCCAAATGGATCTGGGTATTGTATTGAGAGAGCGGTGGCTTGTAATAAAATCTGAGCAAGTGATTCTTGGTGGATGTAGCCCAAATTGGGTGAACCACGTTAAATACTGTCTCTTTGTGTTGTGTTATTTTATTTTGCAATTTTATTTCAGATCTGTAATAATTTCTGCATATTAGTTTCTACTGTTGCGATTCTGTGAGGGATTATTCCGCATATTTTATCTCTTATTTCCTAACAATTGGTATCAGAGCTTGGTTTGGTTTGCTGAAGTGTTGAATCACAGGGAAAGTTTTTAGTTTGAGTAGGAGCTATGGCAGATGAAGGAAGATCTAGGGTTGATAAATTCAACGGGTAGAATTTCAGTCTTTGGAAGATGCAGATGGAAGATTACCTTTATTAGAAGGATCTTTATACTCCGTTATCTGAGAAGGTGAACAAACCCTCGAGTATGACAGATGCGGAATGGGATTTGTTGGATCAGAAGGCACTTGAACGATCCGATCCGAGTCTTGCATCTTCGGTATGATTTAATGTTTCAAAGGAAAAGACTACAAAAGATCTAATGGATGCATTAAGGAAGTTCTATGAAAAACCCTTTGCCTCTAATAAGATATTTTTAATGAAAAATTTGTTTAATATGAAGATGTCTCGAGAATAGTTCAAAGAGAAAATCATTTAAATGATTCCAATACGGTTGTGAATATACTAGCTTCATTCTAATAGAATTTGATGAAGAAGTTAGGGCTTTATCAATTCTTTGCTCTTTACCTAAGAGTTGGAATAGCCTAGTAATGGCAATAAGTAACTCGGTTCCAAATAACTCGAAGTTGAAGTTTGAGGATGTTTTAGGGGTGATTCTAAGCAAGGAAATGTGAAGAATAAGCTCTGGTGAATCTTCTACTTCATGGAATGCTTGACAAAGGAAACTAGAGGGAGACAGAAGAATAGAGGAAACCGTGGAAAATCAAAAGATCGGGCAAGGTCAAAATCCAAGAACAAGATTGTATGCTGGAATTGTGGAAAGCCTGGGCATGCAAAGAAGGATTGTTGGGAGCTTCGGGATAAGAAGAAACAACAGAAGAAAACAAGGAGGCAAATGTGGCATCGGGTAATGTATGCCAGGATGCTTTGATTCTTTCTTTGCATAATATTACTGAATCTTGGGTTTTAGATTCAGGGGCTTCTTTTCATGCTACTCCACATAGGCATTATTTTGTTGATTATGTTCAAGGGAATTTTGGGCATGTTTTTCTTGGTGATGATGAGCCTTGCAATGTATAGTTAGAAAAGGTTTTGTTCAGGTTAAGATGCAGAATGGGAATACATGGCTATTGAAGGATGTCAGACATGTGCCTACATTAAGGAGAAATTTGATATCGGCGGGGCAATTGGGAAGTGATGGTTGTACTGTGATATTTACAGCTAACTCTTGGAAGGTTACTAAGGGTGCTCTTGTGGTGGCAAGAGGTAAGAAGGTTGGAACCTTGTATTTAACCACTGATAGTACTAATGATTATAATCTTGTAGCTTTAGATGCAGATACAACATTATGGCACTATAGGCTCGGTCATATGAGCCATAAGGGCATGGACATCATAAAGAAGAATTTTCCTGGATATATAGAAACAGGTTTAGATTTCTGTGAGAACTGCATATATGGGAAATAGAAGCGAGTAAGGTTTCTCAAGGTTGGACCTACAAAGAAAGAGAGTAAGTTAGAGTTGGTACATTCTGATGTGTGGGGGTTGGCTCAGGTATCATCTCTTGGGCGTTCAAGTTATTATGTCACTTTTATTGATGATGCAACAAGGAAAGTTTGGGTTTATTGTATTAGAAACAAATCTGATGTATTTGACACTTTTGTTAAATGGAAATATTTGGTAGAGAATGAAACAGCCTTAAGCTAAAATGTCTCAGTCGATAATGGAGGGGAGTATTGCAGCAATGAATTTGATGATTAATGTTCTAATAATGGAATCAGAGGCAAAACACAGCCCAGAACTCCGCAGAGAATGGGGTATCGAAAGGATGAACAGAACAATAATGGAATGTGCTAGAGCATGAGGTTACATGCAGGACTCGCCTTTTTTTTTGGGTAGAAGTGGTGAGCACAAATGTACTTGATAAACAGAGGACCCTCAAGTGCCTTAGATGGAGGCATACCTGAGGAGGCTTAGTATGGTAAGAAAGTTGATTATTCATTTCTTAGAGTCTTTGGATGTGAGGTGTTTTTTCATATAGACAAGGATGATAGGACCAAGCTAGAGGCTAAATCATAAAAATGTACTTTCATTGGTTATGGTGGTGATGACTTTGGATATAAATGTTGAAGTATTAAGGACAATAAAATCATTCAATCTAGGGATGTGGTATTTAATGAGAAAGTCATGTATAAGTAGTAGTTGCAAGAAAATAGGGAAGAATCCAAGAAAGAATATGCAGCGGTAGAGGATCTTCCGGATGGGAAAGTGACACATGAATCGGCCTCAGAACCCCTCAACAGGAACCCCAAACTCCTATATTGAGGAGGTCTTCTAGGGTAAGAAGAGAACCTAAACATTTTTCTCCTTCTCTTTATTATTTATTACTCACTGATAGTGGAGAACCAGAGAGCTTTGATGAAGCAATGCAGGTAGATGCCAGGAAGAAGTGGGAGCAAGCCATGGATGAGGAACATCAGGCTCTCGTGGAGAACCAGACATGGGATTTGGTAAAGCTACCCGAAGGAAAAAGAGCATTGCAGAACTAGTGGGTGTACAGAGTTAAAGATGAAGAAGGAGGAAAGAAAAGATATAAGGCCCAGTTGGTGGTCAAGGGTTTTGCACGAAACAAGGTATATATTTTTATGAGATATTTTCTCCTGTAGTAAAAATGACTTCTATTAGAACTGTTCTAGGAATAGTTGCAGCAAAAGACTTGCACTTAGAACAGCTTGATGTAAAGACTGCATTTCTCCATGGTGATTTGGAGGAGGAACTATATATGCAACAACCACAGGGCATATGAGGTCAAAGGTAAAGAGGAGATGGTGTGCAAATTGAAGAAGAGCTTGTATGGCCTGAAACAAGCTCCACGTCAATGGTATAAGAAATTTGATAGCTTCATGATGGAGCAAGGTTATATCAGATGTCATTCTGACCATTGTGTGTATACAAAGAAATTTGAGGATGGAAGTTATATTATCCTATGTTTGTATGTTGACGACATGCTTCAGGTTGCGAGTAAAAACATGCAGGAAATAAAGGTACTCAAGAAGCAGCTAAGTGAATCATTTGCTATGAAGGATTTGGGGGCAGCCAAACAAATCCTTGGTATGAGGATATCTCAGGATAGGAAGGAATGGAAGCTAACTTTATCTCAGGAAGAGTACATTAAGAAGGTCTTGGAGAGGTTTAATATGTAGGATGTTAAACCGGTTGGGACTCCTTTGGCAAGCCATTTCAAGTTATCAAAGGAGCAGTGTCCCAAGACAGAGCAGGAGAGAAACCAAATGTCCAAGGTACCTTACTCATCAGCAGTTGGTAGTTTGATGTATGCCATGGTATGCACTAGGCTTGATATTGCCCATGCAGTGGGAGCTGTGAGTAGATTTATGAGTGATCCAGGTAAAGAGCATTGGCAAGCAGTAAAGTGGATCCTTCGGTATTTGAGAGGGACCATGGGGACAGTTTTGTGCTACAATGGATCAAACACCACTTTACATGGTTATGTAGATTCATACATGGCTGGAGATGTAGACAGTAGGAGGAGCACGACATGTTATATTTACACTGTAGGTGGGACAGCAGTGAGTTAGATTTCACGACTACAGTGCCGGTGCCTTTGTCAACCACGGAGGTTTATGTTGCTACCACAGAGGCAAGCAAAGAGATGATTTGGTTACAACAATTTCTTGAGGAGTTGGGGCATAAGGGGAGAAATGTAAGCTGCATAGTGATAGTCGAGTGCTATACACCTAGCTAAGAACTCTACTTTCCACTCTAGGACAAAGCATAAATAGTTAACGTACCATTTCATCAAGACAACTTTGGAGGAAGAGAAGTTGAAGTTGGAAAATATTCATACAAGTCGAAATCCTACAAGCATGATGTCGAAGGTGGTCACAAGGGAAAAAATGAAGTTGTGTTCAGCTTTGGTTGGTCTTCACAGAAACTAGTGAAGGGTTGAGAAGCTTTCTCAGAGGAAAACTAGTCTCCAAGTGGGAGATTGTTAGGTTGTGGAGCCTATTTTTCATGTGTGAAAGTGTTGAAGATTATACACTAAGAGTACTGTACACTTTTCATGTATCCTCGCCGGGTTTGGGCCAGGCCAGGCCTCAAGTGCCCCCAGAGGGGGTTCGGGGGTGCAGCCCCCGAAAAAAAAAAAATTAGGCGTAAAATTTTTTGGCCTCGAAAAATGCACCCGACATATCGAGAAACGTGATTTTCTCATATGGGTGAGTTTTTTGACCCATAGGTTTATGGGACGAGTTTTTCCCATGGTTTTGATACCCACGGTTTTGTAAAACTGCTTAAGCAATTGTCTATTTATATGGTCTTATGCATATGATAGATGTACAAGCAAATGTATTGCAGATGTGTTTTGAATTCGGCTGTGAATTCTGTAGAGTTTGTTGAGCATAGCTCCAAACGGATCTGGGTATTGTATTGAGAGAGCGGTGGCTTGTAATAAAATTTGAGCAAGTGATTCTTGGTGGACGTAGCCCAAATTGGGTGAACCACGTTAAATATTGTCTCTTTGTGTTGTGTTATTTTATTATGCAATTTTATTTCAGATCTGTAATAATTTCTACATATTAGTTTCTACTGTTGCGATTCTATGAGGGATTATTCCACATATTTTATCTCTTATTTCCTAACATTTCTTACCATACCAAGCCTCCTCGTATGCATCCATCCAAGGCACTTGAGGGTCCTCTGTTTATCAAGTACACAGGTGTGCTTCACCGCTTCTACCCAAAAAGAAAGAGGCGATCCGCATGTAACCTCATGCTCCTAAAGACGTTCCATTATTGTTCTCTTCATCCTTTCTCGGTACCCCATTCTACTAACGAGTTCCTAGAACCATCTTTTTCCTATGGATTCCATTCTTAGTACAAGAATCATCAAATTCATTGCTACAATACTCCCTCTATTATCCGACGTGAGACATTTTAGTTTAAGACTTGTTTCATTCTCTACCAAGGCTTTCCATTTAACAAAAGTGTCAAATACATCAGATTTGTTTCTAATACAATAAACCAAAACTTTCCTTGTTACATCATCAATAAAAGTAACATAATAACTTGAACCCCAAGAGATACATCGAATGCACTAGCTCTAACTTACTCTCTTTCTTTGTTGGTCCAACCTTGAGAAACCTTACTCACTTCCGTTTCCCATATATGCAGTCCTCACATAACTCCAAAACTATTTCTGTATATCTAGGAAAATCCTTCTTTATGATCTCCATGCCCTTATGGCTCATATGACCGAGCCTATAGTGCCACAATGTTGTATCTACTTCTGAAGCCACAAGATTACAAACATTAGTGCTATAAGTGGTTAAATACAAGGTTCCAACCTTCTTACCTCTTGCCACCACAAGAGCACCCTTAGTAACCTTCCAAGAGTTAACTGTAAATATCACAGTACAACCATCACTTCCCAATTACCCCGCCGATATCAAATTTCTCCTTAATGTAGGCACATGTCTGACATCTTTCAATAGCCATGTATTCCCATTCTGCATCTTAACCTGAACAAAACTTTTTCTAACTATACTTAAGGGCTCATCATCACCAAGAAAAACATGCCCAAAATCCCCTCAACATAATCAACAAAATAATGCCTATGTGGAGAAGCATGGAAAGAAGCCCTGAATCTAAAACCCAAGATTTAGTAATATTGTGAAAAGAAAGAATCAAAGCACCCGACATACATTACCCGTTGCCACATTTGCCTCCTTTTTTTCTTCTTGTTGTTTCTTCTTATCCCAAAGCTCCCAACAGCCTTTACATGCCCAAAGCTTTCCACAATTCCAAAGATACAATCTTGTTCTTGGATTTTGACCTTGCCTCGATCTTTTGATTTTCCATGGTTTACTCCATTCTTCTCGTCTCCCTCTAGTTTCCACTATCAAAGCATTCCCTAAAGTAGAAGATTCCCTAGAGCTTTTTCTTCGTATTTCCTCACTTAGAATCACCCCTACAACATCCTCAAACTTCAACTTCCAGTTAGTTGGAACCGAGTTACTTACCGCCATTACTAGGCTATTCCAACTCTCAGGTAAAGAGCACAGAATTAATAAAGCCCTAACTTCTTCATCAAATTCTATTGTAACCGAAGCTAGCATATTCACAACCGTATTAAAATCATTTAAATGATCTGACTACTGAACTATTCTCAAACATCTTCATATTAAACAACTTTTTCATTAAAAATATCTTATTAGAGGCGAGGGGTTTTTCATACAACTTCCTAATGCATCCATTAGATCTTTGTAGTCTTTTCCTTTGAAACATTAAATAATACTGAAGATGCAAGACACAACCGGATCGCTCCAAGTGCCTTCCGATCCAACAAATCCCATTCCACATCCTGCGACTCGAGGGTTTGTTCACCTTCTCGATACAATGAGTATAAAGATCCTTCTCATAAAGGTAATCTTCCATCTCGCATCTTCCAAAGACTAAAATTTTTCCCGTTGAATTTATCAACCCTAGATCTTCCATCATCTCATCATAGCTCCCACTCAAGCTAAAAACTTTCCCGTGATTCAACACTTCAAAGAAACCAAACCAGCTCGATACCAATTGTTAGGCAATAAGAGATAAAATATGCGGAATAATCCTCACAAAATCCCAACAAGAAACTAATATGCAGAAATTATTACAGATCTGAAATAAAATTACAGAATAAAATAACACAACACAAAGAGACAGTATTTAACGTGGTTCACCCAATTTGGGCTACGTCCACCAAGAATCACTTGCTCATATTTTATTACAAGCCACCGCTCTCTCAATACAATACCTAGATCCGTTTGGAGCTATGCTCAACAAACTTTACAGAATTCACAGCCGAATTCAAAGCACATCTGTAATGTTCTTCATGCTTTCTATCATATGCATAAAACCATATAAATAGACAACTGCTTAAGCAGTTTTACAAAACCGTGGGTATCAAAACCATGGGCAAAACCCGTCCCATAAACCTATGGGTCAAAAAACTCACCCATATGAGAAAAGCATGTTTCCCGATATTTCGGGTGTAATTTTTCAAGGCCAAAAAATTTACGCCTAAAAAAATGCTATCGGGGTGCGCCTGAACCCCTGAGGATACATGAAAAGTGTATAGTACTCTTAGTGTATAGTCTTCAACACTTTCACACATGAAAACAGGCTCCACAACCTAACAATATCCGGATTTCTACAAGGAGTTAGGAGGACTTATTTATATCATTGGAAAGGTGAGAAAATTTCCTATCCAATGGGAATGATTTAGGGAAATTTTGAATGCATTAAGTATGAGAAAAAACAAGTTGAAACTTTGAGCCTATTAGAGAGTGGGTATGGTGTTAATTTACCCCCTGAACCTAACTAAAACCCTTAGCCCTAAAATTTTGACCTTGTGACCTCTGGAAATTGTTAGTAAATTAAAATTATGTTCTATTAATTTAATACTTGTTCTAGAACCTTATAATGTCAACTATTGTCTTACAACCTGGTTGTGGACACTTCTAATCAAAAAAATATTCCATAAATTTCCTGACTAACCCTAGGTTATTTCTTGGGTCTCAAGTGGATTGTTTTAACAGGCATCACAAGAGACAAGATTAGGATGACAAAGTATCATCTGTCTATGGGCATACATGACAACCTACAAAATGTTGAACAAGGCCACACCATTTCGATTTTTGTTTGGCGTGGAGGCTATTTTTCCAGTTGAATTCATGTTACCATCACCACGTATAGCACGCGTAGGATGGTTAGCAAACGAAAGCGTTGGTAGAAAGAATTGATATGTTGAAGCAGTTAGATGAAAGGTGATCACTTGCTAGATGGAATCAAAAGATAGAAAAAGCAAGACAAAAGGCATGGCATGATTGTCATATCAATAACAAGAAGTTTGAGGTTGGGCGCTTTGTTTTGTTATATGATTCTAAGTATATGTGTCATCCTTGGAAGTTGAAATTCCATTTATTAGGACCTTACATCATCTCGTAAATTCCGTATTCAGGTGCTTTCTAGTTACGAGCGCTAGATGGGACGAGGTTATCAGGTCACTTCAATGGGAGTAGGCTGAAGCCCTACTATAAATAATTCTTCTTGGTGTTTTTAATAAGGAAGTATTTCCAGTTAGCTTAGAATTTCCCTTTATGATTTTTCTTTCTTGTGTTTCCCTTTCTCGTTGCTTGTTCCTTTCTTTTTCTTTTGTTTTTACACCATGTGCGCCAAGAACTACATTATTTTTTCCCAAGATTTTGTATGCGTAGAGAACCGTGCATCTATTTTAGTGTGGGGTGAAAGTGATACGAGGTGTAGGCATGTAATATAAGTTTTTGTTGGCGTATAAGTTGCGGTGGGTGGCCCTAGGTAGAAGGATAAAAAGCACGTAAGGTGGAAAAGTGCGTGAGGAAACAATGGATATTGGATTATGGTGTCAAGAAGGCTTTGCAAAAACCACATACATAAAGGATGAAGAGCGTAGAAATAACATGAGGTAGGCAAAGGCAAAAATTGAATAAAGGAAAAAGAAGTGCCTTGATGCCATGGATGCATGCGCGTAAGAGTCTTCAGTCAGGTTGGAATTTTGTGCGCTAGAACATTGTAAAGGGTTTTTCGTGCAGGATGTGGCACATGGGTAAAGTTGCTTAAAGTTGGCATAGCGAAAAATCCGTATTTAATGTTAAAGTACGTTAGTAGGTGGTATAGTATTTAATGATAGAAAGAAGAAAAAACTATAAATACAAGGTCAGGTAAGTCATTTGTTACCTTGCGATTACGAAGTAAAAGAAGCTCTTGCGAACTAGAGCATCCAGAGAGAAATTTGTGTGAAGAAAAGAGAATATGATAAATTTGAGTGAGTATCTAGAGTAGATCTGCAAACTAGAGGGAAGGAGCACATGGGAGGGAGGAAGGTTGTGTGAAGAGCACCATCTTGTGGAAGGATTTCTTGGTTAGGGTTTAGCAGCTAGGGCATGGAGAAAGAAGGATTCATTTCAGGAGTTGAAGCTTCAGAGTGAGCTTTGGGATTGAATAGAGTAGCAAGGCAGAGAAGAGGAAGGATTTTTAAGTTCATCCCGACCAAAAGAATGGCACCAAGGAAACCAACCGTTTCACCAAAGAAAACAAAGGGCAAGGGAAAGGGAAAGAAAATCATTGTCATCGTGAGCACCAACGAAGAATGGTACATGGAAATGTAGTACCCATATGGGGTATTGCTAGGGAAAGAGTGGGAGTCACACTTACGGAAGATGGCCATGAGTGATTATAACCATCGCATAAGCACAATGGAGAAGGAAATGGAACTGGATTTGGTCGACCAACTAACAATAGGACACCAGATGGAATGCCCATTTACAACGATGAGGTGAAGGTCAAATTAGAGAAGGATGGGTTATTACAACTATATGAGTTGTCATACTTTGGAAAGCCTGAGTGCCTTTATCAGTGGATGATGTTGCGCGTGCATGAGGATCATTTTTATTTTGTGGGGTGCAAGATGTGCATCACACCGTAAATTGATATCCAAGTTCACAAGCCTCAATTGTGAAGGAGATAGCATTGATGATGATCTGAGCGAAAAGGAGGCTATCAAGGATACTGTAGCCACATATGACTACAAGAAGGGGTCGTGATACTTTGACATCACTAAGATACCAGACCTAGTGATGAGGATGGTCACGTGTTTGGTCACCAAGCTCAATGACCAGGAACGATGGACACAAGTGAACAAGGCATGGCTAAATGTATGCCAAAAGATATCAGAAGGAACCATCTACAACTTGTTTTCTTTCATCGCAGATGAAATTATAAGCAACGCGTAGGAGGGAGAGAAGATACTCTTCGGTAATGTCCTCCTCACCATTATGTTCTCAGATATTGGAGTGCCCGATGGGCTAGAAAATTTTGTTTGGGAGTATCCAAAAGAGGATCCCTCACCCACAAAAAATTTTTGAAATACACTTGTGAAACCATGATGGCCACTCACAAGGCACACCTGGAGAAGTGGTATAAGTGAATGCGTGACGCATTTAGGGCTGAGTGGAGGATCCCAAAGTAGTTTCCTATGCTCGTGAATGGGGAGGAAGAATTTTTAGTATACCAACACTTCTACATTGGTAGATTTATATTGACAGATGAGAACATGAGCCCATGGTGCAAGCTACCCTTCTCCTTCACCGTGCAATACTTCCAAGCTGGATTTAATTGGTTCAAGGAGGCCAAGAGACTAAGGTTCGACCTTAGTGAGGTAGATATAGACCACTACGAGTTGTGTCGGAAGCTATTCTACCTAAAGAAGTGCACATACGTGGAGATATATGTCTCCCACGAGATATAGATGATGAATCCTTTAACACTGTCGATTGCAGGAAGGACTGCAGCAAGGGTGTATCTATGCATAAGGCCAAATTTTGAAAAAGGTGCTTACTTGGAGAATGATGTCTCCATCCTTGAAGACCCTACCAAAAGGAAGAAGGCCGCGCCTAGAAAGAGAGAAAGAGAAGAGGTGTAAAAGGCACCAAGTGTTCAAACCACACAAGCAAAGAACTCATCGGGAGCAAGTGCTAATCCTAGTACTTATGCGTGGAGAAATAAATCTCCTACCAAGGTGAAGACCCCAGAAGAAGAGGTATCGGAGCATGAAGAGACCCTCACCCAGGAGGAATCACCAATGAAGAAATCACCTATCAAACAAAAAGAAAGAGAAGAATCCCTGTACTACAATCCCCAATAAGGAAGAAGTAGAAGGTGACGAATGAGGTCGATTCGTAATAAACGGTGAACCTAGATGCTTACATTGGTGACAGGGATGATGATGATGAGCCGAGAAGGAGATGAATACCATCCTTTCTATGAGATACATGATTCTCGAAGAAGAAGGAGATAAGTAATATAACGAAGGATATGAGAAGGAGGATGAAGAAGAAGCCGATACCCAATGGAAGGGGGTAAGCGAGGAAGAAAATACGAGGGATCACAGGACCCCAAGTTCACAAAGGAGAAGATAGACGAGGCCGCAGAAAATTAAGTGTCAAAATTCATCAAGGACCTGGTTGAACAAGAGGTTGAACGCAGCATGGATGTGGTACTAGAGGAAGCCGAGGAGGAAACCCTAGGAAAATAATATGGCAGCATAAGGGGAGATCCCGGTTTGGGTACGTAAGCTTTCTAAAAGTTGCACGCACAGAGAGAAGGATCGCGAAGCATCACAAGTTCAAGAAATGGGCTACATCAATGATCTGAAAAAGGTGTTGCGCATGTATTTCCATATCACCGTGCCAACGGAACAACTTTTAGCCATGGCTTCATTTGATGAGGAAGGTGCATACCCTTGGACAAGGAAAATGTTATCATGGGCATTTGAGTCCCACATTGATGAGCCTGAGTTTAAGGTAAGCCAAGGAGCATTGATGAAAGTTCCAAAAAAAGGGATAAACCCCTTGGTGAATGCTCAACGTTTATCGGATGAGAAAATTTGTAATGTGCTCAACAAAGTTTCAATTGAGGTTGAATTCAGCCTCTTCAAGAAATGACAGGTAAAGCTCCTAGAGGCGGAACTAGAGAAAAGGGAAGAAGAGCTCCTTGAGAAAAGTAAGGACCTGAAGCAAGAGGAACTAATCAACGCTCAGTTAAGGCGTGAGCTAAAGGACAAGAAGGAAAGAGTGCACGAGGCATACAAGAAGATAGAGATGATCACGGATGTCATTTTCTTAAAGCATCCAAACTTAACACCGCCACATGCAAAAGTATGGATCATCCTTGTAATGCCTAGAGGACCTTACCAGCAATCTCACTGTGGAGAGGTAGCCACTTTCCTTAGAATCAGAAGAAGAGGCATTGGCATGCCAAGAGAAATAAGATAAGATGAAGGTTGTGGAAATTGTTGCTCAGTACAACAAAATCCTCTCCGATGTAAATTTTTTTTTGTGTGCAAGTCACCGAGCCGTCTATCATAACCGCACGGATAGGGATAGAGTGGCAAGTATCTTGGTTACCACCCATGAAGTGAAACTTAAGGAGTTCCAGGAAAAGAAAAAGGGGAACAGGGCTGAGTGAGACAAGATCTTAGCCAAAGTCGAAAAGAAATCAGAGGCCATTGAGACCTTGTTGGGCTTAATCAAGAACTTGCTAAAAAAGGAGTTGTACCCTAAATCACTCAAAGGATGGATGCGCTTGAAGATTTGGGAAAATAGTTGGAGGATATTGTGAAGACAATGAGCACTAATGGGGAGGAGTTGAGTTTTGAAGAATTGAGTGCCACTGGTGGGGACCTCTGTCGATGAGCTCGAACGAGGTTGATACTTGGGAAAAGTTAGAAGAAGATTTAAGTAGGGATTTCCCTCTCCTCCTCCGTATAAACAAGTTCCCCAATATTTCATTGTTTTCCCCATTTCTTCATTCCTTATTCTTCCATCCCAACCTTTTGGCATGATCCACCATTCTTTATTCTTTGAAGAGTGTTTCCGAGACGAGAAACAGGCATAGTGTGGGGTGATGTTGGGCCCCAAAATATCAGCTAAGTACAAGAAGGTGCGTGGGCACGTGAGACCTAGTCGAAGAAGGGTGTGCGGGTTGAGGCATGCGGGAAGGGTTCTGTAGGGTTTTTCAAAACACATGGTGCACGCACACAAGGAAAAATGGGTTTTGTACTTAGTTGTATCTGGCATCCCAGGCAGCACACAAGAAAAGCATGACCCTTATGGATAAGGTGCTAGCCAGGTGTCTGTGGGATCAAAAAGGGAATATTCCAAGCATGCAATAGAAGGTTCCATAAGACATAATTGCAAGCAGTGCAGAGCTCGGATATGAGAAGGCATGCTTCCATGGAGAACCAATTTGACACTTGGTGACCGATCTGTAACTTCTGAAAGGCATGGAAGTGGGTGTTAAGGTTATAAATACAAGCACCCGATAAAGGAAAAGAGAGAGGAGAAAGATAAGGAAAAAGAGAAGAAAAGTGAGGAAAATCCCTACAAAAACAGATGAATAGTGCTATGGGCTAGGAGAGATCTATGAGTGATAACACATTTAAGGGGATGATTTTTCATTCTTCTTTGTAATATGATGAGCATAATATATCTCTGATGCATGACTTGGCTTTGCATAGTTATATGAGGATCTATTATGACCTCAAGGGATGTAATGTGGGTTATTGACTCTGTTAGTATGAATATAATGCTCTGTTATAAATCATCTCGTGTTCGTGGGTATAATACTTATACATTTCCCGTTTGTATGAACCATCTCCATATGTTGTTTATTATTTCTCTTTTCTACATACAATGAGATGATAACTCGTTCTAAGTTCTTAAGAATGTTATATAGTTCTTCTCTTCCATCCATTTGACTATCTATCCTAAGATGATGCATTCTCATGAAACTCACATAAAGGAGAGACTCAAAGACCCACGCGTGCTGGGTGAGTGCCCAGCCTACCACGGGGTAGGCCGCGCACATGGGATTGGACTATTAGTCTAAAGGCATGAAATATGACTACAAAGCATAAGGTGATTTGAGTAAAGAAAAAAATTCTACACACTCAAGTAGCCTTTAGCACACAATATTTAATTTCATACTTACATGGGGAAAATGTAGACACTCATTTTAAGAATTCATGTCTTGCAACAACACAAATTGTACAATTCCTTTGTACTAGTCCACACTTGTCTAACTTGGTCAATTATGTTATCCCTAGTTATATCTCTTTCTTTCTTTCTTACACGTACAACTCATTTTTTCACACAAGGTCATATTAGTCAAGAAAAATCATGTTAAACCCGCGAACATTAGAATCTCAATTTTCAAATCACTCATTATTGTTTATCTATTGTTTCCTATCATTTTTTTAATGGTTATTCCTTATATAAATACAATTAGCCTTGGAAACTAATTGATTAGGATAATCTACAATCGGTTACCACCCCCTAAGATATTAACCAATTTAGGTTAAATCACCCTCCACATTACATAGGTGTTATTGTTTCATTATAGTTCCATTCTACTTCCTTGTTGTGCTTGATTACATATATTGTTCACATGTTATTGTTATCAAATTTCACTCTCCCGATGAAGTTGGACAATTGAGCAAGTTTGCACTAAGGGACCTCACATGTCAATTCGGAGGAAGTAAATAGCTCACGTATTTTAGAGGGATCACCAAGGAAGGTTGACCTCACATGAGGAATTTTTCCTCGTCTTGGTCTTCAAAACACTTGAATTTTAGTGATGAAGGAACAAAGTGAGCACAAGGCCCACCTATGAGTAAAATGACAAACATTACCACAGGCATCTCCTCATAGCGACATAGATCTAAAGAATTGTATAACATGTTTTAAGGGGGTGTAGATTTTACAGGGGGAGCCTTCAACTCTAAGAATAGCTCATCAAGCTGATTATGTATGGCCAAGCTGCTCATATAGGTCAAACCGGTTATTTGACGGGGAGGTGGTGCATTGAAAAGATTCTCTCAAGCTCATGAACAAGCTACACTAATGCGAGAACATTTGAAAGAGTGAGCGAGCTAATAATCATAGTCGATTTGTTTGTTATCTTGAGCCATGAAAAACTCCCATTGAGCTATGTTGGTGAAGTGAGGACCGAGCTCAAATCTACAGAAGTACTTTACATTATCCATAAGTACCGAACATTCCTAAGTAAATAGGTCCATCGTATGAGGTTGAACCCGGTTGTTGCGAAAGGCACATTATATGATCATCCTACCCACAATCCCATGCATTGAGTGGTTGAGCTATTGTGTAATGACTTGGATGATCTCTTCCATCGAGTTACTCATGATAGGTAGGAAGTTCATGCACCATGGCAGCCAAGTCATTTAATTATAAGCCGCGTAACTCGGACACAATGCAAGTGGCGAGTTAGCTAGTAGAACTCAAAATGCACTCGGCCCCAGTTCGACGTAAAATAATGGACAACATAGGCCGAGCCATAAAATTCATCACAGAGATTGGCCAAGTCAGCATGGAGTATGGAGGATGGTGAGTTGTTATCATGCGTGGCCAAACCATATTTTTACTCAGGCGCAATGATAATGCGAATGGTCATTCAAAGCTTGGTGAAGGCGAGACCAAGCTCTATATTTTTACGAGCTATTGAAATGTTGCATTATGCAAGAAAGGTCGATACATCCCCGGGGCAAGCTGTTAGTATTTACTATGGTCACATGTTTCAGGGTCGCCAAGTTTCCCCACGAGTGAGTTTTCAAGACCAAGAACGAGTTATACAGGTGCTCGGACGTACTATGGACCACCAAACTCAAATGATAAAACACAAAGATTAGTGCAAGACTGAACGGTTTTGAGCACCCCCAACGAGTTACAAGGTGTCAAGTTGTAGTTATGCCCACCGATTTATTGAAAATCCATGGCGGGTTCTTAATGCTATCAATGGTAGCAAGTTAATGGTGGGCCGAGCTAATAAACGCAAAGTGACAGGGTCGCGGATCGGAGACTTGGCATTGAACGAAAGTAAAGGAGTTCCGCGGAAGGGGATTGCGAACGAATCGGTAGATCGGGGCCCATAAGGCCCAAGAAAACTAGGGCCTTGCATGAGTCAAATATCCACCATCTCTGAAAACAAAGAAATGTGGTGAGTTCCAAAGCACTACTGCAGAGCCGCATGGGACATGAAGGAGCTTGGGTCGAGAATAGGTGGAATGAAATGAAATGAAATGAAATGAAAGTTTTTAATGACGTCCACGAGACCGAGCAGTCTATGGGACCCGAAGTGCAATCACCAACCGATGCCCTCTACTTTTTCCTTTCTTCCAACTCGTTCCTAAGCTTGCTTCTTCTGTGTGAATTTTGATCAAGAAATCTGTTGTTTTTGTCACCCTTTCCTCTTCAAACAAGGTTGTAAGATCAGCCACTATTAAAATATCCGTGTAATTGCTCCGAATGTCCCCGTAAGCAACACATTCCATGACAAAATGCCATTCGATTCCACCGCGCCCGACATGCAGAACTGACAAACCCTTTCTGACCACTTCTCTTTGGGCATTTTCCATCTCCCGGTTTCACACCTAAGATGATGTGAACTAGTTTTTAGTTGCACAATTAACATTTTAGCCTTCCACTTTATCATCGCTCCAATGTAGTGCTTTTTCCCATGGTCACAAGTGGGATTAAAATTCTTGACATAGTATTCTTTTTTTCGACCAAGCTGCTTATTCCACATGATATTTCTGAATTTCTCTCTCACATAATTTTTTATTTCTTCATTCGTGTTAGGACACTCTTGTATGCAAATACCCCATTTATTCATCCACTCACCATTTTGCTTCATCCAAGTTTTCTTCCTCCTATTTAAATGTTCCTCTATTACTATTTTAGGCCACCGGGAATTCTCCATGTTTTCCACTTTTTTGAAGTATCCTAATAGTCGGGTCATCGCCACCGCTTCCATTGGAAAGGCTCCGGCTTCAGCAAGGATGATTGCATATGGAATCGTGGTTTTTATTTTGAAACTGCTTGTAATTAGATGCTTTTGAATTCTTTCTATTTGATTCCATTTCCCCACGGATGTACTGCTGCCCCAAATCTCACATCCGTATAACACTACTGGGATTACCAGTAACCCAAAAAGGTTCAATCTGGTATTCCAATCCCATAATTCTGATGTCCTGCATCTGTTTTGAAGCATATATAGAGCTTTCCACCCTCCCTGAATCCTCTTAGCTCTACAAGTTTCCCAGCTGAGATTAGAGTGAAAGTCTAGTCCCAGGTATTTGTATTCCTTGACAACTTGCAAAGAGTCTCCGTCAAACTCAAAGCTTACTTGTTCTTTTTTCTTTTTTAAGGTAAAGATCATGATTTTGGTTTTACCAATGTTCACCTGCATTCCCACCTCTTTGCAAAATAGTTCTAAAACTTTCAAATGCTCCTGTAAACCCTACTTTGTTTTAGCCATTAGGATAAGGTCATCCGCATAGAGCAACATTTTTACTACATAGGAAGCTAAATGAATTCCATCTCCTCCTGTCCTGTCAATCCATTCCTCTAGCTTATCTATATATAACCCAAACAAGGTGGGTGACAATGGACAACCTTGTTTGACCCCAATATCACTCCCAAAGCACTCGGATAGGCCATCCTTGGTTCTGATTTTAGCTCGTACCTGCTCATATAGTCTGTGCACCGCTGCCCTATATTTATCCAGAATACCCAACTCTTCCATTTTGTCCCACATTTTGTTTCTCGGGACCGTGTCAAAGGCCTTTTTGAAATCCACGAAACAACAATAAACCTCTTCACCCTTCTTGTCCCAAACCTTTTCAATCAAGTGTCTAAGAGTGACGCAATGATCAATAGTAGAGTGCTTTGGTCTAAAGCCAGCCTACCCTTTTGCTCTCTTACCTTCCTTTTCCGACCAAAGGCTAATTCTACGCTCCACCATGCTACCAAATAGCTTTCCAAAAAGTGGATTAATCATAATGGTGTGGTAGTTTGCTTTGGATTGTTGACATCGCCACTTTTGTGGAGAGGGATGACAATGCTAGTTGTCCAGTTTTTTGGAAAACCGAACTGGATAACTCTATTAAAGATAGTTTTAATGTGTGGGGCAAGATCTTGAACCCCAATTTAAGAATTCGCTTGTATTCCATCTATGTCCAAAGCCTTGCCCCTGCTAATCTTTTGATCCCTTCCTTGATGTCTTTCATGGAGAAGAGTTTGTCCCTGTTTTCAATAACATAAGGAAGAAGCGACAAGTCATTACTTCTTTCATACAACATTTTTGCATATTCAAGCCACTGAGTGTCTGTGATGTTATTCTCCACTGTAGTTCTGGTCTGTTGAAGCTCTCTCCAAAAACCTCTCGATTATTCTTCCCCATGAAAATCAGCTCCTCCCTCCTACCTGTCATGTACTCTTCCTTTTTGTTTCTCACTAACTTTCTATATATCTTTGTGTCTGATTTCTCTTTTCTGGAAGCATTTAACCTTCTTTTCGCAGCCTTGCATTCCTCATCAAACCATGGATTTGCTTTGGAAAACTATTTTTGGCACTTCTCCTGGTTCTAGCATGTTTGCACTCCCTTAGCGCATTGTGTATTATAGTCATTAACTTCTCACTATTGAGCCTGTATTTTCTTTTGTTGGAGTTGCCAATACCTTGCATTTCATGTATCTGTTTTTCTATGATACCCTTAAAGATGGCGCGATTCTCCTAGTTCACAAGGATTTTTCTTTGGTACACTACTTTTTGGTTCTGAATGAAATAGTTCTGGGGGAGTTTGGTTCACCATAGGAGGTGTATGCCCACAATGCACAAACCTTGAGGTCTTGAGGTTGATGAGTCGCAACGATGTCGAGTTGGCACTCGAAATAGGGCAAGGCAACGTGGACCCTTCCCCGAGACGAAGTGATAAGGTTGTAAGTAGGTTAGTTTCACATGAGGTATTAGGTGGTGCTGAGTTGGAGAAATAAGGGTATTTGTTGGGTGTTGAAAAAGACTCTAGGAATCATGCAAGCGGCCGGTTCGAGGATTCAAGTGCCGAGTAGAATGAGTGTTTTAAAATCTTGAACCCCTCACATTTTAAATTACAAATACCCATGGGTACTAAAAATTTTAAATGCCCTAGCATTTAAATCATGAAAAAAACATTTGGGAGAGGAGAAATATTTTTAAATTAACTAGACATTCCCGTGAAATGCAAGTAAGTAAAATCTCAAAATAGCTGCATGTGCTCAAAAGCGCATATCTTGAGCGTTTCTCAATAGAATTTTGCAAAATTGGTTTTGTTGGAATTGTGGTTCCGATACCTACGCACAAAGATCTAGAAATTCTGAAATAAATGAAGATTTGATGAAAATTCTACATAAAACGAGCCCAATTCAGTTTGGTAATTACCAGGTGGTTGGGTGAGCATTAAATGGGCATGGGGAGCCAGTTTCTTGTGCTTTGCAAGTTACAAATCAGCATGGGGAAGATTTTCCAAATTAGATATCATCATTTTCCCTCATTTATTATCACTTTCAAGTGGTTGAAAAGTAGATTTCATGATTGCACTTCTCCCTCTCTTTCAAATTCTATAAATTATAGCATGGGCTCATTGTAAGAGAGAGTTAGTCATTTTTCTTTTTTCCCCCATTTCCTTTCTTCTCTGTTGTGTTGAATGTGGAGCTTCAATCCTCCTCTCCATGCTTTGTAATGGAATTCTCTTGCCTCTTTCCCACTAATGATGTACTGTGCAAACTTTTAATAGAGTAATAGACTGTGTTTTGTGATGCATTTTGTCCATCCTTTACATGTTTTTTTGTCTTTACTTACCTCTCTTCACCGCAAGGTATATTGTGCATACTTTTAATGTTTATTGTAGGTTATGGGAATTCTATTTATTTGGGAAATGAATTGGTGTACTTGTGTGAATTCATCTCTAGTCTGTGATGCATCTTGTCCACCCTCTCCATTGCTCACCTCTTTCCCCATTTCGTGCAATTGAATAGTAATTAGCAACCTCATTTTCTTGGTGTATCACTTCTCTTAAGGTACGTTTAGTTTCATGCAATCTCTCTCCCTGTCTCCTTGGAATGTTAGAATAGGATTAGGTAGTTTGTCTTCCCTGCATTAGGAGTAGTTGTGGCAGGTAGGATTAGGAAGAGGAACCGACCTTCTCTCGGAGGATTATCTCAAGCCCGCAAGTCCCACAACTTGAGAGGTAATCCCATGTTACCCAATCACACCGAATGCCCCATCCAAAACTTGGCCATTCATGGGGTGTTGTGATTAGGTGATGATGGTTATATTTTGAACTAATAGAACTAACACATGTGTCTTATGCAGCACTAACATATCTTGCTTCATGTTCTTTCATACTACTTATATTTCTCTTATCATTGTTTGACATAATTGTTTATTATACATGATTTTCACTTGATTATGTTGTTACTTGTATGTTTCATTATATGTAGCTGTGTTTCCTTAATTTTCTTGTGACACCATGGGTATGCTATGTTTCGTATTTATTGTCCAAATTTATCGTCGATCTTTGAAGCCAATGCATTAGCTACTAAAGAAACTAGCAACTCATAAATGATGGAGGGTTTATGTTACCTCGGATGTGATACGGGCATTAGATGGATGATTCTCGCTACAACTTGATATACCTGCAAAAACTGGAACAAAGATGGATTAGATATATGTGTGTGTGTGTGTGTGTGTGTGTGTGTGTGTGTGTGTGTGTGTGTGTGTGTGTGTGTGTGTAAGGGTTTCTGACAATGCAGTTCCAAGAAGTGATTAGCTTCCTTTTGCAAATGTCAACCCCCGTTTGTTTAGAAAGAGTGATGTAAAGGATGAAATTGCAGAAACATGTAGAAACAGGAATATCATTGAATCTAGAAAGATGACAAAAATTGATCTAAAGGCTAATTAGATGACAATAATTGTAAATTGATTGTTACCTAGTTTGGGTCGATGGTGACCCAAACTATACAGAGGCAGTTGGTGGTGTCTTGGGAGGTCATATCTAGACTATAACATGAATATACATACACCAAGGGTCCAATGCCAACTGGAGGATGAAAAAATCATGTGTATGTTGTGAGTAGTCTACAAGGAGGAACCAAGGGTAGAAAACTCCAGGAAATGGCTAAAAACAACAATAGAAGAGATCTGTTTGACAAACTGGACTTAGGTCGACGGTGATCCGACTACATCGGTGGTGATTGTAGCAGGATTAGATAAAGTCGAGGATAAATGGATGAGAAAGACAACTTGCAAGAAAAAGGCTAAAGGGGAAGGTTGTTGAAGAAGCTTTAAGTGTTGTTGTTGATGGTTTGAACTTGCAAGAGATTAGATACTAGAAACACCCAGATAATATGATAAAATATGAATAAAGCAACACGATGATAACGATGAACCTCAGGAAAGATTATCGTGAGAAATGCAAACACGCTAAAAATATGTCCTAAAGATCTCTAAATGTTTCAGGAATGTTCCAGCATGGGGAAAGATGCTTAGGCTAGGATAAATCTTGAGAATTGTGTGCATCTGATGATGAATAGAAATAAAGTAGCTAGTTTTGTAAGGTCGACAGATACTAGGCTAGGTCATCGCTAATTGCAAGGAAAGTTTCCCCACTAGGTTTTTTTTTGTGTTTTTGATGGGATTTTGAGCTTCTTAAAGAATATAAGGATTCTTTAAAGCACTTAGGCGGGAAAGAGATGAGATAAGGGTAGTTAGGACATAAAAATAGATAAAATCTAGAAAATCAAAGGGGATGTGTGTGTAGGATAAAATCAATAGAAATAGAAGGTTGGTTAGGGAAATGGATGAGGATTAATTAATTAATTAATAGGCATAAAGATTAATGTGGATGGGATAATTGGGCATGTAAGATATTAAATGATTGATTAATTAATGAGGATTAGGTGGTCATTTAATTAAAGGAAGGGTGATGATTAAATAAATATGCGCACGTAGGTGATGAGGGTATAGATATTTAATTTAGGTGTCTCATGATATCTATGTCTTTCTTGTGTGAAATTTCTTCTCTTATATGTGGTATGAGTTCCTTGATTACTTTGTGACATCGTGGGTGTCCCATGTTTTTGGTTTTATGCCTTGATCCGACTCCTCTACATTTTATGGCTTGTGTTTTCTCACTTGAGTGTTGTTTGGTCTCTATACTAGTGTTATTACATCTTTATTACTATTGTAATTGTTTTTCTTGTTTCTATCACTATGGATGTTTTTCTCTTTATCGCTATAGGCTCCACTATGTGTAATCCCTTATATATGTATAGTCTTCCAAATGTGTCCACTACTTTAGCATTCTACACTCTTCTCTACTTCTCATATATTCAATACATGGGTATAAATTTATTCTTTTGAGTTATGTGCTCAAATGATTTATCACACACCTCAAAAGAGAGGTAATTCATTGGGATGTATTCTACATCTACATGAAAAATCCCGTGTTTAGGCATTGGTTTTTATAGGAAATGGTCCTCAAAAACATCTCTACATACCAAAATTTGGTAGAAATTACACATATTAAAAATTGTACAACAAGTTCAAACCGTATAGATGTTCTTGATCCTACCATACATATTTTCCCTTGGGAAGTTATTATCACCAAAAACAACACCCTCGATTTGCTTGCATTTAAATTGAGTGGAAAAATAATGTTTTTAGGAAACATGGAATTATCTCTAGGTGTGGGACCATGAAACTGAGATAATTCTCCAGAGAAGGTCAATTTCTCTTCCTAAATTAATGTTAAAACTTCTCCTAATGTCAAAATATAATTATATAATCTTATCTTATGATTCCAAGAGGCCAAAGAGAGAGGGAAAGGCATAAAAATGAGAAAATCTTACAATAAGGGGGTGATAGCACCAAGAGAAGCATGGTGTGGAGAATTTCAAATGAATGAAAATGGGAAAAATGGAGAAGGAGAGGGTGAAAAAAGAACCACGGACCACAACAACATTCAATATACCAATTTTCATAAGAATTTCATCATTTAAACTTGCAATGAGAACAATAAAATACACAAAACACTTGGAAACATGAAGAAAATCAAGATAAAGAAGTAGAAACCTAGCTAGGGCCGTGAAATGGCCACAAACTTGATTTTTATTTCTTCATAAATTTTCACAATACATCATACTAGAGGTATAAGGCATGATAATCATTACAATGTTCAAAAAATGATGCTTTGATCTCTAACATCTACCCAGCAACTGAGAATAAGATAGCAGCATTGCAAAATGTCCAACCCTTCCAAAATGAGCTCTCATTAAAATATATAGAAGAAAGAAGGAAGAGGGAAGAGAAATCCTGAAACTTTGCATTCAACCACCAATAAAAGGTATTAAATACTCTACAAACATCATGGAGATCCCCTGAAAACTCATTCCTTCATTGTCCTTTTGCTTGCTAGAGAAGAAATCTTCCCTTACTACATTAAATGTTGGTAATTGGGATACACTGAACAGCTTCATTTCATAGTTGATATTTTTTCCACATTTTCACAAACTTACCCATATCTAAATTAATAATTTGGTGAAGAGGATTTTGATATCTTTCCAAAAAGTCCAATTTTGTGAAAATCGAACCTCCGAGTCAAAAGTTATGGCCACATTTCTCTCCTCTTTCTTGTGGGAATCTAAGGTACCATTACTGTCTCTTGCCCTTCTTTGCGGGTTTTGACCCTTCTTTGCTTGCGAGTTTTTGGCTCCTCATTACTTGAAGTAAAGGCACATCACATCCATGCAACACTCTTCTTTTATATCACTTGTTTTGTGGGTTTTTTGGATTGCTTTACTCGACTTTGCGACCCCCACTTGTTTGGTAGTAGTGCCCTATCATAATCCCACATTACACCTTGCCAATTTACTTTCCTTGTTCGTGGGTTTTGGGATGCATCTTACTTTCTCGTGGTTTTGGTGAGTGTTTAACTCATGGAACTAATCAAGCACTACTTCGCAGCAGAGTGTCAATCCAAAACCCCACAACTCTTTACCTTTTCCTCTTTATCCTCAAGGGTTTCTCCACATACTTTACTCAAGACCGCAAGTGGCCATTACTTAGAAGTAATGCCCTAATGAAAACCTGTAGAACTATAGTTTGATTTCCTTTCTTTGTGGGTTTTTCAAACTACTTAACTTGCATTTTCCTAGGCACTAATTTGAATTAGTCACCCCTCACGAACCCATAAAGCTACTTGCTCCCTTTCTTTACCTTGCACGATATTGGAATTACTCTACTCGCATTTTTCATGGTGCTTTATTTAAGTAATGAAAGGTCACATTTCCGCATAACTTCCATGCCTTACTTCTTCTTTGCGTGGTTTTGGGGACCCATTACTTGACTACTTTATTTTATAGTGATGTTACATCGAACCCCACATTACTCCATTTCTTTTTCTTTTTCCATTTTTTCCCGATTTCTTCCAACTTTTCACGTCTCTCTTGACCGAGGAGTTAGAGAAAATATAATAGAGTGCCCCAAAGCCATTTTTCCCACATTTATCATTTTAAATCATTTTTAGCTAAGTACCCTTGTCCAAGCCAAGATAAAATGCAAGTTATCAAAATTATCTTTGGGGGAAATTTCGATAACATAATTTACACTAGATTTCTATTTAGTATCATATTTCCACTTATGGATACATGTTTTTGGCATAATCTCATTCTTAGTTGACCCAGTTTAGATCAATTTATAGGAGGCTTAAATTTTTCACTCATCTTCGGTATTCAATTTTGACTACAAAATATAGGGTTTAGGGGCATGAGTCTCCTTCTCCATCATTAATTCGAATCCTACACACTTTTACATTGTAGTACAAACACATAGAAATGGTATGGGAGAATCCATTCTATTTTATACCTTGTGTCTATATATATATATGGTCCTAGATCCTTCTACAATGGTGTAGTTTGTGGGGTTATAGAAAGTATCAAAGTGGCTAAGTTATTTGTAGGTAGTATTTTCTCTCCTCGTTTCAAAGGGGAATATATCAGGGTTACTAAAAACTTTGATATGTGGTCTTCCTCTTTCACAGGGGTGCATTAGTAACTCTCTCTTTATATCTCTTTATCTTTTATTTGGTGTTGATTTGCATGCTCCCAATACTCTAGTTATTCCTTCATCGCAATTAAGTAATGATCACCCACAATTCTTCCATAAGTTCGGTAATAACAATCCAAATATCCAACTGCAAGAAAGGAATAGGATCTCTTCCTCTACAAAGCAAATAGGTATATTTCATCCATGTTTTTATATCTCTTTACTTCACCTTGTACAAAGTTTAGATTCTATATTTACATTTGAGTTATATTTCCATTTCTACCATGGAAATTTACTACATTTTGTGTTGTAGTTTTCATAATGGAGCATGCCAACACTAATAGATTTGGATGACAATAACTATGAGAAAATACACATTGTTTCTACACACTCAAGTGTAATTTTTCTTTAAGGATGTAATTTTCATTTCATACTTAAATGGGGGAATATAGACACTCAAATTTGATAATTTATCATTTTGACATTGTTTGTTATGATTATGTTTTTTTTCTAAGATGAACACTCTCTTCCTATCCCCACTAGGTACTTCTTTTTATCCCTCTTCTAACTTTCTTATTCCTACACACCGATGTGCTAAAAATTTCTAAATTTGAATCCATTTAACCAATTCTTAATCTCCACCCATCATGATGTAACTTCTAGATTTTATCCACCATCTCCCTATTTAAAAGTGTATAACAAGTGCAGGATGTGAAATCGATCATGGTCGAATTGCACGGTCTTGGACCGACACATATTTTAACTATGTTTTCAATTGTACTATATTTTTTGCTCCTTTAAGCTTCATGGGTCATACTTTACATGAAAATTTACATTTGAAACCATATATAGAAAGTTTATATCAAATCATTTATCACATGGAATACATATAACAAATCACTTCTAAAAATCATTGCAAATACACACAATATACACTCAAGGCTCCCTAAATCTTCCCAAAGTTGATACACATCCATTAGGGAAACCACTACTACAGTTATGAAGCACTAAACTAGGTCAAGGAGTTCAATTTGCCTCATATCCAAGCACTCAAATATCCCTACTCAATTTCTTAGGAAGAGCACAACCATCTCAATCATGTGCAAAGTGATACAAGTTTTAAACTAGTTGCATTCATTTATATATTACATGATAGGTGGAGATATATGTGTATTTTGAGGCCTCTTTGGATAAGTTCTAATGTAGGAGATACACGGATTTCACTTCAATCGAAAAACTAGCCTTCTTGTAGGGTCTTCCACCAATTGTTAGGGTTTGAGATCCCTTCACCTAATTTCATAGGCTTTCAAACTTGTGCGACACAAAGGGTTTGATAGTGAAGCATATTTCCAGACCATCGAAGGGCACAAAAATTTATGTAACTCATATCCTAGCAATTTAATACCATACATACATATCTTGGAAGACATGTACAATTCCATACCAATGCAGTTTCAAGTCATAGTTTCTAGAATAAAGCACCTACAAATCCATTACTCTTAGTTTACCTAGTCAGTGCACCCAAATCACTCATGTACCACTCTATTTAGATAATTACATCTTATCTCTCTTTTTTTCAATCTTCTAGCATATTCGAAATACTAGTTGCAAGTACAAATACATTATTTTGATATTGTATGATTAATGTTGGACGTTAACCGATCAAAATACCTCCTATTATTATAATCTTACAATTTTTTTAGTTTTTTTGTATTTTATAACAATTTTTAGACACTCGGACTAGGGTAACCCTATTCGCATAGGTGTGTGTACACTCTAGGACACCGCTTTGTAACCCCAAACATTCATTTTCATATTTCTACCGACTTACATTTACCATTTCACCACCCATAACCACTTGCAACCATAAAACAAATTTTAAAAAAAAAAAACAACCCAAAATAACTTAACAATCTAACAAACCCTCCCATGAACTTAAAACAACCCCTAACCCATTAGAAAACTGAAAAACTCAAAGCAAATATAAGTAGTTGGAACAAAATCCCATGCAATTAGCACCAATCGGTGTAGATTGGCGGCAATTAAAATGACATCGATTCTATATAAACCATCTAAGGCCCTTTCCCAAGGATTCTCGTGACATATCTAAGCTCTCTAGGCTCATCCATTAATCAAACGTGAAGTGGCCCAAGCTTCATATTTTGTCAATATTCATTTGGATTAATCTATCTACATAACTAGTCGATCATCTTGGCTCCCCTTTCATCAAGGTAAGTCTCTCTCATTTATAACTACTACATTCCATTGTAAAATTCAATCTTATCAACATTAGCTTCATCATTCAAAATAATACTTTGTTCCTTATTAAAAGTCACAACTTTACAAATCATGTTTAATCAGTCTTCTTTTCACAATGATCGGTATCGATCACCTAGATCGACACAAATCTACCGTGATCAAAATTGATCCCTATCAAAAATTTCATATTTAGCATTTCTCATATATCTTATTTTATTTTCTTTAAAATCATGTAATCGTTTCTAATCAATTATTGTTTGTAAGCCTTTGTTTCTATTAGATAACCCTTCCAGGAGCACCTTATGAACCAAACTCTATCATTGACCTTCCAATTGTGTGACAACCCTTCATGTGAGAAAAATATGACATCGACTACGACTTGAGCCTCTACATCATTTCCTTCACACCTAATCCATACGATATCATTGAGCGGTTGGATGTTCTCCTTGAACAAATTGAAGAGGCTAACCTCTACCGGGAAATATTTTTAACCCTCCCCATCATATCATCGATAACATTGATTGAGTTATTGTGTCTAGACACTATACCTCTACCTCTTGTTTTTCTTAGAATTTTACATTATTTGTATTTATATTATCATTTATGACTTAATTGTATAAAAACGAGTTGACACTCGTTAAAGGAAGCCCTTTGGTTGTTGGGATTTTCCTTTGACAAGCAACTTATCTCGTCATTGTCTAATATATTTCTTGTCAAAAAAAAATTGTATGTGCACAGACCTCGACTCTTTGGAAAGGAAACTTCATGTGCAAATTTCATATTTACCTTCTTCCATTCTCATCCACACATGTACCATTAAACCCTATCATTTTATGAGATTTAGTGGTTTGTTCCAAATAATCAAATAAATTCTTAAAATCTACTAAAACAAAATTCGATCTTAATTTAATCTCAAAAATAGCGTAAACAAGAAACTATGTTTTTATATCTTCATTTGTATATGATGCCAATTCTTCACTTTCAACTCCTATTTCTCCTTCTTCAATCGCTTTAAAGTCTTGATTAAATACCAATGACTTCTCTATTGTATAAGTCTCTTGAAATGTGTCATATTCCTTATCCTCATTGGCGCCATGTCATACTTACTTCGTCCCATGTCACACTCATTCTAATTTCTAGTCGCACATGTGCAATTATTCCATTACCTTTGAATGGTGATTCCTCATCTTCTCGAATTAAAATTCCATCGCAATATGTGAACCATACTAGTTTTGGTAACACTAAGTATGTTAGTTTCTTACAAAAATATCCATGAATTTGAATTCAACCCAACGAGTTATGCCTATGAAGTTAACTTATACTACTTTTAATACACCTAATGGTGCCTTAAGTGGGTCATCTACCAATGTTATACCTTATCTCAATGGATGTAATTTTGGATTTCCTAGTGCTTCCCATGTCCAAGATGAAATTACACTAATATCAGCCCCTAGATCTAACAATGCTTTAGGAAATTATTGTCCATCAATTTTAACATCCAAGTATACAAAGGATTTCCTCCATATGCATTGTGTGTGGAATGCATTTTTCTATTTTTCTTCCAAGTCTTTACTCATTGCACTCAATATGTTCTTTCTTGTTTATTCTATTACTTACAAAATTGTTAGAATTTTTTTACAAGACTTTCTTTAGTTACTAATTTAACCATTATTTTTCTTCAATCACTTCTTCCTCAAAATATTGTTAGAGTAGATATTTAACTTAGTGCATGTCACCTAGGTACTTTATTTACCTTTATTGTATTTATCCTCACCCACTTATGTGTGTGAATATTTATTTTATCTTATTTAGATATTAGGAAGATATTATCTAGTTGTTAGGTATTGTTATTTCCTTGATCTATGGTATTGACTAAATCTTTGATGACTAGTTTTTTGATGACAAGTTTTTCCTTGATTTATGGTTTGATCTCGCAACCTTGATCGGTTCTTAGATTGATATTCCTTTCCTATATAATCAAGGCTCAATCTCATTGTATTTCTTTGAGCTCCATAATAATATATGATATTGTTGTTCATTTATTTGCAAAGGTTTATGTAAATTTATTCTAAAGAACTACTTTCATCTTATTAAGTGTGGTGTTTAATTAGCATCTGAGTTCTTCATGGCTTGGTATGATCTGTTTATCATTCATTTTATGGTATCAAAGTTGGAGATTGTTGTTCACATATGTCTCTGTAAGTTTTATTTTACAAATAAGGTTTTTATATATTCATATATTCGGGATTTGTTCATATTTTGTTGTTGCGTGTGTTTTTATGTAAAACAAATCCTTCCATTGGATTCGAAAGGTGTGAAAACCCTAAGTTTGATTGTAAACTCGACCATTTCTGGAGGTAATCATTCTTGGAGTTTTTTGGTGTCAGTAGAGGCACATACTGGGTCTATTTTGGAATTCATGTTAGCATGGAAGGAAACCCAAAAAACATTTTATGGATTTTTCAAGATCGACATTTGTTTTTTTCTTCTATGCTACAATATTTTTTGGTTAGCATGCAATGACCTTTTCTCGGAGGGATGTTTTTATTCTATTTTTGGCAAGGCACGTGGGTTAATGTGCATGGACTACCATTTCGGGAAAATCAACAATACTATTTTGGGCTACGAAGGTCATTTTCTACACAATCTAGAAATAGTAAGTTTTACTATAAGAAGCAATTGCATGTGACTTTCTCAAAAACAAGTAGCACCCCCAAAATAGTAAGAGGTGAAAAAACCCATTGAAATCCTTAGCCCCTAGTCATATGGTATGGTCATATGAGGGCTTAAATTTGTGATTCCTAATAGTAGGTGCTTAACTCCAGCCCCCTTTCATTTTATTTGTGTGGTGAAGGAAAGAGCATTTTATTTTGTTTTAGTGGCAACTAAAATAAATAGTACAACATAAAATTGAAAAGCTTATATCTTTTGATCGACAACTCGTATGAGTGCCATTTTTGCAAAAGTGCTTGTTTTTTCATGTTTAATCCATTGGAACTATTTATTTTGAAAAACACACTATAATTTTAGTATCATATTGTAACCCGCAATCAATTATTGCTTGGTTCTTATATTTTTTGGTGATTTTTGAGAATGACGTCTTTATCTACTTCTACATTAGATCATGTTGAGCCATTAACAACACATAATTACCACACATGGAAACCAAGAATGGAAACAATAATTAAATGGAAAGGATTATGGGTTTTGACTTCTTCGAATAACCAAGTGTTCACTAGAGAATATGAATACCAATGCAAATTTGATGAGTGTATGGGTTTGATGGGAACTTATGTAAGTGATAGTCTTTTGTTTCATTTGGAAAAATGTGACTCTCCTTTCAAAATATAGAAGAAATTGGGGGGTTTATTTGGTAAAGTGGATCACACGAGAGCCATGTAACATGAAATTGAGATCACCTCTCTTAATCCTGAATATTTTCCATCAATTATAGACTATCCGACCAAGTTCAAGAATTTTTAATCACAATTGATGGGGAGTGGAAGAGATAAGAAAGATGAAGAGTGTGTTTACTTTATTCTATCCAAATTGAGAGGACCATTCCAAATCTTTGATTCTACCTTTTTTTTTCTAGCATGGATGCCTTAGGTGACACCTTCAAAATGCCTAACTTAGAAACATTTTGTGAAAGACTTACTAGGGAAGAATCCAAATTGTCTAACATTGAGTTTTCCACCTCTCAAAAGGCATTAGTTGCATCTAATGCTAAGGGAAAGGTAAAACCAAATCCACCCCTTCTCCATCTCAAAGTTTTCCTAAACCCAAAGAAAACAACTCTAAACCTAAGGAGTCTTCTAAATCTAAAAATAATTCTAGCCTTTCATGCTCTTTTTGTGGGGGTATTGGTCATGAAGAACATAGGTGTTATAAGTGAATGAAATTCTTAGAGGATGCAATCAAGAAACACAAAAATTCTATCTCCACTCCACCTCCTTCTAATCAGCATGGAAAAGCACTTAATGTTGTTGGGAGATCTTAGTCACCACTTGCAAAAAGTTGGGTTATATATTTTGGTGCTTCTCATCACATGACTTCTTCCAAGGAGTCTTTTTGTATCTCTAGGTTTGAGTTCTACTTCCAAAATTGAGGTTGAATATTCTTCCTTTCTTTCTTTATTAAAGGAAAAGGTGACATATACCTTGATGGTGGTAGTATCCAAGATGCACTATATGTTCCTAACATCACTACAAAAAAAAATTTGTATATCAAATTTGTTATTCTGGTCAAGGAAAAACATTTATTTTTACACCACATGGGGTAGAATTACGAAATTTTTGGACCTCATTCAATTTTTTCTTGAGGTATTGTTGATCATAGTTCTACTATATCACTTTAAGGGTTTTGATGACACTTTCTCTATAGGGACAGGATTGGTTTCTCATGCAAATTTAGAGAGTAAGCTTTGGCACGAGAGATTTGGACATCTCAATTACAAATATTTAAAGGAGTTGAGCACTCATGGTATAGTTGATGGTCTTCCTAGAGTTTCTTGTCTTGAGGGAGTTTTCCTAGTTTTGCATTAGGGAAACAACACCAAGATCCATTTCCTAAGAATTTTTCCAAGAGAGCTTCTTCAACACTTGAGCTTGTGCATAGTAACTTGATGGTTTTTATTAACCTCTCTTTCAATGGAGCTAAGTATGCGTTTACCTTTAATAATAATTTCTTGAGGCGTACTTGGGTTATTTTCTCAAGTACAAAAGTCATGTTTTTTTCACTTCAAAGTCTTCAAGGATTTGGTCAAGAAATAATCGTCTAGTTACATAAAGAACCTTTGCACTTGATAATGGCCAGGAGTAATTCATAAATGAGTTTTCTAATTTTTGGAAACTCATGGCATTATTCACCAAAGATTATGTTCCTCATATTCCAAAATAGAATGGCTTAGAAGAACGAAAGAATCAAACTTTAAATAAAATTGATAATTGCATGATGCATTCTAGATATTTACCTCCTATATACTCGGGCGTAAGGATTAATTATGCTAACTACATTCGAATCGCACACCACACATAACACTTGAGCATTTGACTCTAGAAGAATCTTGCTCCAAAACTAATCCCGTATCTCATTTTTTCGAGTCTTTAGGAGCCATGTTTGGGCATTTATGCCACAAAAGAAAATAAAATCCTTGGATAATAAAATCAAACCCTTGATCTTTGTAGGGAATTGTCGGGCATGAGAGCTTATCGACTTTTAGATCCTAATATTCATGAGATTATTTTTGAACACATGTTCAATTTGATCAATGCTTCACACCTCGTGATTCTTCATCTTCTTCAATGCCTACTTATTCTTCTTTATCTCTTCTTGAGGATCCTTTCTTTGAGGAGTTTGATGATGAGGTTATAGCTGCCAAAGAGGATCTTATTCCCACCGATGTTGTTATGATGCCTAAGTGGTATCGTACTTATAGTTTCTACGACAACACCTTTCATTCAGGATCTTCCACCCACTAGGCATCATCACGCACATTCTACAGGTTATAGACTTTTGTGTTAGGCAATTTCTAAGGATCCACGGTATTTTCAAAGGCTCATGGGATACAGGAGTGGAATAATGTGATGGAAACTAAGTATTCTTCTTTAATGAAGAATAATACTTGGGATTTGGTATCTCTTCCTAAAGGAAGAAATATGGTTAGGTGTAAGTGGGTATACCAAACCAAATATGCAAATTGATAGGTCCATTGAAAACTATAAGGCTCGTCTTATTGCAAAGGTTTTTCGCAAGCGGAAGGTATTTATTACTCGAGAATTTTTCACCCATTGCCAAGATGGATTATGTACACATTATAATTTATATTGCTACATCAAAGGGGTGGCCCATATACCATATGGACATGAAGAGTGCCTTCTTACATGGATATTTACAAGAGGAAATATACATGGATCAACCTCGCTGGATTTTTTTCAGATTCTTTTGTTGTTTCTAGACTCAGAAGGTATCTCTACGGTCTCAAACAAGCCCCTCAAGCTTGGTATGAGAAGATGGATTCTTTTCTTATATCTACCGGTGGTTTGTTCATTGTCACTTCAATCATATAGTATATCTCCCGCATGTTGGCAAGAATATTTTGATACTTGTATTGTATTTTGATGATCTCACTACTTTACCGATAGCTCTTCTTCCCACATTCATAGTATTCAAAGGGATCTTTCTACGTAATTTGACATGACAGATCTTGGATTATTACATTATTTCCTTAGATTACAAATTTCTCGAGACAAATTCGAGGATTCATTTGAGTCACAAAAGTACACCCATGATCTTCTTTGGCACTTTGATATGTCTCGAATTTCAGCTAAGTCCATCTCCTTTTCAGTTTGGGGTTACTCTTACTTCCATATGTACCACTCCACTTTGTGATCCTACATTGTATAGACAGTTGGTTGGAAGTCTCGTGTACTTGACCCATAGTTGTCTTGATATTTCATTTGCAGTAGGGCTTGTATCTTGGTTTACACATTCTCCTCATAGTAGTCACTAGTAGGATGTTAACAGGATTTGGTGCTATTTGCAAGGCACTTCCCACTTTGCACTACACTACACTAGGGGTTTTACTCGGTTAGTTTGATATATGGATTCAAATTGGGCAGGTTCTATTGATGACAGACGTTCCACTTCTAGCTATCTTTTTTCTTGGTTCTTCTCCAGTTGTTTTGGCATGCAAAAAGAAACAGGCTATTGTACTTTCATCTTCAGAGGTAGAGTACATGGCAATAGTTATAGTGATTCAGTGGATTCTTTGGCTTCGATAGTTATTGACAAAGTTTGGATTCCCATAGGATTCACCGATTGTACTTTGGTGTGACAACCAAAGTGCAATTCACATTTATCGTAACCTGTTGAGCACCAATGGACCAAGCCTATTGAGATACACATCCACTTCATTCATTAGCACATTCAGGTTGGCGTTCTTTTCTTCAAGAATATTCTGACTCAACAGCAGGTTACGTACATCTTTACGAAGCCTTTTGCATCACCTCGCTACCTTGAGTTGTGTGGCATGCTTGGGATTTCAGAATTTTTTCTTGGGGGTGTTCATGAGAACATATTCCTTCTTCTTCTTCTTTATCTTTCCTTCTAATAGGATTCTTTCCTACTTTTGGTTTGATATTTCTTCATGGATATATTGTACATGAGTACCTAATCAAGCCTAGTTGTCGGGACTCATACTGTGGATATGCCACTTTTATTTTGGGCCCCTTCACTTGAGGGGGAGTGTTAGAGTAGGTATTTACCTTAGCTCATATTCACCTAGGTATTTTATTTACCATTATTTTATTTATCCTCGCCCACTTATGAGTGTAAATATTTCTTTTATCTTATTCGGATATTAGGAAGATATTATCTAGTTGTTAGGTATAGTTCTTTCCTTGATCTATGGTATTGTCTAGATCTTTGGTATCAAGTTATTTCCTAAATCTATGGACTTGACTAATTCTTTGATGAATAGTTTTTCCTTGATTTATGGTTTGATCTACTACCTTAATTGGTTCTTAGATTGATATTCCTTGTCTATATAAGCAAGGCCCATTCTCATTGTATTTCATTGAGTTCCATAATAATATATTACATTGCTTTACTCATTTTTTTACAAAGGTTAATGTAAAGTTATTCTAGAAAATTACTTTCATCTTATTGAGCGTGGTGTTTAATTATCATCTGAGTTCTTTGTGGCTTGATACAATCTGTTTATCGTTCCTTTTAAATATGATATTTTCTTCGCCTTTGCATCTTGAATATTTTTACTATCTCTTATGTTCTCTTAACAATTTTTTCATGTGCTTGAGATTTGGGATATTTGTGTGTTGTATCATCATCACTAGCACTTGAAATTTCCTCACATGGTCTTCCCTTTGTTAGGAATTAGAGAACAAATAAGTGGAAACAATTCCTCAAATCTCAATAGTAGGAAACTGTTTATTAGAATTATACTTGCGAAATATTACAACATATATACGCAATGCACAAAAGAAGACAAGACAAGATTTAATGTGGTTCACCCAATATGGGCTACCTCCACCAAGAATTTTCTCAGATTTTATCATTAACAAGAGTAAAACCAACTCTCACAGTCTTCTCTCAATTACAATTGCACAAATATCACTCATGAACTCACAATAGAATTCCCAAAGATGTTAAACCACATCTAAGACATAATTTACAGCCAAATACTCAACCTTCATCACTCTTGACCACCTCTTGATGTTCTAAGACTCAAGATCTCTTGATCACTCAAGATGCATTAGGATGCCCCTAGCACCTCTATTTATAAGATTACAATCCTTCTAGGAAGTTCTATAGCCAACCCTAGAAGTTTGAAAGTTGTGACCTTTCAACTTCCCATAGATGAAAAATTATCACCGTGACAACCGCCATTCGCGGTAAAACTACATCAAACACACAAAGATGAAAACAACACATGACTACAAATGCTCCTGAAGTCTCCAAACTTAACCGTTCGAACTCCAACACTTCAATGTTGATTCTAGAAGACCAAAAATAGGCTCCATACCCCAACACCCTCAACTATGTCTTTGTATTTTTCCGTGGCACTTCTTGTGGTCACTTCAACTATGTGTTTAGTGTTCTCATCTTGTAGTATTTTCTCAACCAATTTCTTCTGGTCTTATTTTATTTTACTTATATTTTTTCCTTCAATCTTTTGGGCATAACCTTCTTCCTTTTGAACTCTCACATTGTTCTATTCCACTCGGTCTTTCATTTTTTCGGTGGTGGGTCATCCCATGTTAATATTCTTGGATGTTGAGCATTCTTATTTTCTTCAATCCCTAAGGATTCTACTTTTGTCCCTCATTTTTGTAAAATTTTGATACCTTTGGACAACTAATTAAATCATGTGTGCCTCTCTCATGGAAAAATCCACATATATTTAGTTTTGTCTTAGTGCATTTCCTAGCCTAACATGTTATGTATCATCTCTCCTTATACCCTTGGGATTTATTATTTCTTCATTTATTTTAAAAACGTCCACATTGATTAGTTAGGTATACTCCCCTTGAATTTTCTAGTATCCCCCACCTTGATTGCTTTGATATCCTCCACCGGATATCCTTGGTAACCTTTTTATATCCTCCTCTATTATAGTTTTGGCCCACATATTCCTCGTGGTATCCGCTATTGTTATATATTTGATATCTACACATATTAATATCATATCCTCCCCTTTGTTGATGAACTCTACCCTATTATGTTGGTAGTTGTTATTATGATCGGGAAATTAATGGATTGGTTATGTTGGGGATGCATGTTTTTTGGTATAACTAGTGGTGTTTGGAAAGGTGAATTAGTTTGTGGTAATTGGGCGTAGTGTTATAGTGACCTATGGGGAGACTTGTGGTTTTTGTGGTGGATGGGGAACTTATTTTATCGTCACATCTAAGTGGGTTGTATGTTCTTTCAACTCCTCCATAGTGTAAATACTCAAGTAATTTGTTTGGCAATGACTATATGATATGCATGTGATGCAATACATCAATTGGATCATTTGAAGTGCTACCTCAATTACAAGACACATTTTTTGGGTATGTTAATCCCACAATTTGAAAATGTTGCAAATATAAATTTTAAGTAGGTTTACAAATTTAGCTTACATATCATATCATAAAAACAAGAAAGTTACTACAAACACAAATTTCCCTACACTAACTTCACTTTTTATACATATCTCAATAGTCGATTACAGTGTGTCATACTATATTACAACCGCATACATATATGCTCACTCCACCTCAATGTTTTGTTTTTATTTCGTCTTGCATATACTCTCATGTATACATAACTCTCTTTCACAGACCACTCACTATTACACATACTCACCATGCGCACACTCTACATCCACATCACACTCATAGCATACCAATCTACCTTATTCTCTCTTGTATTTGTACAAATTAGATCTATTACAAATAGTCACAATCATGTTACATCTATTGTATATACAACATCTTCATGCAACTCGTGAGGCCTTATTCCTTTTTGGGTGGCTTCCATCAACCCACGATATACCACACAACTTTTGCAATCTAAGTCTTCTATTGTAATCCCATGAAGAATCCTATCAACATCCCTAATATTCACAACTATCATTTTCCAACATGTTGGTAACGGCATTTTTGTTGGGATTAGCACACCGGTTGTACAGATATATTAATCAAATCTAAGCATAAAAGCATTCAATATGGAAATAAACAAGAAGAAACAATACACAAGATTTAACGTGATTCACCCAGTGTGGGCTACGTCCACCAAGAAACACCAATTTATTATCACAGAGGAAATACAATGAAGATTTACAATCTTCCACACCTTCTTGGATGTTTTGTACTTTCTTTTCTATAGATTTCTCTTTTCTCTCAAAAGAAAAATTCTCTCTAATCTCAATTGAATTCACCCTTCTAAACCCTAACTTTATACTTATATATGCATCTATAATCTTAGGGCACTTTAACTATGCAATTACAACCATTAGATTCACTTTACAACTAAAGCTAGATCTAACTCCCGCAATTCAATTATAGTAGTCACGCACATGCAAACGATGTCAAGTAGCCTTAATCGATGTTGGTTAGCCCTAACCGATGTCGATTCCTCCTTCTCGACCGATAGGACTCCATGGGTGACCGACGGTGGTGTCACAACCGATGTTAGTTCTTGTGTATTCCAGCAAGTCTGCAAAAGCATGCCAGTGAAGTGATTAAGCTCCATAACTCAACAATCTCCCACTTGGAGATAAAAATTTATTTTACCATACATCTCTTTCCTCTGATCCTTTCCTTGGCTTGTTTCTCCCTCTTCAAGTCTCAAACTCAAATACCAATAGAAGTGGAGTGTAGCTCCAACTTCTCCTTTGCCAATGGCTTCGTTAGCATATCCACAGGATTTTCCTTTGTATGAATTTTCTCCAACTTTAGTTTCTCATCCTCCAATATCTCTGTCGTATGAAGTGATATCTCAACTGAATGTGTTTCATTCTAGAATGGAACGCTAAGTTCTTTGTCAGATGAATCACACTTTGACTATCACTATAAAATCTACAATCATCTTGCTCCTTTCCCAACTCTTCCATGAACTTGTTCATCCATATCATCTCCTTGCTAGCTTTTGTAGCTGCAACATACTCAACCTCTATAGTAGACAGGGCTACAACCTTCTGCAATCTAGAAATCTAGCTAATTGTCATGCCACCTACTATGAAAACATTTCCAGTGGTGTTTCTCATGTCATCCAAATCACCAACCATGTTTGACTCCACATAGACACATAAAGAATTATCTGACCCTCCATAGCATGATTGTATACCAGATGTCCCTCTCAAATACTTGAGAATCCATTAGAATACTTTCCAATGCTCTTTACCTGGATTAGCCATAAATCTTCTCACAACTCCCATTGCCTATGCAATGTCTAGTCTGGTACAAACCATAGCATACATCAAGCTCCCAACTGTTGAAGCATACGGAATGTGTGCCATGTACTCAACCTCTTCGTGTGATGTAGGACATTGATCTTTTCTCAATTTGAAGTGTCCAACCATAGGTGTACTTACATGTTTTGAATTTTACAAATTAAAATTTTCCAACACCTTATTGATATAATGTTCCTGAGACAAATACAACTTCTTGTTCTTCATGTCTCTGTGAATTTGCATGCCAAGGATTCTCTTTGCAGCTCCCAAATCCTTCATTGCAAATGTGTGAGCTAGCTTTTCTTTAAGCTCACCAATGTCTTGCATAGTAAATCGACAATAAACATATCATCCACATACAATAACAAAATATAGCTCTCATTTTCAAGCATTTTTGAAATAAACACAATGGTTAGATTCACATCTCAAATAATCATGCTCTTGCATGAAACTATCAAACCTCATATACCATTGCCTTAAAGCTTGCTTGAGCCCATATAGGTTGTTTTTTAATCTACACACAAGTTTCTCCTTACCCTTGACTTCATACCCAAGCGGTTGATTCATATAAATTTCTTTCTCTAAATCACCATGAAGAAATGTCATCTTAACATCAAGTTTCTCTAAATGCAAATCCTCTCTCCGCAACTAAACTCAATACAAAGATTTAATAGAAGTCATCTTAACAACATGAGAATTAATTTCACCAAAGTCAATACCTACTTTACATCATGCAAATCCCTTTACTACAAGCCTTACCTTGTATCTCTTATGTCCACCCTCTTCTTCCTTGATCCTATAAACCCACTTTGTTCTCGCAATATTTTTTTACCTATTGGAAACTTAACCAAATTTCATACCCGTTCTGCTCTAAAGAGTCCATCTCCTCATTCATGCCATGCTCCCACTGCTTGTGGGATTTATCCTACATTGCTTCTTCAAAGCTTTCTGATTCACCACTATTAGTCAATAATAAATAAGACAAGGAAGGTGAAAATATTTATGGAGGTCTACTTACCCTTTGTGACCTTCTCACTAAGATTTGGGGTGTTGGAGGTTCAATCTGCTCATCATATAGATTTGTATCTACTTATGACAGTGACTGACGCCGGTCACCTTCTACCGACGTCAGTTCGGCTAACCGACGTTGGTCTGTCTCTTCAGAACCGACGCCGTGACAGGGGAACCGTTTTCGATCGGGGTAAACCAATATCGGTTATTGTGTAAACCTGTAGGTGTTAATTTTGAATCTGAGAGTTCATTTTCATCCACAAAGTTCTCCACCAATTCACCTTTGGGTACTAAAACTTGATCCTCAGTATATTCTCTTTTCATTCCAATCAATGTCACGACTCCTAATTATCTTAGAACCTTCTAAATCCCAAAACCGAATCAAATCACCAGAGCCATAACCAATGAAAGTACATCTTTTGGATTTAGCATCCAATTTATTTATATTTTTCTTATCAATATGCACAAAATCTTTTGAGTCAAATACTCTAAGAAAAGAAAGATCTACCTCTTTTCCAATTCCAAACTTATTCTCGTATTCCACCATTCAAGCACTTGAAGGTCCACGATTAATCAAATAAATCATCGTGTCTACTCGCTTCCACCCAAACTCCGTAAGGGAAATCCAAAATGTATTCTCATGCTTCTAGCATGTTCCATTATTGTCATGTTTATTCTCTATGCAACACCATTCTCTTGTGGTGTTCTAGGAACCATTTTTTCTCTATGTATTCCATTTATCGAACAATAATCATTGATCTTATCGCATTACTCACCACCATTGTCGGATCTAAAGAACTTTAACTTTAAATTTGAATCATTTTCAACCAGGGGCTTTCTATCTTTTAGAAGTTTCAAAAACATCGATTTATGATTAATACAATAAACACATACATTTCTTGTGGCATCATCAATGAAAGTAACATAATATTGGGATCCTTCATGAGAAGCTACATGGGTTGGTACCCACACATCCGAGTGTACAAGCTCCAATAAATGATTCTTCTTTGTTGCCCCAACTTTGAGAAATTTCACTATCTTCGCTTTCCAAAAATACAATGCTCATAGAAATCAAAATCTACACGTTTCAAATCGATAACTTACCATTTGCCTTTAAGATATGCATTCATATGGCCTAGCCGATTGTGTCACATGCTTGTATTTGAATCAAGTAGATAGAATGTAAAAATAAATCGAATGCGGTAGACAAATACAATGATCCTACATTCTTGTTTCTTGCTACAACAAGAGATCCATTGGTAACTTTCCAAGATTCGGTTGTGAGTGTAACCATGTAACTTGCTTCACACAATTGTCCTACAAAATTAGATTTTTTTAAGGCTTGGAACATGCCTCATGTCTTTCAATATCCATGTATTTTCATTTTGCAATTTAAAATGAACTTCACATCTACCAAGAATATTGCATAGTTCATCATCTCCTAAATAAACATGCTCAAAATTACCCTAGACATAATTTCTAAAATAACTCTTATTAGGGGTTGCATGAAAAGAAACTCTTGAATCTAAAACCTATGACTCAATTTTATTATCCAATGAGAGAATTAGGGCATCTTGTATTACCTCTTTTGCAGCGGCATTTGCCTCTTTACCTTTCTCTCGGTACATTCTCTTTGTTTTCCTTGAACCAAATCCTTCTTTGCATGACCTTTCTTTCCACAATTCTAGCAAATTATACCTCTAGATTTAGATCTACTATTCTTAGACTTCGATTTCTCATTATTCTTGCTCTTGGATCTCTCCTTCTGCCTTCCCCTAGCTTTCTACATTCAAAGCATTCTTAGATGATGATTCTCATGTACTTTTCCTGCGTATTTCTTCATTCAGGATTATACTAACCACATCATCAAACTTTAAAATATTAGTAGCAGATGTATTACTAACGGTCATTACCAAGATATCCCAACTATCTAGCAAAGAGAATAATAGTAAAAGTGCTTTCACTTCATCATCAAACGGAATACTAACTGATTTTAATTGATTTACAATAGACCGGAAATCATTCAAATGACTTGATGTAGATCCACCTTCTTGCATCTTTAAATTAAACAATTTTTTCATCAAATAAACTTTATTTGAAGCACTAGGTTTTTCATATAGATTTGCTAAAGATTTCATCAACTCTACCGTAGATCCTTCTTTGGTAATATTTGAAACCATAGATGTTGTCAAACTCAATCTTATAGATCCCAAAGCCTTTCTATCAAGAATTTTTCATTCTTCATCAGTCATCTTTGCAGGTCTTGCCTTCTCATCCAACGGTAAGTATAAATCTTTCTGATACAAATAATCCTCCACCTGCATCTTCCATAATAGATAGTCACAACCATCAAATTTATCTACTCTGAATTTTCCTTCTTCTCCCATTGTTTTGCTCCCACTCAATCAGAAATCCCTCTGTGAGTAAATCATCAACACACACAACCCTCAAACAAAGATGCTCTGATACCAGTTGTTGGGGTTAGCACACCGGTTGTACATATATATTAATCAGATCTAAGCATAAAAGCAATCAATACGAAAATAAACAAGAAGAAACAATACACAAGATTTAACGTGGTTCACTCAATGTGGGCTACATCCACCAAGAAACAATCAATTTATCATCACAGAGGAAATACAATGAAGATTTGCAATCTTCCACGCCTTCTAGGATGTCATGTACTTTCTTCTCTACATATTTCTTTTTTCTCTCAAAAAGAAACTTCTCTCTATTCTCAATTGAATTCACCCTTCTAAACCCTAACTTTATGCTTATATATGCATCTACAATCTTATGATAATCGTGTAGCTATGCAATTACAACCATTAGATTCACTTTACAACTAAAAATTTCTCGCAACTTAATTATAGTAGTCACACATAAGCAATCGATGCCGGTTAGCCTTAACCGATGCCGGTTAGCTCTAACCGATGTCGGTTCCTCCTTGTCCGACCGATACCGATCCATGGGTGACCGACGGCGGTTCGTCAACCGACATCGTTCATCGTGTATTCTAGCAAGTCTGCAAAAGCATACCAATGAAGTGATTAAGCTCCACAACTCAACAATTTTGTGACAATTGATAATGCAAAAACCAAGCAAAATAAAATGTTAACATCATGGCAAACACCAAACATGTGTACATATTGGTAAACTTGTTGTACTTTACAATTCTTAGTCACATTATATCTCACTTTTTTCATGACAATATGTACAATTTCATTGCTCAACCCTATACTACACATTTGGCCACTAAATTTGTCCATATTTTCTAATCTCAAAACCCATCTTTTTCTTTTTAGATTTGTTTGTATTGTGTGTCACCTTTCGAATATTTCGCATGGAAATTTTATTAGCATTATATAAAATGTAATACTAGTAGAATTATGAGAATAATTGTCAACCCTCGCTTTGTCATTTATTTTCTTTGGGTCGATTAAAAACAATTGATTGGAAAGGTTCCCACTGGGCACAATCCATCTGTGTTAATGAAGTTCCATTTATATATAACAATCACAACTCGATTAAAATTATTGCTTCTTATCTTATCATCGATATAATACTAAAATTTCCATTGCCTAAAACTTGTTTCAAAATCTTATACAAATGCATCGCTATTCTTCAATCGTGTCATTCACTTATCTCATTACATTGTCTTATATATCACACCATATGATTCTATGAAAATGGAAACCCATCTTACTCCTTGTATGGCGATCAAACATGCTAAGATTTCAAGAGCCTCTCAATGTTGGCAATATCCCTTATTTTGTGTGAGCTGCCATGATTGTGAATATGGGGTTTTGTTCTATTTCAAAATACTTCATAATCGAGCAATAAGCATTTTTACAATATACCAATTTTCTTTTTGTTTAATGAGACAAGAATGTATTGCACCTTCCATAATGAAATCCCCAGTTTATTGTTAGTCATCTCTTATTGTTACAAAACCTGAATTTTACTACCTTCCCAAATTTACCATCACCTAAATTTATGGTAAATACTCCCGTGACAATGTAGCCCTTGTTTAATGTATGTTTGTTTTATTGTGTTTAAAACCAAGTAGCAAGGAAATATAACATGGCATTTAATGCCCAAAAAGTAATTAATGGCAAAATAAATGTCCCATAAAGCCTTAAAATTAGGTCCACCCAATGGAATCTTCTCTTTTTTAAATTACTTAGGAAAATTATACAATCATTTTATCAAAGACTATAATGCAAACCTAACCATCTTTCAATTTTGGATTCTAATTGATTGGAGAAAAACCAAGTGTTTGAAATGTTGAATCTTTGTAAGTATCATTTCAACGCTTGGGAAATGGCAAGCAAGTATCATAACAATGTAGTGACCTTCAAACTCTAATTATAATCATATTTGTTTGCCTAATTTAACTACAACACTTGTGGCCACCTTCACCTAAACTACTAATTTAATGTGTGCACTAGCATTGGCACCAAATACATTGACGCTCAACCAGCCAACATACTCAATACCAATACACACACAACATACATACATACATACTTACGTGCGTACGTATACATACATCTACACACACACACACATGGTTGGTTGAGCGTCTATGTTGTGTGTGTGAGTATATTGGTAATGAGTATGCTCATTGGTTATGTATATGGTGAATAAAACCACATGGAATAAAAAGAAATATGTGTACGCATTGGGTTGGTAATACAGTTGTACATATAGGTTCAAAATCATAGATAAAAAGTTGTACATGAACATATGATGCAAGAGCATCATTCACTTGTAAATGTCCATTTTTGGTTTTCATTACAATTTTTTAGTGAGATATGTTTTAGGGGCATGGTTTAGTGTGTTTGTATGTGTCCCAACTCAATTGGACCTTTCATGTTTGTAATAATGTCTTTTGGGGTTTTCCCTCCAAAATGGGACATTCAAACATATGAATTTCCTACGTGATGTTTGGAGGCTTTGGTGTTAGATTAAGAAGTTTAAAATGATGTAATGGTTATCAAAGAGCCTCACATGATGTACTTGTATTCCATCCTTCCTGTAAGGTTGCATAACCATGGTTACTTCTCACGATTAACTAGTGTGAAACTATCTCTTTTGTGGCATTTTAAGAGAGGTATTCGAATATGTGAGAAGTTTAGGTTTTAGAGGAAAGGAAAATAGCCTTGAGAAGGTGTTAGAGAGCCATGGAGGCTCAAGACTGATCTGTATGATATCATGCTCATCTTGTAAGACAGATCTTGTAAATATAAGCTTGAGAATTTGAATAGTTGCTTGAATGATGAATTTGTATTAGAATGGTTGTGTATTCATATTCCTCTTGTTTGGAATGCTTGACATGATTAAGTTAGTGAGATGTTGTGAATGGTAGCATGGTTTATGTGGCAGTATTGTTCTTACTTGTTGAAGATTAGGATGTTTATAAGAAACTGTATTTTTGGAGCACATTATGATTGTGCAGGTTGATACAGGAAATCATATGGAATCAACAGCGGAGAGACATGGTTTAAAGCACAGGGAACCTATGGAAGACTAAAACAAGGCATACTAGGAGAGGTGAGTGAATAGTTGAGGGCTTCTTGTTGATTTGTGTTTTGTGAGTTTTGAAAATAGTGTAAAGAACTTCTGTGTAAGATAAAAATGTTTAGAGAAAAGAGTGAGAACAGTGAAAGCACAGGTTAAATCAGATTTGTCATGAATTTGGCCATTGGCATAGACGCCATGTTTTGATGATCTTGAATTCAACTTATGGTCTGTTGTTTTGAATTTGTTCATCCTCTGCATCAACATATCTTGTATTTCTCAACTCTATCTGTTAAATAGTTATAGTCAAAAATCATTCTCGATGATTATATTATTACATCACACAAACAGTCGTAGTATTATTGAATCAAATACAAAAATAAACAAATAGTTATCGCTATAATAGGAGCAATTGGCCAACACACCACATAATGACAACATGTTGTTCAACCATGGACACAATAAATTTTGGAGATGACGAGAAGAATCTATCATGCATCCATCTTAGCCACCAATGAGACATCAGAATATAAAAGAAAACTTATGCCATGGTCCCATGGAGGGGGCTACCTAAAATTTCTCAGCAGGTACTAGTAAGAAAATTTGAGTCTTTTTCATGTTGGTGGTCCCATGGACTACCCAAAAAAATTGAAAAGCATAGTTGAGAAAAAATTGATGAGAAATTATAGGAATGCTAAGTGCAGCAATCAAACACAATGCAGGGGGAAATTTCAGTCCCCTCCTAATAAGCTCTGAAAATTAGCGAGCAAAATTTTCAGGGCTCCTATTTTATAAGAGAAGATTCATTTTCTTACTTTGGCGGGTTGAAATCTACTTCAAGGGAGCTATGGCTGCATATTTTTGCAATAAAAACCCTTCCATGGGGACCCTGCCCTTAATATGTGGCAACCAAAAATAATAGCAGGCCAAGACATGTAGAGAAAGTTTTCACATAATCTAATTACAAGTCCAAAAACGTTTTGATTGCCATTTAAGTATTACATGTAGCATTCTCACTCCAGTCTTCAACCATTGGAATCTGGTCCTCTACCCAATTTGGTTTGTAAAAGAGAGACCTGATCTGTGAAACTAACAAGAATTACAATAAAGGACCCAACATGAACCCAGTACTAATTCATGACGAGTAGAACATCGAAATTCTCAAGCAGTTTTAGAAAAGGCCATACTGGACATTCTATATTTTTGTTTTTTTAGCTAGTCATCGTTTCAGCAGATGAGGACCTACCATTCAAATATCTGTGGCCTCCAAATGTTTAATGCTAATTAGAATGATAGTCATCATTCAGAGCATTTTGTTTTTGTTCTCAGTTATTATTTTAAAGACCACATTGAACATTTACCCACCTTGTATTTTGGTACCTGCCTCGGGGTACTCAATACATTTGTAACCATCCTTTCTTTGAACTTAAATATTTACACCTTTTCGAAAAGATGAAAAACCCTTTAAAAAAGAAAGAAAAAAAATCCCATTTGAAAACATCTAAGCATCAAATACTGATACAAAAGACATTGGCCTCAGTCACCTATGGTTTTAACAAGATGAGTAAAACCTGTGTGATGGATGAATGGACTCTACCAAAACCTACACCTTGATATCTGAGTTTTCCTTTCAGTTAAAATCGTCAAAATGCCTCTTCATTAAATTCAAAAGTAACTTGAAACTTTGACAATATCCAACACACAAATAATATATCTACTGCAAATTAGAAAGATAAGCATCCCAAGATACAGGCATTCGATGGCAAAATAGCACACTTCAGTCTAACAGCATTACGCTTGAGAAGCATTAAATAGTGATTTCCATGACATCAAAAAATCTCAGCATTTCATTGCCAAACAGTTTTGTCAAGCCAGCAAAATGCAAAGATTTCAGCAGATCACTACTGCATCTGCATAGTTAGCTAATATACAGTAACCAAGTGAAGGAAATTTTGCCACAGATGATTACAGGAGAGATTTCACAACATGATAAAACAAAAAGGTTATTATTTCATTATTTATACGTCAAAGTTAAAGGCATATGAAAATGTAGTCCAACTGACAAGACCACAGATATATCTGGATAAATATCTTAATCCTACCTAGAAACATAGCATATCCACATAATTAAGTGCAAAGCCAGGCAAGACTAATTTGAGCACAAGTGCATACAGGTAACAGGATAATGGATTTACTGAACATGGATGAGGCTGATGAGAATAGTGGAGCCAACAGGGAGATAAAATAGCCATTAAACACCATGGATAAATATGGAAATGAAAACAAAAATACAATTTACTCATATCAATGCATTTGACGTATAGTAAAACTTGTTTAATATAAGCCATCTTTAATATAGCATACCAGTAGTAGATAGTGTCTAGGCTGCTTGTCTGTTCAATAGTTAATGATCTCCTGAATATAGTTTGTGCCACAAGGGTTCAATTTGCCTCACCAACATATGATCTCAAAATAAAATGGAAATAGTCCCAAAAGTTAAACAGGAGATGCTACTTTTACTACATATGTTGTGAGTCAAAAACTGACGGTTCGTAGCACCTTGTCAACGGAAACTCCATAAATTGTCTGTTACCATGCTGCAGAATACCAGATTGCTCCCGGATTCATTACTCATCTGTGAAGACCTTTGCATTAAATCAATAGTAGGCCGAACATCTTTGGACCTTGAATCCTGAGAACTTCTCATTTCCTGTCCTTGAAGTAATCCATGCATAGGACTTTCAAAGTTTCTGATACCACCCATATTAGGAACAAGTGACTCCCTTGATGAACCTTATCCAGAGAACTGGCTCCAGATGCCAGATATCCATTAGAGACTACTACCCCTGTAGATGACTGGGAGCTAATATTGAGAAGCTTGTCAGTAACAAGACCAAAATTGTGTTGCATTCCTTGCACTGGTATTTCAGGCATGGGAGAATGATTCTCATGCATAAACTGCTCCAATGTAAAGCCTGGCCGAGTGGCCAGATCTAATGATGATGATCCTGGGGCCCTTGAGCCCCATGATTGTGATGACAGAAGAGAGAGAGCACGGCGTTGGACGGAGACTCCTGCTAAGCTTTCCGTAGCAGAAGCCATTTCTAAACCGCCAAGAACTCCTGTTCCTGACGAAGACGACAGAGTTAGGGCCTCTGTGACAGGGTTTCTTTGGCTCTGTGTATAATTGTGAATGCCTTGACTGAGAATGTCACCAGAGGCAGCTTTAGTGCTCTGCAAGAGCAGATACAGCTTTTCAGCAGGTGGAGGAGATGGAGCATTGGAATATGGTTGCCGATTAACACCTGGTGTTTGTAAATGACCATCGAAAATCAATTGATCCTCTGTTTTAACAATCCTTGGCCAGGTTGTTTTACCATGTCCAAATTTGAAGTCATTGTGGCCATCCAGTACTGAACTTGAAAAAATCCTTGGGTGCATAAAGGAGGATCTATCCATTAGAAGGCCAGTCCGACTGTTATCTGCCCATGAAAGAGTGACATCAGTATTGTATATACAGGTCCATAATCTTCATACAACATTTAACATTTAGTATTTTCTCTTACAAATATGGTTAGTTTTATTGCCATGATAATTATAAACTACGGTGAAATTCAAGCTTGCAAGAATGAGATAACTTCAGGCAGCTGATAGTGTGCTCTCCCCTCAAACAATTTTCCATTTCATTCATTTATTCAATATTGTCGATGTTTCCATTTCTTTAATTTATTAAATATTCCCAATGATACCGAGTGATGGATATTTTGGAACCGGTTTAACAAAAGCTATTGGAGGCAATGCCAGGTCTCTTCTGCACAGTAACTCCTGCCTGTTACAAAGAGGGCAAACAAAGCAAGATAAACATTTTGTGAATCAATTTGAGCTCATAAAATTTACAATATGTGCCAAACATTCAATACATAATATTTACAATATGTGAAAATTCAGCCTCTGACTAGGAACACATTCCAGATGGGTCTGACCTTCCAGATGACGGTTGGGGCAAGCCGGATGACAGAGACCCTCCTCCAACTCTCTCTCTCTGTGGCTGCTGCTTCATGTCTTTATGTTTTATTTGGTTATCTTCGTGTTTATGTAAACTGTTCCTTGACCGCAATTGTTGGCCTAGTGTGACATTTTTGTGGCGTGCTTCCATACCGCTAGATTTGTTTGCGAATAGTTGTATTATTTTATTTTGAGTAATATAGCTGCTGTTTCATCCCAAATAAATACCACGCCTCTTGTGCATTTTGAATATATTTTGTGAACTGATTTGAGCTTATAAAATTTACAACATGTGTGCCCTAAGAAAATCTTAGTTTCGACTGAAACCATGTAACCCTTTTGTGAATATAGTACAATTAGAATTTTACCATTTTAATTTAATTTCTAAGAGGTGGGTCAAAACTATTATCAACCACTTAACAGACAATTCATAACATTTAAAGTGATGACGTGTGCTAAGCCTAGTGTGAACCACATTATTTGAGATTGCTCATCTGAGACTCCAAACCAAATAAGATCAGGGAAACATGGCCTTTGGCCTTCGAAAAGGAAAAAGGAAAACAAACTTAGAAATGAATATTTCCTCAGTGGCACTGTGTACAGTATCAGATCGCCTTACTGTGAACAATAAGGGTGCACAAGAAAAAAATCCAATCATGATTAAACATGGACTGCACATTTGGGGATTGTAATTCTTTGCTGAAGCTAGATTACTGGGCCTTGGCCAGAATTATATCTCTGATTGTGTGGTAAAAACAAGGCAGTGAATTATTTTCTTCATCCTTATTTCTCTCCAATACTCATCACCTGCCACTCAATTAAGCAATACATCATAATTGAAAATAATTTTGATAATATCTGTAACTGAAGTTCTTAATTATGGGCATTGTGAGGTTAATAATTCTGCTCCAGATATCGCTACTTTGTCCGACACTTGGAGCATAATTAAACAAAATTATTTTAGGTGCTTCAATTTTGGAAATGATGCAAAAATGGAGGTAACCAACATTATAACTCTCAATTGATTACTTTAAGATATGCAAAATGCGAGGTATCTAGTCAAGACAATCCAAATTAAGAAGCTATGAGACATCAAAATTTTGAGGTAACACATTGTAGATTCTTGCTGCAAAGCACCCACAAGTTTCATGAAAAATCTATACTTTCATTCCTGAACTCAGCCAAACTATGTTTTAAAATATTTTCTCAAATATGAGCACAAATTTTATTTGTTAAGGATAGATTAATTTCTGATTTGTAGCTTAGATTGTTACTCCTATTTGTTATTGAATCCAATTTGCAGCTTAGATAGCTACTTCTATTTGTTAAGGATCCATTGATTTCTGATTTGCAGCTTAGATTGTTACTCTTATTTGTTATTAAATCCAATCTGCAGCTTAGATTGATACTTGTATTTGTTATAGATGGTTTTAGAACATCAATCCATTAAATCCAATTTGCAACTTAGATTGTTACTTCTATTCAGTTTAGTTACACAAAAGCACTTCCTGTGGTCTGCCATACCGCCAAGATCCATACCCTTTACCTTCCCCACAATACCACAATGATAATTCTAGTTGCACAGGAATCTAGGAAGCTTAAGTACATTGCCCTATCTCAAAAGTGCACCAAATCTCATGCAGTCTATATCAGATGATCTGCCATGGTCTCAACTAGCTAAGGTACAAACCACAGAGCATAACTATGCATGCACTGTACTGAAAAGTACCAACAATATATCTAGTACCGTCCTATGTAGGGAGGAGCCTCCAATATGACCCAAGGGGAAATGCCCCGCAGGCCATATTTTGACTATTCCATTATGACACAGCACAATCATAATAGACAAAAGGCAAAAATTGTTCGTCGAAAGGCATCTGTTTCATCCTCAGTTAACCAGAAACACCACCTAGGCATCGTACAAATTTATGGACGTACCAAATTTGGGTACAGGTACTGAAACAGCACAATCCTAGGTACAGCTCTGATGCATCCAGGCCATTTCCCTACCGCTTTAGCAGTACTCCCTTCTTTTAAATGCCAAAAATATAAAAATACACTCAAAGCAAAAATGTACACAATGGTTTCTTGAAAATTGATGTTTCCTCATTTTGGACCCAGACCTGTACCCATACTCGCTCCCTGGCAACCTAGGTTTCATCTTCCACAACAGTTCCTTGCCTTCCTGCAGTATAGTATAATCATTGTATACATATCTAGATGGATAGTTAACAATAAATAGAAGAGATGGACACAGATAGAAAAGGATGGATATCCATTTACATACTTCCAAAGGAGGCCATGTACAGAACATTCAGATTAACCTTGATTCTGATACAATTATTTATCTTTCCTTGGCATCATTTCAGAAAGTTGTTCTAATTATTAAAGTCTGTGTAATATTTGGTTCCACATTATTACACATCTGTGTTCTAGCAATTTAGAGAGTTGTCCCCAAAATACATCCTAGGATCCGGATCAAAAAAATGCAGTCACTATGTACAAATTTTTATAGTGACGGTTTCTGAACATCATTCCATTAAATTTAATTCACATCTTAGATTGTTACTTCAATTAAGATCAATTTGAATTTCCCTTTGCATTTACCCTGCATTTTGACAAATCACCAGGAAGAGCATTACTAGACAAGTATTACAAACTTGATAGTTGTCAAATGTGTGAATGGGAATTTAGGATGAGCACGTATTATATAATTAACCACCTTAACATCATTTCTGTAGTAGTTATTTTCTATTTTCTATACATTGCAATTGATCCATCTCTACACAACATACTCGTAGCTTGAGCTTTGGAAGTATTTTGAGTAGTTTATCTGGAATACACTGTAGAATTCTTTTATTCTGACATTTCAAGTCTCTTTGGAGACGACTCTTCAGGGATAATTCAATTAGGTTATTTTTGGATTGCCAACCAATGAGTATAAGTAAACACCGTAAAAACAATTAATAACAAGAGGCAGAGCCAGCTTATTTAGATTAATTAATAAATTACAGTTTCAAATTCGATAGCTTAATTTGAATTTGTTTAAATTAAACGTTGGTTTTGAAATTTAACAGGTTTATTAATTATTATTATTATAGTATTTTATTGTTCAAACTCAGAATCTGTTTTAGCTCAATTTGCAAGTGAATGTATGTTTTCCCTATCAAATGATCACAATGATGCCTCGGTGAATTCGACCTGATTTGATGCGTGGGTCCTAGATATTGGTGACACACTACGGATGACTTTTCGGAGGGACTTCTTTGAAGAGTTTCATGAAGAAAGATGTGGTTCTATATATTTGGCAAACATAACAAGCCCGCACCGTGAAAGATAAGGGACAATTCAACTCAAGTCAGCAGGACTTGTAGATTTCATTCTCTACAATGTCCTATAACTTCCTCGAGTGAACTGAACCTTCCTGTCCCTAATGCTCATTCAACAACAAGGCCACTCCATTTTGTTGGATGATGGAGAGGTAAAAATCAAAAGAAAATGTGATAATACAGTTGTCTTGACTAGATTTGAGGAAGGAAAGTTGTTAGAACTCATAGGTGAGCCTCTAATTTCCAAAAAAATTGCTCATCTTGTTGAACAAGGAATGTAGGCAAGTCTTTTGTGGCATGCAAGATTTGGGCATACCAACTATGACAACATTCAAACAATGCAAAAGAATGGTGTTGTAGGTTTGCCAACTTTTCCCAAAACAATTGAAAAATGTGAAGCATGCATCTTGGCTAAACAAGAAAGAAAGCCTTTTCAAAAATCAACCTGAAAGCTGAAAGGAAATTGCAATTGATCCACTTTGATTTGTGTGGTCCACTCCCAGTTCCTTCTGCCGCTACTAATAAGTACTTCATGTTGTTCAACGATGATTATAACAAAATGACCAGGATCTATCTTTTGAAGCAGCTCAAACAACAATAATCTCCACAACATGTCACCTTCAACAACTCTTCGAATGAAGACCCCATATGATGTTTAATGTGATCGTCTTCTTTCAGTGTAGCATCTTCAATTTTCAGAGCCACATGCTACGCATTAATTCCCAAAGAGAAAAGGAACAAGTTGGGCCAAAAGAGTCAAGAATGCGTCCTTCTAGGATATTCAAAATCCTCAAAGGCGTACAAATTGTATGATGAGAAAAACAAGAAATTGTTCACTGCTCGAAATGTTTTCTAGGAAAACCACAGAGGACAGCCAACGTTGATCACTAAACACCTCTTGAGCATGAACTTTAAGTGTTTTGAATTTGAAGATGTAATTGTTTTTTCCAACACAATTGACAAAATAGATAGATAACTAGTTGTATACGTGGATGATCTACTCATAATAGGAAACAATGAAAGGTACACTACAAAAGTCGAAGTAGAACTGATGAAAGATTTTGAAATGACAATTTAACTCATCTTCATTTACTATTTGGGTATTGAAGTGATTCGAAGTATAACAAAATATAAAGTTGACATTGGATGATACTGCAAAGTTTGAGGATGCAATTAAGTACAGACAACTCATAGGAAATTTGATCTATGTAATCACAACTAGGCCAAATATTTCTTTTGATGTTGATGTTCTCTCTATATTCATGCAACTAGGAGAAAGTCATTGGGTAGCAACAAAGAGTTTTCGATATCTAATAAGAACTCAAAAATTTGGGCTAAAATACCTCAAGGCAGAAGATTTCGAACTCGTATATTCATTATTCAAAATATGGAGGTGATGTCGAAAATGGGATATCTACTTCAAGTTTCCTGATGAATTTGGGATCAACAGTCCTCACTTCATTAACAAACACATAATATATGGTAGCTTCAGAGGCAATAAAGGAAATACCATGGCTTGGAAGGATTCATGAGGATTTGCTAGAAAAATAGGTTTCATCAACACCACTCATGGTCGATAACACTTTTGCAATCCAAATGGCAAGGAGTCTAGTGTATCACAATCAAACCAAGCACACCAACACCAAATTCCATTTGATTGGCATTATGTGAAAGCAGTGTCAAATAGATACATCATCCAACTGTATAGCAACTAGCTAATATCCTGACAAAAATGCTTGGAAAATAGAAATTTGCAAAGTTCAAAGGAAAATTCTAAGGCACGCATACTCTCACTATAACCACTATGGATTAGGGGTGGAATGTAACTTTTTTACAAAATCTTACGTGCAATATTTTACTTGTATAATCTCAAAATTTATCCTAAAGATAAACTGAACACTCATCGTGGAGATAATCTGAACAGTCATTTCTCGTCATTAAATATGAACCTTCATTTCATTTTGATTAATACAATTTGGGTGTGCACCTATCCGAATTTTTAATTCATTTTGCAGTCCATATTCTTGGCCTGGCAGAGTTTTGAGTCAAATCTTACCATACTAAAATGTATTCGAATGATGGATTAATTAATTAGATTCTTAATCATAGTTTAATTAATTAGATTCTAAATGGATTTTTACATTGTTATTGTTCTGAATGATAGATTAATTAATTAGATTCTTTTTTTTGTTATGGTTACCAATGATAGGTTAATTAATTAATAAAACCTCTACTTAGAAATTTAAATTCCAAAGGTTAATGTGAACTTATTTAGACTAAGAGTTAGCTAAATCTTCTAAGGTTTATTGATTATTATAATAGTAAACAAGTAAAAAGTGTTAAAGAATTTTAGTTAATATAGCGAATTGGATGGAAGGAAAGACAAGTTCCTATTAATTTTTTATAGTGTTGGGGTTATGAATGACAGGTTTCTAAGTATTATTTATTAACTGCATTATCAGGTACACACCTGTAAGGGGCCAATCCCGATACATTATATATTAGGTCCCACTATTGGTCTAGTTCATATTCGGATACCCATTGGGTATGGCATAACTAACCCACATATGTTTGGTCTCATCTTACAGGAGGCAAGTCCCAATGCGATATGTATTGGGTAATAGTACATGTCTCAAGTTAACCTTCGGGTACGCATTGATACGACAAAACAAACTCAAGTACATCTAAGTTTTTGGTATGCATTGGGTATGACAAAATGAACTCGAATACGTCCACGTTCGTCGGTAGGCATTGGGTATAGCATAACAGACTTAGGTACCTCCACAACGCATACCTAAAGCATACCCATTTCAAAAAAAAAAGTTGCAAGGGACTTTAAAAATCATTGCCAAGCCCTAATAGACTTTCCCAAACTCTCTTTAAACAACCCCACTTTTACATCACATTATTACTTTACCTCTCATCATAATCTCTCTCTTACCCTTCATATTTTCAATTGCTTAGGGTTGAAACTCGATCATTTTGCTGATCGTGCACCACTACAACTACCAAAAAGTTCAAGTAGCTTACAACAAAGAGGCATTCAATGAACCACATGGTGGTGTTGAATGCATGATGCTCTCAATAAAGACATTGAGGGCAATATGATTATGAATATAGTGAATATTCATATATATCTTATTTTTGTGTATACATTGTAACATTTGCACAATGTACTTGTTTGAAGTTCAATCAATGAATATCATGACATTTGGTATTGAATTATCAATATGTTGTGGTTATTAACTTATTTAATCTATTTTATTTACATTGCACATTATATTGTTAATTTTACTTATCCGGCTATATTTTTGTACTATCATACCAAGCCCCCAAAAAGATCACGGTGTCGACCTCTCTTTGTTTAGTAAATATCCACCTAACAAGCTACATACCTATCACCTCAATTACTAGCAAAAACCCAACGAGATGCACACACACTCAACATAACAAAATGAAAAGAAATCAACATACATTAACCACAAAACATTGTTGGTGCCCAACGTGAGATACCACATACAATCATCTCCCTTAAATCAAACTTCTATTTTACACATCTTTTGAGCAACTTCACAACTTCAATGGCATTTTTGGAAGCTTCTAGAGTGTTTTCAAAATTCAAGGCATCGTGGCGTATGCCTTTAGGGTCATGACCTCTATATCTTGAACTAAGCTCTCTAAAAACATATTATCTTCCTATTTCAGAGCATACCTAGAAAACTTATGCAAACTACAAGTTGGTTTTCACCATCTAAAGAGCTCACCCTAGATCAGCAACACCACAAACAACTTTTCTCGTTTTGACGCTCCATTTGATTAGCACAACTCGAGGTAGCATGCAACACCAAAGACTTCCTAGGCATCACTCACTTTCGATTAGTCCACCCATAATTTAGGAGAAGTATTAAGGATGCATTGTACCTTCGCATAATGTCACACGTGCTTGTGCTCTTTTGCATAGCTTGTGCATCATCACGTCTCGATATCTCACATCTTATTATAGTACCTCACAACATCGCACACATCTCATAGTATTCATAGCTTTAGCAAGAGTTGCACACTCTCTTCGCAACACTTGTTACTTCTACAATTCTACACAAGCACGCCACAACACTCATAGCTTTTGCAATCTTGCAGTGCTTGCATCTTCTATAGTTTTGCAAAAACATACAACATTCACTCATAGCATCTCACATCAAGGATATAGCCTCGCGATAGTGTGCACTAATAGCTCGACATCTCGCAACATTCCACACAACTTATTTTTTTATAGCTTCGTCTCCCCCAAATTTCATCCTGAAATCTGCAACTACCCTATCCGAAAAAAATTGTACTTTTAAAATAATGGGTCATTTTGTGTTTTTATTGCCTAAAAGTTCTTGTATTGCGTCAAGATATTCCCAAAGAGCCATATTAGCCTTTTTCGCCAAATACCCAAATGCCCAAAATTGTTATATTCTGTCATCGGGATTTGTCTATGGGAAATTTGTATTTAATTATTTTGAGCCCTGTTTGAGGCTATTTGCGCTCCGTTTTAACTCTGTTATGATCGAACATATCATTATTCCTATGTACCAGAAGGGTTTTAACAAGGAATAAGTTCTGGGCTTTATTTGTGACTTTTGGCAATTTTTTGTGTTTTTGTGTTTTCCCATTTCGTTTTCTGTGAAATTTCTCTGGACCAATTCCTTTGCCGGGTTAGCCCGATTTTTGGCCTAGAGCAGCTGGAAAACATATATGCACGTTATGCCCGGAGGAAGTCACCATCGGAGGTCTGGTTCACTGGGAAATGGCGAAGTCGTGCACTGAAAAGCCCCTGCAGGGTTGGGCGCATTTTTGGAAAACAAAGGATTTAAGCTGCAGTGGGAAAAACAGGAGCAGCAGGCAGGTGGGATTTTATTGCCTACCTTGCAGGATACTTTTTCCATGATAGATAAGTCACTTAAGCTGCAGTGGGAAAATTAGAGGCAGCAAGCAGGCAGGAATTTATTGCCCTCACTTGCAGGGTAAAATTCTCATGGTGAAATAAAAAAAGTGACTTAAATGAAATCATGGGATTTTATTGCCTGCCTTGCAGGGTAAATAATCCCATTGTCAAAGTCAAATCACTTAAGTGGATCATGGGATTTCCGGGGCTGCCTTGCAAGGTAAAGAATCCCATTGTCATAAATTCTTAAAAATAGAATTTTATTATGCAAAAAAGTGCGCCCCCTTTGGTGAGAAGATGGCAGCCTTAAAGTGGATTAAATTAATTAATTTTTCTTCTAAAAAGGGCGCCCAAGCATGGAAGAAAGTCAACAAAGTAAAGGGGAATAAATTAATTGAAAATAGATTGATTAAATTAATTAAATTTAATCTATTTAAAGGCTGCCCCCTTCATGAAGAAAAGTGCGCCCCTTTTGGGAAAGATATAATGCTTTTTAAAGCATTAAATGATTAAATTAAATTCTATTTTCAGTGGCTATGGTCAAAGCACACTGTGAAGCTTAAGTGAAGTGAAGTGTGGATGATTAAATTTAATTAATTTAATTTGGATGGTTGTCCTTAAACATGCTATTTTTACACATCAATTAAAGAGAAGAGCATGATTTTTAATTAATTTATTGCCAGGAATAAGAAGGGCAATTATTAATTATAGAATTATGAGGGTTATATAAGCATGGGCTGCCATAAGGGTGAATTAATTAATCCACAGGTAAAAAATTGCAGCCAAGAGGAAAAATGCGCCCCATTTGAAGAGGATTTTTGCTCAGACAAAAGTGAAACCAAGGCTAAAAACTTCCAATTTTGGTGCATGCATTGAAGGAGGTTGATTTTTGTCTGCATAATTGTTTGCATAAGTGTTACAGGTGCTCAGGTGAAGTTGAAAAGATTCATGCTCTCTTTGCATGCAAATTAAACATCAATTTTTGGGGCAGCAGGCTTGAAAAGTGCAGATTTTTACAATTAAAATTCACTATTCATGCTCCGGTGGCCATTTTTGTCTGAATTAATTGCAGGAATTCATTACAGGTGCTTTACAAAAGAAAAGGAGCTCTAATCAATGTCCAATACATTGAATATATCCTCCGAATCTGAAGAATTATCCAGATCTGCACTAGTATTGAAGAAATCCGGCCAAGTAAGAAGAAAAAGAATTATTCAGACAAAGATAGACAAAGCCATGGCAAAGAGAGATGAAAAAGAAAGCACAACGGAGTCATGCATCGCTTCCAAATTTGCAGACATAGGAGACATAGAGCTTGGTCTAAAACCTCTTTCCGAATTGATTGATAGATCTAGAGCTGGAAAAACTTCACTCATGCGTGCGGTTAAAAGCAATGGAATTATTCAAGTGCATGACCTTTCCATACACAAATTTCATTGCGAGAGTTTATTATGGAGTGTGCTAGATCTTACCATCCTTCATCCAAATCAGTGCGAGATGCTACGGGGAAAATAATAATTAGTGGACGCAGAGTTCATCAATTATTGTTTGAAGATTCCGGTGCGAAAGGTGGTGACTTCCATTAGCCTTCAGGATGTCGGCAACAGGTGGGAGAAGCATAGAGTTGATTGCGTGAGCATAATGAATAACAGATACATGAAGAAGCCTAGATCTCCTTCTAAGTTCCCAAGAACTCTTCCACGGTCCAATTTGGTGCAGGAGGTCGATGATATTGTCAAATTGTTATGCAGGATTAATGGCGAGGCAAATGCTTACACTTTCCATACATGGATGTATGCTTTCATCAGGACCATTGAAGTCAACAAGGTTGATTCCATAATCAATTGGTCGAAAATTATTAGCGACAACATTGGTGAGCAACTCCGGAACGTGAAGCATACTTTCAACTTCAAAATGACTTCCTACTTGGTGTACGCTGCAGCTTCACAAGGCATCTTCTCCAAGCTGGATAGATGTGGCGTTCTTTCTAAGGACCCCATTTTCGAGTGCTACCCACAACTTACTGTACCTGCGTGCGAGAAGGATTTCAAAGTGGTCAATGATGGATTCTTCTACGATTTCATTTGCAGGCTAGACAAGGACCTAAAGGTCAACAGGGTACGCAAAGAAACGTGGGAAGTCGTATCCAAGATTGGCAGTCTATTCATTCAGTTTACAGATTTCACATACCTCAGGGTTACAGGCTTTTCTAGAGAACCAATAAAGATGCCCATATATCCGAATAATAGATGGATCGCCATGGAGCTAAGCAGTAACTTGTGGAGATACATGACCTTCAGTCGAAACGGCACAAGTCTACGGGCTTCTTTCCGATCACTGTCGGACATTATTGCTACCAGAGCATTCATAGAGCTCGAGGGATGGAGGCGCAGATGTTATCTGAGTATGAGCAAGAGTTCTTCACGGCACGGCTAAACTTCGATCCATTTGGAGTAGCCGGGAAGACGATCTCCCAGGAGTACGCACATGTGCCTTCATTGGAGGATTTCTGGATGAAGTGCAAAAGTGAGTACGAGGTTAGAAAGAGGGATTTCAACAGGCTATCAACAAAGCAAGTGTTCGACTTTGGACTAGCGCGGATACCTGCGGATCTTAAAGATGATGGGAATGTGTTACTTGACACTTACCATCAAATGGGAGGAGATAGAGCCGTACTTCAGGATAACGTAGGAGGCTGCCATACAATTGAGGAAAGATCTGGAGTTGTGTTGGTGAATACTTCAAACTGGTTGCTGACGAAGGGATATTGCCTTGATGAAGCACTGATGAATCAAATCATGGGCAACTTCGGCAAGAGATTCCCTGAAGAGGAAGCACGCAGGAGAAAGCAGCAGAAGGTCCGAGAAGTTGAAAGTACACAGAAGATCTCAATCAAAGGAGAAGATCACTTCCACGGCCATGACTTTAGCTCCGCTTCTCCAGCACCCAGTACTTCACCAATTATTGCACCGCAACAAGACACTTCCATGCCTCCATTGGATCCGGCGACATTCATCTTCTCTCCTCAGCCACTCCGTTCATCACCTGTTCCAGAAGAGATGTTAAAGCTGCAGATGGCGGAGTTTGAAAGGGCTTTGTCCTTGGATGATTTAGAAAATGGCAGCCATAACACTGTGGCACTTTCTGATGGAGAGGATGCAGAGCGGGAGATGGTAGTGCACTCAGCGACTTCTCATTCTCCGAGAAGTAACTTCTCGAATGGTTGGCTTCGCAGTTGGTTCCAGAAGCGAGAGTGGAGATGAACTTGGAAGAACACGAGTTGCAGCTACTTGAGCCTGGCGAAAAAAAAAGAAGGCCTAAAGTTGCTAAAGCAACTTCTAGGTTGATCATCGAGGAATCGGGCCAGAAGTTTGTTGAGATATCAATTCCTGAGGAAGGAAAGGGGATGAGCTCAAGGCGTAAGATGTTACAATAACCGAGTACCCCTCGGTCAAGCCACCACGTAAGATTGAAGCAGGATACACAGGACATTGATAGATGCTCTATTCCCGAGGCTTGACGGTGAAAAGGTGGAGAAAGAAGAGCTTCGAAGCGTGTATCTCGGTTGTGCGAGATCATAGCCAAGGTTGCTTTAAGCCTTCCATTCACCCATTTCAGAAAGCGGTGAGTGATCATCTTATTCAAAAATGGAGGATGCAAGCAATCAAGTAAAAGCTATCGACAAATGGAAGGATTTGATTATTCGTCAAGTTGTACAACTTGGAGAGGTGCCAACCCCCCTAAAGGTTATGAATGATGTAGCAAATCAACTGCAGCAACTGGTGACGAGCATAGTGGACATGAACACAGTTGCTGAGAGTAACTTGAGTACTTTGGCCAAGATCAACAAGTTGCGGGAGATGTATTGGTTGCAGAGCAGATTGTACTGGATGGATCAATTGAGAAGGGGAAGCAACTGGAGTTTGCAGTATCTTTCCGTTTGGAGATTTGCAGAGTTTTGCTGAAGAGGATGCAGGCACTTGAGAGTAGGACATCATCCTTACCAAACAGTATCATTTCTTTCACTGAGGAGAAAGTGGTCGGAATGTTACTTCATACGTGCGGATCGTTCCTAGCAAGGTGCCTAATTCCCTGGAAGGGTCTCTTCTGATGGTACAAAAGAGAATTGATAAAGCTACTAAGCCTTTCACGATGAACTCTATTAGTAGACTGGTGGCGCTGCAGACGAATATTGCGAGGTTTGGGCCGAGCTTGGAAGATGTGGAAGCGTGCATCAAAGTGTTGAATGAAGGATTGCTGCAGTTTAGGACAGAGAAGGAAGTCGTGGCTAAAACAAATGGGAAGATGTTGAATCACATGTTCGACAAGTATATCCGATATCAGAACAAAAAAAGACATAAATGTTACAATTGCCATGACTTCTTCTATTTCTTTCTTCTTCTATTTTTATGTTCCCGGATGAAATTGTAAAACTTTAAGTTATTGGTTTTGCAACCATTACTTAAAAGTCGTGTGGAACAATTCTATTAGTTAAGTGATACATGTGTCACTTAAGGAGAAGTTTGTTGAGGATGATTGCCAAATGTCATCTTTACTTCTTGTTTATGTTTCAGTTCAGTTAGATTTCCCATTTGTACTTTCCCTCCTACATTCTATAAGTAGGAGAAGAACCTCCGGGTTAATGATCAAAATTTGTAAGCAGCAATCTTGTGTTCTAGACTTTGTGTTGAACCCCTGAGAGCCACTTGGAGCAAAGGAATACAAAGGAGCAGGTTTCTGGAGAACTTTGTGTCACGGTGTACTGTGTTTCTTGCTTTTAATCTTAGATCTCTTAATAAACTGTGTTATTTTAGATCTGGATCTAGAGCTGCCTTTGTTTTAGAATTTTGTGTTTATATCTATTGGATTCTTCTATGTGCATGCAATCAGCTCTACCATCTACTGATTGGGATGCACATCTTCCCCATTTCTTCTATGTGTTTATGTAATTACCTTCTTCTATAACTTTTCCTTTCTTTAAACAGCTGCTTACTTGCTGCAGAACTATTCAGTTATGGTTCATGAACTGAGTAGTTAAAGTAAAACCCCATTTAGATATTAGCATACTTTAATTGACAAATCGACACGGGAGCCTCACCAAGAAATGAGGGAGATTTATCTCATGACTGCCTAGGTTTTATGCTATGCAGAAAATCTAGCCAACAAATTGCCAAACACTTGGCATCTTCGAATGAGTCCCGCAATGCCTTGGTGCTTTCCTCGTGGAATCTTGTGTACCACGCACTCAAGCGTCCACAACCCAAGCAACTCGTAACCAAACCTTTGTGGCTAATGCACAACACAACCTTTGTGGCTGCACAACCTGCAAGAAACTATTCCTCGTTGCATTCGCAACTTTGACAATGTTATGCAAGCCTCCCGGAATCTTACAACAAGTATACAACCTCACGGCATTGAACGTAGCCCTTTACATCATTCCACACAATTTTCTACTCTTCCAAAGCTTTCCCAACACATAATATTTTCTTATGAGTCTTGTCGTACCTTAGCGCTTTGCCCCATACAATCCCTCACATCCCGAGCACTTGCATTATAAGATGCATACCTCCTACAATCTTGTGCTAGCACAACACAGCCTTTGAGGCTCGCACAAAAGCCATTCCATGTTGCATTCACAACTTTTGCAATTGTCAGCGCACGCCTTTATAGTATCTCACATCAAGCACATAGACATATGACACTCACATGCTTCCACAACACCTTACGCAACATATTGTACACCAATCTAGCTCAACACATGACTCAACACCCAATGGAGACTCCTAGTTTTTGTTTGGCTTACTAACCGACATCCTTCGAGTCATGTGGCACGTCAAAAATCTCACTATGTAATTGTATCAACTCTAAATTAATTGCATTAGATTTGAATACTATATGTTACACAACTTATAATAATTCAATTATTTACGCTTATACAATGGAAACTAGGCCACTTGTAAGCATGTCAAATTGATAAAGTAATTGAAAGTGCAAGTACAATTACAAAGATGACTTAGTTGATTCAGGGTTAGTTTATGACCGTGTTGTCGCGTATCTGGGAATGTGCAAAATTTTGAAGGTGCCCAGATTAACTATTCCTTGCCAAAATCATGAAAGGACCCAATTCTACAAACCGACCCTATTATACTATCTTGGACCAATAAGTCACAAAGTTCTAATTTTATCTGAGTTATTTTGTTATCGCACTTTTGTATGTTCGCATTTGCTTGTAACTCTAGTTTTCTCACATGTACTTGCAAAACAAACCTAGCTTCCTACAAGAAGCTCAAGCACTCATTAGATCTAAAAATAAAAGATGTAAATGCTTAATTCGAACAGACCTCGGCAGTCACCCCATTTGTGAATCATCGGGTGTTGCACTACATTTTAGACTCAATGTAGTTCTCCTAGTCCATTGTGTCAATGTGCATGTTAGTTCCCAATCTAACACACCACACACGTACTTGAAGGGCAATTTGCATGACACAACGGGCAAGGAAGAATGATGGATCAGCCATTTTATCATTTATCATACTGTGATAGATCCATATTTCTCTCATGACCTAGTTTGTGGAGATGACAGGGAGGCACCTGACTAAGGGTGTGGTTGTTCACCTGCTACTTTATGGCTCTGCCTAAACCAAGGTGAGAGGACCTAAAGGTGGCTTGAAAGGGGAAGTAAATACTTGTGTTTCAAACCCTCAAACTTGTTGGAACCTCAATCTGAGATCAAATGCAACCACAAAATGCAATGCTCATTCAAAAGAATGGTCACACAAGCATTGCAAACACTTGATACATCGACACAAGCCACTAAAGACAGATTTAGGGTGATCACAAGCATCATTTTGAAGGAATCTATTGACAACTTGGAATGAAATGATATTCAAGATGTTAAGCTTCAAAATCATGGGGCAAACCCACTCAAAATATGCAGAGGATGTTGAGTTTGCAAGCAAATATCATGTTGGATTTGCAATGAATGATGAAATTTGCAGAGGTAGGTCAAAGGTGTTGTGAAATGAAAGGTGAAGATTGATGACATGGGGGAATAGGAGTCTAATGGGAGGAAGTAGTTGCATTAACCAACTTGTCCTGCTAATTCCTAGTGCATTCAAACCTAAAACAAAAAAAAATTGACCCCCAAAGGTTATTTGCCTTCATGGACACCAAAGCAAAGCAAACAATGCAAAATAATTCTTAAAACTTTAGCACAGACACCTAAGAATAAATTTTCATGCACTTATCATATCAAATCCCTAAAATCAAAGGAGACAAAGGAAACATATATATGCTCTCAAAGCCTACTAATGATTGTAAGGGTGCAACCACCTTAGCATTAATCCCAAATAGAACCACAAGCATCCAATCCTATGTAGGAACCAAACCCCAGAAGAGAAACCCGTACTCCTAGAGTCAAAACCCACCCCGAATTCCAACCAGAGCCCAATGAAGAGAAGCCTTCACTTTTTATACAACAATGTCTCAAACCTAAAAGAATATCCCACAAATGCTAATCGAGGACTCCAAGCATGTTGATTGTTGATCCGTGTGCTCAGGGAGCAAATCAATGGAAAACCGTACAATCATGACAAAGGATGAAGAAAACAATGCCAAATGTCCATTTTACGTCGCTCTGATCAACAACCTTCAATTTTTATGGGGCAATGGAAGAATATGCCCTTCTAGAAACATATCATGGCAAAGGGCGACCAATCATGGCATCTATAACTGCAAATGGCATCAAATGATTCTTGAAAATGACGTTTAACCGTCAAAATTTCTGCAATTGCAACTTTGCAAAATACTCCACCATCCCTTTTAAATTGATCACTTTGGAAAGGTTTCCCCAAGACATTCCCAATGCACTTGGTTTGACGTGAAATGGTTGCCTAAGTCGAAAGTTATGGGCAAAAATGCAAATCCGATCATTTTGTGAAAACCCCCGTGTTCTCGTGTTCTGCATTTCGTGACAATCCGCCTTTGCTTCGTGGCTCTATGAGTGTTTATTTCGTTCCGCGGCTTTGGTTTGATCTTTCAAGCATTTTGCGGATGTTGCTTGTTACGCGGGGTCTCCTTTGTATTGTGCCATTCTTTCCCCACAACCATGTTTCTTTGCTCCACAAATTTTGCTACTCCCCATAACATTATACCTTGAGAAACCCGCAGAACATCGAGTTCTTTGACTTGTGGCATCCATACTTGGTCACATTCTGCTCCGTGGCTCCTCACAAAACTTTCTCTTAGCATCGCAACTTCTGTTGAGCGGACTATGCCCTTTGTTTCGCAAAAGTAACTAATTCCACGAAATACTATAATCACCAAGTTTTCAAAGCACTAAGTTTCTTCATTCCTTTGTTTCGCAGCTTTCCTTTGCAAATTCCTTGAGCCCGCAGTAACACTAACCTCTAACTTTTGTGGCTTCTTTGCTTTGCTTCAAGACCCGCCAAAGACTATATTCTCTTCAATCTACGAAATACTATTGTTCAAAGCCGTGAAACACTATTTTGTCGATGAAGGGAGTGAAGGGGGTGGAATCAAGGGGACCAAAGAACAGTTCCACGGGTGTAACCAAGGAACAAAAGAGGACAATAGCAAGGTTAGTTCAACATGTCAATAAACAACTTACAAGTCCAAGGAACACTGAGGAAATGGAAGGACCACCTCAAGAAGCATTGGGGAACTTTGCAAAGATGGTGCCAAGGATACAACAAGATCAAAATGGGCACCAACCGCATGCAATGTAAAACCCTTGACCTAGCTTTGTCGTCGTGCTTCCACACCGATAGTGGGTTATGTTACTTTGTTCTCGTGAGACCCTTGAGTGCAGATATGCAAAACATATTTATGCCCTCTTATAGGTCAGTGATATGCACATATACGATTGTACTCTTGCTTCCTTAGCTCAATATTCGGTAGATAGATAGGTGCTTGCTAGATAATAAATAGTTAAGGTGAACTTGTATATATAGGGGGTCTATTACTCGAAAATTGAATCTTAGTTGCACCCAGAGCCGACCAAAAGCATAAGATGTGAAAGAGAGAACTATGATGAAGAGACCCAATGGGTAGACAAGACCCAAAACTCAAAAAGGGTCAACACCGTACACATCTCGGTCAGACCTTACTTCGGTCCTAACTAATTTGTACAATCTTGGACCAACATCATTAAAAGCCAAATAAACAAGGGAAAGGGCCAGAGATCTCTATGACACGACATAAAATCATGAACAACCATCAAATCATAAATCAAAAGGATAAATCAAGCAATAAAGAGTATCAAATAAGGACTTGCACTGCGAAGACTTAGTTTCGCTGCTCAAGACCCAAATACATAAAGCTTGCCAAAAACATGATGTAATGATGATTTTGTGCAAATTTTAGTGTCAACATTTGCACCCCCATGTGCTAGTGAATAAAACTTACTAGTTTTAAAGGAGAAGAAGTGTGTACCTGATAGTGTTGAAGCATAAGAGACTACATTGTGTGCCAACAGTAACAAAAGCGTAGTGAACAATGTGAGTCACCGATGTGAAGCACGTGGAGATAGGTAGTAGCATGTTGTAAGTATCAAAGAGTGTAACAGACATAACAGGCATATTTGAAAACTTGGAGATTTTGGACTTGCCATTTTTAAGGAGCTAGGGGTGATCAATCCCAACAAGTATTTGTTGATTCAAAGGTGGAAATTGGGTGTCCCAACACCAAGGAAAGAGTGTCACAAGGCATCCTAGTTGGCCCCTAAATGACGCTTCCCATATGCACAGGACCACACCACAACGAACAAATCTAGGTCCCAAACATTTTGAAACAACAAACTTTACACACTTGTCGCTATGCATATGGGTGTATTGTATCAGATGTAATCGTAGTATTGATAACTTGTAGAGTTTGATAGGTGTTTTTACTCCCTACTTTTGTAATAAATGCAATGATGTATTCGCTTGTAACTTTGTATTCAATGCATCTTTGTGTCCAAAGTTGACCATTTGGTTGTTTGAGCTTGTATGTCGATTTGTATAGGAAAAAGGATGGCCTTGCATAGTCAGCCACAACTTAGTAACCTTAGTGTTCAATGCATCTTTGTATTCAGAGTTGATTGTTTGATCCTTCGGTTTGCATATTGATTTGTACAAGGGAGAGGATGGCCTTGCATAGCCAGCCCATATAGTTGCCCCCCTTTCAATGAAAGGGATGATAGAAAATAGAGTCGCTTGAGAAATAAGTGTTGATAACAAATTGAACTTGTGTCATCAAAGTTGAATAGCATACTGAGAATAAGATTCGTTGATAGAAATTAGATTGAAATTGTGTTGCTTGTGAACGTCAATAGTAGTAGTGACCATATAAAGTAAGTGCATTGGTATAAAGTACAAAGCACAAATTGTAATTACAAAAGAGAACTAGTCTTTGATAAAGTAGTATTGAGCTTGTAGGTGTAAAATAGATTGTCCCGATAGAGGAGTATTGGGTAGATGTTGGTGAAACAAAGAATATGTCTAATGGAATAGTATAGGGTAGAAATGGCACAAAAGAGATCTACTCTTGATAAAAAGAATAGGTACGTAGAATTTGTCATGAATATATTTGACTTAGAAAAAGTATCGTAGTGAGCACATAGCCATAGAGCGTTTACATAGCATTGTTGAATACGAGGATTGTACGACCCAAATAGAGTTTGAATGAAGTGTCACCACATTTCAACACAGAAATAGAGGGAATAACGATCCTAATGTCGCAAACGACGCAAAAAAGTATTTTTAAGGAGTTAGAGGTGATCAATCCCCAACAAGTATTTGCTAATTCCATGGGAATTGGGTGTCCCCGAACTAAGGAAAGAGTGTCACAAGGCATCCTAGTTGGCCCCTAAATGACGCTTCCCATATTACAGACCACACCACAACGAACGAATCTAGGTCCCAAACATTTTGAAACAACAAACCCCATGCACAGTTGTCATTATGCATAACTTGTAGATTTTGATAGGTGTTTTTACCCCTTGCTTTTGCAATAAATGAAGTGACCTATTCGCTTGAACTTAGTATTCAATGCATCTTTGTGTCCAAAGTTAACCATTTTGTTGTTTGAGCTTGTATGTCAATTTGTATAGAGAGAAGATGGGCCTTGCATAATCAACCGTAACTTAATAACCTTAGTGTTCAATACATCTTCGTATACAGAGATGATTGGTTGATCCTTTAATTGGCATATTGATTTGTCTAAGGTAGGATATGGCCTTGACAGCCGTACCATATATTCTCCCACTTTCGACAAAAAAGGGTGATAGAAACTAGAATCGCTTGAGACAAAAGTGTTGGTTAAAAATAGAACTTGTGTCGCCTAAGTTGAATAGCGTCTTAAGAATAAGATTCATTGATAGAAATTGGAATTAAATTGTGTTGCTTGTGAACGTCAATAGTAGTAGTGACCAGCTAAACTAAGTGCATTGGTATAAAGTACAAAGCACAAATTTTAATTGCAAAAGAGAATTGGTCTTTGATAAAGTAGTATAGAGCTTGTAGGTGTAAAATAGACTGTCCCGATAGAGGAGCATTGGGTAAGTCGGTGAAACAGAGAATATGTCTAATGGAATAGTATAGTGTAGAAATGGCACAAAAGAGATCGAGTCTTGATAGAAAAGAATAGACACATAGAATTTTCCATGAATAGTGACTTAGAAAAAGTATCGTAATGAGAACATAGGCATGGAGAGTGTATATAACATGGTTGAAAACAAGGATTGTGCAACCCAAATAGAGTTTGAATGCGGTGTCATCACATTTCAACATAGAAATAGAGGGAATAACGATCCTAATGTCGCAAATGACACAAAAATTGGAGAAATTACGACCAAAATATGGAGTACAAAAGTTTGAGGTATTAATCACTCGATAGGAGTAGGTCAAGATATGTAACTATATTCCCAAAAGGGACCATTTACAATAAATAGCATGGAAGAAAAGTCAAATAGTACTTTCATTGTTATAACGATTGATAGTGACTTGTGCTCTGAGAGAGATAGGATGTCATGTTGCGATTCAACCAAGTAGCGAGATGCCATTCAGTGTACTAACGATCGATGAGTTGGAAAGTGTCGAAAATTTGTGATTTTGTTGAAAAATAGTAGTGATTTTTACTAATTTTGTAAAATTGTTAAGTTTGTCAAATTTGAGACTAGGGCCAAGACCATACCAAATCGACAGTTCTGACCCACAAGTTGAAAATGCACCTTTCAATCCTTATATTATATAGTCCTACCCAAGATTGAAAATAGTGACTGATATTAGTATACAACTCGTAGATTTTGATAATTAGCATGTCATTTGATTATTGCATATTTTTATCGATGAAAGATGATCTAATGCATGTTTGAATTGCTTTGTGATTGCAGAAAGATGTGCATGCAAATGAGTTTCAAGGTGGATGTAACTTGTAACATAGAGATCCTTCTTGCCCGGGCCTAAATGATGATGAATGGGATGTGTTGGATAGAGTCGATTTGTGTCATGTTAGCCGATTGGGGAAGTGCTCCCAAATACGCATTTGATCACCGCATTGTGTGAGCATTGGAATCCAAATACTTGTACTTTTTAGCTCCCCTCGGGGAGATGATTGTGACTTCAGAGGATGTTTATAATATTTTGAAACTATCGTTTGTGGGAAAGAGGATGCAAGCATTACCGTTAGATGTTGCATTTCAAATTGGCAAGGCAAGTAGGTTTTGGTTAGGTACGGGTCGCCTTATAGAGCTAACCATTCACTTGAGTTCGATCACTGACGGCTAGGGTTTTGTAATCAGTGGAAATTTATCAGTAGTGTTATTAACATATTTTATGGCAATAGAGATGGTGTGGTTTCGATCTCATACAAGATGATGTGCAAATATGCCAATTAATTGAGAATGACGGGGTCATCCTTAGGGTCGTAGTATGTTGGCCCACTTTTACAAGTATTTATACAAGTTTGCTTTAGAGAACCACATTGGTGGTGTAAAGATGACATTATCACATATATGGGCCTATGAGCATAATATAGTTATATTACAGTCGGTTAGCAATACTAGGACCAATTGAGCCCATCTAGAGATATTTGCTTGGTGGAGGGTGATACCCAAGAGACAAGGGTTAAACACCACATCATATCAAGCCATATTAAACAGGTTCACCCAGGGTGGGATCATATGGAGACCATATAATATTTCAAAGAAAGAGCGATTTATGACATGAAGTTTTGTAGAGTACAATAGACCATGTGGTTAGAGGATCAATAGCCCATGATAGGGGAGCCCTATTAGTGTGAGCGTGTCATGCACTTATTTGATTTAGTACAGATGTGTCCCCAACACCATATGTGTAGAGGAGATTGACACATGCGGTGTTGAGAGATGGGAGTTGGTCGAGACCGACATAGGCACAATTATTGCCCCCACCGACCGACCAAGGCAAACCCAGAAGAGTGGTCCTAAGTCCCATGGATAATGTGTAATGTATTGCAGCTTATATTTGATGGTGGGAAAATTCTTGATGGGTGTTGTTTCCGTGATCATAGGTGGCCCGGAGGTGAAGCATTGCTTGAGATGGATTGGGGATGCACCCACCTACAAGACAGATGGTGTAGGCGAGGAGATGCCTCCGCAGATGAAGCCATAGTACATGCCATTTCTCAACATAAGTATCTTGAGATAGTCTAACATGTAATGCATTAATTGTGACAAATTTAGAAAATATCGAATAAGTAATAGCTAAGAGAAGTTGTTATCATGCGCATATAGGTTATGCATATTGATGACGATTGTGAATGCATCCGTGAGGACATCGGAAAAAAACATCCCCAACGATGTTGTGGTTGGCGGTATGTTAGAGCGAGTTGATGATGTGGTCGGGGAGATTGCATACTTGTTTGACCCTGTAGTCGTGGCAGCTACAACATGTATTGTGTTACAAAGCGAGTGAGATGAGTGTCAAGCAAAGCTAGCATGGAGGTCAAAGCCAGCACCTGGGACAGAGCTTGCACAAGATTTGATGATGAAATTGATGTGTATAAGCATAGTATGCAAAGCCCAAGGCACAAATAAGGACCCCGCAAGAAAGACTACTGCAATATAGATCACGAACATGTTCAAGTGGTCGTAGAGATGCAAGGTAGGCCTCGAGTTTTCAAGCTCATGTCAAGGTTTTAAGTGAGGATGATGATGATAGTGATCATGTATAGACATTTTTGAGAAGGGCATAACCCTTCTTATGTTGAGTTCCTATGGTGTCATTGTCTAATGATATTCTTGATTAGTATTAGCTTAATGCGGGCATCTATATTGTCTTGATGTGTTTGAATAATGTAGAATCTAATGTGAAACATGTGTTGACTGTGATAGCTACTTTAGGTAAAAATGATTGATTGAATTGTGCAGCATGGATTACGTTGACGAGTATAACAATTGTGTATTGTTGTTTGTAGTGCAGGTAAAGGTAGTGAAATAATTCCCAACACAAAAGCCCACGGGAGCAAAATGAGTGGTGAGGAAACCTGTTCTAAAGAAAGAAGGGCAATCCTTATATGCCCCCGGGCAGTCAAGAAAAGACATTGTGTTTAGCTAATAAGACTAATAAGCATGATGAATTGCAAGTTGAGAAGTCATGATAGTCTAACCAGATAAAGGATGTGCGCCAACTCGATCACCGAGATAGACTCGTTAGGGATCACACTCTATGTACTAGTTGGTTAAATGGATGGTTGTCTCATCATTATCAAAAAGATATGATTACCCCGAGCATCTTGTACTACAAATCATTGTTCCTTTACAACATATTTGAGCTTAACTTTTGGTATTGACTGATTATTAACCGCCTCATTTGAAGGGGGCTTTTATAAGAGGGTTTTCAAACCTATTTGTCTGCAGCAGAGGAACCATCATTAAGAATCACAGTCTTTGAAGGACGATGTCGCAAAGGGGAATGAGATCTACTAGCATGTTGTGTATCAAAAGAGATGATTCCTTTGTCTTCAAGCCACTTGAGCTTTTGATCTAGCACATAACAATCATTATCACGATGCCCATTAATACGATGGAAGTTACAAAAAGGTCTGCCTTTTTCATATTCCAATTGATGGGGCAAATGATGTGCAGTAGAGAGTAGCCGAATAAATCGCTTATCAAGTAAGGTAAGTAAAATATAATGTAGACAATCAAGAGATTTGTCAGAGTATAGTGGTTCGCGTCCAGGAAGCAGAGGAGGCTTCGTAATAGTTATAGGTTTAGGCATAACATGAAAGGAAGTTTTGTCACGTTGCAATACCTTAACCATATCTTAAACGGAAGGCGGATCAAGTGGAGTGACAAATGTGGGTTGTGTAAATGAAGTATAAGCAACATGATGGGAATGTGTAGAGGTGTGAGGAGGGACAAGCTCATGCTCGAGATCAATAACACATAAACAAAGATTGATAAATGAATCACATGTGTCATACAAAGATCAATCACATGTATCATACAAAAATTTCTCCTTAAGTGGGAATGTGAGGCCTCAAAAAAAGATGTATTGCATTTCTAAATCCATGGGGGTGTATATTAACTGCTGCATAGTGGATGTAAAGCGTAAGATGTAATCAGTAACTAGCTTAGTTTTGCCTTGATGTAAAGAGGGTACACGCCGATGTAACCTTAGGACGTTCGTTGAGATAAAGCCAATGAGGAAAGCTTCTTCAAGTTCTAAAAACATGCTCATATATTCACTAAAAGGTGGGTAAACAAATACATTGCATCTCTAATAAAACTTTATGAGAAAAGCCTTTAAGAGCAATCTATCATTGTTATAAGAAGTCATAGTAGATCTATAGTAATTAAGATGTAGATAAGGTTCTGAAGTGATCCAGAAATGGGTTGTCAAGCTCTTCCAATTTAGTCGGTGAGACAATCGACTATCCAACAATATGCCAATGTCTTGAGAAACTCGAGAGAGCTTCCTACTCAAAGGCCTTTATAGAGTATGGACTTCATCATATGTATGTTTTTATTATATATTTTGGTTCCTCTTGAAAAATACACACTTTCAAAAAAAAAAAAAAAGGGCCCTTGATTTTAAGTTCGTGTGCTAAAGTTATAGCCTCCAGAAGTTACAAAGATTTTTAAAGGACACAAAACTGCCCCGACAGTTTTGTCTCTCTCGATGGCGGTTTTATGTCTCATTGGCAGTTCCAAATAGCAGTTTTGTGCCTCTATGGTGGTTTTGTGTCTCAATGGCAATTTTGACCAGCAGTTTCATAACTGCCACCTACAAATAGTGGCGGTCGGGTCTCGAGTCAAAATAAAACGCCTAGTTCATAACAGTTGCAGGGGTTTCGACTTCCAAAATGATTTTTGACAGATTCTTTAGGCAGAGGGCATCATTATAGATTTGATGAAGGTCAATTACAATCAGAAAACATCAAGAGTTTTGGAATTGGATTCCCATTGCTAATTAAGGCAATTTGGAGTCTTGGTTCAGAATTCATCCATTGGAATGGGATTTTCAGTCATTCACCATTGAAGCAGAGTTGGAAATCAGAGTTCCATAGCAGAGAGGAGGAGAATCAATCCTTTTGCACCATTCTCATTGTCCATAGAAGGCAGAGTTGAAAAGAGAATACACAACTGATATGGCTGAGTTCAGTATTCTTCCATGAGGGGAGCCTCCCACTAAACATTGCAGAGTTCATTACAAGTCTAGGAGCCAATGGGATTAGCATGCCCATGAAGGTGTAAACTGCAGGACATGGCGGATACGAGGAAGCATGGCTTCACTCTTGCTAGAGTTTTCTCACATTGAGTTTCTCCAGGGCAAAACTCTAGTATTCTCTCTTGTTCCCTTGTGTTTTCTTCATTGTTTGCATGTTTCATAGTGTTGCAACTAGTCTAACACTTAAGAGAGCTCAAGAATCCTCATTCACAAGCATAGCACTTGTTCAATAAAGGGAAAGAACCTCTCATTCTTTGCACTCTCATACAAGCACATTGAATTGCAGTCATGTATGGAATAGTAGCATGTTTAGGGTGAGAAGGGTAAGTATGCAATGTATGTAGCATGTGGGAAATGCATGTGAAGGGTTGCATAAGGAGTTGTATGCTTAAAGGTCACAGTCAGGAGCTGAAATATACCTTGTTACAACATTCTTAAGGATGTTCCTTGCCATAGAGCTTGAGAACAAAACCTTAAGTTAGATAAGCATTTCGTATTGACAAGTTTGGAGTGGACTCCTCCACATTGCAGATCAAGAAGTCCCATCAAACAATTGAATTTAGGCATGACAAAATTATGAGGGAAGGATGATTGAAAGACTTTATGTCGTATGGGATTGCCATGTGTTGTCTCCCGAAAACTGCTTTTCGTTTTCCAAGTTAAATTCAAAATTTCGAGCTCTCGCCCTCCTAAAGTATTTAAACCACGTTGAAAGTTTGAAGAAATAGCCAAATCCGTGCCCTAGTACTGTTTAAATCTCTGTTTTGCTCTTTTTGAGAAATTCTCCATCTCTCGGTCTGTGCACGTAATATCCTCTTTACAATCTCCTTTTTGATCAAAATTGTTCGCTTGTTCTATGGCCTAAGTCGTCAAATCATTGTTTTGCCTCCATGCCTCCGGCTCGATAAGGAAATTCAAAAATTGGACTCAAAATGATGAAGTTCTCTTCCTCTCGTATTTTTTTCCCACAGCTTGGGAACGATGGACGTTTTCTTCCCCGTCAAATTTTGGCCCCATCATCCACAGGCACGTGGACATACCTAATTGGAAGTGGGTCGACGGATGAATTTGTGTTTTTAAGCCTTTTCCAAAACAAGCGAAAAATGAAAAATGACCCACAACCCCGATAAGGCCATAAAGGTAAAAGTCAAAGTTGAAGCCCGCAGGAAAAAGTCCAAGGTCTCGTGCCCACCCTTGAAAAGTCAAAGCCAAAGAGCGGGTTGGAGCAGGAATTTGAGCTTTTGAGCCTTTTCCAAAAAAGGCGAAAAGTTAAAAAATGACCCGCAACCCCGATCACGCCATAAAGGTAAAAGTCAAAGTTGAAGCCCGTAGGGAAAAAGTCCAAGGTCTCAGGCCCACCGTTGAAAAGTCAAAGCAGGAGAGCGGGTCATGAGGAATTTGAGTTTTTGAGCCTTTTTCCAAAAAAGGTTAAAATGTTGAGAAAAGGGCCGTGACCCCATTTCCAATCAAAGGATGTTACGTGTCAAGAGTTCAATCGGAGTAGCAAGTCGACGGAGGAATTTGAGTTTTTAAGCCCTTTTCCAAAAAGGTTAAAATGTTGAGAAAAGGGCCGCAACCCCATTTCCAACGAAAACGCACTCACGTGCCTATGTTAAAAAGTTGAAGCGGGAACGGGCCAATTTGTTCCAAATTGTCAAATCACTAAAAAATCGCAAAACGCAAAGGGCTTTCCCCTGTACCCGCTCCAATCTCTTCCTACCACGTGGACGGCCCGATTTCAAAGTTATAAGAGAAGATCAAATGGTCTGTATTCAAACTGACAAATCAAATGTAACGTTCGCGTTGCAAGATCTGGATTTTAACCCGCCATGAACATTTTCTTCGCAATGGAGGAATTTGAAGTGGTGTAAATGATTTGTAAAGTTGTAACCATTTTGGCAAAGGATATAGTGGCTCCTCAGAGCCATTCCAAGGGGTTGTCGATTGATTTCAAAAAAGACCAGAGTGCTTTGTACTTGGAAAAGACAAAAACGCCACACTTCTTCTATTTTCCCTTCTCCTTAGATTTTCCTCTATTCTCCAAGCTCTATACAAATTTTGCCTTAGCTTCAATAATAAAAGAAGGAATTTTCACCTCTTTGATTGAGGGATTGATTGGTACCTTGCGACCAATGAATTTCATTCGGTCTTGTAGCTTCTCCTGCAGATTTGTTTTTCTTCTAACTATAAATGCATGTAAACAATTTCTAATTAATGTGTGGGCATCTGATATTCTACTCACAACAAAGTAGTTTTCTCCTACCTCCATTTCCACTCCCCTTTCCCTTTCCAAGACAAAGTTTCTTCTCTAGTGAGACATTGCTAGCTTTACCACAGGTCGGTGGAGTGCCCCCGTTGGATCTCTCGGTCGAAAGGCCACCATTGAAATCCACCTTTTATGCATGCACCTACTGAAGCTGCACCATTCAAGTAGAGAGACTTGGATTCCCATAGCGTTGGCTTGAAACCCACCAATTTGTCCATAAGACAAATTTTCTCACCAACACCATGTATAGTATTAGAATCAATAACAACGTAGTAAGCCTTACTTTCTAGGGTCAAGGTACGTATTTTGTTATAAATCACCTATTACATGCATGAGAGAAAGGACATGTTATCCAAAATAACCCCCAAGATATTTTGATAACTTGTAACTACATCTTGAACTTGGACAGAGAAAATTGATGAAAATTGTGCAGAATTAATATTGGGGACATTCCTTTCCTCCTTGTCAAGCCCCTCATTTCCATACTTAGCCAAAAATCAAAAAAATTGGGTCATTTGGGCTTAATCGCCAAATCGGCAAGGAACTGCTCTCTATTCCTCATGTTCTCCGCATTTCCACATCATCCGCAGGAAGAGAAAGGGCCAATTTTGCGAATGGGTCGCGTCTTTCGAACCGACAGTAACAATTCCTCGGGGCCTCTTGTTCGCCACAAGACTAATCGGGCGAGTAAAGTTAGATGGGACAAAGCGGATAGGTCGAAGCGGCGGCACGGTGGGAACAAACATAACATTCCTATGTTTTGTCGGTTTGCTTGACGACCATCGACATGGCCAACTAAACAAGGCAGAGGACGGAGCGAAAAGGCCCAAGTGGCACACTAGGAACATTTCCACCCTCTAGTACTCCGATCGACTAATTCATCCGCCCAAAGGCACACATGGTTAAAGCAGACTGTCATAGCCCACAAGGAATTCTCTCTCACGACCCTCCCGAGTTCCTAAACTTTAGAGGGCCATAACTTTTTCCCTGCAACTCCAAATTTCACAAAATTGGACTCGTTGGAAAGGTCTCATCATGTACTACACCATGAAAACTAGAAATCTTAAATTTGGTGAGGTTAGGTGGGTTGAAAAGAGGAAAAACTATCCCAACATTAAAGATGTAGTTCCAAATAGCTCAACTACCATATTTGATGATGTATGGTGCCCATTCTTTTTCCTACAAGCAAAGCATCGTAAGGGAATGGTCTTAAAGAAGGTGCCCATGCCTATTTTCAAACATTCAATGCATATTGTTGGTGGTTAAAGGTGGAAATCCGAGTTTCCCTCTCTTTCCCATCTTCTATATATTGTAAAATGATGCTCATTTGTAAAGTTTAGACCCTCCTTGAATGTTGGTGCATCATCCTTCAAGTGTTGCATATGCATTTTGAGTTGTAGGCCTCAGACCTGGACCTCTGCATGGTGTTTTGCCTTCTTCCTTCACTGTAATGGATTGTGCATCTCTTTGAAAGAATAAAATTCATGTTTTGTGGCTATTCTTTCCTCCAAATTGTGTTTATTGCATTATATTGCCTCTCTATTGCATTTGCAGGTATGTTGTGTATGTTTCTTCTCCTTTTGCAAGGTTTATTTTTGTTGTGCTCCATGAAAATGAGAGTTTGAATGTTGTTTTGGACTATGGTACTCATGTCTTCCCTCTCCTCCTTCATTTTCCTCCCATTTCCACTCATCTAAGAGTGTCTTTCCCCCTCTTCTTGGTGTTATCACCTCTCTGTTAGCTTAGGATTTCCCCTTTTCATGCATCTCTCTCTTCCCCTAGTCCCTGGATTGTTAGAATATGATTAGATAGTTGTATTTCCAGCTATAGGAGTAGTTTAGCATTAGGAATAGGTAGAGGAACCAGCCTTTTTTGGAGGTCTATCTCAAATAGCAAGCCTCGCAACTTGAGAGACAGTCCCATGTTACCCAAAAACACTGATTGCTCATCCATTCATTCATAACAAATTAGAGGGTGTTGTTTTTGGTGATAAAAGGACCTCTTGAGGAGGTATGGCATTAACATTAAGAGCCTCATTCAAGGGTTGTATTTTTCCATTCATTGTTTTGTTTAAAAGAGATGTCATCAAGTTTAGGCATATTAAGAGCAAGAGGTTTACTTTGGCTTTCGTGATCTAAAGAGACCTTAGTACTATGTACATCCAAGTTATCAACAATAAGCTTAGTAGAAGTAATGACACTAGAATCAACATATGAGGGAAGGTCGGCGTTATAATGATTAAGACCTATAGAAGGTATACTATCATGTGTATTAGTTATTTGTACAATAGGTATGGAAGAATTACTAGTAATGACATCAATTGCACATTGAGGGGAGAGTAGAGACACATGTAATAACATCAACATTTTCAAGAGCACAAATAACATCATGTAGACATACACCATTATGAATAACATAGCTAGAAATAAAAACATGATTAGGACTAGCAACTTTACTATGAGCAACAACATCATCGTGAATAGAAATATTGTTAGGAATAGAAACATCATCATGAACATCATGAAAAATAGGCAGATCATCTAAACTAGTAACCTCATTATCACATGGAATATCACAATCACTATGTGCATCATCATCTATCAAAGTAGAATAATGTTCATTATCACCATTATCGCGATGTCAAGTATGATGAAGGAAAGTAGCAAGATTAGCTTTGGGCAATCGCATAGCCCATGCCCATGTACCCAAAAAGACATTGTCATGTGAAATAGAGTCATTTATACCCTTCGTGGATTTGATATCAGCGATAGTGCATTGCTAGGAAAAATAAGCAACTTACCAAGAATATGTAAGGCTGGAGCTTCATCCCTATTAAGCCATACATTATCGCAAGAGGCATAATCGTAACTAAGGTCATCATTAGAACAAGGCTCCATTAAGTCATCAATACTATTCTCAACTATTCGTGAAGATCCAACCAAAGTATGCAAAGAAAGGGTCTCATGTGGTGTTTCTAAGATGGGTAGAGAACTAGCTAAGGAGGCTTCAACAAAAGATATATTAATAGTGGGCGGCACACTAGGAATGGCAAATCAAGGTGGATTATGTAGCTTAGGTCGATAATCATATGATGTATCATCATACGCTAGAGAGCTAGCTAAGGAGACTTCAATAAAGGAAAACTGCCAATGGATGGCACACGAGTGGCAAAGCGAGATGTATGTTGTGGCTTAGGATGATAACCATATGATGTATATGTTGGTCGCTCAAACTTAAACCCATGTCTCGGACCTAGAAGAACCGAGTCGTTTGAGACAACAATGGAACCGTCTCCAAGTCAGGACCTTACGTGCTTGAGACGAATCTCCAGAGAAGACCAATTCCTCTATCTATTTCTACTGCTATTGCTACTCCTAATGCTGAAAGGGAAAACTAAACTAACAATGCTAAGGGACCAGGATAGAAGGATAACAGAATGGAAAACTAATCTAAGGAAGGTGATAAAGACCGAAAAAGAGGGATGAACACTATCTGTTTTGAGCGAAAATGAAGAGAAAGGCGTCAAGGGAGGCTAGGCATGCGTAGCACAAACCAACACACATTTACACGATCAATTTTCATGAAACAACTAGAAAATGGTGATACAAGGAATGTAAAATGACACAACAAGCAAACAAAGTAAAGAAAGGCAAGAAGAAGGAATGCGAACACGCTAGGACAGAGAATAGCCACAAAACGATGCTTCCATTACTTCCAAAAATGCACAGACTATTACAATGGCAATTGAAGGTCGATATTCACATGCACAAGTCAGATCTAGAGGTCTGCAACTCAAAATACAAAAATATGAAGTCCTTAGCAAATGCGTAAGGATCCAAAGTGTCCAACATTAACAATGAGCCCACTCTTACATTTATAGATGAATTCATGGAAGAAGAGGGAAAACCCGAATTTGAAACACCACCAACAAGAAACATTCAATGCCTACAAATCCGCTGCGCAAATCTGTAAATGTGTTTCCCCAAGCCTGTTTGACGTATTGGAGAAGGAAGGAGGGTGGATCAAATCAAATCAGGTGGTTGGAGCAATCAGATCAGCTCATTAATGCTCAGAAAGAAATTTTCCCATTTCTCACCTACTAGATCCACCAAGAATTTGAATTTGAAAATCTAACATTGTAGCCTACATCAACAACTATCAACTGAGACTAGGTGCACGCTGATCGGAGCTCTGTAGCAAAAGATATGGCTTTCGTGAGGATCGTCGAGCCGTCTACACATGCAAGACACGTGGTGCGTGTGGATTCGGCCAAAAGACGGCCAACCTGTGAAAATGTTCTTATCGCTTTCTACCACTTTTCACTCATTTATTTGTCGCAATGATTTTGGCCGCCTGTTGGCACACTTTGATAGGTCGCGTGTGGCACACTCATGTCTGTCTGTCAGAGAATGACGTGGCACAAACTAGCACGGAGGAGGGTGAAAAGGCATGCGCATGTAAGAATGAGGCGCGGGAGGAAGACATAAGGAAGGCATGCGCAATCGCAATGCGCGCGGAGGAAATGGGGCAAACTAGTGAGCGGAAACGTATGGTCAAGGCACAACTATTACAAAGTAATGTGCGAGGGCGCACAAGAGGGCCGAGACTTAGCTGATTTACGCAAGTGCAAGGCACACGCGCAGGATGAATAACTGCTAGGAGGAAGGTGAATACGCAAAAGATGCACGCAGGGGAAGAGTGGAACAAAGAGGAAAAGGAAAATGGGAAGGGGAGTGAAGGGAGAAGCGCGCAAGATGCGCGGGAATCTGCCACCATGGAGATGTGCCAAGTGAATCAATAGAAGTGCGCGCAACCCGCATGTAGAACCATACGACCAAAATGGGAGATGAGTTATCCAAATAACTAGGAGAGTTATCAGGATAACAAAGATCATCATACCCAGAGAGCTAGTTAAGGAGACTTCAAGAAGGCATATTAACAATGGATGGCACTCTAAAAGCGGCAAAACGAGGTGGATGTTATGGCTTAGGACAATAATCATATGACGTATCCTCACACCCAAGAGAGCTAGCTAAGAATACTTTAATATACGACATACTAACAATGGATGGCACACTAAAAGTGGAAAAAAGAGGTGGATGTTGTGGCTTAGGACAATAATCATATGATGTATCCTCACACCCATAATCCATATCAACTAAAAAGCTAGTATCAAGACATCACGGTAGGGTGTAGATAGAACCTTCTTTGTAAACCCACAAGTAGCATGGACCTAATTAGAGGGATGGTAGCCCTTGTGGTTTTGCAAAGCCATATCTAACTTAAAGAAGAAACCCTAACGTCACTAGGGGTTTAGATATCACAAGGCCTTAACTATGGAATAAACAAGATAAACCCTAAGTTAGGTAAAGGGTTTGAAAATGGATGGGTTCACCAAAATGTATTAACCCTAAATTAATTGCATTAGATAAATTCAATTGATTTAATTAGGATTGAATATTATATGTTACAGGGCATAAAATAATACAATTATTTACAACAATACAATGGAAATTAGGCTATTTGCAAAGCATGTCAACCGATAAAGTAATTGAAAGTGAAAGTAGGATTACAAAGGTGACTTAGCCGATTCAAGTCCGATTCTAACTATGTCATTCCCGGATTTGAGAAGTGTGTAGAATTCTCAACGCGCCCAAATCAATTGTTCTCGCCAAAATCATGAAAGATCGGGACTGATTCTACAAACCAACCCTATTCTCGCTATCTTGGACCGATAGATAATAGAGTTTTGATTTTTTGGGGTTGCTTCATTATTGCCCGTATCACACTTTTGTATGTTCTAATTCAACTATAACCCTAGTTTTTGAATCTATACCTACAAAACAAACCAAGCTTTCAACAATAAATTCTAGCACTCGATCTAAATTTTAAAAGGTGCAAATGCTTGAGTCGACTAACCTCATAATCATCTCGTTTATGAGTCACCGAGCATTGCACTACATTTTTAATTCAATATAGTTCTCCTAGTGCATCAGTGTCAATGGGCATGCAATCTAGAGCCCTTGACCTAGTTTTCTCCTCCTGCTTCCACACCGATAGCGGGCTATGCTACTTTGCTCCCATGAAACCCTTGTGTGTAAATATGCAAAACAGATTTATGCCCTCCTAGGTTGTGATATGCAATATGAAGATTGTATTCTTGCTTCCTTAGCTCAATATTTGGTAAATAGATAGGTGCTTGCTAGATAATAAATGCTTAAGGTGAACTTGTATATATAAGAGTCTATTACTTTGAAATTTGAATCTTAGTGGCACGCAAAGCCAACCAAAAACATAAGATGTGAAAGAGAAAACAATGACGAAAAGACCTAACGAGTAGTAAAGGGTCAAGACCATATCGCAATCCTAACCAATCTATACGGCCTTGGACATCAATTAGCAAAAGTCTAATAAACAATGGAAAGGGCCAGAGATCTCTATGACACAACATAAAAACATGAACAATCATCAAGTCATAAATAAGAGGATAAATAAAACAATGAAGAGTAACAAACAAGGACTTACACGACCAAGACTTGGTTTCATCGTTTGAGACCCAAATATATAAAGCTTGCGCTTTAAAAATTATGTAATGATGATTTTATGCAGGTTTTAGAGTCTCATGTAACCATCGTGTATTCTAATCAACTTATTTTGGCTCTTTATATTGTAAAGCATCCAATAAACAAAATAGTTAAGAGCAAATATTCACCACTTTCATAATCGCTTATGCCCCAACAAACCGATACTTACATGATTCGCACATGCTTGTTATAGTCACCATCTCTCCTACATGTTAGCATGTTATGCATATCTAATATCTAAATGGTCATCTCTCAACCTAGACAAATCAATTAGGATGCATTCCCCTCCTTGATCACAAGAGCTCGCTCTCCTTGTCTTTATGGTTAATCGCAATCTCGCAAATTGATAGGATGCATTCCCTTTTTAACACAAGCATTCTCTCCTAGCCTCATTGTACATTGTACACATATGCACTCTTCTTTCATTTGAATAGAGGTGGCACTATTCTTCCAATCTCATGTGATGAATTACAGGTTATTCTTGCATCTATTTACTAGCTTCCATCGCATATTCTACAATTTGCAACTCGCTTGAGTAGGTCCATCCAACTTAATTAGTTGAAGCTCTATCCTCGCAAAACTTCTCGAGCTTGATGCAAATCATCGGTATCAAAGCTAGAAGTCTGCACACCGCCTTGTCATTAGTTCTTTGCACTAAGTCAAGAGATTCAAGATCGTACACACACCCAACAACTCTTTGCAGACAAAGACACGCTAGAAGCTTCATAGGTCTTTGCAGTTAGAGCACCCAAGAGTTTCTCAACTTCACTCTTATAATGCGAGTCTTGATATCGGACATCAAACTCGTGCACACACAAACAGATTTTGGTGTCAAATGATATCTAATTTGGTTTGCTCCAGGTTCAAAATCATTGGTATCACTCTCATACAATTTTGGTTTGGATTGCCACAAAATTAGTGCAACTTCAGTTCAATTCCAGAACTAACTAAAGACAAACAAAATGGGGACTCTTGCTCTTCAAGAAAGGGCAAATGATCCATTCACAACCACAAAGATGTGCAAACTTCTCTTTTACACAATCTATTGTGCAACTTCATAGCTTGCATGGCATTTTGGAAGCTTCTAACGTGTTTTGAAAACTCGAGGCATCTCAACACAGTCTTTAAGTTATGGACCTCTAGATCACGAATTGAGCTATCCTAAAACATATTATCTTCCCGTATCAAAAGCATACCCAAAAAATGTTATGTGCAATACAAGTTGGTTTGTGTTATCTGATTGGCTCACCACAAACCGACAACATCACAATCGGTTCTCCTTGTCGACACTCCACTCGATTGGCATGCCCCAAGGTCATGTATAACACCAAGGACTTCTTAGGCATCACTCAACTTGACCGGTCCACCCATAGTTTAGACAAAGCACTAAAGACGCATTATGTCTTCCACACAATGCCACACACGCTCATGCTCGTGTGTAGCTTGTGCATCACCACAATATCTTCAGTGCGCTTGTAGTGTTTTGTTATACCACACAACATGGTGCACATCTCAAAGTATTCGCAACTTCTCTGATGTCACGCGCCCGCTTCACAACACTTGCATCTATTGCACTTCCGCACAAGCAAACTACAACATTTACAACTCTTACAGGACTTCGCCAACTCATCTTGTAGTGTTTTTAGCTTCTACAATTTTGCAAAAATATACGACACACTTACAACTTTCTTCTCGCATAAGGATATAGCCTATCGACTATGCATCTCAATTGCCCCGCTCATCACAATATTTCACGCAACTTACTTCTTTCTATAGATTGCCCAACATAACATTTTTGTCAAATCTCATGGTACTTGGCGCTTTGCCCCGCACAATCCCGTGCATCCCACGAACTTGCTTCACAACCCACATAGCTCCTATAGTCTTGTGCTAACACAAAGACAAACTTCACGACTTCCAAACTAGTCCATGTTGCATTTGTAGCTTCCGCAATGTTGTAAAAGCCTTTGTGGCATCTCACAAGTATACAACCTCATGGCATTGAACACAACCCTTTGCATATTCTATGCAACTTTCTACTATTTTCGCAACTTGCCCAACACTTACCATATTCTACTAAGTCTCGTGGTACCTTGGCACTTTGCCCCATGCAATCCCTCATGTCTCGAGCACTTGCTTCACAAGTCAGGCAACTCTTGTAGTCATGTACTAGTACAATGCAACCTTCGCAGCCTTCCGTGATCTTGCGCATAAACCATTCTACATCGCATTCACAACCTCTGCAATGTTGTGTAAGCCTCTCGCATCTGGTGCCAAGCACACAATCTTGTTGCACTCTCGCATGCTTCCACAACACCTTACAACATGTTGCACACCGTCTAGCTTAACGCATGACTTAGCATCCACGTGGAGTCTCCTCGTTCCTATACAGCTTTCCATGTCCCATCTTCGAGTTCGACGGCACGTCAAGAATCTCACTACGTAACCAATCAACAATAAAAACTCAACTACCATGCACATCCAAAAGAAGCTCAACCATCACTCACCTTAAAAGATGAAACGAATTGTAACGGTTCTTGTTTATAACCATCATTTGTTGTAAATGACTTCTACTAACTCTATATATATTTTAAGGTGTCCAATAGACAAATTAGTTACGAGAGGCCATTTCCCCCTTTTCTAATCGGTCATGCCCCGATAGCCTGGATTATATAAGTCGCATATCTCTATTAAAATATAAGGCTTATTTATTAGCGTTATATTAATATTAGTTAAGTGTTAACTAATAAATGGTTGAAACTACTTCAACCACTTTGTAACCATCTTTCACATAATAAAAGGATGGACATACAATGAATAATGTGTGCATTTCGATTTCTCTTCATCTATTCTTTGTACATTCTATTCTTTCTTTATTCTCTCTCGCATATTCTAACATTGGTATCGAGCACGGGCAAGTAAAGGGAGAGGGAAGAAAGACATTTTTGGGCAGCCTCGTTAGGACATGTTGAAGAAATCAAGCTATTTTCCGTGAAATTTTTTGTGAGGATTTTCAAAAATCAAAGGGCAAAAATGTGTATCACAAAAGGGGAAAAAAAGTGGCTATGAGTATCAACTAGGGCACAGTCAAAATTGTTTTCACAAAGGTCACAAGGGTCGTAGAAGCCTCGAACAAAGATCACAAGAAACCTATAACAGAGGTCGCAAGAATTTCAAAACCCTAGAACTTCATTTCAAGGGCCTAGAACATCATTTTTCGAAGGTCGTCACACCCCACGAATCAGTAGGAAAACGACGGCAAAATGAGGAAAATATCTATCGCGACTCAATGCATTCGTGAACATACAAATACATTTTTCAAAGGAAAACAAATGTCACAAGAGGGTTTCAAATAGTCGCAAGCAGAGTTTCAGGGAGAAAACAAAGGTTCGGGGGAATATGAACACTCATGAATCAGAGCAAACAAAGTCACAAAAGGGCCTACAATGAATTAAATTGAGAGCCTATTAAATCAAGGGCTCTGCGATAGTCTCTTGCCTATAGTCGTGAATCCATATTTAGTCACGTATGGGTTTTATAGATCACGAAAAACCAACAAATCAGAAGAAAATACAATCGTTTTTATATAGACGAAAATTGCTACCGCCATTATTGTCATCAACAATCACAATTTGCATAAAATACAGTTGTGATTTGGGCAAAATACAAACCATCACAATTTTTGAAGACTACAAGTTGAAAGGTACAACATTCACGAATTTCTAGGGCACGAAAACACAAAATGTTGTACGAATTTTGGATTGAATTTTGTGACAAGCCAAAGATGTTTGGAGACAATGATAAAGAATTGTGAAGAAAGTTCATATTATCAAGTTATTGAACAAAATATTTTTCAAGAGACGGATAAGATCATAAAGAAAAAGATGAAGGGAAAATTCCAAGACAAAGATAAACCAAATAGTGTTGAAAATCCACCGGATGCTGACATTGATGAACTCACTGATAGAGAATGCATATTTTAAAAGAATCGCAACACTTTGAAGACATGAAGGAATCCAATGTAGGTAAAACTCGACATGGATGGCTGTCCAAATAGTTTGGGAGTCTGTGAATTTTGGGAATTTACCCTCATGAGGGTCACGAGACAACTTGTTGGAGCTTGTGGATGGCTCAATATGGATGGTTGTCCAACAATTCGGGAGATTCTGTAATTCGGGAGTTCGGAGGTAGAATCTAGGAACTCGAGAATTCAACTCAGGAACTACACCTTTACGAGGGTCGAAGGGAACTTGATGGACTTCTACCTAGTCAAAGCATTGTTTTCAAAGGGGAAAGCTTTTGAAGAATGCGTGGTCTTGGTTGGTTATATTATTTTAATCTTTTGTCAATATGTTCTATAGAGTAAGCCTTAAGAGGGGGTATTAAAATGTAAGGCTTATATTTTAAAGTTATATTAATATTAATTAAATGTTAACTAATAAATGGTTGAAACTACTTCAACCACTTTGTAACCATCTTTCACATAATAAAAGGACGGACACACAATGAATAATGTGTGCATTCCGGTTTCTCTTCATTTGTTCTTTGTACATTCTATTCTTTCTTTATTCTCTCTCTCCGCATATTCTAACATCCTACATGTTAGCATGCTTTGTGTATCTAACCTCTGAATGGTCATCTTCCAGCCTGGACAAATTAATTAGAAAGCATTCCCCTTCCTAATCACAAGAGCTTTCTCTCCTCGTCTTTTTGGTTACTCTCTATCTAGGCAAATCAGCAAGAATGTGTTCCCCCTATAATCACAAGAGGTTGCTTTCCTAGCCTTACAAAGACATTGTATGTATATGTACTCTACCCTACTTTTTAAACTAAATAGAAGTGGCACCATTATGCCAATCTCGTGTGTTGAATGCAAGTGTTATGCAGGGATGCGTCCCCTAGATTTTGGTGACGTCCCGAACGTTTTGGGGACTCGAGGACTTGGAGGGGATGTCCCCTATTTTTTAAAAATCTTCCAAAAAAACTTCTGATGTTTTTACTTTTAAAAAGCTGTTATTTTTACAAAGAACATTAAACTATAATCTTGAAAGTACCTGAATAGTGAGTTTAAATCCCCAAATTTCATTGAATAAAGTTAAAATATTTAAATATTAATATTTTATATATTATTTTAATAGCCGTCTCCTTGCCGTCCCCAAAATTTGGAATTTTTTTCCCGTCCCGGAAACCCCGTCCCTCTGTCTCCTCGTACCCCCGTCCTCAAGACTTAGGTAACTATGGTTGAATGTGTAATGATTGTTTCCACATATATTTACCAAATACCATCATGCATGTTCTACAATTTGCGACTCTCATTCTAGGCAAATCAAAAAGGATGTGTTCCCCTTCTAGTCACAAGAGCTTGCTCTCCTAGCCTTACTGTAACATTATACACATGTACTCTACCCTATTCTTTCATCTAAATAGAAATGGCACTATTCTGCCAATCTCATGTGTTGAATGTGTAATGATTGTTTCCACATCTATTTACTAGTTGCCATTGCATGTTCTACAATCTGCAACTCTACTTGAACAGGTCCAACCAGCATAACTAGTAGTTGCATTTTCTCCACACAACCTCCTAGGCTTGGTGCAGATCATTTTGGTAAGGCACCAAGGTGGTTATCAGGTTCTTAAACTTGACACCCCTGCTAGTTAGTTTTTCAAACATGTAATATAGTTTGTTTATAACTAACATCCCCCTAGTTGAACAAAGCTCCAATCAAAGTACAAATACAAAATGTGAGCTAAATTAATCAAGCTAACAATTGAAAAACACTGAACTCTGGAACCTTGAACCATCTAGAAACTAACATGTAACATCTAGACCATATAATCCACCAGTGCAATGAACTACAAACCAAAAAAATACTATAGTGATAATATTCTATAAATCACCAACATCTATCCAACTCTACCTACGACCACATTCTTTTAGCTGAATTGTGGCATTCAATCCAACTGGATCATCCCTTTTTTCTCTTCCCTCAGACAAGAGCCATCTAAAAGATGTGAATCAGATGAAACACCAAATCAAATGTAAAACCACTAATACATATGACGCTATGTGTCTAACATACCCAACCTAATTCACCCGATCCAACCAATGTGTTGCCACACCATGGGACCATTATCTGGCAGTCAAACCATCCTACAATCAAGTAATCAATCGTCCAAATCCATTGTATCACCTGTTCATGTGACTATTACCTTTTGCACAGCTGCTTTTTTTGCCAATGTCACATCACAAAACTATGGCAGAATTTTGACTTTACCCATCCATGAACTAACCTCTCTTAAAAGATAAAACCACACCATTAATTGATCTCCACGAAGCAACTTGTGAGACTTTTGTATGTGTATTATCATACAACTCAAAAATTATGAGATCTCATCTTGCAACCTGAAGCTCTAAGGGGGAAACCATGCATCCATCACAACATACTTCAGATGAAAAGGGTGTATGCATATGTTAGTACTGGCAGCATATGAAATTGTATAAGGATTTGTTGAGGGTACCCATATCTTTCATCTTTCTCCTGCCAATATGCATCAAATACAATAATAGACTTTGAGGGAATCGTCCAAGTAGGCCCTCTCTTGTTCCTCTACCCAAAAACTTTTAATATTTCAAAGATATTTTGCAGAACACAAATACCTCCCTAAAAATAATAATGGTAATTGAATCCAAAAATAATCTAATCCCCTGCTCCCCTAAATGGACTTTCCAACAATAGAAGATGTTCCCTTGTCAATGACTAACAATAACCCTTAATACAAGCTCCTTCCAAAATAGTTCGAAAAATGTTTTTAGACTCCTACTAGATATTAAAGAGCATAAAAATTCAACTTAACTTATAGAAGGCGCATATTAGATATGGTTATCACTATCCCTATACAATTTTTTGAATGAAGATAAACTTTTAACCACCAATAACACAAACATGTGACTCAATAGTATACTAAACTACTTTGAAACTAAGATTATGATTATTTTGTATCTTTTAATGATCTCAATTTTATTAAACTGCTACTAAATGTACCTTTGTAACCATGAATATTTCCTATGATCCTCTACAAAAAATTAAGACTCAAGACAAAAACCAATATTTGCTTTCTGTCAAGGCCCAAAACAAGGGAGCCTACAGTCCAAACACAACTGCAATCCATCTCCTCACAATGCTATAGTGCCATGCCTGAACCATTCGGTAACACATCTAGTGACTTGCCAAATCTACCACAACATCCTCAATAGCCAGTGTCCCCCTCTAGTTTGGCTTGTGTGTGTCACATCCTGAAACTGACCATTTATTATTTTGGGATGTTTTTGAGAACTGGGTGGCAGTGGCCACCATAGAGACAATATATTATTATTGTTTAGCTTTGTTTGATTTAGCATTACAAAGTGTTTTGGATGAAAACATTTATTTTCAGCAATTAAATAGTCATTAGATGGTTACTAAATATTGAATTACAGATTAAAATAACATGTTGTTTCTGATTTATTGAAAGTTGATTTATTATATTGGACATATAATGCACTGGGTATTGTTGTTTGTGCATGTGTAGGTGTTCTCGGAATATGAGAAAGGGCATCATCGGAGAGAGAAGAAAAGATGCAGTAATGGGTATTGAAAGAGAGATGGTATGTGAATGACAGTGCTCGGAAAATGGGTCAAGCTGTAAGTTGGTCTATAGAGCCCTTTTGAGTGTTACGGTTTTGTTTGTCTTTGTGCGCGACAAGGTCGTTTAAATGCAATGCGACAATATGATGACAATAAGCAGTCTCGCTTTTAGTAGCGCAAATGTCGCTTGCATGGGTTATACAATCCATTTAGTGCCATTATGCAGTAATAATACTTTTGTAATTTCAATTTCGTCACTCTCAAACTTATTTAGCAATTGAGATAAAGCATTTAACTAATATTATAGATGGAAGACAGTTGAATATTCTTTAAAATTTAGGGGCGGGATTAAAACCCCAATGTAAGCTCACTTTGTTTAAATGTCGAGCTCGCTCATTCACTTAGGAGTCAAACTATATATATAATCACATTGTAGCTTGCAATGTTCGACTATGTAAGGCACATTAAACCATGCTCGCTTTGAGTCGAACCTTTTGAGCAAATCTTGCATCAAGCTCACCATATGTCGAGCCACATAATAAGTTGGCATTTGCGCAAGTCTCAACCACATAAAAATGCCATGTTAAGACAAGTTTAAAAACTAGTTTGAAATCTTTTAAACAAGTCACTTCGCACGCACTCAGTCAACTCGCCTGTAGGGTTGATTAAATTCCATCGCTTATATAAATTGAAAAATGCCTTGTTAGGGCGGTATAGTAAAATAACTCGTGTGGTTTAAGCATAGAAATGTTTGCTTCCACCATCATGTGGAATTTATTCTGTACTAAGCAAATATATACAAATATAGGAGTAAAAGCTAAATTAAACTCGTCTAGCTAGCTAAGCGTGGAGGCTCTCACAACTGTCTATGGAAACGCTGCCACCGCCCTGTGCAAATAAAAACTCCACAACTTATTGTTCCGACAATAACTGAGCCTCACCTTCTCATTCCTTCGCTATCCCGCCATATATGGCTACATGGCATGCTAATAAGGAGTTTCAAACTAAAACCATGCACGGAAAATATAGATATTTTGAGACTTAGAGCTTGAGTGAAATTGCATGAAAATCTAAGCATTAAACAAGCATATTCTGGAGTTAGAAACCAAACCTGCACCAAGAATAGAAAAGGAAAATATTAATTAATGAGTTTTGGGAATAGAGAAGGGGGATTTGGAGTGGAAAATGCACAATTGGGATAAAATGAGGAGAAAGGCGCATAAGAAGGGGGAGGAAACACATAGCAGGAGGAAAGGAGAGAATACTAGGCGCCATATTGGTGCGCATGTAGGGGGAGAGAGAGAATGGCCAGGAGTATCAAAGGCAGAGCAGGGGAAGGGAGCTGACAGAAGATATAGGAGATAATCAGAATTGGCATCTATTCCAAGTGTCTCTAAACTTTCTTTTATATTACATCAAACAGTGAAAGAATATATAAATCTGAGTGTAACCTATGAGTTAAGATTATAATATTTGAATACATCTTTGATTGCAAGAAGAATTTTGTAAATTTTCGGATATTTTCAATCCCAAAAACTTATGAAATAAATCCTCGTCGCTAGAATTGAATTCCCTAGAAGTAAATGCTCAAGGCAGCTAGGCCATGCGGTTTCTTATGAGAGTGTGAGGTCGTCAGATCGACGCCCTCCACCCCAAGGCTTTTTAATTTAAGCCATAGTGTTATAAACTAAACCTGCAACTAGACAAGAAATGAAAATAAATTATCCAAAAAGAAGACATTAACGTTTTAAATTTAAGTATATGGTTGAATGGCCAAATATTTGGAATACCAAGTTCGGGGACGCAATTTGATTTAATGAATAACAGCACATTTACCTTGACAAAAAGCTACCTTGAATTCTTATTAATGAAGTTAGAATTTTTGAGTTAGTAGTTAAGTTAGAAATATGGGGTGGACCATTTCAATCCAATACGGCATGGAATAGAAAGATGTGATCATCATTTAACGGAGACAAGAGGGTTTATAAGAAATAGGATATAGTTTTAATGTAAAGATAACATTAGAATATCCACCTAAATCTAGAGATGTAAAATAATACTAATTTATATCTTGAATACATTCACCGTTAATTAAGACTTTAAAGACGTGAACTATACAGAATAGCACCCAAAAACTATACTATTATGCAGATTTGACTTTAACATGAAACATTAATCCTATACTAGAAATGATTATGATAATTTGGAAAATGTGCTAACCTTGGATGAAATAGGGGTTGTGGAGAAATAAACCTTCTGTGAGACTTCTTCTAACAATAAAAATCCGTAAGACGATTGTTTGATCGATAGAGTGACCTACCACCTATTGTAAATCATAAATTAAATATTGATGAACCTAGAAACTCACATAGCTGAAAACCATATATATGACTAACAATAGTGGTAAACAATCATCTGAATGTGAAAGTAGAATACACTAATGGTGCTGCAAATTTGTCCTTTTTAGATGGTATGGGAGACCTAGGAAGGTTGAGTTTGTTTGCATCCTCCTTGAGATTTGTATTTAATTGCTTCTGGGTAAACAAGTTAGGAATAGAACCCAAATATCATTATGTGAATGGGTGGTATGGGACATTCGGGATCAAGGCGTTGTTTGTGTTTTAATTCTTGTTGCCCAAGATGTCACCATGAAGGTAGAGAGGTTTTGTTGTAAAATTGCTAGTTGAGAAAAGAGTATATTTGAGAGATGTGCTAAGCTTAGGGGTGATAGTACAAAAGGTGATAGATAACCTAGTGCATAGAATCACATATGACAAATGCTAAAAGGGGACACAAGGTAGGTTGTGGATTGACACATAGACTACCCTCTTGAATTATCAATTTAGATTATTCATGCTCTAGCATTGTGATGGATTTTAGGGACTGGGTGGGTACCTACTGATATCCGTAGACTTTTGGCCAAAAGTAAAATCATTATGTTATGATTTTAGGATGTATATTATTCCTACCTCGTTGATGTTTACCAGTTGATCAAGTGACTACATTACACATGAGACTCTCTCTTTCCTCATTGATTACCACATATTTCTTCTCGTGAAGGGTAGGGCCACTCTCAAGCATTGAGAGGTGTGCAGGGACCGTATGGCTCGTGGTTGAAGGTAAAGCACTTCAATGATGCTCTCTCTCACTCCAATTGGACAGCAGAATGAATCTCTATCACTTGTGACCTGGTGTTGTTTTGTAAAATTTTTTCATTGTATTTCTATTGAGATTCATGTAAATATTACAAGTTTGGAATTTGTAAACCTTGTTAAATTGAAAGTTGATATCTATGTTGTATAAACTATGAAAAGATCATATGTTGTTATATATATGAAGGATGCTTTTCTTAAAGAAATTTGTGTCAAAACAGTGAAGATGTTGGGTCATAGTCATTAATGGTTAAGTGCACTATAATTGGCATAATGTATTTATATTTATGGATGTTGAACCTATTATAGTAAAACACTAGCAAATGAAGAGAAATCATGTGGCTAAAAATTAGTGTGATGGGTTGGTGTTATGTGGTATATTGAAAAATATATAGGTGAATGAACAAACTAATGAACTTAATTAATGGAATCGACACTCAATTTATGTCTGATTTTATGTATAGTTGTATTGATGTAGAATTGTGGATTCACGTGCTTTAGAGTTTAGCAAAATGCCTTACGTAGTAATGGATGTCTAAATAAATGGGAACTCGCTTAAATTAATACTTAACGATTGTGAGTTTATTTCACCTATTTCATTTAGAGGCAAACTATGCAAGTAAATAAGTTACACACTATGGATTATTAAGATAAAATGAACTTTGAATAACTGTAAGCTATTATTGTCATTTTTATGCCTCTTTAACATAGAAGTATGTTTAAGTAGGTCTAGGAAATCATGAGCATCGTTTTCCTTTCTTGGGTGAAGGGTGAATATAGATTTCATTTTTTAATTAATTTTAAAAAACAATTGACCTGTTTCTAAGGACAGCCATCAGGGGAACGCTACAATGTGCAACCAACACATCGTCAAGTTCGAATCCTCCTTAACATCTTTGTCTTTTGCATTTTTCTCATGGTCATTCCATTTGTTTATAGATCGAGCTGCTTAGAAATGAAATGCAAGCTCTGAAGTTAATCATTCTTGACATCTTAAGACCAGCACAGACTTCTCTACAAACAACCCAGATCGCACTTCAAAAATGAAACATGAACTCTCAAGTTGATCGCTCTTGATATCTTGAGTTTAGCCAATTTTGATGCATACGTCTTTTCTGCAAACAACCCAATGTTCTGCATTCCACACAACCTTTACAAATATTTTAGACTATACCCAAACCCAACTTCACAGCTGTGTCTACTTAACATTTGGCATTAAATAAGAACTTCCATCATGTCAGGAACTTTCACATTGCCTTCTGCAAGCAATAAGTTTTGCCTAACCGCATGTCAAAGTCGACCAATGTATAATTTAAATTAACAACAAATCTCATGGTTTCGACAAAATGCTGATTCATGTCTGAGAAAATAAAAACTGTCTCCAACTCGGAATGAATCTACACATGCTTTAGGCACTAAGGCATGATTTACCCCAAAAATAATGGCACTAAAATGCACAATTTTGCTGTAGAGGTAATCTCCTTGTTGAGCAATCCTTGGAGGTTCTTCTACAAGCAAGTGGGCATAAAAGCCCCATAATGTCAAAGAGAACAATTTTCTTGGCCACAGCAAGCTTCAAGATAAACACCATTTAGAAATTCCCTTCTTTGTCCAACTAAGAATCATTACATCATAAACCCTTACTCTCGCATAAACAGGTTGACACTTGACAATTTATAGAATCAAAACATCATTAGCCTTTTTAACCAAGGAGCCTCCTCTTTGCACCATTCGACACTATGCATCCTGTTGTTGGCAATCAAGACTGGCAAGCATTGTGGTTGTGGACCCTCACAAGCACAGTTACTATAAGCATTTCCATGCTCAACCCTCATTTTTAAAATTAATAAATATATATTTAGTCTTCTGAGAGCCCACCTAAGTCAAACAAATCCTACATGGCTTCCTCATTTTGTTCTTTGATCTTCCTCTTGTGGTAGTCTTGTTTTGTAAAGACCTTTTGATAACTTAAAACAAATACGTCAATGCTTTAAAACTGAATATAGAATTTTGCACACACACAACAAAGAATGGATATAGATTATGCATAATAGCTGCAATAATAATCAGTCGTGCTCGAGCTTGGCTACCAACATACAATCAATTCCATCCACCTCGCATCCACCAAAACTAACTAATTAAGCAAGTCATATGCTCTGATTATATAGGAGGCCATTAGTTAATATCACTTATGCTAAGAAACAATATACATGTGGGACTCATAAATCCATACACAATGATATGTATAACGGAAATCTTCACCAAGGCAGTTGCTTATCTTAAAAACAAACTGGTCAACGACCAATATTTCAATAGAAGGAAATTTTTCTGAAAAACAACAGTGACTTGTCACAAAAATTCATACACAATTATTTGAGCTTAGACTCATTCTTCTGATCTCAACTTTTCCCAAAGGCATCTCAGATTTCGTGATTAATGAGACAAAAATGCAATAAACATCATGAATGCAAGGACCTTATAGATAAAGATTGGAAGAGAATTATTACCTTAACAAGTAAGTATAAGTAAACGGTGTAACTTCTAGGACACCAATGTCCAATGAAAAACAATGATTGCAAGGGAGAGAGCATGGAAAAACTTTTGAAGGAAAAATTGAAGATGGAATGCAAGAAGCCAAACGGAGATCCAGCAACAAGGAGAGAGACAGACCCTCAAAATCTTTTTCCAACTATGATATGGATCAACTGATGGAAAACTCTTCTAATCACAGTCTCTTCAAAATGCAATTTTGAAACCTAGGAAGACAGATCCAAATTCCACATGAAAGATGCAAAGCAAAATCCTTGGACTAACTCACATATTCCTCGGTTTTAGGCTTTTCTCCCTGGTAGTCTGTAAGCAAGGGTTTATTATTGATAAATCTTCTGCCTGGTCTTTTCCTGGAAAATGGGATCCAGGAACAGGTTTTTCAGTTTCAAGGAGGTTGAATTAATTTGTAGATTTAATGGGTACTGATTGAATTTCCCCACTTGAAATGAGTGGATTTCACAGAATTGGTCTTTCCTCGTCTCAAAGGAAGATTAACACTTGCACCCAAGGGTTTTTTCATTTTACATGTGAATCATTGGAGGATTGATATGGAATCTTCCAAAGCCTTGGTTCTGCAGAGGATTATGGTTATTTTTAAAACTTTAATCCATTGGTAATTGTTATCTTCGCTTCCAACATGTGTGAGCTTTTTTATTTTTTGTTGAATTTTTAGACACAAAACTCTGCAACAAATGATGCAATTGAGATTTTTTTTTTTTTTTCTTTTGGGTTGGCGATGCTCAATGCTCAAGGCTCAAGTCTTGCATCACCTTTCTTACATTCATCCAGGTTACTGCCCCAGCCACTGGGGGCTCAGCTCACACGACAGTTTGCCACTCATGGCATATACACATCCACAATGGTCACATCTGTCCTGCATAGGATCTTTCCACAACATTAAATTCTCTTACTGCAGGTGGGAAAAGGGGGTCAACTGCTAAACATACCCTTCCCATTTGAGAACAGTAAAGCCCGAATTATCACCTGTGTACCCAATAAAAGGGTTTTCCTTAACCGAATGGGCATGGGCTCAAAGGCGGTTGAAAGGCGGTTGGGTATAGGCTCAAAAGCAGCTTAGGACAACATGTACACGATTATGCGTGTAAGTGGATCTCAACAAATATCTCGCACAGGAAATTTTATTGATACTATGAGGTTCAACAAAACCCAAAAGTTGGACTATCAGAAGAAAACTTTTCAGCAGGCAATTTTTAAACATCACCATTTCCTTGCAGCTTATCTGCATGTAGTCTACTCACAATAATATAGTAAACAAGCTTTCCACACCGAGGAATATCAAGCGGTGAGTTGTAAGCAGAATTTTTCACTGAGCATTACCGGTTGCTCCATGTCTAATTAGTGAATGGAAGAAAAATTAATATGAGCTACAACAATGCTCTCCTCTGTATGGATACAAAAGGACAAAATAGTTCAAGGTTCAACTGACATACAACAAAGCTTGGAAACACCATATAAATTCCCAATTTGTGATCCATTTCAATACAAATGGACAAAATGTTGTGCAGTAAGACCATGGTAATCAGCTATTGAAATGGAGTAAGACCCCAAAGCTTTGTGCAAAGTCCCTCAATGGACCATATGATAAGAAATGAGCAAGGAATCCTATTTGCATGTATTAAAACTTGAAATAAACAAGAAATCTAACAAATAGCATTAACCTCTATTCTTGAAAGCTTAACAAAATATGCCTACTAAAGACTTAAGCAATCAGTTTTGTTGTTTACTCCATGAGGGTGAATGAATCTCACTAAATGGCTACATGGCCAAGTTTAGCTATTTCATTACTAACCTATCATGGGTGCAAGATGAAGCTATTTTAATGGAGGATAGCCAAGATCAAATGCCTTATTAGCTTGGCTAATGCAAATGAGCTCTTAAGCTTTCTTAGGCTTGTTTTGCTTTGTGTTATGTAAAGTTGTGTCTTTGAATGGGTAGGCTTAGCCTTGTATTTATAGTTTTTGGTTTGGAAGAATTTGGAATCATGGGAAGAAGAGAAACAAACAGAAGCTTCTGTCCTCCGCAATTTTTCATTTTAGAGTTGAATAGTCTTCTAAATTGTCAAAAAGAAACTTCAGGATCTGGCCTCGTGGGGATTTCAGCCTCAACCCATAAAAATTGCATGTGTAGGGTGAGTGGGGAAACCAAAATGCTTTCAAAATGAACAGCAGAGAGAAAATTAAATGCACAAGAAAATCATTTGTTCATAAGAAAATTGAAGCTATGCATAATAAAAGCAAGGATCATAAAGTATTGTTGGCACACACAGGTGTATATGCCATACATGCGTTCATTGCAGAAAGAAAGGATAAGTTTGCATACACGAGTGTTGATGACATGCATAGAAAAGGCAGAAAAAGAGCTTATAGACACAAGTGCACATGACATGAATTGCAAAAGGCAATAAAAAGCATGCATGCATGCATAAAGTTTAGATGCTTTAACTGCTTCATAGATGGGTTTATCATTTAGCTGTATAGCAAAAGTGGTACAAACGTCTTCAAATTTTTATTTTTATTCATTGTGGCTCTTGTTAATTTTTTTTCATGATATATTATTCACATTATTAAAAAGGTTTAATGAGAAACAGACTCGCCTGAGTGAAGCAAAATTCAAACTAAATTAAGGGCCACCTTGCCCTGCCAGTGGTGGGGGTATATTTAGCAACTTTGATGGAAGCTTTTATTTTCAGTCCGAACGTAGATAAAGCTTTTATCAATTAGGCTGAAGCTAGTGGCACTCTGCAACATCTACAACCAGGTTTATTCAGGTTTCAGCTCAATTTGGAATTTGTTCAAACAAGTCTTCAATATTTGCTTTTGTCCAACTTATCAACAACATCCAAAACAATTAATGAGATCTTGATGGCAACAGAGATGACCATTCAGAATGATTTCAACAAAATCCTCATTAAAAACTGCTTGCCAAAATCCATTAAGTTGATTTCTAATTTCCTTCTATTTTACGATACAAGTAACAGCTATACTTTAATCTTCCATCATTTTCGAACTATGCAATTATGCTTTATGAGGTAGGTTCCTAGTTAAAGCAATTTTGATGGCAACAGAGATTAGCCAGTGATGGGGGTGTATTTAGCAATTTTTATGGCAGCACTTATTTTCTTTTGAATCTAGGTAAAGCTTCTAAAATTTGAGCTGAAGCTGGTCACAATCAATAAGATTAATGAGACCTTAATGGCAATCGAGATGTCCATTCAGATTGATTTCGATAAAATCCTCATTAAAATATGCTTTCCAAAGCCATTAATTTAATTTTTAATCTCCTCCTATTTTATGATGTGAGTAGCAGGTATAATTCCGACTTCCATCATTTTCAAACTGCAGAATTGTTATGCTTTAAGGGGTAAAGTTCTAGTTTTGCTAGGTATCCCGTACATTTTTTTGTGAGATATCCCACACTTGTTTCAATTATTCAAACCTGGAATTTAAGATATATATCTTTCCTGATAGACCCAAGTATAGGTAACTACAATACTTTTTCAAAAGGGGACTTTCTTTGCATATCACTAGAAAGAAGAAAGAAATAATATTTTTGTCCACGAACAACAAAAAGTAGGTCAATGGGACACAAGAATGTCCAATTACAATAGAAAGTGCTAGGGTAAAAGGACCCTAGGCACAACAACCAACAAAATAAAAGCAGACTAAAAGCATTGAAAGTAAACATGGGTTAAACCCAATGCAATAAACCTCCTAGCCCATGTGATTAAAATAAAAATACAAATACCCAGATCCATATCGCTGTGAAAGGCCAATGCAAGATTTGGAAAATCTGTATAATGTCCCACAGGGAATGTCTAGGTCTAAGGGGGCCCAAGTTGGGTAATCCTAGGAGGAAGCAAAGCACTTCCCCTAGAATCTCTCCTAGCATCCAAGGCCAAAGGGATCAAGGGCCTCCCCCTCATTGACTAGACTTCAAACCAACTGAGAGGAAATTAATTTTTATAACTTAAAAAGGTTTTAAAAGATAATGAACCTAATTCTATGCCATACCTGTTCAAGCCACTTCACTTTGTTCCTCCACTGGGCCAACATTAGCCAACTATCTTGCTCCACTAAACCTCAAAACAATCCAAAGACTAATTCGTTTTGGGAAATTTTATGATGTTTTTAAAAAATAACATCCTCAATTCTTCCTCCATGTCAATCAAGAACCTCCTTTGTGTAAAACTTGAACCACAACTTTCATCAATTTACAATAGTTCTTTGTTGTCTACAAATCCATTCACAAATCCTACTTCTTCTCAATTATTGTACATGTACCTCCTAGTTATGCTTAATCTTATTGCAAGCTAAATAATAGTCGCTTGATTGTTGCTCTACTTTTTGACTTTACACCTCACTCACAACCTGTCTAAACAACATCTCGTCTCACATGACCTTCTTCCTCAACAAATTAGGCTAAAGCTATTCGTTTGCTTTTTATTTTACAGTAATGGCACTTGAGAACCATATGTTATGCCCAACAAAGAATGCCATGATAGCATAAGAATCAAGTCCAAGTATATTCTAGGATAAGTTTACTCTAGACAGATTAAAGCCGAGCAAAGGCTAAATGTTGCTTCAGGAGGATAAAGTCCGGATAAGAGTTTATTTAAACACACACTTGTATGACAGTTTAACCAGGTAGTCTTCTGAACGCTTTCTTGTCCAACCCCACACCTATACTGCATTGGAGACTTTGGGCCTAAGATTATCTATAACCTTTCAGGAAAATTCTTAATTTTGTGTACCATCTAAAATTGCTTTTGGAATAAAAATAAGTTTTCTCTAGTTTTGCATATTCTTGGGTTGTTTCCTTTGCTGTTCAAAACACAACTTTCCGTCCTAAAGGAATAGAATACAGATTTTAGATTTAGGTCCAGCTTTTGTCTACTTGAATTTTCAAATTTAAGTATGAAATGGTACAATGGTATCAAAGCACTTTCTTGGCCTTCAGGGAGCAGCCTTAGCAATGAAAGAATTTTTCAAAGAGTCTACTAGCTCTCGTTGATCAATATCAAGGCTTATGGTGAACTTATGATGAAGAATCTCCCAAAAATTACTGTTTAGAATAGTTTGAGCTTTACAAGAAGATCTAAAGGTGTCCCTTATGGAGCTGGAATATTCTACAACAAATGCTAAAAGCAAGGACGGTGACAGTCCAAACCATGAAAGTGTTTGGAAAAATACGGGAAATAATGATATTCCTACTCCTTACATGAGATCGACTGTTGATACTTGTTTTGCACTACAAACCAGTGGCAACAAGGAATATATCAACAATTTGATTCACACAAAAACAATAGAAACCACCATAAACCAAAGAAGAGAGAAGATCCTGCCAAAGGAGAACATCGTGCATGATCTATTAATCTCCAAACATTAGCTACATGGACCTTGAGCTCCAACGAGTACTGATCACATGACAATTGGGACCAAACCAAGACCAATCAGCCTCTCGAAGGTGACATCTATATATAACAGGTACGACTCCCAACCTCGTGTTCAACCAGCAAGCCTGACAAGTAAGCCCATAAAGAAGAAAAACCCTAATTAAGCCCACAATAATAATATAATAATAATTCCTCCTACAACACAGAAATTTTCATATATGCATAGTGGCCCACAGTCCCCAAATAAAATATATATCCCCTAATGGCGGCAATGTCTCCATCTAATGTCTTCAAGGACCCATAAATCATGACAATTATACTGCCAACATCACCTCCAACCATGCATCTTTTCTCGTTTCAAGACAATGGAAGGTACAAACAAAGATGGAAAGGAACTAAATTTAAAAAACATATTTGTGAAGTAAATTTAAAGTGTCCCAATGGTTTCAAGTTTCAACCCATCATACCATATTTAATGGGTAGCTAGTCACTTTAGTCACCATGTCTTGTAGAAACTACAACCTAATACAGGGTACAACTTTGATCCACAGTGTATTTACAACTGAACAATGTCTGCAGCAAATGGTTAATGATCTTACTGCCAAATAACATGTTCAATCCATAAAGAAGATCTAGCATCCATGAAGCTCCATCATCTCCTACCTACTCTATCTTCTACTCCATCTACAACACAAGAATTTAAAGTATCTTCCTAGGATTCAAAATCAAATAACCTTTTGCCATCACACAAGTTTTAAGGATTCCACAAACTTGTTCAACTAAGAGTTTTATATGGCTCACCCCACCTCCTAATATGTATAACAAGTGGTTTCGGATGATCTCTAACCACGCCAATCCCTATATTTGGAGGTTTCAAACCCCTAGTTGTACAACAAAAAAATGTGTCCATAGTTCATCTCCAACCATATACATAGGAGATTTGATGGAAGCACGTAGGGAAAATCCCTCTACAAATCGCATCCTCCAACTAAAGTATAAGATTCCTCTAAATGTATTGGTATAAATCGCTAGGGAGAATGGCTCCATCCATCTGGCCAATACCAACAACTCCCCATTAAAATTTTATAGACAAACAGTTTTTATGCACACACCTAGCATGCAAACACAAAGAAATATATGTTTTCTATGGCCATGTGCAGCACAATTTTGCCTTCATCCCCACCACATGCCATTTACACTACCTCTAGTACATTATTACATTTCCATTGACTCAATGTACAAGAATCCAACTTACACGGTAAAAATTAGACCTCTTTTCCAATTCAATGTATCCACAACGTCAAGGAACTTGGCACCCTTCACTTTTTATGTATTCACACACTAAACCAAAAATTAGGGACAAGGACTAATTTTTTCATTAATCAACATGAATTTTTGGTAGACATCCAAAACCATCTAGGATAAACCTTACAAGTAGAGGCCCAATCCCCAGCAAATGGCCACAACTGGCCTCAAACACCTAGCGAGAATTGAACTTGGGTGGGGCTGGGCACAACCAGCACACTTAACCAACCCTCCTACATCCATTGGCTAGGGATAGAGACTATTAAAATCCATGCTTGGGATAGTATACAATCTTTAACAAAATACATGAACTAAGGACCATTTCCTACTTCATAAGTAAATTCCAATCCAAGTCATTCTACATATATTAAAAAAAAGAACCTCTCAATAGACTAACCTTCTTCGTAGACCTTTAAAATGTCACTATGACAGCTACATCTGCTTTTCACAGTCACATCGACTTTGTTGGTCATTTACGGACATTAATTTATTTCTTTCTATCAAAACATCAAAATCAAGAATCTTTCATCATGCAAAAATCATGGTTACGACTTCCTCAATATTTACAAAACAATCTTCATGGAATCACCTCGTCATGTTTCCTTTGTAAAGATCAAGAGATCTTCACATATAATTAATTAATAATTCAAGCAATATGCAAAATACAATGACAATCAACACAACACGACACATTTGTGGGCCATTAATATTCAATATATTCACAAATGAAGAATACTCCTGAGATAGGGCAACACCATACAATACTCCTTAAGGAATAACTCCACAATCTCCCAATATGGGAATTCCACTTCAAGGGGGATACCTCCAATATCCTTCTACCAAGTAGAAGACAAAACTCATACATGACATCTAACCCGATAATGCTCATGTCCTTTATATAGGGTATACATTACGCTTATTGGGTGGGAAACACCTAATCCCCATGTAGACCGACTCATTACCAATGTAATAATTCCATAAGTTACCTATGCAAACCCATATATTATAAGCATGCAACTCGCTAAGGGGGATGTGTGCCACATGTCGGCATCTCCATCAACCCATATACATTATAATATCACATCCCAAGGCACACATAGAATATCTACTTGAGACATTTCAACTCTTGGTCGAAACAAATACACAAGTCTTAAAAATCACTTCTATTGAGACACAAATTCTTTAGGTTTCATAAAAACATCTCCATCAGATTTGTGGGACCATCTTTGACAAGAGACAGCTTTCCCACCCACTCTTCATCAAGTACATCAACCAACACATTTCCCAAAAAAATCAATGTTGTATGCATCCTTCATAAGGTGTGTATCATTATTTTCTTTGTTGGACACCATCCAAGCTCATCCATCATTAGGCAAACATCAAAAACCCTTTGTCATCTTGTTGCTTCTATCCTTTGTAAGAGGAAATATGACATACAACATTAATAATTCGAATGATGTGTTACTCTATACAGGTCTAGGCAAAAGCATTACTTGCTCATCATCAAACTTGGTGCCTTCGCAAGTTATGATATTCATGAGTTTTGGTTTTCATCTCCCAAAGGAAAAATAAACTTGTCCCAATGAAGTATTTCTTGATTTTACATTCTGCAATAGAGAATTAGCCCTGATCTTCAACTTTCATCACAACAGTATCAATTTTGTGCTTTCACTGTTCAGTAATGGTCAACCAAGAGAATTGAACACCAACATCTAGGAAATCAACTTCTTCTTCCAAAAGAATAAGACATTATTGCAGACATCTTTGCCAAGATGACACCAATTGTATCCTTCATCATCAACCATCATAATTTTTCCTTTTATTTCACCACTTCATTGTAGGTCAGCAAGCAGCATCAAGTTTTCATCAGCACACAACTTTGTCAAACCACTTCCTCAATCTTCTTTCATTGGGTCATTGTAATCACTCCATCATCTTCATCAAGTGCATGCTTCATCATGCAACCCTCATTAAAAACAAATATCATGATGCTGTTGTCCTCTATGCTTCATCAAGTGTCTATGTTAACATCAAGCATTCTCTCTGCGGAACCCTCTTCATAGGCACCTTCACACATCAAGGCTCTCTATCACTAGACAAATCCCTAAACTTACATTTTCAAGAAACTATTCCCCATGCCAGCCAGATTTGTCCATCAACTTGTTTATTTCTATTGCAATTCTTATTGTGGGACTTCTAATAAACTAGAAGAGAAGCTTTAACACATACTAGTAGTATTTTGCTGGACCAAAAATACTTAATTATAGAATCTCTGGATGCCACTACCTTTCATCATTCTTCCCACCGAAATGGTGCTTCCATGGAAAGCATTTCTGCCATCTTGTCAATTTCATTTGAATGACAACACTCTAAAAATTACATCGACCAGAGGATCATGCAAACAGAAAGTGAAACCCCATCTGACCAAAGTAAATTTATCTAATGTTCCCCCACTCAATGGGAATGTGATTATGAGGCATCCAATTGTTATAAAAACAAAATATTGATTTTGCCCATCATTCCCATATTCCAACTCCATTCTCAGTAAATGTAGGTCTGCAATAGTCTTCCTATCAATAAACAAATCCCAAACTAGGCATATGCAGTTACACATCTAATACATAATAATCTCCACAAATTGGAATAAAGATGGGCACCCTCGCATTCATCTGTGCTGCCACCCATACCAAAGAGTTTCCCTAGCAATAATTACAATGTAGGCTTGGATGTGCAGTGCAGCCCCAAAACATGCATAAACATATATGGTTCTTTCTGATCGGCACACATGCTGACACAATTTTGAACCATGAACTAATGCAAACAAAGGATAGGAACAAATTTCATTCACAAAATAAAAAATATTTATATTCATCCATAAATCAAAGACGAGAAAAACTTACCATATCAGGTTATCATGCAAGATAAATTAATCCCTAAAAATCATCTAAAAGGACCTCAAGGATCAATAAGGACCAATCACAGATGACCAGACCAAACAAAGAAAAATCAACCTCTCCAGCACTCATAAATACCCAACGACAGGTACATCTCCCACATCCTATGGGCAACCAATAATTCCACCACTTAGGAATAATAAAGCTCGTTGTGAATTATTCCAATTAAACCCACAACAATAATAATCCCTCTTATAACACACATGCTCCCAAATATTGAACTCCACCAAGCAACTTGGCTCCACCTACACAACCAAGTTTTTCATTTTCACTTCTCAAAATTGTCAAGCCAATTTACAGTTTTCCTATGTTTCCATCTTTAAAGGTTCCCCACCATCCTAACCACAAGGCATCATGCACCCTTCATATGGTTAGCCACATGACCAATGGTTAAGATATTGTTTTGGAGACTACAGCTATTATAGAACAGGTTCCACTTGCAAAGTCTATCCCTTCAACTCATTTGACTCTTCTTCCTCGGTACAATTAGAAATTCTGCAAATCAATGATGAACTCCGTATTATTCATTCCCTTCCTCGATGGACAACAAAACTTGATCTGAATCAGACTTCCCTGCAGCTCCAAGGTGGGTTTTTGGCAGGTTCAATGTTGGCTTATTCCACCCTACCTCAATGTCTACCAGAGGTTCAATTATTAAGCAAGGAGTACACCCAATAACTTCTAACTTATTGACTTTTATGATTCAGTTCTATTCTATGAAATCAATCCACCCGCAACTACACCATTATTTTTGTAGTATTGAGATCTTCTTCCACAGATTCTAAACTTATGAGGCTTGAAACTTCATATGAGGGTTGCTTTGGCATCAACAAAACATTTCGTTCTCCAAGATATTTCATTCCCAGGTGTTTTAACTCCTCTCATTTAACATTTGCATTCTATCTGTTCGGGTCTCCATCATCAGAATTTGTGTTATGCATGCACTGCATACTCTACTAGATTCAATTTCCTCCTAACTTATTTTAGAAGCCACAAGGTGGTTCTCATCATCTGTTGAAATTGGGGGCAATTTCCTCAAAGCAGGGAGAAATGATGAGGCATAGTCACATGAGCTAGTGTATTTTATTAATTATAGTCACATGGGCCAAGTGATTTTACTAAACATAGCCACAAGGGCTTATTCTATGACCTTACATGCTGTAAATATTTCTACGTACATACGTGTTCTCTTAGAATCTGCATTCCTCTCGAAGTTTGCTTGTACATCATTTTCAATCTCTCTATTAGTTTCCTTGTACATCCTTAGCAATCTATGTATCCATAATACAAATGAGTGAACAGCATGTACAAATCTGAGCCTGCGGCTAATCCCTCTGGACTCTTCTTGCTTGCAGATTTGCTACATCAGGGTTAAATTTCACAGGCTCCTTTACACGAGCAGATTTACAGGATACATACAATCTATTCTGATTTTCCATAACTTTTTTGCACTCATTCCATTTTCTATTCAGACGTGCACTTGGGATTAAAGGTTAGCAGATACAACAGAGTTAGTGGATTGCAAATATGGAGATGCTGGAACAGTTTACACTCACAGAAAGACCAGAATTAGTCATCTCTTTGGCATGACGACTGGAATCAACCCAATTTATTTCACTCTTTGACTCTTAACGGCTGAGAGAAAATCCAAAACAACCCTAACTATTTCCCTCTTTGACTCTGAAGGCTGAAAACATTATAAAGCCTACCTTAACCTGATCCTGTGTGCATGTATTGAGATGTATTCTGTAAAAATTGAGCCATTCCAAAAGTATAAGTCCACAATAGTGTGAGGTAGGAAATCTAATACTTCTGGTATTTATAAGCACGGGGATTAAAAGACCAACAAGTTTCCAGTTATAAAGATAAAAACTTCAGTAACAAACAGAAGTAAAGAAGGGTAGCAGTACCCCACAAACAAAATGACAAATCCTACAACAACAAGAAACAGAAGTACCTTTGGACCAATTAGTAGAAATGTATAACAAGAAGCCAACTGATTCTCAGAAAAATCTTGAAGAAAATATTCATGAAAAAATGAACTTAAGAAATGATGAAACAAAGGAGGTAGTTAGCCCCACATAACTGAAACTTAAGGAACCAATGTACTTTGTGTTATTTGATTCAGATTTGGAAGCCTCTACCATGGGCATGCTTGCAGTCTGCGTCAGATTACCATACAAACTGGGACCAAGCCTTTTTGAGTTCCTATTATATTTTACTTGAAATATATTGTAAGCATTTTGCTCACCAAGAAAGGAAAAAAATGATGCAACATATAACTTTGTAGTTATTACTGTACCATAGAAACTGGAACCAAGCCTTGATGAGTTCAAAGCCATTGACTCTGGCTGAGGCTTTCTGCGACGCTCATTGTGACCAGCTAAACGTCTTCGACAGCTTCGCTTGCCATCGTCAAATTCTGACAAAACATGAAACCTACATGCAAATTGAAGCATAGAAAACGCAGAATCTTAAACAAATGATAATGGAGTGCAGATATTCCTAGCTCACTATCAATGACTCTGTTTTTCAAAACCATAAACTCTACAGACATAGTAGTATGTTTGACATGTACAAATAAACAATTGTCGCATCCCACAATACATTCTTCATGCCTGGTATGTAATCATGTAACTTTATTCCATTTACTTCTGGAATGTTCTTACAATATCTTCTAAATGCTTGACCTGTAGAATGGAAAAAACCTAAAACGAAGCAATTTGGTGCATACTCCTTGCTCAGAAAATATTTAAGAATTATATTTCTCAAAAGAAAATCAAAATTATCAAAATCGGGGAACAAAAAACAGAACAGTACAAAAAGCAAGCAGAGTTTGATAATGGCCTAAGCCAACAGATTCATGCTAATGCTATGAGAAAGAAAAAAATCAATTACACAAGAAAGATGGCGACAACCAGCTTTATACATGATACATAATGCATTGTTGTATCTAAGCTTTTGACCTGATAAAGCCGAGAAGGTGGGCTTTGATCATATTTTACTACCTAGTATGACAAAAAACCCGCCGATTGTTCCCAAATAACTAACACAAGATCTTCTTTTCTTTTCTTCATTTCAGCCACGCATTACGATATAATGCGACAGTTAAGATGTATTGAAAGTTAAAAAGGAGAAAAATAAAAAGATAGGGATTCAGACCTGCTGCACTGTTGGCAAAAACGTTGTTCTTGGCTATTAACCACGACCTTAGCAGACTTGGAATGCGTGGCGCAGACTTTGTGTCTCCTGTGATAGTCTTTGGAAGAGGTGAGGTCTGCATTGCATCCTTCAACTTGGCAACGCGGGGATTGCATACTTTGAGAGAGACCGCGAGGCTTTTTAATGAGAGGAGCAGTGATTGCTGATACATGCGTTGCTTTAATTGGAACCCCGCCGCTAGCAGAGACATCCTCAAAATATGTCCGTTTGCCCAGCTTCAATCCTAAATGACTATCTCCCTCGCTGCCTGAAGTAACTGCAGCTGTGAGTGAAGCACTGGTTTTGTCCATTTTATCTAACTCCTTCCCCACAAAACTCCTCTGTGACTCTAACTGTTCTTTGGGGTCAAACCCATTTAGCTCTGCATTAGGCCAGATTTCAGAGGACTTCCGGCTCTCTGGCTCAGTTGTCCTAGAGTCCATTTGGCTTCTCAAGTCAAGGAAGCCAGACTCCATAGACTCCACCTTGATTTTGCAGAGATCCGGTTCAGCCTTGGTAGAAAAATCCACAGAAACAGAGCTTTTTGAAGATGAGCCGTAGCCAAAGGTGGATCCAGAGCCACAGCCAGGAGAGTACACAGATCCATTCTGAATTGAACTGTTGTCAATCTCTGCATGCCCGACGGCAGCAACGGTGTCATTCTCCCATTGAGCCTTGGCTCCCCTATTAGGGAATAGCATCAGATTATCCCAGTCCCAAGGGGACGAGGAAGTTTTCATGTCCCAGTCCATGAGTACAATGTTCCCTCTTCCCCAACCTTCTCCTCAGAGATTATGATTATTATAATCCCAATTAACCCATAACAGGTCTGTGCTCCTCAATACGCCTAAGATTGACCTCAATGATTGCCCGACCCTTGCAATATGCTCGATTACATTAATTCTACTGCTGCAAAAAGAGAGCTTTCCCTATTCACTCCTGAGTAAGTACCATACACAAAAATGAGGAGTTGAAGGGAATGGTAGAGTAAGTACGAAGCCTGCTTCTTCAACTTACGTCTCCAGAGAAAAATAAAAAGGGGACTCCGGAACCCATGAAGGATAACAAGGATAATGCACAAATACAAGGCTCAAACGTACTGTCTGTAATGAACGGCGTCATGGGTGTACTGCAGGGATGGGGAGGGCGTTAAATATGGAAAAAGGGGACAATCAGCCGGTTCCAGCTTGCCATATTGAGTTCAGAAAAACAGTACACAAAGCGTGGTCACTGAAACAATCAAGCATAGGTAAGTAGTACTTGTTACTCCCTGTGATGAAACAGTGGGATTTTCAGGCACCCACAAAAATGCATAAACGCTTCTATTACTTGAGAGAATTGGGTGCTCCTTATTACCAGTTAAAAACGAAAATCTCAACCAAGCTAGCTGACCAGAAGAGGAATGCAACTGCAGTGTGCAAGCATACAACGAAACGTCGGCACTGCTGAACTTTACGTGGACATTCCTCTTTTGCCACCTACACACAACGGAACTAAGTAGGTAAGTATGTAAAGGCAGATTAAGAGTGTGAGAATTTATGTTTACAAGGATAAGATCCCCATGACTTAACGGTGAAAGATGGTCAATGGGAATTTCCTTTCTTTTCGTTGTGAGATGATTGGAGATATAATAATTATGAGGTGTGGCAAGTTGAAGTGCAAATCTATGCGCCATATCTAGCTGCATTTACGCCAATTCACTTAATTGTCGTCCCACCATACGATCGTACGCTGCCATGTACTGCATAGTTCCCAATGCACCAGCAACCCTTACCTGTGGCTCGCTCCTATCAGACATACACATACCTACTGCTTTAGGAAGCAAAGAGTGTAGGTACATCTTCGCCTCTGCTCTCATTGGAGACCCCCAAACTCTCTTCCTTTTTCGGAGTACCTGCCCCCAATCACTCTATGGCCAAAATTTAAACAATAAACAATTACAATGACTGAATAAAATGATATTAAGTAATTACATGTGTGATATTCAAGAGTTTAGGTATCGGACCACTATTTAGGCTGGTTTAACATTTGTGCCTCTTTATAAAAAGTATCATCATAAAACTAATTTTTAATGTTTTTTATATTTAGTTTGGAATGTCCGTGTACCATTTTTCCATTTCTAATGTTTATTATGTTAAAAAAACTCTTTTTCTTTAAGTGTCATCCATTTCCATGTCTCACATTTGCCCTTATGTGAATTAGTCTTTAGCTAAATTATGAGTTCTCTTTTCCTCCATTTGATTCCAGCCCCTATATTTTTTTTTTTCCACCATGGCCATAAGTCGAATTGAAGACGGTAACATAATTTTACATTTTCTTCTTTGTTTTCTTACTCCACGTGAATGTCTTAAACCTTTCGTTCACATGATTTTTATCTTTGCTAGGATTTGGGTATTCAATTAGGTTGATATCATGTCTACTCATCCACTTATAGTTTTGTTCTATTCAAGTGGTTCCTTCTAAGTAACTCTTTTTCTCTTGCATGTTCTAGGCCACCCATTGGCCTCTAAGTTTTCTATTGTTTTTCAAGTAACATAATAACTTAGTAATAGGAGTTGTTTTTAATGGAAAAGTACTTGTCTTTGCCAAGATTATTTCATAAGGGATTAGGGAGTGAAATCAAGTTTGTGATCAAACGCTTTTGGATCCTTTATATTTGCCTTCATTTCAAACTTGATGTCTCACCAACCCATAACTCGCACCCATATAGTACCACCGACATAACAAGTAACCCAAATGGGACTATGGCGCCTTTAATCCCATAGCTAAGAATTGCAGTGCATCTATTTTGAAGTGCATAAAGAGCACTTCATTCTTTTTTGTATCATTTTCACCCTAGACGCATCTTAGCTAAATTTGTTGTGAAAGTTTACACCAATATACTTGTATTCTTATACTACTTAAAGGAATCTCCTTTTGTAATGGTAAAAATTAGGTTTTGTCAAATTAAGATAATTACTAAAGTTGTAAAATGATGATTCAAAATATAAATGTTATAAAATACATAAATTCTAAACCACATGTCAATAAGATACAATCAATCACTACACTTAAAAGATAAATAAAGTGAACTAAGGTTAAGGTTAGAGAGGTAACACAATTTTGTGAACTCGAAGTGTGATAGATATTTGAAACTATGGAAATGGGTTATGTAGAGCGTCATTAGAGTGTTTGTAACATTTGGAGATTTAGAAATGAGCACAAGATAAGATTGTCCAAGCCAAACATAAATACTCTGCGTTTTCCCCTCATGTGTCCAATTTTTCCCTTTGGTTTTCTAATTTGCTGAAACTTAGTTATGGCACCTAGTGCACCTATGTCATTAGATTAGGAATATATGATAATAAAAAATTATCGCACTTGTGTACCTACAAATGGCTTCTTCGTTGTATAAGCCTTAGCTCCTTGCATTATGACTTAAAAAGAGGTTACTCTTATTTTGGTTGGATTGACCTCAACAATCCTCCAACTATTGAGTGTTGCCTACATAACAATACCTCGAACAGAATCGGACTTATGTAGTTCTCCCTCCGCATGGATGTACGTGAATGTGTATAAATAATGTTTTTGGCATGACCCTAATAAGGCTCAAACACTTGGTAATGATCCTTGACTTTAGTTCTTATAGATACTCAAATTTGGCAATTTACTCTTTGACACTCTTGGTTTTGACAATGCACTCTTGTTAATATAAACACAACCTATCTATTCTCACTTAGTACATCCTAGGGTCTTTTGTCTAGCTTGTTTATTCTTTCACACTAATATGCCAACACATTCTCGAGAGTTCAATACATGAAATAAATAAGTCAACCTAGCAAGGCAAACTTCATTTAACATGTTTTTCATCCTTGGTCAAGGTCGTATAGTTTGGTCAGGAATTTATATCTAGTCGTGACCTATTTGTACTATTTTTCACTGGCATAACCTCCCTCTTTGCTTTCAATTCCATATTTTTTGATGGGTCTTTTACTCCCTATGGGTTGGCCTTTCTTTGATAATTCACCTTTGGAACCCTTTATAAGCAAGTTAACACTACTTTGTTTACTAACTTAGGAATCATATGACACTATATCGATACACTCACTTTCAACAATTTCAAAAGGCACCACATGCTCCCTAAATCTCACAAAAGCACATCCAACGTCATTATGAAAACAATCTCTACAAGTTTGAAGCTTATTATCAGTTCAAGGCATTAATCTCTCTCATCTACAAGGACTCAAACATACCTTCTCCAATTATTTTAGCAAGAGAAAAACTAAACTCAATCATTGTCAAATAAGTTGCCAAATCTAGTTGCATTTATTCAGATATCACATGCTAGGTGGCGAACAACATGTAGTTTGAGTCCTCTTCGTAGTAGTACCGACATTGGTAATGCACAAGAGTGCCCACAACCCAAATATTGTTTGTTTTACAAAGTCATCCATGGTTAGGGTTTGAGATCTTGTTCAGAATGTTCGAGAGCTTTGTAGCATGACCGACAACTAGGGTTTGACAAAGTGAAAACATTTCCGGTGTAGGTGATGCTTCCAAAAAGTTACAAAACCAAAATCCAAGCATGTCCAAGACAGTATGGTAGGGTTAAGATTGTACAAAAAGTCCTCGCAGAGTTGTAGAGGTCTGCCCTAAGTTAGTTTCCGACACAATTCCCATAACAAAGCATCATTTGTCACAGATCTCCCTATTCTAGCAATATGCACTCTCATAACTTCTAGATCCATCTATAAATAGCTAAGTGCACTCATCCTCTTATGTTTTCAAGTTCATATCTTGTTTCATACATTATTTGTAAGTATTAATGTTTTGTTCTAATACGACATAATTAATGTTAGAATTTAATTAATTAGAATAACCTCGTGTAGCTCCCATTACATTCTTTAGTGTACTTAATTCATTAATCTTATATTTCACATAATCTAATAAGGGTGTAAACATTTTGGTGAGCCCAATGTGTGACTTGACCTTGTTTATACTTTTCTTCTTTGCTTTTGGTGTTGTATCAATCTTTATACTCTACCTTATCATGTCATTGTTTCTAATGTTTTACGATATTCTAATCAAGCCCATATATCCATATGCTCATACTTGATTACAAAGGCAACCCCTTTACACATCCTTCTTTTGATCACACTTATGGGATTCCTAATGTTCGACCTTATTCTATTACTTATATCTTTAACAATGTTGTCTTCATTATTAATGTTGATCTCATTCAAGGCAAAGGCTTTGATTTAATCTAATTTGAATTAAATCTTATTTCAAAGTAATTGTTGTAACAAATTATATTCGGATGATTAAATATAGTAATGTGTAAGCACTAAGCATTCAATAATGTAAAACCCTAACCAAATGAGAGAGAGATGATGACTTAGTTGATTTCGTGCAACTTGGGAATGATTGGGACTATTTACCTATTGGAACAAGTTGGAAACAACGTCGTAAAGACTCGACGAGGGTTTGGAACCCCATGAATGTATAGGACAAAAGTGCTTGCGGGAGGATAAGAGCGCCCCCAAGTGCTAATGAGTGATCTCGGGTTCATGTATTTTCTCAAATGCTCAAAACTTGATCTTTTCTCGGAAAGGTCTTTGTTGTTACTCGCTCTTTATCACTCTGGTTTCGCAGCTTAGGTCATCATTCGCATATGTAACTTGAAAAACAAATGACTACCTGCACATTCCCACAAACCACATCAAATCTAATAAAAATATGTAGAACGTGGATTCGTGCTGACCCCAACAGTCACCCGAAGAGTGAACTTACAACCAAGCGTTGCACTACATCTCAGACTCTATGCAGTTCTTTGTGTGTGTGTATCTGTGTCCCGTGTCCCATGCCCTAGGTTTTCCTTGTGCAAGTTACATGATAATAGCGGGCTAGATCTAGATTGTCCCAAATATGCAAAAATGTGTGTGATGGAATATAATGAACTCCCTCCTATGCAGTGTATGTAGATCAATGCAACATTTGTCCCTTGTATGAATGTGCTAGATGTATGCTTTATAGTGCTCTTGTGCCTTTGTGTAAGCTTAAGTGGTGATAAATAATGCTTATAGTGTTTGGCCCCTTATTTGGAAGAAGTAACTAAGTATATATATGATTCCCTTGTTTGAATTTCGTAATTGACAACTAAAAGGTCGACCCAAAGTGTTAAAAGGTGATTAAAAAGTGAAAAGGACCCAAAAGAGTAAGAAGAAGAAAGAGAGAGACATGAGCGCTAGGGAGGGACAAGAGCACTTTCGGGTGCTTCCTCACTAAATAGGCACTAATGTCTCGAGGCCATCAAAAGGTAAATCAATCAAGTGCCGACAGAGTTGTAAGATGTGTAAATCCAGTAAAGTGCAAGAGATAAAGTAACCAAAAGGCCAAAAGGAGTTGTCAACCACTAGTTTTCTTGTTTAGGAATCATGTATACATTAGTATGTTTTAGGACCTAGAAATGTACCTAAGTGCATAGATTTTGTGTCTACAGGCTCCAAAAAAACCCAACACTCATTCTCATGACCTTCCCGAAAATTAGACACAACATTTCACACATTTTTATAAGAGAATCCCACCAATATTTATCTTCTTTTATATGCTACGAGAGATCAACTTAAACACATTTTGATATCACATATAGAGACATGTTATTCCTACATCTATGGTGCCTAAATCCTTGGGGGCGCCTAATTTTTCAATGTGCAATGCCTATATGCCTATTCTTATAACCATTGTTGTTATGACACATCTTATATCCAATCATAACAATTCACACACTTCTTCTTCTAGCACATAAGCTCTCAAAACCCTTGTTCATACATTACAAGCTCAAATCTTACAATTCCAAAGCAAGGTGTATCCGATTCTTCTCATGATATGGATTCTACCCACTTGCTTCATACCCCACTTACACCCAAAGTGGTTTCCTACCCTTTTCCTACTGGTTTTATTGTTCTTAAACTCCCAAACTATGATGGTAGAGTAGATCCCATAGAACTTCTTCGATCATTTTCATATGGCTTGTTTTGATTATGCCTCTCATAACATCTTACTCACCAAGCTCTTCCCTATAAGTCTTAAAGATGTTACACTACAATGGTTCTATGATCTCCCCACACACTCAGTGCACTCTTTTATTGCTTTGGCAAATCATTTTTTAGCACAATTCTCTGTCAACGCGTTGGGGACAAAAAAATTATGCACAATTGTCTAAAATGCAACAAGGATCTAATGAACATATCAATGATTATGTCTTATGATATAAGACCATAATTACTAAGAGGATCAATATCTTAGCCGCCATTTAATTACAAAATATCTTTACACAAAGTTTGTTTTCTCCTTTGCAAGAATCGGTCATATTTGACAAGTTTCGATCTTTTGACCATCTATGTCACACACTCAAAGAGTGCAAAGCTAATTTGTTACATATGAACAAACTCAAGTATGTTGTTAGCACTCCTACTATATATAATGCTAAGTTTCAAAACAAATCCACATTTAAAGGTAAAACTAATGATACTAAATTTTCTTATTAGGGCACTTTTAATGTTATTGCTCAACCAACTAAGCTACAACTCCAAACTGTATGATGGCAATTTACTCACATGCCTGTGCCCCACACATTATATTGAAAAAATTGCTTTAGTGTAATATTGTGTCTTTCCTTCCTCCATTGAGGTTGATGTGAGCAAGCCTCAAAGTAAAAAAATTGATGCCAATACTTACTGCAATTATCATAGATGTATTGATCACCTCATTGATTAGTGATGAAGCTTTGTCACTTCATTTAAGATATTATCGATTCAAATTTTATTAAATGGGATGATCCCAACAAATCTTCTAAGCAAATAAATGATATTGTCAAATTGAAAATCTTCAATGATCCACTTCAAGCATGATAATGAAAAATCTACTTTAGAAGTGCATGATAGTTATTAGAGTTACCCTCGTATGATCACCTATTGGATGCAATGATTGACATTATTTCTCACACGTTGTCTTCTACAACATTAGCACTTTCAATGACTCTAATATAGATGACACACTTGTTTCAGATACTCTATCTATTCATGTCTCTATTAATCAAATACATATACATGATGTTTTGGTTGATCCACACAATAAGGATAATGTCCACTCGCTCGTGCTACTTCAATATCTTGACATTTCTACACAAAATCTCACATTTGATACTAATCCTCGCTATTGGTGCATCACTCTCCCTATCATTGTTGCTTCCACCATAACCCTAGTTTCATTCTTGGTTTCTACTACTCTTATATCTAGTGCATTACATTTAGGTCTCCATCGGCTAGCTATGTGCTCTTAGGGCTATTCCATCAGTCATTCACCAATGTGTCAAGTTTATTCATAATTAATAGGTTATCACAATTAGAGGTGTTCCCTTTGAGGCTCCTTCTCCTAATTTTCCTAGTCATTCTTCTACGGTTCATATTCCTACACCTAGTGTATCTACGATATGGCCCTTGGTTCTACACATTGTATCTCATGGATCTAGCTCTCTTAGGCCTCCTAATTGACCCTCGGTCCACACACCCAACCTCTCACGCACTTAACTCTCCTAGGTCTCCTAATAGGCTTTCATTTTCTCACATTGTCTCTTCATGGCTCTCACTCTCATAGGGCCATGCATCAGTCCTCTAGTGTACATGATTTCTCCACATTTTCTCCCAAGTCTTCTAGTGCCCATGGTATGTCTCAGCATACTCATTCTTCCAACCCTCCGCACATGCCTTCTACTTTACACAATACCCATGCATTTACTTCATCTTTGAGGCCCTCTTTGGAAAACATTACTACTACTCTACTACTTAGATTTGAGTCACATCTATAACATATTTAAGGCTCGTGCCTCTATCTTCTTCAAAAATTTCTCCACCTCTTCAAGAGCTTCTCATTGGGTGGCCCAATGTTACCCCTTTCTTTCTATATAGGTCAATATTTCAAAAATATAAAAACATTAACATAGTTTCAAAATACAAAAACATTCATATATTTACAAAAATAAAAATCAAGACCTATACACTTAGTTTGAGTTGTTAGCACTTACATTACACATGTTGTTTGTCACTATGGATTTGATATATAACATATCTCTTTACTCTTTACACACGTGTTCACATGGTATATTGAGCTTGATGTAGGACACATACAGAGTGGTACATGATGATAGGTGTTGGTCGACCCTTTACCCAAACTTCATATACATTTGGAGGCATCTATTATACACTACACATAGGTGTTATTGTTTTATTATAGTTCCTTTCTACTTCCTCATTACATTTGATTACATATATTGTGTACATGTTATCTTTTGAGCTAACAAGACTAATACATGTGTCTTGTACAACATTGATACCTCTTGCTTCACAAATCTCTTTTTATATTGGTTGTATCATGTTATAACACTCTTAGATTTCATATATACTTGTTTGTTGAATGTGTTGCTACTTTCTTGTTTCACTAATTGTGGCCTTAGGGCCTTGATTGTATTGTGACATTGTGGGTGTCTCATGTTCACGATTTATGCCTCTCTTATGTGCTCTTGTTTGCAAGCCTACGGGCCTTTATTTTCTTGTGATACCGTGGGTGTTTCATGTTTACAGGATCTACACCTTTTGCATGAGATTTTTATATACTATTGAATCTGACTTCATTGTTGTTACACTTGTTTTTATACATGCTTTATTACTAATGTTACGATTATATCTACTATTTCTATTTATTTTTATTATTACTCTTATTGTGTGCCATGGTTACCATCATGTGTAAAACCTCCTTTTTAGGTACAATATCTTTAAGTGGTCACCTCTTCAACATCTTGAATTTATCTATAGCTTCCCAGGACATCTAGTCCATGGTAACACGTCTATTCTTTTGATCCACATGCTCAATATTATTTTTCCGGTATATACATGTAGAACTATGGGGTAACATATAGGTACAAATAGGGTACATGTACTCAAAAACAACTTCAAGACAAAAAAGAATCCAAGACATTAAACATAGGTCCAAAAATATACATTTTGTTGGAACCTTATGTACAAACTTGTCCTCCCATATGGTTTTTCCTAGGGACAGTTGCATTAACTTTCTCAACAATTTCAGATTTTCACCTATAAGTACAAGTTTCGGACACAATCTTAGATCTAGCTCAAATTAGTTACAGGGGGCACGAAGTATTTCACTCCTTCTTCGTGACACTTGGTTTTAGTTATAGTTATATTAATATTGGGGATGTAGGTATCCCTTCTTCATATACATTTAAGTACATTAAATTTTTTATCCAATTTCTACTTAGTTGTGTGGCACATGGGAAGGGTATGGGGGCACTCATTCTCTTTTCTATTGTGTGTCCTTATTTACAAAATTGGGCCTATATCCATCTATAGTGGTGTGGTCCATGGGGTTGTGGAAGGTATTAAAGTGGCTAAGTTCTTCATAGGCATTATTTCCTTTCCTCTTACATTTAAAGGGGAAGATATCGAGTTGTTGAATGACTTTGATACATAGTCTTCTTCCTTCATGGGGTGCTTCGGTACTTCACTCTTCTTCTCTCTCTCTCTCTCTCTCCTTTGTTTCTATATTGGTTTGTATGGACCTAAAAGTTTGGTTCTCCTCGGCACATTCGGGACTGATTACCCCGATCCTTCAACAAGCTTAACAATGAAGATCTTCAAATATAAGCAAAGCACAAAATATTCTCCCTCTGCAAAACAAACAAGTGTATTCCTTTCTTGTTTGCATCTCCTCATTTCATTTTTTATGTAAATGTAAATCTTTCATATTACACGTTACATTTGAGTTAAAGTTTCATTATTTGCTTTGTGGACATTGACTACACTCTGTGTTGTAGGTTTCATCATGGAACATGCCAACACCAAGCACAATAGGACTCTGTAAAACAAACTTTGAGCGAAGACAAAGTGTGTCTACACACTCAGGTATATTTTCCTTTAAGCATGTAATTTTCATTTCATACTTTAAGGGGGTGAATGTAGACATTAGAAATGTACTCTTTGACACTTGTTAGTTTTGAAAATACACTCTTGCTAAATTAAACACAACCTATTGATTCCTACTTAGTACATCCCAAGGTCTCTTGTCTAGCTTGTTTATTCTTACACACTAATATGCTAAACATTCCGAGAGTTAAATGCATATAATATATATACTAAGTTAATATTTTTCATCCCTTGTCAAGGCCATACAGTTTGGTCGAAATGTATATTTGGTCCCAACCTATTTGTATGGTTTTGCACTAACATATCCTCTGTCTCTACTTTTTTATTCCACATTCTTCAATGGGTCCTTTACTCCCTTTGGGTCATCCTTTCTTTGATAATTCACCTTTAAAACCCTATATAAGCAAGTTAACACTACCTCATTTGCTAACCTAGAAATCATATGGCACTACATTGATACACTCACTTCCAACACTTGCAAAAGGCACCATAGGCTCCTACACGTAGAAAAAGCACATCCAAATTCATGAGGGCAACAATCTCTATAGGTCTGAATCTTATTACCAGGTCAAGGCATCAATATCTCTCATCTACAGCACTCAAACATCCCTTATCTAATTATTTTAGCAAGATCCAAACTCAACTCAAGCATTGTCAAAGAAGTTTCCAAATCTAGTTACATTCATTTAGATATCACATGCTAGGTGGAGAACGACATGTGGTTTGAGGCCACTTAGGATTAGTTCCAACATTTGTGGGGCATAGGGGTGCCTGACCCAATTAATGTTTATTTTACGGGGTTTCTGTCCATGGTTAGGGTTTGAGATCTTGTTCAAAATATTTAGAGAGCTTCGGAGCGTGATCGAAAACTAGGGTATAACAACAACAAACTTTTCAGGGAAGGCAACACTTCTAGAAAGTTGTAGAGTGAGAATCCAAGTAGGTCCAAGATCATACACTAGGATCAAGACCATATGGATGGTCTTGAAAGAGTTTTACATTCATGTCCTAGTCGGTTTACAATCACAGGTTCCCAAAGTAAAGCATCATCGCTTTTAGATCTCCCTATTCTAGCAAAGTGTGCACTCCTAAAACTTCCTAGATCCATTTGTAAATAGCTAAGTGCACTCATCCTCTTGTGTTTTCAAGTTCATATCTTATTTCATACATTATTTGCAAGTATTAATATATTTTCGATATTACATAATTAATGTTGGAAGTTAATTAATTAGAATAACCTCTTGTAGCTCCCCTTACATCCTTTAGTGTACTTAATTCACTAATCTTATATTTCACATAATCTAATAAGGGTGTAAATAGATACAACACATGTGAGTGATCCAAGAAACAAAATATGATGTATTTAGATTTGTAGCTTATTGGGGTACTGTTAGTGCAAAATCACAAAGCACTTCGGACGCACATCAGGCTTCTAGGTTGATGTTCGGGCATCCAGTGTGATTGCACAACATTGAATCCTTTCTCCAAGTGTGGGACTTGAAGAGTGAGAAAGGAATCTCCAGAGAAAGGTGGTTCCTCTGTTCGTGTGCATACGAAATATGCAGAGGGTTTTCCTCAAAATCTAATCTAATTTTCCAAGGAGACAAGGAAAGAAGATGCATAAAATAAATCTAAACTAATGGAGGTGATGTACCAAGGAATGAAGAACATATTCTTTGCCAAATTTAACACGATCATGTAGATGTAACACAACATCATGCACTGAGATAGCAAAAATGCAATGAAAGATCAAGAATGACAAAAGAAATAAATATGTAAGAGGGTTTAGAAGTAACCACGAGACACATATATATATATTGCTCAAGGATAGATTCAATACATTGCAATGGCCAAAAGGCAAAAAACGGTGTTACAGTCTATATGGGAGGTTTGAAAACTCCACAAATCTTCTTATGAACAGGAGAGAAGGGAGGGTGCAAAGCGGAAATGTCCCACCTTAGAAAAACCCCTCCTTACAATTTATAGGAAGAATGGGAGAGCAAAGAGAGAGGAATTTGAAATCTGCCCCAACCACCTCTAGGTTGCATTTAATTCGTCCATCATGGCGAGAGCGGCGGGTTACGCAAAGCGGCGGTTTGTCAGCGAGCGGCGGGTTGTTTCTTGCGTTAAAGTGGTTGTTGAAGCATTACCTCTCGCTTATTATTTCGCGTCGAGGCGTTTCTCAATTTTCATCCTCCAAATGAACCAAAATGCACGATTGACCTTGGAAACGTGTAGAGAATCTCATAAGCTTTCCGTTGATATCGAAAGCGTGCAAATTCGAGCTCGGATCGAAAGATATGTCGATCTGAAGATTTAGGGCACTAACAATTGAAAACGGATTTTGAAATATTTTCCCGCCGCTTGCCACTTGGATGCCACGTGGCATGCATGCTCGATTCGAAATAATTCTCTCTCTTCTACTTTTCTAATTTGTCTTTTGAATTTTCCTTGTGGGCCCTAAGTGGGACACGTGGCACTATCCCATTGGTTCGGATCGGTGCTCGAAAACTTCGCCCATTGACTTTTTGACTTTTCTCTTGTGAGGACACGTGGCGCTTCCGATTGGTCCTCGGTTGATTCGGCTCTACGCGCATTTCTCGTCCCACTTGTCCCATTTGCTTTGTGGGCCGCCCGGACTCATTTCGGCGGCCAGGTTCGGGCGGTTCGGGCATTTTTGGCCCGCTTGTCCCACTTTGCTTGGACCGACTTGACTCTTTTCTACGGGTTCGGGCATTTCGGCCCGCGCCCCAATTGCTTTTGGGCTCCTTGTCTCTTGTTTTCGCGATCCGGCCGGTTCGGGCATTTTGCGTCCATTTGTTCCACTCGTCCCGAATGCTACCCTCTTCAGCAGTTAGCCAATTTTCTCCTCGGTGGATCGGCTTTTCGCGCGCCCGCGCGTCTCGTCCCACTTGTCCCATTTGCTTTGTGGGCGCTGGACTCATTTCGGCCGGTTCGGGCGGTTCGCGTACCTTTGTCCCACTCGTCCCACCTTGTCTTTGGACGGGACTTAGCCGATTTTCACAATTTTTACTGGCCCAAACTACTTGCTTTCTGCAACCTTCTCCGCACTTTCTCAAAGCTTGCTCCCTCCTTCTTCGGCCTGGGGAGTTTAGAAAGATTCCTGAAGGGACCCTAGAAACCTGATTTTGCTCTGAATCAGTCATTTTTCTTGGAATTTGGACATCCTGATGCATGTTATCAAATTTACCCTGGGGGGGTGAATTTTGGATAACAATTTGGCGACTCAGCGGGATCATTCTGCCTGCTAGATGAAAAGGCCAGTTGCCTGAAGCCATCCATTGGGCATGGAGTCATCAAATATTCTGTTAGAATCCAAACTGACTTAGAATGTGCAAAGGGAAAGATGGAATGTGACCTGATTTAGCAAAGACATGCATCATCTCCATAGACAGTAAGCTGTGCCAAGGCACTTAGGGAAAACAAAACTAATTACAAGAAACAATGTGCACAAGCACTTGGAGGGAAGAAAATCTAATCTAGTATTTACAGATGTAGTGAAACTCCCTCTAGAAGCAACGCTTGAGATAGATTCCATTTACTGGAATCTGCAGTTCTTCACCATCCAATGAGGCCAATTGGAAAGCATTGTTGTTCTTGCACTTTGTGACCATGTATGGGCCACTCCAAATGGCATCAAATTTTGAATGCCTTCCTGGTTTTGCTCTGTCCACATCCCATTTCAATACTAGATCTCCTACTTGAAAAGATCTATCTTTGGCCTTCCTATCAAAGGTCTTCTTGATCAAAGCCTGATCCTTTTCCATTGCTTGGAATGCCTGATCTCTGATTTCTTGCAGCTCCATCAATTCTGCATATCTCACCTTCATGGGTCCAAACTCTAGCAATTCCAGTTGTTTCATGAGTTCCAACATTGGCAACTCAAGTGACAGGGGCAAGATTGCCTCTCTTCCGTAGACAAGCCTAAATGGAGAGTTACCTGTGGACCTTTTGGGAGTTATCCTATCAGCCCATAAGGCTGACTTCAGTTTGGTATGCCAAGCCTTCTGATTCTCATCAAGAGTCCTCCTAATGATCCTCAGCAAGTTTTTGTTTGTAGACTCGGCCTGGCCATTACCTTGAGGGTAATAGTTTGATGAAGTGCTGAGGTAGATCCCGTTCTTGACAGCCCACTCAGTAATTTTAGATCCAATGAATGCCAATGCATTATCAGAGACTATTGTAGCAGGCACACCAAATCTGGTAGTTATCCCCTCGTAAAAGTCCAAGATGCTAGACTCATTCGCCTCTTTGAGTGCCACTGCTTCTGTCCATCTGGTGAAGTAGTCTGTGGCTGTCAAAATCCATTTGTGCCCTTGCTCGGGTGGGATTGATGATTCCAATGAAGTCCAAACCCCATTGCATGAATGGCTGGTCAACCGAGATTGGATGCAATGGGATGGCCGTGCAAGTCTCTCTTTTCCCGTGAAGAATGCACAATTCTTACATTTCTTGATCCATGCATAGCAATCACTAAAGATTTTAGGCCAATAATAACTTGACCTTCATGATTTTCAGAGTTTGTCACTCTTGGTGCAAAATGGCCACCAAATGGTCCATCATGAAACTCCTTTAATTCCCTTTGAATTTGACTCAGTTAATGCATCTCAAAGAAAGACTCCATTGACATCCTTCTTGAACAAAACTCCATCAATGATGGTATATGGAATAGCCTGCAACCTGAAGTGTCTTCTTCTTGCTTTGCTCATTTCTAGAGGGCACATGCCCTTCTGTAGGAAATGTATCATATTTTGAGTCCAACAGGGAATGGACTCATCATCATTTTCTGCTTTTGATCATTTTGTAAAAGCAGGACAGTCGTCTTCTTTATCTTCTGGGTTGTTTAGTTGTTTGGAAGCGAGCTGCTCACACAAACCCTTGCCTCTTACTAGCTTGGTGATCTTGATCTCAATGTCATACTCCATGACACGGGTGATCCATCCTGCCCTTTTCTCATTCAAATCCTTGTTGAGGAGGAAGTCCTTAACCCCAGCATGTGAGACCAGCAACTGGACCTTGTTGTTTGAGATTAAATGCTTGAACTTCTTCAAGCTCCCGACTCACAAGCACATGTTTTTCAATAAAAAGAGTACCTCAATTCACAGATCATTTAGGCTTTGGCTAAAGAAGGCAATTGGTCATTCATCATTATCTTTATTCATTTGCACCAAAATGGCAGAAATAGTGTCATCACCCCCAAATGCATAGAGGATGAAATCCTTGGAAAAGTCCGGGTTGATGAGAGTGGGTGCCTGGGAGATGGCTTCTTTGATTGCTTCAAAACTCTCCTTGCCTTCTGCCGTCCATTTGAAAGCCATGCTTTTTCTTAACATTTTGGTGATGGGCTTGACAAGGGCTGCAAAATTTGGGACAAACCTCCGAACAAAGTTTATCCTTCCCAGGAAACTTTGAAGAGCCTTTTTGTGACTTGGCAATGGTAGAGCTCTTATGGCTTCAACCCTTTCTGGATCAATTGCTAATCCTTCCTTGGAGACAATATGGCCAAGAAGTTTTCCTTCATGTGCAAGAAAGATGCACTTCTTAGGATTTAAAGACACTCCAAACTTTCTACACCTCAAAATACTTGCAGAGGTGAAAGAGATGGTCTGCAGACATTCTTTGAGAAGACAAAGTGATATCATCTAGGTATACCAAAGACTATCTTGTTAATCAAGCCTTTGAATGCCATATCCATAGCCCATTGGAATGTTGCTCCGGCGTTCGACAGGTCAAATGGCATCTTCTTGTAAGCATATGTGCCCCATTTGGTTGTGAAGGTCATCTTGAACTGGTCTTCCTCCTTCACCATAATTTGATTGAAGCTTTGAGTATCCATCAAGCGGCGAAAACCTTTCGACCCATTTACTGACCTCGCAATATTTGCTCCATGGAAGGGAGTGGATAATGGTCTTTGAGAGAGGCTCTATTCAAATCTCTCAAGTCAACACATAGCCCGATCTCTCCACTTTTCTTTCTCGATTTGGAACTAAGTTGGCAACCCAACTAGAATGCTTGATTGGGAATATAATTGCTGACTCAATCACTTGTCCAATTCTTTCCTCATGAGAGGCTCCATGTGTGGATTGATCTGGTCTCTGTTTACGCTTTGTGAGGCTTAGTATTTGGATCCAACTCGATGGTATCTTTGAGCTAAGTTGGGATTGAAACCCTTCAAGTCTTCATAGCTCCAAGCAAACACGTCGGGAATTCTTGACAAAGCCGTATGAACTCATATCTCTCTTGCTCGATTTGTCATTTTCCAATTTGCAATGGCTTGTTCTCTTTTACCAAGATGGATACCGAATCTTCCCTCTTGACTCAATATTTGCTTTCTCCTTTCTAAACCGATCATTGGGGTTAAAAATGGACTCCAGGTGACAAGTCCTTGGCGACTTGTCGGTTCTGGTTTGTATCACTGGTCACCATATTGCTTGCTTTGACTTCTCTTGATTTTTAGCCGAGAACTCACTTCTTCTTCTGCAAGAAGTGGATGATTTTTGGTCATTCTCAAATACTTGCCAATTGACATCGTTATCCGGCATCAAGGCCTCACAATCACGTGGATGTTTGGTGTACCTTGTCTTGTTGAATGTTTTCTACAATGTCAAAGGTTGCCCCCATCGCCGCAAGCTTTGTCGTGACTTGATTCTCTTTTAAGGAATGGCCTTGATGCTTTGAAAGCCTCAAAATCTTCCATGAGGTCCCACACCTGTTTTTGTAGCATCTCGAGTAGATCATTTTTGTAGCATCTTTGTCCCTTGACTCCGATTTACAATCAGCTCACTTTGTCCCCAAACACTTGCAAGTTATTTATTTTTCTCTTTATTGCCCAATGCATCCCTTGCACCAAGGCTTCATATTCAGCAGTGTTATTGGAGCATGCAAATTGAAATCTAAAAGCTGAATAATACTTTACTCCTTGAGGTGAAATAAGCATGGCTCCACCTCCTGCGCCTTGTCTACTCCTTGATCCATCAAAAACAGTTGCCATACCTCATTGTCATCCTTGTGGCTTGGCTTGGTGATGTTAGGAATAGGTTGACTTTCTTCGTGTATACAATAGACCCCTAGCTCAGATTCTTCTACTTCTTGATAAGGATCAAAAGCATGCACCTTGCTTGCCCATTCATCAAGAGTCAAATCTGGGATACTTCCAACCTTAGTGTCGGCTTCATCAGTGCGAGGTGATCTTCTTGATCAAATGCTAAACAATTGGTATTAATATGACTTGGAGTATAGGGCTCAATGTGGAAATCTTCAATAGGTTCCGACCTAATTGTAGCTTTAGTTCCATACCTCGTTCAACAAAGATGTGTGACCAATCGGCGGACAAATATCCCCCATCTTGGCAAGAAAGTCCCTTGACAAACAAAGGGCACAGAGTGGTGGAAGGTCTATGACTGATATATCTTGTAAGACAACAACATTTGGACATGCATGCAAGGTAAGACTCAAATTTTTAATCACTCCAATGCTATGCTATTGTTGTCCCATCCAAATTTCACTACTCCCTTAGATGTTATTTCATACTGGAGCCCTAGTGATCACCTATCTCTGTTTAGGCATTACTTGAGCTACTTGCCCCGCAGTCTATCATGCGCTTATGCACTAGCCGATTTCCAATAATTAACGAAACATAGAAAGGGGGCTTGAAAGATTCTACCTTGTTGTGTTCCATGATTTCCTTCAGTGCCGGGCAGCATTTGTAAGCACTTTGTCTTGCCTTTGAACTCTGCTTGATTTGAAGTTGGCCAATCCTTTATGGCGACTTTGCAGTGATTTTTTTGCCTGGGATGGATAGGGATTCCCACATAGATATATTGACGTTTGTCTTCTTCATCCGATCAATGATCTTGAATGGTGATGAAGGATCTCTCTGTTGTCCCTTGGTTTGCACATTTGCCCCTTGAATATGGGCAAGCAATAAATGGCATTTGATTTGGCCTAGAAATTTTTTTGTCTCGCCTTGTGCATTTGAAATCCAGGGTTTTGCTTGCCCGAATCATTTGTGGAGAGCTGTGGGAGGTTGAGGATTGGCCGGGACTAATGGTCGTTCTTCACCCAAATTTCTCCTTTTTGACCTTGTGTTGGCAAAGCAACACCCCGAGAAACTATCGATTCATGCCACGAAAATCCTCTCGCTTGCCAATTTACCAACGTGGTATCATTTGGGGCTGATTCTTTGTTGGAATGTTTCTTGTTGTTGTCATTGCTTTTCTTGACTACTCTCACCCTCCACACCAAAGCACTTGTTACCATTAAAGCTTGGGTTAGAGCACCATTATAGCACATGGATTGATTATGGGGTTCATTACATGGAAAACACCAATCATACTCCCGGCAATGTTGTTTTGTCTTTGAAATACTAATGCCTTAGAGGCGATATGGCATTTGGATTATAGAGTGGAATGGTCTATTGGCGGGAGGCCTTGTTTGATTCATATTTGTGGGTCGGATTAGGTGGTCTTTGAGGTTGATATGGCTGCCTATTCGGTTGAGCTTGAGGCGATACGAAGGTCTAAAACCTTGAGCTTGCTACCTCTTGAGTGTGACCACTCATTACCTAAATTTTGCGCTTGCTTCATGACTTCTTGAAGCTCATTTGGGGCACTTGGAGATGAAGTGGAAGCTTCATTTGAACTCGATTTCTAGGAATGGGAGAAGGAGCTAAGACAGTGTGCCCGACTAGTATTTGGGCTCTCTAAGCTTGGATATAATGGCATTGGAGGCCTAGGAGATAGCTTGCACACTTGAATCGACAATTTTCAGCTCTAATGGCAATATTATAAGCGGCGGGGATAGTTGTGCCTCCCATGGATTGAATCAATATAGAAATATCGAATTTAAAGCTTTAAGGTAGTATAGAAAAGCACCTTCTCATGTTGGTCCGATCAAGCATCGAATTCTATCCCAAGATCTTTGAAATCAAGTTGAAATCGATTACGCTCATTGGAAGCTCTCTTGATGGTTGTCACCGCTCCAAAAGAGACAAGTTGTCTCCCTTCTCTCCGAATTGATTATGAAGTGCAATACACAAATGATTCCGGTTTGTGATAGAGCCAGCTCCAAGGCTCCTAAACCATTGCAATGCTTTCCCCTTGAATGAAGACGCCAGCAATTTGACAGCTACTTGCATCTCGTCGATCTCATGGATTGCACAAATGTTAGCAATGTCCTTGACATGATCGCCAGAGTGGTCGATTTTCTCCAGGTAAAGTATGGAATGTTCTTCGATCTTTATCTTTGGGATTGGATTTTGTGCATTGAGAGCAAGTGGGTCGCCGCTTTGCTGTGAAGTTGACATAGGGGTTCACTGGTTGCGCCATTCTGATTGGTCTTAAAATCCTTGTATATTGAAAGAAAGGCCGCTCAGGTGGAGGAGTTGAGAGAGTTCTGTTTGGTGGAGATGGAGACCTTTGAATCCTTCTTCCTCTTTGCCTTCTTCTTGGAGATAGTTGCAGGTATTCAAACAAAGACTTCCTCTTCTCCACTCTTGATCTTGTGATTCTTCTCATAATCTTTTAGGGCTGACTGTTGGAACCGATTGATTCCTCCCCTTGAGTCGCCAGATATGCAAATAATAGCTCTTTTCAAGCAAGAAAATTGCAGCAGATGCATATCAACCTTCTTTCGCAAATAGAAATGAGACCTCTGTCCCACCGGGCGTGCAAAATCAAAAGCTGTAGTGCAAAATCACAAAGACCCACAGACGCACATCGCTCGGGCTTCTAGGTTGATGTTCGGGCATCCAGTGTGATTGCACAACATTGAATCCTTTCTCCAAGTGTGGGACTTGAAGAGTGAGAAAGGAATCTCCAGAGAAAGGTGGTTCCTATTCCTCTGTTCAGTGCATACGAAATATGCGAGAGGGTTTTCCTCAAAATCTAATCTAATTTTCCAAGGAGACAAGGAAAGAAGATGCATAAAATAAATCTAAGCTAATAGAGGTGATGCACCAAGGAATGAAGAACATATGCTTTGCCAAATTTAACACAGATCATGTAGATGTAACACAACATCATGCACAGATAGCAAAAATGCAATGAAAGATCAAGAATGACAGTAATAAATATGTAAGAGGGTTTAGAAGCAACCACAGACACATATATATTGCTCAAGGACGGATTCAATACATTGCAATGGCCAAAAGGCAAAAACGGTGTTACAGTCTATATGGGAGGTTTGAAAACTCCACAAATCTTCTTATGAACAGGAGAGAAGGGAGGGTGCAAAGCGGAAATGTCCCTCCTTAGAAAGAAACCCCTCCTTACAATTTATAGGAAGAATGGGAGAGCAAAGAGAGAGGAATTTGAAATCTGCCCCAACCACCTCTAGGTTGCATTTAATTCGTCCATCATGGCGAGCGGCGGGTTCGCAAAGCGGCGGTTTGTCTAACGAGCGGCGGGTTACGCAAAGCGTTTTGTCTAATGCAGACGCGGCGGGTTGTTTCTTTGCATTAAAGTGGTTGTTGAAGCATTACCTCTGCTTATTATTTCACGTCGGAGGCGTTTCTCAATTTTCATCCTCCAAATCCGAACCAAAATGCACGATTGACCTTGGAAACGTGTAGAGAATCTCATAAGCTTTCCGTTGATATCGAAACGTGCAAATTCGAGCTCTGGATCGAAAGATATGTCGATCTCAAGATTTAGGCACGCAAACAGTAAAACGGATTTTGAAATATTTTCCCGCGCACTTGCCACTTGGATGCCACGTGGCATGCTCGATTCGCCGAATAATTCTCTCTCTTCTCGCTTTTACCGTGGTTTGTCTTTTGAATTTTCCTTGTGGGCCCTAGGGGACACGTGGCACTATCCCATTGGTTCGGATCGGTGCTCGAAAACTTCGCCCATTGACTTTTTGACTTTTCTCTTGTGAGGACACGTGGCGCTTCCGATTGGTCCTCGGTTGATTCGGCTCTACGCGTTTCTTGTCCCACTTGTCCCATTTGCTTTGTGGGCCGCTGGACTCATTTCGGCGGTTCGGGCGATTCGAGCATTTTTGGCCCGCTTGTCCCACTTTGCTTCGATCGACTTGACTCTTTTCCGGTTCGGGCATTTCTGGCCCGCGCGTCCCAATTGCTTTTGGGCTCCTTGTACTGTTTTCGCGTGATCCGGCCGGTTCGGGCATTTCGCGTCCATTTGTTCCACTCGTCCCGAATGCTACCCTCTTCAAAGATTAGCTAGCCAATTTTTCTCCTCACCGGATCGGCTTTTCGCGCCGCAGCTGCATTTCTGTCCCACTTGTCCCATTTGCTTTGTGGGCCGCCTGGACTCATTTCGGCCGGTTCGGGCGGTTCGCGTACCTTTGTCCCACTCGTCCCACCTTGTGCTGGACCAGGACTTAGCCGATTTTCACAATTTTTACTGGCCCAAACTACTTGCTTTCTGCAACCTTCTCCGCACTTTCTCAAAGCTTGCTCCCTCCTTCTTCGGCACAGGGAGTTTAGAAAGATTCTGAAGGGACCCTAGAAACCTGATTTTGCTCGAATCAGGTCATTTTTCTTGGAATTTGGACATCTCGATGCATGTTATCAAATTTACCACTGGGGGTGAATTTTGGATAATAGGTCTTGTAAAGGTTTTATACCTCGATGATAAGGGCCAAAAGTTCTTCTTAGAGTATTTGAGTGCGAGATCCCATAAATGTCAAGAATTGTACCTAATAAGTAGGGTTTATGTGTTTATATATGTATCTTGTGCGAATGAATTCTCGTTGAAGTGAACCTAAGATAACTAGGGTAACTTATGACTTTAAAAATTTGATCGTTATAAGTGCAAACACCTAAATATGACATTTTATCCTTTGTGAATGACAAGTTTACCTTTGTTCTAATATGATGACTTAAGCTCACATTCTAATCCCAATTAACACATCATTTTCTCTCGCATGCCTTGCTTAACTCTATACATTGCTTTGTCATTCACTCATGTAATTTCATTTATCGAAATTAACACTTTACTCCTAGACATCTTTCCAAAAAATATTTTTATCATCATTTATTGCATGTATGAAACCGTAAAGTGTGGCACTAAGCCTTACTACATTATAAGTCAACTTGTACAATGATTTAATTTAAATATAATTAAACCTTGATTTCAGAGTAACTAATGTAACTAATGATATACAAGCGATAAACTACAATTAGACACAAGTAATAAGCATGCAATGATATGAAACCCTAAGCAATAGAGAGGGAGAAGGTGACTTAGCTGATTTCTTAGTGATCTGGAAGTTATGAGTTAAGAAACTGCTGGAAAAGATTGGAAAGAGTGTTGTAAAGGCTCACCAAGGGTTCTAGAACTCATAACTACATAGGACAGAAGTTCCCACAGGAGGATAGGAGCACATGGGCATTAGTGACTGATCTAGGCACTAATGTCCACTTAGATACTCAAATTTTGGCCTTTTCCAGGTTGGAAGAGCTTCGTTATTGATCCTCTTTTGTCGCTCTAGTTTTGCTCCAATGTTGATGATCGTACATACGCAATGTACAAAATAGATAACTAGTTGCACATTCCCACAAACCACATCAAACCTAATAAAGAAGTTATAGAATGGAGAGTCAAACTAACCCTAATAGTCACCCAAAAAGTGATCTTACAATGAGCGTTGCACTAAATCTCGAGAATCAATGTAGTTACGTGCGTATGTGTGTGTAATAATGCCCTAGGTTTCCTTGTGCAAGTTTTAATATGATAGCGGGTTAGATCTAGATTTCTCCAAGTATGTAAATGTGTGAGATGGAATAAACTGAAATTCCCCTCCTATGTTGTGTATGCAGAGTGATGCAACCCTTGTCCCTTGTGTGAGTGTGTTACATGAATGCTCTGTAATGCTCTTTGTGTCTTTTATGCAATCTTAGGTGATAATAGATAATGCTTAGTGTTTTGCCCCCAATTTGAGAGCAATAACTAAGTATATATATATATGATTCCTTTGTTTGGATTTTGTAATTGACAATTTGAAAGGTCAACCCAAAGTTCTAAAATGTGACCAAAAGGTAAAAAGACCCAAAAGAGTAAGAAGAAGGTAGAAAAGGTCAAGAGCACTTGAGAAATTCGGTCCTCACTCTTTGGGCACTAGTGTCCGAGGCCATACAAGATAAATTATTAAAGTTATAACAGAATTCTAAGATAGGACAATAAAAGTGCAAGAGATAAGGCAAAAACTCAAAATAAGTTGTCATTAACACTAGGTTTCTTGCTTAGGAGTCATGTATACATCAACATGCTTTAGGACCTAGAAATATACCCAAGTGCATATATTTTATGTCTACATTTGCCCCCACTTTATGTTGTTGAGTGAATACTCGATATCATAAAGTAGATAGAAGATGTGTACCTTGTAATCTGTAGAGAAGAGTGTAGCCGATAGCATGCCAAGTGGACAAGTGAAGCGTGAAGTGATCATAATGTGAAGCGTGGAGACTAGGAAAAGGAAGTAGACCTTAGGGGTAAAGTGTATGCATAGTAGTGTGTTGCTGGAGCTTTTATTTTTTGATTTGAGTTACTTCTTGTTGGGTATTAAGGAACAACTTACAAACGAAGATCGAGAAAGTAGTCAAAGTCACATATATGAAAAATTAGAGTAATGTATGTATAAGTAAAAGTGTGTAAAAGGAAAGTATGCACGTGATGTACAAAAGAGTAAAGGATAGATATTTTTCCTAATGTGATTTTGAGATGTTGTTAGATTTGAATGCCTTGTTGTCGATGGTGAGGTTTTTCAGCAATCTCACTCCAAGAGCAAGTTTTTGGGTGATCTTAGCTAAGAGAAGAGTCTTAGGGAGAGGTTTGTTTTTCTCTCCTTCCATGAAACTTCCCAAATAAATGCCACTATAGATGGCACATACCTAATTTGTAATTTGTAACCTCTTAATGGCCCGATTGAATGCATTCTATAACTAGAGGCAAGTGCATGCTACTTGAGAACTGTACTATAAACTACTGGAAACTAATCAATCGAGAAATTGACTATTTTCCCCTAGGACACAAGTTCCCGAGGGGGCATAATTTCCCATTGCTATTGTCTAAGATTGAGCACGAGTGTTTGATATGTGTTTTGGGTCCAAGTATGATTCTTGACCAATCTATAACTTGTGTTCTTTTCCATTTTTGTCTTGTGATGTGTTATTTTGAAGCTCTCAACTGTTGTAGGGGTGATTTATTCACTCAATAGATGCCCCCCTCATGTGGGGTGCATGCGACGACTATAGGAGGATGTGGCCCAAAGGAGAGGACTTAAAGATGATATGCATATCATATATTAGATACTTGTAGGGGGTAAGGGATGTGCATGGTAGAATCCAAGGTACATGCAAATAAGATAGACTAGTAACAAGTGTTAGTATAAAAGTGCTAACATGTAATGGAAGAAAATGTAACAAGAAACTAGGAGAACAAGATGGACCGCAAAAAAGTGGGTTTCATACATGGGACATTGCTCACAATATCACAAGAAAATCAGGGCTGAAACGACTATAAGCAAACAATGGGCAAGCAAGAAATAGGGCATAGTCCACAAATAATATCAAATAATAACAAACAATAACAAGCAAAAGGTGATAGATAACCATGGTTGTATAGAGTCTTCAGAAAAAATGCTACACATGAATCTCTCGTTAGCATGTTAGAAAGATAATTAGTGTGTCAAAGCATGTAAGAGCAAAGAAAAGTAAGTGATAGTGCCAAGAAGTAGTAAGTATTGAAATGATATAACCTATGATGTATAGAGTGTGTAAGTAGCTAAGGTAGATTCCCCAGGAGCCTCGACAGTGCAGGTAAAGAGCAGTTTCGAGCATCATGCATTGTGTGAGAATCTATAAAAGTCCTACAATCACCTTAAGATACCATGTGAGCGTGCATGTCTATATAGAAAAAGATAATGACATACCAAGTATCCAACTTGCATAAGAAACAAAGTGTAACATATAAGTAGGATAAACTAATAAGAGTAAATGCAACCAAGATGTGCGGATGTTGTGTGAATGTGATGATGTGATGTGATATGTAAGATGGAAAGATGGTAGGAGCAAGTGTTTCCCCCTAGCGAGATGTGTGTAAAATTAGGTTAATTTAGGAATGCTCCTCAAGATTCAAGTATGAACCATACAACAAGAGTGTGTCATCTAAGTAATGGTGGTATAGTATGCAGTGAGAATATATGTTAGGAACGATGTATCCCGAAGCACCGAGCGTGAAGTGTGGATGATGTGAGGTTCATTTATTAATTAGACCCTCAATAGTTGAGTATGAACCATGGAACTAGAGTGCGTCATCAGGTAATGATGGTAAAGTATGAGAGTGAGAATATATGTTATGAAATATGTATCGTGAAGCATTGAGCCTGAAGTGTGGAGGATGTGACGTTCAGTTAAAAATTGGATCCTCAATAGTCGAGTATGAACTGTGGAACTAGAGTGCGTCATTGGGTAATGAAGGTGTTATATGCAATTGAGAGTAGATGATAGAAGAGATATATCGTGAATCACAAAGTGTGAAGTGTAGATGATGTGAGGCTCATTTAAGAAATGGACCCTCAATAGCCGAGTATGAACCGCGGAACTAGAGTGCGTCATCGATTATTGAAGATAAAGTATGTGTAATAGAGATGTGGTAATGCTAAAAAGATAGACATGAAGCACAGAGCATGAGTAGCCAAGATGTGATAAGTGGGGTTCATGGAGGAATTGCACCCTCAACAATCAAACATGAACCATAAAACAAGAGTGTGTCATCGGGTAATGAAGATAAAGTATGTGAACCGAGATGTGATGATGATCGGAAAGATAGACATGAAGCACAAAGTGTGACTAGCCAAGATGCGACAAGTGAGGTTTATTTATGATTTGTGCCCTTAATAGTCAATTATGAACCATGGAACAAGACTATGTCATCGGTAGATGAAGATAAAGTATGTGTTTTGAGAGTAGGTGCTATAAAAGATTTAGTGTGAAGCACATAGCATGAAGTGTAGCAAGTGAACTAAGAGTAGACAATAGAGACATCAAATGGTGGTGGAGGGGGAATGTGATGCCCTCAAGTGTGTATATCTTGAGGTAATGACAAATATATGTGATCATTGTGAGAAAGAATATCCAAAGTATGTATAGTGCATGAAAGGATGTATAACATATATATGAAGTAGTATGTGTATCATGAATAAAATGATCCATTAATAAGCATGAGTAGTATGGATATGCAATGGTTGATTAGAATGGGAGATTTTGATGCCCCCCAAGTGTAGAAGTGATGGATATCTATACAATCATGTGAGAGAGAGCATGTCAGTAAGCATTATCTTGATTGAAAAGAGGAATTATATGTTTAATTGGAGGAGGTTGGTGAGGAATCTTAGCTTGTGGTGAGGGAATTGGTGGTTATGATTTGTATGTTGGTTGCATATGTGGGATTGGTAACACTGTAGATGACTTACTAGGAAGAGGTGATGGGGTAGGTACTTCTAAAAGTGGTATGATAGTGGGTTGGATAGGTGGATCTTGATTTAGCAGAGAAGGAGCATTAGTAAGTATGGCATGATGCTAACTAGACATAGAGGGATCAAATTTTGGAGCCCATTGGGGATTATTAATTGGAGATGAGTGTGTAGAAGAATGTTGTGTAACAAATGAAATAAATCCTTAATGCTCAAGCTGCCCAATTCTTCATTCTAAAGCATAACAATCATCGTCACGATGTCTTTTAATTCTATGATAATTACAAAATGGGTGACCTTTGTATTTCGTAAGCCGATAAGGAGGGTAGTAATGAGTAGGTGGTAAGGTGATTAATTGGTGATTAAGGATCTTAGAGAGAATATCATGTTACTTAACATTTTAATCAAACTTGAGAGGTACTTGTTGTGGGGAAATGTGGACCTTAATTGTATGAGCACATGTAGTAGACATGGGATCAGGATGATGTGCAAAAGGAGAACTAGCATGGGCTTGAGAAACAACCTTGAGATGTTGGATTTCAGCTATGAGGGATGTGATCGTGGTTTCCATAGCTTGAAATTTATCTTGAAATAAACAATGTAAATCTTGAATTGACTTGAAGATGGATTGATTGGTTGTGGTATTAGGACCGATAACGAGTCGAGAGACAATAAAAATGGAACTTACTTGTGAAGGTGGCGTATTGCAAGGGAGGTACATAGTGTCTAGGAATTTTTGGAGAACATCTTTATAAGGTGAATGCATTTGAATTAATTGATACAAGGAGACTTGAGGAAACTTATGAGTCATGTAAGAAAAGGTAATGTGAAAAATAAGAGCCCTATAAAGATAAGACCAAGGATAAAACCCCGGAAGACCTATGTATTTCGTAGGTATGATAAACAATAGATGGGAATATGAAGCTTGATGAAACTAGGGTTTAGGGTTAAGGAAAGATAACTATTATAGAATAGGTAAAATAAGGATTCGGTGGTTGATCACGAGTGGGGTTCACCAAATGATTTAATTTAAATAGAATTAAACCTTAATTTCGAGTAACTACTATAACTAATGATATAAAAGTGATAAACTACAAGTAAAACACGCATAATAAGCATGTAATTATATGAAACCCTAAGCGGTAGATAGGGAGACATTGGCTTAGCTGATTTCGAGTGATCTGAAGTTATCGAAGCGAGAAATTGTTGGAAAAGACTAGAAATAATGTCGTTAAGGCTCATTGAGGGTTTTGGAACTCATAACTAGACATGATAGAAGCGCCAATGGGAGGATAGGAGTGCCTAGGCACTAATGATTAATCTGGGCACTAGTTGTTACTCGGATACTCATGTTCGGCCTTTTACGGGTTGGAAGAGATTTGTTATGGATCCTCTTTTTTTACTCTGGTTTCTCTCTAATGTTGTCGGTCGTACCTATAACCTAAAAAATAGATAGGTAGTTGTATATACCCATGAACCATATCAAACCTAATAAAGAAGATGTAAAATGGGGAGTCGACTGATCGACTGACAATCCCGAAGGGTGATCTTACAACCGAGTGTTGCACTTCATCTCGACTCCATGTAGTTTTGTGTGTATGTGTGTGCAATGATGCTCTAGGTTGCCCTTATGCAAGTTGCAATATAATATAGGGCTATATCTAGATTTCTCCAAGTATGAAAATGTGTGAGATGGAATAAAAAAATTCCCCTCTTATGTTGTGTATGTAAAGTGATGCATCCTTGTCCCTTGTATGAGTGTGCTAGATGAACTCTTTGTAATGTTTTTATGCCTTTGATGCAAGCTTAGGTGACAATAGAAAATTATTAGTTCTTGGCCCCCTATTTGAGAGCAATACCTAAGTATATATATGATTCCCTTGTTTGAATTTTGTAATTGAAAACTAAAAATCCAACCCAAAGTTCTAAAAGGTGACTAAAAAGTAAAAGAGATGCAAAAGATTAAGAAGGTAAAAAGGTCGAGCACCCGGAGGGACATGAGCACATGGGCATTTTTGTACTCACCGGGTGCTAGTGTTTGAGGCCATAAAAGATAAATCAGTAAAGTTACGGTGAGGTCTATAAGATATGTAAGGCCAATAAAAGTGCAAGAGATAAGGCAAAAGACCCAAAATAAGTTGTCAAACACTAGTTTTCTTATTTAGGAATCATGTATACATTAACATGCTTTAGGGCCTAGAAATACACCCAAGTGCATAGATTTTTTTGTCTACATACGCCTCATCCCTTATCTTCCAATGACTCTTTTCATCATTTGAATATCTTATATAGGTCATTTTATATCTCTTAGGTTACTTTAATGCGATACCTAACCTATGAAAGCCCATATAAGCAAGTGTAATTCACTTAAGAACTCACCTAACATTCTCAAGCATTCCTATTGCAAAATATCATCACAAAAGCACTTGAGGATTCGTAAATATTCCTAGAGCAACAACACATCCTTTAAAGAATCCAACACATAATTTTGAAGCACTCAAACAAGGTTTAACAGTCTAACTTCCTCCATTACCAAGGCTGCAAAGGTCTTAGAACCATGTCATAACAAGATCAAGTTGTATTAGGTAAATTTCATGTCTATGCTTTATTAAGTGTGGAAAGTACCTAAAACTCAAAACAAGGCAGGGGTTTATCAATACTTGTGCCGACAGGTCATAATGTTGGGATGGTTAGATATCATAGTGGACAAATGTTTCTCCTTTCACCAAACGAAGAGCCATGCGATCAAAGACGACTAAACATGGAATATTAGAAAAGATGGAATGATGATTTGCTCAAAATTCCTATTCCAAGAATCCAAAGGGACTTCTTTTGATGATTGTAGCTAGTTTTTAAACAATCAAGTGAGTCAATAATAATGATAAAATGATAAATAATGATAATGATAAATATGGAGCTAGAATTCAAGGTGGAAAGGAAAGTCATTTTCCATTTCGTTGTAGCCTGTGCTAAGGTGGTGGCTATCTGGACCGATTCAAAATAATTATACCAGTAGTATGTAGTTTCTTGTTGGATCTCATGGAGGAATTTGAGCTGATTCTCAATATCCTTGATGTCATGTGTGAACATGGTGGCACACAACATGAGCTTGTGAAGTATGTCAAATTTCTCCCACACATAAGGCGACTGGATGATTGGGAGGTTGTAAATGCTTGTGATGGGGTGTGATTGTCCTGGAATAGTCATCTAAAGCAAATACATACTTGCAAGAGACAAGTTAAATCCAGAGATGTATGAAAATTTGATAAAAATGATATGATTGATAAAAAAGGTCCCGAGAGATAGAAATTTCATGTGATTCAAATAAATGGATGAAAATTTAAAATAATTGTGAGCAATTCGGAGGAATCATTGACAATTACTTTGTAAAAATATTGATATTCTTGAAAAATGATAAGTATATGCAAACAAAGATCAAAATGGATGATTTTACAAATGTTGATGTGATAAAAGTAATGAAGAAATAAATAGGAATACCTTGGAGTGTGGACAAGATAAAAAAACACCCGCAAGTGATGATCCGAGACCGATGTTGTTGATTGTTAATTACCCGGGAGATTATAGGAGACAATGGCTGCAAAGATTGGTGTGTTGTAGGCTCTTGAGGAGGCTTTGGTTATGTTTATGGAGTTGGAGATCATTGGAGTGGTGGAGTTTTGCTGTTTGGTTTGAGAAACAAAATATGCATAAATGTCTAAAGGATTTCTAAAGATCCCTAAAACAAGAGTTTAAACTCCTATTTATAATCGCTGACAATTTGTTAGAATTGCCGGTGATTTGGAAATTTCAGAGAAAACATTTTAAAGTGGTTTTTACCACTTCCTAAATGGGTTTTTGGGTATGGGGATGGGGAAAAATGGTTAGGAAGAGGTTAGATGAGTTGGGGAGGTTAAGAGGTTAGGATAAAATGGGTTAGGGATGGTTTAGAAATGGTTAGGTGGTTTCAAGGGGGTTAAGGTAAATTTAGATGAGTTAAATGTGATTTACAAGGGGGTAAAAATTGATTTTACATGGTGAGAGGAATGACTTAGGTAGTGTTTATAATGCTATGTTTTGATAAATTAATGTGCGTATGTAGGGAGTAAGAGGGTGATGAAAACCCAATGTTTACACAAGTCACACAAAGCATTACTAATGTTAGGAAATATCCAATATGAAAATTGAATTAGTAATATCTTGTAACAAAGTTGTTTTAACAACTTTGTTATTAATTGAATATTTGACAACTAAATCATGAATGTGTGATTTTGAATAGGGCTTAGGCTATTTTCTATTAGTTATAGATTGGGATTGAATCCACCATTAAATGAGTTTGATTACTTATATAATGTAAGCTTGTTTATATAAATCATAGGTGGAATTATTATTCTTAATGATAAATTGGCATTGCTTTATCATTTGGTATCAAATAATCATAAATATAGAGGCTATAATGAGTTGTTAATGGAGTTCGAGATCTTATACGAGGAAGATTATTTGTTATCCATGGTGGCCCCTATGTATGAAGCATTTTCCTTGGAGTAATAATCCTATTTATGAATAAAACATGAGAGATAAGAAGATTCAAGAACGAAAATCATGGGAGGCATTGAGAGATGTGTTTTCAGTCCCATGAAAGCAAATTTGATGCCTAAAAATGGTAATTGATTGAGCTTTATCTCAATGACGTCGTCCACTAGTCCTACCTTCATGCTATCAAAGCTAGCATTGGTCAATTAGACAAAGATTTAGATGTTTTGAAGAGTTGTCTAATCAATCTACCCTTTGTGCATATCTCTCGACAATTGTTTCATTCAAACTGTTTCACTATGTAATAAGGACATGAGTCAATAGACTTAACATCCTAAAATCTTGATTTTGATAGTATGCCATTAAATATTTGGTTTTAGATCCAGCTTTACATAATCTTGCCTATTCAAATGACTTGTTATTTTTAAATTCAAATTTGGTCCAACCACAAACACATAGGAAATCTTCTCATCATCCTTTGTTCCCTTCAAAATGAAATATCATGTACCTATCAAGTCATCCATGACTCCATATTTCACATGCAAGTCAAACTTGGTTCATGCAAGTCATGTCAATTTATTTATTTTAGTTATATAATGTGTTATTTTAGATCGTAGTTTATTTTGTGCATACATGTAATTACCATAAGTATTATATGAATGTGTCATGTTGTTATCATCAAAAGTTTTTCATTGTAGAAAGCAATATCGGTTGTTTGAGAAATCCAATCTTTAATTAGAATTTACATTTTATGTTAAAAGCGTTAAAACAAGTCTATAATTATTTCAAATTGGTGTCCAAATTCCATGAAATAATTGTGTTGTCAAGATTCTATTCATATCTTTGTAAATAGTATGCAATATCGGTAAAGTCAATGTCCTTTACTTGTTTAAGTCAAAGTCGTGAAAATGGAAAAATAAATGTTGTCACTTTGAGTCATTATTTAGTTCCGATATCATACTACTATTCATATGGTTCTTAAGTGAAAAGAGTAATAATTAACCCATGTCTTTAGCCATTTTGCATTGCTTTTTGTCGCTATTTTCAATCTTACACCCTGGAATTTCCCATTATGTACTTTTATACTGCATTTGTCCTATTTTTGATTGGGCCGCCCGAGCCAGGACTAGGGCGCACCTAGGCGCCTTGGTCTCCTCTCTCTGGGTGCCCTAATCCTCTTTACACTTTCCTCTCACTTTTTGGGCACTTTCTAGCCATTTGAACTTCTTATATTTTTGTGGTCAGCCTTTTTGAGGTTAATTACAAAATTAAATCAAGAGAACCATATAAATATAAAGTTATGTGACCATAATGAGGGACCAAGCACTAAGCACTTACTATCACCACCTAAGGTTGCATCCATCAAAGACATCTATAGCTACATTTGCATCCATCTAGCTCCATCACAAGGCACAAAGCTGGTTCATCTGCATCACACTTCATAGGAGGGGAGTCTATTATTTCCATGCACACATTTATTACATTCTACATCTAGTTACTTGCTCGCTACTTCACAAAGTGTGACTGACATAAGAGCACCTAGGGCACAATTCTACACACACACACACACACCTAGAACTACATTAGGTCTAAGATGTAGTGTAATGCTCAATGATAAGTCCATCCATTTGGAAGTTGAGGATAGTCTGACCCCTTCATATGCATCTTTTTTTTAGGGTTTTATGCTTTGTTTCTTGGGGTTTTAGGTGATTCTTCATTGCAGGTTTATCCAACATGCTTCATGATCACACAACGAAATTCATGTGACAGGAAGAACATGGCGAACACTCAACGACACCTCAGAGGAGGTTTTCTTGTCATTTTTGTAAACCAGAGGCACCCACGATCTCAAATCGGGTACCAGTGCCCCTATCCCTTTCCAGTGCCCCCGATCTAGCCAAACAATCTAGATATGCACTTTCTTAGGCTCCTGTGTGAAGGTTTCCTCCTCCTATTCATTTTGTCTCCACTGCAACACAATCCCATGACATCATCGAATCAGCTAAGGCTTTCTTAACCCTATTTGCACATTAGGGTTTCACATTTCATTTCTTAGCTTGCTTGGGTGTATTTCAATATTTTATTACTTCATTTATTAAATTTTATTTTCTATAACATTAGATTACACTAGAATATTTTTTTTTTAGTTTAATCATTTTGGTGAACCCAACAGATCCAACCCTTCTTTTTCTTTGTTTCTTCCCCTTATCATGGATCTAAATTCTCAAATCATCTTTGTCTTGATTTCTTTATGCATCCAACTAAAGTCTTTTATGCAAAATCACTAGACACACCATGTATCTCCTGATTTCATATGTGAATACTCAACATCCTCCTCACTTTATTACCCTAGGGCTGATCCATCTATCAATGTAGTTTCTTTACTCACCGCACTCTCGCCTATAATCAGATCCCAAATTCCATTCATTTTTGGTTCATTCTTTTATTTCAAGATCAATTTAAGGCTCTTTGGAATCCCTGGTTACATCTCTCAAAAACTTAAAAATCCACCATCTTAAGGATTTCTTCTTAATGACCTCATGTTTGTTCTCCTTCTACATCTCATCTTCATTCTATGTTCTTCTACATGTGCATTCATATCGGTGAAAGTCAAATTCATACCATTACCATGGCCTTTCCACACTCATACAATCTCTCTAAAATATACCGACATTCTTATATACTCATTCATGAGGATTATCACCTTTTCTACTCATTACATATCCTCCTTATCATCACCAAAATATCAAGGTCACCATATTGTAATCGCACTTGTCATCAAATGGACATAATGACAATGATTTTATGAGGGCTTGAATAATCAAACATCTTGAGCATAATGGTTTATCTCATTCAATTCACTCACCACATATTTACCATGGTTATTTCCATTTATAAATATGCTACATCTCATGGCTTCTTATTTTTCCATTCGTCTAATTTTCATGCACATAACTTCTAATGTTCACTTGTCCATCACACCATCAATCTTGGATTGACTATATCACAATACTCTTCCAGATGCAAATCACACTTCTATCACATTTCTTAAAAATGCCATTTGGAAATGTTTCCATCGATAATGACTCATATCCTACTTATTCAAGTCTAATATTTCTCGTTGGTATGCACATGATCAATTACATAGTACCTCACTCATTACACACGATGAAGCAATATGCCATGAGTGTCTACACCCTTTTACGTCCCAATGGTTATTTATATGATCCACCTCATTATATTGCTTAAGCAACATCTTTCAATGTTGCTCAAAGTTTCTCACTCCTTATCATTGATCCACTTATGTCATTTTGATTATAATCACCACCACATACTTGGGGGGCATGACATCTATCATACCCCCCTATCTAACATCATGTGACATCTTATTCTCTCATCACTTTTTCCACATACTTACACATACATCTTAGCATACACATCTACATCGTCATTACCCGATGACACACTCTTGTGCTTCGGTTCACACTTGACTATTGAGGGCATTCTATACACATGAACCCCACACACACACTATGCACTATACACATTGTGTGTCTTCATACATTCTACACTTTGCATCCTACATCTTGTCCTACATACATCATACACATTCTACTCATGCTCACATACTACACCATAACCACTACATATTACGTATTTTCACACATCATACATGTCATCTTACATTTTACATCCTACACCTTACATATTACATCTTGCATCTTACATTTACTATGCATCTACACATCTTAGGTCATCTACACATCTTGCATTACACACCATACACCCTACTACACACATTACACATTTTTGCATATTCTCTTCTACGTGTTGCACTCACTACCCGATGACGCACTCTAGTCTCATGGTCCATATTGGACTATTGAGGGTATACATCACAAATGGACCTCATCACCCTTACATGTTCATCATTCAATATTTTCTCATGCGACATACCTAGATTAAGTGATATATGCTTTAGGCTACAGGGTCACTTCTTCTACCATCATCTCGTGATAGGCTACATCATCACTTTCACTTGCATCATTTAGTGGTATATGCTTTAGGATACATCACCACTCATTTCTATTCATCTTGTCATGATATACGCTTAGGCTACAACATCATGCACAACTCATCTATGTCACATATCATCACTACACACTCATCACAACGCATGCATTACACACAACACATAGTTTGACCATTTCCCGATGACACACTCTCATTTATGGTTCATTCTTGACTATTGAGGGGGCATACTAAATGAACCTCACTACATACAATTCCATTCACTCGGGGGCACATGGCTCCTATCATTCACTTTGCATTCCATTCCATCCATCCATAACATATTGCATTTTATGGTTGCATTTACTCTTTCTTGCACTCTTTTTACATGTACACTTTATTACACATGCTAGATAGATATATTGTATGTCATTATCATTATCATACACACATGCACATGCTCACTTTCTTTCTAGTTGTGATCACAAACTATACAAGGATACTACACGCAACATGGATGCTTGACTACCAGTCCCACAATGGTCTTGGGGCATCCACATTCATACACTACAAGTGTTATTGTTTCATTTTTGTTCATAACACACTACTTTATTGGTTTATACATGCTTTGACATACGTTTTATCTTTCTAACATGCTAATGGGTGTTCATGTGCAACATTTTTATGTAGGGATACTTGTTTCCATACTTGTTTGTTATATTTGTCTGTTATTGTTTTCTTGTTTGTGGATTTTCCCTTTGTCTTGTGTGCACACTTGTTTGTTTGTGGCCACTTTGTGGCCTTGAGTGTCTTGCGACATCATGAGTGGTGTCCCATGTTTACAACCCACTTTTTGTGGCCTACATTATCTTCTTGGGTGTTTACATTATTTTCTTATGTTCTAGCTTACACATTCTTTATTTGCTTACACTTGTTTTCTACATGCATGTTTGTACTAACACTTGTTTTCTAGCTACCTTGTTTGTTTGTGCCTTGGTTTCTACCAAGCACATCCCCTCCCCCTAGGGCACAGTTTCAATATCTATGGTCGGTCCTCTTTTTGGCCACATTCTCTTATCTGTGATGTTGCATGTGCCCCCAAAGGGGGGCATCATTTGGGTTTACACAAGTACTACTGATACAAGTTCATTTTTCATTTTTTTCCATGACATAGTGGGTTACACAATGAGTGGGTTCGACTAGTCTATAAACTCCATACACAACAATTTTATAGGACATGGTGTCCTTAGCACATTCGGGAGTAGTTAAAGGATAGAGGATAAACCAGACCTTCCTCTCTACACTACTTTGCCATGGTGTTGGATCACCCAAAAAACTAGACAATACAAAGATCTCTTCACTCTTGGGAAGCAATTATAAGTTGGAGGATAAATCAGACTTTCCTCCCTACACTTCTTCAGCCAGTGGCGTGAGATCACCCAAAAATCTTGCATGACATCAACATGATCCTTTCTACACCCTTTTTCTCATCACGGATCAGGTGCACATGTTCCTTTTTCATTTTCATACTTTCTTTACATGATTTTTACATATATACATGCATTTTTACACATTACACATATACATGTGTATTTGACTACTTGATCATCTTCTCTTTTGTAGGTCCATCCATATGGGAAGCAAGTAGTCAACATCACACACATATGGGTACATCACACACATGATACTAACCATGCAGGTACACCACACACATTGGCATCTACACACGCACTTTTTCCCTAGGTTCACTCTCATCACTTTTTTTTACACTTTTACATCTTTAGTCTCCATGCTCCATGTTTTTATCACTCCACGCTTTTTCTAGTCCTTCAACATGCATTCTACATCACTCTACATGGATATCAGGTATACATCTCTATCTACTTTATGTTACCAAAATTATGCTCACCAACATAAAGTGGGGGAAAATGTAGACACAAAATCATGCACTTTGAGTCATTATTTAGTCCCGGTCTCATACTACTATTCATATGGTTCTTAAGTGAAAAGAGTAATAATTAACCCATGTCTTTGGCCATTTTGCATTGATTTTATCATTATTTTTGATCTTACACCTGTACTTTTCCAATCTGTACTTTCATATTATGCATTTTTCCTATTTCGACTAGGGCACCCTAGTCTCCTCCTCCTCGGGTGCCCTGATCCTCTTTACACTTTCCTCTCACTTTTTGGGCACTTTCTAGTCATTTGAGATTTTTATATTTTTGTGGTTGACATTTTCGGGTTAATTACAAAATTAAAGCAAGAGAACCATATAAATATAAAGTTATGTGACCATAATGAGGGACCAAACACTAAACACTTACTATCACCACCTAAGGTTGCATCCATCAAAGGAATCTATAGCTATATTTACATCCATCTAGATCCATCACAAGGCACACAAGGCTAGTTCATCTACATCACATTTCATAGGAGGGGAGTTTATTGTTTCCATGCACACATTTATTACATTCTACATCTAGTTACTTGCTCATACTTCATAAAGTGGACTCGACACAAGAGCACCTATGGCACACTTATGTACACACACACACACACTAGAATTACATTGGGTCCGAGATATAGTGCAACGCTCAGTGATAAGTCCATCCATTTGGCAGCTAAGGACAATCTGACCCCTTCATATGCATCTTTAGTTTTTAGGGTTTGATGCTTTGTCTAAGGTTTTGCAAGTGACTCTTCATTGCGGGTTTTCCAATGCTTCGATGATCACATAATGAAATTCACACAACAGAAGCGAACATAGGTGAAAACTCAACGACACATTAGAGGAAGTTTTCTGGTCATTTTTACAGAATAGGGCACCCATATCTCAAACCAGGGTGACCACCACAGTGCCCTATCCCTCCAAGTACCCCAGCTTTAGCCAAACAATCTAGATATGCACTTTTTAGGCTCATGTGTGAAGGTTTCCTCCTCATGTTCATCCAGTCTCCACTGTGACATAGTCCCACGACATCATCAAATCAACTAAGGATTTCTTAACCCTCTTTACACATTAGGTTTTCACATTTCATTTCTTAGCTTGCTTGGGTGTATTTCAGTATTTTATTACTTCATTTATTCAATTATTTTACTACTTTTACAACATTAGATTATACTAGAATATTCTATTTTAGTTTAATCAACAACTAATCTTGATTGAAAGGGATGTTTGGGAAGTTTTAAAACCAAATGTAGTTTCACCAACAAGTGCAAATGATTTGGAGAAATGGACCCTTAGAGATTAAAAACACTTGGGAACCATTAGCCTTTGTCTCTCAAAGGCTTCCCCACATTATGTGGATTTGAGATTTGGGATTCATTGAATACTTGTTTTGGATCTAAAGCTAAGAGTGCCAAAATGATGTCAAAGCAAAAATTATATAGCTTGAAGATGAATGAAGGAAAAAAATGGCGATCACATAAGTAAGTTGCGTTCCTTATTAAATCAACTAGTTGATATCAATGAAAAGGTAAAAGATGATGATGTAAAGGCAATTTTCTTAAAAACATGCCTAAAAGTTTCACTAGCATTGTATTTAATTCAAGAAAAGTTAATATTAGGCTAGAAGGGATTGTTTCTACTTTACTTGATGAAGAAAATCGGGGTGCAAATTATGATCATGAAGAGGTTATGCATGTATAGACTAAGGAAACCAAGTATTCAAAGAAATAGATTCCAAAACAAATAAAAAAATTCCACAAGGAAAATACAAATACTACTACCATAAAGAATCGAACATGTAATGCTAAATTGTAATAAAAGAGCACAAGATCTCTTAGCTGACAAATTGGTTAATAAAGGACTGATTGCATGAGATGATGGCATAGAAGACAACCATCTCTTTGCAAGTGAAGAGCACTCTTCTCATCCAGTGAAGATTACTCTTCTCATATAAGTGAAGAAGAGTATGTGTACTAATTAGTGTACCTTGGAGGATGGATGTAATGGAGGAAGGAGGTTATTCAATGACCTCTTTTTAGCCGCTAATGACGAGGCCACACAACTTAAGTAGTGGCACTAAAATTGTTTATTTTTATTTGTGTGGTATGTGTGTGAATAAGAACATATGCGTATCTTCGTTCACATGTGCGAGTGTGAAATTACAAATATAATCTCTTGAAAGTGTTGTGATATGGTGTGTAAGGTAAATAATTGTAAGACTATGTGTGTGTACAAGAGAACAACATGATTTTATGATATGTACTATTTAATAATACACTGGGGCTGAGGTCACTATGATTAAAAAGCATGAATATGGGAGAATCCATGTATGTAGATGATCACTAAAAGTACATGGTTTCCTGAGAAGCTCACTGGAAGTGAAAGTATACTAAGGGAGAGTACATATGTAGGTAAACACTAAGGGAAATATTATGAGCAACAAATTACAGATTAATACATGTTGGCATACACTAATGTTTTTGATTTCTCATTTCCCCATGTTCATACTAAGGGAGAGAACGTCAGGAAATAACTAGTATGAACATTGAATTAGTAATATCTTGTAACAAATTTGTTTTAACAACCTTATTATTATCAAACTATTATACAACTAACTCACTTAATGTGTGAGTTAGAAAATGGCTTAGGCTATTTTCTACTAGTTAAAGATTGGGATTGAATCCACCATTTAAGGATTTCAATTACTTATATAATGTAAGCTTGAATATATCAATCATAGGTGGAATTATTATTATCAATGAAAAATTGACATTACTTTATCAACCGAATGTCTCAAGGATGAATGAAATCAATTTAGCATATAAAGCACATCAAACTATATCACTACTATGTAGGGTACATCTCTATTCTAAGGCGCTTAGCTTAGATTTGCATGCAATATTGCACCTACACTATGAGACCGACATGGAGTTTTCTCCCACTTGTGATGTACTATAGTACTAGGATTGGTTCATAAGGGTTAAGAGCAATGGTTATTCCAACTCCACACATACACATAATTATTATTTATATATAATCATGTTCATGAAGTGTTAATGTAAATAATCTACGATTTTTTTCAATTAAAGTCATTGTTACACTAGTTAGAACTCTAGTGATAAACAACTAAGCTCAATTCCAAACCACCGACAAGCACTAGAAGTTGTAGAATCACGCCATTCACAAGTTTGAAACTATATATAGAAAGATTAAATATTATCACACCCCAAAAGGAGTTATATGATTTCGTATATAAAAACTTCAAATCATAGTCTAAAAAATAAAGCATTTCTAGGTTATTATTAGTCCTTTTATGTAGTCTACACACCCATGTCGTTTATGTACCTCTTTAATTAACTAAGTACTCATATGTTCTTGCATTTCACACTATCCTTTCATCATTATATTATTATTTACTATATTAATAGATAAATTATAGATTGTTTGGTTAATGTGGTTTAATTTATTTTAAATATTCTACTTGTGACATTCTTACACCTAGTAATAAGTAAGGAAAGAAATCTTATCAAACTCTTACCTATTTTACTTGGGGTGTAAACATCAAGTGCAAAGGACAAATAGATTGGCCTTAGGTAAAAGCATCGGTCAATTATTTCTTTAATTGGGTAATTTTATCCAGGATTAGCTTACTACTTGATCAAAAACATGAGGCAAATAGATAGGCGTATGTAGCCATGTTTAATGCATGGTGCAATGGTCCTAGAAGTATTAAACAAAGTAAATTGCTGACATAGTGGACTCAAAGTGTGAAAATTGAGTGAAATATATTTATGGTTAAATAAATTAATTTTTATATGGGAAAATGTTTAGATAAATGCTAATTAATTTATTCCAAGTGCCATAGGCTCGAATTTTTGTACTACACTTGCCCCATTTTTAATATAGTAATTGAAACTTAATAGATTAAAATAAATAAAAATGTAAATACAAACCTCATAGTGGGTAAGGTGTATGTAAGACTAGGTAAGAGATCTCTCTCTCTCTCTCCCTCTCTCTCTCCCTCCCTCTGCCCCTCCATCTCTCTCCCCCCTTCCCCCTCCCTCCTCCATATCTTTGCCTCCCTCCTTCCCCCCCCCTCGCCCTCTCCATCTCTCCCCTACTCTCGATCCCTCCCTTTCCCTATCTCTCCCTCCCTACCCATTACTCTCCCTCCCCTTCTTCTTCCCCACTTTGTAGACACAAAAATATGCACTAATTACTATTACATCATGCTTCTAGTGCCTTATTATATACATGACTTCTAAATACGAAGATTAAACACTCATGCCACCCTTTCTCGGTCCTTTTACTAGTTTTGACTCGTGGTTTTGATTGAGACTTTGCCTCTTATTGCTTGCATTTATATCTTTTGGTCATGTCATAGGGATCCTTGTCCCTAATATTTGTGTTATTTTTTTCTTCTTGGCTTTGGAAGGTACTACCCAATTAGGAAACTAACACCTGTGTACTAATGCCCATTTTAGGCATTTTTGTCCATCTTGCTTTATTTTCTAAATTTTCAATTTCTTCTTTACTTTGGGTATTTTATTATCTTTATTTCATGACCTACGTCATATTTTGGTGTCACTAAGTGCCAAAATTCAAACAATGAAGTCATATATATACATAACCTACTAACTATTATTAGGGGGTTGGAAAATTTGGTATATCACTCTCTATTTACCATATACAAGAGTAACACTCTAGGACTGTATTTTAGGCTACGTATTCACTACATAAGAGGGCTTATTCTGAATTCCATCTCACACATTTATCTTGGAGAAAAGTAGTGTAGACACTAAATCACACACTTGGGTACATTTCTAGGTCCTAATCACATACCACTATTCATATGATTCCTAAGCGAGAAAACTAGTAATTAACATCTATCTTTGGCCTCTTTCTTTGCTTTCTCTGTGGTCTTACACACCCCACTTCCTAGTATGCCTTCACCGCTTTTACATTTCTTGGCTCGGACACAAGCGCTTAGTTAGGATGCCAATGCTCAGTGCCCTCATCCCCTCTGGGTGCCCCCGACCTCTTTGTATCTTACTCACCCCTTTTGGGCCTCTTTTATCTTTTGGGCATCTTGTTTTCTTATGGGTCGACCTTTTAGTTTTCAATTATGAAATTCAAACAAGGGAATCATATAAATACAAAGCTATGTGACCATAATAAAGGACCAAGCTCTAAGAATTTACTAATACCACCTAAGGTTGTATCCAAATGCATTCTAAGAGCATCAAAACATCCATCTAGCTATCATTCAAGGGAAAAGGGAATGCATTTTTCTACATACACTTCATAGGAGGGGAAGTTCATTTTGACATCCACACATCTACTTACATTGTTACATCTAGTTATTGCTCGCTATTCGATGCATCTTGCACAAGAGCTTCCTAGGAACGATTATACACACACACATAAAACTACATGGAGTCTGAGATGTAATGTAATTCTTGGTTATAAGTTCACTCTATCAGGTGACCATCAGGGTCAATTTGATTCCCAATTTGCATATTTTTATTCTAGGATTTGATGTGTTTTGGGGCTTTGTAGGAGATCATTTGTTTTGCAGGTTACAAGCAAATTCTGCGCATATAGTGCGACATACATGTGACAAACAATGAAGCTTAATGACATTGGTGTGATAGAAGAAAATTCAGATTCCAACCATTTTCATAGTCATGGGAGCCCAAAAGTAGACTCTGGTACCTAGGCACCCCGACCCAATCCAGTGCTCTGGTCCAGCTTATTCCAGTAGTTCCAAAATTTTACGTGTGGTTGTGATAGTTTCCTCCTCCTCCGTTCATCAGGTTCTCATTCACAATACTTTAGGATCGATTGTGAAATTAGCTAAGTCTCTTATTCCCTCTCTTACACCTAGGGTTTCATTTTTATCTAGCTTATTACTTAGGTTAGATATATGCTATAACGTTTATTTATTATATGTGACTCTGTAATATCTTAGGGTTTTACAAAATTCTATATTTGTTAAATTATTTGGTGAACCCATCTCTTTTGAACACTCTTGGATCCTCATTTCTTCTCTCATGGATGATAAGGTCTCTCAAGTCTCCTTGCTTCAATTTCTTCAAATGCACCCATCTTGTAAAGATGCTCTCCACAAATCCCCAGGACATTATGTATCTTCCTATCAATATGCCACCATCACAAGTTAGTGTTATCTTCAATTGTCTCTCCAATGACTCTATTAGTTCTAATGTCAATCAATCTATTTACAAAACCATTTAAGCTTTACATTCTTTATTTCAAGACAAAATTTAGGATATGGAATCAACGATTAAATATCTTAAACATGAAATCCAACATCTTAAGGACGCTTCTCAAGATCATGCTTATTCTTCTTCTACATCTCATCCTCATTTTATGTCTTCAACATGTGCTTATATAAATGAACCTTAAGTCTTACCATTACCAAAACCTCTCAAGTTTGATCTCAATACTAAGTAACAAGATATTCTTCCTCATCTCCTCACTCATCAATTGATTAAATTTCCATCTACTCATTGTTATCCTCCTTATTGGCTTGAAAAATATCAAGGTCATCCATATTACAATTATCATCGAATCAATGAACATAATGACAATGATTGTTATGCTTTACAATGAAGAATCAAGCACCTTAAGTGTCAGGGTTTTATCTCATTTGCTGCACAACATTCTAATACATGCCCATCTCCAATTGCTAAATCTCAATGGGTTCCTAAATCTAATTCATCTATGTATAATGAGCATCATGTCATCATTACTAATGTTCCTTATACAGAAATTCAAGAGTCACATAAGGAACTTCCTCTCAAAATCAGTCCATCTTCTTATCCTTTTGAGTATTCTACAACATTATCAATCCCACATAGGTTACTACCATTCAAGATTCCTCCCCATCCTACTCCACTTCAATTTCCAATTCATTTTGTCAAAGTAACTTCTCCTTCTACCAATGGCCAGGACACATTTAAAACTCTGCCACCATCGCATGGTCCTACTATTTTTTCTACCTACCATTGTGCTCTCTCTCTCTTATCATGACATAGACACTACCCTCCCATAATGACATTGTATCTCTCATGTCATCACATAGATCTCCATCATTAGCACACTTGGGGGCATCACACTTATTCTCCCCCTCATAGCATTATCAAGTGTCTCTCATTACTACTATTATGTTTTGTGTTTTATACGTCATATTTTTAGCATCATTACACAACTTGATACACCTCTTGTATCGTCATTACCCTATGACGCACTCTCATGCTATGGTTAACACTTGACTATTGAGGACATACTACATCCATGAACCTCACACACTACACATTTCACACTCAACACATTCATGACACATCTCTTTGGCATCACATTCTCACACATCACACTACCCTATAACACACTCTAGTTCCACGGTTCATACTCAACTGTTGAGGGTCTACATATTAAATAAACCTCACCACATTCCCACTTTTTTACGCTATGTGCTTAATTAAACTATCTATCTAACGCGCACATTTAAAACCATTTCCTAATGACACACTCTTGTTCTATGGTTCATTCTTGAGTGTCGAGGGTCATTTATAAATGAACCTCATAACATGCATATTCATCCATATACACTCGGGGCATGCTGCCCTATCACATTCACTTTGCATACCATTCCATCTCACTCATTCATAGAATACTACATATCTTGGTTTCACTTACTCTTGTTTTCTTATACTTACATGTTACACTTTACTTACTATGTTAGTCGGATATCTAGTATGTCATTATATTTATCATATACACATGTGCATTCACTTGTTCTCTAGTTGTGAATGTAAAATTTCTATAGATCCTTACACGCAACATGGATGCTTGGCATGTACCTCTTACCAGTCCCACCAAGGCTCCTGGGGGCATCTACTTTCGTACACACTACAGGTGTTATTGTTTCATTTTATACTACTTCATATTCTTCCTAACACACTACTCTATATTAGACCATACATGATTTGACATAATTTTTATCTTTCTAACATGCTAATGGGTGTGTCATGTGTAACATTTTATTAGCAGGAATTATTTTCCACCATGGTTGTTCTGCTACTTTGTTTGATACTTTTTTCCATTATATGGCATTGTTTGCGAGCTATACCCTAAGTCTTGCTTGATCATTACTGGTATGCTTTTAGACACTTTGGCCTTGATTGACTTGCAACATTGTGAGTGATGTCCCATGTTCACAACCCACTTTTCATGGTCTAAATTGTCTTCTTGTCTTCTAGATTACACATTGTCTTCTATATGTGTATTTTTCTTGATTTCACTAACACATGTTTCTAACCACCTTGTTTTCATGTGCCTTGGTTTTTACCAAGAAAATTCTCTCCCCATGTAGGGTATAAGTTTTCAAACAAATTTCTGGTACTCTCCTTTAGGCCACATCCTCATAGTGACATCACATGCAACCCAAACGAGGGGGCATACATTGGGTGAATCACCACCCCATTCAACAAGATATAGTCACAATTCAAACCTGCAAAATATAGGAACACATCGGTATACAATTATAGAAAGGGCTCGGATTCTCGACTTAGGTCCCGTTAGTACTCAATCTTACACCCCCTCGGGGCTTGACAATAATACCAAGGATTTGGGATTCTTTTAGGATGATAGACCTTGTGGTATGCGTTGTTTTGTTGCAATCGGGATATGTCTAAAAACTCTTTGGGACCAAGTTTTGGGGTAATTGAGTGGCACATACAAAGGGGATGGCCTTTTCCTACTAATTTTGGTCCTACCTTGAACCAAGGTGAGAGGACCCATAGGGTAACCTGAATGCAGAGGGGGAGATGGAGTATTTGTTCCTCAAATTTCTTTAAATAATGGATCAATCTGGGATAAACATGGCCATGGACACAACACTTCACTCTCACGAGTTGTCACATAAAGTGATGTATATTCTTATTAAACCAGACACATGTTACTATAGACAATATAATTCCATTACTTTTGCATATCTTTGATGAGGAAAGCAAGTTTAAGAGCTCCCTTTACTGGTATTTATAGAAAAAAATGAAGGGCGATAAAGATTAGTATGGTAGGATAAGAATTGTAATGTGCTTGTATTTATAAGGATGGGGATTATATGACAATAGATCCTTTTATAACACAACAATTAGCATTCACCTAGGCAATATACAATTATGGAAAATAAAGAACACTTTATCAAGTAATCATAATTTCATCAAAGGAAGATTTGCATTCATTGATACTCAATTAGTGCAAAGGTTCCACACAATATTTAAAATACCGACATAAAGGCTTATGAAAGTATTCTAGTAAAGTGTTTATTGCTTCTGATCTCATACGCCTAAGATTCACTCAAAGGCTTACAAAAATCCATCAACAAAATGGTTACAACAAGGATTTTATAATTGCATCCAATATTGTAAAGTAAATGCTCACATCACAATATTGAACAAATAATCAAATCTCAACCGTTAAGGACAAATCTAGTGTAATTCAGAGAAGCAATACAACACAAAATTACATCAGAAAATATAATTCATTAATCAAATGCTCATTATATATAACCCAAAATACATAAGATAAGCTCATAAGAAGACATATTTCATTAATATCTTTCAAACTCTTGACAAGGGAAAATTAAACAAATGATCTCAATTCCTGTTAATGGTTAGTACATTACAACCATCTTAACATAAGAACTTTGAAAAATGAAAAATTATATTGTATTTCATCAAATAATTTTTGTAGTATTACAATAAGATATCTTGACTTTTTTCAATAGTAGAAAAACTACCCCCCTTTTGTATGAGGACATGCCCTCATACTTATACAATTTTGGAAAATTCCTTTGATTCAATTTTCCCCCAAAAGTTTAGAAAAATATCCTACTCACTTACAATGAACTATTTTTGACCGAAGTAGGAATATTCTTTGCCCAACTAGAAATATTTTATTTTATGTTGGTACCTTGGGATTAGCCCCCTCTTTTCTTTGCCATGTGGAAAAAAGCGCTAATTGATCTTGACAGTGTAATTCATATTAACCATCTTGTCGGGATGACCAGAGTACCCTGTCACCCTTGTTCACCTTTTGATGTCACCCTTCACATTAATTTTATTTCTTTGTTTGTGAAGGTTATACCTTTATGAAGTGGGTGAATTATTGAAAAGTATTTTAGAATCAATACTCCAATTCGTGGTAAGCTTTTAATGGAATTAAATAGAGCGCCATTTCACTAGCTTTTATCTCACCTTATTTTAATTCAATTGTGCTACATATCCATCCAAATCTTGAAATAAATTACATTCTTAAAGGATTTCACACCTTGTTCTATCATTTTTCTCCATATAAATGTTCCATTCATTAGCCAAAGACTTGCATACTTTTTGCTGAGAATAGCTTGTGAGTTTCTCTGTTGAAGTTTCCTCACCATTCTATGTCTTTGAAAAATGGCTAATGTAGAGTTTGAGAGAATTTTTCAAAACTTATCTTCATAAGTGCTCCACTCTATTTTTTTCACTTTTTGGTCTGGATGAGAACTTCATCTGGATGCTATTCTTAATTGAAGAATGGAAATATACTAAAGGTCTCACACTCCCAACATTATTAAGTCGCCTTGATGAGAAAGCTTGCGAAAGTAAACTTCTTCTTTTTGTCGTTCCAGTTTATGCTCAACCATATTTTTCAGCCAAAAGACACTCAAGATCCCGATCAACTAAAGTCATTCTGGATTCATTACAGACCAACCATTGGTTCTAACATTACCTACTTCTCTTCACTAATCTTTACTGATGACCTGGTAGAGAAAACAATTAAAGTTTTTATTCCAGTGCCATATAATTCTGATTCCTCAGGAAGTGCGCCAACATCCCACTCGCCGGAAGAACCAACTCATGTCTCTCATCCATCTTCATCTGGAGGGCTTAATATATTGGAGTGGGTCTCATATTTTACCAGAAAAATAGAATTGATTAGTTTTTAGAGAACCAAAAACAAGCATGGAAGAACTTTTAGATTCGAGCATGTCAAATGACTTGGCTGGAAGAATTCAATTTGTGTATCAAGCTCCTGGTCATGCAAATTTTGAGTCTATAAAAAGGAGTGACTTTCTCGTGTTCTTATTTTTGACGAGGGAGTTATATGTATCGATTAGTTGTATAACCCTCTTTTTGTGATGTGTATATCTATATATGAATGTAATTTTAAAAGGGAAGGGGACCCTATAGAACCCCATTTTGACCTTTTTGTAAATACACAAATTCATGACTTTTCAATATACTTCATATATGACATTAATTTCAACTAATTCACTACCAAGTTCTTTGAATTTACATTCTAACTTTTTCATGCTTAATAGAACACAAAACTTGGAAATTGCAACATTGGAAATTGTGAAATTTGGAAAGTATAGAATTTGAAAAATACAAAATAAGAGGTAATTCGATGAAGTAGAGAAAGTTCAGAGAACAAACCTATATGTTATTAGGTTCAATGTTGTCAACTTCAAGTTTAATGACATCATCCTCTTCTATTTTTTTGTTTTTTCTCTGCACGCATCAAACCTTTAGAAAATTTGGATAATGTATTCTTCATCAAGTGTAACTTAGAACATGAATATCATCTCTTGTTATTTTATTACTTCTTCAAATTTTGGCTTTGCACCTTCACTCTTTTTTATCCCTTTTAACAACTTAGTTATTTTTTGCTCAAAATCGACAAATTTCAATATAGTATCATAGCTGAATATTTGAGAAACAATTTTAGGTTCTCCATTAATGTTTTGATCAAAGGATTGTACTAATTTGTTTTGTGCCCAAATATCTATAAGTGAATCTGTCTTATGTTGTAAGCTTCCCTAGCCTCTATCAAGATTGTCAATGTATTATGTTATTTTGTCTCTTTCTAAGAGGAGTCTTTCATCGATTTGATTTAGAGTTCTCATTCTTAACTTGATATCTCACTCATAGGTATGTTATACTCCTCTTTCCTCAGGGGGATAATCCCTTATTTCTCCACCAATTGATCATTTAATTGAGTATTTTCCTCCATTTTCAGAAGGATTCCTTCCCAATAGCACAATTAATCCTTACATTTATCAAGTTATTCTTTGCTGCACCATCTAAAAATTCGATAGTTGGTTGTAACATCTTATAGTGTCCTCTATGACCTTGCTCACCCTTTTAGAAAATTCCTCTTTCCATCTATCCACAACACTAATGTTTCTTAGATGCATTTAATACTTTAGTGTTATTGCAATAACAATCTCCTGTCCTTCCATAGGAGTCAGTATCCACTTTTGTACGTAAGTTGACATTATTTCAAATTTTTATTTAGTTGTTTCTTCATTTCCTTATCTTATTCAATCTTTTGGATTAGGATTCCCAGAGCTATTGTAACATCTTGTTTCAAATTATCTCTAGTAGGCTTCCTTAGTGGAATGTATGTGACTTGGTAGTCACTCATTGTAGCCTCACTATTCAATTTTTTTCCCTGTGGGGTAGCCACCTCTAATGTCCTAAACCCCGATGGTCAACACGAGTTTGAGTTAAAATCCTATCCCTCTTGGGAGCTCTTGTAGGTTTGGAGAATACAATTTTCTTGATGTTAACAGTCTTTATATGAACCACTTCCTTTTCTTTCCTTGGGAGGAGTGTTCCCAACCATTCTATTGTGGGGACATTTCCCCCACTTGAATTTTGTGGTGTAGGTTGTGGTGGGCTTGAAAATACCACTATCTCTTTTGAAGTAGCTTGAGATGTTTATGAAAATGGTATAGATGCATGTGGGACTTCAAGTTCCATTTCTTGTTCTTTCGCTCAACATGCATGACCCTTATTTCTATATGTTCTCTTTTTTGTTCTTTAGCTCAAGTACCTTAGTTATTCTCATTTTAGTAGCTAATTCTTGGACCTTATCACCACCTAGTGTCTCTTCCTTTCCGTTTGCCTCTTCTCGTATTGACAACTTCCTCATCAACCTCTTTTAATATTTATTTTGCGGGGCTTGCGCTTTAAGTGGTTTTTTGATTACTGCAATACTTGCCTCCTCCTGAAGTTGCTTCTCTATGGGCTGAGTCATTTTTTCTAATTATTATTATGTAATTTCCTAACTTAATGGATTTTTCTCAATTGTAGGTACCGAAACTCCAACTTATATATCCTATATCACCATACTTGTCTCAACACCTGAAATGTTAAAAACTCTAGCAATGGAGTTTCCATTGAGGCAACACATTATTCTTTTACCATAGTCAACCCAAACAATAAATTAGTAAATCTTGGTGCATGAGTTTCTTCTTTTTCATCCACATCTATCACCTCAATTGATGTAGTTGCATTTTCTTGATGTGTAGTGGTTGTAACAATTTCTTACTTTTCTACCTGTGAAGTTGATTGAGTTTCCTTGAACCCTTCTTGTTCATGTTCTCCTCTAACTCTCATGGATTGAATATCCATAGGGATATTATTAGTCTTCTTTTCCATGGCTAGATTTAACACTAGACTAGTAGGACTCTGTCTCAGTAACAATGGCCTCTTACACTATGGATGATATGAGGGGAGTTGATGTAGGAACATCAAATCTCGTGTATGTAGCTATGAAGTATACTCTCAATTTTGGATTTCTAAGAGAATTCATGGGTCCTAGGGGTCATAAAGGGTTTAATAAATAAGCTAGTTTAGTTCAAGTCCTTAAAAATTCAAACTAAGACACTTCCCTCCAAAACACCAATTTGGACCTTTGAAGGCAATTTTTGGTTTGTAAGTGGTGTTGTAATGTAATTCTTGGAGAATTTATGAGGTTTGTAGCTATTCTTGTGGGTATAGACACCTTAATCATGTTTAAGTCATAGGAACTTCAAGACATGGCCTAGATGATACTTGTAATGAAGCATTAAAAAGGCTAAATAAGTGTATTAAGGGTAAAAATAGTCCAAGAATCAGTTGAGAAAACTTGAAAAGGATTATATATGCCTGAATGTAACTATTTTTACCCCATCATTTGAATGGTCATCGATGAAATTTTGAAGGTTTAAGGGAAATTGGTAAATTTGGTTTCTGCAACTAGTTGTATGACCGTAATTCCTATAATTATTTGGGTTTGTATCTTTGTAATGCTTGTATGAAGTTGATAAATCTAGTTGATATATGCCTAATATGATGGAAGGAAGACTATAATTTTGTGCAACTATGTGCATGCATGTAATTGATGAGTTTTGTTATTGTTGCAAGAGCTTTACTTGACAACCGAGATAATACGTATGAATCGAGTTGAGAGATCAATAGGAAAAAGTTTATAGTGGTGGTAGTGGATGAAGGAAGTTTGAAAAGTCTTGTTTGCATATTCAAACTCGTAACAACCTCGGGATATTGAAATAAAGTACTCTTAGACTTAAAGGTGCTAGAAGTTGAGTCACCCTTGTTTAAAGGCACATAGGAGAGATTTCAATCATTTTCAGTGGAGGAGGATGCCTTAATATTTGCTGGTAAAGTTAATTCGATAAGGAGATTGATATCATGCTAAAGGAAAAGATTCAAATTTTGAAAAGTTGGAATTACTTTTTGGTAATGAAAACTTTCCTTTCGGTATAAACGAAGCCCTTATTAGGGTTGAAGAGACCATCTTGATTTCTTGATTTCTACAAGAGGACGAGAGCTAAAACTTGCAAAATATATTCAAGGGAGTAACTCGGAAGGTAATTACAAAGGATTGAGGTTTGAGAGTCTTCTATTGACAAGTTAAATATGACACTGTATGCAACATGCATGTAATGCTTAGGAAAATGTGATATGTGTTGAAGGGTGTATAAAAGAGGGTTGAAGGTTGAAAAAGCTCTGATATCTTCAAGAAATTTGTATGGAGGCTTAAATTGATGTAATATAGTGAAGAAAAGCCTAAAACCACCTTGATGAGTTAAAACTCTGCAACACTCACAAGATTGTCTTGTAGATGCTTTCATGAACATATATGCATGATTTGAAAAAGACATCAAGGTTTCATGTGATCTTAAAGAATGATTCCCATGTCTAAATGCGTGAAATATTCAAAATAACTATGCAGTGAAGGTTTCCTAAGGTAAAAGATTGATACATTCAATTTTTTTAACAATCCAGGTAAATATAGATTGTGACAACAAAGACACCCAGAAAAGTGAGAGAAATTGTAAAGGAAAGAGTGTGGGCTTAAACCGAGAGAAGAAACTTTGAAATAACTATGTCGGCATATTTCTCTTTAAGACTTAGGAGGATATAAACCTTAACACCTCATATATTAACCCTAGTCCTCGACATTCCATATCTCACTCATGACACTATACAAGACACCTAATTGGGAGATCCAAAATAATGGATTTAGGGCAGAATCGTAAAGAAGTTCACATTTTAAGTTTGTACACAACCTAAAGGACCAAATGGATGCCTAGAACAATGTTTAGTTTGAGATTTGAGACCTTGTAGCTTAATTTTTGCATGAAACCATCTTCACGAGGACTATTAAAAGCTTGGACAAGAAAGGAGGAGAGTTAATGGGAGAAATACTTAGACTATGAGTTGAGGTTCCAAATTTCACCCACACTTCTTATGTAGTTTTGGATTGTTGTAGATAATCCTTTTCATGATTTTGTTAGAGGTCTTTGTTTGAGAAGCATATACTAAGGCGCCTCTTGCATAAGGAAGGAAAAGTAATATTTTTGATGATGGTAAACCACTCAAGGGTGAATTTGGCATGTTGAAGTTGAAAAAAATGTTGCAGAGGTGGGTGTAGTGTCATGAGAAGGTAAAATATAGAATTTACATGTACCTTGAGGAATGTAGATGGAGTAAACAAAGTAAATTTCAAGTCTATAGAGCTGAGTTGAGTTTTGAATTAATTCATCGGTGAGAAGTCACTTGTGTTAGAGTTTTGTGACTACATCGAAGTACTCACTTCAAGTGTGGAACTGGATTAATAACCTCTCGGTCCTTTAATTTTGTGTTTATGATTTTTGTAGATGGAACACTCTTTTCCCCGAAGATTTGATATATCTTTCTAGAGCTTGTACAATCTGGGCCCTTTTAAAATACTTGAAATCAATTTCTTCCCTCCCCTCAGCACTTTGCACCATAAGTTGTGGGTCAATACCTAATATGATTCCCCTCATTATATTACTTGTGCTTGATGACTCGTAGATTTATTATTGGAGTTCTTGGTTTTGACACACCTACCCCTTGGTTTGTAATGGGATTGCTTGAGTAATGGGTGCATCCTTCATGGATTTTAGTAGCATTCCTTTAACCTTTTGGGTCAGGATAGACATAGGGGTTCCTTTTACTACTTGTACTGTAATCCATTCCTCAATAATCCCAGTAGTTGGCCCCTTGGATGACGGTTGAGGAGCTCTTACTTTTAGTGGGTCTATTTGATTAGCTCCATCTCTAAAATGAGGGATATCTTCCTCTAAGATCCTTGAATCCTTGTATCCCTTAGTACCCTAGTATTCTGCAGAGACAAATCCATGCCTTTTTTTGTTAACCATGATAATGTTGTTCTCATTAAAGGATTTGTCTTAATAAGCAAAATTGTTGATTCTATCCCATTCCAAAGTGTAATGGTGTAATTGGGTGTGATTCAAGTTTCATATCATGGTAATACTAACCTTGGGGTATAATTGAAATCTTATAGTCAATGATCTTCCTGAGGATCACGCTGGAAAAATCTCTCAATCTGATTTCTTCCTCATCTCTGCAGCCCATCCAATAGTATTCATAATAGGGCTCATGTTCATATGAAATCCCTAGGATTGAACCTGCAACCCATCTGATATCATACTTTAGCTTAGATTGGAATTTTTCTAGTTCAAATATGCTCATTTCATCCTTCAATATTCTAGATTTTGTAATAGTGGGGCAAGAGTATCTTCTTATCTTGATAGGAAACTTGATATTTGTTTTGTGCTTTCTTACAATTATCTTGTGTACTTATGCCAGTTGTCTTGAGAGTTCCATGAGCTCCCACTTATCATCTAGATACCTAGGCAACATGAGTGGTTGTCCCTCATATCCACTTGCCCTTATGTAGGTAAATAACCTATATTGAATAAAGTAGCATCCATATTCCTTTATCATTCTTTGAGCTTCTACGAGATATTATGTACTATTCCCATTCTCGTCAGTAAGGAGGCATATGACTAGTGCATAAAATGCATCATTTACCACTATGAAATTCCCCTTCCAGCTTATTCAAGTGTAATCAGGTAAACATCACATACCTTATAATTCCCGAAGGTATTTATTCTTGGGAGGCCAGGGGAATTCCTGTGACATGCAATATTGTAGATCAAATATGACATCATATAAAATTCACTTTGAAAGTGATGCCTGATTTTATCTTTACAACCATTTCAAGGAGTTGTTCATGAATAGTTGTAGCTATAAAGGTCACCCAAAATAATTTTTAGGGCTATCAAGAATAATCCTTATGTAAGGACACATCCAATCAAGGAAGCCATAAACTGTTTTCAAACCAGCCATCCTACTTAGTAAAGTTAAAATATTCTCCATAACCCTAGGGCTTGAAAGACTCAAAATTCTTCATCCGAAAGTGTGGATATTGAAACATTCACAATTTTCTAAATCATTACTTTGCTTATATGAATTACATTAATGGAGGACGCCATAAATGCATTCAATTTCCACTGTTCGATCCACTTTCTCTTTCGTTTAAACGAGAACTGCACACATGTCTTCCTTTAGCAAGATTCGGGATTAGGAGGTTCTTTGATTTTTTTGCTTGCAATTGCATGAATGAAAAACTGCAAGGTTGACTCCTTTTCCCGATACTAACTTGTTTTGACTAAATGACATGTGTGTTGTGTCGAGGCTTGGGTTTCTAACCGTAGTTTACTTTCTTGCTTTCGAGTTACAACACTACAAAGTGTATAAGTTAATGAAATTCCCAATCTTTGTGACACTATATCTTTGTGACACATGTCCTTGGTGGGGGGCGGAACTTCATTTGCATTTCACATCTTACATGTGAGTTGCACATTGTAAGAATGTGTTTTTATATAAATTTCCCGCGTATATTCCTTGGAATATTCCCATGTCGGGCCTCTGAGTCATTTTTACATTTTACATTTTTACATAGTATTTCACATAAGAAAAAAGGTTCCGCCAAAGACGCAATCCTCCTAGGGAGTGCTACATTATCGTAACAGGAAATAATTGCATTTTTCACATGGGCATAACATAAGGAAAACATGAGGAAACCTTTGGTGATGGATTTACATATACTCACAACTGGTTCATTGAATTTAAGACATGTTTATTTTGAACGAATATAGTCATGGTTGTATTGATAAACCAAGGAACCTTTAAAAATTAATTATTACACAAATACATAATTTATTAGCACAAGTTTGTTTGGTTTTATGAGTAATTGGTTTCATGGACATTCCTCTGGGGTTGATAACTTGCACACAACAATGTTTTGTCAAACATGATAAATTTTTTAAAGGGGAGCACTATAAATCAAGGTGTGAGCTCAAAATGAGCACCAACATTGGCTCCGACTTAGGGATGGGTACCCCAAGTGGATACCAAAATAACTAGAAAAGCACCTCAATAGATAGACCAAGTGCCTAATACATTGAGTGAGGAGTAATGAGGGAAAACACACACACTTGTCCGAAAGATACATAACATAACATTGATACAACATGAAACACAGGTCATTGTTGTGAAAGACAAGAACACAAAAAGGGAGACAACAAAGAACAAAATCGGAAACAAGATAAACAACTATACACTTTGTACAAGGTCATACCCGATTACTTGGCTTAGTCTAAGAAGTGTTTTAGGTTCTGTCATTGACGGAAATTAAAATAGATGTCCCTCCAAGGTCCTTAAAAAGAATGTATGTTCCCAATTCGGACATCAATAGAATATGGTCCCATCCACAGGCATAAAATTTCCCAAGCTTTCCCTTATCATCATGCATGCTTTCCCATAAGAAGACTAAGTCTCCAACAATGAAATATCTTGGAGTTACCTTATTGTCAAATATCCTTTTGATTCTTTCTCTAAAATTTAGATGTTTTTAGTGGGAATCTCTTCTTTCTTCATCTAATTCCATGATTTGATTTATTCTTGATTCATAGGGACTCGTTTCTTTCTCATCTTCAAATTACTACATAAATTGATAAGAGGAAAGTTGTAAGTGCAATGCTAAAAGGGCTTGTACTCCATAAACTAACTCAAAAGGAATTTTTCTAGTAGACCTCTTAGTGGTAACTTTTTTGCCCATAATGCAAACTTGAGTTGTTCACCCCATTTATTTTGTTAGTCTCTAGTGTCCTTCTAAGGATCTTAAGCAAATGTTTATTTCTTGGTTCTACTTGGCCATTTCCTTAAGGATTGTAATTAGCTGCATAGGATAAATTTGTACCATACTCTTTGCACATAGCTACTAATGGTTTAGCTCTAAATCTCATGGCATTATCAGCAACTATCTTGGCAGGCACTCCAAATTTGTAGATTATGTTGTTCAGGATAAAGTCCATGACTACTTGATGGGTTGCTTTCTTGGTGGGAATGGCCTTAACCCATTTAGTAAAGTAATTAGTGACCACTAATATCCACTTATGACCAAAACTAGAGGAGTCTGATATTTCTCCAATAAAATCCATTCCCCTCTACTTTAAAGGGGCTTCTAGAGATACCGGTTCCAGGGGTAAGGCTCTGGAAGCTTTCATTCTTCCATAAAATTGTTGAAAAATTTCACATCTTCGAATCAACAATGCAACATCTTTAAACAACGAAGGCCACCAATATCTTGCCCTTAGAATCTTGTGAGAAGTCACTCTCCTAGTAAAATGGTCTCCACACACTCCCCCATGAAATTATGTAATTATCTTGGGTACTTCTTCTTCACTGATACACCTCAACAAAATTCCCTCTTGGTTCTTCCAAGCTAGCCCATGATCAGTCAAGATATATTTTTGGGAGACCAATTTGAGTGTCCTTTGGTTTTTTTCTAAGTGTATAGGACAATTCAAGTTCAACAAGTAATAGCCTATATCTTTGTATTATGTTGAATTTCTCACCTTTTCATGAGGATGTGGTCCATCTTCTTCAACATTATGCATCTCTACCACATGCAAACTTCTCTCTTCCATCAATCTTGCCAAGCCTAATTTTCGAACCAATTTTTTTGTTTGAATCTCCATGTCATATTCTTGTAGTTTATTCACCCATATATATCTTTTTCTTGACATCTCCATTTCTAATAGAATGTCCTTTACCATTGTGTGAGGCACATAGGCTATGATTTTGGAGCTCATAATATAGGGTCTAAAAAATTTAGTAGATTTTACCAAGGAAAAAGCTTGTTTCTCCATGATGGAATATTTTAGATCATCTCCCTGTAAGGCCTTACTAAAGAAGGAAATGGGATTTTCATGCCCCTCTTCATATTTCTGCAACAATAAAGAAGTAATTGTGTTTTCGGAGGCAAAAGAAAACATTTGGAAAAAATTCTTGTAATTAGGGCTAGTTAATATAGGGGCAGTCTTTAGTGCCTCCTTTATTCCTTCAAAATCTTGAACAACCTTTTCTTGTCACTTACTTACATGGTCCTTCTTCAAAGATACTAGTGATATGGATAGTGATCTTAGAAAAATTTGAAATGAACCTTATAACAAAGTTTATTTGCCCAAAGAAATAATGAATGCATTTCTTTGATATAGGAATGGGAACCTTACCAATTGCTTCTACCCTTTCAGGATCTATTATGACTCCTTCCTGTGACACTATGTGCCCCAACAACTTTTCCTTTTTCACCCTAAATTAACATTTCTTAGGATTTAATGAAATCCCATATTCTCTACATCTGAGAAACATTTTTTCAAGGTTCCCCAAGTGATCACCCCTTTTCTTAGAGAAAAAAGTTATATCATTTTGATATACTACAATAAAGTCATTGATAAGGCCAGAGAAAGCTACATACATAGCTCTTTGAAAAGTTGCTCCTACATTCATTAGTCCAAAAGGCATCCTAGCATATACATATGTTCCCCACGGAGTAGTAAAAGTAGTTTTAAACTGCTCATACTATTTCACCACCACTTGGTTATATCCAGAGAAACCATCTAATGTAGATAGTAGCTCTGATTCTATTACTGTCAACATGTTGTCCATATTTGGAAATTGGTAATTATCTTTAATTGATGATTTGTTCATATTTCTAAAATCCAAACAAAGCCTTATGTTCCCATTCTTCTTTCTGACTAACACTAAGTTGGCCACCCATGAAGAATATCTGGTAGGTTGTATTATACCACCATCCCTTAGCTTCGTTAATTCTTCATGTATCTTAGTTGCTAGGATGGGATTGATTGGAATATAATTTTTCCTGAAAGGTTTAGTATTAGGTTCTAGAGGTATTTCATGTTGGAATAAATCCTCTCGATAGGCCTTTAATTTAGAGTAAGACCATGCCAAATAATCCTGATAATGTTTTAACAATCTGGTATAAGCCTGTTTTTCCTCTTTGCTCAAACTACATCCTAACCATTTTTTTGGGATTTTGATGAGTTCCTAAGTTATATTATTCCACTCCCTTAAATGTAAAGATAGGTTTGTTTATGACCCTGTTAGCATTGTCAAAATTTGACTCAAGACTAACTAGTCCTCTTGCGATAGTATTTGTTTTCAATTGTATTATATGCTTCCTAAAGAGGGTTTCCTTGCCATCACATAATGCAACTACTGACTCAAGATCAATGAGTTGTTTAGTGAAATCACCTTTGTAGCTTATAAACCTTTGTATCTGAACATCATCTTTTTAGACCTACCAATGCTGGATGTTATCAAGAACTGTAGTCTCTATTATCGCCACCTATTTTAGCAACCAATACCAAACGCGCTGGCATATCATCTAGTCTTAGCCTAGAAGCTCACCTGAGGCACGCATAGGCGCCAAGTCCCTCCTTTATGTGAGCTTCATGAGGATGTAATATAACTAGAAACAAGTGTATTCATTCATGGAATTCAAGATGTAAGAACTAACTCGTAGCCTAATGCATTCCAAGCATAGATTAACATGATCAACTAAAGGAAAGTAGAATCAACCCATGAATATCATCAAGAAAACCCATAACACACACATGAACATAAAGGAAAAATACACAGATCAAGATCCATCACATGAGTGTTCTAGAATCACTTCATTATATTCATAAGTCAAAATATGGCAGCCAAGATTACATCAAGAGAGTTCTATTTTCGGAAATGTTCATACTAGCAGAGTTTTCTTTACATCACAGAGCTTGCCATTACATAATTTTCCACACATTCCCTTATTCCATACCTATCCTTACTAAACTATCCCTTCCTCTCTGAAAACCATCATACCCATAGAATAATCATTCTCATCATCACCTATGAAGGCTTGATGGAATCTTTTCATCATTCTCTACCACTACCTAGGAATATGCCAGGTGTCACCATGCATTTCCCTCAATCAAGTGCCTTCTAGAATGCATGTTCCAGCTAATACTTAACAACCTCAACTCCTTATCCTTTCATCATAACCATATTAATGCCTTGGAATATCCTTTTCTTGATCCGCAAGTCTCTATAGCTTATCCACATATGTATCTGGCCACTTTTTGTTCGCTCCCTATGCACGTCTTTTCCTATTGTCGAAAACTTACTAAGTCTCAATTCCATTCTACCTTGACACGGTCCTTCGTACTCTCTCGAGAAATACTTTTTCCCGTGCCTTCATTCCCTTTTTTATGCGCACTACAAGGCTTCATGCCTTAAGTACTTAGTTACTTTTAGGGGTCCAACATCACCCCACGCTAAACTGGTTGCCATCCCGACAAACCTCTCGCGCTTCTTGAATAACAATTTTTTTTCTGTCAACCAAAATAGTATTGAAAAGAATAAAGAATAGAGGTTGGGAGAGAATTTGAGGAATGGGGGATGCTATGCGACCAATTGGAGGAGTTTGGGGAACTCCGTATCTATCTCATCCTTCAATTTTTCCCAGGCCTCTAACTCTGATAAGGCCTTACCTGACACTTCACCTATGACACTTGGTACCTGGTCTGGGGTGATTTCTTCCACCTTCCCTCTCAACGTGTTAATAGCCACCCCTAGCTCCACACAAAAAAACCTCGAAACTCATCCATCCATTCAGGATGGAGTCTCGGAATTCTCCGATTCTGAAATCCAACTTTTCGTGCTTTGTCTTGATTTTCTCCTTCTGGGCCATGGTGTTAATGACCAATTGTGCGTGTTCTTGCTTGTTGGTGAGGATGGTATATTGTAACACTTTAAGGGATGCCTCTTCCTCTATCACCCACATGTCGATGATTGGCTCACATTTTCTATAGCTATTGAAGCCCCTATCCACCAATATATTTGCCTCCTTGAGTTGGGAGAGAAAATCTTCCAACTCGTGATCCGAGCTTCAATTGCAACCTTGTTTTCTTATTTCTCCTTTGTGAGCTCTACAACTATGGGGCCTGCACCATCCTTGATGTTAACGAGTAACATCCCCACGAGGTCCTCAAGATACTCTAACTAATCCCCATAGTTGGTTGTGGCCTAGCTCACCAATGCCGGACATTGTCCTGCAATATTTTTCAAGAGGGTGCTAGCTCAATCATACACCTCCTTTGTTTGCGCCTACTCTCCCTTAACTCTTGGTGCAACCTATCTATTTCCTTCTCCTTGCTATTACTTTCTCGGGATCAAGGTTAGAATAGTGGCCCTCAGTATTCAGATCGCGCTGCATTACATCCGACAACATCTTTTGCGCAGAGCATTACATGCTTGCTCGTCTGCATTAGGTGGTTAGGATCCACCACTTTGTATATATCTCCTCCTTCTTCTTCAAGTGAATGATCTCAATCACATGATTATTGACCTCAAACTCAGGTTCCTCAAAGGTGGGCATTGCATGCTCTAACTCAACATCTTCCTAGTCCTGGCACACCCTCATATTGATCCATCAAATCCCAACCATGCAACTTTTTTGGTGGGAGGGTGGCCTAGAATCTTGCGCACAAGACCTTCATGGGGTCATCCATGAAGTCCATGTGTGGGGACATGGGTGTCCACTTCTTCCTTGTAGCTTTGCACTTGGTTCTTTGCTTCTTCACCCCAGGGGTGAATCCCTTATCCTCCTTTATAGTAAAGGAGTCCCCTTTATCTCCCTTTGGGCTGGTGTTCTATGGTGTAGTGGCCTCATGCGCTAGACTCTTCTTAGCCCCTATAGAGTGTTCTTCTCCTTCTCCCCACACCTCACCTACATCCATGGTCTCTGTCTCAACCTCTTGACCCTCCAATTCTACTTCTAATTCTTCTTTGAAAGTGGTGGGGTCTTTTTCCTCTCCTTCCTCTGAGTCTGTAGTGGGGCTTGATGTGTTGGGTGTCTTTTGTCTCTTTTATTCAGATATTCCTTTTCTTCCTCCTCCTCCTGCCCTGAAAATGAAGCCTCGGTGCCATCCTATACTGAAGTGCTGACACCCTTGCTACCAGTTTTTTGCATGTAGTACTTCCTCTTTCTAGAAGTATCCAACCCTCCATCTTGTTCTACTTCCTCCTCGCACTACTTTCATGGGTGGGATTGGCATCTCCCATGGCTTTGGAAAGGGAGAGTCTGTAACCTCCACCTCAATCCCTCCTTGATTTTTGGGGTGCAACTACACGAACACCCGATGGACATACCCCTTGATGGTAACACTGACTTGTGGGTGTAAGTCTAGGAAATCTAGTTCCAAAATTTGACATAGGCAGGTTGAGTGCCATACTTATATGTAGCGCAAAATGTGTGGACATCAACATCCACCTTGTCTACATCAAAAATCAACTTTTACATGTCCTTGATCCGGTTGATGACACACTTCATATATTTGGTTGTGAATGTGAAGGGGAGTTTGCACCATGGCCCCATCTCTCCTTTGGCCATCATAAACTTTGCTAGACATAAATGTTGGGTAATGGAAAATTTTACCTTGTCTCTAATAACTTGTGGTAACTCGTGGGGATGCAACAATTATTCTCAAAATTCCTTCACAAATGCTAAAATCATTTATTCATCCGAGCCTTGTAAGCGCTTGAGATGGTCCCATCGCAAGTGAACTTTGCAAATTGGACTGTAGGGGATGCGTGCATGGGAAGGTGGACCCACATGTTCTCATCTGGTCTATCTGGGACACCAATCTCCCAGAACATGATCAATAGTAGGATGGAGCCCCAATTGATCTTTGATACTTCCTCGCCTGCACCGTGCCTCTTTGATGATGCTATTCACAAGGAATTAGGCAAAGTTATAATGTGCCCTCTTGGATACCTTATAGGCCATATACAGAACCTCTCGGTTAATGTTCGTCCACCTTTTAATGCACCCAATTTGTAGCTAATGAGCTGGGAGGTGACTCTCAACATTGGGTCTGGGAGATCTACAATTACCTGTGCCCTTCCCCTTCTCGTAGTTCAACTTTTTCACCAGCTCCTCAATCTTGGTAGTGGCACATAAATCAAGTGTTATATCCTCTCTAGTATTCTGCAAGCCCGTAACCATCCGAATCAATTGGCCTATGATCCTCATTATTCTTCCCATGAAGTAGAAGAAATATTTGTGTACCCACGACATTAACCACCTAAAAAGTGGGGCAAGTTTGGAAAAGAAGGAAACTCCCATAGTTGTAAAATTCTAGTATTTTACAACACTTACTGCATTAAGTCGTCAACCTTAGGGTTTTCGAGCTTGTCCACGATCGAAGTGTCTGACACTAATTCTTCTCGCATCATATTTTCATTATCGGATGTTTTATGGTTGTATTTGTTGATCTTACATTTATATAGCTTCGAGCTCCACTTTTCAGCCTTAATAACTCCAGGAGGGTATTGCATCTCTGAGTAGATCTCCATGGGATCCTCCTTTTCCACCACTGGTTTCTTTGTTCGAGCCTTCTTTGGTGCCATCTCCCTCTCCTTTTGCTTGCGCCCTAGGTGTTATGTTCCTCTCTTTCGACTGCCCTAACTTGACAACTTCCCCGCTTCTCTTTCACACCACCTCCTTCCTACTCTATTGTCTTCTTCCCTCCGTGCTATGTCACATATTTTACTACAGCTTTGCACAAGTCCACTGGTTCATGATAGTACTTCGCGTCTCTTTTCTTCAAAAACCTTCATCGCACTTCGAGCTCAGGAGCACAAAAGAAATTCTCTAAGGCAAGGTAGTCAAAATGACTATTCTTATCTCTTATTTATACTTTATCGATGCCTTAGAGTTCCTCCAACCACGTGTCCTAATGTTACTTTTTAATAAAACACTTTATTTTACTTAATTCAACTTCCATGACTTCCCCTCACACTTTGTAACTATAACCTTTAGGTGCTCTAATACTACTTAAACTACCACAGACCTCCTCCGCGCACATCTCCGTGCCAAGTACATATCCTCTAGCACTGTCTACTAAGTAGTTCCCTATAATGCTTCCTATCTTATGTCATATCACATGATCCTTCCCTTCTTTTGGTCTTTAGATTCTTTCAACCCACCTTCATAACTACACAAATTTATGCATTTTAGCCATTACGTTGCTTGTTCTTCTGTCTTCACGTTAATTTTCCCAACAGTCCACTGTTGAAGTTGTTGGCCTCCATGTTCAATATATCTACTACCTCACCCCACATAAAAATGTATGTGTGGTCCCCTGCACATAGAACCTCTTACAATGCAATTAGCTACCAGCACACCAACGCGCAACACAAAGCTGAAAATGATGACAAAGGAAACAACTAAAAGGACTAAAAGAAATCTAAACTAATTGGCAAAACTACCTTATTTTTGACTATACAAAATCCTTATTTATAGTAGGGCTTCAACCTACTCCCATTGAAGTAACCTGGTAACCTCATCCCATCCAGTGCTTGTAACTAGAACGTGCTTGAATCGAGGATGTACGAGATGATGTATGGTCCTAACCAATGGAATTTCAGTTTCCTAGGATGGCGCATAAATTTAGAGTTATAAAGCAAGACCATCTTCCAAACCTTGAATTGGTTGTTTTTGATATGATGGTCATGCCTTCTTTTTATCGCACCTTCTAAGTATTTTGACTCCACGTAGCAAGTGATTTCCTTTCATCCAACGATATTAACTTCTCCATGCACTGCTGTAGTGCTTTCTCATTAGCTAATCCTCCTCGCGCACGCAATATGCAAGGACGATATTATAAACTCTATTGGTAAAATAGCTTCCATGCCAAACACTAATTGAAATGGTGTGGTGTTGTTCAATCTCATGTAGGTTGTCCTATACACCCATAGTACGGCTGAGACTTTGTCATCCCAATCCTATCTTCCCACATCACAAATTTTGGTCAGCGTGTGACTCAATATCTTATTAAATGCCTTAGCAGTTCCATTATCCTGGGGTAATATGGGGTAGTTTTGTGATGGGCCACCATGAACTCTACCAAAAAAATCCTGACCATCTCATTCAAAAAGTGTGTGCCTCTATCACTAGTCAAGCTTAAAGGACACCCATACCTGTTGAGTATGTTTTCCCACAGGAACATTGCTACGTGGTTACTATGCAACCCTTTATAGTAATCGCTTCTACCCATCTTGTTAAGTAATATGTGCATGTAATGATATAGTGCAAACCATTACTTTCCACGACAGTGAAATTGGTCCTACAAAATCAATCACCCACTTCTCAAATGGTTTTACGCTAGTTATCGGTCTCAAGGGCAACTCATCTCTTCTTCCTGGTTTGCCAAGGCACTGAAAATGGTCACAAGCCTTGAAAAACTCAATACAATCCTGGTAGATGCTTTCCCAGTAAATCCTTGCTGGTAGAATCTTCCGCACGGTGGCATTCACATTAAGAAATTACATTTCTTTAGGTTTATGAGCAAATTTTCATCTCTCAATATCATCAACCCTTTATTGAAATCTTATCGATGGTCCTCCTCAATTACAAGATAACAATATTATCCAAATGGACAATTCCAAGCTTACCCAAATATAATTTAAGTATGGTATTCATTAATTACATGAATGTAATTAGTTAATTTATCAATTTAAATGTCATAACTAACCATTATTAAATTATCTCTTATGTATGAACTTCCTTTCAAAATTCAATAATCCAAGAAAGTAATGTGCTTCAAAACTTAGGTGACAACTAATTAACCATCATGTACACCTTTTCTAGATCCATTTTCAAATATTTATTTGGATATTAAAAATCCCAAGTATATAAAATCTTCCTTAAAAAAATTACATTTCTTCAGTTTACGAGCAACTTTTCATCTCTCAATATCATCAACGCTTTACTGAAATCTTATAGATGGTCCTCCCTTGACTTCCTAGATAAAAATATTGTCTAAATGGACAATTGCAAAGCTGACCCCAATATGATTTAAGTATTTTATTCATTAAATGCATGCATTTACTTAGTAGTTAATTTATCAATTCAAATGCTATAACTAACCATTCTTAAAGTATCTCTTATGTATTTAACATTATTTACCATTCATCACCTTCCCTTATGTGAATATGGTTATATACAATATTCAAATCAATCTTCCAAAAATACTTCATTTTGCTAAAATAATCCATCCATGGAAACAAAAACATATTCTTGATCACAATATTGTTTATTGCTCAACTATTTATGTACATTATCCATTCAATACTTTTGTTTGCACTAATACTACTAATATTGCATATCAAATCACCCTTTCATAAATCAATATTTTTTCAAGAACTCTTAAACATATTTTTGCACCTCTACATTCTTTTATGGTTTCAATTTGTGTGTCACTTTATTTTGTATACTTAATCCTATGATTAAATCCCATTTATGACCCATGCTTTGCCCATTTCGTATCTTATTCATCACTCACCTATTTGTGTACATAATCCATTTATTATTTTTATTTTTCACTAATAATTAAAGTATTATTGGGTTGATGAAAATTGATTAAGTATTTTAAAAGTGCACGTGGAGAGTTGGCATGTGCAAGTGGGACACGTAAGCATGCACAAGGGTAGGTTAAAAAGGTGCATTCTAAAAGAGAAAATCCCAAGATTTAGCCAATTTTGCATGTCGCAGCTAAAAATAGGAAAATCAATTGGAGTGTGGCCCAAGGAAAGATTAAAGCAAGAAGACTTTGTGGCTAAGCAAGGGATATTTTGGGATCAAAGTGGAGATAAAAGATCATGCATATACTGTGCTAATAATAGGATGAAAGTAGAGTTTATTTATAGATTTATTTATTATAAGCCTATTGTAAAAAAGCATGCGTGCTTTATGGCTACTTTTTTATGTACACATGGCTATTATTAGCACGTAGTCTAAATTAAGATGTATGGGTGGTGAAGGGAAAGTCCCCACCCCTATAAATATGCATTGATTTGCATAGTTTTGGACCCCATATATAAGGACGAGTATGTGTGATGTAATTGAGTTATGTTGCACTGATATACTAGCATGCATGACTCTCTGGTGATTATTATTATGTATTCAACTCTTGTTATGTAATTCCATTGAGTATTAATGAATAAGTCCGGATGGATTATGGTAATTAATGTATATGAGTATGGAGACCACATAGTGCAATTGATCTTAGTAATGATTTGATCTATTATGTTTCCTTATGATTTTTGTAATGATCTGTGCCTAAATGTATGTTGGATAAAGGTTAATATGAACATGCATGTTAACATCTTGAAAATACCGTATGAAGGAGGGACTCGGTAGGCTTCACACACTTTGGGTTAGCGTTCGTATCCATCTAGATGAAGTGTCAAAGATGCCTATGAAATTGAGTATAGAAAATAAGACTACATCTTGGTTCTTTTGTTAGGACCTCTCTTCAAGCTATTTTTCAAGATGTTTCTTGTAGATGACATATTGATTGACTTAGAAGAGTATTAAAGGGTGGATATATGACGGAAAATATCAATTTGTGTAGAGATATAACTCGGACCTGATTTCATTATGCACATATGGGTGGAAGAAAATATGTATGATGCAATTTTTGAGACATTTTTCATTTCTTTCTAGTAGAGTTATACGAATGGTCACGAGTATGAAATAAGGAAGTGATGGAGTTATAGGATGAGACCTTGGATGCAAAAATATTACCAAAATCTTATTGATGTTGATTTGTAGTGGACTAGAGTATTATGTAGTTACATTTTAGAGTATGTTATTTCTACATATCCGTGTCCTAAATAAGATGAGTTATGGTTATTACACGAAACCAAAGGATCTTATTTTTGAACTATACCTTTTTCAATCAAGATATCAATGATAGATTTGGATTTAGAGTGTCTCCTTATGGCTAGCTAAATTCCTAGTGTGCACAGGAGTAGGAGTAGGTGTGGTGAAGATGAAAACATGACAAGCAAGAGAGAGAAAGGAAAGACAACTTAGATATAATGAAGCGCAATAAATGGAGATAAAAAGAGAAGTTGCGTGTCGATGGCATTAAGGGAAGAGATGGCTCATGAAGGATTTGAAGCTCTCATGGAAGACCAAGAGCCACAACATCTAGTTCTTTCGACATTGGGTAAGTACAATAGAGAATTCGCTTGACTTTCGAGATGAGAGCATGTCAAAAGAAGAAAAATTATGGACCACGGGTGCACAACTGATCCCACCTAGAGACCTAGCCATTTCACATGGTGTTATAGTTTGAGAAGTAGTCATTGAGAAGCATACTAGTGCAGTAAGGAAGCAGAGACAAGTAGGTATCATTTTGTGTTAAATTCATGAGATAGAGTTAATAGTGCACCCATGGCAATAAAGTCATCATCATTGTTTGGAGGTTTGATTGGAGGAATATTTTATAGCACGTTATCGTGATAAAATGTGGGTACAGAGAACATTGGGAATACGTCTGGAAGTACTAAAACTTCACAAACTGTTGGAGTTCAGTTTAACACCATAATTAGGACACAAGGAAGTACATCCACCGTCCGGTGCCTGCCGAACGAGGATCAAGTGCATTAGGAGGATCAGGATCAATCGGATCAAGTGCTTCTATAGGTGGAGGAAATACTGGTGGTGGTTCTGTTCTAGATATGGAGGACAATGTCCACATCTCCAACAACCCCCACATCAACCTCAACAAGTGTATTATGAGATGTCCCACCACTTTCCACAATACAAAGGAATTGAAGATGCTATAGAGCATGTGCACAAGTGTGAGCTACTATGGCGTGTTAAAGGAATCATAACTTTAAATAGAAAGGTGATTTATTTTGCCACTAATCTTCAAAGACATGCACATAGCTGGTATAGAAAGTATGATCCACATCAGACCGTAGTGGACTATGATGCCTTATGTTATGTGATTCTATTTGAGTTCCATATTTCGTAGTTTAAGCGTAAGAGTATCAGCGCATTCAAGGAAATTAAGCATGGATTATCTGAGAGCGTAAGGGAATATGATATATGTTTCAAAACTTGACTATCAAAGTTATCTTATGACATCCATTCGAGTCGCATGCACAAAGTGGGTTTCTGTGGGTTCCTCACCCCTTTCAGATGAGCACTATCTCATAAAACTTTTGTAGATCCACGAGAATATTTGGAAGAATCCATGTGCTTTGAGGCCATTGGGAGTGTTGATAATGGATTAAGCATGCTTCGAGGCACAAATTGTAGCCATGACAAAGCAAATGGAAAAGCTTTCGCTAATTCAACTCCCGAGACATGTCACACCCCGTAAAAATTCGTTTATGATTGCAAAAAGGGATAGGTCATAAACTAATAATTTCATTTCTTGTCCGTATTTTTGAAATTAATGATCAACGTATCTACCGCATTTATAGTTTGGAATGTATATATATAATGTGTTCAAGATCGTATTATGATGATTATTGAGAAATCTTAGTGTAAATAAATTCTATCGATTTAGCATAGATATAAATTGGGTAGGTCTTATATAGGCCTCATGACATAGTATTGAACGATTATGATTCAAACTTATGATCATAACTCTTATCAAATTTTGTACAATTGGGTTTTGTGGTGTCACACATTAATCATATTTCTTTTACAAGGTATTAATCATACTATGATTCACCATACTTGGTTTGATCATTAACAACAAGTACAAGAAGAGTTAAAGTATATAAGGTTTTAATAACATAATTTTATGGCAATAAGACCACGTATATATAAAAATTCCATCCTAGGCCAATAGGGTATGAAATAGGTGGAGGGAAAATGTTTGGTATCAAAAGAACAAAGATATGTTCATGAAGCTTAAGGGACATATACCATAAGGGAAATAACAAGGATAAAATTCTAACTACACCATGTCCATGGGTTTCCGATTCTTGAATCAAGTTATGTTAACATGGGTTTGATGTTATAAAGTATAAGATAGGATTGGATACTTGCTAATATCTAAAACAAGTCTAAGTAAATTGGTGATAAAACTTATTGGTTCAAAACAATAGAAGTGGGGTGAATTGACACCAACCTACAAAATTAGTACTCTTCAAATATTAATGAAGGAAATAAATTAACTCCACCAACCTCTATGAAGTAGAGATAAGTTAGATAAAGTATTCCTATTTTTTTACTAACTAAAAGCTAGTGTGATTGCATGATGAGTTAAAAAGGGGCTTTGCTAAATTTAAACAATAATAAATAGACAAGTTTAGGTGGGGAAAATTGGCATCATTGTACATGCATTAATTGCATTGAATTTTTACCACCATGGATCTTGGGACATGTGAATGGTAGTTTGAAAACTTAGAGTGGTTTCTAGTTGTCATTATTTCATTTGCTCGTAGTTTTGTGAGCTTTGCGATAATGGTTTTGCAAAGGAAATTGTTGCATGCAAACTTTCCGTAATAGGAGTTGTGCATGCAAGTTTCTATTATTAGTTAGATTTTGATTAAGTGATTAAGTATATATATATATATATATATATATATCTTGGGATAATTCTGAAGGTTACGGTCGCCATTTTGGGTAAGGTCTTTTTGTTTGGAGATTTTTGGAAGATTTGTGCAAGAAATAAACAACGCTCTTATCTCGTGCATGATAATCTCTCTCTAATGAAATGTTTACTTGATTTACTATTTTCATGAATCAAATTTATACACATGTATTTCATAAAACTTGGGGTTTAATAGACCATGGGTTTATTGTGTTTTCTCGCAATTGTGTGGATCTAGGAATGTAAAGTAACACCTAGAAATGATTATGGGCATGAACTATTATATTATTGTTGCATACCTAAAAGCTATAATATATATACAAAGGCTTGTTTAGGCCAATCTATGTGATTTTAGTTTGCCTTATTCGTATTGATTATAGGGTATTTCGAACCCTTGTTTGTGTATGGACTTCTAGGTATATCAAATCCCTTTTCTTTAAGGAATCTGTGTATGTATACTTGACACGGTTTTAATATTTTGAGTTGTATTAAAGTTGTGTGTACTTCATTGACGTATTCGACACAATGGTTGAAGTGTGTTACTCCTCAATGTTATCATGGTTTGATATCGCTATATATGGGTACACCTTTGAATTTCTTAAAATGTTTTAATCATGTAGAAGGATATACATCCATACCTAGATCAACTTGTAAAGTCGACAACCGTATATAAGTAATTGAATTTGATTTTATGATTATTTAAGTACCTAGTCCTTGGTCTTTGACTTGGACATGGCCTCAAACATTGTGACTTGTTGGTTTATTTGGGGGCTCTTTAACCATTGTATTTTATGATGTTATTATGAGTTGTTCTAACTATTGTTAAGACATGAGCCCTCCACGACCTTACATATTGGGGTGTTATTCTTATGAATGGTAATCGTGCTGCACTAAAGGCACTATTGAAACAAAATCTGATCGATTTCGTAGACCTATACACTACCCTTTGGTGCTTGAATTAAGTACTTTTATCACTTGTCTATTTTTTGTGAATGTCAAGGTGTCTGACTTAATTGGGATTCCTTAAACCATGGATCCATACTTTGGTATTATATTTGAACTATTATATTCCATACATAATTATGGAGGGACTGTATACTTAGGTAAATCATGGTTATAATGAACCATGTATGATCAAGGATCAATTAGATATAAGCTATGGGTTTGTTGGTAGATACTATGGGAGCTAAGCTCTCCTTTTATTTAGATATAATGTTGTGTTTTGAGGATGGCTCAATGTTAATGCAAACATTGTTATCCATTGATTTAGAAGTATGTATAATATTTGATATACAAAATCAATAAATATATATTAATGAAATTTGTATAAGTTATATCATCATATCACCATTTAGTACTAATAAATGACAAGTAAACCAAATACTATTGACTTGTATAGTTTTATAATGATCCAAAATTATACAAAACTAGAAGCTATTAAGTAGGACAAGGACTACTTGACTTATACAATTATAGGAATCTAGTATTAATCAATACTTGTATCTAATTGAATTAGATAAGAATAGTTGAATCTAGTATATATACATATTGAGTTATAAAATTTATGATTCTACACACTTACCCAATTCAAGAATTGTGATTGATTAAATGACTTTATTGGTTATGTTAGGTGAATGTGAGAACTGCATTTAAGAAATTACATCCAAATATAGTAGACAACTATGTACAAGAATCGTGAATACTTGAAATGTAGTAAATATGATGTGTGCTCATTTAGATCAATTAAGTAATTATAACTTGATGCAATATTTCATTTATGTAAATATTAAATGGTGCAAACCATTAAGGGAGAAATAGAGTTTATCGTGCCAGTTCGTATGAACCGACATTGTTAACAATTTTGCAGATGGACTTGTGAAAGGTGAAAGATGGATGAAGTTTAAAGATTTCATTATTGTAATTAGCTGAAGAAATCTGAATTGTTCATTTGATTTTCTTTAATATTAAATTAAGTACTCTTGTATTATTTGATAAATGATAGGCTAAGTTGTCCTAGTTTTTGAATCAATTCCAAAAAAGGGGAAAATTATAAGACATATTCGGTCTTAGATCAATTATGTGTTATCCGATTTGAGAAATGAATAAGAGGTTGTCTTTATATTCACTGTGACATGAATTGCTTGGATGTGAAAAGGATGTTTATTAAACTTGGTTCATGTATGACATGTATTTAAGATACAAGATTATATTATATAATACAAATGTGAATGTATTGTGTACTTGGCCTAATACAAGCTTATTGTATTAATGTTATTATGTTCTTTAAATGGTCTATAAGGTTGTTTGATTAAGAATAATAATAAAAATCAATCACGAAGATCGATGTATCAATAATTTGGGACATCTACGAGGAGGTATATATATATATATTTATATATGCATGTATAATAACTACTGATTGACATAAAGGTGTAAGAGTACACATGGACAACATAATTCAATAAAATAGAATCTATGTTGATTAATATGGTTTAATGAAAGTGATAAAATGTATCATAACTAATGAATAGTATGTAAGCTTTACATGATGATATATGGGTCAAATACAACATTGATTAATGTTTACTCACTTGATAAATAGTCAATCATTTGTACAGTTTGGGAATGATTCATTATTTGTGTAATAGTCAAGATTGGGAATGCAGATCTAAGGCAGGGAGCTAAAGTTAAATTTGTAATTGGTAGGTAAAATGGAATGTAAAGTGCAAGAGGTAACTAAAAATGTCCTCTGGGAAATTATGAGATAGGACCCTGTACTATTCATTTGTGGTGAATGTATCATGAGATCTACTCGTAACTTGTCGTGATTTAATTAATTACTTGAAACAATTAAGTTACAATGTTCCAATTTATGGCACTCGGCGGCAACCTCACTATGGCCACTACATAGTCATATCCATTGAATGACAAAGTTCATTAATTGATATCTTGGTTTTTAGCATTATAGTGAGTTTCCTCACAATACCCTCAAATTGTGACAATTGTAATATATTTAAGAAAAAACTTTGTTAAAGTTACAAAGGTGATGGAACATCACCGATACGTACTTTCAATGCCAACTTATGATGGCTATGGGAAGGGAAGTGGTCTAGTAATGATACAAATCATTATGGAGACACTTAATTTCCTTAGGCATCCTAAGATGACATAGTGGTATATCTTCATGTAGGTTAATATGGAATTATACCTTGTGTGCAACTTGTAACTATCTAGTCCAATTCTAGATAACAAATTAATGAGGTGATGGACAAGTTCCGAATAATAAGTGTGTTGTCACAAAACCGAGAATGGAAAACATGTCTCGAGACTTTTTCAAAGTAGTGTAAGATTCTAATTACATTGTCCCAAAGTCACCAAGGATCTAAGTGTAGGATGTTCGATGGGATTTAATGATGGATAACTATGTAGAAACTTAGAATGAAATATTTGAATATCTTTAATAGATGAAGAAACCATCGTATACTTTGTATACACAAAAATAAATGATACACTTGATGTAATTTGTCATAAAGAGTAAACACACTCGTAAAGAGTGTTGAGGGGGATCGAGTAGGATTTGTATACTCTCATGCAACTGCACATGGTTTATGACTATTATAGGATGGATTGACTAAGATGATGTTAGTTCTAAATCATGAGAATTTAGAACAAGGAAACTTGAGATAGGAAATTAAGATTTATGTTTGATTTAAATATATGGGTATTTAAATCAATGAAGCATGAAATTAAAAAAACAATTCTTAGAACTAAAGTGACAAATGATTTTATTACATTTTGGCATCGAATCGAAGGTTTTAGCTCTTGGACTTATTAGGTCCTTATGCTTACTAAATTCTTATTTTATTAACAAGATAAATAGAATGGGACGAGGATGTATCATGGACAACAAATTAGAAAAATTATGCTTTAGGTTTGGTGGTAAATAAGTTAGATAACATACTCTAATAGTCCTTTGTGACACACTAAACTAGAAAGATGCATGGAGCAACTGGTAAAGTGTGAACATGATTAGCCAAGGAAAACAATTTGAGCTGAATGATAACAATCAACAGAGGGTTACTCAATTATTGAACTATGTCTTAATGATAGATTTGGAATTTAAATCCAATATAAAATAAAAACCCACAAAGGGTAGATGAAGTAGATAGGAGAGGACTATCTGCATTGTGTAGTAACTTGAAAGGCCAATTAGGCTAGAATGAAATCTGTAGTACAATTCTAACTTTTAAAGAGTAGAAGAATACAAGAGCATTAGCTCTTCTTTACCATTGAATTTTAGGAAAAAGATAATGGAAGGGAAAAAGGTAGAAAATGTGATCTTTGGAGTGAAACACGGTAGTAAAACACATTGTAGTTTTTGGAAGAAGGGAACAAGTCTTTCCTAACATGATATCAGGAAAGATAATTAGGACTATTTGTTGGTGTTTTAAATATGAGATTAATGCAGTTGAGTTCCTTGTATACAATGACTAACTAAAAACTGAATTAGAATTCAAATTCTTCAATAGTAAATAATAAGAAATTTGCATTAGCCACAACCTTATATCAGTTATCATGACATTTTCATTGTTTAAACTCATTACGGAAAAATGATGACATACTTAAGTTCAGATATGAACCTAAGATGTAGTAATTGAAATTTGGTTGTTTTGCTGAAAAACCAATGTCTTAATAATGCACGAGCATCAACTATGGAATGTACATAGGATGGAAACATCCAATTTTCGATTGAATGTGTAAGTTGGCTTTGCTCATGTACTTTAGGTGAGCTCTTTGAGTGAACCACCCAAAAAGGATGAATGGGATCAATAAGGGTGTAAATAGGTTAACTTTCTTTGAATTTATAAAATGTAATAAGCACCTAATGAGTGGGAAAATTTCTCGCTAAGAATGGAAGAAATAATTGTAATTAGGTAAATTTTTGACCTTCTTGGCTATTTCGATTCAATTTAATGGTTGATATAACACTGGAAGAGATATACAATTAGAATGCATCTTACCTAGTGGAAAATCTATAAGAGGATTCAATTAACGTATTTGAAGGAATTAAGAACCGATTGAATCAATATCTACCCATCACATGTGATCGGAGATTACATTAGAGCATAGTTGTGTGTTACTCTATTCTTGGGAGAATTTTTCGAATATTAGTATGAAAATGATGATTCCTATTATATTATCTAAGGATTACATGGTAAGACTGTTATTAAGGTTTTGCATACACCTTATTAGCTTGCAATAATAATCTAAGACTATGTTTTGGTTATTAGGGCGATTCTTGATGGACATGAAGACACATTTGTAAATATAGAAAAAAAGGAAAATCACGAAACAAAAGCAACTTAAGGGGACTAGTGGTAAACTAAAAACAATGTTTTCCTTGTTTATAATCGTGGGATATGGCTTGTTTTGACTATCGATATGATATATGTAATAATATTACACTTTAAGATTGCTTATAATGACAAAGAATATGTCATGTTGTTGATGTGTGATGGTTTTAGCTAGTTCACATGCTATGACAACCAAGAAATGTGAATTTTTGATCTAGGAAATTGCAAGTTTAAATGGAAAATGACTTATGTTCTCCTAAATTAAAGGGTATAATTTTGCGCTTAAGTGATTTTATTATGATTAATGAGTGAAAATCATCGAGACGATGATTCATTGAGGGGGGAAATATGTCACACCCCACAAAAATTGGTTTGTGATTGTAAAAAGGGATAGGTCATAAAATGATAATTTTAGTGCTTGTCCGTACTTGTGAAGTTAATGATCAAGGTACTATTGAATTGTAGTTATGTATATATTATTGGTTTAACATCAGATTATGATGATTACTGATAGATCTTACTGTAAATATGTAATATCGGTAGGAGCATAGATATTAATTGGATAGGTCTAATATAGGCCTCATGACATAATATTGAACAATTATGATTCGTAATTATGATCATAACTCTTATCAAACTTTGTACAGCTTGGGTTTTGTAGTGTCACACATGAATCATATTTCTTTTGCAAGGTGTTGGTCACACTATTATTCACCATACCGGTTAACAAATAACAACAAGTGCAAGAAGAGATAATGTATAGAAGGTTGTAATAACATGATTCTAGGGCAATAAGACCAGGTATATACAAAAAAGCCACCCTAGGCCAATAAGGTATGAAAAAAGGTGGAGGGAAAATGTTTGGTATTAAAAGAAAAAATATATGTTCATGAAAATTAAGGGGCTTATAACATAAGGGACCTAGAAATGGATAAAATTCTAACTACACCATGTACAAGGGTTGCTTAATTCTTGAATCGAGTTATGTTAATGTGGGCTTGATCTTATAAAGTATAACTAGAGAGGATTGAATACTTATTAATATCGAAAGCAAGTTTAAGTAAATTGGTGATAGATCTTATTGGTTCAAACAATAGAAGTGGGTTGAATTGACACCCACCTACAAAATTGGTACTTTGTAAATATTAATGAAGGAAATAAATTGATTCCACCGACCTTTATGAAGTAGAGATAAATGAGATAAAGTATGCCTATTTTTGGATTAACTAAAAGCTAGTGTGATTGTATGGCGAGTTAAAAAGGGGATTTGCTAAATTTAAACAATAATAAATAGACAAGTTTAGGACGGAAAATTAGCACTATTGTACATGCATTAATTGCATTGAATGTTTACCGCCATGGATCTTGGGACATGTGAAAGGTAGTTCGAAAACTTTGAGTGGTTTCTAGTTTTCATTGTTTCATTTTCTTGTAGTTTTTTGAGCTTTGTGAGAAGGGTTTTGCAAAGGAAATTGTTGCATGCAAACTCGCCATCATAGGAGTTGTGCATGCAAGTTTCCATAATTAGTTATATTTTGATTAAGTGTTATATATATATATATATATATATATATATATGTATGTATGTATACACACACACACTCTGGAGAATTCTCGGAGGTTACAATTGCCATTTTGGGCAAGCACTTTTCCGTGGAGGTTCTTTGGAAGATTTGTGCAAGAAATAAACAATGTTCTTAACTTAGGCATGATAATATATCTCTCTCATGAAATGTCTACTTCATTTACTTTTTCATGAATCGATTTATGCACATGTATTTTATGAAACTTGGGGTTTAATAGACAATGTGTTTATTGTGTTTCCTACAATTGTGTGGATCTGGGAATGTAAAGTAGCACCTTAAAATGATTATGAGTATGAACTATTATATTCTTGTTGCATACATAGAAAATATATTATATATACGAAGGCTTTTTTAGGCCAAGCTATGCGATCTAGGTTTTCCTTATTTGTATTAATTATAGGGTATTTCGAACCCTTTTTTGTGTATGGACTTTTGAGTATATCGAATCCATTTTCTTTAAGGGATATGTGTATGTATAGTCGATAGGGTTTTAATATTCTAAGTTGTATTAAAGCTCTGTGTACTTCATTGAGGTATTCAATAAAGTGTTTGAAGCATGTTACTCCTCGTTGTTATCATGGTTTGATTTTAGTTATATATGGGTACACCTTCGAATTTAGTAAAGTTGATGGCTATATGTAAGTAACTAAATTTGATTTCCGATGATTTAAGTACCCGGTCAAGTGGTCTTCGACCTAGGAACGACCTCAAACATTGTGACCTGTTGGTTTATTTGGGGGATCTTTAACAACTATGTTTTATGGTGCTAATATGAGTCATTTTACCTATTGTTAAGACATGAGCCCATCATGGCCTTACTACTCGGGGTGTTATTCTTGTTAATGGTAATTGTTCCAAACTAAGGGCATTATTGAAATGAAATTTGATTGATTTCGTAGACTTATACACTACCCTTTGGTGCTTGAATTAAGTACTATTATAATTTTTGGTTTTTGTGAATGTTAAGGTGTCTGGACTTAATTGGGATTCCTTAAACCATGGATCCATACTTTGGTATTATATTTGAACTATTATATTCCATACGTAAATTATGGAGGGACTGTATGCTTAGGTAAATCATGGTTACAATAAACCATGTATGATCAAGGATCAATTAGATAGAAGCTATGGGTTTGTTGGTAGATACTATGGGGAGTTAAGCTATCCTTTTATCTCGATATAATGTTGTGTTTTGAGGAAGGATCGTTGTTAATGCAAACAATGTTATCCATTGATGTAGAAGTTTGTATAATATTTGATGTACAAAATTAATAAATATATATTAATGAAATTTGTATAATTTATATAATCATATCACCATTCTATACCAATAAATGACAAGTAGAACAAAGACTCGCTTGACTTATTCAATTATAGGAATCTAGTATTAATCAATACTTGTATCTAATTGAATTAGATAAGAATAGTTTAATCTAGTATATGATATAAGTGTGTATGTAATATATATACATATTGAGTTATAAAATTTATAATTCTACACACTTACCCAATTCGGTAATTGTGATTGATTAAATTATTTTATTGGTTATGTTTTTTTATTAGATTAGGTAAAAACAGGATGGGCTCTTAGAGGCCTTACATTAGAGAATACATCGTGAAAGCTTCCAAAATGAAGAAAAATACAAGATAGGACCAAATAGAGTTAAATAGACTTAACTTAGGAAAGAGAAGGTCTAGAAACAGAGTCATATAAAAGTAAAAATAACACATTCTCGCTATCGAATAGAGAAGTTAGCCAAAAGATAAAAAAGTTCAAGCACAAGAGAAAGGAAAACTACTTTAATTTATTCCATTTGGGGGAGTTTCCCGGGGTACTAGCAAGGTCCAATTGAATGAGCTTGTTATTCGGTTCCTTTAGGTTCTGTCACCATCCTCATCCTCCTCTCGAGTCAGCTGCTTCCGTGTTGGAATTTCCTTTTCTTCAAGTGCTCTTCCACAGCTCCAAATGAACCCACATAGCTTTAGACAAATTTTCCAGCTCCGTGACTTTGCCACTTATGTTCCTCTAAGCCAAGAAGATTTTATTAATAGCTCCAATACTGTCTATCATCCCTTCCTTCATACCCGAGTTATCTTCTTCCATAATTTACAGATTTTATCGGTTATTTAATGTGAATGTGAGATCTCGCATTTAAGAAATTGCATCCAAATATAGTAGACAACTATGTACAAGAATTATGAATACTTGAAATGTAATAAATATGATGTGTGTTCATTTAGATCAATTAAGTGATTATAACTTGATGTAGTATTTCATTTTTGTAAATATTAAATGATGTAAACCATTTAAGGGAGAAATAAAGTTTATCATGGCAATTCAGTATAAACTGAAATTGCTAACAATTTTGAAGATAGACGTGTGAAAGGTGAAATATGGATGAAGTTTAAAGATTTCATTATTCTAAGATTTCAAGTGTGTTTTATGTGCAAGTAATTTTACCTAGCTTGTTTCTTAAAGATAATGAGACCTAAGAAAGAATAATGCTCTGGAGGCTTCAAAAGGGTTATTTTTAGTCTTTTTCACATCGTGAACATCCTTCGAGGCATACAAGGAAAATTAAAATAATTAAAAAATTATTATGGGATAGAAATGAAGTTTTCTAGGAAATTTTAGGAAGAATATATGGATAAAATTGAGTTCAGAAACAAGTTAATAAAAAATGATATGTTTAGAAATGTAAGTTTCTAAAGAACTAGTCACCTTGTTTGAAGGGTTATAGGAGCCTCATGAAGTGTTGGGAACTCATATCTGAAGAATTTGAAATATGAAAGAGCTTACTTCATGCTTCAATAATAAAGGAATAATTTTGGGATTATAAAAATATGGAAACCTATCAATCAAAGCAGTAGCATAAGAATCCTTCTAGAAGGTGGAACTTGATCGAAATCTTTTAGACACCCCGTGAAGATTTAAGAGCCTAAAAATCTGAAATGAGGTTATTTTTAGTGATATTCATGACCCATAAGTTCATTTTTCTTGTAATGTTTGAAAAATATTATTTCCACTGGCTCATCGATGCACCGCTTTGCTAGGAAAAATTATAGCTACAGTAAAATTTTCTATAGAACTCACTTTCATTCCTTCTAAATAGGATCACTGGATTTATTTTCATATTTCAATACAAATTCATATACTTTGTATGGTCAAAATTTATTATGTTTTGACCCCAGGGTGAAGGAACCATTCTAGGAAGCAAGGTAGAGGTATAAACCATGCTCTAAACCAAGACTTGGGTGCGTGGGAACACTTTTGGTGTTCCTTTTCACCCTTGTGCACTTATGAGGTGAAAGTTCACCCCAAAATTACACCTATATCATATTGGTTGAAGTTTTCACATTAAAAACATACGAAGAAAGATATAAGTGCACGTGGTGACTTAAGTGCTAGTTATAACAAGAAGTTGGCCCCATTTTATCCCAAAAGTGTAATTTTGAAACTCACATTCACCTTAGGAACACTTATGAGGTGAAATTTCACCACAAAGGTTCTCATTTTCCTATTTGTATGTAGTTTGGATGTGGCATGTCAATTCAAGTTGAAAACATGAAGAAAATATTCACCATGGGCATGTGTATGCCATCTCTTCTCTCCATCCCAATCCCATGGCACATTTTTCTCCACTCTTTGCACTCAAGGCTCATTTTTGAGGTGAAATTTCACCCAAAAAGTGCACCCAAGTGCAAGGATGATCCCATTATATATTTCCCATTTTCCATCTCCATCTCCCACTCTTCTACTCCTCCACTTTCCCATGTGCACTACCTCTCTCTTCTCCACCATATAAATAACTTACCCTTGCTCATAATTCACAAAAACACAAATCAAAACATAAAGTAAGTATTTTTCAACCATTAATGTACTTTGAATCTATTTAACCATGTTCGAAGAAAAATCTTCATGTGCCCTAGATTTCAAAATATTATTTTCCTCATATCTCATAATCCCGTGTGTTTCACCGAATAATTGTGCAATAAAAATAGATAAGGTAAAAGGTCAAGGAGGAATACTTGTGATATGTAGGTTGAAGGTTGAATGTGCACATTAATGACTTTATCCAAGCTGATTGTAGAGAACTATTTTTTTCTAGGAAGGACTACCTGTAGATACAAAACAAGACCACCAAATGATATTAAATAACAAGAGTTAGAGGATTGCCTAGCAAGGCTAGATCTAGGAAGCATGATGATTCCTCGAATGGTTGTCAATCCTCTAATTTTTTTATCAAATCAATGAAAGTAAATACAAGAAATAAAGGTCCTATTGCTAACACTTTGATTTAGGTATCTCAAAACGTTATCAAAAAACTAGATTAAGCAAAGTATTGAAATATAAACTAATCTAGCATCAGGAAAGGTATGTTTCTTATTGGGACAGTCACCGGGTGTTAGTTAGCAAGGTCACGAGGTATCCTGTAAGGTCCTGGGGAGTTTAGGGATGTTAGAGGCGCTTTGGTGAAGGTTAACGAAAACACAATGACCAATATTGTCCTCGTGATTGATGCCGTAGAGAGGGGATACGACAACGGTTAAGGTGATCATGTCGATATGGGAAATTTTATAGTAAATTATTAAACAAAGGTTTTAGGCTATTTTTGATTGCACTGACGAGAGAGAGAGGGTAGTATGGTTTGGGTCGTAATATGGCTGAGAAGACTCAAGGATACTAAGAAGGAGGTTTGGAATGATGAAAAGGATTGGGATGGTTGAATAGTGGGTTGGTGGGAAGAAGGTGATATATAAGAAACAAAGGAAATAAACTACTGAAAGGAGAAAAAGATCTATAAAAAGGAATAAGCCAAATGATTAGAATCACAATACTTACTTGATGTCTTGTAGATCTTGGGAGTTGGAATGGTTGATGGTTGATCGGAGAATAAGTTCTTGAGTCCATGCATGACAATATGGCCTATGTGCTCCTGTGAGTATTCCAATGCTCGGAAGGGAAAACAACCTGCTTGTCTTGCACTGTGGTTGTGTGTGTTCATCGTTTGGATGCAGGAGGGCTTGAAGATTCGTGCTTGAATGCAATCAAGCTCTAATAATTGAATGACCAACCCGTGTAAAGAGTTGTGAAAGTGTATATAAGGTAACCGATGGAAAATAGGTGACCAACGTTGGTTGAGGGATAACCGACGCGTTGGTTAAGGCGAAAGTATATGTTTACCAAAAATAGGTAGATCTTTACTATTTTTGGCATGATTTTGATTAATTCCGCTTAGGGAAGTGGAGTTCATGTGAGAGAAGGAAGGAAGGTCATAGAAGAAGTCCAATTAGGTTTAGGAAGAAGTCTTAGTTAGTTAGGTTAAGTGGTGACTTAGCACTGGGAGTGATGACTCAGTGTTGAGAGTGATGACTTGGTCATTGTGAGTTAAATGCCTCTGGAATGGGTCCAGGTGAGGTGTAACAATGAGGTGGAGGTGTGAGGGTGAAATTAACTTAATTAAAATAATTAAATTAATTAATAATGTGAGGATGAATATTAATATAGGATGAAGGGGTCATGTTTAATTAAATATATTACGTTAATTGATTGAAGGGGACCAAGGGGAGTGTGACCCAAATTTGGTGTCTACATTTTCCCCTTTTTGTCGTATAGCTTCTATTAGTAAGTGATACCGACAAAAATAGGATTCGATGTCCTGTATAAACAGAGGTGAGGTTACCCCAAGTATGGTGGAAGGTGATCCCCTCAAACCGTGAATGATGAGGTTAGAAAAGTAGTCAGGGAGTGGTTTGATAAATAATTGATTGATGAAAGTGAGGGTCAGTAGGTAAGGGTATGGTAATTTTGGTAATGAGTAATGGTCATATTGGGTAATGGGTAATGGAAATCGAATGCACACACATGCATAAAATGTGATAGAGTACCACACAAAAGAGCTTGCAAAATTTGCGTTGTCAAAAGGGCGATAGGTTTATCCAAACAAGGTTGAAGTGATTCAGGTATCCAAGGTATAGGATATGGTCATGAAGCATAATGAGGTTCAAAGTGTAGGAATGGGTAATAGGTTTTGTTCCATGACACCAAAGGTATGGTTAGGATAAACATCACGTCATTAGGTAAGGTAAGGTCATTAGGCTAAACAACACGGTAACAACATTGCAAGGTATAACGAGTACATAAATTCAAATTTCACAAAAGGTGATTTAGGTCAGGGTATGTAGGTCAGTGCATAGGTAAGGCCGAGGTATAGGTAAATAACATGTCCCTAAACATAGTTAAGGAAATGTACAAGTAATGTAGGCTTGCGGGTAGGGTGTAATAGGTGTTGGTAAGGTCAAAATTTGTTGGATCAATAATGGTTTTAGGCAGAATGGGCATGGGGTGGGTCAAATGGTTATGTTAGGTGACCGATGCCGGTTATAGTGTAACCGATATCGGTTGGCTAGGGATCGACATAACTAATGATCCTATCAATTTGAGGTTAAAAAAGGAAAATTATGCTTTTTACGGATTCATTTGGACCTTGCCACTTTTAGAAAATGACAGAGGATAAGTTAAGGAGTGGAAAATGACAATATGACGAGGCATCAAGATGAGTTGGTGAGCCACGTAGCAGGTGATTGGCATTTAATTGGTGGGTCCATGAGATTGAGTTGATTGATTCGATTGGTTGTGAGGTGAGGAGTTGATTTTTGCATGGAGGAGGTGGGAGAGGAATCAGTGGACCATCGGTGCAGCGGCGACGTGCCACCGCGAGGATGACACTCGAGTAGAGGTAGGAGACAATCCAAATCCTTCATTTGGTTGAAAATAGTTTGTAGAAATTAGTTTTGTTTAAAATTTGGGTGTAATTTTAATTTGTGAAATTATGGGTAAAAAAATGAAGGAAATGAGGGGTGGGAAGGTCAAACGTAGGTAAAATAGGGTTGGGAATGAAGCTAGGAGAGGTTTGGGTGGGTTAGAGTAGGTTTTTGTTGGCACCCCAAAATAGTGGCTAAGTACATAAATGCACGTAGGCGTGCATGACAGGGGTTTAAAGAAGGGTTTAAGAAAACTCGTGGCACATACACCGGCAGTGAGCCGAGATTTTAGGACTCACCATATTGGTCATTTTGGGTAGGACATAAGAAAAGCGTGACCCGACTATGCATACGAAGTGGATAAGGTGCCATCCTAGCAACGTGATGCCCATAAAAGGAATATGCCCTGCGATAGAATGTTCTAGAAGACATCATGGCAAAAGTGGAGAGCTCAGTCCTGGAGAAGCATGCTCCCATGGAGGACCACATTTAGACACTTGGCATTAGATCTGAGAGCGTAGAAGGATGAGTTGGCACTTTGGGATGCCTATATATGCGAGCACCCATAGGAGAAAAATAGAGATAGATTGGATAGATGGAGGGAGAGATCAGATAGAAAGGAGAGAAGATTATATGGAGTGGAGCTCTGCAGAAATACTGTGAGAACTTTGTGGGATTGGGTAGAGGCTATATAAAGGAGTAATGTATTAAGGGGTTGGGTTGTAAATTTTTCTTTGTATGGATGAAGGAAATGATCCCTGCTATGATGCATGACTTCGATCTGATCAAGTCTGTAGTAGTCTAATGGATCCATTGAATGTAATGAGGTTACAAACATGAATGAGTATGAATATAATTAATTCGGTTCATATCTATATCTTTTCATTTCTATTCATGGATGTTATGGAATAAATATAAATCCTTATGTATTCTCCTTTCTACTATAGTTCTATTTGCTATCTGTAAACACTCTCTGTTTGGAATGAATACATTTGTCTAGAGGCCGTTCTAAGCCCTATGATGATTATATGTCTCATTTCCACTTTTATTCATTAAGTTCATGACATAGATGATGGTTTCCCATTTAAATCACATAAAAGAGAGACTTGGTGCCCACGTGTGCCTCGGGTGAGTGCCCAACACCAACTGGGTGATAGGCCAATGTGCATGGGATTTCTTTCCTTTGTGATGGGTGTAAAAATGACTACATCTTGGTTTCGTTGCCAGGACCTCTTTTCAAAGTTATAGTGGGAAATGACATACATCTTGATCATGTAATGAGTAATGACAGAGCGTTTAACTTTGGAAAGTGTTGAATCATGGTTCAAAAGCACGGAGGATGAATTTTCTCAGAGATTCAAAGACTAGATTTGAGTTTGATGCACATAGATGGGTAGAAGAGAACCTCTACCATGATTTATATGAAACTTTTTCTATTGCTTCCTAGTAGAACTATATGAATGGCTCTCAGCATATGCGTCTAGATCAAGCTAGTATTATAGAGCACGTGCGTGGACCCAAGAAGAATACCAGAGGCTATAGGATGCAGATCTGACGTGGACTCATGCTATGGATCATTGGTGGAAAGGTGTGTTGGCTAGCTACACTCTAGAGTACGCTATTTCTACATACTCTTGTCTAGAAGTTGCTTGAGTTTGAGTTTCTGCAGGATCCCAGAGGATCATTTCTATGAGCTATCCCTCTGGAAATGAATATCTTGATTGTTACCTTGAGTTTAGAGGCATTTCCAATGGCCGGCTAAACCATTTTGAGCGCTGGTGAGGAAGCTAGGGTGGAGGAAGATGACAGATATTATGATAGAGAAAGAAAGGGAGGAGAGACAGCTCAAGTATAGTGAAGCGTGTGAAAGGGAGATTTCTAGACAATGTGAGGTTACAAGTGTGATGGATCTATGGAGGTAGATGTTACGGGAAGGAGTTGAGGTTTATGTGGAGGACGTGGAACTGAGTAGTCTGCTGCTACCCCATCTTGGTTAGCGCATAAGAAAGACCCTTCACTTAATGATAGTTTGTCACGTGGAGAAAAAGATTCATTGGCATGTATTTGAACCCACCTAGTGACCAAACCATGGCGCTTGGTTTTCCAGATCAAGGAAGGAGTATCATTGACCCAGTTGGTATTAGTGGAAGTGACAAATTTGTGCCCAGGAGATATAAATTTTCATTTCCCACTTCTATGGCTACACATATTCTAGTATTCATAGAATTTTTTTTGGACAAGGAGCAAATACACAAGCCTTTGGTCTCGTGTCCGAGAGTGGCATGGGTACACTAGTGGTAGTGGGGCATTATCATAGACCGTCGGTGTGCGCTTCAATGGAACTTTAGGGACCCTTAGAATGACCACTATAGGACTCGGTCAATCTGGTGGGCCGGAGGCATAGGACTGGTGGATCCAAAGTGGATCCGGTGGCTCGGGAGGCATAGGATCTCGGTGGATCTGGGGGTGAAGGAAACACCGGAGGAAACCAATGCTCGCTCGGGAGGACAAGGACCCCAACAACCCCCTAAAGTATTCTTTGATATGTCTTTACATTACAAAATTACAGAGGTATTGAAGATGCTACAAAACATGTTCATAAGTGTGACTTGCTATGGCACATGAAGGGGATCATAACCCAAGAGCGAAGGCTAGTGAATTTGTAATGAAATTGCAAGGGCGCACACATAGATGGTATAGGAAATATGACCCTCATCAAATGGTGGTGGATTATATTGCTTTAAAGAATGCCTTCTTGGCAGAATTCCACATCCCTAAGTTTGAACAGAAGAGAATCGGCGCCACAAAGGATACTCAACAAGGAATGACAGAGAGTGTGCAGGAGTATGATGCATGATTGAAAACCCTCATGTGAAAATTATCATATAACATTCACCCTTCACAACATGCTCAATCGTTGTTTGGGGTGTTGATAACACCTTTTAGAAGAGCCCTATCTCATAAAACTTTCACGAGATCCATGTGAGGTGTTGGAATCTGCTTTCGCATGTCGAAGCCGCTTGGAAGTGTTGATACTTTGTTAGCTCGTTCTAAGCTCGAGATCCCTACTATGGCTAAGCACCGGAGAAGTTGTCTGCAAATTCATCCCATGAGACTCGCAATGGTATATGGTGTACAAATTGTGAAGTAGAGGGCATGTCAAGGATAGTTTTCTGGAGGATAGTACACGCCATAATAGTAGACTATGAAATCTGTCATGGGGACCATGATGTAAGTAGATGTCCCTTGTTACAACATGTAATTAAGAAGAATGTGTCTTGCTATTGTAAGATATATACCTCTACAACCCATGATACTAAGGATGGTAGGCTTATTGATCAGATCCATGAGGCCATTGATCATGGGGTGTGCCGGATCAAAGCATTGCTAGTAGTTCTAAAGGCGATGACCATCGTTATGAGGAACACACAGATGGAGGCGCGCCAACGGGATTTCATGGAGGATTCTATGGTCTTGGTAACCACAGAGGAGGAAGAAGTGAGTTCTCATGTGGAACCTATTTTAATTGTGGGTCTACAAAGCATTACAAACAAGAGTACCCAGATCTATTGCAGTGCTCATGGTGCGGGAAGAAGAACAAGTATAAGGAGTGCCCGAGTTGTTCGAACAAATGAATCATCAACACCGAGAAAGATAAGGGCACCGCAATGGTAAGCATTAAGAAGAAAAACACACAATGGTTACCATGGGTGACATGTGATGTGGGTTTGGAATCAGTTATGGTAACAACAAGAGCAGAGGCCACACGCACAAAGGAAATACCAAGGCGAGAAGAACCTAGTTTCAAGGGAAGAAGTAGTACATGGGAAGAAGCTGGGATCCTACAGATTAAAAGGAGGTATATCAAGATACCATGGATGTAATTTAGAGTTTACAATGAGAAATCTAGTGTCTAAAGTAGCAGTCAAGAGGGAGGCGCAAAGAAGGAAGGTTGAGGTGCGAGAGATGACCTGGATGAGGTCAAGGAAGTATGTAAAATGCTAAGGCAAGAGAATATTTTTCCCTTGCTAGGAGCATGGCTGAGAAAGAAGGTACCACGTGCCATAGAAGAGCATAATAGGTAGGTCTTGAATGTAAACCTTCCCCCTCACATCCTTGACAATGATAAGGAGATCACGTTAAATGCAAACATGGATGGATGGATCCTTAGTAATATCCTCATTGACACATGCGTGGAGGTCAATTTTTTGACCTTGGATGCTTGGCATCAGATGGGAAGGCCTACATTACAGCCATCTTCAAATGTGCTATATATGGTAAACAAAATGAAGGTGATGCCCATCGGTGTCTTAAAGGATGCAACTATCACTGTTTAGGGAGCTAAGTTTACTTGGGAATTCAAAGTCTTGGCGGTTTTCGAGGAAGACAATTTCCCAAAGACTACTTGGGCACCCATGTTGTTATAAGAATAATGTGGATCTTCAGTTCAACAAGGGGTACATAAGCTTTGAAAATGAGGAGGAATGGGTCATCATACACTTGGCTGATGGGAAGTTGACACCCTATCTTGAACCTTTAGGATAAGAGGTCCTGGATAGAATATATGTGTGCTCAATTAAGGATCCAAAGATAATTCATCCTACTTGTGACAAAATTATCTAGTTTGAGGATGCTCAGTTGGTAAGTGACACCACTAGTCTAGCATGTGATAATTGGGCTCATGGAACCTATGAGTTGATCAAATGAAATTTAAGAGGATCGGTGATAAAGGTGACAAAGGTGTGCATAGTCCAATGCCTAGGAGGAAAGAAGCTACCTAAGTACTCAGGAGGATCCTCCCCTGAGGTCTTTTTATAGAAGATGGAATCTCGGTGGAAGAAGGAAAATGAACGAAGGGGGATGTTAAGCTACATCCTACTCGGAACTGCTACACACTAGTGGGAAACACATTGGGATAATCTCTTAGAATGGCGTGAAGTGAGAATTGCCTTCTCTATTCATTTCTCTAGAAGCACGCCCACCACCATCAAAGAATACCATGGTAAGGAGCCCACCTCTTTCCACATCCAAGCTTGTGAGAGAGCCTAGAGGGAAGGTGCGAAGCTTTTCCACCATCCCTCTGGTACACAAACTTTATTCTACACTGCAGGGTTGTAGGCACGCATGGTACATCCACTCCGAGACACGCCACCAAACAGGGAATTGGCAAGAACTAGCAGCTGATCTAGTCCAAGCATTTAAGTATCGAAGCACCAAACCGTTGATGGATAAGACATTGCAGGTTGTCAAGCACCTTACCATTGAGGATAGTGCCATGGTAGAAGATAGGCTACTCGGAGTTGCTTTAGGTGAACTCCGTCCCGGAGACATGCTTTGAGGGAGAAGAAACAAAGAGATACAAATTTAGTGCATGTGTTTGCGAAAAGAAAAAGGCAAGATGGTCTATGTCATGAGATGAAAGAGATGGAAAATTTTGAGGTTAACCATTCTCTAGACTCGTGCAAAGTGATGGATAGTGCTGATGAAAGAACACGCGCCTATCATGAACCTTTAAAGATAAAGAAGGTTAATATTGGGTTGGAGGCGGAACCCAAGGAAGCTATCATTGGAGATTATTGGTTAGAGAAGGAAGTCTCTAAGATCATTGATCTTTTATGTGAGTTTGAGGATTTATTCCCGCATGGGTATCATGAACTCAAAGGTGTTCACCATTCCTTGGGGGAAATGAGAATTAAGTTGAAGGAAGGTGCACGCCGATCGGAAGAGACCATACCGGATGAATCCTAATCTACACGTGAAGGTCAAGGAGGAAATAGACAAGATGATAGCGTCAGGAATCATAGAGGCTATGGAGGAGTCGAGTGGATAAGTCCAATGGTGATTAGTATCAAAAAGGATGGAAGGATAAGGATATGTGTTGATTATAGGGATCTAAATGCAGTGTGTGTCATTGATCCCTTCCCAACCCTATTCACTGAAGAGATCCTAGAAGGAGTGGCAGGGTGTGAAGTCTACTCTTTCATGGATGGGTTCTCAGGTTATCACCAGGTGAGGATTGCAAAGGAAGACTAGAGAAAGATAACCTTTGCCACCGAGTGGGGAATTTTTGCCTATACGGTCATGCATTTTGGGTTAAAGAATGCACCTACTGTGTTCTCACATTGTAGTGTAGGCCTCCCGAGGATTTCATCCACAAGTTTCTCCAGTTTACCTTGATGATTGGACCGTGTATGGGTAGGTAAAGGACCATTGAGACAATCGAGATTGATGTTTGAAAGGTGTTGACAGTTGATGATATCCCTCAACATCAAGAAGTGTGTATTTGCTACCCCGTTTGGGACCCTGTTGGGACACATCATATGCAAAGAAGGCTTGTTGGTGGATCTTGCCAAAATTGCAATAATTGTGGGATTGGGGGAGCTAACTAGTCAAAGCGCAATGCGTGGGTTTCTTGGACACACGGATACTATCGGAAGTTCATCAATGGGTATGCCAAGATCACTGCGCCTTTAGAAGAATTTCTTAGACATAAAAGTGTCTTCCATTGGGGAAAGGCACAATAGAAGGTGTTTGACACATTGAAGGATAGGCTTATCACCGTGCCTATATTACATTTCCCCTCTTAGGATAAGCCCTTCCATGTTCATGTAGATGCCTCTAGAATGGCCATTGGGGCAGTTCTTGCACAACTTGGTGAGGGAATTGTTGATCACCCCTATGCTTTGTAAGTAGGAAGTTGACACCAACAGAGTAGAATTATACTATGACTGAGCGTGAGGCATTGTCTATGATCTACGTGCTTCATAAGTTTAGGCAGTATCTGCTTGGTAACTCCCTTTATCTTCTACACTGACCACATGGCATTAAAATATTTGGTGAACAAGCCCATCCTACAAGGGCACATATTTCAGTGGGTGTTGTTATTCCAAGAGTTCAAGTTCATGGTGGTTGTCAAACTAGGAAAAAGTAATTCTAGACCTGACCATTTATCTAGGATTGATTTGGGGAGGACACACAAAGCATTGAAGATACCATGCCGGATGCGCAATGTTTAGGTTACGACACACACCCTCAGACTTGGAGGATATTGTTATGTTCCTTAAAATGGGTATGGCGTCGAAGGGATGAGGACATTAGAGAAAAAGCAACTAGCCATACGCGTTGTGCCCTACATGTTGATTAGTGGGGACTTATACAAACTAGGGCGTGATGAAGTTTTGCGCAGGTGTGTACTAGAGCATGAGCACCTCGCCATCATAGAGGAAGCACATGGAGGAAGTGTGGGTGGACATTATGCAGGTGACGCCACCACACATAAAATATTAATGGAAATATTGTGGTGGGAAACTCTATATAAGGATTGTAAGGAATATTGGAAAGCATGTGACCATTGTCGGCACGTTGGCAAGCCAGGAAGGAGAGATGAAATGCCTTTGCTCCCTATCTCGAATGCTAATTTTTTTGAGAAATGGGCAATAGACTTTGTAGGGCCTATTGCACTAGCAGCGCGTAGGACTGGATCATGCTATGTAATCACTTGCATATCTTATTTGACAAGGTGTGCAGAGGTAACCCCAACTAAAGACTATACAACAGCTACAACAACAAGATTTTTTTTTAGAACATTATCATGAGGTATGGATGCCCTTTAAGTTTAACTAGTGATAGGGGTACACATTTCTTGAATGAGATTGTGAGGATCTTGTTAGCAGAATTCATGGAGGCTCATCACAAAACTACACCTTATCACCCACAAGCAAATGGAACCATGGAAGCATTTAATACGATCTTGAGTCATACCTTGACAGATTTGTGATGCTGGAAGACAAGATTAGGATGACTAGGTATCAACCGTAGTATGGGCCTATAGGACAACTTATAAAAGACTGAACAAAGCCACACCATTTCAATTAGTGTTTGAAAGTGCGGAATCTATCTGCCAGCTTGATTTTATGTTACCTTCTCTGCGTATAGCGTGCACACAAGAGGGTTGGTTGATGAGAAAGCATTGGAAGAAAGGATTAATAAATTAATGAAGCTAGACAAAAGATGATCACTCGCCAGGTGGAGCCAAATAGTAGAAAAATCAAAGAAAAATGCATGGCATGATTGCCACATTAAAAACAAGAAGTTTAAGGTAGGGCAGATGGTCTTACTATATGATTCTAAGTTTTTGTGCCATCCTAGGGAAGTTAAAAGTGCATTGGTTGGGTCCCTACACCATCTCGTACATCCTTGATTCAGGCGCGTGCCAGTTACAAGCGTTGGATGGGATGAGATTGCTAGGACACTTCAATGGGAGTAGGCTAAAGCCCTACTATAAATAAGTCTTCTTGGTGTTTGTAAATAAGGCAATATTGCTAGTTAGTTTAGGATTTTCTTTAGTGCATTTTACTTTCTTGTGTTTCCCTTTCTCGTTGCTGTTTTGTGTTGTGCCTTGGGCACCGGTAATCTCATTACTTTTTGAAGTTGTAACTACAGAGGACCGCACATCATTTTAGTGTGGGGTGGAGTAAGGTGGAAGAAATTGAAGTATGAAGCACCAGGAAGGAATGCATTGGAAAGCCTAGTTGAATGGCCCTGTGAAGAAAGTACATGCAAGGAAAGGTGAAAAAGGATGGTTGGTGTTAGGATAAGGCTACATTAGGGATCCACGTACAAGAGAAGAAGAAGCGCATTAAGCAACACAAGGTAGGCGAGAGAAAAAATCATGACAGAAGAAGTGCCTTTGGTGCTGGTTACGTGCACACAAGAGTCTCCTATCAAGATGGATTGGTTGCGTGCCAGAAGGTTGGAAAACTATCCGCGCAAGGTTGGGCACGTGAGTTAAAGCATTAAAGTCGGGTTTGTTTGAAAAATCTGCATTAAGTGTTAACATATGATGGTAGGTAAGGTAGAATTTAAAGTTACAAAGTGGGAAAAACTATAAATAGATGGTCGAGGCCTTTCATTATTTACTTTATGTATACGAAGAAAGAAGCGCTTTTGCATCTTTGCAAACTAGGGCTTCCAGAACTGATCCGTGTGAAGAAAAATTTGAAGAGTTTGAGCATGAATAACTAGTTTGGATTTATGAACTAGAAGGAAGGGATATCACGGGCATAGGAGAATTTGTGAGAAGGTGCCATCTTGTGAAGGAATTATCCCAGCTAGGGTTTGAAAAACTAGGGCACAAGTTTAAGAGGTTTTCTTCACAAGTTTGAGATCTTAAGGAGTGGAAGAGTAGAGTAACAAGAAGAGATTGAAGTGATAAGAGGACCTAGACAATGGCACCCAAGAAACCAACCTGTGTCACCCAAGAAGCCAAAGGGCAAGGGCAAAGAGCCAACAACAACCGCCATAAGCATGAATGAGGAGTGGTATGTAGAAATGTAGTACCCGGATGGGGTTTTGCTTGGGAAGGAGTGGGAATCCCATTTGAGAAAGATGGCAGTGAGTGATTATAACCATCACACAAGCACAACAGAGAAGGAAATGGCACTAGAGTTAGTGCGCCGACAAACAAAAGGACACCAGAGGGTTTTCCCATCTATAACGATGAGGTAAAAGTGAAGTTGGAGAAGTCAGGGTTATTGCAACTCTATGAGTTGCCCTAATTTGGAAAGCTTGAGTGCCTCTATCAGTGGCTGATGTCGTGCATGCATGAGGATCACTTTTACTTCGCGGGGCATAAGATGTGCATAACCCCTCAGCTGATTTCTAAGTTTATAGGCCTCATCTGCGAGGGAGATAACATAGATGATGACCTGAGCGACAAGGATGCCATCAAAGCAACTGTCGCTACATATGATTACAAGAAGGGGTCGAGGTATTTTGACATTGCAGAAATCCTAGATCCTGTCATGAGAATGGCTGCGCACCTGGTCACAAAGTTAAATTATCAAGAAATGTGGATGCATGTGAATAAGGCCTAGTTAAATGTATGCAAGAAAATATCAGAGGGCACAATCTACAATTTATCGACCTTCATTGCAGATGAGATAATCAACAATGCACAGGAAGGAGAGAAGATATTCTTTGGAAATGTCCTCCTGACAATTGTATTTTTGGAGATAGGGTGTCTGACGTGGCAGACAAGTTTTTTGGGAGTATCCAGCTAAAGATCCCTCGCTTGCGAAAAGATTTGTAAAGTATACATGTGAAACAATGATAACCTCCCACAAGGCACACCTAGACAAGTGGTATAAGCACTTAAGGGATGCATTCGGGGTAGAGTGGAGAATCCTAGAACAACTACCGGTGCTTACAACATGAGAAGTTGAGTTTTCTATTTACCAACACTTCTGCATAGGTAGATTTAAGTTGATGGATGAAACCATGAGCCCATGGTGTAAAATCATGTTCTCCTTCACCGCCCAATACTTCTAAGCGGGAGTTAACAAGTTCAAAGAAGCAAAGAGACTAAGGTTTGACCTTAGTGAAGTTGATCAAGACCATAGGGAGTTGCACAAGATGCTGGTCTACCCCAATAAGTGCGCATATGTGGAAAAGTATGTAGTGCATGAAGTAAGAATGATGAAACCCTTGACCCTAACAATTGCAGGAAAGTCTACAGTGCGTGTATATCTCTACATTAGGCCAAAATTTGAGAAAGGTGCATACCGGAGAATGATGTATCCATACCTAAAGATCCCAGGTAAAGAAAGCCCACTCTTAATAAAAGGGAGAGAGAAGAGGAAAAAGCAACAAGTGTGCCGATTGGCTAGCTAGTAAGCACACCAAGAGCAAGCACCAAACCTAGCACCTATCATGTAGGAAGAAATCCTGGAAAAGGAGAGACCCCGGAAGAATAAGTGCCGAGAGAAAACCCTCACCAAGGAGAAATCAATAGAGGAAGCAGAGGATAGAAGAGGATGGTGACTCGGAGGAGATGGAGAGTTTGGAGATATACATAGGAGAAAAGGATGATGATGATGATGATGATGAAGAAGATGATCCTGAAAGAGATCAAGAGCCACTTGTCTTTAGTGTGCATGATTCAGAAGAAGAGGGAGGAGAAGAAGAATAGGAGTTCCTTTTCGTGTGGCACAAGGGTAGCCAGGAGAAGGAAGGTGCCCATGACATGTGCATAAGTGAGGAGGTTAGCATGCAAAGGTAGAAAGCTCCAAGCCTTATGTGGGAGCAAGTAAACGAGGTGGCAGAAAGAGAAGCAATGAAAATAATTGAGGCCTTGGTAGAACAAGAATTGGAGCGCAACGCTGACATAGTGATGGGAGGGGATAAGGAGGAAAGCGTTGAGAAAGAACAAGTCAGTATGGGAGGAGGTCTGAGTCTAATGGTGAGTTTCCCAAAGCTTCCTGCTTGGGAAGGAAGAGCCTTGATATAGAACGAGGACAGGTCACAGGCTATGTTGATGACCAAAGGAAGGTGCTATGCGCGCACTTCTAGAGCACTGTACCGACAGAAGAACTTCTAGCTATGGAGTCATTTGACAAAGAGGGTGTTGGTACGCATATTTAATATCCTTCACAACTTGAGCTACATCATGGATTTTACAAGACACTCGAGAGGTAGATAAATGGTTTATATGCCGTTTTGTAGCCGGGAAAGCAATTTAATCCGACTTGTTAGCACTCGTGATTTGAAGAAGTGGGTAGACCTTGGAAGGATTTGATCTAATCCTCATGATTTTAGGTTGTGCCTATCAACCAAGGCAAGAGAACCTATATCGTAGCTTATGTTTTGTGAAGGAGGTGAAAATATCCTTGTCTTGTGTAGATTATATGGAGATGGCCTTGAGAAAACATGATCAATTTCCCAAGATTCAAACTCAACAGAGCCGTCCTTCCTAAGTGATGGAAATGATTTCAAGACAAGTCTAAGGCTACTAAAGACATGGTATGATCCCGATTTGTTTTGTGCATTTTTGTAAATAGATTGTATTCTTTTGTTGACATACAATACAATGTAGGGGTATTATAGGTAGGATGAATTAATTTGAATTGAATTTTTGGGTGGGAGATATTCAGACAATACTAACTAGAATTTACCAACTTCTTTGAGGACCTTTAAAAACTTGAAAGAATCAGACAACAAAAATGCTTCAAAGAGGTTAAGGTGTTCCTTCAACCAAGATATGTGCATCAAATGGAATCCCAGATCTACACTCTTCCACACAATATCTGATGATTTATCACAAAATCTTGAGTTAAATGAATCAGAGAAAGCATTTAGAAATTTCTATTATATTAGACCTAAGGTACCCCAAAGGTTTACAATCAAATCTATATCAAGGAAAGTAGAGTGGATTTAAATTTGTTTATCCCTTTGTTAGATGAAAGCTCTTCTGATTTTGGAATTGCAAATACCACTAAGCTATTACCAGAATTAGATCTGCATGATCAAAAGGAAATTCCAAACACCAAATTGCAACAAGAGCAAGAAACACAAATTGAAAACATTCTGAAACATAAGTAAATGCAAATTTTACCAAGAGACAACACAAAATAATCTAGAATGACCAAATTTATCAGTAGGGGAATGTTATAAGAACAATCTCAAAGATTTTTAGTGGCTATACATCTGTAACCAACCTAACATGATATAAATTCAATGCAAAAAGGAGTTAAAATGGTTCTCAGGTGGTTTCTTAGAGAATGGGCTTCTTCCTAGATTTTCCCGTGAAAATTATAAGTTTCTTTGACCATTTGCATGAAAAATTCATGCAATATATAACTTTCACTCACTCACTCACTTTGCCCCTCAAATCTTCCCTCCAAAAGTGGAATATTCAAAGCACCTTTGCTTTGCAATATTTCTGGAAAATGACATTTAACAAACTCGCAAAAAGTTTCCAGTTGTTCTTTCAAAAGGTGAATCATTACAAAAATTTCATCATTCTTCAAAGTGGAAGCACATTTTTCATTCCCCACGCATGTAGACCCCTTTCATTTCATTATTTCATCTTTTCCTTTCCCAATTTTTACTCTACAACTTTGGATATGGTAATTCACATTTTTCATGAATTAGAGTAAAAATTCATTTGAAATGTGCTTTGGATTCACAAATTGAGCCCCCAATTCAATCAATTCGGACCTTGCAGGCCAAAACAACACGAATTGGTAAAAATTCAATGAAGATTGATGCAAAAAACACATCTCCAAACTTCCTGGAGCTCAAATGGTGGCCAAACTGGTGAAATGCACAACTATCGTCGATCTATTCTTATCTTTAAATCAGAGCCCTCCACGTGGTAGATCCAGGAAAAACGGGCCTCAGGGAAACTTTTGACCTTTTTACAAATTCTTGAAAATTTACAAAATTTCTTGATTTCCTCTGCCACTTTGCCTTTGCGATTTGGGTTTGACACGTGGCGCAATATGAATGGATACGCAGATTATGGCTCAATTTTACACATTTTACATCTTTTAGACAAAGGAAAATTTTTCAATTTTCCCTTGCACGGATCCACCCTCCCGCAAGACACGGTCCTCATATGATTGGTTGAGGGGCAACGCTTCTCATTTAATATTTTAATCATATTTTGTGGAGGAAATTTTTTAACATTTCCTCCTCCAGCTTTCGCTCGCCCTCTGCCATTGACTCCTTAGATGAATTTTGACTTTTACCTTCGGCCTTGTGGGTCCATTCGATGATTTTCTCCCCTTTTCCAAAATGGGTTAAATTCTAACTTTCCTCCAAGGCTCCATCTTCTCGCTCCTTGCTCGATGCTTTGACATGTGTCTTCATCCCATTGGCGATGAGTTTGTGATCCAATTTTATACTTTAACTCTTTTTCACCAAAGGCCGAAAAGTATCAAACTCCTTTGCCTTTCCATCTCCCCGCCTGCCACATGTCCTCCTCTGATTGGATGCGAGGCCTTAGGAGATTTTCTTCATTTCCATGCATTTTCCAAAGTTCCCTAAGGCAAAAATGACCTACCCATCTGCCTTCACTCTACCTGTGACATGTGTACCTCCTCTCTGCACCGGGTCTGGGGGCAACTTGCACATTTTTCAAAAACACAAAAACATTAAGTTTTTAGAAATGACCTGCCGATCCTTGTCCAATTACAAATGGCCACGTATGCAAAAGTATATGAGCTAGAATTTGATGGGCAAAGGATGCCCATATGACCATAAAAATGTAGAAATTGCCAACGACCCCCAAAATTGATTTTTTCTTTGTGGGTGAAGAATTTTTTGATCAAAAGACAAATGGAAAGTGTTTCTAGGCAATTTACGACCATGGAAAGGGATTTTTGAGGGAAAATAAGTACAAATTGAATGATTTCGAGATCCAAAGGCCGGAAAAAATGAAAAAAATGGCAAAGGCATTTGAAACGGGAAAAATTAGGGCAAAACGTAAAGTAAACTTGGGGATTCCTTCAGAATGGTGCAAAATGGAGGAAATGTGAGCAACACATAGCACTCAAACACAAAAATGAGTTATTTTTTTGTCAAATTCAAAGTATATGAGAATCCCAAAAGCGTTCTTCCTCAGAAACAGGGCAAAAATTCATTTCTCCTTAGTAAAACATGGATGTTTCAAATTGGGCACCAACATTGGCTCTAGCTTGGGGATGGGCACTCCTCGCAAGTGCCACAAGAGTAGAATCAGAACATGTGCCAAAAAACCATTGGGAAAATAGAGTCACAAGCCAAAACATCCAAAAACCAACTGATAAACCAACAAAAAGGGTTGCCACACACAAAGGCAAACCAAAAACCGACCAAAACAACAACAAACAGAGAAAGAAACAAAAATGTACACTGTACAAGTGATATGCAAACTTCAGTTTTGGGGATCAATCCAAGAAATTCTTCAAATGTCTGCCATTAATAGGTAGCTCAAGCAATTCCCCATCTAGGTCCTTGAGGAAAAAGTATTCTCACCAATTCTTATGTCAATTGAATATGGGCCCATCCACAAAGCATCAAATTTACCATGCTTGCCCTTATCTTCATGCCTACTATCCCACAACAACACAAGATCTCCAATACTGAAAGCTCTTGGGGTTACCTTCTTATCAAACAAATTCTTCATTCTCTCTCTGAATTTGACATGCCTTTGATGGGATGCTCTTCTTTCTTCATCAAGTTCAACAATCTGATTAATCCTTGCTTCATATGAACTAATTTCTTGATCTTCAAGTTGTTGAACAAACTAAAATGAAGACAACTGCAGATGCAAGGGCAACAGAGCTTGTGTTCCATATACCAATTCAAACGGGCTTTTACCAGTATCTCTTTTAGCAGTGATCTTATCAGCCCAAACATCAAACTTTAGTTGTTCACCCCACTTCTTCTTGTTTAATTCCAAAGTCCTTTTAATAATCTTCAACAAGTTTTTATCACTGGACTCACCTGTCCATTTACTTGTGGATTGTAGTTAGAAGCATATGTCAACTTTATTCCATATTCTTTGCACATTGCCACTAAAGGTCCAGCTCTGAAACTCATGGCATTATCAGCAACAATCTTGACTGACACTCCAAATCTGCAGATGATATGATTAAATATGAAGTCCATTACAAATTGGTGCGTTTCCTTCCTAGTGGGGATTGCTTCCACCCATTTTGTGAAGAAATCAATAGCTACCAAAATCCATTTGTGTCTAGAACTTGATAAATCAGATATTTCACCAATGAAGTCCAAACCCCATTGTTTGAACGGAGCTTTAATTGATACAGGCTGCAAAGGAAGGGAGCCTGAAGCTTTTATTCTTCTAGAGAAATGCTGATAACTCTCACATCTTCTAACCAACTGAGTTGCATCTTTAAAAAGATTTGGCCACCAATAACCAATCCTCAAAATCTTGTGTGCAGTAACCCTCCCAACAAAATTTCCTCCACAAACTCCCCCATGGAACAAAACAATTATTTTGGGAGCTTCATCTTTAGTCACACATCTCAAGAGGATTACCTCAGGGTTCTTCCAAGCCAACCCAAAGTTTGTAATGATATATTTTTGAGAAGCCAACCTAAGAGCTCTTTTATGATTTTTATTCAAATGTCCATGGCAACATAGGTGTCTGAGATATTAGATTACATCCTTATACCACTCAGAGTTCAACAATTTTTCAAGAACATCTGCCCTCTCTTCTTCTACTTCATTTACTTCCGCATTCTGCAAATTGCTTTCAACCATGAGCTTGGCAAGACCCAAACCTCTTACTAGCTTTATGGTCTGAATGTCCATATCATATTCCTACAATTTGTTAACCCATCTGCATCTTTTTCTTGAAATCTCCATCTCTGATAAGACATATTTTACCATTGTGTGAGGAACATAAGCAACAACTTTGGAACTCAAAATATAAGGTCTAAAAACCTTAGTTGCTTTCACCAATCCAAAGGCCTGCTTCGCATGATTGTGTATTTTAACTCAACTACTTGCAATGCCTTACTAAAGAAGGCAATAGGCCTCTTAGCTCCATCATCATCCTTTTGCAACAAAACAAATGCAATGGTGTGTTCAGAAGCAAAGGAGAAGATTTGGAAAGGTTTATTGTAATTTGGGGTTGCTAGAATATCAACATCCTTCAATGCTTACTTGATTCCATCAAAATATTTTAGGGCAGCCTCTTCCCACTTGATATTCTGGTCCTTCTTCAACATGGAAGTAAAAGGGAGAGTCAACTAAGAAAAATTAGACATAAACCTTCTAATGAAATTGATTTGACCAAAGAAGGATTGGATTCGTTTCTTAGTTTTGGAACCGGGATCTTGTTGATAGCTTCTATCCTTTGTGGATCAATCATAACGCATTTTCACCTAATTCCTAGATCGCATCTTTGAAGTGTTGACAAAACAAATATGGTAATGGGCGTAGAAGGAATACTTGTTCAAATGTTTGGTTGATGGGTTGTTGTGCGTGCATGACTTGAATCCACTTTCATCTGATTGTGAGAGCTCCCTTTTAGCTAGGAGGAACTACCCGTAATGCAAAGCAAGACCACCAAGGAATTAAATAATATGGGCGGTGAACTGTGTAGTGTATGCTTGATTCGGGAAGTGTGATACTTCCTAGATGGCTATCACCACTTTTTTAGATAATTTAATGCTGTAAACAAAGTAAATCCTATTGTAATTTGAAATGATTTAGGTATCTCACTTAAAACACAATAAGAAATAGATCTAATCTAACAGGCTAAGCTAGAATAGAATCCAAAGGTCAAATGATTGGTTCTGGGTCTTTGCAGGTTTGACAGAGGTCTCGGGTAGATCACAGGTGGATGAGGGTGAGATGAAATTAGGTGGGTAGGTCTCTGTTCTGGGCTATATGGGCAAATATAGAGACCGATGTCGATCAGGGGTAACCAATGGCGGTTAGGTGTGACCGGTGCCGGTTACTGTGAAATATGGAAATGTCACAGAACAAGCTTTAGGTCTCCTTTGTGATTGCACAAAGGACTTTGGTTGGTCAGGACGAGGTATTAGGTGACTGGGGTAGACTTTGGCAAGGTTTTTAATGGGAATATGGAGGTGGAAGCATTGGAGAAGGTCAATAGGTGGCTAGGTAAGCAATAGATGATAAAATAATGATGAAATGAAATAAACCAGAGAAGTATGATGCTATACTTGCTTGGATTTTGGTCCTAGATGCCTGTGTGTGAAGGATGGAGGTGCATCTGAGAGGAGGCTTAAAGGCTGCAAGTGATCACCAATCAAGGAAAGCTTCGCATGGGCCGCATGTGCACTCCTCTTTGCTTTGTTAGATCAGATCTCGGCTGGAATGGTCAGATAAGAAAAGATGCTTGATCTCCTTCCTTGCATCCGCGGTCTCGCTGGAATTCACTCTTTGAAGATGTGTTATCTCTCCGAGATGTGTTAATGTTTGCCAATTTTTTTCTTTCAAATTCCAAATTCTAACCTCTAACCTTGAGAATAAGGTTGTTTTGGGGTTAAAAGGGTAACCGACGATGGTTCCAGCTTAACCGACGATGGTTAGGGGTAATCGGCGTCGATCAAGGCAGGATTTCCTAGGTTTACTAAAATAGGGAGATCCTCTTGATTTCCTTGGATCTCGTGTCATTAACCCGCGGATTAGACTAGGAGCTTCTTGTGATCATGTGGTAATGTGGTTAGAGGGAATGTAGGCATTGATTTTTAGGGTTTGGGTAAGTCTTAGTTAGTTATGGCAACTTACTAAGAATAAGTCTTAGGGTGAGTTGGCTTAGTGAGGTGTCTAAGTGAATTGTATGTGTGGATATTATTTAAATAAGATATTTAAATAATAAATATAGTGAGGATAATGAATTAATTTAATTAAATTAATTAAATTAATATTAGTGGGGTGAAGGGGGGGAGGCTAGGTGAATGTGATAAAGGGTGTTTATTCATCGAGGGACCAAAGGGGAGTGTGACCTAATTTTAGTGTCTACAACTCCTTCTTTAGACACAATGTGACCAAGTAGTTTTTCTCTTTGCACTCCAAAATGGCACTTCTTTGGATTGAGTGAAATGCCATATTCTCTACATCTGATCAACATTCTTTCCAAATGCTGCAAGTGGTCAATTCTTTTGCTAGAAAAAATAGTAATATCATCTTGATAAACAACAATAAAATCATTGATATAACCAAAGAAAAGCAACATCCATGGCCCTTTGAAAAGTAGCTCCAACATTCATTAAACCAAAGGGCATCCTGACAAAAACATATGTTCCCCACGGAGTAGTAAAGGTAGTTTTAATCCTCTCTGATTCTTTAACAACAACTTGGTTATAACCAGAGAAACCATCTAAAGTAGAAAGCATCTCATAACCACACTAATTGCAGCATGTTCTCCATGTTTGGTAAAGGATAGTTGTCCTTTATTGATGCTCTATTTAGATTTCTAAAATCCACACAAAGTCTGATATCTCCATTTTTCTTTCTAACCGGCACCAAGTTTGCAACCCAAGAAGAATACCTTGTGGGCTGAATGATTCCTCCATCCTTCAACTTTTTCAATTCCTCTTGCATTTTGACAGAAAGGAGTGGGTTAATTGGCCTTTGCTTCTATCTAAATGGTTTGGCATCTTTCTCAAGAGGGATCTCATGTTGGAATAAGTCTTCTCTATATGCTTTCAGCTCGGAATAAGACCAAGCTAAACAATCTTGATATTGTTTCAACAATTGGAGATAGGACTGCTTTTTCTTCCTTGTTTAAACCACTCCCTAACCAAATCTTCCTTGGTTTTTCCTTTGTTCCCAAGTCATGCTCTCTACAACATATCTAGATGTAAACATGTTTCTATTGGTTACACAATCATCATTGTTAAAATTTGTCTCAAGAGCAACCAACCCTCTAGGGATGGTGTTAGTCTTCAATTGAATGATATCCTTGCCAAACAAGGTTTCTTTTCCATCAACATTACACACCAATGGTTCCAAATCAATATGCTGATCCAAAAACTCACCTTGGTTATGCAAAAACCTCTGAACTTGAGCATCATCATCAAACACTTGCCAATGTTTGATGTTATCAAGGACTGCAGGCCTAGTGAGTATCTCAACATCATATTCACAATATGGAGAAATAGTACAATTGTCAAATCTAGACCCCAACACTTCTAGCTTATCAGCAATCATATTTAAACTTCTGTCATGATGAAGGAATCAAACATCTCAATTAGATCCCAAACTACATGTTTGTATTGTTTCATCCACTGATTTTTTGTTGCATACAATTTTCTAACTTGTTTGACAACCAACTCAGAATCTCCCTTTACAACAACATCTTTTACGCCATACTTCCAAGAAATCCTTAGCCCTAACAGTAATGCCTCATACTCAGCTATGTTATTGGTGCATTCAAAGTTAAGTTTGAAGGAGAAAACAAATTCCTCATTGCTTGGAGAGATTAAAACAACACCGACACCATTTCCAAATTTGGAGCAAGCTCCATCAAATAGAAAGGTCCATGGTGAGCCTACCTCTTCAAGACACTTAGACTAATCCATCTTGTGCTCCTTACAATCAGAAAACCCAATAAAATTATCAACATCAACATCAACAAATAATACTTCATAAGAAGCATTGTTTGGATCCTCAATTAGATGCAACATCTTCTTCTCTCCATATAATTTTACAAGGATACCTTCAATGGGAATGGTGGCAAAATACATATCCATTTAGACACTCCCCCAGACACTTGCATCCCACTTTCTTGACAATAACATACCCCATTTGGTAGGGCAATCAACAATTACAACATCAAGTTTCAAATTCTTACCCGATAGGCTGCAAGTTGCACAACCAAACCTTTGACACACCTAACAACTAGCACTTCCTTGGAATCCATGGTAGTACACTTGCCATACGCTACGGTTCTTTTGATATCTAACTCATTCATAACTTCTAAAGGCATGACATTGTATGATGCCCCAGAGTCAAACATACAATTATGTAGCAACCTATCCTTGATAATCAAAGTTGTGAAGAAATGGTCAACACTTAGCTAAGATTCAACCAAGGATGTTCCCAAGTATACTCTCGATGGTTCACCAAATTCTTCCAATGCTGATGTGTTTCCTACCTCTGCGATAAAAAAAGTGGAGCCTCTACAACATTCAAATTTCTTTTCACGTCATCCTTCTCCTCTTTCAATCCCAAATATTCAAGTGCTCTCTTCTTGTGCTAAGGAATTATAAGTAGCTCAACAATTGTAACACTAACCTTGTTTTGGCTCAAAACATGAGCAATGTCATAGGGAATATATTTAGGCAAAACAATAATAGAAAGAGGGTTGGAAGTTTCATCAGATGGCACAAGGTTTTTAACATTTTGAGCATGGGGTGAAGCATAACTTTTACTTGGGACAGCAGGGCTCTTAGCAGATGTTTCTTTCTTAGGAACTTCTTTTGGGATATTAGAAAGCAATGGGGTTTTATTCTTGGCCTAAGCCCAGCTCCCTTGATAGCCTTACTTCTTGTGTTATACTCCTCTTGGGAAACCACAACATTCATAAGCAGCTACCTATCTTCTTCCGAGGGTATACCTCCATCATACTTCTTGATCATCAATGCCCTCAAGTACTCAAAATCATTATTGGGCAGCTCAAAGGCTTGTACATTATCAATTTCTAAAACATGAGAAGGAGGAAGAAGATGTACCCATTGGATGCAATCCCAAAAGCTAGCAGCAGTCCATGCACTTATCACTTTAGTAGATGTTGCTCCTTGACATGAGTGTGTAGGGTAGTCCATCATACAAGCATCATCATCCGTATTATAATCATCAACTTCCTCTTCAATTTGCTGATCTGTTTCACATGGTGGATGGGGTAAGAAACATCTGTCACACTTGTCAATCTGATTTGCATCATCAATAACAACCACTTTAACATTTAATGGATTAGGCACAACCTTACTTTCTTTGGCCTGAGATTGTCTATTTCACAATCCCATAGGTCCTTTACCTTTGTCATCAAATATCTGCTCATTCCTATGGTGATTGCCAAATCTATCTTGTTCTTGTTGCCTAGGATGACCTTGTGAAGTTTGTCCAATTCCTTTCTCACTCTTGCCAACTTAGGAAATCTCTCACGACAGCCCCCAACCAAATTTTTCACCACTTCCTCCAAGTCTACACTCTTGTTTGCTTGATGCTGTCAGTGGTTTACCAATTTAAGTCCATATCTCTTAGGAGGTTTCCCAACAACCTTGATATTGTTATGAATTTGAAGTTCCATGGTGAAGGTCTACCTTAAATTTCAAGGATTTTTGTCCCTCAAGTAATATGCACCTTCTTGCAAATGCATCAAAATATTTTATCAAACAAGATTCATCACATGGTATTAAATTTACCGGAAATCTTCTCAAAGTTTTGAACCTTGTGTTAAAGTCATGGACCATTTCATTTGGGTCGGGGTTCATTTTAAGACACCCCTATAAAATTGAAGGTGGAAAATACCTGGCGAATATCCCCGTAACCAGTTTCAGCGAAAAAGGTGAATTTGACAGTATTCAAAAACAAAATTTTCACCTGGTTTTTCATGGCTCCATCAGTGACGTGTGACAACACTAGTTCGTAATGACGCGCGTCACTGGCGCGACACTAGTTTGTAATGACGCGCGACACTGGCGCGACACTAGTTCGTAATGACGCGTGACACTGGCTCGTAATGACACACGACACTGGCTCGTAATGATGCGCGACATTGTCTCCTACTGTCACGCGTCAGTGTCTACAATGACACGTGACACCGCTTCCTACCGCAGCGTGCGTCACTAGCCCCTGATGACGCGCGTCATTTTCTCCTACTGACGCACGTCACTTGCTCCTATTGACGCGCGTCAGCTAGGACTATTGTCGCGCGTCAGCTATGACCTTTGACGCGCGACACTGGCTTCTATTGACGCGCGACACTGTACCCTAATGACGCGCGTCACTGGAACCTGTTGACGCGCGTCAAAGGTATTAGCTGACGCGCGACAATAGGAGGAAGTGACGCGCGTCAGAAGGGGATAGTGTCGCGCGTTACTAGGTGCTAGTGTCGCGCGTCAAAGGCCTTAGCTGACGCGTGACAAAAGTCCTAGCCGACGCGTCGTCAATAGTAGCTGTGACGCGTGTCGATGAGAGTACAAATGACGTGCATCATTAGGGGCGATGACACCCTATTTAGCTTATAAATACCATTGTGCCGCTCATTTTCTTGTTTTCGCTTTTCCGTTCTTGAATTTTTGCGGTGAAAATCATTGTCAAAGACGTAATTACAGCTATAATGTCGACTTCACATGCTTGCCAATTGCAAGTTCAGCAAAAAAATCAAGAGAATCCAGCTCAATCGATTTCGAAGATCAACTACAGGGATCCCTTATGCCCTCACATCCATACGGATTTAAAGATGTCTTCAAAATATCAAGCTTTGATGGAAGAGTGTGAATTTACAGGGCTCGTTAATATGCCCCATTTCGAAACAGATCTGGATATTTTGAATTACCTTCTGTCATGCTACAATTCAGAGGATGGTATTTTTTATGTGACTCTGAATGATGGCCAAATGTTCCAATTCACTATTGAAGAAAATGACATCCATCAGTTTACGGGCCTTCCTTTCAGAAATTTACCAATTGTTACAACCAAGGCAACACTCCTAGAAGAAGACAAGAAATTTCTCGAATCAACGTACGGTTTCCATGTTGATTGTAAGTATAATTCGTTTTAATTCATATTTTTATTATTTTTTATTCTGATACAATTTGCTGTTATAAATTTATAGTAATTATCACTGTTTCGCATTTGCAGCCCATGTCAATAAATCCAGGCGTGGTGTAGATACACAATCAATTGCACACCACTTTCTTGCTGCACTTATTTCATTTTTTCAAGCCAGAATTGTTTTGCAGGGTCACCAAATAGATATACCAAATTGGGCCATCGCATACATTTGTGCCACTATCTCAAAACGACAATTCGATTGGTGCACATATCTATCCAAAAAAATAAGAACTGACATAATAAATTCAAAACTCTCAGATAAACCTTTCATTTATTCAACAAACTATCTCCTCGGCTTCTACTATGAGGCAATTTTAAATTTAAAAGATAAAGAAATTCCTACTTGCTCTGATGAGGCTTTGAAGAAATTCTCAATTCCATTTGAAGAACAACAGGTATAAACTATTTAGTTTGTAATTGTATTTCAATTTTCGACATTACAGTGCAGTTATTAAAACTTAAATTTTAATGTTTTGCAGAGAAGATATCTTGAAGCCCTTCCCCGAAAAAAGAAGTTATCGAGAGGAAGAGGCCAACAACACGCGGAGGCTTCGGGGGACTCCCAATCTGAAATGGAAGCTCACTCCTCTCCAAACCCTCAACAGTTTGAACTCGTTAAATGCCAGAGAAGTAATACATTCTCATATATTATTTACAAATTCCAAAGTTGCATATTTATTTTTCAATTTAAATTTTAACCAAATGAATTGACATTATTTAATATTGATGAATTGCAGGGACTTTGGAACCTTCTTCCCCAACTCACTCCATACAGTCGCATGCATTCATATCTTCTGAACAGCCACTGAGTACAACTCCTACAAGGCCACCCGTAGCACCGAGAAAAACAACCCCTCGACAACAAGGTACAACTTTTCTATAGTACGTTTAATTTCGTAGTTTTGACTTTATGAATTGTTTTAATATTTTTCATTTTTTTCTTGTACTTTTCAGCATATGTCAGTCATGATCAAACCACAGCACCGACACCCACTCAACCATTAATTTTTAAAATGCCAACCAGAGGAACAGTGAAAAAGAACATTGGTAAATGCATGCCTTTTGCTCCGGCCCCTAGTGGGACACTAAACCTTGCCTCCTCGTTTCGAATTCCAACTCTATCACTTGGTGGCTTGCCCAGTGCAACGGGCATATCTATTTTGAACAATATAAATTTAGATGAAGATTATTTGGGCATTGATAGCAATGACCCAACTGGTTTTTTCGATACCCGCGAGATGATTCAAGGCCAGCAGGTATACTTCAAATTTCAATTTTAATATGCTTTACAATTTTTAATTACATTCTGATTTAAATTTATTTATCTAAATCTTGATTAATTTTTTCAAAAACAGGATCAGCCCACCCAAAGGTAGAAACAAGGAGCAGTTGATCTTGGTGAAAGCCCCCATTCTTCTCCAGCAAGATCGTCTGCATCAGATTCAGATAGTGAACAGTTGCCACGTTTTCCTTTGGAGAACTTAATTGGTAATGATTGTCAATCCCATGTCAGTGAGTTTATTATTCCTCATATCCAACAGCTTATAGAATGGGAGAAAAGGGCTAAAGTTCTTATCAATGAGATTATTAGTCGTTATGAAAATTATTGGCAACGGGATAGTTTATACGCTGCAGTCCAGAATCAACCTGCGAAGATGGATTCCTTACTTACCCAAGTAAGATGTGGGACTGTCACGTTTAACAACAACTATAAAGACGACATTTTAGATAAGGCACTAAACAAATTGGAAAATATTAGTGCCGAGGCCCAGGCATATTTTAACAAATGGTCCAAGGACAAGGATTTGGTATCAATCGCAAATGCCGAAAGAGATAGAGCGGTTGTAAGTACTATTACATTTAAACAATCATTCTTGTTAATTTGAAATTTTGAATTTACATTAATATTTTGAATTGACATTACTCTTTTTGTGCAGTTGAAATATGAAAATTTGAAGAGTCAGGCGAAGGTTTTGCAAGTTCACTTGGAAACAGCAAAGAACAACTTATCCGCAGCAAAAAATTTGAAGCAAAATATTGTTTTGGTTAACAAACAAAACAATACACTAAAGCGGATAATTAAAGAGCATGGTCTCGACCCTGACATATTATTCAAAGCCAAAGCAGCTGCTGATCCAAATTTGTTGTCGCATGGAGATGCAACAAATCAAGAAGAAAGAATTATAAAAAATCTGGACAGTGCTGCAGAAGATCTTATAAGTTCAGGGGTTATTTCTGGTGTTGGGGAAAGAGGTACATCCACAGTGGAAGAAGCCGTTGGGGAAGAGAGCAGAGTAGAATTGTATAAAGAAAAAGAGGGTTTTGAAAATTAGAAACTTTTATTATTGAGGAAACTTTATATATTGAATTTGAAAACTTCTACTATTGAGTATGTACTATGGTATTTGAATTTAATTATATGGATTTATATAGTCTTTAATTTTAATTGCATTAGATGGTGATTATCATGAATTATATGTATGTTTCTTGTTTACTTGCATTGTCATGAATTGTATGTGGACGTAGATGATGAATGATGATAACTGATAATTAATGATAGATGATGATGAAAGACGATGATCAATTTAATGTGTATAATGTAAAATGTAGTGCCTAAATATCTTGTGGGACTTTAATTATCTTGAAAATTATGTTTTTGGGAAAAAATAGCAACTAAGATTTGAAGCAGATCTTTAGGATTTCTCCTTAATAGACTTATGGTGTAGGAAAATTCTATTTTAAAGAGATTCACCTCTATATAAGTGCATAATCTCTCATTAGAGAGGTTGTTTGACATCCAAAATAGTCAAGACCATTTGTCAGAAAATAACGTTTTGCTGGAAACAATCAAGACCATGGTTTAAAAGATATGGTTTTGTTATCATGGATATTGTTTTGTGTAGAGTAGATTGACAAGTTGCTGTAAATAGTCAAGGTTATGGAGGCTAGATTAACCAAAGTTGGAATAACCATGTGATTAAAAGATAGGTCAAGCTCGATATAGAACTTTGAAGTTTAATGTAAAACATATAAGGTTCTTATCATGAAGATTAGTCTGTATAGATCAAGTTCATAGGTTGAAGAATCCTATCATTTTTTAATATTTGATAAGGGTGAAGAATAATTGTGGATTAGAACTGGGAGGCTATAAGTTGGAATAATTTTGAGTGTGTAAGAAAATATTGAAGGTTGTAAACTAGATCATAGCAAACTATGTGTGTAAGTATTTATGTAGAGCCTTGAAGAAGGCACACTACATTTGCAGGATAGTTTGAAGAAGGCACACTACAATGTTCTAGTCAGTTTTATTACTAGAAAGGATTTTTATTAGATAAAGACTCTGTCAAGTTGATTTAAATAGTTGTGATTAGTGTAGATTTGGGTGGGTGACTATAGGATATGGAAGATAGCATTAGAATTGAGTTTGAATAACTTCGTGTTAGAGGATGATCATTATAAGTCTAAAAATAGATCTATTTCTTCATGGAGAAATCTGAAGAAGTGATGGATCTATGACAAAGCAGGGAATTTTAGGAATTTTAGGAAGAAATCAAGAAAGAATCATCACTGGTAAGAAATTAAACATAATTGCAAATATCATAGGGTTTAGCTTACCTCTTGCATATTAGATTGCTGTGAAATCATCAAGGGTAACGTGCTAGATCTTTGTTTTTCCTGACATTGTAGATAGAGGGGTGAGTTGCCTGACATTGTCAGTCCTGAGAAGTGCCAGCAACATCTTTAAATATATAGACCAACAATATCTTTAAATAAATGATAACAAGAGCTGAAAAAATGTAAAGTAACAAACAATAAGATGATGTTGAAGAAGATACCTATTTAAAATTGAAATCATCCCCGGTAATGTGCTAGATCTTTGTCTTAATAAAATTCAACACAAAAAATGGATTAGTAGATAGATGGGTGAGTTGCCTGACATTGTCAGTCCCGAGAAGTAACAGCTTCCTCGGACGGATGTCAACCCACGTTTTCAAAAAATAAAATATTGTATTTAACTAAATGTAAATACATAGACATCTTTAATGATAACCAGAGCTGAAAAAAATGAATAGTAACAAACAATAAGATTAAGGGGAAAAAGATACCTCCTTAAAGTTGAAATCATCACTGCCACTGGTAATGAGCTATATCTGTGTTTCAAAAAAACCCAACACGAGAAATGGATTAGTAGATAGATGGGTGAATTGCCTGACATTTTTAGTATATAGAAATGTAACATCTTTAATGAAAACCAGAGCTGAAAAAATGAATAGTAATAAATAATAAGATTAAGGGGAAAAAGATACCTGCTTAAAGTTGAAATCATCACTTCCACTGGTAATGAGCTAGATCTGTGTTTTAAAAAAACCCAACATTAGAAATGGATTAGTAGATAGATGGGTGAATTGCCCAAAATGTAGACTAAACAACCTGTATTCTTTACATATCATATTAGTTACAAGAATGAGGTTTGAAAGATACAATAAGGGTAAAGTGATCAAAATTGTTGTGTAACGGAAAGTTGTTTTTACTTTCTAATTATCATTGTTGAGCTGATGAAATACTTGGTTGACCATTGCAATGAGTATCAAAGTATAAAATTCCTGCTACCACCTTGTTTTGTTTTCCTTTCTGAAGATACAATGTTCAAGTGTATGTTTGAAGACAATTTTCTTGAAGCTCCCCCATTTCTATGCCTTGAATTGATTAATCATGATCTTCTTGAAGTACAATTGATAAAATCAAGTGTCTCAAATATTGAAATTTTTTTACAGCTCAACATAAAGTTCTCTGTGCAAGGTTGGATCATCTTAAAAAGGTAACATTGTGTAAATTTTGTCAAGAGTGCCTTACTGGTACCTCATCTCAAACTCAGTCTTAGCATATATCATGAAGTTTCTTTTTGAACTTATCAAACAAGACCCTATATCATCATCAAGTACACACCAAACACTGTTTCTTTGGTCTGGGGATAAATTTGAAGGCTTCATCTCAATTGGCTGCATTGCAAACATGAAGGGAATTTCCTCTAGAGCAAAAGAGGTGAAAACTTCGAATTCCATTAAATTTTGGATAAGAAATCAATTATTTGGTAGTCTCAGGCTTTCTCTGTGCATAAAGAGATCCATCTAGTCACTCATCACTCCTGACGCGTCGAATGGAACGTCAATGGTCTTGACCGACGCGCGCGTCACTGGCACCTAATGACGCGCGTCACATCGGCACTTTTGACGCGCGTCATCGATCCTAGTGACGCGTCGTCGACTCCTTTTGACGCGTGTCACCGTCTCTTCTCGACGTGTCACCGGCTCTTTTCGACGCACGGCCGACTCCTATTGACGCGCGTCGCTGACTCCTATTGACGCGCGTCACTTTCTCCTATTGATGCGCGTCGCTCACTCCTATTGTCGCGTCACTAGGGACTATTGTCGCGTGTCAGCTAGAACCTTTGACGTGCGTCAAGTGAAGCCATTGACGCCCAATTTAGCCTATAAATACCCTTCAACTGGTCATTTTCTCGTTTTCACCTTCCAGCTCTTGATTTTTTGCAGGTCTCGATGCTTCCCAACTGCAAGTTCAGTAACAAAAATCAAGAGAATCCAATTCAATCGTTGTATCTTATGCCCTCACATCCATATTGTTTTAAAGATGTCTTCAGAATATAAAGATTTAATGGATGCATGTGAATTTACAGGGCTCATTAATATGCCCCATTTCAAAACATATTCGGATATTTTGAATTACTTTCCGTCATCCTACAATTCAGAGGACGACATTTTTTATGTGACTCTGAACGATGGCCGAATTTTTCAATTCAGTATAGAAGCAAATGACATCCATCGGTTTACGGGCCTTTCGTTCAAAAATTTACCAATTGTTACAACCAAGGCAACACTCATGGAAGAAAATAATTTTCTCGAATCAACGTTCGGTTTCCATGTTGATTGTAAGTATAATTCCTTTTAATTCATATTTTTTATTCTGATACAATTTGCTGTTATAAATTTATAGTAATTTTCACTGTTTCACATTTGCAGCCCATGTCAATAAATAAAGGCGTGGTGTCTAATATGTAGCATTTCTGAGTACATGTAATTTTTGCAATGCTAGTGTCTAAGATGAGCTTTGTAACTTTGATTGACCTGATGAGTGCAGTGGAAAAGTTTAAACAAAAAAAAGATCTTAAGAAAACTGATGGAACCAAGAAGGGGAAATTAATTGATGTTCCCAAACTTGATGATGCAAATCAATCAAGGGGGAAGAATTCTGATCAATGTACTTTAATATTAATAGAGGGTGACTCAGCCAAGGCTCTTGCTTTGTAAGTGTTTGTGCCTTGAATCAGGGAAATGTGAATACTGAATTTGGTAGTATTGTGACATGTTTCGACATCACTTTCCAATTTAATTTTTTGTTATTTTAGTTATCTTTACTCTATCAGGTGGCAGGAATATCTATTGTTGGTCAATATTATTATGGCGTGTTTCCTCTCGTAGGTAAGTCTGCTTCAATGGCGGGGAAGCTACCACTCACCAACAAATGGAGAATAAAGGATAGTAAATATAAAAAAAATCGTTGGTCTACAGGAAGATAAAATGTATGATAGCATTAAATCTTTAAGATATGGCCATCTGATGATAATGACAGACTAGGTACATGATCTTTGTATAGGCTGTTTAGTTTCTGCTTAATTCTGACACATCCTTTCTAGTGAGATCCTTTTTGACTTATCCTTTGTCTCTTAAAGGACCATGATGGTTCCCACATCAAGGATTGCTGATCAATTTCATACACCATACCGCCATCACCGCTTAAAATTCCTTCATTTGTTGTGGAATTTATCATTCCTATTATCGTGGTAACTGTTCCCCCTGTATATTTGGTTGAGTGTATTGAGACTCTTTATATTTGTTTTTAAGCCTCCAGATGTTATTTATCTCCATGTCTAATTTTAGCACATGTTGATGTAGGCAACTCACAAAAATGGAAATGTGTTATCTTTTACACAATTCCCGAGTATGAAGCTTGAGAGAATCATTGAGTGGATCGATAACTCGGCCGGACCATATAGTACTACAAAGTAATGCTAGTTTGTTTTCTCTTTATATGTTTTCAAGTTCTGGTTTTGTTCACTTGCTGATTAGGTATCACTTGTTGCTTGGACCATACAGGGTTTTGGCACAAGTACTTCTAAAGAGGGCAAGGAGTATTTCATACAACTGGACAAGCACAAAAAAGATAGATGCTTCCTCATATGAATCAGCTTATAGAATGGGAGAGAAGGGCTAAGGTTCTTATCAATGAGATTATTAGTCGTTATGAAAATTATTGGCAACGGGATAGTTTATACGCTGCAGCTGATCCAAATTTGCTGTCGCATGGAGATTTCTGGTTTTGGGGAAAGAGGTACAGCCACAGTGGAAGAAGCCGTTGGGGAAGAGTGCAGAGTAGAATTGGATAAAGAAAGAGAGGGTTTTGAAAACTAGAAACTTTTATTATTGAGGAAACTTTAAATATTGAATTTGAAAACTTCTACTATTGAGTATGTACTATGGTTTTTGAATTTAATTATATGGATTTATATACAATCTTTAATTTTAATTGCATTAGATGGTGATTATCATGAATTATATGTATGTTTCTTGTTTACTTGAGTTGTCATGAATTGTATGTGGACGTAGATGATGAATGATGATAATTGATAATTAATGATAGATGATGATGAAAGACGATGATCAATTTAATGTGGACGTAGATTTATCATCAAGCACAGTAATTCTTCTTCTCTAGACTTTTGAACTTGTTTTAAGATAATTATTCTCTACACTTGTAACGATATGATCATAATGTCATTAGAATGGATATAGATGATAAATAAATGGAATGTGTTATAATGGATATAGATGACATTAATGATTAGAATGGATATAGATGACATTAGAACGAATAGAATTGTAATGATATGATTATGAATTATTTTAAAAAATGAAATTGTTTTAATAAATTTAAAATTAGATAAATAATTGTATTAATAATAATTGTAGTGTCAGGACTCAGGATATGATAATGATATGGTGATGATATGATATATATGGATGATGAGGAATTTTATGTGGACTTATATTTAAAATCGTATAATGTATTGTTTATCCCGAATTTTATGAGGAATTTTATGTGGACTTATATTTAAAAATAAATTAAATATAATTCTGAGAAATCAAGAAAGAATCATCACTGGTAAGAAATTAAACATAATTGCAAATATGCTAGGGTTTAGCTTACCTCTTGCGTATTAGATTGCTGTGAAATCATCAAGGGTAACGTGCTAGATCTTTGTTTTACATGACATTGTAGATATAGGGGTGAGTTGCCTGACATTGTCAGTCCTGACTCCTGAGAAGTGCCAGCAACATCTTTAAATATATAGACCAACAATATCTTTAAATAAATGTAAATATATAGAATTAGACTTGTAACGTCTTTAATGATAACAAGAGCTGAAAAAATGTAAAGTAACAATCAATAAGATTATGTTGAAGAAGATACCTATTTAAAATTGAAATCATCACCGGTAATGTGCTAGATCTTTGTCTTAAAAAAAATTCAACACAAAAAATGGATTAGTAGATAGATGGGTGAGTTTCCTGACATTGTCAGTCCCGAGAAGTAACAGCTTCCTCGGACGGATGTCAACCCACGTTTTCAAAAAGTAAAAATGTTGTATTTAACTAAATGTAAATACATACACCTGTAACATCTTTAATGATAACCAGAGCTGAAAAAATGAATAGTAACAAACAATAAGATTATGTTGAAGAAGATACCTATTTAAAATTGAAATCATCACCGGTAATGTGCTAGATCTTTGTCTTAAAAAAATTCAACACAAAAAATGGATTAGTAGATAGATGGGTGAGTTGCCTGACATTGTCAGTCCCGAGAAGTAACAGCTTCCTCGGACGGATGTCAACCCACATTTTCAAAAAGTAAAAATATTGTATTTAACTAAATGTAAATACATACACCTGTAACATCTTTAATGATAACCAGAGCTGAAAAAATGAATAGTAACAAACAATAAGATTAAGGGGAAAAAGATACCTCCTTAAAGTTGAAATCATCATTGCCACTGGTAATGAGCTAGATCTGTGTTTTAAAAAAACCCAACACGAGAAATGTATTAGTAGATAGATGGGTGAATTGCCTGACATTTTTAGTATATAGACCTGTAACATCTTTAATGATAAAGATAAAAGATAGATAAAGAAGATACCTATTTAAAGTTGAAACAATCCATTATCAATAGCTTCATCAAAGTCGATGTTGTCTTCTGTAGAATGTGATGAAGAGACAATTACACTCTCAAGGTTGGGAATATTTGTACTTGTAGTTGTATTATTCACACCTCTTCTTTCGCAAAGGTAATTCCAAAGCGCAATTTCTCTCGTTGAACGGAAGGTTTCGATGGAGTATCGAGAAACATAACACCTCATGCAACTTTCCAGATTTTTATCCAACCTGTTTCTCAGTTTTGATTTTATAAATGACAATGCACTGAAAACCCTTTCATCCTCCATAGACCCCAAAATCATTGTTTGGCATAACTCATATAATCTGAAATATTCACTGATATCTTCTTGTAAAATAGAACTTTGATAGATTCCTCGCCACAACCTTGTAATAGCACCACTTTCAGAAGGTTGATCTAAATTCTTATATTGGTTCCTCATTGTTGTTGCAAAATTTGTTGACTGAAACTTTAATAAATCGGCATTCAGTATACCTTTGATTTCCACACCCTTGAGCTCTGACGTCTTTGTAAATTGTTCCATTATTGTACCCATTGATTTATGGAAATGCTTACTGACAAAGTCTGCATGGCCACCTTCAGTATTCCAAAAATTAGGATTCATCACACCCATGGCTTCCAAAATTTTATCTTTACAGAAACGTTCCCTAATTTCTGATGACAAGGTTTTTGAAAATTTTTAAGCTTTATTCTTGTTTCAACTATAATAGACTCAAACAAATTACGTGTCACGGGAACATCTTCTCATTCCGATCCTGTAATAGCTTGACGTTTTTGCAAAATGTGCACAGGTATTTCCCTCCCATTAACAGTGATGCAGAGGTGATCGTGGATATTAAATCTCAAAAAGGTGTTAGGATTTTTAAGATCTAATAAATCTCTCCAATTTTCAAAAACAGGTGCATCAAAACTATCATTGGAACAATACAATATATCAAGACTTTGACATACCATTTTCCTCATCCGTATAAAATCCACAATATAGATTAATCTACCCTGTGCATGCTTCATCAGTGTATTGATCTCCTTTAACATTGGAAGAATACCAACCAATGTAAGCAATGTCTCCAAATTAGTTAAATGGAACAACAAGTCCCTTGCCCTATCAACTTCATGACGGTATTTGTGCATGAAACCAACCAATGAAGGATACTCCTCACGAACTCTGCATGCAGGTTCATACAAAGAGATCCATCTAGTCTCCACATCCTTCAGAAGTTTTTTGCCATCTGTAATTCCAATTGCAAATTTTTGAACTCGAGAAAACGCTTTGGGCTGCTTGACATATAGGCATGAAGTTCTCTTATAAGGTCTTCTAATTTAGCAACATTTTCGTGGTTGCTTACCATTTTATACGCTAAATTCAATCAGTGAGCCATACGGTGAATTAGTAGCATATATGGGGCCACTGTTGTTTGTAATCTAACACAGAGCCCTATTCGGTGACCCTGCATGACAGATGCACCATTTGCTCCAACGCATACCAACTTCGTAGCAATTTCATAATCAGTCAAAACAACAACATCTTTCAAATGAGAAACAACTATTTTATATAGGTTTTCGGCATTGCAATTTTCAACCATTTTCATAACACCCAACAGATGAGGTGCCCTTACATGATTTTCTAAAGTATAGATGTGGATACATACCCATGCGGTGTTGTCATTCTTTGTCACTTCATCAATTGAAAGAGAGATAAAGTTTGCTTTTTTTACATTCTCTTTCAAATCTTCCTTCTCTATCATCGAGAGGCATTTTGCCATTTCCCATCCACTACTCTCAGACCAATGAGACTGAGGTACATTCAACATTCCGTTAAATTGATACAAAACTTTGAAATCGAGGAAATCTGAAATCGCTCTTCCTTTTTTAAGTATTTGAAAAAGAGTAGAGAATTGTATGAATTTTGCATGTAGATTTGTTTCTTTCATCTTACCAATATGCGATGTGATCGTTCCTCCCTTTTCAACGATGTCCGTGTGTTTTTTCTGCTCTGCCTCATATTCCATTGCGTATCTAACATGCATGCATTCTTTTTCAGTTTTCCACCTATGTGTTTTGATTTTCTGGCCATCCGCCCCCATTACAGTTAAATATTGTTTTCCACAATGTTTTTCTATAGTGTCCAGCTTCAGTTGCATTTTTTGTTGCTTTCCCAATTTCCACGTACATATTTTACATGTACATTCAGATGGGATTTCTTCAGAATTAGATGATTGTACAGGTTCAATAAACGGAAATTTAGCTGCCCAATCAAACTTGTATGTCCTGCCAATGGTCCACATATTCTTGTTCGTTTTTAATGCTTTACTTTTTTGAGTAGAATTTTGAGCAATATCACAATCACCTGGTTTCCTCTTTCTTGGACCGGAGTTTGATTTTGATTTATGTCTTCCATTTTGCTGAGTGTTTGTATCTGTGATATCTAGCTACACTTCTGGTTACACCCCAATAGGAACAATATCTTCAAGATCTGGCATATTATCGTAGGTTTCATTTGTTTGACTTTGATACTGTGTAGAATGCATGTCCACCTCAATAATTCCTTCCACACAGTCAGTATTCTGATTCTCTGTGGTGGCATCTATATGATTGGTATTTACAATATCTGTATCCACAGAGTTTCCAAAATACTTGAAGAGTGATTTCTGAGATTTCTTACTTACTTTTAGGTTATTCGTATTCTTTGAGCTGGCACCTTCCATTATTCTGAAAAGAGTCCTGCGTCAGCAAAAGAACCAAGTAGCGACTCTGTCCAGTCTGAGGTCTTGTCGCGCGTCCACTGTCTGAGGTCGCGCGTCCACTGTCTTAATATACTGTCGCGCGTCAACACTGCCCAAGTCGCGCGTCAACACTTCCTCTGTCGCGCGTCACTTCTTTGCCCAAGTCACGCGTCAACACTTCCTTGGTCACGCGTCAGAACACCTTTTTCGTGCATCAGTACAGCTCTTGTCGCGCGTCAGTACAGCTCTTGTCGCGCACGTCGGTCAACTCTTGTCGCAGCGTCGCGACATCTCTTGTCGCGCGTCAAAGATAACTCTTGTCACGCGTCAGTACAGCTCTTGTCGCGTGTCAACAATGCCCTTGTCACGCGTCAACACTGCATTTCTCGTGCGTCAACAATCACAGGCTAACAGTAATATGAATCTCTGGTGCTCAAGGGTATGCGAGTTCAAATTTCACAGTATTGGTAATTTGGTAAGCTACTTGAGGTATACTACGCGGCGAATCACCTAGGTTTTTATAGGAGATGTTTTCAAATGAAGGCGAAGCCGACCCCCCAAAAAAAATATACTATATATTTTAGGCGAACAGGACACCGACCCACTCCGAATAATTCACCTTTTCAAATTTTCCTAAAATGAAATTTTCGCCATATTACGAATATTCACTGCTAAAATTATCCCTGATTTGAGTTTTCTTGATATTCTCAAACTCGATAAGAGGAATGTGGGATCGGTTTTACCATATTGCAACCTAAATGCATTTTGCATTTCAGCCCATGAATCAATAGAATTATTTGGCAAGGCCTTGTACCAATCCCTAACATCCTCCTCTAAAGTGTGGACAAAAAATATAATGTACACATCCTCAAATCCAATTTCAAAATCCTCCATCATATTAATAAAGAGTTTTAAATGTTGATCACTTGTTATGGCATTGTTCCCTTGAAACTTTGGCAATCTACTTATAACATCCTGAGGCAAAACATTAGGATAACCAACCATTCCCCTAAAATTTATTGGGCCAAAGGTATTGACCACAAATGGAGGCCTAGGTGGAGGTTGAGCCATGTTGTCAGTGGAGGTGATCTTGGGGGTGAGACAAGTTGATGAGGAGTGCGAGGTCTTTGGGGCTCAAGAATGTGGTTCACAAGATTGGTATTCTCTAGGTGCTGATTTTCTTGGAAAGTTTTACTAGAATTGAAACACACAAGTGCAGATTGAAGAAGGAACTCACTAGGTACAATAAAAGGACCTTCACTAGTTGAAGTAAACAAGTTTATGAGAAGATTTCTTGAATCAGAATCACTGGAAGAAGAGTGATAATCCTCTATTAAAGGCTGATCTCTCTCACCAATGGATATAACTTTGCTTGATGTCTGACCTTCAACAACCTTCCAAACTTTTCTCCTCTAAAACTGTCTTTCCAAATTCTTGAAATAATTTTCTACTTGGGTCCCTCCTGAAGAGAGATCTTATTCCTTCCAGGTTTGCAGATTTATATGACACACTTCACTTAATGTATGATAAGGTACTAGTATTTATCAAAATATAATAGCCAAGAGTCGCCACTAAGGAATTTCACCCTAGTTTGTGCAAAATACAATGAAGATCTATCAAATGACTGCAAATATTAGCACTATGCAAAGTTTGAACATATCTGATTTTCTTTCACTCAATTTATCAACTATTGTGCAAAGTTTGAAACAAAAATTGGAGACACTTGAACATATCAAACTCAGAATTCTACTCTCATTCCTCAAGATAAATCTTGATCGAAACCGATGCTCAACAATGTAGTTGGACATAAAATACGTAAGAAGTATTACAAGGATTTTGAAAAATTGAAATACGAAAATTTTCTCGCAATGGCGCCGAAGCATGTTGGTACCTAGATTTAATCTCCTTCACAACTTGAGCTGTATCATGGATTTTACAAGACACTTAGAGGTAGATAAATGGTTTATATGTCATTTTGTAGCCAGGGAAGTAATTTATCTGACTTGTTAGCACTTAGGCTTTGAAGAAGTGGGTAGCACCTTAGAAGGATTTGATCTAATCCTCACTATTTTAGGTTGTGCCTATCAACCAAGGTAAGTGAACCTATATTGTAGCCTATATTTTGTGAAGGAGGTGAAAATATCCTTGTATTGTGCAGATTATATGGAGATGGCCTTGAGAAAACATGATCAATTTCCCATTATTCAAACTCAACAGAGTTGTCACTACTAAATGATGGAAATGATTTCAAGACAAGGCTAAGGCTACTAAAGACATGGTATGATCCTGATTTGCTTTGTGCATTTTTGTAAATGGATTGTATTCTTTTTTTGACAAACAATAAAATACGGGGTTATTATAGGTAGGATGAATTAATTTGAAATGAATTTTGGGGTGGGAGATATTTAGACAAGACTAACCAGAATTTGCCAACTTATTTGAGGACCTTTACAAAAATTGAAAGACTCGCATACAATGAAATCCTTCAAAGAGGTTAAGGTGTTCCTTGACCAGATATGGGCATTAAATGGAAGCCCATATCTGCACTCTTCCACACAATCTCTGATGATTTATCACAAAATTTTTAGTTAAATGAATCAACAAAGCATTTAGAAATTTCTTTTCTATCAGACCTAAGGTACCCCCAAAGGTTTACAATAAAATATATATCAAAGAAAGTAGAGTGGATTTAAATTTGTGTATCCCTTCGTTAGATGAAAGATCTTCGATTCTCGGAATTGCAAATCCTAGTAAGTTGTTACTAGAATTAGATCTGCATGATCAAAAGGAAATTCCAAACACCATATTGCAACAAGAGCAAGAAACACAAATTGAAAACATTCTAAAACATAAGTAAATGAAAATTTTACCAAGATACAATGAAAATAATCTAGAATGACCAAATTTATCAGCAAGGTAATGTTATAAGAACAATCTCAAAGCTTATTAGTGGCTATACATTTGCAACCAACCTAACATGATACAAATTTGATGTAAAAAGGAGTTAAAATGGTTCTCAAGTGGTTTCTTAGAGAATGGGATTCTTCCCAAATTTTCCCATGAAAATTCTAAGTTTCTCCAACCATTTGCATGACAAATTCATGCAATATATAACTTTCACTCACTCACTCAATTTGCCCCTCAAATCTTCCCTCCAAAAGTGTAATATTCAAGCACCTTTGCTTTGTAATATTTTTGGAAAATAAATTTAACAAACTCACAAAAAGTTGCCAGTTGTTCTTTCAAAAGGTAATTCATTACAAAACTTTCATCATTCTTTAAAACGGAAGCACGTTTTCATTCCCCATGCATGTAAACCCCTTTCATTTCATTATTTCATCTTTTCTTTTCACAAATTTTTAATCAGAATTTGGATCTCAGTAATTCACATTTTTCATGAATTAGAGTAAAAATTCATTTGAAATGTGCTTTGGATTCACAAATTGAGCCCCCAATTCGATCAATTCGGACCTTGCAGGCCAAAACGACACGAATTGGTAAAAATTTGATGAAGATTGATGCAGAAAACACATCTCTAAACTTACTAGAGCTCAAATGCTTTCCAAACTAGTGAAATGCACAACTACCATCGATCTATTCTTATCTTTAAATCTGAGCCCTCCACGTGGCAGATCCAGAAAAACAGGCCTCGGGGATACTTTTGACCTTTTTACAACTTTTTGAAAATTTGCAAAATTTCTTGATTTCCTCTGCCACTCTGCCTTTGTAATTTGGGTCTGACACGTGGCACAATATGAATGGATACGCAGTTGCGGCTCAATTTTACACATTTTGCATCTTCTTAGACAAAGGAAATTTTTTCAATTTTCCCGCGCGATCCACCCTCCCGCAAGACACATGTCCTCATATGATTGGTTGAGGGTAACGCATCTCATTTCATATTTTAATCATATTTTGTGAAGGAAAATTTTTAACATTTCCTCCACCACCGCACCTCCGCCATTGACTCCTCAAATGAATTTTGACTTTTTACCTTCGGGCTCGTGGGTCCATTCTGATGATTTTCTCCCCCTTTTCCAAAATGGGTGAAAATTCTAACTTTCCTCTCGAGGCTCCATCTTCTACTCCTTGCTCTAATGCTGACATGTGTCTTCATCCCATTGGTTGCGAGTTTGCGGTCCAATTTTATACTTTAACTCTTTTTCACCAAAGGTTGAAAAGTATGAAACTCCTCCGCCTTTCCATCTCCCCGCCTGCCACATGTCCTCCTCTGATTAGATGTAGACCTTAGGGTATTTTCTTCATTTCCACACATTTTCCAAAGTACCCTAAGTCACAAAATGACCTTCCCATCCGCCTTCACTCGCCCTGCGACACGTGTACTTCCTCCTGGGCTGTGTGAGGCTGCGGGGCAACTTGCACTTTTTTTCAAAAACACAAAAATGTTAAGTTTTTAGAAATGACCCATCGATCCTTGTCTAATTACAAATATCCACGTATGCAAGAGTATATGAGCTAGAAATTGACGGGAAAAGGACGCCTGCATCAATTTGTCAAAAAACATAGAAATTGCTAGTGACCCCCAAAATCAATTTTTTCTTCGTGGGTGAAGAATTTTTCAATCAAAAGACAAATGGAAAGTGTTTCTAGGAAATTTATGACCATGGAAAGGGATTTTGAGGGAAAATAAGTACAAATCGAATGATTTTGAGCTCCAAAGGCCGAGAAAAAATGAAAAAATGGCAGAGGCATTTGAAATGGGAAAAATTAGGGCAAAACACAAAGTAAACTTGGGGATTCCTTCAGAATGGTGCAAAATGGAGGAAATGTGAACAACACATAGCACTCAAACACAAAAATGAGTTATTTTTTTGTCAAATTCGAAGTATATGAGAATCCCAAAACCATTCTTCCTCAGAAACAGGGCAAAAATGCATTTCTCCTTAACAAAACAAGGATGTTTCATTTTGGGCACCAACAAAGAGCGCATACCCTAGGACAAGGAAGATGCTCTCTTGGGCATTTGAGTCCCATATTGATGAGCCATAGTTTAAAATATACCAAGGGGAAATCATACCAGTACCAGAGTCTAAGGGAACCAACCCCTTGGTAAATGCCCAATAGCTCTCAGATGAGAAGTTATGTAATGCGCTGAACAAGGTCGCGGTCGAGACTGAGGCTAGGCTGTTTGGAAGAAATGATAGAGTAATATTTCTAGAGGAAAAGCTACAAAATAAGGAAGAGAAGTTGGTGAGAAAACTAAGGGCTTAAAGCAAGAAGAATTGATTAGCGCGCAAGAATCAAATCACAAACTAAGGGATGAGAAGGAGAAGGTGTGTGAAATATACCAAAATATGGAGACTATCGAAGTGCCATTATGTTGAATCATATAGACCTAACACTTATTGCATAGAAGTACGGATCCAATCTTGAATGTTTAGAAGATCTGACGTGCATCCTCACCATGGAGAGACAACTGTTGGCCCTAGAGTCCGTAGAAGAAGTGGCATCATGCTTGGAGAGGGAGGAAAAAATGAAGGTGGTAGCAATCCTTGTTGAGTATAGCAAGGTACTTACGGATGTCAAGATTGCTACCCAATTTGCTGAGGCCACGTATGATGATTGTGCAGACAAGGATAGAGTGGCGATCATCTTGGTCGCCACTCAAAAGTAGAGATGAAGGAGTTTCAAGAAAAGAATAAGGGAAATAGGGTGGAGAGGGACATAATCCTTGCTGAGGTCGAAAAGAAATCCGAGGCCATTGAAACCTTAAGGGGTTCAATCAAAAACTAGTTGAAGGAACTGTACCCATAGATTACTAGAAGGATGGATGCACTTGAAGACATGAGAAAGGAGTTGGAGAAATTTTTGACACTATGAACAGCTTAAGGAGATGGACTAAGTTTTGGGGAGGTAAGCACCCTAGTCAAGGACCTTTGTTAGAGAGCACATAACAAAGTAGATTCCTAGAACAAGCTGAATGCTCGACCTAAAGAGGGACTTCCCACTCCTTTTGCAACAATAATTACCCTTCCATTATTTTATTCTTTCCCATTCCTTCATCCCCTTATTCTTACTCTTCCAAAATTATTTTATTCTTCTAGAACATATTGTAATTCTTTTGGAGAAGTGTTCCTACGGACGGAGAACATGCGTAGTGTGGGGTGATGTTGGGACCCCAAAATAGTGGCTAAGTACACAAAGGCACATAGGCATGCAAGGCCTAGTTGAAGAAGGGCACGTAAGGAGAAGGCGCGCAAGACAGGGTTTAAGAAAACCTGTGGTGCACGCGCAGATAGAGCCAAGGTTTCAAGACTTAGCCATATTGGGCATTTTGGGCAGGACATGAGAAAAGCGTGCCTCGACTGTGCATGTGGAATGGATAAGGTGCCATCCTGGCAATGTGATGCCCATGAAAGGAATATGCCCTGTGATAGAATGTTCTAGAAGACATCATGGAAAAAAATTGGAGAGCTTAGGCCTGGGGAAGCATGCTCCCATGGAGGACCACATTCAGACACATGGTATTGGATATGAGGTTGTAGAAGGATGAGTTGGCCCTTTGGGATGCCTATATATGTGAGTGCTCGTAGGAGAAAAATAGAGAAAGATCGGATAGACAGAGGGAGAGATTAGATAAAAAGGAGAGGAGAATATACAGAGTGGAGCTTTGCGAAATACCGCAAGAACTCTATGGGATTGGGTAGAGGCTATATAAAGGAGTAATGTATTAAGGGACTGGGTTGTAATTTTTCCTTTGTATAGATGAAGGACATGATCCCCGCTGTTGTAAGGCATGAGTTTTGTCTGATCAAGATGTGGTAGTCTAATGGATCCATTGAATGTAATGAGCTTACAAACATGAATGAGTATGCATATAATTGATTCGGTTCATATCTATATATTTTCATTTTCATTCATGGATGTTATGGAATAAATGTAAATCCTTATGTATTCTCCTTTATGCTGTAGTTCTATCTGTTATCTATAAACACTCTCTGTTTGGAATGAATACATTTGTCTAGAGGCCGTTCTAAGCCCTATGATGATTGTATGTCTCATTTCTAATTTTATTCATTAAGTTCATGACATAGATGATGGTTTCCCATTTAAATCACATAAAAAGAGACTCGATGCCTACCCATGCCTTGGGTGAGTGCCCAACGCTCATTTGGGTGATAGGCCGACGCACATAAGATTTCTTTCCTTTGTGATGGGTGTAACAATGACTACATTTTAAAGGTTAATTTTTGTGTATTTTGGTGATAATGGGGATGGGGGTTTCATTTTTTGGCCAAAATAGAGACTGATGATGGTTAAAGGTTGGCGACATCGGTCGAATTTGGTGTTGTTGGTCAAGGTTTTGGTGACTGACACTAGACAAGAGGACTGATGATGGTCGGGTGACCGATTTCGGTCATAATTTAGAGCAAATAGGTGACTTACCGATGGGAGAGATGACCGTCACCTTGGAGGATATTTATAGGATCTCACAGCTTCCTATTGCTAGGGAGCCAATGTATTCCATTTCATCGGAGGCATCGGTGGAGCCGATAGTGGCGTTCTTTGGTGAGGCGTTATATGTATACAACCTATCCGTATGAGACTAGGTTATCGGTCTTGCTGATGATGGTGGCAATGGGATATTTTTCTTTACTATATTATGAGGGTGGGAGATTCCCATGAGCACTGATGGGGGTGCTATAGGATATGATAGAGGAGTGAATACATTTTTCTTGGGCACCAACTTTCCTAGTTCAACTGTATAGGGAGCTATGGGACTATGGGAGATTGAGGAGATTTGGTATGTGTTGTACCTATTTATTACACTACTGGGCATACGAGCACATCATGTGTGTGTGCCCAGTTGGTTTACCATGATAGGATTGGTTTGGGGGTGGCTTGTTTAGATTTGGTTTGATGATGGGTACTAGTCGGTGGCTAGCCGAGGGTGGTGAGGGACACAAAGGATTTATCATACTATAGGAAACAATTGGAGGGCATTTTAGTAGTTGATATCACGTGGAGGCCATATGTTGACTACCCATCATATAGATGCATGTATAAGGAGTTAGAGGAGATTTAGTTACTGATATGGATATAAGGCCAACATTCCAGGGGAGCATGAGATGATACCTGTGGATAGGGTTAGATGATAGTTTAGACTACAACAAGACGTGCCCCCATCGTTCCCATAGTACCATAGATATGACATGGAGAGACCCATGTCTCCACCACATCTGAGTGTTCCTATAGGGCAAGAGGAGTAGGTATGTAACACCTTTGACAAACAATTATATTCCTCTTTTACATTACAAGCATTGGCATGTGATTTTTTTGAATGAGGCATGTTTCCTTGATTGTTGAAAGTCATGCTTGTTATGGATAAACCATCTCTACTCTTGGATTCATTGGATTGAAATGATGTGGATTGTAAGAATACACTTTCACTTCTAGTAGGTAAGCTGCAATCTAGTTTTGAGAGTTGCAAAATTATCTCTTTTTTTTGACTCATCCTTGAATCAATTCTAGTGATCCAAGGAATGTTATAAATCACCTTACCGGACTGAATGGTAAAACCGACATTCACAGTGGAGAGATGTAGTGGACTGAACTTTATATGTTACAAATTCTTTGGTATTTAATGAACATGCCTTCATTCGGTTGTATGATTGTACTTGGGTCTTTAGGATTGATCTCTTTAGGACATTAATGGTGTAAACAAAATATAGTCTACTTCATGACTAAGAAGGGAATCAAAATCCTAAAACTAAAGGATTATCCTAACGGTATCCTAAACTAGGTAAAAGCACCTACTTCCTAGCTATGTCTACTTATTTGGGTTTCAATCTAACCTGAGCTTCTTATTCTATTATTTTGGGATGACGTCCTAACCTAAGCTCTTGTGCTAAATGGATAAGGGAGAGATTACTAAAGTAATGCTAGGCTATATTAACCTAATGCCTAATACTATATGGTTGTGAATTTGATCTAACCTAAGGTGGAAATTACCTATGGCTATGTTTTAAGACCTAAGGTAATTATTATTGGACTAACTTAAGTTTTGGGAAATCTATCCTAAACTATTAAAAGGGAACCTAAGGGGTTACATGACATTATGGCAATGATTCCAATGACATTTAATTGATTTTAATGGGTTAAATGAATGGAGGTACAACCAGCTTTGGAAAAGGATAGTAAACTTTAGTGGAGGCATACGTGGAGGCTTCACTAAAGTTGGAAATGCATGCAGAAGTGGAAATAGGTTTTTTTAGTTTTAAGAGGCGGTGGCATGGAGAGATAGGCAGGAATTTTGTAATTAATGGCATTAATGGACCTTAGTTTTTGTGTGCAAACCATCTTGGAAACAAGGGAGGAAGATTTGTGAGAGGTTGTTTGGTCTTGCATGTCTCATGATTTTTTCTCTGCATGGAGCTATCTGGTTCTTCAAACCAGTAGTTAACTTTTACTTTGTGGTTATTTTTGGTTCCTCTAGCCTATTTTCGATTGAAGGAAAGTATATGAGGAATTTTAGGAAAATATGTTTGGTTGTTGATATTTCGTGGAGGAGAAAAAGAGTTGGAATCTTGGTTGGAAGTCTCCTTTGAATTGCGAAGCACTATTAGGCATGATAGGCTCTATCCATTAATATTTCTTGCTTTCTTCTAAATGATTCATTAAAACAATTATGCTCTCATGAGATAAATGTTTGCATGATTTGTCTGGTTATTTACTTTCATGGTTTTATGAATCTTTGTGGTTTTTGGGATGTAAATCCATTGCAAAGTAATGTTAGCTCTTGGAAACTTTCTCTGTGCAAGTTTAGTGGTGACATACATGTGAAATTTGTGTTCGAGGTTTGTGTGTTGTTCAATTGGAATTCATAACCTTGTGTTTCATTCTGAACTTTTATTGATCCTTGTGTTTTGTTTTGAGCTTGTATTGGAGCTTTGTGTTGTTTTGAACTTGTGTTCGAAGCTTTGTGTTCGACACTAAACTCATATTCAATACTTGTGTGTTCTAAACTTGTGTTCGAGGCATTGTGTTTGGTTCTGTACTTGTATTCTGAGCTTGAGTTTTACTTGTATTCAAGGATTTGAAATGCTTAGAACTCGTTTATGGACTGTCTGCTCGAAAAGGCTTGAGAGGTAAATTTTGGTTTGGGTTGATTTGGTAACCTATTTGAGATCTTCTCCTTGTAGCTTCTTGAGTTGGAATGGTTGTGGCACTTTTGTTTTTGGAGACTGTACCGTGTTCTTGAATTGGTAAGGGCGTGTAAGTATGGAGGATATTCTTCCCTCCTCTACTCTGAGAAATCCCACGTCTTGTTGAAGGCTTGACTGTTGTGTTTGAAGGATTAATGGACTGGAACTGTATCTTGTTGTGGGTTTGGTTTGATATAGAGTTCGTTGGAACAGTCGTTAACAATTTTTGAGGTTTTATGGAAATGCGGTATGCATACTCCTTTTTGTGATTGACGTTTGAAATGAATACCTTCTCTATCACTATCTTTTTAGATGGAGTTGTGAGAGTCTTTGTTGTGTTTTCTATTTTAGTCACAATTGGAGGTAAAGTTGAGACATTTCTTGAATCAAATGTATATTGGGTTTTCTTACTCACTTTCAGAACCTCTTAAATTGACTTTTGGGTTTCTAAGGAAAGAAGAGATGAATACTCTCTCATTCTGAATCTCTTTAATAGGATTTATCACCTCTATTTCAGGGTTGTTTCTTTAATTTTTCTTCATGATGACCACGAACTATAGGTCTCTTTGACATAAATTCATGTAAGATATTGAATTGGGAATACCGTTTCTTTGAAGTTCGTGAGTTTAATTGAAACTTGTTTATCTTATAATTTTTTGGGATTTCTATTCTTTGTTGGATTCATCGAATGAATCTCCGGGTCTTTGAAAAGAGAAAGGAATATGTTCTCTTGTGGAAAATATACTATTTTTTTGGGACTGTACTGTGTACTCCTTTCTAAGAATTGAATTCGAAATTGTGTCTAATGAACTGGAATATAAACCAAGTCATATAGGTTTATAGGGGAAACTAGAAGTGTGCTTTCTTTAAACTACGAGTTTGGTTTTGTGTTCTCTCTTGGGAACTAGTTAAAGAACTTCTAAGTTTGAAATAGAAATGGGGATTCATTGATAGTATAAATGAAATGAATTATTGATTGGACCTTTTCTATTTGAAATACTTTTCTAAGATAAGTTCACTTGATTGAACTTCTCTCGTATTCCAATTTTTTTTTGGTCGTAGGGTGTTTGTTCTCTTAGGCCTGCTCAACTTCTTGGGTTTGGCTTTCTTTTCTTACTGTCTGAAGGAAATAGTGTGAAAACCACTCTTCTGAGATGGAAATTTCTTTGTGGATTGTTTAGTCTACTTGGTACTAGTCATTTGTTATAATGATGTGGAAAGAGAATAGCTGAGTTGATCTATTCAAAAGAAAATAATAACATGCTTAGACCAATTGCATTGTTTGAATGAGTCATACTTCATTTGGATTTGATATTGAAAGGTTTTCTCTTTTTACACTCTATCTTATTATGAACCCTTCTTGGATGGACACGAGAAGAGATTAACCATGTGTGAGTCTTGCTTGATTTTTGGAACGTCTGGTTTCAAATCTTTGAATGATATCTTCTAACATGTAGAAGTTAGTTAAGACTTGCAGGTAGACTATTTTGATACTCTTCCCCTTCTTGGATTGATTTGGGATTCTTGTTAGATGTTGTCTCTTTAATGTTGAATCCTTATATTGTTATCCTGGAACTGAAGTAGTTATGTGTGTTCTGAACCTGATTCTATCTTTCAGATGATTAGTGTATGGGGAACAATATGTATTGATTCTTCTCCTTTGCTTAAGTTGTAGGATGAAACATCCTAATATGAGCTATGTTGTAAATAACTTCTTTTGCTACATAGTAGATATAAATGTTGTCTTTCTATTCGGATAGAATTATGAAACAATTGGATGACAAGATCTTTTGTTTGTTTAAAAGTAATTGATAGGATCAATTAAACTATATGTTATAATGCCAATGTTGCGGATCATATTATGCCCATTTTTTAAAAGTGAATTTAGAATATTTAATTGTACTTATTTTTTGGTTAATATTACTTATGCTTATTTGTATGATATATTAATTGTTTCATTAAAGAAGAGTTGTTTTAATGGAACAATTAGTGGAATGCACTTCGTTTTAATGCTTAGTGCTTATCATGCTTAGTTCATTGAACCACCGTGCTAGCAATTTTTGCAGATGGACATCGTAAGTGATAAAAGAAGGAAAAAACTTTTATGATGCATTGGCTTATTTAATTCGGATCTTATGTAAAGAGTTTTGAATCATTCTTGAGTTGTATTGGAAAAGAAAAGTGATGTTCTTTTAAGATCTAAATTCTGATTGACATGCAGAATGTCTAAAATGCATAGTCTTGTAAATGTATATTTATCATCTTGAATTGAAAGGTTTTGAGTTGGACTCCAATTTGTGGTGTGAATTATTTTGTACTTGTATAATGAAAATAGTAGTGATATCTTTTCGGTATACTTTATATCTGTTTGAGTACTTTTATTGTTATCAATTAATAAGTTAGATAAAGGGGATAGTACAATTCCCCCTTAATATAAGGAAACTTGTTAAATTACAAAAGATGTCATTCTTTATCTACAAAAATAAAGTTTAATAATGAAATATGCACTTGGGAATACAATTAAACTCGTACCTATAACCAATGATTAAAGGTTATGTTAATCCTAACATCTAACCATGTAGAGGAAGACTCTTCCTCTCTCAAAAGAATGAAAAGATGAAAGGAACAATGGTTTGATCTTTAATCTTTGTACTTTGTTTATAAAAGTAAACACTAGCTAAATCTAGGTGGATGACACACTTGATTTGGACAACTATGTTACATTAAGAATTAAACGATTGATGTTTGCTGTCCTGTTTTTGGGATAACTTGCTTGTTAGGCCACGTTAATGAACCTCAATGCAAACATGAGTTAATGAAGTTCTCAATATCAAATCAGATTAATTATGGATATAGAACTTAATGAATGTTGGAATTAGGGTTAGGCATGGTTGTTGTAATTTGAATCTTAATCCAATTTAATTATGAATTAATGACCACTAAGGGAGTATGTACATCGTGATGAATCAATTCTAACAGATGTTGGCACACACCAACTGTAGGATTGTACCTTCAATAAGACCAAGGTCTTCTCAAGGATATAGTGTTGCAGTTGACATGTGGCAACACCCTTTTGTATTGTTCATCTAGATCTACACACATCTAGACTTGAACTTAGTTTTCTCTCTAGGTCAAGTTAGTAGCATGTTTAGAATACGAATTAGCGTTCTATGACTCAGGTACCTTGGCACATTTAGTCGACTTAGGTTGATCGAGTATGCCCATATACCCTAAGTCATTGTGAGCATCTTCCTATAACAATTTATGTTGCTAACTTGAGCTAGGGTCAAACCTTGGGCAAGTGGATTGATGGTAGTAGGTAAATAAAATTCTAGATAACAAGAGAGTGAGGTGAAGAAAGTATTCTAAAATGACAAATATGCCATGTAGGAATAATAACATGAACAATATGTTGAAAATATTTGGCCAAAATATCGCAAGCTATTGGTCACATTGTCATATGTCACCTAGTTTAAAGCAACGTGATGTCGATGAATATTGGTAACAAATATTTTGATAGGTTCTTTAAATAGATCACTCAGTACCGAATATGGTAGGAGAACCAAGTATATGTAGTATACATTAAGCATTCTATACTTTAAGTCAACATGAGAGATCAGTTGGTAACTTAGTCATGGAATGAGAGATCGGTAACATACCGAGTCATTACAACCGCATATGGTTATCTCTTATGAGATTGATTGGCATCAAATGTGTGTTCTAAATGATATTTAATTTAGAATGTAGAGAACATTATGATTTAAATTTTTCCCCCTTGTTTCTAAAGTCTTAAGATGAGAATGTTACATCCGAGTGTTCCTATAGAAGGCAGGAGGAGTAGGTATGAGATAGACGGATTGACGACATGGGAGTCACTAATGGATACAAGTAGTGGTGGGTGGCACAACTATGGTGGCACCACCGAGGCCAGGACATCTTGATTTAGCTATTGTCATAGTGTAGAGGGATACATTACGGGTCAGGTGGCTTCCCTATAGGCATAGATTATAGGATTGCAGGGAAAAATGACAGGTTAGAGGCACATGTAGCTACTTTGAAGGCTTGGGTTACGGCCCTATAGGCCCAAGTAAAGCACGAGGGAAGGCAACTTCATAGGGTGGAGATTGGGATGGAGGACAGGTGGCTGCCTTACAGGCACATGTGGTTGGTTTATAGGGATAGTTGGCCATGAAACAGTCCCATGTGGTGGCCTTTTAGGTGCATATCAGTAGCATAAGGTACCCCCACAGGCCCAGGACAAGGTCCCATATTATAAGCACCTTCACCAGGATAGAGTCCCAAGGCACAACAAGGAGGGTAGGCATCAAGACAGGGTCCGAGGCCATTATTAGTAGGGTAGAGTTCACATGTTGTAGTGAGACCCATAACACCACCCCAGACTATGTTAATGGAGAGGTTCAGGGATGCCTTGAATGAGGCTCACTACTATCAGGATCATTTGATGACTTCCAATATTGATGTCCCCTCATATGCTGAGTACAGAGCCTAACAGGAAGCTAATGAGTGGATGAGATCTAAGACTCACAGTTCTAGTAGCATAGGGGGTCATCAACCCCAAAGATAGGGCCATGGTGATGTTACGAGTGATCGACATCGGGCCCGTCGAGAGGGCTAGGATGAGGACACATGTGAGATTGGACAGAGGGCATCAAGTGGGGGTGAGTGGTCATTGTATGGATAATGTACCATTATTTTGATTTTTGATATATATACCGGCTTGCGTCTTGAATACATGAGAGTTTTTGAGATATTGATATTTATTTTATATATGTATTGATACACAAAATATCCCATTTATATAGTTGATGATGTTGACTGGATGGATGATGTACTCATTTTTAATTTCCATTGTTATTGTGTATTATGGAAACTAGTTGAATTAGGCATGATTGAGTCAAGGTCATGTAGGCATGATTAAGTTTTAGGTCATTTAGGCATGGTTGAGTCAGGTATAGGAATGGTGGAGTTTAGGTGAGTTAGGCAGTCGAGGTCATGTAGGCATGATGGAGTCGGGTATAGGCATGATGGAGTCATGTATAGAAAGTTGAGGTAATTTTTTTGCATTTGATTTAATTTCCAAGTTATTGGTAGTATGGAAAATAAATGATGATGTATATGTATGTTGGGGTGTGAATTTCCAAATATTTGATATCATGGAAATGTGAAATGATTGATGTATGATATGGTGATGTTATAAAATGGTAAATATGTATGTTTTTATGATTGTTTAATTTCCAAGTTTTGTGTAAAATGGAAACTAACTAGGGTAAAATGTGAATATAAAAGGGGAAAATTGGTTAGGGGAAAGAGTGGTGATATAACTTCCAAGGGCCCCATGACCTTGGAGTGCTACCTACATAGCATTGGTCAAAAGGGGACTCAGGTTGATGTAGTTCTCCCATAAGCTAGGGAAGAATATGATGAGGTAGAGGAATGGGTCGGTAGGTTTTAGGCATGATTGAGTCTAGGTCATTTAGGAATGGTTGATTCTGGGTCATTTCAGACATGGTTGAGTTTAGGTTGAATAGGTATGGTTGAGTTGAGGTCATTTAGGCATGGTTGATTCTAGGTAATTTCAAGCATGGTTGAGTTTAGGTTGAATAGGTATGGTTGATTTTACGCGATTAGGCATGGTTGAGTTTAGGTCAGTTAGGCATGGTTGAGTTTTAGGTGATTTAGGAATTCCTAAAATGTAGGTGTCGAAGGTCTAGTCCTATATAGGAGAATCAAATAAATAATAAAAAAGGTGAATGGTAAGAGGAGACAAAATATCCACCTAATTGATAAGAACCATTACGAGTCTATCATACCAAAGATGGCGTATGAATAGAAAACCCTAAAGGAATTACATTATTGACTATTCTAAGGGTGAAGAAGGTCACATGATCATGAAATGTTGCATTTGTAGCATGTTCATTGAGTAGGTAGAAAATTATAAAGGAAAAGTGGTGAGGTGAAAGAAGCTGGTTTTAGCGTAACCTGGTGTGAGACATCATGTATCTTTGATAAGAAACCCAAGATCAAAATGAGAAAGTCCATGAAGAAAAAGTCATATTTTTATTTTTGCATTTGTTTTTATAGACTGATCGATGCAGGAAGTATATGTGGGATGAGTAGAGTATCTCCTTGAGGTCTTCGTGAAGCTGATTGATGTGGGAAGCTTCAGAATATTTTTATTTTATTTTTGCAAGAATAGTCTTTTGTTCGTGATAGACTATTTACGTATGGATAGCTTTTTATAGCTATCCTTCGAGTGTGATCTATTTATAGCAATAGAAGATAGAAATATTAGATGTCCATTTGTGGGAGTTATATTTTTGTGAGAATTTTGACTCAAGGAGTTTTAAATTTGAAAATCCCGTATATTACTTTTGAATTGTTTTTTTGGACTTTTAGGTCATGGACAAGACTATAAAGAAGGATAGGCTCCTTTTATGAAGACAAAACCATAACACACAGAGGTTAGCTATTGAAGAGAGGTTTTAAGTAATGAATGACCATGGGATTCCATCCTAAAAAGGACAAAAAGTATCCATGAGAATCATGCCATGAGTAGAGCCGTGGTACTCATATTGAAGATAAGGCTGAAAAGTGACGGGTAATCACATGAGTCTTGTTTAGTTGTTGATCCTTAAAATAGGTAAGTAGAAGGTGAATGGTGCTCAAGGGACAAGTACTTAATAGACATAAGGTGATATAGGAATTGATTCAAAAATAGAATGGTCAAAGATGTAAGGCATTAAGGGGCTCAGGTTTAGGTTTTCCTTTGAGTGAAGATAAATGATAAGCACTTGATCCATAGGTATGAGTAACAATATAGGGTCCAAGCCAATTAGGAGAAAATTTTCCCTGTTTACTTTTCTCCTCTTTTGTTACATGTTGATTTTCCTTCAAGATGAGGTCACCAAATTGGAAGGTTCACTCTTGGACACATTTATCATAGGCACATTTGATATGTTTTTGATAGATTTGGAGGTGATCGAGAGCATTGAAACAATGTTCGTCTAATAAATTGAGTTTGGCCAAATGGTCCTGATGAAAATCATTATCATTGAGCATATCTTTGAGTGAGATATGAAGAGATGGAATTTGGAATTCGAGAGGTAGGATAGCCTCTCCACACCATATACCAAAGAAAAATCCATGACAGCAGTTGAGGTGCGAATACTAGTGCGATAAGCCCATAAGGCAAAAGGAATGTGCGTGTGCCAATCCTTTCTAGTATCGTCAACTACTTTCATAAGAATTTATTTGAATGTTTTGTTGGTTGATTCCACTTTTCCATTTGTTTGGGGATAATAAGATGAAGAGAAACCGAGTTGAATGTTGAAGGCCTCACGGGGTTTTTGTAGGGGGTTTTGTTTTTGAATTGTTTTTTGTTATTAGTGATGAGGCGGTGAGGAACACCAAAGCAAAAATGATGTGATGATTGATGAATTCACATATTTTCTCATCTTTTGTAGAAATAAGAGGTACAACTTCCACCCATTTAGTGTAATATTTGGTAGTGGTAATAATCCATTGATGACATTGGGAAGAATGAGGATTGATCTCTCCGACAAGATCCAAACCCCATTGAGAGAAAGGCCAAAGGTCTCATGTGACCTGTAAGGCATGACTAGGTGTGATGAAGATTAACATGTTGCTGAAACTTCACACAACACTTGACATAGTCACAAAAATCATGGTTTAGGGTTGGCCAGTAATATCCGAGGAAAAGAATGCATTTAGCGACAACTAAACCACTAAAGTGACCCCCAAAAATTCCATCGTGAACTTCCTTGATGGTGTAGGGAATTTCAGAACTCATAAGACATTGTAAGAGGATAGTGTCAAAACCACATTTATAAAGAATACCACCCATGATGACATAGCAAGAGACACTTTTGAGAAAGGCTCGTTATCCATTGAGTAAGATCTGGAGGTAGAATGGAAAGGGAAAGGTAGTCAACAAACTACTTATACCAAAGGTCACGTGGGTCAATTTTAATGTTTCCTACAAGGTTGATGTCTTGAATCAGATAAGAGGGTGATTGTAACCTTTGTACAGTGAAAAATATTTTTGAGTCGGAGGGTGAAGTGGGGATTTGAGAAGCCAAACAGGGACATGGTATCTACAAATTTATTAGTGGAACGTGGGGTGGTTTGAAGTTCATAATGGTCAAAGGTAGTCAAAATTATGTCAACATGATGCTTATACTTTTGAATTATCTCGTTATGAAACTAGTATATACTATTAACTTGGTTCATAACTAATTGAGATTCACCAAAGATATTAATTGATTTAATGTCTAAGGCTATGGTGGTTTGAAGACCTAGCACAAGTGCTTCATATTCGATGATATTGTCGATCACATAAAAATATAGTTTGGAAGATAATGGCATAGGCTCACCATCAATAGGGATGAGGATAACTCCAGCCCCACCGCCACACTGACATTTGTATCCATCGAAGAATAAGGTTATTTGGTAAATGATATCGTCCAAAGTGAGGATAACAATGGATTCATCAGGAAATCAAAGTTAAAGGATTTATTTTCGAGAGATGTACGTTTGCGAGTCGGTCAACAATTATTTTTGCTTTGACAGATTTTTGATGGGTAAATTTGAGAGCTAGGTTTGCAAGAAGCATGAGCCAAAGTGTAGCATGTTGATGTTGGTAAGGCTTAGCATACATGTAATTTAAGGGGTCAATATTGGTGACAACAAAGGTTTTGTGGTTGAGTAGGTAATGGCGAAGTTTAGTGGTGATAAAAACTAAGGCTAAGTAGAGTTTTCAACTTGAGTATAGTCTAAAAGCATACGAATTATATAATAAACCACATGTTACCCGTGTGTTTCTTCTCATGATGAGCGAACATGGCATCCAGGGAATGATCAGTAGCAGAAATTTAAAGGTAAAATGGTTGGTCATCCTTAGGGGAATGAGCACAAGTGGTTAGAGGAGGTATTTTTTAAGGCATCAAAGGATTTATGGCATTCATCATCCCATTTTAAGGAGACATCCTTTTTGAGGAGATGATGAAATGGATGGAAATGGTCGGAAAGATGAGAAATAAAGTGATGAATAGATTGCAACTTTCCTTGAAAACTACAAAGTTGACGAAGGTTAGTAGGTGGAGGAATTTTGAGAATAGCCTTGATTTTAGTGGGATCAACTTCTATGCCACGCAAAGAAACAATAAAACCAAGGAGCTTTCCAAAGAGAACAAAAATATATACTTCTTAGGTTGAAGGTGAACACAATACTTGATGAGATGGTTGAAGATGACCTTAAGGAATGTAAGGTGTTTGGCTCGATGTTTGGATTTGGTAAGAAGATCATCAACGTAATATTCCAATATGTGATGCATAATTTCATGAAAGATATAAGTCATAGCCCGCTGATATGTAGCACCAACGTATTTCTAAGGACAAAGGGCATAACACGATAGCAGAATGTCCCCCAAGGAGTGATGAAGGTGGTTTTGTGTTGCTCTTTTGGGGTAAGTAATATTTTGTTATAACCCGAGAAATCATCCATGAGTGATATCATCTCATGGCTGGCGGTGAGATCAACTAGTTGGTAAATGCTAGGTAAAGGAAAGTCATCTTTGGGTAAAAATAAGTTAAGGTCATAGAAATCCATACAAATGTAGAGTCCCCTATCACCTTTGTGATAGGAATAATGTTAGAGATCCATTGGGGATAATCAATGGGTAGGATGAAGGAAACCGAAAGGAGGCACTAAAGTTCTTCTTTGACAAGAAGGGAAATGTGAGGATGCATTTTCCATAGATTCTGCTTGACGGGTTTGGCCTCGGGAATAGTTACGATATTGTGGACCATAATTTTTGGGTCAATACCAGGAATATCAGCATAGGACCAAGCAAAAGCATTGCTATGATCCCGGAGGAAAGAAGTAAAATCTTCATGTTCAACAACATCTAAAGATTGGCCTATTTTTAGAATGTATGGGTCATCCTGAGTGTGAATATTGATTTTGATGGTCAATTCATTCAACATGGTTTGTGTCTTAGAAGGTAATGATTAGTGAATATAATAATCTTCTACACCAAGGTAGGTGAGAATAGACTCATCATCCTAACATTGAACAACGTTAATAGAAGGTGTATCATCATCGATCATGTCAGGATATAGGAAGGGAAGAGAAGAGGGAGCCTCGCCATCTTGTTGATAAGTTAGAGGTCCCAAGGAAATGGTGTTCATGAAATTTTTTTTTAGGAGGAATGGATTTTGGATCCATAGACTCTGTAGGTGAAGGTGGTGAAGTTGGTGAATGGGGTGGAGAATGTTTATCATCCTCAATGAGTTCGACTCGAGCCTTCTTGGGAGATGGATCGGTAAATTTGATACCACTGCAGTCTTTATGCTTACGAGTGGTGCATGGGATGACAATATGGAAACCTTATTTGTAGAAACCAAATCCAAATCCCTTCCAAGCACATCAATGGAGGAAAGTGTGGGTGAAGCAACAGGTTGGTGAGTGATTGAAATTCAGAAAAAAATGGTCAAGTTTTGAAAGGTGGCTCAAGGCGAGTAGGTAGAAGCATCAAGTCCTCCATACGTGAAGTTGGTGCAAAGGTGGGGTGGAATATAGGGAAAACATCGCCTATGCGGTGGTCATAACAGGGATTTTGGTGAAGTTTATCATACTCTTTAGGAGTAAGGAATGAGTCAATATTATAAAGGTGGTACTCCCAGAGAGTGAGGTGTTTAAAAATACCTTCTAAAGGATCAGTAGTTGTTATGTGGGTAGCAGGAATAGATGAATTATTGGATGGTTGGGAAGAAGAAGCATTTGTTGGTTGAGAAGTAGATGGATTGGCTGATGAGCCAACTGTAGAAGCTATGACAACAATGGGAATAAAGGAGTTAGGTGTGGAAGAGGTAGCAAAAATTGGTGGACGGGGCCGTGGGTGAAGAGGAAGTGGTAGTAGTGGTAGATGCCTTAATTGGTATAAGGACATCATTAGGTCGATACAACATGTTATAGGTCTTGAATGGTGAAGGGTTGGTTGGAATGGTATAGTTGTGTCCTTCATGTTCAAATTTTAAACAATGGTGTAAGGTTGAAGGAACACAACCCATGGCACATATCTAAGGTTGTAAAAGCAACATGTTATATTGGAATTCCCCCTCTAAGACATAGAATAATTCCGAAATGGTATGGGGGCCCACAAAATGTGGAGAATGATGGTGCCAAGGGTGGAAGTCATGGCATCATTGAATGAATGCAACATAACTAGGTTATTATACATGCAATTGGTAGGGATGCACATTTTTTTGTATGCATGGGAAGAAATTATGTTGATATTGACACCATCATCGATCATAATGCATCAAACGTGTATATTATTAATGTATACGGAAATGAATATGGTGGGATTAGGATCATCTGATTGGAGAGGTACAATCTCGTCATCATAGAAACTGAGAGTAATTACTTGATGAGTGGTAGCGGGTGTAGAGGAAGGGGATGAAGTGGTGAGAGAGGCCACATGGTGAGGAGTGATAATGGATGCCACAGAGTAGGGTCATTAGGTAAAACCTCAATAGATTACAGAACCTCAATGAGGGCATGTCGATGAGACTTATAGGTTTGGACAAGGTTGTACAAATAAATTTTGAGAGGAGATTGGTGTAATTGTTTAATCATTGTATGATGGGAAACCCCGTCAAAAATAGGGTATGTGGGTCCACAAATGGTGATTTTTAGTGCAGGTGCATATGTGATATTTGGTAAAAGCATGGCAGATGGGCTAGTTGTTTTCTCCTTTCCTTTGTCCTTTTGGGCTCAAGTGGTAATGTTAACCATATTAATGTGTGGTAAAGGAGAAAGTGAGTCATGATAGGTGTAATGACAGGATGAGAAAAAATATGGCAAGGGAATATATTTGTTTTGTGAAAAGAATGCAACACATTGGCATTTTGGTGGAGGAATGGATAGCTCCCTTATGCAAAACATATTGATCTCAAATGTTGGAGGAGGATAAAAGGGTTTTGGAGGGAGAGATGAAGGTCACTTGAATAGGTAAGGAACAAGGAGGTGTGGTGATAGATGGAGGTGGAATAGGGTCCTCATCTAAAAGATCATCATCGTCAAAGTTTTCTTTAGGAGGACATAGTTAGAGAAGAACAATATTAAGAGCCTTACAGTTTTCCACATCATGCCCTAGAACACAATGGTAAGCACAAATTTTGATATCATTAAACCCTTCTGGTTTAGGTTTGAGTGGGTCGTAAGGTCTCGGTGGTGGCAATGTGATGACAACAGTTTCAAAAGGTTTGCTAAGATGTTGGCGTAAGACCCTGCCAATGGATAACAATGTGAAGTAAGTGTGCGTCTAGATGAAATTGAGGGTGATTTTGGTGGGAGAGGTGCCACACGGGATGTGGAATCAAAGGTTGCGTTAGTCCCGAACACCTGTTTGGTAGGTAGTATAGTTTTAGGTTTGGATTGCACCTTCTTGGGTAAAGATGTAGCAGATGAACTAATGGTTGAAGGTGGTGTAGGTTTAACTACCTCTTTGGAGGGTAGTTGGTTTTTGAACTTTGGTTGCACCTTCTTAGGTAAAGGTGAAGAATAAGTGTGTGATGTGGAAGGGAATGGGTTAGCCAAGGCGATAATGGAGGTATGGTGAAGGCTATGGGAAGAGGAAAGGTGAAAGGTACTGGTTGAAGATAAGGGAATATCATGGGTAATGTTGAGGATACTGGAAGTGGTGTAGATATAGGTGGTAGAAAGGATGTAGGTGACGGTGAAGGCGTAACCTGTGTAGGTAATTTGTGTGTAACAGAGGAGGATTGTGATGAGGAGGTGGGTTGCTATGTGTTTTGGTTTACCTTGGGTAGGAGGCTACTTGGCCAAGGTTGATGGGTGGGGTCCTAGGATAGATGGAAAGGGTGAAGGTGACAGAGGGGTAGTGGGTGAAACCGGTGTATACAACCTAAGATGTTGGGTCTTCCTCTTAGGTGGGGGAATAGTCTTTATGTTGGCTTGTGAGGACATGGCTAAATCCAATTTGATAAGAGGATGGACTAGGCTTGATGTTGGCATGACTCCCAATGTGGCAATGGGTTTGACGTGAAGGAAGATATAGATGTAGGTAAGGCTTTAGGCATTGGAAAAAGTTTATTTGATGGTAAAGGTTTAGGTGTGGGAAAGGGTGATGAAGAAGAGGTCATTACAACTAACATGGGCATGGTTGGTTTGGTTGTCTGAAACACCTTTGGATAAATCGTGGAAGTATCAACAGACAACATTTACATCTGAGTTGAGAAAGGTAGCTGAAGGCATCCCCAAAGCATGGAATTGTCAACATAATCCAAATGGTCAGCCAATTGTAAAAAATGGCACTATTGGAGGGGAGATGATGTTGATTTGGTATTAATCCCTATAAAGAATATCTGTGAGACAGGGAAATGGTTGGCTTCGACATTGTGGGTAAAAGAGCCGAGAGAAAATCAATAGGATCCTTGAAAGCCAATGGAGAATTGTCACCAATAGGAAGGGGCACTGCTAATGGATCCCCTATGGGTAGGGGAGATGACAAGTAGGATGAGGTAGGTTCATCTTTTGGTGAAGAGGAAGGTAAGCATGACTCTCTCGTGAGTAGGAGAGTAAATCTTTGCGAGTTGTTAAATCAGCCGAGAGGTGAGTTGGGAAACTAAATCGAAAGATATGGCGGTGTTATCCATGAGTAAAGGGGGAGATAAGGGAGACTCCTCTATGGGTAAAGGAGCAGATGAAACAAGTCCCTCCATGGATGAAGGAGCTTGTGTAATAATCTCCTCGATAGATGGAGTAGGAGGAAATTGAGGAAGAGCTGGTATGATGTCGAAAAAAACAACATGAACCTCACAAATGTTACTTGTCATTGGTCAAAGGTTTAATAGTTTGGTTAGATGATGGGGTGTGATTTGGGAATGGCTTCTTGAAGATGTGAATGTTCTAATTAGTTGGAGTGTTAGGGTTATCTAAGATGAGATCTCCACTATCTAACATTTCTTGGATGATATTTTTGAAAGTTATACAATTATTGTCACTATGACCTTTAATGCGATGATAGTTGCAGTAATCATTTTATTTGTACCATGTAGGCATAGGACGAGAGGGGTCAAAACCTATATGTGGTTTGATAGGTGGAAGAGTGATTTCTCTGGATTTTAGAAGTTTTTCTAAAAATGAAGAGTAGGGTTCTCCTATGGGAGTGTATTTTCGTTTCTCCCGCTTGAACTGGAAAGCTTGAACATGAGAAAGATTAGAAGAAGTCTTTGATTGGTTAGATGGATGAGATGGGTCAGATTTCAAAACTACCACGTGGGAAGATCCTTTTACTTTGGAGTAATTATTTTTGGTTTGGAAGAAGAAGAGGTATCGTTTTATTTAAACACAACATTCTTGTTACGTAATTGTATCTTCTTCTCTTCAATTACAAAAATTTCAAGTTTTCGGGCCATGGTAAATGCCTCGTCAAACATGCAAAAGGTTTGAAGTTGGAGAGTTGGAAAGATGTGCCTTGCACAAGCCCTGGTGAAATACTCTGTTAAATTGGTTTGAGGTAGTTAGAACGTGAGATGGTTGATTAGGCTTCGCCAATGAGTGAAAAAATATGTGATCAATTTCTCTTCTTATTGGCATGCTGAGTACAAGTCGGTCATGGTGACTTTCTTAACGATGTTGATAGAAAATTGGTATAGGAAATCTTGAGCTACTTGGTTAAATGAGAAAATGGAGTGCCTAGGTAGAGCACTATACCAATCCAACGTAGGTCATGTCAAGGACATTAGGAATGTTTGTAAGATCAAAGCGTCATCATGAGTGATCAGATAACACCCATGTTTAAAAGACCACAAGTGTTGTTGTGGGTCTTCTTTGCTTTGTTAAATCGGTTGAATTTCAGCATTTCCAAATGCATAGGGTATGGATGAATAAGAATGGATGGGTAAATGGGCTCATTGTAAATCTTGTCATATGTCAAAGAATTACGTGAGCCAGAGACCGATGCTTCTAATGTCTGCATCTTGTCCATCATCATTTTTATAAGATCATTAGTAGGTTGTAATGAATGGGTGCCCAATGCAGTATAAGGGGATAGATGATGAAGGTATGATGTGGGTGACATCCCAAAGATATGGTGGTGCCACGTGCGAGAATTGTGAGGAAGGAATAGTTTTAGGTTGCAAGTATCCCGAATACTCGATAGATGAGATAGGGGTTGTTGGTGATAAGTGTAGGTAAGTGGAGTGGATGTAATGACGATCATAGTAATTGGAGGAAGTGACTGCAGAGAATGGAGAGGATAATGTTAGGAAGAGAGTATGGGCTGCGCGTAAAACAATGGGTGTCCGAGATGCAATAGGTATATGAGAGTGGCGGGTGCAGAGATAGACCTATACTCAAGGAAATTGATAAAGGAATGGTTGACATCACAGAGCAATCGACGTCAAAAGGAACTACGAATCCATAGGTGTAGTAGATATCAATGATGTAGGGTCAAGTTGGGACACCACAGTTATAAGGTGGAAGAGGGTAAAGCTGACCTAGTAGTAGCCTATGCAGAAGTGGGTGCGAGGGTAGGAGGATTGGACATAGACATGTCGTATACAAGCTGCCCAGATGAATCCCAAGTGGATGAATGGGATAAATAATAATCTAAACCAACGATATTTTGATCAAGGAGTCTTTTGAACTCCTCATCATCGATACTAATGGTAATAGGCTAACTGGGATCCATAGGTGATAGAATGGAAGGTGACGATGGGCTAGGTGGGAGTGGCTAAAGGATATCGTGGAACACGAGGGCATTGGATTGGCTATAAGTTAAAACCATGTGACTTATAGTAGACTTGGTAATTTGAGCTCTGTAAATGACACAAGAGTATAGAAGGAATGGAGAAAATGGTTCTAGAAGGTGATAATTGAGCGTTGTTTTAATTGAAAATTTAAAACACAATGATCGGCAGCATTGGGTAAATGGTGTCTGTGATGAGAGGGTAAGTGATGTAAGTTAGAGGACTAATATCATTTACTTGTGGAAAATAAAAGGATTTGTAAATGTGGTAATAAATGATAAAAATGAAGCAAATATGGACTTGACAGTGACTTCAAAGACACAGAGATATGGTGAGGTAACTGAGGAAACCCTAGAAAGAATAAAAATGTGATGAATGCTACTTTGGTTAAAATGACCAAAATAGTAGGAAACCGATGATGGTTAGATGAGTAAACTAATGATGGTCAACTGCTGCACCAACGCTGGTCACTATGAAATTTGTGAAAAGATGGAAAAAGTGAATTTGGTGATTTAGATCAAATAAAAGACCAACCCAAAAACTGAGTATGAAAATGATTGACCCTAACACACTCAAAAAGAGTTAGAATACACCAACTATGATTATGGAGTGTGAAGGGAGAGAAGAATGAAGAAAATGAACTCACACCTCAAAACACAGATCAAGCAAAAACTAGCAAACACAAAATCCTATGTGGTGGATTTTATGTTCCGACTTATGCCATTTAGGACTAACTTGTGAATAGAGTAGAGTTTTTGGTTTGATAAAAGGTTCCCTATGAAAATCCAACAACTAAGGATAGTTTTAGGTAAGTTTGGTGAGGGAGGTCCTTTCTCTAAGATAATGACTAGACAAAGAAACCAGTTTGGAGCCCACTGTCAATCCTCTGATCGTGTGATTGTTGACAACTTCTTCTGAGTAGGATGTTGTTTAAGAAAATGAGTAATTTATTTTTAGTGGTTTGGTGTAGAGAAGAAAGTGTGCACTATGATTCAATTTTTCAACCATCAACTAGGCATGACTTCCAGCATATAGGTTGCCCACAATTTTAAAATGAGCTATAGATGCAACACTCATAAATGATATGTAAAGATTTTAGACCCAAATCCACAATGACATTCGATGAGAGAAATGATGAATAGGCAAGAGTATGTCTTTCACTAATGCAATACAAAAATAAAAAGAATGGTTCTTTTTAATCCAAAATACGAGTGTCAATGAGACAAATAGAGGAGAAAGAATGTTCCAAAGGAGAAAATTGAATGTGAATGCTTCCAAAAGGAAATAGACACACAATATTTCTCCTAGGAATGAACAATGTAAAATAACCCCTGATGTGTCCCACCGAGCGTGCAAAAATGTTTCACCGAATAACTTTGTGATAAAATATATATAAGGTAAAAGGTCAAGGAGGAATACCTGTGCTATGTAGGTTGAAGGTTGAATGCACACATTACTGACTTTATCCAAGCTGTTTGTAGAGAACTCATTTTTTTTTGGGAATGACTACTTTTAGATACAAATCAAGACCACCAAATTATATTAAATAGAAAGAGTTAGAGGACTGCCTAGCAAGGCTAGATCTAGGAAGCGTGATGCTTCCTCAAACGGTTACCAATCCTATGTTTTTAATTAAATCAATGAAAGTAAATATGAGAAATAAAGGTCCTCTTGCTAACAATTTGATTTAGGTATCTCAAAATGTTATCAAAAAAATAGATTAAGAAAAGTATTGAAATCTAAACTAATCTAGCATCAAGCAAGGTATGTTTCTGATTAGGACAGGTCACAAGGGTGTTAGGTAAGGTCACAAAGGTATCTGGTAAGGTCTAGGGCAAGTTTAGGGGATGTTATAGGTAGTTTGGTAAATGTAAAAAAACACACTCGACCAATATTGGTCTAGTGACCGATGCTAGTAAAGAGGGGAGACCGATGATGGTTAAGGTGACCGGTGTCGGTAGGGGCAATTTGATAGTAAAATATTAAATAGAGAGTTTCTAAGCTCTCTCGTGATTGCGCACAGAGAGAGAGAGGGTAGTATGGTTTGGGTCGTGATATGGCCGAGAAGACTCGGGATACTAAGTAGGAGGTTTGGAATGATGAAAAGGCTTGGGATGGTTGAATAGTGGGTTTGTGGGAAGAAGGTGATATATAAGAAATAGAGGAAATAAACTACTGAAAGGAGCAAAAGATCTACAAAAAGGAATAAGACAAATGATTAGAATCAAAATACTTACTTGATGTCTTGCGAGCTTGGGAGTTGGAATGGTTGATGGTTGAGCAAAGAAGATGTGCTTGAGTCCAGGTGTGGTGGCAATATGACCTATGCTCTCCCGTGAGTATTCCAACACCTGGAAGGGAAAATGACTACTTGTCTTGCATTGTGGTTGTGTGTGTTTGTCGTCCAATACAAGAGGGCTTGAAGATTCTTGCTTAAATGCAATCGAATCCAATAACTAAATGACCAACTTGTGTAAAGAGATGTCAAAGTGTATATATGGTAATCAATGCTGGTTAGGTGACCGACGTCGGTTGAGGGATAACCGACATCGGTTAAGGTGGGAAAGTCTAGGTTTACCAAAAATAGGTAGATCTTTACTATTTTTGGCATGATTTTGATTGATTCCACTTAGGGAAGTGGAGTTCACGTGAGAGAAGGCAGGAAGGTCATAGAAAAATTCCAATTAGGTTTAGGAAGAAGTCTTAGTTAGTTAGGTTAAGTGGTGACTCAACATTGGGAGTGATGACTTAGTGTTGAGAGTGATGACTTGGTCATTGTGAGTTAAATGCCCCTGGAATGGGTCCAAGGTGAGGTGTAACGATGAGGTGGAGGTGTGAGGGTGAAATTAACTTAATTAAAATAGTTAAATTAATTAATAATGTGAGGATGAATATTAGTATAGGATGAAGGGGTCATGATTAATTAAATATATTATGTTAATTGATTGAAGGGGACCAAGGGGAGTGTGACCCAAATTTGGTGTCTACACCGAGGGAGGAACCACCTTCAATTTTAAACATCACTTCCTCTTTAGAACACCTTTAAGATGAATTTAAGATGGATTACATTGATGTTATGATATTTTTTACATCCACATGAATTTTCCAACCATAAATAATATTTTTTCATATCTACAGAAACTCAATGAGCCAAATTGCTTTAAAATTGGAGAAAAGCATCCCAATGTAAAATAGAAAATTTTGAGACCAATTTCGTTTCAATATGACACACGGAATACCACTTTATATTTTTAGTAAGTCTCTACAAGGTATCCTACTAAAAAAATTAATTCTAATAAATAACTAGTTTTCAATAACTCTGTTCATTCCTCCAAGTTCAAAACACTTAAAAATGACAAATCGATAAAATTGCTAAGAATAGACACCCATGTATATGACTTGATAAAAATATGAATTATTATAAATGAGCTCAAAATGGTCACACATGTTCTTCCCCTTAATGTGTCACTGATTCCAGCCTTCACAGAGGTCAATTTCTTAGTTTGTCAGAAAATTCCCGCATTTCGGATGTGGTAAGCATAAGGTGTCTTAGAGTGAATATGCTAAATTTAGAAACATGATGTGGAATGAACCTCATGAAAATATGACCAAAATGATTCAATAAAAATGTTTCATTCATACCAAATGGTCACTTGTTTCAAATCACAAGGCTATTTTTTAGCGTATGCCCTATACTTTGACCAAGTGTAGGAACCCTTTAGTAAACAATGGTCCATTTCTGATTGTCTCCATACCAATAGGTAATTACATACGATTGAAAATATACATCTATCACTATGTGGTGATCATATCTCATGATATTTCCTCATAGGAGTTCTAACGAAAAATTAATGCTTTCAAAGGGTTGAAAAATTCATGATATCTCTTGGTTCACAATTTGGTCTTAGAGTGCATTTTATTCTTGGAGGATATTTCACTTCATCTCATATTGGGTGTCTGATCATAAGGTGAATGACATTGAATTCAATCTCTCTTCCATTCCTCTACCTCTATGTCAAAAAGATATGGTCTAACATCTCATTAGTCATCAATTTTCTCAGGGTAACATAATCATGGATCATGGTTTCCTTGGAAATTGTATCATTTTACACACAAAGTACATCAAGTTCATTATATGTGAATGATCATCAAGAATGCATGATGATTTTTAGGAATAAAAATATTTGTTCAAGTGAGGGAAGACATCCTAAATTATTTTCAATGGTAAATTGATCAAGTTTCTCTCATCTCTGCTCTCGGAGCACCTAATGGGATATAATGTTTGCTCATTCAAGGTGAGGATTCTCACCATGTAGAGGGGTTAGAATTCTTCATCTGAAGTCCATCACTGGAGCATCACTATAGAAGTCATCAGGATCAACATTTAACTTTCTCATGATCGTGAGCTTCTTCATCCTTCTTCATTCAAGCTTGGAGATTCTCCTCTCTCTTCTTTCTTCTTTTCTTCTCTCTATATATCTCTTGAATTATATTTCTTTGTTGAGGATAAAGTTTTGTAAAAATTTACTTATTTCACTTAAAGTTTCTATCTCTTTTTTAAAATTGCATCGTAAATTGAAAATTTACATGGGAATGCAAAGAGCCACCGAATTTGGCTATATATTGTAATATTATCTCCATTCGTATGGGTTATAGTTTTTAGTGTATATCTCCCATTGTCTTACCACAAGCAAGAGACTACAATTATTTTATCTTCTTATCTTTTGCTTTCCTCTTCATCTCAAATAATACTCCAACAAAGAATTATAATCTTGCACAACGAGGGAAGAATGAATTTCTTGATGACTATAATATAGTTAAAATTTGTGTTGATTGTGTTTTTTTCTTTCTTTGCATATAAATGTCTTCTTAATCTTAAATTGGAAATAATTTGGTTTTATGTCAATGAACTCAACTTGCAATTTATTGAATAAATTCCCCTTCTCACTTTCTCTACTCTCTCCATACACACAAACTTCCTCCATCTCCTTTTGCACATGGGTTTAGCGAAGTATTATTATGTGATCCCTAGTCGAAAGGTTGTCCCCAATGGTCGAGTAGTTTTCATATTTCATTTTTTTCAATAAATATAGTTTCCCCATTCCTAAGAAAAGGAGCCTAGTCCTAAAGCGTAAGTGAAAGCCCCTAATTTTCCATTACGAAAAATTATTTCATTAACATAACCATAATTTGTGAAAATCAATTGAATGTAAACACAAGTTGTGAACACAATATAAAAAACCCTAGAGTTACTAGGTTAGATAGATAAATTTTATTTAGGATTTAGGTTCACCAAATTTTTACACAATAATTAAATTCTATTTTTTATTGGAATACAAATCAAGAAAAATACGCAAGACTTGTAATAGGTATAATATTATGATCTAGTTAACTTCCAACATTAATCATTCATAATCATAATAATGCATTCATACATGTAATAATTGATAAATGACAAGTACTTATTCAAATACATAAGAGGAGAGATAGACTTAGCTATACATTATAATTAAGGGATAATTTGGATGTAGATGACAATGAAATTGGATGATCTATAACTATAGAGGATTTAGTGAAAGTTATGTAGCTACAAACATAATAGGGGAAGGAATGTAAAACTTATAGACTATCAAGACCTAATATATATGGTGTTGACTTGGAACTACATGATCTTGGATCCTTTTATGGTCTATACCTATAACTTTATATGTGCTTCATTTGTCTAGCATCAATCTTCATTATATGTAAATCTTGTTTGCATAGCTTCGGGATGACATGTAATCACCTACAACAAATTAAAAACCTTAAAAAGCCTCTTAAACCCTTCATCAATGCATTAACAAACCAAAAGGATAAAACATGTGTGTTCGTTAGGCTATACTACCTTTGGTGGTCAAAATCCTAGTCGTTGAACTATTCTAATTGTTTCACTACATTCCCTCATTGTGGGATCAAGCCTCATGTAGTTCTCCTCGATGTTTGTACAAATATGAATAATAAACCAAACTCTTAAGGTTCCCTCATGTATCTTGACACAAAGATAGAAGGCTAACTACATATTATATAATGTACCCATTATGGTAATATTGAAATGTGGTGTCTCATAACTATGTGAATTAACCATTTTTATTGAAACCCTTATATAATTCTTTGATTGATATTTCTCTTGCTAAAAATTGGTTATACGAGCTTTTTATACTTAGAAGTGGAGGAACATATACTCTTTAACCTTGTTTATTGCTTCATACTTATAGTAGGGACTTATTTATCTGATGTGTAGCTGATTTAAGCATATTTAGAAACCCTTTGAGTGATTTTGGAAATATATTTGCAATAGTAGCTTGTGAGAGTTTCATGTGAGATATAAAGTGATGTTAACTTACTTTTATAGGATTTTGTAGGTGAAATATTCTAATAATATTGACTCTAGGAATATGAAATTACCAAAAGAATAATATGTAATTTAAATCAGTCTAAGTAAATGTGAAGGAGTTAGACCGTATAGTATTCCAAGACCATACCTTACATCTTGACACTTACGTTTTCAAATAGGAGAGATGAATAACAAAACTAAAAGTTGTGTCATGATAATTAGAGGTTTAATGTTAAATTAATCAAATAATACTCTCATAATTAATGAAATAGAATATTTTAAAGATACACAAGTTGTATAATATCTAGAGGTATGATGTGATTTGATTCTAATTGTGAACATTTTTCTTAGCAAGGGATCATGGTCAACCTTGTTAGTAAAAAGGACAAGTTAGTAAATTTTAGTTTCTACATTAACATATTTATCATTCCTTAATGACTATATGTGAGAGTGATCCAAAATATTTCAAGGAATGCAACTAAGATGATAGATGAAGAGTTGTTATGATATCATAATATAATGCTTTAATAAAAACCATACATAGAACTTATCAATATACTAAAAAAGAAACATTATCGGATCTTGACGGCTTTACAAGATCAAATACAATTAGGTGGATAGTGGAATTATAAAATTCAAATAAATTTTAATATCATGTGGTTTTACTCAAAACCAAGGATCGATTATATGCAAACATTTTTTCTTATTGCAAAAGTGAGCATTGTAAGAATGCTCATTACTCTTGTGACAATATGGTTAGGAAATTGAACAAATGGGTGTTAAGAATAAATTTATTAATGACGATCTTAAATAATAAATCTACATGACTCAACCAAATGTATTTGAAGAACCTATTAATGAAAATTTTGTGTATAAGATTAAGAATTCTCTTTATGGTTTTAAACAAGGTCATAGAGCTTGATATTCAAATATAAACAATTGTTTTAAAACTCTATGATTTACTAATTATTTCTATGATAATGATTTATTTATGTAAGTAGAAGATAATCATATTTTTCTAACAATAATTTATGTTGATGATATTCTAAAAATAATTTGTTTATAAAATTAGAAGATAATCATATTGTTCTAATCGTACTTTAAGTTGATGGTGTTCTCATAACTAGAAATCAGATCAACTTAACCCATGAATATAAATATAAGTTAGAAATAAAATTTGAGATGTCTGATTTAGGCCTAATTCATCACTTTCTTGGCATGACTATATTTCAAGATCGAACTCAATTGTAGTGTCTCAATAATAATATTCTCATAACATAACCATACATTTTACATGATTAATTGTAAACTTATCTCTATAGCTATTGAATTTCGCATCAAACTTGATCCAAACCAACATATGAAACAAAAATTCCTACATTATATAAGTAATTAGTTGGAATTTTAATATAATTAATTAGTTTCTAAGTCTTCTAAGAAACCGAAACTGATACCCTTGTTTTGGGGAACGCTTCCTCGGACTTGGAGGATGTTAAAAATATTCTCCATATTAGCAGTGTTGGCTTGCATGAGGCTTTGCACACCGAGAGTTCCACACAAAGGCTAGAATCCTTAGAAAAAGACATGTTGCTGTTGAAAGATGAAGTTAAAAACTTGGCTAAGCAAAAAGGTAAGAGGAAGAAGGAGGAGGAGGTTGATCTTGACAATAAACAAGTTGAGGATATTTATAAAAACTAAACTCCCTGGACAACCGTCTAGGGAAAGCCAAGAATCATCATGACCATAATATGGCTATTTTTAGTGCAATCAAAGACTTCTTTGAGCATCATGTCCGCAACGCTCTCTCACTAAACTCCCCGAAAACCATCTAGGGAAAGCCATGAATCGTCATGACCATAATATGGCTATTTTTAGTGCAATCGAGACTTCTTTGAGTAGCATGTCTGCAACGTCTCTGCTCTCAGTGAAATCCCAACAACTCTATGGGGCATAGAAAAAGAAAGCAAACAGACCATTGAAAAGCTGGATGCTTTAGACCCTACTCACATGACAACATTGGCTTTGTTTACCTCTTGGAAAACTATCAAATCTAGAATTTCCAAAGCCGCCAAGAAGTAAATGTGGAGCTTCACTACTGATGTTGCCTGCCTTCATGTTTTTTGTTGTTTTTTAGCTATTTTTGGCTACTTTTCTGCAGTGTTTGAACTGGTTAGCTATTTTGTGGTAACTTCTCTTTGGTTACCTTTGGTTCTTATGACTTATCTGGATCTTGATCCTTTTTTTGGTGCTTTTTAATTCCTATTCTGGCTTTTAGGCCCTCTTTGTATACAAGGGTATAGTCCCTTTCAAAAAACTATTTACCAATAATAAAAAAAATATATCTAATTATTACTATGCTATATATTTATTATGTTGTAGGTGATTCTTAAATATATATGCAAGATGCATATTTGGATCATTACGAATTATAAATAATAATATTAAGTTATATCAAAAGAATAGTTAATTATGGTCCATAGTATTCTTTTACAAATAATGCTAAATAAGATGGTTATTGTGATGTTGATCATGGTAGTGATACTACAGATAGGAAATCTATTTTTGGGTGTGTTCTTAAGTTTGGTACATATGCTATTACATGGAGCAATAAAAAACAACATACAATATTTATCTCACCTATGGAATTTAAGTTTATAAGTGTTATGGATGCTGCAAAAGAAGGAATGTGGCTATAAGGATTGTTGGAAAAACTCCATATGAGTGTCAAAAAAGTACAAAACTTATTTTTGATAACTAGAGTTACATAGTTATTACAAACAATTTAGGTGAACATTAAATAAAAAAACATATATAAGTCCATATGCACTTTATCATTAAAAATTCCTAATGGTGAAATAAATCTTCAATTTTGTCCAACAGATGAAATAATGACATATATCTTCACAAAAACTCTATGTATTGAATTTTTATAAGTTTAGAAGAATGTTATGCCATTCTGAGCTACCATTAAGGGGGGGGGGGTGTAAGATAATTATTCCTCCTAATCACCTTGATCTTTCTTCTATATAATTATTCATTTATAAAAAGTGTTATAAAACTCACCGTATGTGATTTATTGTAAGTATAAATTTTATGTAAGAGAATATACATAAGCATTATGTAATGTATATTTTGTATTATAAAAGGCTCTCAAAACTCAACCTATCTTGTTTGTGGATTGTAATTCCTTTTGTTGAAAGGTAACAAATGTAAATCCTTCCATAAGAAGGCGATGTTTGTAATTTATTCTCTAATAAAAAGATGATGATGACATGTATCCCAACTAAACATTAATGGGGTGTTGTATCATATAATTTTTTAGGGACACACCTATTGTGCCTCATGTATAAAAACATATCTCCACATAATTTTATAAAAATATAGACTTGCATAAACTAATAATAACTAGTTATTTTAATCAAGGTATGGTATACCCAAACATGGTTATAATCAATCACCAATTATATATTTATTTTCTAATGTTTGGAAATAATATAGAAAAATCATAAAATATATTCATGTGCAATACATGGTGAGGAAATAAGAATAAATTTTGTGTGTTTATGTTCTATGAAATATGATTCCTTATGAAACCAGATGGTTATAATATCCTTTTTATCTTAACATATTGGAAGCTACATTTATGTATGGGGATTTTACTCAGTAAATGTTTTTCCCACATGAATATTTGTGTTATGTGTATTTTATCTTTCTACATATTTCTAGATATACTTATTGTAATTTTGAATGTTTTAAATTATTGTAAACAAAATAGATTAATATATTTATATTTGATCCTACTAATCCTTGACAAGGTTATGCTTCGTATAGTAAATATTCTCACTTAAAAATATGATATGACTTTGTTATTGACCTAAAATTGCTCTTATTTTTATACCACTACCATTGTAATCTACTTGATACTCTTTATCAAAATCTAGTAATGTCAACATAGTCCATTTTTAAAATTTCTTCTTCAACTATTAGAAACTTCATTTTTTCAAATTCCACAAAAATATTTTTATATTTATAATTGTTGCAATATTTCACTAAAATTCCTTATAAACTTCTTTTCAAAATTCATTAATCCAAGAAATTTATGTGCTTACAAAATTAGGTGACAACCAATAAACTATCACATACACCTTTTCCTGATCCATTTTCAAATATTTATTTCGATATCACAAAGCCCAAGTATATAAAATATTATGTTAAAAATTACATTTCTTTAGGTTTACGAGTAACTTTTCATCTCTCAATATCATCAACACTTTACTCGAAATCTTATAGATGGTCCTCCCTAAAGTTACAGGATAACAATATTTTCTAAATGGACAATTACAAGCTTACCCAAATATGATTTAAGTATGTCATTCATTAAATTAATGAATTTACTTAGTTAATTTATCTATTCAAATTCCATAACTAACCATTCTTAAAGTATCTCTTATGTATGAACTTCCTTTAAAAATTCATTAATCCAAGAAGTTTACGTGCTTAAAAAATTAGGTGACAACCAATCAACTATCGTGTACACCATTTCCGAATCCATTTTCAAATTTTTATTTGGGTATCGAAAAGCCCAAGTATAAAACCTCTTCCTTCAAAAATTACATTTCTTCAGGTTTATGAGCAACTTTTCATCTCTCAATATCATCAACGCTTTACTTTGAAATCTTATAGATGGTCCTCCTTTGACTTACTAGATAAAAATATTGTCTAAATTTACAATTACAAGCTGACCCAAATATGATTTAAGTATATCATTCATTAAATGCATGAATGTAATTAGTTAATTTATCAATTAAAATGCCATAACTAACCATTCTTAAAGTATGTCTTATGTATTTAACATTATTTACCATTCATCACCTTCCCTTATGTGAATATGTTTATATACAATATTCAAATTGATCTTCCAATAATACTTCATTCCACTAAAATAATCCATCCATGGAAACAAAAACATATTCTCGATCACAATCTTGTTTATTGCTCAACTATTTATATACATTATCCATTCACTACTTTTGTTTGGCACTAATACTAATAATATTGTATATCAAATCACCCTTTCATCAATCAATATTTTTTCAAGAACTCTTAAACATATTTTTGCACCTCTACATTCTATTCTAGTGTCAATTTGTATGTCACTTTGTTTTATAGACTTAATCCTATGATTAAATCCCATTTATGATCCCATGTTATTCATTGTTGATCTTATTCATCACTCACCTATTTGTGTACATAATCCGTTTATTATTTCTATTTAGCACTAATATTAAAGTAATTTTGGGTTGATGAAAATTGATTAATAATTTTAAAAGCTTGTGTGGAGATTTGGTGTGCATAAGTGGGGCAAAAAAGCATGCACAAGGGTAGGTTAAAAAGGTATGCACCAGAAGAGAAAATCCCAAAATTTAGACAATTTTTCATGTCACGGGATAAAAATAGGAATATAAATTAGAGTGAAACCCAAGGAAATATAAAAGAAATAATACTTCATGGCTAAGCAAGGGATATTTTGGGATTAAAGTGGAGATCAAATATTATGCATATACCGTGCTAATAATAGGATTAAAGAAGAGTTTATTTATAGATTAATCTATTATTAGCTTCTTGTAATATCATGCGTTCTTTATGGCTACTTTTGTATGTACACATGGATATTATTAGCATATAGTCTATTTTAAGATGTATGGGTGGTGAAGGGAAAGTCGCCACGCCTATAAAGATGTATTGATCTACATTAGTTTTGGACACCATGTATTAGGACGAGTACGTGTGATGTAATTGAGTTATGATGCACTAAGATACTAGTGTGCATGAATCTATGGTGATTTTTGTTTTGATAGATAAAAGTTTTGGAAAGGATTTAAGGACCATATAAAAAGAGATATTACAATGTAATCCCATCAACAACAAACTAGCCATCTATTAAAAAAATGAACAAAAAAAAACCAAAACTAGTTCGAGTCAAGGAGACATTGACTCAACAACAGAGCTGCGAAATAGAACAAAAATGAACTAGCCTAACAAGATCAAATACCACCAAAAACAAAGAAAAATGGTCAGAAAGGAGTCCCAAGAAGCTCCTCGGGTAATTTTAGCCTGTGTCCTTCAACTAGGTCCAAAAGAGATGTCTTGAATAGACCCCCATCTTCATCCTTTGAGCTACTTACCACACACATTCTTTTCTTCCCTTTAACCTCCTCCACCATCTCCTGAAGCACATCAAACTTACTACTGCTTAGAAACCCTATCTCATCCCCTACTACCGTTGCACCCCCGTGGATTAATATTTTATTTTCCACCTTTAGCCATGACACCACATCCTCCAGACTATCAATTTTATTAGCTAGAAATCTCACAAACACATTAGTTTCAGTATACCCCTCATCATTACTCATTTCCTTACTCTGACCCACGAGGAAACGAAGGGCCTCCACAACATCCAAATCCTTCCTATCTCTATCCTTTAAAGCCATAAGCTTCCCCCTATCATCTAGACTAACATGATCCTCCCAATCATCCCCAAAATTGATAGGAACATCTTTCGAAGGAACAAGGGAACCAAATTTAAAGAGTAATAGGATTAAACCTTGATGCAGTGGCACATCCACCATTTTAGCCTTGAAATCCTTCACCGATAAACTCAAGGAATTGAATAAGTAAAAGGGAATGCTAACCTTCTTATTCCTTTGAAAATGATTTAACATAATGAAGTGTTGGGTGTGGAGTTTCTTATATTTTCCGTCAAGAGTAATATATTTCATAATGTTAAAATATACCTCAGTCACCGCCATGGCAGAGAATTATGAGTAATCCCATCCTCCATGTGTACAATATTTTCATCCGCACTCAAGAAATTAAAAACCTCTTCCTGAAACCACTTCCTATCTTTGAAAACCTTACAACCAGTACACTCCATATCAGTCACTTTACCTATAAAATCTTCTGAGACCAAAAAAATAACACCATGCATAACTACAACCCCATTCTTCTATGCTTGAGTGAATTCCTTAGAAATATTTTCATCACAGACACTGAATTCTTTGAAAAAAATGTGCCACACCACCGTTTCAAAGATATCCGATATCGCTGAATCCCTTTCCAACGAAGTGAAAGAGGACGATTCTACCCTAACATGATTTCCACCCATAATGGAAAAACTAGAAACACACCCAACAATAACCAAATAGAGTAAAAACCAACTATATAATTTCCAACATGAGTAAAAAAATAAATATGAGCCCACACTATTGGAAATGATGAAAAGGATTACATGAATCCACCTCTCACACTTAACATTAAAATCCCTCATCTTTTTGTACAATGGAAAACCTTATATCTGGTAGTAATTCCATCTCATTAAGCCATACATGCTCATGATGGGCTGAAACTCTCACACTTGCTAATGAGTCACCACCAGCATTAGCTTCCTAAAAAACATGTGCGACACCAATCTCCTCAAATTTTGATACCAAATTCCTAAATTCTTCCATGATGGGGTTTATATTAATATGATGATTTAATTCCCCTTGTATAACTTTGATAATATACTAGGAATCCCCCTCCACATAAAGTTTTTTAACTTGATGTCTATTAGCCCATATAAGACCATAAAGAACTACAAATGCCTTAGCATAATTACTAGTTTTATTTCCAATAGGCACAACATAAGCCATAACTAAGGGACCCATATCATTTCTAATAATACAACCAACACCCACCAACTCCAAAATACTCTTAACAACTCCATCAAAATTTAACTTCAACTAGCCATTCCTTGGTTTTTCCCACTTCACATTATGCCTATCATTATTCTTTATCTCCAAAGTTTGTTGGACACAATTACCATACCCCAAAGCTTTAATAATCTCCCTTTTCACACTTGATACCTCCTTAACTTCCTTAAATATAATAATAGATAGGTTACTACTTAGATCTCCCAATATCAAATTCCCCACCCTTTTCGAGGATTTTGAGTTTCCCTAAAAAAATTGATGATTCCTTTCCAACCAAATACCCCATAAGAAATGAGGTAACACCAATTTCCAGGATTTTGTTAGACACTTAGAGATAAAAGGTCCCTTCAATTGATCATAAAATTCAGCAAGAGTTTCCGAAGCACCCACAAAACCTTAAAAACACCAAGAATTTTAGAGCTCAATTTTTAAGCATAGGGACAATGAAGAAACATATTTTGAATAGTTTCATTATTTGATTTGAATAAAATGCATATATTAAAATCATCATATATTTAACCTTTAGATTATCAATTGTAATAATTTTATTTACTATGACATGCCATAAAAATAAATTCACCTTAGGATTGATATTATTATCCCAAAAACGATCTCCACCAAAAATTCAGTTATGGGCCATTAGGAACAATTTCATGCCCAAAGTTCACCGAGTACTCCCCATGCTTAGTTCCATCCCAAATACGAACATCCTGTTTATGCCTTGAAGGTATACAAACACCTCCTAGATTGATATTAAGACTTTGGAGAGCCTCTTTAATGTATTCTTCCTCTCCCTCCCATTGAAGAGATCACCAGTCCAACTTCCATCCAACCTAATCTAATAGTCCCTCAAAAGGCCGCCCATAGTAGAAATAAAATAGTTTGCAACATTTCTCCATATCATTTGATTTATCAAAGGTTCTTCATTAATCCACCAATCCTGTCAAAAATTTATCATGTTACCATCCTCTATTTCCCTTTTAATTCCTTTTATCAACAATCCCCTACATTCATTCAACCCATTCCAGAAATAGGAACCTTGTGGAAGGATATCATTTGACATAAAATCAGCTTGCTCACGAAACAAATATTTATCTTTAAGGATCTTAGCCCACAAACCATCCTCATGCTGAAGCCTCCATCCCACTTTAGCCATTAAAGCCCTATTCATACATTTTAAATCCTTCAAACCAAAACCACCTGCCTTCTTTGCTAGAGTGACCCTATCCCAAGCCATAAGGGGAATTCTATCCTTTGATTCCATACCCGACCATAGAAATCTCCTCTGGATTTAGGTAATCACCATTCTTATCTTAGCAGACATTTTAAATATAGACATAAGATAGACATGTAGACTTTGTAAGGAGCTCTGAAGAAGCTGAAGTTTTCCTTCCTGTGAAAGTAAGGTCCCCTTCCAAGTAACCAGTTTCTTCTGAAATCTACTAATAAGAGCATTCCAACTCTCAAGACCCATCCTGCCTTTAAACAAAGGCATACCCAAGTAAGAACCAAGAAGAGAGGTGATTGGACATTCCATCACAACAACAATTCTATTCTGAACTTCAACATCCACATTCAAGAAAATTATAGATATTTTTGAAAGTTAACTGACTTGTAACTTCCTCAAAGTCTTAAAGAATACTCTTAAAAGACATTGCCTCATAAATAGTAGCTTTTCCCAATAAAAAAGTATCATCAACAAATTGTTACAACGTTATAGGATCAAGCCTATTAGATATAACAAGACCATGAAGACTCCTCTTGTCTCTATGGGCAACACAAAGTCTACTCAAAGTCTCCTCCACAATGATATAGAGAAAGGGAGACAAAGGATCCCCTTGCTTCGACATCTTCCTGAAGAAAAATAACCTTCAGACTTACCATTAACCAAGATAGAATACTTAGGAGTAGTTACACATTCCATGATCAACTTTATAAAATGTTCATGAATTCCCAACCAATGCAAAATGATACTTAGAAATATCTAAGAAATCCTATCATAGGATTTATTCATGTCCAAAGGTAACTAACATAACTTCCCTCTTAGAAACATCCACAAAGTGAATAATTTCATGAATTGTAATCACACTAGTCCAAAATCTATCTACCTTCAAAAAAATCTCCCTGGTTTGGGGAGATAAAAGTATTCAACAAATCCTTAAGCCTAAAAGAGATTATCTTGGTTATTTTTTTATAAACAGTATTGTAAAGGCTAATAGGTCTAAAGTCAATAACCTTACTAGCACCAAGAATATTTGGCACAAGGGTTATAAAAGTACTATTAACTTCTTTCCGCAGTTTTCCATTTCTAAAAAATTCTTGGAAAACTTCCTCCACATCCTTATGCACAATATCCTAGAACTCTTGAAAGAAGAAGGATGAGAACCCATATGGTCCCGGAGACTTATCTCCTTCAATATCAAACACAACCTCCTTAACCTCCTGAGCAGAGGGAATTTTCACTAACTCCACATTTTCCTACTGAGTAATAATTGGTAGAAAAAGATCTGCAATTTTAGTCTCTTTAATAAGATCCGGCTGTCCTCCCTCCGATAACAAATCCTGAAAAAACTTATAAATTCACTTGATATCTCAGCCTTTTTTAATTTTACACCTCTTCTATCCTCTATCTCCATAATGGAGTTCCTCTGTTTATGGATAGAGGCAGACAAATGATTTTTTTGTGTTCCTATCCCCCTCCTTTAACCACAAAGATCTTGAGTTCTGTTTCCAATAGGATTCTTCTTTGGCTTCTAAGTTATGAAACTCCACTAGTAACCCTCTTTCTTTATTCTTTATTTCTTGATCATAGTGCCCACTCTCAATAACTTCCTCAATATTTTTTAAATCCTCAACAAATTTTTCTTTTTGGGAAAAAATATTCCCAAAAACTTCCTTATTCTAGATTTTCATTATAGCCTTAACATTCTTTAGCTTGAACATAAGTTTGAACATAGCTTTACCCCTAACTTGAATTTTCCAGCATGATTGAATCTCTTCCCTCAACAAAGGATGATGTAACCACATTCTAAAGAACCTGAAAGGTCTCCCTACAAATGCTAAACCACTATTAGATTGAAAACAAATGGGACTATGATCAGACCCAATTTTGGGAAGAACAGAGAGAGAACCATCAAGGTTAGGAACCAACTCTATTAAAAACAACATATCTAGTTTAATCTAGATAAGCTCCTCTCCCATCCTTCTATTAGACCAAGTAAAGTTCCCACCTCTTAACTCCATATCCATCAAATTGTAATTGGCAATGAAATCTGCCAGATCTGCCATGCTATCACTAAACATATTTGACCCACCTTTCTTTTCTCCAGGACTAAGAGGAGTATTAAAATCCCCTCCAATCATCCAGTCAAACTCCTTATAATTTGAACGAAACTGCTCAATCTCCACCCACAACTTCCATCTATCACACACTGAATTAGGAGCATATATATTAGAACATATCCAAACCAAACCGTCTTTCTTCTCCAAAACAAAACAACAAGATGATGAGATGAATTACAAATAACCAAACCTTCCCTATCTTTTGAAAGCTAGAAAGTAGCAATCCCCCAAAGCTCCCACAAAGACACACATTGCATCTATGCATTAAACCACAACTTATGCTTTATATCCTTCATCTTTTCCAATTTAATTTTTGTTTCTTGTATCAAAAAATGTCTAACATATGTGTTTTTCTAAAATGTGACATAATACTCTGCTTATTGGGATTATTTAGACCCCTAATATTCCAAGAAATGAGCTTCATTTAAATTTATTTGGAGAAATTCTCTATTCAATAGAGCGTTGCCTACTTGAATCAATTTCTTTTGCCACTACTTTCTCCCTTTTTTCCCTATTTGAGACATTCCCTCTTTTGGTCCAAGTCCTTCGACAACCAACTTTAAGTTTCTCCTGAAATGAAATTCATTTATATTTATTTGGAGAAATTCTCTATTCAATAGAGCATTGCCTACTTGAATAAATTTCTTTATCCGCCGCTCCCTTTTTTCCGGGCCTTCCACAATCAGCTTTAAGTTTCTCCTACTTCAGGCACTCCTAGTATTAATATTTTTATCTTCCAAATTCTTTTCAAGATTTAAAGAACATAGCACAACCTCTGAGTCCAAGGGATCTTCTTTTTCATTTGTTAACACAACATCTCTTTTTACCTTATCCTTCTCTAGAGATTCTAGGACCAAAATCTACTCTTCTCCTTCCTCCTTACTAACCTGACCTTCCTCTTCAAATATTTTTGTCAAAATATTCTTATCCTGACTATCACTCAAAAAGTGGTCTACAAATTGGCTTGGAGAGGGTTGCTCCATCTTATCACATTCTACACTTAGATCTGGATTTGGAATTAATTTCTCCAAAGCAGTTTGTTGAATCTCCTATTTCAATCTGTTGAAGAACAAGTTCTTCCACTTCAAGAACACTAAAGTTAAATTTAGTTGAGGACGAACCTTGTTTCTTTTCCACTTCCTTCTCTTTTTTCTCCCAAACAATCTATAGTTGTTGCTTTCCTTTCTTGACCTCTTTACATTGCCTCTGTTCATGTCCCATCTTCCAACATTTCTGAAAAAACAATGGAGAATCCTCATATTCAATTTTTTGATTCCACACCCCAAAATTCAATTCCAATTCAATTTCCTTTTGCAGAATAGTCCCAATTTGGACATTAACACAAAACCTTGCATACATTAACCTTGTTCATGCCCTAGTAACTAGGTCAAAAATTACCAACGATCCAATCACATTGGAAATAGCCTTTAGAATTTCCTCCTCCCAAAACTCCATAGGAAGCTCATCCAGATAGTTCATTATAGGGATCAAAACTAGGGCTCTAGTTCTGGACCAACAAATTGGATCTCCTCTAGAAACCAAGGACCTCCTAAGAGGATGTTTTTACAATCTTCACCATTGGAAATATTTATTATGAAAAAACCATTAACATAAGAAGCTATTTCCATAAATCCTTTTGGTCTCCACTTCCTTCATGCCCATTCCTTGAACCACTCTACATTTGGTCGAGACCCATAAAACTTTCCAACTAGGGAGTACTCCATCCGAGATCTAGCTTTCTCATCCAAAACATCCAGAATAGCCAAACTCAAAAGACCATTCTTATCAATAGCTTGAATAGTCGTACTTGTCGATTGAGGCCCAACACCTCTAGGAAAACCCAAAATATTATCAACCCAAGAAGGAAAAAATAATACATTACCATTATAAAGCCATGAAAGTGGGTCCATGGTTTGCGACATCTCAATCTGGGGTCATCGGTGTCCCGTAAAAGTTCCCACCCATTAGGTTTTTGAAAACCTCCTCCTCTATCTCGCTCCCGTTCTCACTCCATATATCGCTACTTTGTATTATTATTTGTTAATTAGGTTGTATTTTGAGATGTTATGGTGATTATTATTATGTATTCACCTCCTGTTATGTAATTCCCTTAATTATTAATGGATACATGTGGATGGATTCTCGTAATTAACGTATTCGAGTTTGGAGACCACATAGTGCAAATGATCTTAGTAATGATTTGATCTGTTATGTTTCCTTATGTTTTATGTAATGATCTATGCCTAGATGTATGTTGGATAATGGTTAATATGAACATGCATGTTAACATCTTGAAAATACTGCACAAAGGGGGATCTAGTAGGATTCAAGTGCTTTTCGTGAGCATTCGATTCATCTTGATGAAGTGTCAACACACCTAGGCAATTGAGTATAGAAAATAATACCACATTTTGGTTCCGTTGCAGGACCTATCTTCAAGTTGTTTTTTAGGATGTTTCTTGAATATGGCATATTGATTGACTTAGGAGAGAATTAAAGGGCAGATAGATGACGAAAAATATAAGTTTTTTTAGAGATATAAAACTAGACCTAATTTCATTATGCATAGATGGGTGGAGGAAAATCTATATGATGCACTTTATGATATAATTTTCAGTTTCTTTCGGGAAGAGTTATACAAATGGCTTTGAATGTATGCAATAGGGAAGTGCTGGAGTTATAGGCCAAGACCTTGGATGCATAAATATTACCAATTTCTTATTGATGTTGATTTAGAGTGGACTAGAGCTGTAGATCATTGGTGGGCTGGAGTATTGCATAGTTATATTTTAGAGTACGCTATTTCTACATATATGTGTCCTAAAGAAGTCGTGTTCTAGTTATTACACAAACCAGGAGGATCTTATTTACACTTCATACATTTATCAATCAAGATCTTGATGACAGAGTTAGATTTAGAGTTCCTCCCTATGGCTAGATAAACTCCCACCGTGCGCAAGGGCATGAGAAGGTGTGGTGAAGATTGAAGACGTGGTGGAATCAATAGAGAGAGAGAGGAAAGATGGCTCAGCTATAATGAAGCACATGATATGGAGATAGAAAGAGAAGTTGCAGTGTTGATGGTGTTAAGGAAAGAGATGGCTCACAAAGGATTTAAAGCTCTCGTGGAAGACCAGGAGCAACAACATCTTGTTCTCCCAACATTGGGTAAGTGTAGTAGATAATACCCTTCTACTTTGGATTAGAGCGCGTTATAAAAAGAAATATTGAGGACCATAGGAATGTATCTAATCCCACCTGAAGACCTATTGATTTCACATGGTGTTCTAGTTTTTGAAGTAGTCATTGAGAAATAGAATATCATGGGGTAAGGAAGCAGAGACAAGTAGGTATCAATTTGTGTGAAATTCAGGAGATAGAGTTAATAGTGTTCCCATGGCAACATAGTCATCATCATTGTTTGGAGGTTTGATTAGAATAATATTTTCTAGCATGTCATCAGGACAAAGTCTTAGTGAGCAAAACATTGGTGTAGACACTTATAATCTAGCCCAAGCAATTTAAATACTTAAATTACACTAATTATACTCTTCCTAGAAATTTGATGATAAATCATCCAATGACATTCATTCTATGTTTTGTCATCATCAATTAACTACATTAGGCTAGTTAACTAACTCATCTATCAAGGAAAAATGATGATTAACTAAGTTCCGTTAATTAAACCCCATTCTATCTAGATTAATTAATTAATTCTAATTAATTAAGTTTCCTCCTCTATTAGATAAATAAACTTTCATTTATCTAATTTAATCCTTCCTATCCCCTAAATCATGTTAATTCTCTTCTAAGCTAGCCTAATAGGCTCATCTCCTTATTAATTAATCACCTTTGATTAATTATATGCACCCCTAATTCCCATGGGTCACTAAAGGACAAATTAAACTCTCCTAAGGTTGACTCAACCCTCCCTAAACCTTCCTTATCCACAACTAACCCAACCTCTCTATATCCCACGTTTAAAGGGATGTAGGGATTCTTTTATCTATGGGGCTATATAAGGATCCCTCCTCCTACCTTTCTACTTACACCTAAATGATCATAGAGCCTATAATATAGCCATTTCATCATCCTAGGGCATTCTTCCTTAGAGTGGAGCTAGGCATCATCCATTTGCATTCAATCATCCAAGTTATTTTGTGAAGATCAATGGAGTTAATCAAGAAAGGCCTTGTTACCATGACTTGGTGAACCACTATCCTCAATCCTCTTGGATAAAACAAAAAATACCAACCCTTTGATATCTAAAGGATCTACCTAGGTCCATTTCATTGATTTATCTTTCTAAAGAGTAGAGAAATAAATGTTAGCATATTAGCTTGAGGTTTATTTTTCAAGGTTTTAATGCATAGTGTTGATGTTTATTACTTGTTTATCTCTTAGCATGATGGTGCATAGATTTTAGTTTAGCATTGTATTGAGGCTATTAGGTGTTAGTCTTGATTTTATTTGCATAGCTAACTAATTCTTGCACACATTTGGCATGCCCGGTGGGATGGGTCCTTAGTCCCTTAGCATTGTAGTTCAATTTTTATTGTTATTTCAATATTTGGCTAACCCTTGATATGCACATGTGTGAAATAATGTTAAATTTATTATGATTTTTACTAACTTTGTATGTGTTGAGTCTTGTTTAGGGGTTTAATTTTGATGGGTTATTGTCAATTTTGAGCTAACATGTTAAAATTTTGAGCTTTTTGAGCTTTCTTATGTCAATATGCCATATTTTGATGTCATCACCGATGGATTTCATTATTCCTTTAATTTAATCAACTTTATGTTGATGTCATATTCAAACCAGGGGTGTGTCTAAAGCTATATGCAATAAGAAGAATCTTAGCGATCTAGTAATTGATTGTAGGTATTTTGTATTTTATGGGGATCTTTTCAATGTCTTAAGGACTTCTTGGTTAAAAACCTTATTGGAATCAAACTATGAAAACATGTTGGAGGTAAACACACTTTACAAAAATGAATTGCTTGAAATAAACACACTTTACCTTGGAAGTAAACACACTTTGCAGAAAGGAATTGCTGGAAATAAACACACTTTTCCTTGGAAGTAAACACAATTTGTAGAATGAAATAGATTGCTGAAAACAAACATTACAAAAATAAACACATAATTGAGAATTCTTGGAAAATGATTGCAAAGAAATAAGAACTTAATCTAGAACACATGCAGGGACAAGTCTACAATAGATTTTAACTTAAGGAATTTGAAAGTGACACAGAATTAACAGATCTAAACTATTTTCTCTAAAAATATAAATACCAACAAAAACAAGGATCCTGGTTCTTGGAGGAGTGGGCCCTTGCTCCGCCTCAAACAGGATTAGACACCTTAATTTTCTCTCAAAATAGAAATGGATATTTTATTGATAAAACATTCTGCATTACAAAAACGTGCTAGATCTGTGTATATCAATCTATATCTATATCTTTGTTCTATATCTATATTCCTATATATAATCTATCTACAGGTTTGTATGTATATACTTCTTCCAGGGGTGCATTTATGGCCGTAACTATTCCACTGATATGATGGAACTAAATCGTGCCTAGAATAGATGTTGAATTGGAACATGGCTGGACGTACAACTGTGTGATAATTATCCTGGATCTACAAGTATGGAGAGTCATAAGTCTTCTAATTTTCTCTTGATTGATAGGATCATTGATTTGAAAAATCATTGGCCATTTGGAATAGATTCTTATTGGTTCTAGAACTCTAGAAGAGTTTTAGAACTAAAGGAAATCATTTCACGTCCTAACCGAGAGACTTTTGGAGCTATATGCAGGAGTTGCGGAACTAATTCCTATAATTCTCGGAACTAAATATTAGAGTTCTGGAACTAAGTCCAAAAGTTCCGAAGCTAGGCAATAAAGCTTGTGACTGTGTAATGGAGTTCTATAACTAGCTTGGAAGTTCTAGAACTAAGTTGTATTGAAAAAAATGCTTTCAAAAACATGCTTTGACCGCTTCATACTTCATTCTTTTGCCTGATTACGACCTGCTTTATTACAAAACTGAATTTCCAAAACACTTTGTTAGGAATTACAAAGATTTTAAATGTTAGAATCATAATCAACAAAATATGGAAAATTACATCCTTACTTATATTAGATAAAAAAATTCACAAAATGCAACAAAATTAATAAAAATCGAGTAAGATGAGATCATTTATTGTACATTTAACGGGCATATTCTGGCATCATCATTTCCCCCATACTTACTTGTTTGTAAGTCCCTTTAGAAACTTTACTCCTCAAATTTAGGGTTATATATTTTGCATTCCATTTGATTTCTTAGGTCAAATGGCTAGAACTAGAATATCCCAATGCTTTAATTCAGAGGTACTATACCCTGCTCCTGCTTCTACTTTCCTCTGCCATGCATCAAATTTAGTGGGATCTTGTGGTTCTCTATTTTGCCATGGTGACATGGGGGTGAGAAGGAGTGGAGGTCTTGTTCTCATTCCTATCCATATGCCCCTGTGATTTTCATTGATATGAGGAATTAGCATACATAAGGCTTTTTCTCTATGCAAACTCCAGATTAAGTTTGTGGGAGATATTACTTCCCTTCTTCTCAATGCCACCATGAGAAATTCCCATCTTTTCAAACATGCCTCATAAATATCTTCAAAATTTTCCTCTTCATAAGAGGTGAAGGAATTAATACTTCTATGCAAATTGGCAAGATAAGGTTCCTTGAACCTTTTATCAAATGCATGGGATCTAAAATGTGTAGCAAAGGTGAATGGTTTACCATAATGAATTCTCATACAGAGACCAAATGAAATAGCCTTTAACAGATGCTCTAACTCCCTTTCCTTCCATGTAATCTGATTTTGAAGAATAGAAACAAATGCATTAAGTTGGCTCTCCCCTACATACAAATTGATCATAAAACCTGAGTTCTTTTCTAGCATGAAATTATAGAGATATAATTCAAAAAAGATTTTTCTACTATGCATTGGCTAAGGAATAGGCTATTGTGAAATCAGCTTCATGTTTTATTTCATGTGGAAGGCCACATGCTATCCTTGAAAATTTCGAACAAATGAATTGTTCCTCCAAAAACACATTATATGCAGGAGAAGGTCTCCTGCATGCAAGCAATTTTTCACTTATCATGCAAACCATTTGTATTTTCACAAGATATTTAAATTTGTCATTTTCTTCTTTTGAAACCTTTTCTTCCCATTATTTTGTTTCTTTCTTCTCTTCTTCTATCTTGCTTCTCAATTCCTCATTGGATGTCTTGGCTTCATTGAGTTCTCTGCAAGTATCATCCCATAACTGTTTAAGTGGCCAATAAGTTAATTCAGTTTGTGCAGAGATTGTTGACAGAGCAGTTTATTTTCTGGAATTTTGACATTCTTCCTCTTTCTCCATTATCTATTGTTTAACTCTTGTCAATTCCTCAGTCTTGTTAGGGAGCTGAGTTGTTAATTCCCAATGTCCATTTCTCTCTGTTCCAATTTAAGTTTGAGAAAATTCAACTCCTCATCCTTTTCTCTAATAATGAGTTCTGCTCTGACAAAAACAAATCCTATTTAACTTGTTGTTTCTCTTCTTTCTTTGAAAGTTCCTTGGGGGTTAAGCATTCTTATTCTACCATAGGGGATTTCCCTTTCCATTTCCAAGATGCCAATTCATCTTCTTCATGTGATGGTGTTTGCTTGATTCACCCATCTCTTGGAAAACTTGTTCTTCAAATCTCTCATCTTATTTTTCTATCTCTGTTTGACTTGGTCTAGGAGGATTCATGGTCATGCTGCCCAAAATATCAACGGCTTCCTTTTCTATCCCTTCTTAATCTTCTATCTCCTCTATAAATTCTCTATACCTTTTATGAATTCTCCTTCTTTAAGGGGCCTCAAAATGTATAGAAATGGGTCTCCTCCTAGAGCTTCTTCTAATTTTCACCTCTTTCTCTTGCCTAGGTGAACTTTCATTGTCAGAGACAGATATTAGCTCTCTTGTAGCTACTGCAGAGGAATGATTTTCTTTTGAAGGCACAGTTGGTTATGCACTTTTAATCCTTCTTCCGATCTTCTTCTTTTTGGTATTTCCTCTCCAACTAGTTCTTTATTTTCATATGTAGTGGCATTAATTTCTAAATTTATTGCAGGAGTGTATGGAGTTGCTATTACTCTCCGAGAATATCGGGCCTTGTTTAAACTTGCTAAGAAATTTCTCCCACATTTCTTCTCCATTTTTCTTCGAAAGAAAATGGTGTAGGCACACTAAATGCAATAACCCATGATGCTTGATTGTTCCCACACCCCAGAATTCCTCTGGGAAATTGTATGAATGGAATAAAAAGAAACCCTGGAAGGTTTACTACATATACTATTTTTTGTAGCTCCATATCTAAGGTATATGAGGATCAACAGAAATTCCCTTCCTACTAACCCGAATTGACCATCACAAGTTAAATAATTGACTATCCAAAATTACACTCTATCAAAGGGTTTGGGAAAGTTGGCCCTTCTGACCCCTTTTATGATTTTCTTCGTGTTGTAAATATATTGGGGTTCAGCTTCCCTCCTTTTCAGCAGGGTTTCAATCAGGTCTTTTAATGTCCCTCTTACAGGGTTTGAGACATGCACAATTGGCACTCCAAATATATTATTGATTGTATTCATAGGAAAAGGAATGAAAATTTTTATAAACTTTGTCTTGTATTGCTCTAAATTTATAACGGATTCTCTCACCAATTCTTCGTTATACTTGGGGAACTTTCCCAAAAATTCTAGCCATCCTTCCTAATGAAAGATAATCGTCACTTCTTCATCTCGCAATGAGCTGATTATAATCCTTTGTTTCAATTATTTTTAATCCCCATGATACATAGGTGATTCAAATTCATTCTTCTTTAATCTTGTGTGGGTTGGCTGAAGAACTTCTCGCTTAGCTCAAGAATGAAAATTTAGTTGTGGAATTACTTTACTTAGTCACAGCGAACTTCGTGTTGTAGTGTGGAATGTAAACCTAATTCTTCTTCTTCTTTGAAGTTTCTATAAACTAGTTTTCACTTTTTGATTTCACACTAATGATAACTCATTATAACTATGCCACCAATTTATTCCATCAATATCTTTCCCATGATTACTCACTTTTAATCATGATGTACAATATGTGACTCATCATATCAACTTTTAAATCAAATCTAATCACACATGCAAACTTTTAATCTAACATTTAATAAGTTAAAGTCATAATTATCATCTTTGATGATGTAATCCCTCCGTCATGATGACTCATCATTCCTAAAAATTGAAACAAAAGGAAAATGGTTAGAAAAATAGATGGAATTCCAAAGATTTTTTTATTTTGAATAAGCCATTTATTTGAGAAGATCAACCACCATTGCTGGTTTTCAATTGATCTTTGAGAGAAACTCTTTTTTTTTTGGGGGAAGAGAACGCCATTTACTGGTTTTCACTCTCTTCCCTTGTTTTCTCTTTTTTTTTTTTTTTTTTTTTGGGAAGAGAATTCCATTTACTAGTTTTCATTCTCTTCCCTTTATTCTGGATCTATCCATCTGATTATTTGATCATTTTGGAAGAACTAGGTTCTTCCATATGATCAAATTCTTTATCTACTTCAATCTACCTCAAGAATTCATCCTTAGTAGGAGGCTTCCTATAAAGCTTTAGCCTATGACCATTGACCAAAAGTGTTCTTCTACTGCCATCAATGGGAAGTAATTGAATAGAACCATTGTCAAATATTTTCTCAATCTGATAGGGTCCCAACCATCTGGTTCTTAATTTTCCTTTGAATTGTTGGTACTTAGAATCAAACAACAATTCCCAGTCTCCTACTTTGAATTTCCTTTTCTTGATATGTGTATCATGCCATTACTTCCTTTGATCTTGGATTATTTTCATCTACTGAAGTGCTTCCATCCTCAATTCATTTAACTCATTGAGTTAAAGGATTCTCTACTTTTGCCGCATCCAACTCAATACCCCCTTAACTTGTCATTAATGTCTATAGTTCAAACTCAATGGGCAATAAGGGATTTTCCCATAGACTAACTCATATGGTGAAAACCCGTTGTAGTTTTCAAGTTATATTATAAGCCCAAACAACTTCGGTAGTAGTCTCTTTACCCAATCTCTTCTTCCCGCTTCAACTGCTTTGGTAACGATGTTCTCCAATTCTCTCGTTCATTACTTTAGCTTGTCCATTTGATTGTGGGTGATAGGGAGATGACTTCCTATGATTGATCTCGATAATACATTGTGAAAGCACGTATCATATTAGACATAAATTGTGGTCCCTGGTATGAAACTATGCACTTTGGTGCTCCAAAATTTACCATAATTCTGTGCCAAAGGAAATCGAAACTACTTCTTCAGTGGCATTTGTTAAAGCCTGCACTTCTTCCCACTTTGTCACATAATCAATACACACAAGAATATGTTCCTTCCTTGTGAAGAAGGACTAAAGGGACCAACAAAATCTAACCCCCATCTCTCAAATGGTTCAATCACTACTTGAGGTTGCAGAGGCATTTCATTGGTAAAGGTTGGCTATCTCATCCTTTGACAAGGATCACACCGCCTGATATATTTCTTCACATATTTGTATAGAGATGGCCAATAATAACCAGTGCCAAGTATCTTGTGAGCTATTATTTTCATTGAATAGTGTCCTCCACTTGGTTCATCATGACATGCCCAGAGGATGTCAAAGATTTCATCTTCTCTTACACACCTGCGTAAAACCAAATCAGGACCACACTTAAATAACATTCCATTTAACCATTTGAATTGTGCATTGGTTTTGATTAACTTATTTATTTGTTTCTTGGTGAAAGAAGGAGGAAACTTCCCTGTTGCAAGATAATTTTCCATATCAGCAAACCATGGTGTATCAATTAAAATAACAAATAATTGTTCATCTGGAATGTTGTCCTTGACTTGATCTTGCTCTCCCGTAGTAGTGGTTAGTCTTAACAAGAAATCAACTACCACATGAGATTTACTTAGATTTTCCATAATGGTAATGTCAAATTCTTGTAAAAGCAATAACCATCTAATTCTTCTACCTCTAACCAGTGGTTTGTTCATTAAATATTTAATTATTGAGTGATTTGTATGTACAAATATTTTTCACGCTGTAATGTAATGTGTAAACTTATTAATTACATAGATCACAAACAAGAAATTCTTTTTCAATGGTGGTGTAATTTCTTTCAGTGGGAGTAAGTTTTTTTGCTAAGGTAATAGATAGCATAAATTTTCCTTCTTCATCTTTCGATCCCAAAACTACACCAATGGAACTATTTGAGGCATTTGATTGGATATGAAAAGGTTTCTCCCAATTAGGTCCTCTCAATTTTGGGGCAATTATTAATTTCTCTTTAATTTCTTCAAAAGCATGTTGACACTTTTCATCCCAAAGAAATTCACATTCCTTGGTAAGAAAATTAAACACGGGTGTAGAAATTTTACTAAAATCCTTGATAAAACATCTATAGTACCCAACATGTCCTAAAAATGACTTGATATCAGTGGGGTACGAGGAATAGGTAAGTCTAAAATAATTTTGATTTTGTTTTGATCAACCTAAATTCCTCTTTTTGAAATATGGTGTCCTAATACAATCCCTTCATCAACCATCATCAAACATTTTTCATGGCTAAGAGACAAGTGGTGTTGCTCACATCTTGTCAATACTCATCCAAATTTTTCAAGGCATCATCAAATGTATCTCCATGCATAGTAAAGTCATCCATGTATACTTCTACACAGTCATTTGTTAGGTCTACAAAAATTGCTAATACAACTCTTTGAAAGGTTGTTGGAGCATTACATAGTCCAAATGGTAATACCATGTAGGAAAAGGTACCCCATGGACATGTAAATGTAGTTTTATCCTGATCTTTAGCAGCAAATCTGATTTGATTATATCCACTAAAGCCATCCAAGAAGGAAAAGTATTGTTTACCTGAAAGGTTGTCTAAGACTTGATCTATGAATGGTAAGGGAAAATAATCTCTTAGTGTGGCTTTGTTTAGTTCCCTATAGTCAACACAAATTCTCCATTTTCCATTATTTTTAGGGACAATTACAAGAGGAGACACCCACTGGACTATCTAAGATAGGGTAGATAATACCTACTTGTAATAGTTTTTCACTTTCTTGTTTGACTATATCCCTTAAGGCTAGATTTATCCTTCTCCGAGGTTGCCTAACTGGTTTAATGTTTTTCAAGATAGATGTGATGAGTGCATATAATTGGGTGGATTCCTTTCATATCTTTTTGTATTCCATAGAAAAATATTTAGTATGATCTTTCAGAACATCAAATAGTTGAGCTTCTTCATCGTTCTTAAACTAACTATTAATATTCAAAATTTTACCCGGTTGAATCTCAACATGTTTGGTTCTAGTGTATGATGAACTGATTTGTTGAAAGGGTTCCATTAAATTATTTAGTGGAAATGTATGTGGCATCAACATATGATATGTAGCAACATCTCCAAAATTTCCTTGAGACAGAATGCTAGACAAAGGATAGTAAGAAGAATTATGATACTTATCTTATTATAGGTCAAACTCCTCGTCACTATTATTTTCTAGAAATTCTTCATCATCTCCTGATATATGTGAAGATGAAGTTAAAAATTCTCCTTCTCCCCAAGAGAAATCTCATTCCTTCGGAGTGAAGTTATCTTCATTTGTAGGGAATTGCTGTTGGTGTAGTTCCAGAACTAATTGTGATAGTTCCAGAACTAGCTGTGATGGTTCTCAACTAACGTGATGGTTCTGGAACTAACTGTGATGGTTCTAGAACTAACTATGATGGTTCCAGAATAGATTCTATAGGTTCCATAACTAATTTTTTAGGTTCCAAAACTATTCTTGACTGCTCCAAGGATAATTGGTGTACATTCAATGGTGGGTTAATCATATCTTCTATTTCTCGTACATGATCCTGCAATGTTATCATGGCCAACAAAGACAAATTTTTCTCATTAATATCAGGATTATCAACCCATAATTGCTCTTGATTATCACTAAAAGGTCATGCAGAGGGATATAATGAAATTTTCTTAGAATTATTACCATTTGAAATAGTCATATCACCTAACCTGCAATCAATTAAGGTAGCAACTGTAGCTAACCATGGTCTACCCAAAATAATGGGATAACCCAATGTTTTACATTTTGGCTACGATATAAGGAAGTCAACTAGATATTCCCTTGACTCCACCATAACCACCACATCTTCAATAACTCCTAGTTTTTCTACAAACTGATCTACCATATGCAATATGATGTTAGTAGGTTGTACACATGTTAATGGCAATGTTTTCAGAGTGTCCACTGTCATTACATTTATAGCTTCTCCCAAATCAACCAAAATGTTATGGATATATTTATGCCCTATAGAGATAGAAATAATAGGGCTTCCAAGATTTCCATATTTGGGAAGTAGGAGCTTTCCTGCTAACAAATCAACAAGTTTCCCATCTACCTTAATAGTCTTGGTACTACTTCTTTCTTCCAGGCCTTTTCAAACATAGCATTTTGATTAATTTGTTCAATTCTGGAATGTCCTTAATTGCTTATAACAATGGTATTTCAATATTTAGTCTCCTTAGTTCCTGCACCAATTCAGATTCCTTGATTTCTATAGCTTCTTTAAACCTCTCTGGAAATGGAGTTTCAGTAGAGTTTCTTTCTAGTTCCTTATCTCTTTCTTTTTCATCTTTGTTGGGGGCAACTAGACTAGGGGTTTCAGTTTCTTCTGTCATTTCAGTGATGATAACAGGTGGACTACCAACTATTTTTCTAGATCTAGTGTGAATATCCTTACAATCCATGGCATTAAGATCAACTAATTTTTCTGGTTCTGTTTCATAGATAGGAGTTGTTTGTTTGTTTCTTGGGTTTGCTACTGGTTGTGTTGGTATTTGCATTTGGACTACATTCTCAGTTTGTGAATTTTGTGCTGGGGCACCCATTATGGCTTGTTGATTCTGATTAGGATATGTTTTCCGTTGAGCATACATATTATGGATCCATCTAAGTTGTGACCAAGCATACTGGTTATTTTGACCAGTCCATGGTTGTTGATGTCCTTGAGCATACCAAGATTGACCTACCCAATCCTTGGGATTCCAAGTTGGCTGAGGGGCCCAAGGTGGTTGTTCCCAACTTTGTGGTACTATTTGAGTAGCCCATGGCATCATCTAAGGATTAAGAGATGACCTTGGCATGAACTGTCCTTGGATAGGTTGTCTCTGGACAAAGTTTACTTCTTCTGCTGTGTTGGTTTGTTTGAGATGATTCTTTAGGAATGGAAGAAGAGAAAAGCATGAATATCATGTTCTTTAGATTCACAGATAAGACATACTTCTGTTTTATCCAAAGGACATTCCCTTATTGCATGCTTCTTCCTGCATCTAGGAAAATACATGGCTAATGGTTCAGTTTTGGCATTTGCTTTAGCTTGTAATCCATCCACAGTAGAGATTAATTGAACTAAAATGTTTGTTTTAAAGTTTACTAATTCATTCATTAGTTTTTTCATATCCGGATTCAAACTTTTCACCGATTTTCCTTCTTAGGTCCACCCCTTATTTTGGAATAGCTTCTACAAATGTATTTAATTTCATTCATCCTTAATTGATCAATGTTTTCACCTCCTATCAAGTTAAGAGCTTCCCTAGATTCATCTTACAAACCTTTAAAAAAATGTTTTTAGTTAAATTTTCTTGAAGTACAAATCCACACCTTTTACTTAAAAGAGGAATTTGTCGAAATAATCTTCTATATTCTCATCCTCCCCTTTCTTGATTCTGAAAAACTCTTCCTTTCTATTTCTCCCTCTACAAGAATCTTGATATTTGTCTAGGAAGGTAGTTTCCATTTGTGCCCAAGTGATAATAGAGTTAAATGCTAATCCCATGAACCACCTCATTCTTTGCATCCTTCAAAGTAGATGGAAACAACTTGAGTTTCGATTATCTATTTTTTAGTCATAGTCCGACACAATACCTTAAACTCAAACAAAAATTGGTCAAGGTCTTCAAATGATATCCCTATAAATGTGGCTAAATGTGTAGGTGAAATATTTTTCATTGGTGTATCATCATCATCCAATTTAATTAGATAAGTAAAGGTCCTATCAGGTTCCCTTTCAGCTTCTCGTGCCATTTCTGAAGTATTTTCTAAACTTTTCTCCTAATCAATGTGGTATGTGATTTGCTTTGGGGAAGGTGAAAAATCAGGAGTAGGAGGTTGACTACTCAATTGAGAATCAAAACTTACCCTAAATGGATCTTGAGAAATAATCCTTCTCCTAAAATTTCCACTTCCTTCTAGTGACTGATCCAAGAATTCCAAAGGTGGCAATTCTGCTTCTTGTCTTACAGGGGATAATGGTGCCTCCAATTCTTGGTCAACTTCCTTATTTAAACTAGAGGATGATGTTAATTCTTGTTCATATATTTTTGGGAGAAATCTACCCTTGGAGTCTCTTGGTCTACTCATAAAGTTTGTGATAGCTTAGGAAAAATTATTCAATTACTAAATGTATGATTGTTGCTCTTGTTGACACCTAATTAGAAAATTCTAACTAGTGGGTCCCTGGAAACAGCACCAAAAATGATGGGTGTCATTATTCCCTTCATTTAATCAACTTTATGTTGATGTCATATTCAAACCAGGGGTGCGTCTAAAGCTATATGCAACAAGAAGAATCGTAGTGATCTAGTAATTGATTATAGGTATTTTGTATTTTATTGGGATATTTTCAATGTCTTAAAGACTTCATGGTTAAAAACCTTATTGAAATCAAACTATGAAAACATTATGGAGGTAAACACACTTTACAAAAATGAATTTATGGAAATAAACACATTTTGTCTTAGAAGTAAACACACTTTGCATAGAAAGGAATTGTTGGAAATAAACACACTTTGCGAATGAAAATAGATTTCTAAAAAAAAACTTTATAGAAATAAATGCACAATTGAGAATGCTTGGAAAATGATTGCAAAGAAATAAGAAATTAATCTAGAACACTGCGCAGGGACAAGTCTAACACAGATTTTAACTTAAGGGATTTGAAAGTAATACAAAATTAACAGATCTAAACTATTTTCTCTAAAAATATAAATACAAATAAAAATCAGGATCCTAGTTCTTGGAGGAGTGGGCCCTTGCTCCGCCTCGAAACAAGATTAGACACCTTAATTTTATCTTTAAAAAAATGGCTATTTTATTGATTAAACGTTTTACATTACAAAAATGTGCTATATATGTGTATATATATCTATCTCTATATCTCTTTTCTATATCTATATTCCTATTTATAATATATCTGCAGGTTTGTATGTATATACTTCTTCCAGGGGTAAATTTATGGCCATAACTGTTCCACCGATATGATGGAACTAATCGTGCCTGAATAGAGATGTTGAATTGGAACATGGCTAGACATACAAATATGTGATAATTATCCTGGATATGCAAGTATGAAGAGTTGGAAGTCTTCTAATCGCTTCGATTGATAGGATCATTGATTTGAAAAATCACTGGAGGTTTGGAATAGATTCTTATCGGTTCCAAAACTTTAGAAGAGTTACTAACTAAAGGAAATCGTTGCAGTCTAACTGAGAGAGTTCTAGAGTTATTTATAGGAGTTCTAGTACTAATTCCGATAATTCTGGAACCAAATACTAGAGTTTCGAAAATAAGTCTGAAAGTTCTGGAACTAGGTGATAAAGCTTGTGAGTGTGTAATGGAGTTCCAGAACTAGCTTGGAAGTTTTGTAACTAAGATGTATTGAAACAAATGCTTTCAAAAAAATGTTGACCGCTTCATACATCTTTCTTCTTCCCGATTGCGATATGCTTTATTACAAAAATGAATTTCCAAAACAATTTTTTAGGAATTACAAAGATTTTAAATGTTAGAATCATAATCAACAAAATATGGACAATTACATCCTAACTTATATCAGATCAAACAAAAGTCACAAAATGTAGTCAAAATTAATAAAATGGAGAGTAAGATGAGATCATTTATTGTACATTTAACAGGAATATTCTGGCCTCATCAATCACTAGGTACATTTTTTGTAGGGGTGCGCATGCACATAAACAAGAGTGTAGGCACTCATTTCCTAGTGCAGACATCATTCTCGCTAGTGCACATAGACTGCTACAGTATTGTACCCTATTTTCTTTCAAAACTTTAGTCGTCTCTCCTCTCTCTATTTTTCAACCGCAATGTCTGCCATCTTCCCCCACCCTAGCTTACTTTCCCAACACTTAAAGAAGCTTAGCCGGCCATATGGAATACTTCCAAACTTAGTGTAATGAGAAGGATCTTTATGGCTAAAGGGATAACATGAAAAAATGATCCTGTAGGTTCCTTTGAGAACTAAAACTCAACAATCTCAGGACAAGAATACATAGAAATAGCATATCCATGGTATAAATGGTCAACACTCTCTTCTACCAATGATCAACAACACACATCCAAGTCAAATCAACATCCTGTAGCCTCTGATATTCATCTTGGGTACACACGTGAGATCTATAGTACCAACTTGATCTAGATGCATATGCGAAAAGTCATTTATACAATTCTACCGCATAGGAACAAAAGAAGGTCTCATACAACTCATGATACATGTGATCTTATACCCATCTACATGCATCAAACTCAGTCCAAGACTAAATCTATGAGAAAACTCATCCTCTCAGGCTCTTAAACCATGCTTTGACACTGTCCAAGGTCAAGTGCTCTATCATCACACATCATTCTCACAACAAATTCAAAAAAGGTCTCGGAAACAGAAACAAGCTGTAGTCATTTTTACCCATCTACTAACTTTTAACCCCATACACGCTGTCTTATCACCCAAAGGGTCTTTGGGTGGTCACCCGAGGCACGTGCGGGCACCGAGCTCCTCCTTTATGTGCTCATTGACAAGAGCTTGCCATTCTATATAGGATTAGTTACAAATAAGTGAATATTTATTTAAAAGTATTACATGAGCTATTGTATCCTTATACCCAAGAATTTAATAACAAGAGAAACATCATGACATGAAATACAAAGAATAAATCTGCCATAAAATATAAGGAAATAACACTAGGGTTTGTACCCCTGAACAAGATATTTAGAATAGAGCCATATATTTATATTGATCATAGTCTCAGCAACCACATTACATTAAAAGGTTTGTATCAGACCAAATATATCAAGACAGGGATCTAACCCATATATCGAGGTTCTAGCTATGCTTTCCTTATCACAAAATTTTTACAGACCCATCCCTTAGACATGATAACATTCGTACAGTCCTCTAATGAGAACCCCAACTCCTAGGGCCTCCTAGTATTTTCTACAGAGCTTCACTCTCTTCATACTATATTTCTCCATCTATGTCTTTCTCTGCATCTTCTTTGCATCTAAGAATCTCTCTTTATAGCACCAACACCCACCGCCATGCCTTTTCTTAGGAGTAGATTGAATGCCAAGTGTCCATATGGTCTTTCAATAGTGAATGCTTATTATGTTATGAGCTTCCCACTTTCTATAATTATGTCTTCCTAGGAATATTCCATACATTGAATATTCTTTCCTTGATCACCAAGTCTCGGGTGGCACCTTATCCACTCGGCATGCGTAGTTGGGTCACGTTTTTCCTCAAGTGCCTCCAACGCTGAATATGGATAAGTCTTTAGACCCTATGTATTACCTTGTGTGCACGCCCTGGTTTCTCCTAAACCCTTTTCTTGCGTTCTTCTCCCCACAAATCTTTCTTCCTATTGGAACCATGTGCTCATGCACCCTTTGGTACTTAGCCAATATTTCGAGACCCAACATCACCCCACACTAAGCTTGTTCTCTATCCTCAAAAACATACTGCTCCTTCAAAGAATAATGAAATGTGGGATCTGGACAATTTGAATGAAGATTTAAAAAATGGAATAATAAAGATTTGAAGAAATGAAAGAATCTAAGATCTTGCTACTACTCCAATAGATGGGAATTCATTCCTTATTTTCACCTCGATCTTTTCCTAGGTGTCCACTTCACCCTGTGCCTACTAAAGTAGGTCACCCACTAGAGAACTTACCTCCTTAAAAATTAGTTTACCTCCCTTAGCGTTCAACATATCTATAATCCCTTTAAGCTAATTTCTAAGGTCATTCAACATGTCTATTTTTATGGGTGATCTGGGGATACAACTCCTTAAGTTGGTTCTTGATAAAACCTTACAAGGTTTTGATTGCCTCCATCTTATTTTCAACCTCGGCTAGGATCTTATCCTACTCGCCCTATTCCCCTTATTATTCTCTTATATTCCTCTAGACTCGCTTCATGTGTAACAACTACTATGTTTGTCACCCTGTCTCTGTCATCACAATTATCATACATGGCCTCAACCATCCATGCGGTGGTCTGTACAATGGAAAGGAGCTTGGAATATTGTGTCACTTCCTCCTCGATATTATTCTTCTCTTCCTCCTTTTAGCATGCCAACGCCTCTTCTACTTATTCTAGACATATCAAGGTTAACTCGTATTTATGCTCGGGAAGTGATAGGTCGGGGTCTTTTAAAGTGATGGCATATGTGATCATTTCAATCTTCTTATACACCTCACACACCTTCACCTTCTCCTCCCTTAGTTTTCTCCTTAACTATGTGTTGGTAAACTCTTCCTACTTAAGATATTTGTTCTTCTCAATAAGTTTCTCCTTCTTCTTCTCAAACTATTCCTCTAGGAACCTTACCCTGTTATTCCTTCTGAAGAGTCTCACCTCAACCTCAACCGATACCTTGTTGAGGAATTGTGGATTTTCTCATCAGATAACTATTGAGAATTTATGAGGGGGTTCACTCCCTTGGTCATCAATACCTTCATCAACACCCCTTTGCTGACTTCAAACTTGGGATCATCAACATGGGATTCAAACGCCCAAGATAACATCTTCCTTGTTCATGGGTATGTGCCTTCTTCTTCAAATGAAGACCATGCAAAGAGTTAGTCTATGGGCATGATACTCTGGAAGCGTGCATGAAATGCCTTACTTGGATCATTGATATAACTCATTCCCTACTCCTGCACTACTACCAAACTCTTTCCTCCTATGTGCATTACCTTTGGAAAGCTTACCGCTAAGCTGGGATCTCCACCCATGCTCCCATACTCTTTTCCTATGCTTTCCTCCTCTATCTCCTTGAGAACCTCATCAACGCTATGCTCCACTTCCTACTCCACCAAATCCTTTATTATGCCCGCTACTTCTCTTTCCACAACCTCTTCTATCTGCTCCTTGGTGAGGCTTGGGGTCCTTTGATCCTTTGTATTCACTTCCTCACTCTCCCCTTTTCCTTGAGCACCTTCCTCTTCTCCATCCTTTTCTTCATTTCCCTCATCCTCAAAGTCATGCACATCATACATAGGATGGTCTTGAGCCTCTTCATGCTCATCATCATCTCTCTTGCCTCTGTAGGCCTCTAGGATCTCCATTCCTTCTGAGTCCTCCTTCCGTTACCTTCGCCTTTTCCTAACTAGTGATACCAAGATAAAAGACTCTTACTTCTCTTCTTCTTCTGCAGAGACTCCTTCCTTAGTGATTGTTTTTATATAGGAGGATCTTCTTGCTTTGTAACTTCTTCCTCGTGGTGATTTCTTATTTTCCTTAATGAAGGAATTCTTCCTTTGTGCATACGTGCTTAGCTTCATGCTCGAATCTTGCGCACCCACAGATTGTGCTATTTATACACTTGGTGCATTCTTTTCGGTGCCTCTTCTCATTACCTCTTCCTTAGCATGACCTTGTTCTTCTCGATGGGGCCTTATAAGTTGGAGACATCATTCTCCACATAGGAAACATTCTCATACTTTGTTCTGATGCACATGTATACCCTTGATGTGGTCCTTCCGAAATTGGCAACATTAATGGTTTTGTCATATGCACCTCATGAGAGACATACTTCTACACATAAGAGCACTTATTATGGTATACTAGCTTCATTTGTAGGTTGCGGTGGTCTTGATCCACCTTGTTAAGGTTGAACCTTAGTATTTTGGCCTCCTTGAAGTGATTAACCCCTGCTTGGAAATATTGCACGGTGAAGGAGAAAGGTATTTTACACCATGGGATCTTTGTACAATATGTCAATGTGAATCTACCAATGCAAAAATGCTGGTATATAGAAAACTTAGCTTCTCCCTACTCTAGCGTTGGTAATTGTTCAGGTATCCTCTATTCATCCCCGACTGGTCGCGCATCCTCTTGTACCATTTCTCTAGGCGTGCCTTATGGGCGGCTGTCATGGTATCACAAGTGTATTTTTCAAATCTCTTTGCGGGGGAAGGGTATTCATCTGGATATTCCCATACAAACTTCTCTGGCCCATCGGGCACTCCAATTTATGAGAAAATGATGGTGAGGAGGACATTTCCAAACATGATCTTTTCTCCTTCGTGCATGGAACTGATGATTTATTTTGCAATGAAGGCGGATAAGTTATAGATGGTTCCTTCCAATTTTTTTGGCACACATTCAACCAAGCCTTGTTTATCTGTGTCCACCTTTCTTGTCCATTCAACTTGGATACCAAGCACATGGCCATCCTCATAACTAAGTTGGAGATATCTAAGAGATTGAAATAGCACAATCCCTTTTTTAATCCTAAGCTTAGACTATCTCCTTAATGGCTTCCTTGTCCTCTAAGTCAACATGTAGCGAGATCCCCTTCGCAAACAAGGCCAATAAACTTAGAGATTAGTTGAGGGTTATGCACATCCTTTGGCATGAGAAGTAGAAGTGGTCCTCATGCACACGTGACATCGACCACTAGTATAATCACTCAAGTTTTCCAAAGTAGGGTAACTCATAAAGTTGCAGCAACCTAGAATTCTCCAATTTTACCTTCACTTCATCATCATAGATTTGTATCCCTTCTGGTGTCCTTTTTTCTATTGGGCGAACCAGTTTTAATGCCATCTCCTTCTCTATGGTTCTTGTGTGATGGTTGTAATCACTTACTACCATATTCCTTACATGGGATACCCATTATTTTTTGAGCAATACGTCATCTAGGTATTGCATCTCCACATACCACTCCACATTGAAACTGGTGGAAACTATCTGTTTTCCTTTTCCCTTACCTTTCTTCGGTGAAATGGTTGCCTTCTTTGGTGCCATCTCCTTATCAGGTTACTAAAAACTCCTTGCTCCTAATTTCTCTTCTCAAATTTGTGGCTTATCTTCACAAAAATCCCTTTACTCCCATGCCCTAGCTGCAGAACCCTAACCTTGGAAAAATCCTTCCTTCCACAAGATGGCGTACTTTCTTACGGGTTTCAAAATTCCAACAACCCTCTCCTCTATGCCTGTGTACCTGTTTTTCCACCCTAGTTCACAAATCACACTAGTCATGCACTCAGATCTTCAAAATCTCCTTTCGCATAACTTGTCAAGGATACCCTAGTTGTTAAGAGCTCTTCTTTATAAAAATGTAAGGTAAACAATAATGTGCTCGACCTTCTACTTATAACTTTTCACTCATCTCCTGCAATAGATGCTATGCCACCTACTAATGTACTTTTTCCTTAAAGGAAAATTTTTCCACTAAAGCCCACCATTAAGCATTCTTACCCCCGTGCCCAATCCTATGCAAAAAATCTCTTCAACCTTTTGGCATAAAAATCCTTATCGACCGAATATCTTCATGTGTATGCTTGCGGTGTTGAAGGTACTTCTTCTATCCTTAACCTAATTTTTGCCCTCACCTACATCATGTTGTTCTTGCACATCTCATCCTTTTTACGTAGTCTTCATAAAGCTATCCTGACACCAAAATTCCTTATGTCCACCTTTTTAATGCATGCTCTTCCACACTATGTGCTTTTCATCCTTCAATCTAGGCCATATCCTTCAATCTAGGCCATCAAAACACAACTTCCACTAATAACTTCCATTTTACTTAGACATCGCTTTTGCCCCACACAAAAATAACTACGTGGTCCTTGTGCATACACAACCTTTTGAAAATAATAAGTGGCTACCGACACACAAGGTACACAAAACAACAACCCAACAAGAAAGGAACAAGCAACGAGAAAGGGAAACACAAGGAAAATAAATGCATAAAAGGAAATCCTAGGCTAAATGGCAATACTACCTTATTTACAAACACAAGGAAGACTTATTTATAGTAGGGCTTTAGCCTACTCCCATTGAAATGGCTTGGTAATCGTGTTCATTTAAATGCTTGTAACAGAAAAAGTGCATGAATCAATGATGTATGAGATGATATATGGCCTTAGCCAATGGAGTTTCAGTTTCTAGATGGTGCAAAACTTGTAATCATATAAAAACCATCTACCCAACCTCGAATTGTTTGTTTTTATTATGTCTATAATGCCATGCCTTTTAAGTCTTCTAACTCCATCTTGCAAGTGATCACCTTTCGTCCTAACTACATTAATTTCTCCATGTGCTCTTGAATTTATTGTTCATCACCTAACCCTCCACGGGCACACAATACACAATGATGGTAGCATAAATTTAACCAAGAAAATAGCCTCGTGCCAAAAACCAATTGAAATGGTGTGGCCTTGTTCAATCTCTTATAGGTTTTCCTATATGCATATAAAATGATGATACCTGCAATGGCTTATCTACCGATGGTTTAGTACTATGATACTTGAAATCTTGAAGGAGGTTAGCCGTTAAATCCTGCCAACTTCCCGTCCCGGCATTGCATCTTAGAGTGAATATACCATGCACTCGCACAACCTTGTAAGGTGGAATGCAACTTATGTACCCATAAATAAGGTGACAAGGCCTTTGCTCCTTCCATCCATGCTTTCTCACATGCTTAGATGTGAAACTAGGTGGGATCCTTCCCATGGTAGTCTTGTATTACAATGGGTGAATTGCTTCAAGAGAACCTCATAGAGAACACGATTCTTACCTCATGCATCTCTAGAAGGATATCGTGGTGTGTCACCCACCAATGTGATCCAGTCCTAAGTAGGTTATATTTAAACATACCTCTTCTTTCGGTCTTCTTTTCCCACTTTGAGCCTCCATTTCCCGTAAGAAATCATTAGGGTTGGCCCCTCTAGAGTAACTCAACAACTTCTTACCTACCGGATGCTTGAATAAGCACACCTTTATTACCCTTTTCATAGAGCCTCTTAATGGGTGACCAAAACTCATATGTCCCGTGTGCCCAATTGTCACACATCACGCTAGTTGTATCACTCATGGACTGAGCATCTTCAAATTGAATAACTCCCTCTATAGGGTGAATCACCTTAGGGTCCCTAATAGAGCGCACATAGATCCTATCGAGAACTTCTTCTCCCAAGGGATCAGTATATGGTGTTGATTTTCCATCGGTTAAGGGGATGATGACCCAATCCTCCTTGTTCTCAAAGCTTATGTATCCCTTATTGAACCTTAGGTTAGCATTATTATTATAACACTAGGGGTGCCCAAGTAATGCTGAAATTTTTTTACCTCGGCTAGCACCAAGACTTCAAAATCCCCAGTGAAATTTTCCCCTGGATAGTGATAACATCATCCTTCAAGACACTAATGGGCATTTCCTTTGTCTTGTTGGCCATATACAACACATTCAAAGATGGCTATAATGGGGCCTTCCCATTTGATGCCATACATCTAGAGTGAGAACATTGACCTCCACACCCATGTCAATCAAAATATTTCTCAGAAGCCACCCATCTACAACAACATTCAAGGTAATCTCCTTGTCATAATCAAGGCTGTGGGGAGGAAGGTTGGCATGCAAAACCTACCTCTCGCACCCTTCTCTAGCATGTAGTACCTTCTCCTGTAACCACTCTCCTAGCAAGGGGATGATATTCTCTTGCCTTAGCATCTTGCATACTTCTCTAACCTCATCCAGATCCTTCTGTGGAGCCTCAACATTCTTTCTTTGATATAACTATCTTGACTTCTCTTTCAGGCACTTGGATCTCTTCTTGTAGGCTTCAAATCACATCCATAGTTTCTTGATACACTTGTTTCTGATGAGTAGGATTCAAATACTTTCCATGCACCACATATTCTCTAATAACCAACGGTCTTTGCCTTGGTATATCCTTTGCGTGCGTAGCCTCAATTCGTGTCGTAACTAGTACAAGCTCTAGTTATGAATCACATGCCACTCTTGGCATCCATTGTGAATTGGCATTCCTCATGCTTACCATCCAGTCACCTTTTTCCTTTCAGTGTTGCTGGGTCATATGTTCAAATAACTCTGGGTACTCCTCATACTTATGCTTCTTCCCACACTAAGAGCATTGTAGCAGATAAGGGCATTCACACTCTAGAATTGTAACAGTTCCACTCGGGAACTCACTTCTTCCTCCTCCACAATTTCCATGACCATAGAATCCTCCTTGGAATCCTCTTCCACATGACCCCTCCATCTACGTGCCCTTCAAAGTGATGACCATTATCTTTGGAATTGTTCACGAGGCTAGTTTGGTGCACACCGATATCAATAACATCATGTATCTGGTCAATCAATCTACAATCCTTGGTGTCATGGGTAGTACATGTGTAGATCTTGCAATAGAAAAAAATTCTTACAGACACGCGCTACACCAAAGGTGGGAATCTACTTGTATCATGATCTCTGTGGAAAATTTCACAATCCACTCTCATAGCACATATCGATCTCCTAAGGCAATTTTCCTTTATATGCCCCTCTACCTCACAATCCATGCACCATAGACCACTGCGAGTCTAATGCTTCGAGTTCATAGATAACTTCTCCTGCTGCTTCACCATTACACCAATCCTAGCCTCAAGGAAGGGGCTAACACTAGTATCCATGCTTCCAATAGCCTCAGTGCATAAGGAAGCCTCCAAGGCCTCATGTGGGTATGTGAAATTCTTGTGTGAAAGCACTCTCCTAAATGATGTTATCAATCCTCTAACAAACCATTGAGCATGCTGAGAGGGGTGAATATCATAGGATAAATTTAATAAGAGAGTTTTAAAATACACATCATATTCCCACACAATCTCTATCATTCCTTGTTGGATCTACTTTAGCATGTTGATGATCTTCTATTCAAACTCAGGGATATATAATTCAGCCAAGAAGGCATTCAGAAGTGCGGAGTAATCTACTACTTGTTTGATGGGGATCATACTTCCGGTACCAAATATGTGCGCGCCCTTACAACATTATTGCAAATTGAATTTCCTGCCACTCTGGGGTATTGATCCACTTCACTTTCCATAGCAATTCACACTTGTGTACATGCTCTACAACATCCTCAACACCTTTGTAGTCTGGTAGGTGTAAAGACATCTCTAAAAATTCTTGCTTTGAGGCAGCTTGAGGCCCTTGTCCACCGACCCAAATGTTTGATTTCCTTTGGTGTTACCTCCACCACTAGATTTATTAGATCCACCAGGTCCTATCCCTCCTGACCCACTAGATCCTCTAAATCTGCTAGGTATACCAGGTCCTCTAGCTCTTATACCACCAGATCCACCTCCTATAGCCGATAAAGGGCCTAAAGTGATCGTGCCTAGTGTTCTCAAATCCCACCGAACTACATAGAAATAGTTAGTGATATTACACCACTATAAGATGTGTGTCTTGTGCCACTCTGAGACATGATGCCCAAGCTTTGCGTACTTACACTTTACCCAAACATCATTTTAGAAAATATCCCTCCAAACACCAGAAATGATTGTGCAGTAATATATGTACCAAATGAGAAATTATATCTCATAGGTGCAGATCAGTCACTCCCATCGATACCAACTGTGTTAGCAGTACATATCTCTTGATTTGGAAGACTAAGCACTAGGGGTTTGTCACTAGGTGGATTAAAATGTGTACCGATAACTCTCCTTTCTTTAAGTGATGAACTCTCTTCGGAATGAAGGGATATCTCTTCCACACTTGCCAAGATTGGGTATCACAGAATGTTCAAGCTCTACGTACTTTGTGTGAATGTAAATTACTTCCCATAATGTCTACCTCCATAAATCCCTCACTCCCACAACCTTCTATTGTTTAGACAACTACCTTTCATGCGCTTTGCCATACTTGAGTTGTCTCTCCTCTCTCTTTTCGGTGCACAATGTTTTCCATCTTCCTCCACCCTAGCTTCCTCACCCAATGCTCGGAGAAGCTTAGCCGATCATAAGGAATGCTTATAAACTTAGTGTAATGAGTAGGATCTTTATGGCTAAAGGGATAACATGTAAAAATGATCCTCTAGGTTCCTTTAAGAACTCAAACTCAACAACCTCAAGACAAGAATACATAGAAATAACATATTATAGGGTATAATTGGTCAACACTCTCTTCCACCAATGATCAAAAACATGTATCCAAGTTAGATCAAAATACTCTAGCCTATGATATTCATCTTGGGTCCACACGCGAGATCTATAGTATCAGCTTGATCTCAATGCATGCGCAAAAATCCATTCATATAATTCTACTTTGAAAGCAACAAAAGAAGGTATCATAAATCTCATGATACAAGTGTTCTTCTACCCATCTACATGCGTCAAAATCAAGTCCATTACTAAATTTATGAGAAAAATCATCCTCCATGATCTTAAACCATGCTTCAACATTGTCCAAGGTTAATTTATTTGTCATCACACATTATTCTCATAACAACTTCGAAAAGAGGTCCTGGAAATGGAACCAAGATGTAGTCATTTTTTACCAATATACTAACTTCTAACCCCATGCATGCTGTTCTATCACCCAATGGGCACTCACTCAAGGCACGTGTGGGCACCAAACCCCTCCTTTATGTGAGCATTGTGAGAAGATCTTGCCATTATTATAGGATTAGTTACATATAAGTGAATATTTATGTAAAATCACAATGTGAGCTATCATATCCTTATACCCAAGCATTTAATAACAAGAGAAACATCATGACATGAAATACAAAGAATAGATCTACCATAAATAATAAGGAAATAACACTAGGGTTTGTACCCCTGAACCAGTTATTCGAACATAGCAATATATTTATATTGATCACCGTGTTAGCGACCACATTACATTCAAAAGGCTCATATCAAACCAAATATATCAAGACAGGGATCTAACCCATATATTAGAGGTCCTATTTATGCTTTCCTTATCACAAAAAAATTATAGATCCGTCCCTTAGACATGATAACATTCCTACAATCCTCTAATGAGAACCCCAACTCCTAGGGCCTCCTAGTATTTTTTACAGAGCTTCACTCTCTTCATACTATATGTCCTCCATCTATGTCTTCCTCGGTGTGTTTTATTTGCTTCCAAGCATCTCTCTTTATAGCACCAATACCCACCGCCATGCCTTTTCTCAAGAGTAGATCGGATGCCAAGTGTCTATGTGGTCCTTCAATGGTGCATGCTTATTATGTTATGAGATCACCACTTTTTACAATGATCTCTTCCTCGGAATATTCCATGTGTTGAATATTCTTTCCTTGACCACTAAGTCTCCAAAGATGGTACCTCATCTAATCGACATGCCTAGTCTAGTTACGATTTTCCTCAAATGCCTTCAAAACGTTGAAAATGGATAAGTCTTTAGACTCTGTGTATTACCTTACACGCGCTCCCTATTTTCTCCTAAACCCTTCTTAAACCCTTGGACTCGCACAATTCTCCTTGTGTTCCTTTCTTCCTATTAGACCCACACGTTCATGTGCCCTTTAGTACTTAGCCAATATTTCAAGACCCAACAAGTAGTACATCCATACGTAAATCGTATTAAAAAAGCTAAGGAAAATGCATCCACAAGTGCCTGTTTTAGTTAAAGAGGAGTTACAAAGATCAAGTTAATGTACGAGGTGCATTATACCCATTGGCTACTTCGAGTAGATATCAAATATAGTTCCAAAGACAAAAGAAACTATTGGGCATATAAATTTGCACAGAATTTCAAGACATCTAAAAGGCATGTCCAAAAGATGATTTTTGTTTGCCCAATATCGACATGATTTACAATTCAACTGTAGGGTATGAAATGATTTCTCTTATGGATGGATTTTCGTGGATACAACCAAATCAAGATAGGAGAAGAAGATCAGAAAAAGACAACCTTTACAACCCTCGGGAACATTCTCATTATCAAGTAATGTCCTTCGCCTAAAAATGCGGTCAACCTATCATGGGAAATGACAGTAATATTCCATGATATGTTACATGACATCATGGAGGACTATGTAGATGATATCCTTAGAAATTCCAAGATAAGAGAAGACCACCCTAAAGTTTTACGATGTATCTTTGAATGTCTGCAGGGAATATAAGGTTAGGTTGAATCCAAAGAAATGTGTGTTTGAAATATTATCAAGGAAGCTGCTAGGATTCATTGTATCAAGGAGAGGGATTGAGGTGGACCCAACCAAAGTCACTTTTGTTACTGAAATTCCTCCTCCCAAAAATATCAAACAGTTGCACAACCTACAAGGAAAAATACAAGCCATTCTCCACTTCATTTCGCAGTTTGTTGATAAGTGCCATTCCTTTACTCATCTACTTAAAAGGATGTTGATTTTGTTTTTGGACCAGAGAAACAACATGCCTTTTCCTTATTTAAACAATACCTGGTCAATTTTCCTATCCTCACGCTTCCAATCCCAGGTGAGCCACTTTTTCTATACATATATGCTACACAATTTTCTATTGGTGCTTTGCTTGCAAAATATGACCTAATCCAAAAAGAAAAAGGTCTGTACTACCTTATTCATATCTTGATTTCCTATGAGCTCAACTATCCCCAAATTGAAAAAGATTTTCTGGATGTTGTTTTTACCTTTAAAAAACTCTACCATTACCTATTAAACAATAAAATCAAGCTTATATCTAGTGTTGACCCACTTAAATACTTATTGTCAAAACACCCCCTTACAGGTAGAATGGCTAATTGGAAAATTCTGGCTAAGTGAATTTGACATTGAATATGTACACCATAAATCAGTTAAAGGACAAGTACTTGTCAACCAATTAGTAGAAGTAATTTTACCCGGAACATATGATGTAAGTCTGGAGCTTCTAGATGCATCACTAATGTATATTGAAGAATCTATCATGTGGCAGGTCCACTTTGATGGATCATTCACTTTCCATGGTTCAAGGGTAGGAGTAGTACTAATCACTCCTTCAGGAGATCCTATCACACATGCTTTCTATCTTGGCTTTCCTTACAAAAACAACATAACAAAATATGAGGCATTCATCGCTGAGATGAAGCTAGAAATCAAGTGGAATATCCACCATGTCATGGTCGTTAGTGACTCATAAATGATTATCAAACAAGTCAATGATGAGTACAAGGTCAAGGATGAAAACTAATCCCATACAAGAAATTGGTGGAAATCTGAAAGAATACTTTGTGCGCATCACCTTTGAGAAAATTCCAAGGGCACAAAACTAATGTGTAGATGTAATGACAACATTGGGTTATATGTCAGTGAATTCCACCAAAAATAAATGATATGCCATTATTTTTTGAGAATCTATGTCATACTGCATATGGCATGTTAGAATCCTATTTTTCCTGTGAAGTTGTTGGTCCCTACTCCTCGCGGTATGCACCTATCTATGACTATATTAAAATTGGTACCTTTCCTACTAACATTTCTTGATTCGCAAAACAAAGCCTTATCTGCAAAATAGCTTGTCACACCCTCCTAGGAGTTATAATCTACCATCAAGGCTATGATGGGAATATTTTGTGTTTTCTAGATGTAGTAGAGCCACTCCAAGAAATCAAGGAGGTGCATGAAGGCATGTGTGGCACCCATACGAATGGAATGGTCCTAACAAAGAAGTTGTTATGGGTGGGCTACTACTGGCCTACTATGGAGACAAATTGCTGCAACCATGTTAGGAAATGTGTTCTATGTCGAAGTATGGAAATTTCATCCATGCACCATTACAACCAATTACAACACCGTGGCCATTTTCTAAATGGGGACTGGATTTAATAGGGAAGCTCACCCCTACCTCATCTGATGGTCATACCCACATCATCATGGCCATATAATATTTCACTAAGTGGGTGGAGGTTGTTCCATTAACATATGTTACAGGCACTCAGATATAAAAGTTCATCATGAATCACCTCATTTTTTGGTATGACATTCATGTGTCCATAGTTAGTGACAATTGTAAATCATTCAAGTACAAGATGGTGAAATATATTTATCACCGATTTTAAATAAGATTAAAGTGGTCCACGCCATATTACCCTTAAGGTAATGGGCAAGCTAAATCCACTAACAAAACATTGGTTCAGATCATGGAAATGATGGTGAGTAAGATAGGTCATAACTGGAATTTACAAATTCACCCAGCCCTCTAGTCTTATAGGACTTCCATTCGCACACCTATGGTGTGAATCCATACTCCTAGTGTTTGGAACATAATCTATCATCCAATTAGAAATAGATCTTCCTACCCTAAGGATATATCTTAGTGATTATCTAGACAAAGATGAGGATTAGAGTGACCAGGATGGAAAAATTGGAGCTCTTGGATGAAAAGTGCATCTGTGCCCTTAACAATCTTAAGATATATCAAAACAGAGTCTCCTGGAACTACAAAAAAAGGATTATACCTCGTCAATTTCAGGTCAGAGATTTGGTCATGAAATAGAATTAGTTTAACACAAGGGCAGAAAGAGAGAAGAAAGGAAAGTTTGAACCACATTAGTTAGGACCTTACGTCATTGTGGAAAAATATGGAACATGAGCATAAAAAATTTCTCATCCCAATGGAGATGAGCTCCACGAGCCTATGAATGCCATGCACCTTAAGAGGTTCTATGCTTAAACATGGTGCAAAATAAGAAAAATAAACAAAAAAGTAAAAAGTGCAAAAATACAAAAAAATCAAAAAAAGAGAAAAAGAAAAAGAGAAACATGAAATCCATGTATGAAAACCATGCAATTGTGGTGCTTTGGATATATCCCTTTGTGAAAACCATCTTTTGACGCCTTGGGAAGATTCATTGTTCACAAACATCTTTCATCTAGGGGTACTTTTACTTAGCGCTAGGGCTAGTTCCACACATATGTCCGAGATTTCTTGTGATCCCTTCTTCTCAAGCCTTGATTTGGTTATTTCTCCTCTTGTAAATTGGTGAAGGGATTACCTTTTTATATTCCCCCTCTAAATGTTGGGGGCATAGTCACAATTTCAGCTTCCCGTATATAACACATTATACCTGCCCTTGTATATTCCCATATAATGCTGGGGGCATCCATGTTTCTTGGTTTCCTGTACATAGCTTCTAAAACCCCGAAATTGAAAAAAACATTCAAATATGTTGAAAATATGAAAACATGCAAATATGTTGACAAATCCAAAAAAATCAAATATGTTGAAAATCCAAAAACTTAAAAAATGTTCAAAATCCCAAACACAATACGAAAACGTATAGAAAATAGTGACAAAAAACATGGATTTAGTTTATTTGTTTTTATTCCTTTGTCTTATTTCTTGTTTTTGTTTATTGGTTTATGTAATTTATGCTTTTATGGTTTTTCCTTTCTTGTACATTTGTATAGTTTCTTACTTGAGGTTGATCTTTTCTTTCTTAGATTAGATTCATGCTTACTTTTACATATGAAGTATGTTTTTGTATATTTTTCAATCTTTGTATATAATTATGTTGGTTAATTTTGGTAGCATGTATACTTGGTAGATTTTTTAACATTTGTTTGTGTTTTCTTGTTGCATTTTCATGGTTTTTTTATCACATCATCATATCTCCATCTATATCATCACATCTAACATCATCTATACATCATATATAAATAAAAAGCTAAGTGTACATAATACATGAATGATAAGCTAATCATCACATACTGTATCATCAAATGGGGAAAGAGGGATCACAAATATCAAAATCTATCCCCCCCACACCAATATCATCATATCATCCTATCCAATAATCTAGAACATCACATATACAATACAATTGATAAAATCTATGGATACATAATCAATATCCATCATGGTACATACATAAGAAATAAAATCGGAAAACATCATGATCCAATACTCATCCATAACCATAGTAATCATCATTAATAACATAAATACCTGACATGTCTAAATGCTAATTAATGCTAGCAAATATGAAATTAAATGCGTAAAAAGACATGATGGGTTGGGGTACTCATGAATAGTCCATCTTCATCGTTCCGGACATACTCTTGAATGGTATCAATGTATCTATGGCGATTCTACACCCTATCCATCTCGCTCGTCGCTCGCGGTAACTCATGGTAAAAATTTGGTAGGGTTTGGTAGCAAATGTACTGATCACGATGATTTACCCCCTCAGGAGGGGTATATTTGGCTATTTTAACCCACCGTGATGCCCTAGGGGCATGTTTTGACCACCGTGATCACTCTAACACTTCTTTTATCCACCGTAATGATTGTTTTTATTAAATAATCATTTTTAACTCCTTTTCGCCACGTCGGGCATGTTTTTGCTACCTAGCACTCGTTTCTTCTCCTTAAGGAAATTTTCTTACTTTCGTGAGATATCCTATTCTCTTTTCTCATAAAAATAAAAAATTGCTAAAAATTACACAAATCAATTTTTTTTTCTAAAAAGAACATAGAAAAATACAAACACATAAAATTTCAAAATTTCTCAAAAATCCTAAAAATTGTAAAATTTACAAAAATAGGTAAATAGCCAATAATGGATGAAACTCGTGTCTTGTGAATGGTGCTTCCCCCATATATTGTTGGGATCTTCACGTGTTCGTAAACCACACAACTCGCAGATCATCAATCTTACAACCATTTACAAAGCTAGCTTGCTTGCTTCATTGGTATTCCGAGGCACATTTAATTACTTGATACTCGCTTTTGTTATGCACAACACTTTATCCTTAGACTACTGCCGCATCCTCCATCAATTTCCTTTCTAACCCTTGTCATCAATTATCAAAATTTGGGATTTTTAGCTTGATAACAAATACATTTGTGCAAAATTCTTAACCGTTGTTGGTTTAAGTTTGTGTGTTTGTACTTGTTTCCTTATTACATGAGCTTGTTTACTTCTCGTCCCGCATTACATTTGGTGTGTTGCATTGGTTTGGTTTTCAAAGAAGGGGTAATAGCTTCATATTATGGATTTTTATGTCATCTTACGCATTTTCGTATGCTTATATCTTTAATAAGGACCGATGACATAGATTTTGATATTTTTGATCCCTCTTGCCCCCATTTATCATAGAATAGATTTTGTATATTCCAGAGTTTAAGAAAAAGAATATCAATGTGCTCAAGGACATTAATCAAGGATTATGTGGGAGTTTAAGGGAATATGATGTGCATTTTAAAGCTCTGCAATCAAAGTTATCGTAGTCGGCATGCGCGATGGGTTTTTGGTTGGTTCCTCACCCCTTTTAGATGAGCACTTTCTCATAAGAATTTTTTAGATTTACGTGAGGATTTGGAAGAAGCCTTGCACTCTAAGGCCGTTGGGACTATTGATACTATATTAACCCCATTTCTCGGAGGCATAGATTACAACCATAGTGAAACTGTTGGAAAATCTTTCTGCTAATTCAACTCATGAGATGTGTAGTGGAATCTGGTGTACAGATTGTGAAGTGGAAGCACATACTAAAGATAATTTACCATGCGGGTTGGTACACAATATTACTAGATTTCGAGATATGTCACCCGAATCATGTTGTTAAATATTTCCCCTTATTTCTGTGCACACTTACAAATAAGATATCCATGTATTACAAGATTTTTAAATCCCACACTCATAACACCATTGATTGTAAAATGATCGATGAAATTCATGAAGCCATGGAGATAAGAGTGCATGAGTCAAGTGTCACTAGTGGATATAAGGAGCATCAAGGCCATTACCATGAAGGGCATGAAAATGGAAATAATAGGAATGGTTTCTTCAAAGGTAGTTATAGAGGCCAAGGTCATGGTGGTGGTCAAGGCGGGGTTTCCGCAAGGAACTTTTTATACCTATGGATCTCCTTATCATTATTGGCATGAATTGCCTCAAAATTTTACTTACTCATGGTGTGGAAAACAACACAAGTTAGAAGATTATCCAAAGTCAGTATGAGCACATGTATAAGAATCAAAAGAAGGAAAAGGGAATGATAATGATTAAAGTGGAGCACGATGCTTTTGATTAATGTATGCCAAAGAAGACCCTTGATCCTGAGTTACATAAATATGATGGTGACTATGCGTCTGAGGCCACGTGAAACTATGAGATGTTGAAGGTTATTCCACTCATTATAAGGGAAGAAGTGATACATGCCAAGTATCTAGATGCTTCACACCGTAAGGAAGTTTAGTGGATATAATAGAAGTTATCAAGGAACTATAATGATAAATATAGTGTTTAAAGGAGTAGGTGCACGACAAAGATCATACAAGGAAGGTTGAAATCCCATAGAAGGATGTGGATGACTTAAAAGAGGTGTGTAAGATGATAGGATAGAAGAACATCATTCCATTGTTAGGGGAGTGGTTATGAGAAAAAGGTACCGCATGTTTGGGTGAGAACAAAAGACATATACTTCATGCAAATCTACCACCTTAGAATCATGAATTTTACAAAGAGATTAAACTTGATGTATTAATTGATGGTTGGTTGTTGCACAACATTTCAATTGATACTAGTTCATAATTGAATGTAATAACTCGATGCTTCAAGCGAGATGGGTAGAACAAAATTGTAGCCATCCACGAATGTGTTGTATATGGAAAATAGAACTAGGGCCATGCCTATTGGGTTACTTAGGGATGCATCTATTACTATTTAGGAGTCATGTTTATTGGGGACTTCAAGTATTGGAACTTTTGAAGAAAAAAACTTCATAGAACTACTTGGGTGACCTTGGTGCTACGTAAACAAAGCAGATTTTCACTTCAATAAAATGTACATCATCTTCGAGAATGACGAGGAGTGCGTGATAATACATATCTCGTGAAAATAAGGATGAGACATATGTTAATCTAATAAGATTGGAGGATATTAAAATAATATATACACATTCAAGTGCGTGATCCGTAACATTTGGAACCATCCAAAGAATGCATACTTCATCGGGAGGATGCACCATCTGTAAGTGACACTACAAGAGTTGCTTGTGATAACTAGGCTCATAGATTACATGAAATGGTTGGGTGCGAAGTGAAAGGACAAGTCAATAGGATGGTTAGAACGCGTAGGGTGAGGCATTTGGGATTTAGTAGGGTACCAAGTTATAATGGTGAAGGAAACCCTGTTGTATTTCTACGTGCCATGGAGGCCTAATGGACAGATGAAGGGGATAGAATAAATATTTTGGTCTATAGTCTTTGCGGGATAGTATTGTCTTTGGAGGGGGTACATAAAGAGGAAACTTATGATAATGACAAGAAGTGATGATCACAATTTCTACTAGATTCCTAAGGAGCAATGTACCTTCTCAAATGTGAAAATTTCACGGAAGTCATCCTCCTCTAATCATGTATAGGAGTGTGAGAGATCTTGGACGAGAAGGTAAGGAGGCTATACCGCCATCACTTTGGGTACACAAGTTTTACTCCGCCTTATGCGATTGTGTACACATGGCATGTCCGTGTAGACTTGAAAAGTGAGACTGCTAATTGGAAAGAGATGACCTCAGGTATGATTCATACTTTTAATTATTTTTCTACTAAACCCTTAGTCAATGAAGCCGCAAATTATGAAATGCCTTACATTGGGAGATAAAGAAAAAGTTGAAGAGACAATGTTGGAACTACTTAAAGAACTTGATCTTTTGGTGTGCATGGACCTTGAGGAAACACATGAAGAAGAAATGGTACGTACCTATAAGGAAAAATAAAAGGGACAATTGGTGTACATAATAGATGATGAGGAAGTGGATACACTGGATGTTAACCATAATGAAGGTACATGTGAGGTGCTTGAGACTCGCAGATGAGAAAACGCGTGTGTATCATACCCCAATGAAGAAGACAAAGAAGGATAACATCGGTACAAAGACTTAACCCAAGGAAGCAATTATTGGCGACTATTGGTCGAGTAGGAAGTGGAAAATATTGTTGAATTATTGCATGAATTTCAATATTTATTTCCAAATTGATATCATGAGTTAAATGGAGTACACCCTTCTTTAGGTGAGATAAAATAAAACAGAAATAAGGCACGAACCTCGGTTAGGAAGAGGCCTTATAGGATGAAACCTAATCAGTGGATGAAGCTAAAGGAATAAATTGACAAGATTCTCTAGTCCGGTATGATTGAGCCTATTGAGGAGTTTGAATGGGTTAGCCCCATGGTAATAAGCATTAATAAGGATGGGAGGATAAGGATTTATGTGGACTATAGATAACTTAATGTTGCATGTGTTATTGATCCTTTTCCCACCTTATTCATAGAAGATATCCTTAAAGGAGTTGTTGGGCATGAGATATAGTCCTTTATAGATAGATTTTGGTTATCACTAGGTGTGCATAGCAAATGAATATCAAGAAAATAAAACTTTCACCACCGATTGGGAACTTTTGTGTATAGAGTGATGCCATTTGGACTAAAAATTATGTTGACAATGTTCTCATGTAATATTGTGCAAGATTTTCAGACTTTATCCATAAATTATTACATGTGTATCTAAATGATTAGAAAATTTATTTCTTAGTAAAGACTATTGTGAAAATTTGATGATTATATTTGATAGTTGCAAGAAGTTAGGCATATCCCTTAACATTATGAAGTGTGTTTTTCTGTAGCTTTTGGCACTTTACTTGGACATATAATTTTCAATGAAGGGTTATTGGTAGACCCATCCAAGGTTGCTATTATATTTGGTTTGGAAGAACCTAATAATCAAAGTGAAGTGTGTTGGTGTTAATTTTGAGCTCACACCATGTTTTGAAATGTGTTCTCAAAAATTTGTCTCGCCATCCTTACTAAGGTCCTGTAAAAAATGAAAAATTGTATACCTTCAAAATGAATCAATATTGAACTAAGAAAGGTACTAAATTTGTGTGTAAATTTGTTCGGCTAAATTAGAGTATCCATACCAAAGTATTTACGTAGAAATATCATTATGAAAGTTTCCAATGAACCATGTAAAAATACCTACAAAATTCCTTGTGTGTCATTCAGTCTAAGTTCTTATGCAAACTACAAATTATTCCCAATGCACAAAAACATGTTGTGTGTTTTGGTTTATTTCACAAAGATATCGGGATTAACTTGAATGTTTTTAGAAGTGATATAAATGTGAAATATGTAAAATAATCCTTGAGGCCTGATGGAATATTCTAGGGAATATTCATGAGAGCATAATGCAAAATGCAGACACAACCTTGCTCCTCAAAAGGAAACACATGTAAATATATCATTGGAGCGGGAAGTGGGCCTTTTATTCACCTTTGCATTTTACACTTGGTAAAGTCCAAAGTGTAGTTACAAGTTTGAATCTTGAAGGGGGACATGTGTAAACCCCATAATCAAAGTCAACAACGGGTGATTGGGTCAAATTTGTAGTTTTACACCCCTTCAAAAATGAACAAAAATGCAAGAAAAATCCCCAACCCCGTCATTGTTCATATAGATACACGTGGAAAAATCATTTTCAAAATGGATAAGCACATTAAATGATCAATATTTTAAGCATTTATGTATGCGGGCATTAATGCATGTTGTGTGGATCAAGGTGAGACATTTAAAAGTTTCTTCAATAATTTTTAATCTTCACTTGTGCACACTAAAAATATAGAAGCCCTAACTTTACAAATTCACATTGCAAGGAGAAAATAGTGGTTTTGAAAGGTACACATGATAGAAGGAGCTTAAGAAAAGTGGGTGTAAAGAATAATTTCTAAGAATCTATGGAAAATGAGTAAGTCGTCGTGTACTAAATTTTTTCTTGTTTTACCAAGTCTACAATTTGTAGAGGGTCGAGAAAGAAAACAAAATCAAATAAGATGAATCCTATGGAGTCGTGGATTTCATGTAACCTCCGGTATTGCCAATAATCTAGACACGGTCACGAGACACAAACTTGTTTAACAATGACTTAAATGATTTTCTACAAATACTCCATGCTCCGGATAAAAGTGAAGGCATGACAACCATTGATGCCAATAAAATTTCCTTGGTTATGACATTCCCACCTTCTATACATTCTCCGAACTCGTATGGATTTATGCCAAGAATTATGATCTAGAACATAAATAAATTATGGATGGAAGTGGAGAAAGGGTGTTAACACTTACACCAGAAGTTTTTCAATTGATGCTAGGATTACCAGAGGTGAAGCAACCAATAGGTATTACTATAGAGGAAGCACATAAAGATTTTGAGGCTAAAAATGATGATTATGCTACATTATTGAATTCTAAGTGGTTACTAACCCATAGAGGATCCATCAAAACAATACCTAAGAGGTTGAAGAAGGCATTGTTTGTTGAGGAGGTCAAAGATATAATTGTGATGTTAAGTAGATTTTTAGAATTGGAAATGACATAAATTTTACAGGAATGGATGTGCCCTTTCATAAGGGTTATCCTAGAAGAAAGAGTATAATCTGTTGGACAACTTTTATATCTATATCAATTCATACCCAATTAATAGAGATGGCCAAAAGATCGGACGAGCATCACCTACAATATTCATTTTTACATGATGTCTTATTTGATTTACAATATTTCATGTTGTAAGACATTCCCTAGTCTCCCACGAATTTTAAGTTTTACATATCAAAAAGTGTATGATGTGTATCCCCAACTAAATTTTGATAACTGGAAAGGAAATGTTAGACAAGTGAATGATGCATTATTTTTACCTATGGTATACCATTTAAAATAACAAAGGAGAAATATAGGATATCTAATGAGGTTAGAAATGCAATACTGGAATATGGTTTCTTCTTCATTCTTGGTATACACACCAAGAGGTTAGGTAGGAAATAAAATATTGGGAACATATTGTGAAAGATTTCTGCCATATCAAGAAGATCAGAATTTTTTTATTTATGACCCCTTAGGAAGCTATAAAACAATTTTCAAGTAATGAAGAAGAGGAAAAATGGGATATCTTAAAACCCCAAGAAACCCCAATAAAGATACAAGAGCTGGCAAGATGTTACAATGTAGAGAAACAAGATAAAGAAGAAAAACCAGAGAACTTAAGATACAAAGTCATAGAAGATGAGAGATCAGTGGTAGAAAACAAAGATGAAGGAGAAAAATACTATTATCAGCCATTAAAAATAAGGAATGAAAACATTGGGACAAAAGGAACTGAAAAACTGGCCAAAATTGGAGATTATTGGACAAAAGAAGAAGTAGCTAAAGTAGTGGAGTTGCTACAAGAATTCCAAGACATCTTCCCAAAGTATTTCAAATAATTGAAAGGGATAAAAGAAGAACTTGGAAAAATGAAGATTAAGATTAAGGAGGGGTTCGACTCAATGAATAAAAGGACATACAAACTAAACCCCAATTTGAATGTGAAAGTAAAATTGGAATTAGACAAAATGTTGAGTGCTAGGATCATTAAACTAGTTGATGATGCAGAATGGATCAGTCCCATGGTGATCCAAAACAAAAAGACTAGAGAGATCTGCATTTGTGTAGACTATACGGGGTTAAATAAAGCTTGTGTACATGATCCTTTTCCGACTCCCCTTTTCAGAAGAAGTACTAAAAAATGTAGCTAGTAAAGAAGTATATTCTTTCACGCACAGTTTCTTTAGGTACCACAAAGTCAAAATTGCTCCCGAAGACCAACTAAAAACAATTTTTTCCACGAATGGGGATTCTTCATGTATATAGTCATGTCATTTGGACTGAAAAACACACCAATAGTATTTAGTAGTATCATGATAAATGCTTTCAAAGATTTCTTTCATGATTTTCTAGAAGTTTATCTCGATGACTGGACAATTTATGGCCTGTTGAAGAATCACATAAAATTCTTGAGATTGATGTTTCAAAGGTGTACAGCATTAAAAATTTATTTGAACTTGAAAAAATATATTCTCTTGACTCCTTTTGGTACTCTATTAGGCCACATAATATGCAAGGAAGGTTTGTTAATTGATCCTATGAATAATTCAATGATTATAAATCTACCACCACCAAAAACGTAAAAAGACATAAGGAAAATGTTGGGATATATTGGATATCATAGGAAATTTATCAGAAACTATGCATAAATAAGTGCTCCTTTAGAAGAGTTGATGAAGAAAAGAACCAATAAACAAATTCCTTTGTCTAAAGAGTGTGTAAATGCATTCAAGTTTTAAAATATAAAATTGTACATGCACGAATATTGATCTTCCCTAATTAGAATATACCGTTTCATGTTCATGTGGATGCATATGCAATAACAATTGGAATGTTGTTAACACAACCGAGGGAGAAAATGGACCATCTAGTAGCATTTTCTAGGAGGAAGTTGGTGAAGGCTGAAAGAAAATATACCACAAGAGAAAGAGAGGCCCTAAGTATGGTATATACCTTGATGAAATATAGACAATATTTATCGCCACTTTGTTATCCAAAATATGCCCCCTGCTCATTTTGTGGCTAACTCCTCTCATTTTTTCCTCTCTTGTGCCTCAGTCATAATATTTTGCTTTTCAAGCACTCAAAAACTTCTGGAAGTGGCACCATTAGATAGAGCTCTTTCTTAGCTTTCCAGAAAGGTAAAGTTTTCCTCCTAACTCCATGTATTTTTGAAGTTATGGCTCAGCGGAGTTTTTTGGAAAAAATTTCCCCTGAAAGGCCCGTGGCCAATGAGATGCTGCTATGTGGCACCTAGAGTGGCGGAGCGCGGGGAAATCTTGGAAAATTTTCCAAATGACCAAAAAGGTGCAAAAATTTGAATTTTTTCCCACCGACCCGATTTGGTCCTGTTTTGACCTAAAACTTCAAATCACCATATCTTTCGATCCAGAGCTTGGTTTTTCATGTTATTTATATCAATGGAAAGCTGGTAAAATTCTCTACAAGATTCTGGGGTAATTTTTGCATTTTTGTGGAGTTTGGAGAGAGAAAATCAAGAAACACCTCTGGCACGTGGTCATGGACAGAAATGACGTTTCAACCACCATTTTTAATGAAGAATGGCTCGCATTCTCTCCTAACATGGTTAAAAATGTCAGGGAATGGGTCTGTCAGGGTGCCCATGCTGTTTTGATGGAATTTTGGTCAATGGTTGAACCCCTTGCACGTTTTCCCATGTTTCTCTCTCCTGGGGTCGTGGTTTGCACTGTAAAAGCCAGAATGAGTTCATTTTGCAAAGGGGAGACACTTTTTCAGCTCTGCAACTTCCTTTTTCTTCCTCCTTGGTAGAATTTGTGAAGAAATTTTACCTTTCCATGTAATGCAACACCTTTTCTTGCCTCTGGATCACTGTAATGTACTGTATTGGATCTGAGATGTTGATATATGTTCTGTGATTAAAATCCCTCAATCCTTTCATATATCTATCATTGCTTTCTTGATCTTTCATTACATTTTGAGAATTTTTGCATGTTTTGTGCTGTGTTTCCTTATGGATTGTGTATTTCATGTAGCATCAGGTGTCTACAACTCCTTTGGTGCATCACCTATTAGCATTAGTTCTTTCTTTTTACATTCTCTATCTCTGTCTCCTTGGAATTTATAATAGATTTAGGAGTTTAAACCTCTCTGCAATTGTGCAAGTAAAATAGTTGATCGGAGGAGTTGAGGAACCAACCTCTAATCTCGAGATTCCTTTTCCATTTTTGCAATTCCCACACTTGGGAAGAGGATTCAATGTTGTGCAATCACACTGGGATGCTTAGAATGATCAAACTATAAATATGATCAACATCCGAGGGGTCTTCTGCTGATTTGCAAAACAACTGATTTTGGCATGCCAGGTGGGACCTTAGAGGTCTTCCACTTTATATTTGATAGTTTGGTGTGTTCTTGTTAAAGATTCAACCTTTTGGAGGTACTTTGAAAAGCACATCCGGCGAATCCATCTAGTAAACAACTCATTCTCTAAGTTGCTGGACACTGTTTTCCATTCATTTCCATCCATTCTTCTTTCCATCATTTTCATTCTTTTCCATTCCATGAAGTTGTGCAATCATGACTTAATTTCCATCATGGAATTCACATTTACAACAGCAATATATCATCACACCTCCAACATGTTTTACAAATCTTCCAAATTAGCATTTTGATCAAATTCAAAATCAGCATGTCTACCCATATGAGCAGCGGTGCAAAGTCGGTTTGGATATGAAGCATGTCAAGCACAAGGGTATGCTGGTTGTGAGGGTAGTAAAAAGAAAATGCAGATCTGCTGGAACAAATCCAAAAGATGGAGGTAAACATGGTGCAATCCAGGGCTCAAGCACAAATGAAAGCATTTAGAATCGGTTGTAGAGAACCTTGTCCATGGGTGGGACCTTTTCCAAGGCATTATAGCCCTCAAGAGAAGCTAGCCTTCATGATTACAACACTACCATTGCTTGCAAAGTGGACTGAAGGAATAAAGGTGTATGAGAGGAGTATTCAACAACCTTGTCAACAGGTAAGCACACCATCTCATGCCTTTTCTCTCCCTCTTTCCCAATTTGTTTTATCTCAGCAGTGTCAAGTTTTAAACTCTCCATCTACTGTCCCAAGTGTTGAATCCATTTCTCCATTCCCTAGTCTTCCACCCCATCTCAATTCTTCTGTCCTTTTCCCTTCCAAACAGCCATTCCCTCCAAAGAAACAAGAGTTCCTACCTCCTCCACCACCACAAAAAATTACAAAATCAATTGAGTTACAATCCACTTCTCCTCTTGCATTCCCAAATCCATGTTGGGAGGATAAAAATCAGAATGCCAATCAAGGAAAACAGCAGCAAAAAGAAGAGCCAAACAAGGATGAAGAAATTCAAAGTCTGAAGAGTTGGGCTCTTAAATTCAGGATTACAAAAATCCCCTTGATGGTGAAACCAATAGAGGATGTTGAAGTTGGAGAACAAGTGGAAAACAAGGCTGATTTTATAACAACAACGGAAGCGAGAAAAAGCAAGTTTGTTGGTGATGAGTTGGGTGTCCATGTTGGCACTTTTCCCAAAGAAAATGCTGATCCAGTTTACACTGCAAAATCAGCCATCGAGAAGGAAGGAAAACCATCTCAAAACCACATCTTTGAGGAGCAAATGGATGAGGTCAAGTCAGTTTTTACAACAGTAGAAGAAGGAAGCATTATTGATACGTTTTTACTTTCATTTGAAGGGGCTGATTTGATTGATGAAGCGATTATGGAGGTGAACAAAATAGGTCCAAATTGTGAGCAAAAGGCACAAGAAATTTCATGCTTCTCTCCCACTTCATCTCTCTAGCAATCTGATTTTTGCGATGAGTTTGGATTGACAAGTTTCTTGAAAATGAAGTTATACAGGGTGAAGAAAATGCAGATTTGGAGGCCACCATACAAGAGGGAGAGAATTTTCTGTAGCAAGACATTCAAGAGTTTGATTCACCATTAGAATGAGAATAATGTTTAGATGAAGATCCAACTGAAATTACCATGTTTCCTTCTTCACCATTCGTTCTCCAACAACAAGAACTTGCTGCCATGGACAAAAGAGTTCAAGGACAACAACCTATAGTTTGCAACATGCCTCTTGAATCAAAGCTGGAAGAATTTGATCTTCCAAAAGCTACAATGGAGGAGCTCCAAAGCCAACAATGTATTGCAGCAGGTAACAACAATGCAAAAGCAACTTCATTGGATGTTGCAATCAATAACGAGGAGTTGCACACTATAGAAGAGTTCCATGTTGCCATGAAGGAAGAGAAAGGGTAGAAAAGTCCTACCATTGCTTCCACATCACCCACCCAAGAAGGTCTACAAGAAGACTCCATTTTTGGAGTTGAAAATCAAAGCTATGGGCATATCAAACGGATCATACCTTGCCCAATAAGGTATTTGACTTCATTGGAGTCAAAGGAGAAGTCACAACCAATCATGCTTGCTTCTAAGCATGAGGGTGAGCTACAAAGTACCAAGGATCAGTTGTCATACCTCTTCAATCCAAATGTAGATCAACTAAAATAGGTATTGGATTTGTTTTCAGTTGACACCTTGATGATTTTGGTAGAAGACTAGCTTCTTGTTGATTTTCCACTCATCCAATCAGCCATGTTCAGTGCCAAATCAGTTGCATGGTTGCAACTTTTGAGAAAGGGAAGCTATTTCTCCCAACCAGTTGCAGGGTTTATTTAGCCCACTTTTGCTTCCACTTAGAGTAGGATAGGTAGTTTTAATTTTAGTAAAAGAAGTGCTTGTGCACACTCTGCATGTTCCATTTTGGAGCATGTATGACCTTTAGTTTTGTACATAGTTTTTGTGGTACTAGTTTTGCTCTTGCACACTCCATTTTAGTGGGTTTGCAAGTGGCTTAGAGCGGATGTTTTCAAAGTTTAGATTAGTTTGCAGGCTACAACTCATGACTCCATGCCCAATGGATGCTTCTGTAATTAATAACTTCATCCAAAGAAAGTGATGCCCCTCCGAGTCGCCAAAATTGTTATCCAAAATGTGCCCCCGCTCATTTTGTGGCTAAATCCTCTCATTTTTTCATCTCTTGTGCCTCAATCATAATATTTTACTTTTCAAGCACTCAAAACCTTCTGGAAGTGGCACCATTGGATAGAGATCTTTCTCAAATTTTCCGTAGAAGGTAAAGTTTTCCTCCTAACTCCATGTATTTTTGATGTTATGGCTCGGCGGAGTTTTTGGAAAAATTTTCCCACTGAAGGCCCGTGGCCAATGAGATGCCGCCACATGGCATCTAGAGTGGCGAGAGCATGGGGAAATTTTGGAAAATTTTCCAAATGACCAAAAAGGTGCGAAAATTCAAATTTTTCCCCACCGACCCGATTTGGTCCTGTTTTGACCTAAAACTTCAAATTGCCATATCTTTCGATCTAGAGCTCGCCGCGTTCTTTATATCACTTTGGAAAGATGGTAAAATTATATACAATATTACAGGTATTTTTTTATTTTTGTGGAGTTTTGAGAAAAAATCAAGAAACACCTCTGGCACATGGTCATGGACATAAATGACGTTTAACCACCGCTTTTAATGAGGAATGGCTCGCATTCTCTCCCAAAGCATGGTTAAAAATGTTAGGAAATGGGTCTGTTAAGGTGCCCATGCTATTTTGATGGCATTTTGGTCAATGGTTGAACCCCTTGCATGTTTTCCCATGTTTCTCTCTCCTGGGGTCGTGGTTTGCACTGTAAAAGCCAAAATGAGTTCATTTTGCAAAGGGGAGACACTTTTGAGCTCTGCAACTTCCTTTTTCTTCCTCCTTGGCAGAATTTGTGAAGAAATTTTACCTTTCCATGTAATGCAGCACCTTTTCTTGCCTCTGGATCATTGTAATGTACTGTATTGGATCTGAGATGTTGATATATGTTCTGTGATTAAAATCCCTCAATCCTTTCATATATCTATAATTATTTTCTTGATATTTCATTACATTTTGAGCATTTGTGCATGTTTTGTGTTGTGTTTCCTTATGGATTGTGTATTTCATGCAGCATCAGGTGTCTACAACTCCTTTGGTGCATCACCTATTAGCATTAGTTCTTTCTTTTTGCATTCTCTATCTCTGTCTCCTTGGAATTTAGAGTAGATTTAGGAGTTTAAACCTCTGCAATTGTGCAAGTAAAATAGTTGATCAGAGGAGTTGAGGAACCAGCCTCTAATCTGGAGATTCCTTTTCCATTTTTACAAGTCCCACACTTGGGAAGAGGATTCAATGTTGTGCAATCACACTGGATGCTTAGAATGATCAAACTAGAAATCTGATCAACATCCGTGGGTGCTTCTTGTTTTGCAACAACAACCACTTCATATTTTACATCGACCATGAACCGCTGAAATATCTACTCAATAGACCAAAGATTACAACGAAGAATTACTCAATGGTTGATGCTCTTCTAAGAATCTGATTTCAACATAATAGTGAAACTCGGAAAGATAAATTATGGCCCTTTGTATTTATCAAGGATTGAGAGTGGATAAGATGAAGGCCCGATAGAGGATGACTTTCTTGGAGCACACTTATTTTGAATTAAGGCCGTACTCAAAGGAATTTGATGAAATTGCTTTGTTTCTACATTCAAGAGAATTTTCAAGTGATTACACCTAGCAAAAAAAGAAGAGTTTTTTGATGAGAGAATTCCCATTTACTTTAATTCAAGGAAAATTGTACAAAAAGGGACAAGATGATGTCCTAAGAAGGGTAGCACTAGAGCATGAAAGGAAAAATATATTAGTGGAATCACATGAAGGGATAGCTGGCGGACATAATGAAGGATAATAAACAACAAGAAAGGTGATGATGGCTAGGTTGTGGTAGCCCACATTGTTTAAAGATGCTCATACACATGCGTAACTTGTGATATTTATTAAAGAGTTGGAAAACCAAACACTAGAGATGAAATGCCACTCAGACCTATTTTGGCATTAGCCCCATTTGAGAAATGAGCTATTGATTTTATAGGACCCATTAGACCACCTGCCAAACACTCTCAAGCAAGATTTATCATCACTGGAATAAAATGCCTACCAAGGTGGGTAGAGGCGGTACCCATGAAATATTACACTACAAAAATAACAGCTAAATTTTTGCATGAAAACATAATTACAAGATTTGGATGTCCATTAAGTATCACAAGTGACCAAGGTATGAATTTTGTCAATGAAACCATCCAAGAATTAGTAAGCAAATTAATGATTAATCATAATAGAAGTACTCCATACCACCCATAGGAAAACAGAACAATATAAGTGTTTAACAAGGTATTGGAGAAGGTCTTAACAAATATTTGTTCACTAAAAATTGCTAATTGGGATCTGAAGATACCTTCCGCTTTATCAAAATACCGTACAACATACAAAAGGCTCACAAAGTATTCTCCATTTAGATTAGTATACGGGTTGGAAGTCTGCGGTCCCTATGGAGTTTATTAAACCTAGTTTAAGAGTTGTTGTAGTATTTCAGATGATAGAAGATGATTCCTTACATGAAATACTAATAGAACTGGACAAGTTGGATGAGAATATATTTATATCTGTATACAATCAAACACATGAGAAGAGAAGAAAAAAATCATGGCATGACCGCCACATCAAGAAGAAGTAATTTGACATAGGAGATCACGTACTCTACAAAAATAAATACAAGTATCTAATAAAATTTAAGGTTAGATGGTTTGGGTCATATCTTATCGAAGAAATACTACCTTCGGGAGTGGTAAAAATACAAACCTTGAAATTGAAAGAGCTACCAGGACATGTGAATGGAGCAAGGTTGAAGACATATGTGACTTAACAATAAAATAATTTTTAAAAAATAAATAAATAATAATAATAATAATTGAAAACAACTAAACTACTTGAAAACTAGAAATTCAGCGGGTAGGTTGAGGGGTAAGATGAAAACCTACAAGGGCATCTCTACCCTTAGAAAAAGAAAATAAAAAAGGAGAAGAAAATAAGAACACCCATCTATTTGAAAACCGAGAATTTGGCGGGTAGGTTGAGGGGTAGGATGAAAACCCGCAAGGGCGTCTCTACCCTTAAGAAGGAAATTGAGAATGAAAATAATAATCCACAGAGGAAGAATACCTATGCCATAGAGGAAGAAAAAATATGCAGAGGAAGCATAACTTAAAAATTAACTAAGATAGATAAAGGCATCAATGCCACAAAACAAAGAAACGATAGCATTTCGCCAAACAAAGAAATGAATACAAATGCCATGGATAAAGGAGAACAATGAATCCACACTATGAAGAGGGAAAATAAACCATGATAAAAATAAATAAAAGAAACCCCAAACAAAGGAAAAAAACCACAAAACGAAGTAAATCTAACAAATCCCAAAAACAAGGATAGAAAACACATAGTCCAAAGAAAAAAAAGGAAAAACTACAGTAACAAGCAAAAAAATGCCGATTGAAGAAAATTCTAAAACATAGAAAATACATGAAGAAACACCATGACCGAAAGGGAAGAAATTTCCCATGTAAGAAGCAATAAATGTGGTAGGTGGAATAACAACAATATAAAAGGCATTGAAGGAAGATAAACTAAGGCACAAAGAACTAAAAGCTAGATCGAGTAAAAGTGCAAAGAAGAAAATAAAAGAACAACTAGGGTAAATTGTGAAAGGGAAATAGATGTCCCTGGTCCGAGATCACGTAAAAAGAGCTTCCAAAGAAACAATTTCTAAGGAACATTGCTAAGTCATAGAAAACCAATCTAGTAGGAGCATTCTCACATATTTCATTCAAATTTGTATACGCGAGAGATCTGCGATACATACACTCTCATATTTTTGAATATGATCACAAAACACTTGAAGTTGAGAAAGCATTGCTATTAAAGGAAGATTCAAATACAAAATAACTGGTGTATAAAAAGAATTTGATTTTGATCGGGGAATTAAAAATTGATGCATCGAGTGAATACCCTACTTTCCTAGGGAAGATTCTAAAATTCATGTTCTATTAAGTATTCTCCATACTCAAATGATATACTTAGACCAACCATATCAGATAAACACGTAGTAATGGCTAGGGTTACTGGATTATGGGATAAAGGGCACTCAACAATCTCGAAAAAAGATAACATTGAAAGAGATGAAAGGAGCAATGGGTACAACCAAGATGAAACGTGGAGTACGGATAATTTTTTTTTCCAATCATAAATTAAGGTATGTAGCTAAATCCATATGTCTAACAATCTATCATAAAAATAGGGAAAATGGTGCCCATGGGCTTAGTGCACAAGTTTCCCTAGAGGTGGTTGAATTTCATTCAAAGTATAACCTTGCGGAACTATTAGTGGCAAAATTTCATGAAAATACTAGGAGGATAAAAGAGGGGAAGCAAAATATTTTCTACGGCTCATTATTGATATGTTTGGTTATGTAATGTACCAAAACCCTACCCCATAAAACTAAAATAATAGAATGGGAGGCAAACAAACCTATCGTGGAAAACATTTGTGCACATATGGTTAATCTTTATGTAGTAACTCAGATGACATCACTGTTAGGATGGATTAAAAGGATTAAGCAAATCATTGATGAAAAATATAGGATATCTGAACAAGTAGTTGCAAAATATGAGAAGGAGGTTTATTTTATTGTAGACATTGATTACACATTCATTTGGCCTACAGTTCCAAAGATACAACACATACCTCCATTACCTTATTAGGCATCGGATGAACTTATGGCTACATCTCGTAGAAGAAATTAGAAGTCTTCTTGTCAACTCCACCAAATCCAAATTACAAAATTTTGATGAGTTAATTGAATAAACATTTGAAGAATATCGACATAAATTATCCACACAAATGCATACAAGGCATTCAAGCAAATAACTTCCTAAAATATACAAATGGAAGGAATATCCTAGCACTACAAATCCCATTAAAAAAATGAAAAAAGCTTTAGTTGAGAAGGAAAAACTAAAAGAAGCCGAAATCAACAAGGAAAAAGGAGAAAAAGAAGAAGAAGAAAAGAAAAATAAAGAAGAAATAGAAAATACAAATAAGGAAGAAACATAAAATAAAAGGAACGAAGAAACTAAAAATAAAAAAGAAGTAACAAGTAGAAAAGAATAAGAAAGAAGAAGAAAAACAAAGAAAGTAGAAGAAGAGAAGAAGAAGGAAGTAGAAGAAAAGAAACAAAAAGAAGAAGAAAAGATAGTGAAAGTAGAGTAAGAATAGAAAAGATAAAAGAAAAAGAGAAGGAAGAAAAGGAGAAGGAAAAATAGGATAAAATAGCATTACAAATATCATCTTCCATCTTGATAACCACACCAGCACCTTGAGACTCACTAGCCGTAATCAAACAAAGGTTATACGAGAAGAGGAAACAAGAAAAATATTTCCAACTGTAACAAGGAGTTGTTGAGAAAACCACGGAAAGTTTTAAAGTCCATTTATATAAAATAAATCCTCTACACAAATCTAGTTGTAGAAATCAAGTGTTAGAGCATAGTACCACTCAAGACCTGGATACAAAGGTGTGTATAATTAGAGGAGGAAATGCAAAAGATGTTGACCAACATCCAAATGGATGAACCACTTATCAAGATTGCTACTACATTGTCCATTGAAGCATCTATTGAATATGCGGTAAGGGGAAATACTAAAAGAACATCACATAAACTTGGAGGAGGAGAAATAGAAAATCCACAAAACTGCAATAAGAGAATACTAAGAAGATGCCAAAAACCTCATGTAGCGGAGATTCATAAAAAAGAAGTGAATTTCAAACCACAGTGAAGAAACTAGAGACAAAACTAAACAATGCCGGGGTATACTACACCTATACCATTGGATGGCCAAGCATGACCACAAAAGACAAGGGGAAGATGGAAAAAATTGAACAAGACATACATAAGATGTCTACAAAATATGACATTCTACAAGAAAAGGATGGTGCACAAAGGAGGATATTAATAGCGCTTACGGAGAAATATCAAACCCAACATAGGGGTTGCAGAGACAAAATCTACGACATACAATAATTTAGCACTATATTGGATAAATATTTGATTTAGATGCAGAAATAAACTACACTTGGAAAAGATCTATGGAAGAAAAATCAAGTACATCACACTCCATCATAATTGGTGTCATTGATTCAAGAGAATACACAATCAAGGAATGGATTAATGAGGTGCATTCTCGTATGACTTCATGGCTTCACTATGAAAACAATATTATTCCCGAAGTTATAAAGTACATGCCATAAAGTACACCATAGAAGAGTAAAGGTTAAAGCATCCCATAAACCCAAATCAGTGATTCGACCGAAGGAAATCCTCCTTATGCCAAACATAGAAGTTCCTAGGGAGGTTGATGCTTCTATACCTTAGCTTCCCATAAATCTAGTCGACGATTTGACCGAGGGAACCTGTATGATGGAAAAGTGACATGCAAGCATGGGAATCTACAAGTAACTCTTCCTCTTACCTGACCTCCCAAGGTCGTGCGAAGACAGCCGGTGGGGATGGAATACACACGGGGTGCAAATAAGCTAGTTAGGTAATCTTATGTCTTCAACACGCAATAATGGGATCTGCGAATCTAAGGAAAAGAAGGCCCTCCTAACCTGAACCGGTGTGATAGATCGTTCGAGGATAGCTACTCAAAGGCTCCAATCAATATCGAGCTCTGCTATGATCCGATCTATGGGTTGTGGAATACGTGGAAGATGACCTATGGGTGCTTTATATATATCTCCCGACAAGGTCATGAAAATGGAATGGCTAAATGTGTAGTGGATCTTTTGGTGTTTTATGGACGATTCTCTGGTCTAGTCCAGAAATCTTTAGCTTGGTTAGCTGCTACATTTAATAATGATAGTTGTGTGATGATGTCTGGTGGAAGTGGAGAAGACCTAAACACCAGTGTTCGCAAGCTGGTGTCAATATTTGATTGATTTGTAGGCCCGTTGGGTTGTGGGACCTGTGGATCACAACTGTAAGTTCGTGGTTACTGTGGACCTCCTATGGTCATATGAAGAGTCAACCCCTAATTCCGAGTATCCAGTAATTGTATGCCTTTTCGACATCTACGTTTAGAACTAGAAGTTGAACTATTTTCTCAGAGTACCTAACAGGTGTTCAGCGACAACTTGGATACGTAAACTAAGTGTCTATATCAACGAGTAGGTCTTCAATTATGCTGGTTGTGGGACTATATATATATATATATTTCTCTATTTTTGTATTTTTGATAGAATTTTGAATAGAATTAAAAGAGCAACTAATCTAATATATTTATAAAATTACAACTAATCTAATAACAAAATTAAAACAAGCAAGGTAGCCCGGTGTAGCTACTTGCCTGTGCAGTTGTGAGTTTATCCTAAATAACTAGATAGCTGATTAACTTAATTGAAAGATTCTTGATCCTACCTCAGAAGTGAGGAATGAATCATAGTTTCTAAGAAACTATCAATCCCCACAACTTCCTGGAAATATCAAAAATGAAATTTAACTGAAATGAAATATTTCACTACTCTATTTGATATGTTTTAACTAGAACTTTGACAAATAAAACCTAGAATTTGTAGAACAGTGGTGAATCCAGTAGTGTATGAATTTGTCCCCTCAGAATGATCTCCTCGTTCCTTCATGTTCACATGAATCTAGAAGAGTGTGTATATGCTAGCATCAATAGAAAAAGGTATTTTGAACAATGGCAGCTTTGGATATAGACCGAATATAATGCAAGTAGGAGAGGGATAACGCAAGTGACAGAGCTTGGTGTATGCAATTCCTAGCGGGATTTATTGTGGGAATACAACACAAGTGTACCAAGAGATTCTAGAATCTACCTTCTATGAAGAACACAACCTGCAACTCTAATGAATTCAATCTATAACTAACACTACTCTGTTCTAAACTAATTTGTATGAACAACAATGAACAAGACTGGAAGCAAGAAGATTGAATGGCTTCTAATAGCAAAGGAAAAACTAGCATGGATGCAAACATGAAAACAAAATGAGTTCTAAGAAAGAAATTGAAAGACTAAACAATGGAAATGAGAAGTTGAGGGGCCATTTTCTTGAAAACAAGCTGGCTATTTATAGATTTCACATTCACCCAAAGGTAATTCCTATTAGAACTCTTTTACCATTAAACAATGAAGAAACACTATTCCAGGAACATAAAACATTAATACAAGCTAAGGCGGTTGAGAAAAGCTGGTAAATGTTGAAAAATTATGCAAGTCATGATCAAAAGAACGTGCTAGAAAATACGTGAAGGACCGCCGCCCTGAGTAGGGCGGTGGTTACAGGACCACCACCTAACTGGGGTGGCGGTCATGAGACTGCCGCCGATTTGACAGGGTGGCGGTTTTTCATCACTGAAGGTCAAAAAGCTTAGAAAAAGAAAGGCAGAGGATAAAGTGAAGTACACAAAGCTTAAACAAGATGCTTGGGATGCTAACATACACTTGGTGAGCTTTCCTGGATTCGAACACCTTGCGAGGTGACCTGTATCATCATTGGGGCATGTGTAACATCGTTCTGGTGGTATAGTACCCTACAATTTTGGGTACATACATATTGCCCCCTCGGAGAAGTGTTTTAACCATGAAGAGGTGTAAAACGGTGGGTCCGAGTATGGTGGTCCCAAAATGGGAAGCTAGAAATTATACCTGACATGCCCATGTGTCAAAATGTCACCATCTGAGTTCCCGCTACCTATAAAATGGAAAGAAGACTCAAGTGTAGATAGATAAAATAAATCGAAAAATAAATACTAAATTAGTATGAAATGAGGACTTACCATTTGCGCGGGGATGAGAACTTACCTCCATCGGTGCTCTAAACCTGCGAAAGGGGCATTCAAAATGAGTCAAAACACCATATATATATAAAATATATATATATAATGGGGTTATTTTCCTATTCATTTACGCGTGTCGATTTGATAGTTTTTGAGCTCTGGGACCCACGGTGATGGTTTTCAACGAGTATAGTCGAAACGTTCGTATCGAGATAGTGATCATGCCTCCGCGAGCAGAACCTCAACCCGACGAGATCCCAGGTTAGTTCTTCTTGATTTAACATTTTTGCACCCAAAATGTTAAAATGATGAAATCTTTGTTGTGGGGGGTTATTTTTAGAAATGTCAGTTTTAAATGTGTCTCTTAGGGGGGATGCCTAATGGGTAGGCTTTTATTTTAGCTAAAATGGTCAATTTTTGTTTTTAAAGCATTTTTAGGGCATGCGACCCGTTTGTAGTCACGGGACAGGACCACCACCCGAGTAGGGGTGGTGGTTATGGGACCGCCACCTTTTAAGGTGGCGGTTATGGAACCGCTACTTGCTCAGGGCGGCGGTCCTCTACAAAGTGTTAAAACAACACTATTTTGAGTTTATTTTTACATTTCTAGTATTCCTACTTGCTTTAATGATTTTTCCAATGCAATCTTGGCACTAACTTGCTTCTTTTTGCATGTTTTGGGTGTTTTGTAGAAGAAGGAAGAGTACATTAGATGGAGCCAAGAGAGAGGGAGTGTGATTGGCTTCCAGTAGTGTTAGATGCACTCTCTCAGGCTGAGTAGGATACTCTCCAGAGGGTAGGTATATTGAGGATTACACGGGTCCCCCACTGTTGCACCTGCCAGTCACATACTATGTGACTTATTTTCTTACTGGGATGCAGATCGGAACACCTTCCAATTTCCAGGTGTTAGGGGTGAGTGGACTATCACCCTAGAGGATGTCTACCACATTTTGGGAGTCCCGATTATTGGGAGGAGACTTTCATTTGATACAGTAGTATCTAGAGCTCAGGTGACTCAGTGGGCCACCTATATGGGAGATGCAGTTGTCTCCACTGGTTTGAAGAAGGGGGTGAAGGTCCATTCTATTCCTGGCTTGCCCATCCCTCTGATCCGTCAGGCCATTATGGGCATCCTTGCTTTGAGATTGATCGGGGACAAGGGAGGGGATACTTTGCTCTATTGTTGGGCCCCCATCATCGCACAGATTGAGGCACATGGTCAGATTTATGCCTAGGGAGCCGATATACTTGGGACCACCTATCACGACTTATACAGGGTGGTTTGATTATAGGGATAGTCATTGAGCCATCTGACCTTAGTTATGAGTTGGGTCTATGAGCGCATTATCCCTTATGGGAGAGGCATAGAGGTGGAGGATCCCGGGCCGTGAGGGTAGCTAGATGGATAGAGATGATGGTGCTTAGAGCACCCCACCAGCCAGTTGCTTCCCTTAACTACTGAGGATATGGAGGCCACACCTTATCAGGCCATGGCGGGGTTGTGGGGTGAGGAGACCTTTACTTTGATTTCCTGCTCTACTATAGGGTAGCTTGTGGATAGGATGGGGAAGGTAGAGACACACCCCTTTGATCGAGTGCCTCAACAGTTCGGCCTTGCTTACATTGACATGCTTCCCCCAGTGGTGCCAATGTTTAGATCAGTTCGGGAGGCTAGGGGAGGTCCTAGAGGCCGGGGTTGGATTGTTGTTACTCTGGCATCCCTATTGCAGCCAGGAGGGTGGTACGTGCTCGAGAGAGAGTCGGTGCTCCTCAGGCACCTTTACTTGGATTGCCACCGGTCTTGCCCATAGCAGTGATGACCCCATTGATATAGACTCTGAGTCTGAGGAGTTCACAGGGGGAGAGACGGAGGAGGAGACCAGGACATGGAGATCAATGAGTCGGGTGGGGAAGAGGATAGCGATCCCGAGTGGCATGACACTCAGGAGATCCTACAGGCCGAGAGGGTAGAGTAGAGTGCGAAGAGGGTGACTCTAGTCTCAGAGGAGTTACTTTCTTAGGACCTAGGCGGAGAGGACAAGTCTGTGGTAGGATGCCATGTTGCCCCAGAATGTAGGAGGGGACACCAGTTAGTGGCAACATCCGTGGTAGGCATGGATCCCAGAGATCCTTCTTGGAGGCCCGGAGATCCGAGTGAGTTGTCACTCTTCTTTTGATATTTATTTTAGCTAGAATTGCCTTAGTTGCTACCTCTCTTTTTGTTCATCCTTGGTTTCACCTTTTGATTATTTTCTAATTTGTTTTCTCCTTTGCTTGCAGAGACTGCTGATGAGTGGTGAGACTTGATTCACCGGGTATGTACTGATACCCTGATGCTCCCCATGGAGAAGACTCATGCTTGAGCTATCCATGGATGTAGGGGAGCCTTGGTGTGGTAGGCATACCGATGTTTTTCCCCGTTTGGCATGTGGCCAAGATGGTGACTTCCCTCCATGCCGAGGTAGCCGGGTATAGGGCTGCAGAGCACTTGATGAGGAGGATATGCTCTCATAGCGAGACTACAACTACTTGTTCGGGATCGCGAGCCCTCAGTGCACTTAGAGTGCTGGCGTAGCCGGAGTCCTAGACGTGATCATGCGCCTTCTGAGGGATCCCATAGGGATTGAGAGGCCACTTGGCTCTTTTTGTAGTGACCTTTGTTAGGTTGTTTATATGAGTATTTTTGTACTTTCCGGGCTCATTGAGCATTTTGACCATGCCTAGTGCATGATGGCATTGTATATGAAACCTGATTTGTATATATATATATATATATATATATATATATCTAGATCTAGACTCTTGGTATCTTGAATTTTGTGACTCATTTTCTAAATGTGTTTTTAGATGTTTTTAGAATATTTACTTTTCATGTTTCCAGAATGTATGCAATGGACAACAAATGATAGTAAATAGAATGTTTTACTCTATATGTTTTTGCAATGCTGATATGAGATGATACTAACATATGGTAGTACTGAACTTTTGAACTCTTTGGGAAATGTTTGTAATTCCTTCTTATATTGGCAAAACGTGATGAATGCATAGTGATAAAGAGATGAACTTGCCCCAATCCCAAATCCACACAACTAGTAAGACGTGAGGGCTCAACACCAAGAATTAGGAAGGGCACAAGTTGTATGAGTTTGATTGAATGGAATGATGAGAGATAGAAAAACCAAGAACAAGAACCAAATTTGGACCTACACACCCACCCTACTCAGAACTACTACCAAGCTTAGAAGGCCACTTACTTTTCAGTTTATCTAGACTTAGATTCATAAATGGCAACCTGGTTGACAAAATCTGGTTTTGAGGATTTGATCTCTTTGGAATTTGGATGTTTGGATATTTGCTTTCTCTTAACATAATTTGACTTGTGTTTTTAGCATACCAAGATTTGTTAGTTTGTGTGACTGGACCCCCACACCCTGCCTCACGCCACTAGTAAGAAGCATGGGTTTGTCACCAAAGGCAAGATATAGGCGAGTAAGGGCACTTCTTTCCTTTCCCAACCTCACATCACCGGTAAGAGATGTGGGCTTATCACCGAAGGTTGATGGGGAAAAGAAGTGTGTAAAATAAAATATTTTGTTTGCTTGGTGCTTTTGATTTCATTTGATTTTGACATTTCTGATCTATAACTTTGGGATATCCTTTCGTTCCAAGAGATTTTAAGAGGGATAGATGTGACACCAAGAAGCTTCCAGAACAGACCGTAGGCAAGGAAAACTTTACCTAGTAGAAAGAAAGAGCAAAGCCAAGTATGTAGGCCTTGGTATGGTTTTGTCAATGTTTGTCTATCGAAATTGATGAGAAGATTTGAAAATATTTGATGATGTTTGAAGAGATGTGATATGAATATTTTTGCCAATATCTTCAGAAATTTGTAACAGATTTTTTAAGAGTAAGCTCCTGAACTATCATTTTTACGAAATGGACAGAATGAAGTAGCTAAAAGACTAATGCAATGTAGGTAGCTATAATGTACTAGCAATGACTTTGACATTTTATGCGTAAAACCACTTAAGGTGCAAGGAATTGATAGTTTCACCAAATTCCTCACCTTCTAGTGTGCACAAGAGATACGCACCATTTCCATAGTCCTTCATGACTCGGTATGGGCCCAACCATTTGGGCGAACTTTCTTCCTTCACTAGTTTTCTTATCGATCCGGTTGTCTAGTCTTAGAACTAGATCTCCTTCATATATTTCTCACTCATAGACTTTTTTTTATACTACCAGCACATCCGGTCAGCATAGGCTCTGTGCCATTGTTGTTCGGCATTTAACTTGGCCTCGTCAAGGCTTTCTAGTTGAGAGAGGTGCCTCCCTGTAAGCTTCTTCATCCAGAATCCCTTGTAATGAGATGCGGAGACTAGGTATTTCAACCTCAAGTGGGAGAACTGCTTCTGCTCCAAATACCAATGAGAAAGGAGTTGCTCCTGTTGGTGTTCTTATTGAGGTTCGGTGGGCCCACAAGGCCGGATATAATTTTAAATGCCAATCTCATTTGTTTTCCTTTACTATTTTGAGGAGAATAGCTTTCAACGTTTTGTTTGTCACTTCAGCCTGCCCATTGGCTTGAGGGTAGTAAAGAGAGGCTATGTGATGGTTTATCTTGAACTTGCTACATAACTCACAAACCTCATCATTCTTAAAGGACATGCCATTATCTGAGATAATGACTTGTGGGACACCATACCTGTAGATAATTTGGTTCAAAATGAATTTGGCAATCACCGAACCTGGTACAGTGGTGAGAGGCATGGCCTCCACCCATTTGGTAAAATATTTCATGGCTGTGATTATAAAATTATGGCCATCGGTTGATGAGGGAGAGAATTTCCCTATTAAGTCTAGACCCCAAGTGGAGAAGGGCCACGGAGTTGCTATTGGTTGTAGGGATTGTGCTGGCATGTGAATCTCGTGAGAGAATTCTTGACATTTGTGGCACTTACGTACAAATTCCATTGCATCATGTTTGAGAGTGGGCCAAAAATAGCCCATCCGATGTATTTTGCAGTGGTGGCGTGACCACCAAGTGGCCCCCACATATCCCACTATGGGATTCATGAAGAATCCTCTTGGATTCTTCTATGTCGACACATCTTAGAAGCATGTCCGTCAAAGGCTCTGCGATAGAGCACTTGGTCTAAAACAACATATTTATGGTAATAATGCGTAACCACCTTCTTTGTTGTGACGTGGCACTTTCGGGTATGTATGGTCCATGATAAAATTGATGATATCAGTATACCAGGGACATGTAGAAATGGGGGGTCTGGTTTCGACAAAGTATACACATTCATCGGGAAAGTCTAGATCTACCAGCTCACCTCCATCTAGTGGATTGTCAGCTAACTAGTCTGTAATGATTTGTCCTTTAACGATTTTTGGTTTATGAATGTTAACTCAAATTCTCCCATTAGGGTTATGAAATGGCCAACCTTTTTAGATAAAGATCCTTGTGTGAGAAATGTTCGTAAATGGTCTATCTTTACAATGACCCTTGTTTCCTGGTTTAACATGTAATGTCTCAAATGCATTTTTGTTGCAAAAATTATGGCAAGGCATTCTCTCTCTGCCTGTGTGTAACATGTTTCATAATCAAGCAACATTCGGCTAATGAAATAGATCGCATTCTCGTTTATCATCATCTTCTTGAGCAACATGTAGGCCAGCGAGACATGAGTGGCTCATGAGTATAGGATCAAAGGGTGGTCTTGGCTTGGGAGGCATTAGCATGGGTGGTGACAACAAGAAGCGCTTAACTGCTTCGAAGGCCTCATTGCAATCTTCAGTCCAATCGATACTATAATCTTTCTTGAGTAGATTGTTGATTGGATGAATGGAAAAGCTTAAATATGGGATGAACCTTTGGATTGCACCGAGTTTCCCAAGAAATGACCTGATTCTAGACTCATCTGAAGGTGGGATCATTTCGAGAACAACCCGTATTTTGGCCGGATCAACATCAATCCCTCGTGAAGATATAATGTATCCTAGAAGTTTGCCTCCTGTTACACCGAAAACACACTTCTCTGGGTTTAATGTGACACCATACTCAATTAGTCATGAGAGGATGATACGGAGCACTTCCGGATGATCACAACATTTCTTGGCCTTGGCCAACAAGTCATCCACATATGATTCCACAATTTTATGGATAAGATCATGGAATATATAAGTCATTGCCCATTGATACGTAGTGCACGGCGTTCTTAAGACCAAATGGCATGACAACATAACAATAAGTTCCCCAGGGAGTTATAAATGTGGTTTTGGCTTGATCTTGTTTAGATATTTTAATCTAATTGTACCCTGAGAACCCATCCATGAGGATAGTAGTTCAAATCTATTTGTTGCATCAACGATAACGTCGATGGATGGTAATGGGAAATCATCCTTGGGACAAGCTTTGTTAATATCCCGAAAATCTATACAAATGCATATCTTCCCATTCTTTTTGAGGACGAACGATATTAGACACCCATTGTGAATAGTCAATGGGCTTGATGAATCCTACTTGGAGAAGTTTTACTACTTCCTCTTTTACCATGAGAGCCACTTTTGGCTTCATTGGTCTTGACTTTTGTTTAATTGGCTTCACATCTGGTTTAGTGACGAGATTATGTACCATAACTTGTGGTGTGATACCTATCATTTCTTTATAATTAAATGCAAAAGCCTTTTGATGTTTTTGAGGATTTGGGTGTGTATTTCTATTTCTTCTGGAGTTAGCGAGGATCCCAACTTCAAAATTCTTGGTTCTTCCTCCATTCCAATGTTTATGTCAATGGTTTCTTCTATCAAAGAAGTGTTACCTTCTTCAAATTCAGGTGGGGTTGGAGGTAGTTCCAAGCTTTCTCCATTTTCTATCTCGTAGATATCGAGATCCTTCTGTGGAGGAGACTCTACCATGGGATTTCCAAAGTAGGAAGAGGAGTGTGGTATTAGGGAAAGATCAACTATAGGGTGAGCAAGGTGTAGCTCTGCATAGGCATTTAGATATTCGAGAGTGACTTTATCACTTTATCAACATGATGTAAGATAGAAGATTCATTCTCAGCTGTATGTGTTAGAAGAGGGTTCGTTGACATTTTCTTCACCAATGGTTTAGTACGAAGTGATACCTTGAAACTTGTATCTTCCAACTCATTACTTGGGGTAAAACGTGAAGTTGAGGTTGCTTTATTGAATCTGTGAGAAGGTTTTATTCTCATGGGATTGCCTCAATGGATATGAAGTTGAATCCTTTGCTTAGATCTAATACCATTGTTGTTTTATAGAGTTGTAAGTGCTCAACTCTAGTCTCATATACTTCAGAGACTTGGTTTGTAACTAATTGTGAGTCTCCTAACACTCTGATGTCATTAACACTGATCCTTTTGGCTATGATGAGGCCAAGGAGGAGGGCTTCGTACTCAGCGCCATTGTTTGTACATTCAAAGTTTAATTTAAAAGCAAAAGGTAGGATCTTTCCCTCAGGAGAAGTAAAGATCACACCTTCGCTCCATAACAACATCTAGCTCCATCGAAGTGGAGAGTCCAATATTTACTAGGAAAAATGGATGTTGGGACATTCTTTGCATCTATTTCTTCTATTTTGGTTACTTCTACCATGCAAAGTTCCTCTGTTGGAAGAGAACCAACTCCTAGGGTACATCCCATACCTATGGAATCAAATGGTAGGAAAATTGGTAGATCTTGTTCCAGTAATTTGACAATTTTTGCAGTAGTTCCTAATGACATTGTTTCTACAATGTTAGCTTCATCCTTGAGGGCTGGGATGCCCTTGACTAGGTTCGTAATTTCTAGTTCTATTGTAGGTATTAATTTTTCTTCCGGTTTTGAGTCGATTGGTTTGTTAAGTTGGTTTGTTGGGAGTTCAAACTCAGAGTGAATGCCTGGTCTTTTCTTCAGGTCTACTAGGTGTATGTCGAATGGTTTTGGGTCACCTTTTGCTATGAATATCTTTCCTAGGTGTAAGAATCTTATTTCTGGAATAACGTAGAAGGGATTGCTTTCATGCGATGTATCCATGGTCGATGAGGATCATATTATAGTTGGTTTCCCGATCTATGATATAAAACTCGGTGAGGATTGTCTTGGGTCCTAAGGTGACTAGTAGTATTATAGTCCCAATTGAAGTAGCTTTAAGGCTATCATAACCTCTTAGCGTATTTCTTGTTGTGGAACAATTTGTTTCTCCATATCCTAGCTTTTGAAGGAAAGAGAAGGGGACAATGTTAACTGCTGCCCCATCATCAACCATTATGCATTTAACATAATTATTGTAAACCCACACCTGTAAATGCAAGGCCGATCACCTCTACGTGTAATTTCAGCATCTATTGGCATTTTGTTTATGTCAAATATAAACTCGGTATCCCTATCTGGCTGCCCTGGAGGGTGGATATCGAAGTCTATATGGTTTACTTGTGTTTCGGGAGGTGGAGTGATGTTAATTAAATGACCTAGACCTAGTGCTTCTAAAAGAGCAGCCCTATGGGCAGGAGAATTTTTCAATAAGTCCAAAAAGGAGATGTGAGAGAAGGTCTTTGTTAAGTCATTAATTAAATCATAAGCACCTATGGGTTTTACCAATGTTTGTTGAATGTTATCTAGCTCTAGTGGATAGATTGGATTTGGTTGAGAAGAATATTCTCATGCTCTTGTTATGGCTTCTACGTGCAGCTCAGTATCTAACTCCACTAGACCAACTATCTTGGTTCGTGGCTGATTTCCTAATTGTGGTGCGACAGGTGGATTTAGTGAAGTTGAGGCTTCATGATCATTATTTCCTGTCATTACACCTTTGTTCGTCCCATTTGGATTTAATTTATTATTGTTATTGTGATTTGGAAGTGGATCATTGAAGATCTTAAGAGGTGCGTTTTGAGGGGAAACTACCCCTGTGAAAGTATTTGGCATAGGTGTCACAGAATCTGTTAAGAACATATCTATGAAGAGTTGTCTTTGTTCTTCTGGAAAACATTGCATGAACTTATTGTAATCACGGCAAGTCCTAGTGTCATGGCCTCAAATTTTGTGGAAACCACAATACGAGTTGGGATTATAACTCCTAGGTTGTTGGTTTGGCACGTGTTGTGGTCCAAAACTCTGATTAAACTATTGACTATTAGGATTAAAGTTTTGCGTTTGTTGCCTTTGGTTTTGGTTTTGATATCTAGTTGAGTTTTGACTTGGACCCTATGTCTAGATCTGCCGTTGTTGTTGTTGTTGTTGTTGTTGGGGACGATTAAAATCCACCGCATTGATTGTTGGGGTAAAATTGTTGTTTTGTTGATTGTTAACTGGTGGTGGAACATTTACAACATTTGCTTTTTTAGTTTGGTCAGTCACTCCATCTGTTGTCACTCCGCAATGGTTTTTGTTAAGGATTTTAGGTCCTTGATTGGCATTTGTGGTAGTAGGATAAGTCATAGTGTTTTGGTTGGGGATGATTAACCTCCCATTTGTTCCATATGTCTTGTGACCGCTATCTATTGTAGCTTGATCTATTCGGAGAGCACTCTCGAGCACTTCATCATAAGTTCTTAGTGGGAACTTCTGGACTTCTTCCTTTATCTCTCTGTTAAGAGAATGAAGGAATAAATCACATAGTTCCATCTGATCCATGTTTGGAGTGCTTGCTGAAGAATAGAGGACTATACGCCATCTTTGGATGAAATGAGCAATAGATTCATTGTGTTCTTGTTTAATATGCAAGAATTCCCGATTCTATTCTCAAAAATTTGTTCATGTCGAACACCTTGATGAACTCTGAAACGAGTTGTTTAAATGAATGTATTGAGGCTTCAGGTATTCTGTAATACCAATCGAGGTGATACCCTCTAAATTTTTGGGGAATATTTTAGCAACAACTCCATCCCAAGGGAGCAGTTCTCGAATGGTTGTGGCATAGGCCTTAATATGTGCATTTGGGTCTCCCTCTCCTTTGTACTTGGGTAGATCGGGAGAGGTCTTGGAAGCATGACGCTTCGTATAGTGAAGTCTAAAGGTTCTTTCAAATATTCTGAATAAGTCCCTATCGCATAGGTTTTGACCATTGATGGTGTTTGCTGAGGGGGTGGAGGTGGAATGGGTTGTTGATATGGCGTAGCATATGTATTTGTAGGGGCATAAGGAAATCCTTGTGTTTGAGCGAACATGCTGGGAGAAGAGAACATATCTCCCTGTGGTGATTTGGAATACATGTTTAAGTATGGAGGAGCATTTCTCAGGAATGGATTGTTTTGTACTAAACCGGGAGGTATTATATTCTCAACTGGAGCGGTGTTAGAAAACATGGTTCTAGTTGGTGTTTGTTGTAAATACTGAGGAGGCATGCCCAACGTGCCTGTTCCTGTGAGGAGGTCTACTTGGCTGGGATGATGTGGAGGATTGGAAGTTCCTACTTGCATGAACTTGTGAATTTTGATTTTCTTGAGCAAGTTCCAACCCTCTAACCTTCTCAACTAAGGCTGAGATGACCTCGTTTGGTGAAGACACGGTATTTTGCCTTAGTGGAATTTGTTGTATATCTTGAGGTTGTATAGGCATATGGTACCCTGCTATGAATTGATCGGTGCCCTGCCAAGTTTCACCGAGGGCATTTCCTATAGGTGGAGGAATGGGGGTGTTTTCTTGGAACGAGACCTCGGGTTGTGTTTGCAAACCTCCTATAGGTGGGTACATATTTTGAGAGCATTGTTCACTCCTAGCATAACATGCTAAGTATTCGTCATCTAAAAATAGATATGGATCTGACTGTCTACTAATTTGTGGTCTAAGCAACACCCGGAGATGAACTAGATTCTCCAGTGAGCATCATGTTGTTTGAGCCTAAAGGCTCTGGTTGTTGTGTTTGAGTGAGCTGATCCAACTCCTCTATTTGGAAAGAAGAACTATATCTAGTCCTTTGAGGTGGAGAGTTTGTGTTGAAAATTGGTTAGTTGAATAGTTGTCACCCCATGTTGAGAGCGAGGGTGATGGTTGTCTATTTAGTTGATCATAGTATGCTTCAAGACCTAGGAGAGGTCTACCATATGCATCGTATCCCGACATATTCGGGGGTATATGAATACCCGCAGAATAATGGGAAAGAGTGAAGGTGGATGAAAGAAAAGAAAATAGAAAGAGGAATATTAGTTTGATTCACGTTAGGTTCACCAATTTTGTTGGTGAAGCTGATGTGAAGGCTAATGAGGTGGAAAAGATGAAAAGTAAACTAATTGGAAGAACAAGTAGAAATAAGACTCCAAATCAGAAGGTAGGAAGTTTCACGTCGGGTTCACCAATTTTGTATGATGGAAAAGTGACATGCAAGCATGGGAATCTACAAGTAACTCTTCCTCGCACCTGACCTCCCGAGGTCGTGCCAAGATAGCCGGTGGGGATGGAATACATGGGGTGTAGATAAGCTAGTTAGGTAATCTTATGTCTTCAACACACAATAATGGGATCTGTGAATCTAAGGCAAAGAAGGCCCTCCTAACCTGAACCGGTGTGATAGATCGTTCGGCAAGGATAGCTACTCGAAGGCTCCAATCAATATCAAGTTCTATCGTGATCGATCTATGGGTTGTGGAATACATGGAAGATGACCTATGGGTGCTTCGTATATATCTCCCGACAAGGTCATGAAAATGGAATGGCTAAATGTGTAGTGGATCTTTTGGTGTTTTATGGATGATTCTCTGGTCTAGTCCATAAATCTTTAGCTTGGTTAGCTGCTTCGTTTAATAATGATAGTTGTGTGATGATGTCTGGTGGAAGTGGAGAGACCGAACACCAACGTTTGCAAGAGTTTGGTGTCAATATTTGATTGATTTGTAGGCCCATTGGGTTGTGGGACCTGTGGATCAAAACTGTAAGTTCGTGGTTGCTGTGGACCTCCTATGGTCATATGAAGAGTCAACCTCTGATTCCAAGTATCTAGTAATCGTATGCCTTTTCAACCTCTACGTTTAGAACTAGAAGTTGAACTATTTTCTTAGAGTACCTAACAGTGTTAAAACTTGGATACATAAGCTAGTGTTTATATCAACGAGTAGGTCTCCTACATCTGCGGTTGTGGGACTATATATATATTCGTTTATTTTTGTATTTTTGATAGAATTTTGAATAGAATTGAAAGAGCAACTAATCTAATATATTTAGAAAATTAAAACTAATCTAATAACAAAATTAAAACAAGCAAGGTAGCCCTTGTGTAGCTACTTTTTGTGCGATTGTGAGTTTATCCTAATAACTAGATAGTTGATTAACTTAATTGAAAGATTCTTGATCCTACCTCGAAAGTGAGGAATGAATCATAGTTTCTGAGAAACTATCAATCCTCATGACTTCCTTGGCCATATCGAAAATGAATTTTGACTGAAATGAAATATTTCACTACTCTATTTGATATGTTTTAACTAGAACTTTGAAAAATAAAACCTGGAATTTACAGAACAGTGGCAAATCTAGTAGTGTACGACTTTGTCCCCTCATAATGATCTCCTTGTTCCTTCATGTTCACATGAATTTAGAAGAGTGTGTATATGCTAGCATCAATAGAAAAAAGGTATTTTGAACAATGACAAATTTGGATATAGATGAATATAATGCGAGTAGGAGAGGGATAACATAAGTGACAAAGCTTGGCATATGCAATTCCTAACGGGATTTATTGTGGGAATACAACACAAGTATATTGAGAGATTAGAGAATCTACCATCCATGAAGAACACAACCTCGTAAATCTAATGAATTCAATCTACAACTAACACTACTGCTCTCTAAACTAATTTGTATGAACAACAATGAACACGACTGGAGTAAGAAGATCGAATGGCTTCTAATAGTAAAGGAAAAACTAGCATGGATGTAAACATGAAAACAAAATGAGTTCTAAACAAGAAATTGAAAGACTAAACAATGGAAATGAGAAGTTGAGGGGCCATTTGCTTGAAAACAAGCTGGCTATTTATAGATTTCACATTCACCCAAAGGTAATTCCTATTAGAACTCTTTTACCATTAAACAATGAAGAAACACTATTCTAGGGAACATAAAACATTAATACAAGCTAAGGTGGTTGAGAAAAGCTGGTAAATGTTGAAAAATTATGCAAGTCGTGATCAAAAGAATGTGCTAGAAAATGCGTGAAGGACCACCACCCTAAGCAGGGCGGTGGTTTTGTCACTGAAGGTCAAAAAACTTAGAAAAAGAAAGGCAAAGGATAAGGAAAGTACACAAAGCTTAAAGAAGATGTTTGGGATGCTAACATACTCTTGGTGAGCTTTCATGGATTCTAAACACCTTGTGAGGTGACCTGTATCATCATTGGGGCATGTGTAACATCGTTCCGGTGGTACAATACCCTACAATTTTGGGTATGTACATATTTCCCCCTCGGAGAAGCGTTTTAACCATGAAGAGGTTTAAAACAGTGGTCTGAGTATAGAGGTCCCAAAATGGGAACCTAGAAATTATACCGACACACTGTGTGTCGAAATGTTGCCATCCGAGTTCATTTCACTACCACGCAAAATGGAAAGAGGACTCAAGTGTACATAGATAAAATAAATAAAAAAATAAATACTAAATTAGTATGAAATGAGGACTTACCATTTGCATGGGGATGAGAACTTACCTCCGTCGGTGCTCTAAACCTACGAAAGGCATTCAAAATGAGTCAAAACACCATATATATATAAAATGGGGTTATTTTCCTATTCATTTGTGCATGTCGATTTGATAGTTTTTGAGCTCTGGGACCCATGGTACAAAGCCACAATACATAAATAAAGCTGCATAAGACTAAGTAGAGGCAATTGAAGACTGAAAGAAGCTAGGGAAGACTAGAAGATACTTTTCTTGAAGTGTTTAAGTAACTCATACTAATATGATGTCTAATTATCTTGGTAGCATTGTGATAGAACAAGGGCAAGGGGAGAAAGGTGCAATGTAGATTAAAGATTAGAATGTGCCTTATTTTAGTCAACCACATGAACAAGTGAAAAAACCAATTGAAAAAGTTGATGTAGAGGCACTTGAAGAGGTTCCTATGCTTGAACTTATATATGTAAAGAATGAAACTTATACAATAGGATATAATAGTGTTCTTTAGAGAGAAATACAAATGAAAGACATTTTTCTGGCATCAAGTGTTGAATTGGAATTAGGATCTCAATTTACTCAAATTGAGACTACAAAATTTTTACAAGAAAAGGAAACAGTGACTCAAACAATTGTAAATGAACCTCCTACAACAGGCGGTATCTCCACTAAGGATTAGTCTTTGAAATAATTAGAAGTAAAAAGGATGGTAAAGTCCCTCAAAATATAGACTTTGTAAAGGAGACCACGATATAAACTACATAAGACGTCATAAAGAAAGCTAAAGCAAATGTTGAGAAGACTATACCAATTGATGAAAAAAGATCGGAAGTTTGTCACAGGGCCCCAACCCATAGAACAACAAGAGGAAGAACTATTAGACTAAAGGGTTGCTAGTGTGCAAACTCGGAAGATATCTCAATTAAAAATCAATATCTAAAAGAGGCGGAAAATAAAAAGGAAGAGGAATCATCCAAAGTGGAAAGCCTAGTCAAAGAAACTCCAGGATAAACTACATGAAATCGCTGTAACCTCATTGGAAAGCAATGACAAGGGAAGTGCAAAAATCGATAATAAGATTCAAGAAATAGATGACCAATCCCAAAGTTAAGGACAAGAGAAAGAACAATTGTAGAAAATGAAATATGATGAATCTAAGGATCCAATAGTAAAAGTGGAAAATCCACATGAAGAAGTACCATTATTACAATATCCTCAAGATTCATCAAAAAAATGGTACACTTTTCGTAGAGATTCCACAACCCACACTACAAGAAATAAGTATTGGGAATAATCCTATGAATGGATGGATTGGAACACTCCCTCTAGGAAAGGAAAATAAAGTGGTTCAAGAAGAAGTTGTGAATATCAAAAGCATTGAATTTTCAAAACCCAAAATGGCCCCAAAGAAAGATAACGTCCCCACTAAAACTCATGAGGACTAGCAAGGGTTTAGATCCCTAGAAATAGAAACCCCACAGAAGGTAAATTGAAAGATGAAATCACATTGAGTGACTATAATGTTACATACATTCAACTGGGAAAACAAACTAGAGAAACATTAAAGTAGGATATCATAGTAGCTATTGGGGCTTGCTAAAAATCTTGATGAAGATAAAGTGTCAAAGAAACAATTAAAGGAATAGTTTAAGACACTGACCTAATATATACATAAATGGGTGCAACCTGGAGATGAAGGGTAGGAGGATACCACTGCTATCACCATAGAGGTTTTGAGTGAAGTAGAAAAATCTAGAGAAAAGGCCAGTGCCATAGATAAATGGAAAGAAGAGTTGTCTCAAAATGGGAATAAGATCATTGAACAGGATGTAGAGAACTATACATAGTTAAATATGAGATCTAATGATACAAATGAGCAGATTGAGAAATGTGAGAATGAATTACATTATTAGGAAGGAATAATTCCCAAAATTGAATCTTGCTAAATCAGCTTGATCAAGAAATGGTAAAGAAAGAAGGGATTATACCATCTGAGGAGAGAGGAATTCAATATATGCATGAAAATTTAATCAAACTCAGAATGGAGGCTCTAAACTAGGTCGGGAGAAATTAATAACAAAGAAGGATAAAGTATTGGATTGTGTTGATGATATGGACAAAAGGTTGAGAAAAATAATGTCTGATAAAGAAAAATCTACTTATGGAGATCAAGAAATAGATACTCTAGTACAACTCTTTGATCAATACATTTATGAGGAACATTTCTCTTATGATACAATTCAAAGGTTCATCACTGTGGAGAATGTAATTGCTGAATTGACTCGGAAAATAAAAGAAAGTAAAGGCATATTGGATGGGTATGAAAAGATGTTAAAAAATAAGTGTTGATTAGCATGTTCCATACAAGACCAGATGAAGAGGATATAGTGCAAATATTCCAACGGTTCGATGATTTTCTAGAATAGGATACCTGACAAGCAAGATGATGAAGAAAGTGATGATGATATCAATACATCATGAACAATTTTAGGCTTGATTCTCAAAAAAATGTTTATTTTTTCAGTTTTTTTATTTTCATTCATGACAATTGCATACTTTCTCAATTTACAAATTTCAATTATGTATGTGGTTTAATGTAATGCAATATGATTTCACTTGTTTTGATATAAACTTAGATCTATTATAAAATTAAAATACATTGTAACATTTTGAATCATTTGTATTTATAAGAAAATCAAAATGGGGTTCTATAGGGACCCCAACATAGGGAATATCCATACACATTTATATGTCATACTAAAAATAAAAAAAAAATATACATTGTCATTCTAATCCAAAGAAGACCTCCTTTAAAGAAGGAAGCCTATCCAAAAGCCTATTCTTCCTAGAAACAAATTCCCCCAACTCCTCAGCACCTTGAACAAAAACAATGTCTCCTAAAAAGTCTTGAGACATGTTTAAATCCATGAATTAATTGATACGGCCTTAGGGCCATCCAAAATGTGAATTAATTTTAATTTCATCTCATACAGAGACACCCATTCCTTAAGATTTAGACCACCCCGAGATATGATTTCTTGCATGTAGATTTTAAAATAGTAGGTGGTGTACAAATGTTTCAGGAGCTAGAGGTATAACTTGTGAAATTTCTGGAAATGATTGTCATGAGTGTTTGGAGATAAATTTTCCTCTACATCTCTTCATAGAAAATTGTGGTGCTCTATGATTTAGTATGGGCAGGAACTCGACGTCCTCTTCTCCAAGTAAGAAAGGTGTTGTTCAAAATCATCCATCATGTGGGAGCGGGAAGGAAGGTCATCCGTAGAGGCTTATTCATGAGAAACATATGCCTCCACTAAAATATCTTTCCTAGTAAATTCTTCATTACAAATAAAGTTACAAGTGGTGGTGGAATTACTCTTCACAAGTAGGCCAACACTTAAGCCAATTTTTTTCAATCCTTCAAGAGTTTTATGATTTTCCCTCCCGAACAAGTAGAATTACATGGTCCTGGAAAGTAGAAAAAACTTGATTTATCTTGATTAGCCTCCTAATCACAGCTACTCGACAACTTGAGCCATCGGTCTGGCCAAATTCTTCTTGATCTATAACATCAAAGAGCATTCACACGAATGCCTCTTCCGACAAGACAATTCAAAGATTTAATGCATATTTTCTAATGAAAGTTCCCTAAGCTAGGTGCTAATATTATTCCCTCCATCCTACCAAAATAAATTACACTAAGTTTCTCATGTCAAAACTTGAAGAAAAGATGCAAATTTATAGAAAAAATGAAGCTCGAGAGTTGTTGTGAACATTATCCTACATGAGTAAATGCTAAATTTATTCTTGATGTTCACACGTGATTGGTACTTGTGAAACAAAATGACATTAATTAAAAATATGTAATTTAATGGATGTAGCAAATCACATGAAGGTACATTCATTGAAAAAGGAGAAATAATTATTGTGTGAGTTCTAAAACACATTCCCAAGAAGAGAGAATGATTAATATCAAATGAAGTCATATAAAAAAATCATTAAATTTTTTTCAACTCGCCCCAAATGAAAAAAATGATTTAAGATATGAAATGAATGCTATATAAATTAATAATTGATGACATGAAGCCTCGATTATCACAAATCACACCTATTAGTAGTTACTAGCAGTTATTCCACATGACACGATAGGATTTAAAATATTCCTAGATCAATAACCGCAAATCAGATATTGATACTTGAGTAAGGAATATTCAACACAAAGATTCATTTTGTTGTAAAAGAGAAGGGGAATTGCTTGCTATATTTTTTGGGGGGAAAATGAAATGATGGGACTCAATAGAATTGTATAAAGTATGAGGACATGTCCTCATATGAAAAAGGGGGTTAAACTTTACGAAAATTTAGAAGAGACAAAGATAATTTATGTGCTTTCTTGAATCCTAAATGTTAAGGAGATGTTTGTGAGTTATTTTACTTCTAAAATTTTCCCATGTCAAGATGGTTGCAAGTGTACAACCATTGATAAACATTGAGATCATAGGATTTATGTTCCCTTGTTAAGGAAATTGAAAATCTGAAAATAAACTGTGTGCATGCTCATTAAGCTTTGTCATGTTTTGTTCTTAGGTAGTATACTTTAATCCAATCAGTTATTTTTCCTATTGTAATATTCTATTTATGACTCCTCTGAATTACACTAGATCTGGTCTTGATGGGGGTATTTTGGTAATTGAGTTTTTATAGTAATTAAAACCTTCTTTTCATAGTAATAGGAAACATTTTAAATTTATAACGTGTTCATTTTGTTGCTAAGCTTTTTGTAAGCTTTGAGTGTATCTTAGGTGTAATAAGTAGGGATTTGAGGATATTTATTCAAGACATTTACATGATATTTCATGTGTAATTTCTTGAATATTGTATGAAATCATGTATTCTTGGGCCTCCATGAATGCATACCTTCTCTCCAAGGGATTGTTTCTGATTAATTGAGTGTCCTTTATACCTAGAATGATTTTTGGCACTGTTGGAGTTCTGAGAAACTTGTCATAGTCAATTCCATCTTATTTTAATCTCCCATTAACACAAAATATAAATCTACCATTGATTAAATCCTATAATTCATCTTTTCTTTCTTTTCCCATAAACATTTTCGAAGTGACATTCCAAGTTTTACTTCCTTTTCCATAAATATGCAAAAGTAGATGGAATTTCATGTTGTCTAGAGTAACCTAATTCCAATTGGAGTAACATATGCACCATTTAGTGTGACAACTTGTGAGAGTTAAATAGTGCATTCATTGGCCATAATCATCCAGGACTGACTTACTTGCTTTCAAAAGGAAACTAAGAGACTGAAGATTTCAATCATCCCCTTAAATTTTTAGGTTACACAATGGGTTCTCTCACCTAGGTCAAAGGAATGGCCTAAAGTAGCATGTCACTTAGTCCCTCCAAAGCTAGGTTCAAATGAGTTTATCATACATCTTCCCCATCTACAAAATGACATAAAAAGGTTTTTCATCCTCAAAGAATATCATTTCACTCATTGATGTTTCCTGGCCCCGAGGAGTGTAAGATTGGGTACTAACACACTTTTGGAACCATAAAATCAATGACCACTTAGTGAGTTTCCTCCTTTTTATTTTCTTACCAACATGCTTCCGGCACCATAAAATAGAGCCCGATCTAAATTAAGAGGCCATTTTGTTATAAGAGTTCCTACTCAAAAGATCTTTAGGGAAGGATATTAGTGTCAATCGTTATTCAAATACACTACAAGATTGATAAGAAAATTTGAAAGTTGTCAATGCTTCTCTGGAAGGTTGAAAGCTACAAGTTCATTGTCTCTACAACCAGTGTCATTTGAAGCTCTTTCAAATAATGGGGAATGAATTTCATTGGAGAGATATCAAACTCTTAAAGTGTTGGACATAAGTGGATCATGGTTGCATCATGACTACTTCACTAAATGGGTTGAGGCCATTCCAACCAAGAAGACAATTCACCAAATGGTCATGGATTTTATGGTGCTATAATCGTGTTAGTACCAAATCTTACATCTCCTCGTGGGATAGGAAGCCTCGGTAAGTGAAATGATATGCTTTAAGGAAGAAAATTTTTATTTATTTTGTTTTTGTAGATGGGGAAGATGCTTGACAAACTCTTTTGAACCTAGCTTTGGAGGGAATAAGTGACATGTACAAAGGGTACGTACTTCCTTGCTGCTTTATGCCCTTCCTTAGACCTAAGTGAGAGAACCGGTAATGTAACTTGAAAATTTAAGGGGATGATTGAAATATTCAGTCTCTTAGTTTCCTTTAGAAAGCAAGTAAGTCAGTCCTGGATGATCGTGGCCAATGAATTCACTATTTAACTCTCACAATTTTTCACACTAAATGGTTTATACGTTACTCCAACTAGACCCAGGTTACTCTAGACAACATGAAATTCCATCTACTTTTGCATATTTATGGAAAGGGAAGTAAAACTTGGAATGTCCCTTGGAAAATGTTTATAGGAAAAGCAAATAGAGATGAATTATAGGATTTAAGCAATGGTAGGTTTATATTTTTTTAATGGGAGATTAAAACAATATGGGATTGAGTATGAAATGTTTTGCATAACTCCAATAGTGCCATACATTAATCTAGGTATAAAGGACACTCAATTAATTAGAAATAATCCCTTGGAGATAAGCTATGCATTCATGGAGGCCCAATAATACATGATTTCATACAATCTTCAAGAAATTACACATGAAAGCTCATGTAAATGTCTTGTATAAATATCCACAACTCCTTACTTATTACACCTAAGATACACTCATAGGATTACAAAAATCTTAGCAACTTAAGTGACACATTATTAATTTAAAATTGTTCCTAGTACTATGAAAAGAAGGCTATAATTACAATACAAACTCAATTACCAAAATACCTCCATAAAGACAAGATCTAGTGTAATTTAGAGGAGCCATAAATAGAAGATTGCAATATGAACAATAACTAATTGGATTAAAATATACTACCTAAGAACAGAACATTGACAAATATTAATGAACATGCACACAATTTAATTTAAAATTTTCAATTTCCTTAACAAGGAGCATAAAGTCGATGATCTTGATGTTTATCAATTGTTGTACACATGCAACCATATTAACATAGGAAAATTTAAATAAGTAAAACAACTCACAAACATATCATTAAAATTTAGGATTCAAGAAAACACATAAATTTTCTCTGTCTCTTCTAAAGCTTCAAAAATTTTAATCCCCCTTTTTCATATGAGGACATGCCCTCATACTTTATACAATTCTATTGAGTCCCATCATTTCATTTCCCCCAAAAATATAACAAGCAATTACCCTTCTCTTTTACAAGATAATGAATCTTTGTGTCAAATATTCCTTACTTAAGTATCAATATCTGATTCATGATTATTAACTGGGAATATTTTAAATCCTATCATGCCATGTTGAATAAATACTAGTAACTACCGCCAGTGTGAGTTATGATAACCGAGGCTTTACGTTAACACTTATTCATTTATTTAGTAGTCCCTTCATATCTTAAATCATTTTTTCCATCTCGTGCCAGTTGAAAAACCTTTTAATGATTTTTAGATATGCCAAGTGACTTGATTTGATATTAATAATTCTCTCTTCTTGAGAATGTGTTTTAAAACTCACACAATAATTATTTATTCCTTTTTCGGTGAATGTCCCTTCGTGTGATTTGCTACATTTTTTGGGCCCCTAAAGTAACTATGTACCTAAGGCATAAAGCCTTATGGCACATGGAAGTAGGTGTAAAGGCACATGAAGAATTAATTCTTAGAGAGGTGTGAAGGATTGTGCCTGGGAAGGATGGATTCGGGACTTAGTGAGTTTTGGACACCAGGAAAAGATGCGTAGGGAGAAAATGAAAAAGAGAATAGATACAAATGTGGATAAGCCATGGATACTTATGAATCAAGGAATGGATATTCTAGGGCATCAATACGGTTATCATGAAAGGATAGGGAGTCGATGTTGTTAAGGATTAACTGGCACATTCATGCTCCAAGGCACTCAATTGAGGGAAACACATGGCGACACCTGACATATTTCTTGGTAGTGGTAGCACAATCATGAACCGATTCCTTAATGCTTCGCAAGTGATAATGATGAGCGGTTAAGATGGAAGGAGAATGACTACTCTAGAAGGATGTATGGTTTATGTAGAGGAAATAAGGAGAGATAAGTAAGGATGGAGGTAGAAGTAGAAAAGTATAGGGAGTGAGATATTTAGTGATATTGTGTAATGTGTAATGGAGAGCTCTGTGATGTAAGGAAAGCTTTACTAGTGTGAACATTTCCATGAATGGGACTCTTTTGATGTAATCTTGGCTACCATATTTTGGCTAATAAATATAATGAAGTGATTTTAAAACACTCATGTGATGGGTCTTGATCTATGCATTTTCCTTATGTTCATATGCGTGTTACGGGTTTTCTTGATGTTATCTCATGGTTGATTCTACTTTCATTGAGTTGATCATGTTGTTCTATGCTCGGGTGCATTAGGCTAGGAGTTAATGCTTACATCTTAAATTCCATGAATGGATGCACTTATTTTCTAGTTGTATTACATCCTCATGTTAAGAAAGAACATTCTCATGAAGCTCACATAAAGGAGGGAATCGATGCCTACGAGCGCCTTGGGTGAGCTTCCATGCTAAACTGGATGATATAACGACACGTTCAAGAATGGTTGTTGAGGGAAGAAGTGATTAGAGACTACATACATCCATTAAATGATGTATTTTTAATTGATGTTATTTTTTTCATAATTATGTACCTCGTGTGAACATCAAGAATAAATCTATCATTTACTCATGCGGGATTGTTTTCACAACAACTCTCAAGCTTCATTTTTCTATAAATTTGCACTATTTTCTTCATAATTTTGCATATTTTCTTAAAATTTTGATGTGAGAAACTTAGAGTAATTTATTTTGGTAGGATGGAGGAAATAACATTAGCACCTAGCTTAAGGGAAATTTCATAAGAGAATATACATCAAATCTTTGACCTATCTTGTCTAGACGAGGCATTTGTGTAAATGCTCTTTGATGTTATGGATCAAGAAGAATGTGACAGCCACCGATGGATCAAGTTGTTAGGGTATCTCTGATTAGGAGGCTAATCAAGATAAATCAAGTTTTTTCTTCTTTCCGACCATGTAATTCCACTTGTTGAAGAGGGAAAATCAGAAAACTCCTAAAGGATTGAATTTTTTTGGCTTAAGTGTCGGCTTGCTATGAAGAGTAATTCCACCACCACTTGTACTTTTATTTGCAATGAAGAATTTACTAGGAAAAATATTCCAACAGAGGCATATGTTCCTAATGAATAAGCCTTTGCAGACAACCTTCCTTCCCTCTCCTACATGATGGATGATTTTGAACAACACATTTATTTCTTGGAGAAGAGGCCATCATAGTTCTTGCCCATATAGAATCCTGAGCACTACAATTTTCTATGAAGAGATGTAGAGGAGGAGAATCTAGCTCTAAACAACCATGTCAAGCATTTCCAAAACATTCCCGAGTTGTACCTCTAGATCCTATAAACATTTGTACACCACCTACTATTTTAAAAGCTACAGGAAAGAAATCCTATCTCAAGGGTGGTCTAAATCTTAAGGAATGGGTGTCTTCATATGAGAAGAAATTATAATTAATTCTCATTTTGGATGGCCCTAAGCCAAATATCAATTAACTCATGGATTTAAACATGTCCGGGACTTTGTAGGAGACATTGTTTTTGTTCAAGGTGCTGAGGAGTTCAGGGAATTTATTTCTAGGAAGAATACACTTTTGGATAGGCTACCTCCTTTAAATGAGGACTTCTTAGGATTAGAATGAAAATGTATCTTTTATTTTTTATTTTTTGGTATGACATCAAAATGTGTACAGATACTTCCCCGTGTTGAGGCCCCTATAGAACCCCATTTTGCTTTTCTTAAAAATACAAATGATTCAAAATGTTACAATTCACTTCATGTTTATAATAGATGTAAGTTTATATTAAAACAAGTGAAATCATATTGCATTACATTAAACCACATACATAATTGAAAGTTGTAAATTGAGAAAGTATACGATTGTTATGAATGAAAATAAAAAAATTAAAAAAGTTTTTTTTTGAGAAGCAAGCCTAAAATTGTTCATGATGCATTTAGATCATCATCACTTTATTCATCATCTTGCTTTTCAGTTATCCTATTCAGAAAATCATCGAACCGTTGGAATATTTGCATTATATTCTCTTCATCCGGTCTTGTATGGAACCTAATTATCAACACTTATTTGTTTAACATCTTGTCATACTCATCCATTATGCCTTTTCTTTCTTTTATTTTCTGAGTCAATTCAACAATTACATTTTTCACAGTGATGAACCTTTTAATTGTATCATAAGAGAAATGTTCCTCATAAATGTATTGATAAAAGAGTTGTACTAGACTATCTATTTCTTGATCTCCATAAGTAGATTTTTCTTTATTAGACATTATTTTTCTCAATCTTCTATCTATATCATCAACATAATCCAATACTTTATCCTTCTCTATTGTTAATTCCTCCCTAACCTGGTTTAGGGTCTCCATTCTGAGTTTGATTAAATCTTCATGTATATATTGAAGTGCTCTCTCCTCAGATGGTATAATCCATTTTTTCTCTACTAGGTCTTCATCAAGATGAGTTATGGCTTCAATTTTGGGAATGATTCCTTCCCAATAATGTAATTCATTTTCACATTTCTCAATTTTCTCATTTGTATCATTGACTCTCATATTTATCTGTGTATAGTTCTCCACAACCTATTCAATGATTTTATTCCCCTTTTGAGAAAAATCTTCCTTCCATTTATCTATGTCATTGGTATTTTCTCAGGATTTTTATACTTCACTCAAAACCTTTGGGGTGATAACATTGGTATCCTCCTACTCTTCATCTCCGTGGCACACCCATTTATGTATATATGGTGTCAACATCTTAATTTATTCCTTTAATTGTTTCTTTGACACTTTATCGCCGCCAAATATTTTGTAGCAATCCCCTAAAAACTACTGTGATATCCTAATTTAATGTTTTTCTAGTTGGTTTACCAAGTTGAATGTGTGTAACATTATAGTCACTCAATGTGATTTCATATTTCAATTTACCTTCCTGTGGGGTTTTTATTTCTAGAGTTCTAAAATCTTGCTGGTTTATCATGAGTTTTATTAAGGACATTATCTTTCTTTGGGGCCCTTTTTGGTTTTAAAAATGGAATGCTTGTGATATCCAAAAATTATTCTTGAGCCACCTTATTTTATTTTCCTAGAAGGAGTGTTCCCATCCATCCAGTCATAGGAGTTTCCCCATACTTATTTCTTGTAGTGTGGGTTGTGGATTCTCTGAAAAGAGTATACTTTTTTTGGATGAATCTTGAGGATATTGTAATAATGGTACTTCTTCATGTGGATTTTCCACTTTTACTATTGGCTCCTTAGATTCGTATTGCAATGTCATTTTCTCGTGGTTGTTCTTTCTCCGTCCCTAGATTTGGGATTGGTCATCTATTTTTTGAATCTTATTATCAGTTGGTGCTTTTCCTTGTATTTAATTTTCACCGAGGTGGTATCCATTTCGTAGTTTATCCTAGATCTTATTTGACTATGCTTGCCACTTTGTATGATTCCTCTACCTTTTTATTGTCTACCTCTTTTAGAGATTTGTTTTCATACAAGAGATCTTCTTGAGTTTGCACACTAGTGACCTTTTGGTTTAATAGTTCTTCCTTTTTTTGTTCTATGTGTTGGGACCCCATGATAAACTTTTGATCTTTGTCATCAATTGCTATATGTTCTTCTCAACATTGGATTTAGCTAGTTTTGTGACCTCTTTTGTAGTTTCTATCATGACCTCCTTTACGAGTCTATACTTTAAGGGACTTCACCATACTTTGCTACTTTTTATTCTTTCAGAGGATGATACTTAGTGGAAACATCATCTGATGTAGGAGGTTCATTTATAATTGTTTGATTCACTATTTCCTTTTCTTGTAAAAATTTTGTAGTCTTAATTTGAGTACTTTGAAATCCTACTTCTAATTCAACACTTGATGCCCGAAATATGTCTATTATTTATATTTTTATTTGAAGAACACTATAATATCATATTGTATGAGTTCCAATATTTACATCTATAAGTTCAAGCATAGGAACCTCTTCAATTTCCTCTACATCAACTATTTCAATTGGTTTTTCACTTGTTCTCGTGGTTGACCGAACTAAGGCACATTCTCGATCTTTAGATCGAATTACACCCGAATCACCTTGCCCTTGTTCTGTCACAATGCTATTAGGCTAATTAGACATGGGGATAGTATGAGTTATTTAAAAAATTCAATAAAAATAATCTTACAATCTTTCACGGCTTCTTCCAGTCTTCCGTGGCTCTACTTAGTCTTATGTGGATTTCGTATGTACTTGTGACATTGTATTCTTCAAAGGGCTTCTTTCCTTTATTCATTGATTTAATTCATTATGTGACTTCCTTGGTTTATCACAGTTGTCTTTATATTTTTGTTCCTATCTCCTTAACATCATGATTTATCCCTAAAATCCTTCCAATATTATCTCCCTCTTAAAATTTGTCTCATCCTCGAGACAACAATTGATGATGAATTTTACTCCTTCCTTCAATTTTTTTCGCCAAAATTGGGATCAATGGGCATCAACCATGAGGACTTGGATGTATCACATAGGGAAGGGTTCCCTTGCTTGAATGGATTTATGGGATGCCAAGGTATAGAAGCATCAACCTCCCCAGAACTTAGAAATCTGTGTAACGAGGATTTCATTCACTCGACTCGCTTGACTAGGTTTATGGGATGCCTCAACCTTTAATATTCTATGGTGTAATTTGTAGCATGTACTTTGTAATTTGGGGAATGATATTATTTTCATAGTGAAGCCATGAATTCAAATGAGAATGCACCTGATTAATCCATTCTTGCAGTTGTGTATTCTCTTGATTAGTGACACCAATTCTGATGGAGTGGGATGTGCTTATATTTCCTTCCATTGATCTTGTGCAAGTGTAGTTTCTTGTTACATCCACATCAAATATTTATCCAATGTAGTGCTACATTCTTGCATGTCATAGATATTTTCTTTCTACCCCCTCTATTGGGTTTGATATTTCTCTGTAAGCTCTGCTAATTTCCTCCTTTGTGCACCATCCTTGTCTTGTAGAATGTCATATTCTGTAGACATCTTATGTATGTCTTGTTCAATTTTTTCCATCTTCCCTTGTCTTCTTTGGTCATTCTTGGCCATCTAATGGTATAGGTGTAACATACCTTGACATTGTTCGAGTTTTGTGTCCAGCTTTCTTCACTATGGTTTGAAATTCACTTCTTTTTTTTTTCTAATTCTCTGCTACATGAGGTTTTTGGGAATCTTATTGTAATTATATTATTATAGTTTTATGGATTGTTTCTTTCTCTGCCTCCAAGTTTATGTGGTGTTCTTTTAGGATTTCCCCTTATCACCTATTCAATAGATGCTTCAACGGAAAATGTAGTATCAATATTTATCTGTGACTTATCCGTTTGAATGCTTTGTGAGCATATTTTGCATTTCCTCCTCTAATTCTACACACCTTTACATCGAGTTACACTCAGCTCTAACACTTGACTGCAACTAGATTTTTGTAGAGGAGTTAGTTTATCTAAATGGACTTGAAAGCCTTAGGTTGTTTGGTCAACACATCCTTGTTGCAGATGGAAATATTATTCTTGTTTCCTCTTCTACAGAGCCTACTTGATTCTCGATTAATGAGTCATGAGGTACTCGGTGTTGTTATCCGGATGGAAGATGATATTTATAATGCTTGTTTATTTTGTTTTTCCTTCTCCTTTTCTTCCTTCTCTTTTTCTTCTTTCTTTTTTTTGTTTTTCTTTCTCTTCTTTCACCGTCTTTTCTTATTCTTCTTTCTGTTGATTTTCTTCTCGCTTCCTTCTTCTTCTCTTCTTCCGCTTGCTTCTAGTTTTCTTATTCTTCTTTCTTATTATTTTTTGCCTCTTCTTTATTTTTATTTTCTATTTCTTCCTTCTTTCTATTTTTTTGTTTCTTCCTTCTTTTTATTTTCTTCTTCTTATTTTGTCTTCTTTTCCGTCATGGCTTCTTTCAGCTTTTCCTTCTTAGCTGAATATTTTTTCCTTTTGTAATGGTATTTGTAATGCTAGGTGCTTTCTTCCATTTGTATGTTTTAGGAATGGCTTCAGCTTAACTCGCCTTATCAGGTTTGTGTGTAGAATTTCATTAATTTTCTTCAAATGTTTCTTCAATTACCTCATCAAAATTTTATAGTTTGGATTTGGTGGAGTCAACAGATAGACTTATAATTACTTCTACATATGTAGCCACAAGTTCATCTGACACCTCATAAGGTAATGGAGGTATGTGTTGTATCTGTGGAATTATAGGGGACAAATGAATGTGTAATCGATGTCTACGATAAAATAAACCTCCTTTTCATATTTTGCAACAACTTGCTTAGATATCCTAGATTTTTCACCAATGATTTACTTAATCCTTTTAATCCATCCTAACAATGATGTGATTTGAGTTACTACATCAAGAGTAGCCATATGTGTAAAATGTGTTCTGCGATAGGTTTATCTACCTCCCATTCTATTGTTTTAGTTTTATGGGGTATCGTTTTGGTAAATTACATAACCAAACATATCAATAATGATTTGTAGAAAAAGTGTGCTTCCCTTCTTTTATCCTCCTAGTATTTTCATGAAATTATACCACTAATAGTTCTTCAAGGTTATACTCTGAGTGAAATTGAACCATCTCTAGGGAAATTTGTGCGCTAAGCCCATGGGAACAATCTTCCCTATTTATATGATAGATTTTTAGACATATGGCTTTAGCTACATACCTTAATGTATGATTAGCAATGTCTCCTATCTCCATACTCCATGTTTCATCTTGGTTGCACCCATTTCTCGAGTTCGTTCTTTCAATGTTGTCTTTTTTTTGGAGATTGATTTTTGAGTGCCCTTTGTGTCATAAGTCAGAACCCTAGCCATTACTTATGTATTGATATGATATGGTTGGTCCAAGTATAGAATTTTATTTTGGAGAAAACTTAATAGAACACGAATCACAAAATCTGCACTAAGAAATTAGGGTATTCAACTCCACGCATCGATTTTTAATTCCTTGATCAATTTAGAATTCTTCTTATACACCAATTCCTTTGTATTTGAATCTTCCTCTAACAACAATGCTCTCTCCACTTCGAGTGTTGTATGATCATATTCCATAATTTGAGAGTGTATATACTTCTACAGATCTCTCACGTACACAACTTTGAATGGAATATGTGAGAATGCTCCTTCTAGATCAGTTTTGTATGACTTATTAGTGTGGTTTAGAAATTTTTTCTTTGGAAGCTCTACTTTTCTAACCTCGACTAGGTCATACATTTCTATTTCAAGTAATTTACCCTAGTTGTGCCCTAGTTTTCTTCTTTTCATTTTTACTTGATCTAGCTTTTAGTTCTTTATGCCTTTGTTTATCTTCCTTTAACGCCTTTTATTTTGTTATTGTTCCACCTACTGCATTTATTTCTTCTTACATGGGAAATTTATTCTCTCGGTCATCCGTAGGTATCTTTGTGTATTTTCTGTGTTTTCTAATTTTCTTCATTCAACACCTTTTTATTTGTTCTGTAGTTGATTCCTTTCTTGTTTTGGAATGCACGTTTTCTATCCTTGTTTTTGTGGCTTTGTTGGATTTGCTTCATTTTACGGTTTTACTTTCTCCTTTATTTGGTGGTTTCTTTTATTTCTTTGTATCACGATTTCTTTTCCTTCTTCATACTTGTGGTTTCATTCTTATCGTTTATCTACTGAGATGTATTCATTTCTTTGTTTCATGGAATGTTATCATTCCTTTATCTATCTTCATTTATTTTGCAGGCATGCTTCCTCCACAAATTTTATCTTCCTTTATTGTGTGGGTATTCTACCTCCATGGATTATTATTTTCATTCCCAATTTCCTTCTTAAAGGTACAAATCCCTTTACAAGTTTTCATCCTACCCATCGACCTACCTGCTGAATTTCTAGTTTTCAAATTGGTTGGTGTTCTTCTTTTCTTCTCCTTTTTATTTTTATTTTTCTAAGGGTAGAGATGCCCTTATGGTTTTTCATCCTACCCGCTTCCCGCTTGAATATCAAGTTTTCAATTAGGTCGGTATTTTTAATTTTTTTTTAAATAATTTTTTTGTTTTATTTTTAAGTCACATATGTCTTCAACCTTGCTCCATTCATATGTCATATTAGCTCTTTTAACTACAAACTTTGTAGTTTTACCGCTCTTGAAGTTAGTATTTCTTTACTAAGATATGGCCTTAACCATCTAACCTTAGATTTTCCTAAAATTACTTCTTCTTGATGTAGTGGTCATGCCATGATTTTTGTCTTCTCTTCTCCTGTGTTTGATTGTATGTGGCTATAAATATCTTATCATCCAACTTGTCTAGTTCTATCAATATTTCATGTAAGGAATCATCTTTTGTCATCCAAAATGCTACAAATCTTAAACTAGGTAGAAAAAAATCTATAGGGACTACGTCTTCCAACCCATATACTAACTTGAATGGAGAATACTTTGTGAGCCTTTTGTATGTTTTATGGTATGCCCATAGAGCGACACGGTATATTCGGATCCCAATAAGTAGTTTAGAGCAAAAAAAATTCATTACGACCTTCTCCAATACCTTGTTAAACACATCTACTATTCCATTTTTCTGTGGATGGTATGGAGTACTTCTATTATGATTAATCATGAATCTAATTAGTAATTCTTGGATGGTTTCATTGACAAAGTGCTTTCCTTGGTCACTGGTGATACTTAATGGACATCCAAATCTTGTAATTATGTTTTCATATAAAAATTTAGCTTCTGTTTTTGCAGTGCAATATTTCGTGGGAACTGCCTCTACCCACCTTGTTAGGTATTCTATTCCAATGATGATAAATCTTGCTTGAGAGTGTTTGGCAGCTAGTTTGATGGGTCCTATGAAATCAATATCCCATTTCTCAAATGGGGATAATGCCAAAACAAGTATGAGTGAAATTTCATCTCTTGCATTTGGTTTTCAAAATCTTTGACAAATATCATAGGTTCAAGCGTGTTTATGAGCATCTTTAAACAATGTGGGCCACCACAACTTGGCCATTATCACCTTTCTTGTTGTTTGTTCTCCTCCATTATGTTTGGAAGCTATCCCTTCATGCCCTTCCAACAATATATTTATCCTTTAATGCTCTAGTGCTACCATTCTTAAGACATCATCTTGTCCCTTTTTGTACAATTGTCCTTGGATTAAAGTAAATGGGAATGATCTCATCAACAAACTCTTTTTTTTTTACAGAGTGTAATCACTTGGAAATTCTCCTATATGTAGAAGCCAAGCAATTACATAAAAATCCTTTGGTATGGCCTCAATTCGAAATATGCGTGCTCTAGGAAAGTCATCCTCTATCGGTCCTTCATCTTCTCCATTCTCGATCCTTGATAAATAATCAGGGCCATAATTTATCTTTCTAAGTTTCATTGCTTGGAAGAAATATTAGCCATCAAAAATTCTTCCTTGTAATACTAGTCTATTAAGTAGATATTTCAATAGTTCATGATTGGTCTAGAATGTGGAGGAAGTGGCCAGTAAATACTCATTATATTTCATCAAGGCAAATACCATACTTAGGGCCTCTCTTTCTTTTGTGGTATAGTTTCTTTCAGCCTTCATAACCTTCTTGCTAGAAAATGCTATCGGATGGCCCATTTTCTCATTCGGTTGTGTCAACACCACTCCAATTGCTATTTGAGATGCATCCACATGAACATGAAATGGTACCTTATAATAAGGGAAGGTCAATATTGGTGCATGTAGAATTTTATATTTTAAAATTTTGAATGGATTTACAAACTCTTTAGACCAAGGAATTTGTTTATTAGTTATTTTCTTCAACAACTCTTCTAAAAGAGCACTTATATGTGCATGGTTTTTGATAAATTTCCTATAATATCTATTATATCCTAAGATTATCCTTACGTCCTTTTTGAGTTTTTGGTGATGGTAGATTTACAATCACTAAATTCTTCATAAGATCAATTAACAAACCTTCCTTACATATTATGTGGCCTAATAGAGTACCAAAAGGAGTCAAGAAAATACATTTTTTCAAGTTCAAAGAAATTTGTAACACTCTACAACTTTGAAACATCAATCTTAAGACTTGTATGTGATTCTTAACTAGGCTATAAAATGGTCTAATCATTAAGATAAAATTCTAAAAAATCATGAATGAAATCTTTGAAAGCATTTATCATGATCCTACTAAATACTGCCGGTGCATTTTTCAGTCCAAATGGCATGATTGTATACATGAAGGATCCCCATTTGGTGGAAAAATTGGTTTTTGGTTGGTCCTCTGGAGTAATTTTGACTTGGTGGTACCCAGAGAAACTTTCTGTGAAAGAATATACTTCTCTACCAACTACATTTTCTAGTACTTCTTCTAAAAAGGGGGTTTGAAAAGGATCATGTACACAAGCTTTATTTAACTCCCTATAGTCTACAAAAACATGGATCTCTCCATTATTTTTATTTTGGATCACCATGGGACTGATCCATTCTGCATCATCAACTAGTTTAATGATCCCAACACTCAACATTTTGTCTAATTATAATTTTACCTTCACCTTTAAATTTTGGTTTAGTTTGTATAGAATTTTCTTCATTGGTCTCGAATCCCTCCTTAATATGAATCTTCATTTTCCCAAGTTCTTATTTTATCCCTATCAATAATTTGAAATACTTTGGGAAGATGTCTTGGAATTCTTGTAGCACGCCACTACTTTCACTACTTCTTCTCTATCTCCAATAATCTCCAATTTTGGCCATTTTTTCAAGTTTTCAATGTTTTCATTCCTTATTTTCAATGGCTCATAATAGTATTTTTCTCCTTCATATTTATTTTCTACCACTAATATCTCATCTTCTATGAATTTGTATCTTAATTTCTTTGGTTTTTCTTTTTTGTCTTGTTTCTCTACATATTAGCATCTTACCAACTCTTGTATCTTTATTGGGATTTCTTAGGGTTTTAAGATCTTCCATTTTGCCTCTTCTTCATTACTTGAAATTTGTTTTAAAGCTTCCTCAGGGGTCATAAATAAAAATTTCTGATCTTCTAGAGAGCCCTCAAAATGTTTAAATCCACATCCCAAAAGGTAAAGGTATGGCATAAATATTTCACAATATGTTCCCAATATTTTGTGTCTCGCCTAACCTTTTGGTGTGTATACCATGACCACGGTATGGGCCCGAGGGTCCATACAAACAATTGAGTCCATAATACAAGAGAGGTTTCCCTGCATAACTTCCAATGTTGTTCACATTCCTGAATATGTTTCCATGGGTCCGTTTCTCGAGTATACTCATGGATCACAACATAATATCCTTCACTTTTTAAGACTCTATCTTTTAGTAGTATGGTAATTGATTTCCAATGAGATATGGTAGTTTTATGTGCCACCCACCAAATTGTGGAATTTGTTGTCAATGTGTCATCCAATTCTTCCATCCTTGCTTTTTCATTCGGAAATATTCTCTCCATGATCTTGATATATCCATTCAAATCTCCAAAGCCTAATATTTTGGTAATGTTTGATGAGACACTCCACTAATTCTATATACCCTCTTAATTGAAAGGTTTTTCATCTTTTCTTCTTCCATGGAAAAATTTTCTTTGTCTAACATAAATATCTCTTTTTGTTCTTCCTCTAGAGCTGAAAAATATCCTTCTTCTTCTTCAAATGTCTCTCTAGTGGGCACAAAAATGTCACCCGCAACATATTATTTATCATCTAAAGTGATGATTCTTAGTGGTATCCTTCTCATATAATGTAATTTTTGGGTCCTTGATTTGGGAACCCATGTATCCATGTCTCCAACGCATTGTTTGAGCTCTCGTAGTATCATCCGGCTTCACTTTTATTTCCCCAAATTAATTTGGTCAAACTCCTTATCAATACTAGATAACTTATTTAGGGCATATACCCCTTGTATTTCATCAAAGTATTCTTCTTCAGTATCATGCCATATCTCTTCTACTCCCATACGCGATAATCATTTGCGCATGTAAAGGTACATGAACACATATGCCATTCACGCTCTAGGTCACCTCTTCTTCTTCAGAGAGATTAGTGTTCAATTACGACAGTCTAAAACCATTCTAGGGATAAAATGGCATTGTAAGAGGTATTTCCAGATACATTCTCCATAAATTTAAAATTCACCATATTTTTGATTCCCATGAAGTTCACTACAACATTCTTTAAGACTCCTAATGACTGTCTTGATGATCCGTCTGCTAGTCCAATAAAGTATCTTACAGGTTCCAATGTTGGTCTTATAATAATTTCCCATGTAGTTTTAGACATCATGTTGACATTGACGTCAAGATCCAGTGGTACTTTAGTGATACTAGTATCAAAGATGTCAACATATAAATAGATGGCAAACTTCCGCCATGTTTTTTGGGTTTGGAATATATTCCTTTTCTTCTTGGTGTACCCTCTCTCGATTCTATGGACATGATGTGCCTTTGTTCTTTCTTCCAGTATTTACTAATTTTTTTAAGTTTTTCTATCAACCCATTATTGATGGTTAAATTTTTTATTTCCTTTAAGGCTCTAACCTCTTCTTCTACAAAATAAATTTTCCTCCTTATTCAATAGTCTATGCTTCGTGGATAATTGCTTTATTTTTTTCAACTTCTTTGTAATGTAATTCGGGTATAATATCCTTCGGTTTCCATTCATCTTCATCAAAGGAGTGATGTTCTTGTGGTAGTCTTATTATTTTCTTCTTTTTAGGGCCCGCTTTAGTTTTGGAGGCACTTCTAGTTGTGACTATAATCCTATACCACGGTTCTTAGATTTTCTTTCCACCTTTTTCTAACTTATTTTATATTTTTTACTTTCTTCCTTCCTTTCTTCTTTTGTATTTCCTGATTAGGAATCCCTTGGGTTTATCTTTGACTATAGTTTCTTCATCCCAAGGAATTCTAGTAATATGTTGTACTTTTCTTTGAGTTTCTTCTACTAATGCCTTTGATCTTGTTGATCTACTTCTATAGAATTACATATCTTCCGACAATGGAATGCATCATGTCATTTCTTATGAAAAATCCATATGGATCAGGTTCTATACAGCTTTCTAGCCAATTTTCCATCTTTCCTACATTTATAACAATTCATTGATCTTCTATCTTGGTATCTTCCTTCTTAATTATACCCTCCACGGTAACCCCATCATCATATCCTTGGTTTCCTTGGTAACCTCTACCTCCTTGATAATTGTCATAGCCACCTCTATAACCACCCTCTGTATCTTCCCTCGAAGCCTCCTCAAAATCCTACTAGATACCATCCATGTAAATCCCCATAATTGTAACCTTGGTAATTTGGGTTGTAATTGTTTCCTTGGTATCCACCTCCAAATTGTGGCTGACCACCTTATTGATTTAGGTATTGTGGTGTAGTTATCATTTGTTGAGATGGTTATGTAGGTGTTGTAGGTTTTTAATTATCTGTGGTTGTGTAGGAGGAGGGTTAGGTGTTGTATTTTTCCTTGTAGCCATAGCTCTCCTAGCAACATAATCCTTCAAATCATCTAATGCATCAACCAAAGGGAAAGTATGGTGATAATGATTGTAAGAACCACATGTGGTACAATACATAAATTGATTTATAGGTGGTGCTACTTATAATAGAGGACAAGTTTCCTAAGTGTGCTGGTCCCAAAGCCTATAGATTTCGCACCATGTCCTTTCAAATGGTAGTGTGTTAATAGAAGATGCTCTATGTGATGAATGCACTCTTACGACCAATATTATCTTTGTGTTTTCAATATATGGGAATTCAATTCTATTATGTACTTCGAAAAAAAATATTGTACACCATATATTTGGTTTCATATTGTTCTTCAGAGGGGAAATATTTCTTAATCCTCCAGTTCTCTAAATCTCCTACTGCGATTTTAATTTTTCTAGTTCTAATTGTACTCTCTTTAATTCATTCTTCATTGACCCCTTATCTTCTCCATGAATGAGCTTCTAGTTTAATTTCCATTTCAATTTCTTCTAAGAAAAAATTAAATTGTTGTAAATCTAATGTGGCCCTAAGATAAGGAAGGAGCTCAAGTGAACTATTCAATTATTTGTTTATCTGTTAGGGGTTGTTCTAATTTTCTAGTAACAATATTGAACCTCTAACTAAATTCCTTCACTGATTCTCCTTCTCTTTGTACCAAATATCTCATATTACTTACTCCTTTTGATGGGGCTTCTAAGAAATGAAAGTATGTCTTAAATTCTCTCTCAAGATCAACCCATGATTTTGTTCCTTGAGAATTCAGTCTCATATACTAATGCAGTACATCATCCCTTAATGACCCTGAAAAATATTGTATCTTAGCAACCTCGTTTGTGGTGTTATTTATTTTCCAGTAGATGTCCAAGAGGAACAAGTGTTCCACTACATCATTAGAATTATTATCGAAGATCGACATCTTGATCTTCTGGGCCATTTTTTCTCGTGTATTAGTTCTAGGCTGACAACAAGTTGTTGTTTAACTTGCTTTACTTTCTGTATTTGGTTATGAATGGGTTTTAGTATGCTCCTTCTTCCTTTATCTCTTCTTAATTCAATGTCAAAGTAATGTTTTCCTAGTATTTATTGGAACTCTCTGACTTTCTCTTGTCTCTTCTGACTCTCTTCCTGCAATATTTGATATCTCTCTCCCAGACTTCTTTATTTTTGTAGATTCTCAATCAATATCTCAAGCGGTACATGGAATGAAATATGCTACGGGGGGTCATCTCCTTTGGGATTGGGATTTCATGTTGGTTGGGGGCATCTCTTTATTTTGTGTCTTTTCATAACTAACATTATCAATAACTACTTTTCTATCTTTAATATTCCTTAGTCTATGATCTACCTCTAACTCTTCATCACTTCTTCTTTTATTTTTTTCTTCTTTCCTTTCTAGTCCTCTTCTCTATCCTTTTCTTCAATATTATCTTCTATCACTTCTATCTCCTCCTCTTCTTGTGTATCTATACTTTCTTTTTCTTTATCCCGTTCATCCACTATATCTACTTTCTCACCAAACTCCTCTAACAAGTTCCTCATAATACTAACTTCCTCTTCTTTTTCTTTAATCATTAATGGGGTTCTCATCTCCTCTTATTTCCATCTTTCTTCTTCTAAAACTCTTTTCAATGTTGGATCTAAACTTCCTACCAATTTTTGTAAATCTTTTGCTAATATTGCTTCTCTCATCATCGATTGCTGAATTGGAATTTCTACAATATATTGTAACACGAGATTCCGTAGAGTAACAAAATATAATTGGTCTCCAAAATACACAAGTAGTATAGTGATATTTTGAACCTCTACCTCCATTTATGGGTGAGCCAATTTATGGCCTGCACTTGATGTGGGTAAATATTCTATTTTTTTCACCTTCTCTTCTCTTTTCTTAACCTTATTCAACTTCTCCTTTCTTTCTTTCATCTTCTTTTCTCTCTCTTCTCTTTCTAGTTTCTGTATTTTATGACTTTTATTTTAATTCCTTCTTTTCTACAGTAATATTTCTCTCTCTTCTGACCCCCTTTGTTTTAAATATCTCCTAAGTTTCTTTTTAATTTTCTTAATCCTCATGTTCTAAGCCTCTAAATTTTCTATTTTTCCACTTTTTTCTTTTTCTCATGTTGTCCTATTTCTGCCACCCAAACCAATGCCCCATTAATTCTAATAAGTCATGATTCCTAGATCACCCCCTTTTCTTCCACCATCCCATGGTGCCTGTCCCCCTAAAGGAACTTGTTTGCTTCTCTAATTAATCCTTTTTCGATCATTAACACCTTGATTAAGAATGGAACTGATTGAAGGAATCTTCTACGGGCTCTCACTTAACACTTCTTGTTTCTTATTGTCAAAGCTTGTCCAACCCTATATTTCCCACGTGATTATGAAAGAATCTAGTGTAGTCTCATACCAATATTCAATTTCTCTGGTCCACAGGTTTGTCGAGGTATTTTACTATTGTTAATTTTTTTGTAGTCCACTCAAAAGGTTGTCTCAAATACATGCACTTCCATTTGGTCCTTTTTGTGTGTGCTAACAAGCAAGGCCATAATTGATGAGGAAAATAAGACTAGAATTCTTCTTGAATTCTCCAAAAGTTTCTACTTTTGCCGCTTTATAGGTGATTTTCCATCTTTTTGATTCCCCTTTCACAAATATGTCGATATGATTTTCCCACCAATTTTTAATTTCTAATAATGTAGGTTTCTAGTATCCAGGTGGTGAGATATTTCTTGACATCTACTTAACATGAGAAACCTGGCTCAAACACCAAATGTTGACCTAAAACCCCAACAAGATTGTAGGGCTTAGGAAGTAATCGATCATGGTTAAGGATGTACATGAAATACACCACATCTAATCTATGAACAGAAATGTAAATGAAAACACATAACTAATTTTACTGCATACTCCAATCTTTATTTATTCATCAATAATAATCAAATCGCCTCAGTACATATATATTCTCTTCATTCTCACTCTCTTATCTCTCTTACAAAATATCAAAATGGCACACTCAAATAATTCTTTCATGATTAAAACTTTACATAATACATTGATTATAATAAATATACAAAATACAATATATTTTAAAGGTCACTTCTTTTAACTCATGCCTCTGTCATCTTTAGACATGATCTTGTGTACTTTACTTCATTACTTGACTTTGAGTTGGCTTTCATAGCTTCTTCAAGTCTTCTCGTGACTCTACTTAGTCTTACGAGGCTTTCTCTATGTACTACGGTTTTGTAGTCTTCGGAAAATTCTTTCCTTTATTCATGGATTTACTTCATTCTATAACTTCCTTGGTTTATCGCGGATGCTTTTTATCTTTTCATGGCTATCTCATTAGCCTCACAGTTTATCCCTAAACTCCTTCCAACAACTACAAAGAGAGCTACTTGAAAAATCCCTTTTGAAATAGTTTATGGAGTCCAAGATCTTTTTCCTTTACACATTCAGTTGTCATCTTATCAATTTATGCAATAACTCAATAGTGAAGGGAAAGTAAGTCCCTATGAGGAAATAATAAACCATATATTAGAGTTAGATGAAGCAAGAAAAGAGTCTCACTACGGACATCTGAAGTATAGGGACAAACTCAAAAATATCTTTGACTAGAAGGTAACTCCTAGTGCATTGAATATGGGAGATTTGGTTTTACCCTAGGATAGTAGGCATAAAGATAAGGAAAACATCAAAATTTGATGCCCTATGGATGAGACCATACTCCATTGGGATCAAAATTTGTGAACACACTTTCTTATTAAAATATCGGAAGGGAAGCTTATTGTAATTACCTATCAATGACAGAGCATCTCAAGCACTTTCTGGACTAAGTACATAAGGTCAGGTATGATTTTGTATAGTGTAGAATTTTTGTTGTTTGTTGTTTTATGTTTCCATTTTTTATTTTTGGTCTATAGTGACAAGTTGTCTTTGTATATTAGTATTTTTTCATGTGTGATGTGAACAACTTCATTGCCCAATGAATTAAGGAACTTGGTCTATGTATTGAGTTATTTGTTTGGTTCTTATGGTACCCGCAAGGGGTACCCATCCCCTATTTGGAGCCAATGTTAGTTTTTATTTTGAGATCACACCATGTTTTGAAATGTGGACTCAAAAAAATTGTTTACCATGCTTACCAAGGTCTCAGTAACACATGAAATCCTGTATACCTTAAAAACAAATCAATGTTCAACTAAGAAAGGTACTGAATCTATGTGGAAATTTGTTGTGCTAAATAAGAGTATCCATTCCCATGTATTTATGTAAAAATATCCTTCTTAAATTTTCCAATGAACCATGTAAAAATCCCTATAAAATTCCATGTGTGTCATTCAGTCTAAGTTCTTATGTAAACTACAATTTATTCCCGATGCTCGAAAACAAGTAGCATGTTTTGGTTTGCTTCATGGTATCAAGATTGACTTGAATGTTTTTAGAAGTGATATAAATGTGTAATATTAAAAGTAATCCTTGAGGCCTGATGGAATATTATAGGGAATATTCATGAGAGAATAATGAAAAATGCAGACACAACCCTTCTCCCCTGAAAGAAACACGTGTAGAGATATCATTAGAGTAGGGAAGCGTGCATTTTATTCAGCTTTTACTTTTACACATGGTAAAGTACAAAGTTTAGTTATAAATCTGAATCCTGAAGGGGGACACATGTCAACCTAGTAATCAAATTCAAAAGTGGGTGATCGTGTCAAATTTGTAGTTTTATACCCCTTCGACAAATGAATAAAAATGTTATAAAACTCCCGAACCCCGTCATTCTTTAGATAGATATGCATGGATGACTCATATTCAAAAGGGAGAAGAACATTGAATGATCAATATTTGAAGCATTTATGCTTGCCACCAGTAATGCATGTTTTACAGATCAAGGAGAGATATTTAAAAGTATCTTTAATCATTTTTAATCTTCACTTGTGAACACAGAAAATATAGAAGCCCTAACTTTACAAATTCATAGTGTATGGAGAAATGAATAGTTGTGAAATGTACATTTGATACAAGGAGCTTAATAAATGTGGGTGCAAATAATAATTTCTAAGAATATATGGAAAATAAGTAAGTCCTCGTGTACTACTTGTGTTTTTCTGTTTTACCAAGTCTCGTAATTTGTAGAGGTTTGAGAAAGAAAACTAAATCACATTAGATGAAGCCTATGAAGTCAAGATTTCATGCAACCTTTGGTATTACCAATAATATGGACATGGTCACAAACACAAACTTGTTAAATTCTAACTTAAATGATTTTCTACAAATGCTCCATGCTTCGGATAAAAGTGAAGGAATGGATGCCATTGATGCCAACAAAATCACCCCTCGCTATGGAATTCCCACCTTCCATACATTCTCCTGAACTTGTATGGATTTGTGCTGAGAATTATGATCTAGAACACAAAGAAGCTATGGATGAAAGTGGAGAAAGGGTGTTAACTGTAAGACCATAAGCTTTTCATTTGATTCTAGGATTACAAGAAGTGAAGAAATAAATAGGTATTACTATAGAGTCAACACAAAAATATTTTGAGTCTAAACATGATGATTATTCTACATTATTGAATTCTAAGTGGTTACTATCACATAGAGGATCCATCAAAATAATACCTAAGAGGTTGAAAAAGGCACTTTTTATTGAGGAGGTCAAATATCTAATTGTGATGTTAAGTAGAATTGTAGGATTGGAAACAACACACATATTCGAGGAATGGATGTTCCCTTTCATAAGGGTTATCTTTGAAAAAAGAGGAAAATTATACTATGAAACGTTTATATCTACATCAATTCATGCCCAACTTATGGAGATGGCCACAAAGATAAGGATGGTGGTCACCTACAATATTCATTATTACATGATGTCTTATCTAATTTATAATATTGTATGTTGCAAGGCATTCCCTGATCTGCCACAATTGTAAGTTTTAATGATAAAAAAGTATATGATGTGTATCTCCATCTATATTTGGATAAGTGGAAATGAAATGTTAGAAAAGTGAATTATGCATTCATTGCATCTGTGGTATGTCTTTTCAAACTAGAGTGGGAGAAATATATGATATCTAATGATGCTAGAAATGTAACAATGGAATATGGTTGCTTCTTCATTTAATACAATTTCTTTAATTACATCGAGCTAGTGGATTTAATAGACATCCATACAAATTACCTAGGTATGTGGATGACTAATGGGCCTTGTGTGAATTCTCAAGTTAGTTGGCACTAGTACACAAATGGATTGCAAGGAAACAAAAGACTAATATTAATTTTCCTATTGAAATTGGGAGGTACACTTGCCCAAAAATTGCAAAGGCTAGGGAGGTGGAAGAGGATATGGAAATGTTTGAGATGAATAAATTAAAACCTAGACCCAATTATGACATTAGGTGGGTTGTTAGTTCAGGTGAGCATGAACCACAATTTGAGGATTATTGGATGAATTATAGGGATGAGGAAAAAGTTAGGCTCAAATATTTCTCCAGGATGATGCTTAGGCATGTCATTGATTTTAATATTGTTGTGGTGCCTCAAGGAATTTCATTTAAAAATCAAATAGCGAGTCAATATTATATTGACCATAAAATTGAGTCACAACCCATTACTCCCATAGTTTGGTGTTAGGAATAGTTAGAAAGTCGACATGAGAGAATATATAATGTAATGAGGACCATGACTTTGCTTACAAGGGAAGGGTATGGACATGTTCATCCAAAATACAAAAGTATTTAATGAATTCAGATATTTGGGAATCTTGAAGGGAGATCTCCCTATTTTGAGGGAGGGAGCTGATAAGTTTGTTCCATTAGGAGGAAGAGCTCCTCAATTGCCTACCAAAATACCCACTTAAGAAATTATTAGTGAATGGAATGCTGCTACTAGTGAGACTGGAAATTATATCTATTTTAAACTAGAAGACATAAGAGATACTCTTAAAATCTATGTAGAATTCCCCTATCACCCAATTAGTGTCCATATAAGATAAAGGGGCAGGTGCAACCAAAATAAGGACTCTTTTAGTAATAGTGGCATGATCATCTATTACAGGGAAAAGATGAGAGGATTCTTGGCAAGTGTTGACCAAAAATTAAAGTGTATATTGTTAAAGAGAGAAAGGCACTGACCTCAAATATTTTGAAAGAGTTTCAAAGAAATCCAAGGCGATACCACCATTGGTAAGGGATATTAGTAGTATAATAAAGAAGGGTGGTTGTGTATAAAAAAAAAATAGAGATCTTGAAGTCATTGAACTAGTCTCACTCACCGAGGCTTAGAGAAATTTTTTTTCCACACTACTGAGCAAGGAATAACACCACAAAATCGGGAAAAAAATCATGTTACTCCACCTGTACCACCAGAACTTACAACTTCATTATTTTTCCCAAGATGAATAGTGGTAGATTTCTCCCATGAATAATTAAATCATACTACCCCCATGTCTAATTATCCTAGTAGCATTGTGATAGAACAAGGGCAAGGGGAGTCGGGTGTAATGTAGTATAAAGATAAGAATGTTCATCGATTCCGTCATCCACATGAACAAGTGAAAAAACCAATTGAAATAGTTGATGTAGAGGCACTTGAAGAGGTTCATATGCATGAACTTATAGATGTAAAGATTAAAACTTATACAAGAGGAGATGAGGAATTTCTTCGAGACAGAAATACAATGAAAGACATTTTCGGGCATTAAGTGTTGAATTGGAAGTAAGATCTCAGAGTACTCAAATTGAGACTACAACATTTTTGTTGATTTTCCAATATAATTAATTTATTATTCTTGTGAATCTTTGTCATAGCTGTCAAAGGGAGAGAGAGAGTGTTATGGAAATTTGTTACATGGTTTGATAATGTCAACATACTATTTTTCCATCAAGTTTCAAAGTGTGTTTCCATCAATGAAAAAGGGGAGATTGTTGCACCTTGTTACATAGGTGGTTGTTTTCATTGATGTCAATGGAATTTATGGAAAAGGGTGAGTGCAAGGATAATCATATCAGGTGGTATTAAATGGTGTTCAGTTATTCTAGGTGGTTTTAGGTAGATTTAGTTAGGTTCCGGTTTACACTTGGCCATTTAGGCCTATCTCTCTGGGGCCTAATGAGTTGTGAAGAGTTTCTAAAGGTAATGTAGAGGTCAAGTGAGCATGGGAATATGATATGAATAATCTCTATATCATGTATGAGCTAAAAAAGGATTTCTTTATTTCTCGGATTCAAAATCAAGAATACACAAAACAGTGGCTTTGAGAATCGATGTGTTCTTGTAAGAAAATTAGATTGGTCGAGATTGATAAGAAAACCTATGGCTTAAAAAATATGTTATGTGTAAAGGGATATGTCACAATGCTCCATGTCAAATTTCATCAGATTATTTAATGGGGATTTTGAGTTATTCATGTTTTTCTAAAACAACCTTCTTGGAAAATGCATTTTGAGGCTCCCTTCTTAACACTCAAGAAAAATTATAGAAAGAAATTTTGTATAGTAATCATGGCTTGATATGGTGAATTTTTTTAGGAAAATTGGATATGTTTTAAGAAAGTTATGAGCATTTTACCAAAATTTTTATTCTTCCTCCTGTCATGTGTATTGAGTTCTCAAGGAAAATCTGAGTTGTTTTGTCATTTAATCAATTCTTTGAGTTCCGAGATATTCTTCATAGTTCATTTGCATCATGTTTGATTAGGTGAGGTAGTTTTTATTAAAGGTCAAGGTGTGGATTCATCCTCTTCATGTTGTCCTTGAGAGTGAAGTCAAGAAACCTTGCTTAATACCTTCGTGAGGTCACAATTATGAGAAGTTATTCTAAAATTGATTTATCTTGATAACATTTGACCTCATATATAGAGGTTATATTAACATTTCATATCACTTTTATGGAGGCTTTAGCTAAAATATAGAAGGTATTAGTATTCGTCGATTGGTTGTCAAGGTCTTGAAGGTAAGCTCATAGCTAAAGCATGCCAAACCAATGAAATTGGTTGTTTCAATTTTGTTTGGAAGGTTTCAGGTGGTCTAGGACCTCATAAAAGGTATGGATCTGTTTCAAAGTCATTCACAAGATTCACTAAGTGAAGAGTCAAACTGAGATGCTCATATCATTAAGCCTTTCTTACATTTTTTGAGTCTGGCACTGTCTCCTCAAGCCACTGGGAGTATTTAAAGATGATTGAAGCTTAATACTTATTTGTAAAAGATGGAGTGTTTTTGCACAAAACTACTATTATTTAGTGTTTGAAATTTCTTGAATATATGGAGTTATCAATTTTTTTCTTCATTCAGAATGCAAAGTTACTATTTCTCTGCTTTAGGGTTTTTAAGCTTGAATTTTTCCTGGATAAAATTCGACACCCAAAAAAATGCAATAAAACTTTGGTAGAATATTTTTGAAGGAATACACCTCATTTGTAAAATAAAAGAATGAATTTCATCGATATTTTTCTAGAATGAGATGACAAAATTTTTGAAGGTCGTGAAGGTATTTTCTAGGTTGGGTTTCATTGTGTTTTCAACAAATATGTTTTCTCGAACAAGTGTGGAATTTATTAGACATGCTATTCAGTTGGTGTGTGCACAAATAGTCATGAAGAATTATTTGAGTGAGGTTAGAACTTTTTCAATTGCAAGAAACTCATGACGATTGCCTCATCTAGTTGAGTGTGAAAATATATTATTTCCAACTTCATGAAGCTCTTTGCTAGATAATGATTTCAAATAACTATTTCAAGCTCTAGAAGGATGGAAATAAGTTTGGAAGGTTAGACATATCTTGAATATGCTTACATCAGGAAAATAGTAAGCACTCAATACAAATCACAATCAGACTTAAATAATAACTAATGTGTAAATTTGAAGAGTCTTAAACAAAGGCAAATTTTTGAACATTGCAAAATGGAGCAAAAATGAAATCAACTTGTTTAGCATGAAGAAGAATGGAAAGCATATTTAACTATTACACTTAGGAACTTTGGTTTTCAAACTTGAATGGAAGGTAAAGATTCCTGGTTGTTTTCTTTTGTACCAAGTCAAAGTCTCTTGGTATTCTGAAGGAGAATTGAAAAGTTAGGAACTCGAATAGGAGAAATAATTCCTTTGATTTTTGAATTGTTTAATAGTAAAAATGATGATTTGGTGTGTATATAAAAAGAATTTGCTAAGGTGTTTTCTTCTTATAAAAAGAAATTGAAACATAATTGAAAATACGTGAAGTATAGTATGACCGAATGGTGAAAGTGTGAGTAAAATCATGAAAATAAACTAATGACAGGGGTAATATGAAGTTTTGAAGATTAAAGAGGAATTAAATACATATGCAAAGGATTTGATTCAGTCAATAAACAATGACATAAAATTCATGAGAACATGGGAGATAGCTTCTTGAAAAACAAAGATAGAAATGTTGAGAAGGCTTGTAGAGAAAAATGAACTAATATAGAGTTTGAACCGATAAGGAAAATACGGTTGTGGATAGAGTAATACCTGAGACAAGAAGGAAATGAGTTGGATATGTAGAAGTAAAACATGGTAATCTCAAATCATTTCAAATCGAGTACAAAACAATGAAGGTGGATTCTATTGAAACTTAAGATCATATTTACAACTCAAGATAAAAATAAGAAATCATTATCGGAAAAGATAGCAATGTTGAATTTTAACATGAGAGATAGAAAATATAAGGTCATTATCAGATGTATGCAACATCAAATGGAAATGTTACCGCTTTTCTTTGTAATTACTGAGTTATAGCTCAATTTAATCGGGGAGTGGGTGCTTTCGACAAGTGGTAGCCTGCAAATTGTCAAGTGGGTGCTTGATCCGAAGTTGTAGCTTGGTGGTTGAGTTGTAGCTCAACAAAATTTTGTAATCTTTGGCCTATAGTGTTGTGGTTCAGTGGGTTTTCTCCTAATTGGGTTTCCCACTTAAAAATATTTGTCTTATGTCTGTGTGTGTGTGATTTCTTTTTCCCTACTATTTTTCTTTATTAATCAAGTTACAAATTTAATTGGTTTAAAAAGTTTGTTTTAACATTGATTCACCCCCTCTCAATGTTACAGTTTTCTTACAATTGGTATCGAGTGGGACATGGTGAAGTGAGTCTAACAACTCAAGGGAGATCTAACAAATCCAACTATGACAAGCAATGAAGAAGCTAGTGGCTTCTCTACATCCAAATCACCTCTGTTCATTGGGTCAAATTACGCCTTCTAGAGTGTCAGGATGAAAAATTATCTAATGACACTTGGATTTGACATCTAGAAATCCATTGAAACTAGCTACACCCCTTATTGACCAAGTCAAAAAAAGATAAATGAAAAATTTTTCCAAAGAAATGAATACAATTCTCTGTGGGATGGTAGATACTTTGAATTTTTCAAGTTAATGTAGTGCACTACATCTAAAAAAATGTGGGACAAGATTAAGATAAATTATAAAGGAGATGACAAGGTAAAGATAGTCAAATTACAAACTTATAGAACATAGTTTGAAAGCATCAATATGAAATAAGGTGAGAACTTTTCCTCATATTTACAAAAAGTTGATGAAATCATAAATCGATTAGAGGCTTGGGAGAAACTATATAAGAGAGTGTGGTTCTACTGAAGGTACTTAGTTCTTTGTCCTTAAAATTTGATGCTAAAGTGTTAGCAGTAGAGGAAGCTAAAGAATTGACTACTCTAAAGATGGATGAAATTCATGGGATATTGTTTGGATATGAGATGAGAGTAAGTGATGCAAAGTAAGTAAATAAGGAGGCAACCTTTAAAGAAGATAAAGAATAATAGGAAAATAAAACAGCAGTTTATTTTGACATGGACATAGATGATGATAAAGTATAAGCCATGTTTGTGAGGAAGCTGAAGAGAGGTTCAAGAAAATACAAAGGTAAGCTCCCATTTGAATGCTTCGATTGTGGACAAGCTGGTCATTTTTCCTCAAAATTTCCTAAAAAAACAAAATTAAGATGAGGAATTATCTAATAGACAGAAAAAAATTCTACATATAAGAGGGTTGAATTTCCTCATAGTCAAGTGACTCTTGTAGCTCTGAAAGTGAGGATGAAGGTATGCAAGAAGATACTTTGTTTATGGCTATTGGAATATCTAATGAGAGTAATTCTAAAGGAAAATTTTAGACTCAGTATGAAATTTCAGATGAAGAAGAAGCAAAAGTTAACCTTGAGGTTGAATTAATAAGTGATTTGGATGAAATAAAACATCAAAAGAAGACAAACCAAAAATTGAACATTATGGTAAAAGAATAGGAAGAAAAAATTATACCTCTTGAAGAAAATCAGAAAAAGGAAGCCCAAGAACATGAAGAAATAATCAAGGAATTTGAAGCACAAGCAAATAAAATTGAAGAGCCTTTCAAATTAAAAGAAGAAGATCATTTGAAGCTCAAAACTAAGATGGATAATTTGTAAACTCAGTTAGATTAGATCTCTACAAAACATAAAATGTACCTTAAGTTTGAAAAGAGCATTGCTGATTTGAGTGATCTCTTGAATTTAGGAGTTTGATGATTTTGTGAGACTCATGGGATAAGAAGACAATTTTCAGCTGCAAGAACACCTCAACAAAATGGGGTGGTTGAAAGGAATAATATAACAGTGCAGGAGATGGCTAGAACCATGCTAAATGAGGCAAAATTACCTAATGGGTACTGGAGAGAAGAATTTTATACAACAATGTAAATAATAAATAGAGCTCAAATCAGAATAAACAACAAGAAGACACCATATGAGCTATGGAAAGGAAGGCCTACAAATGTGAAGCATCTCAGAGTATTTGGAAGTAAATGCTACATAAAAGGGATGAAGAAAATCTAGGTAAATTTGACTCTAGATGTGATGAAGGAATATTTTTGGGATACTCAGCTATTAGTACAACTTATAGGTGCTATAACAAGAGCCAAAATAAAATATTTGAAAGCACAAATGTTATAGTTGATAAATCATGTCCAAAGAAGATGAAAAGTCAGCCTAATGAAACTCCACAAGCTGCTGAAAATTATAATGAAGAAGAAATTTCAGAAATTGAACATGAAGAAGGGAGTGAAGAAGAAGAGAGATCGTACACCAAAGCACCTTCTAGTTAATTCAAAAGAGGTCATCCCTCAATAAAAATCATAGGAAACAAAGAGGCAGATGTTCAAACAACAAGGAGGCTCAGAAATATTCAAAAATAAGAAGATATGGCTCTTTTATCCAAAATAGAATAAAAGAATGTAATTGAGGCAAGTAAGGATCGGTATTGGATAAAAGAAATGAATGAAGAGTTGGACCAAATTGAGAAAAATGAAACATGGGAGCTGGTACCTAGTCTAAAAGAGAAGAATCTCATTGGAAATAAATGAGTCTTTAGGAAAAAATTGAATAAAAAAGGAGAGTTAACAAGAAATAAATCAAGGTTGGTTTGTAAAGGCTATGCACACATAGAGGGAGTATATTTTGATGAAAGTTTTTCTCCCATGGCTAAGATAGAAGCTATTAGAATATTCTTAGCATATGAAGATAATAAAGGATTCAAATTATATCAAATGGATGTGAAATCATCCTTTTTCAATGGGCACCTGAATGAAAAGGTATACATAGAAAAACTAAATGGTTTTACTCTTATTGATGATTTGGACTATGTGTGTAGGCTGAAAAATACATTATATGGGATAAAAAAAGTACCTAGAGAATGGTATAAAAGGTTTCTTTAGTATCTAACTAAGCAATAATTTAAGAAAGGTGTAGTGGATAGAAATTTGTACATTAAGGAAGAAAAATAGCACCTGTTGATTGTGGTTGTGTATGTTGATGACATCATTTTTGGAAGAAATAATGAAAGCATGTCACATGGTTTCTCTGAGGTTCAAAAGGTATATGTTAGGAGATCTTTCATTTTTCTTAGGACTTCAAATTATTTAGAATAAGGAATATTCATCTCACAAACAAAGTATGTTAAGGAGATGCTGAAGAGATTTCAGATGGATGATTGCAAACCAGTTAGTACTCCTATGAGTGTGGGTTATAAACTCAATAGAGAATATGATTCACAAAAGGTAAATCAAACTTTATACAGGTCCATGATAGTCAACCTTTTGTATTCCACAACATCAAGATCGAGACATTATGCAAGAAGTTATTCTCGTAGAATGATTACAAGAAGATCCATGAGAAACTCACCTTCCTGGCGGTGAAAAGAATATTCATGTATCTCATGGGGACATTAGAATATGGTCTTTGGTATCCAAGATGTAATGAATTTCATATTAAGGCCTTCATAGATGTAGATTGGGTAGGAAACTTAGATGATAGAAAGAGCACAACTGGTGGAGCCTTCTTTATTGGTAAGTGTCTTGTCTCATGGCTAAGTAAGAAGCAATCTCTTGTAGCTCTTTCCACTTGTGAAGAAGAATATGTGGTAATAACCATTTTTTTACTTAAGTAACGTGGATGAAAAAAAACTTGAAGATTACAAGGTGGAATGTGAAGATCCAATTCCTTTATATTATGACAAGATAAGTGTTATCATTGTCTCATTGAGCCCAGTCTTTGCATTCAAAGAAATAACGTATACCCATAAAGTATCATTTTCTGAGAGAACAAGTCAATGAGAAAAAAATCAAGCTTGAGCATGTATCCACAAAAGAATAGGTGGCTGATATAATGAGCAAACCATTTCCTAAAGCTAGTTTTGAGCATTTGATGTAGAATTTAGGGGCGACTTCAGCCCCTAAAAGTCACTAAATATCTTAGAAAGAAAGGAGGAGCAATTGATGTGCTAAATTTTCTCCAAGGGTCTCTTTTTGAGTCCATACAGGCGGAGTTGGTTTCCAATTCTAGGCACAAAACAAGTGGTCAAGTAAAGATAATAGAAGAAGGATGATTTATCATTATTTCTTCATTTTGTGCCTCAGAAGGAAGGTTGTATGTTTTGAATAAAATAAGAATTGATGCAAATATGTATCCCTTCAAACAAGAGAACAACATTTTCCTAGGGGGAGTACCTACAAGGTATGAGCATACTCTATTTTTGTTGAATTTTTCCAATCTAATCAGTTTATTATTCTTGTACATCTTTCTCATATATGTCAAAGAAGTGAGAGTGTTTTGGAAACTTGCTACATGGTTTGATAATGTTAGCATACTAGTTTGCCATCAAGTTTCCATCAATGAAAAAGGGGGATATGTTTGTACCCTCTACCGCATTGGTGGTTGTTGTCATTGATAGAAAAGGGAAAGTGCAATAACAAGAATATAAGGTGATATTCAATGGTGTTTATTTATTCCGGGTGGTTTTAATTAGATTCGAGCAGGTTACAATTTACACTAGGCCATTTCACCTATCTCTAGGGCCTAATGAGGTGTGAATAGTATGTAAAGGTAATGGATAGGTAAAGTGAGCATGGTAATAGGATATGAATACTCTATATATCATGTGTGACCTAAAACAAGGCTCGTTTTAACTACTAGATTCAAAACTCAATAATTCATAGAAAATTGGCTTTGAGAATAGGTAGTGTTCTTGCATGAAAATTAGATTGGTCAAAGGTCGATATGAAAACATATCACTAAAAAAATATGGTATGGGTAGAGGGATATCTCAAAATGCTCCATGTCAAATTTCATCATTCTCTAATGGGGATTTTGATTTATTCAAGTTTTTCTAAAACTACCTTCTTGGAAAATTCATTTTGGGTCAAAGGTAGGCTGGTTTGGGAAGTCATGTTTCAAATTAAGTAACTCCAGCTCTGCAAACATTTCCTTCGCCTTGTGGTGGGTAGAGCATGTGTATCGGCCCACTGTGAGGGGGAAAGGAGTTCCACCCTTCTTTCTTTTAAGGCATTTTTCGTGGTATGTGACCAGCTGCCTTGATAGCTCTAGTAGAATCAGTTTAGGCCCAGCATACCTTGGTAGCCTGGTTGGCTCTCCCAAAAAGTTGACAGCCCTCAGATAGGTGAATGTGGGAAATTGGGTGAACAGGGCCCCCCATTTCTCCGTGGCTGCCACTATGTTTTTGGTCGTACGACCATGAGTCATATTCGGCCTCAGCAGGCAGATGACGTGGTAAAAGAATGCATCGTTGATTTTGGTGAATTGGGCGATGCTATTCTCCAGCCTCAATTCTGGATAATATTCATATATTTTGACCTGAGGCCAAACTCCACTTCGTGTTAGGCCTGGATAATCCCTCTCTGACGCTGCAGCGTAGACCACGTAGGAGTTCATATGGAATACTCCCGTTGTGCTGAATTGTTGTAGCTGCTCGGAGATGGTGCTGCTTATAATTTCCCCCCAGCAAAAGCGCTGATCAGGCAAATTCTTGTTCATTGTTTCCAAGTAGCGCAGCATCCATTTATGGAAGTAATGGGCGTCAGAAAGCCCGAAGACCCTGCTCAGGAAGGTAATGGTATCGCTGAGCTCTTCTGAGAAGTCACTGCGGTGGATGATTTGGGGCCACCGGGTTACCACCTTCTTATTTTTCAGATATACTTCGTTCATTAGCTGCATACATTGGTCTTCATTGTCTTCCCAGGCCTTGATGCACTCTGCTTGGCTAACGGCCACAAAGTGCCGGTGGTGAGGGATGCCGAGTATGATCTCAAAATGACGGGCAGTGAGGTTAATGACTACCTCGCCCTTGCTGTTTTCGACACACCTTGTGTCTTTATTATAAGACTGGGCAACCACCATCATAAATTCATTGTTGACGGCGCTGACGGGGATTCCTCCGGCGAAGTGCAGGGCACTGCCTATTAGTTTGTCCATCCATGGACTCCTTGTAACTTTCTGAGTTCTGGCCCAGAATTCCTCCATGTCGATATGCCCCAATTCTGAGTCTCTGACGTCCATGCTGCATTCGGCCTGTGACTCGGGCATTCTGACCCTCTGATATTTGTATTTCATTTCTTCCTCCGTAGGCTTAGCCTTTCCTTTCAATTTGATAGGTCTTTTGCTGGATGTTGACATATGTTCTTCTAAGTTTATCTGCTGATCTGCATGAAGAAGAAGTGAAACCCAACGTAGAAAGGTTGTATCAGTCATTTGATTTCCCATTGAAGTGCTAACAGAAGAAAGAGTTAGTTATTTTCAGGCTCAGGGCGCAGGGCGCATGAAAATTGCAGCTTACAGGGCTAAATAGGTAAGGCGCACAGGAAGAGGGTGTTGCAAGGATAAAACTGGTGCCAAAGGCGCATGGCGCATGCATACTGCAGATTGCATTTTATAAAGGGCGCATGAAAAGTGCGTGTTACATAGTGACAGGATGCGCCCTTTGGCGCATGGAATTTTCATGTTGCATTGGGATTTGGTGCGCCCTTTGGCACATGGATGGTTCGTGTAACAAGAACTTTTCGTGCGCCAAAGGGAGCATGGCGCGGCACACGAAAGGTTTACACAACATGATGTTATTGTAATCGGGGATGCGCCTGCGCCTTCAAAGATTTGTACTTAGCGCAGATAAAGCTTGTGTTGCATGGATGCTGGGTGCGCCATTGGCGCATGGAAATGTGATGCAGCAAGGAAGGATTGTGCGCCAAAGGGGCGCAAGTTTAGCACTTGCAGCATGTGAAAGAGGCGCGCCTTGAGGGCGCAGGAGTTCATGATGCAACAAGTATGAAAGGTGCGCCATTGGCGCGGGTTTTGTTCATGTAACAGGGGTGACAGATGCGCCGAAGGCAAGAGAGAAACAGTGAACTAAATCACTCTCAAAGGGGTCTTTACATGGTTTAGATTTCTTCTTCTCCTCTTTTCCTTTTTGACAGGTCATTTGGGTAAATGAAATGGTTAAAACCAGGAGGGTTACAAACCATTGTTTCTAGGATGACATCCTCCTCCAGCAGATCTGGAAAGAGGAAGATAAGGAAAGACAACATGCGGGGGGGAAAAAGCTCAACACATGCATATCAAAAACCAAACCAGCAAGCAAGAAGCACTATCTAGCAAAACTCACGAAAGAGACAAGAGCACTTACCCTGGATAAATAGCAAAAATCTGGAAAACGGGTCCACAACGCGTTGAAAACGACGAGGCAGGGGCTGACAGGCTCAGAGAAAGGAAATCACGTGCTCTGCGAATAGTGAAAATGACATTTGGGCGCGCAAACACATATATATATAGGTGAGCTGGTCATCAATGCGCCACCCACTTTTTAAAGGGCGCATGAGAGTTGCTGTCGACAGGGAAAAGCGTGCGCCCTTTGGCGCATGAAAACGTTTGCCAGCAGGAAATTAAGCGCGCCTTTGGCGCACCAAAAGCTATGTCGACATGAAGTTATGTGCGCCCTTTGGCGCACCAAAACATGGCGCAACAAAAGTTGTGCCAACACAAAGGCGCATGCGCCTTGGCGCACGCAGGGAAGGCTCAACATACTTTGGCGCACCAAAAGGTGTGTTGACACTGAAAATCATGCGCCAAAGGTTTTAAAGGGGGCGCACCAAAAGTTGGTGTTACATAGCAATTTCATGCGCCCAGCCAAAAAAGGCTCAAAAGACTAAGTTCGAAAAACCAGATTTCCCGGGAAGGGATTTTACAACGTTTCGAACGCAAGGGATCCCTAACGAGGGATCGGAACAAAATTTCGGTATGGTTATCGGTAAAATTTCCCTTGTCAATTTTACGGGATAACAGCTGGCTCTTTCTGGGGACTATCCCTGAGCAAACTTGGGGGTAGAGAATCCCAGTTCTCATGTGCCTATCCATTGGGTAACAGAGTCAAAAACAAGGGCGACCGGAGGGAGAAGAAAGGAAACACACAACAAACCAAAAGCAACCACACGACGAAAGCAAACACACAACTAAAGCAAACTGTACAAAGAAGAGAGCAAGCTCTACTTCCTGAAAATTTTCAGATGTTGCCCGCTATAAGGAAGCGGGAGCTCGGTTCCATCCAGATATGAGAGATAGAAGCTATTCTCTCCACTGAGCTGCTTGATCTTGAAGGGCCCTCTCCACAGGGAATCAAACTTTCCGTGCATGCCCTTTGGCTCTCTTCGCTTGTCCCACAAAAGGACGAGATCTCCCACTTGAAAATCCCTTTGCTTTGCTTTTTTATCAAAAGCCTCTTAACTTGATTCTGATGTTCAGTGATCCTGTCGACCACCCTTACTCTCTTTTCTTCAAGTTCTGCCAGATACATGATTCTCTTTTCAAGAGAATTTTGGAAAGTTTCGTCTTCGATGGCTCGTGCCAAACGCAGAGCAGGAAGTTCCGCAGAAATGGGAAGCTCGGCATCAGTGCCATATAACACTTGAAAAGGTGACATGCCGAGAGATCTCTTGGGAGTAATACGATCGGCCCACAAAGCGTCGTACAAAGACTTGTGCCACATTCGCTGATTCTCATCTACTAACTTCCGTATGATGGTCACCAAGTTCTTGTTACTGGATTCCACCTGACCATTTCCCTGAGGGTAATAGTCTGAGGCGTGAGCCAAAGTTATCCCATATTCATAGCAAAAACTAATAACTTCTCGTGAGGAGAAGTTAGAAGCATTATCAGCAACGATTTTGTTTGGAACGCCGAACCTGACAATGATATTTTCTTTAATGAAATTGCAAACCACCTCAGAAGTGGCATGCTTGACAGGTATGGCTTCCACCCACTTGGTGAAGTAATCCATTGCTGTAAGGACATAGCTATGTCCGACACTCGATTGAGGATTGAGTGCGCCAATAAAATCAATTCCCCATTGCCTGAATGGTTCATTGATAATGACCGGCCTTAGGGGAAAGGCAGCCAACTTGGGCTTGCCGACGAATTCTTGGGCAGGTTCACACTTCGCCACCCAGATGGCTGTATCTTGAAAGAGCGTCGGCCAATAGTACCTGGCTCGAATGATCTTGTGTGTAGTTACGGAGGAAGAGAAATGCCCTCCACAGGCTGAATTGTGAAAACTTTCCAGTAGTTTTACTTGCTGGGGTTTGTCAACACATCGTAAAAAGATGCCATCTATCCCACGTTTATATAAACCATCATCCCAGATGACATATTTAGCCGCTCTGAGCTTTATAGTGCACTTCTCCTTTGCAGTTAGGTGCATTGGGCATTCGCCGTAGGTAAGGAAGAAAGCGATGTCGGAGTACCATTCATCACTAGTTGCAACAAATAGAACCAGAGGCAGAGAATCAGGCTCTTCCTGCCGGTCCTGTGTTTCGTCGGTGTAGTCACCCCTGTCATCAGGGTTTCTGAATCTTTGTTTTCAGCCATTAGCTGACACAGGCCCTTGCCCCTCACCAGCTTGGTTGGTTTAATATCCAGGTCATACTCCTGGACCTTTGCGATCCAATTTCCTCGCAAGCTTCCTAACTCCTGCTGAGTTAGAATTGATTTCACCGCCGTGTCAGGGACCAGCACCACCGTATGCGAGTTTAGAATGTAATACCTGAAATTCTTCACTGCTTTGACAATGGCGAAGGCATGCTTTTCTAGTTGAGTCATTTTTAGTTCGTGAGGCTTGAGGGGAGAACTCATGAACGCGATCGGAGATTCAACATCCTCCGAGTTCTTTTGCATTAAGATTGCGGACACAGTATGCTCAGATGCGTAACTATACATGATGAAGTCCTTGGAGAAATCGGGACATACCAGGACTGGTGCATGAGCAACGGAAGCTTTTATTTCTTCAAATGACCTTTTTCCCTCTTCACTCCATCTGAAAGTTGGTGACCCCTTCATCATGTTCAATATGTGACGGGTCTTCTCAGCAAAGTCAGGAACAAAACGCCTGAGAAAGTTCACCTTTCCAAAGAAAGAATGAACACCAGTCTTGCTTGTAGGTAGAGTAAGGCTTTGAATAGCCTTAACTCTTTCGGCATCTATCTTTGTTCCTTCTTTGCTAACCACATGCCCTAGCAACTTCCCTTCCGTGACTCCAAAAACAGACTTTTTTGGGTTTAGGGAAATCCCATGTTCTCGGCACCTGGCCAACACTTGCTCCAAATGATCACAATGATCATTTCGTTGTTTAGAGAACACGGTTAAGTCATCTAGATAAACCACAATGACTTTCCCCATCATACCTTTGAATGCAAAATCCATGGCCCGCTGAAAAGTGGCACCAGCATTAGTTAGGCCAAAAGGCATCCTGCTGTAGGCAAATGTACCCCAGGGAGTAGTGAATGCTGTTTTAAACTGATCTTCAGGTGAAACTTCAATCTGATTGTAACCTGAAAAACCGTCAAGCATGGACAACATCTCTGATCCAGTTACTGCTTGCAGAACTTGATCCATTATCGGAAGAGGGTAGTTGTCTTTCAAGGAAGCTTGATTCAAATTGCGAAAGTCTACGCATATGCGTATCTCGCCGTTTTTCTTGCGCACTGGCACAATATTTGCTACCCAAGTACTGTGATGGATAGGAAAGATGATCCTTGCATCCAACATCTTCTGAATTTCGGCCTGGATGGTACCCGAGATCTTAGGATTATAGTGCCTCTGCTTCTGGCGAAAGGCTTTGACATCGTCTTTCAACGGAATGTCATGCTGAACGTCCTTTGGCTTAAAGGACTTTAGATCGGCATAGGACCATGCCAACACGTCCATATATTTTTTTAGCAACTTGACAAATTTCCGTTTCTCCTCAGGCGTGCAACATTTTCCAATGTTCACAAATTGCGGGTGCTCTATCGAACCTATATTGACCGGTTCGGTTTCTGGGGATGAGTCAGGGTCATCCCGCTTTTTCTTTTTTACAAAACGGTCATGCCTGTCGAACAGGCGCTCCAGAGAAACCAGGCCTTTTGGAATTTTATTTCCTTTGAGCTGACATATGCCGTCGTTCCCTTCGGATTCGTCGCCTTGATCGGTGACTGATTCACGGCAAGTGGAAGTAGATCCTTCAAAGTGCAATTCTTTAAAATTTTCTCGCCTTTTCCAGAAAAGCAATGAGTTGATTATCGTCGTTGAACACCTGCCAATGCTGAGAATTGTCTGGCACGCTCGGGCGGAAAACCACCTCAATGGTGTACTTGTTTGTTTTCAAACCTGGGTGTGGGAGCATGAGGGACGCTGAAACGGCCAATGAATCGGCCATGTCATTCTGAGCCCTTGGAATGGACTCTATTGAAAAAGCATCGAATTCTTCGATGCTGTCCCACACCGCATTACGGTAATGCCTGAGCCTTTCATTCTTTACTTGGTAAATCCTTTTGACCTGATTTACAACTAGCTCTGCATCACCTTGTACTTTTAGATTTTTAATTCCTCTTTCCTTGTGGCTTGCATACCGAGTAAGAGAGATTCATACTCAGCAGTATTGTTTGTGTTGAAAAACTACAATTTGAAAGAGAGAGGAATTACCTCCTCTTCGGGAGATATCAGCACGGCCCCAGCGCCACATCCACTAGTTGCACAACTGCCATCAAACTGCAAGGTCCAGATCTTATTAAGATCTTTTTCCTGAACGAGAACAACCCCTTTATCAGACTCGGTAGACAAGAAGTAGTTCCCCATCCCTGATGATTCAAAAAGGATTTGAGCTTTGGGGTCCTCAGAACTAGTAACCAAGTACTTTTTTTGTGATTCTGGCTCCAAAGTCTGCATTACGCCTTTGACTGGAATTCTAGCTTTAGACCAGTCCATATGAATTTCTCCACCAACTTTGTTGCAAAAACTTCTTCCCAAAGCAAAATTCCATAGGCTGCCGGAATGTCAGCAACGAGGACTGTCATTTTTACTCTTTTATCTGGGAAAGCTACAAATGTGAATTGCGCGTCCTTGATTTGGCCAACCAATGGAACCTGCTTGGTTTCCAATGAATAACATCTACCGAAAGGCTTGGTAAGAGTGAGGCCCAAAGCATGGGCGACTTTTGCCGGCATGACGTTATCAGAAGCCCCGGAATCAATTATGCAGTTACTCAACTTGTGTCCATTGATCAGGAGAGAGAGATAGAAAGGCTCTATCTTGCCTGATGCCGATGTTGAAGCAACATTTATGTGGGATTCAGGGGGAGTGGAAAGGATTCCTTTTGGGGAAACCTGCTTAGATGCAACAGCTTGACTCTGAATATATTTGGTCAATCTTACAAGCTGTTCGGGGTTCGACTGAAGGTACTCAGCTTCAGACATTTGGATCTTGGTCTTTTTTGCATGATCTATGATATCAAATGCGGCCAAGGGTTGCGTTGGTGAAGGAATGAGTCCCTCACTTCGCGACGATGGAATAGGATTGGTGGCCTTGGTAGGAATGTGAGAGGATTGATTTGGAGGAGAGATAGGGGGAAAAGATTTCCTTGTAAAAGATTTGCCAGGGAGTTGAGTAGGAAGAGGATTACCTCTTTTAGCAATGATCGGAGGCGCGTTTGACACGGCCTTCTCCTGCTGGACATGGGCAGCAACTTCCGCTTCTTTTCCTTGCGAGTGAGTAAAAACAACATATGACTGTCCGCTTGCATATCCCTGGGTACCCTCTTCTTCATCAGATTCTTCCTCATCAAATTCCATATACCCGATAGTAGAGTCGCCAGCCGGTTCACCGACATCTTGATCATCTTCGCCTTGAGACGAAGGTTCTTCATAATACTACTCTTCTTCTTCAATTTCGGCCAGAGCGTTGACCGGAGGTGCTTCAAGCACCAACCACGGAGCAGCTGTAGGTAGGCGCGGCCTTTGTGAAACATTGTTGGGAACGAAATTCCTCCGTGGAATATCCCGGTACGAGGAACTGGGGGAGGCCTGGGCCAACTGCTTCTTCAATGCAAGCAAGTCATTTGCCATCTTTTGAAAGGCTGGATCAGACGAAGTAGTGGGCGAAGGGCCCAAAGATTTAGGCTTGGCTGATTCCTTTTTCAATTCGCCAGATATTATCAGATTATCCTCTATCCGAATGGCAGCGGCTTGGGCGAGAATCAAGGTAGCCACTCGCTCTTGAAGGAGTAAGAAACTAACTTTCGAACTCATAGCGTTTACGAAGAAACACTTTTGATTTTCCGGCGTTGGAAGCATGGCAACGGGGACACGGTTGATTAGTGCATTGAACCGGGTGATAAAATCACGCATGGTCTCATTTGCCTCTTTCTTCAGGTGAGTGATCCGTGATAATAATGCAAATGCATCCTCTGAAGGCTTGTATCTGTCTTCGAAAGCATCCCGTAAGGTGGCCCAACTGGTAATAGATCCGGCTGGTAAATGTTGAAACCATTCAGCTGCAGGTCCTTGTAGGGTTTCCAGAAAAAGGCGAACCGACACATCTTCATGAGTTACATCCAAAATACTGCATGACATGATGAATGTAGATATGTGGGAATCCGTGCTTTGATTTCCGCTCCCGTCAAATTTGGGAAAATTCTTTCGGTTTCCGTGAGGGAGCGCGTGAACTGGATGTGGTAAAGCCAAAGGACCCATCACGTTTCCCCATGGTACCACCATCTGAAAAGCCGGAAAGAGAACACGAGCTGGAAGTGTGGTTCCGCTGAGTAGCAAGGCACTACAAAGGGATGTGGATGCCCCCTGCGAAAGACTTTTTCTTCGTGAAGGTGAGACACTCCTGGATGTCTCACGCTAGCCGAGCTTAGCGCTGAAAAACGTGCCGGTGTCACGCTGAAATTGTGCCTTTGAAGCAGATCGAAAGTAGGATCAGCTTCTCCACGGGCTCTCCTGCTGCGCGTAAAAGGTTCACTCACCAGTGTACCTTCCAGATCTGTAACGTTATGGCACAGATTCAAACTTTCTTTTTGGTTGTACTTGCTGATTTTCTGGTTTTTCTGATAAAAACCAGCAGCAAATACTTTTCTAAATATTTAAAACTATCCTCTTCAGAAAACCGATTGCGGTTAATGACAAATAACAACGAGGATAAGATGGCAGGGAAGAATAGCAAGCTGATTTTCGGATCTGATTTTGACTTTTTTCAGAGGGTTTCAAACTTTTAGCAAACAGCCAAAAATCCAGATCTACGGCAAAATACTAATTTTTATAAAAACTCAGCGAACTAAAGATTTGTAACTAGGCCAGATCTATGGATCTCAGAAGAAAATTTTCAATTCAGAGCACTTTTGCAAATTTTTGGATTTTTATCAAAAAGTTCAGATTTGCAAACAGGTAGTGATTTTTCTGATTTTTTCTAATTTTCTATCCTACCACCTTCATAGATCTGATAGATCCGTTCGATCCCCAGCGGAGTCGCCAAAAACTGTTGGTCCGAAAATCTGTCGCCTGGACAGATCTATGGATAGACGAGCCAACAGTGTGCAGGGCATAGCCCCTCTTTGAGTCAGCAAAGCGAAACTGGTTTATTGCTATTCTACCAGCAGGAATCTTGTGCAAATCTCACAGTATTCTGCCTTCGGGGGTTGGGATCTCATCCCAGTAGATTGTTTCAGACTGCGGAAAGAAAGGAATGAAAGAGGGGATAGAGAAAGAGCAGGTCCGAAGGAAGAAAAGAAATGAATTCCAAAGCAGAAAGGTCGGGAAGTTTATGTTTTGGGATTGGTAGTAAACAGAGCCAAACCTACTTACATAAACAAACAAAGCAATACTGATGAGCAAATGACAAAAAGGTAGATATGAATCTAACAGAATAAACACATACAGATCTAACATAAGAAAGCTCTGATGTATAACACAAGTATTCAGTACAAAGCCTCAATATTTGTATTGTTGTTTTTCTTCTGTTACAAGAAAGCTCAAAGTCTTTCTCTCCTCATTTCTATTTTCATCTAAAAAATGTCCACCCCTTGAATACAACAAGTATTCCAATATATATAGAAGAGGAGAAGGAAAGAAGGCAAAAAGGAGCCAACCACCTATTTACAAAGATATTTACAAAATATCTAAAAGTCATGTTGACTTTTGACAACTTGATGGATGACATCATCCCATGACGCAACATGGATGATGTCATCATTTGTGCCAACATACTTTAGACATTCCAACAAGAAAGTCGGAGAAGAGAGAGAAGAAGAAGAAAAATCAAAAAAATAAGAAAATCACCAAAAATGTTGGTCCGAAAATCTGTCGCCTAGACAGATCTATGGATAGACGAGCCAACAGTGTGTAGGGCATAGCCCCTCTTTGAGTCAGCAAAGCGAAACTGGTTTATTGCTATTCTACCAGCAGGAATCTATGCAAGTCTCACAGATTCTGCCTTCGGGGGTTTGGGATCTCATCCCAGTGGGGTGTTTCCGACTGTGAAAAGAAAGGAAAGGAAGAGGGGATGAGGAAAGAGCAGGTCCGAAGGAAGAAAAGAAATGAATTCCAAAGCAGAAAGGTCAGAAGATTTATGTTTTGGGATTGGTAGTAAACAGAGCCAAACCTACTTGCATAAATAAACAAAGCAATACTGATGATGAATAAATGACAATGAAACAGAAGCAGATTTAACAGAATAAGCACATAGATCAGACATAAGAAAGATCTAATGGCGATAACACAGGTATTCAGCACAAAGTCTAAATATTTGTATTAATTACTCTTCTGTTACAAAAAGCTCAAAGTCTCTTTTCCTTACTCCTATTTCTTATCTGAAAGATATTCACTCATGCATCCATAATACTACAAGTGTTGGAGTATTTATAGAAGAAGAAGGGAAAAGAAGGCAAAAAGGAGCCAACAACTATTTACAAAGATATTTACAAAATATCTAAAAGTCATGTTGACTTTTTACAACTTGATGGATGACATCATCCCATGATGCAACATGGATGATGTCATCATTTGCATCAACATACTTCAGATATTTCCAGAAAGATGAAGAAGAGAAAGGGAAGAAGAAGAAGAAGAAGAAGGAGCAAGCAACTATTCGTCATCATCATCTTGCGGCCGAAAGGGGGTGGACTGCTTTTGTTGCTCCTCAGGTGACGAGATATGGAACTGAGAGCGGTATTCCATGAACTTGTTGATTATTGGCCCAAGTTGATCCTGGGAAGGATCCTTGTGCCGCTCGCTTATCGCCTCACAAGTCTCCCGCTCATCTATGAGCTTCTCGGGAGTTTGGAATAGTCCTTCTCCACCTCAATGAGGAACCCGATGAAGTCCCTACAGGCCAGCAGGTTGTTGATAGATTCAGTGTCAAATGTGACCTCTGGCCCCGTTCCTTGAGAAGCGATCTCCTTGAAGATCCGGATGGTTTCATCAGCTGACCTTAAGGTAAAGGAAGGAGTGAGCAACCCTGGAGACATGTTGAGAACAATTCGCTCCATTTGATGCATTGTATCCAGGGCCTCTTCCTTTACCTTGTCGATTTTTTCCAGAACAAATTCAAGCTGATCCACCCGGTAGTCCAGAGTGGACATGATTTTGTTGAGGGCCCTTGGATGGCCGAAGACGCCGAACTTGACCAGATCTTCGACTGAACAGTCGAACATTTGTTGAAAGGTCTCGTGTCACAGTCTAGCATGTTCCAGCTCTTCTGATATGGGCCCCGCTAATGCTTGGAGCTCCTTGTTTGCCTTTCCGATGTTCAGATACAAATCGACAAACTCGGTGATCACTCTTTCACTGTCCTTGAGGATCTGGCTCCTCCAAGCAAAAACGGCCATACCCTGCTCACCGATCTTTGCATATTCGTTGATTTTCTCCTGGCTGAGAAGCTCAGAAGTCTCGGCGGCAGTTGTGGGAGGCGCACTACCCATCTTCTGTAAGGCTTGGAGCAGATATTTGTTTTGCTCTTTTAGTAGCCTTTTCTCTTCTTTTGTCTCTTGAAGCTTTTGACAGAGGGCGTCAACCGCGGAAAGAGCTTCCCCCTGGAGACTTTCAGAAGATGTCCCCATTGTGACTTGGGTCACAGTAAAATCTGTCGGAGACAGATCCTTTTTCTCTTTGAGGGGATCGGGGTATGCAATTTCCATGATTCTCTCACCTGCAGCACTTTTAGAGAAGCGTGTAACAGGCTTCTGCTTCTTCGCCCCTTTGGCTGGGATCACTGAAAAGTCCATCGGAGCGATGGGAACTTTCCTCTTTTGCTGGCTTAGCTGCTGAGAGATCCAGGCTGGTCCTATGGAAGAAGGACCAGAGACAGAGGAGGAGGCAGCTACAGTAGAAGAGGGGAAAAACGTGGAGACACGCGGCGGCGGCATTGAGAGAATAGCCGAAGAAGTGTCCACGGGAGGAAGGGAAACTGCAGCTGCGGAAGACATAGGAAGGGAAGGGAGCCCGGAGATGAGGGAAGAAATGGAGGAGGACAGATCAGTGAGGGAGGAGAAGATAGACGAAGAAGCAGGGGAAAGAGTAGAAGAAGGGACAGAGGACACGACCAAAGGGATGGTCGCTTGAGTCACTCGAGGAGGGGAAGGAAGAGAAGAAGAAGGGATAGAAGGGACCTCTGTTGTGGTAGCAATGCCGACATCCTGAGTGGATGGGCCTATGGGACTATCCTCTGTTATTTCTTCCTCCAGAGTTATGACTTGTTCTGGCGCTGTGGAAGGAGGACTTTCAGGGGCTTCTTCCTGAATGGTGCTGGATTCACCTTCTACACCTTTGCCTTTAAGCTGCTTCTTGGATCGTGAAGGTGCGTTGCCCAATGGGGAGGTTGTGAAATCTACCCCGAGGTAGATTAGCCCGTTCATTCGGCACCAGTGCTCTGTCCTACGCAGAGTTTCCTTGACCCTCTCCTCAATTGTCTGAGGAGCTTTGTTTCTGTCAATAGCCGGAAAGGGCCAATTGTCCCCATCTGTATCATTATATACCTTGTCTGTTTCATCTTCCGTAGTTTGGAAGCCTTTGGGGACAATGGCTATCCCGTATTGGATGATTTCTGCCAATGCTAGGTGAGAATGATCCTTTCTTCTGAGCTCTACCTCATGGAGGACGTCAATATAAATATCCTCGATCTGAGGAACATGGATTGGATCAAGCTTTGCTCTTGGCAGGCAGCCCCTTGGGTCGAAGGTAGGCCTGGCTGGGAAGTCATGTTTCAAATTAAGTAACTCCAGCTCTGCAAACATTTCCTTCACCTTGTGGTGGGTAGAGCATGTGTATCGGCCCACTGTGAGGGGGAAAGGAGTTCCACCCTTCTTTCTTTTAAGGCATTTTTCGTGGTATGTGACCAGCTGCCTTGATAGCTCTAGTAGAATCAGTTTAGGCCCAGCATACCTTGGTAGCCTGGTTGGCTCTCCCAAAAAGTTGACAGCCCTCAGATAGGTGAATGTGGGAAATTGGGTGAACAGGGCCCCCCATTTCTCCATGGCTGCCACTATGTTTTTGGTCGTACGACCATGAGTCATATTCGGCCTCAAGCAAGCTAGATGACGTGGTAAAAGAATGCATCGTTGATTTTGGTGAATTGGGCGATGCTATTCTCTAGCCTCAATTCTGGATAATATTCATATATTTTGACCTGAGGCCAAACTCCACTTCGTGTTAGGCCTGGATAATCCCTCTCTGACGCTGCAGCGTAGACCACGTAGGAGTTCATATGGAATACTCCCGTTGTGCTGAATTGTTGTAGCTGCTCGGAGATGGTGCTGCTTATAATTTCCCCCCAGCAAAAGCGCTGATCAGGAAAATTCTTGTTCATTGTTTCCAAGTAGCGCAACATCCATTTATGGAAGTAACGGGTGTCAGAAAGCCCAAAGACCCTTTCGGAAGGTAATGGTATCGCTGAGCTCTTATGAGAAGTCACTGCGGTGGATGATTTGGGGCCACCGGGTTACCACCTTCTTATTTTTCAGATATACTTCGTTCATTAGCTGCATACATTGGTCTTCATTGTCTTCCCAGGCCTTGATGCACTCTGCTTGGCTAACGGCCACAAAGTGCCGGTGGTGAGGGATGCCGAGTATGATCTCAAAATGACGGCAGTGAGGTTAATGACTACCTCGCCCTTGTTGTTTTCGACACACCTTGTGTCTTTATTATAAGACTGGGCAACCACCATCATAAATTCATTGTTGACGGCGCTGACGGGGATTCCTCTGGCGAAGTGCAGGGCACTGCCTATTAGTTTGTCCATCCATGGACTCCTTGTAACTTTCTGAGTTCTGGCCCAGAATTCCTCCATGTCGATATGCCTATTAATTTTGCCTTGCTTATGAGGTGATAAATAAAATTGGTTTAACACATTAAATATAACAATGATTCACCCCCTCTTAGTGTTACTGATTTCTAACATATGTTTCCCACTAAGGATGAGTCTCCAAAAGAATCAGAAGCAACAAAGGATTTTAAAATCCTTGAAACTATTGATTCTATAAAGGATATCATGGTAGAAATTATAGAAGAGGTCATAAAAAAATCATATTCCAATGTTGAGAAGAACATACCAATTGATGAAAAACATCCAAAGTTGGTCATGGGGTCCCAACCCATAGAAAAAAAAAGAGGATGAACTGTTAAAATAAATGGTTACTAGTGTGCAAACATCTCTAAAAGAGGCATAGACAATACAAAGAAAGAGGAATCATCCAAGGTGGAAAGCCCAGTCAAAGAAGCTCCAAGAGAAACTACAGAAATGGATGCCACCCTAGTGGAAAGAAAAGACAAGGGAAAGACACAACCTAATACTAAGATTCAAGAATTAGATGATTAATCCCAAACTCGGAGACAAAAGAAATAATAGCTTGAGAAAATGACATTACATGATGAAAATAATGAGCCAACAATAAAAGTGGAAAAACCACATGAAGAAGTACCATTATTACAATATCATCAAGATTCATCCAAATAAATGGTACTCTTTTTAGAGACTCCACAACCCACACTACAAGAAATAAGTATGGGGAATACTCCTATGACTGGATGAATGGGAACACTCCTAGGAAATTAAAAGAATATGGTATAAGAAGATGTTGTGGATATCATAAGAATTGAATTTTAAAACCCAAAAGGGACCCAAAGAAAGCTCGGTCCTCGCTAAAACTCATGTGGACCAATAAGGGTTTAGAACTCTTTAATAACAACCCCACAGAAGGTAAATTGAAAGATGAAATCAAATTGAGTGACAACAATGTTACACACATTTAATTGGGGAAAATAGCTATAGAAACATTAAATTAGGATATCACAAGTAGCTATTGGGGGATTTTTGCAAACAATTGATAAGGTTAAAATGTCAAATAAACAATTAAAGGAACACATTAAGACACTAACCTCATATATACGAAAATGGGTGTGGCCTGGAGATGAAAGGAAAGAGGATACCACTACTATCACCGCGAAGGTTTTGAGTGAAGTAGAAAAATATAGAGGAAATGCCACATAGATAAATGGAAAGAAGAGTTGTCTCAAAAGGGGAATAAGATTGTTGAATAGGTTGTGGAAAACTATACATGGTTAAATTTGAGATCCAATGATACATATGATATTATTGAGAAATGTGATAATGTATTACATTATCGGGAAGGAATATTTCAAAAAATTGAATCATGATAACTCAACTTGATGAAGACCTGGTAGAGAAAGAAGGGATTATACCATCCGAGGAGAAAGGAGATTCAAACTCGAATGAAGCCTCTAAACCAGTCGGGGAGAAATTAACAACAAAGAAGGATAAAGTATTGGATTGTGTTGATGATATAGATAAAATGTTGAGAAAAATAACGTCGATAAAGAAAAATATACTTAAGGAGATCAAGAAATAGATACTCTGCTACAAATATTTGAAGAGTACATTTCTAAGGAACATTTCTCTTATGATACAATTGAAAGGTTCATCATTGTGGAAAATGTCATTTCTGAATTGACTCGAAAATAAAAGAAAGTAAAGGCATAATGGATGGGTATGAAAATATGTTAAACAAATAAGTGTTGATAATAAGTTTTCATAAATTACCGAATGAAGAGGATATAATGTAAATATTCCAATGCTTCGATTATTTTCTAAATAGGATGTCGAAAAGCAAGATGATGAAGAAAGTGATGATGATCCCAATGCATCATGAACAATTTTAGGCTTGTTTTTCAAAAAAAAATCATCTTCGGTTTGTTTATTTTCATTCATAATAGTTTGCATATTTTCTCAATTTACAAATTTCAATTATGTATGTGGTTTAATGTAATGCAATATTATTTCACTTATTTTAATAGAAACTTAGATCAATAATAATCATCAAATGCATTGTAACATTTTAAATCATTTTTATTTGTAAGAAAAACAAAATGGGGTTCTATAGGGGCCTAAGCACGAAATATCCATATACATTTCGATGTCATACCAAAAATAAACATGAAAATATACATTGTCATTATAATCCTAAGAATTCCTCCTTTAAAGGAGGAAGCCTATCTAAAAGCCTATTCTTCCTAGAAAAAAATTCCCCAAACACCTTAGCACCTTGAACAAAAACAATGTCTCCTACAAAGTCTAGAGACATGTTTAAATCCATGAGATAATTGATACTAGCCTTACGGCCATCTAAAATGTGAGTTAATTCTAATTTATTCTCATACGAAGACATCCATTCCTTAATATTTAGATCACCCCTGAGATAGGATTTCTTTCATATATCTTTTGAAATGGAATTTTGTGGAGGAATGTTTATAGGAGCTGGAGGTACAACTCGAGAAAGTTAAAAATGATTGAAGTGGGTGTTTGGTTCTTGATTATCCTCTCGTATCTCTTCATAGAAAATGGTGGTTTGTCTTATATTCTATATGGGAAAGGACTCGATGGCCCATTATCCAAGTGAGAAATGAATTGTTCAAAATCATCCATCCTACGAAAGAGGGAAGTAAGGTCGTCTGCAGAGGATTCTTCATGAGGAACATATGCCTCCTCTAGAATCTATTTCCCGAAAAATTATTCATTGCAAAGAAAAGGAAAAGTGGTGGTGTGATTACTCTTCATAGTAGGCTGATAATCAAGCTAGAATTTTTCAATGCTTTAGGATTTTACCGATTTTCCCTCTTGAAAAAATGGAAATACATGGTCTAGAAAGTAGAAAAAAGCTTGATTTTTCTTGATTAGCCTCCTAATCAGAGATACCACGACAATTTGAGTCATTAGTGGCCATCACATTCTTCTTGATCCACAACATTAATGAGCAACCAAATGAATGCCTTGTTTGGACTAGATAGGTCAAGGATTTGATGCAGAGTTTCGATGAAAGTTATTTTAAGCTAGGTGCTAATGTTAAGCCCTCCATACTATAAAAATAAATTACACTAAGTTTATCATGTCAAAAATTGAAGAACAAATGAAAAATTATGAAGAAAATAGTGTGAATTTATAACAAAAATGAAGCTCGGGAGTTCACGTGAATCAAACCATGCATGAGTAAATGATAGATTCATTCTTGATGTTCAAATGAGACTGGTAATTATGAAATAGAATGACGTAAATTAAACATACATCATATGATGGATGTAGTAAATCAAATGGAGGGAAATTCATTGCAAAAGGGAGAAATAATTATTGTGTGAGTTTTAAAACACATTCCCAAGAAGAGAGAATGATTAATATCAAATCAAGTCACTTGGTATATCCAAAAATCACTAAAAGGTTTTTCAAATGGTCTGAAATGGAAAAAATATTTAAGATATGAAATGATTTGCTAAACAAATGAAAAAGTGATGACGTGAAGCCTCGGGTATCACAAATCACACTTGGAAGTAGTTACTAGCAGTTATTCCACATGGCATGATAGGATTTAAAATATTCCCAGATCAATAACCGTAAATCAAATATTGATACTTGAGTAAGGAATTATTGGAACAAAGATTCATTCTCGTGTAAAAAGAGGGGAATTTTGTAAAGATTTTTGGGAGGAAAATGAAATTGTGGGACTCAATATAATTCATAAAGTATGAGTGCATGTCCTCATACAAAAAAGGGGGTTAAAATTTTCTAAGCTTTAGAAGAGACAAAGATAATTGATGTGTTTTCTTGAATCCTAAATTTTAGTGAGATGTCTGTGAGTTGTTTTACTTCTTCAAATTTTCCTATGTCAAGATGGTTGTGAGTGTATAACCACTAATAAACATTGAGATCATTGTCTTTATGTTCCCTTGTTGAGGAAATTGAAAATATGAAAATAAACTTTGCACATGCTCATTAATCTTTGTCATGTTTTGTTCTTATGTAGTATACTTAATCCAGTTAGCTATTTTTCCTGTGGCAGTCTATGATTTATGGATCCTTTAAATTACACTAGATTTGGTCTTGATGGGGGTATTTTTGTAATTGAGTTTGTATTTTAATTAGATCCTTCTTTTAACAAGATTTAGGAAAATTTTTAAATTCATAATGTGTTTATTCTGCTTCGAGACTTTTGTAATCCTTTGAGTGTATCTTAGGCATAATAAGTAGGGAATTGTGGATATTTTGTCAAGACATTAACATGAGCTTTCATGTATAATTTCTTCAAGATTTTATGAAATCATGTATTCTTGGGCCTCCATGAATGCATACCTTCTCTCCAAGGGACTTTTTGATTAATTGAGTGTCCTTTATACCTAGAGTGATTTCTCGGAACTATTGGAGTTTTGAGAAACCTGCCAAAGTCAATCTTATCTTGTTTTAGTCTCCCATTCACAAAAAATATAAACCTACCATTACTTAAATTCTACAGTTCATCTATGTTTTCTTTTCCTATAAACATTTTCCAATGGAAATTCATAGTTTTACTTCCCTTTCCATAAATATACAAAAGTATATGGAATTTCATGTTGTTTAGAGTAACTTGAGTCTACTTGCAGAACATATGCATCATTTAGTGTGACAACTTGTGAGAGTTAAATAGTGCATTCATTGGCCATGATCCTCCAAGAATTACTTGTTTTCAAAAGGAAACTAAGAGACAGGATATTTCAATCATTCCCTTAAATTTTTAGATTACATAATGGGTTCTCTCACCTTTTTCAAAGTTAGGGCCTAAAGAAGCGAGTAAAGGCCATCCCCTTTGTATGTGTCACATAGTCCCTCCAAAGCTAGGTTCAAATGAGTTTTCAGACATCTTCCCCATCTACAAAATGACATAAAAAAGTATGTCATCCTCAAAGCATATCATTTCACTCAATGATATTTTCTTGACTTGAGGAGGTGTAAGATGGGGTACCAAACACACTTTTGGCACTATTACCAAGTATTATTTGCTAGAGTTAAGAAAAATATGCGTCTCTAGTAATATTTGCACTATATTTGATATAAATTCATGTTTAGAACCTACTTTTTTGTTGAGATTTGCTAAAATAGAGCCCGATCTGAATTAATTTTCTCCATATTTTCCCAACAAGCAACCTTTCCATTAAATTTGAATTTTCCGAGAGAATCCCAAAAAAGGCTAAAAATTCGCAAAGGTTTGTTCATTTGCATAAAAAAGCATCATCTAGCAAGTTATTCCAAGTGATCAACATATCTACTAGTGCAAAAACTTAGTGGCGAATATGATATTTTATGAGAAAATTTGGCATATATCGGTCAAAAACCTAATTCTTATTGACTACCTTGTCAATTTTGTAAATTTGGAAGGAAGGATATCTTACTTCGAGATCGAACCTCGCTAGAAGATTATTTCTAGATTGGGGAAAAACAAATCCAGGAGAAGAAAATTATGGAAATCCTTGGGTGATCGGAGGTCGGAAGATTTTTTAAACCTATTACTTGTTGGGCCCCTTAAATATTGGCTAAGTACAAAATGGATCATAGGAACGCAAGGCCTAGTTGAAGAAAAGCATGCAATGATAAGGCGCGCGAGGCAAGGCTTTAAGGAAACCCGTGGAGCGTGTGGACAAAACCAAGGGTTCGGGACTTAGCCATATTGGTATTTTGGAAGAACACATGAAAAGCATGACTCGAATGTGCATGTGAAGTGGATAAGGTGCCAACATGGTGACAGGGTGTCCTAGGAAGGAGCATGCCCACAGTAGAAGCTTCTAGAAGCTCATCATGGTAAAAGTGGGAAGCTCGGGCTTGGAGGAGCATGCTCACATGGAAGACCACATTCGACATGGCATCGAGATCCGAGGCCATTGGAGGATGAGTTGGCAATCCAAAAATCCTATATATACAAGTGCTTGTAGAAGGAAGTATATAGACAGAGAGAGGGTGGAGCTCTACAGAAATACTGCAAGAACTCTGTTAGTTTGGGTAATTATTTTTAGGGAAGGATGTATTAAGGGTATGGGTTATAAATTTCTTTTGAGAGCCTAGTCATATGAGTCCATATATAATGCATGATTACGATCTGCTTCTCTGTAAGATTTTGTAATGGCTCCATGAATGTAATGAGGTTACCAACTTACAATGAATATGAACATTGATGATTCTAATGCATACATTTTTCTCATAGTTCTTTATCATTTATGTTTATGATTAAGTATGAATGCTTGTGCAACTTATTTCTGTTTTGGTATAAGTTATTCAATCATTAAGAATTTTTTATCTGGAATGGCTATAAGGACCTAGAAGTTGTCCCAGCTCTATGGTGCTTGTATGTTTTACTTCCTTGAAATTCTCTTAAACTTGGATCGTAGATGATGTTTCCCACTAAACTCACATAAAATAGAGACTTGGCACCTGTGTGTACCTTTGTTGAGTGCCCACCACCCATTGGGTGATAGCCCGATGTGCATGGGGTTCCTTTCAGTGATAAGGGTAAAAATGACTACATCTTGGTTCCGAATCTAGGACCACTTTTCGAAGTTGTAGTGGGAAATGACATACATCATGATCTGGGTAATGAGTAATGACAGAATGTTTAACTCTAGAAAGTGTTTAATCATGGTTCAAGAGCATGGAGGATGAATTTTCTCAGAGATTCAACACTGGACCTGAATTTGATGCACGTAGATGGGTAGAAGAGAACCTCTACCATGATTTATATGAAACATTTTTCTATTGTTTCCCAATAGAGCTGTATGAATGGATCTCAACGTATGCATCTAGATCAAGCTAGTATTGTATATCACATGTGTGGACCCAAGAAGATTACCAGAGCTGCGCATGATGCATATTTGATGTGGACTTGTCATTGCCGTGGATCATTGGTGGGAAGGTGTGTTGGCTAGCTACACTATGGAGTACGCTATTTCCACATATTCTTGCCCGAAAGTTATCAAGTTTAAATTTCTGTAGGAGCCTAGAGGATCATTTCTACATACTATCCCTCTAGCAATGAAGATCCTAGTTGTTACTTTGGGTTTAGAGGCATTTCCAATGGTGGCTAAACCAAGATGAGTCTTTGGGCAGGAGGTAGGGTGGAGCAAGATGACATATATCACGACGGAGAAGGAAAGAGAGGAGAGATGCCTCAAGTATAGTGAAACACGTGAAATGGAGATTACTAGACAATGCGAGGCTGTAAGTGTGATCGATCTATAGAGGTAGACGTTGCGGGAAGGATTTGAGGTTCACATGGAGGATGTGGAACCTGAGCAATCTGTGCTACCCCATCTTGGCAAGCGTGTAAGAGAGACCCCTTTGGCTTTTGATGAGAGTTTGTCACATGGAGAAAGAAGAGTCATTGGCACATATCTGAACCCACCCAGTGACCAAACCCTAGTGCTTGGTTTTCTAGAGAAAGGAAGGAGTATCATTGACCTAGTTAGAACCAGTGGAAGTGACAGATATGTGCCTAGGAGGTATAGTTTTTTAGTTCCCATCTCTACGGCTACACATATCCTAGTATTCAAAGGAGTCTCGTAGACAAGGAGAAAGTATACAAGCCTTTAGTATCATATCTGGAAGTGGTGTGGGTACAATAGCAAAGTAGACCATAATTATCACAAACCTGTTGGCACATAGTTCGGTGAAACCTTAGGGGCACTTAGCATAACTACTACAAGACTGGTGGATCTCGGTGGCTCAGGGGCACATGTGTGGGGGATCTAGGAATGGAGGGAACACTATGGAAAACCAAGGCTTTGGCTCAGGAGGACAAGGGCCCTAGCCACCCCCTCAAGTCTTCTTTGAGATGTCATTACACTTGCTAGATTACAGAGGTATTGAGGATGTTAGTGGAGCATGTTCAAAAGTGTGAGCAGCTATGACACGTAAAGAGGATCACAACCTTGGAGTGGAAGGCTAGTCAATTTGTAACAATGTTGCGGGGTGTGTGCATAATCGTATAGGAAATATGACCTCCATCAAATGGTGGTGGATTATACTACTTTAAAGAACACATTCTTGGCGAATTCCACATCCCTGAGTTTGAATAGAAGAGCATCAACGCCCTGAAGGAGATTCAATAGGGAATGACAGAGAGTGTGTGGGAGTATGATGCACACTTTAAAACTCTCTTATCTAAGTTATCTTATGATATTCACCCTTCACAACATGCTTAGTGGTTTGTTAGAAGATTGATCACACCTTTTAGAAGGGCCTTATCTCATAAAACTTTCACGAGATCCATGCGAGGTGTTGGAAGATGCTCTGCGTGCCAAGGCTTTTTTCTAGTGTTGATATTGGAGGCTCAAATTAGTGTTATGTCTAAGAAAATGGAGAAATCATCTGCAAACTCAGCCCATGAGACTCGTAGTGGTTTATGGTGCAAAAATTGTGAAGTAGAGGAGAATGTCAAGGGTAGTTGTCCCTAGAGGGTAGTACATGCCATGACAAAAATGTGAAATTTGTCATGGGGACCATGATGTAAGTAGGTTCCCTTGTTACAACGTGTAATTTGGAATAATTTGTCTTGCTACTATAATATTTACACCTCTACAACCCATGATATTAAGGATTGTAGGCTTATTGATTAGATCCATGAGGCCATTGTTCATGGGGTGTGCCAAACTAGCATTTCCAGTACTTCTAAAGGGGATGATCGATGCTATGAGGAGTAAAAAAATGGTGGCATGCACGGAAGGGGATTTCATGGAGGATTCCATGGTCATGGTAACCACGGGGAGGAAGGAGTGAGTTCTCGTGTGGAACCTATTTTAATTGTGGGTCTACAGAAAATTATAAACGAGAGTGCATAGATCTATTACAGTGCTCATGGTGCGGAAAGAAGCACAAGTATGAGGAATTCTCGAGTTGTTTGAGCTCATGAATCAACAACAATAGAGAGACAAGAGGGCACTTTGCAATGGTAAGAATTAAAAATACATACACACAATGGATGTTGTAGGTAACACTAGGCTTGGAATCTGTTTTAGTAACAACAAGAGTAGAGGTCACGTGCACAAAAGAAATACCAAGGCAGAGGACCCTAGTTTTGAGAGAGGAAGTAGTTCATGGGAAATACCTAGACCCCATGCATCAAAAGGAAGTATATCAGGATACCATGGATGTCATCCAGAGTTTACAAGGAGAAATCTAGTATCTAAAGGAGTAGTCCAGGAGGGAGGAGCAAATGAGGAAGGTCGAGGTGCCAAAGGATGACCTAGATGATGTTAAGGAAGTATGTAAAATGCTAAGGCAAGAGAATGTTATTCTCTTGCTAGGAGCATGGTTGAGGAGAAAGGTACCACGTTCTAGGAAGGGTGGAAGAGAGAGATCTTACATGTAAAACTTCCCCCTCATAGCCTTGAATATGACAAGGAGATCACATTAGATGCAGTCATAGATGGATTGCTCCTTAGGAATATCCTCATTGACATAGGCGTGGAGGTAAATGTTCTCACATTAGATGCTTGGCACTAGATGGGGAGACTCGTATTTCATCCATCTTTGAATGTGATGTATATGGAAAAAAAAATGAAGGAAATGCCCATTGGTGTCTTAAAGGATGCAACTATCACTATCCAGGGTGCTAATTTTACTAGGGACTTTGAAGTCTTGGTGCTCACCGAGGTAGACAATTTCCCAGCACTACTTGGGCACCCATGGTGTTACAATAACAATGTTGACCTTTGGTTTAACAAAGGGTACATTATCTTTGAAAATAAGGAGGAGCGGGTTATTATACCCTTGAGTGATGGGAATTCAACACCCTACACTTAACCTCTAGGGGAAGAGGTCCCGATAGGATATATGTGCGCTCAATCGTGATCCAGAGATAATCCATCCTATTGATGGAGTTATCTAGTTTGAGGCTCACTCGATCGAGTAAGTGACACCACTAGCCTAGCATGTGATAATTGGGTGCATGGGACTTATGAATTGATTAGACAAAGTAGTTGAGAGGATCGGTAACAAAAGTAACAAAGGCGTGTATAGTCCAGCACCTAGGAGGAAAAAAACTACCTAAGTATTCAGGAGGGGCCTTCCCTGAGATCTTTTTACAGGAGATGGAAGCTTAGTGGAAGGAGGAGAAGGAACAAAGAGGGATGTTAAGTTATGTCCTACTTAGCATAGTGGCATGGTGGTGGGCTACACATCAAGAGAGCCTTTTGGAATGGTGTGAGGTGAGAATTTCTCTCTTTGTCAAGTTTTCTAGAAGCAACGTGCCCACCACCATCAAGGACTACCATGGTAAGGAACATGCATATCTCCACATATAAGCTTGTGAGAAGGTCTAGAGAGAAGGTGCGAAGCTTTACCACCATCCCTTTGGGTGCACAAGTTGTATTCTACACTATAGGGTTGCACGCGTGCATGGTACATTCATTATGAGACATGCCGCCAAACAGGGAATTGGCAAGAGCTAGTAGTGACCTCATTCAAACGTTTGAATATCAAAGTACCAAGCCATCATTTGATAAGGCATTATATGTTATTAAGTGAATTTCCATGGGGGATAGTACTATAGTAGAAGATAAGCTATCGGAACTCGCTAGGTGGACCGGGTTTGAGGCATAGTTCAAAGAAGAAGTAGAAGAAGCGAAGAGATACAACTTGAGTGTGCATGCTTGGAAAAAGAGAGGGAAATTAATATATGTTATTGATGGAGAGGAAGTAGAGATCATGGATGTTAACCATTCTATGGGGACGCGCAAGGTAGTGGACCGATTCGATGCTCGCGCACACACCTACCATGATCCTTTAAAGACAAAGAAGGTTAACATTGGCTCAGAAGAGGAACCTAAGGAAGCTATCATTAGAGATTACTGGTCAGAGAAGGAAGTTTCTAAGATCATTGATATTTTGCACGAATTTGAGGATTTATTCCCGCACGGGTACCATGAGCTCAAAGGCATCCACCATTCCTTGGGGGAGATGAGGATAAAGTTAAAGGATGGTGCACACTTGGTTAGGAAGAGACCCTATCAGATGAATCCCAATTTGTGTGTAAAGGTAAAGGAAGAGATAGAAAAAATGATAGCTTTTGGAATCATTGAAGCTGTGGAAGAATTGGAATGGATAAGTCCGATGGTGATAAGCATTAAGAAGGATGGAAAGATTATGATATGTGTGGATTATAGGGAGCTGAACGTAGTTTGTGTCATCTATCCTTTTCCAACCCCCTTCACTGAAGAAATATTAGAGGGAGTCACTGGGTGCAAAATTTATTCCTTTACGAATGGATTTTCGGGGTACCACAAAATCCGGATTGTAAAGGAGGACTAGGAGAAGAAAAAGCTTTTGCCACTAAATGGGGAAGTTTTGCATACACGGTCATGCCATCAGGTTGAAGAATGCACCTACTATTTTTTCGCTCATAGTGGTTCGGGTGTTCTATGACTTCATCCAAAAATTTCTTCAGTTTATCTGGATGATTGGACAAAGTGTATGGGCTAGTGAAATACCACCGTGATAATTTGAGGCTGAAGTTTGAGAGGTGTTGGATGTTAAGGATATCCCTCAACATTAAAAAGTGTGTCTTTGCTGCACCCTTTGGGACATTACTGGGGCAGATCATATTTAAGGAGGGATTGCTAGTAGATCCTGCTAAAGTTGCAGTTATTTTGGGATTGGGGGAGCTTACTAGCCAGAGCGTAGTGCGTGGATTTCTTGGGCATACGGGTTATTACAGAAATTCATCACGTGGTATGCCAAGGTAGCTGCACTCTAGAAGAATTGCTCGGACATAAAAGTGCCATCCATTGGGGAGAGGCGCAATAGAAGGTGTTTAACACATTAAAGGATAGGCTTGTCACCGTGCCTATATTACATTTTCCCTCTTGGGAAAAACCCTTCCATGTTGATATAGATGCCTCAGGAACTGACATTGGAGCAGTGCTTACACAACCAGGTGAAGGAATTGTTGATCATCCTCTATGTTTTACAAGCAGAAAGTTGACACCAGTAGAGCAGAATTACACCACAACTGAGCGCGAATCATTGTCAATGATCTACATTATTTTTAAGTTCAAAAAGTATCTACTGAAATTACCCTTTGTATTCTACACTGACCACATGGTGTTAAAGTACTTAGTGAACAAGCCCATTCTACAAGGGCGCATATGTTGGTGGGTGCTATTATTTCAAGAATTTGAGTTTAATATAGTTGTGAATCCTGGAAAGATTAATTGTGGACCTGATCATCTATCAAGAATTGATTCAGGGGAGGACGTGCAGAGTATTAAAGTGGCTATGCTAGACGTGCAAATGTTTAGGTTGTGGCATGTGCCCTTGGATTTGGAGGAGATTGCGGTATTCCTAATGGAAGGTGTGGTATCGGAAGGGATGAAGGCATTAGAAAGAAATCAACTACCCATAAACCATGTGCCCTACATGGTAATCAGTGGGGAATTATACAAGTTAGGGCATGATGAAGTTTTGTGTAGGTGTGTACTAGAGCATGAGCACCTTGCCATCATAGAGGAAGCACACGGAGGAAGCGTGGGTGGACATTATATAGGTGATGCCACCACGTGTAAAATTTTAATGGTAGGATTATGGTGGAAAACTATGTATAAGGATTACAAAGACTATTGTAAGGCATGCGAGCATTGCCAGTGCATTGGAAAACTAGGAAGGAGAGATGAAATGCCTTTGTGCCCTTTCCCTAGTGCTAAAACTATTGAGAAATGGGCAATAGAATTTGTAGGCCCTATTACATCAACAACGCATAGGATTAGATAACGCTATGTAATCACTTACATGGACTATTTGACAAAGTGGGTAGAGACAGCCCCAACTAAGGACTACACAACAGCCACAATGGTAAGATTTTTGTGGGAGAACATTATCACAAGGTATGGATGTCCTTTAAGTTTAACCAATGATAGGGGTACGCATTTCTTGAATGAGACCGTGAGGATCCTGTTATCAGAGTTCATGGTAGCTCATCATAAGACTACCCCTTATCACCCACAAGTAAATGTGACAAGGTGGAAGCATTTAACAAAATACTTGAGTCATACCCTGACCAAGATTTGTGATTTCGGAAGATAAGATTGGGATGACAAGGTATCAGCCGTATTATGGGCTTACAGGATAACTTATAAAAGGTTGAACAAAGCCACACCATTTCAATTGGTGTTTGGTGTGAAAGTTATTCTCCGGTTGAATTCATGTTACCTTCTCTGTAAATAGCGTGCGTAAGAGGGTTGGCTGATGAGCAAGCGCTGGAAGAAATAATTGATGAACTGATGAAGCTGAATGAAATATGATCACTTTCCAGTGTGGAGCCAAACAACGAAAAATCATGACATGATTTCCACATAGAAAACAAGAAGTTTGAGGTTGGGTAGATGGTCTTGCTTGTATGATTCTAAGTTTCGTACCATCTTGAGAAGTTGAAGGTCCATTGGTTAGGTCCCTATAAAATCTCGTACATCTTTGATTCGGGAGCGTGCCAATTACAAGCCTTAGATGTATGGAACGAAATTTCCTAGACACTTTAATGATAGTAGGCTAAAGCCCTACTATAAATAAGTCTTCTTGGTGTTTGTAAATAAGGAAGTTTTGCTAGTTAGTTTAGAATTTCCTTTATGCATTTATTTTCTTGTGTTTCCCTTTTCGTGATGTTATTTTGTTTTATGCCTTATGCGCCAGTAACCCTTATTACTCTTTGAGTATTTTTAAGTATGAAGAGGACCACACATCATTTTAGTGTGGGGTGGAGTGATGTGAAGGAAAGCATGAGTAAAGTTCCAAAGAAGTTTGTGTTAAAAATCCTGGTTGAATGGTCCTATTGAAAGAGGTGAATGGAAAGAAAAGATGGAAAAGGATGGTTGGTGTCAAGATAAGTCTACGTTCAGATCCCACATACAAAGGAAGAAAAAGAGCATAAGCAACACGAGGTAGGTGAGAGAAAAAATTAGGACAACATAAGTGCCTTTGGCGCCGGTGACGTGCGCACAAGAGTCTCCTGTCTAGATGGATTGGTTGCATGCAAGAAGGTTGGAAGATTATCCTCTCAAGGTTGGGCATGTGCGTTAAAGCGCTAAAGTAAGATTTTTTTGTAAAAAGTTGTAGTCAATGTGAAAAGTATGGTGGTAGGTGAAGTAGCATTTAATTCGTAAAAAGGGAAAAACTATATATAGAGGGTCAAGGAATTTCATTAATCACTGTGCGTATAAGGAGAAAGAAGCATTTCTTCTGCATTATCGCAAACTAGGGCTTCCAAAAAATTGATCCATATGAAGAAAAATTTGAAGAGATTGAGCGTAAGTGATTAGTTTGGATCTACAAACCGGAAGAAAAGGAATTCACAGGCATAAAAGAGTTGTGAGAAGGCACTGTCTTGTGAAGGGATTATCCCAACTAGGGTTTGAAGAACTAGGGCACGGGTTTAAGGAATTTTCTTCACAAATTTGAGATCTAAGGTGGGAAAGAGTGGAAGAATAGAGTTATAAGAAGTGATTAAAGTAAGAAGCAAACCTAGACAATGGCACCCAAGAAACTAGTTAGCACACCCAAGAAGGGCAAGGGAAAGGGAAAACAACAAGAAACTGATGCACATATAAATGAAGAGTGGTATGCAAAAATGTAGTACCCAGATGGAGTATTGCTAGGGAAGGAGTGGGAGTCCCATCTAAGAAACATGTCTGTAAATGACTATAATCATCGTACAAGCAAAATTGAGAAGGAGATGGCTCTTGTAGTTAGTGTGCCAATAGATAAAAGGACACTAGAGATTTTTCCCATTTATAACGATGACGTGAATGTTAAGTTGGAAAAAGTAGGGTTGTTGTAACTCTTTGAGTTGCCTTACTTTGGGAATCCTGAGTGCCTCTATCAATGACCGATGTCACGCGTGCATGAGGACTAATTCCATTTCGCGGGACAAAAAATGTGCATTACCCTTCATCTCATCTCACATTTTATAGGCATCATTTGTGAAGGAGACAGTTTGGAAGATGACCAGGGAAATAAAGAGGCAATTAAGGAAACTATTGCTGCCTATGCATACAAAAAGGGGTCAAGGTACTATGATATCATAGACATCAAGGACCCAGTAATGAAGATGGCCATGCATCTGGTGAAAAAGTTAAATGGCCAGGAGAGATAAGCCATGGTTACATGTTTGCAAGAAAATTACAGAAGGCACCATCTACAACTTGTCTGCGTTCATCGCGGATGAGATTTTAAGCTACGTGAAGGAAGGAGACAAGATCCTGTTCGGTAATGTGCTACTGAAAATTATTTTTTCAGAGATTAGAGTACTTGATACTTCAAAAAAATTTGTATGGGAGTACCCGACCGAGAACCCTTTTCCTAAAAAAATATTTGAAAAATACGCATGTGACTCCATGAAAATTTTGTATAAGGAACAACTAGAGAAATGGTATACGTGCCTAAGGAACACGTTCAAGGTAGAATGGAGAATTCCTAAACAACTACTAGCAGCCACCAAAGGAGAAGTTGAATTTGTTGTGTACCAGCATTTCTACCTGGGAAGGTTCAAACTAATGGATGAGACATAGAGCCCATGGTGCAAGCTCCCTTTACCTTCACAAACAATACTTGCAAGCGGTGTAAATAGGTTTAAAGAGTCTAAGAAGTTGAAACTAGACCTTGGTAATCTAGACCAGGAGCATAGGGAAATGCGCAAAGGGTTGGTCTACCCCAGAAAGCACACGGTACATGGAAAGGTACATGTCACATGAAGTACAAATGACAAAGCCCATGACCTTGCCCATTGCAGCAGGATCAACGACACATGTTTACCTCTGCATAAGACCCAAATTAGAGAAGGGGACATATCTAGAGAATGAGGTGTCTATGCCTGGGGATCTAAATGGTAGGAAGAGACCCACACCTAAGCAAGTGGAAAAGGAGCCAGAGAAGAAAATACCAAGTGTTGTAGAAACATAGGTAATATGCTCCCCTGGGACAAGTGCCAAGACAAGAATGTATTAGCGCACAAAGAGGTCCTTAGTTAAGGAAAATAATCCGAGAGCTAGAAAATCCATCGAAAAGGAGTCCTCAAGAGAAGAAGAAACCGAGTGACCTACACCAGAATCCCGGTTAGGAAGAAGCAGAGGCTAGAGGAGGATACCTCCTCGGAAGAAATTGGAAGTTTGGATAAGTGCATAGGTGAAGAAGAAGATAGCAAAGAAGATGTTAGTGGGGAAGATGAGCCAGAAAAGAACAAGGACTAGCTATTTTCAACGTACATGATTTGGATGAAGAAGGCAGAGAAGACGAGTAGGGGTTCCTCTTTGTATGACAAAAGGATAGCTAGGAAGGGAGAGGCACCCAAGACATGAGAAGTGAGGGAGATGACACGCAGACGTAGAAGGCCCCAAGCCTTATGGTGGAATAGGAAACCAAGGTGCTAGGGAGAGAAGAAACAAAGGCCATCGAGACCTTGGAGGAGGAGAAGTTAAAGTGCAGCGCTGAGCCAATGTTAAATGAAGAGAAAGAGGAGAGTGGGGAAAAGGACCATGGTAGCACTAGAGGCCCCATTTTAACTATAAGTATTCCTAAGGGCACGTGCATGGGAGGAAGGCATACAGGGGAGGAGAGGCCAAGGATGGGTTATATTGATGACCCCAACAAAGTGTTTCACACGTGGTTCCAAAGCACGGATCTAGTAGAAGAGCTCTTGGTAATGTCATCTTTTAACAAGGAGGCTACATGCCCACAGATGAGGAAGATGCCCTCATGGGAAATTGAGTCCATCTTGATGAGATGGAATTCAAGGTAAGCCACGGGAAATAATAACATTACCAGGGGCCAACAAAATACAATCCAATGGTGAATGCTCGAAGCTCTCGGATGAACAGTATTGCAATGCACTTAACAAGGTATCCCTTGAAATTAAGGCTAGACTCTTTAGGTGGAATGATAGAATCAAAGATCTAGAAGAGGACCTTAAGAAGAAAGAGGAAGAACTAGTTGCAAGGGCCAAAGAGATTAGTCAAGAGAAAATAATCAGTGTCTAGTTGCAACGTGAGCTAAAAGATGAGAAGGATAAGGTGTGTATGGTGTACAAAAAGGTGGAGGCTATTACTAATGCTATAGTATTGAAGCATCTAGACCTAACACCTCCCACACAGAAGTATGGATCGACCTTAGGATGCCTGGAGGATTTAACAAGGGTCCTCACCATGGAGAGGTAGCTGTTAGCCTTGGAATTTGCAAAAGAAGTGGCCACATGTTTAGAGAAAGAAGATAGGTTGAATGTCATGGCGTTTGTAGTAGAGTACAACAAGGTTCTTTCTACTATAAAAGTTTCTTCCCAAACTGCTGAGGCCGCATATGACAATTGCGTAGAAAGAGACAAAGTGGCAGGCATCTTGGTCACCACTCATGAGGTAGAACTCAAGGAGTTCTAGGAAAATAATAAAGGAAATAGGGCGAAAGGATAAAATCCTTACCGAGGTTGAAATAAAATCTGAAGCCATTGAAGCCTTAAGGGGTTCAATTAAAAATTGGTTGAAGGAACTGTACCCATAGATTACACAAAGAATGAATGCATTGGATGATACAGAAAATAATTAGAGAAAATTACAAACACCATAAACACATAAGGAAACATGCTAAGATTTGTGGAGGTGAGCACCTTGGTCGGTGACCTTGTCGAGAGCTGTGGAACAAAGTTGATGCCTAGAAAAAGTTACAGGCTGACTTGCAAAAGGAGTTTCCTAGCCTACAATAGTGATTCCGTCACTTCCCATTCTTTCTTCTTTTTATATTCTTTCATCCCCTTATTATTTTCCCATGGTGTAAGTCGATTGTATACTTTCTTTTCACTAGAGAGGTGTTCCCATGGACAGAGAACATGCATTGTGTGGGGTAATGTTTGGCCCCTTAAATATTGGCTAAGTACAAAAGGGTGCATAGGCGTGCAAGGCCTAGTTGAAGAAAAGTGTGCAAGGATAAGGTGCATATGGCAAGGCTTTAAGGAAAGCCGTGGCACGCGCATGGACAGAACCAAGGGTTTAGGACTTAGCCATATTGGGCATTTTGGTAGAACACGTGAAAATCATGACCCAATTGTGCATGCGAAGTGGATAAGGTGCCACCTTAGCGGCAGGTGGCCCGAAGGAGCATGCATGTGGTAGAAGATTATAGAAGCTTAGGTAAAAAGTGTCCGGAGGAGTATGCTTGCATGGAGGACCACGTTTAGAAAGTTGGCATTAGATCTCGAGGCTTTGGAGGAGGATGAGTTGGTAGTCCAAAATCCTATATATACAAGCACTGTAGAAGGAACTATATAAATAGAGAGAGGGTAGAGCTCAGTAGAAATACTACAAGAACTCTGTTAGTTTGGGTAATTGTGTTTAAGGAAGCATGTATCAAGGGTATATGTTATAAATTTCTTTTGAGAGCCTAGTCATATGAGTCCGGATATAATGCATGATTACGGTGCATGCTTCTCTCGTAACATTTTCTAATGGATCCAAGAATGTAATGAGGTTACTTGGATTACAATGAATATGAGCATTGATGATTATAATTTATAAATTTTTCTCATAGTTATTTCTCATTATGTTTATGATTAAGTATGGATGCTTGTGTAACTTCTTTCTATTTTGGTATAAGTTATTCAATCATTAAGCATTTTCTATTTGGAATGATTGCAATGACCTAGAAGTCATCCCGAGCTCTATGGTGCTTATATGTTTTACTTCCTTTCACTTATCTTAAACTTGAATCATAGATTATGTTTCCCACTAAAATCACATAAAAGAGATACTCATTACCCATGCATGCCTTGGGTGAGTGCCCTATGCCCATTGGGTGATAGGCTGACACACATGGGGTTCCTTTCTTTTGTGATAAGGGTAAAAATGACTACAATTACCAAATTTGGTCAACCTCTAGTGGAAGATTATTCCAACACTTAAGAAAATTCGGATCTAGTAGTCCCCGGGCAAATTTATACACTCTAGTTTAGGAGGGTCCTTCATTTAAAAGTTATCAGGGTATTCTTCAATTCCCTCCTTTATTGATTAGAAATAGAAGATAGTTTTGTGACACTGAGTCATGAAAGGATCACTATTTTGGAGATCACACTCCATTACCTTAGAGACCCCCAGCCCCCATTGTTTTAACCCTCATGTTAGTATACCTCCTCTAAAAAATATGGCATAACCTCCACCTAGACCTCCTTTTGTAGTGAATACTTACAAACCTATAAATTTTCTTGGGATGGTTGGTTACCCAAATGAGGTCCCACATGAAGTCATAAATATATTATCCATATTTTAGGGGAATAATGCAATAAGTGGAGATCAACATCTTAGAATCTTCCTAAATACTATGGAATATTTTGAAATAGAACATGAGGATGTATATGTAAAATTGTTTATACATACTTTAGATGAAGATGTTAGGGAATGGTACAAACCACTACTTGATAATTTAATTGATTCATGGGTGGAAATGAATAATGCATTCAAGTTAGAGTATGGTGATAAGATTGACCCAAGGTTTCTTCTAAACGAATTTGAAAATATAATGAAAAATCTGAATGAAACTATTTAGGATTTCAATACCTTATTTGATAAATAGTTGATAATACTACCTATACATTTGAGACCTATTGATGAATCTTGCATGATCAAATATTCAAATTCTTTTGACAAAAAGGTAGCCTACTACCCGAGTGAAAAAAATCCTCAAACCCTAAGGTAGGCTCTTTCTATGGTTTTTCGATTGACAATAATATCAAGGAAGCTGTTAAACCTCTAAAAGAGAGGGTTTCAAGTTAATTAACCTAGAAAAACCACAAAAACAAGTCATTAGATATGGAAGAAGTATTCAATACTCGAATAGGGATAGTTAAGTAGATTTCATACAAACTTGCTAGAGCTGAGAAAGGCCTAGGGGAAAATCCTCAAGCTCAACATCAACCTCAAGGAAATAATAGATTTGGAAATCATCCTAGAGGTGATCATAGAGAAGATGATAGAGGAAAGGGACCTATGGGGTCAAGAAAAAGCAACAAAACCCTAGAGAAAACAAGGTAGTGCCTGATCCACTCACTGCTAGGGTATCTTTGGTTGAAGAAGATCATATCATTGAATGGTGTGATAAATTTTTTTCCCACATTCTCCTTGTAACCCCAATGTTGATGATGATGATGCCACTGATGAAGCTACTTTTGGTGATGTTTGTATGTTGGAATGTTCTCGATACACGCCAAAAGGGGCTACTTCTACTAAATTGCTAGGTCTTTAGAACCGTTGAGTCCTTTTGGAATAGTATGGAATGGTAAATTTATTTTAATCCTACCACTAATGTGGATGGATATATATATATATATATATATATATATATGGTTCAGTCTTCTTTAGAGTTACCTAACCATGACTTTGAATATCTAAGGGCTTTGATGATTAAAAATATGACAGGGCATTCCTTTTGAGGAAGATAGACAACTTTTGATGAATGCGGTGGTTGCTTAAGAAAAATATTACAACCTTCATAACAGAGTAGTTAAAGGATCTTCCCAACCTTCCAAAAACAAAACACCCATATTGAGAGAATGTCACCAAGAAATATATGCAAAATAAAGGCCTTGTTGTTAGCACTAAGCGAAGTACCTCTGATGTTGCTCAAGTAGTAAAAGATCTTGTCCCATCAGAAAAATCAATTACTTTGTCTCCCAACACAGCTCTTCCCAAGTATGTCACTTGTGATATGGCTCAAATTTTGAGTCAAATTAAAATTATTGTGCCCATTGTTGAGTTGCTTAGAATCCCTGAGCATAGAAAAAGAGCATTTGAATATTTGGGATTCAAAGAGGAAACAATTTTCATAAGTAAAGATGTAAATAATGTGGATGTCTCACCTACTATAGCTGAAGTAGAAGTACCTTAGGAACAAGAAAGCATGGGGGAATACCCTGAGATATACTTAGGCACTTCCTTGGTTGAATCTCAATTGGATGCAGTCCATTTTTACCTACACGATCATTAGTGACAAGCTCATCCAAAAATGTATATTTGACTCAGGAGCCTCATGCAATATAATGCCATTGGAGGTCATGAATGAGTTGAATATAAAGGTAACAAAAGATTTTGGAAAATGTCATGCCATGGATTCAAGGGATGTACCGGTTATTGGGTATGTGAAAGGACTAGTTGGTCAACCGATTGCTTATCCCGAAAGCATTTCACCATGAATGTGGTCATTGTTGATTGCCCTGCTAAATGGGGTATGTTGTTATCTATAAAATGGGTTGTGAGTGTGGGAGGTAGTTTCCAAATGGACATGTCTTATGCCACTATACATGTGGAAGGAAAGTTGGTAAAACTACATGGAGAGAAAAAAATGCTTGAAATTATTAAAGATCCCATGAATGCTTCTTATAAGGTATCATTTGTTGACACCGACTTGGATAATTTTATAGGATATGCTGATTTCAAAGATCAATGCATAAATACTTATACTCATTTACAAGAGGTTGGTATTCCTTGGAACATGATATTTGATGGAGCATGCTTTGTTGTGGGAGTGGAACTGAATAGTCCTCATATCCCAAGAACAAGAATCTTTTAATTTTTTATTCAAATTAAATATTGAATAAACTATAATATTATAGAATATGGGGCATTTCTCTTGGGTTTAAGAGTTGCATGGAATATATGGAATCAAGGATATTATTGTTAAGGGATATTATGAATTGAATTTGAAACAAGTGAGAAAATTGTATGCAACCTAAAATAAACAAATGAAAACATACAAACATGTAGTATGGGACCTTATCGAAATGTTTGATTCGCTTAATATATTGTATCATGAAAGGACCCGAGATGTAACACCTTTGACAAACAAATATTTCTCTTTTCAATTACAAGTGTTGGCATGTGATTTTCTTGAATGAGGTGTGTTTCCTTGATTGTTGAAAATCATGCTTATTATAGATAAATAATTTTAGCTCTTGGATTCATTGGACTAAAATGATATGGCTTGCAGGAATCTATTTTCACTTCTAGTAGGTGAGTTACAATCTGGTTTTGAGAGTTGAAAACTTATGTCTTTTAATCGACTCATCCTTGGATATATTCGAGTGATCCAAGGAATGTTTTAAATCTCCTTATCAGATTGAATGGTAAAATTGACATTCATAGGTGGAGAGACATAGTGTAGATGAACTTTGTATGATACAAATTCTTTGGTCTTGTATGAACGTGCCTTTATTCGGTTGTAAGTTTGTGCTTGGGTCTTTGGGATTGATCTCTTTAGAACATTAACGACATAAGTAATAAAGTCTACTTCACGATGATGAGGGGAATCTAAATCCTAAACCTAAGGGATTATCCTAACGGTATCCTAAACTAGGTAAAAGCACATACTTGCTAGTTATGTCTATTTATTTGGGTTTTAATCTAACCTAAGTTTCTTATTCTATTTTTTTGGGATGGCATCCTAACCTAAGTTCTTGTGCTAAATGAATAAGGGAGAAATTACTAAGGTAATGCTAGGCTATTTAACCTAATACCTAATACTATATGGTTGTGAATTTGATCTAACCTAAGGTGGAAATTACCTATGGAAATGTTTTTAAGACCTAAGGTAATTATTTTTAGACTAACCTAAGTTTTGGGAAATCTATCCTAAACTATTGAAAAGGAACCTAGGGTCGCATGGCATTAGGGTGATGGTTCCAATGACATTTATTTGATTTGATTTGGTTAAATGAATGGAGGTATAACCAGTTTTGGCAAAGGTAAGTAGAATTTAGTGGAAGCATACATGGAGGCTTCACTAAAGATGGAAATGCATGTTGAAGTAGAAATGGCATTCACCAGTTTTAGGAGGTGGTGGCAAGGAGAGATAAGTGGGAGATTTGGGAGTAATTGCATTAATGAACCTCGGTTTTTGTGTAAACCATCTTGGAAACAAGGAATGTGGATTTTTTGGAGGTTATTTGATCTTGCATGCATTGTGATTTTTTCTCTACATGGAGCTATCTAGTTCTTTGAACCAACAATTCAAATTTTACTTTAAGGCTATTTTTAGTTTCTCTGGTCTATTTTCGATCAAAGGAAAGTATAAGAGGCATTGAAAGAAAGATGTTTGGTTGTTGATCTTTCATGGAGGATAAAAAGAGTTGGAAGCTCGGCTGAAGTCCCCTTCGAATTGTCGGAAGCACTATATGACACAATAGGATCTACCCATTAAGATTTCTTGATTTCTTCTAAATGATTCATTAAAACATGTTTTCATGAGATTTGTTTGTAATTTACTCTCATGGTTTTATGAATCTCTGTGGTTTTGGATTTAAATCCATTGCTAAGTTATGTTATCCTTTGGAAACGCTCTGTGTGCAAGTTTTTTGGTGACATGCATGTGAAAATTGTATTCGAAGCTTGTATTTCATTTTGAACTAATATTGAAGCCTTATGTTTTGTTCTAAGCTTGTATTGCAGCTTTGTGTTGCTTTGAATTTGTGTTTGAAGCTTTGTGTTTAGCACTAAACTCGTATTCAATACTTGTGTGTTCTGAACTTGAATTCGAGGCATTGTGTTTGGTTCTTTGAACTTGTAAGGACGTGTAAATATGGAGGATATTCTTCTCTCCTTTGCTCTGAGAAAACCCGTGTCTTTTTGAACTTTAGAAGGCTTCTTTTGAGATCTTCTCCTTGACTATCTTGTTTTAAGGTTAATGGAACTTGTAAGGAACTATAACTTGTTGAGGGAGTAAGGAACCTTTTGGTTGATTAGATGTATTGTTATTTACTTTTTGTTGGTTTGATATACAAATATTTGGAAAATAGTTTTTCATATCGGTTTTTGTGGATTATAGAAATGTAGTGTGCACATCTTCTCTTGTAATTGATGTTAGAAACAAACACCTTCTCTGTCGCAATCTTTATAGATGGAGCTGTGTAAGTCTTTTGTTGTGAATTTTGTTTCAATCAAGTTTGAGGTAATGTTGGGACCTTGCTTGAATTATTGTGTTTTGGGTCTTATTACTCTCTTTAGATCATTTTACTTGATTTTTGGGTTTTAAGAAAGAAGATTTGAACACTCTCGTGTAAAAAATCTTGTATGGAAGGTTATATTACCTCTAGTTTGGGATTATTTCTTTAATTTGTTCTTATCTTGGATCAAAAACTACTTGCTCTTTTGTGTTGAGTTATTGAAGCCCTTGTAATTGGGATTTCAGTTTCTATTGAGTTTGTGAGTATTTTGAGCTTGTTAGATTATACTGATTTGGGTTTTGTATCCTTTGTTAGATTCATTGAAGGAATCTCTGGGTCTTTAAAAGAAAAGGAATGTATTTCTCTTGTGACAATATTATGTTTTTGGGATTGTCTTGTGTAATCCTTTCTCAGTCAATTAAATTCGAACTTATGCTTTTAATGAATTGGAATATATAAACCAGGTTGTATTGATTTGTAAGGGAAACTATAAATTTGATTTCTTTAAACTATGAGTTTGGTTTTGTATTCTCATTTGGGATCTAGTAAAGAACTTCTGAGTTTGGAAATAGAATTGGGAATTATTTTGATAGTTCAAATGAAATGAATTCTTGAATGGACCTTTTCTATTTGAGATCCTTTTAACTTTTGTTAAGATAATTTCATTTGATTGAAATTCTCCCGGGCATGAATCTCTTCCCGGGTTTTAGAGTGGTTGTTTCTTGGGCCTGCTTTGGACTCCTTGGGTTTATTTTTGCCTTCTAACTTGTAGGAAATAGTGGGAAACCAATTTTTAATATGGAAATTTCCTTATGGATTGTTTAGTCTACTTTGTACTATGTCATTTGTTGTAATGATGTGGAAAGAGAATAGCTGAGTCGATTATGTTGAAGAGAAAATGTAATCATGTTTAGACCGACTGCTTTGTTTGACTAAGTCATACTTCATTTGGATTTGATATTGGAAGGTTTTCTCTTTTGCACTATATCTTATTATGAATCCTCCTTGGATGGACATGAGAAGAGATTAAACTCATGTGATTCTTGCTTTGATTTGTGGAACGTCTGGTTTTAGAACTTTGAATGATATCTTCTAACATGTATAAGTTAGTTAAGACTTGCAGGTAGAATATGTTTTGATTCTCTATCCCTTCATGGATTGATTTGGGATTCTTGTTTAGATGTTGTCTCTTTAATGTTGAATCCTTATATTGTTATCCTTGAATTGAAGCAGTTATGTGTGTTCTGATCCTATTTTTGTCTTTCAGATGATTAGTGAATGGGGATAGTATGTATTGATTCTTCTTCTTTTTGCTTAAGTTGTAGGATGAAGCATCCTAATATGAGCTATGCTGAAAAATAACTTCTTTTGCTACATAGTAAAGATAAATGTTGTATTTCTATTCGATAGAATTATGAAAAAATTGGATGACAAGATCTATTGTTTGTTTAAAAGGTAATTGATTGGGTCAATTAAACTATATGTTATAATGCATATGTAGCTTATTATATTATGCTCTTTTATTAAAAGTGAATTAAGACTCATTATTGTACTTATTTGTTGTTGTTTTACTTATGCCTATTTGTATGATATATTAATTGTTTCATTAAAGCAAGTTTTTTAATGGAAAACAATTAGTGGAATGCACTTCATTTTAATGCTTAGTGCTTATCATGCTCAATTCATTGAACTAACCCATGCTAGCAATTTTTATAGATGGACATCGTAAGTGATAAAAGAAGGAAAAATTTTATGATGCATTGGCTTATTTAATTCTGGATCTTATGTAAAGAATTTTGATTCATTCTTGAGTTGTATTGGAAAAGAAAAGTGATGTTATTTTATGATTGTAATGTTGATTGACATGCAGTATGTCTGAAATGCATAGTCTTGTAAATGTATATTTTATCATGATGAATTGAAAGGTTTGGAGACTGACTCCAATTTGTGGTGTAAATTCTCTTGTACTTTATATGACGGAAATAGTAGTGATATCTTGTCGATATTCCTTATATCTGTTTGTATATATTATTGTTATCAATTAATAAGTTGGATTAAGGGGATAGTGCAATCTCCCTTACTATAATGAAACTTGTTAAATTATAAAAGATGTCATTCTCTAACTAAAAAACTATAGTTTAATAATGAAATATGCATTGGTCATACAATTAAACTATATGAGTGATGATTGATAAAAAGGTTATGTTAACCCTAACATCTATCCATGTAGAGGAAGACTCTTCCTCTCTCATAAGAATGAACAAAAAAAATGGAATGGTGGTTATAATTTAATCCTTGTGCTTCATTTATAAAAAGTAAACACTAGCTGAATCTAGGTGAATGATACACCTTCTTTGGATAGCTAGGTTACATTAAAATTAACCGTTTGATGTTTGCTACCCTATTTTCAGGGGATAACTACTTGTTAGGCCATGTTAATGAACATCAATGCAAGCATGAGTTAATGAAGTTCTTAATATCAATTCAGATTAATTATGGATAAAGAACTTAATGAATGTTGGAATTAGGGTTAGGCATGGTTGCTGCAATTTGAATCTTAATCCAATTTAATTATAAATTTAATGACCACCAAGGGGTATGTACGTCATGATGAATCAGTTCCAATGGATGTTGGCACATGCCAACTATAGCAGGACTATACCTTCAAGAAGTCCAGGGGACTTCTCTGAGGATACAATGTTGCAGTTGACATGTGGCAACACCCTTCCATATTTATTCATCTAGATCTACACACATCTAGACTTGAACTTAGTTTCTCTCTAGGTCAAGTTAGTAGCATGTTTAGAATAGGGAGTAGCTTTATATGACTCAGGGTACCTTGGCACATTCGGTTGACTTAGGTCGACCAGTATGCCCATATACCCTAAGTCATCGTGAGCGTCTTCCTATAACAAATTATGTTGCTAACCTAGGCTAGGGTCAAACCTTGGGCAAGTGGACTGATGGTAGTCAGTAAAGACCATTCTAGATAACAAAAGAGTGAGGTGAAGGACGTATTCCAAAATGATGAGTATGTCATCTAGGAATAGTAACATGAACATTATGTTGAAAATATTTGGCCAAAGTATCACAAGTTGTTGGTTGCATTGTCCTATGTCACCTAGTTTAAAGCAACATGATGTTAGATGAATATTGGTAACACAAATTCAGATAGGTTCTTTAAACACATCACTCAGTACCCAGAATAGGGTAGGAAAAACCAAGTATACATGGTGTACATATAGTATTCTATACTTTAAGTCAAACATGAGAGATCGGTTGTAACCGAGTCATGGAATGAGAGATCGGTAATATACCGAGTCATTACAACTGCATATGGTTATCTATTATGAGATTGATTGGCATGGAATGTGTGTTCTAAATGATGTTTTATTTAGAATAGAGAACATTATGTTTAATTTTTTTCCCTTATTTCTAAAGTCTTAAAATGGGAATGTTACATCTTGGTATCAGAGATGAAGGTTGCAGCTCTTGGACCTATTGTGTCCATAATCTGACGTAACTTAAATTTTCTTTTAAAAAAAATAGTTAGAACAAGAGGAATTGTTTCAAATAATCCTCCACCTGAGGAAGGAGCAGCAACTGCCCAAAAAATTGATGAGATCCTTGCTTCCCTATTGGACACGAGAGATCGTTTGGTTGTACTTAAACAAAAAGTAATGGGAAATGAGGAGGAAGAAGATGCTGGTAATAATAATCAGCCACCTCTTTGATGACAATTCCAATTTAGGTGTTGATAATAACAATGTGAACATACCTGATCAACCTGAGAAAAAAAGGCTAGGATGGAAGCTAAACTCACTAATGATATAAAAAGGATAAGTCCACCTAAGTTTGATGGCACCACATTAGGAGATGGAGTTGAGAATTGGCTCAACAAATGGAGAAGTACTTTGTAATAAGGAATTTCTCAGAAGAAACAAAGGTGATATGGGGAGCATATCAGCTTTCCCATGAGGCATCTTCATGGTGGGACAACCGTAAGGATGAGTTAAATATTAATGAAACTAATATCACTTGGGATCAATTTAAAGGTTACTTTAGGCAACATTGGCTGCCAAAACTTTATTATGATAAAAAATGATTGAATTCCAGAACTTAGCTCAAGGAAAGCTAACTATAACTGAGTATTGGGAGTGGTTTACTAAACTCCTTAAGTATGTACCTCAATATCAAACTAATGATGAAAGTTCAAGATACAAAAATTCATCATGGGATTGAATCCCGTTATAGGAGGAGAGGTGGATGTTCACATCCCAACCACAATGGAAGGGGTTGTTGAAAAATCCATAAGGTAGGAATAAAAATTGAAGACAATTTCTGCTCATAAGGAGGAAGTAAGGAAGAAAGTTCCCAACTCCTCTTCATCATCTCTTACACCTAAGAAAGGACCATGGAAGAAATTTGGAATGAAAAGTAAGTTTTCAGCTAATAATAGTAAGAAAGCAAAAATAAGTCTTTGGTAATGCATGAACAATTTTGTCAAGAATAATAATAACGGACAAAAGTCCTATGGAGGTCAAAATGATAATTCTAGGGCTGGAAATAAATTTGAGCCTAGAAAGGGACATGTAGGAGGCTATTATAACTGTGGAAAAGATCATTATGCAAATCAATGTCCTTTGAAAAAGGATGATCGTAATCAACAACACAAGATACACGCTGCAGTAGCTGAAAAAATAGGCTGAAAAACATGCCACACCCATAGAGGTTCGGTAAGTTATTTGGCATACCTATAACTATTCTTTTTGATACTAGAGCTACTGAATGTTTTATTTCTAGTAAATTAGCATCAAAACTAAAAAGAAAAGTTGGAAACATGGATAAAACATGGACTGTACATTATGGAAACAATGTTGATCATATTGTTAGTATGTGTCTTTTTTTGTGTCCTTTTACCTAGTTTTCCACAGTCATTGATCTTTATGTTGCACATTTGGGGTCTTATGATGTAATCATAGGTGTTAATTGGTTAGCTTAACATAAAGAAAAAGTGGATTTTTTTGAAAAACATATTAGTTGTTTAGATGATTTGCATAAAACAGTAGAGATTCAGGGTGTGAACCGTGAGATTTTTGTTAGAAAATTTCATCTATTCAACTTAAAAAGGCCAAAAATAAAGGTTACCTTATATGCAGTAAATATTGCAGAAACAACTGAAGAAAACAACGATGCCATGGAATGATATTCTATTACGAAACTTCAGTGATGTGTTTCGGAAGAGTTACTAGGTCTTCCACCCAAAAGGGAATTTGACTTCACAATTGAAATCAAGCCTAGAACTAAGCCTATTTCTAAAGCACCATATCGAATGAATACTATAGAATTAGTAGAGCTTAAGGCTCAATTGCAAGAACTTTTGTCTAAAGGTTTGATTAGACCAAGTGTTTCACCTTGGGAGCACCAATAATTTTTGTGAAAAAGAAAGATGGAACACTTAGATTGTGCATTGATTATAGAATGTTAAACAAAGCAACAATCAAGAATAGATACCCACTCCCTAGAATTGATGATCTATTTGATCAGATGCGTGGAGCATCAGTATATTCTAAGATAGATCTTCATCTAGATATCATCAATTATGGATTAAGGATGAGGACATTCATAAAAAAACTTTCAGAACAAGGTATGGACATTATGAGTTCATGGTTTTACCTTTTGGATTAACAAATGACCCTGCAGCTTTTATAATTTAATGAATAATATATTTCAAGAATACTTGGACAAATTTGTGCTCGTATTCTTGGATGACATTCTCATATATTCTAAAAGTATTGAGGAACACCATGATTATTTGAAGATAGTTTTGGAAATTTTGAGAAAGAGATGTTTATATGGTAAGCTATCTAAATGTTCTTTCTATGACACAGAAGTGCACTATTTGGGACATGTAATAAGTAAGAATGGAATTATTGTAGATCCTTCTAAAATTATAGCTATAATTGAGTGGCCTGCACCAAAGAATGTACATGAAGTTAGAAGCTTCATGGGACTTGCTGGTTACTATAGAAAATTTGTAAAAGATTTTTCTAAGGTGGCTGCACCAATAACTTCATTATAGAAAAAGGATAAGAAGTTTGTTTGGAATGAGAAATGTGAATATGCATTTAGAACTTTGAAGGAATAGTTAACTTCAGCACCTATTCTAGCTGTACTAGATCCTAATGGAGACTTCACTTTGTAATAGATGCATCTGGGGAAGTTCTAGGAGGTATTTTGTTACAAAATGATCATGTCATAGCTTACGAAAGTAGAAAACTAAAGTTACATGAGTTGAATTATGCTCCACATGATTTAGATCTTGCTACCATTATCCATGCACTACAAGTTTGGAGGCATTACCTACTTGGTAAACCTTTTGAATTAAAAACTGATCATCTTGGGATGAAGTATATTTTCACTCAACCAAATCTTAATGCAAGACAACAAAGATGGTTAGAGTTTTTGTCTCAATATGATTTTGATATCAATTACATAAAAGGTAAGGGAAATAGAGTGGTGATGCTTTAAGTCATAGGAAGCACATTTATACTCTTATAACATTAAGAAATCAGTTTAAGGATGAAGTAAAAAGTGTTATGGAATCTGATTCTTACTTTCAGCAAGTAAAAACAGTGCTTGTTGCAAATCCAAATGATGTGAGGTATAAAGGTTTTCACTTTGACAACGAAGGAATCTTAAGATTTGAAAATAGAGTATACATACCTTCATAAATGATTTAAGAAAAGAAATTGCTAGAAGAATTTCACAATTCACCTTTTTCGGGACACCTTAGTATTACAAAGATGCTTGCTGATATAAGACAACAATATTTCTAGAAGGGGATGAAAAAGGACATTATTGATTTTGTGACACATTGCCTTGAATGTCAACGTGTTAAAGTTGAACATATGCACCCAACCAGTTTATTGTATCCTCATAGCATACCACAGTACAAATGGCAAGTAATAAGCATGGATTTTGTACAAGGGTTACCTATGTCAAGAAATAAACATGATGTTATTTTAGTAGTTGTTGATAAACTAACAAAGGTAGCACATTTTATTGCTGGTAATCTGAAGGATGATTCTCATGTATTGGCTAAAATATTTGTGCATGAAATTTTCAGATTACATGGAGTACCTAAATTAATCATATCTGATAGAGATCCTAGAATGACGTCAAGGTTTTGAAAACACTTAATGCAGCTCTAGGAACTAAGCTAAATTTTAGTTCTGCATATCATCCGAAAAATGGATGGATAGACTAAAAGAGTTAATCAAGTTTTAGAGGATATGTTACAAATGTATTGTATGGATCAACAATATAAGTGGGAAGAGTACCTTCCACTAGTTGAGTTTTCTTATAATAACACATATCATGCCTCTCTTAAGATGGCACCTTTCGAAGCTTTATACGGAAGAAAATGTAAACCCCATTAGTTGGGACAACATTGAGGATAGAGAGGTAATTGGACCTGAAATCCTTACGAAAATGGAATAACAAGTTAAAATTATTCGTGAACGCTTAAAAGAAGCAACAGATGGGAAAAAGAGTTATGCTGATTTAAAGTGGGTTGATAGGAAATTTGAACTTGGTGAGAAGGTCTTTCTTTGGATTAAACCAAAAAGAGCTCTATAAATTTTGGCAAGGCTTGCCAAGTTATCACCTCATTATGTGGGACCCTTTGAGATAGTTGAAGTAATCAACCCTATAGCTTACCATTTAGCATTACCTCCTGCTTTGTCACGAATGCATGATGTTTTCCATATTTCTTTACTTAAGAAATATGTTTCAGATTTATCACATGTTAAATTGGAATTCCTTGCAGGTCCAAGACCCAAGAATAATCATGGTTAAACCCATACGAGTGCTTTAAAATCACCAGTTGCATTTAAGAAATCATGAAATAAGTCAATGTAAGGTCTAGTGGGACTAGTTTAACGAAGAAAGTGCAACTGGAAAAATATGGAGGATATGAAAATTTCTTTTCCATATTTATTTGATAATAATTGACTATGATGACTGATAAAAATTTGTGATTTTATCTTTATATTTCAATAAGTCTATCGAGCTTTTGGCGCGATAACTATTTATTTTAAATAAATAACTATGTGAATGCTGATTTCTAGAACTTTAAATTTTGATATTGTTGCAAACATATGTTAAGAAAGTGAATAAATTGATTATCCTTAATGCAATGGTCAAACATAAGACAATCATCGACGATGATTCTTTTTAGGAGGGAAGTATGTAACACCTTTGATAAACAATTATATTTCTCTTTTACATTACAAGCGTTGGCATGTGATTTTCTTGAATGAGGTGTGTTTCCTTGATTGTTGAAAATCATGCTTGTTATGGATAAATCATTTCTACTCTTAGATTCATTGGACTGAAATGATATGGCTTGCAAGAATCCATTTTCACTTCTTGTAGGTGAGTTGCAATCTGGTTTTGAGAGTTGCAAACCTATCTCTTTTACTGACTCATCCTTGGATCAATTCCAGTGATCCAAGGAATGTTTTAAATCTCCTTACTAGACTAAATGGTAAATTGACATTCATAGGTGGAGAGACATAATGACTGAACTTTGTATGTTACAAATTCTTTGGTCTTGTATGAACGTGCCTTCATTCGATTGTAAGTTTGTGCTTGGGTCTTTGGGATTGATCTCTTCAAGACATTAATGGCATAAGCAATAAAGTCTTCTTCATGACAATGAGGGGAATCTAAATCCTAAACCTAAGGGATTATCCTAATGGTATCCTAAACTAGGTAAAATCACCTACTTCCTAGCTATGTCTACTTATTTAGGTTTCAATCTAACCTAAGCTTCTTATTCTATTTTGTTGGATGGTGTCCTAACCTAAGTTCTTGTGCTAAATGAATAAGGGAGAAATTACTAAGGTAATGCTAGGCTATTTAACCTAATACCTAATACTATATGGTTGTGAATTTGATCTAACCTAAGGTGGAAATTACCTATGGAAATGTTTTTAAGACCTAAGGTAATTATTTTTAGACTAACCTAAGTTTTGGGAAATCTATCCTAAACTATTGAAAAGGAACCTAGGGTCGCATGACATTATGGCGACGGTTCCAATGGCATTTATTTGATTTGATTTGGTTAAATGAATGGAGGTACAACCAATTTTGGCAAAAGCCAAGTAGAATTTAGTGGAAGCATATGTGGAGGCTTCACTAAAGATGGAAATGCATGTTGAAGTAGAAATGGCATTCGTTAGTTTTAGGAGTCAGTGGTGAAAGGAGAGATAAGTGAGAGATTTGGGAGTAATTGCATTAATGAACCTTGGTTTTTGTGTGCAAACCATCTTGGAAACAAGGAAGGTGGATTTTTGGAGGTTGTTTGATCTTACATGTATTGCGATTTTTTCTACATGGAGCTATCTAGTTCTTCAAACCAACAGTTTGACTTTACTTTAAGGCTATTTTTGGTTTCTCTAGTCTATTTTCATCGAAGGAAAGTATAAGAGGAATTGGAAGAAAAGATGTTTGGTTGTTGATCTTTCATGGAGGAGAAAAAGAGTTGGAAGCTCAGCTGGAAGTCTCCTTCGAATTGGCTAGAAGCACTATCAGGCATGATAGGCTCTACCCATTAAGATTTCTTGCTTTCTTCTAAATGATTCATTAAAACAATTCTGCTCTCATGAGATAAATGTTTTCATGATTTGTCTGGTTATTTACTTTCATGGTTTTATGAATCTCTGTGGTTTTGGATATAAATCCATTGCTAAATTATGTTATCCTTTGGAAACTCTCTCTCATGCAAGTTCAGTGGTGACATGCATGTGAAACTTGTATTGAAGCTTTGTATTTCATTCTAACTTGTATTGGAGATTTGTTTTTCTTGATGCTTTGTATTGGAGCCTCTTGTTTCTTTGTTCAAAGCTTCATGTTTAGAACTGAACTTGCATATTCAATACTTGTGTGTTTTGAACTTGAATTCAAGGCATTGTGTTTGGTTTTGTACTTGTATTCTAAGCTTGAGTTTTACTCGTATTCAAGGTTTTGAAATGCTTAGAACTCATTTATGGACTATCTTTGCTCAAAAATCTTAGGAGAATAGTTTTGGTTTGAGTTGTTTGGTAATCTCTTTTGAGATCTTCTCCTTGTAGCTTCTTGAGTTGGAATGGTTGTGGTACTTCTATTTTTGAGACTATACCACCTTCTTTGAACTTGTAAGGGCATGTAAATATGGAGGATATTCTTCTCTCCTCTGCTATGAGAAAACCCACATCTTGTTGAAGGCTTGATTGTTTGTTTAAGGTTAATGGACTAGAACTATAACTTGTTGAGGGACTAAGGAACCTCTGGTTAGTTACTATACTATTATTTACTCTTTGGTTTGATATAGAGTTTGTTGAAATAGTCATTATCGTTTTAGTGGATTATAGAAATACAATATGCATACTCCTTCTTGTGATTGATGTTAGAAATGAACACCTTCTCTATCGCAATCTTTATAGATGGAGCTGTGCAAGTCTTTTTGTTGTGAATTTTATTTCGATCAAGTTTGAGGTAACGTTGGGACCTTGCTTGACTTATTGTGTTTTGGGTCTTCTTACTCTCTTTAGATCCTTTTAATTGATTTTTGGGTTTTAAGAAAGAAGAGTTGAACACTCTCATGTACATAATCTTGTATGGAAGGTTATATTACCTCTGGTTCAAGATTGTTTCTTTAATTTTTTCTTATCTTGGATCACAAACTACTTGCTCTTTTGTATTGAGATTTGTTAATCCCTTGTAATTGGGATTTCAGTTCTATTGAGTTCGTGAGTATTTTTGAACTTGTCTAGCTTATACTTTTTGGGTTTTTATCCTTTGTTAGATTCATTATAGGAATCTTTGGGTCTTTAGAAAGAGAAAGGAATATATTTCTCTTGTGGACAATCATGTTTTTGGGATTTCTTGTGTACTCCTTTCTGTGAATTGAATTCAAACTTGTGTTTAATGAATTGGAATATATAAACCAGGTTGTATTAATTTGTAAGGGAAACTAGAAGTGTGCTTTCTTTAAAATATGAGTTTGGTTTTGTATTCTCATTTGGGATCTAGTAAAGAACTTCTGAGTTTGGAAATAGAAATGGGAATTCATTTGATAGTATAAATGAAATGAATTCTTGATTGGACCTTTTCTATTTGAGATCCTTTTACTTTTGTAAAGATAAGTTCATTTGATTGAACTTCTTTGTAGCAATCTCTTCTTAGTTGTAGAGTGGTTGTTTTCTTAGGCCTGCTTAACTCCTTGGGTTCATATTTATGTCCTTCTATGTCTTGTAGAAATAGTGGGAAACCACTCTTCTAAGATGGAAATTTCCTTGTGGATTGTTTAGTCTACTTTGTACTATGTCATTTGTTGTAATGATGTGGAAAGAGAATAGCTGAGTTGGTTCTGTTGAAGAGAAAATGTAAACATGCTTAGACTGAATGCTTTGTTTGACTGAGTCATACTTCATTTGGATTTGATATTGGAAGGTTTTCTCTTTTTGCACTTTATCTTATTATGAATCCTCCTTGGATGGACACGAGAAGAGATTAAACTCATGTGAGTCTTGCTTTGATTTGTGGAACATCTAGTTTCAAACTTTGAATGATATCTTCTAACATGTAGAAGTTAGTTAAGACTTGCAGGTAGATTGTTTTGATTCTCTATCCCTTCTTGGATTGATTTGGGATTCTTGTTTAGATGTTGTCTCTTTAATGTTGAATCCTTATATTGTTATCCTTGAACTAAAGTAGTTATGTGTGTTCTGATCCTGTTTCTATCTTTCAGATGATTAGTGAATGGGGATAGTATGTATTGATTCTTCTTCTTTTTTCTTAAGTTGTAGGATGAAGCATCCTAATATGAGCTATGCTTGTAAATAACTTCTTTTGCTACATAGTAAAGATAAATGTTGTATTTCTATTCTGATAGAATTATGAAACAATTGGATGACAAGATCTATTGTTTTTTTAAAAGGTAATTGATAGGATCAATTAAACTATATGTTATAATGCAGATGTAGCTGATTATATTATGCTCTTTTCTTAAAAGTGAATTCAGACTCATTATTGTACTTCTTTTTTGAATGTTTTTATTCATGCTTATTTTTATGATGTATTAATTGTTTCATTAAAGCAGATTTGTTTTAATGGAACAATTAGTGGAATGCACTTCATTTTAATGCTTAGTGCTTATCATGCTCAGTTCATTTAACTGAGCCATGCTAGAAATTTTTATAGATGGACATCGTAAGTGATAAAAGAAGGTAGAATTTTTATGATGCATTGGATTATTTAATTCTAGATCTTATGTAAATAATTTTGATTCATTCTTGAGTTGTATTGGAAAAGAAAAGTGATGTTCTTTTATGATTTTAATGTTGATTGACATGTAATATGTCTAAAATGCATAGTCTTGTAAATGTATATTTTATCATGATGAACTGAAAGGTTTGGAGATTGACTCCAATTTGTGGTGTAAATTCTCTTGTACTTTATATGATGGAAATAGTAGTGATATCTTGTCATATTCTTATATTTGTTTGTATACTATTGTTGTTATCAATTAATAAGTTGGATTAAGGGGATAGTGCAATCTCCCTTACTATAATGAAACTTGTTAAATTGTAAAGATGTCGTTCTCTAACTAAACAACTATAGTTTAAATAATGAAATATGCTTTGGTCATACAATTAAACTATATGAGTGATGATTGATAAAAAGGTTATGTTAACCCTAACATCTATCCATGTAGAGGAAGACTCTTCCTCTCTCATAAGAATGAACAAAAATGGAATGGTGGTTATAATATTTAATCCTTGTGCTTCATTTATAAAAATTAAACACTAGCTAATCTAGGTGAATGATACACCTTCTTTGGATAGCTAGGTTACATTAAAAATTAACCATTTGATGTTTGCTGCCCTATTTTTGGGATAACTACTTGTTAGGCCATGTTAATGAACATCAATGCAAGCATGAGTTAATGAAGTTATTAATATCAATTCAAATTAATTATGGATAAAGAACTTAATGAATGTTGGAATTAGGGTTAGGCATGGTTACTTGTAATTTGAATCTTAATCTAATTTAATTATAAATTTAATGACCACTAAGGGGTATGTACGTCATGATGAATCAGTTCTAATGGATGTTGGCACATGCCAACTACAGGACTGTACCTTCAAGAAGTCTAGGGGCTTCTCAAGGATACAATGTTGTAGTTGACATGTGGTAACACCCTTCCGTATTTATTCATCTAGATCTACACACATCTGGACTTGAACTTAGTTTCTCTCTAGGTCAAGTTAGTAGCATGTTTAGGATAGGGAGTAGCTTTATATGACTTAGGGTACCTTGGCACATTCGGTTGACTTAGGTCAACCGAGTATGCCCATATACCCTAAGTCATCATGAGCATCTTCCTATAACAAATTATGTTGCTAACTTGGGCTAGGGTCAAACCTTGGGCAAGTGGACTGATGGTAGTCAGTAAAGACCATTCTAGATAATAGAAGAGTGAGGTGAAGGATGTATTCCAAAATGATGAGTATGTCATCTAGGAATAGTAACATGAACAGTATGTTGAAAATATTTGGCCAAAGTATCGTAATCTTGCTAGTTACGTTGTCCTATGTCACCTAGTTTAAAACAACGTGATGTCGATGAATATTGGTAACAAAATTTAGATAGGTTCTTTAAAAATATCCTAAGTACCCGGAATAGGGTAGGAAAACCAAGAATACATGGTATACATAAAGTGTATTCTATACTTTAAGTCAAACATGAGAGATCGGTTAGTAACCGAGTCATGGAATGAGATATCGGTATCATACCAAGTCATTACAAATGACTGCATATGGTTATCTCTGTTATGAGATTAATTGGCATGGAATGTGTGTTCTAAATGATGTTTTATTTAGAGTATTTGAGGATGATGCTCAGATACAAAGGTTTATGAAGAGAAAAGATGAATTTACTAATCAACATATTGACTTAGAGCCAATGGTTGAAATCTATGATGGGAAAGAGATTCTTTTTAGGAAAGAGGTGATCCAACTAAAAACAAACACAATTCCCAGAGGATTAGTTTCCCTTGAGTCCAACTTTGACAATGTTGATAGGGTAATCAATAGACCTATTTTTGCTTCTAGAGATGTTGAAGAATGCAACACGAGGACTCAAGAAAACCCCAGAAAGGTATGGATGGGATGTAGTTTGAAAAAAAAGAAAAGTAGGATTACACTAAGCTACTAAAATAATATCAATATTGCTTAGCTTGGTCATACTCTGAATTGAAAGCTTATAGATAAGATTTATTTCGACATGAAATACATTTGGAACCTCATTCCAAACCTTTCAGGAAGAAGCAAAGGACTATCAATCCACTTCTCTCAGTTAAAATGCAAGAAGAATTGGTAAAACTAAGGGATGGTGAAATCATACCGCCTACTGTATTCTTCATGGGTGGAAAACCTTGTACCAGTTAGAAAAAGAATGGGGATATAAGGCTTTGTGTAGATTTTAGGAATATCAACAAGGAATCAATCAAGGATAATTACCCATTGCCGAATATGGATAACATGCTATAATTGGTTATAGGATTGGAATTATTTTCAACACTGGATGGTTTCTCAGGGTATAATTGAGTAGTTGTGAAGAAATTTGAAGAATTTAAAACTACCTTTACTACCCCCTAGGGAACATGTGTTTATGTCAAGAATCCCTTTGGACTCATGAATGTAGGAGAAAATTTTGATAGAGCTATAGATGTGGCTTTCTTAGGACTTATAAATGACTTCATAGCTATATATAAACATGAAAAAAAATTCTACAAGAAAAGAGGTGATCATTTGGGACACCTAGAAACAATGTTGTTCAGTGCAAGGAATATGGGACTTCATAAAATCCCAAGAAGTGTCATTTTGGAGTCCATAAATCAAAACTATTAGGGCATATTGTATCAAAAGAAGGGGTTATGATAGATCCCGAGAGAGTGGAGGAAATTGGAAAGGTTCCTATACCCAAATTAAACAAAGGTATTCAATCTTTTTTTGGAAAAATAAACTTTATTAGGAGGTTCATCTCCAACTTTGCTGAGATAACTATTCCTATAAAAATATGATGAAGAAAGACCGAGTTATCAAGTGGGAAGAAGGAGTTGTTTAATATTTCACTGGAATAAAGGAAGCACTGAAAAATGCCCTAGTCTTAGGAAGTCCTGATTATAGGAAAGAATTTAAAATGTTTTCTTTTTCCTTAGAAAATACCATTGCATCAATACTATTGTAGAAGGATGAATAAGGAAATGAGAGGCCTATTTCTTTCTTTAGTAAGGCTCTGCAAGGTGTTGGGTTGAAGTATACTAACATTGAGAATCATGATTTTTCTTTGGTGAGTGCTACCAAAGTCTTTAGACCTTTACATCTTAAGTTCTAAAATTATAGCTTATATCCCCTATACAAAGGTTAAGGAAATATTATCAAAAAGGAATTATCTAGAAAGATATGTTGTTGTGTGAACATTTTGCAAGAATATTATATGGAAATATAAAATACTAAGTTTGTTAGAGGTTTGGGTTTAGCAATATTAATGGCTAAAAGTAATTTACAAGTGTTGGAGATAAATGTCATTGAAGAAGGTAGTATGGACCCCCATAAAAAGGTGAGTAATTCAGTCTGGTATAAGGATGTATTTTATTACTTGAATAATTTGGAGTGTCGTGGACATATAGAAAAGAACTGAGAGAGGACACTCAAACGAGCATCCCAAAATATGTTATAACAAATTTTATTTAGCATGGAAGAATCTGAGGGGTGTTACTCGTGTGTATCACTGAAGAAGAAGATCCCAAAATAATTGCAAAGTTCCATGGGGGAGTGTGTGGAGGCCATTTTGTTGGAAGATTTACTACTCACAAGATCTTGAGGGTATGATATTAGTGGCCATCATTATTCAAAGAAACTGTAGTATTGATAAGAAAATGTGAAATTTTTCAACGCTTCTCTAAAAGTTTGAAAGTTGCATGTGCATTTCTTTTGCAACCAATAGCAATTGAATCCCCTTTCAAACAATAGGAAATTGATTTTATTGCAGAGATATCAGACTCTTCAAGTTCTGGACATAAGTGGATCTTGGTTACTACTGACTACTTCACTAAATGGATTGAGGCCATTCCCACCAAGAAGGAAACTCACCAAGTGGTCATGCATTTTATTTTGAATAATATAATTTGTAGATTTAGAGTGCCTGCAAAAATAGTTGTTGATAATGCTATGAGCTTCAGGACTAAACCATTAGTAGATTTGTGCAAGGAATATGATATCAACTTCTCCTAAGCATGAAAATACAATCCTAAAAAAATGGATAAGATTAGTAAAGTAACAAAAATATTCTTAAGATAATTCGAAGGACATTGGAAACTAATAAAAATAAATGGGGTGAAAAAATTAAGTTTGCCTTGTTGGAAGATAGAGTTACTACAAAGAGAGCTACTAGAAAAATCCCTTTTAAACTAGTTTATGGAGTCTAGGCTCTCTTTCCTTTACACATGAAACTTTCATCACAATAATTCATGCAAAAAATTGATGGTGAAGGGGGAGAAAGTTTCTATGAGGAAATAATAAACCAAATCTTGGAGTTAGATGAAAAAAAAAAGAGTATTACAAAAGACATCTGAAGTTTAGCAAGAGATTGAAAAATATATTTGAAGAGAAGGTAACTCCTAAGGAATTCAATATGGGATATTTCATTTTATTCTGTGACAATAGGCATGAAGATAAGGTAAAACATGGAAATTTTGATGCCCTATGGATGGAACAATACTCCATTGGCATCATAATTGGTGAACACAATTTATTATTAAAATTTTTGGAGGGAAACTTATTGAAATTTCCTATCAATGGAAGGCATCTCAAGCACTTTCTAGACTAAGCACATACGGTCAGGTATGATTTTGTACAGTGTATAATTTTTTTGTTTCCCTTTTCTTTTTTCTAGTCTACAATGACCATTTGTCTTGGTATATTGGTATTTTTGTCATGTGTATCTTCTTATGAAGCCCTATGTGTGATGTGAAATAACTCCATTTCCTAATGGATTAAGGAACTTGGTCTATGTATTGAGTTATATATTTGGTTCTTGTCTGTACCCGTAAGGGTACCCATCCCCGAGTCGAGCCGATGTTGGAGTTTATGTTGGGATCACACTATGTTTTGAAATATGTCCTCAAAAAATTTGTTTGTCATGCTTACCAAGGTCTGTAACACATGAAAATCTATATACCTTCAAAAATAAATCAATGTTGAACTAAGAAAGGTACTGAATCTGTGTGTAATTTTTTTGCTAACTCGTGAGTATCCATACCCATGTATTTACGTACAAAGATCCTTTTAAATTTGCCAATGAACCATGTAAAAATCCCTACAAAATTCCCTGTGTGTCATTTAGTCTAAGTTCTTATGCAAAATGTAATTTATTCCCCGACGCCCAAAAACATGTGGCATGTTTTTTTGCTTCATGTATCGGGATTGAATTGAATTTTTGTAGAAGTGATATAAATGTGCAATATGAAAAATAATCCCCAAGGCACGATGGAATATTGAAGAGAATATTCATGAGAGAATAATGTAAAATGCAGACATATTACCACTCCCCCAAAGGAAACATGTGTAAATATATCATTGGAGCGGGGAAATGGCCTTTTATTCACCTTTGCATTTTACACCTAGTAAAGTGCAAAAGTGTAGTTACAAGTCCAAAGCCCAAAGGGGACATGTGTCAACCCTATAATCAAATTCAACAATGGGTGATTGGGTCAAATTTATAGTTTTTCACCCCTTCAACAAATGAACAAAAATGTGAGAAAAATCCCCAACCCCATCATTCTTTAGATAGATACATGTGGATGACTCACATTCAAAAGGGAGAAGCACATTGAATGATCAATATTTGAATAATTTATGCATGCCATCATTAATGCATGTTGTGTGGATCAAGGTGAAGACATTTAAAAGTTTCTTTGATCATTTTGAATCTTTCACTTATGCACATGGAAAATCTAAAATCCCTAGCTTTATAAATTCATAGTGTAAAGAGAAAAGAGTGGTTGTGAAAGGTATGTTTAACAAGGATTTTAAGAAAATGTGGTGCAAAGAATAATTTTTGAGAATCTATGGAAAATGAGTAAGTGCTCATGTACCACTTGTGTTTTTCCTATTTTACCAAGTCTGCAATTTGTAAAGGGTCAAGAAAGAAAGCTAAATCACATAAGATGAAGCCTATGGAGTCAAGATTTCATGTAACCTCTGGTATTACCAGTAATCTAGACATGGTCACAGACACAAACCTATTAAATGTTGACTTAAATGATTTTCTAAAAGACTTCATGCTCCGGATAAAAGTAAAGGCATGATGGCCATTGATGCTAACAAAATTTTCCTAGATATGGAATTCCCACCTTCCATACATTCTCCTAAACTCATATGGATTTGTGCTGAAGAATTATGATCCAAAACATAAATAATTTCTAGATGGAAGTGGAGAAAGGGTGTTAACCCTAACACTAGAATCCTTTCAATTGATGTTAGGATTACCAGAGGTGAAGCAACCAATAGGTATTACTATAGAGTCAACACAAAAATATTTTGAGGCTAAACATGATGATTATGTTGCATTATTGAATTCTAAGTGGTTGATAACCCAATAGAGGATCCATCAAAATAATCCCTAAGAGGTTAAATAAGGCACTATTTTTTGAGGAGGTCAAAGATTTAATTATGATGTTGAGTAGAATTGCAGGATTAGAAATGACATACATGTTCTAGAATGGATGTTCCCTTTCATAAGGGTTATCTTAGAAGAAAGAGGAAAATTCTATTGGGAAAATTTTATATCTACATCAATTCATGCCCAACTTATGGAGATGGCCACAAAGATGGATGGGCATCACCTACAATATTCATTTTTACATGATGTCTTATTTGATTTACAATATTGCATGTTGCAAGACATTCCTTGGTCTCCCATGAATTGTAAGTTTTAAAGATCACAAAGTGTATGATGTGTATCCCCAACTAAATTTAGATAAGTGGAAAGGAAATGTTAGACAAGTGAATGATGCATTCATTACACCTATGGTATGCCTTTTCAAACCAGAGTGGGAGCAATATAGGATATCTAATGAGGCCAAAAATGCAATACTGGAATATGGTTGCTTTCTTCATTCAATACATATTTTTACTTACATTAGAGCCAGTGGATTTAATGGACATCCATACAAATTACCTAGGTATGTGGATGAAAAATGGGCCTTGTGTGAACTCTCAAGGTAGTTGGCACCAATACACAAATGGATTGTAGGAAACACAAGACTAATATTAAGTTTCCTATCAGAATTGGGAGGTACTCTTTCCCCACTTGCAAAAGGCTAAGGGATGGAAGAGGAGATGGAAAGGTTTGAGCTGGATAAATTTGAACCTAGACCCAATTATGATATCAGGTGGGTTGTCATTTCAGATGAGCATGAACCTCAATTTGAGGATTATTGGATGAATTATAGGGATGAGGAAGAATTCAGGCTCAGATATTTCTCTAGGATGACCCTTAGGTAGGTCATTGATTTTAAGATTGTTGTGGTGCCTCAAGGAATTTCAGATGATCAAAAAGTGAGTCAATATTATATTGACCATAAAATTGAGTCACAACCAATTACTCCTATAGTTTGGGGTCAGGAAGAGTCAGACAATCCACATGAGAGAATAACTAATGTAATGAGAAGGACCTTGACTTGGTTGCAAGGGAAAGGTATGGACCTGTCCATCCAAAATACAAAAGTGTTGAATGAATTCAGAGATTTGGGAATCTTGAAGGGATATCTCCCTCTTTTGAAGGAGGGAGCTGATAAGATTGATCCATTAGGAGGGCTCCTCAATTTCCTACCAAAAGACCCACTTTAGGTATTATTGATGAATGGACTGTTACTACCAGTGAGACTTGGAACTTCTATGTCTATTTTGAAACAAAAGACATAAGAGATGTTCTTGAAATCTATGTAAAATGCCCCTATCACCCAAAATAGCCCATACAAGCTAAAGGGGTAGGTGTAACCAAACCAAGGACTCCCTTAGTAACATTTCTAGGATCATCTAGTACAGGGAAAAATATGAGAGGATTCTTGGCAAGTGTTGACCCAAAACTCAAAGTGCAAAGTGCTAAAGAGAGAGAGGCACCTGACCTCAAATATTTTGAAAGAGTTACAAAGAAATCCAAGGTGATACCACCATTGGTAAGGGATACTAGTAGTCCAATAAAGGAAGGTGGTCATGTATCAAAGAAACATAAAAGTAGAGATCCTGAAGTCATTGATCCAGTCCCACTCACCAAGGCTCAAAAAAATTGGTTTCCACATTAGCAGAGAAAAGGTAATACCACCACAGTTCAGAAAAAATTCATGTTACTCCACTTGTACCACCAGAAGTTACAACTTCAGTCTTATTTCCAATAAGAATAGTGGTAAGAGTTGGCCCATGAACAAATAACTCATACTATCCCCATGTCTAATCAATCCTAGTAGCATTGTGACAAAACAAGGGCAAGGGAGTCAAGTGTAATGCATTCTAAAGATCATAATGTGCCTCGTTTAGTCAACCACATGAACATATGAAGAAACCAATTGAAATAGTTGATGTAGATGCATTTGAAGAGTTCATATGCTTGAAATTACATATGTAAAGATTAAAACTTATACAATAGGAGATGAGAGTGTTCTTCAGAGAAGAAATACAAATGAAAGACATTTCTCAAGCATCAAGTGTTGAATTGGAAGTAGGATCTCAAAGTACTCAAATTGAGACTACAACATTTTTACAAGAAAAAGAAATAGTGACTCAAACAATTGTAAATGAACCTCCTACAATAGATGATGTCTCCACTAAGGATCAGTCTCCAAAAGAATCAAAAGCAAAAAGGATGGTAAAGTCCCTCAAAGTATAGACTCTGTAAAGGGGATCATGATGGAAACTATAGAAGAGGTCACAAAACTAATGAAGCCAATGTTGAGAAGAACATACCAATTGATGACAAGGATCAGAAGTTGGTCACTGGGTCCCAACCCACATAAACAACAAGAGGAAGAATTTTAAAAAAAGGTTATTAGTGTGAAAACTCCATGAAGATATGTCTCCACTAAACATCAATATCTCTAAAAGAGGTAGTGAAAAATACAAAGGAAGAGGATCATCCAAGGTGGAAAGTCCAGTTAAAGAAGCTCCAAAAGAAACTACAAAATGGTTACTCCAATAGAAAGAAAGACAAGGGAAAAACATCAGTTGATAATAAGATTCAAGAAATATATTTAAATCCCAAACTCAAGGACAAGAAAAAAAACTGCAAAAAATGACATTGCATGATGAATCTAAGGAGAAAATAGTAAAGTGGAAAATCCACATGAAGAAGTACCATTATTACAATATCCTTAATATTCATCCAAAAAATGGTACTCTTTTTAAGACTCCACAACTCACACTACAAGGAATAAGTATGGGGAATAATCCTATAATGGATGGTTGGGAACACTCCTTCCAAGAAAAGAAAAGAAGGTGGTTCAAGAAGAAGTTGTAGATATCACAAGTATTTCATTCTCAAAACCCAAAAGAGCCCCAAAGAAAGCTAAAATCCTCACTAAAACTCATGTGGACCAACAAGGGTTTAGAACTCTAGAAATAACAACCCCACAGGAAGGTAAATTGAAAGATGAAATCACATTGAGTGACTACAATGTTACACACATTCAACTAGGGAAACCAACTAGAGAAAACATTAAAGCAGGATATCATAATAGTTATTGGGGGCTTGTTGCAAAATATTGATGAGGATAAAGTGTCAAAGAAACAATTAAAGGAACAAGTTAAGACATTGACCTCATATATACAGAAATGGGTGCAACATGGAGATGAAGGGCAGGAGGATACCACTGCTATCACCCCAGAGGTTTTGAGTGAAGTAGAAAAATCCAGAGAAAAGGCTTGTACATAGATAAATGGAAAGAAGAGTTGTCTCAAAAGGGGAATAATATCATTGAAAGAGCATGTGAGAACTATAAAGAGTTAAATATGAGATCCAATGATACATGATGAAAAAAATTGAAATGTGAGAATGAATTACATTATTGGGAAGGAATCATTCCAAAATTTTAAGCCATAACTTTGATTGATCAAGACTTGGTAGAGAAAGAAAGGATTATACCATTTGAGGAGAGAGGAGTTAAATATATGCATGAAGATTTAATCAAACTTAGAATGGAGAATTTAAACTAGGTTGAAGAAATTTGACAATAGAGAAGGATAAATTATTGATTATGTTGATGATTATAGATAGAAATTGAAAAAAATGTCCGATAAAGAAAAATCTACTTATGGAGATAAAGAAATAGATACTCTAGTACAATTCTTTGATCAATACATTTCTGAGGAGAATTTTTTTATAATATATGATTCAAAGGTTCATCATTACTATGGAGAATGTAATTACTAAATTGACTCAAAATAAAAGAAAAAAAGGCATAATGGATGAGTATGAAAAGATGTTAAACAAACAAGTGTTGATAATCATGTTCCATACATGTTGGCCGGATGAAGAGGATATAGTGCAAATATTCCAATGGTTTGATGATTTTCTGAATAGATACTCACAAATGATAGGAAAGAAAGATGATGAAGAAAGTGATGATGATCCCAATGCACCATGAACAAGTTTAGGCTTGTTTCTCTAAAAAAATTCTTTTTCATTTTTTTATCTTCATTCATGACAATTGTATACTTTCTCAATTTATAAATTTCAATTATGTATGTGGTTTAATGTAATGCAATATGATTTCACTTGTTTTGATAGAAACTTAGATCTATTATAAACATGAAATGCATTGTAATATTGTGAATCATTTGTATTTGTAAGAAAAAAAAATGGGGTTCTATAGGGGCCCCAACCCAGAAATATATCTGTATACATTTTTATATCATACCAAAAAAAAAAAAAAAGAATATACATTGTCATTCTTGATCCTAAGAAATCCTCCTTGAAAGGAGGAATCCTATCCAAAAGCCTATTCTTCCTAGAAACAAATTCCCCAAACTCCTCAGCACCTTGAACAAATACAATGTCTCCTATAAAGTCCCGAGACATGTTTAAATCCATGAGTTCATTGATACCGGCCTTAGGGCCATCCAAAATGTGAATTAATTCCAATTTCTTCTCATACAAAGACACCCATTCCTTAAGATTTAGACCACCCTTGAGATAGGATTTCTTTCCTGTAGCTTTTGAAATATAAGGTGGTGGAGGAATGTTTGTAGGAGCTGGAGGTATAACTCGGAAAGTTCTAGAAATGATTGACGTGGGTGTTTGGAGTTGGATTCTCCTCCTCTATATTTCTTCATAGAAAATGGTGGTGCTTTGGGATTTCGTATGGGTAGGGACTCTGATGGCCTCTTCTCCAAGTGAGAAAGGTGTTTTTCAAAATCATCCATCCTACGGAGAGGAAGGTAGGTCATCCGTAGAGGCTTCTTCATGAGGAACATATGCCTCCGCTAGAATCTCTTTCCTAGAAAATTCTTCATTGCAAATAAAAGGACAAGTGGTGGTGGAATTACTCTTCATAATAGGCCAACACTTAAGCCATAATTTTTCAATCCTTCAGGAGTTTTTCTTATTTTCCCTCTTGAACAAGTGGAAATACATGGTCTGAAAGTAGAAAAAATTGGATTTATCTTGATTAGCCTCCTAATCAAAGCTACCCTGACAACTTGAGCCATCGTGGCCCATCACATTCTTCTTGATCCACAACATCAAAGAGCATTCTCACGAATGCCTCATCTGGACCAGACAGGTCAAATATTTGATGCATAGTTTTTTGATGAAAGTATTTTAAGCTAGGTGTTAATGTTATTCCCTCCATCCTACATACAAATAAATTACACTAAGTTTCTCACGTCAAAACTTGAAGAAAAGATGCAAAATTATGAAGAAAATAGTGTGAATTTATAGAAAAAATGAAGCTTGGGAGTTGTTGTGAAAAAAAATTTTATGCATGAGTAAATGATATATTTTCTCTTGATGTTCACACGAGACTGTAATTGTGAAATAGATTGACATCAATTAAAAAGATGTCATTTGATGGATGTAGAAAATCACATGGAGGGAAATTCATTACAAAAAGGAGAAATAATTATTGTGTGAGTTTTAAAACACATTCCCAAGAAGAGAGAATGATTAATATCAAATCAAGTCACTTTGCATATCCAAAAATCATTAAAAGGTTTTTCAACTTGCCTAAAATGGAAAAAATGATTTAAGATATGAAATGAATGCTAAATAAATGAAAAATTGATGACGTGAAGCCTTGGTTATCACAACTCACACCTAGGAAGTAGTTACTAGAAGTTATTCCACATGACATGATAGGATTTAAAATATTCCTAGATCAAAAACCATGAATCATATATTGATACTTGAATAAGGAATATTCGCACAAAGATTCATTCTCTTTGTAAAAATAGGGGAATTGTTTGTTATATTTTTGGGGAAAATGAACTGATGGGACTCAATAGAATTGTATAAAGTATGAGGGAATGTCCTCATATGAAAAGGGGGTTAAAATTTTCTAAGCTTTAGAAGAGACAAAGATAATTGATGTGCTTTCTTGAATCCTAAATTTTAATGAGATGTCTGAGTTGTTTTACTTCTTCAAAATTTTCCTCTGTGTCAAGATGGTTGCAAGTGTACAACCATTGATAAACATTGAGATCATAGGATTTATGTTCCCTTGTTAAGGAAATTGAAAATATGAAAATAAACTGTGTGCATGCTCATTAAAATTTTCATGTTTTGTTCTTAGGTAATATACTTTAATCCAGTCATCTATTTTTCTTGTTGTAATCTTCTGTTTATGGCTCCTCTAAATTACACTATATTTCTGGTCTTGATGGGGGTATTTTGGTAATTGAGTTTGTACTATAATTAGATCCTTCTTTTCACAGTATTATGCACAATTTTAAATTCATAATGCATCCATTCTGTTGCTAATATTTTTGTAAGCCTTTGAGTGTATCTTAGGTGTAATAAGTAGGGAGTTGTGAATATTTTTTCAAGACATTTACATGATATTTCATGTGTAATTTCTTGAATATTTTATGAAATCATGTATTCTTGGGCATCTATGAATGCATACCTTCTCTCCAAGGGATTATTTCTAATTAATTGAGTGTCCTTTATACCTAGAATGATTTTTGGCATTGTTGGAGTTCTGAGAAACCTGTCATAGTCAATCCCATCTTGTTTTAATCTCCCATTCACACAAAATATAAACCTACCATTGCTTAAATCCTATAATTCATCTCTGTTTTCTTTGCCTATAAACATTTTCTAAGGGAATTTGAAAGTTTTACTTCCCTTTCCATAAATATGCAAAAGCAGATGGAATTTCATGATGTCTAGAGTAACTTGAGTCTAGTTGGAGTAACATATGCACCATTTAGTGTGATAAATTATGAGAATTAAATAGTGCATTCATTATCCATGATAATCCATGACTCACTTAGTTTCTTTCAAAAGGAAACTAAGAGACTGAATATTTCAATCACTCCCTTACATTTTCATGTTACATAATGGGTTCTCTCACCCAGGTAAAAGGAAGGGCCTAAAACATCAGGGAAGTCCATCCCCTTTATACATGTCACTTAGTCCCTCTAAATCTAGGTTTAAATGAGTTTATCAAACATCTTCCCTAGATAAAAAGTGAAATAAAAAAGTTTTTCATCCTCAAAGCATATCATTTCACTCATTGATGTTGTTGGGCCCGAGGAGGTGTAAGATTAAATTCATCAAGGGTTATGTGAGGATTTTTGTGCCCTTGTAATAATCTGTTAAAGGATAAAGTAAAATTATATTGCTATGAAATGCAACAACATGCATTTGAAACATCAAGGAGAGGATGACCATTGTACCAATTTTGTGCTTTCCTTTGTGGGAAAAACCCTTTCATGTTCACATTGATGATTCTCGGATGTAAATTAGCACACTGTTAGCAAAACAAAAAGAAGGAATTGTAGACCACCCCATTTTATTTGTAAGGATTAATTTGAAACCCGCATAAAAGAACTATACAACCACTAAGCACGTGGCTTTATCCACTATCTATGCATTACACAAATTCAGACAATACTTATTTGCAACACCATTTATCTTTATTATAGATCATATGAAACTCAATTATTTTATCAAAAACCTATTCTGCAAGGGTGCAATGTAGGTGGATACTAATCTTTCAGATTTTGAGTTTATTGTTGTTGTTAAACTAGGAAAACGTAATTCGTGCATGATCATTTATCAAGGATAAATTTTGGTGAGGACATGTAATGGATTAAGGAAAAATACTAGATGCACAACTATTCAGATTGAATCATGCACCCATAGAACTGGAGGAAATTACAATGTTTTGTGTACTGGGAAAGTGCCCGAGGGAATGAATAATTTAGAGAAGAAAAAACTTGCAATACATGTGGCATATTATGAATTGATTGGTGAAGATTTGTACAAGCTAGGCTATGATGAAATTCTTTGATGGTATGTTCTAGATCATGAGAATGAGGCTATTATGGAATAATCCTATGGTAGAATTGTAGGAGGTCATTATGCAAGTGATGCCACCACGTGCAAGATTCCAATGGCTAGACTATTGTTGGAGACCTTGTATAAGGATACTAAGGAATATGTAGAGTTATGTGACCATTTTAAACACCTTGGAAAGCATGGACACAAAGATGAGATGTCATTGTGGCCTAGTGCAAGTGCTAAGAATTTTGAGAAATGGGTTGTAATTCCTATTTCACCAACCACACATAGGACTAAGCACGTGAAACATCATAACTTTTACATATTATTGGACAAGGTTTACAAAAGTTGAACCTATAAAGGATTGTGCAACAACTACGTAAGCAATATTTTGTGGGAAAATATTATTAGCAGGTATGCATGTCCTTTGATCCCGACTAGTGATAGGGGAACTCATTTTCTTAATGATACAATAAAGATTTTGTTGGCAAATTTTATGGTGGGACACCATAATACTACTCCTTATCACCCTCAAAGCTAATGGTACTACCAAATATTTCAACAAGATTTTAGGACAAACACTTACAAAAATATGTGATGTTGGAATAAAATATTATGATAATAAAGTATCTATTGTACTTTGAGCATATAGGACCACCTACAAAAGGTTAAATAATGTCAAACCCTTTTAATTGGTGTTTGGTGCTTTGAGGATGTATTATATTTAATTTAATATATCTTCTTTACGTATTGCATGGATAGGGGACTAGGCTGATGAGAAAGATGTTGAAGAGGGCATTGGAAAATCATGCGCTTAGATGAGAGGCACACTATTGCGCATTGGAGTCGAAGACTAAGAAGGAAAGAAAGAAAACATGGAATTATCAACATATTCAAAACAAGGCATTTGAGGTTAGAAATATGGTTCTTCTCGTATGATTCAAATTTTTCACACCATCCAAGAAAATTGAAAGTGCATCGGTTGGGACCATTATTCGTAACAAATATACTTGAATCAGTGCTTGTCAATCACAAAAAGTCTTTGGATGAAAATTTATTTCAAGGTTACTTCAATGGGAATAGGATGAAGCCCTACTATATTAAGGCTTCTATGTGTTTATAATAAGTTAGTATTGTCATTTAGATTATATTTCAATTTCATGTGTTTCCTTCCATTGTTGCTATGATTTTTCAATTTAGTTTTTTATTTTGTTGTAATAAGCACACTTGAGTGCGGGAAGCTGATTATTATCTATTTGAGTTCATGTGCAAAGGACCACACATACTATTAGTGTGGGTTGGATTACAAGTACATGTAGGGGAGGTAATTTTTGTGGTGCTTTGAAGGTTGACTAATAACTAAACGAGTGTGCTTGAAGATGAAAATGTGGGTTTCTAGAGACAAATAATGAGAAGGATGGTGATAATAAGGATTTGAAAAATGAAGAAAATTTCTCATATTTAAGACCATGCGTAAGAGAAATGTTCACAAAGTGTAACAAGAGGTAAGAAAAAAAATGTGAAACTACTTAGTATGAGACATAGAGGGTTAGGTACTTTGGCGCATGAAATGCATGCATAAGGAGGTATGTGGCCGAGAAGTAGTGGGTGCACTAGAACGTTATGACTAGGCTATGGAAAAAGCAGCGAAAAGTGTAAAAAAATAAGAAAAGTGTAATTAAAGTTGGGTATGGTGGTAGGTGAGGATAAATTAATGCATAAAATTTTGGAAAATCTATAAAAGGGGTATTTGTGACTTCATTCTTACCATGCATGTTTTGATTTTTTGAGATTTGAAGTGTGATTCAAAGTGCAAAGTGTGAGAGTGATTGTATAAAGTAGCAAACTAGTTAATATTTGGACACAACCAGAACAAAGCTCCATTAAAAGGATGTTTGAGCTAGTAGAAGGCATGTGGAGGGAAATTTTGTGGAGCTTGGGTTTGAAGATAACAAAATTATAACTAGGGCACACTAGGGAACATAGATTTAGAGTTACGAGAGGTTGAATGAGCATAGCGAAACATTATACAAATAACAATGGCACCTAAAAGAGCACCTAGGGTGACCACATGAGATAAGAAGAAGGATGAACTAGTGGTGAAAGTTGAAGACGCACCTGAAATTTGTTTTTTTGAAATGCAATACCTTAAAGGCGTGACTATAGGGATGGCATGGGAGTCTCATACATGAAAAAGCTAGGTGAGTGATTATAATCACCGCACCAAGGAGAATAACGATGAAATTTATATGTAACTAATAAAGTGTATAGATTTGAGGAATACAGATGTCAAACCCATATATGATTATGAGGCAAAGAAGATGTTAAAGAAAGTTGAGGTCTTGTAGGTTTACAAGTTTCCATACTTTAGCAAGCTAGAGAAACTTTACCAATGGCTAATGTACATAGTCCATGAGGACTTCTTTGATTTTGTAGGACGGCAGTATGCCTAACCACACCCTTGATCGTAAAATTAACAGATTGAGGTGTTCGGGAAAAAAGTGTTAAGTGACCTTGATGATGATATGGGTGTGGAAGCAACCTCTGTTGAATTGGCATATGCAAAGGGAGGGCACACAATGGACATTGAAAAATTGGATGATCATCATGTGATCAAAATGACTACACACCTCTTGACAAAGTTTAATAACAAAGAGTGCTTTGGGGATAAGAGAACAAGAAGTGGCTCCACATTGCTGATAAAATGGAAGAGGGAACTATTTATAACTTGTCTTTATTTATAGTAGAAACCATTATTGAGGAGGCACACAAATAAGATAAGATCAGATTTGGCACCATCCTATTTTCTATGGTGTTTTTGGAGATTAGGGTCCTTGATGGTCCTATGGATAAAATTTGGTAGTTCCTTGAGGAGAAGAAGTCACTTGCATAGAGGTTTGTGAATTACACTTATAAAGTAACTATGAGTTTCCCTTACAAAAAAAGGATAGAGATTTGGTATAGGCACATGCGTGAGGCCTTTGTGCATGAGTGAAAGATACCCAAGGAACTATTAGCCATATTGGACAAGCAAGCGTAGTTTGAGTCTTCAAAAATTACTACATTGGAAGATTTGGGATGAAGAATGGAAAATGGAGCCCTTGGTGTAAACTTCCATATGCTTTCACAACGCATTACTTTCAAGATTTTGTGAACATATTTTTAGACACGCACAAATTGATATTTGACACGAGACATGGTTGATCGTGAATATCACACTCTTTGTAAGATATATGTTTATCTAGGTAAGTCTCCATACATTAAAAATTGATATCTGATGAAATTGGTATAAGTTCCATGACATTGGCGGTTAGAAAGTTGGTCATGGCTAAGGTATAACTTTACCTTAAGCCCAAATTGGTTGATGGAAAATACATTCAAAATGAATTTAAGATCCATGAGATTCCCAAGGGGAAGCATACAATTAGAAATTTGAAAAATGATGAGCCCACTCCTCCTCATACAGATGAGGAAGAGCTTTGGGAGGAGGAGGAGGAGGAGAAGGAAGATAGTGGTGGGTTAGATCATGGCACGAGAAAATAGAAAAATGTGGGCATAAAAGGCCAAATGAGAGTACTCCTCCTCGAAGCGAGAATAAGAAGTGAGAGATGATACTTGATGTTAGGGAGGAAGAGAAATATGAAGGCGACACTAAATGCAAAGGATTCAAGAGTCTTTAGGAAAACTAGGACAAATAACACTAGTGTGGGACCCTCTCAACCACTATATAGATCACCGAGGATGTCTCTTGTCAAAGTGAGACCGCGGAAGAAGATGAAGAAAATTTACAAGCATGTGCCAAGGAATTAAAGTGAAGAAGAATTTATTTATGAGGATGTATACATTGTCAGGATAGACTAGTTATTAATGTAGGAGCGTAAGATCATAGAGAAGAATATACTCGAGATGATACAAAGGCGCATGGTGATCATGATGAAGAAAGAGGCCCCACATGAGAATATGAGGAAAGAGAGAAGAATATTGGTGAACCATCGAGAGGAACATGATGGAGAGATAGGTGAAGGTCCAATTCTATGCCTAGAAACACATGTCCTTAAGGGTAGGTAGTCGGGAAGGAATAAGGGAGAAGATGTATAAGATGCTTGAGTTGGGGTATGCTAATGACCCATAAAATTTCATATTTTAGAGCACACTCACTCTGAGAAGTTTCATGGATGGGAGTTGATGGATCCCCAAGGTGAAAATATGCACACAAGGAAGTAGTTTTCTTAGAGAATGCAGACCCATATAGGCAGAGCCAAAATTTGAGATGAAGTAAGAAGCATACGTCCAAAGGAAGATTAAGATGGGAGCTCAAAGTTTCACATGATTGTGAATCCAACATAATATATTGAGTAACAGGAAAGTAATTCCTTGAATAAGATGACAACAAAAGTAGTGAAAAAGAACTTGGATAAAGTGGTTGCACTCAAAACGTTCCTAGGAGATAATAATAATATGAAGGAGAAAATTAAGCAATTGAATCTAATTGACGTACATATGAGGGATAGGAAATGAAAGAAGGATTTTCTATAATTTTTACGGATATTGGGGTGATATTCAGAGGCACATCCCAAATTTGATGCCCAAAAAAATTATTAGTATCCTTTAGTATTGCACTTTCTCTAGGATTGTGTTCACCATTTGATCAAGGAGAGGCTAACAACATGGGAGGAGACACAACAAAGTTTTGTAGCCTAGAAGGAAAGAAAAATAAATTGACTACATGCAAAATTATAGAATATGATGCCATACTCCACACATTACATGATGAATTGAAGAAGGCTTGTAGGGCATTGGGAATTTGCAAAGAGCTGAAATAAATCCTCAAGACAAGGACACTATAAGAAGAGAATGAAGATCTTGCAGCTAATAAGGATCAAACCCTAGGTCGATAGAGAAGTTAGCGAAATGAAACAAAAATGTGATTTTATCAAGATGGTCGGAGACTTCTACAAAGAATGAATAAAGGAGCTAGGGAATTTAGTCACTCGAAAGATGGAATTTATAGAGGGAATGATTTTAGGGTTGGCTTGAGTGATAATGATCCATAAACTTCTACTTCTGAACTCTATGAATCACACAACTATGTTTTTCTACTTTCAACTTTGGAAAATGACAGAATTGCTTAAATATTAGAGCTTTCGTGACTTATTATCTAGTGCTATAGAAAGGAAATTGCAGAGAAGGAAATATATCAAACTTCAACACCAACAATTTTATCCCGGAAACCTCCAAGGAGGAAAACCAATCGGGAAGGGAAACTACTCTTTCTTCCCACTTTTATTGGTCTAACATAGACAATTACATATTACAATAAGTATGAAAAGAAGAAACAATGTAAACCTTATCTCTAATTACTTGCTTGCTCTACTTCTACACCTTGCTCCTAAAATTCCATTCTATGATCAAGATCTTTCTCACTACTCTCATTAAATTCTCGCTTCTCGATCTCTCCGGATCTTCAAATGCCTATTCTCTTGTTCCTTCATACATTTATAGGCCTTCCCATTTCCTCCCATGTACTTGGAGGATGTGCAAGGGCATGGAAAGGAAGAGACACGGATGGGTGCTTTAAGAATGCATCCATTCGCATTTCATTCTTATTTTCTATTTGAAAGTCTCGGGACCACCGCCCGGCCGGGAAATAGTTCTATCTAGAACCTTTATTTACATCATTTTTTCTCACTTTCATTATTTCTACTTCTTGGTGCTGATGGAACTGATGAAGTGGTGTAGTTTTTTGGATCCCTATGGATCATACCTCCCCTACTTAGGTGGATTTTGGTGCCACAAAATCTTAGTGGGGGATTGGTAGAGGAATCAACTCCCTCTCATGCTCATTCGAGTACCATTGGGTCTGTCTTGGTGTCTTCTATCGTCCAATTCACCAAGAATCTTGTGGATCTCTGGTTTGTTGTTCCAGTGCTACATCCTCCTCCAAGATTCCTCGAGTAAAATCCGCTTTGGAAGGTAGCTTCTATATCTTTCCTTCTTTGTCATGCATAGATGGTGTTAGTGGATGTGAGATCTTCCAACTCACTATCATGTGTATCTACATGAAATATGGCCTAAAGGTTTCTTCTCCAACCTGCTCAAGTATGGCGAAGGTCCCATATTGTAGTGGTTTAGTCCTTTCTTGTCTTTGTCTCTTGAGATGGATTGGCCAAATCCTCTTAGAGTACACTGTTGCTATAGTTACCACCATTCCTTGTATCTCCTCTTCTTCTTGCTGCCACATAGTTAGGTCCAATGAATATGTAGGTAGATACGGTGATTGCATAGCGGAAGTTTGTTTTGCTCCTTGAATGAGCAGTTCCTGCGGTGGTTTCTTCTAAAAAAACTGATAAGTGCTATCCAAATTCTCCATCCTTTGGTCAGAAATATCCACTCTCGCATCCATTTTGTTTTTCTTCCAATGAAAGCAACAAAACTGATGATTTACATAAATAAGTCTTGGTTCTTAGTTGGCACTTACCATAGATTTCTTTGATTTTCTCTCATGTTCCAGATGTTAAAACTGACTCCATACTTGACCCATCTGAATAAGTTCTCCCTCCTTGTGAACATAGTATCCCTAGCATACAAGTAAGGAATTCCAAATACAATGTCAAATGTATCAAGTGGAATAATATCGGCCTCTAATACATCTATGTATTGGGTATTTATCCCAAACTAAAACTCACACTTCCTTGTAACTTGTATTTCTACACCATTCTTCACCCATCCCAATGGGTATGGATGTAAATGTGTGTAAGTCTCTAGGCCAAGTTGTTTTACAACCGCATCGAAATAAAATTTTACTATGAACCAAAATTTACTAAAGCATTTACCTTAGTCTTCTTGATTTGGATTTGGATTTGAAATAGCTTACTCATCTCTTCTTCTTATACTGCCCCGTACATGTTAGTGGCCATGCATCCCAACCTATCATTTACATCCAAATACTCCTCAATATCCACCTCTTTCCCTGTCTTCACAGTGGTCATGGATTTCTTGGAATCCTTGGTTTGGTGCTTTGTGTGCAATTCCAGATGCAACTTCCAACATGTGGCATCGGTATGTCCATTCACATCAAAATTGTTATATAAATTCTTATTATCTTTACAAGTATGCAAATCAGTAGTGACATGTTTACCTTTCCATTTACCTCTGCTACTTGTCTTCCCTTGTTCTTTTTCCTACTGATCTATTGACTAGTCTCCCTTTGGCTTTATTTCTCCTTGCTTCTTCTCATCATCAATGTAGTATTATTATACACAAGCTTCATTGATATCCTTAGGCTTTGTGGAGATTAAATTCCTCTGAAGGTGAGTGTGAAGTCCTCCTAAATACTTGGTTAGAATGCCCTCATCCTCCAAGTCCATATTAAGCAACATGGCTTGTCTCCAAAATTCCGTAGTGTAGTCTTGCACGCTTTGACCGCTGCCCTGTCTAAAGTACTTCTACTTAATCATCATGTTAGTCTTATGGCCAATATGATAGAATTGATCTCTAATCAATTCTTTAAAACCCTTACAAGTAGTGATAATAGGATGTATCTTCTTCTCACAAGTGGCTAGATGGGTTTCCCACCAAACCAGAGCATGACCTTCCATTTTGAGACGTGAAAAGGTGACCCTTTGTGCCTCAGTGACATTATGCACACTAAATTAGACTTCCAACTATTTTATCCATTTATCCAATAATTATACATCTACTTTTCCTTCAAAATTCTTTATTTCCACTTTTGTTTCAACTTTAAAAGGTGTATGTGTAGATTTTACCTTCTCGCTTACAATTGGTGTCTCTTCACACTCTTCCCATTCTTCCTCTTCTTAGCTCTTTCCAATACCAAATTTTTTTGGCTAGTGCTCGAATCACTCGAGTCCAAGGAATATTTCTTAATTAAATCCATCTTATGCAAATCTGAAATCTCTTTTTGTTTCCTATGCAATCTATCCATTATGGTCTCTAGCATCTCGACTTAGCGGAACAAGTTCTCTTCCTCCATTTGAGCTCAAATTCTATGTTTCCACTTCTTCATAGAAATATCTGGCTCACAAGGTAAAAATTATACACCTTTGGACCTTGTCACTGTCATACAAAATCATAAGAAAGATTCAAATACCACATTCTTGGATATATAATCAGCTCGATAGCAAAATGATCCATAAAATTCTACTTCGAACTCTATGAATCACACAACTATGCTTTATTCTACTTTCAACTTTGGAAAATGATAGAATTGCTTAAATATTAAAGCTTGATTATTGATTATCTAGTGCTATAGAAAGGAAATTGCAGAGAAGGAAATAATTCAAACTTCAACACTAACAATTTTATCCTAGAAACCTCCAAGGAGGAAAACCAACGGAAGGGAAACTACTCTTTCTTCCCACTTCTATTGGTCTAACATGACGATTCTGATTACAAATAAGTATGAAAATAAACAATAATGTAAACATTCTCTCTAATTAATTTCTTTCTCTGCTTCTACACCTTGCTCCTATAATTCCATTCCAACACTTAAGATCTTACTCACCGCTCTCATTAAAATCTACTTCTTGATCTCTCTAGATCTTTGAATGACTATTGTCTTATTCCTTTCATGCATTTATATGCCTTCCCTTGTCCTCTCGTGTAATGGAGGATGTGAAAGGGCATGGAAGGGAAGAGACATGGCTGGGCACTTTAAGAATGCATCGATCACATTCCATTCTTCTTTTCTATTTGAAAGTCTCGGACCGCCGCCTTGTGCGAGACCCAGCCAGCCTTAGAACCGCCACCCTCACTAGGTGGTAGTTTCAGAAAGTGATTTTGAAACTATCGCACAGAGCGGCGGTTCTATCCAAACCTCCATTTACCCCATTTTTCTCACTTTCCTTGTTTCTCCTTCTTAGTGCTGATGGAACTGATGAAGTGGTGTGTTTTTCTGGATCCCTATGGATCGGATAAGGGAACTGAAGTATAAGGGTGAAGATGTGACCCTAGAAGATATGAATGTAGTACTTGTAGATGTCCTTGATAAATCCAAGATAAAGCTAGCATAGTAGAATGAATTATAGGTTGGTATTAAAAAGGATTACCCTAAAATTTTACTACCGCTTAAGGAGTGAAGTGGGATGATTATTTTTCTATTCCTTCTATTCTTTCATTATTTCTTCATCATTCTTTATTCATTTTTATTAGAGAGATAAGTTGAAAAACCCCATTGTCGAGGCGTGAAATATCATTAGTGTGGGGTAATGTTAGGTTGATGAAAATTGACTAGGTATTTTAAAATAACGTGTGGAGAGTTAGGGTGCACAAATGGGGCAAAAAAACAAACGTAAGGGAAGGTTAAAGAGGCATGTTCCGAAGAGAAAATCCCAAGATTTAAGTGATTTTGCATGTTTCGGGTAAAAATAGGAAAAGCAGTTGGAGTGCAGCCCAAAGGAAATATTAAAGAAATAATACTTTGCGGATAAGGAAGGGCTATTTTGGGATCAAAGTAAAGATCAAAGATAATGTATAGATCACACTAAAAATAGGATTAAAGTAGAGTTTATTTATATATTAATATATTATTAGCCTCTTGTAAAAGTATGTTTGTTGTATTGCTACTTTTGAATTAATGCATGACTATTATTAGCATGTAACCTATTTTTAGATGTATGGGTAGTGATGGGAAATTCCTTGCCCTATAAATATGTTTTGATCTGCATAGTTTTGGACATCATGTATTAGGACAAGTGCGTGTGATGTAAATGAGTTATGTTGTATTGATATACTTGTGTGCATTACTCTCTGGTGATTATTATTAAGTATGCATCTCATGTTATGTAATTCCCTTAAGTATTATTGAATAAGTGTGAATGGATTCTCGTAATTAATGTTTCGAGTATGGAAACCACATAGTGTAAATTATCTTAGTAATGATTTGATATGTTATTTTTCCTTATGATTTTCGTAATGATATGCACCTAAATTCATGTTAGATAATGGCTAATATGAACATGCATGCTAACATATTGACAAGACTACACAAAGAAGGGACTGGGGTAGGCTTTGTGCACTTTGGGTGAGCGTTCGGATCCATTTGGATGAAATGTCACGTGCGATAAGAAATTGAGTATAGAACAAAAGTATACAAGTACTTCACATCAAATCACAATTTTGTGAATAAATCCGTTATCCAATAATGATTTTACATGTTTTTTCACCTTTTCATACTCTTATGGTGTCAATTTGTATGTTGATTTATTAGTAGATTTGATAATAGAATCAAATCCTTATATGCAATATTCTCCACATTGATTTTAATCCATCTTGAAAATAATTAGAAATAATATTTTCAAACTCACCAATCAAGTCATTCATATTGTGTAGAAGTTTCTCTTTCATCACCTTCAACGTTTTTGCCCAAATTTTGTGTGGTATTTATTACAAGTGTTTAAAACTTAAAATTTCCTTAATCTCACTTAGCAATAATTATCCCGACACTAACATAAAAATGGAATTACTTTCTACTTCCTCACACTTTTCCTTTAGTGGATTTAAAATGTTCCTCTCCACAATTTTCCACTAGATTGTGATTAAGAAAATATTGAAATAAATAGATGCCTAATACAAATTATGTAACATTGCAAAATATATACAAATGAGGTATATAAATTTACCTAAGAAAATTAAGCTAAAAGGTATGAAACCCTAGTTGCAAATGAATAGATATGATACTTAGATGATTCATAAATAATCCCGGGTTGTGACAAAGTGACAAATTATTGAAGAGAAGGAGAGAAGTGCCACAACAAGCCTCATAAAATTGTGTAACCGTAAGATCTTCCTTGATTGGGCACCTAGACTTAGTCATGGGAACCCGCAGTACTACGAGACCTACTCTAGGTTCCCGTGGTGTTCGTAACCTCATAAACCAAATTTTGAAGGGTCGTAATGTATTACTTTTCCTTCGCTACCTATCGCTAGTATGTCACATCAAGTTCACAGATGTTGCTTGTAACTTGTAATGAAGAAATGACCTGTAAAACTCCAAATGTACATCATATCCCAAAAAGAAAATAATGCATGCGATGGGTCGAGACTCCTTGGTTATCATACAAGTGAACTTATAACTTATTGTTGCACTCATCTATGACCCAATGTAGTTATATGTGTATGTGTGTGTCAAAATCATGCCCTAGGTGGATCTTGTGTGTGTCACACTTGATAGCAAGGAAGTAGCTATATGTAGAAAATTTAAATAGATGTGTGCATGAAATAATAAAATTCTCCTCCTATGAGGTGTATGTAGAAAAATGTAGTCAATTTCCCTTGTGTGGATGCTATATGGATGCTTGAATTCTCTTGATAATGTATTTTGATCAAAACTTAGGTGGTGATAGCTAATGCTTAGTTCTTGGTCATTTATTATGGTCACATAAATTTATATTTATATGATTCCCTTACTTTAATTTCATAATTAGCCCCGAAAAGGATGACTACCAAAAAGAAAAGATTCCCAAATGGCTAGAAAGGACCCAAAATATGTGAATAGAGTACAATATGTCGGGGGTGCCCAAAGGGGATGGGGGCACCGGTGTTGGCATCTTGGCTAGGCATAAATATCCAGAGTGAGAAATTACAAAGTATGCAAAGTCATACTAGGATAGAAGAAGTGTAAGACCAATAGAGGAAACACAAAACAAGAAAAGATGGCCAAATACTTTGATTAATTAGAAATTTTCTTACTTAGGAATTATATGAATAGTAGTATGCGATTAGGACTAGATAAATATCCAAAGTACATGATTTAGTGTCTAAATTTTCCCCACTTTATTTTTTTGAGAAAATTATTGATAACATAAAATAGATAAGATATGCATACCGATAACCATGTAGATTGATGGCGAAAAGTGTGCTGAGAAACAAGGAAAATCTTGGAGTGATAAAAGGTGAAGCGTATAAGCTAGAGAAGAGGAAGTAAAAATGTGATGATGAGCATAGGAAAGACCGTATGTGCATATATAGATATTGTACCTATTTTTTATGTCTCTTGTTGTTGTGATTACGTGTGATTGATGTGACTACTACTTCCCATAAAGACGAAGTTACAAAAGATAAGACCAAAAAAGTAGTAAAATACGTGTATATATGATCAAAATGTGTAAAAGTGTGTACAAGTATGCAAGAAAATTAAAAAGAAACTATTACCAATTTAATCTACCTTGTGAAGTAGAATTTGAAATCGATCAGGTAATTTTTTTAAAGAATCTTCATACAAAAGATCTCTACATCTTGAAATTTCTCTAAGTCCCAAAGTCTGAAAATTCAGATTTTGGACTTTGGGGATTTTCCCTTTCGGGGTTTAATTGACTTAAATTTGAAAGTTGTGTTCAAGTTTAAAACCCTAAAATTCTGAAATTTTAAACTCTCAGGGATTTTGGGTTTTGGAACTCTAAGTCCCAATCAGAGGAAATTCCCTTTCAAGCTCCAAAGTCTAAAACCACAAATTATGAAATTTCATACTTTCAGGATTTCAAGTTTCGAACTCTAAGTCGCACTTTTGGAAAAATTCCTTCGGACTTCCAAAGTCTGAAAGTATGAAATTCCAAAATTTTAGACTTTTGGGCTTTTGGGTTTTGGAACTCTTCCGAGCCATTCCATGATTTTCATCCCTTGATCTCTGAAGTCCAAAACCCTAAAATTTTGAAATTTTAGAATTTCAGCTTTCAGGTTTTAGACTTTTGGAGCTCTTTGTGCATTTAATTCCTACCTACTTTTGTATGGATTGGAATTTCACCATTAATATTGGGTTTTTCTATTTAAATCACATTTTCACCTGACACTTTGCTCTGATAAACTGATTTTACTATATCTTGTACTTTTTGATGTCATTCTCAAGGTATTTTTATTTTGGTAATTTTCTTTTTAGTTTAAGATCTTTTGTTTTGTTTCCTCCTTTTTATTTTCTTTTTCCTCCTTTGCATACCTTGGGAAATGAAAAACTCATTGCCCACCATGTTTCCATGATTTGAGTTTCTATAGGCACTCAGAGTTTGCAAATATCCTCTCAAGTTCTCCAATTTTCTCTCTCACCTCTTGTTTTTTAGAGTTTGGAGATCAACATTTTCAGAGAACCTTTTTTTTTGGTATTCAGAGCTTTGGGTTATTCAACGGTTCTCATTTTTTGGGGATTATGCCATTCGAAATTTGGAGTTATATTTTTAGTATTTTAGAATTATTCATTTCGAGGTTTACACTTCAGTTTTGAGGTTGCCACTTTGGGTTTTGGAACCTGTCATTTTAGACTTCTCCAATTTGTATTTTCGAGGTTTCTAATTCGAAATTTCAGAATTCTCCATTTCAGAGGTTTACAATTCAGGTTTTCAGAGGTTTCCACTTTGGGTTTTCGAACCTATCATTTTAGACTTCTCTATTTCAGATTTTCGAGGTTTTTAATTCAGGATTTCGATTTCTCCGTTTTGGAGGTTTACACTTCGTGTTTTTGGAGGTTGTAGATTTTGGGGTTTTTGGACTTCATTTCTTTGGAATTTCAAAACTCAGAACTTGGTGTCTACTTCCACATCCAAGGGAAAGGAAAATATGAAATACTTATTCCTTAGGGTTACCCCTCACTCTTGCTTATCTTCTGACACAGTAAACATAGGGGACATTGACCTTGGACAAATTGATTTTCCAGACTTCTAAGCAAGGGTTAAGGCCCCAAATAAGAAACCCTCGATGCAGGCCATATATGAAAATGGGCTTGCTCTTGCTTCCGGTTTTCCCACATCCATGCATTTCCCAGAATTTTTTTTCGTTGAAACATCCCACTATGATGAAGAATCTATTTTAGTTAAATATGCCGATGGAAAAATTGTGATCCGCCTAGACCCCAATCGCTTTGAAGATTTTCTCAAATTCTCTGATGTTGAAGATTACACTACAATTTGACTAGAGTCAATGGTGGAACATTGGGACAAATAATCGAGTTGTGCACGAGGGTCATGTTGAAAACCTATCTGGCTAAGAGCGTTGCCAAATTTCCAAAGACCATGTATCATTCGATTTCATTCAGGAGGTCAGTGACCTTATTGTGCTACTAAGAAGAGTCTTAGGTCTTCCCTCCATAAAGAAATTTTAGGAGTGGATGTTCTTATATATCACTACTATCAAGAATAATAAGGAATTTATCAGATGGGGGGAGCATATCAGTAGCTCCATTTGCTATCAATTGAGTAGAGTGCATTCTTCAAAGTGTTTCTATATGACATCCTTCTTGGTTTATGCCACAACTGCCATGGGATATTTCACCGGGTTGAATACTAAGGGTATTCAAGAACCTCTCAAATCTATGATTTATATCCTCAACTCACACTGGATGAGGGAAGAAAACACTTCCATAGGATCAATGATGCCTTCTTTATTGTTATCCTCTACCATTTTGATAAGGAGCTATATAATCAAATGATTTCTGACAAATCCTTCAAGGAAGTACATGAGTGGGGAGATATCTACCTTTAGTTCCCCACATTTACTTACATTCAAATTCTGGCTTTGTGGGAGCTCTCAAAAGCTGCCTAGATGTCCCACTGGTAAGTGGATCTTGTTAGAATTGGTTTGGAAATTGCTAGATTACCAAAAGATCTAGAATAAAAGGCACAAATTGGGAATGTAATTCCCTATTTCAATTAGTAGATACACTTGCCAAAATATTTACAAGGCTAAGAATGTGGATGCGGAAATGGCAGAGGTAACCTTGTGGACTTTCCATCCATGAACTAATTTTGACTATTGGGGTAAATTTAGTGAAATAGGTTAGTCTAGTTCCCATGTACCCCAGTTGGAAGATATTTGGATCCATTTTCGGATGAATTCATCATTTGACAAAGAGACTATGAAAGGATAACTTTGGATGAGGTTCAAAAATTTGGAATAGCCGACGTACCAAAAGACATGTAGCACAATGATGAGGTTTTGGATGAAGTGTATAAAAATAATATTTCCAATCAACCATTGCCATGGATTGATTGGTATGTGGAAGAATGTTATAACACAAAGGAGAGGACAGGACCCATTCTATAAATAACTCACAGTTGGTTGGCTACCTTGGGAATCTTACTGAAGGGGTTAGAGAAACCTACAAATACAACAACCCCATCAACCATGAGCCAATCAACACCCAAAAAGGGGAAAATGTTGACCCAAAAGACCCATATAGTTCTAAAAATATTTCATTTGTTGTTGGGAGCTCATCTCTTTCCAAGGCTCCTATTCCCAAAGTCATGCCTCCTACAGCACCTGTGACAAAAATAGTTGAAGTCAGTGATTCTCCTAGTGTCCCACAAGACCCATCATTTCCCCTTTCTCTTCCATTGTCACTTCCTACATCAGTTCCTTCCACTTCTTCGATCATCTCTTCTTTCCCATCTCCTTCTATGGCCCAAGTATTCTCATCCCTTCTAGTTCTCTCAGCTGGAGAAACTATTGGGTCACCCATTTCTTCTTCACTTCCCCTAACACTTCCATTTTCTTCCATCTCATCCCCTAACATCATTGTATCAACTCCTATGGCTATCCTCACATCCACCCCATCCATTACTACCACTACCATTCAAATTCCAACTAATGTTGTTGGTACTCTTGTTGTGGCTAATGTTTCAGGTATTGAATCAACTTTTCTATCTTCATCAGCATCAGCCATTCCAGAATGGTTGTTTCGAAAACTCAAAAGCAAAAGAAGAAAATGCCTCTGGGAGATGTAATAGATATGAGCATATTGGAACATACCCCAAAGAGACAGGCCAAGAGGCCAAATATTGTTTCAAGTCTGACAATGAATGCATCTGGGGAATTAGTTGTGGAGGTTACCACCGCTATGCCATTGAGGGAAAAACTAAGGAAACAATTACAACTACAAATTATTAGATTTGTAGATTCTCATTAGGAAAATCCACTCATTAAGGAGAAAAACAAGATGTAAACACTACTCTTGGAAATCTACTAGAAAAATATGATAAGGATAAATCTTCCAAGGATGAGCTTAAGGTCAAGGTCGAAATGGATCACCGCATTGCTATAGAAGGTAACAAAGAAAAATCCATCTATTGAAGTCTCAACTACTATGTCCATGATAGTTTCATCTACTATTGATGATATTTTTTATCACGAGATCAAAAATATGGGCCAGAAAGGGAGATCAGTAGATGGATGGATGGAACGAAGCTAACCCTTTAATTAAAGAAGATGTTGAGATATATAATGATTTAAATGTTGGGAAAACTACTATTTACAAAATGGATCAAGATTTTTCAGAAGACAATAACAACTTGAATTTGAATTTGGAAACATGGAGTGAGATTAGAGAGGAAGATTCAGATCTACTTCTCCAGGAGGATGTAATCAATGATGCTATAAAGTTGTTTGAATATCAAAAGGCCATGGAATTCCAGTGTCACGTATTACAAGATCTAATTAAGAAGTTGGATGATAAACGAGTGGAGATTACAAATGCTTTGAATGACATATCAGAAGAATTTGATATTGTTAATGGAAATCCATCAATGAAAATATTAATGCTCTTCCGAGGAGCATATAAAGAAAAATTTCAAAGATTTATTGAAACGTGATGATGAAGTTACCAAAAATTTCGGTAGCGAATCTATTAACAAAGTCGGTTTTATTCCAAAATTTCACAACAAGATTGAAGAAAGTTTTAAGAATTAGAAGAGTTCCAGCTAAAATCACGAGGGAAATTGAGACAACAGATGTGGTAAATCACTACGCATGTGGGCCAAGGGATGAGGAAATTCAAGGATTCATTAAATGCTTCATCAGTATAAACATCAAATGGTTTTATGGGAGGAAAAAAACAAAAACATGCAGAGGAAGAAGGCATTGCGGGAGAACCGTGCCAAAGCTGAAACCATGAAAGAAGCAGATCCAAGCTCTGGATTGGTCAGAGTTGCAAGGTTGACTGAGTCAAACCCTTGCAACAAAATTGTTATTTTTATGGGATCCTATTCCCTTGAATTAATGACATTTCTATTTTTAGTAAAATGTTAGTTGAAGGCCTAGCTGTAATGGCTCATCCTAAAGAACTTATAAATAGTTTGGTTTGTGGAGTCATTTGGGAGATAGATAGATCATATTTTGGTGAAGTTTCTCTTCAAGCTTGGAAGAGTGCTTCAAAGATTTGAAAATACCTTTTAATTATATTAAGAGAGATATCTTGCCTTGAAGAACCTAATTTATTGTGCTAAATGGTTGACTCATATATGATTTGTGATTGTATGATTCCTTAGTATAGATGATTAGCTTGACTTTATTTCAGATTATTTTGTTTCATGTTATGCAAAAGTGATATAACATCTTTTATGTCAGTTGTGGAAAGATTCTTTTCCTTCTATTATTTAAAGTTATATTATCATTAGCCATCATCAACGAAATGAATGTTTGACATGTGCATGTGTTTTATCCTCATGGTTAGTTAATTGTGTGTTCAATCCAATTTGGTCTCTCTATTTTATATGATTCAAGTTTTAACAAAGGAACGTATGCTTCTAGTTTGTGGTATTTCATGCCCTTTCTAGGTTGCAATAGGTGAAGGTGACTAACGGTGTTTGCATCCTACTCACATTAACCCTTCTTGAGATTCAACATATCCTTTTATTTAGTGCATCACCATCCCTAGTATAGTTTCCTTTTACGATATCTTTCCCTAAAACCCGGAAAATGTTAGCCTAGGATTAGATAGCCATTTTATTGCACTAGGAGTAGTACAACACTTAGTTTAGGAAAAGGAAGCTGACCTTCTCCAGAGGTTCACCTTGAACCCAAGTCCCACAACTTGAGAGGTGATCCCATGTGTCCCAATCACACCGAACAACCTACTTATAGCTTGGCCATCTAGGGGTGTAGTAATTTGGCGATAATTTTTTTTTCACCTGATCCATGATGAGAAAAATAAATAAAAAGGATCCTAAAGTTGTTGTAGAAGACTAATTGTTTTTGGGTCATCTCGGGCCAATTGTGCTAAATTTGAGTTTTTTGGGTGATATTGCGCCAAGAATAGAAGAAGTGTAGGGAGAAAATTCTAATGTCATCCTCTAACCTTTAACTACTTCCCAAAGTGTGAAAACCACCGTAGATGGTGTGTAAATATTTGATCCATTTCAAACAATTATGATCCAATTTGAAAGTAGAAAAAAAGGTGTAGTGTATGCACGTCGAGTGCTAAAGGACTGTATTTCTTGTAAAAGTAACTATGTATACTGCCAAAAAAAATTTTAACTTAAATTTTTTGTGTAGCTTCCTCCTAGTCATAGGCATCCAGGAAGGGTCGGGGGCACCCAAGTGCTTCTATCTATGTCTAGGTGCTAGTGTCTATGTTATGCTGAAGACCCAAGTTAGGTTTTGGGATATTTTTGACTCTATAGACTATGTTGAGTATGTGATAAACTATAATAAACTGTGATTATAGTCTACTCGATGGGGTGACTAATTCACCCGATAGATTCCTCCCTCATTTGGTGTGTATACAACATCTTTAGGAGTATGTGGTCCAAAGGAAGACCAGACGTTGATTTGAAATTGAAGCCACATAGAAAGAGGGAGTTTTCTTACTATAAAACAAGGCAAAAGAAAAAAATTAGTGAGGAAACAAGTGTTAGTACAAGAAAGATAAACAATCAAGTAAAATACAATATGTAAGCTAACAAACAAGTAGACAATGTGTATGCTAACACACAAGAAGAAAATATGGAAGAAGACAACGTAGAATGCAAATAGCGATTTTAAAACATGGGACATCATTCATGATGTCATAAGAAAATTGAGGCCAAAGTGGCCAAAGGAAGAAAATGTTATCAAATAAAAAGAAAGACATTGGGAAAATCCCACAAACAATGACATACAATGAAAGGCAAGAGGAAATAATAGTAAGAAATGTATCGACAACCATGAAAGTAAATAAAATCAGAAGAAAATATTGCACATGAAGCACCCATTAGAATGTTAGAAAGATTAAAATTATGTCAAAATGTGCATAATCCGATATAGTGGAGTGTTATTAAAAATAAAACAATAACACCTGCAGTGTATACAAAATTTGATGCCCCTGAAGCCTATTGTAAGACCGGGTAAGAGGTATTGTGTTAAGAATCCATGTTGCGTTCATCGATCTATGAAAAATTTGTAATCATAACTAGAAGGCAAGTGAATGTGCATGTATATATAGAAAGATAATGCCATACGATGTATTTGTCTAGCATGTGTAAAAAAGTGTATATTTAAGCATAATGAAGTTAGAGTAAATATGACCAAGATATGTAATGCTCTAGATGAGATGGAATGGAATTTAGAGGGTATTATAGAGCATCACTCCCACCAAGATAATGTGTATGAGTATGCATGTGATGAGGTTCATTTATATATGCCCCCTCTACAATCAACAATGAACCATAGAAAAAGACTACATCATCAAGAAATGGTTTGAATTATGTGCTAGAAATATGTGATCGTGAAAGTGTAGAGATTAGAGAGTGTGTGAGTGAGTGAGCGAGTGAGCGAGTTTAGAGAGGTTAATTTTATATTTAATCCCTTAGTAGTTGAGTATGAACTAGATTGTGTCATAGGGTGATGTGCATATCGTGTAGAAGTAGAAGTGAGAAATGTGTATCCCGAATGTGTAGAGCATTCATTGTGTATGATGCGCGATAGATGTTTCATAAGAAATAAATTTCATGAATGTGTGATGTGTGAAGTGTATAGTGTATGAGGTTCATGTGTATAATATGTCCTCAATAGCTAAGTGTGAACTATATCATGAGAGTACATCATTGGGAAATGATGATACTAAGAGTGTATCAAGATGTGCATCATGTGTGTAAGAAACCGATGCAAAGTGTAAGGTATGTAAGACACCTAAGAATTTTAGAAGGGGAAAAATAAGTATGATGTCCCCCAAGTATAAAATGATAAGAATGATCAAGTGACACTTTCTACAAGATCATCATTATCTTGATTGAAGCCAAGTGGAGATGTTATAGAAACCCAGGTAAGAAATAGTGTTTGGGGATCATATAGTGAGCCATTACGATGTAGATTATACACATGCATTGCGTACTCCTCATAAGTGAAAGGTATTGGTGGAAATCTATGTGTATACAAATGAGTGAGGTTTTATGAATAACCAAGGAATGAATCATTTCATATAGAAACATGTCTGAAGGGCATAAGAAATTTGATACTAGTATGATTAGGGTCTAAAGTTCCCCTAATATAATTAAGCCAAGATTAAATAAGTTTTAGTGGAGAAAAATGAGGAGTGCATGCAACAAAGACTGTTATATGGAAAACATGAAGACCATAGGCAGCCATAATACTAACACATCTATGATAGAGATGGGGTGAATGAGGCAGCAGTAAGATATCATCAATTGTAAAGCCAAGCTGAGTCAAGCCATCGTGTGTGCATATAGTCTCAGAGTAAGTAGGATCTAATGGAATATGATGCCAATAAGAGTTATTCATGAAAAGTGTGAATGTAAAAGGAGGAAGTGAAAATGCAGATTGCCCCTCAGATTGTGAAGAAGGTGAAACAACATCCGTGAGTATGGAAAAATCCTTGTTAAATTACCATAGCATTAGTAGAAGAAGGTAGTTTTTAAATTTATTCTCAATAGAGATGACAATAATGAAAATATAATTGAAATATGAATCATCCACCTCAATAGGATTGAAATTAAGAGTTCTTAATTCATCATCTGTGAGAAAAACAATATCAACCTCGTCATCAAAATCATTAGTGTTTTCATTGTCATTTTGGATAGGAGTATCAAGGATTTTGTTATGAGGTGCACTAGATGTAGGAGCAAGAAGAGCCTTAGTGAGTGGAGCAATAGTTCTTAGTGGAGAGGACACGGTCGGTGAAATGATAACATTAGTACGAGTGGAGATAGACAGAGTGCTCGAGTTGTAGAAGGAAGATGAAAAGCACTATATTGACCGATATCATATATTTCAATGTTACAGTATGCGATAGGATGTGATGGAGGAATAGGAAGAGTAGTGATAGGGTCTATGCGACATAATTTGAATGGATCAGGATATGTTTCAATGGTGTGTTCATACCCATCATGTAAGAACTTGACACACCGATGAACAATGGATGGGACTGTGTGCATTGCATGAACCCAGAGTCTACCAAACAAAATATTGAACTGAAACGAGGCATCAATAATGAAGAAATTAGCAGGGGAAAAATTTTGGCCCGAATTATATAGGTAATGGGATAATGTCAAGGCATGTATGAGTAGTAGAATCATAACCATGAATGAGAGTTGTATTTTTAGAAATTAGATTATCTGTAATGCCAATTTTTTTAGAAGGGAATGAACACATAAATTAATATCATATCCATTGTCAATGAGTACACATTTGATACAAATGGTGCTAATGATAATAGTGATAAGAAATGGTGTACATAGATTGTCAATACTAGATGGCGAGATGTCCTTATCAGTAAATGATATATCATGTGGCGAGATATTTGAGAGACTAAATGAGGTGCATGAAGGCCACCAAATAATTATCACTTTCAATGTGAATAGAATGAAGGGAAACCTCTAATGTATGATGAAAATTAGGCGCATGCCGTAGTAAGTCATAGAGAGATATTTTGGCCAAAGGTATTCCTAAGTTTTTCAATGATATCATAGACCTTAGAAGTAAAGCAGGAGGAGCTGCAAAAGTAATAGGAAATGAGATAGAAATGGGTAGAGCCATAGGAGGATGATTGCGGTGAGTAGTTACTACATTGATAGTAGGATCAACCATAAGCATAATAAAGCAAGGAGGATCTTAATTATGAACTTGCATAAAATTAGAAGCAGTAGTAACCATGCTAGAAACTCGAGTTGGAGCAAAATAAGGATAAGAAGATTGATCCATGACTTGATAAGATGATTACACACTCGTAAAGAACGGTTTGAATCATTGAGTTCTCCAAATGATTAAGAAAATATTGAAATAAATAGATTTATAATAATAATTATGTAACAACATTAAATATATACAAATGAAGTACACAAATTTACCCAAGAAAATTAAGCTAAAAGGTATGATACTCAAGTTTAAAATGAAGATATAAAATACTTAGTTGATTCACAAATAATCATAAGATGTGATGAAGTGAAGAAATTATAAATAGAAGGAGAGAGGTGAAATGCCGAGCCTCTAAAAATTGTGTGACCCCAAGAACTTCCTAAATGGGAACCCAGACTAGGTCAGGGGTGCCTACAGGCGCTACAAACCTACTCTAGGAAGTTATGACTTCTCAAAACCTTGAAAAATAACTTTTGATGGTCATGAGGTTTTTGTTGTCCTTCGCTACCTTTCACTATTATGTTGCATCAAGTTCACGATGCTTCCTGTAACTGGAATGCTGAAATGACTTGTAAAACCCCAAAAATGCATCAAATCCCAAAAACAAAATAATGCAAATGAGGGTTTGGACTATCCTTGGCTATCAAACAAGTGAACTTAAAATTACGTCCCGCACTACATCTTAAACCCATTGTAGTTTTATATTTTTGTATGTTGAAATCATGCCTTAGGTGGTTGTTATGCATGTTAACATGTTGCACTTGTTGGCTGTTTCATGCAAGTAGATTGTATGTATTTACATATGCATCATGTTAACTTGCAAACAAATTACCATGTATTTCCATGTGAAATATGGAAATCATACATAGCCATTATGTCACACATTACTTCAACTATGTATACAATAATTTTGAAATTGAATAATAATCTCTCATTCACTATATGTTTATGACCCTTTAGCAACCAATAAAATTTATACATGTATCCCGATCCTTTATAATCTTCAAATCTAGTTTATCCACATTTTCTTAAAAAACATAGTGATTGTTACCATCACTATATATGATTGACTTACAATTCTTACCTCTTATTTTACATTTTTGAGAAAGTATTCATGTAAATGGTAATATCCTCTTTTTCATGTTCTAACAACACCCACTTCATCATGATTGCTTCTCTATTTTCAATTATATTAGTGTGATGCAATGATGCAACATATTATCCATCCACATGTTTGATATGTGCACTCCAATTTCTACCACTATTAGTATGTGTGTGTGTAATTAAAATATCTATGCCAAAATTATCCACACATAAAACATGTGCCAATGATTACACATCCACTTCCTCTACATATTCCTCTAAAATTACCTCTACTTCTATGTGTGTCATCATCATAATGTGAATTAATTATCTTATATTACATAACATTTCCTCTACTACTACTTTGTTCATGACTACATGAAAACTTTCCTTTGACTTATCTCATGATTCACTTCTTACACTCTCCTTTTTCTTCTACCTTTATGTTCAATGATAGGATTCCTTGTTATATTGTATTCTAATCATCCCAACTTCATCTTTAAATACTATGCATAATATATTTATATAATTTGAAATGTTGTTTGCGTCATCTTCAACATGACCAATTATAATGATAAACTTGTATAATTTCTCAATGTGACCACTTGCACTTATCCATTTATTACAAATTGTATAGATTTATAGCCATGGTCATGTGATAATCCTATAAAATAAATTTCCCCTTCAATTTTGTAAAAAAATTATTCTTGTAGACACCTAAAATATGCTTACACTTAGCATTTCCTAAAATTTAACCGATTGATGACACTTTGTCAATTATCTACTCTTTGCTCCATTCTTGGATTCCCATTTGTGATACCTTCTTGGTCATATTCCTCCTATATTCAACCCATTTAGTTAATAAAGCCCCTTTTATTAGCAAAAAATATTCATATTTTCCTCTGGATCATTTGTATAGGCTTCTTAGGCTATCTATGAGTCACATATGGTTAATCTGACTCCTACCAACTCTCAATGAGTCTCTAATCACTCGCTAATCACACTTAACTATTCTAAACCAAGCTTAACTAAGCCTAAAGCATGTTTATTCTAATATAATCTAAAAGTGATTTTTGGAATTTGTCCTACATGCCTTAGAATTCCAAATCTTCCCAAACTAAAAACTATAAATACAAGGCTAAGGATCCCCTTTCAAACATCTTCTTCTTCTTGGTTGTGAACAACTTGATCCTGACATCTTGTTTCATATGAAATCTTGATATTTCTTAAAGAGCTCATTTGCATTAGCCAAGCTAATAAGGCATTTGATCTTGAGGCATCCATCATTAAAATAGCTTTTTTTTATCCATAATAGGTTAGTAATTGAATATATGTAATCTTGGCCTTGTAGCCATTTAGTAAGATTCATTCACCTTTATTGAGTAAACAATAAACAATTTGATTTCTTATAATCTAATTAGGTTCAATTTTATTAATATTTCTAAAGAGTAGAGTAAACATAGTATGTTGCTTGTTTGATTCATAATGCATGCTTTTGAAGTTTATTTGCTTATCTCTTATCATGATGATTATTGACTAATTTGGTGCAAACTTTAGGCTACTAGGTGTTAGTCTACTTCTCATAGTTTTCCAAGTTTTCTTTAATAAATTTGGCACGCCTGGTGGGACTCTTAGTCCATACTCCATTAATGGAGATCTTTCAAGCTTTTCATTTCCATTTCTAACCATTTTCATGCTTTTTTGGGTTAAATAGCTTGTTTTCTAAATAGTTTACTAATTTAAGTGGGCTAAATCTCCCTTTTGCATGAGTATTTAATGGGTTCAAGTTAGAAATATATTTAAATGATGAAAAACTAACCTGTTAGTATTTTTAGATTTTTTTCGTTTATGTGGCTTTTTGTGATTTTCCAGGGGCCATGCATAGGTGTTCGGGATGGGCGTGCACACATCATTCGTGTGTACACACATCATTCTCGGGCATTCACACATCATTATAGGATTGCACACATCATTCTGGTATGCACATGTCATTCGGAGAAGACACACATCTTTCTAGGCGTGCATGCGTAACTTTTACTATTTTTACACAGAGGCGCGCATGCATCCTTCGTGCATGCACACATCCTTTTAGGCATGAAAAAATCATTCTGTGCTTGAACACATCATCCTGGGCACACACATATAATTTTGTTCACACACACGTCATCTTGGGCATGCACTTATCATTACGTGCATCCACGCGTCATGCTAGATGCACACATGTCATTCTAGGCATGCATGCATTGAACTCGTTTTCATTACTTATCTTCCGAGAGGCCATAACATCTCCCGAAATTGAAATGAATCTATTTTTTTATTTATTGGAAAGGTATTGAAGCGAAATATGCAATGGAAACATAAAATTAGGATTTTGACTTACAAAAAAATTATGGTTTACTTTATTAGATAACTAGTTATTTTCTAACATGTCTTATAGTTTACAGATTATTTTATTGGTTATTCTAACACTTTGAAAGGTATTTCTAGGTTTCTAAAAGTGTTTTGAAAGTTCTTTTGATATTATTTTTAGTTTAACTTAGTAAAGTGTTTGCATTTTTCATTTGTAGAGGTCTTTTAAAGCACGTATATTCTTCCCTTGCACCTTCTAAGTGACCTTGGGAATAAAAACATTTCAAAAACCTTCTTCTTGCTTTCCAAACACTTCAATTTTAGTTTTCTAAAGGATTAAATTTTAAATTTGGTTAAAATAAAATTATTTCTCAAAATTTACTTGAGTATTTTCCATTTCTTGCAAATTTTGAGTGAGATACCTTGTTGTGTATGCTCTTTCCTTGCATCTTAGGATGATTTGGGAAATCAAAAGCAACATCTTATCTCCTTTATATGATGTTATTAGAAAATTACTAATCTTGGTGTAGGACCAAAATTGATTGTCAAAGAATCAGAGGCTAAAACAATACTAACATGTTTGATATAGGTTGCCAAAAGGTGTGCTACGCAAAACGAAATTAAGTCTAAAAGATTTAAAAACACACCATATTCTTCACAATATATATGCAAATTTGGAAAAGGGTACGTCCTTATCTGCTTAACTAGAACATAACCCCTTTGGCATAACACCTTAAGCTATAACAATGGGGGTGGTTCTAGGAACCCAAAATTAATCCACCGCTGAGTAACCTCGTGGACGAAATGTGAAGCGCTCCGCTTACCTACTTGAGTAGTATACATTTTGTGAGTTAGATTCAAAGTTTTTGTATCATAACTCCAAAGGTGACAATGCAACCGAATGTACTAGTTTCTTATAATATTAGAAGGGGTTAAATTAAATCTGAGATACTTCTTGGGAAACCTTGGAAAATTAAGCTCGCATTAGAAAAACTTATGAAAAATAGTTGAGTGAACTACCTAAGGAAGTCGTATCTTCTTAGAGCCCACTTTGGTAGTCCAAACAATCATTTATTGTCAAAAACTCAAAAAGTGATGACTTACTTGAATTCAAAACCTTGTTTTTCAAACAAGGAAAAGAGTACACTTAAGTTGAAGCTAAGTGTTACTCATCACGAGATTTACGATGTATTAGTTAGAGTAGTTTCTTTCCCTCCTTAGGATGAGGTGAAACTCTTCCTTAGTTAATTTCCACCCCATTTAATATATACCTTTACAATCTTGTTGCCCATTTGGGATAAAGGAAGGAATGTTTTCATGAGTGTTATTAATCGATTATATTCACCACTTTTATATCTCACTTTACGCTTATCCATGTTTACAATTGGGTTGTTATGCATTTAAAGTGTGTGGGTACATTTTTACATCTTGATAACCACTTGATCTTGATTTCAAGATTATCTTCATAGTTAGGTTTGATCTCATCATTGTTTCCCCTTTGATTTGTTACGATGTACGCATTCTAGCCATACAATTATGACACTTACATCTTGTTTTCATTTATGAGAACTTGGTATAAGTTTCCATATTGTATTGTTATGCTGCTCACACGATTGATAACTTCTTGTTATACTTGTACTTAGTTTTGATTCCAACATCGTCTTAGGATTTTGAGAGTGTTGATATTACATTGTTTGTATCACGATAACATCATCTTGATACTAATACCTTGCTTATTCCAAGCTTGGTTAACATGTCAAGGTAGTGTTGTTATGCTATTTACATTTGCAACTTCCATTGTCAAAAACTTAGAGTTTTTTGTATCTAAACTAGTCATAGTATATCTTGTGGAGAGATCGCGTCAACACAACCTTAGTACTTAGGTCTTGTTTGTATTAAAATCGACCTAGGTGGTGATATTGTGTTGTCACTATCTACGTTACGCCTATATTTATAATTTTATCTAAAGGTGTAAACTCTTGGATTGATTGATTCATTTACCATAGAATTACATGATTGTTCCTTGTGTGTTAAAAAATTCGTATACTTATTCTAGGAAAATCTAGTTGGATTATTGAAATAGTATCATTACTGATGTATTTTTTCCTTAGATATTCTTTAGAAAATCACACAAACATCCCCATATCTACCAAGTATCTAGTTAGATGTCATTATGCTTCCCTGAATTGACATGTCACTTCCTTCCTTTTGAAGGAGTTTCATCACACTATATAGGTCTAATAATTTATACCTAAATGATGACAACAATGACTAACTATCACACGGTTCCTCACACTTACAACAATACAAAACCTAGGTTTAGGCATTCACATCAAAAGATGCCCATTACAACTAAACCTCGTTTGGTTCTTCATGCTGGAAGGTACGTTAGGGTACCTTTTTCCCCACCTTCATCTCATAGTCGGTGGTATGGTTTGGACACTTCTAATCCAAATTATTATTCACATTCCTCCCACTCTTCTTCTGATTATGATCCTAATTATTCCTCTGATTCCTCTCAGTCTTCTGAGGATTTTGATCTAAACTATTATTCAGATGTGACTCCTATGTCACGGTCCTCCCTTTCTTTGTAGGACCCTCTTCATAAAATATCTAAAGTGACTCCTATGTTGCAGTCATCCCTTCCTTCGTAGAACTTCCTTTTCCATCACCTTGACAACCCCTTATTCCATCGAAGATATCTCTAACTCAAAGTTCCTCTAATCAATCATCCAAGTTGATTCCTACATCACACTCTCTGACTTTTGGATACACAATCCTCTTAGTCTTCCTCCACGACATTATCTTATAGGGAAACCTATACCAACCAATTCTAAATCCACATCTTCATCCATTTATGAGACATCTCAATCCAAGTCTACTTCATCTCTCGAGTCATCTTCTTCTATTAATCAGGATCTAATTCCTCTTTGGCCTCTAAGTCATTTCAATCATGCCTTATTATATATTCATCCATCTTCTAAAGATGAATGTTTTCATCCACGTAGAAAAATTCACAAGAAATAATGTGCTAAGATATATTTACGATGCATTATCCAATTCCTTTGTGGACACGATAAGGCCAAGTCTTCCCCTCGTCTACATCATCACACATATTCTAAAATTCAATGCTTATTGGACCCATTTCTTCTAGTCAACCTCCTATGGTCGAAGAACAAAAACCTCTACTGATTGATTTCTCTCATAATGAAGGAACCATCAAACTACATAAATATATCCCTCTAAAGGATTACAAATAAGGATTCTTTGTATAACTTGATATGATAACGTATGGGGAGGAAGAAGTTGATTCCTTTTTGTTATAACATAGAGGAAGAGCCTAAGGTCGTGGAAATTGATTCTTATTATATTATCCCATCTTCACCTTCCTTTAAATAAGATGTGATTCCAGGGTCTAACATTTATCCATGGCCCTTATTCTCATTACCTAATTATTCTTTATCTATTACGATTCCTCAATCATAACCACAACATGGGTCAGTGTCTGGTATCCCTTCCCCATCTTCCATGTGTGGGTCACATACTGGTAGACCATCCGCATCTTATCTTGATCCACATCCTAGTATCCCTCGGTCATCTATTAGTGGGTCTGCTCCATGTAGCCCTTTATCTTCTATCCTTGGGCCACCATCTGGTAGCCCTCCATTTTCTACTTGTGGGTCACCCCCTAGTAGTCCCTCGTTATCTTCTTCCATTCTAGGGCCACGTCCTAGTAGCCCTCCATTATCTTTCATTTATGAGTCACCTTGGGGTAACCCATTATCTTCTATTCTTGGGCCATGTCCTAGTAGCCCTTCATCCTCTTCTATTCTTGGGCCATGTCCTTGTAGCCCAATTTATTCCATCTTAGAGCCATATCCAAGTTTCCCTTTGTCACCTTCTATCGGTGGCTCACATCATGGTATCCCATCTTCTTCAATCTTGGACCATATTATTTTTGTCCATCGTATCATCTTCCTATCAATGATTGTGGCAAGCCCACCATCATTCCTTGCATCAATCATAAGAGTCCACTTTCTTCTCCCACTTATCGGGATCGATAGGTCACATAGTCACTCATTAAAAACCCAAACAAATTCTTGATGAAGCTTAGGTCACTTATTCTATGAGCTTCAAAGCTTCCAACAATTCCAATGATCATAATTTTAACCATCTAACATGATTTAAAAATTCACATCAACCCAATCATCAAGTATGGCACAAAGTGAAAAAACCTATGTATAAGAACCCAAGCTCCCATATACAAAATCTATGTTTTAAGATAAGTCACAATCATTTATTGAGTATGAGCTCACCTTGATCATTGAGATTGGGGGTAACATAACTCTTGATAAGAAAACACACCTAATCTCCCTTATCAAGGAAGTTACAAACATTATTGTTGGATCCTATCACATAGAGTGACTTTGTTAGTCCCAAATTTCCAAAAACTATCAAAAATATAAAAATAAAAACAATTTCAAAATTACAAAATACAAAAAGAAATGAGAAAACATTAAAAATCAAAGGTATAAAGATCAAACATTGTAATCAGGTATTGCATACACATAGATGTTCTTTCTTCCCTTATTTTTATTCCTCTACAAGGAATCCACCATTTTCATCCCTTTGGTGATATCTTGGTTAGCCTATTTGCACACATTTTGTGATAGTTATTTCTATGGTATCCATTTGGCCTTGGTCTTCCATCGCCTTGTAAATTAAAGAATGACTAACCTCTTAGAGATCCTATCACATTCAACATATAATAAAATCATTGTAAAGAACTTTTGGACATATTTATTGACACTAGCCAATTTCACCATCATAATCAATTCCACATCCTTCCATCAATCCATTAGTGGTTCTGAACCCCTGTCAAAAAGTGATCAAGAGAACTGAGATAAGTTTTGAGAAAGTAAAAGAATCAAAATCAATCAAAAATAAAAACTAAAAGCTACAAAGTAAAAACAAATTGATATATGATTCTCTCTTAGGGTATTTCTAATATCTTTACTCAAGTTATGGATGCTTAACTTGTAGTAGATAAATGTTGTGAGTAGAATCAAATACATCTCTTTTAGGGCTATGGATTCTGGAGTGGTAGCGGAGAAATGTATGGCTTTCCTTACACCTTCAATTCACCAACCACCTTTCAAAATAAATCATTCCTACACATTGGCTAGTGTGTCTTCGCTTGATATCTATCAAATATCCCTTTCAAGAGGTAATTAATTTTCATGTGCACACATTGGATATATATGAGTAAAAAATATTCGTATGTTACCAAGTGTCTTTTTTTGGACCTTGTTCAAACTCTTACTCTAGTTTGTATCTTGTCTTGCGATTTGTGCCTTTGGTTAATCACTTTTTCATCACGAGGCTTGAAAGATACATTCATAACATTAGTTGTTATTTTACTTCATTCAGAACATCCATGTGTATATTATTGCCTTTTTTCCATGTTTACATACACCTTTGTCCCCTTTCTCAAAAGCAATCTTCTACTTCCTTTCTATCATGTGTTTCTTGGCCAATGTACACTACGGGCATCCTTGTTACTTCCTAGCATGTCATTATTTTATGTTCATTATCATTATTGAACCTATCCATATTAGCCTTGATCCATCCTCTGCACGTGAATATTTTTCCTTTGAATACTCCCACTTAACATAGGGTAATTTTCACATCTTCACTTTATTGCACATACATGTGGCATTCTACCCTTGTATATCCCATCTATCATTGGGGGAATCCATGATTCTTTGTCTTTCTATACATAGCTTCAGAAAACTTTCAAAATCACAAAAACATTAACGTATATTTTAGAAAACTTCTAAAATTAAAAAACATCCTACAAAAATGTCATTCTTTGGTTCTTTATTTTCCTTTTCCTAAACAACTCATGGATCATTTTGATCTACCCTCATTAACAAAGCTAGTATGCATGTTTCATTGGTACTTTGGGGAAAAATGAGTTATTTGGTATTGTTTCATAGTGCACATTTTTTTCCATAGGACCCAAGTTTCCTTTGTTATTCCCCTTACATGTATCCTTTCTTGGGGCACCATTTTTAGCCCTTGTCATTTCACACGAATAAGTCGAATTGAAGCTTGATAACAAAAACATTACATTATGTTTCTCTGTTAGGTTAGATTGTTTACTTTCTCGTATTACATTGAATTTTGTTTTTCTCATGGAGTTAAGAATCTATTACTTTCTCGTATTGCATTGCATTTTGTATTTTGCATAGAGTTGGTGTTTTTTAGCAATGGAAATTTGTTCATATATGGATTTTCATGTCATAATACAATTTTGTTCATTCATTTTAATAAGGACTGATGATGAAGATCATTAGAAATATGATGAAAAATAAAGTTTTTAAAAAGGAAATGGATGTAAGTTAGCTCATTCTTTATTCCTCATACTAATTTCCTTCTATATTCCATTTTTTCCTTCATCTTTAATATATTTCGTTCATAATTTTTATCATTGATCAACCTCTTTCATCACCCCATTGAAACTCTAGGGGCATCCTTCTTTCTATTAATTTTTTTACTTGTTTATACTAGTCTAATGTCTTTGAAGTGACATCACTTACACCACCCCAAAGAGGGGGAAATGTAGACACCTCAAATATTTTTACACTTAGAATTTCCTCCAATTCAAAAGATTGATGACACTTTTGCAATTATATACTCTTTTCTCCATTCTCGGATGCCCATTTACGACACCTTTTTGGTCGTACTCTCCTATATTCAACCCATTTGGTTAATAAACCCCTTTTATTAGCTAAACATCTTCCTATTTCCCTCTGGATCATTTCTTTAGGCTTCCTAGGCTATCTATCCAACACATATGGTTAATCGACTCCTCACAACTCTCACTTTGAATTTCTAATCACTCTCTAATCACACTTAACTAGCCTAAAACATGTTTATCCTAATCTAATCTAAAAGAGTTTTTGGACTTTGTCCCACATTCCTTAAAATTCCAAATCTTCCCAAACCAAAAACTGTAAATACAAGGCTAAGGCTCCCTTTCAAACATCTTCTTCTTCTTGGTTGTGAACACCTTGATCTTGACATCTTGTTTCATATGAAATCTTGATATTTCTTAAAGAGCTCATTTGCATTAGCCAACCTAATAAATACTTTGATCTTGAGCCATCCACCATCAAAATATCTTCATCTTGCATCCATGATAGGTTAGTTATAGGATATGCTAAACTTGGCCTTTTATCCATTTAGTAAGAATCATTCACCTTCATGGAGTAAACAACACACAATTTAATTGCTTAGAATATAATTAGGTTTAATTTTATCAAGCTTTATAGAGTGTAGACTAAACATAATATGTTACTTGTTTGGTTCATAATGTATGATTTTGAATTTTATTTTCTTATCTCTTATCATGATGATTTTTGAGTAATTTGGTGCAAACATTGGGCTACTAGGTGTTAGTCTCCTTCTCATACTTTTCCAAGTTTTCTTTAACACAATTCCATGCATCAATCTTTACTTTTTCTTTGGATAATATCTCAAGTTAATAATTCTTACACCATATATATATACAACTTTTCAACTTTATGCCAAAAAAATTGAATCACATTTTATCTTCTAATTTTTCACACTCAAAATACTTATCCAACTTAACTATCCAATCATTCAAATCTTGATGATTCAATCCTTTAGAATAGCTCGAAATATTCATCTTTGGTCTATTTTTCATCGATGTGTGAAAATTTTTAGAAATTTTTCTTCATATTCTTCAACCTTTTATTCTTCATGAATTATTTCAAGAACTTACTCATATGCATTAATATAATTGGCATCATCTATAACATTAATACTTTGACATTCTATTATCTCCTTAAATTTTATATGATATTGTGTATATCTCATCAAGCACAAAAGATCTAAAAGTCTGGTTTCTTTTCCATAATTACCTCCTCATGGTAATCTTGCATTTTTATCTCCTACATCTTCCATTTCCTCGTAAAAGCATTATTTTATGCAAATTATATTTACACCTCTTCAAATAATTCATTGGAATATTTCTACTTTACTTCTGGTTTCGGTTGATGATGACCCCTTTCACCTTGTATACTTTTTTTTCCTGAAATATTTCCATGATTATTTTTTGCTCACACTTCAATCCTAGAAGCAAACAATTTTAAATGATTAGTTTTAATTACAAGGAAAAATCTAACACATCTTTTTACTTCATCATAACTAAATAATTTTTTTGACTAACTCATTTAATTTACTTGATGCCTTCGATGATTATGAAAAAAATTATCTAGCATACAAGAGTTATAAATCCCTTAATTTATCTTACCTATAAATTTAATAACATTATTTACAATAACCGCTGAATTATTCTAGCATTAATTAATGTTTAGAATCCAACCAGACAAGATATGATAACCATGTGTAACTACAAGGGTTCAGATCCTACTCGATCCCATCAAACACTCATTATGAGCCAATATAATCGTATATCATTTGGTTAAACCTCTTTAAAGGTATAAAGAACTATGTGTATCTTCTTAGTGTCGGCCTCCTAGGCACAACATAATTTAAAATAAGAAATGGTGATCAAACAATGTAATCAATTATTTACACTACCACAACCGTAGTTTAGGGCATCATGTCAGCTAGCCTAGTTTCATGAATGCACACAAGCCACATGAAACCTATCTCTACATTCATTTTACAATCATCTCATTCATAGTATCATGATTCTTTCAATTCTTAAGATATTAAGTTCATTGTTCATCAACTTGCATAATCCCCAATGTCCATTACTAGTTACTAGGTTGATTTAGTTTACTAAGATAGATAAGTATAGTTGTACCCTATTCAAGTGTTCTTAATGTAACTTTATACTTCATTCCATAATGTCGTAATTTGATCATACAATGATGATACTTAAAAATGTGATTACATGTCACTGTTGTTGAAAGACAACAACTTGTTTGTATCATATAAATTGATTATATCATCCTAGTTATCTAGGTCAACAAATAAGTATTATGTTATCTATAAGCATTAAGTACACCATTTATAATTATTCCCTTAAGTACACTTCCATAAGTTTCATCTATATTAGGAACAATTTACTTACCATTTTAATAATTTGTAGCCATCATGACCCACAAAACCCTATGACAATACACTGACTAAACCATCTTGGAATACCTATGGGAAAGGTTTTGGATGCGTGATGACTTACATCATCTCACACCGTCACCCTTCTCGTATCCATTCCAAGTTGGCTCGATCAAGATACTATTGTGCATTTCTATGCAACATGTCATGCCTCTTCCATGTTGATATTTGTACTTTCTTCTATAACCAAAGTTTACAAACATTGATATGTGATTCTTGTTCTAAGATGGTATACTCTTTTGAACTGATTGATTATGTTTGTTGTCGATGATATGATTTACCTTCTAAATCTGATGTAATCACTCTTGGGAAATATTGTACTAACATTGAATTTTTTTCATGCATTAACTATATTGATTTTTGAAGTACACTTTGTGAATTTAGGTGATAATCAGTAAATGCAGTCTTTTAGAACCATGCAGGTAAGTTATCTCAGTCTTGATATTAAATATGTTCCTTAGACTATTGCATTATATTAAAGGAATGACATATATTGGATCAATTTTAGTGATCCAAGGCATGCCTTTGATTGATATGTTGTTACAATCATATTTGTTATTCGAATTGAATCCATTCTTGTTTCTAAAATACCATCACGTCCAAGATTGAATGAATGCGATGTCATTGGGGTATCTGGTAGCATCTAGTGAATGCGTCCTTACTAAGTAATCTATTTACTTTGATTTGATAATTCTGAAGGTAATTTTCATGTTGAATATTGTTAGGACCTAACTAAACCTATTCTAAGGTGATAGTTAATTATTTAAGGGAACCTAACTATTCTAGATGCACTTTTTTATAATCCTTTACCTTAGCTAAGGATAATATCATACTCTAAGTGGTCTAAACCTATATGAGTACCTACTACTAACCTAATACTTGAGCATGGTAACATAACCCTAAGGGTTTAAACTCGATCAACAGGAACCAGCCCTTGTTGTAGAAGAAGAATTAATGGCGTTTAATTATGGTGTTGCCGTCACCTTTGGAGGAAACCAAGTTAAACTTGGAGGGAACTAAACTCCGTGTAATCGGTTATGGTTCTTTCATGGTATAAAACATTTAGTGGTTACTAAAGCTAATCGGCAGTTGGAAGATTCAATGGGGTGATTGACATACCTTCTTGACATTAAATGATCTTGGAATAAGTGGAAGACCACCTTGGGAAACACCAAGATGGAATGGTGGAAAGGAGAGAGGGTTGGTTTTACCTTTCATTTTGATATTTTGAGCTCAATGGCTCTTCATGTTGATCTACTATTTTTCAAATTATAAGTTTGTATTTATTGCATTTATAATATTTCCATTGCATGGTGAATTTAGAGGGAGAAATTTAAGCTATAAAAATGAAGGTAAATAATATTATGGGTTTTATATGTTTTTAGTTGTAAAGTTTTTGTGGAATCTATTGCGAAAGCTTAAAAGGAAACTCTGAGAGCTTGGAAAAGTTTTACAGGAGCTCTACTAGGCATGATATGCTCTAACTCATTATGATAATCTAATCTCTCTAATTACTTCATAAAAAGAGCTTTGCTCTTCCTTGAAATTGCATTCTGAGAGCTAGGTTTTGTGGTTATTGTGTTGTTTCCACTTTTCCTTGTTTTCAATGTGTTATACTTGGAAATATCTAGTTTTAGGTTGATGAAAACAACTTGAATTTCATATTTAGGACTGTTATAATGTAAATACATGGTTTAAGTCAGGTTAAAATGAATTTGTTTACAAGATATGTATTTGTGAATGATTTTTATAAAAGATATTACGATTAATGTTAGTATTGGTTGAAAACCTATGGTTGTGTATAATAGTTTTTGGTATTAAGTGAAAGTTTTTGGATTGAGGGTCAAAACCCATAAGGAAATAAATGGTGAAAGCAATGATTGCTTGAGAATCTAGGCTTTATGTAATAGAATATTGTGGTGTCTTCTAATGCCACTTTGCAGGCTCTTATTTTGGTTCTATTGACTATTATTTTGTAGAATCTTGGTTCAATACTTTTTAAGACTCGAAAATTGGTTTAAACCCAATCTAAGTGTTAATAATTTTGAATATTATGAATCTCTCCATAAAGGAGAAGGTGAATGGTTAACCATATTGATTCCATTCTTCTTTGTAGGATTTCAAGTCGTTGTTCTTTTTAAAAACAAAACTACCCTTTGAGGGTTGGCGTAAATCTTGATTATCATTAGATAAGGACTAGAATCCTTGTATTTTTTTGTTGCTCTATTTCTAAGACATTCAATCTTTCCATTTTGGTTGATTTTCTTGGACTTGAGTTATCAAATAGAATTCTCAGTTTTATATTCCCAATGTTGTTGATGAACCTTGACAGTATTGACCTCTGAATCAAGTAACATTTTGGGGCAATGTTTTTGAATTTTTTAACTCTCTATCTAGAATTATGTGACCTTGTTTTGGAATGTAGTTGAGTTGGGTAATCATGGTTTTCCTTGTTTTTGTTAAATGATTCTTAACTATCCCGAATTCAAGCCATTATTGAAAACAGATTACATGTCAAAATTTCGATTCAATCATGTCGATCCTTAGATTTTGGTAGTTAGCTTAATGTTTTTATTTTATTTTATGAGAATAATTTAGTAATAATTAGGGGATGTGAGTTACCCCATTTTGGATTACCTATGACTATTTTAGTTTGATCATCTCGTATAAGTTGGTTATGACATTTTGATCATCATTAAGATCTCATTAGTTAATTCACTATTGTATTGTGGTCAAGTTTAGACCTTCCTTTGATTGGCTCGGTATAAGTTTTATTGAATTTTGACTCGTAGCTTGTTACTTCAGATAACGTGAATCATTCCTTCTTCAAGTTATAATTGACTTCTTTGAGTTGTCATGAAGGTGATGCTAGTTTGATCCTACTATCTATTATCATCAAGTACTAACATTAAGTTCCTATGGAACTACTCTTTTAGTATTAGTATCATTATATCAGTCCTTGTGATGGGGACTTTGTTGATCGATAATGAAAACAAAATTACTTGACTATTTAATCTAGTTATAATTGATTGGTGATAGGATACTCGGATAATTATTAGTCTTGTTGTAGTTTTTCGTTGGAGCTATAAATGTTACCATTGAGAAAAATCTAAATTATGTGATCAGAACTAAATGAATTACTCTATTATTTGATCAATGTAAAATATTGTTACTTGTGATGTGTGGGATAATTTACTTAGATAAGTGAATATTGAAATAAATGACAAGGTGTTATATTTCAAACATATAATCTATAAGATTATATGATAGAAATCTCAATAGACTTGTATTTATATTTTGACCTTTAAGGGTCAAAGGGGTCTTAACTTAATTGATTACTAAACCTTTATTGATTTAGTTAATTGGTTTGTAGATGTGACTTAAATTTACTTGATTTATTATTTGGTTATTGTGGCATTTTGGCATGCTTATAAGATTTGTTCATATTTTGTAACTTACAACAATTTCATTAAATATCGGTGTTCCTTTCATGAAATTGTTAGATGGAAGCATAATGCTCTATTTTTTTAGTACAAAGAGGAATTTGTTTATTTCTCACGTTAACCTACTTTAAACAAAGGATTTACAACCATTAAGGAGGTATCACACTTCCTGGAACTAGCATACACTAGGTAGTCCACTATTATATATCATTTAACTATCTTTTTGTGGTCTTGTTTTTATTACTTGGTAGTTCCTCCTAGCTAAAAGGAAGCTCTCACATTTAGTTGTGGATAAAGAAATCAGAACATGTGAAATAACCATCAACTGACCAACATTTAACAGGTATTCCTCCTTGGCCTTTACCCTTATCTGTTTCGTCACTTCAAAACGTAAAGAAAATGGTGAAACATTTTTGCATGCCCGGTGGGATCCATCAAGGGTTATTTTGCATTTATTCATTCCTAGGTGAAATTTGTGTGTTTTTTTCCCTTTAAAAATCTTCCACATTAATTTTCTTCTTTGGAATCATTCTCCTTCTTTCTATTGTCTAAAAACAATCGTATTTTTGGTGCTTTAAAAAGAACATATCTTCCTTTCTTTTACATTGCATTAGTGAAAGAGTATCTCTCTTCTTGTTCATCACTTGCTACATCAAATATCAAACTTTGATTTGGGTTTAAAAATTTCATTGCATTCTAATTTGTTCCATTATTAGCTCACATTAAAACTGAGGGAAACCTATATGTTGGAAGTCATGCCCAACTGATGGTTGACACAAAGAATCGTAGAAAGCACATTTTTCTCTCTCTCTGTGTCTTACCAAACTTGCACAAAATAAAAATATACACATCTTTATTAAACAACATCTTACTCGAGGACATATGTTAGTGATCACATGATCCAATTGGCAGGAACTCCCCATCTCGTTACCTCTTTCGATTCATCATCTTAGAGGATGACCCGCCCCCGCCATAACATACCTGAAACCTCTCCTTTTAGATATCCTCCTTCGTAGGAAGCCTTCCTCACCAAATTTTTGTTCTAAATACACACAATCAATCCTAAATAGCATATGATAAACAAGCATAAGAAAATCATTATTGGGATCATGCTTTTTCTTAGCATTCGTCTTGACTTGTGTTTTGAGGTGTGAGACTACGAATCTCCGTTTTTTCTTCTTCCTTGTACACTCGACCATCGTAGTTGGAGTATTCGACTTTGTCTCGAGTGTTCTAGAGCCTCATCTCCTCATTCTTAGGTTTCTTAGTTTGATATTTCACTTAATTTAATTCACAAAACCCATTTTCTTCATTTATTTCTAATTTCAAAGTCACCAACATCGCTCCAATGACCGTCGTTGGTTCACATCTGATTGTCATTAGTTACATCCTAACCGGTGTCGACTTCTAGCTCTCTAGTTACTTTACTTAGAATAACCTTCATCTCTATTTCTATTATGTTTGTGGCCCTCAGAGCATCATCATATTTCTCCCTTATTGATACCTATGGTCATACCCAATTTTCTCAGTACATATCCAACATTCTTGTTTCATTCTTTAAGACTGGTTTTCTTCTACGGATGATATCGGTTTCATTAACCGCCATCAAATTTCCTTAATCACATTGGTCAACGTGACCGTCATTGGTTTTCCTCAACCGTCACCATTCAACCTGACCATTTTCGGTTCTGTGTTTGATTTTCAAAATCCATACCTTGATCAGATTTAGATCCCGGACCCCATTATTATTTGTTTCTACTATTTTCTATGTCATCTACAAAATACAGTCTTACCAGGTCAGCACTTGTTCACATGGTGCTGACTCGACATGACTAACACCCTCGTATTCCACGCTAGTCGTCAACCACTCCCACGTAGTCCCTCACTACCTCCCACTGTCACCCATGAATCCAACCTTACCCCACCACCATTGCTACAGGTGACAAAGAGTTTGCGCAAATCCTTGATCAGAATCATGGGGTCTTACAATTATACCTTTCCCATTATTTCACTCGAGACTCCTCAGGCCAGTTGATATATGACATGCCAATGTCCATCTCTCCTACCCTTATTCCTCTGCTACTGCATCAACCCCTAATAATGTAGCATTACCCTCACTTGCTTCAACCCCGTAGTTTTGTAGCTCGACCCCATATTTGCCATGACCACCGCCGTGTCTCAGTTTCACTCACTCATGTCGTATCTGTTGTCCCCTCGTCAACCACCGAGACCATAAATACTATAAGAGGTTATTTTCAAAGTGGATTTTACCCTATTGGGGTTTTCCACTATAAATATTATATCACTTGTGTTATTTATTTCCTGTAAGTACTTCTTTATTTACTTATGTTATGATGTAATCTTTATTTAAATATTTATTGTAACATTATGTAATATGTAAGTTGATTAAATCCGTATTTATTAGAATCCTCAAATTCTAACATGGTAATAGAGCGAGGTAAATTAAAAAAATTAAGATCAAATGTTTTTTATTTTACTTATTTAATTTGTATGGGTTTTTTCAACCAACCCAAAAGGGTATTTAAAATTATCTGGTCCCCTTCTTTTTTTCACCAATTTATTTTGGCATTACATTTGTATAATTAAACTCTCAGTAAAATTTTAGGGTTTTTCAATTTTAAATCCCTATTTTTTTGGGTGGGAGATGTAATATGATATGATTCTTAATTTTATTTACATTTTGTAAATTATATGGAATTAATGTTTGTTTGGAGATTGATGTGTGCACAAATTGAAAGGGTCTTCAAATATTTACTCGCGTGAAAGTCAAATACGTAAAAGAAAGGATTTATTATTATATGAAATAATTTTTATGTTTTTTATAATTTCAAATATTTGTAGGTTAAATATTTCGGAAGGTAAATTCATACCCGTATTCTTTGGTCCCCTCTAAAAGATTTAATTTGAAAAACTATAATTTATAGTTATCTATAACTATATCCTATATAATTTGAAATTTATATTATTATTTTTAAATAAAAATATATATAATATAGAATAAAGTTTATATAATAATTTATATAAACATCATATTAAAATTTATATAGTTTTGAAAAAAACTATATATTAAAAGCCTTAAACCATATTAAAATTACATGGGATTGAGGGAAGAGTCAACAGACCATATTCTAAGCCTAAGTTTAAATCATATTTAAACTTAACTTATAAATCTAGGCATATATAGTTTTTAAAAAAAATAAACAAACCTAAATTTGAATCATATTTTATATATATGGTTATTTTAAACCTTAAAATATAAATTTTATTAGATTTTGTTTATATATGTTTTAAAAAATCAAAGTGCTTACTTTTTTAAGTAAGGGGGTCCGTGTTTATTTCTTGGCCATAAAGGGATTACTTTTTAAATATTAATACTTATTAAATAAAACCTAACATGTGTTCTTAACCATTTATATTATCCATGTAAGGAGCAGCCCCATTCATTTAGATCTTATAGTTTATAAAAACTATATAAATAAACCTATTTAAAGGTTTTCTTTTATATAAGAGTGGGAGTGGAGAATAACATGAGGCAAAAATTATATAAAATATTTTGCAATATTTCCATACTTTTAAATGTGTGTGGGGTAAAATTAAGAGTAAATGAAGGGAGGAGACAAGGTTCATGAAAATAGGGATTTCAATTTATTTCATTGGTTGGGTGAAATTACTTGTCCCCTCTGTAAAATATGCAGGTTAATCTATACTCTCATAAATGTACTTGCACACTGCAAAATTATTTTTACCTATTTTATGTCCTTTAAACCCTTTTAGTAAGGGTTATGTGTTTTTTAATATAAAAACAATAAACTATAGTTTATAATTTTTATGAACTATATATTGTTTTTTATTTTCATTCTATAAATTATATATATTTTTTTATAAAAGTGCATACATTTTTACATTATAAATTATAATAGGTTATTATAATGTGTTAAAATATAACCTCCCTAATATTATACAGAAGAAGAAATTCTAGAATTTCACATTCTAGAAATACATAACAAGTTTTGGCTTCATTAAATTTGACGGTCAAATGACCGTCATGGTAGACTAAACATAAGACAATATGATGGTCATTTAGACCTCAAATTTAGGCTTGTAGGTTCTAAGAAACTTTAATTGTGTTAAAATTGATAGTCAAATGACCATCATGATAGACCAAAAATAAGCCATTATGACGGTCATTTAGATGTCAAATTTAAGCTTTGATTTTGTCTACATTAATTTTTTCAGAAATTTGAAGTTATGCATTCTTAGGGGTCTCTTCTTCACTTCTATATGGTCAAAAATATTTTTTATATAAATCTAGGGTATAATAAAGAGCCCTTTATAATGTGGGTTATTACTTTGATCATAAGAGGTTAATTAGTATGCCTCGTAATGACAAAATTAATTATGATCAAATAGTTTCTTTAGATCTGTAAAATTTAGATATGATTTTATTAAAAATGTTGTTTTTATCGATCAATATGTATCCAAATCTATGGTACATTATATATTATAATGGGGTGTGTTTTATAGTTTTAGGAAAACAATGACGTCCAACTATTTTTGTCTTGACCAAACCCATATCCCAATGAAACCAACTACAACATTTGGGTCAAAATAAAATTTATGGTGAGGAAACTCTGGATGATTGTTTATGGATTTGAGGTTGCTCCCACCAGTTGTCAAGCAACTGTAGATAACATAAATGCATTCTTGCAACAAATGTAAGATGCTCTTTCTATGCAATGTGAATGATGAGTACCTTCTACACATTGGTAATATCAAACATATGAAAGAGGTATGGACATAACTAGAATCCATACATGAAGGATACTTGGTATATATAGGATAGTAATGAGAGTATAATAGCTGAAGGAATTCAAACAAATGATCTATATATTTTGATGATTTCTCTTACGCATCTTGTTTTATATCTCGTAGTTTGAATAATTCAAAACTATGGCATGAAAGGTTATGACATGTTAATTATCGAAGCTTATATGAAATAAATAGATATAGTCTAGTGAAAGGTTTACATGCGTTGTCTTCTTCTCTTGAAGTTACTTCATTAAATACTTCTAAATGATGGTTTTGATTCTAATTCAAAAATGGTCATGATGATGTTTTGATGCTATAAATGTTTTTGAAACTCTTATCTTCCTAGATAAAAAAATTAAATTGGGCTCAATCTATGTTAGAAAACTCAAATCCTATTAACCTTAGGAAAATGAACAGAAGCCATCGATGTACCATGCATTAATTACCTTGTATGAACTTGATTCGTTAAGTATTACAGGTCTAGGTGGATATACAAAGTAAAATATAATGGTGATAGTAGTATTAAAAAATATAAAGCTAGACTTATTGCTAGAGGTTTCACGTAGAAACTTGGTATTGATTATGTTGAGACATTTCTTGTAGCTAAAATGAGTACTGTTAGGGCCTTATTTTCAATTGCCGCTCAATTTGGGTGGGAAATCCACCAAATGGATAAGAAAAATACTTTTTTGAATTGCGATTTAAAAGAAGAACTTTACATGTTTCAACCTAAAGGATTTGAAGAAAATGGTAAAGAAAACTATGTTTGTAAGTTGATAAATCCTTGTATGGTTTAAAACAAGCTCTTAGAGCTTGGTATGTGAAAATTGTTTCCTTCTTTAAACTGTTAGGTTTTGTTAATTGTTCTTCTAACAATGATATTATAATTATATGTATATATGTTGATGATTTACTTATTTCTAGTGATAATTATGATTTAATTCATAGAATTAAAAAGAAAATGAAGCGAGTACTTTTTGAAATGAATGAGTTAGGTCTCTCACATCATGTTATTTATATGATTATATTTCATTCTATTGTTATTTTTCAAAACACAATATGCAACCATTGTATTGAAAAAGTTTCTTATGATTGATTGTAAACCATTTGCTACTTCAACGGAAGTTGGAATAAATATTGATCATAAATTTACATATGAAAAAGGTTGATCCTATTTTATATACATTGTTAGTTGATAGTTTGATTTATCTAACTATAACTAGATTAGATATTTCTTATACAAAAGGAATTACTTCAAGGTTTATGCAGGAACCTTTTTTAGAGATCATTGAAATCTTGAAAAAAGAATTTTTAGATATTTGAAAGGAACAATCAATTATGGGTTGCATTATAATAAGAATGAAAATACTATCTTATATAGATTTTGTAATTTTAACCATACTGATGTGTTGTGTTATAAAATATACTTTGGATATATGTTCAAGTTTTTGGTATAGAACCATTACTTGGAACAACAAATACAATCAACAAGTATCTATTTTTTCTATTAAGTTAGAGAAGTACAATGGAAGAAGTAAAGAAGCCACGTGGTCAGCAACGGCTGTTGGAAGTGATACACATGGAAGCTAAAGGAAATATTTATCTTCTATGTGGTATTCGAGTTGTATTACTCTTGATTAAGAATCCAGTTCAACATTAGAGGATAAAGAACATTGAGATACATATACACTTCACCCATGAGAAGGTGTAACTAATGAGATAAATCTCAAGTTCATGTTGACTGAAGAGTATGTTACTGACATCTTCACAAAGTCCCTGAGTGTTGCAAAGTTTTTTCACTTTCGTGAAAAACTTGGATTGTCGGAGTTTCCATTGAGGGGGAGTGTGCATGACAATGTCACCTCTTAATGGAACTTGGTTTTTGTAAAAGACCTTCGGAAAAGTGTAAAAATACCTTCGATCATGTATACCTCATTGAATTATTTTTAGAAGTGTAGAAAGATCTTAAAGGCAGTCTTTAGTAAACTCTTTAGTGCTATTGAGTTTACCAAGAACATCCAAGATACAAGCATATTATTAAGGAGGTCATTAGTTCTAAAATACTCCTATATGCTTGGGTTCAATAACCTTTTATGAGAACACCGTGAGAAAATGTAAAACTCACAAATTATATTTAGCCACTAATCATGGGATGATATTTAGGATTCTAAATCCTTTTGGACCAAAAGGTAATTTGAGTATGATGAAGGTGTTATAATTCCTTCAACCAATATGCTAGCCTATTACCTTTATGGTTTAAGGATTGTAAATTTTGTAGTATACCACAGTGCTGGTAATCTATTGGCATATGTTATGTTATCCCACTTAAAATTAAGGGAGAGTGTTAGAACATAATGATTAAGTGGTCTGACCAACCCTTAATGTATATGGATCCATCACTAATATATAGGTTAATATTTAATAATATGAAATATTTATATTTCTATTATTAAATATGATAACCTATGTATATAATTTAGGTTAAATATTTAATATCATGAAATGATTATATTTCTAATATTAAATATTATAAACCTAGGTGTATGTGTCAACCATTTTAGGTTGAAAAGGTGGGTCGGGAGACATACCCGATCACCTTATATAAAAAGGACTTTAGGTCCTCATTTGATATATTTGGGAAATATATCAAAGGTGTGCAAATCAAGTGATTTGGTTTTACCCTTGGTAAATAGGGTTTCAAAGGAGGAGGTGATCTTATTGGATGTAAAATAAGTTCTTTGAAGTAAAATGTTATTTTCAAAGTGGTTTTTACCCTATTAGGGTTTTCCACTATAAATAATGTGTCACTTGTGTTATTTATTTCATGTAAGTATTTCTTTATTTACTTATGTTATGATGTAATATTTATTTAAATATTTATTGTAACATTATGTAATATGTAAGTTTATTAAATCTGTATTTATTAGAATCCTCAAATTCTAACAGTCTGCACCCATTGTCTCATAAATAACCATTGCAACACAACTACCCGTTGTGTCGGTAACCCCCACTCCATTCTAGAATCTCATCCTCTCCATCCCACAAAAACATCCCCCAATCGCTACAAGAGTCATAATGACCATCCCGCCTACATAAACCTACTATCAACAACCCCTATCTCGTTTGTCACCCATTCGGATATGTGCCTCATATGTCGGTTCCCTATTCAAAACCTCCCTATAAATTTTAATATCTGCCCCCTTATGCCACAGGAGGTGTTTCCCCATCACAACCTATCAATGACCTCATCAAGTTGATGATGGAAAAGATGTAGACCTTGGAAGCTTCGGTTTCTAGATCACGTAATTCCCTCACCTATGACAAAATTTGTAATGATCCTATTCACCCATCCATTCCTATTCAACCATACCCCATACATTGGGAAATGCCAAAGTTCAACCACTTCAATAGAAAAGAGGATCCACAACAACATTTGTGGTCCTTTAAACATGGGTGTTGTAACATCCCCATTTTAAGATACTAGAACAAGGGATTTTTTTAATACAATGTTCTCTGTTCTGAATTATGTAATTCAAACACACGTTCAAGTTTTAATAATTGTTCTCTATCCAATTAATGTAATTCGGATCACACAATTTCTTTTTAAAACCAATGTTCTCTATTCGCATATTTACAATATGGAACACACATTCAATGCCATTCAATCATATAACAGATACCATATGCTGCTTTGAATGACTTGAAGAACTACCAATCTCCCATTTTATGGTTTGGAGTTTCAGCAATCTCTCATTTCATGACTCGGCAACTTACCGATCCTTCATGTTAATCCATGCATTGTATAATAAGTATACAGGGTTCTTTTACCATTTCGGTTATCAAGTGATCCATTTAAGAGGCCTATCTGAATATCTGTTACTGATATTTATCTAACATCCTGCATCTTAAACTAGGTGATTAGGACAACGCAACCAACACTTGCGATACTTTGGCCAAATATTTTCACATGCTTTACATGATCATATTCCTAGATGTTATACACATCAATAGAATATGTCCTTCACCTCACTTCATCTCATTATCTAGAATGGTCTTTCTGATCTTTGTTAGTCTTTCCGTCTAAGGTCAAGCTCTAACCCCAACTAGCAATATGAACGAGTATAGGAAGTCACTCATGGTAACTAAAGGTACGTAGACATACTTTGTGTCGTCCCTAGGTGACTCCGTGTGTCTAGTTACTTTTAGTCCTCCTGAGTCACACCATATACGCAATCACATTCCTATCCTTGTCTAAAAACTTAGTCCCAGACTTATGTAAACTTGATGAATTGATTTGGGAGGACATTGTAACATGTCGATTACAACATTGTGTTGTCAAGAAGGCCCCACCTTCATGAAGACACCATATTGCAGCTAATGTGTGTCAAGTTCCTACGGAATCTTCTCATTAAGGAATACACATCCAACTTGAGTGATTGGATTATAATCTTAATATTTAAGATCAATTTTCAGCAACCGCACCGATCTTTTAACCTCGTCGTTCATTACGGTTGTCTATAGCTAAGAGAGACTCAATTTGTCTTATAGCTTAATATACGTTTACTCCTCCATATCGAAGGATCGTATAGTTCCATCTTGGTTCCTTTCTTTAAGCTTTGGACTAATAGTCCACTACAACTTAGCATAGTAAGTTCAACCTTTTAAACTTAACCAAGTTTTACTCCCAACCGTAATTAAATTTAAAGTTCCATATTATTAGGTATCATTTACATGAGGTCCCTTCTTAAAAGAAGGTATTCAGCTATCCTCCTGAACCTTACTTTAGTTAAGGTTTGTTAGCAATAGATATGTTTCCCCATATCTAATATTTTCTGAATTTAAACATTTTGAGGATATTAACGGAGTCTGAATACAAGGTTCAGCTACTCCTATGTTATTTGATATTCCTTAGCTTATAAACTAATCCCGAATATCATTCAATTAAGAGTTCATATTCACCTAAATCCATTTTAATGTCAATTTAAAATTCATATTAACCCAAGTATGAACTAATTGCACATTCCAACTTAAAAGTTGTATTTCAGTAAAGAATAGATATTATGTCCTTTTAAAATCTATCCACTATCATTTGATTAATTCCAAATCAAAGAATAACATTATATTCTCAATCTTTATTCAAATAGTTTCAAAATGATACAGCCATTAAAATATCACACTTTTCCTTGTATTCATCCCATAAGATTTACAATCTATACAATCACCAGTCCAAACAACTGGACTTCGTTTATATCAAACAACATTACAACACATAAGGATAGAAGAATGTAACTTCTTCTTTTCCCATTTCCTCGTAGAGGAATAATAACTATTAAATACGATCCATCCTCAGCTAATCAAAAGAAGTATCAGAAAATAACCATGTCTTCGTTTTTACTCAAGATCCATATATAAAATTACTTGCACGGGTTAGTTCATTGAACTGATCATATTAAGCACTTGTCATTAAAATGAGGTGCTTTTAATTAACTCTGTCTCAATAAAAGAACCCTACTTTTATGAAACGTAAACAAAATATGAGATGAAAACCATCCCGATTTAAGTGCTTGATAAGGATGAACAGCCTAACAACCCAATCATCTAATTACCATCCCAATCGACAAAAGGATTACTACCCATTTTTCCCAAATAATTACTACAAGAAGTAATTTCTTTCAAAAATTAAAACATCTGTAAGAACTAATACACCTATGTATATATTGTTGTTCCAATGTAAATGCTATCAATTTCATTCCCTTATAATAGTTAAAGAAAAGATTCACGAAATAAATTTTAATAAGACTTCCAACAGAACCACTTTCCCTTCCTTTCATACTACTCGTCTAATTTCAAACAATCAAACGATGAAGAGAAAAGTAGTCATTCACCATGAACTTATTGGTGTCAATTCTCAAAATTCAACAACAGAATAATACTTCTTTCAATTCAGAAGAAAGTAAACAACAGTTAAATGCAGATGCTTATACCAAGGCAGTACAAAATTCATTCCATAACAAATATAGATTTCCAACTGTATGAGAGAAGAAATGAACATTACTTCAAATTATCCATCCAACACTCTCTTTCCTTTCATCATAACTGTACTGAGAATTTAATCCAGACGTGATATCAATCAATGATAACAGTCCAAAGAGAAGTAAATAAAATCAATAATCGAATAATAGGAAGAAGGATCATATTACCTCTTCTCACTGTCTAACCAAATATCCACTATTTAGAACAGACATAATCCAATAGTATGATTCATTCTGAATAGTATATTTCAGTATTCAAAAACTACTAATTACCTTTCCAAAAAGTTGACCAGAGTTCATTGCAACTGGTCCGTAAGCATTAGTATCAAAAGTACCTTTAAATACAACCATTTCCTCTTAAATATTCCACCCAGCAAACATTTTCAGTCCAGAAACAACAAGTAAAGATGTACAACAGATAACATTTCATATTTTCATCGTAATAATAATAAAAGGACTCATTTCCCAAATACCAAGGAAAAATTCCAATTCCGATTCAGTTGTAATGCAACAACAAGAAGTTTTTAGACTGCAATCTGGATATATATACATTTAAATGAAAACTTACTTGTTTGCTAGAAACAGTCATACCCAGCTTAATTTGAAATGAGTAAAAATACAACTATACTACCATCGTTTCACTGTAAGAAGTAAGAAACCCCCTTTTTCTTTACAAGAACAAGAATCTAATCAAGTTCAGATCTTAAAAAATTATTTTCTCCAAAATCCAGTCACGACCTTCATTCCACAAGGAAATATTGAGACATTTTAAACTAGCAAGGGTCAAATAATGAAATGAATTCTTTGTCCCAGGTAAAATCGTATTCTATGTAATGAAAAACAACTAGGAGAAATTAACTCACACAACAGTTCATCAACATTTTCCTGAATTTGTTTTTCCCAATCGTTTTCATGCACTGAACTCAGAAAAACAATACTCGCATAACTAATACATTCATCAACTCAAACCCATATAGGGTAATAGAAGCGAATGCTAAACACAGTCAAAACAAACTCATACAACAAGCACAACCTCCTTTGTTTCACTCATTTGCAAAGAAATACCAAAGCCGTGTTCATTTTTATAATGACAGTTCAAACCAGGGTCATACAGAATCATCTCATCCTTCCGTTTTTACAAGAATGCACAGAAATCAGAATTAATACACGCATAGCTAATGCATTCATTAGCACAAACTCATATTGGGTAATAAAAATGAATACCCAACACTGTCAAAATGAACCCACACAACATGGACAGATTTATTTGATTTAATCATTTTGCAAAGAAATGCTCAAGTCGCATGCAGCAAAAGAAAATGACTCACCCAAAATCACCTCAACATATCAGCAAAATCATATAACCAAAACCCCATCATAAGAGCAGGGTTGTTTTAATGAGACGTTTAAACAAAAGCAAACGGTTTAAGGAGAAGGGCTTAACATGCCTGTATTTCTTTTTGTGGTTCGAAGTAAACCGCATCCACTGGAGCTATTTTTCTCCACGGCATCCTCAACAAGGCTTACCCAACAGTCCACTAACTCCCACAGGCTCAAAAATAGCCGTGGCTTCTCCAAATAATAACAACAGTCATCAAAATAGTAGCAGGTTTGAAAGAACCATGGAAGAAATGCAGAGCAACAAAAAACCTGAATGAACACAATAACAAACAATTTTTCCTCTATCCTCCTTCCAAGGCGAGCTGGTCACTAAGACCAAGATTATTGAATGCATTGAATGCATTGATTTTCCTCAATCCTCACGCCACCGCCAACTCGGTTTAGAAAATTTCTTTTTTTAAAATTTTTGCTTGCAATTCTTCCTTAGCTACTTAGCTAGTTGAATACCTCCATCTTTTCCTTGTTCCCGCCAAACTTGGCGCTTAAACTTGTAAGGACTTCATTTACTGTCCTAATAAATTTCTAACCTTCCCTTCTTATCCGTTTTCCATCCACATGGGTCCATAAGTCCCCTTCCATAGGTTAGTAATAGTTTAGGATTTTAGAGTCTATACCTAGGTTGTTTACCTAGTTCATAAGTTATTAGGATTTGCATCAATTTTCATCCCTATGCAATTTAAAATCCAAGTAGGGTAGTAATTAGGCTATGGGTTATAACATAGTTATAGGTTAGGATTTAATTCCATAGCGTCTAATTAATAGTTTCCAACGAGTCTTACCAACTGGCGTTCACATTCAACACAATGCAGGACGTTTCGTCCTATGCTCAACACATACCTGTGTCACTTGCATCCAGGACTCCTATTGTCTTACGCTGTCTAGCATTACAACTTGTATGTGGTTCGGGAATCGAACCTTTTCCATTGGCATCTATGTACCATATATTCATACCTGAAATCAGGTGCTACAACATTTATATCAACCTTCAGTCTAGTTTCAGAATTCCTTCCGATTTAGAAGTAAATCGACAAAGTGATCTAAAGAAGGCCACATCATACCTTGGATCAATGGAATTGATTCAAGGTGTCTTGTCATCAATCAGCGAAAAGAGTTCATCAAACATACGACAAGTCTTTTGTCTCATTTTGTAAAACACAAGCAATAATAACCTCCGTCCTAAGTAAACAAATTACAGCAAACAAGGTCCGGTTAGTAACACATTCCTTTTAAGATTTAAAAGATATATCTTAACATATTTATCTTCATTTCTATAGTTACAACATCGTGAAAAGTGATTACCATGATAGCTTACAAAAATCAAGGCGTTACATTCGTCCGTTCTTAAAGAATCATCGTCTCCGATGATCAAATTAACCAATTCAAGGAGTTTCTAGGACAAAATTCAGTTATTGTCCTTCCGTTCATAAATTCATACCAAAAACAAATTCACTCATTAAAACAATGTTTTAAGATAACTGTAAAATAGACCAGTAATTGTCTAAATTTGGTAGAATTATCAGTTTTTTGAATTCAATTTTGACCAAACAAGTATGGAAAAGCAGATCTCATTTCTTCAAGATTTTCCCAAGTTGTACTTTGTTCGCTAAATTGGTCCCACTGGACCTTGCATTGATTCACTTCGCGATTTCTTAAGTACAACTTGGTGAGTTCCTAACACTCGAATGGGCTTAACCATGATTATTCCTGGGTCTTTGACCTGCAAGGAATTCCATTCAGCACATGTGATAAATTTGTTACGTATTTCTTAAGCAAAGAAATATGAAAAACATCATGCATTTGTGATAAAGTAGGAGGTAATGCTAGTCGATGAGCTACGGGGTTGATTATTTCAATAATTTCAAAAGATCCCACATAACGAGGCAACAACTTGACACCTTACCAAAAGTTATTGGCTTTTTTTTAACTTAACCGAAGAAAGACCTTCTCACCAAGTTTATAATTCCTATAAACCCACTTTAAGTCTCAGCATATCTCTTTTGCCTATTGGCAGCCTCCTTTAGATGTTCCCGGATCATTTTGATTTGTTGTTCCATTTCCATGTGGATTTCGGCCCAATTACTTCTCTGTCCTCTACGCTGTCCCGATTAACGGGGGTTCTACATTTTCTTCCATACAATGCTTCAAAAGGCACCATTTTTAAAGAGGCATGGTATGTATTATCGTAGGCAAATTCAACCAAAGGAAGGTATTCCTCCCATTTATCTTTGCTAGTCCATGCATACATTCTTAACATATCCTCTAAAGCTTGGTTGAATCTCTCGGTGCTGCCCATTCATTTTCGGATGATATGCACGAATTGAAGTTTAATTTAGTTCCCAAGGCCGCATTAAGCGTTTGCCAAAACCTTGATGTCATCCTCGGATCTCTGTCTGATATGATCAATTCGGTTATTCCATGTAATCTGAAAATTTCATGTACAAATCTTCTTGCTAACACTGGTGCATCGTCTTTCAAATTACCAGCAATGAAGTGTGCCACTTTGGTTAATTTGTTGGCGACAACTAGGATGATATCATGCTTATTCCTTGAAATAGGTAATCCTTGAACAAAATCCATCGTTATCACTTGCCATTTATACTGCGGAATGCTATGGGGATACAGTAATCCAGTGGGATGCATATGTTCCGCCTTAACATGCTGACATTCCAAGTAGTGTGTTACAAATTCCACCACATCCTTTTTCATTCCTTTCCATAAGTATTGCTATTTGAGATCAGCAAGCATTTTAGTAATACTAGGGTGTCTAGAGAAAGGTGAATTATGAAATTCAGTTAATAATTTCCTTCTTAAATCATTTGCCAAGGGTATATATACCCTGTTTTAGAACCTTAGAATTCCTTCATTATCAAAACGAAATCCCTTATACTTCACATCCTTTGGATCTGCAGCAAGTGCTATTTTAACTTGCTGGAAATAAGAGTCAGATTCCATGACATCTTTCACCTCATCCTTAAACTGAGTTCTTAACGTTATAAGAGCAGAGATGTGCTTCCTTCGAAATAGAGCATTTTTGATGTAGCTTATATCAAAATCATACTGAGACAGAAATTCTAACCATCTTCGTTGTCTTGCATTTAGGTTTGGTTGAGTAAAAATATACTTCAACCCCAGATGGTCAGTTTTTAACTCAAAGGGTTTGCCAAGAAGGTAATGCCTCCACATTTGAAGTGCATGTACAATGGCAGTGAGCTCTAGGTCATGTGGAGCATAATTCTATTCATGTAACTTAAGATTTCTACTTTCATAAGCTATGACATGGTTATTCTGTAACAGAATGCCTCCAAGACCTTCTCCGACGCATCTATTACAACAACCATAAAATTTCCATTTGGGTCTGGTACAGTTAAAATAGGTGTTGTAGTTAACTATTCCTTTAAATTTTTAAAGGCAGATTCACACTTGTCAGTCCAGACAAATTTCTTATCTTTCTTTTGTAGTGAGGTGATTGGGGCAGAAATTTTTGAAAAGTCCTTAACAAACTTTCTATAATATCCTGCCAAGCCCATGAAGCTTCTTACTTCATGCACGTTCTTAGCGCAGCCACTCGGTTATAGCTACAATCTTTGAAGGGTCTACAACTATCCCATTCTTTCTTATAACGTGTCCCAAATAATGCACCTCTACATCATAAAAGGAACATTTGGAAAATTTACCATATAACCTTCTCTTTCTCAGAACTTCCAGCACTATCCTTAAATGTTCTTGGTGCTCTTCGACATTTTTAGAGTATATAAGAATGTCGTCTAAGAATACAAGCACGAACTTGTCTAGGTATTCTTGAAAAATATTATTCATCAAATTCATGAAGGTGGTAGGTGCATTTGTTAACCCAAAAGGTAACACCATGAACTCATAATGTCCGTAACTTGTTCTTAAAGTTAGTTTTATGAATATCTTCTTCCTTTATTCTCAATCGATGATATCCAGTTGAAGATCTATTTTTGAATAGGTGATGCTCCACGCATCCGGTCGAATGAGATCATCAATCCTAGGTAGTGGGTATCAATTCTTAATAGTTACCTTATTCAACATTATGTAATCAATGCACAGTCTCAGTGTGCCATCCTTCTTCTTTACTAAAATTACTAGCGCTCCCCATGGTGAGACACTCAGTCTTATCACCCTTAGTCAAAATTTCCTGTAATTGAGCCTTAAGCTCCACCAACTCGAGGGTGGTCATTCAGTAAGGTGCCTTAGATATGGGTTCAGTTCTTGGCTTGATCTCTATTGCAAAGTCAAACTCTCATTTGGCCGGAAGACCTGGTAATTCCTCTAGAAATACATCACTGAAATCCCTTAATAGTGGATACCTTTCCATGAAATCATTATCTTCCTCAACATTTTCTGTCATTTTTACGGCATACAAGGTGCAGCCTCTATTTTTAGCCCTTTTTAATTACATAGTCATTAACTTCATAACTATAACCTCACGCTTTACTCCTTGAATGATCACCGCTTTACTGCAAGTCATTAAAACAACAAATTTGTTTTTCGTAATAGTCGACCTTTGCCTTATGTTCTCGCCAACCATTAACTCCAATAATGATATCATATGATCCTAAAGGAGTGACATACAGTCAACTTCGGTGGAGAAACTGGGCAAGTCAAGAATTGCCCCAAAAAGGCACATTTCGACTGTATGGACAATATTATTCCCATAATGTACTATCCATGTCTTATCCATTCGTTCAGTTTTATTTTTAATTTCATTACAAGTTTAGTAGAAATAAAGCATTCAAGAGCTCCGAGTATCAAAAGTATGACTACGGTGTACCGAATAACTTACCCTAACTTCTATGGGTGTAACTTTCTTTTCACTTGTTTATTAGCCACCGTAGCATGTATCTTATCTGCTGATCGCGATCATCCTTTTTCGAGAGGACAAAGACTCACGTAATGGTCCTTTCCACAGTTGAAGAATCCTCCAACCGGCCCTTTCCTAGGCTTGAATTTACTACCACTTTGAAGTTATCACTCGGCTTCAATAGGACTTTTTTCATTGCCACTAACTTTTGTGAAGCTGCTCCACACACTATTTATAGGTTTGTTCATTCTGATTTCTTGTTGTTATCTACAACAATTTTGTTTTTCACACAAAACCTTTTCTAGGGCCCCCTTTTGGGTGTGAGAGATGAAGAAGAGTTGGGAATCTTCTTCCTAATCTCTTCCCTATGAGCAAAAATTTCTCTTAATTTTTGTTCATGTCTTATTTCCTTTTAAAACTCCTTCCATAGTGGTTGGACCGTGGACATCCACTTCGCCACCAATGATGGGATTCAATCCCATTATGAACTTTCATATTCTGAACTTCTCGTCAGCTTGGTACTGCGGCACATACTTAAGGAGTTTAGTAAACCCTTCCCAGTATTCTATCACCGTCAGCCTTCCTTGCGACCAGTTCTAAAATTCAGTCATTTTCCTATCAAAGTAGAGTTGAGGCAGCCACCGTTGCCTAAAGTAACCCTTAAATTGATCCCAAGTTATTTCTATTTTGATAATATTCAAATCAACCTTACGGTTGTCCCACCATGATGATGCTTCATGAGAAAGCTGATATGCTCCCCATATCGCTTTGGTCTCCTCGAAGAAGTTTCTTATTGCAAAGTACTTCTCCATTTCACTGAGCCAATTTTCAGCTCCATCCCCAAGTGTTGTTCCATCAAACTTTGGAGGACTTATTCTCTTTATATCATTTGTAAGTTCAGCTGCTAATCTTGCCCTTTTATTTTTAGGATGATTAGGAGCATTCACATTACTATTATCAACACCCGATTCCCTCCATTGGTGTTGTCCACAGGAGGTGGCTGATCATTTATATCAGCTTCTTCTTCCTCCTCCTCATTTCCCATTGATTGCTGTTCCAAAACAGTCAGACGATCTCTCATATCCAGTAGGGCAGCAAGGATTTCATCTAGCTTTTGAGCAGTAGCTGCTTCTCCACCCAAGATGTGGGTTGTTCACAACATTTCCTCTTGTTCTAACTATTTTCATGCTCAATAAGAAAATGTAAACCTTATTAAATTGTGGACTCATTAGGTCCAAGAGCTGCAACCTTCAGCTCTGATACCAAGATGTAACATCCCCATTTTAAGATACTAGAACAAGGGAATTTTTTTACAACGTTCTCTGTTCTGAATTATGTAATTCAAACACACGTTCAAGTTTTAATAATTGTTCTCTATCCAATTAATGCAATTCGGATCACACAATTTCTTTTTAAAACCAATGTTCTCTGTTCACATATTTACAATATGGAACACACATTCAATGCCATTCAATCATATAACAGATACCATATGCTGTTGTAAATGACTCGAAGAACTACCGATCTCCCATTTTATGGCTTGGAGTTTCAGCGATCTCTCATTTCATGACTCGGCGACTTACCGATCCTTCATGTTAATCCATGCATTGTATAATAAGTATATAGGGTTATTTTACCATTTCCGGTTATCGAAGTGATCCATTTAAGAGGCCTATTTGAATATCTGTTACTGATATTCATCTGACATCCTTCATCTTAAACTAGGTGATTAGGACAACGCAACCAACACTTGTGATACTTTGGCCAAATATTTTCACATGCTTTGCATGATCATATTCCTAGATGTTATACACATCAATGGAATACATCCTTCACCTCACTTCATCTGTTATCTAGAATGGTCTTTCCTGATCTTTGTCAGTCCTTCCGTCTAAGGTCAAGCTCTAACCCCAACTAGCAATATGAACGCAGTATAGGAAGTCACTCATGGTAACTAAAGGTATGTAGACATCTTTGTGTCATCCCTAGGTGACTCCATGTGTCTAGTTACCTTTAGTGCTCTGGAGTCACTCCATATACGCAATCACATTCCTAACCTTGTCTAGGAAACTTAGTCCCGCTTATGTAAACTTGATGATTTGATTCGGGAGGGCGTTGTAACATGTCAGCTACAACATTGTGTCGTCAAGAAGGCCCCGCCTTCATGAAGACACCATATTGAAGCTGACATGTGTCAAGGTCCTACGGAATCTTCTCATCAAGGAATACACATCCAGCTCGAGTGATTGGATTATAATCTTAATATTTAAGATCAATTTTCAGCAACCGTGTTGATATTTTAACCTCGTCGTTCATTACAATTGTATATAGCTAATAAAGACTCAATTTGTATTATAGATTAATATACGTTTACTCCTCCATATCGAAGGATCGTATATTTCCATCTTGGTTCCTTTCTTTAAGCTTCGGACTAATAGTCCACTACAGCTTAACGAAGTAAGTTCAACCTTTTAAACTTAACCAAGGTTTACTCCCAACTGTAATTAAATTTAGAATTCCATCTTATTAGGTATCATTTACACGAGGTCCCTTCTTAAAATAAGGCATTCAACTATCCTCCTGAACTTTACTTAAGTTAAGGTTTGTTAACAATAGATATGTTTCCCCATATCTAATATTTTCTGAATTTAAACATTTCGAGGATATTAACGAAGTCCGAATACAAGGTTTAGCTACTCCTATGTTATTTGATATTCCTTAGCTTATAAACTAATCCCAAATATCATTCAATTAAGAGTTCATATTAACCCAAGTATGAACTAATTGCACATTCCAACTTAAAAGTTGTATTTCAGTAAAGAATAGATATTATGTTCTTTTAAAATCAATCCACTATCATTTGATTAACTCCAAATCAAAGAATAACATTATATTCTCAATCTTTATTCAAATAGTTTCAAAATGATACAGCCATTAAAATATCACACTTTTCCTTGTATTCATCCATAAGATTTACAATCTATACAATCGCTTGATCCAAACAACTGGACTTTGTTTATATCAAACAACATTTCAACACATAAGGATAAAAGAATGTAACTTCTTATTTTCCCATTTCCTCGTAGAGAAATAATAGCTATCAAATACGATCCATCCTCAACTAATCAAAAGAAGTATCAGAAAACAACCATGTCTTCATTTTTACTCAAGATCCATCTGCAAAATTACTTGCACGGGTCAGTTCATTGAATTGAGAATATTAAGCACTTGTCATTGAAATGAGGTGCTTTTAATTAACTGTCTCAATAAAAGAACCCTGCTTTTATGAAATGTAAACAAAATATGAGATGAAAACCATCCAAGATTTAAGTGCTGATAAGGATGAACAGCCTAACAACCCAATCATCTAATTACCATCTGAATCAGACAAAAGAATTACTACCCATTTTTCCCAAATAATTACTACAAGAAGTAATTTCCTTCAAACAGTTCCAGATTAAAACATCTGTAAGAAATAATACACCTATTTATATATAGTTGTTCCAATGTAAATGCTATCAAATCCATTCCCTTACAATAGTTAAAGAAAATATTCACGAAATAAATTTTAATAAGACTTCCAACAAAACCACTTTCCCTTCCTTTCATACTACTCGTCTAATTTCAAACAATCAAACGCTTTGAAGAGAAAATTAGTAATTCACCATGAACTTATTGGTGTCAATTCTCAAAATTCAACAACAAAATAATACTTCTTTCAATTCGTAGAAAGTAAACAATAGCTAAATGCGGATGCTTATACCAAGGCAAGATAAAAATTCATTCCATAACAAGTATAGATTTCCAATCATATGAGAGAAGAAATGAACATTACTTCAAATTATCCATCCAACATTCTCTTTCCTTTCATCATAACTGTACTTCGATAATTTAATCCATACGTGATATCAATCAATGATAACAGTCCAAAGAGAAGTAAATAAAATCAATAATCAAATAATAGGAAGAAGGATCATATTACCTCTTCTCACTGTCTAACCAAATATCCACTATTTAGAATAGACATAATCCAATAGTATGATTCATTCTGAATAGTATATTTTAGTATTCAAAAACTACTAATTAACTTTCCAAAAAGTTGACCAGAGCTCATTGCAACTGGTCCGTAAGCATTAGTATCAAAAGTAACTTTAAATACAACCATTTCCTCTTAAATATTCCACCCAACAAACATTTTCAGTCCAGAAACAACAAGTAAAGATGTACAATGTAAAAAAATTTCATATTTTCATTGTAATAATAATAAAAGGACTCATTTCCCAAATACCAAGGAAAAATTCCAATTCTGATTCAGTTGTAATGCAATAGCAAGAAGTTTTTGGACTGCAATCTGGATATATATACATTTAAATGAAAACTTACTTGTTTGCTAGAAACAGTCATACCCAACTTAATCTGAAACGAGTAAAAATATAGCAACTATACTACCATCATTTCATTGTAAGAAGTAAGAAACCCCCCCCCCTTTTTTACAAGAACAAGAATCTATCCAAGTTCGGATCTTAAACAATTTATTTTCTCCAAAACCCAATCCACATTTCATTCCACAAGGAAATATTGAGACATTTTTAACAAGCAAGGGTAAAATAATGAAATGAATTCTCTCGTCCCGTAAAATCATATTCTATGCAATGAAAAACAACTAGGAGAAATTAACTCACACAATAGTTCATCAACATTTTCCCGAATTTGTTTTTCCCAATCGTTTTCACACGCACCGAACTCGAAAAATAATACTCCTATAACTAATATATTCATCAACTCAAACCCATATAGGGTAATAGAAGTGAATGCTAAACACAGTCAAAATTAACTCATACAGCAAAGAAAACCTCCTTTGTTTCACTCATTTGCAAAGAAATACCAAATCTGTGTTCATTTTTATAATGACAGTTCAAACCAGGGTCATACAGAATCATCTCATCCTTCCGTTTTTACAAGAATGCACAGAACTCAAAATTAATACATGCATAGCTAATGCATTCATCAACACAAACTCATATTGGGTAATAAAAATGAATACCCAACACTGTCAAAATGAACCCACACAGCATGGACAAATTTATTTGATTTAATCATTTTGCAAAGAAATGCTCAAGTCGCGTCACGTGAAAATGACTCAACCCAAAAATCACCTCAAGATATTAGAAAAATCATATAACCAAAACCCCCATCATAAGAGCAGGGTTGTTTTAATGAGACGTTTAAACAAAAGAAAACGGTTTAAGGAGAAGGGCTTAACATGCCTGTATTTCTTTTTGTGGTTCGAAGTAAACCGCGTCCACTGGAGCTATTTTTCTCCACGGCGTCCTCAACAAGGCTTACCCAATAGTCCACTAACTCCCACAGGCTCAAAAATAGCTGTGGCTTCTCCAAATAATAGCAACAGTCATCAAAATAGTAGCAGGTTCGAAAGAACCATGGAAGAAATGCAGAGCAACTAAAAACCTGAATGAACACAATAACAAACAATTTTTCCTCTATCCTCCTTCCAAGTGAGCTGGTCGCTAAGACCAAGATTATTGAATGCATTGAATGCATTGCTTTTTCCTCAATCCTCACACCACCGCCGACTCAGGTTTGGCGAATTTCTTTTTTAAATTTTTGCTTGCAATTCTTCCTTAGCTACTTAGCTAGTTGAATACCTCCATCTTTTCCTTGTTCCCGCCAAACTTGGCACTGAAACTTGTAAGGACTTCATTTACTGTCCTAATAAATTTCTAACCTTCCCTTCTTATCCATTTTCCATCCACATGGGTCCATAAGTCCCCTTCCATAGGTTAGTAATAGTTTAGGATTTTATAGTCCATAGCTAGGTTGTTCACCTAGTTCATAAGTTATTAGGATTTGCATCAATTTTCATCCCTATGCAATTTAAAATCCATGTAGGGTAGTAATTAGGCTATGGGTTATAACATAGTTATAGGTTAGGATTTAATTCCATAGCGTCTAATTAATAGTTTCCAACGAGTCTTACCTACTGGCATTCACATTCAACATAATGCAGGATGTTTTGTCCTATGCTCAACACATACCTGTGTCACTTGCATCCAGACTCCTATTGTCTTACGCTGTCTAGCATTACAACTTGTATTTGGTTTGGGAATTGAACCTTTTCCATTGGCATCTATGTACCAGATATTCATACCTAAAATTAGGTGCTGTAACATTTATATCAACCTTTAGTCTGGTTTCAGACTTCCTTCCAATTTAGAAGTAAATCGACAAAGCGATCTCAAGAAGGCCCCACCATACCTTGGATCAATGGAATTGATTCAAGGTGTGTTGTCAATCAGCGAAAAGAGTTCATCAAACATACAAAAAGTTTGTTGTCTCTTTTTGCAAAACACAACAATAATAACCTCCGTCCCAAGTAGACAAATTACAGCAAACAAGGTCCATATTAGTAACACATTCCTTTTAAGATTTAAAAGATATATCTTAACATATTTATCTTCATTTATGTAGTTACAACATCTTGAAAAGTGATTACCATGATAGCTTACAAAAATCAAGGCATTACGGTGTTACACAGTTGCCCATGATGACACTTTACTTTTGAGAACTTTCCCAATGTCCCTGATTGGACCTGCATTAGACTGGTATAGTGGGCTACCAAGACATTCCATCTACTCATTCAATCAAGTAGCCTAGGCCTTCTTAGACCACTTCTTGATTAATATTGTCAAGAAGGTTACCATGACTGATCTTTATTCCACTCATCAGTATGATGATGAGTCTATCGTTGACTTTGTCGCTCGTTGGCGCAGCCTAATCAATCAACTCACATTTCAACTACCTCAAACTAAACTCATAGAGTTGTTTACTTAGGCTTGCGCTAGACACATCTCACCAACCCTGCAGGTTCAGACCTTCCATACTTTTGATGAGGCATTCACTATGGCACGGATATTGGAAATTCATGCTATTGAAGAAAAGAATATTTAACTTCGTAAAAAGAACATCGCGTTCAAATAAAATGATGCTTCATCATCTGTGAAACCCCAAAAAAAATATTCAAAACCCAAAGGGTCTGCCAATGTCGTAGTTCTCAAAGTTAGTCCCCCTCATCAATCAAACCTAGCCAAACCCCCTTCTAATCTCTCTCCTATCCAAGCTTTCCAGTTAAGACGAGAACAATGAAAATACACTTCCATAGGAGAATCTTATTCTTTTGTATTGGAAAATCTTGTGAAGGTTGGTGCCATTACCCTCCCACCTATAAAACCACATATTGGTTTTGACCTTGAGTAAACCATGCCCTCATGGTATAAGAAACATGACTTTTGCAACTATCATTGTGTCAAAGGTTGTAGCGATAATAACTACATCACCTTGAAGAATATTGTCCAAGAAATGTTAGACAACTTAGATATAGTCTTGGATAGCCCAAATACACCCGCTAACCAAAACCTACATATCTTTAAGAAACCATTCCCTAATCATGCCCCATCTTCCAACCAAGCTGGTGATACCTCAAACAATGATGGCAATGTCCATGAGGTCCACACTATTTTCAATGACACACCATTTGCTTCCCAGTTGCCTCATGTTCCTTCCATAGATGAAATCTTAGCTCGCACTCCCCTACCTACACCATAATCTATTTCATCTACTCCTCTACCCACATAGGAACCCCCTTCCTATTCCCCTTCACCCGTGGAAGATCCTATAATTAACATGCTGCCTTTGACCCCTCAAAATTCCAAGCAGTTGTTAGTGGCACCTCTCCTACTCATAGAAGATGCAGGTCCACCACCTACACCAACACAAGGAGAGTCTACTTCGGTTGACCTATCCTCTCCTCTACCATGGAGGATACTATAGAAGTACCATTTCCTGTAGACTACCATTCACCATCAAACCTTCAGGATCATGCTTGATCTACTTTCGGCTCTCTTACCTACAGAGTCTGAGGCTAACCATTTCCTTGTATCTCAAACACATTATACGGAGATTTCCACTTGATCCACGTAAACCCTACCTATGTCATTACCATTCTCATGCTTAGCTAATCACCTAGACTATGTTGATAGAGCCTTACTTTGGGGATGACTTCTACTTCTGTTTCAACACAAATGCAATTGTACCCTGTTGACACATCCACTATTTATCCAAAAGTGTTTTGGGAAACCAAACCAAACACAATCACGACTATTGTAATATCTTCCACGACACCACCCTTGGCCTAACTAACACATTTTCCCATAACCAAATATACACCTACACCCAAACACCTACCCTCGCCTATATCATCACCCTTACCTAAACCTACACCTACCTTAGGGATCATACCAACAACCAACCTTACTCACCCACCCATCAAATTAGATTTAGCTACATCTTCCAAAACTAATACCAAACTTAAACTAGCCCCTAAAACGAGGATCCAATCCCCTAAATCTCATACCCCAACCTCGCCTACCACACCCTTATCACCTTCACCCCTTCCGTCCATCCTAGGACCTCACCCCTCGACCCTAGCCAAACAACCCCCATCCACCGGTAAACCAAGAACATAGCAACCCATTTCCCCATCGCAGACCTCTAATATACCCAAGTGACCCGCACAACCTCTGCCCTCACCTGTAACCTTCTTACCACCCATACCTCTAATACTGTCAATAACTTCTTCACTACCCATGACACTTCCTTCTCTTTCACTCATGCCTCCTTCCCAACCCGCACCACCTACCTCCATAGCACCTCGGTTACCCCCGTGGGTAACCTTCCCTCTTCCACCATCTGATTTTCCCTCCACATCTCATACGCATGTACCTCCTTTTCCCAAAAATACGTAACCTAAAGCTAAAAATCCACTACCCTCCAATAAGGTAGTTAAACCAACAAAACCTTCCATTACCAGTTCATCTACCATGCCCCTACCCAAGTAGATACGACCAACACCTAAGACCACACCACACACCAAATTAGTAGCCCAACCTACTCCCCCTATTGTAAAACCTCTTCCTCCACAATCAGCCATACCTACACCCAAACCCACATTCACCTCCCATTGTGATCCACTAGCAGGATCCTATGCCAAAATCTTAACCAATCTCCTCAAAACTTCCGTCATCACATTATTGCCCCTTAGACCTTATGACCCACTTTGAAACCCAAACTAAAATGGTTTGATGAAACCTAAATTTACACCTACCATCATGTGCAAGGACACGATGTGAGAACTATAAGGATCTAGAAACTTCTCTTGTCCAATTATGTCCTCCTAAATAAAACTTTGATGATGATGATATTCTTGATGAGGACCCCATTTCATCTTCACCAATCTCTAAGATCCTCTCTCTCACCTACTTAGCAACCAAGATCTCCACCCCCACAACTCTTTGATCCATCCTTGAGATTTGAAATTAACATGGTTCATATAAGAGAATTGGCCAAACCACCACTAAAATGCTAATGCACCTTCCTCATTTCAAAAGGATTATATCCCCCTCTAGGTTTTTTCCCCTCATGCCGCTATACCTTCCATGACACACACTCTTCATGTACCTCTCCTCGATTAGCATGATCAACATTTCCACCCATTCTCGAAAGAAAAAGGAAAAGAGAAAGCAAGTGGTCCATCAACCAACCCCGTACTGGATATACCATCCGCACCCACACCTAAAGTCATTATTCGAGGTTCTACATACCCCATTTCTTACGGGGTCACACATTGCACAATGCTTAAATAACTACACCAATCCCCCTCTAAATGTCTTTATATGACATCATCCAAACCTCAAAGTCACATTGTCAATCCCTCATGGAGGTCCTTCAATCTATCAAATTCTTACCAAAGGACCCCACACATGTGGCCTCCATCATTACCCCTCACCATGTAGCCTCTCTCACTAGGTCTTTGCCTACCTCTACACCTCCACCCACTTGCCACGTGGCTGCCCTCAGCTTTTCTGATGAAGAGATCACTCCCTTCCAGCCTAATGACCCGACCCTACTCTTTTAATCTTTTTCTTTGTTAATAATATATGCATACGACGTGTTATGATCGATGGTGGAGCTAGCATTAACAACATCTCCTCCCATGCATATGACCAAATGCAAACACCTGCCAATTACATGCATGGTAATCCTATTATGTTATATTCCTTCAATGATGCCATGACCTCTACCCTAGGAACCATTGTTCTCCATGTCCTTGTAGGTCCCCGCACCATTCCAGAACTTTTTTATTTCCTAGAAGGGGAGTTCTTATACAAATTGCTGCATGGCCGACCTTGGATCCATGCTATGGGTTATGTTCCTTGGATGTTACATTGATGCCTCAAATTTGAACACGAGGGACATAATTACACCATCCTTGTTGACCTCTCACCTTTTAAGACTTGTAACATGCTATATTGACCTAATGATGTTGTTATACCAGTCAAGGCATCCTCCACCACAGTCACTTCACCTTCACCCATGAGCCCATCCACCAAAATTGCCACTACTTCTTTTGCGTCTAACCTTGCTATCCCCACTGCAGCTGTAGCCTCTACCGTTGGCACCCCTTCATCTAGCAAACCATCCATACCCGTTACCCACTTACTAACTACTGATCCCTTAGAGGGTGTTTTCCAATGCCTTACTGGGGGATATTGCCTATACAATATCGATACCTTCCTTACCCCACAAGAGTATGGGAATCTATGTCAACACCTTAGTTATGACATCCACATCGGTGACATTTTCCCTTATAGCCCTCCCCACCTTCGTACCAACCTAACATATGGGGGGATTGATATGGCCACCTATAAACCCAAACCTCCATCCCAAACCCAACCATTTTCATCTGACCTACACTCCCTCACTAACCACCGTTTCACTCACACTTTCCTCCACCGATGCGTATGGAATGGATTTGGCTTTGGTTTTTATGAAGAAGGCCGACACACTATCATCTCCTCGTACCTCTCATACACGCAATGACCGTAGTGGCATTGTTTTTGATGCTCCACCCACAAGGAAGGTTCACATTGACCTTATACAGGGATGAGAAATCTTCCGCCTCTCATTCACCCACATTACCATCGTCACCCCACGAGTCCATAGATCCCGAATCTATACATCCTAACTTTTTTTGTAAACACCATTTCCCTAGGACCACTGACCTATCAACGTGATGGTGAGGCTCCCTCTTCTCTCCCATTCCTATATCCTGACATGATCAATGACGATACGCCTTCAATTAATGTCGTTCAATGTCAGGATGATGAGTCTATCCTCACCTACCTTGGTGCAGAAGACTCTTATATTAACCATTGTTACCCTCTAAGATGTAAACCATGTTGAATGAATCGACCATTGAAATCATCATTAATACTTAGGATGACCCACACATTCTAAATATCGGCCAATCCCTAGACACTACTAAACATGAAGCCTTCACCTTTTCCCTCTAGGACCATAACAATGCATTTTCCTGGTCCTATGCCAATATGCCTAGTATTTACCCATAAATCATGGTTCATAATATCGTAACCATTCATCATCCCAAACCCATCAAACAAAAGTTACGAGAAAATACATCTTTGCATTGCTCTTTTGGTCAAAGAAGAGCTTCAAAGACCTTCTCTCGATTTCCTTCATCCTACCCATTGATTATCCCTAATAGATTTATAACATCACTCTTGTCATGAAGGTGACAGGGGACTCTGCATTTACAAAAATTTCCATGACCTAAACCTTGTTTGTCCCAAAGACGATTTCCCACTACCAAGAATTGACAACCTAGTTGATCTCACCGCGGGCCATGAAATGTTATCACTCAAGGATGGTTTCTTAGGCTACAATCAAATATTACTAGCCCCAAAGGATCAACACAAGACTACCTTCATCACCCATTGGGGAATTTATCCTATTGAGTCATGCCTTTTGGCCTCAAAAACACTGGTGCTACATATCAACGAGCCATGACTTACATCTTCCACAACATCATGCATCACATATTATAGGATTACGTAGATGATCTACTTATAAAATACAAGCATCGAACCAAACACCTGCCTATTCTTAAAGTCATCTTTGACTACCTCATCAAATATTGTGTTTGTCTTCAACCAAAAAAGTGCGTCTTTGCGGTACTTTCCAGAAAACTCCTAGGTTTCATCATTTCTTTGTGTGGCATAGAAGTCGATCCTACTAAAGTCAAGGCTATTCTTGAAATGCTTCCACCCACTAATCTCCATCAACTTCACATCCTACAAGGAAAGTTGTAATCAATTCGTCATTTTATCTCGCAGCTTTTCGACCGTTGTCAACCATTCCATCATCTTCTTAAGAAAGACGTTTCATTCAAATTGGTTGAGGAATGCCATAAAGCCTTCAAAGCCTTGAAACAATACCTACTTCAACCACCAGTGCTCATTCCTCCTAAGGATGACCAGCCCTTCTACATATATATTTCCACCACTAACCATTCTCTAGGTGCCATGCTCACTCATCGCAATGACCAAAATCGAGAGCAAAGTGTTTATTACATAAGCCGTACCCTTCTTGACTATGAAACTAGATATACCCATGCCGAATTTTTTTCCCATCCTTAGTTTTCATCACCACCAAACTCTGCCATTACCTACTCAACCAAAAAAACTTTTTCATTACTAATACTAACGCATTACACTATATGTATGCCAAAACTTATCAAAATCAACGTGTGGCATGTTGGCTTATGCTTCTAGCCAACCTCGACATCGAATTCATCCATCAACATTCTATTAAGGGCCAGGTGTTTTCCAACCAATTGGATAATGAACCTATTTCTAGGAATCAAACCTCTAACTTCGACTTCCCGGATGAGTCTATAGCTACCCTTTCTCTAGACGAACCTCGCTTACCTAATGACACTCTTCTTCGATGGCTCCAAGTTTCAGCGTGGGGGTAGGGATGGCATTATCCTCATTTCTCTTAGTGGTGAACCTATGCCATTGTCTTTTAAACTTGATTTTGATTGTACCAACAATATTCTTGAATATGAAGCACTCGTATTGGGTCTTCAAGCTACTTATGCCTTATATGTTAAGTCAATCAACATCTTTGGCGATTCTCAATTGGTCATAAACTAAGTCTATGGTATACACTAGTGTAGTAATGATATACTTCAAAAGTATAAACATTAGATGGACATAATTTTAACCACCTTTGACATTTACGCACTTCAAACCACCCCACATTCTACTAATAAATTTTTAGACACCATGGCCTTCTTGGCTTCTCGGATACCGCTTCACCCATTGATTCTAAAATATTTGTCACCATACAAAGACTACAATCACCCTCTTATTAAGCTCGCAAAGTCTACTCTATCGGAATCGCTGCTCCTAACCCAAGTGACCTTTGGTATAAACAATAAACATATTATCTTTACCTTTCCATTTTACCCATCGATCTCACTTGTAATGGACAACGTGCCTTTCTTAAAAGTGTATCCCATTATGTCCTCATGGGTGGTCTTCTTTACAAGCGTGGCTTCGACGACATTCTCTTATGATGCCTTATGAGTTCTAAAATCCCCTACACCATTAAGGAAGTCCATGATGGAATTTGTGGAGGTCACTTTAGTGGTTTAACCATCACAAAGCACATTCTTCACCTAGGCTATTATTGGCCAACCCTAAACCATGACTATTTTCATTATGTCAAACGTTGCATAAAATTCCAACAACATGCTAATCTTCATCACACACCTAGTCATGCCCTATAGGTTGCACGATACCTTTGGCCTTTCTCTCAATGGGGTTTGGATCTTGTTAGTGAGATCAACCCCCATTCTTCACAATGCCACTAATGGATCATAACTGCTACTGAATATTACACTAAATGGGTATAAGCTATTCCCCTCATCTCCAACAAAGATGAGAAAATATGCAAATTCATAAACCATCACATCATCTGTCACTTTAGTGTCCCTCACAACATTATCACAAATAACAAAAATAATTCGAAACAAAACCCTATGCAAACTATTTGATGTTTTTGACATCCAACTTAGTTTCTCATCACCTTATTACCCACAAACAATTGGTTAAGCTGAATCAACCAATAAAACCTTGAAGAAAATTCTTATGAAGGTAGTCAATGATAATCTTTGGGAAGGGTTGGCATACACACATTCTTCTCCCCTGTGGGCTTACCACACTAGTATTCACACTTCGACTACAACCACCCCCTTCTCTAGTCTATGGTACCGAGGTTATCTTACCTCTTGAAGTCCATATTCCATCTCTTCGCATCTCGCTAAGACATGCTCAACGATGATGAATTTCTCTAGGATCGTTTGGTGCAAGCTGGAATTATTAGGTGAGAATCATCTCAATGCTCTTTACCATCTCCAAATCTACCAAAAATGTATCAAACATGCCTATGAAAAATATGTGCATGAATGAACCTTTTAGGTCAAGAACTATATGAAAGAAAATCAACACGTGACCTTCTGCGCAATTTGATTTCCCAAGGTCATGTCGAGACAACTAGTGTGGAATTTTAAATGGGAGTGAAAGTGATGGTGGTGAAAAATCTAATTTGGCAACCTTATGTCTTTGACATGCAATACTGGAATCTGCAAATCTAATGCAAAGAATGCTCTCCTAACTTGAAGGGGTGTGATGGTAGGGTTTGATATAATAGCTACTCGAGACTCCAATCGATGTCTAGCTCAGCCAAGATTCTATTGGTGGGTTGTGGAATACGTGGAAAGTATCCTGCAGGTGCCTCGTATGGGTTTCTAAATAAGGTCATGGAAATTGAGACAAGAGATGTAGCAGAGTTGCAAGAACTAAGGGCGATTCTCTGGTCTCATCTAGAAAGTCTTAGCCTGATTAGCTGCTATGTTTCAACAATGAAAGTTGTGTGATAATATTAGGTGGAAGTGGTGAGGATATGAATACATGTGTGCATAAGCTAGTGTCGATATCTAACTGACTAGTAGGTCCATGTTGGGTTGCAGGAGACCTTCAAGTCACAACCAAAGACTCGCTGAGGCTGAGGCCCTAGAATGGTCATACATGTAGTCAAATCCTATTCCCAAGAGTAGTCCAAAAGTTGTAGGCCTTGTTAGCAGCTATGTTTAAAGTCTCTAATTGTCTTATTTTCTCTATGTATGTGGTGGGTGTGCGTAAGATTGTTAAGCGCAGACTTGTGTCAATGTCAGTTACTAACTCTAGCCCATTGGGTTATGGGACCAGAGGATCACAACCATAGGTATTTTCCTGCTGCGGACCATTGATGGTCATACAAAATGAATTTGATTCATTTTCAGTGAATAAACTATCTATCAAATGAAATCTAAACTATATTTTTGGTGTTTTCTCAATATATAAGAACAAAAAAATAAAACAAGCTAATCTATGGAAATAAATATTTTTGTGCTTTTCTAACTTTTTAGATAATGCATCTAATCTAACAAACAATTTAAAGAAAACAAATAGTTGGTCAGATTTAGACAATTATCTATGCATATGTGTGAATCTAAATCTAAGATATACTCTAATTCAAATAAAATCTCTCCAACTCTACCTCAAAAGTGAAGAATAAATCATGACTCTAATAGAGCTATCATTCACCCACTATTACCCCGGAAATATTGAAGAGAAAACTTCCTTTTGACTTGATCTACTTGTAACTATATGATTAATTGAAATGAATTATTTCTATACTCTATTTGATATGCAATTTGACAAAACAAAGCAAACAAATACACAACTCCAACCTAGAAGAGCAAGAGGTTTGGCAAATCTGGAAGTATGAGTATTTGTCCCCTCAGTTATTTCCTTTCTTTCTCTAAGTGTTCATGTGAGTCCAAGGATGGGAATGCAAAGAAAAACAACAAGAGGATTGTGCTTGAGTGATGGCAACTTGAAGCAATCTGGGCATAATGCAGGTAGAAGAAAGATAGCACAAGAGATCTAAACTTGGCTATGCAATTCCTAGCAAGATTATTATAGCACAAAAATGCAAGATACACAAAATTCTTAGGCCCTTTGCTTGAATACAAGCATGGAATATATAGGAATGGAGGATAGAAGGTTACTTCATGCACAAGGAATTGAAGAGGTAGTTCCACTCATTAAATCTATTTAAAAATAGAAGGAACTAGGAGAACCAAGCAAATGAAGCTATTTTTAGCAAATTTGACTCACGAAGCACTCAAAAGATAAAATTAAGTGAATCGTTGCATGTAATTTATTGTGTGAAGATTCTAGAAAAATCGATCAAGACCGCCGCCCTAGTCAGGGCAGTGGTTTGCGAACTGCCACCCAAATAGGGCGACGGTCCTGACACTGAAGGCCAAAACAAGCACATAATGAAAGGGGAAAAGGGAAAATGCAAGGAAAAGATAAGTAAGGCTATCTAGGCCACAAATATATACTATAAATGGGTTTTTGGAGCTCGAACACCTTCTTGAAAGGATTTTAAATCATCACTGGGACCTTTATAACCATTTTCCCACCAATGTAGCACATGCAATTTTGGGTGTGTACATATTTCCCCCTCGAGAAGTGTCTTAGCCATGAAAGAGGTGTAAAACGTAAAGTTTGAGTATGGAATTCCTTAAATGGGGAGTTGGAGGCTATACCTAACATGCCCATGTATCGAATATCATTGTCCAAGCTCCTGCTACCTGAAAGAGAAAAAGAAGACTCAAGTGCAAACAAATAAAATATCAAAAAATAAACACTAAATTAAAATGAAAAGAGGACTTACCATTTGTGATGGGATGTAGAAATATACCCGCGCCAATGCTCTAGCCCTATGAACACATATACTCAAGACGAGGTTAGAAAGACCATATATATATAAAAACAAATTCATTTTCTAATTCATTTGTGCATTATTGATTTGGATTGTTTGATTGATTTGGAGCTCTGGATTTACGGTGACCATTTTCGACGAGAATATAGTCAATACATTCATGTTGAGATCATGATCATGCCTCCACGTGTGGGAGATCGACCAACGACGCTCCTAGGTTAGTTATTTCCTTCTTTGTCTTTTTGTACCCTAAAAGTTTAAATGTTGAAAACTTCACCTAGGGGGAGATTTTCAAAAAAAATTGTCTTGAATAAGTCTTTAGGGGGCACCTATAGGTCATGCTTTTGTTTTAGCAAAAATGGTCAATTTTATCATTTTTGGTCTTCCTTAGGGTTCACCGAACATTTTGAAATTTAGTTTAGAACCGCCGCCCAAAGCAGGGTGGTAGTCATAGGACCGGACGCCCGCCCTGCATTGGGTGTCAGTTTTAGAAAGAACATCAAAACATGCTCAAAACTTGACCTTTTTTGGATTTTTGAGAGTTTACTATGTTTTTGATGAGCTTATTATGTGGCGTGCTTTACTAACTTGCTCTTTTCTCATGTTTTGGTGGATGCAGAAAAAGGTGGAGTACATACGTTGGAGTAGAGAGAGAGTGCGATTGGCTCCCTAGGATTTTAGATCAGCTGACCCAGGCTGAGACAGATCTTCTACAATAGGCAGGCATCTGGTAGATAGCACAGGTGCCCCATGTTACTCCTGCTAGTCATATTCTATGTGACTTATTTTCTTACTGGGATGCATACCAGAACACTTTTTGATTCCCAGTGTCAGGGGGGAGTGGACCATCACTTTGGAGGATGTCTATCACATTCTTGGCCTCCCAATACTTGGTAGGAAACTGACATTGGAGACAGCGGGGTCCAAATCTGTGATGAGACATCAGGCTAAATACATCAGAGATGTTATTGTCTCTTCTGGCTCAAAGAAGGGAATAAAGGTTTGGTCTATTGCTACTGCTCTCATTCCTACCCTCCGAAAGCCATCATGGGTATCTTGTCCTTGAGACTGAACGGGGACAAGGGGGAGATACGCTTTTGTACTATTGAGGCCCCATAATTACACTTGATTGAGGATCATGGCCATATGTATGTCTGGGAGGAGATATCCTAGGGACCACATACCATGATTTATACAGAGTTATGAGATTGCAGGGGAAATCATTGAGCCACCCCACTTTGGTTATGAGTTGGTTCTATGAGTGTTTCATCCCGTATGGTAGGGGGTAGAGGTGTCAGATCCAGGGGCTGTTCAGGAAGCTAGATAGACAGGCATATTAGTGCTCCGCACTCCACATCATTTGGTGGCCTCTTTAACTATGGACGACATGACCCCCACACCCTATCAAGATATGGCAGGAATATGAGGTGAGGAGACTACGACGATGGTAGCTTGCTCTTCCACGAGCCAGCTAGTTGACAAAGTTGGGAGACTAGAGATTCATCCCTTTGATCGGGTACCTCAGCAGTTTGGTCTTCCATACCCTATCATGCTTCCTCTAGTGAAACCTATTTACAGGACTATCCAGGAGGCACGGAGAGGTCCTAGAGGGGATATTGGCTGGAAAATTGTTACTCCTAGTGTGCCTATTGTAGTTAGGCATGTAGTTCAGGCTCGATGAGCAACTGGTGCTCCTCAAGCACCTTTACTTTAGATTAGGGAAGCTCCTGCTCACAGTGGGGAGAAGGATGAGCCGATTGACTTGGAATTTGATTATGAGGAGGCAGGAGATGACACGGAGGGGGAGTTGGGCAGAGAGGAGGATGAGGGGACAAGACCTTTGAAGGGAGATGATAACGACCTTGAGTGGCATGACACCTAAGAGATCCTCAGAGTAGTGCATGAGGAGGTGAGCATGGAGAGAGAGAGACTCTAGTCTCAAAGGAGACCCTTAGAGGAGATGATGAGTTTGTGATGGTACATCACCATGCCTTTGGATTTAGGGAGGCTCCACAACCACCGCAGCACCTGCCACAGTAACCGCTTGATCCCACATGGATGCCCGAAGACCCGAGTATGTTCAATACTCCTCTCTTTATTTTGCTTATTGATCCCACATGGTTTAGTTTAGTATTATCTTTTGACTTGCATTTTTTGATTTTCTCTTTGCACACTATCTCTTCTTTTCCTTTTTGTAGCATCTACACACGAGTGATGAGAGCTCATCTGGCGAGTATGTGTGGACACCCTGTTGATCCCCTCGGGAAGACTCGGGTAGAGTTAGCTACGATTCGGGGCCCTTAGCCGCTGGCCAACATACCGATGTATTTTCTCCTGTTTAGAAGATTACGAGATGGTGACCTCCCTTCGTACTGCAGAGTAGTCGTGTACGAGACCACCAAGTGCCTAATGAGACGAATCCATTCTCATAGTGAGGCTACGGGTAAGCGAGCCACCATGAGCACTCACACCATTTATTCGATTCTCAAAGCACCTTCATAGTTGTAGCAGGAGCCCTAGGTATGGCCACACACCATCTAAGAGATCCCATAGGGATTGATAGGTTACTAAGCCTTTATTGCTTTGATACCATTTTTTGACATTATAATTTTTTTTGGTGTGTTTCGGGCTTGTTGCGAGCATTTTTGACCATGCTTGGCACATGATGAAATTGTATACAAACTTGATCCATTATGATATATAGACTCTATTTTTGGTTCGACATTCCATTGTATCTGAGTTGACTCTCTTTGGCTTATCTCTCATGTGTAATCTAGATGTTTAGAATTTCTACTTTCCTATGCTTTTCAGAATGTATGCAATGGATGTGAAATGATAACAAGAATGATTTCTTTTTGTATTTCATGATGTTGATATATGATGATGCAAACACAATGTGATCTTAAAACTTAGTTTCTTTTGCAATTTTTGGTACTTCATATTTGTCTTGACAAAACGTGATGACATAGTGATATGATAAATAGATATGTTTGCCACACTCCTAACCCCAAACAACTAGTAAGATACGAGGGCTCAACACCGAGAGTTAGAAAGGGGACAAGCCATGAAATTTGTTGAATGGAAGTGATGAGAGAAGGACAGAGGTTTTCCAAAACAAAATTAGGGCGCTACAACGTTAACCTACTCATGCTTCTTCCTAGTTTAGAATGTGAATTGCTTTGTAGTTTATCTAGACTTGGATCCGTAGATGGCCAATTAGTTAACAAAATCTAGTTATAAGTTTTTTAATTGTTCTTAGAATTTTGAACATCTAATCCAATTTGCTTTGACATAAGATTTCCCAGTAATTGGTCTAATTGTTTATGAATTTTAGGTTTGTCAAAGAGACCCCCTATACCTTGCCCCATGCTACCAGTAGGAAGCACGGGCTCATCACCATGGACAAAGCATAGGCAAGTAAGGGCATTTCCTTCCTTTCCCAACCCTATGTCACTAGTAAGAGATGCAAGCTCAACACCAAAGGTTGGTAGGGAAAATAAATGTGTAAAATAAAATTTTCTGTTGATTTGTACTTGACTTACTTATTTGGGAAAAATCTTTAGAATGTTCTTATTTCCAAGGAGATGTATGTGGGATGGATGTGACACCATGAAGCTTCTAGAACAGACCATGAACAAAAGACACCTATCCTAAGAAGAAACCAAAAGTAGAACCAAGTATGCAGGCCTTGGTATGGTTACTGTCAAAACTTCGTCTTATCCTACTGGAACTGATGAAATGATGTAGAAATAGTTGATGATACAATGAATATTTGAAGAGACATGATTTGAATGTTTTTCCAATATTTTCAGAAGTTCTTGGGGATTGCTATAAGGATAAGCTCCTTGATCACACTTTTTACAAAATGAATGGAAAAATGAAAATGCAATGTAGATGTAATAATGTACATATGAGAATGCTGATGGATCATGCATAGTATCTCTTTAGGTGAAGGGAGTTCACGGATTCACTAAACTCCTCACCTTCTAGAGTACACAAACAAAATGTGCCATTTTTATAATCTTCCACCACTCGATATGGACCTATCCACCTAGGTCTAAACTTTCTTCCCTCGTCGGTCTTCTTATCAATTCGGCTATCGAGTCTTGATACACAGTTAGTGCAAATCTACAAGACCCCCTAAATGACCTCCAAATCTACAGTTCGAGAATGGGGTCATTTAGTGTGATTACACAACATTGAATTTTCTCCAAGGTGTGGGAACTTGCAAGATGAGAAAATTATCCAGAGAAAGATGGTTCTTACTCCTCTTTTTAGGTGTATGCATGAATTTTGCAGAGGTTTAATGCTAAATCCTACTCTAAATTCCAAGGAGACACAAACAAAGGATGCAAAAGGAAACAAAACTAAGTAAAAGTGGTGATACACAAAAGGACTAATGAAATTCTATCTTGCAAATAAACACAAATCATAGAGATGTAACACCAAGCATGCACATATTTCTAGAATGTAATGAAAGACCAAAAATAATAATAAACACATGAGAGGATTGGAAGATCATTCACAAAACATGCATTACCATTCCCAAATTTGATACAATGCATTACACTGGAAGAAAGGAAAAAAATGTGTCACAGGTTCCATGGAAGGTCTGAAACTCCTTGAATTCACATGCCAAGGGGAAGAGGGGAGTCTGTAAGAACAAAACGTCCAACCCTTTACAAATGAGCCAAAACTAGCTTTTAATGGTGAAGTAGAAGGAGGGAAAGCAAAAACGTGGGAAAATGGTTTATGAGCTCAAATACCAAACAAATCCCTTTAATTTTACCTACAAAGCGATGTGCTTCATGGAAAAACCCATACGCCAAAGTACACTTCCTATGAGATTGAAAAAACGACCCATACTTCATTAATTTTGGTGGTTGAATGTCAATTCTGTATTTTTGCATGCTAGAGATGTTTTCTCATTTTTCTCCCACCAAAATCCACCAAAAAAAAAAATTTAGTAGTCCATTGTGTGGATAATTTCAATATATTTCCAATGACATAAAAAATTCAAAAATCCAAATTATAGATCAAAAGATATGGCCCTCTGAAGATTTAGGGCAAAAATGGCAAAATTAAGGCAAAAATGGGTTTGCGGGGGCTGAAATTTGAATTTTTCCCTTTATCGATTTGGAAAAAAATTCCCAAAAAATCCTTGCACTCCACCACTCTGCTATCGCATGGTACCTTCCCATTCACCGATGGAAACGTGGGATTAAACCTCACCTTTTTCACTAATTTCACATTGGGAAAATTTCCCAAGATTTCCCGTGCTTCGCTCTCTTGGTGACACATGTCACTCTCGATTCCAACAGAGGTACGCTCCAATTTCTCACCACTGGTGCTTTTTACCACTTTGGAAAATTTCACCAAATCCTTCTCGCACCCCCCCGACTTCCACCATCGATTGGAAACACCCATTGCTCGGTGGGCCTTTACAAATTTCTCCATCCTCCCCCGTGGGCCCGCTGGCTGGTTTTTTCCTTTGAACCCCTTACCCACTTTGGAAATTTTTTCAAATTTTCTCCACTTCCCCAACCTCTACTGCCACGTGGCACCATTTCATTGGGTCATGGGCCTACCTTGGGAAATTTTCCCCAAAAAACTTCGTCAATCAGAGCCATAACTCAAAATTTACATGGAGTTAGGAGGAAATTTTTACCTTTCTTTGGAAAGGCGAGAAAATTCTCTATCTCGATGGAGGTATTTCCAGAAATTTTTGAGTTTTTGAAATGTATAAAATTTTATATTAAAGAAAAAGGAAGGAAATTTAGTCAAAATAAACAGGGGGCTCATTTTGGATAATAATTTTGGTGACTCTTAGGGGTCATCTACCCGCTAGACAAATGATCAACTTCTTGAAGCAATCCATTAGGAAATGGAGTCATGAACTTAACTTTCTTGTTACTCGAACTCATAGAAAATCTCTAGAATGAAGATTATGAGAGTAGAACATTACTTGATCTGGAACATGATTTGCAAAATATGCATCCTTGGGGCAACAAAACTTGTGCTAAAGCACTTAGGAAAAATTAAATCTAAGATACAATAAACAATGTGCATAGGCACTTAGAGGAATGAAATAAATCTAAGATAATATGTACAAGGTGAGAAGTTTCCTTCTAGTAGCAATGCTTTCGGATGAATTCCATTAACCGGAATCTATAGTTCTTCACCATCCAATGTGGACAATTAGAAGGCATTGTTGTCCTTGCATTTTGTGACCATGTAGGGGCCACTCCAAATGGCATCAAAGTTTGAATTCCTTCTTAGCTTTGCTCGGTCTACATCCCATTTCAACACTATATCTCCAACTTCGAAAGTTCTATCCTTAGCTTTCCTATCAAAGATTTTCTTGATCAAAGCTTGATCCTTCTCCATTTTTGGGTTGTATGCTCTATGATTTCTAGGAGTTCCATCAATTCTGCATATCTAACCTCCATGGTCTCAAAATCTAAAAATTCCAATTGCTTCATGAGTTCCAATGTTGGCAACTCAAGTGACATAGGCAAGACTACCTCTTTCCCATAAGAAAGTCTGAATGGAGAGTTACTTGTGGAACTTTTGGGAGTTATCGTATCAGCCCATAGAGCTGATTTGAGCTTAGTGTGTTAAGTCCTCTGATTTTCATCAAGAGTCCTCTTGATGATCCTTAATAGATTATTGTTTGTAGACTCAGCTTGGACATTACCTTGGGGTAATAATTTGATGAAGTGCTCAGATAGATCCCATTTCTAATAACCCATTCAGTTACCTTTGATCCTATGAATGCCAATGCATTATTTGATATTATAGTGGCAGGTATGCTGCACCTAGTTGCTATCCCCTCATAGAAGTCTAGAATGCGAGATTCATTTTCCTCTTTGAGTTCCACCACCTAAGTCCATTTGGTGAAGTAGTATTTTTCTCGTTAGAATCCATTTGTGCCCCTCGGCTTGAGTTTGGATTAATGAATCCAATGAAGTCCAAACCCCATTGCATGAATGGATGGTCAATTGAGATTGGGTGCAATGGAAGTGTTTCTAATCTCTCTTTACCAGTGAAGAATGCACAATTCTTGCACCTCTTGATCCATGCATAACAATCAAGAAACACCTTGGGCCACTAATAGTCAACCTTCATGATCTTAAGAGTTGTCTCTCTTAGAGAAAAATGACCCCAACTGATCCACCATGGAATTCTTCTAACATTCTCTTAATCTGATTTGTCTCAATGCACCTCAAACACTCCATTGATATCGTTTTTGAACAAGACACCATCAACAAGTGCATAAAAAATAGCCTGCAATATGAAGTTTCTTCTTTTGGTGTTGTTCATCTCTGGAGGGCATAGGCCCATTTGTAAGAAGTGCACTATGTCTTGGGCCCAACAAGGAGTGAGCATACCACCATTTTCTTCTTGAACATCTCTTTGTTCTTGGTTGTCTTGCAACACCAAAACAACATTCTTCTCTTTTCTTGCTTCAATTGATTGGCTCAAGGCTAATTGCTCACATAATCCCTTTCCTCGAACCAGCTTGGTGACTTTGGTCTCAATTCATACTCCATGACATGATTAATCCACCTTGCACGCTTTTCATTTAGATATTTGTTGAGGAGGAAGTCTGTAACTCCCACATGAGAAACCAACAATTGAACCTTGTTGTTTGAAACTATATGCTTAAATTTCTTGAAGCTCCTAATCACCGTAATAACATGATTCTCAATGAAGGAATACCTTACTTCATAGTACTCCAAGATTTGGCTAAAGAAGGTAATTGATTACTTTTCATTTTCTTCATTCGGCTGTACTAAAATTGTAGAAATTATATCATTACCACCAAATGCATAAAGGATGAAATCTTTGGATAAATCTGGTTAATGAGAGTTGGAGCTTGTGAGATAGCTTCTTTGATTGCCTCAAAAATTTCCTTACCTTCATATTTCCATTAGAATGCCATACTTTTCTTCAACATCATAGTTATTGGCTTGACAAGGGTTACAAAATTTGGAACAAACCTTCGAACAAAGTTGATTCTTCCCAAGAAACTTTGAAGAGCCTTCTTATGTCTTGCAATGGAAGTGCTTTTATTGCTTCAACCCTCTCTCGGATCAATTGCTAATACCTCTTTGGAAATGATGTGGCCTAGTAGCTTGCCTTCATGAGCTAGAAAATACATTTTTTGGGATTCAAGGATACCCCAAATCTTCTACATCTTTGGAACACTTGTCTCAAATGAAAGAGATGATCTGTTGCACTTTTAGAAAATATAGTAATATCATCTAGGTATATCAACACTATTTTTTTGATCAATTCCTTGAATGCCATATCCATTTCCCTTTGGAAAGTGGCTCTGGTGTTAGACAACCCAAATGACATTTTTCTATATGCATAGGTTCCCCATTTGGTGGTGAAGGCTGTTTTGAACTGATCATCTTCCTTTACCATGATCTGATTATACCCTAAATAACCATCTAGCAATGAAAACCTCTTAGAGCCAAAGAACAACCTGAAAAATCTACTCCATAGAAGGAAGTGGGTAGTGATCCTTAAGGGATGCTCTATTCAAATATCTAAAGTCTACACATAGCCTGATTTATCCACTCTTATTTCTAACTAGAACCATGTTTGCAACCCACCTTGAATGCTTGATGGGGAATATGATACTTGCCTCTATTAACTTATTCAATTCCTTCTTCATGAGAGGCTCAATGTGTGGATTGACTAGTCTTTGTTATTACTTGATGGGCTCAACATTTGGATCTAGTTCAATTGTGTGTTGAGATAGCTTGGGATTGAAACCTCTCAATTCTTCATAGCTCCAAGAAAATACATCAAGTAACTCTTGGAAAAGCTGCATGAATTCATACCTTTCTTGCTCGGTTGCCACTTTACCAATTTGAAGTGACTTGCCTTCTCTAACTGATATGGGCTCTGAATCTTCTCCCTTGACTTGGATATTTTATTTCTCCTTCCTAAATTGATCATTAGGATTAAATATAGACTCCAAAGTCACAAGTCCTTTTGGCGCTTTGTTGGTTCTCGGTTGTATGACTTGATCACCATACTATTTTTCTAACTTTTCCTAATTTTTGGCTGAGAAATCAGCTTCTTCTTGCAAGAAATTGATGATTTGTTGGTCACTCTAAAAAATTGCCAACTTACATTATTGTTTGGCACTGATGGCCTCACAATTACATGGATATTTGGCTGCATTTTATCTCTTTTGATACTCTCCACAACATCAAAAGTTTCTCCAACTTCTACAAGCCTATCAGTAGCTTGGTTCACTTTCCTAGGGATGGAGTTGATGCCAAATCCATCAAAATCCTTAATGAGGTCCCACACCCTATTCTTATAACTTATGAGTAGGTCATTTTGGCAGCATGTTGTCCTTTAACTTGATTAACAATCAACTCACTATCACCAAAGTATTGTAAGTTTTTGATACCTCTCTTCCTTGACCAATGCAATCCATGTATCAAAGCTTCATATTCAACAGTGTTGTTAGAACATACAAACTGAAATCTAAAAGCTAAATAATACTTAATTCCTTGAGGTGAAACAAGCATAGCTCCTCCTCCTACACCTTGTCTACTTCTTGATCCATCAAAGAATAACTACCATACCTCATTGTTATCTTTATGGTATGGCTTGGTGATGCTAGGAAGAGGCTGATTTTCTTCATGCATGCAATAGAATCCTAGTTCAGATTCCTCTATTTCCTTGTAGGGATCAAAAGCATGTATCTTGCTTGCCCATTCATCAAGGGTCAAATCTGGAATGCTTCTAACTTTGGTGTCAGCTTCATGTGTGCTTGGATAATCCTCTTGATCAAATGCTAAATAGTTGGCATTGATTGGGCTTGGAGTATGAGGCTCAATGTGAAAGTTTGCAATAGGTTTGGACCTGATTGTGGCCTTGGCTCCATACCTTGTCCTAAAAACATGTGTGACCAATCATTAGATAAGTAGCCTCCAATTTTAGCTGTGAAATCCCTTGACAAACATATGGCAAAAAGTGGTGGCAAATCTATCACTGACACATCTTGCAAAAACAGGTGACATTGGGGCATGCATGCAACGCAAGGCTCAAATCTTTAATCACCCCAACTATTTTTACTATTATCGCATCTAATTACACCACCCCTTTGGATATGAATTCATATTGAAGGCCCAAATGATAAGCTATTTGCTTGGGCATCACGAACTACTTGTCCTAGAATCAATCATATAATTATGTACTAGTTTATTCCCAATGATCAAGTGAAACATAAAATGGAGGAGGCTTCAAAATTTTACCTTGCTGTCCTCCATGATGCCCTCCAGCTGAGTAGCATTTATGAGTACCTTCTCCCGCATATGAGCCGGCTGATTTGAGGTTCACCAATTCTTCATGGCAGCTTGTAGTAGGTCCCTTTGGCCTGGGATGGATAATGACTACCACATAGATATGTTCACATTTGTCTTCTTCATTTGTTCAATGATGCTAAATGGGGTTGAAACATCCCTTTGCTTCCCCTTAGTCTGCACATTCTTCTCTTGTACACGGGCTGCAACAACCGGTATTTGAGCTGGTCTAGAAGGTGGCTTGGGCTGTCCTTGCACATTTGGAACTGCATTTTGCTTACCAACAGCTTATGGAGTGATGGAAGGTTCTTGATCACCTTGAGCTAATGACTCCCCTTCACCAATCTTCCTCTTCTTTGAACACGTGTTAGCTGCTACACTCTAAGTAGGTGTTTGATTCATACCACAAAAATATTCACTTGTCAATTCACAAGTGTAGTCTCATTTGGAGTTGTATCTTATTGAGATGTCCCTTGTTGTTGGTTTATTTCTTGACTCACCTCACTCTCTACGCGCAGTTTTTGTTACCATCAAAGATTGGTTCAAAGCACCATTGAAGCACATAGACTAGTTGTGAGGTTCATTGCATTGGAAACACCAATCATACTCTTGAGCTATATTATTTTTCTATGGCACTAAGGCTTTAGAGGTAGATGCAACATTGGGGTTATACAGGCTGAAATGGTCTATTGGTAAGAGGCCTTAATTGATTTTGATTTGCACTTGGGCTAGGTGGCCTATTAAGTTGATATGGTTGTCTATTAGGCTGAGTTTGAGACTCGATAAGAGGGCCTAAAACTTTGGTCTTGTTGCCATTTGAGTGTAACCAGCTCATTTCCCAAATTTTGTAATTGTTTCATAACTTCTTGAAGCTCATTTGAGGCACTAGAGGATGAAGTAGAAGTTTCATTTGAAATCTAACTTCTAGGAGTGGGAATAGGAGCTAAAAGTGGTTCTTGAATAGTACTTGGGCTTTCCAAGTTTGGATATAAGGGCATAGGAGGCCTAGGTGTAAGTTTACTAGCTTGGATCAAACAATTCTCATCCCTAATGGTGATGTTGTAAGCTGCAGGTATAGTTGCACCTCCCATGGATTGGATCAACATAGAAATGTCAAATTTAAAGCCTTGAGAAAGTATAAGAAATCACCTTGAGCTATTGGTCTCACTGCCTATGGGATTCTATCCCATGTTCTTTGAAAACTGAAATTGAAGTCTGTTAGTTGCTCATTGGGAGCTCTCTTGATAGTTGTCAGTTGCTCCAATAGAGACAAGTTGTCCCCCTTTTCTCCAAATTGGTTGTGGAGAGCTATGCACAAATGGTTCTAATTTTGGATAGAGCCCACTTCAAGGCTCTTGAACCATTGCAAGGCTTTCCATTTGAATGAAGATGCCAACAATTTGATAGCAATTTACATCTCAACAATCTCATGGATTAGACAAACATTAGTAATGTATTTGACATGATCACCAGGAGTGGTCTAATTTTCACTAGTAAAGTATGGGATGTTCTTCAATACTGCAATTGGAACTTGGTTTTGTGCATTGAGAGAAAGTGGGATGCTACCAAAGTAAAGTTAATATAAGTATTGGGTGCCATTATGATTGGCATGAGAACCCTTGTTGATTGGGTGAAATGTCTACAAGGTGGGGAGTTGATAGAGTTGTGTTTGGTGGAGATGGAGAAATTTTAATCCTTCTTCCCCTTTCTCTTCTTTCTAGGGATAATTGTAGATAATCAAACAATCCTCTTCTCGATCCTTGACCTTGTTTAGATCCTTCTCATGAATCTTCAAGGTTGACTGCCGAAACCAATTGATTCTATCCTTTTGGAGTCACTAGATGTGCAAATCAAGGCTCTTTTAAGTTATAATCTTACAAAAATTACACATAAAATTTTTGTAATGAAGATGAAGACCTCTAAGGTCCCACTTTGGGTGTGCCAAAACTATTAGTGCAAATCTACAACACCCCCTAAATGACCTCTAGATCTACAGTTTAGAATGGGGTCATTTAGTGTGATTGCACAACATTGAATTTTCTCCAAGGTGTGGGAACTTACCAGATGAGAAAATTCTCTAAAGAAAGATGGTTCTTACTCCTCTATTTAGGTGTATGCATGAATTTTGCAGAGGTTTAATGCTAAATCATACTCTAAATTCCAAGGAGACACAGATAAAGGATGCAAAAGGAAACAAAACAAAGTAAAAATGGTGATACACCATAGGATTGATGAAATTATATCTTGTAAATAAAAAAAAATCATAGAAATGTAACACCAAGCATGCACAGATTTCCAGAATGTAATGAAAGACCAGAAAACAATAATAAATGCATGAGAGGTTTGGAAGATCATTCACAAAACATGCATTACCATTCCAAAATTTGATACAATGCATTAAACTGGTAGAAAGGAAAAAAACATGTCACAGGTTCCATGGAAGGTCTGAAACTCCTCAAATTCATGTGCCAAGGGGAAGAGGGGAGTCTATAAGAACAAAACATCCAACCCTTTACAAATGAGCCACAACTAGGTTTTAATGGTGAAGTAGAAGGAGGGAAAGCAAAAAACGTGGGAAAATGGTTTATGAGCTCAACTACCAATCAAATCCCTTCAATTTCAAATGCAAAGTGATGAGCTTCATGGAAAAAACCACACGCCAAAGTACACTCGCCTTGCAGATAAAACAAATGACCCATACTTCATTAATTTTAGTGGTTGAATATCAATCGTATTTTTACATGTCGAGATGTTTTCTCATTTTTCACCCACAAAAATCCACCAAAAACAAAATTGAATAGTCCATCATGTGGATAATTTCAACATCTTTCCAACTACATAAAAACACAAAAATATGAGTTCGGATCAAAAGATATGGTCCTCTCAAGATTTAGGGGAAAACTGGAAAAATTAGGGAAAAATGGGTTCTCGGGCCAAAATTCGTATTTTTCCTTTTTAGTTTGGGAAAAATTCCCAAAAATCCCTTCTCCCATTGCTCTGCTGCCACGTGTCACCTTCCCATTCAAGGACAGAAATGTAGGCTCAAACCTTGACTTTTTCCCCGATTTCACATTGGGAAACTTTCCCAAGATTTCCCGCACTCCACTTTCTCTCTATGACATGTGTCACTCTCTTTTCCAAATGCGGAGGTGCGCTCCAATTTCTCACCCTGGTGATTTTTACCACTTAGGAAAATTTCTCCAAATCCTTTCGCCACCCCTGACTTCCACTACTGACTGGACACATGTTGCATCCCCATTGCTCGGTGGGCCTTTGCAAATTTCTCCATCCTCCCCAGGGCCGGTTTTTCCTTTGAACCCCTTACCCACTTTGGCGAATTTTTCAAATTTTCTCCATCGCTTCTAACCTCTGCCACCATGTGGCACCATTTCATTAGCTATGGGCCTGCCTAGGGAAATTTTCCCCAAAAAACTCCGCCGGGCCATAACTCGAAATTTACAAGGAGTTAGGAGGAAAATTTTACCTTTCTGGAAAGGTGAGAAAATTATCTATCTGATGGAGCTATTTCTAGAATTTTTTTGAGTCTTTAAAATGTGTAAAATTTTATATTGAATAAAAAGGAAGGAAAGAATGAAGGCAAGTTAGCCAAAATAAGCAGGGGGCTCCATTTGGATAATGTAGATACCAAATCTCCTTCGTAGATCTCATGGTCATACACCTTTTTATTGTATTTCCAAGCCATGCAGTCAGTGTACACACTTTGTGTTGTTGCTCAACATTCAATCTAAATTCATCAAGACTTTATAATTGGGAGAGGCGAGCTTCCTGATAACCCTCTGCTCCTAGGATCCCATGTAACGAAATGCGGAGGCTGGTAGTTTGACCTCCAGTGGTAGAAATGCCTTAGCACCGAACACTAAAGAAAAGGGAGTTGCTCATGTTGGTGTTCTAATTGACATTCAGTAGGTCCACAAGGCTGGAAAAATATTCAGATGCGAATCTCATTTATTCTCCTTAACAATTTTTAGAAGAATGGACTTTAAAGTCTTATTGGTAGCCTTGGCTTGTCCATTAGCCTGAGGGTAGTAGAGAGAAGTTGTGTGATGACTTATTTTGAAATTTACACACAACTCATACACCTCATCATTTTTGAAAGACATGCCATTATAAAAATAATGACTTGTGGCACCCCGTACCTATAAATGATCTGGTTTAAGATGAACTTAGCAATTACAGAGCTAGGGATAGTGGTAAGGGGCATGGCCTCTACCCACTTGGTAAAGTAATCTGTGGCTGTAATTATAAAATTATGGCCATCCATTAACAAGGGAGATAATTTTTGTATCGATCTAGGCCCCACATGGAGAAGGGCCTTGGAGTTGCGACCGGTTGTAAATCTTGTGCTGGTATGTGGATTTCATGGGAAAACTCTTGACACTTGTGGCATCTGCGCACAAAATCTACCGCATCATGTTTGAGGGTCGGCCAAAAATATCCCATCCGATGTATCTTTCAAGTAGTAGTGTGGCCCCCGAAGCGACCACCACATACCCCACTATGTGACTCATAAAGAATCTTTTCAGACTCTTAAAAATCAAAACATCTCAATAGCATTCCGTCAAAGGCTCTCGTGATAAAGCACTTGTTCCAGGATGACGTACTTGGTGGCAATTATGTGTAACCACCTTCTTTGTTGTGATGTTTCCCCTTCTGGGTACATGTGGTCCATGATGAAATTGATGATGTTAGTGTACCAAGGACATACAGAGATAGGGGGCCTAGTTTTAAGGAAATATACACACTCGTTGGGAAAGTCCAAATATACTAAATCACCCTCATCTAATGGATTATTAGCCAACCTATCTGTGATGATTTGAACCTTAACTGATTTTTGATTTACAAACGTTAGCTCGAACTCACCCATTAATGTAATGAAATGCCCAGCTTTTTTAGACAAGAATCCTTGCATGAGGAATATCCATAAGTGTTCGACTTGACGATGACTCTTGTCTCTTGATTAAGCATGTAATGTCTTAAGCACTTGGTTGCAAAAACTATGGAAAGGCATTCCTTTTCTCGCCCATGTGTAGTGTATCTTCTAATCGAGTAACGTCTGACTGATAAAATAAAAAGCCCATTCTCACTTTTCATCATCCTCTTGTGCCAACATACAGGCCAACGAAACATTTGTAGCACATGAATATAAGATCAAAGGGTGATCTGACCTTGGTGGCATTAGTGTGGGAGGGGATAACAAAAATCATTTAACTACCTTGAAGGCCTCATCACATTCCTCCATCCAATCCAGATATAATATTTATTTAACAAATTGTTGATTGGATGAACGGCAAAGGTCAAGTCAGGGATGAACCTTCGGATTGCACTCGAGTTTCCCAAGAAAATATCTAATACTAGACTCATCCGATGGCGGAACCATTTCTAACACATCTAGATTTTGGTGGGTCAACATCAATTCCTTGTGAAGATATAATGTAACCCAAGAGCTTTCCACCTGTTACACCGAATACACATTTCTTTGGATTTAATGTGACTCCATACTCAATCAAGCATGAGAGAATGATACGAAGCACCTCTGGGTGATCGCAGCGCTTCCTAGCCTTGGCCAACAGGTCATCCACATAGGATTCCACAATATTATGAATAAGATCATGGAATATGTAGGTCATTTCTCGTTGGTATGTAGTGCCAAAATTCTTAAGACAAAATGGCATGAAGACATAACAATAAGTTCACCAAGTAGTTATAAATGTAGTTTTAGCTTGATCCTTGGTAGATATTTTGATTTGATTATATCCCAAAAACCTATCCATGAGGGATAACTACTCAAATCTAGTTGTTGCATCAATGATAACATCAATGAATGGTAGCGGAAATCATCCTTGGGACAAGCCTTGTTGATGTCCTAGAAGTCAATGAAAATACGAGTCTTTCCATTTTTTTGAGAATGGGGACAATGTTAGATACCCATTGTGAATAATAAATCAGCTTGATAAATCCTACACGAGAAGATTCATGACTTCTTCTTTTACCACAAGGGCTACCTTTGGCTTCATATGTCTTGATTTCTACTTAATTGGTTTGGCATCTGACTTAATAACAAGATTGTGAACTGCGATGTGTGGTGCAATTCCCATCATTTCCTTATAACTAAATACGAAGGCTTTCTCGATGTTCTTTAAGGACTTGGGTATGAATTTCTACTTCCTCTGGTGTTAAAGAGGACCCTAGTTTTAAGATTTTTGGTTCCTCCTCCATTCTGATGTTTATATCAATCGTTCCCTCAATTAAGGAGGCATTACCCTCCTCAAACTCAGGTGGGGCTGGTTGCAACTCCAAGTCCCCTTCCTCTTCTACCTCGTAAATTTCAAGATCTCTTCCCAGAGATGACTCAATCATTAGATTCCCAAAATAAGAGGAGGAACGTGGAATTAGGGAAAATTCTACCTCTTGACAAGTAAGATGCAATTCCACCAAAGCGTTTAAATAAGTTAAATTTGAATCATCCCCATCGACAGGGTGTGAAGAGTCAAACTAGCCCTCATCTTCCATGTATGTCAACATTGACACCACTGGCTGCTTTGCAAATCAAGGATTCAATGTGGAGTGAAACCATGAAGTTGGTGTCCTCTAAATCATTACTTGGGGTGAAGCATGAGGTGGAAGTCACTATAGAGTCTGTCAGAAGGTTCTGTTCACATGGAACTACCTTGATTGATATGAAATCAAACCCCTTAGTTAGGTCCAACATGACAGTTTTATAGAGCTATAAGTGTTCATCCCTAGTCTCGTATACCTCGATACCTGATTTGTGACTAGTTGTGAATCACCCAACACCCTAATATTGAGGATGCCCATTCTCTTGGCTATAATGAGACCTAATAGAAGAGCTTCATACTCAGCCCCATTGTTTGTGCATTCAAAATTCAATTTGAAAGCAAAAGGTAAAACCCTTCCTTTGGGTGAGGTAAGGATTGCACCTACCCCGGCACCGAAGCGAAACTTGGCCCCATCAAAGTGGAGAGTCCAGCAATTACTCGGAAAGACAAATGTTGAGTCATCCTTTGTAAGTTCTTCTTTTATTTCGGTTACATATACCATGTAAACCTCATCTACTAGAAGGGAACCAGGTCCCAAAGCATGTCCCATACCCATGGAATCGAAGGGAAGAAGGATAGGAAAATACTTTTCTAATAGTTCAATAATATTTTCTATAGTTCCTAGTGAAACTATCTCTACAACAATGCTTTCATCCTTGAAGGCTAGAATACCCTCGATCAAACTTGTAACCTCTAATTCTATTATGGGAACTAGATTTTCTTCTAGTAACATACTTACAGATTTCTTTAATTGGTTGCCGGGAAGCTCAAATTCGAGTGGACCCCCGGGCCTTTTCTTCAAGTTGGCCAGATGTATGTCAAAAGGATTTGGATCACCCTGAGCGACAAAGAATATCCCTAAATCTAGGAATCTAAATTCTTGGAATAGGGTGGATGGGATTGCTTTCATGTAGTGTATCCAAGGGTGACCAAGAATCATATTATAGTTGGTTTCCTGATCTATAATATAAAACTCAGTAAGCACTGTCTTGGGTCCAAGAGTGACTAGTAATACTATGGTCCCGATCGAGGTCACCTTAAGACTATCATAGCCTCTTAATGTGTTTCACATCGAGGAGTAATTAGTCTCTCCATATCCTAACTTCTGAAGAAAAGAGAAGGGGATGATGTTAATTTCTACCCCATATTTGATCATTGCACACTTCACATACTTGTAGATCCAAACTTAAAAAATAGGACTAGATCTCCCGTACGAGCTATTTCGCATCCGTAGTCATCGTGCTTATGTCAAATACAAACCCAATATCCCTTTCGGGCTTCCCTGGAGGGAAAACATCAAAATCTATATGGTTTATCCGTGCCTCTCGCGGGGGTAATGTTAGCCAATTGGCCGAGATTGAGCACTTCTAAGAGAGCGACTCAATGAGTGGGAGAATTCTTCATTAGATCTAAGAAGGAAATGTGTGAAAAGGTCTTGGTTAGATCACTGATCAAATCATAAGCCCCTACTGGCTTGCTTAGCATGTCATGAGTATTATTCGAGAAAACTAGGTAAATCAGGATTGGTTGTGATGAATAGTCTCTAGCTCTTATTGCAACATTAATCTGGAGTTCAACATCCAACTCAACCAAACCTATGATCTTTTTTTTTGTGACCACCATCCAAAGGAGGAGTGCCACTGTGGGTTTGATTTAAGCCGAGGCTTCATGATTATGAGTTTGTATTATAATGCCTTTATTCAAACCATTAGGATCCAATCTTCTATCCTTCAGATGTATGGGGAGAGGATCATTGAATATTCCCAATGACGTGTTTTGTTGAGATACTAGTCCCATATAGGTATTTTGATTAGGCGCAGTTGGGTTGGCCGGAAACATGTCAACAAACAATTGTCTTTGGTCTTCTGGAAAATGTTACAAAAACTTATTACAATCATAGAAATTTATTGTGTCATGCCCACGAACCCTATGGAAACCAAAATACAAGTCAGGATCATAATCATGAGGCCTTTGATTTGTTCCTTGTTGTGGTCCAAAACCATGGTTATTGTTTGGTTGTTGATTGCTATAGTTAACACTTTAGAACCCTTACCCCTAGTTATGGAATTGGTTGGGTTATTGACTAGGGCTTGAGGTTAGCATTTGTCTTTGTGGATGAGGTTATGTTGTTGGGAATGATTAAAATCCACAACATTTACTAAGGGTTATAAATTGTTGCTCCTTTGATTATTGCTGATGTTATTCCCATTTTTTTGTTATTTGTTGTACTTGTACCGGTGGGATTAACAATAGTAGGATTTTTGGGCTGGTCAGTTACACCATCATTCGTGACTCCATGATTTTTGTTAAGGATCTTTGGTCCTTGATTGTTATTTTTATTGTTGGAGTAGTGGGAGTGTTTTGAGAAGGGGTAACTAACTTCCCATTTGCTCTGTAGGTCTTACGACCACTGTCAATGGCCGCTTGGTCGATATGAAGAGCACCCTCTAGCACCTCTTCATAGCTCCTTAGCAGGAACTTTTGAACCTCTTCCTTCATCTCTCTGTTGAGGGAGTGGAGGAATAAATCACAAAGTTCCATTTGGTCCATGTTTGGAGCACTTACGGAAGAGTAGAGAACATGTCGCCACCTTTGAATGAAGTGAGTTGCAGACTCATTATGTTCTTGTTTGATACGAAGAAATTCTCTGATTCTTATTTGCAAAAGCTAGTTCATATTAAAGGATTTGATAAACTCTGACACTAGTTTATTTAATGAGTGTATCGAAGACTATGGTATCCTATAATACCAGTCGAGAGAAATAATTTCAAGTGTCTTAGGGAAAATCTTTGCAACGAATGCATCTCTTGGGATTAGCTCTCAAATGGCCATTACATAAGCTTTGATGTGGACATTTGGATAAACATCCCCCCTTGAAATTTAGGAGATTAGGAAAGGGTTTGGGGAGCATGACTACCCAAATGGAGAAATCTAGGGGTTCTTTAAGATATTCGGAATAAGTCCCCATTGCATATGTTTCCACCATTGAAGACCCTTGTTGGGGAGGTGGGGGCTATGTTGGATGCTGAAATGGGACAACATAAATATTTTGTGGGGTGTATGACATCCCTTGCATTTATCCATATGGACCTAGGTAGGTGTACATGTCCCCTATGGAGATTTGGAATACATTTGTATATATAGGGGTTGACTTCATTGATATAAAGCTGAAGGCACGAAACCAGGGAATGTCACATTTTTGGCTGGTATAGCACTTGAGAATGCACTTGCGGATGATACATGTTGTAGATGACCATATGTGGCTTAAGGAGGAATAACCAAGGTACCCATCCCATTTAACAAGTCTACATGGTTCGAATATTCATGTAGATTGGCGGGTTCTGGGAAGTTATTATTTTCCCATTTTTTTGTGGGTAGGAGGAACCCACGCTTGCCGTGTGTATGAATTCTATGTATTCTGAGGAAAGCTCTAACTCCTTGACCTTATCAACCAAAGATGAAATGACATTTTCTATTGATGGGGTGGTGCCCTGCTTAGATTCCTTTGGTTGAGCCCTTGAAGGTTGTTGAGGAATATAGTGTCCCATTATGAATTGTTCACGATGTTTCCACCCCTCATTGGTTTTATTGTCAGTTAGTGTTGGGGTAGTGTTATTGTTTTGAGGTGGGACACTACCTTGCCCTTGTAACCTATTGAAATATTGGTTCATTTATTGGAATTGCTGCTCACTCCTAGCATATAATGCTGGATACTCCTCATCAAGATGGGGGAGTGGATCGATTGCATGATGATGGGCTATCGAAACAATACTGAGGAGATGAACTGGCTTCTCCAGTAAATTTCATGTTATTTGAACTTGATTTTTAAGGGGGTAAGTCCGAGTGATCTAACCTAGATCTTCGATGTGCACGAGAAGAACCAACATTGGTTCCCTAAGGCGAGGGTTTTGAGTGGATGAGTGGTTGTCTCGCCCACATTGAAAGCAAAGGTGACCGTTGTGGTATGTTTGAGTTGTGCTAGTATAAGTTGAAACCTAGGATGGGTCATTCGTACTCGTCATATCTTGACATATTCAAGGGGTATAAGAATACCCATAGAATAAAGGATGGATGAAATTAGAAACGTTTAGAGACTATCTCTTCAATTTGGGCTCACCAATTTTTACGAAAGAAAATTAACACGTGACCTTCTATGTAACCGACTTCCCGAGGTCATGCCAAGATAGCCAAAGCTGTGGAATTTGAAATGGGATTGAAAGTGATGGTGGTGACTAAGATAATTTGTCAACCTTATGTCTTCAACACATAATAATGGAATCTATGAATCTAATGCAAATAATGCTCTCCTAACTTGAAGGGGTGTGACAGTAGGGTTTGATATAATAGCTACTCAGAGACTCCAATCGATGTCTAGCTTAGCTAAGATTCTATTGGTGGGTTGTGGAATATGTGGAAAGTAGCTCAGATGTGCCTCATATGGGTTTCCAGACAAGGTCATGGAAATTGAGACAAGAGATGTAGTGGAGCTGCAGGAACTAAGGGTGATTCTCTAGTCTCATCCATAAATTCTTAGCTGATCGGCTGCTATGTTCAACAATGAAAACTATGTGATAATATCAGGTGGAAGTGGTGAGGATATGAATACCTGCATGCATAAGCTAGTGTCGATATCTAACTGACTAGTAGGTCCATTGGGTTGTGGGACCTATGGGTCATAACCAAAGACTTGTTGAGGTTGAGGCCCTGGAATGGTCATACATACAAGAAAAATCCTATTCCCAGAGCAGTCCCAAAATTCATAGGCCTTGTTAGTAGCTATGTTTAAAGTCTCTAATGTCATATTTTATTTGTGTATGTGGTGGTTGTGCATAATATTATCAAGCGTAGACTCGTGTCAATGTCGGTTAATAACTCGCCCATTCAGCTTTGGGACCGTGAGGATCACAACCATAGGTCTTTTCCTATTGCAGATCAGTTGATGGTCATACAAAATGAATTTGATTCATTTTTCGGTGAATAAACTATCTATCAAATGAAATCTAAACTATATTTTTGGTATTTTCTCAATATATTAGAACAAAACAATAAAATAAGCTAATATATGGAAATAAATATTTTTGTACTTTTCTCACTTTCCAGACAATGCATCTAATCTAACAAACAATTTAAAGGAAACAAATAGCTGGATGGATGTAGCTAGCTATCTATGTAGATGTGTGAATATAAATATAAGATCTACTCTAATTCAAATAACATCTCTCCAACTCTACCTAAAAAGTGAAGAATAAATCATGACTCTAATAGAGTTATCATTCACCCATTATTTCCCTGGAAATATTGAAGAGAAAACTTACTTTTGACTTGATCTACTTGTAACTATCTGATTAATTGAAATGAATTATTTCTCTACTCTATTTGATATGTAATTTGACAAAACAAAGCAAAAAAATACACAACTCCAACCTAGAAGAGCAAGAGGTTTGGAAAATCCGGAAGTATGAGTATCTGTCCCCTCAGTTCTTTCCTTTCTTTCTCTGAGCGTTCATGTGAGTCCAAGGATGGGAATGCAAAGAAAAACAACAAGAGGATGGTGCTTGAGTGATGGCAGCTTGGAAGAAATATGGGCGTAATGCAGGTAGAAGAAAGATAACACAAGAGATTTGAACTTGGCTATGCAATTCCTAACAAGATTATTGCAGCACAACAATGCAAGATACACAAAATTCTCAGGCCCTTTGCTTGAATGCAAGCATGGAGTATATAGGAATGGAGGCTAGAAGTTTAATTCATGAACAAGGAATTGAAGAGGTAGTTCCACTCATTAAATCTATTTAAAAATAGAAGGAACTAGGAGAACCAAGCAGATGAAGCTATTTTTAGAAAATTTGACTCACGGACGTGCTCAAAAGATAAAATTAAGTGAATTTTTACATGAAATTTATCGCGTGAAGATTCTGGAAAAAATGATCAGACCAACACCCTATGTAGGAAAGTGGTTTCAGGACCACCGCCCCAGTCAGGGCAGTGGTTTGCGAACCACCGCCCAAGCAGGGTGGCGGTCCTAGCACTAAAGGACAAAACAAAAACATAATGAAAGGGGAAAAGGGAAAAATGCAAGGAAAAAATAGTTAAGGTTATCTAGGCCACAAATATATATTGCAAATGGGTTTTTGGAGCTCGAACACCTTCTCAAAATGATTTTGAATCATCATTGGGGACCTTTATAACTTTTTTCCCACCAATGTAATACATGCAATTTGCTCCTAATTGGCCTGGACCCTATATCGTTACCCATGCATATGGATCAAATGCTTATCATTTGTCTTCACTCAAAGGTAAACCCAAACCTGAGCCCCTTAATGCCTTGCATCATCAACCATTTTATTGTTGATATCAAGTCCTATATCCATTTATGTCATTTGGTTTCTCATCCCTTGAGCCCTATACTCCTTCTATATTACCCATCTTGAGGATCCACGACTAAACAAGAATCACGTGATTACTCATCACCTTCTAGCCTTGTCTTCAATATTAGTACCATGACTCTACTCATAACATGATTCTCATGGATAATTTTCATCTTATTCAAGATGGAATCCCATGGTCATTCATCACTCAGAATGACCTCTTTTATAGTTACTCTTTGTGTACTATGATCGTGTCTTCTAAAACAAGAACCTAATCTTCCTCTATAGTCTTGTGCATGACGTAAACGTCTAAAAAAGGGATACAACTCCTTGATTCAAACTTCAAGTAAAAGATGACTCCCTCAAAAGGGACATATCTTCTTTATATTTTACCACTATCAATAGACTGCTCCCTTGAAGGACAACTATATCAGGTCATTACACAAATGTAATAAATATTCAGAAGCTTCCCACATCGATCAACTTCACGAAGACCTCAAGGAGATAATGTACCCATCCCACATAGACTTACCGCATCGATTAAAAAAACAAACAAAGAAAGAAAAAGCTGAAATTTTTCATCATGGACTTGCTTATTTTGGATTCTGGGTTTCTCGTTCTCGGAATTCATGTCATCGTACACTAAGTTATGCTAAAACCTCCCATTCTCACCTCCTATTTTTCACCTAAATTCCTCATCACTCAAGGGACTCACCGCAACCGCGACATTTCATGATCATGTGAATTTTTATTCACCCTTAGAATAGCCCATTATGTAAGGCCTATAGGGTCTTATGTTCAGGAGCCCCTCTTAGGTATGATCGACTCATTAGGGTTCTTATCAATTAAGAAACTCTTTTACCATCTCTTACCATTCACCTTCCTCATTACTTATTGATTATCCTATATAGGACCAGACCCTCGACACCTGTGTTTAAAAATCACTCAATCATGCCTATGACCCACATCACCCATGCCTAGAACCTATCAACCCATTTCATTATTTCACCCTAATCTTCCCTAGCTTATGGGAGAACTACATTGTCCTGAGGTCCCTTTTTCATCAGGACTATGTAGGTAGCACTCTGAGGGCATGGGGCCCTTGGAGGTTAGCTCAACCACTCTCTACCCTAACCAATTCCCTCTACCCCTTTCCTATTCATATTCTACTCTATTTAGTTTCCTTTTATATTAATCATTTGAAATTAAACCACACAAACAACAATTTCTTAATATCTTTACCATCATCACTCATACATTCATTTCATCTTATCTACCATTTATTTACCATTATCATACATTTTCCTACACAACATCTTAACATGATCCACATCATCATTAATTGCACAAATTAATGAATTGGAAACTCAACCATGCCTAAACCAACCTAACTCAACAATACCTACAACCTAACTCAACAACACCTACAACCTAAAATCAATCATGCCTAAGCCGACCTGACTCCATGCATGCCTAAAACAACCTGAATCTATCCATGCCTATGACCTAATTCAATCCATGCCTAAACCGACTTGACTTCACCATGCCTCGTGACTTAACTCAATCCATGCCTATGACTGACTCCATCATTCTTGAACTAACCGACTCCACCATGTCTACACAACCTTGACTCTATCATGCCTAATCCACCTGATTTCCACCTATATATATATATATATATATATATATAACAATGGAAGTTAAAACATGTACACCATTCATACTATACACACCATCATCTATAAATCAGAACGTCGTATAAAAATACATATGAACATATATCCCCATAATAATCACAATCATCTCAAATTTCTTAGATACAACCTCACCATCTTCGGCATGTAGGCCAGTATATCATAAAAATCTCAAAAACTCTCATGTACATCCTTACTCTCTTCAAAGACGTAGACCGGTATATATAAAAATGCATAACTATCCAAAATAGGAGGTATATATGGCTATCGACATCACCTTGCTAGATATCCTCCATATCTGTCTCACTTATCTCTTCCTCCTCCACTGCGCCTGTGTACGATGCCTAGCTAGCATCTCACCACCCATCAACGGCCACAGTCGAGCTCTACCGGTACCTCACATGGGGCTGGCCTCCATACACCGGTATCCTCATCTTGAACTCCGTCTCGGGCTTGACAACCCCCTGTACTCTCTAAACTCCACGTACAAGACCTGGTCCTCTCACTCAAAGCTTGTTATACTCTGTACTCTACATAGGATGTGACATCTATCCCTAAGGCCATCAAATGATCCTGATAATACCGTGCCTCTCCTAAGGCATCTCTGAACTGGGCCATAGGTACCATCTATGGTGGAGCCATTAGTCTCTCCCCCTGTACCTACCTCTTGGGACCCTGTCCGACTGGTACTTGTAATGAGAGACCTTATCCCTATTCATGTGCTTGTGCCTATCTCGAGGGACCCTGTTCTTCCCTTGCTCGTATCTCGGGCTCAAGGGCCAAAACTTGCACCTATGTAGTGGCTAACTGGCCCTACAAACCTACTATCTCGTGTTCTGTAAAGTGGCCACCTATGCCTAAGACCCTATCAACTGTCCCTGCACTACGCCCAATTATGAAACTAGGGTCGCCACCTGCCCCTGGAGGGCATCTCTCTATACTATAATGGTGGCCAAGTCCGGTTGCCCTGGCCTTAGTGGTACGGCTCACACCTATGCTACCCACCACTATCTATACCCATTTGTAACTCTGGCATCATCAATCCACCGGTCGACCACCTACTCCTCTTGCCCCCAGTAGGCATTGTCACCATGGTAGAGGCATAGGAATCTCCACATCATATCTCCTGTTTAGTGGGAATGGTGGAGGTACATCCTATGGCAACCCAAACTACCATCTAACCCTATCCATGGTTAACATCTCATACTCTCCTACACAGTGCCCATATATCCATCAGAGTAATTATATCTCGTTTAACTCGCAGCCATCTTGTCAGTATGATGGGAAGTCCACATATGGCCTCTAAATGATGTCTACCCCAGATAACCCCTCTAGTATCTACCTGTAGTGAGCTACATCATGTGTAGCCCTAGTCCCCTACCGCACCCCACCAACTAGAACCCATCACTTGTACCCAACCCAGACCATACCTGCTCAAAGGCATCTAGCTAGGGAATCGTGATTGGACAAACACACACAATGTGCTCGTATGCTTAATAATGAAGCAGAAATGTACAACATAAGATGAACCTCCATAATCTCCTATAGGCCCATAGCTCCCAATGATAACTTTACCAAATATGAAGGTGCCCAGTAAAGATAGTCCTCTCCTCCATCATATCATGCAAGAATCCCATCAGTGCTTGTGGGAATCTCCCATCCTCTTCGCATCCGGCAAGTGCGAAATAACACACTGCCTCCATAGTCACAACTACTAGCCTCAACTCCTCAGGATGGGCTATGTACATCTATCTATAGCTCAAGCTAGTGGTATGAAGCCTCATCTCTACCATGCCCTCCCGAATATTGTTAGCATCAAATCCTCTACCGCTCTCGATGAAATCGAATACACTGTGCCCCTACTATCAACAACCGTAGAATCCTATAAATGTCCTCCAAGGTGACGGTCATCTCCCCTATCGGAAAATGGAACATGTTGGTTGCGAATCCCATCTATCGATGAGAGCGACCATCAAACTTGGATCATGAACTATACACCTATAACACTAAATCCCAATCAGACCTACCTCAGTCACGTGCCTCCACTCCTCATTAGTCACATCCCCTCGGACATCTAGCAATAAAGGTGGTACCCTATCCCGTATCCGTTATTGATCCCTCATTTGCATCTAATAAAAACATACTATTGTTAGAACCCCCACATTCTAAACACACTTCCTACCTAATAAACCTCATTTCCAATTCTCATTACTTATTCAACCCATCCTAAAGATTACCCATTGCTAAACCAATCTATTCATGTCATTTATACTTATTACCTTACTTTCCTCTCATGAAACCTATCTTTACATCGCCCAACATATCCTCACTTCTTACCTTTTCTCTCTATTGCTCTATGTTCCCAAAATATGACTACCACTAGTCAGCCTCGACCATCATCGGTCACATGTAGCTAGCATTGGTCACCTACTTCGGATCGATGCCGGCCAAAATACCACCGACTTCAGCCAACAATTAACCGACATCGGTCACCGCCGCAAAGTCGAACACACAAAACCCCTCCCCTCTTTTCCAAAATTCTTCAAATCCAACCTATACACCTACTCTACCCTACCCAAAGCTAACCTAACCCCTGCCCATCCCTATCTACCCTACCTAGAACCTCCCCCCTCCCTCATTGCATCAATTTTCACCACCAACTTCATTATCTTTTCCTACCCGCAAAACCCATACCCACATCACATTTTTCTACTTTAAAAAGGAAGGATCAAGATAGACTCCTACCTCATCTCGGTGTCACCGGTGTGGTGGTATGGCTGGCCACTGAACTGGTGGCCCACCCAAACCTTCTCCTACCTCAGCCATGTCCAAATCACCAACAAAAATATTCCTGACCTCCAATCAAATCCTCCACACCAATCTCATGGACCCGACTACCTGGCCCATCTAACCAACCTGATCTCTCCACCTCAACCGAGTACTATACCTCATACTTTCCTCTTGCAAAGGCACACAAGGTTCCATGCTCTATCATTTTCCCAAAATTCAAAACACACAAATGAATCCCCTTTTACAGATTTCTCTTTTTAAATACCCAACTTTGGCCCACCGACGCGGTGATCGTTCCCTAGTAAACCAAAGACGGTTAAACCTAAACTGATGTTCCATGCTCGTCATTTTCCCAAAATTCAAAACACAAAAATGAATCCAATTTTACAGATTTCTCTTTTAAATACCCAACCTAACCCAACCGACATCAGTCGATTGCTTCCCTAGTAAATCGATGATGGTTAAACCTAAACCGACGTTGGTTACATGGCATTTCACTTATAACTCTTTTTTACCTATTTTTTCCCACAAATTACCCAACCCCTCCATTGTTTGACCTTAACCATTTTTATCGCAACCTACCTCCAAGCCTACATTACCTATACCTATCCTTCATTACATTTATGGACTTGTTATTTTACCCATAACTCAAAGCTTACCCATGCTGTGACCTAGCTACCTGGACCCAGAACATTATTCATAACCTATGACCTCATGTGCTCGCTATACCTTGTGACAATGTTACCTTTATTTTTTGACTTAATGACCTTACCTTGTCTATTGTCGTGACCTAGCTACTTGGACCTGGAACATTGTTTGTGACCTATGAACTCATGTGCTTGTTATACCTTATGACACTGTTACTCGTGTTGTTTGACCTAATGACCTTATTTTTCCTATTATCGTGTCATTTACCTTGACCTTACCTTTGGTGTACTGGAACATACCTAAATGTTCCTACACCTGACTTGTGAATTACTTCCGCACCATATCCTATACCTTGATACCGGATTTACCCCAACCTTGTTTGGATAAAACTATAAACCATAGACTATGTAGAGTTTACATGCTCTTCAACCTAGTACCGTGTCATAGTTTATACATGTGTGTACATTTGAATGTTTCTAGCTTTGACCTTGGCCCATTATCTAGATTACTTGATTGCATATTTACCCAATTACCTCCAGTGTTCACCTTCCTCTTCCTCACATCCACCTTTTATCAAACCACACACCAATTTTGTCTTTTACCACATCAATTCCTAGTTTGAGGGGGATCACCCTAACCCACACATGGGGCAACAAAATCTTATTTTTGTCAACGTCGCTTACTAATACAAGCTAAGCAACAAAAGGGGCAAAATATAGACACCAAAATTGGGTCGTACTCCCTTGGTCCTTTGTCAAATAACCAACACAAACATATTCACCTAACCATGGCCCCTTTCACTCTACATTAATATTAATTTAATGAAATTAATATCCATCCTTACAATATTCATCATTTAATTATATAAATTGACCTAATTACCACCTCACCTAGATACCTCATCTAGCCACATCACCCTAGATCTATTCTTGCCATGTTTCCATAACTAATCGAGTCCTAATCTTACTTGCTTTAATGAGATAAGACTTGTTCTAACCCTAAAATCAATCCCTAAAATCTCCCTAACCACCTTCCCACTCATAAAAACGTAACTTCTGTTCCAAATCCATAGATCAAGGAACAAACTTGAGCTAAAAGAGGTGATATCTACCAATTTTAATAAACCTAGGGAATCCCTCCTTAATCGATGCTTGGTCACCCTAAACTAATTCCAGATCCAACCAAGAACTGCCATTGGTTACCATTTATTGACCCAAATAACCTTGTTTTTGGGTTAGCACATTCTGAGAGAAAGAAAGGAGATCATAGCTGCATGTAAGTGAAACAAGCATCCTTTTACACATCCAGACATCCAAAACCATTACCAAGATCAATCATAGAGCCATTGAATTCATGGGATAACTTTGGGAAATCACCGCCTCAGTACCATACATGTATTCTCGATCAACCACCTCCACCACTCAGCCATCGATCCTTAACACAGTAAGTATGGCCCTAGCCAGTAGGGTTTATTTCAGTTAGTAATCTTTATTACTCCTATTATTAATCTATTCTTTTCATGCTTATTGCTTCATCACCCACTTTCTTTTGAATTGAAATATCCCTTCACCCATATCACTAAATCACCTATCCTCACCTATTGTATACTTCTAAGCATACCTAAGACCTCTACAGACCTTCCCATTCACCCTTCCAAACTTTATTTGACCTTAGATCACCCTTTCCATTTAATCTATTTGAGTTTCTTTTATCTCAACCATACCAACGTCAATTTCCCACAACCACCATTAGTTCTACCTAAACCGGCATCAATCACATTCAGCCAATGTCGGTCTCTATGTTTTACACCTTGACCAAGAATAGACCCAAAATCACCCTTCCAGTTGACCTAAATAACCTAGAATCGACTCCCTTATCACCCTAGTACCTTGACGGACACCTCACCTCTCAGATCCCACTTTAGCCTAACTCGTTGTTGTGATTGGATTTGCTTATTGTACTTGAATGAAATACCTAAATCATATCAACTATAGTAGGAATTTTTTTATTTCTTGCATTAACTTGTTTTAAATAGTGGATTGACAGCCATCTAGGAAGTATCACACTTCCTAGAACTAGCATACGCTAGGCAGTCCACTGTCATATATCATTTAACTATCTTTTTGTGGTCTTGTTTTCTATTACAGGTAGTTCCTCCTAGCCAAAAGGAAGCTCTCACATTTAGCTATGGATCAAGAAGTCAGAATGTGTGCAACAACCATCAACTCGACCAACATTTAACATGTATTCCTCCTCGACTTTACCCTTATCTATTTTTTTCACTTCAATCATAAAGAAAACGGTGAAACAAGAAGGAATAAAGTGAGTTATGCCTTTTTAATGACTTATTATATCAAAGGAGTTTGAATGAAAGACTATATTTTCTTTATGATCAAGGTTGATTCATTAGTTAATCTTAAGTCAAAGGTAGTCATGACTTATTTTATATCTTATGAATTAAATAATTGAATGGATAGGGTAATATATATCTAAGTCCATTAATCTATAAAGATATTGGTAAACTAATATGAGTTATAATTATGATAAAGTAAACCTTACAGTTGTCGGATAATGTAATATATGTATTCCGTAATGATATTGTGTTCCTTATTGGGGTTATGATTTATTATTCCGCTGTGAACTTATGGATGAAATAATAATTCCTTAACGGATGAAATGGAACTTTATAAACATGTTGAAAGGGACATAATGTATGATCCTTAACTTATGCTGATAATTATATCTATAAAGTGATTGGATATAAGATCTTATTTAAATGTGAACCAATGTATGGTAAATTAGAAAGATAAAAAGGTTATGATAAGATGGGGTTAAATGATAAAGAATACATTAAATCTAACTTAACAGCTTAAATGATATGATTTATACTTATTCGATTTGACGGACATAAATAAATGAGACTTAAATGAAGTCCTTTACTTATTTAAATCAGATTGATTTTCATGCTTAATGAACTAATGGAAAAATGAATAGTGAATTCATTTAAATAAATACATATTTGATCTAGCATACTTTCAATTTAGAAGGAGGTTCATTATTATCCCTTCTTAAGGGCTAATTGTACAAACATAGTTAATCCCTAGGTATGATGCCTAATGTTACATTAAACAAATTAATAGGTTGTGAATCAATTAATAAATGAACTTGTAAGTATGATGATTCAATTATGGGAACTAAGTGGATCAGAATAAAGATAGTCATTGTTTTGCAGTACCCACTTAATGACTCTAGTCTTTAGGTGGATACTATGGAGGAACCACTATGGGATGATATTTCACTCAGCTCTCCTAAACACAACTACCATAAAGTGGAATTTTAGGTCACTAATTTACTCTAAACTATGATAGGCATATATCCTAATTTCGTCATCAACTTATGTTGACCTAGGGTGAATAAACACACCTGAATTGACATAAGTCAATTTGAGTATGTCTACTTATCCTTAGTCAACATAAGTACACTTTTCACACTAGTTTATGTGAGCTGTCCCTATTTAGTGCAAAAACATAGACCCAAAATTGGTTGAAAGAAGATAAGGAAGTCTAATCTAGATGAAAATTTTGAGTGGGGTGAAGGACATATTCCTTTCTAAAATTATGACATATAGGAATAAATGCATGGCATACATGTACTTAAACTTTTTCCAAAGTATCTAAAACTATTGATTATGCTGCTTTATATCACCTAGTCTAAGGTTGTGTGATTTTAGATGAGTATCGATAATGTATACTCGAGATACACATATTAGACATTAACACTTGATTGACCCTTAAAGGGTAAAGGAACCAAAGTATACTTAGTATACAGAAGATCATAATCAAACATGAGAGATTGGTTTAACAACGAGTCATGAAATGAGAGATCAATATTACACCAAGTCATTACAACTAAATATGGTTTATTGGAATGTGATGGATTAGAAAAGGAGTGTTTGTTCTAAATTATGTGAATTTAGAATAGTGAAAATTATGTTTAAAAAAATTCCCCTATTTTATGAAGTCATAAATGAGGATGTTACATTTTTGTATTAGAGTGAAGGTTTTAACTCTTGATCTATTTGAGTCCATCTTTGATAAAAAAATTAATTTCATGTTAACAAAAATGGTTAGAATAAGGGGATGTACTCAGAATAACTAACCTTTGGTTGGTGAGACAAAACTACAACACAAAAACTTGATTAGATCCTTGTTGCCCTATTGGACACAAGAGATCTTCTCTATGTACTTGAACAACAAGTAGTGGGAAACAAAGAAGAGGAGGATGAAATTGATAATAACAATCAGCTACCTCCATAAAACAATGTTAATGCTCAAAACCTCGGTGGTAATAACAAAAATATTGCAACGAATAACAATGCTGAAAATGCCAACAATAATGCTGCAAATGCACCAACCAACCTGAAAACAAGAAGGCAAGGTTGGTAGTTTAACTTACTAATGATATTAAAAGGATAAGTCCACCAAATTTTTATGGTATCACACTGGGAGATGGGTCTCGAGAATTGGGTCGGTGAAATGGAGAATCATTTTTTAATAAGGAACTTCTTATAAGAAACCAAAGCAAGATGGGGATTTTATCAACTTTCCTAGGAAGCATCTTCTTGGTGGGACAACCGTAAGGCTGAATTGATTATTATTGAAGTAAAATTCACTTGGGAATAGTTTAAGGGATACTTTAGGAAGCATTGGTTGCCAAAAATCTATTATGATAAAAAAATGACAGAATTTCATAACTTAGTTCAAGGAAAACTGATTATAACTGAATATTGGGAGAAGTTTACCAAGATTCTCAAGTATGTACCACAGTACCAAACTGATGAAAATTTTAGAATACATAAATTCATAATAGGATTGAATCCTATCATAGGTGGAGAGATAGATGTACATAGCCCAACCACTATGGAAGGAGTTGTAGAAAAATCCATAAGGCAGAACAAAAATTGAAGGTAATTTATGTGCATAAGAAAGAGAATCAAATGAAAATCTCTAACTCTTATTCATCACTTGCACCTAGGAAGGTGACATGGAAAATGTTTGGCACTAAAAATAAGTTTGGCCTCGAAAACATTAAGAAAATAATAGTAAATAAACTCTGCTGTAAATAACATAACAATAATTTTATGAAGAACAATTACAATGGGTAGAAAACTTATGGTGGCCAAAACAACAATTATAAGGATGAGAATAAGTTTGAGCCTAAAAAGGGACATGTTGCAGGTTGTTACTAATCATGGAAAATAACATTATGCAAATCGGATGTGTCCTCTAAAGAAAAATTATAGCAACCAACAACAAAAGATACATGTTGCAATAGCTTATAAGGAAGATGAAAAATAGGCTACGCATATAGAATTGCCAGGTAAACTAGTTGGTATAGCTGTAATTATACTTTCCTATACTTGGTGCTACTAAATGCTTTATTTCAAATAAATTAGCTTCAAAATTAAAAATAAAAGATGGAATTATGGAAAAATCATGGACTGTTCATTATGGGAATAATGTTGTCCACATTGTTAATAAATGTCTTTTTGGCGCAACCTTAGAATTACCAAGTTTTACTACAGAAGTAGACCTGTATGTTGCACCTTTAGGATCATATGATGTCATAATTGGTGTAAATTGGATTTCGATCATAAAGCAAAGGTTGATTGTTTTGAAAAACACATAAGATGCCTTGATGATCTATAGAAAACAACAGACATACAAGGAGTAAAAAGAGAAATTTCAGTTAGAAAACTATTAGCCATGCAACTTAAGAATGCCAAAAATAAAGGTTGCATGTTATATGTATTAAAAATATCTAAAACAAAAGAATAAAATAGTGATTTTATTGAAAAATACATGTTATTACAATAATACAATGATGTGTTTTCGTAAGAGCTACCTGTCTTCTGCCAAAAAAAGAATTTGACTTCACAATAGAAATCAAACCTAGAACTGAACCTATTTCCAAGGCACCTTACCACATGACTACTACTAAGTTTGTTCAACTAAAGGAATAGTTACAAGAAATTTTGTCTAAGGGTTTGATAAGACTAAGTGTCTCACCTTGGGGAGCACCAGTAATATTTGTTAAGAAGAAGGATGAAACACTTAGACTTTGCATTGATTATCGAATGTTAAACAAAGAAATAATAAAAAAAATATCCTCTTCTTAGGATAGATGATCTATTTGATCAGATACATGGTGCATTAGTCTATTCAAAGGTAGATCTGTGATTTGGATATCACGAGTTGAGAATTAAAGATGATGACATTCACAAAACAACTTTTAGAACAAGGTATGAACACTATGAATTCATTGTTTTACCTTTTGGTTTAACAAATGCACCTATAGTTTCATGAATTTGATGAATAATATATTTCAAGAATACTTGGACAAGTTTGTGCTTGTATTCTTGGATGATATTCTTATCTATTCTAAAATCATAGAGGAGCACAATGAGCATTTAAGGATTGTACTTGAGATTTTAAGAAAGAGAAAATTGTTTGGAAAATTGTCAAAATGTTCTTTTTATGAAACTAAGTACATTACTTAGGACATTTTATAAGAAAGGATGGAATTTCAGTTGATCCATCTAAGATTGTAGCCGTAATTGATTGGCTAGCACCTAAGAATGTTCATGAAGTTAGAAGCTTCATGGGTCTTTCCAAATATTACAAAAAAATTTTAAGGACTTTTTGAAAGTTACTCGCCCTAATTACTTCATTACAAATGAAATACTTTTTTTTTTGTGGAATGATAAATGTGAAATAACATTTAAAAATCTAAAATAAAAACTAACTACAACACCTATTTTGACTATTCCGGATCTAAAAGGAAGCTTTATGGTAGTTACAAATGCTTCCGAAGAAGGATTAGGGGGTATATTATTACAAAATTATCATGTTATAACATATGAAAGCAGAAAAATCAAGTTACACGAGTTTATTTATGCTCACCATGACCTAAATATTACCGCCATAGTACATGCACTTCAATACAGAGACATTATTCCTTAGGTAAATAATTTGAGCTAAAAACTCGATCACCTTAGGATGAAATATATCTTCACACAACCAAATTTTAATTCTAGAAAGTGAAGATGGTTATATTTTTTGTCTCAAGATGATTTTGACATAAGTTACATTAAAGCTAAATAAAATAGAGTGACACAGTGTGCTAAGTTGTAGGAAACATATTTCCATGCTTGTAACTTTGAGAACTCAGTTTAAAGATGAAGTAAATAAAGCAATGATGTCTGATTCACATTTTTAGCAAGTAAAAACAACACTTGCTAAAAATCCTAGTGATGCAAGATACAAAGGTTTCAACTTTGATCATGAAGAAATCATAAGTTATGAAAATCGGGTGTATGTACCCTCAGAAAATGAGTTAAGGAAGAAATTGATGACTGAATTTCATAATTCACCTTACTCAGACATCTTAGAGTGAAAAAATTCTTGCTAATGTAAAACAAAAATATTTTTGGAAGGGGATGAAAAAGGACATAACTGATTTTGTTTCACATTGCCTTGAATGTCAGCATGTTAAGGTTGAACATATGCATCTAGCTGGTTTACTTTATCCTCATAGCATACCACAATATAAATGGAAAGTAATAAGTATGGATTTTTTTCAAGGGCTTCCTATGTCTAAAAATAAGCATGATGTTATTTTAGTTGTGGTTGAAAAATTAACAAAAGTAGCTCATTTCATTGCTAGAAATCTAAAAGATGATTCACCTGTCCTTGCAAAAAGATTTGTTCATGAAATTTTCAGATTGCATGGTGTACCTAAGTTAATTATTTTTGATAGAGATCCAAGAATGACTTCACATTTTTGGAAAACACTAAATACAACCTTAGGAATGAAACTAAATTTTAGTTCTCATGTACCATCTAGAAAATGGATGGGAAAATGAAGAGAGTTAATCAAGTAATGGAAGATATGTTGAGAATGTACTGTATGGACCAACAATACAAATGGAAAAAATACCTTCCTTTAGTTTAATTTGCATACAATAATACTTATCATTCCTCTCTAAAAATGGCACCTTTCAAAGCATTATATGGACAAAAGTGCATAACTCCTGTTAGCTAGGATAACATCGAATATGGAGAGGTAATTGGACCTGAAATGCTTACTGAAATGGAACAATAAGTAAAATTAATTCAAGAACGATTAAAGGAAGTTGTTGATAGGAAAAAAATTTATGCATAACTAAAAAGGGTTGATAAAAAATTTGAACTTGGTGAAAATTTCTTTTTACATGTCAAGCCTAAAAATATGACAATTACTTTTGAACAAACAACCAAGTTATCACCTCATTTTATGGCACCTTTTGAGATTGTATAAGTGATAATTCCTGTAGCTTACCACTTAGCATTGCCTCCCACATTTGCACGAATGTATGATGTTTTCCATATTTCTTTGCTTAAGAAATATGTTTTAGATTTATTATATATATTAAATTGGAATTCCTTGCAGGTCCAAGAGCTATGAATAATCATGGCTGACCCCATGTAGGGTGCTTTGAAACTCACAAGTTGCACTTGTGATATCATGAAATAAGTCAATGCAAGGTCCAGTGGGACTAGTTTAATGAAGAAAGTGCAACCTGGGAGAATCTTGAGGACATGAAAATTTTTTTCCTCATCTATTTGAATAGAATTAATTCTGATTTATGTGATATTTAAATATTTAGCCTAAAAAAATATCTTTGATTTCTTCCAATTTTGGGCAAATTTTTTAAAAATAAATGTTGGTACATCCATTTGATGTTGTTATAAGTTGTAAAAACTTGAATTTTTGCAAATCTATTATCTGTTTGAGAATTTTATGGATGAATAAGTTATATTTATGCTTATGTTCTTAAATATATGTGTGGACTAAGTTAATCATCAGGACAATGATGCTTTTTAGAGGGGAGGTATGTAATTCCTCTACCATGTTGATATTTGTACTTACTTCTACAACTAAATTTTACAAACGTTGATATGTAATTCCAATTCTGAGACAATATAATCTTTTGAACTGATTGATCATGTTTGTTGTAGATGATATGATTTACCTTCTAAATATAATGTAATCACATTTGGGAAATATTATCTGACGTTGATTTTTTTCATCTACTCACTATATTGAATTTTGAAGTACACTATGTGAATTAAGGTGATAAGAAGTAAATGCAGTCTTTTGGAACAATCCAGGCAAGTTATCTCGGTCTTGATCTTAAGTTTATTCCTTAGACTATTTCATTATATTCAAGGAATGGCCATATCTTGGATCAATTTTAGTGATCCAAGGCATACCTTTGATCGATATGTTGTGATGATCATATTTGTTAGTCTAATTGACTCCATTCTTGTTTCTAAAATACCATCACGTCTAGGTTCGAATGAATGGGATGTCATTAGGGCATTTGTAGCATCTAGTGAATGCAATGTTCATGTTAAATATTTTTAGGACCTAAATAAACCTATTCTAAGGTGATAATTAATTTTTAAGGGAACCTAACTATTCTAGATGCATTTTTATGATCCTAAACCTAAGATAAGAATATTATCATACTCTAAAGGGTCCAAACCTATTTGAGGACCTTCAAATAACCTAATACTTGACCAAGGTAGCTAGAACCCTAAGGGTTTAAACTAGGTGAACAAGGCACCAACGCATGTTGTACAAAGAATTAATGGCATTCAATTAAGGTTTTTCCACCACCTTTGGAGGAACCCAAGTTAAACTTAGTGGGAATTGAACTCTAGGTAACTAGTTATGATTCTTGCATGGTCTAAAATATTTAGTGGTTACTAAAGCTAATCACTGGCAAGGTTGATGGATTTAATGGGGTGACTAGAAAACCATCATGGCATTAATTAATCTGAGAATAAGTAGAAAACAACCTTGGGAAATGTGAATATAGAGTGGTGGAAAGAAGAGGGTTTGTTTTACCTTTCATTTTTAGTTTTTGAGCTTAATAGATATGCATGTTGATCTCTTATTTTTTGAATTGATAGTTTGTTTTTATCATATTTATAATATTTCCATTGTATGGAAAATTCAGAGGGATAAATTTATTGCTGAAGCTATAAAATTGAAGGAAAATAAGATTATGGGTTCTCTATGGATTCGGATGCAAAGTTTTTGTGGAATATATTGCAAAATATTGAAAGGAAACTCTTAGAGCTTGGAAAAGTATTTGAGGAGATCTACTAGGCATGATAGGATCTAACTCATTATGATAATCTTATCTCTCTAATTACTTCATAAAAGAATTGTGCTCTTCCTTGAAATTTAATTCTAAGAGTTGGGTTGTGTCATTATTGTGTCATTTAAACTTTTCCTTGTTTTCAATGTGTTATACTTGGAAATATTTGGTTTTAGGTTGATGAAAACAACTATTATTTCATATTTAGGATTGTTATATTATAAATACTTGGTTTAAGTGAGTTTAAAACAACTTTGTTTGGGAGATATGGATATGTGAATGATTTTTGTAAAACATATTGCGAATAACGTTGTTATTCTTGGTTAAAAACCTATGGTTGTGTATAATCCTTTTTCATATTAAGTGGAAGTTTTTGGATTTAGGGTCAAACCCCATAAGGAAATAATGGTTGAAAGTACCAGTTACTAAAGAAGATAGGATTTATGAATGGGATATTGTGTTGTCTTCTTAATGTCTCCTTGTAGGCTCTCTTTTGGTTTATTGACTATTCTTTACGATAAGCTTGGTTCGATACATTTTAAGAATAAAAATTGGTTTAAACCTATTTTGGTTGTTAATATTTTTGAATATTATGAATCTCTCAATAAAGGAGAAGGTGAATGGTTTATTGGTATTTATTCAAGTTTTCTTTGTAGGATTTTGAGTCATTTTTCTTGTTAATAACTAAACTACACTCTTAAGGTTGGCGTAAATATTGATTATCATTGGATAAAGACTTGAATCCTTGTATTTATGTGTTGCTCCATTTCTAAGACATTCACTCTTGCCATTTTGGTTGATTTTCTTGGACTTGAGTTATCGAATCGACTTCTGAGTTTTATATTCTCAATGTTGTTGTTGAACCTTGACAGTGTCGAACTTGGAATTGGTAACATTTTAGGGCAATGTTTTTGAATTTGTTAACTATCTATCTAGGATTATGTGACCTTATTTTGGAGTACAATTGAGTTGGGTAATCATATTTTTCCATTTGTTTTGTTAAATGATTCTTAACTATCCTAAATTTAAACCTTTATGGAAAATAGTTGTAGGTAAAACTTTTGGATTCGATCATCTCGATCCATAGACTCTGGCAATTAGCTTAATGTCTGCATTTTATTTTATGGGAATAATTTAGTAATGATTTGGGAATGTGAGTTACCCCATTTTTCATTTCCTGTGACTATTTTAATTCGAACATCTATATAATTTATTTATGACATTTTGATCATCATTAATATCTTTTAGTTAATTCATCCAGTATTGTGGTCAAGTTGAGACCTTCCTTTCATTGGCTCGGTCAAGTTTTGTCTACTTTTTAATGTAGCTTGTTACTTAAGTAATGTGAATCAGTCCTTCTTCGGGTTATACTTGAATTATTTTAGTTTTCATGAAGGCGATGTTAGTTTGATCCTGTTGTTTGTTATCATCGGTGCTTAACATTCATTCTATATGGAACTAATATTTTGGCAATAGTATCATTATATCAGTCCTTGTGATGGGGAATTTATTGATAGATAAAGAAAGTAAAATTAATTGTTTATTTAATCTAGTTACAATTGATTGTTGATAGGATATTTAGATAATTATTAGTCTTGTTGTATTTTTTGTTTTAGTTATAATGATACCATTGGGACAACATATAAATTCTATGACTGTAGGTAAATGACTTACTTTGTTATTTGAATAGCATACAATATTATTACTATGATGTGTGGAATAATTTACTTAGATAAGTGAATATTGAAATAAAGGACAAGGTGTTATATTTCAAACATATAATCTATAAGATTATATGATCGAAATCTCAATACAATTGTATTTCTATTTTAACCTTTAAGGTTCAAAGGGGTCTTAACTTAATTTATTACTAAACCTTTATTGATTTAGTTAATTGGCTCATAGATGTGGCTTAAATTGACTTGCTTTATTATTTGGTTATTGTGGAATTTTGGCATGCTTTTAAGAGTTGTTCATAATTCGGAACTTAGAAAAATTTCATTAACTATCAACGTTCCTTTCATGAAATTGTTAGATAAAAGTATACTGCTCTAATTTTTAGTACTCATCATGCTCAATTCTTGTGAACTGACACATGCTAACAATTTTGTAGATGGATTTCATGAAAAGTGAAAGAAGAAAGACTTATAGGTGGTTGCATTTATTTTATTAATGAATTTCATTTAATTCGAGATGCTTGAATGTATTAACAATTTTTGAAATGATTATGTTGGAAGAACCATGAAGACCTAGTGCCATAGTATTTTGTAATTTTTGAAAAATGATGTCATGTTTACTTGAAATACGTATGAAATATTAATTATGGATGAAATAAAGTGAATTCTGCCTTTGTTTAATTACTTATTATATCAAAGGAGTTTGAATGAAACTCTATCTTACCTTTATGATCAATGTTGATTCCTTAGTTAATCTTAAGTCAAAGGTAGTCATGACTTATTTAATATCTTATGAATTAAAGAATTGAAAGGATAGGTTAATATATATCTAAGTCCATTAATCTATTAAGATAATGGTAAACTAATATGAGTTATAATTATGATATAGTAAACCTTACTAGGTTGTCACTATAATGTAATATATGTATTGCAAGAATGATATTGTGTTCCTTATTGGGGTTATAATGTATTATTCCGTTGTGAACTTATAGATGAAATAATAAGTCCTTAACGGATGAAATGGAACTTTCTAAACATGTTGAAAGGGACATAATGTATGATCCTTAACCTATGTTGATAATTATATCTATAAAGTGATTGGATGTAAGATCTTATTTAAATGTGAACCAATGTATGGTAAATTGGAAAGATAACAAGGTTATGATAAGATGGGGTTAAATGATAAAGAAGTCATTAAATATAACTTAATAGTTATATAATATGATTTATACTTATTTGATGGACTTAAATAAATGAGACTTAAATGATGTCCTTTACTTATTTAAATCAGATTGATTTTAAGGCTTAATGAACTAATGGAAAATGAATAGTGAATTCATTGAAATAAATGTAGATTTGATCTGCATACCTTCAATTTAGAAGGAGGTTCATTATGATCCCTTCTTAAGGGATTAATCGTACAAACATAGTTGATCCCTAGGTATGATGCCTAATGTTAAATTAAACCAATTAACAAGTTGTGAATCAATTAATGAATGAACTTGTAAGTATGACATATTCGATTATGTGAACTAAGTGGATCATCGCAAAGATAGTCATTATTGCGCGCGAGTACCCACTCAATGAATTTAATCATTAGGTGGATATTGTGGAGCAACCACTATGACACAATATTTCACTCAGCTCTTCTTAATACAACTACCATAAAGTGTAATTTCAGGTCATTGTTTTACTCTAAACTATGATAGGCATATAGCCTAGTGTTGTCATCAACTTATGTTGACCTAGGGTGAATAAACACACTCAAATTTACGTAAGTTGATTCGAGTATGTCTACTTATCCTTAGTCACCATAAGTAGATTGTCCACACTAGTTTCTGTGAGATTTCCATATTTAGTGTGAAACATAGAACCGGAAGTGGTTGTCAGAAGTCAACAAAGTCTAATCTAGATGAAAATTTTGAGTGGGGTGAAGGGAATATTTCTTTTGACAAGTATTTCATCTAGGAATAAAGTCATGGCATACATGTCCTTAAAATTTGGCCAAAGTATCACAAACTATTGGTTGCGTTGTCTTATGTCACCTGGTCGAAGGTTGCGTGATTTTAGATGAGTATTAGTAACAAATACTTTGATAGGCATATTAGACATTACTTAGTATACACAAGATCATAATCAAACATGAGAGTTCAGTTTAACACTGAGTTATGAAATGAGAGATCAGTATTACACAAGGTCGAGTCAGATGTGCATATGGTTTCTTGTGATGTTATGGATTAGAAAAGGAATGTTTGTTCTAAATTATATGAATTTAGAACAATGAAAATTATCTTTCTAAAAAAATTTCCCCTATTTTCTAAAGTCATAAATCAGGTTATTACACAACACATCATTTCTTCCTTAACTAATTCATAGTTACATGTACATGATAAGGAAGGTACACCTAGTTATTATGCATCATTTTCCAATGATAAAATACAAAAGTGAGATATCATTTACTATGAGTATCTCTATGTGTTATCACAACACTAGGTTTTTGATATCGTTGATACGATTAATCATTATCATATGACTAATCCATATTTATATATCTCATAAGGTATAGTCAAACATGCTCTTATATTAAGTAAGTTGTGTTGGTGTCCATTTTGATCCTCTTCCATTTTTCCATGTTTCCCCTTTGCTCTTTATGCTCAAAACATTTTTTCCTCATGAAATCGATGATGTGAAGTTGTAGCTCCATTCTTGTGCATTGGATTGTTTGTAAAATCATTACCTTGCCCTAATTTTCTAAGGAGAAGTGTGTTTTTCCTATTTCTGAGAAAAAATGGCTTTGGATTCTCCCATCCTTCGCATTTGGTGAAAAAACAACTTGTATTTGCATTTGAATGCTTTGAGTTGTTCATTTTTTCTCCATTTTTGCACCATTTTGAAGGAATATCTAAGTTTTCCCTACGTTTTGCCCTAATTTTTCCTGTTCAAACACCTCTGCCATTTTTCCTATGTTTTCTCGGCCTTTTACAACTTGAAACTATTCATTTTATACTTGTATGCCATTGAAAATATAATTCCATAATAAAAATGCTTCAAAAACATGTTCTAGTTGGTTCAATTTAGAAATTCGTCGTCCCGAGCAAAAAAATAAAATTCTAGGGCATCCCTGGCATTTTCTATGTTTTGACAATCAGACGAGCATCATTTTCCCATAAAATTTCATCTTCAGCATTCTAGGGCATCGCTAGCAATTTCTGTGTTGTTTGATGGTCATATGGGCATCCTTTACCCGTCAAATTTTAGCTCAAACATCTTCTCATACGTGGTTGTTTGTGGTTGGACATGATTCGAGGGTTTGCTTGAGTAACTTAGCATTTTTTGTTTTTGGAAAAATGTCTAAATTTTCCCCGCAAGTCCACAGGCCCTCAGCCAATCAGAGGGTGACACATGGCAGTTAAAAATTCAAAACAATGGAGCTACGGAGGCACGATGGAAAAATTTCCTTTGGTGAAAAGGAGTTAAGGTAAAAATTGGAGCACAGGCCCTCGGCAAAATAGAAGTGGACACATGTCATGTTTTCATCAAAAGTGGGATGGAAGGTTGGTGGAGGACTTAGAGAAATTTTACCTTTTTTGGCGAAAAGTACTAAAATGCAAAACAAGGCCGCAAGTCCGCTAGAGTAAATTAATGCCTTATTATTTTCTAGTTTGAAAGGCAAGGAAGAGTGGCGAGATGTCTAGGAGAGTTTGATATTTTTAACCTTTTTCCTAAAAAGAGTTAAAGTCTTAAAAGAAAGTGCGGCCACTGACAAAGAAGAAAATAATTAAAGGCTTGCACGGGTCGGCGGGTTATTGGAGGAAAAAGGAAAATGTTGCCTTTTTGGAAAAATGAGTTAAAGTGGTAATTTGAAGTGTGGATCTACAACGAATCAGAGGGAGACATGTGTCAAAAGCAATGGCAGAGGGGAGTGCAGGTTGTCGGTGAGTTTTGAAAACTTTGAAATTTTGTGAAGGAAGTATGAAGCAAAAAGGGAGTTATGGCCCAACAACGAATCAACAATTGCCACGTGTCAGTGACGAAGCGAGAGGTGTGGGTCTATGGGGATGATTGTGAAAATTTTCCTTTTTTCCAGAAAAGGTAGAAATGTGAAGAATCGAGCCAGCGATTCCAATGGGGCCCACTTTGGGACACGTGTCAGGCCCGTTTTCATAGGGTGGAGGGGGAGAAAAATGTCAAATTTTTACTTTTTTCCAAAAGTGTTAAAATGTCAAAAAATGATTCCAAGCCCATTTCTAATCACATTGTGACACATGGAGGGCTCAGATTAAAGGATAAAGGAATATCAATAGTAATCTGTGCATTTTTCAGTTTGGCGCCATTTGAGCTCCAGAAAGCTTGGAGATGTAATTTTTGTATCAATTTTCACCAATTTTTGGCAAATTTGTGTCGTTTGTGCTTACAAGGACCAATGCAATCGGTTTTGAGGATCAATTTGAAGATCAAAGATTTTTTTGAGATGAATTTTTTCCCTAACCCATCAAAAAATGTAAAACATCGATCTAAAAGTTACAGAGGCAAATTTGAAAAGTGTAAAGGTTAAATGAAGGAAGAGAAAGATGTTGTGGGTGCCAAAGGAATAATACATGCTACCATGACAAGGAATGATGAATATTTGTAATAATTTGCTTTTTTGAATGCTTGCATCTCCTCCTCACAAAATTGGTTAAGTGTCACTTTCGAAAGTCATGAGTGAATTTGTAATAAACCAAGATGCCATAGGATATTCTTTTCTTAGGAAAGAAGGATCAAATGTAATAGAGAGATATATATAATACATGTTTTGAGACATGTAAAAGGTCAAGAAATTGAAAATTGTGAGAAAATTTTGAGAGAAGTTCATTTTCTCGAGAAACCCTCCAAAAACACGGTTAATGTCTTCTATGTTAGATCGTCATTCATGTTGAGTTGGTTACAAGTGTATAGCCATCACACACTCTGAGATTGTTCTGAAACTCTCCCTGCTAATGAATCTAACAAGATTTTGAATTAATCTATGTTATTTTGGGTAATATGATATATGTTATCGTGTTTAAATGTCTCGCAAACAATTTTCCTTATTCTTGTTGCAATCTTGCATGTAAATCTTTAGGAATCACACTGATGTCATCATTATTGATACTTTAGTGGCATTTACAATTTTATTTGTCGAAGAGCTTTCATCGGCATTGAAAATAAACAGATTTAAAATCACTTCACCTTCATTTGTTGATAGAGATTGCTTGTAAGCCTTTGGGGGTACCTTAGGCATGATTTGAACAAATATTTTGATGTTTAATTGAGTTCTTTAACTCAATATTTTGTGTTGATGTCTCAAAGATTGTGTGAAGAGTGAAAACCTAGGCCTCCATTTGTGTATATCTTCTGGTTGAAAGAACATCCTGATTGTTTTGAAGCATTTTATCTAATAGTTGTTCAAATGTTGTAGAGGTTGTCAAAGATATGGCATAGTCAAGTTTGTCTTGTCAATATCCCACCAAAAATCATTCTAAACAACTAATCCTACCCCATACTACCCTTGTTTTGACTTGTATACCCATAGAAGATCAAAATCCATTTGCTAAAGTATGCAGAATAGATCAAGATTTCAAAATGTCTTCAGTAACCCTTGCCTTGCATTGAAAGTATCTCCATAATCCAGAAGTACCAACTTGTGAAAGTCATATTTGGAGTGTTGATCATTTTTTCCCAAGGCCCTTTTCATACTATTTGCACAAATTGAGGGATATCTTCATCTCCTTCACCATTTGAGGGATAAAAATAGCTCCTCTTACCTTAGTTGAAAGGAACAACCTAAAACAGCTTAGGACAAGATCAAGTCCTATTTGAGTGCTATCCATCTCTCCACAACTGAGTGTCGGTTAGATCACAAACCCGACTAAAAATGACATACATCATGATATATCTTTCTTCAAGCTTCATGCCATATTTTTGATGCTTCTCGGACTCAAAAGGGGAACAAATTTGGGTACCAACACTAGTGGCACCGCTGTCGGGGAAATTCTAAGTTGAATCTGATCCATGTGCATACATATTTGAGATATTTGAATGCATATAAAACCCTAGTAATGTCTCTTGCAAGATTTTTCTATAAATATATTTTTAAAGCATTATTCTATACTCAGATTTGTAAGGTGTATGCAAAGGTTTCAAACTTTGTATCAGTAATTTCATTAGCTTCTAACAATAGTTGCACTTCATTTACATTTGTGGTTGATAGATTCAAGAAAAGGAAGATCTAATATATAAATTTTGGCAAGATTTTCGGTCTTTGATAGGTATTTGACAGAGTATTTTAGTGCTTTTTCACAACTAGGGTGAAAGTCCTTAGTGGCGAATCCATGTTGTTTTTATCTTGATAAATACCGATTGTCTTAGCTTTACATCATTTGATTTTTTGGTGTTGCTAATCTCTACAAACCTAGAAGGAAGAAGATCTCTCTTCAGAGGGACCCAAGTATAAAGTTATTTCAAGAATTGGGAAAGACAATTGTAGAGGAAATAAAAGTTTGGAAGGTTGTTGAAGGTCGACATCAAGCAAAGGAATATCCATTAGTGAGAGAGATTCACCTTTAATAGAGGATTATCACTCTTCTTCCAAGTGATTCTGATTCAAGAAATCTTCTCACAAACTTGTTTACTTAAAATAGTGAAGGTTTTTCTTTGTACCTAGTGAGTTCCTTCTTTAATCTGCACTATGTGTTTCAATTCTAGTAAAACTTTCCAAGAAAATCAGCACCTAGAGAATACCAATCTTGTGAACCACGCTCTTGAGCCCCAAAGACCTCTCACTCCTCATCATTCTATTTCTCCTCCAAGATCACCACCTCAAAACAATATGGCTCAGCCTAGACCTCCATTTGTTGTTAACACCTTTGGTCCTATAAAATTTAGAGGAATGGCTGGTTATCCTAATGTTGTGCCTCAAGATGTTAGAAGTAGATTGCCAAAGTTCCAAGGTAACAATGCTATAACTGGTGATCAACATCTCAAACTTTTTTTTAACATGATGGAGGATTTTGAAATAGAGTTTGAAGATGTGTATGTTAAATTATTCATTCATACACTAGAAGAGGATGCAAGGGATTGGTACAAGGCTCTGCCTGATAATTCTATTGATTCATGGACTGAAATGTAGAATGCATTCAGATTGCAATATGGTGACAAAACTGATCCTAGGTTTCTATTGTCTGAATTTGAAAATATCAAGAAGAACCCCAATGAATCAGTTCATGACTTCAACACAAGGTTTAACAAAACTTTGAGAAGGATTCCTATTAATTTGAGGCCTTGTGATTAATCTTGTTTAATCAAATATGTAGATGTATTTGATAAGAAGGCAACCTACTACTTAAGAGACAAAAACCCTACCAATTTGAGGTAGGCCTTCACCATGGCACTACAGATTGAGAACAATATCAAAGCAATTGGGAAACCTCTCAAGAGAGATGGAGTTAAATTGGTTAACCTTGACAAGCCTCAAGCAAGCAAGAGTGTAGACTTGGAGGAAGTGGTGAAAACTTTGGCAGGGGCTGTCAAAGAAATCTCATACAAGTTGGCAAGAGCTGAGAAGGGAATTGGGTAGAATTCACAAGGTTAGCAAAAAGCACAAAACCATGACATATTTTCCAATCATCCTAGGGGTGATCAAAGATCTAATGATAGAGGGAAAGGACCCATGGGGTCTACAAATAGACATCCTCAAGCACGTGAAGGAAGAATGTTACCTGATCCCATAACTGCTAGGGTTTCTACTATTGAGGAAGTTGTTGATATTGATTGCTTGTGATAAGTGTTTCTTGCCCCATCCTCATTGTGAAGTGGACCAGCAAGATGGTGAAGCTAATAATGATGATGGTACTGATGATGATATCTACATGGTGGGTTGTTCTTCAAGATCACAAGAAGGAGCAACATCAACTCGAGGTGATAAGTGCAAGGAAAGCTGCAACTTTTTAGGATTGCATCAAACAGATATAATTCCTTCTTCCCTCTCATACTCTTGAGGTAGATGTAGTGCAAGATTTTGCGATTCCTAATAATGACTTTGAATACTTAAGAGCTTTGATGATTAAGAAGTATGGTGGTGGTATGCCTTGAAGGAAGATAGACAATTGTTAATGAATGTTGTTGTGGCTCAAGAGAAAGAGTATAACAATAGGTGTAAGGTTGTTAAGGGAGTTGGGCCTCAAGCTAAACCTAAAACACCCTTTCTTACAAGTATTCCAAAAGAATATCCTAGAAGAGAAGCACCTGCCAAAAGCTATATTGTCCCAAGAAAAAATTACAGTCCTCCTCATGCCCAAGCTGCCAAGAATCCCATGCCATCTGATGAATCTTCTTGTCTCCCTTCCAATGTTGTCTTGCCAAATAATGTTCCATATGACATAGCCCAGTATTGAGCCAAATCAAAGTGAGTGTTCCAATCATTTAGTTTCTTAGGATTCCTGAGCACAAGAAGAGAGCATTTGAGTACTTGGGATTGAAAGAGGAGAAGAGTAACCCAAGGAGAAATGTAAACGTTTTGAAACTCCTCCTCAGATCATTACAGACCTTGAGACACCACCAACATTTGAGGATCTTGGAGAAACACCTGAGGTATACTTGGGGACATCTTTGGTTGATTCCCAATTGAATTTTGATCCATTCTTTACAACTTTGATCATAAAGGATAAACTACTTCACAATTGTAAGTTTTATTCTTATGCATCATGCAATGTCATGCCTCTAGAAGTCATGAAGGAGTTGGACATAAAAGTGAAAGTAGCCTATGGAAAGTGTACTACCATGGACTCAAGAGAAGTGTTGGTAGTTGGTTGTGTGAAGGGTTTTGTGGTACAACTTGTATCTTATCCCGAGAGGAATTGAAAATTGGATGTTGTGATTGTTGATTGCCCCGCCAAATGGGGTATGTTATTGTCAAGAAAGTGGGCTGAAAGTGTTGGAGGGAGTGTCCAAATGGATATGTATTTTCCACTATTCCCATTGAGGTCAGCCTTCTCAAGCTCTATGGAGAAAAGAAGATGTTGCATCTAATTGAGGATCCAAACAATGTTTCCTATGAGGTGTTGTTTGTTGATGTCGATGTGGATAATTTTATTAGGTTTTCTGATGGAAAATAACACAAGATGGATCATTCAAAGTGCCTTAAATAGGTAGGTTCCCCTTGGACCTTGCTATTTGATGGAGCTTGCTCCAAATTTGGAAACAAGGTGCTGGTATAATTCTTATTTCTCCTAGCTTGGAAGACTTTGTTTTTTCCTTCAAGCTTAATTTTGAATGTACTAACAACATTGCTGAGTATGAAGCCTTGTTGTTGGGTCTAAGAATTGCATGGAAGTATGGTGTTAAGGAAATCATTGCAAAAGGAGATTCGAGCTAGTTTTCAAACAAATAAGAAAAGCTGTATGCTATAAAAATCAACGAATGAAATAGTACAAACATGCAGTTTGGGATTTAATTGAAATGTTTGATTCCTTCAACATTGTGCATCATGACAGAAGTTTCAATGTTGCTACTGATAAGTTGGTAGTGTTGGGGTCAAGATTTGGAAATTGCACCGTTTCACCTTATTGTGAGTACAATATTGAAGTGTTAACTAGGCCAGCTATCCTTGACAACATCAAGCATTGGCAAGTGTTTATTGATGATACTCAAGTGCAAAGGTTCTTACAAAATCAAGGTGAGTTTGTAGATCGGAATATTGATTGGGAACCAATGGTATGTGTGATCAAGGAAGAGAGACTTTGTTTAGAAAGGATATTATCCAATTGAAAACTAACACCATTCCTAGAGGTCTTATTTCACTTGAGTCAAATTTTAACAATGTTGATTGCATCATCAATAGAAACATGTTTTCCTCAAGGGATGTGGAAGAACATAACTTGGGAGCTAATGATAAACCAAGAAAATTTTGGTTGGGAAAAAATATAAACAAAGAGGAAAAATAGTCCTATGTTCAACTATTGAAGAAATATCAGGACTTTCTTGCTTGGTCTTATTCAGAGATGAAAGCATACAGAGAGGACTTGTTTCAACATGAGATTCCTCTTGAAATAGATGCCAAGTCCTTCAAGAAAAAGTAGAGGCCAATTAATCCACTCCTCTCCATGAAGATGCAAGATGCAAGATGAATTTAAGAAACTAAAGGAGGGAGGGATCATTCAACCCACAAGGTATTCATCTTGGGTTGCAAACCTTATGTGTCATCGAAAATAAAAATGGAGACATCAGAATTTGTGTAGACTTTAGAAATATAAATAGATCTTCATTGAAAGAAAATTATCCTTTGCCAAATATGGAAAACATGTTGCAGTTAGTGACTGGATTTGAATTGTTGTCCACCTTGGATGGTTTCTTTGGTTACAATCAAGTTGTTGTCAAGGAGTTAGAAATATTTAAAACTGCCTTTACCACTCCTTAGGGAACATATGTCTATGTAAGAATGCCTTTTGGTCTCATGAATGCTGGAGCTACCTTCCAAAGAGCAATGGATGTTGCTTTTGCTGGTTACTTAAATGACTTCATTGCATTTTATCGGATGATGATGTGTGTTTTCAAGGAGCAGAAAAGATCACTTGCAGCACTTGGAAAGAATGTTGATCAGATGTAGAGAATTTGGCATTTCTCTCAATCCAAAGAAGTGTCATTTTGGGGAGAAAGGCCAAGCTAATTGGTCATATTGTTTCAAAGGCTGGAGTCATGATTGACCCCGAGAGGGTAGAAGCAATCGCAAGGTTCCAATTCCAAGAAAAAGAAGGGAATCCAATCCTTCTTTAGGCGAGATCAATTTCATTAGAAGGTTTGTGTCTAATTTTGCTGAATTGACTCTTCCTATTACATGCATGTTAAAGAAAGACCAAGTTATCAAGTGGGAGGAGGTAGCTATTTAGGATTTTGAATGAATGAAAGAAGCATTGAAACATGCACCTGTCTTGGCATCTCTGAATTACAAGAAGTCTTTCCAAATCTTGTCTTTTTCTTTTAAAAATACTATTGCATCTGTTTTGTTGTAGAAGGATGAAGGTGAGACTAAAAGACCTATTGCCTTCTTTAGGAAGGCTTTACAAGCTGTTGAGTTAAAGTACACAATCATGGAAAAGCAAGCATTTTCCTTGGTGAAAGAAACAAAGGTTTTCGGCCTTATATCTTAAGTTCAAAAGTTTTTACTTATGTTCCCTACACCATGGTAAAATACATCTTATCGAGAGATGGAGATCTCAAGCAAAATATGTAGATGGGTAAACAAACTGCAAGAATATGACATGAACATCCAAAACCACAAAGTTGGTAAGAGGTTTGGGCTTGGCTAAGCTTATGGTTGAGAGAATTTTGTAGACTATGGAAGTGAATGAAGTAGAGGAAGAAAGGGTAGATGTTATTGAGAAATTGCTAAGCTCGAGTGGTACAAGGATGTAATCTTTTATCTTAGACACCTATGCTGCCCCGATCATTTAAATAAAAATAAGAAAAAGAGCTTTCAAGATGACATCTCAAAAATACATCATCACCGACTTTGGGTTGGCTTGGAAGAATCCTCAAGGTGTCCTCTTGAAATCTATAATTGAAGATGAAGCTCCCAAAATAGTTTCTGATCTCCATGGGGGAATTTGTTGATGACACTTTGTTGGAAGGGTTACGGCACACAAAATTTTGAGAACTAGTTTTTTGGTGGCTTTGGCTCATGAATTTGTTTGCCCAATGGATTATTTTGGCACTTGGTCTATTTTTGTTCTTGTGGCACTCACTTTAAGTGCCCATCCTTGAGCAGAGCCAATGTTGCTACCCATTTTGATCCTCTACCATTTTGACATGTTTCCCCTTTGCTCTTTGTGCTCTGAAACATTTTTTCCTCATGAAATCGATGATGTGAATTTATAGCTCCATTCTTGTGCATTGGATTGTTTGCAAACTCATTACCTTGCCCTAATTTTCTAAGGAGAAGTGCATTTTACCTTGTTTCTAAGAAAAAATGGCTTTGGATTCTCCCATCCTTCGCATTTGGTGAAAAAACAACTTGTATATGTGTTTGAATGCTTTGATTTGTTCGTTTTTTCTCCATTTTTGCACCATTTTGAAGGAATCTCTAAGTTTTCCTTGTGTTTTGCCCTAATTTTACCCGTTCAAAACCTTTGCCATTTTTCCTATGTTTTCCTGGCCTTTGGAGCTCAAAATTGTTTGTTTTATACTTGTATGCCATTGAAAATCCAATTCCATGATAAAAAAGCTTTAAAAACATGTTTCAGTTGGTTCAATTTTGAGAAATTTGTCGTCCTTAGCGAAAAAAATCAAATTCTAGGGCATCCATGGCATTTTTTGTGTTTTGACAAAGACGGGCTTCATTTTCCCATCAAATTTCATGTTCATCATTCTAGGGCATCAATGGCAATTTCTATGTTGTTTGACGGTCATACGGGCGTCCTTTGCCCGTCAAATTTTAGCTCAAACATCTTTTCATACGTGGCCACTTGTGGTTGGACATGATTTGAGGGTCTACTAAAGAAACTTATAATTTATTGTGTTTTTGGAAAATGGTCTAAATTGTCCCCGCAAGTCCGCAAGCCCTCAGCCAATCAGAGGGTGACACGTGGCAGTTAAAAAAGTCAAAACAAAGGGAGTTGCATGAGGCACGATGGAAAAATTTTCTTTGGTGAAAAGGAGTTTAGGTAAAAAATTGGAGCATAGGCCCTCGGTGAATCAGAGGTGGAAACGTGTCATGTTTTCATCAAAATCAGGATGGAATGCTAGCAGAGGACTTAGATAAAATTTTCCTTTTTTGGCGAAAATTACTAAAATGCAAAACAAGGCCACAAGCCCGCTAGAGTAAATTAATGCCTTATTATTTTCTATTTTGAAAGGCAAGGTAGAGTGGTAGATGTCCGGGAGAGTTTGATATTTTTAACCTTTTTCCTAAAAAATCTTAAAGTCTTAAAAGAAGGTGTGGCCTCGACAAAGAAGAAAATTAAAGGCTTGTGTGTGTCGGCGGGCCGCCGGAGGAAAAAAGGGAAATGTTGCCTTTTTGGAAAAATGAGTTAAAGTGGTAATTTGAAGTGTGGCTCCACAACGAATCAAAGGGAGAAACGTGTCAAAATCAATGGCAGAGGGGAGTGCGGGCTGCGGTGAGTTTTGAAAACTTTGAAATTTTGTGAAGGAAGTATGAAGCAAAAAGGGAGTTATGGCCCAACAAATAATCAACAATTGCCATGTGTCGTGACGAAAACGGAGGTGCAGGTCTATGGGGATAATTGTGAAATTTTTCCTTTTTCCAAAAAAGGTAGAAATGTGAAGAATCAAGCCGCGATTCCAATGAGGCTTACTTTGGGACACGTGTCAGGCCCGTTTTCATAGGGCGGAGGGGCAGAGAAAATGTCAATTTTTTTACTTTTTTCCAAAAGTGTTAAAATGTCAAAAAATGATCCCAAGCCCATTTCTAATCACATTGTGACACATGGAGGGCTTAGATTAAAGGATAAAGGAAGATCAACGGTAACTATGCATTTTTCAGTTTGGCGCCATTTGAGCTCCAGAAGCTTGGAGATGTGATTTTTGCATCAATTTTCACCAAATTTTTGGCAAATTTGTGTCGTTTGTGCCTACAAGGACCAATGCAATCAGTTTTGAGGATCAATTTGAAGATCAAAGATGTTTTTGAAATGAATTTTTTCCCTAACCCATCCAAAAACGTAAAACATCAGATCCAAAAGTTACAGAGGCAAATTTGGAAAGTGTAAAGGTGAAATGATGGAAGAGAAAGATGTTGTGGGTGCCAAAGGAAGAATACATGCTACCATGACAAGGAATGATGAATATTTGTAATAATTTACTTTTTTGAATGCTTGCATCTCCTCCTTGCAAAATTGGTTAAGTGTCACTTTCAGAAAGTCATGAGTGAATTTGTAACAAACTAAGATGCCATAGGATATTATTTTCTTAGGAAAGAAGGATCAAATGTAATAGAGAGATATATAATACATGTTTTGAGACATGTAAAAGGTCGAAATTGAAAATTATGAGAAAATTTTGAGAGAAGCTCATTTTCTGAGAAACCCTCCAAAAAACTTGGTTAATGTCTTCTATGTTAGATCTTCATTCATGTTGAGTTGGTTACAAGTGTATAGCCATCACACAACTCTGAGATTGTTCCTGAAACTCTCCCCTGCTGATGAATCTAACAAGATTTTGAATTAATCTATGTTATTTTGGGCAATATGATGTCTGTTATCATGTTTAAATGTCTGCAAACAATTTTCCTTATTCTTGTTGCAATCTTGCATTGAAATCTTTAGGAATCACACTGATGTCATCCTTATTGATACTTTAGTGGCATTTACAATTTTATTTTTCAGAAGAGCTTTCATCTGGCATTGAAAATAAACAATTTAAAATCACTTCACCTTCATTTATTGATAGATATTTCTTGTAATCCTTTGGGGGTACCTTAGGCGTGATTTGATCAAAGATTTTGATGTTTAATTATGTCCTTTAACTCAAGATTTTGTGTTGAGGTCTCAAATATTGTGTGAAGAGTGCAAACCTGTGCCTCCATTTGTGTATCTTTTCTTGTTGAAAGAACATCCTCACTATTTTGAAGCATTTTATCTGATAGTTATTCAAATGTTGTAGAGGTTGTCAAAGATCTAGCATAGTCAAGTTTGTCTTGTCAATATCCCACCAAAAATCATTCTAAACAACTAATCCTACCCCATACTACCCCTGTTTTGACTCAGATACCCACGAAGATCAAAATCCATTTGCTAAAGTATGCAGAAAAGATCAAGATTTCAAAATGTCTTCAGTAACCCTTGCCTTGCATTGAAAGTATCTCCATAATATGGAAGTACCAACTTGTGAAAGTTAGATTTGGAGTGTTGATCATATTTTCCCAAGGCCATTTTCATACTATTTGCACAAATTGAGGGATATCTTCATCTCCTTCACCATTTGAGGGTTACAAAATAGGTTCTCTTACCTTGGTTGAAAGGAACAACCTAAAACAGTTAGGACAAGATCAAGTCCTATTTGAGTGCTATCCATCTCTCCACAAATCTGAGTGTCAGTTAGATCACATCCCCGACTACAAAATGACATACATCATGATCTATCTATCTTCAAGCTTCATGCCATATCTTTGATGTTGCTCAGACTGAAAAGGAGAAAAAATTTGGGTACCAACAAGTTGCAAATGCATCTTATTAGTATTACTATTTTTTCATGTTTTAATATATAATCCTACATACATTAAATTCAAATCATGCAAAATCATATATCAAATTATACATGTAATTATGCATCAACAATCTACCATAATTTCAACATCATAACACTTAATAGAAACACATGTATGTTTTAAAGCATCAAAATATATTTATTTTATGTAGGGTAAAACCTCGTTAAAAGTACATATCATTATTACAACAATATAGAAAAATGGATAAATCATGGGTTTTACATTATGGAAAGAGTGTTGTCCACACGCTTAGTACATATCTTTTTGGAGCAGTCCTTGACTTGCCTAGTTTTTCCACTGAAGTTGACCTTTATGTTGCTGCTTTGGGGTCTTATGATGTGATCATAGGTGTTAACTGGATTGTAAAACATAAAGCAAAAGTTGATTACTTTGAAAAACATATTAGTTGTTTAGATGATCTGTAGAAAACAACAGACATTCAAGGGGTAAAATGTGAGATTTCAGTTAGGAAATTATCAGTTATGCAAAAAATTTCTGAAATGACCAACGAATGTAGTGATTTCTTGGAATGGTAGCCACTGTTAAAAAATTTCAGCAATGTTTTTCCAGAAGAACTACCTGGTCTTCCACACAAATGGGAATTTGATTTCACAATTGAAATCAAACGGGAATGGAACCTATTTCCAAGGCACTATATCGAATGACTACCATTGAATTGGTAGAGCTTAAGGCATAGCTACAAGAATTATTGACTAAAGGATTAATAAGGTCAAGTGTCTCGGCTTGGAAGCACCAATAATTTTTTTGAAAAAGAAATTTGGAACTCTTAGATTTTGCATTGATTATAAGATGTTAAATAAAGCAACAATTAAAAACAAATATCCACTTCCTAGAATTGATGATCTATTTGATCATATGCATGGTGCATCAATGTATTCTAAAATAGATCTTCAATCTAGATATCATCAGTTAAGAATAAAGGATGAAGATATTCATAATAAAACTTTTAAGAATTCACACTTTTACCATTTGGATTAACGAATGCTCCTGCAGATTTTATGAATTTAATGAATAATATTTTTCAAGAATACTTGGACAAATTTTTTCTTGTATTCTTGGATGATATTCTCATATACTCTAAAAGCATTGAAGAGCATCGTGAGCATTTGAAAATAGTTGGAAATCTTAAGAAAGAGAAGGTTGTATGGTAAGTTTTCCAAATGTTCTTTCTACAAGATGAAAGTGCACTATTTGGGTCATGTCATAAGAAAGGATGGAATAGCTGTAGATCCCTACAAAATTGTTGCAATAAATGAGTGGCTACACGTAAGAATGTACATGAAGTTAGAAGATTCATAAGTTTTGCTTTGGTTACTATAGGAAGTTTTTGAAAGAATTTTCAAAGGTCGTTGTACCAATAACTTTGTTGCAGAAGAAAGATAAGAAATTTTTGTGGAATGAAAAATGCAAATTCACATTTAAGAATCTAAAAGATCAATTAACATCTGCACCTATTTTGGCTGTACTTGATCCTAATGGAGACTTTACTGTAGTAGCATATACTTCTGGGGAAGGTCTCATAGGTATTTTGTTGCAAAATGATTATGTTATAGCTTATGATAGTAGAAAAATCAAGTTACATGAACTGAACTATGCTCCACATGACCTAGAGCTTGCTTCCATTGTTCATGCAATTTAGGTATGGAGGCATTATCTTCTTGGTAGACCTTTTGAACTAAAGACTAATCATCTTGGGCTGAATTATATTTTCACTTATGTAAATCAATGTAAGATAATGAAGATGGTTAAAATTTCTATCTCAAAGTATGATTTTGACATAAGTTATATTAAAGTCAAGTAGAATAGAGTGGAAGATGCACTAAGTCGTAGGAAGCACATTTCTGTTCTTATAACATTGAGAACTCAGTTTAAGAGGAAGTAAAAATTTCAGGATTCCGATTCTCATTTTTCAAGAAGTAAAAACAACACTTGATGCAGATCCAAATGATCTAAGATATAAAGGTTTTCACTTTGATAACGAAGGGATTTTGAGATATGATAATTGAGTATATATACCTTCAGGAATGAATTAATAAAAAAGTTGTTGATTGAATTTCAACATTAACCTTTTCTAGACATCCCAACATTATTAAAATTTTTGCTAATATAAAACAACAATATTTCGAAAGGGATGAAAAAGGATGTGATTTGTTTTGTGAAAAACTACTTAGAATGTTAGCGTGTTAAAGTTGAACATATGCTTCCAGTTGGTTTTGGTGGATAAACTAGTGAAAGTGACACATTTTATTACTTGTAATCTTAAGGATGATTCACATGTTTTAGAAAAAAGATTTGTGCATGAAATTTTTAGATTACATGAATTACCTAAATTTATCATATCGGATAGAGATCCAATGGTGACATCTAGATTTTGGTAAACACTCAATGCAGCCTTAGGAACCAAACTAAATGTTTCACCTAATTCTAGATCATTTCTTTGAATTATTGACAAAACAGATAGGGTAATGGGCATAGGAGGAATACCTGCTCAAATTCTCGTTGATGGGTTGTTGCACGCATATGAATTTCAAATCCACAGCTGATCATGAGAGATTCCTTTTGGCTAGGAGGAACTACCTGTAATGCAAAGCAAGACCACTAGAAAAAATTAAACAATATATGTGGTGAACTCGCTTAGCGTGTGCTAGATCCAGAAGTGTGATACTTCCTAGATGGTCATCACCCACTGCTTTAAACAATTTAATGTGCTAGGTAAAGTAAATCCTATTGTAATTCGAAATGATTTAGGTATCTCACTTAAAAAAAATGAGAAATAGATATGATCTAACAAGCTAGGTTAGAATAGGATCCGAAGGTCAAGTAATTGGTTCTGGTCTCTGCTGGTCTGACAGAGGTCTCAGGAAGATCACAGGTGAATGAGGGTGAGGTGGAATTAGGTGGGTAGGTCACTATTCGAGATGTATGGGAAAATACAGAGACCGATGTTGGTTAAGGGTGACCAAAAGTGGTTGGGTATAATCGGTGTCGATTCTTATGGAAAACTGGGAATGCCACAAAATGAGATTTAGGTCTCCTTTGTGATTGCACAAAGGACTTTGGTTGGTTGAGATGAGGTATTGGGTGATTTAGGAGGGATTTGGTGAGGTTTAATGGGTATATGGAGGGGTGAGTGTTGGAGGAGGTCAGTGGGTGGCTAGGTAAACAATATATGATAATATAATGATGAAATGGAATGAACCAGAGAAGTATAACATTTACTTACTTGGATTCTGGTCTTGGATGCCTTTGAGTGAGGGATAGAGGTGATGATGAGAGGTTTGAAGGTTACAGGTGATCACCAACTGAAGGAAATTTTCTGCATGGGATGCATGTACATTCCTCTTTGCTTGGTTGGATCGAGATCATTCTTTGGGATGGCTATGCGAAAAAGAGGCTTGATCTCCTTCCTTGCATGTGTGTTCTCACTGAAATTCACTCTCAGAAGATGTGATATCTCTCTGGAATGTGCTAATGTTCACCAATATTTTTAATCTTCTTCCAACCTTCTACCAACCTTCTGCCAACCTTGAGAATAAGGTTATTTTGGGGTTAAAAGGGTAACCAATGGCGGTTCCTAAAACTTAATCGGTGACGGTTAGGGATAATTGGCGTCGGTCAAGGTAGGATTTCCTAGGTTTACTAAACTAGGAGATCATCTTTATTTCCTCGAGATCTCATGCCGTTAACCCATGGATTAGAATGGGATATTCTCGTAAGCATGTGGGAATGTGGTTTGAGAGAATGTAGGCATTGATTTTTAGGGTTTGGGTAAGTCTTAGTTAGTTATGACAACTTACTAAGAATATGTCTTTAGGGTGAGTTGGCTTGGTGAGGTGTCTAGGTGAAGTGTATGTGTGGATATTATTTAAATTAAGATATTTAAATAATAAATATAGTGAGGATAATGAATTCATTTAATTAAATTAATATTAGTGAGGTGAAAGGGCCATGGCTAAGTGAATGTGATGAAAGGTGCTTATTTGTCGAGGACCAAAGGGAGTGTGACCTAATTTTATTGTCTACATTTTGCCCCTTTTTGTTGTGTAGCTTTTATTAGTAAGTAACGCTAACAAAAATAAGATGTAGCCCATGTGTGGGTGAAGGTGATCCCCTCAAATCGAACCGATGAGGCCAAAGGTAGAATCTGTGAGTGGTTTGATAAAAGGTGAATGTGATAAAGGGGAAGGTGGGGAACAGGGGAAAAATGGTTAAAGGTCTACTTGGGTAATCTAGGTAATGGGTCGGGGTCAAAGGTATTAATATTCAAATTGATACACACGTATAAACTACAAAGACATTACCGGGTTGAAGAGCGATCAAACTTTACATCGTCCAAGGTCGATAGGTTTATCCAAATAAGGTTGAAGTGATTCTGGCATCCAAGGTATAGAATATGGTAAGGAAACACAACGTAGGTTACGTGCATGAATGTTTAGGTATGTTACTGTACACCAAATGTAGGTTTAGGATAAATGGTCACAACAATAGGCTAGGTAAGGTCATAAGGTCAACAACACAAGTAATAGTAGCACAAGGTGTAGCAAATGATGAGGTCAAAGGTCACTAGCGATGGTCTAGGTCTAAATATCTAGGTCAAGACACGAGTAAGGCCAAAGTAGGGGTTAAATAATGAGTCCCCAAAGGAGGAAAAAGGGAGGTAGTAAATGATGAAGTCGGGAAAGGTGAGGTAAATGGGTAGGGTAAAGGTGGGGTGGGGTAGAAAAGGATGTAGGTTGGGTGGGGCAAAAAGGGGTAAAACATATGGTAATGTGTAGGTGAGGGTGATGATGCCGGTAAAAGAGAATCGACATTGGTATAGATCTACCGAAAATGGTTAGGTAGGGCATGCGGCCGATGCCGATCAAGGGTAACCAACGTCCGATTAGGTTGGGTGTATTATAAAAACAAAAAATCCACGTTTTTGTTATTCATTTGTTATTTTGCTATGTGAGAAAACAACAAAAAAAGAGAAAAGAGAGAAAAATGTCTGGACATAACGGAATAGTGAGCTAGTGGTGTGATCGACAAGTGATTGGTTGGTGAGCAGCGGTAGGTCCATAGGATCATTGTGAGGGATTCAATCGAGCGAGAGGTTATGGGTAGTTATTTAGTGATGGTAGAGGCCGAGAGGGATCGGGTAGGGCATCGATACGGTGGCTAGATGTGTCACCAAGATGATGGCAGCGTGACAAGGTAAGTGCTCTACTCTACATGTAGTTGATTTGATAGATTAGAGGATTATTTTATTATTGGTTTAGGTTTTGTTGGTTTTTCGGTTTGGTGGGTGGTTAAAAATGGAATTTGGGAATGGGGGAATAACAGGTAAAAAGAGGAATGGGGAGGGTAATAGATGGGATAGGGGGGTGGGTGGAGGTCCAAGGGTAGTTTAGGTCATTGTAGGGGGTAAAAGGGGCGAAAGGTTGAAAGAAGATTAAAAAAGTTGGCAAACGTTAGCACATTCCAGAGAGATATCGCATCTTTTGAGAGAAAATTTCAGTGAGAACACACATGCAAGGAAGGAGATCAAGCCTCTTTTTCTACACAGCCATCCCAACAATAATCTGATCTAACCAAGCAAAGAGGAATGTACATTCAGCCCATTAAGATTACTATAGATAGGAGATTACTATTACCCTAGAGGACGTGTTCTAGATTCTTTGGTTACCCATATTGGGTGCATAGGTCTACTCCGTCTCCTCTGAGGCCTTCGAGGAGATGATTGTGACTATTTTTGGCAAGGGATGGCTAACATGAGATTCCATAGTGCCGGCTTGAGTCATGGAGAGATGTACCTAGCCCATTTGGAGGAGACAAGGCTAGTTGTTCACGATGATGGAGGCGGTGTCTGCTGCTATGCATTGCAGATGTGTAGATGGTGGACATTTTCCCGATCACCGATGGGGTACTCCACAACATGATGGTAGATGGGTGGCTACGTAGGTTTAGCATTCTTGGTGAAGTTATATAGGAGTTACGGGCATATGGGCGGCTACGCGAGTTCAGCATGTGTTGTACATTTTACTACACTCTTTGTTGGGCATATGAGCACATAGTTTGTGTGCACCTATAGGGATACCCCGAGCAAATTCATTCCCAGCGCAATTTGTGTGGGTGGGAGGGTACAGAGATGGGTGTCGGTTATTGGAGAGTAGTGATCTAAGAGGTACACACATGATGTGGCCTATTTTCAGAAGTTATTGGAGGGGTTATCCGGAGTGGACATTATATGGAGGCCATATGTGGGATTCCCCTCATATAGGCATATGCATGAGGAAATAGATGAGCCCCAGCTAGAGAGATGGATACAGGGTCACCGTGTCGGGAAGTATGAGATGATTCCGATAGATAGAGTCGACGGGTAGTTTGGGCTAGTACATGACATTCCTCTCGCCCTTTCCACAAGATCATAGAGATAATGTGGAGAGGACCTTACCTCTACCATAGCCTATAGTGCCCATAGGGTAGGAGGAGCATGTAGTGAACCAACGAGATAGATGACGCTAGAAATACGAGATAGGTACAAGTAGTGGTGGGCGGCTCGATTCAACCATACCACGCATACCGGGGTAGCCGGATCTAGCTACCATTATGGTGCAGAGAGATGCCCTATAGGAAGGTAGCTATGCTTTGATTACCCAGTTGGGTATACTGCAGACATAGCTAGAGGGTTCTGAGGCAGAGGTAGCAGAGCTACACATATAGGTGGCCAGTCTGTAGGCCCAGATGGCTGATGGAGGAGATGGAGATGGAGAGGAGGGGGATGGTTAGGTGGCATCCTTACAAGCTCGGTGGTAGGTTTACAGGGCTAGTTGGCCATAGCCTAGGCACAGATTGGGGTCTTACAGGCATAGATATAGGCACAAGGGTAGGGGCACCACCACAGACACTAGGAGTAGGTCCCAAATCATGGCGAGGCATGGGGTAAGATCCTACAGGCGAGGTACATGGGCCGAGACCTATGGGACCACCATAGACTGTGCTTGTATCTAGGGCTAAGGGATTCCCGAGGTGAGACTAGATACTATCAAGACCAGCTGATGGTGGCTGGGATAGAATCCATATCCTATGCTGAGTACCGAGCACAGTAGGCATCCAGTGAGAGGACGAGATCCCGCACTCACAGTGTGGAGAGCACAAGAGGTTAGCGAGCTCTGAGGCCTGATCAGGTAGAGGCTACCAGGGCATAGAGACCAGCTCCAGTTGAGGTGCCAACAGGGACCTAGGAGGCCAAGGGTATAGGTGATACAGAGATGGAGGACGTCAGCCAAGATGCCTGATATGCAATCACCTAAGTTTTGATGTATGATAGTTATTTTTGATTTATACCAGCCTGCGTGCTGAGAGATAGTTGTATTTTTGATCACATACCGGCCTATGTGCCAAAGATAATGAGGATGTATGAGTGGTTTTGTATATTTCGAGCATATACGCCTACGTGTTGAAGATATTTTGTATTGGTTCATTATTTTATTGTATATATGAGACCGGCCTGCGTGCAATGACATTTTGTATTATATATCGGCCTATGTGCCGATGATTTTGAGATGATGGACATGATGAGATAGCCATGTATATTTGAGATACACATTTATTTATATGATGAGAGACATGCTATGATTTTATTTGGTGATGCGTTGATGAGATATTGATTTTTTGTTTGTGGTGATGAGATATTGATTAGTTGTTTGTGTTGATGAGATATTGATTTATTGTTTGTGTTGATGAGATATTGATTTGTTTTTTTATATGGATGGAAATTAGGTGAGCCGGCATGATGGAGTCGGGTTGGTATAGGCATGGATCGAGTTAGGTTGGTTTCGGCATGGAGCGAGTCGGTTTGTTAGGCATGGTTGAGCTAGGTCGGTTTAGGCATGGATCGATTCAAGTTATAGGCATGGTTGAGTAAGGTTATAGGTATGGTTGAGTTAGGTTATAGGCATGGTTATGTCAAGTTATAGGCATGGTTTTGTTGAAAGTAGGTGAAGTTCTAAATGATTATTTCATGCAATGAATGATAATATGGGTCATATGTGAGATGTGGTATAATCTACGCATAATGATAATATAAAAATGGTAGGCGTAATAAATGTATGTTGTGATAATATTTAAAATATGAAACAACTTGTTATGTATGTGGTTTAATTTCCAATTTTAGGTATAAATGGGAAACTAAGATAGGTGTGATGTAATGTGAGGAACATGGAAGATGAATTGTTTGGGGTAGTGAAATGGTCAAGCTAACCTTCAAGGGCACCATGCCCTCGGAGTGCTACCTACATAGTCCTGACGAAAAGGGACCTAGGGCTGACGTAGTTCTCCCATGAGCTAGGGAAGAATATGAGAAGGTATAAAAATGAGTTGGTAGATTTTTGGGCATGTTGTGGGTAAATTATAGGTAAAATGATGTAGGTGATGGCGATTGTGGCGAAAGAAGGAGATTACCCCAAAAGTAAGCATCGAGGACCATGTCCTATATAAGGTAATCAAAATGTAAACAAAGATGGTTAAAAGATAAGAGGGGGCAATAAAGCCACCGATTGGGTAGGATCATATTGAGTAGATCATACTTTGGAGGAGGTGATGAACATAAGATCCTAAAGACATTACATGATTGACTATTCTACGGTGAAAAGTAGTCACATGGTCACCAAATGTCTAAGTTCCAAGAAGTCCCTTGAGGTAATAGGAAATGGGAGTGGGAATGTTAAGAAGGATGAAAGGTAGTTAATGTTTATATGGTATGCGGTAGTAGGCCCTTCGGGCAAGAGAACCTAAATCACAATGGACAAGTCCATGACAAAAAGGTTGTTGTATTGATAGACTGATCGATGCGAGAAGTCTATATGGGATGAATAAAATTGAACTCCTTGAGGTCTTTATGAAGCTGATCGATGTAGGAAGCTTCGGTTTCTCTCACTTTTTTGTTTTTGTTTTGGATCTTTACATAGCTGTCCTTTGAGGAGCAGATCTATTTATAATCGCGATTGTTCGAGAGGAAGATGTTCTTTTGAGGGAGTCATCTTTTTATCAAAGTTTGACTCAATGAGTTTGGTCCCATGTGAGGTCTTTGAAGTCATGGAAAAAACCAAGGTGGAGAATAGGACCCTTGTTCCAAAGGTAAGGTGAAACAACTATGGGATCTCATCTAAAGGTAGATGAAAAGTATCCATGAGAATCATGTTGTGTGCGATGCCGTGGTACACATTTGCAAGAGAAGATATCAATTGATGGGTACTCACATGATTCTTGTTTAATCATTGCTGAGGTGTATAGAATGAATAACACTCAAGGGACGAGCATGGAAAGAGATAAAAAGTGAGGTAGGGATATAAGGAAACAATAGAATGGCCAAAGATACAAGGCATTAAGGGGCTCAATTTCATGTTTACCATTGAGTGAAGATAAATGATAAGCACTTGATCTATAGGTATGAGTCACGGTGTATGGTACAAGTTGATTAGGAGAAAATTTTCCCCATTTACTTTTTTCTCGCTTTGGTTACGTGTTGATTTTCTTTAAGGACAAGGTCACCAAATTGGAAGGTCCATTCATGGACACATTTGCTACATTTTTGGTAAACTTGAAGGTGATCCGAACGTTAAGACGATGTTCATCTAGTAACTCTAGCTATGCTAAACTGCTCCGACGAAAGTGATCATCATTGAGCATGCCATGGAGAGATATGCAGAGTGAGGAATCCAGACTTCGAGAGGCGAACTACCTCATGTACCATAGACCGAGAAAATGGTGTGGCTGCGGTGGAAGTGTGAATACTAGTGCAAGATGCCCATAGGGAAAAAGGAATGTGTGTATGCCAATCCTTCCCGTGTTGTCAACCACTTTCATAATAATTTTGTTGAGGGTTTTGTTAGTGGATTCGTCTTGGACATTGGTTTGTGGTGATAAGGTGATGAGAAACTAAGTTTGAATGTCGAAGGCGTCGTAAAGTTTTTGCAATTTTTTTAATTATTTTCCATTGTCAATGATGAGGTGATGAGGAACACCAAAGCAACAAATGATGTGGTGGTTAATGAACACACATATTTTATTAGCTTTCATGGAGATGTGTGGTATGGCTTCCACCCATTTTTATAGTATTTGGTAGCAGTGATGATCCATTAATGATGCTTTGGGAAGAATGAGGATTGATTTCTTCAACAAGTTGAGAGAAAGGCCAAAGGTCTCGAGCAACTTTAAGGCATGACTGGTGTATGATGAATATTGAAATGTTGTTGGCATTTCACATAATGTTTGACGTGCATGCAATAATCATGGTTAAGGGTCAACCAATAATAGCCAGTGAAGAATATGCTTAAGCACAACAAGGCCACCGAAGTGACCTCCACATATGCCATCATGAACTTCCCTAATGGTATAAGGAATTTCAGAACTTGTGAGGCATCATAAGAGAATACCATCAAAGCCATGCTTATAGAGGAGGCCCCCTAGAATGACGTAATGAGAGAACTTTTAAAGGAAGGCACATTTTACGTTATGGGTGAGATAAGAAGGTAAGATGGAGAGAGAAAGGTAGTCAGAGTATTGTTTATACCAAAGGTAACTCAGGTCAGGGTTAGTGGTTCCGATTGAGTAAACATCATGAGGTAAATGAGAAGGTGATTGGATTCATTATACGGTGACAAAGATTGTAGAATTGGAAGGTGAAGTGGGTATTTGGGAAGCTAAGTAGGCCATGGTATCTACAAACTTGTTGGTTGAACATGAGATGGTTTGAAGGGTGTAATGATCAAAGGCGGTCAAAAGTATGTCTACATGATGGTTATACTTTTGAATTATCTCATTACGACATTGGTACATACCATTGACTTGGTTTATGACCAATTGAGAATCACCAAAGATGTTGATTGATTTGACATCTAGGGCATAGGCGGCTTGGAGACCTAGTACGAGTGCTTCGTATTCAAAAATATTGTTGGTAAATTCAAAATATAATTTGAAAGACAAAGGCATGGGTTCACCCTCAACAGAAATGAGGATAATACCAGCCCTGACCCCATGTTGACACTTGGACCATAGAAGAAGAGTGACATTCTTTAATTGAGTTCGTCCAGGGAAAGGGTAGCAATTGACTCATCCTGAAAGTCAAATTAGAGGGTTGATCCCTAGAAATAGGTGTGTTAGCAATTTGGTTAGCGATAGCTTGGCCCTTGATGGAATTTTGATGAATTAATTTGAGGTCAAGATCAGCTAAAAGCATAAGCCATCGTGCGGCACGCTTATTTTGATAAGGTTTGGCATACATGAAGTGTAAGGGGTTAGTGTTGGTCACAACATAGGTTTTATGATTGAGTAGGTAATGATGTATTTTAGTGGAAACAAAAACTAAGGCTAAGTAAAAATTTTAGTATAGGTGTATTGAGCTTCATAGTCCAAAAGAGTATGGCTTATGTAATAAATCACCTGCTCCATGTGTTGTTCATCACGATGAGCAAGCATGGCTCCCAAGGAATGATCAGTAGCTGATATGTATAGGTAGAAAGGTTGATCATATTTAGGTGGGATGAGTACAGTGGTTTGGAGAAGGTATTGTTTTAAGTCCTCAAAATCTTTGTGATAGTCATCATCCCATTGAAAGGAGACATCCTTCTTGAGAAGATGATGAAATGGTTAACATCGATCATATAATTGTGATATGAAACGATGAATGGACTACAACTTACCTTGCAGGCTATGGAGTTGTCAAATATTAGTAGGTGGAGGCATTTCAAGAATGGCCTTAACTTTAGTAGGGTCAAATTCTATAGCACGGAGGGAAATGATAAATACTAGGAGCTTTCCTGAGAGAACCGTGAAGAAAAACTTCTTAGGTTGAAGGTGGATGTAATATTTAATGAGACGGTCAAAGATGGTTTTTAAGGATGGTTCGGTGCTCGGAGCGGCATTTAGATTTTTCCAAGAGATCATCCACATAATCTTCCAATATGCGATGCATGATGTCATGGAAGATATAACTCATAGCCCGCTGATACGTGGCACAAGTGTTTTTAAGGCCAAAAGGCATGACTCGATAGCATAAGGCCCCCCAAGGGGTGATGAATGAGGTTTTTTTGTTGATCTTTTGGGGCAAGAAAAATTTGGTTATAACCTGAGAAGCCATCCATGAGTGATAACATCTCATGACCAGCAATGGAGAAGGTCAACCAATTGATCAATACGAGTAATGGAAAGTTGTCTTTCGGGCATGCTAGGTTGAGGTCACAAAAGTCCATGTAAATGCAAAGTTCCCATGTCACTTTAGTGATAGGGACAATCTTAGAAATCTAATGAGGATAATCAATGGGTAAGATGAAGGAAACAAAAGAAGGTGCTGAAGTTCTTCTTTGACGAGAAGAGTAATGTGAGGGTGCATTTTCCTTAGCTTTTTTTTATGGGTTTGGCATTGGGAACAATTACGATATTATGGACCACTATGGTGGGGTCAATACTGGAATTTCTATGTAAGACCAAGTGAAAGCATGGTTATGATCTCTCGAGAATAGAAGTGATGGCTTCCTGTTCAACAACATCTAAAGATTGTCCAATCTTTAGGATGTGCGGGTCATCCCGATCTCGATAGTCTATTCATTCAACATGGTTTGTGTCTCGAAGGTAACGACCGATGAATATATGAGTCTTTTGCACCAAGGTAGGTGAGTATGGATTCATCATCCTGACATTGAATGATGTTAATTGAAGGTGTATCGTCATCGATCATTTCAGGATATAAGAAGGGAAGAGTGGAAGGGCATCACCCTCACGTTGATAAGTCAGAGGCCCCAAGGAAATGGTGTTTATGAAAAAAAATTTAGGAGGGATAGATTCAGGATCCATTGACTCCGTCGGTGAGGGTGGTGATGAAGGTGGAGTGGGTGAAGAAGGTGGAGAAGAGCTAGTGTCCTTAATGAGTTCAATGCAGGCTTGTTTGGTAGGTGGTTCAGGAAAGCCGATACCACTATGGTCATTATGTTTACAGGTGGTACATGGAATAATAGTATGGTGGCCTTGCTTGTAAAATCCAAAACCAAAACCCTTCCATGCACATCGGTGCAGGAAGGTGTGGGAAAAATGGCAATTGGTAAGTGATTGGAAGTCAGCGAGAAAAGGGACGAGTTTACGGTGGTGGTTCAAGTGTGTAAGTGGTAGTATCAAGTCCCTAATAGGTGATACTAGTACGAAGGTGAGGAGGGCCATAGAGGAGGCATTCTCCTATGCGGTGATTATATCGATGGTGTTGGTGAAGACTTCCATACTCTTGTGGAGTGAGGAATGTGTTAACACTATATAGGCGGTACTCCCCCAAAGTGAGGCGTTGAAAAACACCTTCCAAGGATCGAGTGGTTGGTATTTAGGTATCTAGAATGGATGATGTGTCGAGGTTGATGTGGAGGTGGAGTTAATAGATTGGGAAGCTGATGGATCAGGCATGGAGGTTATGGCAATGGTAGGAATGGAGGAGGTATGTGTGGTAGAAGTAGCGGCTGTACTGGTAAGTGGAGGTGTAGGTGAAGAAGTAGCAGTTGTGGAGGTAGATGGCTTAATAGGTATGAGAACATCATTGGGTCGGTAAAGCATGTTGCATGTTTTGAAAGGTGAGGGGTCAGATGGAATGGTATAAGTGTGTCCTTCATGTTCAAACTTTACACAACGATGTAAAGTGGAAGGAACATAACCCATGACACGCATCCGTGGGTTTACCAAGAAATAGGCTATATTGGAATTCCCCTTCCAAAATGTAAAACAATTCTAGAACAGTGTAGGGGCCCATGCAAATGTGGAGGATGACGGTTCCTAGTGTAGAGGTGATAGCTTCATTGAATGAATGCAACATGATAGGATGTTTATGCATGTAATTTTCAGTATGCACATTTGAGTGAATGTGTGGGATGAAATGATGTTAATGCTAGCACCTCCATTAATCATCACACGACATACCTGTATGTCATCGATGTGACAGAGAGATGAAGAAGCTAAGGAGGCCACTTGGTGAATAGGGTGGGGCGAAGATGAAGGTGGTAATTTGGTGAGAGAGGATACATGATGGGGTGTGATAATGGAGGCTACAGGTGTAGGGTCTTTGGGTAAAACCTCAATAGATTAAAGAACCTCCATGAGAGCTTGATGATGGGATTCTGAGGTTTAGATGAGGTCATATAGGGACATTTTGAGGGGAGACTTGTGTAATTTTTGAGCATGGTGCGATGTGTGATGCCATTAGAAATGGGGTACGTGGGGCCACGGATATTGATTTTAGGTATGGGTGTAGATGGTATGTTGGGTATAGGATTGGTTGGTGGGTCAGTTACCTTTTCTTTACCCTTATCCTTCTGAGCATGTGTAGTGACGTGTATCATGTTGATTTGAGGGGAGTTGTGAAATGGAGAAGATGTAGGATGAGTGGTGTAACGACATGACGAGAAAAAACCTACTGGAGGAGAAAAGCCTTGTGAGGTGAGCTGGGCCCAACAACATTTGGGTGATGGTATGGCAAGTTATTTGATGTGAACCATGTTAATTTCGAATCTTGGGGTGGCTCTAAGATCTATGGTGGTGTAGCTTGTGGTTTTTAGTGGGTAGTGTGGGAATGGGTGTCGGTGAAGTAGGATCTTTATTGATAAGGTCATCTTCGTCAAAATTAGTTTCAGTGGACACAATCTGGATAAGGATGGTTTTCAAGGCCTTGCAGTTCTCCACATCATGCCCTAACACATGATGGTATGCACAAATTTTAGTATCATCAAACCCTTTTGGCTTGGGTTTGAGGGGGTCATAAGTTCTGAGTGGTGGTAATGTGATGACGAAGTCTCGAAGAGGTTGTTTAAAATTTTGGCATAGGACCCTACTAGTGGATCGCAATGGGAAGTGCACGTGGGTTTGGGTGTAGGTGTGGTTGATTTTCGAGGAACAGTCTTTGGAAGAGGAGGAGTAGATTGATATATGGGTTTGGGTGCTGGCATTGTTTTAGGTGTTGGTCATGTTTGTTTAGGTAGGGGCATAGTAGATGGACGGGTAGGAGGGTGTGTGGTTGTGACTACCTCATTGTGGGGTAGTGGAGTTTTGTTTTTGGTTGCACCTTTTTGGGTAAAGGTGATATGGGTGTACAAGGTATAGAAGGAAAATTAGATGGGGGAAGAGGGCGAGTTACCCATGTGAATAACGGGGGTGCTATGAAGGTAGATGATGCGGGTCGTGCTTGGGGTGTGAGAGACAATAACTGAAGTGCAGTGGGTAATGAAGCAATAGTTGAGGGTATTAGAGGTATGGGTGGTAAAGATTGTGTAAGTGTGGGTTTAAGTCATGTTGGGCATTTGGGTAAGTTAGAGGTTTGTGAGGAAGGAATGGGTTGTTGTGTTTTTGGTTTATTGATGGGTGGAGGTTTCTTGACCATGTTGGGAAGCTGAGATCCTAAGACGGATGGGACAGGTGCATGTGTGATTGGCGCAACCGGGGTATGAGTTCTATGGGTTTGGTGCTTTTTTTTGGGTGTCAAAGTAGGTAGGGTGTTGTCTTTGGAGGATGTAGCTAAAACCATTTTGATAGGTGGATGAGTAAAATAAGGGTAGTTGGGGTGACCCCTAAAGTGGTAATAGGTTTAGTCGAGGATGATGTCATAGATGTGGTTTTGGGTTTAGATATAGATTGGGCTATGGGTAAGGATGTGGTTTGATCTATGACAAGTGTCATGGAAGGAGTTGTGATAAAGGTGGTTATGTTTGGTTTGATTAGTCATAATATTTTTGGATACATAATGGAGTTATCAAAGCAAGTGATCTCTGCATCTGTGTTGATACAGGAAGAAAAAGGCATCCCCATAGTAAGGCTTTATCCACATAATCTAAGTGATCAACCAAATGTGAGAATGGCACATCTGTAGGTGGAGTTGATGAGGACCTAATGGCAATTCCCATAAAATGTGTCTTAGATACGGGAAGTTGGCTAGATTCAGCTTACGTGGGTAAGAGATCTAAAGATAGGTCTGTAGGATTTTGGGTAGTGGATGAAGAATGCTCACCAAGAGGCAAAGGTATCTCAACTGGGTCTATGGTAGGTGTAGAAGGTGATGGAAACTCCTCTACAAGTGGAGGAATGAATAGGTGCTCCTCTGTGGGTGAAGGAAATGGGTGCTCCTCTATGGGTAGAGGAGGTACTATGGGTAAAGGTTCTCTAAGTGGAGAAGCTAGGGGTGAGATGGTCTTGATATTAGCGGAAGACACCTCCATAGGTGATGAAGGAGATGAAATAGGTTCCTCTATGGGTGAATGAATAGGGGAGGTTGGTTTTGATGTGGAAGGAGGATTTTGGGATAGGATTTCCTCTATGGAAGGAATGTGAGGTAATTGGGAGGTGACAGGTACATCATTAAAGATAGCGTGAACCTCGCGGGTATGGGTATCATGAGTTGAGGTCTCACCGGTTTGATCAGATGAAGGGGCATGGTTGGGAAATGGTTTCTTGAAGATGTGTAGGTTTTGGTTGGCAGGTGCATTAGGATTATCCACGGTTAACTTGCCTTTCTCGAGCATTTCTTGGACAATATTTTTGAAAGTGATGTAGTTGTCATCACTATGACCCTTTACTCAATGATAGTTACAGAAGTCATGTTCTTTATACCATGCGGGCATGGGGCGAGCAGGGTCAAAACTAGTGTGTGGTTTTATGGGTGGAAGAGTGATGGATCCAACTTTGATAATATTTTCTAAGATAGAAGAGTAAGGTTCCCCAATTGGGGTGTATTTTCGCTACTCTTGTATGAATTGAAAAGTCTAGATGGGTGAGAGATTAGATGAGGGGGTAGCCTAATTTGATGGATGGGTTGGGCCAACCTTGAGTACCACTATGTTAGCGGTGCCCTTAGCTTTTGAATATTTTTTTGGTTTGGAAGAAGAAGAGGTATCATTCAACTTGAATGCCAAATTCTTATTGCGTAATTATACTTTCTTCTCTTCGATGGCTCGAATCTCTAACTTTCATGCCATAGTGAATGCTTCATCAAATGTTCAGAAGGTTTAGACTTGTAAGGTTAGTGAGATATGTCTGGAACAAGTCCATGTGAAGAGATCAATGAGTTCCATTTGTGGCAGTTGGAAGGTGAGTTGATTGATCGGAGTTACACCAAAGAGTGAAAAAAATCATGATAGATTCATCCTCTGACTGATGCGTGGAGTATAGATCAGTCATGGTAACCTTCTTGACGATATTGATAGAGAAATGATCCAAGAAGGCTTGGTCTACTTGATTGAATGAGACTATAGAGTGTCTGGATAACCCACTATACCAATCTAATGTAGGTCCAGTGAGGGACATGGGAAAGGTTCTCTAGAGTAAGGCATCATCATGAGCGATTAGATAACACCCATGTTTGAACGAATGTAAATGATGCTGCGAGTCTTCTTTGCTATTGAAATGATTGAATTTAGGAATTTCCCAATTCATGGTGTATGGGTGGATAGGAATGGATGGGTGGATGGGCTCGTTGTAAATATATTTGTAGGTGAGATTGTTGTGGGATCCGAAACCAATGCCTCTAATGTCTGCATCTTGTCCAACATCAATTTGATTAGGTCATTGGTAGGTTGTGATGATTGGGTGCCTCCTATAGTGTGAGAGGGCTAGTTTTAGGAATATAATGGGGAGGAACTCCAGTGTATGATGCTTCCATGTAGGTTGATTGGGAAGAAGAGCGGTGAAATAGGGGTATGTACCTTGAGTGAATAATGGAGAAACAGGAGGCTGCACTGATAGTATGTATATAGAGGTGGAAGGTCTTGGTAACCCTAGTTCAATGAGAGCTAACGATTGTGGAATGGAAAGGACCATGTTCTGAAAAGGGGTAGGGGTCACCGACATGGGAGGTGGTAGTGTAGCTACGTGTATGTGTGAGACATTAGGGGCGGATGAGGTTGTGTTTTGGGTAGTTGTCGAGGGTATCTTTGGATGTGACGGAGGTAACAAAGGTAGCAGACCACAGCAGTCATAATGCAGGGTATAGGACCTATCTGTGAAATGACCGGGGTAAGGTAGATGCGGGTAGCACGAGCCGAGATGGAGTCGGTGCAAGAGTGGGAGTGAGAGTCGGGGGATAGATATGGGCATGCTTTGTATATCAACCGACACCGAGGCATCTCGAGTGGATGAGTGGGAAAGGTAAAACTAAAAAGTGGTAGGGTTTTGGTCAAGGAGTCATGTGAAATCCTCATCTCTTGTAGCGATAGTGGTAGGTTGGATGGGATCCATGGCTGGTGATAAAATGGAAGGTGGTGAAGGACTAGGTGGGAGTGGTTGACAACTGGTGTGAAATATGAGTGTGCTTGCTTGTTTTGGGTCGAGTACCATGTGAAACAAGATCGATCGGTAAGGCTATTTCTCTATAAAGGACATAGAAAAACAACAGGAACAGGTGAATCTGATGGTAAAAAGTGTATTCGGTACCAAATGTAGGTTGGAAAGTGAAACAAGCTAACGATCTTTGGCTAGGGAAAAATTGGCGCTTGATCAGCGTAACCATTGCCAATCACTATAGAAAATGGTTAGTGAGTGAAAAACTAGGTAGAAAGTCAAATCTGATAGGTATGCCAAATCTAATGGTGTTTTACAATGTCAATGGGAATGATGGCAGTGACAGGGACTGTGAAAAGTGGAAGAAAATGAATAAAATGTCCCTTTGGGTAGGTTAATAAAAGGACTGGAACCAATGTCGGTTAGGTAAAATTGACAACGATCGAGAGGGTAAGTGACGGCGATTACTTTGAAATTGAAACATGATGATGAAAGAAAAGTGGTTGTGAATTAAAATCTGATGTAGACTCGGACCCAAAATTCGAGAATGATGATGATATGGCCCGAGCACACTCAAGTGAAGTCGGAATACACCAGGCAATGTGATGAGGAGCGTGCGAGGATGAACAAGAAAAATGAAGAACGTGATCTCTCACCTCAAAACGTAAGCCAAGCAGAAACACTAAGAAAAATATGATCCTAGGAGTGCCTTTTCTATTATGTTTATTTAGCTTATGCTATTTAAGGACTGACACATGAACTGTGAAATAGAATTTTTTGGTGAGGATGGATTCCTACGAAGTAGGAGATCTAAAAGGTGAGGTTTCGGGTATGCTATGGTGGGGGCGGGCTTCACTCAAGTATGAATAGACATAACAATGAGCTGGGAGTACTGTCAATCCTCATATCAAGTGCGATCATTGATAGGCGTTCCCAATAAAGATGTTTAAGAATATGTGTTTGTTTTGAATTTGTGTAATTTGGCAAGACTCGAGAGAGAGAGAGATATGTTCTTTCTACGATTCATTTATCAACCATCAACTAGTCATGAACTCCAACGTATAGGTTTCCCTCAATTAATGTGAGCTAATTTGATAAATCGAAATGGAATGCTCTTTCACTAAAATGTAGAAAACATGAAGAAATGGTTCTTTTTAATTACACCAAAAGAAAAGTTTCCTTTAGAGAAATAGAAAGAAAAGGTGGGTTACCAAGGAAGAAAATTAATGTGTATGCTTTTCGGAGGGAAACAAACACACAACTTTTCCTAGGAATGAATGAAATAAAAGGAACCCCGATGGGTCCCACTGTGCATGCCAAAATGTTTCATCGATTCTAGATTGTTTCTTTGAACTATTGATGAAACAGATAGGGTAACAGTGTAGTAGGAATACCTATTCAAATGTTGGTTGATGGGTTGTTGTGCACATATGACTTTCAAATCCACAACCGATCATGAGAGCTTCCTTTTGGCTAGGAGGAACTACCCGTCTGCAAAGCAAGACAACCAAAAAAAGTTAAACAATATATGCAAAGAAGCGCTAGTGTGTGCTAGATCTGCAGGAAGTTTGATACTTCCTAGATGGTGTCGATCACTATTTTAAAAAATTTAATGTGGTAAGTAAATTAAATCCTATTATAATTCAAAATGATTTAGGTATCTCACTTAAAACACAATAAGAATTAGATCTGATCTAACAGCTAGGTTAGAATAGGATCCGAAGGTCAAGTAATGGCCCAGGTTACAGGTCTCTGCGGTCTAACAGAGGTCTCGGGTAGATCACGGTGAATGGGGGTGAGGTGGAATTATGTGGGTAGGTCAGCTGTACGAGCCGTATGGGAAAATACGAGACCGATGTCATTTAAGGGTGACCGACGGTGGTTGGGTGTAACCAGGCTGCGCTTATGGAAAACTAGGAATGCCATAGAACGAGATTTAGGTCTCCTATGTGATTGCACAAAGGACTTTGGTTGGTCAAGATGAGGTATTGGGTCATTCAGGAGGGATTTGGTGAGGTTTTAATGGGTATATGGAGGGGTGAGTGTTGGAGGAGGTCGGTGGGTGGCTAGGTAAACAATAGATGATAATATAATGATGAAATGGAATGAACTAGAGAACTATATTGTTTACTTACTTGAATTCTTGTCTTGGATGCACTGTAAGTGAGGATGGATGTGTTGATGAGAGGTTTGAAGGCTGAAAGTGATCACTAAGCGAAGGAAATTTTCTACATGGGCTGCATGTACATTCCTCTTTACTTGGTTAGATCAGTTGTTGTTGGGATGGATGTGCAAAAAAGAGGATTGATCTCCTTCCTTGCATGCATGTTCTCACTGAAATTCACTCTTAGAAGATGCGATATCTCTCTAGAATGTGCTAATGTTTGCCAAATTTTTAATCTTCTTCCAACCTTCTACCAACCTTATGCCAACCTTAAGAATAAGATTTTTTTGGGGTTAAAATGGTAACCGACAATGGTTCCACTTAACCGGTGACGGTTAGGGGTAGGCTGGGCATTAGTCAAGGCATGATTTCCTAGGTTTACTAAACTAGGGAGATCCTCTTGACTTCCTTGGATCTCATGTCATTAACCCACAAATTAGACTGGGATCTTCTTGTAAGCATGCGGGAATGTGGTTAGAGAGAATGTATTCATTGATTTTTAGGGTTTAGGTAAGTCTTAGTTAGTTATGACAACTTACTAAGAATAGGTCTTTAGGGTGAGTTGGCTTGGTGAGGTGTCTAGGTGAAGTGTATGTGTGGATATTATTTAAATTAAGATATTTAAATAATAAATATAGTGAGGATAATGAATTAATTAAATTAAATTAATTAAATTAATATTAGTGAGGTGAAAGGGGTCATGGCTAGGTGAATGTGATGAAAGGTGCTTATTTGTCAAGGGACAAAAGGGGAGTGTGACCTAATTTTAGTGTCTACACTAAATTTTTCTTCAGCGTACCATCCGGAAATGGATGGGAAGACCTGAAAGAGTTAATCAAGTTTTAGAGGATATGTTACGAATGTATTATATGGATAAGTAGTATAGATGGAAAGAGTACCTTCTATTAGTTGAGTTTGATTATAATAACACGTGTCACACCTCTCACTGAAAATGACACCTTTCAAAGCATTATACATATGGAAATGCGAGAACTCCAAGTGATTTGGGATAACATAGAGGACCGAGAGGTAATTGGGTGGAGATCCTTATGAAATGGAACAAGTTAAAATGATTTGTGAACATTTAAAGGAAGAAACAGATAGGAAAAAAGTTATGTAGACTTAAAAAGGGTTGACAAGAAATTTGAACTTGGTGAGAAGGTATTTCTATGGGTTAAACTAAAAAAGAGTTCTATAACTTTTTGTAGAGTTATCAAGTTATCACCTCGTTATATGTGACCCTTTCAAATTATTGAAATAATCAACCTTGTGGCTTATCGTTTAGTGTACCTCCCGCTTTATCACAAATGCATAATGTTTTCCATAGTCTATGCTTAAGAAATATGTTTTAGATTTATCACATGTGTTAAATTGGAATTCCTTATTGGTCCAAGACCCAAGAATAATCGTTGTTAAACCTTTGCGTGTCCTGGAAACTTGCCAATTGCACTTAATAAATCATGAAATAAGTCAATGTAAGGTCTAGTGGGACCAATTTAATGAAGAAAGTGCAACATGGGAAAACCTCGAAGATATGAAAACTAATTTTCCATATTTGTTTGAACAAAATTGATTAATCTGTAGAATGATTAAATTTGAAAATTTTATTCATGTTATGTCAATAAACTTTGTCGATTTTGGGCGAGATACTAAATTCTTTAGTAATAAGACAACTATTTTAATGTTGATTATGGAATTTGAATTTCTCAAATCTAGTTTTTTTATGAATGTGTGAATGGAAGAATGATAATTTTATTTTATCCTTGATTGAATTTATTTGACTAAGTAAATCATCGGGATGATGATTATTTTTAGTAGGAGGTATGTAACATCTCCGACATGACCTGTTTATTCTTGTGATGACTTCAACACTTGATGGTACAAAAATTGGTAGGTGATTTCTCTTAGGAAGGTGTACTCTTATGAATTTTGGAAATCATGTTTGCATTGGATAATGAATCATTTGTTTTAAAGGTTCACTCTTTTGTATTTTTCTTGCTTGAAAATGAGGCTATTCATCTCTTTGTTCATCTTAAATTCACTTTTAAAGATGATGAACTTGTATTTCAGTTTCCATAACTTATTTAGTGTAAACAAAAATACCTTGGATCAATTTCATTGATCCAAGGTATGTTCAGGTTCTTCTTACCTTTCATCTTGTTGTCTTAGCATTCTGAAAGGAAAGACAAAGATGGACTGGGCCTTGTTTTGGTTATAGTTGTGAAGGACCCTTCTTCTGGGATCCCTGCTTAGCATCAGCATTTTGATGATAGGCTTGGGTATTCTTGCTATTGTTAAGGCACCGAGTGGCATATAGGGACCTAAGGGGTACCTATGGATGACATGACAAGTTGTATTGTCGGTGACATCGATTTTTAAGGCATTAAATGGGAATTGATTTTGGTTTTAATATGAAGGACTGCCAACTTTGGCAGAGGCATAAACAAACTAAGGGATGCTTAGTTGGCATCTCCACCAAGTTTAAGCTGCATGATTTTTTTGAAAATAGAGGCATCGCCAAACATAGATAAAAGTGGCATGGAGAAATATGAGGGAACTATTTTCCTTTGCATTTAATGACTTTGTTTTTGGTGAAGAAAATGCATAGGAATGACAGTTTTTGCATGGTTGTTTTTGTCTTTCAGATTCATTTCAAGGTTGAGCTCGCTTGATGTTTTTCTATTCGTCGAATATCCAGTTTGATTTTTGCTTGATTGGTTATTTTGTATTTCTTGAGCTATTCGGAATCATGGAAGTTATAAAATAAGATAGAGTATTGCAAGGTGGTTGACGTCGTGTGGAGAAGAAGAGGTTTTGAGGTTTGGCTTGGAAATCTTCTAAAAATTAGGAAGAATCTCTATTAGGCATGATAAGGTCTACCCATTAAATTGTTTTACTTTTACTTTAGTGATTTATAAAAAACTTTGATATGCATTGATTGATCTAGTTTTCTTTTGCATGTTCATTTGATCTCTCTCTCTATTGTGATTCTAATATAGTTTTTGTGAACACAAAGCGACCCTATTTAATTTTGTTCAAGTTAGATGTTTATAATATGTTAAGCCTTAAATGAGTCTTTTTGGGTGTACTTGTTTGATAGTTAAGTCATTGTATGTTCGTTCTCTTTGTGAGAACTTATGTTGATGGCTTAAACAGCTTGATTTCAAATTCATTTTGGGTTGTGTAACTAGTGATCTTCTTGATGTTTGGATTTTGGAATAGGTTCGGGTAGTTTTGTTTCACCTCTATGAAATCACTTATGGGTATTCCCAAGTATAGTATGTATTAATTCCTATTTTGTTATGATAATTTCATAATCAATCCTTGTGATTCTAAGTATGTTCCTTTAAGTTCTGTTTGAACACACCTTAGTGAAAAATGTAATGGGATTCTTATTACTTTGTTTTACGTGTGTGATTTGATTATGGGTTTTAGTTGAATGGGATTTGTGGTTGTTTTTTAATCATTGTTTATCAAAACATTATTCCATGGAAAAAGGAAATCAGTGAGTGATTCCTTAACATAACTAAGACTATAGTGTTTCGTGTTAGACACTATTTGTAGGAAATGAAGTTTGTTTTGTTTCTCCTTTTTAAAAATTTTTATAACTTAGGAACTGTTTCCATTGGGTTCTTGCAATGGTAAAAATCTTTCATGATCTTGAAACAGAAACATGAAATTGTTAACGGAATGGGATTCATTTACTCCTTTAACTTTTCTCGTGGTAATAAACTATTGTTCATTTGTTGGGAGTCGTAAATTCAGTCCCCCCATACTTTTGTTTCAGTATTTAATTGTGGGAATCCTTCAAACATTGTTGTTTTAGACTTGTCTTACATGAAAAGCTGTTATTTTATTTACGACATACTTCTTCTTATTTCCTGTGACTCAAGAAGATGGATTTGTTTTCATGCTAAAGTATTCATGGCTTTTATATCTGTCATCTTGATTAGTATGATGTGTTGAAGGGTTTTACTCTTCATTCTTCATTTTCTTAGGTAGTTGTTTGATCAATTGGGACTTGACCTCTTATTTGTTTGGAGATTAGGCAATGAATTCTTCAAATGATTGTTTCAATTTGATTGATTGAAGCTTGTGAACCAATTTTGGTTAGTCTTCATAATTAGAAGTGGTTTTTCTTCCTATCCTCTTTTCTTATCAATTTATGTTTCATCTTGAGAATATTTTGTCTTTCTCACGATCTATGTTATTCACCATTTCTTGGCTATCTAGTTTGTATGGTTTTGAAAAATTGTTAGAAAGTTCAATGTATCGATTTTATTGGATGAAACATGTTTTTGGATGAATTTCTTAGAGGGTTTTATTTGATTATTTGAAATTAAAACTACTCTACTTTCTCTCTCTCTTTACGAGTTGGGCATGTTGTAGTTTTATTGACTGATTGCTACCTTATGCTAATGCTTGAGTCTAAGCTTAGGTAATTCATTTAGGAGGCGATTGTAAGTTATGATGATTTAAGTATCCTAAACTATTTCTTAATTTTATATTATTGATTATTGACATCTTTGATTGAGGATGGAATTATGAACAAGAAATGCATGCTAGAGAATATTGTTATAATGATTTATTGAATATTTATGCCTAAAGGTTAGAAAGAAAAATTACCTTCCTCTGTTGAAAAGGATTTCAATGAATGAGGAATCTTATAAGGTGAAAAGTTTAGAAAATATTATTGAGATTAGTTGAATTTTTCGTATCTAAATTAGTGTTCTTTGCATCCTTTTATTAAGGACAGTGGCCTATATAATTTATGTGGTTAGGACTTAACCTTACTCATGTTTTGGAAAAATATCATTTCATCTCCTTCTTTGTTTGGAGAATAGTAATTTATTTTGGTAATATCTTTATGTAATTCTCAGGACTCTTCCTAAAAGAGAAGAGTTATTTTTATGGAAAAGTTAGCTAAAAGCGCTTCGTTTTAATGTTTAGTGCTTATCATGCTCAGTTCAATGAACTGACCCATGCTAGCAATTTTATAGATGGACTTCGTAAGTGATGAGGGAAGAAATTTCTTAAGAAAGTTACAACTATTTATAAAAACGAAACGATCTTTTTTATAATGAAATGTGAGTTTTTATTTAAATGTATTTGATGGAAATGAAAGTTGTATTTGAATTTAACTATGTTATTTCTATTTGACATTGGAAATTTCTGAAGTGTTTGATTTGTAAAAGTATGTCTCCTCTTGATGATTAAAGGTTAATGGAATATATTGTACTTGATGTACTTATTTTTATTATCCATGTGTGGAATTTTGAAAATATTCTATATCTTGTAAGTTTTATTATACTATCTTGGATGAGTTTAAAATAAATAGGGAATGGGGAGAGTATGCTAAACTACCCTCTCTAACAAATATGCAACTTTACAAGTTGACATTCTCCCTTTGATAATAGACTATATCTCTATGATTCTAATTAAATTAGATGTTTGGGTTAGAATGAAAATTGAATCGAAAACTATAATGTGATAATGGGGTACTAACATACATTAACTCACTTAAAAGATAATAGAAAAACATATCCTTTGCAATTAATCTTTGAACTATTATGAATAATGAAATGAAATTTGAAAGGATTAGACTTCTTTCAATGAAGTATAAAATTGTAAAAAGGTGCTCGAAAGTTACATAAGATTGAGTCAATGTAAGTGAGTAAGCCAATCCAACACAAATATGTGTGCTAGACCTATTATGCAATCTTAAATCTTAATGTTGATAATAAGAGAACATAACATAAGGAGGAGTTAGGGTGCAGATTCATCTGCAAACCCACTTTTAATGCAGTTCTAACATGGAACCTTGAAAATTAATTGGATCTAATTATCCAATAGGATTACTGCAATCAAACCTTGTTAAGGTAAATTAATAAGTAATCAAATTTGTAATTCAGATATGTAAGTTGGGTTTAGGAAAAAACTCGAGGATGTTGGTACATGCCACCGCTGCATAATACCTTCATGATGATTACAAATCATCTTGAGGATACTATGTTACGGTTGTCATGTCCCAACACCCATCTAAATTTATTCTACTTGAATAACATAAATAAGAATTGAACATAGTTCTTCCCTAGATGAAGATAGGGGCATGCTCTAGTGTCAAGGTAAACTTACAATGACTTAGGATAACTAGACACAACCAATCAACCTAGGTTGATTGAGTATGTCTATCTACCCTTAGTCACCATGAGTAGCCCTCTACACTGGGCTATGTGGCTATCTTTATCTAGGGTTAAACTTGAAGAAGTGGAATGATAGGAGTCAGTGAAGACCATTCTAGATAACAGATGAAGTGGGGTGAAGGATGTATTCCATTTGATGAGTATGTCATCTAGGAATATAACATCAACAATATGTTGAATGTATTTGGCCAAAGTATCGTAAGCTTCTTGGTTTGCATTGTTGTATATCACCTAGTTTAAGAAGTGGGATTTTAGATGAATATTTGTAACATATATTCGAGATAGTCCTCTTAAATGGAACACTTAATACCCCGAAAAGGGTAAAAGTACCAAGTATACTTAGTATAAAAATTGTTAAATTAACATTATAGATTGGTATGATATCGAGTCATGAAATGACAGATCGGTGTTCCAACGAGTCATTACAAATGCATATGGTTTTCTATTACAAGATTGATTGGATTGGAATATGTGTTCTAAATTAGGATGATTTAGAATAGAGAAAATTATTCAAAATAAAAATCCCCTTGTTTCTAAATTCTTAAAATTTGAATGTTACATGTCCTGAAACGTTATTGTGAACACTTTCCTTTCAGATCAATGCTTGGTGTTGGTTCAGGATGACTAGATGTGCAGGAGTTCTTTGGTGCATGCTTGCATGCAGATATCTCTTCTCCAAAAATCCAATAATTCTTTCAACCTCTCAAATAATATTAACAAAGTGAATATATGGTATCCAATGATGGTTTAGGGTGACCTATGTTAGTTAAGGTGGGAAATCCTAGGTTTACTAAAAATGAAAGATCTTGGCAATATTTTTGGCTATCTCTGTCCATTGTTCGAGATCAAAATGGAATGTTGCACTTAGATAAGTGGGCATGTGGTTAGAGGAAGAATAGGCATGTGATTTTAGGGTTGAACTAAGTCTTAGTTAGTTATGGTAAGTGGATATTGAGTTCTAGTAAAAAGGAAACATGCTAAGAATAGGTTTATGATGAGGTGTTTAGGTGATGTGGTGGGGTGAGGTGGAAATTAGTTTAATTAAGGTAATTAAATAATGAATATTGTGAGAATTTGCATTAATTTAATTGTAGGTAATTAAATTAATATACATGTGGGGTAAAGGGGGAGTGTGACCCAATTTTTGTGTCTATATTTTACTCATTTTTGTCACATAGCTTGTATTGGTAAGCGCGCCGATAAAAACAAGAAGTGATTTCCCCATGTGTAGGTGAATAGTGATCCCCCTCAACACGAGGCATTGATGAGGTGTAAGAAAGAATCGATGAATGGGTTGATAAATTTGGAGTTGGTAGAGGTGAAGGTAGGTGGGGATGGGTAGTGGTTAACTCGGGAAATAGGTAATAGGTTGGGGTCAAAATTGGGTAATAGGTAGTGGCAATCAAATGCACACACACGTATAGATTACAACACGATACCAGGTTGAAGATCTTACAAACTCTACATCGTCCAAGGTCGATAGGTTTATCCAAACAAGGGTGAAGTGATTAAGGTATCCAAGGTATAGGATATGGTTTAGAAACACAATGTAGGTTAGGTGCAAGAACATTTAGGTATGTTCTGGTACACCAAAGGTTTGGTTAGGATAAATGGCATGACAATAGGAAAGGTATGGTTGTTAGGCTAAAACAACATAGGTAACAACATCACAAGTTATAACGAGTACATAAGGTCAATGGTCACATTGAGTAGGTCGGAGTTCGGAAAATAGGTCATGGTAGAGGTAAGGCCAAGGTACAAGTAAAATAAAAAATGCCGAGATGCAAATAAGAAAAGGTAGGGGTAGTTTGGGCTTATAGGTATGGTTCAATAGGTTTTTGTAATGATAAAAGGTGTTTGAGCAATAATTAGTTACAGGAAAAAGAAGCCTAACATTAACAAACAACTATAAGGGTTGACCGATGCTAGTTATATGGTGACCGACGTCGGTTGGCTAGGGCACAAATATGACTAATGTTAGTCATGTCAAATTGGGGCCGAAAATGAAAATTCTACTTTTTTACAGAATCATTTGTCATTTTCCAATTGTAGAAAATGACAGAAGAGAGGTGGAAAGTTGGAAAGCGATAGAATGAGACAAAGAGCTAAGTTGGCGAGCCTCATAGTGGGTGATTGGCATTTGGTAGGTGGGTCCATGAGATCGGGTCAAGGGATTTTATTTGTTTGGAGGTGAGGTGTTGATTTGGGGATGGTAAAGGCATAAGAGGGATTGGGTGGACCACCAGTGCAGCGTCCAGATATACCACCACACCAATGACACTGAGATGAGGTAGGATTCTATCCGATCGATGCATTTGTTATTGAAATAGGTTGTTAAAATTGGATTTGTTTAAAATTTGGGTGAAATTTTAATTTTTGAAATTTATGGGTAAAAATGAAGGAAATGAGGGGTAGGAAGGTCCAATGTAGGTTAAATAGGATTGGGAAATGAAGCTAGGATAGGTCAGGTAGGTTAGAGCATGTACTTGGGTCATATTTGAGATATTTTTGAGAAATAGGGTAGGGGTTTGTAGATTTTAACACCGTGATGTAGAACCGACGATGGTTAAGGGGTGGCCAATGTTGGTTGGCCTTGGCTAGAATCGATCAAGTATTAGGTGACTGATGCCAGTTATGATGGAATGATGCCAGTCAATAGTGACCGATACTAGCTGGTTGTAGGAAAATACATCAAAAAATGAGAGAAGATGGGAGCTAACGATAGGAAATGAGATATAACGGTAGGTTTAGTGAGAATAGGTAAGGTAATTGTTCAAATAGGTATTTGTTGAGGGATGGGAAATTGGGATGAGGGAAAAAGGGGTAGTCATGAAGGTTGGGATGTGGTTACGGGAGAAAGTAGTAAGGGTCTTGGGAATAGGTTGGTTGGTTAAGCGTGATGTTGGGTAAAGTCAAGGTTTAACAATCATGTGTTTATTTGATGCGAGCTAGGGACCAAAGCTATAGATGCGGGACAGTACCACCTTTGTTGCTAGTAGTATAGTTGAGCATGACCGCGAGGAGTGGAGGCACATAATGGATGTCAACCTAATTAGGGTCTAATGCTATAGAAACATTGTTTGAGAGATAATCTTAATGGTAAAATTCATTGATATATAGGATTCATGACCAATACATTTCATTTGTCGATGGGTGAGATAACATCACTCGGAGGGACGTATGTAGCTACATATAGTAGGAGAGCAGTGTATTTGTTTTCTTCAAAGGCATCGAAGAGTTGATGTTGGCGGTGTTTGAAGAGGGGATGGCGAGATGAGGTTTCATAAAATGAGCACCGAGCTATGGAGATATGTACCACGACTCATTCTCGGGATATCAGGTTGGTTGTCCTAATTATGGAGGTTGTGTGTTGTTTTGCGTTGCCATATGTGGAGGGTAGGAGATTCTCATGAACGATGATGGGGTTCTTCATGACATGATGGAGGATAGGACCCATTTTTCTTAGGCACCAACATTCTTAGTACAATTATACAGAGAGCTATGGGCCTATGAGAGGCTACAGAGGTTCATTTTTGATGTACCTATCTTCTTCACCACTGGGCATATGAGCACATTGTGTGTGTGCATCTAGTCGGTATGCCCTGACGACTCGATGCATTTGATGCAAGCTTGGTTCAATTTTCCTATAGGAATTGGGTGCATGTTACTAGAGAGTGAAGGGATTCCGGGGCTACACATGATGTAGCCTACTATGGCACGTCTGAAGAGGGTTGTCCAGAGTGGACATCATTTGGAGGTTGTATGTTAGATTCCATTCATACAAAAAGATGGAAGTAGAGTTAGATGAGTTACTGATTTCTCGAGATGATAAAGGGTTGCTTTGTGTTAAGGAGCATGAGATGATACTCATAGATAGAGTTAGACGACGAGTTTGGGCTACCTCAGGATGTGCCTCCACCATTCCCTCAGTATAGGAGAGATGACGTGGAGAGGCATATGCCTCTATCACAACCGATGGTAATGATAGGGAAATAGGAGAAGGCATTGGACCGATGGATTATTGACTCCAAAGTTACAAACATATAAAGGTAGTGGTGGGAAACACAATACTAAAGTAGCACCATTGAGGTCGGGGTGAGTGACCTAGCCATAGTATGGTTGAGAGGAACAAATTATAGAGGTAGGTGGCTACCCTTCTAACATAGCTAGGAGAAGTGCGGGGGAAGATGATAGGCACCGAGGCACATGTTTCCACATTACAGGAACATGTAGTATCCCTTCAGCCCAAGTTTCTCGGGGGTGGAGTATCCACACAGGGTGGGGATGGTGATGGGGGTCGTATACACCTTATAGGCACATGTAGTAGGTCAGTAGAGTCGGTTGGCCTTTACCGTACAACCGTAGATTATGCCCCTACAGACTAGGTCACAAAATAGGAGCCCTCACAGGCCTAGGGATAGGGTCCTATTTTATAAGCGATAGTAGGGTAGGATCCCATGGTATAGGGAGGAGGGCAGGGTCATAGGTATAATGGGCGAGGCCACCAGGTAGAAGGATAGAGCACATGTAGGTTACTTTGTGAGTCCTATTAAACCTCCACAAACAATTTTGATGGAAAGATTCAGGGATGCCCTAAATGAGGCCATATACTATTAGGATCATTTGACTATAGTTGGGATAGATGTCCCTTCCTATACAGAGTATAGGGTATAATAGGCCTCGAGTGAGAGGATGAGATCTCACACACATAATGAAGAGAGTACAGGGGGCTGGTGAGCCGAGGGACAACATCAGGGTGAGGCCACTAGTTCACGGAGGCTGACCAGTGCGAGCAGCCGCAAGAAGAGGTGAGACCTAGACTCATAGAGGGTGAAGAGATGATGGCAGGGCATCAGGTTGTAGGAGAGGAGGAGACATATGAGACGGCTGGACATCGATGATGGGCTGATAATTGAGATCCCTATACATCATCTTTTTTTTATAGTTTTTGATATATACCGATCATGTCGATTATAGTGAGTGTGTATATGAGAGTTTATGAGATTTTGATTATTATATCGGCCTACGTGCTAAATATTTTGAGGATATACCTGAAAGATACTTGTATTATGTTGTATCTATGTATATTAGATGGATACACATAATGTTATTTATAGATGGTGAGATTGATGGTTAGGGATGGTGTACTTATGTTATAAAATTTCCATTGTTATATGTATATGGGTATAAACTAGGTGGGATTAGGCATGGTGGAGTCAGTCGATTAGACATGATGAAGTCGGGTCGATTAGGCATGATGGAGTCAGTCGGTTTAGGCATGATGGAGTTAAGTCGGTTTAGGTATGATGGAGTCGGGTTAGTTTAGGCGGGATGGAGTCAAGGCGGTTTAGGCATGATGGAGTCAGGTCGGTTTAGGCATGATGGAGTCAGGTCGGTTTAGGCATGATGGAGTTAGGTCGGTTTAGGCATGATGGAGTCAAGTCGGTTTAGGCATGATGGAGTTTTGTTTGTAATTTTGATTTAATGTCTAAGTTATTAGTAACATGGGAAATAAATGACAAGTTATATGTATGTTATGGTGTAGATTTCTAAAATCTTTGATATTATGGGAATGTGAAATGATTGATTGGATATTTTTATAATGTGATAACATGGTAGATATGTATTTGTGGTAATTTTCCAAGTGTTATAAAAATGGAAATTAAGATAGAATATGAATAGGAAATGGGGAAAATAGGTTAGGGTAAAGAGTGGCCAAGCTAACCTCTAAGGGCCCCATGCCCTAGGAGTGCTACCTACATAGCCTCGATGAAAAGGGGCCTCAGGCCAATGTAGTTCTCCCATAAGCTAGGGAAGAATATGATGAATTAGAGGAATAGGTTGGAATGTTTTAGGTATGATTGAGTCTATGTCATAGGCATGGTTGAGTTTACTTCATAGGCATGGTTGAGTCTAGGTCATAGGCATGGTTGAATCTAGGTCATCGGCATGGTTAAGTCTAGATCATAGGCATGGTCAAGTCTTAGGTGATAGTGGAAAATTTTGAAAATGTCGGTGTCGATGGTATGGTCTTATATAGGGTAATCAATAGGTAATGAAGAAGGTGAATGGTAAGAGGTGGTAAAAGAGCCACCTAATTAATAAAAACCTTAATGAGTCTATCATACCAAAGATTAGCTTTTGAACGTGGGACCCTAAAGGCATTGCATAATGGAATATTCTAAAGGTGAAAAAAGTCACATGATCATGAAATATCACAGTTGTGGCAAGTCCCTTGAGTGGATAAGAAATCGGGTGAAAAGGCAATAAGGTGAAAAATGGGTGGTTCAACGTAACTTAGTGTGCGACAACATGTTTACCTAGTAAGAAACCCATGATCAAAAATAGGAAAGTCCATGATGAAAAATTTATTATTTTCTTCTTTTGTTTTTGTTTTTGATAGACTAATCGATGTGGGAAGTCTATATGGGATGAGTATATTATCTCCTTGAGGTATTCATGAATCGATCAATGCGGGAAGCTTCTGAATATTTTATTGTATTTTTGCAATGACTTTATATAGTTGTCCTTCGAGGGAGCAGTCTATTTATAGTGGTAAGATAGAGAGAAGAGATGTCCCTTTTAAGGGAGTCATCTTTTTCTAGAATTTTGACTCAAGGAGTTGAATCCCATTTTTTTTTTGGACATTTAAGTCATGGAAAAGACTATGGAGGAAAATTAGGTTCTTGTTTAGAAGACAAAACCATAGCACATAGAGGTTAACTTATGAAAGAGATAGTTTTAAATGATGAACGACCATGGGATTCCATCTTTGAAAAAAAAAAAAGTATCCATAAGAACCATGCCACAGTAGAGCCACATAATCATATTGAAGATAAGGCTGAAAGGTGATGGGTAATCACATGATTTTTATTTAGTTGTTGATTCTCAAAATGGGTAATATGGAAGGTGAACGATGCTCAAGGATGATCGATTAATAGATAGAAGATAATATAGGAATTGATTTCAACAATAAAATGGGCTAAGATGTAAGGCATTGAGGGCTCGAGTTTGGGTTTAGTTTCAAGTGAAGATAAATGATAAGCACCCGATCCATAGGCATGAGTAATGATATAGGGTCCAAGAAGATTAGGAGCAATTTTTCCTCATTTAATTTATTCTTATTTGGTTACATGTTGATTTTCCTTGATGCGAGGTTTCCAACCCGGAAAGTTCACTTGTGGACACATTTTTCGTAGGCACGCTTGATACATTTTTGATAGATTTGGAGATGATCAAGAGCATTGAGACAACGCTCATCTAATAACTCAAGTTATGCCAAATGGTCCTGGTGAAAGTCATCATCATTGAGCATGTATTTGAGTGATATGCGGAGAGATAGAATTTGGACTTTGAGAGGCAAGACAACCTTGGAACCATAGACTAGAGAGAAAGGTGTGACAATAGTCAAAGTGTGAATACTAGTGCAATAAGCCCACAAGGTGAAAAGAATGTGCGTATGCCATTCCTTCCCAATATTAGGTTGAAATATGTTGAGAGGGCATTAGGTTGGAGGAGAGGAGGAGACAAATAAGACCAAGTATGGATATTAGTTGGGATGACGATTGAGATCAATGTACATCATCATTTTGTTTATTATTTTGATATATACCAGCCTGTGTTCCAATGATAATAAGGCTTTATATGAGAGTTTTGAGATAGGAAAGAAGTAAAAGCTTCATGTTCAGCAATATCTAAATATTGGCCTATATTTAGAATGTGCGGGTCATCTTGAGTGTTCATGTTGATTTTGATAGTTTATTCGTTCAACATGGTTTGCATCTCGAAGGTAACAACTAGTAAATATAAGAGTCTTACTCATACTAAGGTAGGTGAGTATAGAATCATCGTCCTGACATTGAATGACGTTAATAGAAGGTGTATCATCATTGATCGTGTCAGGATACAAGAAGGGAAAATAAGAAGGAGCCTCACCATCATGTTGATAAGTCAAAGGTCCTAGGGAAATCATGTTCATGAAATAAAAATTTAGCAGGAATAGATTTGGGATATATGGACTCTATGGGTGAAGGTGGTGACATTGGTGAATGGGGTGGAGAAGGTTTGTCTTCCTCAATGAGGTTGATGCGGGCCTTCTTGGAAGATGGTGTAGAAAAGCCAATGCCACTGCAATCTTTGTGTTTATGGGTGGTACATGGAATGATGGTATGATGACCTTATTTGTAAAAACTGAAGCCAAAGAATGTATATGCACAACGGTGAAGGAAATTGTGGGTGAAGTAGTGGTTAGTAAGATATTGGAGGTCAGATGAAAATGGTTGTGTTTGGGATGGAGGTTCGGGTGAATAAGTGGCAATATCAAGTCCCCCATACATTAAGTTAGTGCGAAGGTTGGGAGGACCATAAGGGAAAACCTCACCTATGTGGTATTCATAACGAGGCTATTAGCAAAAATTTCCCTACTCTTGTGGAGTGAGGAATGTTTTGATATTGTATATGTGGTACTCCCCTAGAGTGAGGCATTGAAAAACACCTTTTAAGGGATCAATATTTGATATGTGGGTAGCGGGGATAAACGATTCACTAGATGATTGAACAAGAGGAGTATTAGTTGGATGGGAAGTAGATGGGTTAGTTGTAAAGGCTATGACTGTAGTAGGAATAGAAGAGTTAGGTATGGGAGAGGTGGCGGAAACATTGGTGGATGGGGTCATGGGTGAAGGAGAAGTGGGGGTAGTGGAAGATGCTTTGATTAGTACAAGTACATGGCTAGGTCATAATAACATGTTACAAGTTTTGAATGGTGACGGGTTGACGAGGATGGTATAGTTATGCCCTTCATGTTCAAATTTTACATAGTGGTGTAAAGTTGAAGGGACACAACCCATGATGCAAATCCAAGGTCTTTCGAGTAATAGGTTATACTGAAATCTCCCTCTAAGACATATAATAATTCTAGGATAAGATTAGAGGCCCACAAAAATGTGGAGAATAATGGTGCCAAGGGCAGTGATGGTGTCATTGAAGGAGGTTAACATAACTAGGTTATTATACATACAACTGGAAGGGATGCACATTTGCTTGTATGCGAGGAGGAGATGATGTTAATGCTAGCACCACCATCAATCATGACACGTCGTACGTGTATGTTATGTTATCGATATAGATGGAAATGAAAAGTGCAAGATCAAGATCATCGGCGGATCGAGAGGTATAATCTCCTCATCATAGAAACGAGGTGGAGACTTGAGGAGTGGGCATGGGGGTAGAAGAAGGAGATGATTTGGTAAGCTAGGCCACATGGTGAGGGGTGATAATGGAGGCCACCGGTGTAGGGGCATTATGTAAAATTTTAATGGATTGCGCAAACCTCCATATGGGCTTGTCTATGAGATTCAAAAGTTTGGATGAGATAATACAAAGAAATATTTAGAGGAGATTGATGAAATTGTGTTATCATTTTGTGATGGGTGACCCCATCAGAGATAGGATATGTGGGTCCTCAAATGGTGATTTTGGGCATAGGTGTAGATGGTATATTGGGTACGAGGTTGGTTGATATGCTAGCTATTTTTTCTTTTCATTTTTCTTTTTGGACGTAGGTGGCAACTTGAACCATGTTAATATGAGGGGAGGTGGTGAATGGAGAAGGTGTAGGATGAGTAGTGTAATGACATGATGGGAAAAAACCTAATAGGTGGAAAATTCTTATGAAGTGCGTATGACACACAAAATTTGGGTGGTGATTCACCAACTCTCTAATACTAACCATGTTGATCTCAAATTTTTGAAGTGGAAAAAAGGGTTGTGGGGGTGGAAATACGAGGTCATTGAAGAAGTAAGGGACGATATTGTGTCGTGATAGGTGATGGTGGAATATGGTCCTCATCGAGAAATTCATCATTGTCAAAAATATTTCAGGAGGTCAAAGTTGGAGAAGAATGGTTTTAGAGCCTTACAATATTCTACATCATGTCCTTACACACAATGATAGGCGCAAATATTGGTTTCATAAAACGCCTTTGGTTTGGGTTTGAGAGAATCGTAAGGTAAAAGTGGTGGTAATGTGATGATGGAAGTCTCTAAGATATTGGTTAAAATGTTGGCGTAGGACCCTGCTAATGGATCACAATTGAAAGTGAGTGTGGGTTTGGGTAAAGGTGTGGATGATCATGAGGGAAGAGTATTTATAGGAGGGGGAATGGGTTGGCCCATTAGTTTGGTAAGTGGTATTGTCTTAGGTTTTGATGGCATCTACTTGGGTAAAGGTGTGGTAGAAGAGCTAGCGATGGAAGGTTTTGTTGGTTTAACTACCTTATTGGAGGGTAGTGGGTTCTTATATTTGGGTTGTACCTTCTTGGGTAAAGGTGACATGGGAGTACGTGATGCAGAAGGAAAGTAGATGGTGGAAGAGGATAGGTTACCCATGGGGACAACCGAGTTATGGTGGAAGTGGTTGGTAGAGGTTGGGTGGATGGTATGGGTTGAAGTCATATAGGAAAAGTTGGATTTATAATAACTGGTGGAGGTATAGGTGGTCGAAGTGCACGGTGAGGAAAAGGGTGTTTGGGTGAATGAGGTGTAATGAAGGCTCATGATGAAGCAATAGGTTGCTTAGATTTTGACTAGCCTTAGGTAGGAGACTGTTTGGTTAGGGTTGATGGATGGGGCCCTAGGATGGACGAAAGGGGTGAAGGAGAAAAATTTGTTGTAGGTGAGATTAGTGTATGTGGCCTAGAAGGTTAGGTATTCCTTTTAGGAGGAGGAATAATGTTGGTACGGGTTTGAGAAGACGTGGCTAAGTCCAATTTGAAAGGTGGGTGACTAAGGCTTGATGTTAGCATGATACCCAAGGTAGTGATGGGCCTAGATACGGTGAAGATATAGGTTTGGGTAGGTTTTTAGGTATTGGAATGGTTTTAGTCATGGGGAAAGGATTGGATGTAGGTAGAGATGATGATGAAGAAGCCATTACAATAGGCATGGTTAGTTTCGATCTATTTTAAAATACCTTTGTGTAGATCATGGAAGTATCTTTAGGAAAGATTTTCATTTGAGTCGAAAAGGGGAGTCGAAGATGTCCTTAGAGCATTGAATTATCAATGTAATCCAAGTGATCAGCCAACCATGAAAATGAGACTGCTATAGGAGGAGATGTAGTTGGTTTTGTGGCAATCCTTGTGAAATATGTTTATGAGACGGGGAATTGACTAGCCTCAGACATTACGGGTAAAAGAGCCAAGATCATGTTAATGGGGTCCTAGGATGTTGAGGGAGAATTTCCCCCACTAGGTAGTGGAATGTTTGAAGAATATTTGATTGGTAGGAGAGATGGTAGGTGGGGTGATGTAGACTTCTCTCTTGGTGGAGGGAAAGCAATGATGATTTCTCTTGTAGATGGGAGAATTAAAAGTGTTGACTTTTCGGTAGGTTGTGAGGTAGATGGTGAAATGACATTGGTAGAAAATGTGGGTTCCTCTATGATTAAAGGAAGTGATGAAGGGGATCCTCTATGGGTGAAGGAGTGAAAGAGGTATGATCCTCTATGGGTAGAGGATCTCGTGCTGCAATTTCTTCAATAAATGAAATAGGTAAAATTTGAGGAAAGCCCGATATGATATAAAAACCGCATGGAATTCATAGACATTACTATTTTTGGATGAAGGTTCACAATTTTTATTAGACAATGGTTTATTGTTAGGTAATGTATTTTTAAAGATGTGTAAATTTTTATTTTCTGACGCATTTGGGTTGTCCACAACGAGGTCTCCATTATCTATCATCTCTTGAACAATGTTCTTAAAAGTGATGTTGTTACCATCACTCTGGATTTTGATGTGATGGTAATTATAGTATTCATGTTCCTTATACCATGCAAGAATAGGATGAGCAGGCTCAAAACCAATATGAGGTTTTATGGGAAGAAGTGTAATGGCTCTAGTTTTAAGAAGCTTTTCCAAGACTAAAGAATAGGGCTCTCTAGTTGAAGTGTACTTCATTTGCTCTGCCCGAACTCAAAGGTCCGGAAAGGAGAAATATTGGAAGAAAATTGGGCTTGATTAGAAGGGTGAGATGGACCTGCCTTGAGGACTACCATGTTGGAAGATCCTTTGGCCTTTGAATAATTATTTTGGGGTTTTGAAGATGAAGAAGAATCGTTTGGTTTGAATGGGGCATTCTTGTTTCATAATTGGATTTTCTTTTCTTCAATGATGAAAATTTCTATATTTTGTGCCATGGTGAATGCTTCACAAAGGTTTAGAAGTTTTTACCCGTGTAGAGTTGGTGAGATGTTTCTAGCACAAGCTCTAGTGAAAAACTCAATAAGTTCAGTTTGAGGTAACTAGAACGTTAATTGGTTGATAAGACTCATGACGAGCAACAAAATATGTGATGGTTTCATCTTCATATTGTCATGTTGAATATAGGTCGGTCCCGATGACCTTCTTAACTACATTGATTGAGAAGTGGTCCAGGAATGCTTGATCCACTTGGTTAAAGGAGTAAATGGAATGTCTAGGTAAACTATTGTACCAATCTAAGGTGGGTCCTATTAGGGACATGGGAAATGTTCATAAAAGCAAAGCATCGTCATGGGAAATTAGGTAGCACCCATGCTTGAATTTCCAAAAGTGATGTTGCAGCAGTCCTCTTTACTATTGAAACTATTGAACTTGGGCATTTCCCAATGCATAAGATATGGGAAAATAAGAATGGATGGATGAATAATCTCATTACAAATTCATCATAGGTCAAGGAGTTACGAGAGCCGAGAAAATTATGCTTATAATTTTTTCATATTTTCCATCATCATCCTAATGAGATCATTTGTGGGTTGTGAGGAATGGGTGCCTCCCGAACTAAAGGGAGGTTGATGATGGGTGTATGATGTGGATGGCATCCCAAAGACATGGGGGTGTTGAATATTAAAAGCTGCGAATGGGGGATAAATACAGTAGAGTGTACCTCGAATAAGTGAAAGGATAGATTGGGGGTTTTGCTTTGATGAGTGTGAATAGGTGGGGTGGTCGCAACAACTCTAGTGGTAATGGGTGGTATAGATTGAGGGATGGAAAGAACCAGATTTTGGAATGGAGTGTGGGTTACCAACACTGGAGGTGGTTGTGATGTAACTGGTATATACAAGAAAAAGGGAGCAGATGGGGCTATGGTCAAGGCGGTTGGTGAAGGAATGACCGACACCATAGGTACAATGAACGTTGTTGGGGAAACAATTATGTTAGAGGTGGTACCTACGAGAGACCACATGGGGTAATGTGGATGAGGGAAGTGCCAACCTAGTGGTAGTTGACATGGAAGTGGGTACGATGATAGGAGGGATATATATAGGAATGCCATACACTATCTATCTTGAAGAGTCTCGGGTATATGAGTGGGTGAGGTAGTATTGTAAGGTGATGGGATTCTAATCAAGGAGTCTTGCAAACTCCTCGTCCCCAAAGAAAAATGGTGATAGATTACATTGGATCCATAGGTAATAGGATGGATGATGGTGATGGACTCGGTGGGAGTGGCTGACGGTTGGCATGAAACAAAAGGGCATTAGTTTGGTTGCAAGTCAACACCATGTGAATTAGTGTTGACTTGGTAAAACTGTATTATATAAATGACATAGAAAATAATAGAAGTAAAGAAGGATGAAATCCGGGGGGAAATTTGGTCAGTGTTTTGATTAAAAATCAAACACAAAAACGACAATGGTCGAAGATGAATAATGACATTAAAGGGTAACTGATGATGGATATGATAACCAATAACGGTCACTATGGGAAATACTAGTTACAAAAAATGAAACTGAATTGATTAATGTGAAATGGAGAAACTATATCGGTCAGATATCTCAGAATGTCGGGGATATAATGGTGTCCTAAGGACTAAAAATAGAAAAGAATAGGTGATGAAGGCTGTTTTAGGTAAAATAACCAAAAGATCTAGAAGCTAACACCGGTTAGGTAAACTAACAATGGTCAAATGTAAACTGATGATGGTCACTGGACCAACACTGGTTACTGTGAAATTAGAAGAAATGAAAAAAAAAGATTTTGGTGAACTAGAAATTTGAGAATGATAAGATGAGGTCCTGACACACTCAGAAATAGTCAAAATACTCCAACTATGATGGGGAGTGCAACAAGAAGAAGAAAAATGAAGAAACATAAATCACACCTCAAAACACAAGTTAAGAACTAAGCTAAGTAAAAACGTAATCCTAAAAGTGAATTTATGTTTGTTTTATCTTATGCTATTAAGAATGACTTGTGAATTTAGAACAAAATTTTTGGTTGGGAAGGTGTCCTACAAAGAAGGAAATATAAAGGTGAGGTTTCAGGTTATTTTATGGCGGGGTAGTCCTTTCTCTAAGTTATGACTAGACAAAGAAACCAATTGGGTGCCCTCTGTCAATCCTTTTATCGTTTGATCATTGAAAACTTCTTCTATGTGGGATTTTGTTTAAGAAGATGTGTAAATTCAAATTTTTGTAGTTTGGAAAAGAGAGAAGAAAGTGCTTTCTATGGTTCAATTGTGTCAACCATTAGCTGGCATGACTTCTAGCATATAGGTTTCCCTCATTTTTAAATGTGAGCTAATAATGCAGCATACAAGGATGAAATGCAACAAATTTAATAACCCAAATCGATAATTATATTTGATGAAGAAAATGATGAATAGGTCAAGAATGTTCTCTTTCACTACTATGCAAATGCAAGAAGGAAGAATTGGTTTGTTTTAAGCACCAAATGACCAATGTCATATAGACAATTATAAGAAAAGAATGTTACTGGGAAAATATTAAATGTGTATTTTTAAAAGGAAAGAAACACACAAAAATTCTCCTATACGAAGAAAATGCAATGAACCAAAGAGAGGGTCCCACTTCAAGGCGTGCCAATTTTTTTCACCAAATAGTATGCGTATGTAATAGCAAAACAGATAAGGTAAGAGTGAGGAGGACTACCCATGAATGAAGGTGGAAGGTAGAGTGCACGTGTTCTGATTTCCCAATCCAATGTTGATTGTGAGAACTTACTTTTTACTAGGAGGAACTACCTACAAATACAAAACAAGACCATAAAAGGAATATTAAATAATATATGTCAGTGGACTACTTAGCGTATTCTAGATCCGGGAAGTGTGATACTTCCTATATGGTTGTCAATCCACTATTTAAAACATCTTAATGCAAGAAACAATGTAAACCAATAATTTCCTACTATAGTTGATATGATTTAGGTGTCTCATTAAAGTACAATAAGAAAATATAATCTAACATGCTAGGTTATGATTAGATCTGGAAATTAGATAGGTGAATGAGGTTGTTGAGACAGGTCGGGGTCATGTTTTGGGTGGTATGGATTATTTGAGTAAATGTTATGAGGTTGTTGTTATAGGAAGATTTACCAAATACAGAGATTGATTGTCGATCTGGTATGACCCGATATCGGTTGAGAGGAGACCGACGATGGTAGGGTTGGGCTGATAGAGACTCAATAAATTTTGATTTTGGTGATTCTTTGTGATTGCATAAAGAATGGAAAAAGAATGGTGAGATTGATGACAATGCTTTGGGAACACATAGAGATGTCTGAAGTCGGGTATAGAGGGTTGAGAGGTTATAGGTGATTAGGTGGAGGGATTGGTAGGAGGGTGAGAAATGATGGGATATAAGGGAGACTATAACTCCTAAACAGAGATGAAGAAACTAATCTAAATAAATATGGGAAGGTGCAGATCCAAATGTACTTACTTGTACTTACAAACTTGGTGGTTGGATGGAGGTGATGGTTGATCCATGGAAGTAGTGGTCAGTGTCATGGCTATGCTTCCCGAACATTACTATGAACGATTTCCTTTCGATCGATGCTTAGTTTAGTTCAAGATGTCTAGATTTGTAGGAGCACTCTGGTGCATGCTTGTATGGATATCTCTCTTCTCCAAAAATCCAATAATTCTTTCAACCTATCAAACAAGATTTCCAACGTTAATCTATGGTAATTGATGACATTTTAGGGTGACCGGCATTGGTTTTGGGTTGACCGACATTGGTTAAGGTGGGAAATCCTAGGTTTACTAAAAATGAAAGATCTTGGCAATATTTTTGGCCATCCTTGTCCATTTCTCGAGATAAAAAGGAATTTTACACTTAGATAAGCGGGCGTGCGGTTAGAGGGAAGAATAGGCATGTGATTTAAGGGTTGAACTATGTCTTAATTAGTTATGGTAAGTAGATATTTAGTCCTATTAAAAAGGAAACATGCTAAAAAAATAGTTTTATGATGAGGTGTCTAGGTGATGTGGTGGGGTGAGGTAGAAATTAGTTTAATTAAGGTAATTAAATAACAAATATTGTAATAATGCACATTAATTTAATTGTAGGTAATTAAATTAATATACACGTGGGGTAAAAGGGGAGTGTGACCCAAATTTGGTGTCTACAACATCTTATATTTACATTCTATATCTAGTTATTGCTTGTTACTCATAAAGTGTTACTTGACACAAAGGCAAATAGGGTATGATTTACACACACACACCAAAAATACATTGGGTCCGAGATGTAGTACAACACTCGGTGATAATTCCATGCATTTGATAGTTGAGGATAGTTCTTCCCCTTCATATGCATCTTTATTTTTAGGGTTTCAATTATTTTCTTAGGGTTTTATATGTGATTTCTTCATCTTTGATTTACAACGACATCTAGCACACTTTAGCAATATTCACACAACTAGCGGTGAAGGTAGGAAGTCACTTAGTAACACCTTGGAGGAGGTTTCCTTGTCATTTTTGATGACTAGGGTACCTAGATCTTATACCATGTCGTCCCGGTGCCCTCATCCCTTTCCATACGCCCCACTCTACTCGCATAACTCAAATCTTTACTTCCTATATCTCTTATGTGGTAATTTCTTTATTTTTTTCATCTCATTATTCACTAAAACATGATCCCAAAGAGTCTACAAATCAACTAAGGAATTTTTAACCCTCTTTTCACATTAGGGTTTCACATTTCTATTTACTTAGTTGTTTGTGCCATTTCCTTTATTTATTTAGCTTTTATTTATTACTTTTCATAGCATTAGATTAAACTAAACTAGATTCCCATTTTCCATTTTATTTCAATCATAGTGTAATCTTATGTAATGGAAACTTATGCAGAATATTTGAAGGAACCCATTGATTTCATCATACAAGGTATCATGCTTCCATGTCCATTACACGATCTTCCAAAATTTAAAGGAGAGGAAGATCCTAATCGTTATACCAAGGCCTATGCCATTGTAGTTAAAGATATTATTCCATGGCATGCAAAGTAGTGGCTAAAATATTTCAAAAATATCTTGAATAGATCACATGATATATATACTATTGAATCCTTGAGGCTTCCATAAAATCTTTCAAAGAACTTTTTTCTGATTTCATCAAATCCTTTGACATTTAAAAATTGTTATGAACTAGAATGAGGGAGTTTCTACATAATAAATAGGATAAAAATGAATCCACCACTCATACAGAGATGGGGACAAGTTCTTTAATCCTCTGTAATCACACCTAACATGGACTAACTAGAAATTTGTGACCTTTTTCTTCACTCACTCAATTGAGAAACCAAGGAGGAGTTTCATAAGTTTTCTTTTGGTAGTTATGAGGAGGTGTTATAAGGTTCCTTCGTATTGACCTAATGACTATTGAAAGTGAATGTGAGACTTATGGTCCTAATGAAAAATTGGTATTTCCTATTAAAAATAACACAAACTAACAAAAAATGGAACCAATAACCAAGGACCTAAAGTAATAAATCAAAATCATGGTGTTACCACGCAAGGTTTTACCGACCAAGAAAAGAATCCTAATATTACAAAAATGGGGAACAAAATAAGTCTTAATTTTATCCCCTCTTTCAAAATGGTTGATTTCAATAATCCTACCCTTTGGCAGTCTTATCCCCAAGAAAAAACTAATATCAAAATCATTGCCAAGGGACATCAAACTAAAATTACAATAACCAATTCTAAAACCATAGTCAAGGGTTATAACCAAAAATAGAATCCAAATCAAAGGTCTAGGGATTAAAATCCCAATCTATATTGTAGTTTTCATTGTGTTTTTGGTTATGATTCACATTATTTTAGATAATAAAATAATTTCATTTGAATACTCCAAGAATATCAACAACAAATATTCATAGATATGTTTCTAAAAAACTCTGAAGGATCTTTGCACCGGGTTATATAGGACCCGTTGCACCTCGAATGAAAAATTAGGAATCTATCAAAATTTATTTCCCAAATTCCTAAACATGATAAATTAAGTCTTTAAAACATAAACAAGGGTATTCCTATTGGGAAAAATTACAATGGATCCTCAACTTCTAAAAATGATTGGTTTTCACCTAACCTAGATCATATAAACAAGATGAAGATTTTGGGATTAATTAAATTATAAATTGAATCAAAAATCAATGCGACAACTCTTATAAAAGAGTATACTTAAAAAATATCCCATCTTACTCCCTTTTGTAGGATAACACTCATATAGTCCCAAATCCAAAGTGGGACATATGACTTGATTACAAATATAAACAATTTATTTTCTCACATTTATTTCCTAGATTTGTTGAAGAATTATGTAGTGCACCATTATTCTCTATGAGAGGCACTAGGGCCTAGTCATATAATCCATGTTACACCTCCACCCAATGCTTAAATTAATCAGATTGAATTTTACATACACCCTTTAGAACATAATGATAAGTATACCAAGTTCATATTTGACATAACTAAAATTCCCATCACTATGAAAATATCCCAAAAAGGATATCCCGCATTGTAATTGAAAGTGTGGGCTCACAACAATTATATTAAGATAACCATGATTGATGATGTGGTTGCTGTGAATGCAGTCCCCTTCTCTTTCTTGTATAATTTAGGATATGGTGAGACCAATATCTCTGTACTAGAAACACACCTTTGTGAGGATATGATAGCATTAAAGTTACTTCAATGAGAACCATAATCCTTCTAATATCATTTGACTGAAAAACCATTTTAACCGAATTATACATCATAGATCGGATACAAACTATAAAAAGTTTTTGGGAAGACCATGGATCCATAGGATGAAATTAATTCCTTCCACTTTGTTTCAAGAGGTGAGATTCCTTCATTTCAAAAGGTCTTCATCACTCAAATGGGTCTTAATCCTCTCAATATACATTTGGAAAACCTCAAGAAGAAACCCAAAGTTCATTATGAATTTGAACTCCATGTGAATCAATTAAATAAAGTACCTCCTAAAAAGTAATTAGTTGTGACAACCAAGTGGGTTCTAAAATTTTATTTCGATAATCGAAATCAATCGAGTGGCATAAATAAATAAGAAAAAAATTATGTTTTTAGAATCCATGTCTAGAAAAACCACAACAAAAATTGTAAAACTCTTAGAAAATGATTCACCAATCACCCTTCCTTTAAACTTCAAGGAGTTGGAAACTTCCTTTGTCTAGATTCTCTTCCTAATGATGATCTCATATTAGAGGAACGAGAGGAAAATCCTAAAAATTGTGTAGAATCCTTTTTTATCATTAAGTATTAGTCACTTTATTACGATGGAGCAAAATTATGATATGACATAGGTATAGGAGCTATATTAACTTATTCATAAGAGGATATCATGTATTTTTCTTTAAAATTAAACTATTAATGTACCAATACTGGGGCACAATATGAAACTTTAGTACTAGGCCTCATTATTTCCTAGAGAATGGGAGAAAAAATCATTAAGATCTTATAAGATTTGCAACTAGTAGACAATCAAATCTTCATAATTTTATGAAACTAGTACTTGAGTACCTCCAAATTTACCAGGATGTTATGTGTGAGATCAGAAAATGTTTTGAATTAATATCCATCAAATCCACCTATAGGGATTCTTCATATTTCAACTTTCATCTAGATGTAAATTTATCAAAAACCAAATTTTTCGTGTCCATGAGACATGAACCCTTAGTGCAAAAATGCCAAATTCGACCATACTTCCCTAGGTGGAAAACAAAATTGAACAATATTATCAATTTTATGCAAACATAATGTGTCAACAACATAACAATTTTTTTATGAACTCCCCATTCGTGTGGGCGATCTTGTGCTAAGATTATATATTTGGTTAGTTAAGAAATTGGGCAAAATTTATAATTATAGACCTAAAATACTAGTCCCTTATCAAGAAAGTTAAGATTCCAAGAACGTTTCTTATCATATGTGCACTCTGGAAGATGAGGAATTTGGTGAATCCATGAACTCACATCACCTAATGTGTTTCTCACGTATATAGTCATTTCATCTCGCACATTTTACTTATTGCATTCTCATTATCTATGTCATTTTCATTATCAACTAGTTTAAATTGTACTATGGAAACTTACTTTTAAAATGATTTTTAAATTTTCAAACATTGGAAAATATATCAATTATGAAATTTATATAGTTTCTTTACACTCTCCAAAGAATATTATATGCATCATCATTTACAATCATGAGACAAATTTTTATGTTGATCCTATATGGCCTTGCATGCTTTACCTATCTTATAGTTTCTCCCGAATCAGATGTTTTTCACTTATAGTATTCTCTAGAAGCTTCCCGATGGGAAATACATCCCTAAATGGTTATCTTTACACTGTTTACTCAAGGGGCACGTGGCTCCTATAATCCATCTTGTATTCCTTTTCATCCCTCCACCACATACTACATATCTTGGTTGCTTTTACACTTGCTTACATTTACTTTTACATGTACGTCTTATTACGCATGTTAGATAGATCTCTTGTATTTCATTATCTTTACCATACACACATGAACATTCACGTCCCTTTCTATTTGTGATCATAGATATAAGTTTCTTACAGGAATCATGGATGTTTGGCTATTACTAGTCCCATAGTGGGCTACTAGGGGCATCCACATTCATATACTATAAGCACTATTGTTTCATTTTTGTAATTAACACTTTACATTAGTTGGTTATACACACTTTTTACATATGGTATATATTTATAACATGCTAATGGGTGCTTCATATGTAGCATTTGTTTTGCAAGATTATTTGCTTCTATGGTTATCTATTGTTTGTACATGTTTGCTTTTGTTTTCTATTATATGTGGGCCTTGTCCTTTGCTTTGTGTGCACACTTTTTTGTTGTACACAACCATTACGGCCTTGAGTGTCTTACAACATTGTGAGTGATGTCACTTGTTTGTAACCAACTTTTTCATGGTTTATGATTGGTTTATTGTGTGTTTACTTACATTCTAGCTTATACATTGTTTGCATAGTTTACACTTGTCTTCTACATGAATGCTTATTCATACTAACACTTATTTCTCGGCACTTATTTACATGTGCCTTAGTTTCTACCAATTTCATTCCCTTCCCCCTGTAGGGCATAATTTATGTGGTCATTAATATTTTGGGGCCACATCCTCCCATCTCGTGATATCACATGCGCCCCAAAGAGGGGGGCATCATATGGGGTTTACATACTACATAACACTCTACACCAAAGTATAGTTTAGCTCTGTTTTCATCCATGATATAGTGGGTTATACAATTAGTGGGTTCAGACTAGTCTATAGAACTCCAATACACATCGAATTTTATAGGACATGTTGTCCTTAGCATTCTAGGGAGCAGTTACAGGCTGGAGGATACAACAAACTTTCATCCCTACACTTCTTTGGCCAGCAAGTCTTTTTACCCAAAAACTAGGCAATACAATAATCTCTTCATATTCTCAGGGAAGTAGTTACAGGTTGGAGAATAACACACCTTTCTCCCTACACTTCTTTGGCCACAATGATATGAGATCACCTAAAAACTCCCACTTCAGCGATAGTTCAGGATATTATTTTCTACACCCTTTTCTCATCACGGATCACGTACACATGCTCCTTTTTTCAATTTTTCATACTTTTATTACAATATTTTTTACTATATACATACAATTTTTACACATATACATGTGTATTTGACTACTGATCGTATTCTCCTTTTTAGTTCGATCGTATGGGAAGAAAGTAGTCAACAACAACACCAAAGACATCAATAACATAAATTTTTGTGAAAGAACACCCTTATAATAGCATGCAGGTACATCACATCACACACATTGGAAGCTACACACATGCTTCTACCCTAGGTTTACTCTCATCATTTTTTCAGTTTTACATATTCAATCTCCATGCTCCATATTTTTGTCACTCCACACTTTGTCTAGTCCTTCGACATGTTGTTCTACAACACTCTACATGGATATCAGGTACACATCTTTATCTACTTTATGTTACCAATATTTTGGCTCACCAACATAAAGTGGGGAAAATGTATTTACTAAATCACACACTTTGATATTATTTAGTCTCAGTCTCATATTACTATTCATATAGTTTTTGAGTGAAGAAAGTACTAATTAACCCATGTCTTTTGGCCATTTCATTTTTCTTTCTGTCCTCATTTCTAACCTTCCGCATGGACTTACCGAGCCTATTTTATCATTTTGTGTTCATCCTATTTCTAATTGGGGAATCTTTCAGATCCTGGGCACCCTGCACACTCTTATCTCCTCTTGGGCACCCTTATCATCTTTGTACTTTACTCTTGACTTTAGGAACTTTCTAGTTGTTTGATATTTTTATATTTTTATTGGTCAACTTTTTTGGGGTTTATTACGAAATTAGATCAAGATAACCATATAAATATAAGGTTATGCGACCATAATGAGGGATCAAGCACTAAACACTACTATGATCACCTAAGGTTACATTCATCAACGGATTATATCACTCCATTTGCATCAACCTAGATCCACCATAAGGGACACAAGGCTAGTTTTCTACACCACACTTCATAGGAGGGGAGTTAATTATATTTTGTGCACCATCTATTTGCATTCTACATCTAGTTATTTCCATCGAATCAAAAATTGTGGATCACACAAGAGCACCTAGGGCACGATTTACACACACACACACACGCACACACACACACACACACACACACACACACACACACACACACACACACACACACACACACACACACACACACACACACCACACACCTAGAACTACATTGGGTATAAGTTGTATTGCAATGCTAAGTGATAAGTCCATTTATTTAGCAATTGAGAAAAGTTTTACCCTTCATATGGATCTTTATTTTTTAAGTTTTGATGCTTTGCTTAGGGTTTTGCAAGTGCTTTCTTCATCTCTTATTTGAATAGCGACATCCAAAGGCACTTCAACAACATTTGTGCGATATGTAGTCACTTAATGACACCTTAGAGGAGGTTCCCTGGTCATTTCTGAGACCAGGGAATTAGATCTTAGACCAAGGCATCTTAGGCAATGTCATTCCTTTACAGGCACCCTATTCTACTCACTCAACTTGGATCTGTACTTTATAGAGCTCCTGTGTGGTCGCTTTCTTTATTTTTTTCATTTAGTATTCACTGCAACACAGTCCCGAAGATTCTATGAATCAACTAAGGAATTCTTAACCCTCTTTTCACATTAGGGTTTCACATTTCTATGTACTTAGTTTATTGGGTCATTTATTTTATTTATTTAGTTGTTATTTATTGCTTTTCATAAAATTAGATTAAAATAAATTAGATCCCCATTTTCTATTTTACTTTAATCATAATGTAATATTATGTAATGGGCACTTATGCCAAATATTTGAAGGAACTGCTTGATTTCATCATACAAGATGTCATGCTTCAACTTCCATTACAAGATCTTCCTAAATTTAAAGGAGAGGGATATCCTAATGCTTATACTAAGGCTTGTGCCACTATAGTTACAAAGCTTCTTCCATGGGATATGGTAGTGGCTAAAATATTTCAAAAAATCTTCAATAGATCACATTATATATATATATATATATATATATATATATATATATACATATATATATATATATATATATATATATATATATATATATATATATATATATATATATATATATATATATATATATATATATATATGTGCCACTATAGTTACAAAGCTTCTTCCATGGGATATGGTAGTGGCTAAAATATTTCAAAAAAATCTTCAATAGATCACATTATATATATATATATATATATATATATATATGTATATATATATATATATATATATATATATATATATGTATATATATATATATATACATATATACATATATATATATATATATATATATATATATATATATACATATATATATATACATATATATATATATATATATATATATATATATACTATTGAATCCTTGAGGCTTCCATAAACTATTTCAAAGAATTTTTTTGAGTTCATCAAATCCTTCACATGGAAAAATTGTTACAAATTGGAATCAGGAGTTCCTACATATTAAACAAGATAAAAATGAATCATGTCGCTCATACAAAGATGGGGAAATGTTTTTATTCCTCCGCAATCACAACTAATATGGACCAACAGAACTTTGTGACCTCTTTCTTCACTCACTCAATTAAGAAATGAAAGAGGAAGTGCATAAGTTTCCTTTATGTAGTTATGAGGAGGTTTTATAAGGTTTCCTTTGCATTGAAAAAAAACTGCTATGGACAACGAACGTAAGACTTATGGTCCCAATGGAAAATTGGTATTTCCTAATTAAAAAAACACAAAATATCATAAAAATGGAATCAATAACCAAGGACCTAAAGTTATAAATCAAAATCATGGTGTTGCTGACCAAAAAAAAAGAATCCTAATATTAAAAACAATGGTAACACTAATAACAATAACAATAACATGGGGAAAAACGTTGTCCTAATTCTATCCCCTCTGTCAATGTGGTTGATTTCAACCATCCTCCCATTTGGTAGTTTTTGGAGCTCAAAATATGAACCTGTGCCCAAATCATAGACAATTTGGGACTTTAGACAACATGGGATTGTCTCCAAGTTGTGGGACTTGAACTAAGAAAAAAAACCTCTAGAGAGGGTGACTTCCTCTACTTACTCCTAACACTAAACTACTCATAAGAATTGAAATGCAACTATCTAGCTCTACTCTAAATTTCCAAGAGACTGGGGTGAGAAGGAAATACATAAAACATAAACCTAAACTAGAGAAGGTGTTAGCACCAAAAATAAGGGGATGAATACTTAGGAAAGAGAGAAAATGGAAGAAAACAATGATGAAGAAGGCCAAAATGATGGCCACAGATCAAAATCACGTCCATAGTTACACTTACACAATGCACAATAGACACAAACATTTGAAACAATGCATACAACAGACCTACAAGCAAATGAGAGGCAAAAGAATGTAATAAAATAACAACTAAGGCAGATCCAAGCAATAAAACCAGAAATTTTATTATTGAAAGATCATGCACGATCATCACGATACAGGAGGAAGATGTGAAACATTTACAAAGGCATATCCAAAGGAATACGACTCTTAGAACACTGATGTAGAATGAAATGATGCTTAGGGATTCCCAAAGTATCTAACATTAAAACAAGGAATCATTTTACAATATATAGAAAGATGGAAGAAAGAGAAGAAAAATAAGGAATGAAGAGAGGAAAATTTGAATTACCTATTACACCAACCAAAAACCTCCATTCGATTGTTTGAGAAGATATGATATCAATGCAAAAACCACCTCCCATGCCACTTTCCTTGTTTAAGGGGAATGATGCCCATACTACATTTAATTCTAGTGGTTAAGCCTTCTGGAATAGCCCCTTTGCATGTTGGAGACATATTTCTTCAATTAATTCACCTACCAACATTTAATCCATGAAAGCGGATTCCATTCACATGGATAAGGATAATATTCCTTGAAATAATATTAGATTTGTAAATATTAAATTAGATTCACGTTCATTTAGTAATCCGCGAAAAGATATTGTTTTTCTTCAATATGCAACTTTCTTATTTTGGTCTTGCGCAAATTTTTGCTTCAACGGTTTCTCCTTGTGTTCCATAACATTAATAACTTTTCTGATTTATACCATGGCATTACTACATGCCTCATGTTATCTTCCATAGACTACCTATTATTTACCCTATGGATTTTTATTTCAATTTGTTCCATGGTTTTAGACCTCCGCAGACTATTCAATTTTTTTCCTTCATTCCTGGGGCCTTCAAAATATCCACGGACTTTCTTTCTTTTGATATGTGGCTTAACTGACTTCGGTGGTTTTAAACCTTTTATGTATATTTCACTTCTTCATCTCATGGCATACATGATTCTTCCATGTCCAATTAATCTACGTCCATAGAAAACCAAGTTTCTATATTTTGTAAGGGGTAAAAAAATATACAACAATAGTCTCATTCCAAGGGACAAAACCAATATAAAAAATTCTCACCAAGGGACATCAAACTACAATCGCAATATAACATTCCCATTTTAACATATTAGAACAAGATTTTTTTTTATTTTTTATTTTTTATTTTTTGATAAGTGGTTTCTAGTTCTAAATACATAATTTAGAACTCACAGATTATAACAATCATTCTTATAACAGATAACCATATGCAACTATAATGACTCGGTGTACCACCGATCTATTCATTCCATGACTCGGTGATCTACCGATCTATTCATGAGTATCATAGAGTTGGCATTTTTATTTTAACACTTCACTCTTGCGGTTCTCTTCCCTAATCTGGGATTTCAAAATGCTCTATCCAAGGAACCTATCTAAATAATTGTTACCACTATTCATCGGCATCACGTCCCTCAGACTAGGTGACATAGGACAACGCAATCAGCAGCTTGCGATACTTTGGCCAAAGATTTGAAACATACTGTTCATGTCTCGTATTCCTTGACGGCATACTCGTCAATCTAGAATACATACTTCACCCCACTCCGATGTTAATTAGAATGTCTTATAATGACTTCTGTCAGCCTCCTCCTTGTCCCAAGTCATTCACTCAAGAATGGATTAATAACATGACAACGTTATGAGGATGCTCTCGAGGACTAGGGTAAGCTGACATACTAGGTCAACCCTAGTTAACCCCGTGTGTCAAGGTACCCCAGTCTCCAAGGGCAGCCTCATAACATGACCATGTTCCTAACTAGTCCCGCAGTAAAAACTTGTTCGAGTTTAAGGTGTAAATATTAACGATCAATGCAAAGGGTGTTGCGCAAAGGACACCTGCATTATTGTATCCTCATGAAGATCCTAATCTTCTCGAAGGTACAAACCCTGCAGCTTGACATGTGTCGACATCCTACAAATCCGACCTCGTAAAGATTTACATAACTACAAGGAGTTACCAAGTTGAGTTGAAATTAAATTTTAAGACTCTCCTATCTGGGTAGTCTTTTCCCAACCCCTGGGTTACTCACCTTTGAGTTGCCTTACTTAATTAAGATCCATTTCACAGAGAAGTTTAATAAGATTTGAGATCTCGTCAAGGAGATCATTGATTCACAATAATCTTAATCAACGAGATTAGGCAGTAGCCCTAAGTCCTCTCATAAGGATGCTAACTATACCCATATGAGTTTATATTAGTTCCCAAAACTGAAATATATCTTACTTATTGTTATTAAGATATAGTGATTTAAAATCATCAGTTACGTTGTCTTGACTTAGATCATGGATAGGAAGTAATAGATTACTCTTCATGTTTCAGCTACCTATTGAGATGTAGTTTAACCTTAAATTCTCGTAAACAGTGGACTAATTTCCAATTTAGCCTTATTCATAACATAAAAGAATTACTAATCATTCACGAAGTATTCAGTCACATATTCTTTACAAGGCCTACTTAGAGAATCCAAATAACTCTATGGTATAAAATAATAAAAATGCACTTAAAATCAATCGAACCTAAGAAGATCAATCCATCAATTAAAAATGCAGCCACATAAGTAACAATTTCCCCTTTTCATTTATTTCCAAGCCATATAATTACAACTTATGCACTTCAAAGATATTGGATACAATACTCAATAGAAAAAAGAACAACTTTCTTACTATAGTACAATTAGAGATATCAAATAGAATTCATCATAAAACCAAATTAAACAATATGAGCATCATATCGATCTCTGCGTGCCTTTATCACTTACAATGTCCATCTGCAAAATTGCTAGCAGTCGGGCTACGTGAACTAAGAGCATGATAAGAACTAATTCTTAAAACAATTGCATTCTACCAATTTCTCTCATTAAACAACTGTTTAAATGAAATCATTTCTTCAAATCCTTAAACATGAATCAAAGCTAATCATCTTTCTACAATTCTAACATGACTTAAACACATGACTCATATTATAGCTACCAATTAAACCTAAATAATTTTCAGATGATTCATCATATATATTAAAGACTAAGAAGAATAAAATGAATCCAAAACATCCATCCATCTGAATCCCAAGGACAACAATAATCCAACAAATAATTCCATTCAAAAATGAATTCCTATCAGTTCATGTATCCAACAGGTATATTTTTAACAATTCCACAAAGGCAGATTATAACATCCAACGCAAGCTCAACTGATGGGATTCCTTTATATTCATAACATTATTTCAATGGTATTGACAAGTATACTAACTTATACTACAATACAATTTTTATAAAAGTGGATAACCAAACAACCCAAACAAGATATTATAACCGTCAATAAAGTAGGAGACCCGGTCAAGAGTCAGTACTTACCAGTCTCTCCATACAATTTAACAGTCTATTCTTCTTATGCCCATACCATAGAGTTCACATAAAGATACAAAAGAAGAAAGCACTCATAGTTTCTAGACAAGGAGAGAATATTTTCTTATTCCTACAGTTATATAACAACATATACTTTACAACTTAGGAGAAAGAAACAGAGGCAATCAGATTTCCATTCCAATCATGTTCAGGACTGTACCAACTTCTCAAGAGTAACGCATATACATTCAATCTTGAATTCAATAAGGAAGAAGAGAAGGCAAGAAAATCAACACCCATCCCTTCCAAATACAAACTTGATTTCCATCCATGCAGATCCAGGATTACCCATACGTTATTAAAAATCGAGTTCATCAAGTAAGATTTCTCTCGGTCGATGTGTGTTCCCATTAACCAAGCAAGGTCGTAAAGAAAACAATAACTACACTAATATTTCATCTCATACAAAACCTATATTCATTGACCATCCAGACCCTTTTCACAGAGGTGCAGGCTCAAATATAACATACATTATACGCATGCAACTAAATCAGTCGAGGTTAAAAGAAGAAACTACGCTTTCCTCACAATTCACTTATAAAATCACCTGTAGCTATTAAGATATACAAGATCTCTTGCATCCAAATAATAATCAATAAACCAACCAAATTAGAAACAACAATTCCATCCATGTCATTCTTCAAACATGAAATTATCCAATGCAATCATCTGACATGGCACAGTCAGGAACTCATTACCCCAGTTGAACAAGAGACTGGGTAGCATCATAAACAGAAGTCAAACCATATGCAATCACAACAACATTTCGACAGAGTCGAATCAATATGTATACATAGCAAGGACTTCAATAGAAGTCGAGCCAACATGCAAACACATCAAGGACTTCAACAGGAGTCGAGTTCACATGAGAACACTGCAAGGACTTCTACAGAAGTTGAACCAAAATGAAAACACAGTAAGGACTTCAACAGAAGTCAAATCAACATGTATACACAACAAGGTTTCAACAAAATTTGAATTCATAAGAAAACACTGCTAGGACTTCAACAGAGTCGTGTTCATATATAATCCTTGTAAACATTTCAACAGAGTCGAACCAAAATGAAAACGCAGTAAGGACTTCAACAGAAGTCGTATCTAAAACATAAACTCAGCAAAGACTTCAACAAAAGTCGAACCAATACTAAAACACAAAGCGGGGACTCCAACGAGTCATGTTTGTATGTAATCCCAACACATTTTCAACAGATTCGAACCAAATGTAAACACAAACATCATTTTAACAGAAGTCAAAATCTATAAGTATACCCAACAAAGATGTAACAAAAGTTCAACAACATGCTAACACAGAGAAGACTTCAAATAAGATGAATCCATAAAATAAATACAAAAAACATTTCAACAAAGTCTTCGCATAACCAAGGATTCCTAAATCCACAAGAAAAGAAGAACCCAATACATTGCTTCAAATCAATTGTGCAAAGATCACCTGAACATAGTTGTTTTAATGAAAGTGTTTGAAGGAAAGAAATATTTTTAAAAGTTAGGGCCTATCATGCCTGATAGTGTCGCTTAAAAATCCGAAGAAGACCTCTGAATGTGCTCACACCTTCTCTTCTTCTTCCACGATAGATTAAACAACAATAAATTGTTACCTTCATGCCTTATAAACTTTCCTCGACAGAGAAGGAAGCTAGAAATTCTCAAATTTTCCATGCAACACAGAGTAGACATCGGTTCAAAACCAATTGCTCAGCAGAGAAAAACGGAATGCATGGAAAACCAAACAACCAAACAATTTTCCATTTGCATGCCTTCCCAAGCAATCCGTGCTCGGGAACCAAAGTTCATTAATTGCATTAACTCCCATCTTCCCACCTATTCTCCATTGCCACCGACCGCCAAAGTTGGTGATTTCCAAAAGAAAACAAACAACCATTCCCATATTTGGTGATACTGCCACGTCAGGTCATATAGCCGTTTGCAACCTCTACCAAATCTTACAGCATCCCAAGTCCTTCAATCCTTATCTCCCTCATAAATTCCATGGAAACCACCACCCATGACTCGCGCCCCTTCATAGGTCCCCCTCCATTCATATCATTAGTTAAGATAGGTTAGAAACATAGGTTAGATCATAAGGTAAGACATTAGTCTTACTTCCATAGTGCTAGGTGTAGCTAACCTTAGGAGCATTAAGCTTATAGTTTAGGGCTAGGTTAGATTAGCAATTATTTAACCAATAGGTTATAGTTTAGGTTAAGGTTATTAACCTTAACGAATCCAGTCTAGGTCTCCCAAGTAGGACCAATCGATTAGAGCCAAACAGGTAAAACATTCCCGTAAAGGATCCTATCTGGCATTGCTAATTAAGCTTACTGTATACCCAAGAACATCTTACCCGGCTTAAGGTCTAGGCCTTCCTGATGTTACGATATCTGGAACCAAATTTCATTTTCATGATCAGCCTGAGTTAAACTCTAGAATTGTTCATTCAAACTCACTCAGACCTTGTAACTTTCGTAAGGTCCATAAATTTTGTTCATCCTGAATAAGCTAAAAACATTCCTTGGATCGATACAACTGATCCAAGGCTGAGTCAAAGATCTTCAAGAGAAAAGGAGATACAATCCATATCAAGCATGACTTCACAACCCAAAGGAACATGTCCTTATACAGAAGAAATCATATATCAACACTTGAATGCTCAGGAGGAAGTAACAATAGTTCAGGGTGTTACATGCTTCCCTCCTAAAAGATTCATCGTCCCGATGATTACATATTTTGATTTACCTTCAGGTCAACCAATTTATTAGTTCACAATACAAAAGACCAATTCCAACATGAATTATTTCATAAATCAATGTCATGATACAATTTATTCAACCTGAATAATGTTTGCCTCAAGCTGGCTTTCATAAAGACATGAAAAAGATAAGTTCATAATAATTAAATTTTTTTCAACAGATTCCATTCTGTTCAAAAAGAAAGGGAAAAGCAACTTTCATCTCTTCCATATTTTCCCAAGTTGCACTCTCTTCATTAAACTGGTCCCACTGGACCTTACATTGCTTGTATTTCACGATTTCTCAAATGCAATTGGCGAGTTTCCAGCACTCGTGTGGGTTTAACCACAATTATTCCTAGGTCTTGGACCTGCAAGGAATTCCAATTTAAAACATGTGACAAGTCTAAAACGTATTTCTTAAGCAAAGAAATATGGAAAACATCATGCATGCGAGACAAAGTAGGTGGTAATGCTAATCGATAAGCTACAGGATTGATTATTTTGACAATTTTGAAAGGTCCCACGTAACGAGGTGACAACTTGGCAGCCTTGCCAAAAGTTATAGAACTCTTTCTGGGTTTAACATGAAGAAATTTTTTTTCACCAAGTTCAAACTTTCGATCAACCCACTTTAGGTCAGCATAGCTCTTCTACCTATCTGCTACTTCCTTCAATCGTTCACGAATCATCTTAACTTGTTGTTCCATTTTAGTGAGGATTTCTAGCCCAATTACCATTTTGTCCTCAATACTATCCCAACTAACAGGGGTTCTGAACTTTCTCCCATAAAGTGCCTCAAAAGGTGCCATTTTAAGAGATGAGTGATAAGTGTTGTTGTATGCGAACTCAACTAATGGAAGATACTCTTCCCATTTATACTATTGATCCATGCAATACATTCACAACATATCTTCCAACACTTGATTTACTCTCTCAGTTTGTCCATCCGTTTCCGGATGATATGCAGAACTGAAGTTTAGTTTCGTTCCAAGAGCTGTATTAAGCATTTGCCAAAATCTTGATGTCATTCTAGGATCCCTGTCAGATATAATCAATTCTGGTACTCCATGCAACCTAAAAATTTCATGCATATTTTTGCTAACACTGGAGAATCATCCTTCAGATTTCCAGCGATGAAATGAGCTACCTTTGTTAGTTTGTCTACAACTACCAAGATAACATCATGTTTATTTCTCGACATAGGCAACCCTTGTACAAAGTCCATGCTTATTACTTGCCATTTATACTGTGGTATGCTATGGGGATATAATAGTCTAGCAGGGTGCATGTGTTCTACCTTAACCCGCTGACATTCCAGATAATGAGTCACAAAATCAATAACATCCTTTTTCATACCTTTCCAAAAGTATTGTTGTTTTAGATCAGCAAGCATTTTTGTGATACCCGGGTGTCCAGAGAAGGGCGAATTATGAAATTCAACTAACAATTTCTTTCTCAAATCATTTAACAAAGGTACATATACCCTATTTTCATAACGTAAGATTCCTTCATTATCAAAATGAAAACCTTTATACCTTTCATCCTTTGGTTCTGTAGCAAGTGCTGCTTTTACTTGCTGAAAGTATATATCAGATTCTGAGGCACTTTTTACCTCATCTTTAAACTGAGTTCTTAATGTTATAAGAGCAGAAATGTGCTTCCTACGACTTAGAGCATCCGCTACTCTATTCTCTTTCCCTTTGATGTAGCTAATATCAAAATCATATTGAGATAAAAACTCTAACCACCTTCGCTGTCTTGCATTTAGGTTAGGCTGAGTGAAAATATATTTCAGCCCTAAATGATCAGTTTTCAACTCAAAAGGTTTCCCAAGTAAATAGTGCCTCCATACTTGAAGCGCATGAACAATTGCAACAAGCTCTAAATCATGAGGGGCATAATTCAGCTCATGTAACTTAAGTTTTCTACTTTCATATGCTATGACTTGATCATTTTGTAACAAAACACCTCCAAGGCCTTCCCCAAAAGCATCCATTACAACAAAGAAAGTTCCCATTAGGGTTTAGTACAGCTAATATAGGTGCTGAAGTCAACTAGATTTTCAAACTTTTGAAAGTAGTTTCACACTTATCATTCCAAATAAATTTCTTATCCTTCTTCTGCAATGAAGTTATCGGTGCAACCACTTTAGAAAAATCCTTAACAAATTTTCTATAATAACCAGCAAGGCCCATGAAGCTTCTTACTTCATGTACATTCTTTGGTGTAGGCCACTTGGTTATTGCCACTATTTTTGAAGGATCTACTGCAATTCCCTCTTTACTAATAACATGACCCAAATAGTGAACTTCAGTATCAAAGAAAGAACATTTGGATAACTTACCATACAACTTTCTTTTTCTCAATATTTCCAAAACTATCTTCAAATGCTCATTGTGTTCTTCGACACTTTTGGAATATATGAGAATATCATCCAAGAATACAAGCACAAATTTGTCCAAATATTCTTGAAAGATATTATTCATTAAGTTCATAAAAGTTGTGGGTGCATTAGTTAATCCAAAGGGTAAAACCATGAACTCATAATGTCCGTACCTGGTTCAAAAAGTTGTTTTATGAATATCTCCTTCTCTAATCCTTAATTGATGATAACCAGATCAAAGATCTATCTTGGAATAAACCACTGCTCCACGCATCTAATCAAATAGATCATCAATCCTTGGAAGTGGGTATTTGTTCTTAATTGTTGCTTTGTTCAACATCCGATAATCAATACATAGTCTAAGTTTTCTTTCTTTCTTTTTTACAAATATTACTAGCACTCCCCAAGGTGAAACACTTGGTCTAATCAAGCCCTTAGACAAAAGTTCTTGCAATTGTGCCTTAAGCTCGACTAACTCTGTAGTAGTCATCCGATAAGGTGCCTTAGAAATAGGTTCCGTCCCTGGTTTGATTTCAATGGTGAAATCAAATTCCCTCTTAGGTGGTAAACCTGGTAATTCCTCCAGAAATACATCCTTGAAACTTTGCAACAGTGGGAATCGTTTCATGGAATCACCATCTTCTTCTAAAATTCAGATATCTTTACTGCATATAAGGTACATCCTTTGTTTTTAGCCTTTTTAAGTTACATAGCTGATAGTTTCTAACTGAAATTTCCTATTTCACACCTTGAATCTCTGCTGCTTTCAGCCGATCATCTAAACATCTTATATTCTTTTCAAAGTAGTCTACTTTTGCTTTATGGTCAGCTAACCAATTGACACCGATGACAATGTCATAGGATCCCAAAGGTGTAACATAGAGGTCAACTTCCGTGGAAAAGTTAGGTAAGTCAAGGACTGCCCCAAAAAGACACATACTCACTGTATGAACAGAGTTATTACCATACTGTACAGTCCAAGATTTATCCATTTTTCCAGCTTTTCTTTTAAGTTTAGAAGCAAGTTTACTAGAAATAAAACATTCAAGAAATCTCTCGTATCAAAAAGAATAATAGTGACAGTATGCCAAATAACTTACCCAAACTTTATAGGTGTCACTTGCTTTTCACTTGCTTGTCTTTGCTATCAAGCAAGATGTATCTTATGTCATTGATTACGATCATCCTTCTTCAAAGGGCACTTTGATTTGCATAGTGGTCTTTGCCACAATTGTAGCAGCCTCCTACAAGTCCCTTTTTAGGCTCAAAATTACTTCCCCTTTAAAATTATCATGTTGTCCTCCATAGGGCTTCTGCCCATTGTTATAATTTTTGGCAAAACTATCCCTTACATTTCCAGCAGGTTTATTCACTATCATTTTCTTACTATTATCCACTGGAAACTTACTTCTGTTTCCAAAATTTTTCCATGGCCCCTTCTTGGGTGCAAGTGAAGTTGAAGAAGGGTTTGCAATCTTCTTCCGCACTTCCTCTTTATGAGCAGAAATAGCCTTTAATTTCTGTTCTTGCCTTATGGCCTTTTCAACAACCCCTTCCATAGTGGTTGGGCATGAACATCGACCTCTCCTCCTATCACGGGATTTAGTCCCATGATAAATTTTCGTATTCTGAACTTCTCGTCAGTTTGATATTGTGGTACGTACTTGAGGAGTTTCATAAACCGCTCCCAGTATTCAGTTACCGTTAGCTTCCTTGAGCTAAGTTCTAGAATTCTATCATTTTCTGATCATAGAAAAGTTTTGGCAGCCAACGTTGCCTAAAATAGCCCTTAAATTGATCCCAAGTGATATTGGTCTCATCAATATTTAGCTCAGCTTTACGGCTGTCCCACCACGAAGATGCTTCGTGGGAAAGTTGATAGGCTCCCCAAATAGCTTTGGTTTCCTCCGAGAAGTTTCTTATTGCAAAGTACTTCTCCATTTCACGAGCCGCCTCAACTCCATCTCCTAATGTGGTGCCATCATATTTAGGTGGACTTATCCTTTTTATATCATTAGTGAGTTCCACTGCCAACCTGGCCTTTTTGTTTTCTAGTTGGACAGGTACATTTCTAGTGTTATTACCAACACCCATATTGGGGTTGTCCTCAGGAGGTAGTTGATTGTCGTTACCAGCTTCTTCATCCTCCTCATTTCCCATTACTTGCTTGTTCAAGTACAGCCAAACGATCTCTTGTGTCCAATAGGGCAGCAAGGATCTCATCAAGTTTTTGGGTTGTTGCTGCCCCTTCCCTTGGTGGAGCATTATTCGCAATGTTCCCTCTTGTTCTAACCATTTTCTGTTACAAGAAAATTCAGGTTTTTATCAGATTATGGACACAATAGGTCCAAGAGCTGACAACCTTCAGCTCTGATACCAAGATGTAACATTCCCATTTTAACATATTAGAACAAGATTTTTTTTTTTTTGATATAAGTGCTTTCTAGTTCTAAATACATAATTTAGAACTCACAGATCATAACAATCATTCTTATAACAGATAACCATATGCAACTATAATGACTCGGTGTACCACCGATCTATTCATTCCATGACTCGGTGATCTACCGATCTATTCATGAGTATCATAGAGTTGGCGTTTTTATTTTAACACTTCACTCTTGTGGTTCTCTTCCCTAATCTAGGATTTCAGAATGCTTTGTCTAAGGAACCTATCTGAATAGTTGTTACCACTATTCATCGGCATCACGTCCCTCAGACTAGGTGACATAGGACAACGCAATCAGCAGCTTGCGATACTTTGGCCAAAGATTTGAAACATACTATTCATGTCTCGTATTCCTTGACGGCATACTCGTCAATCTGGAATACATCCTTCACCCCACTCCGATGTTAATTAGAATGTCTTATACTGACTTCTCTCAGCCTCCTGTCCCAAGTCATTCACTCAGGAATGGATTAATAACATGACAACGTTATAAGGATGCTCTCGAGGACTAGGGTAAGCTGACATACTGGGTCAACCCTAGTTAACCCTATGTGTCAAGGTACCCCGAGTCTCCAAGGGCAGCCTCATAACATGACCATGTTCCTAACCAGTCCCAGAGTAAAAACTTGTTCGAGTTTAAGGTGTAAATCTTAACGATCAATGCAAAGGGTGTCGCCAAAGGACACCTACATTATTGTATCCTCGTGAAGATCCTAATCTTCTCGAAGGTACAACCCTACAGTTGACATGTGTTGACATCCTACAAACCACCTCGGAAAGATTTACATAACTACAAGGAGTTACCAAGTTGAGTTGAAATTAAATTTTAAGACTCTCCTATCTGGGTAGTCTTTTCCCAACCCCTGGGTTCCTCACCTTTGAGTTTCCTTACTTAATTAAGATCCATTTCACAGAGAGAAGTTTAATAAGATTTGAGATCTCGTCAAGGAGATCATTGATTCACAATAATCTTAATCAACGAGATTAGGCAGTAGCCCTAAGTCCTCTCATAAGGATGCTAACTATACCCATATGAGTTTATATCAGTTCTCAAAACTGAAATATATCTTACTTATTGTTATTAAGATATAGTGATTTAAAATCATCAGTTACGTTGTCTTGACTTAGATCATGGATAGGAAGTAATAGATTACTCTTCCTGTTTCAGCTACCTATTGAGATGTAGTTTAACCTTAACTTCTCGTAAACAGTGGACTAATTTCCAATTTAGCCTTATTCATAACATAAAAGAATTACTAATCATTCACGAAGTATTCAGTCACATAATCTTTACAAGGCCTACTTAGAGAATCCAAATAACTCTATGGTATAAAATAATAAAAATGCACTTAAAATCAATCGAACCTAAGAAGATCAATCCATCAATTAAAAATGCAGCCACATAAGTAACAATTTTTCCCTTTTCATTTATTTCCAAGCCATACAATTACAACTTATGCACTTCGGCATATTGGATACAATACTCAACAAAAAAGAACAACATTCTTACTATAGTACAATTAGAGATATCAAATAGGAATTCATCATAAAACCAAATTAAACAATCTAAGCATCATATCGATCTGCGTGCCTTTATCACTTACAATGTCCATCTGCAAAATTGCTAGCACAGGTCAGTTCTGTGAACTGAGCATGATAAGCACTAATTCTTAAAACAATTGCATTCTACCAATTTCTCTCATTAAACAACCTGTTTAAATGAAATCATTTCTTCAAATCCTTAAACATGAATCAGGCTAATCATCTTTCTACAATTCTAACATGACTTAAACGCATGACTCATATTATAGCTGCCAATTAAACCTAAATATTTTTCAGATGATTCATCATATATATTAGAGACTAAGAAGAATAAAATGAATCCAAAACATCCATCCATCTGAATCCCAAGGACAACAATAATCCAACAAATAATTCCATTCAAAAATGAATTCCTATCAGTTCGTGTATCCAACAGGTATATTTTTAACAATTCCACAAAGGTAGATTATAACATCCAACAAGCTCAACTGACGGGATTCCTTTATATTCATAACATTATTTCAATGGTATTGACAAGTATACCAACTTATACTGCAATACAATTTTTATAAAAGTGGATAACCAAACAACCCAAACAAGATATTATAACCGTCAATAAAGTAGGAGACCCGGTCAAGAGTCAGTACTTACCAGTCTCTCCATACAATTTAACAGTCTATTCTTCTTATGCCCGTACCGTAGAGTTCACATAAAGATACAAAAGAAGAAAGCACTCATAGTTTCTAGACAAGGAGAGAATATTTTCTTATTCCTACAGTTATATAACAACATATACTTTACAGCTTAGGAGAAAGAAACAGAGGCAATCAGATTTCCATTCCAATCATGTTCAGGACTGTACCAACTTCTCAAGAGTAACGCATATACATTCAATCTTGAATTCAATAAGGAAGAAGAGAAGGCAAGAAAATCAACACCCATCCCTTCCAAATACAAACTTGATTTCCATCCATGCAGATCCAGGATTACCCATACGTTATTAAAAATCAGAGTTCATCAAGCAAGATTTCTCTCGGTCAGGATGTGTTCCCATTAACCAAGCAAGGTCGTAAAGAAAACAATAACTACACTAATATTTCATCTCATACGAACCTATATTCATTGACCATCCAGACCCTTTTCACAGAGGTGCAGGCTCAAATATAACATACATTATATGCATGTGACTAAATCAATCGAGCTCAATAGAAGAAACTATAGTTTCCTCACAATTCACTTATAAAATCACCTGTAGCTATTAAGCAATACAAGAGCTCTTGCGATCCAAGTAATAATCAATAAACCAACCAAATTAGACACAACAATTCCATCCATGTCATTCTTCAAACATGAAATTATCCAATGCAATCATCTGACATGGCACAGTCAGGAACTCATTACCCCAGTCGAACAAGAGACTAGGTAACATCATAAACAAAAGTCGAAACCATATGCAATCACAACAACATTTTGACAGAGTCGAATCAATATGTATACACAGCAAGGACTTCAACAGAAGTCGAGCCAACACGCAAACACATCAAGGACTTCAACAGAGTCGAGTTCACATGAGAACACTGCAAGGACTTCTATAGAAGTCGAACCAAAATGAAAACATAGTAGGGACTTCAACAGAAGTCGAATCAACATGTATACACAACAAGGTTTCAACAAAATCTGAATTCATAAGAAAACACTGCTAGGACTTCAACAGAGTCGTGTTCATATATAATCCTTGCAAACATTTCAACAGAGTCAACCAAAATGAAAACACAGTAAGGGACTTCAACAAGTCGTATCTATAACATAAACTCAACAAAGACTTCAAAAAAGTCGAACCAATACGAAAACACAGCAGGGACTCCAACAGAGTCGTGTTCGTATGTAATCCCAACACACATTTCAACAGAGTCGAACCAAATGTAAACACAACAAGCATTTTAACAGAAGTCAAAATCTATAAGTATACCCAGCAAAGATGCAACAAAAGTTCAACAACATGCTAACACAGCAAGGTCTTCAGCCGAAGATGAATCCATAAAATAAATACAAAAAACATTTCAACAGAGTCTTCGCATAACCAGGGATTCCTAAATCCACAAGAAAAGAAGAACCCAATACATTGCTTCAAACCAACTGTGCAAAGATCACCTGAATAGAGTTGTTTTAATGAAAGCATTTGAAGGAAAGCAATATTTTTAAAAGTTAGGGCCTATCATGCCTGATAGTGTCACTTAAAAATCTAAAGAAGACCTCTGAATGTGCTCGCACCTTCTCTTCTTCTTCCACGATAGATTAAACAACAATAAATTGTTACCTTCATGCCTTATAAACTTTCCCTGACAGAGAAGGAAGCTAGAAATTCTCAAATTTTCCATGCAACACAGAGTAGATGACTGGTTCGAAGAACCAGTGCTCAAGCAGAGAGAAAAATGGAATGCATGGAAAACCAAACAACCAAACAATTTTCCATTTGCATGCCTTCCCAAGCAATCCACGCTCGGGAACCGAAGTTCATTAATTGCATTAACTCCCATCTTCCTACCTATTCTCCATTGCCATCAACCGCCAAAGTTGGTGATTGCCAAAAGAAAACAAACAACCATTCCCATATTTGGTGATACTGCCACGTCAGATCATATAGCCGTTTGCAACCTCTACCAAATCTGACAGCATCCCAAGTCCTTCAATCCTTATCTCCCTCATAAATGCCATGGAAACCACCGCCCATGACTCGCACCCCTTCATAGGTCCCCCTCCATTCTTATCATTAGTTAAGATAGGTTAGAAACATAGGTTAGATCATAAGGTAAGACATTAGTCTTACTTCCATAGTGCTAGGTGAAGCTAACCTTAGGAGCATTAAGCTTATAGTTTAGGGCTAGGTTAGATTAGCAATTATTTAACCAATAGGTTATAGTTTAGGTTAAGGTTATTAACCTTAACAAATCCAGTCTAGGTCTCCCAAGTAGGACCAATCAGTATTAGAGCCAAACAAGGTAAAACATTCCTGTAAAGGATCCTATCTGGCATTGCTAATTAAGCTTATTGTATACCCAAGAACATCTTACCTGGCTTAAGGTCTAGGCCTTCCTGATGTTACGATATCTGGAACCAAATTTCATTTTTCATGATCAACCTGAGTTAAACTAGAATTGTTCATTCAAACTCACTCAGACCTTGTAACTTTCGTAAGGTCCATAAATTTTGTTCATCCTGAATAAGCTAAAAACATTCCTTGGATCGATACAACTGATCCAAGGCTGAGTCAAAGATCTTCAAGAGAAAAGGAGATACAATCCATATCAAGTATGACTTCACAACCCAAAGGAACATGTCCTTATACAGAAGAAATCATTTATCAACACTTGAATGCTCGGGATAGAAATCTATCAAATTTTGTTTCCCAAATATCCTAAAGATGATAAATTACGTACTCAAAAAATAAACAATGGTATTATTATTTGGACCAATGACCATGAATCCTCAACTTCTAAAAATATTGGGTTTCCCGACCTAGATAATACAAATAAAATGAATATTTTTAGATTAATCTGAATTAGAAAGCTGAATCAAAATTCAATGTGACAACTTGTATAATAGATTATACTTCAAAACTCTCCCCGATTACTCCCTTTGCAGGATAATACTCCTATAGTCACAAATCTTATGGGGAATATGACATGTTACAAATCTTAACAATTCATTTTATCACATTTATTTCCTAGATTTGTTGAAGAATTATGCGATTGCACCATTCTACTCTGCTAGAGGCACTAGGGCTTGGTCATATAATCCATGTTACACCTCCAACAAAGGATTAAATCAATCATATTGAATTTGACATACACCCTTTATAAAAATTGATAAGTAAACTAAGTTCATAAAGTTAACATAACTAATATTGCCTTTAGTGCTGAAATATCCCAAAGAGGAGATCCCACATTTTACTTATAAGTGTGGGTTTATAAAAATTAAATTAAGATAACGATGATTGATGATGGGAATAATGTGAATGTAGTCCCCTTCTCTTTCTTGTAGAATTTAGGATATGGGGAGATCAATTTCTCCTCTACTAGAAACACATTGTGAGGATATGATCATCTAAAATTTACTTAAATTGGAACCATAATGCTTCCACTTTCCCTCATACCAAAACCATTTTAACCGAATTATACATCATAGATCAAGAAACAAAATACAACATGTTCTTATGAATACCATGGATCCATAGGAAGAAATTAATTCCTTCCACTTTATTCCAAGAGGTGAGATTCCTCCATTTTGGAAAGGTCTTTTTCACTAAGGGGATCTTAATCCTTTCAATATACATTTGGAAAACCTCAAGAAGAAACCCATAATTCATTATGAATTTTAACTCCCTCTGAATCAATTAAATAAACTACCTCCTCCAAAGGAATTTGTTTCGACCACCAAGTGGGTTCTAAAATTTGAGGTCAATAATATAAAAACAATTGAAGTGGTGTAAATAAATAAGAATAATATTGTGTTTGTAGAATCCATGTCCAAAAAAACTGTAATTTTTTTTGTGAAACTCTTAGAAAAATATTCACCAATCACCCTTCCCTTTAACCTTCAAGGAGTTAGAAACTTCCTTAGTTTAGATTCTCTTCCTAATGATGATCTCATAGATAAATGTATGGTATAAATATTAGAGGAATGAGAGGAAACTCCTAAAAATAGTGTAGAATCCATTTTCTCTCTAAATATTAGACACTCCGTTATGATGGAGGAAAATTCTAGTTTGACATAGGTATAGGAGCGATCTTCACATCTTCGAAGGGGATATCATGTCTTTGCTTTCAAATTGGACTTTTAATGTACCAATATTGGTGCAAACTATGAAGCTTTATTTTTGGGCCTCATTATTTCCCAAAGAATGGGATCCAAAATCATTAGGGTCCTAGAAGATTTGTAATTGGTAGACAATCAAATCTTCATATTTTACAAAACTAATATTGAATACCTATAAATTTTCAAGGATGTTATTTCATGAGATGAGAAAATGTTTTGAATTCATCTCCATCAAATCCACCTATATTGATTATTCCACTTTAAACTTTAATTTAGATGTAAATTTATCAAAACCAATTTTTACGTGTCATGAGACATGAACCCTTAGTGCAAAAAAATTCCAAATATGACCATACTTCCCTATGTGGAAAAAAAAATTTGAACAAAATGATCAAGTTCATGCATACATAACATGTCAACAACATTGAAAAATGTTTACGAGATATCCATTCAAGTGGGCAATCTTGTGCTAAGATTATATATTTGTTTAGTTAATAAAGCAGGAAAAATTTGTAAGTATAGACCCAAATTACTAGTTCCTTATCAAGAAAATGAATATTCCAAGAATTATTCTTATCGTTTGTGAACTCGGAAAGTGGGGAATTTGGTGAATCCTTCAAATCATGTCACCTAAAACATTTATGTATATAATCATTACATCTCCACATTTTCCTTATTGCATTCTCATCGTCTCGTGTCATTTGCATTATCATCTAGTTTAAATTATACTATGGAAACTTAATTTTCAAATGATTTTTAAACTTTCAAACATTGGTAAATACCTCAATTATGAAATTTCTATAGTTTCTTCACACTCTCCAATTATATAATCTACATAATCATTTCCAATAATGATACAAATTGTTATGTTGACCCTATAAGGCCTTGCTTTCTTTACCTCTCTCACTGCTTCTACCTATTTAGATATTTTTCGCTTATAGTCTTCTCTAGAAGCTTCTTGATGGGAAATCCTTCCCTATAGGGTTATCTCTATAACAAAAACATTATATACATTTTACATGGATCTTTTTTCCTCCCATCTTAGTCTTTGGTGATGAGCCCTCGTAGCTTACTAGTTATGTGGATGCTAGATTGGGGGTACATGTTCCCTCCCAATAAGCACAATATAAGAATAAGATAAAATAAAATAAAAATAATACATATATTCTTATAAAAATAACCACATTTTATGTCCTTCCTAATATATTTTGGTGAGCCCATGCTTCTTATTGGTAGCATGAGGATAGGAAAGGAGGAAAATGCCCTTATTCGACTATATGTGATGAGCCCATGCTTTTTAGTGGTAGTATAAGGAAATATGTAGGGGGTCATGTCAAAAACAAGGCCTTACATAAAAAGAAAAAAAGAGTTCTTGAATATTTAAAATTCCCAAGAAAATGGTTTAGATGATCATGTTAAGAGAGATAATCATTCCTTAACCATCTCTTGTTAATTAATATGAAATCCATGGATCTAATTCTAGTCAAGGATTATAAGTGAAAATCATCTCAAATTTGGTTAATTAATCTTGATTGGAGTTGAGTTGTAGGTTATTGAATATTTTTTATCAAAATTATTTTCTCTTGATCATTATCCTGTATGTAGGCCAAGAATGTGTCTCAACATCTTGCACTCCTAAATCATTTGTTCCACAATGGTATCAAGGCAATGAGTAGGAAACACACACGTACCATAATCCAAGGGGTATACTTAAAGGGGATAAATTGAGAACTAGGGTCACATATCTAGAAGAAATAAATACCTACACTTGGTAAACACAAGTTTTCCAAGGCCCGAGGTCAAGATAAAGGAAGGAACCCTACTGAGATATCGGTAGTTGGGTATGGAGAGGTATGGATAAAAAACAAATTAAAAAAACATGTGTGATGCATTTTAAATCAAAATTATCATCTAAGGAACTAATAATGGATAAGAGTACTATGTTAAATAACATCCAAACATGTCTAATACTTAGCTAACATAGGAAAATGAGAGAAGGAAGTGAACTTTATCTTTTAAAAATGACAAGATATGGCTAGAGCACTCACCTTATACCTATAGGGTGGTCTTTGATGGATCTATCTCTCTAGAGAACCAAAAACAAAGAGATAATCACTATAAGATGGAGAAGGAAACACCATTCCTATCCTAGACTCACTATAGGTAACCTAGTAGTGCAAACAACCATATAAGAGAGTATCCAATAGAATCCAAGAAAGATTCAAGATAAACAAATATCTAGGTGACAATATGTGAAGATAGTGCAAAAGAGCATAGAAGATGGAAGTTCGAATGATGTGGTATCCTTTTATTATGAGATTAAAATGAGATGACAACATATATAGGATGCCATTACCCACAAGCTATGACACTAACCATGAGAAAAGATAACATTGAAACCATCTCCCACGGGTGATGGCATTGGCCATACGTGATAAAAATAGGTAATGTCTCGTGACAATTACAATTGGTGTGTGGTAGATTATGGATATCGATAAAAATGTGTAAATTTGTGAGATGCAAGTAGGGTCATTGTGAATGCAATGCATATGAGACCTAGGATGATAAGGATAACTAGGGCAAGGAAGACTTAGGTCAATACCCAATAGTAACACTCTCTCCATGTACTATCTCTAATGCATAATGGTTACATGAAATAACCATTCCCCACTCATTAAAGACCCTTCAAGGAACCTACTTTAGAAATAGATGCATCATTAACCATTATCTACAAAAAGGAAGTGAGTTATAATAGGAATGAAATATGAAAAATGAAAATTTAGGTGTATACATATGCCCTAGTTGTTGATCATTACATGTTGCAATAGTGAAATGTGGGGTGGTCAATGAAAAGAAATAGTTCATAACACTGATACCGATAGTAATTACATAAATAAGTGTTGAAAGCACTAGTTGAAATGAAATATACCCACCAATGCATACCTAATAGTTTCGCTTGTCCCGCCACATGTGGGAATAATGCTACAAGAACCATGGAGAAGAAAAATTAAAAGGAAATACGAGATGATCATCAATAAAATAAAAATTAAATCACCTAGCTAGGGGCCCATAAGACAGATGTCAAGATGTCGCAATGATGATATGATGTCAAAAGTAGGTGAAAATTGAAGATTGTCAAAATTAGTTGTGTAATAGATTGAAACAAATGGGATGATAGTATGGTCATAATCAAATAAAAATGCATGTTGTATAGTTCATGAATGAAATTGATAGGAATTGGAAGATTTAGGTTGATTGCGATTGATTTGAATAGAAAATTGAGTTTTATATAATAGTTTTTTATTTTTATTTGGTTATCTCTATTTTTTAATTGATAGAAGTGAGCTCTAAAATTCCAAATTTGTGGTGTATTTTTACAACATGCAATAAGTACAAGGTGATGATGGAGGACAACAAGGTGGATCACATGACAGGGAACAATCACAAGTAAGTCGGTGCATTTAATTCTATTTAGTATATTAGGTTTTATTTTTTTATTCTAATTTTTTGGAGGTGTTTGCGCGTCAACCTTATGTCATGGGTTAAGTTAGGATGTAACATTCCCAATTTTAAGACTTTAGAAACAAGAAATTTTTTTGCATGATTAATGTTCTGTGTTCTAAATACATAATTTAGAACACACATTTCATAACAACCATTCATTTAATAGATAACCATATGCAGCTGCAATGACTCGGTGAGCAATAGATCTATTCATTCCATGACTCGAATCACCGATCTATTCATGGGTAAGATTGAGTTTTGAGTATTCTTATGAATACTTTATGTTCTTGGTTCTCTTACCCTGTTCTAGGTTCTGAGTGATCTACCTAAGGAACCTAACTAAATATTTTTACCAATATTCATCGGCATCATGATCCTTAGACTAGGTGACATAGGACAATGCAATCAGCAGACTTGTGATACTTTCATCAAATATTTCTAACATACTGTTTATATAACTTATTCCTTGACGACATACTCATCAAACCGTAATACATCCTTCACCCCCACTACACTGTTATCTAGAATGTCTTATACTGACTTCAGTCAGTCCCCTCACTCAAGGTTTAACTCTAGTTTAGGTTAACAACATAGGTCATGAAATAGAAAGGCTCAGAAAGACTTAGGGTAAATTGGCATACTAGGCCAACCTAGGTTAACCCCGTGTGCCAAGGTACCCCGAGTCCTAAAAGATCTACTTCATATCCTGGCTATGATACTAACCACCACGGAGGAAAATCTTGGTCAAGTTCAAAGGTGTGTAGATCTAGATGATCAATGCAGAAGGGTGTTGCCACAGGTTAACTGCATTGTTGTATCCTTGAGAAGATCCTAATCTTCTTAGGGGTATGACCTTACAGTTGACGTGTGTCAACATCCTATAGAACATCCTCGTGAAGGTGTACATACCTCCAAGAATTTACTCATGTTAATTTAAATTTGCGTTAAAGGACGATAGAATATGGTAGCCTAACCAACTCCGAGCTCAACACTCTTATAGTTCTTCTCACATTGCATGTTCATGTAATCTTAAGAACTTTTAATTAACTTAAGATTGTTCCAGATTCGACAGATTTGACCTATCAACTGTTATCCAAAAATAAAACAACATCAACTTATGTTCCTTTATTCTAATTAACTTAACTAATTAAGGAAGTGCACCACCTTACTAGGCTAAAACATATCAGACTTATTATTCTTAAGTCTTAATGATTAACCATCATACCTTCCTCTTCGTAGTTACATTCTAGGGCTTAACATACCCTATAATGTCATTTATGCTTACAATAATTCATATTATAGTTTTATTTCACATCACAAGATTCAATGAATAACTTAGATGAGAATGATGTATTCTGCCACTTGTTTAATCTGCAGCTTACTTAGGATACTTATCTAAATTCCTTTTTATAATACCATCATGAATACACATCCAATCATAAAGATAACCAAGAAGATTATTCTCAAAACTAGATAATTTACACAATCTACACAAGTAAATTTCCATCTTTCAATTCATTTTCAAACTTATTCATTACAAGCATACTGCAAGACATCAGCCTTTATTCAAAAGGAGGTAACTTTTTTTTTCAATACAACTTAAGAACAAATCAGAATTCTTCTCGAAAAGCAACATAGATCAGCCAATGCATCGTATTAGTTTTTGCCTTCTCTTATCACTTACAAAGTCCATCTGCAAAAATTGCTAGCATGGGTCAGTTCAATGAACTAAGCATGATAAGCACTAAGCCTTAAAATGAAGTGCATTCCACTAATTGTTTTAATAAAACAACCCTGCTTTAATGAACAATCAGTCATTCATACTCCCAAGCATAAGTAATTTCAATAAAAGAAAAGCAACACAAAATAGATTTTAACATACGGAGGAACATGATATAAACTATAATACCTGCCCTATAAATTAAAGTATAATTGATTTCATCAAATATCTTTACTAAACAACAAAACATAATATATCATTATTTCAAAGTTTTTAAAAAGTACAAAAATATCTTTACTATAAGATTCATAAATGTTTACAGCATAATCTTTCAAGTAAAGAGGAAAAGATAAAGTTCCATTGTCATAATACATAATCATCAGCAAGGCCGAAACTGAAGTAGGCCATGATTTAAACTGTTCCTTTCAAGTAATTCTACTTTAAGAAAAAACAATATAATATATTTATCAACAGATCCAAACAAAAGAAATCCAAGGAGAAGTAATAGATTGGAAATCGTCTATTAGTTTCAATTTCATTTACCAATCTAACTTTAATCTAATTCTAAATCACGTCAGTCAAATGAAAAATAATCAAGATTAATAAGTGTTGTTTTCTCATTTCATCAAGAATAGAAATCAGGAGGTGCAAATTAAATTACTTAGCCCAACTGCATTATAGAAGGAGTCTTCTAAAATATGATCTCAAACTCAAATAATTTCCTTCAACGCAATATAATAATTTTACTTTCTAGCATTCATACAGTTTAAGCTCATTCAGGAGTTTCAAGGAAGGGAAACAATGACCATTCCAAAGAAAGAGATAGAGTACCAAAAGTAACTTTCTTTCTAAATAATCTCATTCAAAAGCATAAATTTCTACTTTCCATTAGAGATAATAAAACAATCTAGCTCTTACAAGTTCAAGAATTATTGAGCTTCACAGAATATTTCCTTAAAAACCGAACATTCTCCCATTGGTTCAAGACAACCACAGATAAGAAGTAATCATGCTATCAATGTCTACTTATAGAATCTTATAAATTCAACAGTGTCGTTCGACACCTTCAAACCAGTTTAAGACCACAATCAATCTTACAAGACATGATATACCCTTATTAGACCCAATAAGAAGTAGGAATCTAAGTAATGGCTAACACTTAAGACTAGCCCAATAGTTCAGCAAGGTAGAACCATCTTAACGGTATGCCAACACATCACTACCAAATTTATAAAATGGGTATCCAATCAAGAGACAATATCAAACATCAAAGAATAATATGTACAGTCCAGGAATGGTTTACAATTCTAGCACACGGCCAAGTATAAACATTATTGAAGTATCAAGACCATTCAAATATATGTAACCAAGTTAGGGTAACTATATGTTCCCTAAAAAGTGTATTACAAGATCAAAAGGCCATAATACCTGAAACTACACCATGTTCAGGTTTCGATTCCATTAAGAACATCAAGCAATTAAATGGTGAGTACGGTGGAGGAGATAAATACCACAACACAATTATATAATACACCCGCACTATAAGACTAGACCGAGAGCAGTGAAAAGTATTGCATGCAGTTCGAAATAAGAAGAAATGCTTCCATTTTTCCATTAACATCCTATCAACCTTATTTCTGAACAAAACAGAGTGAAGATGCTTTAGAAAAAGCTTAGAAAGGACGAATCTCAAATCGGGTTTATAAAGAATCTCTAAATACCATTAATGTGGTGAGAAGATCAAGACTCCACAAGCACCATACAGAAGCAACTTGTGTTACAGTCAGGTTATCTAAAATGATAACAAACACAAGTCCCGTATCAATCAATTTCGTAGAATTAAAACAAACCAACCCCGATATTTCTTGTCCCGTACATGTAAGTTTCCATAACCAACCATGTTTTCATAAGGAGAAACACAAAACCAATTGTATATGGTTTATCCATACATGCAAACTTTGCTACCATCAAATTTTCTCAAGGTAAAATACAAAAAAACAAGACATACAGTTTTACTTAAAGTGCATGCAAAACCAGCTTAACAATCGATGATCTTACTCAAGAAGAATACAATTCCCATCTCCCATATGTTTATATTCATAGATTATTTATCTATGGATCGAAAATGTATGCTAACAAACCCTGAGAATCTCAATTACAGTCCTCTTACTAAACAAGTTTCTCAACCTGAGCTAAATCTGCAAACAAGTTCAATAAGACTGAATTTTTCCAGTTTGAATACACAAGACATGACTAGTTCACCCAAAAAACATTCCAAATCACTGAAGAAGCAACCGGTGTCACTATTTTTTTAAAGTATTCGTGGTTCCTTTATGAACAGATAGTGCGAATAAAACTTTCCACCAATTTAAGAACACACAGATGCAAAATGCACAGAAAACAGGTTTTCTTATAAACCCATCTATCATTTTATCAACTAAGCATGAATGTAAAGATCTTAATAGATCAAAGTTGTTTTAATGAAAATAGTTAGAAGAAAACAAGATAATTTAACAGTTAGGGCCTATCATGCCTAATAGTGTCATTTGAAAAATCAAAGAAGACTTCTTAGTGAGCTCGCTTCTTCCCTTCTTCTCCATGAAAGGCCAAAATATCAAAATAATTCCTCCACATTGCCTCATATACTCTCCATGAAACATAAATAAATTTGTAACCAAAAAAATAGCCATGCAACACCGTTTAACTACTGGTTTGAAAAACTAGAGTGCGAGTAGAATGAAAATCGAAAGCATGCAAGTGAAACAACTCAACCAAAAATCCGCTTGGCATACCTACCAAAGTGGTTTGGGCTCATCAAACAAGGCAATTAATTACATTAATTTCCTGATCTCCCACCTAATTTTCCTTGCCACCACCTGCCAAAATGGAAAGCTTCCAAATCAAATAAAACATGAATTTCCATTACTAGTAATACTGCCACCTAGGCCTCCGCCATCCAAATTAGCCTCTGCCAAAGTCGGCAGTCCGTAGGAAATAAATAAACCTTATCACCTTCTTAATTGTTTAGAAACCATCACCATGGTACATGTGACCCCCTTTTGTTCCAATTCATATCCTTTAGTTTAGGATAGGTTAGATTGCTTAGGTTAGATCTTAGGTAGGATTTACATTAGTACCTTAGGATGTAACACTAACCACTAACCTCTAACATAGTTCTTAGAAAATAGGTTAGGTAACCCCTCAAATGAGTGAACCAATAATATTGTAGTTTAAAGAACTAGGTTAGGTCACCAAATGAATTTGTAGTGTTAGGTTAAAGTTTTAGCACTTAGCAACCCTTCTAGCCCATTTGCATCAAGTTTAGGTTAGGAACAAAATTATATCAAGTAACATAGATTAGGTAGTAATAATTTCACCTAGCTTAGGATTCTAGGGTATATTTCTCTAGTGCTATGAAAAATGCATTCCCATTGTTATCCGTAATGACTGTCATGTTCGACCTTTAAGGACCGAAGCCAACATCCCATTGAATGGAAGTGTGTTCACACAAAAGTAAAAGAACTTGCAACAACAAAGTTCAGTCTAACGTGAAGCCAAACACATGGAATGTCGATTTTACCATTCACTTCACAGAGCATTACTAAAAAAATTCCTTGGATCACTAAATTGATCCAAGGATGAGTCGAACAAAAGACAAATTTACAATTCTTAAACCAATGAAATTTACCTTCTAGAACCGAAAAGTGGATTCAGAAAAGTCACGTAGTTTGATGATAGGATCTTAAGAGCAAAAAAGACTTATCCACAGCAAGCATGATTTCCAAAAATTAGAAAATCATATCCTTATAAGGAAAATCACCTATCAACACTTGAATGCAAAGGAGGAAAATAACAATAGTCAAGGGTGTTACATAGGATGAAATAATAGTGGGTTTGGGAGGGAATTTTTTTCATTTTATCACATTTCAAGAATTAAAATTTTAAAATCGCAATTGCTTTTGGCCAAACATCGTCGGCCCCTTTTAAATATGAGTGTTTATGGGTTTAGGATAAGAGGAAATTTTTTCTAGGGGCCGATGACATCTTCTATAGGGCCAATGGCATAGAGAAAATATTTCTATCTATCAATGGAATTTACCAGGGGTGATGGTATAGAGATTTGGAAATAATAGTTAGCATGTTTTTATTTTTCACTCCAAAATTAATTTTTCAGAGTTTTAATGATTTCTTATCATCATTTTTTGGATGCATGTAGAGCACATGCTCTACCTATGGTGGAACATAGATGTGTCATGGCTTAGTGCAATGATTTATGGATTGTCACATGTTGAGGTTACATAGTTGCAAGGTTATAGATTTGGGGGAATCATGCAAATGCCTAGGATACCATTAGATATGGATTTATTACATACATTTTTGGCCATATAAGAGACTAGGTCCAAAACCTTTCGGTGGTGGATACGAAATGAGACTATGCGAGATGGAATTGACATTGGAGGATGTACATGGGATTTTGGGGTTACCACCTTGCAACGCCCTATGTATCATGTGACTGACACCCGATACTCTAGGAATAGAGCATTGGAAATATGTGCTACGAGGAGTAGTACATATTATTGTTGTTGAATATGTCTTAGTGTTGTCATTGATTTTAAATCCATTGATGGAAAAGGGAGACAAGAGTTCTTAGGAGTCTCCATGAAGTGTTATTCATTGTCTAACATGAAGAAGTGTTGAGTCTTGTTGAGAATTTATTATTCTTGGTCATGGTTCATGGTTTCTTGAGTCGGTATTAGGGCTTATAAAAGAAATGCAAGGCATGGATGATGCTTTGGTATGAAGTCATCGATTGTGATAAAGCTTAGTAAAAATTCAAGTGATCTAGAGGACATTTTGGGACTTAAGGAGTTCCCTAAACCTCCTAAAATATGATAGTGTGGTAGATAATTTTGATAGCTTTTTGATTGTACCGAGAACATGGAAAACAAATTTTTTATACTCAAGTTATCATTGCTCACATTTTAGTCAATGTTCGAACTCAACATAATCAACTGGATAATATGACAATGACACGTGACAAATGTAGAGTTCAAGAAAAGTGCAAAAAATTGGTTTTGCGATGTTGGTGTTTGACACTCATGTTTGGATGGGTGGGTGTGACTATTTATTGGTTGAGGTCCCTCATCCAGGATGGACACACTCTTTAAACGAAGGGGTGTCTTTGCCTCCATGTTTTAATTTTCCACTTGGTGGGTCCTCAGGTCACCACATGGCCTCCCACCATTATGCCACATTGCATTGGACCGATATACCCTCCAACTCGAATATTTCATTATTACCAAGAGTGAGCTCATTGGTCATCTTAATGATTTTCCCCCTAGGTGGTTTAGGCCAAGTTTGTAGAACGTGCCATGTGGGCTCAACACATTCAATCGACCACCCTTTATGGTGAACAACTTGACCATTGGGGACATGGCCATTAACAACTCAGCCACTCAAATCAATACACCTTTGCAACAAATGTGATAAGAAAAAAGGAGGTATGTGTGGCCCATGCCACAATTAAATAAGGCATCCATGTTATATTTAAATGCACCACCTCCCACCGTCCCATCAATGTGGGATATACCCACAATGGTAATGTAAAATGGGGTTTTGGCTAGGAGGATAGAACCCCCAACCACCCACATACCAAAAATAGGTTTTTACGCCATGACAAATGGGATGGCTAGTGTATAAATAGGGCCTTTTGTATTTGTTGAATAGACATGTATGTGCTTAGGCCTTAGGTGTATTGAGGCTATTTCGTAAAGGCTATTTTTGAAGCACTTAAGGGAATTTCGGCTCTCGGAGGAAATTGAAAAATATTTTATAATTCTAAGACACTACGATTGAACCTATTATGTTCTTGTTTTTAGGATTTTGTGACAGTCTATGAAATAGGTTTGTTATTGTGCTTGGGCATTTTAAGGCAGCTTTTATAAATCTACATTTTGGAGGCACTTAGAGCATTTCGGATCTCGAGTAAACCGAGAAGTTGTCAATTTATGATAATATCCTATTGGACCTATTGTGTTCCCATTTTTGGGATGTTGCGTCAGTTTATGAGAGGTCGGTGCTTAGGCCTTAGGCCTATTAAGGAAATTTTGTAAATCTACATTTTTGAGGCACTTAGGAGCATTTCTAGCTCTCAAAGTAAAGTGAAAAGTTGTCCATAAGTATGAGATGCTCCTTTTAGACCTATTGTTTTAATATTTTAGAGATGTCGTGATGAAATTATGTGTTTTGGAAGTCATTTCAGCACATGGATTCTATTTGGAGCCATTTTTGAATGTACATCTCGTTAGAGTAAATTTTTTAGAGATTTGATCTTTTGCACCACCATTTTAAGCCGTGTTATTACTACTCAGTGGGCGTGAAAAAGGTTATTGTTCTTTTGAAGAATAATTTTGATTCATTGTGAATAAAATAACATTTTATCATATTGTTTTCTAGGTTGGATTCATTGTGAGTCAAATGGTATTTGATCATCTTGTTTTTTAGTTTAGATTCATTGTGAATCAACCGGAATATGATATTTTTCACCAGTCATTATAATCCAGGTTATTGTTACTCGATGGATTTAAAGGAGATCATTTTTCTTCTAAAGACTAGTTCAAATTCATTGGGAATAAATTAGCATTTGGTCATTTGGTTTTCCAATTCAGATTCATTGTGAATCAATTGTTATTGATCATCTTGTTTTCCAGTTTGGATTCACTATGAATCAACTTACATTTGTTATTCTACACCAAAATTTGTAAGTTGGGTTATTGCTACTCAATGTTTGTGGAATATACTATTTGTGATTGAGAGGACAAGTTTGGATTCATTGGAAATAAACTAGATTTTGTTCTTCTAAAGATCAATTTAGATTAATTGTGAATCAACTGTGTTTTGTTCTTTAGGGGACCAATTTGGATTTATTTGAATCAACTGGTATTATTTTTGTTCATTTTTGTGCATTTATAACTTCACTTGTAAGTTTGTATTTGATTTACAAATCGTAAATTTTAATGAATTAGTTCAACTTATGAACCCGTAGACTTAGGAATTTGTTTTAGTAAAAACTATGTTATCAACTCTCTTGTAGTGTGTGTGTCCTTTTTACATTGAAATTATTTTAAGTTAAATATTTTGGAGTTTATTAAAAAGTGCATATAGGGGTTCAAGCTCATTTAAAATTATTTACCCATATTTTTGGATCAATTTAGTAGTAGAGTAGGATGATTTGAAATTTTGATGGCATCAGATTGTTGAGTTGTGATTGGAAAGGTTATTATTTGGTGCTAGCTCATTGTCACATAGTCATGGACCTATATTATTCTTCCAAAGTGGCATGTAGTTCTCACATTGTTGTGAAAAATGATTCACATCGTGGTGACTAGTTTACACCATGATGGTTCTTGATCCTTATTCCCGTTGTGACCTCTCGGGTTGTTCTAACTCACTTTGTCTTTTGGTGTTGGTTTGATCTTTGAATATGAATTTCTCCTCTGAGCTCCCGATATTCCCCATTCGAGCTTCTTGCTAGTCCTTTGTAAGAGAACATTTATGCCTATTATGGCCTCTGTTCAAGGGTTTTTGTGGTTTTTCAATTTTCCCCGCAACCTAGTGGGTTCTCCGCACATCTAGATCATATTTGAATTTTTATTTAGAGGCCCTTTCCACTCCTCTACCTTTGGTTGATGATTTGTACCTATCTCGAAATTACTCTTATATTTATCGAGTGATTCTTCTTGTGAAGAGAATTTTTCAAGCCTTTTCTATCTTTTTGTAGTGCTCATTTGTGATGAAAAGCAGTTCATCATCCTTTTATGGGTGTTTTGGAGGATTCGATCATATCCTTTGTTAGGAGTGCCCCTTATGGGACTCTTATCAATTCCACATTTCAAGATAATATTTCTATTGTGAGGGTTTTTTCATTGCCTTCCGTCACTTGGGCATCCTTTTGATGGATGTCCCTCTTTCATAATTTGATAGTTCTACATATGTGTCATTTCCGTTTGTTTTTGGAAAATTCTTGCTAGGCCTATGTCACATTTCCATGTACCATATTTAGAGTGCTTCCTATTGCTTCCTTTGGAGTGGGAAGACTTTAAGTTCACCCTTACAAGAGCTCATAAATTCCAGCTCATATATTTTCTCTACTTAGAGGATGATTATGGTTGTGAAACAAAGTGGGAGATGATTGCCGTTGACATCTAACATTGGGTCAAATATTGAATTTACATAGAGGCTGATTAAGGTCATGCACCAAATAATGGTACCCGATTTTCTTCATTAATCGATGACTTCACATCGTGTAGAGGTAAATACCAATCAGTGGGGTGAAAGTCATCATTGTTGATCTCATTGGCACTAATTTGGATATTTTATCTAAGTAAAGGTTGATTATGGCATTGTAATAGAGTGGTAGTTGGTTTTCATTGACACCTAACATTCAGTTGGATCTTTTCTCTGCGCAAATGGTTGATTGTGGACATACAATAGATTAGTACTTGATCATAGTCATAAATATAAAAACCACTTTTCCACTTCACATCTGGGGAATTTATTTTTACACTTTATGCTTCACGATTTAAATACCCAGATATTTAAATCCAACATAAAACTTAATGCAATCCATTTCAAAAATTGTTGTAAACCATGCACACTACATGAGAGTGCACAGATCCTACTTGATCACTCTCAACGCTCTTTATGAGCCAATACAACAAGTGTATCATTTGGTTTTTCCTTTATCAAGCATTGATAATTAAGTGATGCTTTCTAAGTGTCTACCTAGATTCCTCCACGAAATCCATCTGACATCTCACAACTTAGATCTTGGTGAAATCACGACAGTGTAATCAACAAATTATATCACTTTGTGTAAATTTTCTAAGACATGTATGTCATGCTCAGTTCTGTGATGACACACTCACCATTGGGAACTTGTCATCTCACCTTAATCACTTATTCAGTTATATGGATTAGCATTCAGCAATGGTGCCATAACTAGATAAAATTCTCGTAAAGGTACACATTTAGAAATTACCAAGAGTAAGACATGCCACTATGACAACTTAGACCACATGTGGAAATGTAAGTTCCCCTATAATTATTTGCATCATTATTGGATCACTTCCCTTCTCATAGCCATTCTAAGTTGGCATCATAGTATTTCTTCGTGAGGCATGCAGACCACACTTGTAACTTTAATAAAGCTTGTTCTAACTCTGTACTTCACCATATCACAATTTAGGGTCTTGATGAGGCATCTTAGTATAGCTGCTTATGTAGAAATATCCACATAATGACTACCATCATTAAGTGGATACAACCACGTAGCAACCATAGTGAGTTTTCCCACCCAAATTCCTAAATTGGAACATTGTATATTAAGTAATTTAATCATGATAGGTTACCATAGACCCCACGACTCTTTCTCCACGAAGGTTTCGTGTCTAGGTTATACCTTATAGTCGCACAATAGGTCAAATGTAGTTACTTAAAATACTTTACATTCCTTTTTACCTATCGATTCGTGGATAATTAGTTACCTTCCTTAATTCAAGAATCCCAACTTTATTGATATACAATTAATGATTTATTTTCAATCTTTTCAAATGGTTTTTTCACATTATCTAGGGATTAAGCAACTATCAATGTTGTACTTTAACCCTATGTGTATTCATGTAAGCTATCAAATTAATCTATATTTAAGATACATTATATCACGTTCCTTAGCCCCCTTTTAATAGCACTTATTCTATTTTATTGAATCGGTTATCTAGGTGCACCTTTACGCCTTTATGTCACTGTGCTCTATTATACATACTTATGATTCTTACTAATCTTAGGTACCTGAGTTTAGTGATACACTAATTATCTTTAGAAACTTTTGTAATAATATCCATACCCAACTTAGGTTCATAGCTCGAGATACTTTCTTAGAACCTTTTTATTTGCAAAGTTATTAGCAATTAGGCACTTTATTATTTTTATTAGATCTTCAACCAATTTATTTAGCTCCCAATAAATACTCAAATATATCTCATCTATAGGATCATCGTTCACATTCTATTATTTCACATATGTCTATATCACCGTATCTTAATTATGGTTGTATTAAACTTACTCTTTCGGTAGTGCATCTCAATTCTACTTAGTAAATATGTTTGATAATTACTCAAGGTGAGCACAACCTACATGTTCCTAACAAAAAGTTCAACATTTTTATTTGGCATCCTAGTTCTATGATTTAATAGTGGATATATATGCACATATTTAATCTCCCAATCAGTTCTTTTCCATCCATATGCCATATTCTAAGGGTCCTTTAGGTAATTGAGTTTAATATTATTACAAATGAAATGGGCCTTATTCATATTGGCAATTGAAATAAGACCTCATAAAAATGTTCATCACATAATATTTTTGATGATGTTAAACTAATAGAATTTTTTACTTCATTTTACTATTTCTTGGATTGACAACATGCTTCGGTGCAAAAAAAAACCTTGTTATATTTCTACTTACTCTTGCACTTATCTCTGCTTGAGTTCGGTCTTCCATTACGTTACAAGATTCTGATTTGATTATGTAACAACTCTACTTAATCTGAAAGGAATGATAACCAGATCGTACCAAGCCAAGAACATAGATGCTAATCAAACACCATGATCAATAAGATGAAAGTAATTCACCAGAATAGCTTTACATAAAACCTTTGCAAATAAATGAGTAACAATATCATATATTATTATGGAACTCAATACAATACATTGAGAATGGGCCTTGCTTAAATAGGCAAGGAATAACAATCTAAGAACCAATCAAGGTCGTAGATCAAGCCATAAATCAAGGAAATAACTAGTCATCAAAGAACTAGTCAATACCATAGATCAAGGAAAGAACTATACCTAACAACTAGATAATATCTCCTAATATCTAAATAAGATAAAATAAATATCCACACACATAAGTGGGTGAGGATAAATACAATAAAGGTAAATAAAGTACCTAGGTGAACATGAGCTAAGGTAAATACCTACTCTAACACCCCCCCTCAAGTGAAGCTAGGGGCCAAAATAGATGTGGCATGTCCACAGTATGAGTCTCGGAAACTAGGCTGATGAGGTACTCATGTACAATAACTGGGAAAAAAGGGACACCGCAAGGTACCCAAAACTAGTAACAACAAAGTAAAGAGAGTAAAGACCCACTCCAAGGCATCCCAAGAAGCTCGACTCAAAAAAATTGTACAATGCTGAAGAATTTTGGTGTGCACTATGGTCTGAATCCATTGCTCGATCACAAAAATAAGAAACAATCGACACCGAGGCTCCACTGCAATAGCTCCATATGAGGAGTTGTCAATGGAGTGATGTCAAAAGTGTAAAAAAACACCAAAGCAACAAGGCAAGGACACAAAATCCAAAGTGTCATGATCCAAGAAAATCCAAGGTAACAAGGCAAGGACACAAAACCTGAAGAAGCAAGATCAACACCACACCCTCCCATACTGCTGAATGGGTGGAGTGGCGCTACAAATCTATATGATTTTTCAAAACAACTACTCAAACACTGACAAACTAACACCGGGATCCACCGAATAGCTCCCATAAGAGAGACTCACAACATGCCAAAAGTGTCAAAATACAGATATCAAATCTCTCAACAAACAAGAGAGATACACTACACTCTAAAGAAAAATGCTCAAAACAAGAAGCATCACAATGCGTAAGGTATAAAAAGTGGAGCAAGAGGCCAAATGGTGGAGGAGCCACACCTGTAGATTCCTCTCAATGAATTCTTATGTCGCCACCACGAGTGATCAAATATCCACCCCAAATCAACACAGATGGATGAAGAAGATGCCTGCATATGACTTGGTGTAAAATGCACAATGGGTGCATGCAAAAGGACATCAGAATGTGTGTCAGGTTGATCATGTCTGACAACTAAAATCTCAGGTTTCTCAAGCCTAAGTGAAGATCTAGAACTCATGTGTTGCTCAAGATCCTCATAAAGAGTCGAGTGAACAAAAAAAGGAGCTCTGTCAATGTGTGATCCCAATGAAGTATCTGCTCGAAAACCAATGTCATGAAGAGAATTACACTTAACATGTGGAGTAGAGGAAACAATACCCTGTGAATTTTTTTCAATGACTCTGCTAGTGAGACCCATAGAATGGAGCATGCGAGAACTGAATGTAGTGGTATGCTTCTTAAAAAATCCATGCAAAATGAAAGTAGGATACACAACATGTGGTACTATAATAGGCACAGATGTGGAAGAGAATGCAAGAATAAGCCTCACGGGTTTAGAAGCATGAAAAGTAGGTTCGGGCTCAAATACTTGTGGGCAGATCAATGTCAATGGGTACAAGAGAAACAACCGCAAGTGGACTAGAAGCATGGATATGGTTGTCCACAATAAGATGGTGATATTGTAGGCTAGAAAGTTTATTTTGCATGGAGTGTATTATTGTATTCTTATAGTGAATGAGTGATCATAGAAGAGAATTTTACTTCTTGAGTGATCTATTTTCTTCCACAAATTTTACAATATCCTCTTGAAGTCCACATACTTCATGCAAAATGCAACTCTCAAAAGTTTAGGACATCGGCCTCACCAAATTACATCCACAATTAATTACAACACTCCTCCATATTTGGCACTTTATAATTATAGTGCAATTATTAAAATAAATAAATCCAATGGAAAGAGCATGAAAAAACAAGCACTTTTGCAAAAAACGACACTCAAAACTGAGTTACCAATCAAAAGATACAAACTTTTTAATATTTTGCTCATTATTTATTTTAGGTGCCACTAAAAAAATAAAATGTTGTTGCCTTCACCACACAAATAAAATTAAAGGGGGCTGAAGCTCAGCACCTACTAGTAGGAATCACAAGCTTTAAGCCCTCATATGACCATACCATATGACCAAGGGCTAAATATTTTAATGGGCAAATCCCAAATATATGAACACACAAATACTTATAGACAGATGCGTGCAATCTCCTACTCCGATACCATGGAAAGAATGATAACTAGATCGTACTCAAGCAGATGCTACTAAAACACCATGATCAATAATATGAAAGTAATTCACCAGAATAGCTTTACATAAAACCTTTGCAAACAAATGAGAAGCAATATCATATATTATTATAGAACTCAATGCAATACATTGAGAATGGGCCTTGCTTAAATAGGCAAGGAATAACAATATAAGAACCAGTTAAGGTCGTAGATCAAGCCATCAATCAAGGAAATAACTAGTCATCAAAGAACTAGTCAAGACCATAGATTTAGGAGAGAACTAGACATCAAGGATCTAGTAAATACCATAGATCAAGGAAAGAACTATACCTAATAACTAGATAATATCTCCTAATATCTAAATAAGATAAAAGAAATATCCACACACATAAGTGGGTGAGGATAAATACAATAAAGGTAAATAAAATACCTAGGTGAACATGAGCTAAGGTAAATACCTACTCTAACATAATCCTTATTATTTTTTTGTTGTTTCCCCTATGGTCAACATTTTAAAATTCAAGACTCATTCATAACTTGTCAATCTTTATTCTACCTTTAGAAGTTGCAAATTCTTATTTTCCTTCTAGGGTATTTACTCTACTAGAATATTCACATTTATGTATGTTTATCAAATATATATTTAGGAAATAACATAGTATCTAATAAGTATTTTGTTCTTGAATTGAGTTAAGATATTTTTCAACCTTATGTTAAAAATACTTTTAAATCTTCTTGAAATATGTCTTATTAGGGTATAGTTCATATTACATCACTAATTTAATAAAGTAACACTTTATGTTATTGATGATATTACCAAATCATAACTGATCCAAAAATAATCAATTTTTTATCTACCTAATCTCGGAACCATTTTCGGATTTAAATATTTCCCGACAATTTGCTCCTTTTAAGTAATCAATTTATAATTAATACAAGACAATAAAGATAATTGCATAATATTGATTATGGAGTTTGGCAATTGCCTACATCTCCGGGTTCTTTTGAACCATTCCACTAGTAAAAACTTGTAAGTTACAATAGTAGTTTCATAAGAAAACCTAATGGAAACTATTAAGAACTACTAAGAAGAATAACTAGACCTTTAAATGACAAGGGTGAAATATAAGACTGACTTCTCCTTTCCTAATGTATTTGGAAAGCTCTTTGGTACCAACTCCACTATTTGGAATCCTCCAATTCTTGATCAGCCTTCCAGATGCTTTGTAATGTCGTATGGAACTCTAGTTGATATTCCGAGCTTCACAATAATTTAGTTTCGCACTATGGGCCGACTAGGTAGTATTAATAACTCCTAGTCACAATAATTTTTAATTTATTATTGCCTAAGCAAATAATAGGTCAATAATAATTAAAAAAATAATGCCTAAATAAATTGGGTCTTCACACAACTATGTTGTTGACATATTATCTAACTCTCCTCTTGGCTCGATCTTCACCTTTAGAGATCTAGGAATGAGCTTCCAAGTTGTGTGTCGTGTGTCCATTACAAAGAAATGGGTTCCCTATTTATACTAAAATAGGGCCCTTAAAATAATGTATTAAAAATTATCTTAAGGCTAATATTAGCCTCCCCGTAGCATGTAAAGTGGGATAATATCCCATAGTGGGTGGATTGCAATTAGGAAGGGATAAAATCCCATGTTGGCGGTTTGCATGCTTAAGTGGGTATTATTATCCCACATTGGTGGCCTTAGATTTTGGTAAGGTTTTAATAAACCTTACCCACTCCATTCTTCGCGTGGATCTCCATACATGGGCCTTTGCCCCACCACCGCTTCACCACCTATCCATCATGTGGATTTAGCATAGCATGTTTGGCGGTTATGTGGGTAAGTGGAGGTTGCTAAGTTTAATGCACCCATTGTGTGGGCCGAGTGGTTTAGCAAGTTCGGATGTAAGTGGACTCACCAAGATAATAGAAACTTGACCCATACATTATGGTATAGAAAATAATTAACTCGGTCAATAGCATATAGTCCACTTGTCATCTCTCAATAGGATAATCAAGCGAATTCGATTCGTGGTGGCAAGCCATGTGGTGGCTTGTGGACCCACCACATCGGCGATAATACCATAGTCCATATGGTGGCTGGGCTTCCTTCGTTAAAAACGTTGAGCCTCTTGTTCCCATGAGCTATTATTTTACGATTTTCAAGATCGAAGGTCAAAAACCAACAACGAATCCCTTTGCATTTTCACCACATGTCACAGTGTCATTGGTATAATATTGACCAGTTTACCAAAGTTGAATTTCTCATTGAATGAAATTTGATTGAACATAACTAGACCTCCCAATGTTCATTTGTCATGTTCTCATAGTCGATGGAAATATCTCAAAATGATCTTCTCAGACTTGACACAATTTAGGGATGTTTAGGGAAATTTTGATATAAAAATGATCCCCTGATCACACCTCCCCAATGAGAAAGGATTTTTTTCCCAAAAATCTTATATTGGAACATTTTGTTATCCTATCCTAAATCTGGAAACTCTACTACCACCTTGGAAGTTTTGTTGTAGTAGAACCTTTGGTCTCTTCTCCTACAACCTTCTCACTTCAAAAACTTTACTCTTATCCTAGACCTATGGGTTATGGGCCCATGATGCTTCCGCTGCACCACTTTGATATCCGAAGAATACCTCCATACCTCCGTTGTATGGTGTTAAGTTTCTGAATGAAACCTCAATGCTCCTACTATGTGGTGCTAAGCTTCCAAATATCTGACAACAAGGATCTTCTTTGACTCTATAACACAGCTCTTGGCTCCGAGTTGATTCCACAAAATCCAAACTGGTTTAAAGGAACTCCATGCTACTTAGAGCTATGATTGATCTCGATGTCGGTGATGGAAAATGACTTGTCCCTTTTCAAACCTCAATGCCTCCATTGTGCAGTGCTAAGTCTCTTGCAAACCTCAATGCCTCCACTGTGTAGTGCTAAGTCTCTTGTAGACCTCAATGCCTTTGCTTCATGATGCTAAGTTTGATGATCAAATACCATTCAAATGTGTGTTCATAATGATTTGAATCTGAATGAAGTTTCAAGCTGATCTTTTGAGAACTCTTTTTGTTGAAAAACTATATCGGTACCATTCTACTAGTTTCCCATGATGGCCTCTTCATAGAAAAAGTTATGACCCGATGTCAATTCCAATGGTGATTCAAATACCATTTTGTTGCATGGTCATGATGCCTCTACAAAAATTAAGTTCCAATATGACTCCTGCGAACTCTTGTCTCATCTGCATAAATAGTAGATCAATCTCCAAGCTTTGTATGAGTTAAATCCTGTATCCAAGCTATAACAGGTAGTCACAAACTGATTAGGAGATATGTTTGGAGCATTAATCAAATTTTCTAAGTAAGAAAATACATTGACTATGGTAAACCTTTCTCTCAGCAATTTCTCACAATATCTCGATCTCTAAACAAATACTTTGCATACTATTAATCAATATGAATTATGCAATATATAATTGTAAAATATTTGACTTACCCATTTTAAAGGACTTTCACTTTCGGTATTACCAAGTCCTAGGCTGAATTTTCAACAGTGGTGGAGTATAAACTTCCTCTGACTTTGTAATAGGCCTCCATTCCATCTTTGGCTTGTCATTACCCCGATGGTGAGATGGATGCGCTTCAAAGAATTTTCCACCCGATGCCCATTCCTCCGTAGAATGAGAACAAAAATTCCTCTTAAAATCCTTTTTATGGGATGAGGAACTCTTTCTGCCATTTCTCGACTCTTCATGAGGATATTGGTCTTTTTGATTTGACTTCTTCCTGACAAACGACATCAACTTATTCATGAATGTCCTTCTCTTCTAGCATCCGCCACGAGAATGATTATGCAATCCAAAAAAGGTACATGGAAAGGAATTCCACATCTTCTCGGAAATCATAACCATGCTTCTTAAGATGAAAAAGTGGATCAGAAGTTTTATTGTGCTTATGATTATGGTAAGAAACTAGAGGTGGAATCTCATTACCTCTTCACTGATTTCTCTTACCACATCCTACCTATGATGACGAAGCACAACTTTCCTACTCAAAATCTTCTTGCAAGACCAAAGGGGTAATTACTTTGCTTTACTTTGCTTTCAAAAGCTTGTCTTCCATTATAGTTCTTGGAGCAATCTCACATTTCTATTCCCACAATAGGATAACCCAAACCTACAAAACGAGGATGATCCTCGACCTTTATTGGGTTAGATATGCCTTGGTCATTTTTACCAAGGCCTCTTCCATAAAATCCCATTTTATCTAATAATTTAGATCTAATGCCTCTAGTATGATTTTCAAACAAACCAAAGACTTCATTACCTAAATCTGAAACTAAATGAGAGGAAGAAGAATATTCCAGTGGTGAACAACTTATAATGCAATCATCTAGCCATGGTCTCTACATATGAAGTTGAAGGTATTTCCTTTATCTGGATCACCACACTGTAACCTTTCCAAGAGCTCATCCTTGGTTTGTAGTTCTGATTTCAAGTGAGCATTCTCCTCTTCCAAGGAGTAATACATTGATCGTAGGAGAGAGTTCTCTTCCTAGATCTGGTGATTATAAGATTCAATTTCCTCGAGCTTCGCATGTTTAGACATATTTCCCATAGTGCACTTGTACCCGGTTCACAAAATTTGAACCAACTACACCAATCTTGAAGTTATCACTCTATTAATCAGATGTACTAAAGAAAATATGGAGATGAACCAGCTCTAATACCAACTTTATCCAAAAATAATCAAGTTTTTATCTACCTAATCTCAGACCCTTATAGGCTTTAAATATTTTCTGAAATTTTTCTCCTTTTAAGTAATCAATTTAAAATTAATGCAAGACAATAAAGATAATTGCACAATGATTGATTATGGAGTTTGGAAATTGCCTACATCTCTGAGTTCTTTTGAACTATTCCACTAGTGAAAACTTGTAAGTTACAATAGTACTTTTACAAGAAAATCTAATGGAAACTATTAAGAACTCCGTTTAGAAGAACAACCAGACATTTAGATGACAAGGGTGAAATATAGCACCCAACTTCCCTTTCTTGGCATATTCGGCAAGCGTTTTGGCACTAGATCCACTATTTGGAATCCCTGTTCTCGATCATCCTTCCAAATGCTTCATAATTCCCAATGGCACTCTGTTTGATATTCCAGGATTCAAAATAATTTAGTGTGGCGCATGGGCCGACTAGGTAGTATTAATAACTCCTAGTCACAATAATTTTTTAATTTACTATTGCCTAAAAGAATAATAGGTCAATAATGATTAAAATAATAATGCCTAAATAAATTGGGTCTTCACATAACTATGTTGTTGACATATTATCTAACTCTCCTCTTGGCTCGATCTTCACCTTTAGAGCTCTAGGAATGAGATTTCCAAGTTGTGTGTTGTGTGTCCATTATAAATAAACGGACTCCCTTTTATACTAAAATAGTGCCCTTAAAATAATGTATTAAAAATTATATTAAGGATAATATTAGCCTCTCTAGGTAGCATGTAAAGTGGGATAATATCCCATAGTGGGTGGATTGCACTTAGGAAGGGATAAAATCCCATGTTGGTGGTTTGCATGCTTAAGTGGGTATTATCCCACATTTGGTGGCCTTAGATTTTGGTAAGGTTTTAATAAACCTTACCCACCCCATTCTTCACGTGGATCTCCACGCATGGGCCTTTGCCCCACCACCACTTCACCACCTATCCATCACGTGGATTTAACATAGCATGTTTGGTGGTTATGTGGGTAAGTGGAGGTTGCTAAGTTTAATGCACCCATTGTGTGGGCCAAGCGGTTTAGCAAGTTGGGATGTAAGTGGACTCACCAAGATAATAGAAATTTGACCCATACATTGTGGTATAGAAAATAATTAACTTGGTCAATAGCATATAGTCCACTTATCATCTCTTGATAGGCTAATCGAGTGAATTCGATTCATGGTGGCAAGCCATGTGGTGGCTTGTGGACCCACCACGTCGGCGATAATACCATAGTCCACACAATGGTCGGCTCCCTTTGTTAAAAATGTTGAGCCTCTTGTTCCCATGAGCTATTATTTTATGACCGTCAAAGATCAGAGGTCAAAAACCAGCAATGAATCCCTTTGCATTTTCACCACGTGTCATAGTGTCATTGGTCCAATATTGACTAGTTGACTAGAGTTGACTTTCCTATTGATTGAACTTTGACCAGACATAATTAGAGCTCCCAGGTGTTCATTTTTCACTTTTTCATAGTCGATGGAAAGCTCACAAAATGATCTTCTCAGTAGTGACATAATTTAGGGATGTTTAGGGAACTTTTGATATATAAATGATCCCTCGATCAATAACAGCCCTTTTCAATCAACTCGAAAGCACTCTATTCATACTAGATCATGAGGCTATAACAATACCTAATCTATTAGGATAAATACATTATTATTTTAATTAATTATGCATTGCATAGTTAGATTATTTATTTATTGTTATTTGGTTATATTTATTTATAACCTGTTGTATTGTTTATTTGTTGCATTATTGAACTATATTTGTTTGTATTTAGTTGGTTATTGCTTCCTGGATGTATTTTGGAAGTTGTTGTAACAATTATATTTGTATTCATCTGTTGTACAATTCCTATAAGAATTACAACACTCCATTGTATCTTTGGTTGATTGATATTAATAAAATTTATCAAGCTTCCACCCTTGTTGCTCAAGTTTACATTTGGTACCAGAGCAGGAATCTAGACCTGTGAAGCAGCAAAGGTTGAAGGAGAGGTTGCAGTAGGAAGAGAAGTGTCTTGGAGAAGAATTTTCTTTTTAGGAGAGGTTGGGTTGCCTCCTCAAAACTTCTCATACATCCCTACATCCTTACAACCCCTCTTTCATTCCAAGTGTTTGGACCACAATTTTTTTTGCAGACTTTGGTGCACCCAACACCAGAAACATTTGTTGCAGTAGAATAAAAAATTAAAAATATATATACATATTTTTCCCCATTAGGGTTTTTTCACTAGATTTGATGACAAGATTAGCCTTATCTAATATTAGCAGGCTTCTGCATATTGGAGGTTTGTAGACAACTTTGTAGGTCAAGTTGCATTTGGAGGAACCAAGATGAGTTATCTGCCGAGCTCACACAAAAATAAGTTACATTTGAAGGATTTGTTTTTGGATCGACCGAGCTAGGTGCCAAACAACCGAACTCTATCCCACTCCTCCCGAGCGAGCTGATTGATCACACTATTAGCCTCGTATTATTGGTGAGTTGGGAGAAATGAATCAAGTAACTGACTATTTTAAATATTGGACAAGATATTACATGGTTTGAAGTCCACCATTTGGAAGCATTATATGACGAGGTTGATCTAGTGACCTTGTTGCACACGCCAACACCAAGATCTACCTCTTGAGAAGTGACCTCCACACTCCCTGTTGACCGAGCTACACATCTTCAATCGGTAACCCGCAATCAAAACAAAATGTGGAGATAATATAAAATAGACGTAGTGAATCGCTTAAAATGGTGGTTAAATACAAAGGTGTGAATGAATGAAAGTTGAAGGAAAGAAGATAAAGATAAAAGTTTCAGATCCAGTTTTCATGCATGAAAAACCCTAAATTTCCTATAAGCACGCAAACCATGCAAACCCACCTCTAGCCACGTGGACCGACATGCAACAACCAAGTGTGTAAAAGGTTAGTCATTTTTTATCTTTGTTAAATACAATATTCTCCATTTTCTATGCATAAAACATTAAGTGCCTCAGTGGATAGACCGAAATATTTGGGTGGATGAGGTTTAGGGTTCAAACCCCACCCCCAACACAAAATTTTGAATTTTTGACTTTGGTGGCCAAATAGTGAAACTGCCAATTGTGGAGGCGATTTGGTGGAAAACCACCTCTAAACTGCTAGTTACAACTAAAAGGCCTCTAAAGTTTTTAGTGAGAAAAACCCTAATTTAGGGTAAATTTTTTTCTCCTATTAGGCCTATTTTTCCATTTTGGACAACATTTTCTAAAGGAAGACTGTCTAAAAACTTCATTTTGAGATACTTTTTAACATTTTTTTGAGTTAATGGTTGTATGGGACTCTGGAAGCCATCGGGGCCTGCCAAAACAATTTTTTTGCTTACCATTCATTTTTTCAAATTTTTTGAATGTAATCGTATGCTTTAATATATTGTACTAATTTTTAGGTTGCCATAGTCAACCGCAAACTTTGTAACTACTCAAAAATTGGTAGAATATTGTAATAAAAAATAGTAAAAATTGGTTCTAAAACACTCATGAGATCCTAGATCTCATTCATAGCATTCGGTATATACAGTACCTCTGGGAAGCGCTTACAGGTAAATCCATCATGAATACTACTACACTTAACGCCTAATATAGCTGCAACAATGTCTTTTGGGTATCAACCCTTTAAATCAATGGGGAGTAATCAAGATACAATGCACACACTATGATCCATCCCATCCATCTATGAATGATTGCATGACATAAATATGGACTAAGAAATTATCTAAGTATATAGCGAAGTTACGCGTGCGTATGAGGATATTTCTTTGAGCCGGTGTCAATAATCACATAGACCCCTTTCAGTACTATCTTGGTACCACATATTGAATTCTTTCACATATGTTAATGCCTCTTTCATGTACCACTAGGTATATAAAAAGGGTGATCTTCTTCCACGTACCAATGGGTATATTAGAAGGGTGCATATATAGAAAGTTTCAGTATATTGGAATAATGGTATATAGATTGGGAGACCTTATACCTGGAGTGATAAGAGCCAAACCCTGTCAGTGATTTCTATAAAATGGGCACCAATGCCCCCAAATTTTTTCTTCCAGATTCATAACTACTTAGAGGAAACAACTATGCTACATGGAAGACAAAAATCAAGACACAACTTGAGTTTGAAGAGATCTGGCTTATTGTGAATGGTACTCTGACCAGATCAACAATTGATACAACACAACATCGATAGTTTGATAAATCAGATCAAAAGGCCAAACTCATCATCTTGTTTGGAGTGTCTGATGATGTGTAACCCCACATTCGAGATGCCAAAACAACCAAATAAGCATGGGATAAGTTGAGCACAATATATGAGGCCAAAAACAAGAATGTCATACTAAATTTGTAGAGTCAATTACACACACTGAAGTTCAAGAAAAATGAGAAAATTAAAGCTTTCTTGAGAAGAGTTGTAGAGTTGAGGGCTTCACTTCTATCCTTAGGAGAATCGGTCATAGATGATGCTCTCATTCCCATTGTTCTGAGATCATTCCCTCTTCTTACCACATTTTTTAACAACACTAAACATGTCAGATACAATAGTTAGTTTTGACAAGCTGGTAAACCTACTACAACAAGAGGAAGCCATGCACAATAAGGATGATGAAGAGGAGTAGACAATTTCTTCTCATCAAAAATGGAAAGGAAAAGGTAAAGGAAAACCTAATTCCTATCAAAATTCCCAACATCAGAATTAGTATCAACATCAAGGGAACAAACAATAGAAGAAGCAATGTTCAATCTGTAAAAGAGGACATGAATTGAAATATTGTTGGTATAAAACTTATAAGAAAGGTTCATTAAGAAACTATAGACCTCCATAAATACAATATCACAAGGGAAATTCTAACCAAAATCATGGGAAGAAAAAGGGGAACTAGAAAAGAATACCCCATCAACAAGGAAATATTGCTTGAGTAATAAAAAAATTTCAGATAATGAATACTTCAGTACACTTTAATCGAGTAAGTGAACCTTCCACATCATCTAGTGATGTTTGGTATGTTGATTCAGGAGCCACTTGACATATAACTGGACATTGAGATTGGTTTACTTCAATGAGGGACACACCTTAAAAAAATCATGTTTTGTTGGGTGATGATTCTTCATATATAGTTTAGGGGATTGGGAACATTTCTCTACCCCTTGGTTCACATAATTATAGACTATCAGATGTCTTATATGTCCCTCGGTTGACTAAAAATATGCTTTTAGTTAGTCAAATCCTAGATCACAACTTAAAAATTGACTTTGATAGTCATTCCAACAAGAAAACGTGTTTGATTTGAGACAAATCATGAGGCTCGAAAATAGTTGTAAAATCCTCTAATGTGGGATGCATGTTCCAGCTTGATTTTTTCCACAGAGATGATGATGCACTTGTGGCTAAGAATTCTACCTCAGAAAAGTTGTGGCATCAGAGACTTGGTCATGTTAGTTTAAAGTATCTCGAGACACTACACTAGCATAGTATGGTACATAGGCTACCATCTCTTTAGAAGGATACAGACAAGTTTCCTCACTTCCTAGCAGGAAAATGACAAAGAGATTCATTCAAGAAGAGTACATATCAAGCTCATTATAAGCTTGATCTGGTTCATACCAATCTTTGCGGTCTGATGTAACCAAGTCATTCTGAATTTTAGTACTTCATGCTATGTTTTGATGAATATTCAAGAAAAATTTGGATTTTTTGTCTTTGCAAGAAAAGGGAAGCTTTTGAAACCTTCAAAAAGTTCAAAGTAGCTGTTGAGAATGAAACTAGTCATCACATCAGAACTCTCTGCTCAGATTGAGGGGGAATTCACTCGTAATGAGTTCAAATAATACCTACAAACTCATGGGATTCATTGACAAATTTCTACTCCACACACACCATACTAGAATGGTGTTGTTGAGAGAAGAAATCATACTATCCTGCAAATGGTACAATGCATGATCAATGACTCTGGACTTGTAAAGACATTTTGGGAAGAAGCAAAATACATCAATGTATTTGTTGAATAGAGTGCCCATAGTTTCTCTTGACAGAGTAACACCACAAGAAGCATGGTCAAAGCGGAAACCATCTATTACACACCTTAGAGTATTCGAGTGCAAATAAAGTATGCACATACCCAAGAAAAACAAAATAAATTGGACATGAAGTCACATAAACTCATCTTCATTGGGTACAGTGAAGAGACTCTTGGGTATATATTGATGGATCCAAAGACCAGAAAAGTCTACACCAATAGAGATGTTGAGTTTTTTGAGAATAATGAAGCAGAGTCTCCTCCTCCAGATGCACTTGATGTAGATTCTTCACCACTTGTAAAAATTGAATATGATGTTCCCACAGATGATGAAAGTGATGATGGGGATGATGGTGTTGATAAGATAGAACCATGACCCATGGGAACAGTTCAACGTATGCTTAAGTGGTGTACTAGCATGTTACGAGATGCAAGAATAGATGCTCCACCATATACATCCACCCATGGACCATGGACTTGTAGTAAAGAAAGAGAAGAATTCAAATTTTCTTTGATGAGTATATTTATTAAGTCTAATGAACCCTCTATAGTTCAGGAATCCCTACAGTCAAAATCTTGGAAAGATGCCATGGAATCTGAATATTAGTTAGTAATGTAAAAAAACACTTGGCAGCTTATCGATCTTCCACCATGGAAGAAACCCATTGGATGTAGATGGATATTCAAAATGAAGTACAAATAATATGGGACAATGGATAACTATAAAGAAAGACTTGTAGCAAAGGGGTATGTAAAAAAATAAGGCATTGACTATGAGGAGACATTTTCTCCCACAGCTAAGATCAAAATGATCAGGATGATCTTTGCTCTAGCTGCACAATTTGGTTGGAAATTCCATTAGATGGATGTAAAAATTGCCTTCCTAAATGGATATTTACAAGAAAAAGTATACATGACTCAACCTGAGGGATATGTAGTACCTGGTCAAGAAGAAAAGGTATGCGAGACTCATGAAATCTTTGTATGGCCCTAAAAAGGTACCCCTAGCATGGTACATCAAAATTAATGAGCATATCGTATAACATGGATTTGTTTGAAATCCATATGATCCCAATATTTACCTCAAAAACAAGGGGGAGAGATTGTGATTGTGATTGTCTATGTTGAAGATATAGTCATCACTTTGGTAGTTCAATGAGGATGATCGCTATAATGAAGAAAGATCTTAATCGATCATTTGACATGACAGATCTCGAGCTAATGCATTATTGTCTTGAATTGGAAGTATGGTAGAAGAGAATCGCATATTTGTTTCTCAGATGAAATATACCAAGAAAACACTCAAGAAATTTAGGATGATGGATTACACACTGATTGCTACACCTATGGAGAATAGATTATAGTTATCTCATTCATATTCCTCTCCCGAGGTAAATACAACTCTCTTTTGACACTGATTGGGAGTCTCATTTACCTAACCTACACTAGACCAGATATCAGCTTTGCAGTAAGCTATCTATCCAGGGTCATGCAGGAACCAAAAGTTTTTCATTGGAAAGCAACATGGTGCATCCTAAGATATCTCAATGGATCAGTGGATCTTGTTCTAGAATACAAAAAGAATAACAATTTCTTCTTGTCAAGATATTCAGATTCAGATCATGCATGTAATATTGATGACAAAAAATCCACTTCAAGATTTTTGGTCTTTATGGGATCTAGACCAATATCATGGGAAAGCAAGAAACAACACTTTGTTTCTCATTCTTCCACAAGCCAAGTATCGTTCTCCGGAGAAGTCGTGTATGAAGCGATTTGGCTACGTCGCATACTCAAATGACTTGGAATACCATAGGACAAACTGACCGCCATGTATGTTGACAATGAAGGTGTTCTCAAACTTGCTCGTACTCCATTTTTTCACGAGAGAACAAAACACATTGAGGTACATGTCCATTTCATACGCAAGCATGTCTTGAAGCACAAAGATATCTGACTTCAATTTTTTCCAACAAATAAACAATGAGCATATATCTTCACAAAGTCACTTGTACCTAACAAGCTCGAGTTGTTCGTAGAGAGTTCCTCTCCTCATCCCTTGAAGAAATGAAAAATTAAGAGGGGGAAATGTTAGGATAAATACATTATTATTTTAATTAATTATGCATTACATAGTTAGATTATTTATTATTGTTAATTGGTTATATTTATTTATAACCCGTTGTATTATTTATTTGTTGCATTATTGTTGCAACCATATTTGTTTGTATTTAGTTGGTCATTTTTTCCCGATGTATTTTGAATTTTTTTGTAACAATTATATTTGTATTCATCTGTTGTACAATTCCTATAAGAATTGTAACACTCCAGTATCTCTGGTTGATTGATAATAATTAAATTTATCAAAGCTTCCACCCTTGTTGCTCAATTTTACATAATCGATGCTTCTAGTAAATAATTTAGGTCTTATAGAATGTAAGATTAAAAATAGTAGCCTTTCAAAATGAAGCAAGTAATGATCTATTGATGAAATATCAATGTCATAACCGTATTACAACATAATACATAGATGCTCATATTTCATTCTAAAGTAACCACTTTCCCACCATATTCAAATGAATTCTTTAAAATGATGAAGAATCTCACTTATCGGCAAGCATAATTGTTTTTACAATTACCATCCATTGTTAGTGTGTGTATATATATATATATATATATGCAAGAAATCATAGTAAATTTTTCATCCTTTTTCCCTTCATCCTCTCGAAGATCACTTTTTCCTACAAACGAAAATATTGCAATGTGCAAATACACATGGTTACTTTAACTGGAACTAACATGGAACATCTCACTCCCACATGTTACATCCATATGAAATATTAGAGTATAAATTGGTTACCATTATTTATATGAATTTCATAGATCTACATGCTAGAATAAAATCATACAGTATAATATAATATTCCATAATATGCAAAACTGATAAATAGAAATAAAAACAACTTAAATAAATTCATACTATACACTACGGTATTCCATAATATGCATAACTTGGATAAATACCAATAAACAACATTTGAACAACCAATAATTAATCCATTTTATTCCAAAATGAGAATAATGTAGATAAAGGATTACATGTTTAAACCCCTACATATATCAATCTAAAATGAAATTTCACTATCAATCATAGACTTGAGTAGTATATAAATATGCATAAGATGGTATCAAGTCTCCTTCATACCTGAATGATGATTCCAAGGTAAACAACTCCTAACAAATCCATACCGATTTATATACCACCGAGTAGCATTTTTAATTTAGTATTAAAAACAAGTTCTAAATGGAGAACATGGCTATGGAACATCAATCAAGTCAACTAAGATACTCATGCAATCTTAAATGAGATAATAGTTAGAACCCAAATCATGGAAATTCCTATAAATTACTTTTTTTTCTTTATTTATTTCTTTTACTTCATTTGAGAATAAAGATTCTCTAATAATGGTTCAAACCCAACTTACAAAAATAATACACACAAATGATTGTTTGATGCCCAAGTTGATTGGAACCTTCCCTCACCTAGATCGAACTCGATCATCCCTTGAGTGGTTATCTCGATTCCCAACTATCCCATATGATTTTTTAATAAAGTGTTGGGAACAGAACTATCTATGTAGTTCATACCCTTGTATTAAATCTTACGATCAGAGCCAAGCTTCACTAATTTTTTTTTTAATTCGTATCACAACTATATTATGGCCTTCTTTTAAGGCACTTATAATAAGGCTATTACGATTTTAGGAATCAACAAAATAGCCCTACACATATAGCTAGGCTAGCGTTTATTACACTTTGTCCCATTCGAGTTTTTAAAACGAACGTCCCCAAAATTTATTTTATTTAGTAGTAATAGAATAATTACAAGTACGTCAGAAGTAATATGAATAATACAACATTCACAAAGACCAATATTCTACACCCCAAGTCATGTGGTTCCTAATGGCACCCTACCCAATAAAAAATAGTGTCAATAACCAATTTTACCACACAAGAAGAAGTTCCCAACACTCACATATTCCAAATTCACAGAGAGTAAGGGAAATAATTTATATTCTAATTCATATAGATTTAACAAGGAGGAGTTCAAGATGGTCCATGCCTGTAGACTAGTGAATCTCCAACAATTTTCTTCACTATTTTCTTGATTTTTTCACATGACTCATGCAACAAATTTACAGAAGTTTAATCCCAATGAACCCAAAATCCTCAAACATCCCTTTGCACTAAAATGGCATCCCCATCATATAAATTTTCCCATATTTATGAAATTCCTCATTTGAAATAACATACATGAAATCACAGAGTGATTGTCATGCATTGATATCTGAAGTGGAGCTTTACCCAAGACTTCAACAACAAAAATGGAGTAGTTACATGTGGTTTGCTTCCTTAGGAAGCTTTGCAGATTTCCATAAGTTTTTAATGCTCATTTAATGATGTATAATTTTGGAGTGCCACGCTAGTGGCCAATTCAACTACCACCACCCAACAACTTATCCCGCACAATTTGCGAGTCTACTACAGCTTAAAACCTTATTTTCCTTTTCTAAATAAACCAAATATCATCCTTTTATTTTCTTCCTATAACATAGATTGAATAACCTCTAGTGAGAATGAATTACAATATTGCATAAGACCAAGGTTATAATCTCTCAAATTAAACATGTGAGGCCTCAACAATTGTCATTTAAATGCCTAATAATACATGGAGTCCATGGGATTGCAATACATAATCTTACCTATGTTAGCAAGTCTCATATGGTCTATGACCCCCTTTAAGCTATCAATGATCTATACATAGTGGGGTTGGTTTTACCACTTTATAGTCATTTCATAGCTAAATCAACAATCCCCGAACCCCCGTAGGTTACATATAAATAAAAAAATCAATTTTTAATAATTCCAAAGCCCAAACATTAACATCATGACCCATGATTTACAAGACCAAGTCAACTAATCAATTAAGTGATTAATCATTAATATGATGGTTAGGTGAATCTCTTCACTAGATTCCAATGTTTAAAATACATTACCCTCTAAGGCTGGCACAATGATAATCATTATCTCAAATATATATATATATATATATATATATATATATATATATATATATATATATATATATATATATATATATATATATATATATATATATATATAAGTCGTAAAAACATTTAAACCAAGGCCCATTACCTTTGGTGTGACATATTCCATCAATTATACTTGTACAATAAAATTATTAGGAGCCTAATAACCCGGGCTTTTCCTTTGGCTTTCATGCCACTTCCATTCTAATCATTACGTCCCCGTCATAAATGGCTCATTACGTAACTTTCATCCATAATCTAATGCACTTGTTTTTTTAAGAAATATCATCTACTTCAATTATGGTCCTTAATTCATAATCAGGTCCCAAGATTAATTAACACTAATGAATATCATGATGTAGATACCTTAGTCCTTCATTCAAGTCATTCACAATATGTCGTGATATTTATTGACTTAGTGCGTGCAAAATTAAGCCAATATCAATAATACTATTATAAGGTAATTATTATCACAACAGCCATAATTTAGATAATCAAAAGAACAACCTCAGTTCATAACAACCATATTATCACCTTTTCCATGTTTTCTTAACCATTACTGAAATCACTTGTTTCTCTTTTGCTTGATTTCATGATCGGTCGAAGACATCGATCTTGTTATAATATTGAAACTTGAGGGGAGTTACATTCTTCCTCCCTTAATGAATCATCATCCCGATGATTTCTTATCATTATTCATAGACAAATCAATCAATTTTAGAATTATATACTTCAATTTTAGTAAAACAATAATTATTTTCATAGAATCTAGTGATTTCATGTTTCATAAATTTACATTTATTGGCTGTCATAACTTGTTAACTAGAAAAACCATCACACATTTAGCAAAATGTCCTAGTTTTTGTCATTATAGTTAGTTATTTATTGCATAATTATGTATTACATACAAAATTTTGTCGGGTCTAAAACTTGTATGAACTAAGAATCCATAATGATGTAAGATATACTCAACTATGTATTCAAACAAGGAATCCTGCTCTAGCCAAACAATCGTCTCATAACGTAAGTCATAAATTCATTGTAAAAATTGAATGACCATAGTATGAGTGACTAAGTGCCCCTAAAAAATTTACACTTTGAAAGGGTCAACAAAACATTTTGAAACATTTAAAAATGTGTCTCCCCAATCAATGACTACCTGGTTTAAAAGTTAAAGACTCGAGTTAGGTAGGATTTACTTTTCTAAGCCCGTAACTCCTTTTAATTGAAAATTACCATTCTTGCAAATGGGCTGACTATATTTACAGTCTAAAGGAGCATACTATAGATAAAAATCCTAAGTTCAAGGATAGTTAGAATTTATAACATAGAGGTTAAACTGATAGACTCTCATATAATCCTTAGAATCAAGTTACATGCCCGATATTCTTCGTTAGATCCTTCAACTTCTGATTTCCTACCATATTTGATTTTTTCTATCGATATGTCAATACTTGTACAAGTGTGAGAAGTGTTATTTGGGAATAAATACATTTGTCTTTAACTCAATGTTTTAGATTTTATAGAAAGGTAAATGATGAAAATGAGTTCAATATGCTTGTACCAATAATTCGAGATAATTTAGCAATATTACCTTTACTTTCCCTTTCAATAAAGACACATTTCTCATGAAGGGTTTATGAGATCAACAGGATTTTTTGAGGAAGGATTACTTTCTTATTTATAACCTTACCATCTTATTGACCCAATTACTAATGCATTCTCTAACATGCATATTTTAACTTATATCAATAATAATGAAAAAGATTTTTGCTCACTTAGGTGGGAAACTTAATCTGATTAATCCCAACTCGAGTTACTGATTTTCTTTCCTCTTACTACCACTGGTAGAGGGTTGGATTGTAATCTTGAAATATTTCAAGATGAAGGTCTTGGAGCAGGAGTCTCTTACCAACCCATTCCTAAATACATACAAATTTTCTATAAATCAATGGTTAATTTGGTAAGGTCAAACATCCCTTAGTTTTATGAAGTTCCAATTTTAGAGCCGCAATATTCTTATTTTGTTACAACAAGTCAAGGTTGAACTATCTATTACACATAAGAATAATGCACATGTTAATATTTTACCTGCAAATATATCATATATGGATGCATATACATGATTTATCTATAAATAAATTTCTCATTACATTCTCGATATCTAAACAATCACATGTAATTACTATATAGTTCAAAAATATGAAAATCCACCTTATAAAAAGATTTTCTTCCTTCAATACTTCTTAAAGTATTACCACATTTGATTCTCATTCACTCATTTTTGAGTTTCTTAGTGCCTATAGCTCACCTAAAGTTCCTAAGCAAGGCCAACCTTCATATTCAATCAAGAATTAGATGTTTTCATTCTATGTATATTTTAGAATTGATGCTTCAAAGATCATTAAGACATTGGGTTTTTTTGACAAACAACCAATATTTTAATTACTACATCTTAGGTCCCTACGAACTTAAGTATGTCATCCTTTTCTATAATGAGTTCAATCAAAGAAAATATCATGATAATGGACATAAAGTAATGGTTCTCGTAAATTTTCTTATTTTTTGCAATTGAAAAATCTGAATTCTAATTCAATTTCCAGCTTAGTCACGTTATACAAAGAACTCAACCGCATTAATATTATATCTAATTAGCATCAAGTAGTTCTAATTAACTTACCTGTCATTATGAGAGGAAAGACTTGTTCCCTTTTTCCAGGAAACTATGATGTGTTTTACTTGCTGATTTCTACTCGACAAATCATATTTTCTACCTTTTTCCCATCCATTACCTATTTCCTGAAATTTAGAGATAAAGAAGAGCTAATGCTCTTGTATTATTATACTATTTAAAGTTAAAATTTTATAGAAGGTTTCATGCTGGTCTAATTATCCTTTCTAGTTACATCGCTTACAAAATATAATCTTTCTCTATCTACTTCATTTATCCTATACGGATTTTCATTTTATATTGGATTTAAATTCCAAATATGTCGTAAGACAATTTGATCAATAGAGTAACCATCTACTGATTGCCATGATTCAGCCCAAGTTGCTTTCCTTGGTTGATCATATTCACACGTACTAGCTGCTCTATGCATCTATCTAGTTCAAGTGTGTCTTGAAGGACTGTTAGAAGATTATCTAAATTATTTACCCTCAATCCAAAGCTTAGTTTGCTCTAGCTCATTGTACACATTATATACTTCTTTCATTTTTATTTTTGTTTATAAAATCATAATTTACTAAGCGTAAGGACCCAATAAGTCCAAGATCTACAACCTTTAGTTATGATACAAAAATATAAAAACCACATTGTCACTTCACATTTATGGAATTTCTATTTTTTACACTTTATGCTTCACGATTTAAATACCCATATATTTAAATCCAACATAAAACTTAATGCAATCCATTTATGATAACTATCATAAACCATGTGTAGCTACATGAGAGTTCACAGATCTTACTCGGTCACTCTCAATGTTCTTTATGATTCAATATAGCAATTGTATCATTTGGTTTTTCCTTTATCAAACATTTATAATTAAGTGATTCTTTCTAAGTGTATACCTAGATTCCTCCACAAAATCCATCTGGAATCTCACAACTTAGATCCTGGTGAAATCATGACAAAGTGTAATCAACAACTTACACTACTTTATGAAAAGTTTTAGAGACATGTATGCCATGCTCAATTCCATGAAGACACACTCACCATTAGGAAATTGTCATCTCACCTTAATCACTTATTTAGTTATATGGATTAACATTCAACAATGGTGCCATAAACAGATACAAGTCTCGTACAAGGTACAAATCTAGAAATTACTAAAAGGAAGATGTGCCACTATGACAACTTAGAATGCTTGTGGGAAGGTAAGTTCCCCTATAATGATTTGCATCATTACTTGGATCACTTCCCTTCTCATAGCCATTCTAAGTTGGCATCGACTACATATTTGTGATGTACATACCACACTTGTAACTTTAACAAATCTTGTTCTCACTATACTTTGCCATATCATAATTTAGGGTCTTGATGAGGCATCTCAATATAGCTGCTATGCATCAATATCAAAATAAATACTACCGTCATTAAGTGGATATGATCACGTAGAAACCGTAGTAATTTTTCCCACCCAAGGTCCTAAATTGGAACATTGTATCTTAATTAATTTAATCATGAAAGGTTACCATAGACCCCATGACTCTTTCTCCACGAAGGATTCATATCTAGGTTATACCTCATAGTATCACAATAGGTCAAATGTAGTTACTTAAAATATTTTACATTCCTTTTTACCTATCGGATTCGTATAATTAGTTACTTGCCTTAGTTCAAGTAATCCCAACTTTATTGATATATAATTAATGATTTCTTTTCAATCTTTTCAAATGGTTGTTTCACATTAACAAGATTAAACAAATATCGTGTTTTACTTTAACCCTATGTGTATTCATGTAAGCTACCTAATTACTCTGTAATTAAGATACTCTATATCACTTTCATTAACCCCTTTTTAATAGCACTTATCCTATTTTATTGAATCGTGTTATCCAGTGCACCTTTACACCTTTATGTCAAGCAAAGTGTCTATTATACATACTTATGAGTCTTACTAATCTTAGGTACCGAGTTTAGTGATACACTAATTCTCTTTAGTAACTTTTGTACTAATATCCATACCCAACTTAGGTTCATAGCTCGAGATACTTTTAGAACCTTTTTATTTGCAAAGTTATTAGCAATCGGAAACTTTATTATTTTTATTGGATCTTCAACCAATTTCTTTGGTGCCCAATATATACTCAATATATCTCATCTATAGGATCATCTTTCACATTCTATTATTTCTCATATGTGTATACCATCATATCTTAATTATGGTTGTATTAAAAATTTTCTTTCGGTAGTGCGGATCCCAATTATACTTAGTAAATATATTTGATAAGTACTCGGGGTGAGCACAAACCGTATGTTTCTAACAACAAGTTCAACATTTGCATTTGGCATCCCGACTATGATTTAATATCAGATTTATATTTAGGGATTTAATCTCCCAATAATTTCTTATCCAACCATATGCCATATTCTAGGCATCCTTATGTAATTGAGTTTAATCTAGTTATGAATGAAATGGGCCTCATTTCATACCGTAATTGGAGTAAGACCTCATCGAAAAAATTTATCATATCATATTTTTGATGATGTTAAAATGATAGAATTTTTACTTCATTTTACCATATCTCGAATTGACAAGATGCTTTGGTGCAGTAAAACAACCTTGTTCTATTTCTACTTACTCTCACACTTATTTGTTTTATGTTGAGTCTTCCGTCATGTTACAAGATTCGATTTGATTATGTAATAACTCTACTTAGTCCTTATTATTGTTTTGTTGCTGCCCCCATGGTTAATATTTGAAAATTCAAGACTCATTCATATCTTTTCAATCTTTATCTTACCGTTAGAAGTTCCAAATTCTTATTTTCCTTATGGGGTATTTACTCTACTAGAAGATTCACCTTTATGTATGTTTCTCAAATACATATTTATGAAATAACATAATATCTAATAAGTATTTTGTTCTTGAATTGAGTCAAGAGATTTTTCAACCTTATGTTAAAAATACTTTTAAATGTTCAACAATATGTCTTCTTTGGGTATAGTGCATATTACATAACTAATTTAATAAAGTAACAATTTATCTTATTGATGATATTACCAAATCATAACATCCCTTTTCAATTAACTAAAATAACTCTATTCATACTAGATCATGAGGCTATAGAAATACTTAATCGATGTTGCAAGTAAATAATTTAGGTCTTATAGAATTTAAGATTAAATAAACAACAGCCTTTTAACATGAAGTGGGTAATGATCTATTGATGAAATATCAATGTTGTAACCATATTATAACATAGTACATAGATGATCGTAATGCATTCTAAAGTAACCACTTGCATGTCATATTTTAATGAATTCTTAATCATGATGAAGAATATCACTTATCGAAAAGCATAGTCATATATATTTTTATAATTACCATCTATTGTTAGTATATATATTTTATAAATGTAAGCAATCATATTAAATTTTTCATCTTTTTCCCTTCATCCTCTCGAAGATCACTTTTTATTGCAAATGAAAACATTGCAATATGCAAATGCACATGGTTAGTTCAACTAGAACTGGCATGGAACATCTCACTCCCACATGTTACATCCATTTGAAATATTAGGGTATAAATTTGTTACCATTATTCTCATGAATTTCATAAATCTACATGCCGGGAAGAAAATAATATAGTACTATACGGTATTCCATAATATGCAGAGTGATAAATACCAATAAACAAAAACTCGAAAGAAAATAATACTATACACTACAAAGATTCCATGATATGCAAAACTGATAAATACCAATAAATAATAACTGAAATAAAATCATACTATACACTACAATATTAAATAATATGTAGAACTTGGACAAATACCAATAAACAACAATTTAACAACCAATGATTAATCCATTTTATTCTAAAATGAAAAGAAGATAGATATAGGATTACATGCTTAAACCCCTACTTACATCAATCTAAAACCAACTTTCACTATCAATCATATACTTGAGTAGCATATAAATATGCACATGAGGGTATCAAGTCTCCTTCATACCTAGAATGATGATTCCGGGTAAACAACTCCTAGTAGAAATCTAGACATGATTTATATACCAAATGAGTAGCATTTTTAATTTAGTATTAAAAAAAGTTCTAAATGTAGAACATGGATATGGAACATCAATCAAGTCAACTAATATACTCATGGAATATTAAATTAGATAATAGTTGGAACCCAGATCATGGAAATTCCTAGCATTTTTTTTTCTTTATTTCTTTCTTTTACTTCGATTTGAGATTAAATATTCTCTAATAATGGTTCAAACCTATCTTCCACAAATAATGGACAAAACTTGATGTTTGATGCCCAAGTTGAGTAGAACCTTCCCTCACCTAGATTGAACATGACCATGCCTTGAGTGGTTATCTCGATTCCCAACTATCCAATATCATTTTTTAATAAAGTTTTGGTAACATAACTATCTACGGAGTTCATACCCTTATATTAAATCTTATGATCAAAGCGAGGTTCACTAATTCCATTATTAATTCATATCACAACTATATTATGGCATTCTTTTAAGGTGCTTATAAGAAGGTGATTACCATTTTAGGAATCACGGTGTAGCCCTACCTATATATCTGGGATACGTGTTTATTACACCGTCCCATTCGAGTTTTTAAAAGGAATGTCCCCAAAATTTATTTTAGTTAGTAGCAATAGAAGAATTACCATTACATCAGGAAGTAATATGAATAATACAGCATTCACAAAGACCAATATTATACACTCAAGTCGTGTGGTTCCTAATGGTGTCCTACCCAATAACCAATTTTACCACACAAGAAGAATTTCCCAACACTCACGTAATCCAAATTCACATAGAGTAATAGAAAACAATTTATATTCTAATTCATATAGATTTAAAAAGGTGGAGTTCAACATGGTCCATGCATAAAGAATGGTGAATGTACACCAAATTTTTCCACTATATTCTTAAGCTTTTCATGTGACTCAAGAAGAAATGTTACAGAAGTTCAATCCCAATAAACCCAAACTCCTCAAAATTTCCTTTCCATAAAATTACACCCCCATCATATAAATTTTCTGATATTTATGAACTTCTTCATCTTAAAATAGCTTACATGAACTCACAAACTAATCACCACGCACCGATATCTAAAGTGGAGATTTACCCAAGTCTTTAACAACAAAAATGGAGTAGTTGCATGTGGATCACTTCCTTAGGAAGATTTGTGGATTTACATAAGTTTTTAATGCTCATTTAATGGTTCTTAACATTGGAGTGCCATGCAGGTGGCCTATTTAACTACTACCACCCTCCAAATTCTCCTCCATAATTGACAGGTTTACCACAATTTAAAACATCATTTTCCTTTTTCAAATAAATTAACCAAATATCATCCTTTTATTTGCTTCCAATAACATAGATCGAACAACCTTTAGTTAGAATGAATTACAATATTGTATAAGACTAAGTTTATAATGTCTCAAATTAAACATAAAAGGCCTCGAAAATTGTCATTTAAATCACCAATAATACCTGAGTCCATGGGATTGCAATACATAATCCTACTTATGTTAGCAAGTATTTTATGGTATATGAAGCCCCTTTAAGTTATCAATGATATATACATAGTGGGGTTGGTTCTACAAATTTACAAATCACTTCATAGCTAAATCAACAATCCACAACACCCCGTAGGGTTACATATAAATCAAATAATAAATTTTTAATAATTCCAAATCCCCAAAATTAACATCATGACCCAAATTTACAAGCCTAAGTCATCTAGTCAATTAAGTGATTAATCATTAATATGGGTTAGGTGAATCTCTTCAATAGACTCCAGGTGTTTAAAATACATTACCCTCTAAGGTTGGCATAATGATAATCATTATCTTGTGTGTGTGTGTGTGTGTGTGTGTATATATATATAAGTCGTAGAAACATTTAAACTAAGGCATAATGTCATATCAAGGCCCATTACCATTGGTTTGAAACATTCTATCAGATTGTACTTACACAATCAAATTATTAGGATCCTAATAACTGGGCTTTGCCTTTGGCTTTCATGTCACTTCCATTCTAAGAATTAAGTCCTTCGGAAGTGGTTCATTACGCAACTTTCATCCATAATCTAATGCACTTTTTTTTTGTTAAGCAAGATCATCTACATCATTTGTGGATCTTAATTCATAATGAGGTCCCAAAATTAATTAGTCCATCATTCAAGTCATTCACAATATGTTGTGAGACTTATTTAATTAGTGCGTGAAAACTTAAGCCGGTAACAATAATACTTTTCTAAGGCAATAATTATCAGTACACCCATAGTTTAGTTAATGAAAAGACAAACCTCTCGTACATAACAACCATATTATCACCGTTTCCATGTTTTCTTAACCATTACTGAAACCACTTTTTTCTCTTTTGCTTGGTGTCATGATCGGTTGAAGACATTGATCTTGTTATAATATTTACTATAACTTTAGGGGTGTTATAGTAAATAGGATACTTAACACCATGTAGAGGAAGAGACCATATAGTGGGGTAAAAATTCAACCTTTGACACCTCTATCCGACTTAGCACCGTGTAGAGGCGGAGACCATGCAACGTAGTGGAGGTTAATAGGAAAGTATCTTCTTCAACTAACAACAAAATTTGTTCTATGTAGTGGTATAGTTCATGGAGAAGAATGAAGGTCAACAAGTGGTGTCATCAGTGTGGTGCAGATGCCACATGTATGAGGATTGATCCATTAGTTATCTAATTGTGGAATAACACTTATAGACCCCAGTCGATCATTGCAGATACCTCTTCTCAACAACACCATGTTTGGGATTCACAAATATTTTTAGGATAAAAATCCTTCTTACTTGGGACATGTGATCTGGAGGACATTTTGGGACAATTCCCTAAATATCCATAAACCATTTTGATGTGGTAGACCATTCCGATAACTTTTTGATGGTACCAATAACACATAAAACAGAGGTTGTATGCTCAAGTTATCATTGGTCAAATTTTGGTCAATGTTCAAACTCAACAGAGTAAATCAAGCTAATATGATAGTGACATGTGGAAAAAGTGGAGTTTGAGAAAAGTGAAAAATATTTTTACAACATTGGTTTTCAACACTTGTGTTTACATGGGTGGGCCTCGCTATTTTTCTCGGCCGAGGCCCTCAACCAAGATCGGAATACTCTTTTAATGGAGGGGTGTCTTTGTCACCATGTTCAAATTTTCCATGTGGCGAGTCCTTAGGCCACTATGTGGCCCACCACCACTATGCCACATTTCATTGAACTAAGTTATTGTCCAACTTGGCAAGTTCATTTTTTCCATGCTTGAGCTCATTGGTCATATCGGTGAGCTTATCCTACATGGTTCAGGCCATGTTTGCAAAACATGTGACATGGGCTCAACACATTCAATTGCCCACGCTTTATGGTTAAAAACAAGACCACCAGAGACATATCCCTTAACAACTCATCCACTCAAATCAGCATGCCTTGGCCACCTAAGCAATAAGAGAAAAAATAGGTTCATGTGGCCCATGCCACATTTAAATAGGGTGGTCATGTTATATTTAAATGCATCGCCTCCCACCATCCCATCACCGTGGGATATACCCACAATGGTAATGTAAAGTGGTGGAATATTTAAGGAGGATCAAACTCCAAAATACCAACATATGAAAAATAGGTGTTTCTTCCGTGCTTAAACATGATGGCTAGTGTTTAAATATGGCCTTTTGGTATTTGTTGAATAGACATGTCTCGTACTTGGACCTTACACCTATTGAGGCTATTTTGTAAAAGACTATTTTTGAAGAAATTAGGGACATTTTAGGATCTTAGAGTAAACAAGAAATTTGTATAGAATTTTGAGATGCTCATATTGAACTTATTGTGCTCCCGTTTTGAGGATTTTTTGATAGGTCTTTGAAATAGGTTTGTTATTATGATTAGACATTTTAAAGTAGTTTTGTAAATCTACATTTTGGAGGCACGTAGGAGCATTTATGAGTCTCGCAGTAAACTGGAAAGTTGTCCATTTATGAGACACTCCTATTAGAACTATTGTGTTCCCATTTTGGGGATGTTGTGATAGGTTTTTGAGAGGTCTATTCTTGGGACTTAGGCCTATTAAGGTATTTTTGTAAATCTTCATTTTGGAGGCACCTATGAGCATTTTTGGCTATCGAGTAAACTAGAAAGTTGTTCAAAATTTTGATTCACTCTATTTAGACCTATCATTTTCTTATTTTGGAGTTATTGTGATGATATTTTGTGTTTTAGAAGTCACTTGAGTGCCTGGATTCCATTTGGATCCATTTTTGAGTATACATATCGTTGGAGGAAAAATTTAGATATATGATGTTATACACCGGTCAATGTAAGCTAGGTTATTTCTACTTGGTGGATGTGAAGAGGATTATTATTCTTCTAAAGATGAGTTTGTATTTATTTTGAATCAACTTACATTTTATCATCTTGTTTTCATGTTCGTATTCATTGTAAATCAACTAGTATTTGATTGATACATCCTAAAATTTATAGTGAATAACCTAGGCACATTGGCACAACACTCACCCAGTGAGCACTCACCCAAAGTGTGCTAAGGTACTAGGTACCTCTTTAGAGTTTCTTGTACATAATGTTAGCATGATGGTGCACATAGATATTCATATTTATTAACAATAGTAAAAAACACACAATGCATAAACCAGATATAACCCTTAGAGCAGATATAGGATGAACTAAACTATGACTATAACAAGCTTTACCATGTAAGAACTAGATTCATTCATGTTCAACACCATAATCCAGTCAATATGAACCATTATATTAAGTATTGTAAAACATAAAAGCTTCTTACATTACATAATTATGCTCATGAGACATGCACGCGGCAAAACCAACAACATAACTCTACCATAGTTCTCCCACCACTAACTCATGCAAATCAATACATATATATATAGGGATGGGGACTTACCTTTCATAGCCCATGCAATTTTTAAAATAGGTCACATGATAATAATATCCATGTTCCTTTACAATAGGATGCACAACATGTAAGTGCTCTAACAATAGAGTTCCTATATTTAACTTTGAATACAAGTCTTATTATTAGCCTAAAATATGCATGACACTCAACATTCACTTGTTCCCAAATTACCATTGCATGGACCATAAGTCTTCATAGTCTTTTTGTGCTCAGCACACTACCCCCAAAAATAGCCCTTATCCAAAAACGGATAAGTCATAATCTTGAGCACTCTAATCCTATCATAGCACCACGCACTTCTAGTTCCCTATATTTGTGTGCCTAATACTTAGGCCATTTCTGTCCACTCAACATTACCCCACACTAGAGTACATTTCCATCCCGACAATGGGTAATCACCTTGTCGCTCTAAAAATATAGGATAAATGAAAGAAAGAATCAAGGAATAAAGAATATGGTGAGCCATTTTATTGTGTACCCTGCTCACCTTCTAGTAGAATGAATTCTGGATATTCACTTTGTATTTCTCCCTCAAACTCATACTAGTCCTTAAGCATTACATTGGTCTTGTCAGGGATGTCCACAATGATGTCATCTAACTCATCCATAGTCATGCTTCTACCTTCACTTTTCAAAATTCTAAGGATGTTGGCCATACCTGAAACCATCCCTTCCATGACATCCACCTTTGTGGAAATGAGCTTCCTGATGCCCTTGATCCGATCCATATGTTGTTTCCTCACAACATCTAGTGCATCACACTTTGTTTCTACAAGGGTAACTCATTCGAGTGCCTGAGTGTTTCATCCTTTTCCACCTTCATAACCTCATTCTCCTCTATCTTTGTCCTTTCCTGTATTAAGTTATCAGGCACTGTACACATGGCCAATACTATATCTACTTTATTCATTTCATCTTTTAAGGCTTGTAAAACTACCTTGTAGTTGGATATATTTCTCAATTGAATCCACAGAACCCTTGATGATTCTCCCACAACACATTTTTTTCTTAGGGAGGCGTGCTTTGTCATTCCTCTAGAAGTAGGCAAACTATTGTGTGGAGATAGTGTAACTTAGACCAAAAGTCCTGAGGCACCATCTCTTGAAAATTGGGTCTCTTCTGTAGAATCTCATTTGCGTTTTGCTTTACCACCTTCTTAATATTATGGGCCTATGTTACTGCATTATCTTTCTCCTAAGTGAGGTGTTTGATTTCTTTTTCTTTATCCTCATTATCTTCTAATAGCTTCTACATTTTTTTGCTTATCAATATTTTTGGGTGCTACTTTTGTTGACACTTTAACCAACACATTACCAACATGTTTGTCCAAAAACTATATTTTATTAATAGTCATATGGTGTTTTTAATACGCCTTCCTCACCTTATTTGAACTTCACGCCTCCTTGCGTACATCAAAATCAGGCTCATCCATGTGATCCTGCATACTCCATGATAGCTATTTGTGCATGCGTGTGTTTTCCATTTATAGGTCCATCAAATCCCATCCATATAACTACTTGTTTAGAAGACTACTATGGAAGCGGGCATGAATAATTTTGTAAGGGTCATCCAAATAACCTAAATTTAGAGTACCTACTCCATCTACCTCATCATGACCACTTTGCATGCTCGCCAACATATTCATGAGAAAACACACCCTCACTTTTTGTATTTCCATGCCTAGATCCTACTTTGTATAGTGCCTCCAAAATCCTGATTCACTTCCCCTTCATCCTCTCCTTCCTTCTCCATGGGGTGTACTATGACCTCTGTGTCTCCACCAATGCTAATTTATCCTTCACCAAAGTGTCATTCATGAATACTTATGCTTGGGTCTATAGTTTCGTAGAATACAACTCACCAATATCCTCATCTTCCTACATCTCTATGTTGGGGGTGGCCTCTACTCTACGCCCACCCATACTTGGAGTTTACTCTTCTTCCTACACACTTGACTGTAAGGAATCCTCCTCACTATCTTTAATAGGAATATATTTCCTACACTTTCTCCTTACTTTCCCCTTGTCCTTCATAGGAGTCATGCGTGGTGATCTCCTTACTGGCTGTGAAGTCCCTGCAGAATGTCTCTCTGGATGTGCACCTTTTCCGTAGAACTCTCCTGGTATGCATAAGTCCGACATTGTCTTCTTGTTATTGCTATTCAAGGAAATTTTCTAGTCCTATAGGCACTGGATCCTTTTGAGCAGGGGGCATAGACACAACATTCCTTGAAGTCCCTATGTTTGCCCCTTCTTCAGAGGTGATGTAACTTCCATATTTGTGTCCTTCAAAAATTTTCCATCCTTGAACCTTGGCCTCACATGTGTGTGTGTGTGTGTGTGTGTGTGTGTGTGTGTGTGTGTGTGTGTGTGTGTGTGTGTGTGTGTGTGTGTGTGTGTGTGTGTGTGTGTGTGTGTGTGTGTGTGTTAGTTCGATCTTACCCACGGTGAAACTCTACGGCATAATTTCCACATTGCATGATTCCATGGTTTCCACATTGCTCTCTTTCCTTGGCCATACATTTGTTTTTGTAGAATGTGAACATCTATTTCCACCTTGTTTACGTCAAAATGGATTTAGAGTGCATCATGGAATCTATTTACATAATCTTTAATGTATCTCATGGTGAATGCAAAGGGAAAATTACACCATGGGATCTTATCTCCAAACCTCATATAGAAGCACCCCAAGCTAAAATGTTGGTAAACTACAAATTTAGCTTCTCCTTCCAACACCTTTGACAATTTGTGAGGAATGATTCATTCTCCCTCAAATGCCCTATGTAGTCTCCTAAACCACTTGTCTAGAAATTCCTTGTATGTATTGGAATTAGTACCTGTAGAGTGTACTTGGCATATTTATTTGCTAGGGATTTATTCTCTAAGGAAACTCCCAGATGTTCTCCCTAGGTCCTTCAGGTACTCTAATTTCACTAAATACAATCAATAATAAAATTGTGCCCTAGGTAATCTTCTCACCTTTATCTGATTGCACGCGTCTCATTCACTACATTTTCTATGATGTACCTGACAATGTTGTAGTATGTCTTGTTGAAAATTTTGTACGCTATATGAAACCAGTGCATATTCATCTCATTCCATCACTCAGTGGCACCCAACTTTCTCCCCACTAACCATGCTGCGCAACTCGTGGCCATGTCTATAATAATATTGGTGAGTTTTAAGGCTCGTCCCCATTCTTAAAATAAGATAAGGTTGTTATGAAATAAATTCCCTTGCCATCCGATAGGTCTCCAACGATATCTAATCTCGAGTTGCATAGCCCTGTCACCTTCCTAATTAAATTGGAAATGATCCTCATTCTCTTGCCCGCAAAGTAGAAAAATTCTTCATGGACGCATGACATTAGCCACTGGTACAACTACTTGGGCTTCCCAAAATAGGGAAAATCCAGAATTTTCATGACCCCCATGTTTTCAAGTAACTTCTTCATAGAGTCATCCAAGACCCTAGTGTTGTCCACCAATCACCAATTTTTCCTCCTATAAACTTCTACCACGATGTCCTTCAGAATTTATCGATTGTGGTTGATCTATGAAACCATACACTATGTAATATTTATTAGCCAAGGCCACCCCTCAATAACTTCTTTAGACATAAAATATCGACCAGTCACTCCTCTCGTTAGATTGTTAACCTCCTTTGTTATGGTGGGAGCCTTCCATGGTGTCATTGCTCCTCTCGATTCTACGAGTGCAAAATGAAAACCGTAGATGGAAAAATAAAAATCCTAGCTATTGCATTTAACAAAACCTATGTCATCCTCCCATCATGTGCATGTACCACAACTTAGATCCTTATTCTCGTACTTATATGCTCAACATTGTGCTTAAAATGTGACAAGTTTACTCACTCTCTAGAGTTCTCATTCTCTCTAGCTCTTCTTCACCCTTCTCAATTTACTTCAAGCTCACAAGGTAGAAAGTGTCATTGCAAAAGTTGGCTTTAAACCAAATTTCAAAAATTCTATTCATTAATTTCTCCATCTACCACCATACATGGTATTAACTCCTATTGACCATGTGTCACACTACCTTATCTCGTGTTCCAATCTTTCACACCTCAAACTTTAATACCTTAGTCATAAATTTTTGGCGCGCCACTACTTATATATCAAATATCTCATCTACCCATGCTTCGTAACACAAAATTAGTTATCCAATGTGAAACATATGTAGTCTCAAATGTCAGCCTCCTTGAATTATACAGAGTGCTCACCACCTTATGCATGGTATTTAACTTTGAGAAATACTCTTGAATTTTTCATCACTTTTCAATACTGTTCCCTTTATTGCCACCCATGAGTTTATTTCTATTTTGTACTGACTAACCTTCTTTTATCCACCTCACACTAAGGGTATGTGCAGTCCACTATGCATAAAACACTTGAGATAGTAATCAGCTTCCAACGTGTAAATGCACTTATTATACATAACACTTGACTAATTTGAGAAAGCATAGTGATGAGGAAGGAAAAACATTAAAGGTAATACAACAAGGGAAATATAATCTAAAAGGAAATACTTGCCTTATTAAAAATACCAAGAATCCTTATTTATAGTTGGGCTTCATTCTACACCCATTGAAGTAACCGGGTAACCGTGTTCCATCAAGCACCTCTAATGGAAAAAACCTAATTCAACTATGTGAGTGATAACATATGGTCCCAACCAATGCACCTTAAGCTTTCCCCGGTGGCGCAAAAATTTGAATCATAAAGGAGCACCATCTCGCCCAACCTCAAGCTTCTTATCCTTGATGTGCATATCATGCCATGCCTTCTATCTGGATTTATCTTGCTTCGACTCCAACATGCTATGGCGCACCTCTCATCCAATTATATCACCTTGTCGATTATTTTTTCTAATATTTTCTCATCATCTAGACCTCCCACATGCACAATACACAAATAAGGTAACATGAATTCCATGAGAAGAACTACTTCTTCAATATACACCAACTGAAATGGTGTTGCCTTATTCAACCATTTATAGGTTGTTTTATATGCCCAAAGTACATTGAAAACTTTATCGTCATAGTCTATCCTTCCAACATCACAAATTTTTGTCAAAGTCCTGCTCAATATCTTGTTGAAAAAATTAATAGTACCATTTTCCTAAGGGTGATATGGTTTTATCTTGTGTTGTGTGACCATAAATTCATTAAATAATATCTTGATTTTTCCATTCAGAAATGAGTTCCCTTATCACTATCAAACTCAAAGGGCATCCATACCTAGTAAGAATATTTTCCGACACAAGAACTTTACTATTATAGCCATTATACAATCCTTTGTAGGTGTTACTTCCACCCACCTTTTCGGATAATTTATACAAGTGATGACGTAACACAATCCAGCTTCTATACGTGGTTGGGGAAATAGGACCCAAAAATTCTATTGACCATTTTTCAAAAGGTTCTCGCACTAGTAATAGGCCTCAACCGCATTTCATCTCTCTGTCAAGGTTTCCCAAGGTGCCGATAAAGGTGATCACATGTCTTACAATACTCCTTGCAATCCTTGTATAATGTTCCCACCATAAACCAACGAGTATAATCTTGCACGCAGCATGGCGTCACCTACATAGTGTCCTCCTACAATCGCCATGAACATCCTATATGATCGTCATGTGCTTATGATCTAGTACACACTAGCATAATTATTCATCTCACCTAATTTACATAAGTCACCACCGATTAACATAAAATGTGTGGTGTGAATTGAAAGTTATTTCTTCTCCAAGGATTTCATACCTTCTAGAGCCATACATGTGTGTAAAAAGATAACAATATCCTCTACTTCGAGGGCACATAGTTTAACCCGTATAACTATGCATCCGGAATTGTATCTTCAATACTCTATGTGTCCTATCTTACTTGAATCCTTGATAAATGGTCTCAAGGTTAGAATTAATTTTACCCACTTTACCACAACAAGAAATTCAACCTTTTGGAGTAATAGAACCCATCAGCATATGTGCCCCTATAGAACGGGATTATTTACTAAGTATTTCAATTCCATGTGATCTATATAGAACAAAAAGGTGATGCTAATAAGTAAATCTGTCTCGAACTTATGTAGTTCGTAGATCATTGACAAGGCTTCATGCTCTGTAGTTGTATAAATATGTTCTACAAGAGTTAACTTTCTACTAGCAAAATAGATAGGATGATCTACAATACCTTCTCTAGACTGAGCAAGAACTACACCAATGGCCATGCCAGAGGCATCCACATGTACGTGAAAGGGTATATTCCATGAAGGGAAATGTAAAACATGTGTTGTAGTAAGCCTCTTCTTCAACATTTCAAATGCGCACCGCTGCAATTCTCCCCAATAGAACTTCCCTTTACCTTTTTAATAAATCCTCCAATCACGTGACAATCTTAGCATATCCTTTGATAAATTTTCTATAATAACCTATGTGGCCCAAGAACTCGCGCACCTCACTCTGACTGGTGGGTTCCTCCAAGCCTAAAATGACTACAATCTTAGCTGGATCTACTAACAAACCTTCCTTGCAGATGATATTCCCTAGAAGATTTCCAAAAGGTGTAGCAAACACACACTTCTTGTTATTTAAAGAGATTCTTAACTATCTACACCTCTCAAACATTTACCACAAATTTTCTTAATGATCCTTGACAAGACCATACACGGTCCAATCATCCAAGTAAACCTACACAAATTTTTGAATAAAATCTTGGAATTCTTCAACAATAATTCTCAAAAATACTGCAAGCGCATTCTTCAATCCAAAGGTTATCACTATATAAAAATTCCCCATTCAAGGTGGTGAAATTTGTCTTCTCTTGATCCTCCTTAGTAGTTCATACCTGATTATATCTAGAGAATCCATCAATAAAAGAGTAAATTTTGTGCCTTACAATGCCTTCCAATATTTCCTCGAAAGGTGTAGGGAAAGGATCAATCACACATGCCTCATTTAGCTCCCCGTAGTCCACACAAATCCCGATTCTTCCATATTTCTAAATGTTGATCACCATAGGGCTAACCCACTCTTATTCCTCTATGGGATCAATAATGCTAGGTTCTAACATCTTGTCTATTTTTTTCTTTAAAATTTAGGCATGGGTTGGGGTTCATCCTATAAGGTCTCTTCCTAACCAGGCACACACCTTCCTTTAACTTAATTTTCATCTCACCCAAAGATTCATGCACCCCTTTCAAATCATGGTATCCCCTAGGAAACAAGTCCTGGAAATCATGTAGCAACTCAATTATCTTAGCCACTTTAGAGTTAGACCAATAATATCCAATTATGGCCTCCTTAGGTTCAACATCCATGCCAATGTTCACTTTCATTGTCTTCATAGGTTCATGGTAGGTGTGTGCCTTCTCATCCACATTGTCTAATACCTCACGTGTACCATCTAAATGATCTATGTCCAACTGTTCCACTTCTTCATCATCCACCATATAGATCCTCTTTCTTTTCTCCTTCGTAGGAAAGTACACACAAGCGATTCTACGTCTATCTCATCTACATCATCAAGACATACTTATGGGTCTCGAATCATGAAATAAATCTTGAATAAGTTCTTCCACCTTTGCACTATCTCCCATAGTTAATCACTTCATAACTTGTAATGCCTCTTTCACCAGAGGTTTAGTGGAGAAGTAGTCAAAATTTCGGATCATCCCCAGTAGTCGTGTCTTGCCAATTTCTAGTCTCCTATGGAGCTCCGCATAAACATAATAATCACATAGGTACAAACAATCAAGGTGAAATAAAGTTTTTGCACCCAAAATGAAGGTGGTAAAGCTTCCTGTCTCTCTATCTAGAGTCTATCACACTGCTAAACGTGGTGCTAAATAGGATTATTTCCATGATATTCACATATTTGAGTAGGTGCATTACTCTCAAAAAATTGGGATGATAGAGAAATTATAACTTCTCTCCATTCTACGAGATTATCCCTATAAACCATCCACCAACACGCTATTGTCCCGCGTTGGGTATACACTAACATATTCCTTCGCCAAAGGTAATCGAGGTACAAAGTTGTTTCCTAACCTCCTAACATAACACAACCTTCTTACACACGTAGCTACGCTTCTTACTTCGTGCCCAAACATATTGTAAGTTCCATGTGCCCAATCATCATAGGAAATATTTGTAGTATCACTAATGCACTGCAGTGCATCATCCCACTAGAGGATTCCTTCCTTAGATGGCTCAAGTGGTCCCGGATCTTGAATGGTTCACACATTAATTTTGGTCGGGTATTCTTCACTTAAGGGCTCAACATATAAGGTGTAGATTTCTCATCTATCAAAGTGATAATAACACATTATTCCTTGTTCTTGAAACTTATATATCCCTTATTGAACCATATATCAACATTATGTGCATATCACTAATGGTGCCCAAGTAGATCTAGGAAGTTGTCTCGTCTAAGTATTGATACCTCAAAGTCCCCAGTGAACTTGGCCTACTGTATATTAATAGACACATCCTCCAATAATCCAATAGGCGTGGTCTTAGTAAAATTTTCCATATACAATACACTGGAAGATGGTTGCAAATGGAGGACTACCCATCTCGAACCCATGAATCTAAGGTAAGTTTTTCACCCGATTCTAGATCATTTCTTTGAAGTATTGATTTAAACAAGTAGGGTAACAGGTGTAGGAGGAATACCTGTTCAAATGTTGGTTAATGGGTTGTTACGTGTGTATGAATTCTAAATCCACAACTTATTGTGAGAGCTTCTTTTCGCTAGAAGGAACTACCCGTAATGCAAAGAAAGACCACTAGAAAAAGTTAAACACTATATGCAATGAACTACCTAGCGTATGCTAGATTCGAGAAGTGTAATACTTCCCAGATGGCTATCAGTCCACTATTTTAAACAATTTAATGTGGTAAATAAGGTAAATCCTATTGTAATTTGAAATGATTTAGGTATCTAAACACAATAAGAAATAGATCTAATCTAACAGGCTAGGTTAGAATAGGATTCGAAGGTTAAGTAACTGGTTCTGGGTCTTTTCAGGTATGACAGAGGTCTCAGGTAGATCACAGGTGAATGAAGGTTAAAGGGAATTAGGTGGGTAGGTCACTATTCTGGTTTGTATGGGAAAATACAAAGATAGATTTTGGTTAAGGGTGACTGATGGCGGTTAGGTGTAACTAGTGCCGGTTACTGTGGAAAACTGGGAATGCCATAGAACAAGATTTAGGTCTCATTTGTGATTGCACAAAAGGACTTTGGTTGGTCGGGATGAGGTATTGGGTGATTTGGGAGGGATTTGGTGAGTTTTTAATGGGTATATGGAGGGGGAATGTTGAAGGAGGTCAATGGATGGCTAGGTAAACAAAAGATGATAATATAATGATGAAATGAAATAAACCAGAGAAGTATAATGTTTACTTACTTGGATTCTGGCCCTGGATGCCTCTGATTGAGGGATGGAGGTGTTGATGAGAGGTTTTGAAGGCTACAGGTGGTCACCCACTAAAGGAAATCTTCTACATGGGCTGCACGTACATTCCTCTTTTCTTGGTCAAATTAGATCATTGTTGGGATGGTTGTGTAGGAAAAGATGCTTGATCTCCTTCCTTACATGCATGTTCTCACTAGAATTCACTCTTAGAAGATGCGATATCTCTCTAGAATGTGCTAATGTTTGCAAAATTTTCCAATATTTTCCCAACCTTATTCCAACCTCAAGAATAAGGTTGTTTTGGGGTTTAAAGGGTAAATGACGGTGGTTTCGGTTTAACCAACAATGGTTAGGGGTAATCGGCATCGGTGAAGGAAAGATTTCCTAGGTTTTTAAACTAGGAGATCCTCCCGATTTCCTTAGATCTCATGTTGTTAACCCATAGATTAGATTGGGAGCTTCTTGTAAGCATGCAGAATGTGGTTAGAGGGAATGTAAGCATTGATTTTTAGGGTCTAGGTAAGTCTTAGTTAGTTATGACAACTTACTAAGAATAGGTTTTTAAGGTGAGTTAGCTTGGTGAGGTGTCTAAGTGAAGTGTATGTGTGAATATTATTTAAATTAATATATTTAAATAATAAATATATTGAGGATAATGAATTAATTTAATTAAATTAATATTAGTGGGGTGAAGGGGGCCATGGCTAGGTTAATGTGATGAAGGGTGTTTATTTGTCGAGGGACCAAAGGGGAGTGTGACCTAATTTTAGAGTCTACATTTTGCCCATTTTTGTTGTATAGATTGTATTGGTAAGCGACACTAACAAAAATAAGATATGGTTGCCCCATGTGTGGGTGAAAGTGATCCCCCTCAAACTAGGAACTGATGAGGCCGAAGGTAGAATCGGTGAGTGGTTTGATAAAAGGTGAATGAGAGAAAGGGGAAGGTGGGGAATGGGGAAAAAGAGAAAGGTCTACTCAGGTAAGCTAGGTAATGGGTCTAGGTCAAAGGTAGTAATAATAAAATACACACACACACGTATAAAGTGCAACATGCTACCAAAGTTGAAGAGTAGGAAAACTCTCAAAGAGCTAAGGTCGAGAGGTTTATCCAAATAAGGTTGAAGTGATTCTGGTATCCAAGGTATAGGATATGGTTAGGAAACACAATTTTGGTTAGGTGCAAGAACGTTTAGGTATGTTTTGGTACACCAAAGGTAGGGTCAGGATAAACAGTCACAACAATAGGCTAGGTAAGGTCATTAGGTAAACAACACAGTAATAGTCTTTTGTAAGGTATAGCGAACACATGAGGTCAAAGGTCACTAGCAATGGTCCAGGTCCAAATATCTAGGTCACGACATGGGTAAGGCCAAGGTAGGGGTAAAATAATGAGTCCCTAAAGGAGGACAAAGGGAGGTAGTAAATGATGAGGTCAGAAAGGTAAGGTAAATGGATAGGGTAAAGGTGGGATGGGGTAAAAAAGGAAGTAGGGGTAGGGTAAAAGTTTAAATTTAGGGCAATGTGTAATTGATGGTGACCGATGTAGATAATGGATAACCGATGTCGGTATAGATAAACCGATGACGGTTAGGTAGGGCACATGACTAATGCATGTCAAGGGTAATCGGTGTCGGCTAGGTCGGGTTTGTTATAAAAAAATCCATGTTTTTGTTATTCATTTGTTATTGTTCAAGTGAGAAAATGACAAAAAGAGAGAGAAAAGAGAGAAAAGTGTCTAGATGGAACTAATGTGAGTTGGCGGTGGATCGACAAATGAGTGGTTAGTGAGCAAAGGGGTCCATAGGATTATTGCATGAGGGATTCAATTGGTGAGAGGTTACGGGTAGCTATTTGGTGATGATGGAGGCCGAGAGAAGGATCAAAGGCCCACCCACCGATAGCGGCCGATGTTCCACCAAGACGACGTAGTGCAACGAGGTAAGCACTCTACTCTACATTGTGGATTTGATAGATTAGAGGAGTTTTTAGTTTTGTTTGTAGGTTATGTTGATTTTTCATTTTTGTGGGTGGGAAAAATTAAATTTGGGAATGGGGGTATATTGGGTAAAAGGAGGGATGGGGAGGGTAATAAATGGGATAGGGGTGGTGGGTGGAGGTCCAAGGGTAGTTTAGGTCATTATAGGTGGGGTAAAAGGGGTAGGGGAAGTTTTTTAGAAAGGGGGGTTTAGGGAAGTTGCGGGTTTTTCCGCAATAGTGACTGGTGTCAGTGTCGATCGTGGTTGGTTGGCATTAGTTAGGTGGAACTGGTATCAATCACCAAATAGGTGACCGATGCCGGTTAAGGGGTAATCGGGGTCGGTTAAGATGAACTAGTATCGGTCGAGTAGTGGGCACAAAGGTCCAAAAGTGGTGTGGGCTAGGTAGTTGAGATGGGTAGGGTGAAAATAAGGTATAGGGAAATGATAATGGTTGAAGATGGATTGATATATGTAAATTAATGTCTTTCTTGTATTGGATGTAGGGGAGAGTGCAGTTACATTTTTGGGATAGGGTTCCACCTCTACTGGTGACAATGCGCGGTGAAGCGACCCTGGTGGAGCTACAACATGTGGAGGTAGTGGGCTTGAGTGGGGTTTGTCGCTATAGACATGTATTCCCGTAGCCCAATTTGATGGTTGAACTTATGGATAGATGGGTCTCGTGACCAACATGTTCCACCCGCCGATGGGTCAAATGACTATCACCCCGGAGGATGTGTTCTAGATTCTTTATTTACCCATATTGGGTTCCCGTGTTTATTCTATCTCCTCTTAGACCTCAAAAAAGTAGATTGTGTCTATTTTTGGAGAGGGGATGGCTGATATGAGATTCTATAGTGCTATTTTGAGCTATGGAGAGATGTACCTAGCCCGTCCGGAGGAGATGAGGCTAGTGGTTCTGTTGATGGAGGCAGTGTGCTGCTATGCACTGCCAGATGTAGAGGGTGGAAACTTTACCCGATCACCGATGGGGTACTCCACGACATGATAGTGCATGAGACCTACTTTTCCCGGGCTATAATATACTTGGTGCAGTATAGGGAGTTGTGGTCATATGGGTGGTCAGTGTAAGTTCATCCTATGCTATATGTTTTTACTGCACTGCTGGGCCTACGAGCACATAGTTTGTGTGTGTCCTATAGGGATGCCCCGAGCAGATGCATTCCTAACGAGATTTGTCTTTGGCCGGTGGGGTATAGGAAATGGATGCTAGTGATAGGAGAGCGAAGATCTGATAGGCCGACACATGATGTGGACCATTTCTGGTAGTTACTGGAGGGTTTGTCCAGAGTGGACATTATATGGAGGCCATATGTGGGATTCCCCTCATATAGGCATATGCATGAGGAGCTAGCTGAGCTCCAACTAGAGAGATGGATATAGGGTCGCCGTGTGGGGAGGACGAGATGATCCCGGTAGAAAAGTCAGACGGTAGTTCAAGCTAGTACAAGACATACCTCCACCCTTCCCACAGTATTAGAGAGATGACGTGGAGAGGCCCTTACCTCTACCATAGCCTATAGTGCCCATAGGGTAGGAGGAGCAGCTAGTGGATCGGTGGATAGATGACACCAGGTGTACGAGATAGTTGGCTCAGTTATGAGCCATACCACCCAGACCGGGGCAGCTAGATCTAACTACCATTACAGTGTAAAGAGACATCGTACAGGGGTAGGTATCTACGCTAATTACCTAGTTGGGTATACTACAAACATAGCTGGAGGGTTCAAAGGTAGAGGTAACAGAGCTACGCATATAGGTGGCCAGTCTATAGGCCTAGATGGCTAGTGGAGGAGATGGAGAGGAGGGGGATGGTCAGGTGGCAGCCTTACAGGCTCATATGGCAGGTTTATAGGGTTAGTTAGCCACAACCCAGGCATAGATTGGGGTCTTACAGGCCCAGATATAGGAACAGGGGTAGGGGCACCACCACAGGCACTAGGAACCAGTCCGAGTTCACAGGCAGGAGTGGGGCAGGGTCCCATAGGATAGGTACAGGGGCCACGACCTATGGGACCACCACAGACCATGCCTATATCCATGTTATAGGATACCCTAGGTGAGTTGAGATACTATTAGGACCAGTTGATAGTGGCTAGGATAGAATTCATATCCTATGCCGAGTACTAGGCACAACACGCATCTAATGAGAGGACAAGATCCTGCGCTCACAAAGGTGGGAGAGCACGGGGGTCGGCCGAGCTCGTGGCCCGATCAGAAGAGGCTACTAGTGCACAGAGACTAGCTCTAGTTGAGGCACCAACATGGACCCAGGAGGCCGAGGGTATAGGTGATATAGAGATGGAGGACATTCATCGAGATGCTTGATATGCAGTCCCTAATTTTTTTATGTATGATGATAGTCCTTTTGTGATTCATACCGGCCGCATGCCAAGAGATAGTTGTATTTTTGATCACATACTAGCCTACATGCCAATGACAGTGAGGATGTATGAGTGATTTTGTATATTTCGAGCATATACCGGCCTACGTGCTGAAGAGTTTTTATATTGATTCATTATTTTATTGTATATGAGACCGACATGCGTGCCGATGACATTTTGTATTGTGTATCACTTGTGTGCCGACAATTTTAAGTTGATGGACATGATGAGATAGCCATGTATATTTGAGATATACATTGATTTATTTATATGATGAGATGCATGGTATTTTTTGATTTGTTGATGTGTTTATGAGATATGAATTTTTGCGCTGATATGGATGGAAATTAGGTGAGTTAGGCATGATGGAGTCAGCCGGTATAGGCATGAATCGAGTCAGGTCAATTTAGGCATGGATCGAGTCAGGGTTATAAGCATGGATTGAGTCAGGTTGGTGTAGGCATGGATCAAGTTAGGTTGGTTTAGGCATTGTTAATTTGAAAGTAGGTGAAGTGGTGATTTATTATTTTATGCAATGAATGATAATATGGGTCATATGTGAGATGTGATATAATATATGCATAGTGATGATAGAGAAATGGTAGGTGTAATAAATATATGTTGTGATAATGTTTAAAATATGAAACAACTCATTATGGATGTGGTTTACCTTCCAATTATGTGTATAAAAGGGAAATGAAGTTAGGTGTGATGTAATGTGAGGCACATGGAAGATGAATTGTTCGGGGGTAGAGGATGGCCGAGCTAACCTCCAAGTGCCCCATGCCCTCGGAGTGTTGCCTACATAGTCCCAACAAAAAGGGACCTCACTCCAATGTAGTTCTCCTAGAAGCTAGGGAAGAATATGAGGAGGTATGAAAATGGGTTGGTAGGTTTTTGGGCATGTTGTGGGTTTAGATTTGTTAGGTGTGTGTAGATTATAGGTAAAATAGGATGTCCAAGATGTCAAACTAGAAGTCCGATCAACATCCAAGGGTGCTACCGATTCGCACCAATAGTTTTGGCATGCTCAGTGGGACCTTAGAGGTCTTTATCTTCATTACAACAAATTGATGTGCATTTTTGCAAGTTTCTTGCTTAAAAGAGCCCTAAATTGCACATCCGCGACTCTAAGGAACAAGAATTAGCTGGTTTTAGTAGTGAAGACCTGAAAACTCATGAGAAGAATCAAAACAAGGTCAAGAGTTGGAGAAGAAGAGGTTTTGTTTGAGTATTTGTAGTTATCTCCAAGAAGAAGGCAAAGAGGGAGGAGAATTCAAAGGTCTCCATCTCCACCAAACATAACTCTATCAACTCCACCTAGTAGGCCTTTCATTCAATCAACAAGGGTTCTAAGGCCAATTAGAATGGCACAAAACAACCCCTATGTCAATTTCACTAGCAGCAGCCCACTTGCTCTCAATGTAAAGAATCCAATCCGAGTTGCAACATTGAAGAACATTCCATACTTTACTGGAGAGAATTAGACCACTCCAGGTGATCATGTCAAGGATATTGCCAATATTTGTGTAATCCATGAGATTAATGAGATGCAAGTTACTGTCAAATTGTTGGCATCTTCATTCAAAGGGAAATATTTGCAATGGTTCAGGAGTCTTGCCTCAGGTTCTATCCAAAATTGGAACTAGCTATGTATAGCCCTCCATGAGTAGTTTGGAGAAAAGGGAGATAACTTGTCCCTTTTGGAATAGCTAACAACCATCAAGAGAGCTCCCAATGAGCAGCTGACTAACTTCAAATTTAGGTTTCAAATGACTTGGGAGAGAATTCTAGTGGCAGTAAGGCCAGCAGTAGAAGGTGCTTTTCTATATTACCTTAAAGCTTTAAATTCTGATATTTCTATGTTAATTCAATCCATGGGAGGCACAACTATCCCTGCTACTTATAGCATTGCCATTAGATCTGAAAATTGTTTGATTCAAGCTAGCAAGCTAGCTCCTAGGCCTCCAATGCCATTGTTTCCAAGTTTAGAGAGCCCAAATACTAGTCAAGTGCCTATTTTAGCTCCTATTCCCACTCCTAAAAATCAAAATTCAAGTGAAGCTTCTACCTCATATTCTAGTACCTCAAATTAACTTCAAGAAGTCATGAAGCAATTTCAAAATTTAGGCAATGAGCTGGTTACACTCAAGAGGTAGCAAGCCCAAGGTTTTAGACCTCCTTTCCAGCCTCAAGCTCAGCCTAATAGGTAGCCATACCAACCTCAAAGACCACCCAATCCAGCTGCAAATTTAAACCAAGCAAGACCTCCTACCAACAGACCATTTCAGCCCTATAATCCCAATGCTATATCTGCCTCTAAGGCATTAGTGCCAGTGCAAAACAACATAGCTCAAGAGTATGATTGGTGTTTCCCATGCAATGAACCTCACAACCAGTCTATGTGTTTCAACGGTGCCTTAAATCAAGCATTAATGGTGACTACAAATGGTGTGGAGGGTGAAGGGAGTCAAGGAAATAACCAACAACAAGAAACATTCCAGCAACAATTAGCTCCAAATGATACTAGCACTTGTAAACTGGGCAGAAAAATATTTTGTGACATGAATCAAACAATTCCCCAAAGTTTTGCAGCCAACAAAGGTCAAAAAGGAGAAATTTGGGTGAAGAACAACCATTAGCTCCAAGCAATCCACAACCTTCCATCACTCCACAAATTATTGGCAAACAAAATGTAGTTCCAAACACACAAGGGCTACCTAAAACAGCTCCTAGGCCAACTCAAATGCCGCTTGTTGCTGCCCATATGCAAGGGATGAATGTCAAGGCCAAGGGACAACAAAGAGATGCTTCATCTCCATTAAACATCATTGATCAGATGAAGAAGACAAATGTAAACATATCAATGTGGGAATCATTATCTATCCCGGGCCAAAGAGATTTGCTACAAGCTGCCATGAAGGACTGGTCAACTTCAAATCAACAAGTCCAAATGCAAGAGAAGGTGCTCACAAATGCTGCCCAGCCTGAAGGGAATCATGGAGGATAGCAAGGTAAGATGTTGAATCCCCCTCCATTCTACGTTTCATTGATCATTGGAAACCAATTAGTACACAATTACATGATTGATTTTGGGGCAAGCAGCTTTAGTAATGCCCAAGCAAATAGCTAATCAGTTGGGAATTCAGTATGAATTCATATCCAAAGGGGTAGTGCAATTGGATGGGACAATAGTAACAATAGTTGGAGTAATAAAAAACTTGAGTCTTACTTTGCATGCATGCCCCAACGTTGTTGTTTTGCAAGATGTCTCAGTAATAGACCTTCCACCACTCTTTGCCCTATGTTTGTCAAGGGATTTCACAACCAAGATTGGAGGCTACTTATCTACTGATTGGTCACACATGTTGTTCAGAACAAGATATGGAACCAAGGCCACAATCAGATCTGAACCTATTGCAAACTTTCACATTGAGCTTTACACTCCAAGTCAGATCAATACCAATTGTTCAACGTTTGATCAAGAGGATTATCCAAGCACTGATGAAAATGACACCAAGGTAGGAAGCATCCTAGATCTAACTCTTGATGAATGGGAAATCAAGGTGCATGCTTTTGATCCTTATCAAGAAATAGAGGAATCTGAGCTAGGAGTCTATTGCATGCATGAAGAAAATCAGCCTATTCGTAGCATCACCAAGCCAAACCACAAGGATGACAATGGGCTATGGCAGTTATTTTTTGACGGATCAAGGAGTAGACAAGGTGTAGGATGGGGAGATATGCTTGTTTCACCACAAGGAGTTAAGTATTATTTATCTTTTAGATTCTAGTTTGCATGCTCTAATAACATTGTTGAATATGAAGCCTTGATACAAGGATTGCATTGGTCAATCAAGAGAGGAATAAAGAAATTACAAGTCTTTGGTGATAGTGAGTTGATTGTCAACCAAGTTAAGGGGCAGCATGTCACAAGAATGATCTACTCAAGTGCTATAAGAACAAGGTGTGGGACCTCATTGAAGATTTTGAGGGTTTTGGCATAAAATCCATTCCTAGAAAAGAGAACCAAGCTACTGACAGACTTGCAGCAGTTGGGGAAGCCTTTGACATTGTTGAAAGCATTCAAAAAGACAAGGTACAACCAAACATCCATGTGATTGTAAGGCCCTCGGTGCAGACAACAATGTAAGTTGGCAAGTGTTTGAAAATGATCAACAAATCATCCATTTCTTACAATAATAGGCTGAGTTCTCACTAAAAATCGAGAAAAGTTGGAATAGCGGTATGGTGACCAAGTGGTACAGCTGAGAACCAACAAACTACCAAAGGGACTCATTACTTTGGAGTCCATTTTCAATCCTAATGATTAGTTTAGGAAGGAGAAGGCAAACATTCAAGTCAAGGGAGAAGATTCAGTGTCCATCTTGGTAGAAGAAGGCAGATCACTCTGAGTTGGTAAAGTGACAACTGAGAAAGAAAGGTATGAGTTCATACAACTTTGTCAAGAATTCCTTGATGTGTTTGCTTGGAGCTATGAAGATTTGAAAGGTTTCAATCCTAAGTTAGCTCAACACACCATTGAATTGGATCCAAGTACTAAACCCATCAGACAAAAACAAAGGCCAGTCAATCCACACATGGAGCCTCTCATGAGAAAGGAATTGAATAAGTTGATAGAATCAAGAATCATATTCCCTATCAAGCATTCTAGTTGGGTAGCCAACTTGGTTTTGATCAGAAAGAAGAGTGGGGAAATCAGATTGTGTGTTGACTTTAGATATTTAAATAGAGCATCTCTCAAGGATCATTATCCACTTCCTTCTATGGAGCAGATTTTGCAAGTTGTTGCTGGCTTTGAGAGGTTTTCACTACTTGATGGCTATTCAGGGTACAATCAGATTATGGTGAAAGAAGAAGATTAGTTCAAGACAGCCTTTACAACTAAATGGGGGATTTATGCTTACAAGAAAATGCCATTTGGGATATCCAACGTTGGAGCTACTTTCCAAAGAGCAATGGACATGGTGTTCAAGGATTTGATTAACAATATGGTGCTGATATATCTTGATGATATCACTATTTTTTCAAAAAATGCAGCAGACCATTTCTTTCATTTGAGGCAAGTGTTCTAAAGGTGCAGAAGATTTGGAGTATCCTTGAATCCTAAAAAGTGTATTTTTCTAGCTCATGAGGGAAAGCTCCTTGGCCACATTGTCTCCAAATAAGGATTACCAATTGATCCAGAAAGAGTTGAAGCCATAAGAGCACTACCATTGCCAAGCCACAAGAAGGCCCTTCAAAGTTTCTTAGGGAGAATAAATTTCATTTGGAGGTTTGTCCCAAATTTTGCATCCCTAGTCAAGCCTATCATTAAGATGTTAAATAAGAGCATGGATTTTAAATGGACAAAGAGAAGGAAAAGAAAGTTTTGAATCAATCAAAGAGGCCATCTCTCAAGCCCCAACTCTTGTTAACCCAAATTTCTCCAAGGATTTCATCCTCTATGAATTTGGGGGTGATGATATTATTTCGGTAATTTTGGTACAGCAGAACAAAGATGATGAGGAACAACCAATTTCTTTCTTCAACCAAGACCTGGAGAACTATGAGGTGAGGTATTCCTTCATTGAGAAGCATGTTCTTGTAGTAATTAGGAGCTTGAAGAAGTTCAAGCATCTAGTTTCAAACAACAAGGTTCAATTTCTGGTTTCTCATGTGGGAGTTAAGGACTTCCTCCTCAACAAAGACTTGAATGAAAAGAGGGCAGGTTGGATTACTCGTGTCATGGAGTATGACATTGAGATCAAAGTCACCAGGTTGGTGAGAGGGAAAGGATTGTGTGAGCAGCTGGTCTTGAACAAACAAAAGGAAGCATGCAATGAGAAGGAGGTTGTTTTGGCGTTGCAAAGACAACCATGAGCAAGGAAGAACTCAAGAGGAGAATGATGGTGTCCTCACTCCTTGCTGGACCCAAGACATAATGCACTTCCTAAGCACAGGTCTATGCCCTCTAGAGATGAACAAGACCAAAAGAAGACACTTTAGATTGCAGGCTATCCCATATGCCCTTGTTGATGGTGTTTTGTTCAAGAGAGATGTGAATGGAGTGTTGTTGAGATGCATTGGTACAAATAAGATTCATAGGGTGTTGGAAGAGTTCCATGGTAGATCAAATGGTGGTCATTTTGCACCAAGAGTGATAGCTCTAAAGATCATGAGGGTTGGCTATTATTGGCCAAATATTTTCAGTGATTGTTATGCATGGATCAAGAGGAGCAAGAATTGTGCATTCTTCACAGGTAAAGAGAGGCTAGCTGCCCTTCCATTGCATCCAATTTTAGTTGACTATCCATGCATGTAATGGGGTTTGGACTTCATTGGAGTCATTAATCCCAATTCAAGCCAAGGGTACAAATGAATTTTAACACCACGATTACTTCACCAAGTGGATCAAGCAAGAAGCACTCAAGGAAGTAAATGAATCTAGCATCCTGGACTTCTATGAGGGAATAGCAACCAGATTTGGCATACCTGCTACAATAATATCAGATAATGCATTGACATTCATTGGGTCCAAGGTGACTAAATGGGCTGTCAAGAATGGGATCTACCTAAGTACTTCATCAAAATATTACCCTTAGGGTAATGGCCAGGCTGAATCTACAAACAAGTATTTGTTGAGAATCATTAGGAGGACTCTTGATGAAAATCGAGATCTTGGCATACTAAGTTGAAATCAGAGTTATGGGCTGATAGGATAACTCCTAAAAGATCTATAGGTAACTCCCCATTCAAGCTTGTTTATGGAAGAGAGGTAATTTTTCCCATGTCACTTGAGTTGCCAACATTGGAACTCACGAAATAGTTGGAGTTGTTGGAGTTTGAGCCCATGGAGGTCAGATATACATAATTGATGGAGCTCCAAGAAATCAAAATCAGGCATCCCAAGCAATGGAGAAGGATCAATCTTTGATAAAGAAGACCTTTGATAGAAAGGACAAGAATAGATCCTTCCAAGTTGGAGATCTAGTGTTAAAATGGGATGCAAATAGAGAAAAATGAGGAAGGCACTCAAAATTTGATGCCATTTGGAGTGGCCCATACATGGTGACAAAGTGTAAGGGCAGCAATGCTTCCAATTAACTTCATTGGATGGTGAAGAACTACAAATTCCAGTTAATGGGATCTATCTAAAGTATTGCTACTGAAGGAAGTTCTCCACCTTGTACATATTAGCTTAGGTTTTCATTCCTCCAAGTGCTTGTACACATTGTTTTGTTGTAGATTAGCTTTGCTTTCCCTAAGTGCTTTGGCACATGATTTCTATTCCTAGAAATGTGTTTTGTAGGCCTTGCTCCAATCAGATGATGTTCCACCCTCCACCTTCCTCCTTGCAGTGTTCTAGTCAGTTAAGGAACCAAAAAGAGAATTTGATGACTCCATGCCCAATGGATTACTTCAGGAACCGGTAACTTCATCCAGTAGGCAGATGACCCCTCTAAGTCGCCAAAATTGTTATCCAAAATGTGCCCCTTCCTCATTTTGTGGCCAACTTCTTTCATTCTTCCCTCTCTTGTGCCTCAGTCATAATTTTTGCTTTTCAATCACCTAAAACTTTCTAGAAATGGCACCATTGGATAGAGCTCTTTCTCATCTTCCCATAAAGGTAAATTTTTCCTCCTAACTCCATGTATTTTTGAAGTTATGGCCCGCGTAGTTTTCTTGGGAAATTTTCCACTAAAAGGCCCGTAGCCAATGAAATGGCGCCACATGTACAAGGAAGTGGCGGGGGTTGGAGGTAGACTTGGATTTTTTACCAAGTGTTTGGAAAAGTTTTCAAAAGAATATTTTTCTCCACAAGCCCATGCCCAATCATGTTATGACACGTGTCCTCGGGGTTGGAGCTGCAGAGTGCGGGGGAAGATTTAGATTTTTTCCAAAGACTAAAAGTAAAAGGGAAATTATTGGCCCATAGCCCCGCTTCCAATAAGACACTTTGCCATGTTTCCTAGATCGGCAGAAGGTGGAGGAAAATTCAGGAAATTTTCCCAAAGGAAAAAGAAGGAAATTTCAGAGGAAAAAATCACCCCCACGACGCGAACCAATCACATCTTGCCACGTGTCCGGTGGCGGCAAAAGATACAAGACAAGCCCACATGGAAAATTTGAAGGGAAAGGCCTGCAACAAATGAGGTTTTTCCATTTGTTCGAGTTAAGAAATAGGATCAAACAGTGATAGAAAATTTAGGATGACAGGCCCGCACTCCAATCAGCACGTGCCACGTGTCCTTAGATCATTGGCCCGGCGGGAATTTGTGGAAAATTTTCCAAAGGGAAAAATAATGGAAAATGAAGCATTAAAGGCCCATGCCCAATAAAAGCATGCCATGTGGCACCCAAAATGGTGGAGCACGGGAATTTTTGGAAACTTTTCCAAATGCCAAAAAGTGGAAAATTTTAAAAAAAATTCCCGCCAATCCGATTTGGCCCTATTTTTCCCTAAAATTTCAAACAGCCATATCCTTCGATCAAGAGATCAGTTTTTCACGTTCTTTATATCAATGGAAAGCTGGTGAAATTGTCTACAAGATTTTAGGATCATATTTGTATTTTTATGGATTTTGGAGAGAGAAAATTGAAAAATTCCTCTCGCACGTGGTCATGGCGAAAAATGACGTTTCAACCACCATTTTTAATGACGAATGGCTCGCATTCTCTCCCAGCATGGCGAAAAATGTCAGGGGATGGGCTTGTAAGGATACCCATGCTGTTTTGATTGTGTTTTGGTTGGTGGTTGAATCTCTCCCATGTTTTCCCATGTTTCTCTCTCCTGGGGTCGCTTCTTTGCCTTTGTAAAAGCGAATGGGTACATTTTTGAAGGAGAGAATTTTTAACTCTGCAACTTCCCTTTTTCTTCCCTTTTGGAAGAATTTGTGGAAATTTTTACCTTTCCATGCAATACAGCACCTCCTTTTGCCTCTTGGTCACTGTAATGGATTGTATTGGGTCTGGAATGATAATGTATGCTCTGTGATTAAAATCCTTCAATCCTTTCATATATTTACCATTGTTTCCTAATCTTTCATTACATCTTGAGCAATTTGTGCATGCTTTGTGTTGTGTTTTCTTGTGGATTGTGTATGTATTGTAGTATTAGGTGTCTGTAACTCCTTTGGTGCATCACCTCATTAGCATTAGCTTCATTTTCTTGCATTTCCTATCTTTGTCCCCTTAGAACTTATAGTAGGAACTAGGAATTCAAACCTATGCAACTTGTAAGTGATATATCCGATCGGAGGAGTCAAGGAACCAACCTCTAATCTGGATATTCCTCTCCCATTTTTACAAGTCCCACACTTGGGGAGAGGATTCAATGTTGTGCAATCACACTTTGGATGTCCAAGATGTCAAACTAGAAGTCCGATCAACATCCGGGGTGGGTGCTTTGATTCACACCAACAGTGCATCAACCAATTGGTCAGCGATAACTTGACCATTGATGGAATTTTGATGAATTAATTTGAGGTCAAGATCAGATAAAATCATAAGCCATCATACGGAACACCGATTTTGATAAGGTTTTTCATACATGAAGTGTAAAGTGTTGGTGTTGGTCACAACATAGGTTTTGTGGTTGAGTATGTAATGACAGTGTTTGGTGGCAACAAAAAATAAGGCTAAGCAATTTTTTTCAGGATGGGTGTATCAAGTTTCATAGTCTAAAAAATTATGGCTTATGTAATAACCCACCCGCTCCCTATGGTGTTCATTGTGATGAGTGAGCATGGCTCCCAAGGAGTGATCGGTAACGGATATGTATAGGTAGAAAGGTTGATCATTTTTAGGTGGAATGAGTATGGGTGGTTAGAGAAGGTATTGTTTTAGGGCCTCAAAAGCCTTGTGGCGGTCATCATCCCATTTAAAGGAGAAATCCTTCTTGGGAAGATGATGAAATGGTTGACACCAATCCAATAATTGTGAAATGAAACGGTGAATTGACCGCAACTTTCCTTGCAGGACTACGAGTTGTTTAAGGTTGGTAGGTGGAGGCATTTCAAGAATGGCCTAGAATTTAGCAAGGTCAAATTCTATACCATAGAGGGAAATGATAAATCCTAGGAGCTTTCCTCGAGAACTGCGAAGACACACTTCTTAGGTGAAGGAAGACACAATATTTAATGAGATAGTCAAAGATGGTTTTTAAGATGGTTAGGTGCACGAGCGGAATTTATATTTGGTGAAGAGATCATCCATGTAATCTTCCAATATGTTATGGATGATGTCATGGAAGATGTAAGTCATAGCCCATTGATATCTGGCACTAGTGTTTTTAAGGCCAAAAGGCATGAATCGATAGCAGAAGGTCCCCCAAGGGGTGATGAACGAGGTCTTATGTTGATCTTCCGGTGCACGATGATTTGGTTATAACTCGAGAAGCCATCCATGAGTGACAACATCTTGTGACCAAAGTGGTAAGGTCAACCAACTAGTCAATACCGGGTAAGGGAAAGTCATCTTTTGGAAATGCTAGGTTGAGGTCATGGAAGTTCATGCAAATGTGGAGTCCCCTTGTCACCTTAGTGATAGGGACACTGTTATAAATCCAACGAGCATAATCAATGTGTAAGATGAAGGAAACGGAAAGAAGGCACTGAAGTTCTTCTTTGATGGGAAGAGCAATACGAGGTGCATTTTCCTCATCTTTTCTTTGATGGGTTTAGCATTGGGAAGGGTTACGATATTGTGGACCACTATGGTGGGGTCAATATCGGGCATGTTTGGTAAGACCAAGTGAAAGTGTGGTTATGATCCTTGAGAAAAGAAGTGATGGCTTCTTATTCAGCAGCATCTAAAGATTGTCTGATCTTTAGGATGTGTGGGTCATCCTGAGTATGAATGTTGAGCTTGATGGTCGATTCATTAAACATGGTTTGTGTCTCAAAAGGTAACGACCGATGAATATATGAGTCTTCTGCACCAAGGTAGGTGAGTATGATTCATCATCCTGACATTGAATGATGTTAATTGAAGGTGTATCGTCATCGATCATTTCAGGATATAGGAAGGGAAGAGTGGAAGGGGCCTCGCCCTCACGTTGATAAGTCAGAGGCCCCAAGGAAATGGTGTTTATGAAAAAAAAGTTAGGAGGGATAGATTCAGGATCCATCAACTTCGTTGGTGAGGGTGGTGATGAAGGTGGAGCGGGTGAAGAAGGTGGAGAAGAGCTAGTGTCCTTAATGAGTTCAATGTGGGCTTGTTTGGTAGGTGGTTTAGGAAAACTGATACCACTACAGTCATTATGTTTGCTGGGTGGTACATGGAATAATGGTATGGCGGCCTTGCTCGTAAAATCCAAAACCAAAACCCTTCCATGCACATCAAAGTGCGGGGAAGGTGTGGGCAAACAATGATTGGTAATTTATTGGAAGTCAACGGAAAACGAGAAAGTTTGTGGCTATGGTTCAAGTGTGTAAGTGGTAGTATTAAGTCCCCATAGGTGAGACTATTACGAAGGTGACAAGGACCATAGAGGAGGCATTCTCCTATGTCATGATCATAACGAGGGTGTTGGTGAAGGCTTCCATGCTCTTGTGGAGTAAAGAATGTGTTGACACTATATAGGTGGTACTCCCTAGAGTGAGGCATTGAAAAACACCTTCCAAGGGATTAGTGATTGGTATGTAGGTAGCTAGAATGGATGATGTGTTGGAGGTCAATGTGGAGGTGGAGTTAATGGATTGGGAAGATGATGGGTCACCATGGAGGTTATGATAGTGGTAGGAATGGAGGAGGTATGTGCGGTAGATGCACGGCGGCCGTATCTTGGTAAGTGGAAGCATAGTTGAAGAAGTAACGGTGCGAAGGTAGTTGGCTGAATAGGTATGAGCAAATTTTTGGGTCGGTAAAGCATGTTGCATGTTTTAAAAGGTGATAGGTCAGATGGAATGGTATAGGTGTGTCCTTCATGTTCAAACTTTACACAATGATGCAAAGTGGAAGGAATGCAACCCATGACATGAATCCAGGGTCTTCCAAGCAACAGGTTATATTGGAATTCCCCTTCCAAGACGTAAAATAATTCTAGAACAGTGTGGGGGCCCATGCGAATGTGGAGGATGGTGGTGCCTAGTGTATAGGTGATAGCATCATTGAATGAACGTGAAATGAGTGGATGTTTATTCTTTTAATTGTTAGGTATGTGCATTTGAGTGAATGCATGGGATGAAATTATATTAATTCTAGTTCCCCCATCAATCATCACACGACATACCCATATGTCATTAATGTGGACAAAGATGAAGAGGGTTGGGTCTAGGTCATCTTTTTGGTGTGGCGTGATCTCTTCCTCTGAGAAGCTAAGGGAAGCCACTTGGTGAATAGGGTGGGGTGAAGATGAAGGTGGTAATTTGGTGAGAGAGGCTATATGATGGGGTGTGATAATGGTGGCCACGGGTGTAGGGTCATTGGGTAAAACCTCAATATATTGAAGAACCTCCATGAGAGCTTGACGATGGGATTATGAGGTTTCGATGAGGTCATATAGGGACATTTTGAGAGGAGACTGGTGTAATTGTTTGAGCATGGTGTGATGTGTGATGCCATTAGAAATGGGGTACGTGGGGCTACGGATAGTGACTTTAGGTATGGGTACAAATGGTATGTTGGGTATAGGATTGGTTGGTTGGTGAGTTACATTTTCTTTACCCCTATCCTTCTAAGCACGTGTAGTGATGTGTATCATGTTCATCTGAGGGGAGTTGGTAAATGGAGAAGGTGTAGGGTGAGTGGTATAACAACATGATGGGAAAAAACCTACCAGAGGAGAAAAACCCTATGAGGTGAGTTAGCCACAATGACATTTGGGTGGTGGCGTGGAAAGTTCTCTAATGTGAACCATGTTAATTTCAAATCTTAGGGGTGGATCTAAGAGCCGTGAGGGTGGAGGTTATGGTTTTGAGTGAGTAGTGTGGGAATGGGTGTTGGTGAAGTAGGATCCTCATCGAGAAGGTCGTCATCATCAAATTTTGCTTCTGGGGGACACAAATGGATAAGGATGGTTTTCAATGCCTTGTATTTTTGCACATCGTACCCTAGCACATGATGATATGCACAAATTTTAGTATCGTCAAACCCTTTTGGCTTGGGTTTGAGGGGGTCATAAGGCCTGAGTGGTGGTAATGTGATGAAAAAGTCTCAACGAGGTTGGTTAAAATTTTGGCATAGGACCCTGCTAGTGGATCACAATGGGAAGTGAACGTGGGTTTGGGTGTAGGTGTGGTTGATTATCGAGGAATGGTATTTGGAAGAGGAGGAGCGGGTCGAGCTATGGGTTTGGTTGCTGGCATGGTTTTGGGTGTCGGTCATGCTTATTTAGGTAGGGGTATAGTAGATGGATAGGTAGGAGGGTGTGTGGTTGTTTTGACTACATTATTGTGTGGTAGTGGAGTTTTATTTTTGGATTGTACCTTCTTGGGTAAAGGTGATATGGGTGTACTGAAGGCCTAGAAGGAAAAGTATATGGGGAAGAGGGTGAGTTACCCATGGGGATAATGGGGTGCTATGAAGGTAGATGACACGGGTCGTGCTTGGGGCATGAGAGACATCAACCGAAGTGTAGTGGGTAGTGAAGCAATAACTTAGGGTATTGGAAGTATGGGTGGTAAAGATACTGCAAGTCTTGGTGTAAGTCGTGTTGGGCTTCGGGTAGGTTAGAGGTTTGTGAGGAAGGAATGGGTTGTTGTGTTTTTGGTTTATTGGTGGGTGGAGGTATCTTGGCCATTTTGGGAAGCCGAGATTCTAAGACGGATGGGATAGGTACATGTGTGATTGGCACAACCAAGGTATGAGCTCTATGCGTTTGGTGCTTTTGCTTGGGTGTCGAGTAGGTGTGGTGTTGACTTTAGAGGATGTAGCTAAATATAGTTTGATAAGTGGATGGGTAAGGCTGGTGGTCAAGGTGACCCCTAAAGTTGTAATAGGTTTAGTCGAGGATGATGTCATATGTGTGGGTTTGGGTTTAGCTATAGATTAGGCCATGGGTAAGTATGTGGTTTGAGCTATGACAGTGTCGTGGAAGGAGTTGTGATATAAGTGGTTATGTTTGGTTTGATTGATTGAAATAATTTTGGGTAGATAGTGGAGGTATCAGCAAGTGACCTCTGCATCTGTGTTGAGACAGGAAGAAAAGGGCATCCCCAAAGTAAGCCTCTATCCACATAATGTAAGTGATTGTCCAAACGTGAGAATGACACTTTGTAGGTGGAGTTGATGATGACCTAATGGAAATTCCCTGTAAAATGTGTCTTAGAGATGGGAAATTGGCTAGCTTTAGCTTCATGTGGGTAAGAGAGCTGAAATTAGGTTTGCAGGATTTTGGGTAGCGGATGGAGAATGCTCACCAAGAGGTAATGGTATCTCAACTAGGTCTATGATAGGTGAAGGAGATGATGGGAGCTTATCTATAGGTGGAGGAGATGATGGGTGCTCCTCTATGGGTGAAGGAAAAGGGGAGGTTGGTTTTGATGTGGAAGGAGGATTTCGGGATAAGATTTCCTCTATGGAAGGAATGTGAGGTAATTGGGAGGTGATAGGTACATCATTAAAGATAGTGTGGACCTCGCGGGTATGGGTATCATGAGTTGAGGTCTCAACGGTTTGATCAAATGAAGGGGCATGGTTGGGAAATGGTTTCTTGAAGATGTGTAGGTTTTGGTTGGCAAGTGCATTTGGATTATCCATGGTTAACTCACCTTTCTTGAGAATTTATTGGAAAATATTTTTAAAAGTGATGTAGTTGCCATCACTATGACCCTTTACTTGATGATAGTTACGAAGTCATGTTATTTATACCATGTGGGCATGGGGCGAGCAGGGTCAAAACCAAAGTGTGTCGTTTTATAGGTGAAAGAGTGATGGCTCCGGATTTGATAAGATTTTCTAAGATAGAAGAGTAATGTTACCCAATTGGGGCATATTTCTATTTCTCTCATCTAAATTGAAAAGTTTGGATGGGTGAGAGATTAGATGAGGGGTTAGCCTAATTTGATGGATGAGCTGGGCCAACCTTGAGTACCACTACGTTAGTGATGCCCTTAGCTTTTGAATAATTGGTTTTTGGTTTGGAAGAAGAAGAGGTATCATTCGACTTGAATGCCGAATTCTTATTGCGTAATTGGATTTTCTTCTCTTTGATGGCTCGAATCTCTAACTTTCGTGCCATAGTGAATGCCTCATTAAATGTTTAGACCTGTAAGGTCGGTGAGATATGTCTATCGAAGCTCGTGTGAAGATCTCGATGAATTATGTATGTTGCGGTTGGAAGGTGAGTTGGTTGATTAAGCTACACCAAATGAACGACAAAAATCTATGATAGATTCGTCCTCATATTGACGCGTGGAGTATAGGTTAGTCATGGTAACCTTCTTGATGATATTGATAGAGAAATGATCCAAGAAGGCTTGGGCTACCTAATTGAATGAGAATATGGAGTGTCTAGGTAACCCACTATACCAATCTAATGCAGTCCAAAGAAGAGACATGGGAAAGGTTCTCAAGAGCAAGGCATCATCATGAGCAATCAGATAACACTTGTGTTTGAATGACCTGCAAACACTACTACGGGTCTTCTTTGCTATTGAAATGATTGAATTTAGGCATTTCCCAATGCATGGGGTATGGGCGGATAGGAATGGATGGGTGGATGGGCTCGTTACAAATCTCATCATAGGTGAGAGTGTTGCAGGAGCCGGAAACCAATGCCTCTAATGTCTGCATCTTTTCTAACATCAATTTGATTAGGTCGTTGGTAGGTTGCGATGATTGGGTGCCTCCTGTAGCATGAGAGGGTTGATTTTTGGCATATAATGGGGGTGGCACTCTAGTGTATGGTTCTGCCATGTAGGTTGATTAGGAAGAAGGTAGTGAAATAGGGGTACGTACCTTGAGTGAATAATGGAGGAAACAGGAGGCTACTGATAGTATGTATATGGAGGTGGAAGGGTCGTGGTAACCCTAGTGGTAATGGGGGCTAATGATTGTGGAATGGAAAGTACCACATTCTAAAAAGGGTAGGAGTCACGACACAAGAGGTGGTACTGTAGCTATGGGTATGTGTGAGACATTAGGGGTAGATAAGGTTACTTTTTAGGTATTTATTGAGGGTATGGTGGATGTGACAGGGGGTAATGGAGGTGGCGAGATGTGGTAGTCATAGCAGGTATAGGACCTAGATGTGAAATGACCGGGGTAAGGTAGATGTAGGTAGCACAGAGCTAGATGGGGCCAATGCAAGAGTGAGAGCAAGAGTTGGGGGATAGATACGGGCATGTTGTATATCAACTAACCCGAGGCATCTCGAGTGGATGAGCAGAAAGGTAAAACTACAAGGTGGCGGTTTTTTGTAAAGGAGTCGTGTGAACTCCTCATCTCTGGTAGTGATAGTGAGAGGTTAGATGGGATCCATGGCTGGTGATAAAATGGAAGGTGATGAGGGACTAGGTGGGAGTGGTTGACAACTGACTTGAAACATAAGTGCACTTGATTTTCTTCGGCTCAGCACCATGTGAACAATACCGATCGTAGGGATGCTTCTCTGTAAATGACACAAAAATAACAGAACAGTGAATCTAATGGTAAAAAGTGGATTAGGTACTAAATGGTGGTTGGAAAGTGAAACAAGCTAACCAATTCCAGTTAAGGAAAATTGATGCGGTCAGGGGTAACCATTACTAGTCACTATAGAAAATGGTTAGTGAGTGAAAAACTAGGCAGAAGGTCAAACCTGATAGGTATGCCAAATTTGATGGTGTTTTACAATGTCAATGAGAATGTTGGCAGTGACAGGGACTGTGAAAAGTGGAAGAAAATGAATAAAATGTCCTTTTGGGTAGGTTAACAAAAGGACCTGGAACCAACGTTGATTGGGTATAACTAATGATGGTTAGAGGTAACTAACGACAATTACTGTGAAATTGAAACAATGATGAAAGAATCGTGGTTATGAATTAAAATCCTATTTACAATCAGACCCAAAATTTTGGGAATGAAGATGATATGGCCTAGGTACACCGAGGTGAAGCTGAAATACACCAGTGTGTGATGAGGAGCATGCAAGGATGAACAAGAAAAGTGAAGAACGTGATCTCCCACCTCAAAACACAAGCCAAGTAGAAATATTAAGAAAAATGTGATCCTAGGAGTGCCTTTTCTATTATGTTTGTTTAGCTTATGCTATTTAAGGACTCGACACATTAATTATGAAATAGAGTTTTTGGTGAGGATGGCTTCCTATGAAGAAGGAGATCTAAAAGGTGAGGTTTCGGTATGTTATGGTGGGGCGAGCCTTGCTCAAGTATGACCAACAAAGCAACGAGTGGTGTTCATTGTGCCGTGATCGTATGATCACCTATAACTTCTTTCGTAAGATGTTGTTTAAGAATGTTTGTATTTTCAATTTTTGTGAGGTTTGGTAAGACTCAGAGAGAGAGAAAGAGAAAGAAAGTTCTTTCTACGGTTCATTTTTCAACCATCAGCTGGTCATGACTTCTAGCGTATAGGTTGCCCTCAATTAATGTGAGATAATGTGATAAATCAGAATGTAATGCACTTATTTTTAAGCCCAAATCAAAGTGTGAAGTTGGATAAAAAAAATAAGATGAAGAGGAAGAGGGATTCTCTTTCACTATAATGCAAAAAACATGAAGAAATGGTTCTTTTTAATTACACCAAAAGAAAAGTTTCCTTTAGAGAAAATAGAAAGAAAAAGTGGGTTACCAAGGAAGAAAATTAATGTGTATGCTTTTCAGAAGGGAAACAAACACACAATTTTTTCCTAGGAATGAATGAAATGTAAGGAACCTCGAGATGGTTCCCACCAGGGCATGCAAAAATGTTTCACTGATTCTAGATCGTTTCTTTGAAGTATTGAAGAAACAAATATGGTAATAGGTGTAGGAGGAATACCTGTTGAAATGTTGGTTAATGGGTTGTTACGTGCGTATGACTTCTGAATCCATAGCTGATTGTGAGAGCTTCCTTTTGGCTAGGAGGAACTACCTGTAATGCAAAGCAAGACCACCGAAAGAGTTAAAAATATATGTAATGAACTCCTAGCGTATGCTAGATCTGGGAAGTGTGATACTTCCTAGATGGTTGTCAGTCCACTGTTTTAAACAATTTAATGTGGTAAATAAGGTAAATCCTATTGTAATTCGAAATGATTTAGGTATCTCACTTAAAACACAATAAGAAATAGATATAATCTAACAGGCTAGATTAGAATAGGATCCGAAGGTCAAATAATTGGTTTTGGGTCTCTCGTAGGTCTGACAGAGGTCTCAGGTAGATCACAGGTGAATGAAGGTGAAAGGGAATTAGGTGGGTAGGTCACTGTTCTTGGGTTGTATGGGAAAATATAGAGACCGATGTTGGTTAAGGGTGACCGATGGAGGTTAGGTGTAATTGGTGGTATCAATTCTTGTGGAAAACCTGGGAATGCCACAAAACGAGATTTAGGTCTCCTTTGTGATTGCACAAAAGGACTTTGGTTGGTCGAGATGAGGTATTGGGTGATTTGGGAGGGATTTGGTGAGGTTTTAATGGGTATATGGAGGGGGAATGTTGAAGGAGGTCAATGGATGGCTAGGTAAACAAAAGATGATAATATAATGATGAAATGGAATAAACCAGAGAAGTATAATGTTTACTTACTTGGATTATGGTCCGGATGCTTGTGAGTGAGGGATGGTGGTGCTGATGAGAGATTTTGAAGGCTGCAGTGGTTACCCACTAAAGGAAAGCTTCTCCATGGGCTATATGTACATTCCTCTTTGCTTGGTCAGATCAAATCATTGTTGGGATGGCTGTGTAGGAAAAAATTCTTGATCTCCTTCCTTGCATTTGTGTTCTCACTAGAATTCACTCTCACAAGATGCAATATCTCTCTGGAATGTGCTAATGTTCACCAACTTTTCCAATCTTTTCCCAACCTTCTGCCAACCTTGAGAATAAGGTTGTTTTGGGGTTAAAAGGGTAACCAATGGTGCTTTAAAGCAACCAATGACGGTTAGGTGTAACTCGGCATTGGTCAAGGTGGGATTTCCTAGGTTTTTAAACTAGGGAGATCCTCTTGATTTCTTTGGATCTTGTGTTGTTAACCTATGGATTAGACTAGGAGCTTCTTGTAAGCATGCGAGAATGTGGTTAGAGGGAATGTAGGCATTGATTTTTAGGGTTTAGGTAAGTCTTAGTTAGTTATGGCAACTTACTAAGAATAGGTTTTTAAGGTGAGTTAGCTTGGTGAGGTGTCTAAATGAATTGTATGTGTGGATATTATTTGAATTAAGATATTTAAATAATAAGTATATTGAGGATAATGAATTAATTTAATTAAATTAATTATAGTGGGGTGAAGGGGGCAATGGCTAGGTTAATGTGATGAAGGGTGTTTATTTGTCAAGGGACCAAAGGGGAGTGTGACCTAATTTTAGTGTCTACAATAAGCACATTTACTTCTACACCTATATTAGTAAAAATATTTGTAAAAATCCATCCATATACAATAGCATTTAAAGTTATCTCATTTTCATAATCCAAGCTATGGGGAGGGAGATTAGCCTATGAAATATGGCATCCATTCTCAATACTAGCACATAGATTATTTCCATTCAACCAACTCCCGAGTAATGGAATAATGTTATCTTGACACAACATCTTGCAGAATTCCTTCAAATTATCAACATATGATTGGAAAGTATCGATTGCCTTCTTCTGTTCCAAATTCCGTGACTGTTACTTTACACACTCCATCTCACCCTACTGATTTATAAGTACCTCGGTGATTTCCAGATAAACCTCCTTCTGATGTGTAGGGTCTAGATATTTTACATGTAAAACTTCCTCCTTAGTGATGGTAGGCTTCTGTTGCAGTGTTTCTCTCGCACGAGAAACCTCGGTGAGTGTAGTAATATTTATAGGTACTACCTCGGGATCTGGTGCTAACTTTGGCATCTATTGGTTTTCCACGGTGCGTTGTATCCTAACCATCCCTATACCCTTGTTCTCATGTTTTTGCTTCTTTCTCAGGTGTTCATATAAGTCTGGCACTCTTCATAGTTATGATTCTTTCCACAAAAATAACAAGTAATGTTCTAAGGACATTCACGCCTGTAATGGTTAGGGGATCCACACATATAACATGTTCCATGAGGGAAATCACTTCATCCACCACTGCGGCCTCAACCTCTAGAATCCACCATGGTATCCTTTACCTCTACCATGACCTTCCTAAAAGAATCCTTCATTTTGATCATAGCTCTCTTGAGTGTGATCATGATCATGTTGCTCACCTTTTTCCTTAGAGTTATTCAAAACCTCTGTCTTTCATACATCAATATCAATGGCATCATAGATTTGATCAATTAACCCGCAATTGTCTATATTGTGAGTCATGGACTAGAAAATTTTACAAGAACAAGACACATTCTTTCTTACTACGTGTTATAATAATGAACAATGGCTTATATCATGGTCTAAATGACATATCTCACATTCCAAGAATAAGGAGTGCATGATTTGTGAGGAAAAATATCCTTAGCATGCCCCTCTACTTAAAAATATGTGCACCAAATTCCACTACGTATCTCTTGTGTTATATTGGATGATAGTTTCTCCAACTATTTTTCCATTACTACAATTTGAGCTTCTAGGAATGGACTCACTCTAGTGTCTATGATCCTAACTCCCTTAGTGCGTAGAGCTACTTCAAGTGCCTTGCATGGGTCTATATATTCTTATGTGATAGAACCCTTTTAAAAGGTGTAATTAGGCCTCCAATGAACCATTGTTCATGTTGAATTGCATGGATAACATATGATAATTTATATAAGAGTTTTTGAAATGAGCATCATATTCTCGGGACACTCTTAGTAGTGCCCCGCTTGACATCCTTGAGCATGCTTATACTTTTCTGCTCGAACTCGGGTATATTAAATTCCTTATTGAAAGCATCTTGTAACAATGTATAATCCACACAAGTCTGATTATGGTCAAACTTTCTGTACTGGTTGTGAGCGTGTCTCTGCAATGTAGTTGAAAATTGACTGGCCTTACACTCTAAAGATTTAATTGGTTTCACGAACCACAATATCTTAAACATATGCACATGATCAACAACATCTTCTATTCCCCTATAGTCCGTGAGACAAAGTGACATCTCCATGTAAATATTTTACAACTAGTGATGACCATGCCCACTAGATCCAGAACCTCCTATGTTACCTCCGCCCCCAGTTGACTAGATCTTCCGGATCCCAAGCCACTTGTTCCTCCACCTATAGAAGGAATTGAATTAGAGGATACAATACCCTGTGTCTTAATAATGGTACTAAACTGAACTCCTATAGTCTGCAAAGTTTTGCTACTCCCTAATCTCACCAAAGATTTGTGCATCTGTTTTCTGTGTTGATGACGTGCCTAAAAAGGTTCCTCCAACAAGTCCTACAAATAACAAGGAAGATGTCTTCCCAACCATAAATGCACTTGATATATGATTCACCCTTGAACTTTCTAATAATTCAACTCTACGTCTTGCTACTTTACTGCCCAAACTAGCCTACTGACTACTAGTTGTACTAGAAATTGGAAAACCAAGTGTAAGGGCTAGGTTGCCAGGTAGATTAAGATGTGCACCCACGACCCAAATTTTATCTGTTGGTGCACTCTCATAAAAATTTGACGAGCGTACCCTATTGGGATTTCCTAAATGGGGGAGTTCCAGATGCTGTGGCTCTATCCCTCTGTGTGATCTCCAAATCCTTCATGATCCATCTCTCTCCTCAATGCCATCCATTTTACAATCTCACTATACTTCCCTAAATCCCTCTCATGTGCCTCATTTTACTTAAGCCACATTTCTTCTCTTTTCCTCTCTCTCACTAGGTCATCCATCCTTCACCAAACCTGCTCCTTCCTTCACATGTGGTGGGGTTTAGGTAGCCATAGGATTTTCTTCCAAATTTATGGTTACCAACAAGAATTTGATCACTATTATAATTCCTTGTAGAAAAATAAACTCTGGAATTCCACCATGGAACCAAGTGTCCACAATGTGTGTCCAAATAAGATAAGTATCCACCCACCAAGGACAAGGGAATCCCATGCGCATTGACCTATCACCCAATGGGCGTTGGCACTCACCCGAGGCACGCACGGCACCAAATCTCTTTTATGTGAGTTGAGTGGGAAATAATCATCTATGATCCAAAATTTAAAGGAAGTGAGTGGGAATGAAACATGTGAACATCATAGAGCTCATAACGGCTCTAGATCATTACAATCATTACAAATAGAGATACTTTAATAGACTTAAAGAATTGAAATAAAACAGAAAGGAAAATGCATAGGAATTCATATTCATCTTATAAACATACATGAAAAGGAACTATGAAGAATCATGTATGAATCCGAACCAAGAAGGATCATATTCAATTAACTTGGTAACCTCATTACATTCATTAGACTTACTACAAAACACCACATTATGGTAGATCAAGTCATGCATCATAACTGGATCCATATCATTTAGCTCTCAAAAAGAAATTTTATAACCCCAAGCCCTTGATACATCCTTCTCCTATATTTCATCTACCCAACCCAATATGACTCCTTATGGCATTTCTGCAGAGCTCTACTCTCTATTGATCTCTCTTTCTATATCCGATTCCACCACTCTTTTCTTCTACAGGTGCTTGTATATATAGGCATCCCAAAGTGCCAACTCATCCTTTTGCCTTATGCTCCATGTCAATGTGGTCCTAAGATGCTCTAATTTTTACATGATGGTCTTCTAGAAACTTCCATCATATGGCATATTCCTTCCTAGGCCAACTTTTCACTAGGTGACATATTATCCACTTCACATGCCCAAATCGGGTCACACTTTTCTCATGTCATGCCCTATATGCCAAATATGGATAAGTCCCAAGACCTTGTCTTCCAACACGTAACACGGCCCTTCTAAAACCCTCCTAGAACCCTACCTTACACGCCTTCTCCTTGCACGCCCATCCTTCAACCTAGGCCTTGCGCGCCCATGCACCCCTGTGTACTTAGTCAATATTCTGGGGCCCAACATCACCCCACACTATGCCTATTCTCTACCCGTGGGAACACTTCTCCAAAGAATAAAGAATCATAATAGACTTAACGTCTTGGGAAAATAATAAGGGGATGAAGAATTTGGAAAAGAAGAAAGAATGGGGAAGTGATGGAATTATTGCAACAAACTAGGAAAATACTTTTGTAAGTCGACCTCTAACTTGTTCCAGGCATCGACTTATTTTACGTTCTTTCGGCGAGGTCACCGACTAGGTGCTTACCTCCCCAAAACTCAATCCATCTCTTTGAGTGTTCATAGTGTCACAAATTTTCTCCAACTCCTTCCCCACATCTTCAAGCATGTCCATCCTTCTAGTAATTTGTGGGCATAGCTCTTTTAGCTGTTCTTAATTGTACACCTTAGGGCCTCAATATCTTCCGACTTCTTTTCAACCTTGTCCAGGATTCTATCCCGCTCTTTCGCTTTGTTCCCTTTGTTATTTTCTTGACCTCTTTAAGCTCTGTTTCATAGTTTGTGACCATAATACTCGCCACTTTATCTCTATCTCATGCAAGTTGTCATATATGGCCTTAGCGGTATGGGCAGCAATATTTACATCAGCAAGGACTTTGCTATATTCAGCCATGATTTATACTACCTTTAACTTATCCTCCTTCTCTAGGCACGCTACTACTTCTTCCATATATTCTAAGGCTAGAGGTTGTCTTTCCATGGTGAGGATGTGCATCAAGTCTTCAAGGAAATCAAGGGAAGATCCATACTTTTGCATGGGTGGTGCTAGGTTCGGATGCTTCAAAAGAATGGCATTAATGATGGATTCTACCTTCTTATGTACTTTGTGCACCCTTTCCTTTTCTTATTTGAGTTCATGCTTTAGCTGAGCACTAATTAACTCCTCCGCTTTAAATCCTTGGCCTTCTTTTCTAGCTCTTCCTCCTTCTTTTCTAGTTCTACTTCAAGAAATCTTATCTTGTGATTCCATCCAAAGAGCCTAGCATTAACCTCAAATAAGACCTTGTTAAATGCGTTGCATAACTACTCATCTTAAAGCTGTCATGATAATTTACCAAGGGGTTGTCTCCTTTTGACTTTGGTATTTTCATTAAGTGCCCCCTGGCTTACCTCGAACTCTTACTCATCATGTGGGACTCAATTTCCCAAGAGAGCATCTTCCTCATCTGAGGGTATGCACCTTCTTCATCAAATGACTTCATTGCCATGAGTTGATCTATTGGAATGGTGCTTTGGAAGTGCGCACATGAAACACCTTGTTGGGATCATTAATGTAGCTCATTCCTTGCCTCTGGATCTCCATGCACTTTCCCCCATGTGTGTGCCCTTAGGAACAATTACCAATATACTAGGGCCTCCCACACTGCTGTGATCTTTCCTTGTGTATCTTCCTTATCCTCTTCCATCACTATGTCGGTGTTGCACTCCAATTCTTGTTCTACCAAGGATTTGATTATTTTCATTTCTTCTTTTTCTACCACCTCATTTATTTTATCCTTCGTGAGGCTTGGAGTTTTCTGACCCTGTGTACCAACCTCTTCACTTCCTCCTATGTCCTAGGTGCCTTCCTCCTCCTGGATACCCTTGCGTCACATGAAAAGGAACTCATGTTCTTCTTCTCTACCCTCTTCTTCTGAACCATGCACGCTGAAAACAAGTGGTTCTTGGTCCTCTTTAGATTCATCTTCTTCATCATCATCCTTCTCACCTATGTATTTCTCCAAGCTCTTTATTTCCTCCGAGTTAGCTTCCTCCATCACCTTCTGTTTCTTCCTAACTGGGGATTCTAGTATAGGAGACTCTATTTTCTCTTCCTCTTCCTTTAGTGATTTCTCCTCTGTGATAAGATTTTCTAGTGTTGGTGCCTCCTCTTTGACTAGGGACCTCTTCCTACGCATGTAAGTACTCATTCTAGCATTGTTTCTCTGGGGCACCTACCGCTTGAGTATCTTGGGCACTTGGTGCCTTTTTCTACATTTCTTTTTCCTTTATGTCTGGATGTGGGCTTCTTCCTACCTATTAGGTCCTCAAGTATAGCTATCTCATTTTCAAGATAAGCACCCTTCTCAAACTTGGGCCTTATCCAAAGGTATACACATGCTATGGACCTCCTACAATAGTTAGAGTTAGGGGTTTTACCATTTAGACTTCATGCAATATGTACTTTTCCATGTACGCATGCTTGTTGGGGTAGACCAATGTTCTGCGCATCTCCCTGTGGTCCCAGTCCAAACTTCCAAGGTCAAGCTTTAACTTCTTAGACTCCTTGAATTTGTTAACTCCCACTTGAAGTATTGAGATATGAAGGTAAATGGGAGCTTGCACCATGGGCTCATGTTTTCATCAGTCAACTTGAACCTACCAATACAAAAGTGTTGGTATACAACGAACTCAACTTCTCCTACTGTAAGCATTGGTAGTTGTTTTGGTATTCTCCATTCTACCCCAAACGCATTCCTTAAGCACATATACCATTTTTCAAGATGTGCCTTGTGAACGGGCATCATGTTATCACAAGTTTATTTCTCAAATATTTTTGCAGGTGAGGGGTCTTCCTCTGGTACTCCCAAATGAAATTTTTTGCTACATCTAGTACCCCGATCTCTGAGAACACAATGGTTAAGAGGACATTACCAAAGAGAATCTTGTCTCCTTCCTGTGTGCTGGTGATAATTTCATCTACAATGTATGTGACAGATTATGGTGCCCTAATGATATTTTCTACAAACATTCAACAAGACTTGTTTACCTATGTCCATCTTTCTTGCACGTTGATTTTTGTTACTAGGTGTGTAACCATTCTCATCACTAGGTCTTGGATATCCGATATCAAAGTACCTTGACCCCTTCTTGTATGCATACGCGCCACTATTTCCTTAATTGCTTCCTTATTACATAAGTCATCCTTTATATCTTCTCCTTCATAGATAAGGCCTATGAATTTTGAAATTAGCTGAGGGGTTATGCACATCTTGTGCCCCGCAAAGTGAAAGTGGTCTTCATGTATGCATGACATTAGCCATTGATAGAGGCACTCTAGCTTTCCAAAGTAGGGAAACTCATAGAGTTGCAATAAACCTACCTTCTCTAACTTCACCTTGACTTCATCGCTATAAATTGGTAACCCCTCAGGTGTTCTGGTTATTCAAGTGCACTAACTCCAACTCCATTTCCTTTTCAATCATGTTTGTGTGATGATTGTAGTCACTTACTATCATTTTTCTCAAGTGGGATTCCCATTCCATCCCGAGCAAAACCCCATCTAGGTACTGCATTTCTACATACCATTCCTCATTGGTACTTGTGGTAGTCTCTTATTTTTTCCTTGCCCTTTCCCTTATTAGGTGTTACTGCTGGTTTCTTGGGTGCCATTGTGTAGGTTTTCTCTACACTTCAACATCTCTTCCTAGCTCTGCTCTTCTATCTTTTCCAAGTTCAAATATCAAACCTACGAAGAATACTCTTTTCCAACCCATGCCCTAGCTGCCAAACCCTAACTAGAATATCTTTTCACAAGACAACACTTCTCCACAACTCTCCCCATGCTCGTGAATTACTTCCCCCCTGTTTGTAGATCCAAACTAGTCACTCATGGTTAAAATCTTCCAATTTTTCTTTGCACGGATCAACTCTGGAAACCCTAGTTCACAAAAGCTCTTCCTTCTTTGTATTCACAAAGTAAATAATGAAGTGCCCAACCTTCTATTTATAGTTTTCCTTTCTTTTTAACATTAAATGATACCTTACCTACCACCATAATTTAACACTTAATGTGGATTTTTCACCAAATTCGACTTTAGCACTTTAACTCATGCGCCTAACCTTACGCGGAAAATTCTCCAACCTTCTGGCACGCAACCAATCCATCTTGATAGGGAGACTTGCACACGTGCATAACCCGTGTCGAAGGTACTTCCATCATGATTTTTCTCTCGCCTACCTCATGTTGCTTTTGCACTTTTTCCTCTCTTGTACATGTGGATCCCCAATGTAGCCTTACCCTGACACCAACCATCCTTTTTCACCTTTCCTCTCATGCACTTCCTTTCCCAAGGCCATCCAACCGGGATTTCCAATGCAATCCTTCCTATGGCACTTCACACTTCAATTTCTTCCACCTTACTCCACCCCACACTAAATGATGCACAGCCTCTACATAATTATAACCTTTAAAAAGTAATGAGATTACCAAAGCACCCAAGGTGAAACAAAAACAACAATGAGAAAGGGAAACACAAGAAAATAAAATGCATTAAAGGAAATCCTAAACTAACTCGTAACACTACCTTATTTACAAACACCAAGAAGACTTATTTATAGTAGGGTTTCAACCTACTCCCATTGAAGTGTCCCTGGAAATCGTCCCATCCAAAGTGCTTACATCGGCATGCGCCTGAATCAAGGATGTACAAGATGATGTAGGGACCCAACCAATGGAATTTTAACTTCTAAGATGGTGCAAAAACTTAGAATCATACAGTAAGACCATCTGCCTAACCTCAAACTTCTTTTTCTTAATGTGACGATCATGTCATGCCTTTTTTTTTCTTTTTCCATCTTCTGGCACCACTTGGCGAGTGATCATCTTTCATCTAATTACATTAACTTTTCAATTCTTTCTTCCAGCACTTGTTCATCAGCCAATCCTCCTGCGCACTATACGCAGAGAAGGTAACATGAATTCAACTAGTAGGATAGCCTCTGTGCCAAACACTAATTGAAATGGTGTGGCTTTATTCAACCTCTTGTAGGTTATCCTATATGCCCAAAGAATTAGCAATACTTTTTCATCCCAATCCCGTCTACCAACATCATAGATTTTAGTCAACATATGGCTAAGTATTTTTTTAAATGCCTCAGCAGTTCCATTTTCATGAGGGTGATAGGGAGTAGTTTTTTGATGGGCCACCATGAATTCTGACAATAGAATCCAAAACATCTCATTAAGGAAGTGCATACTTCTATCACTTGTCAAAATCAATGGGCATCCATACCTACTAATTATGTTTTCCCATAAAAATATAGTAGTGGTAGCCACTGTAAAATCTTTTAGAGGCATTTCCTTTACGCACCTTGTAAAATAATCAAAGTGAGGATATACCATGAACTAGTCCTTTGCACACCGGGTGAGATTAGTCCAAAAAGTCGATAGCCCACTTCTCAAATGGTTCCATGTTAGCTATTGGTCACAAGGGAATTTCATCCCTTTTTCCAGGTTTTCCAAGGCACTGACAATGGTCACAGGCCTTGCAAAAAACTCAATGCAATCTTGATAAATGGTCTCCCACCAAAGCCTTATGAGTAGAATCTTCCGCACGGTTTCATTTCCCACATAGTTTCCTCATGCAATCCCACCATGTGCCTCTTCCATAATTATAGTGCACTCATGTTCTAGCAAACAATGGTGTATAATTTCATCACGACCCATTTTATACAGATCTCCACTAATTAACATGTAGGGTGTGACACGTATGGCCAACTTCTTCTTCTCCAAGGCCTTCATTCCGACTGGTGCCACACCCATTTTGAGAAATACTACAATGTCCTCCAAATCTAAGGGTGCACGCTGCAACCTAAATAGTTGTGCATCTGGCATGGTGTCTTCAATGCTCTGCGTGTCCTCCCCTGAATCAATCCTAGATAAATGATCAGGTCTAGAATTACTTTTTCCTAGTTTGACAACCACTATGAACTCAAATTCTTGGAACAATAGTACCCACCGACATATGCACCCTTGTAGAATGGGCTTGTTCACCAAGTATTTCAATGCCATATGGTCAGTGTAAAATATAAAAGGGGTTTCTAAAAATATTGTCTAAATTTATGAAGTGCGTAGATCATCGACAATGCCTCGTGCTCAGTTGTAGTATAATTCTGCTCTATTGGTGTCAATTTCCTACTTGCAAAGCATAAAGGATGATCAAAAATCCCTTCACCAGGTGTGCAAGTACTACTCCAATGGTGGTCCCTGAGGCATCCACATGAACATGGAAAGGCTTATCCCAAGAAGGGAAATGTAGATGGGCACATGGTGATAAGTTGATCCTTTAAAGTGTCAAATGCCTTCTACTACACCTCTCCCCAATGAAAGGCAACTCTTATGTCTAAGTAACTCTTCTAAGGGTGTGATGATCTTGGCATATCCCTTAATGAACTTCCTATAGTACCCCGTATGCCCAAGAAATCCACACACCATGCTTTGACTAGTAGGCTCCTTCAATCCCACAATTACTGCAAATTTTGTGGGATCTACTAGTAGGCCCTCCTTACATATGATGTGCCCTAATAATGTTCCAAATGGGGTAGCAAAGACACATTTATTAATGTTGAGGGATATCCTCAATTGCCGAAACCTTTCAAACATTAGCCTTAAGTTGTCACAATGGTCCTTTACTAACCCATATATTGTCCAATCATCCAGGTAGACTTGAAGGAATTTATGGATGAAGTCTTGGAAAGCTTGTACCATAATGTGCGAGAACACAACAGGTGCATTCTTCAACCCAAACAACATGACTATATAGGAAAAAATTCCCCACTTAGTGGAAAATTCATCTTCCTTTGGTCCTCCTTCATGATCCTTACCTGGTGATAGCTCGAGAATCCATCTGTGAAAGAATAGACCTCACGCCCTGCCACTCCTAATATTTCTTCAGTAAATGGGGTTGGGAAAGGATCAATGATACATACTGCATTCAGTCCCTGTAATCAACACAAATCCTTATCCTTCCATCCTTCTTGATGCTAATTACCATTGGACTTATCCATTTTGATTCTTCAACAACTTCAATAATACCTGATGCTATCATTTTATCTATTTCCTCCTTAACCTTCATGCACAAGTTAGGATTCATTTAGTATGGTCTCTTCCGGACTAGGCATGCACCTTCCTTCAACTTAATTCTCATTTCCCCCAAGGAATGGTGAATGCCTTTAAGCTCATGATACCCACACGGAATAAATCCTCAAACTCATGTAAAAGATCAATGATCTTAGAGACTTCCTTCTCCGACCAATAGTCTCTAATGATAGCCTCTTTAGGCTCTTCATCTGAGCTGATGTTAACCTTCTTTATCTTTAAAGGTTCATGATAGGCACACATCCATTCATCAAAACTGTCTAACACCTCATACATACCCTGCGCAGAATGGTCAACATCCAAGTTTTATGTTTCTTCCCCATCAATAACATACACCATCTTCCCTTTTTCCTTTTCCATACATGTGTGCTCAAACTATATTTCTTCTGTTTCTTCTTCCTCAAAGCATGCCTCTAGGCCAGGATCACCTAGAAACTCTAGTAGCCTATCTTCTTCCATGGCACTATCCCCAATGGTAAGGCACTTTAAAACCTACAATGCCTTATCCACCAAGGGTTTTGTACTCTGATACTTGAATATTTGAATGAAATTAGCTGCTAACTCTTGCCAATTCATTTTCTGGCAGCATCTCTCAGAATGAATGTACCATGCATGCACACAACCTTGTAATGTGGAATACAACTTGTGAACCCATAATGAAGGTGGTAATGCTTATGTGCTTCCCATCCAGGTTGTCTCACATGCTTGGATATGGAAGGAAGCGGTCTCTTTACCATGGTAGTATTTTATAGCCATGGGCACGTTGCTCCTACAAAACCTTATAGAGAAGGAAATTCTCACCTCACGCCATTTCAAGAGGTTATCCCGATGCGTTTCCCACCAAGCACACATCAGTAGTTCCGAGTAGGACGTAACTTAACATCCCTCTTCATTCATTTTCCTCCTTCCACTGAGCTTCCATCTCCTACAAAAATACCTCAAGGAAAGCTCCTCCTAAGTACTTAGGTAGCTCCTTTCCTCCTAGGCACTGCCGGAATGTATGTGCCTTTTTCACCTTTGTTACCAATCCTCTCAAATGTCATTCAATTAACTCATAGGTCCCATGCACCCATCTATTGCATGCTATACTTGGTGGTGTTGCTTAAGGACCTAACATCCTCAAACTGGATAACTCCCTCTATGGGATGCATTGTCTCTAGATCCATTATTAAACACACATATTTTCTATCCAGGACCTCTTCTCCCAAGGGTTCAGTATAGGGTGTTGATTTCCCATCAGCTAAGGGTATGATGACCTGTTCCTCCTCATTTTAAAATATTATGTATCCCTTGTTGAACCAAAGATCTGCATTATTTTATAATAGCACCATGGGCACCCAAGTAGTGCTAGGAAATTGTCTTCCTCAGTGAGTACCAAGACATAGAAGTCTCTAGTAAACTTAGCTCCTTGAATGGTGATGGCTACATCCTTTAAGACACCAATGGGAATTGCCTTCATTTTGTTTTCCATATACAACACATTTGAAGATGGTTGTAATGCAGGTCTTCCCATTTGATGCCATGCATCCAAGGTGAGAACATTGACTTCCGCAGATGTGTCAATGAGGATATTATTAAGGAGCCATCCATCCAGGTCACACTCTTCTCTAGCATGTGGTACCTTCTCTCACAACCATGCCCCTAGCAAGGGAATAATATTCTCTTGCCTTATCATTTTACATACTTCCTTGACCTCATCCAAGTCATCCTTTAGCGCCTCAACCTTCCTTATTTTCTCCTCCCTCCTGGATTTCTCCTTTAGAAACTGGCTTTCTCCTTGTAAACTTTGAATGACATCTATGGTCTCTTGATATACCTCCTTCTGATGTGTAGGATTTGGGTACTTCCCATATACCACTTCTTCCCTTGAAACCAGGTTCTTCTACCATGGTATTTCTTTTACGCGCGTGACCTCTACTCTTGTTATTACCATAACAGTTGCAGTAAGCTCCGCATCACGTGTCATCCATGACATCCATTGTGTTTCATCCTTCTTAATGCTTACCATTGCAGTGCCATTTTCTTTCTGTTTCTGCTAATTCATATGCTCAAACAACTTAGGGCACTCCTCATACTTGTGCTTCTTCCCACACCATGAACACTGCAATAAATCTAGACACTCACACTTGTAGTGGTTTGTAGACCCACAATTAAAATAGGTTCCATGTGGGAACTCACTTCTTCCTCCTTTTTGGTTACCTCGACCATGAAATCCTCCGCAAAATCCCCTTCTACGCATGTCTCCATCTACGTGCTCCTCATAATGACAAGGTCATCATTCTTAGAACTACTATCAAGGCTAGTCTGCACACACCATGATCAATGGCCTCATAGATCTGATCAATAATCCTACATTACTTAGTATCATGGGTAGTAGATGTGCGTAGATATTATAGTAGCAAGACACATTCTTCTCGCATCACATGCTACAATAGGGGATATCTATTTGCATCATGGTCCCCATGAAAATATAACACTCTAATGCTACAAAGTGCATACTATCTTCTAGGGGAAACTATCCTTGACATGCCCCTCTACTTCAAAATCTGTACACCAAATTCCATTGGGAGTCTCATGAGTTAATTTCATAGACAAATTTTCCATTGCTTACCCATAACAATGATTTGAGCCTCCAGGAATGAGCTAACACTAGTATCAACACTTCCATCAGCTTTGGCATGCAGAGAAGCTTCTAACACCTCACGTGGGTCTATGAAAGTTTTATGAGATAAATCTCTTCTAAATGGAGTTATCAACCCCCTAAAAAAACATTGAGCATGCTATGAAGGATGAATATCATATGTCAATTTTGACAGGAGAGTCTTAAACCATGCGTCATACTCCCACACACTCTCTGTCATTCCCTGTTGAATATCCTTCGGGGTGTTGATTCTCTTTTGTTTAAACTTAGGGATGTGGAATTCTACCAAGAAGGTGTTATTTAAAGCAGTATAACCCACCACCATTTGATGAGGGTCATACTTCATATACTAGTTATGCGTGTGCCCTTGCAACGTCGTTGCAAACTGATTGGCCTTCCATTTTGGGGTTATGATCCCCTCCTCACACCATAGCAACTCACACTTGTGAATATGCTCTGTAGCATCTTAAATATCCCTGTAATCTAGAAAATGTAAAGACATCTCAATGAAGAATTGAGGAGGTGGCTGAGGCCCTTGTCCTCCCGAGCTGAGCCCTTGGTTTCCTTTGATGTTTCCTCCTCCATGATCCACCAGAGATCCACCAGTGTCCATGCCTCCTATGCCTCTTGACCCACCAGATCCACCGAATCCACTAGGTCCTGTAGTCTTCATGCTAAGGGTCCCCAAAGTTCCACCGAACTGCACACTAATGGTCTATGATAATTCCCCACTACCAATAGTGTACCCCACACCACTCTTAGACATGAGACTGAAGGCTTTTATACTTGTTCCTTGTCCAAAAATTCCTCTAAATACTGGAATAGTATGCGTAGCCATAGAAGTGGGAAATGATCAATTATATCTCTTGGGCACAGATCTATCACTTTCACTAATACCAATTGGGTCAGTGATACTCCTTCCTTGATCTAGAAAACAAAGTGCCAGGGTTTGGTCACTAGGTGGGTTCAGATGTATGCCAACGGATCTTCTCTCTCCATGTGACAAACTCTCATCAGAAGTTGAAGGGGTCTCTCTTACATGCTTTCCAAGATGGGGTAGCATAGATTTCTTAGGTTCCACATCCTCCGCATGAACCTCAACTCCTTCCCGTAACATCTACCTCTATAGATCCATCACACTTGCAACCTCACATTGTCTAGAAATCTCCCTTTCATGTGCTTCACTATACTTGATTCATCTCTCCTCCCTTTCTTTCTTCATCGTAATATTTTCCATCTTCCTCCACCTTATCTTCTTCCTCTCCCAAAGACTTAGAATGGTTTATCCGACCATCATAAATGCTTCTAAACTCAAAGTAAAAATCAAGATCTTCATTGCGGAGGGATAACATGTAGAAATGATCGTTTGGGCTCTTGAAGAAATTCAAACTTAGAAATTGTGGACGATCATATGTCGAAATAGTGTACTCTAGAGTGTAGCTAGCAAGTACTCCTTTACACCAATGATCCGTAGCACGAGTCAACATCAGATCCACCTCTTGTAGCATTGGTATTCTTCTTAGGTCCACGCGCGCGTGATCTATAATACCATATTTATCTAGACGCATATTCTAAGAGCCATTCATACATTTCTACTTTTGGGAAGCAACAAAAAAAAATTCATACGTATCATGGTAGAGGTTCTCTTCTACCCATCTATGTGCATCAAAATCAGGTCCAATGTTGAATCTATGAGAAAATTCTTCCTCCGTGCTCTTAAACCATGATTCAAAACTTTCCAAAGTTAAACACTCTATCATCACTCATTACATAGATCATGATGTATGACATTTCCCACTACAACTTTGAAAAGAGGTCCTGACAATGGAATCAAGATGTAGCCATTTTTACACCCACCAAAGGATAACGGAATCCCATGCATGCCAGCCTATCACCTAGTGGGTGTTGGGTGCTCACCCGAGGCACACGCGGGAGATGAGTCTCTCTTTTATGTGAGTTGAGTGGGAAATCATCATCTATAATCCAAACTTTAAAGGAAGTGAGTGGGAATGAAACATGTGAACATCATAGAGCTTAGAATGGCTCTAGATCATTACAGTCATTACAGACAGAGATACTTTAATAGACTTAAAGAACTGAAATAAAATAGAATGGAAAATGCATAGGAATTCATATTCATCTTATAAAAATACATGAAAAGGAACTATGAAGAATCATGTATGAATCCAAATGAAGAAGGATCATATTTAATTAACTTGGTAACCTCATTACATTCATTAGGTTTACTACAAAACCACCACATTATGCAGACCAATTCATGCATCATAACTGGATCCATATCATTTAGATGTCAAAAATAAATTTTATAACCCCAAGCCCTTGATACATCCTTCTCTTATATTTCATCTACCCAACCAAATATGAATCCTTGTGGAATTTTCACAAAGCTCCACTCTTTATTGATTTGTCTCTCTATCCGATTCCACACACTTTCTTCTATGGGTGCTTGTATATATAGGCATCTCAAAGTGCCAAATTATCCTTCTGCGGCCTCATATCCATTGCCAAGTGTCCATATTTGGTCCTCCATGGGAGCATTCTCCATCGGACCGAGATTTCAACTTTTTTCGATGATGGTCTTATAGAAACTTCCATCACGTGGCATATTCCTTCCTAGGCCAACTGTCACCAAAGTTGGAATCTTATCCACTTCACATGCGTAGTCGGGTCACACTTTTCTTGTGTCCTACCCAATACACCAAATATGGATAAGTTCCGAGACCTTTTCTTCTAGCATGCAACACGTCCCTTCTAAAACCCTCCTATAACCCTACCTTGCATGACTTCTCCTTCCGTGCCCATCCTTCAACCTAAGCCTTACGCACCCATGCACCCCTATGTACTTAGTAAATATTCCGTGGGCCCAACAGAGGCCCTAAAATTATTCTTGCATCTAAAAAAAGTGTGCAAAACATCCAATTCCTTTTAGACACATAAGCAACCTGCCACTTGTATAACTCTATTGGAAAACTAATAAATAATCTCTCATATAAGAATTCATACAGACTCTTCTTGACCCATGTGCATGTGTCAAACCCAAATCCAATGTCAAATCTTTGAGAGTACTCTTCTTTCAGATCTATTATCCACTCCTCAACACTTTCCAAGTTCAATTGGTACGCTTCATCATGCAACATCCTCGAAAATAGATAATAAATAGGTCCCGACAATTAAACCAATGATGCAACCTAGAATTTATAGTGAATAACCCAAATGCACTAGCACATCACTTAGCCATGGTTGAGTGCTCACTCGAAGCGCAAAGGTACCAAGTCCCTATTTAGAGTTACTTGTATAGAATGTTAGCATGATGGTGCATATAGATATCCAGATTCATTAACAATAGTAAAAAACACACAATGCATAAACCAGATCTAGTTCTTAGGACATATATAGGATGAACTAAACAATGACTATAACAAGATTTACCATGTAAGAACTAGATTCAATCATGTTCAACACCATAATCCAACCAATATGGACCTTTGTATTAACTAATGTAGAACACAAAATCTTCTTACATTACATAATTATCCTCATGAGTCATGCACGTGCAAAACCAAAGAATATAACTCTACCATAGTTCTCTCCCACTAACTCATGAAAATTATTACATACATATATATATATATATATATATATATATATATATATATATATATATATATATATATGTGGGGTGGGGACTAACCCTTCACCACCCATGCAATTCTAAAAATAGGTCACATGCTACTAAAATCCATGCGCCTTTACAATAGGATGCACAACATACAAGTGCTCTACCAATAGACTTCCTATAGTTAACTCCGACTAGAAGTCCTATTATTAGCCTAAACCATGCATGGTGCTCAACCATTTGTTGTTCCCAAAATTCCATTGTATGGACCACAAGATTTCATGTCTTTGTGTGCTCAAAACACTATTCTCAAAAATAAACCTTATCAAAAATTGTGAAGTCCCGATCCTAGGCACTCTAATCCTATTATAGTGTCATGCACTTCTAGCACCCTATATTTGTGTGCCTAATACTTAGGCCATTTATGTACGCTCAACATTGATCATCTTGTTTTTGAGTTCGATTCACTATGAATCAACTAGAATCTGAGCTTCTGAACCATTCATTGTAATTCAGGTTATTGTTACTTAGTGGGTGTGTATGAGATTATTTTTCTTATGAAAACTAGTTGAGATTCATTACGAATCAATTGGAATTTGGTCATTTAGTTTTCTAGTTTTTATTCATTGTGAGTTAATTGGTATTGATCATCTTGTTTTTTAGTTTGGATTAAGCATGAATCAATTCGCATTTGTTCTTATACACTGGAATTTGTAAGTAGGGTTATTTTTACTCAGTGTTCATGGAGGAGAGTATTTTTACTTCAAGGACCAATATGGATTCATTGGGAATTAATTGGATTTTTTCTTCTAAATATTAGTTCGATTCATTTGGAATAAAATGTGTTATGTTCCTTTGAGACATGTTTGGATTCATTCAAATCAACTAGTATTATTTTGGTTCATTGTTGCACATTCATCACTTCATTTGTAAGTTTGTATTTGATTTATAAATCAGAAATTTTAATGAATCGGTTCAACTTATGAACCCGAAGACATAGGCATTTGTTTTAGTTCAACTCCATTATAAACTCTCTTGCTTTGTGTGTCATTTTTACATTGCAATTTATTTTAAGTTGATAATATTGTGGAGTTAATTAACAAGTGCCTATAGGGGTTCGAGGCCAATTACAAAATTTTGGCCACATTTTTGGATCATGAAGGCTAGTCAAGTGATGTTGAGGTCAGTTCTAGTGAAACAAGCTTGTTTTAAGTGCTTGTTTGTGAGGCTTGAGTGAGCAAGATAAAGCATGAAATGATGAAGTGAAGATTATAATAGATGCTTAAGCATGGTAACAACATGGATATCATGTATATGATGTTTTAGGACACTCACAAGTGTCTTATAGTACTGGTACATGTATTTGACATGGTTTCTAGGTCATTCTAGGCCTATTCCTAGACCCACGTTCATGGTGTTTTTCATAGTAGCATGAAAAATGGAATAGGAAAGTCTTGTGTAATCATGAGGAATTTATTATGGTATTATATGTGATGTTTATGAGTAGTTTCAGGTTTTTACTCGAGGTTTGATAATGATTCTATGTTTTTTTAAAAGAACAAAGTGAGAACAAGGAAAGTAGAAACAAGTAAGTAAATGTGGTTAGAGAGATTCAAAATAATTTGAGTGTGAATGATACTTGGGTCAGATAGAGTTGGTTTTGATGATGATTCATGCCAAGTTCCATCTCATTATGATGATATTTTCTCAAGATATGAGGTTTTTTCCAAAACCATTTTTGCAAAGGTGAAGATATGTGCTAGAAGTTGAACTTTTATGCTCATTGTGGACTGTATGTATCCAGAAATCTAAGTTATTTGGAATATATTTTGAATTTTTCTATGATTTTTTCCCAAAAGTAATGAGGTGGTTTGATCATTAAGATTTTATGAATGACCGTTATGAAGATAAGTTGTTTTTAAACCCTAGAAAAACCTTCATTTAGAGCGACTTAAGAAAAGTGAATTGTTTGATATCTAGAATGTCGTGGAAATGAAAATTGATTATTTAGGGTTGAAGATGATTCCTAAGGGATCATTTTTTTCATGGGTTTTTATTCCCGCTATTTTGGGAAGAGAGAGAAATACCCTAATTTTGTGGGATTTTACAGCTCCATAAATGATATGAAAGCTTCAGGATGAAAACCAAACTATTCAAGAATCCTCTGGATATTTTATATACAGCTAGGAAAATTTTTAGGAAATTTTCTTGGATAAAATGAAAGATACATGTTCTCAAAGTGACCCTACCGATTTTGGCCTTAAGGGCTAAAATTCTAGTCTTTTGGTATGGTGTGTGTCTGGTCATTTTTATTCATAGATTTGATGATTTTTGTCATAGATAGTTGTTAGAAACATGATATGATGTGTTGAAGTGATTTTTTTAATCATATGAGGTGGTTTCATATTGGAACCCTATTTGCCCGAAATCCCTAGTTTGTTTGCTTGAAAAGGTGATAGAAATGAGTGTGTTGGGTGATATTTCTCCACATGATCTATGCATGTTAGTGCTCATAAATTTTGGTACACATTTACTTAAAGTTTTCTAGGTGGTTACTGAGCTCATAATTTTATTTTTAGGTAAATTTTCATGTTTATCTCAAGACTAGTTCTCGAGTCCTTAGATCCTAAAAGAGTAGTTTTAGGGATTGGATTTGTTAAAGGCCTTCCACTATGATTTGGAAGATAAAGTAAGATGTTATGGAAACTATATTCAAAGAAATTTTTATTGATATATTTTTTTCCTTGATGAGTTGTTTTGGTGCATGAATCAACTTTATTTTGAAGACATAAGTTTGGGGTCTTCAAGCTAGTTTGGATCACTGCAAGGATTGATTTATTTGGAGGTCTTCCACTTACAGTTAGATGAAAATTTGAGTTTTTAATATAAATTAAACTTAGACAAACCTAATTTTTCATGTATAACCCAAGTTTATTTTGGAATTGAGATTGTTATATAAGAATGTTTATTTAGTCATTTTTGACTAGTTGAGACAAGGGAGAAAAGTGTGACATAAACGGTGTTGAATAAGAAATTTAAGGGGTTAAAAATATATAATAAGACCTATGAAGACCTGATAAATTTTTAGGATAAGGTTTGCAAGTGTAGACACGTATAATTTAGCTTGAGAAATTTAAATACTTAAATTGCACTAATTATACCCTTTCCCACAAATTGAGGACATATCATCAATATCACACATTTTCTTTTCTTATCGCATTAATTAATTACATTACGTTAGTTAATTAAATCTTCTATCCAACAACGATGCCAATTAATGACCTTTCATTAATCATCTCCCTTTCTATCTAGATTAATTAATTATTCTTAATTAATTAATTATCTCTTATATTTAATCAATAAATCATCATTTATTTGATTAAAATCCTATCATAACATAAATCATACTAACTATTCCTCTAAAAATATTCTATAAGCTTATACACTGTTAATTAATCACTTTGGTTAATTAATAAAGCCCCTCAATCCCCATGAGTCACTAAAGGACAAACTAAACTCTCCTAAAGTAAACTCAACCACTTCTAAACAATTTTTATCCATAACTTACATAGCTTTACTATTATCCCACATAAAATAAGATGTAAAACTTCTTCAAACCATTGGGTTATAAAAGGGACCCTCATCCAACCTTTCTACTTACACGTAAATGAGCATAGAGCCTAAGCTATAGCCATTTTATCATCTTAAAGAACTCTCCATCAAGGACCTAGCTAATTTCATTTCTTGCATTCATTCTTCCAAGTTTGAATTCATATGGAGATATGTCAAATGACCTTGTAGTCATGGATTGACTAGACTCCATTCTCAAAACCTTGGGATTCAAGCATACAATCAAACCCTTTGATTGTTAAGGATATAAATAGGTTTATTTCATTAGAATTCAATTAGAGATGGAGGTTAATTTTTTTATCATGTTAGTTTGAATCTTCATTTTATGTTCTAATGCAAATATGTTAATAGGTTAGCTTTACTTAAGCTCTAAGCATGATGGTATATTGATCTAGTTAGCATTGTATTGAAGCTATTAGGTGTTAGATTTGATTTCCTTTGTTTTTTTAACTAATTCATGTACACATTTAGCATGCCCAATGAGACTTATTCCATTGTCCTTTGCACTTAATTTCAAGTTTTTGTAGCTAAGTTTCAATTTTGGTTACTAACCCTCTCTTTGCATATATTGACATAACTTGTTTTTATTAACTTGTTTTGTTGAGTTTGTGTGTGTTGAGTCTTCCTTGTAGGTATAAAGGAGGTGAAGTTTTATAAAAATTAGATCTTGATGGGAAAATTTTAAGATTTCTCCATGTTTTCATTTTTAGAGCTTACTTTTTCAACATTTTATATGCTAGTTTTGTCAATTTCTCATCATTCAACATGTTAGTTTTATCAATTTCTTGAAAATGTTAATTTTTCTATCGTGAATGTTAATGTTTGATAGCATCAAGTCTTCTACTCATATACTAATGTGATGGGTTGTTGTCAAAATTGAATCTTGGTTGGAAGAATTTGACCTTTTTGTAGATTAAGGGACATTTTTTCACATTTTTGAGTACATGTTAAGTGCATACCTATGAGCATAAGAGCATATGCGTAACCCATCTTCCGAAGGCCATAAATTTTTCTCCCAAAATTGAAATGAATCTATTTGTTTTGCCTTGGAAAGGTATTGAAGTGAAATATGCAATGAAAAATAAATTTGAGTTTTATACTTACAAAAATTACAGGTTTTCCCTTTATTATAAAACTCGATCATTTTCTAACATGTCTAATGTTTTGATGAATTTTGTTTTTCCATGCTTTACCTGATTTATAATTAATCTTGTGTATGATATTCTCTTACACCTTTGGTGATCTTGAGAATACGATTTTTTTATCTCTATCTTTTTAACATTTGGATTAACTTGGAAATTTGATTATTCATTTTTCTTAAGGGAATGAACCTTTACAAAGCTTTTTTTTTGTGGTCCTTTGATTTAAAGTTTTCCATTTCTATCTATTTGGGATAAAATTTTGTGTATGATATTATCTTGCACCTTAGGGTGATCTTGAGAATCAAAAATAAATTTATTCTTCATTTTCAAACATTTGGTTTATTACAAACTTCATCTTTCATTTTTGGTTTAAGGGAATGAACATTTATCTAGATTTTTGTATGGTTCATTAATTGCAAAGCTTTCCTTTAATTTTTAGTTGGATTATTTGTTGTGTATCCTTTATTATCGCATCCTTGAATGATATTGAGAATAAAAAAAACTATTAATCCTCTTGTAAATAATGTGATTTTATCGAGAACTACTAACGCTTGAGTACATGACCTAAAAATGCTTGTGAAAGAAAGGAGTTTGAAACAAAGTTTTCTAACTACACGTATGTTGTAGGTTACCAGATGATGATAAACTAAACCACATTAAGCCTAAAATATAAAAAACACACCACATTTAAAACACTTGATTTGCACGTTCGGATAAGTGTATGCCCCATCCGATTAAAACTAGGACATAACCCCTTTGGCATAAACCTTAAGCTATAACAATGGGGGTGGTCCTAGAACCCCAAAGTAGTACACACAAGAGGGAACCTTGTGGATGAGACAGGAAGTGCTCCACACACCTACTTGACTAGTATACACATGATATTTAATGTCATAGTTATTTGTATCGTGATTCCAAAGAGAGTACATGATGGATACAATTATTTTTGATTGTGCTTGAAGGGGGTAAAGTAAAGATGAGATAAACATTAGGAAACTATTATCCAAATAACTCTCCTAGTTATTTGGGTAACTTGTATACATATTTTCACTCTCAGATCCTCATTAAAGGTTACACGTGCTCAGCTTCAATTGGTGTATTTCCTTGGTTGCGCTTTTCCCTTAACGCCCTTCTTTTCCTCAAATTCCCTCCCGTGCTTTCTATTCTCCCCTTACACTTTCCTTTTCCTCTTTGTTATACTCCTCCCTTGTGCCCACATTCTTTGTATTCACTTTATTCCTAATTAGTTCTTTCCTATGCACGTGCCTCTCACTTTCTTGAATTATCTAAGTCCCTAACCCTCTCGTGTGCCATGCCCATTACTTTGTAATATTTGCACCTTGACCATGCATTCTCTGATCACTAGTTTTCCTCATTTCCCCATGTGTGTCAAGCACAATTTTCTTTGCACCTTCCTCTATTTTTCTATGCGTGCCTTCCTTTCAACCCTTTGTGTCGAAATATTTTGACATTCTTGAGTGTGCCGTACATAACCAATCAAAGTGCACTAACAGGAATCAAATCCTTGCAACAAATTAGTGAGTGACGATGGTAGAAATGACAAAATATTTGTACAAACTGGCCATCATTTTAGCCAATCCACATGTGCCACGTGTCTTGTGTGCACCGATGGCTCTAAAAAAATTCTGATAGCCATATTTTTTTCTACAGAGCTCTAACAAGTGTGTGTCCTGACTTGTCGATAGCTTCTAACATAAGACAAAGTGCTAGATATTAAAATTAAAATTCTTAATGGATCTAATAGGGAATAAATGGGAAAACATCTCTCTGAGAATTGATGAGTAGATCTGATTTCTCTAACCACCTGATTTAATTTGATTCACCCTCCTTCCTCATCCAATACGCCAAGACAGACCTAGGGAAGTGCATTTGATAGATTTTTAGGAGGATTTGCAGGCAGTGAATGCTTCTTCTTGATGGTTGTATTTAAAATTTGGGTTTTCCTCCTTCTCTTTTCCTTCTACATATTCATTTATAAATGTAAGAGTTAGGCTTGTTATTAAGGTTGGACACTCTGGATCCTAATGTATTTTCCTAAGGACTTCATAATTTATGTATTTTGAGTTGCAAACCTCTAGATATGGCTCTTACATGTGGATACCGACCTCTTTTTCCATTGCAATAGTTCTATGCATTTATAGAAGTAATAAAAGCATCGTTTTGTGACTATTCTTTGTCTTAACATGTTTGCATTCCTTCTTCTTTCCTTTTCTTTTGACCGTGTGTGCTCATTGTTCCATTTCAAATCCCTTGAAACTTATCTGGTGAATACATTTTAAGTCATGATATATGTGCCTATCCTTATTTTATGCATTTCCTCTCATTTTCACTCAGAACAAATAGTGTTCATCCCTCTTTTATGGTGCTATCACCTTTTAGTGTAATTTCCTTTCATGTTATCCTTATTTCCCTAGTCCCTTGGCATTGATTAGCTTATTTTACCCTTTCAAAGACTATGAGTAGTAGTAGCAATAGTAGTAGAAGTAGATAGAGGAACCGACCTTCTCCAGATATTTGTCCCAAGCGTACAAGTTCCCACAACTTGGAGACGGTTCCATTTTTGTCTCAAACACCTCGATCGTTTCGAGTCCCAAATGCGGGTGAAAGTTTGAATACCAAAAGTTTCTAAAGCATGCCTGATGAGACCATTAATGAAAGTTTACATTTCATATTACTAAGTTCTGTTGTCCCAACATTTCCAAATCTTTGTTTTAACAGCCCTAAGCTCCTTTCATGAGAAGAGTGCATACAAGAAGAAGTGTATTAGTTGAAGATTCTTTTGAGTACATCTAGTTATCCTTGAGAATATTCTATTCCAAAAGGTCCATGCATGCATCTCTGTTTGTAGCGTGTCACGCCCATTCAACTCCTCTTGAAAGCAAGCAATCTATGTGCCCTAAAATGGCACATCAGCCTCCTCCTCCACTGAGAAACTTTGCTAACTTCACAAGAGGAAGTCCCTTGGTGTTGGCTATGTAAAATGACATGCCAAATGGTGCACTCAAAAGTATTCCATACTTTACTAGTGAGAATCAAGTCACCCCTTAGAGCATATCTAGGATGTAGCAAACATGTGTTCACTCTATCTGATCACACATGATGATGTAGTAGTAAGGTTACTTGCAACCTCTTTCAAAGGTAAAGTGTTGGGAACAACTCTTTGAAATTAATTTGAAGATAAGTGAGATCACCTATCTCTAGTGGAGCAACTGACAACAACAAAAAGGGCACCCAATGAGTAAATGAATTATTTCAACATCAAATTTTAGAAAACTTGGGACATAATCCCTCTTGTGGTAAGACCTATAGCCCAACACACTTTTCTCGTATTATCCAAAAGTGTTGAACAGTGATATGTTAGTCATGATTCAATCTATGGGAGGTAGGAACTTACTGTGTACTTCTAGTATTGTAGTAGCGGTAGAAAATATTCTTATTCAAGAGGGAAAGATAGCTCCTAGACCACCTATGCCCTTGTTCCCAGAAATGTTACAAGCACCCTAGCCTTATGTGTCCTTTATTCCTGTTCCTAAGCAAAGCACACAACCAATTGCATCTACATCCTACTCTTCAACGCAGCAAAAAAAGGAAGATGAGGAATTAAAGGATATGATTAGAAATCTATCAAACAAATTCATATTATTAGAAAAACAACAGCACAAGCCTATAGAGGAAATTCTAATCGGCACGTAGCCATAATAATCAGCCTTGGTGGAATCAATATGGAAACCAAAGATACATGCCCAATCAGCAAAGTAATAGATGACATGTTAACATGCATCTTCCCTTGCAATTTGTTTCTTTCGCGCCTCTCTTCTAGTACCTAGTACAAGTTAGATGCTCATTCTAGTTCAGAATAATTTGGTGCAATATTTAGAATGGTGCTTCCTTTGTAATATGCCTCATATTCAAAATCACTATGCGAATGCTATGCGCACCCAAGCCTACATGATTTAGAATGCTTTAGCCTGTGAGCCTTCAACAAGTGCCTCTAAAGTAGAAAACCAAGAAAGACCACAAGCTCCTCTAGAGGAAAATTTTATGTTCTTTGGCGTTGAGGACTTCTATGCAATCAACCAAGAGGCATATGATATAAGCAGAGACCACACACCTAAGTTGAGATGACACAATATATAAGAAGAGAATGTTAGAGTCAGGCATGCAAGTCATGCTCCAAACAATGCAAGATGACCCTCAAAATCAAAAGTAAGTAGCCAAGGAATCCATTAGTAAGAGTGCTCAAGTACCTATGCAAGAGGCCCCGCACAAGGCTCCTGAAGTAGCGCATGCCCCTCCTTTGGTAGGTCAAGCTCCTGCTTCCGCACTTGAATAGTCAAAAAGGGATGTTGTTCCCCAAATGCACAAGTTAGTAGGTTTTCCATTTAGCATTGTTGACCAGATGAAGAAGAAAAACATAACTGTCATAATGTGGGATGCCTTAACTATTCCTTCTCAATGGGATCTACCGCATGAAGCTCGACCCAACTTCACGTGCACTAATCCAACTATTCACAAGCCACACACTACTATCAACATTTTCCAAGAAGAGGAAAAGTGAGTAAGTAAAGCTATTAAAATCCCACCCTTTTATATGTCCTTGATCATAGGCAAATACCTAGTACATAATTGCATGAATGAATTTAGCGTTAGTACCTTTGTTATGCCCAAGAAGATAGTTGATGTCCTAGGTCTTAGGTATAGCCCCTTGTCTAAAGGAGTCTTGAAACTTGATGGTTCAACAGTCACTACATTAGGGATCATCAAGGATCTTGAGTTGACCTTTCATGCATGTCTAAGTTTAACAATTACTCAATATGTGTCAATCATTGACTTACCTCCTTTGTTTTCCCTATGTTTGTCAAGAGACTTTATTGCTAAAGTGGATGGTTACTTGTCTTTTGATTGGTCTCATATGTTACTAAAGACAAGGTATGGTACCTGTTTACCATACAAGCCGAGCATATGAAACTGGGCTTGGTAATTACTACATTCCCGAAGAAGAAGTTATGCTTCCGCACATGCTTAAGAAAGACCAAGTTAAACCTGGACTATGAAAGTTATTATTTGATGGTTCTAGAAGCAGGAATGGCATGGGAGTAGGAGTTGTTCTCATTTCTCCCAAGAATTAGAAATTATTCTTCACGTATAGGCTGCAGCTTTACAAGCTCTAACAATGTGGAAAATATCAAGCACCGTGCATGGCTTGCTCATTGTTGAAAAGAAAGGAATTAAGTCATGCGGATATTTGGGGATATAAAGTCTGGTCATCCACTAGGTTACCAACAATTCTAGAAAAAGAATAAGCTTCTCAAATATTTTAAACATAGAGTTTGGGACCTTCCCGAAAGTTTTGATGCTCTAAATTTGGAGGTGGTACCACGTAAATGAATAAAGAGGTTAACCAAATGGCCACTCTTGGTTCATAGTTCTCTCCTCGCAGAGGACATTGTCAAAGGAAAACTCAACACATCAAGATGGTGATTAGACCATCCATTCTAGACAGAAATACTAGTTGGCAAGTGTTTAATAGAGATGCGGAGATCATCCAGCTTCATCAAAAATTAAGTTGAGTTTTCATCAAGCATGAAAGCCGATTTGCATGACAGCTATTATGACCAAGCAATGCATCCAAGAAAAACAAGATACCTACAGAGCTGGTCACCTTAGAGAAAATTTTTATCCCTGATGATAAGTTCAAGGGTGAATAAAATTACATGTGTGCCACTCAAGAAGACTACTCCTAAGTCACTATTATGCACAGGAAAGAGCTACTCCTCAATAAATCTTGTGCGCATGAGGAAAAGAAGGCCTTCATATCTTTCTATAAAAATTACATGATATCTTACTATGGGAGTATGAAGATGTCAAAGGTTTTGATCCAAGTGTTGCTCAACACTCCATTGACCTTGATTGTAGTATCAAGGTTTTCAGTAGAAGCAAAGCGATGACTACCAATCCAAAGATAGAGTCCCTCATGAGAAAGGAGTTATCTAAAATCATTGAGGTAAGAATTATTTTTCCCATCAAATACTCTACTTGGGTCACAAATTTAGTTCTAGTGCATAAAAAGAATGTTGAAATCAGACTCTGTGTTGATTTCAAAGATTTAAATAAGGCATCTCTAAAGGATCATTATCCTTTGCCTTCAATGGAGAAAATTTTGCAGACTATGGATGACACGCAGAGATTCTCAATGTTAGATGGGTATTTGGGTTTCAATCAGATCTTGGTCAAGGAAGAGGATCAATTCAAAACAACATTTCCAACCAAGTGGGGAACATATGCGTATCATAAAATGCCCTTTGGTCTATCAAACGTGGAAACCAAATTTCAATGTGCCATGGATATTTCCTTTAAAGGATACATCAATGAGTTCATCTTGGCTTGCCTTTATGATATAACCGTCTTCTCAAAGTAAATCACGTATGGTACACCTAGAAAAGGTATTTGAGAGATGCGTAAAGTTTGGGGTATCTCTTCACCCCAAGAAGTGCAATTTTGTAGTGGCATTGGGAAATATTTTAGGCCATGTTCTTTCAAAGGATGGCATCACAATTGATCCCGAGCACGTCTTGGCCATCGTAGATCTTTCCTTTTCAATGCACAAAAAGGCCTTGCAATCCTTCCTTGGTAAGATCAAATTTTTAGGCGTTTTATCCCTAACTTTGCAGGATTGGTTCATCCCATCACCTTGATGCTCAAGAAGGACATATCCTTTAGATGGAAAAAAAAAGGAAGAGAAAGATTCAACAAAATAAAGAAAGAAATTTCTTGTGCACCAACACTCATCAACCCGGATTATTCCAAGGATTTCATCCTTTATGCTTATGGCGCTAATACTAGTGTTGTTGTTGTCCTAACATCAAAAATGAACAAGGGCTAGAACAACTAGTGGATTTATTCATCTAGATGCTAAAAGATTACAAATAAATATATAATCATATGGAGAATAAGGTCTTTTCCATCATGCACGTGCTCAATAAATTCAAAATTATGCTCACCAAAAATCATATTAAGGTGTTAGTCTCCCACTCTTCTGTTAGAGACTTCATCATGGGAGCATAAATCAATGAAAAGAGAGCATGATGGGTGACCAAAATCATGGAGTATGATGTGACTATCAAATCCAAAAACTTGTAAGAGGTAGCATGCTTTGTGGGAAGATTATTGAGGATTCTCAAATTGAATATGAGACATCATTATTTCTAGATAAGGATATCCCTCACATAGAAATTGAGAAGAGAAAAGATGTTGGCATGCATGACTGGATGAAGGACATGATCACATTACTTTCTGAGGGCACATACCCTCTTGGTTTAAACAAAGAAAAGAGAAGAAATCTGAGGTTATAATATATACCTTATGTTTTGATTGATGGACTTATCTTCAAGAAAATCTTGATGGCATGCTATTAAGATGTATCAATGGCACACAAACCGAAAAAGTGTTAGTAAAATTTCATGATGGATACTCGTGGAAACTTTTCTCGCCAAAACTATATCAATGAAAATCATAATGGTAGGTATCTTCCGCCTACCTACCTATTTGCGATGGACACAAGTGGGTCATAAAATGTATAGATTGTGCTTTATTTGTAGGAAAGAAAAATTGGAAGCACTTCCCCGTGACCAATCCAAGCAGATGATCCTTTTACGTAATGGGGTCCTGACTTTATAGGTATGATCAATCTACCTTCAAGTGGTAGACACAAGTGGGTGCTGATAGCTATGGACTATTTCACCAGATGGACAAAAGATGTCATGCTCAAGGAATCAACCGAGTCAATCATCCTTGACTTTCTTGAGGGTATAGTCTTAAGGTTTGGCGTCCCTCAAACCATTATCTCTGATAATGCAAAATCCTTCCTTGGTACTAAAATCAGTGATTGGGAACTACATTTGAACATATACCTGAATATTTCTTCCAACTATTACCCTCGGGAAATGGTTTGGAAGAGTCAAGAAACAAGAACCTAGTCGAATCATGAAGTGCAAAATGAACATCAAATAAAGACAAAGTGGCATACAAATGTCTCACACACACTCTGGGTAGATAGAATCACAATCAAAAGAGCAATAGGAACTTCACCTTAAAATCTTGTCTATGGTAAGGAGGATACCCTTCCTTTGAAACTAGAATTAAACTTATTAGTGCTTTCCCAATAGTTGGAATTCAAAGGCACATACTAGAGAGAAATCAGAATGGTAGAGCTGGTAGATCTTGAAGATCTAAGGAAATTTTCCATGATGAGGCTATAAAAACATCAACAAGCAATAAAGAGATGGTTTGACAGAAAGTTAAGGCCTCAAGCTTTCAAAATTGGGGACTTAGTCTTAAAATGGGATGCTGAAAAAGCTAAACTAGGGCTCCATTCAAATTTCGATGCACTTTGGAGTGGCCCTTATATCATCGGTTCATGAAAAGAGGCTAATATTTTGAGTTAAGTCATCTTGATGGAAGCAAACTACAAATCCCAAGAAATGGGATCTATCTCAAACCCTTCCATTAATTTTTCTACATCATTATATATATATTAGATTAGTTTAAATTACTCCAAGTGCATTGCGTGCACATTTTCTATTTGTACATAGTTATTTATTTTCATGTGCTTCTTGTGTGCACTCTTCTTTTTATTCCAGGATACATGTCTTCTTTCACCAATTTCAGGATTCGAATAAAAATCAAGAGATGATCTTCAAGTGACTATGGGGGTAGTTTCATAATTACATAGTAGAATCCATACCCAATGGATGCCTAGGCTACTCGATCTCCTTCATCTAGCAGTAGATGCCCCAAAAGCTGCCAAAGTTGTTATAAAAATAACTCTCCTAGTTATTTGGGTAACTTATATACATATTCTGGATTTCAGATCCTCATTCATGGTTGTACACGCTCAAGTTCAGTTGGAACATTTCTATGGTTGCATTTTTACCTTGGTGCCCCTTATTTTCCTCATGCACCCTTATGTGCTTTCTCGTTCTCTCCTTCCACTTTCCTTTTCCTCTTTGTTCTACTCCTCCCTTGTGCCCACCTTTTGTGCATTCACTTTCTTCCTAAGCATTTTTTCCCTATAAGCTCACCTTGCACTTGCTTCAATTAGATAAGTCCCTGGCCCTCTCATGCATTACACCCATTACTTTGTAATAGTTGTGCCTTGACCATGCATTCTCTGCTCACTAGTTTTCCTCATTTCCCGCACGCGCCGCACATGAGTTTCTCCATGCTATCCTCTCGTATTCCTCTCGTGTGTCATTCCTTGCACCCTCCTTTGCACCCTTTTATGCCAAGACATCATCTTACATGCTTGAGTGTGGCACACGTAACCAATCAAAGCATGCCAATAGAGCACCAAATCCTTGCAATAAATTAGTGAGTGACACGTGGTAGAAACAACAAAATATTTGCATAGTTGGCCATAATTTCATCCAATCCACACACATCATGTATCTTACGTGCACCAATGGCTCTAAAAACTTCAAAACCACATATTTTTCTACGATCTCTCGACTGTGCACGCATGGAACTTTCGTGAGAGCCGCTAACATTAGCTACAAAGTGTTAGATATTTAAATTCAAATTCTTGATGGATCTGGTAGGTAAGAAATGGGAAAATTTCTCTATGAGAATTGATGAGTAGATCTGATTGCTCCAACCACCTGATTTAATCTGATTCACCCTCCTTCCTCATCCAACATGCAAAGACAGACCTAGGGAAGTGCATTCGATAGATTCTTAGGTGGATTTGTAGGCATTGACTGCTTCTTCTTGATAGTTGTATTTCTAATTTGATTTTTCCCTCATCTTCTCCTTCTATAGATTCATCTATAAATGTAAGTGTTGGGCTTGTTATTAAGGTTGGACACTCTAGATCTTGATGTATTTTACTAAGGACTTCATACTTTCTTTATTTTGAGTTGCAAACCTCTAGATTTGGCTCTTGCATGTGGATACCGGCCTCTTTAACCATTATAATAGTTTTGTTCATTTATGGAAGTAATAGAAGCATCATTTTGTGACTATTCTCTATCTTAACATGTTTTCATTCCTTCTTCTTTCCTTTTCTTTTGTGTTGTGCTTGTTGTTCCATTTCATGTCCCTTACAACTCCTTATTTGGTTGTGTCCCATGAAACTGATATGGTGAATACGTTTTAAGTCGTGTTATACATGCCTATCCTTCTTTTATGCATTTCCTCTCATTTTCACTCAGAACAGATAGTGTTCATCCATATTTTCTGGTTCTATCACCTTTTAGTGTAGTTTCCTTTCATGTTATCCTTCTATCCCTAGTCCCTTGGCATTTATTAGCTTAGTTTCCCCTTTCAACACTAGGAGTAGCAGTAGCAGTAGAAATAGATAGAGGAATTGGCCTTCTCCAAAGATCTTTCCCAAGCACACAAGGTCCCACAACTTGGGGATGGTTCCATTATCATCTTGAACACCTTGATCCTTTTAGATATAAGATGTGGGTGCAAGTTTAAAGACCAACGAAACCTTGGCAAACTAAGATCACTCTTAGATAGCTTTTGACACCTATTTGAGTGAACCACCTAGGAAGCCGTCTTTGACTGGGAGCCAACTTTGACCATTTCAAAACCAATTTGAGTTGAGAGCCATTATTCATCATGAAACATGTGAATCATTATTTTTCTTAGTTTTTCACTCACCCCGAGCCGAGGAAAATCTTTGCCAAAATGAGGCCAAAATTTTTAACCCCCAATTGATCTACTTCCTTCACTTTCTTTTGACACTTTGTTGATTAGAAGAATAGTGATTACCCTTGTGTTTCTAATTGATTGTATTCATCACTTTTATGTCTATTTATGATCATCCATGTTTGCAGCTGAGTTGTTAAATGTCTAAAGTGTGTGGAGACATTTTCATATCATTGGTATCCTTTTTGATATTAATACCCAAGTCAAGATCATCATCGTAGTTAGGCTGGATTCATCACCTTGACTCTCCTTTGAATTGTTATCTTGTTTATATTGTGTTTCTAAAATTTTTGTATTTACATCTTGTTTCTTGTAAAATTGATGTAAATATCTATATTGTGATGTTATACTATATACACTTTAACAATTCATAGGTATACTCTAGCTTTAGTTTGATTTCAATTACTACCTCGATTTTAAAAAGTGTTGAGTGTTACCACTTGTACACGTTATATCAATATCATATTGATATTAATAACTTACTTTTTGTAAATTTTTGTTAAAATATCTTGGCCGTATTTTTGTCTCATTCACAATCGTGAATCGCCACTTTTTAGGATATAGGTCTTGATTGGATTCAAGCTCACTTTTAGTATACTTTATTTAGGGATCACATTAACTTCCTATTATTACTTATTCCTTGTTCATTTCTTTGAACCTCGACATAAGTGGTGACATTTTTTTAATCATCTTGAAACACCAACTATCATTTGGAAATAGACTTAGAAAGTAATTAAGTGATTAATTGGTTAAAAAAACTTGTGTGATTGTGTCTTCGCAATTATTTGTCATTTTGAATTATCCATTTATGAAAATAACTTTGATCCATTGATTCTTTATCATTCATTATTATTTGGTTATTGATTTGTCCGTGTTTTGAACTCGTGTGATTTTTCCTTGTGTTTATCCGCCTTATAAAATCATTTCTAGGACAATCCTTTAGATCTTTGATCCTCTTGATATTATTGTTTTTTCCTAAATTCATGATCAGTTTTGAACATATATTTCAAACCTTGGAAAAACATTTCCTATCAAGCAACTTTTACATTAATCAAACATTGGAAATCTTTCCTTTGTATCCTTTATGTTGCTAAAATTTTGATCAATCCTTTGAAATTTACACCTCCAAACCTTATTGGATTATTAATATTGAGTCATCACGATGTATCTTTTCCATAGCTTCCTTTAGGAAAAGCACACAAGCATCCCCATCTTTACGAAATGTCTAGTTGGTTTTCACTATGTTTCCCAAATCAAAATGACACCTTCTTCGATTTGAAGAATTTTGATAATACAATCTAAGTCTAGACATTTGAACCTAACACACGCCAAAAAATGAATGATTATTGTAAGGTCTCTTATACATATGAAAATAAGGAATCAAAGTTTCAACGTTCACATCAAAATATGCCCATCATGACAAAACCTCGTTTGGTTCTTCACGCTAGAGAACCCATCCGGGTAACCCGTTCCCCACCTTCATCTCATAGTCGATGGTATGGTTTGGACACTTCAGATCCAAATTATTATTTGGGTTTCCTAAACTATTCTTTTGATTCTAATACAAACATATCCTCTTCTTTCAAGGATTCTAATCCAAATATTTCCTCCAATTTTTCTAATGAATTGGATCCAAACCCCTATTCGATTCATATAATTCAACTCCTAATTTGATGTCCTCCCTTTCTTTGCGGACCTTTATTATCAGTCACCTAATTGATGCACTCCTTCTCTAAAGAATCGGGTAGCCACAAATTCTATTAATCATTCATCTAATACGACTCCTACATTGCATTCCTCCCTATCTTTGCAGGACCCTTTTCATCATCCATTTAATATGACTCGCTACATCATAGTCCTCCCTTTCTTTAACCCCCCTTTTATTAGTTGACTCAACTATGTATTCTTCCTTTAAAGATATGCATGACTCCAAATCCCTCCAATAAAACATATAATATAATTCTTGAATCACGATCCTATCTTTCTTTACAGGGCCCTTCTATTATTCATCCAATATGATTCTTGAATTGCAGTCCTACCCTTATTCATAGGAACTTCTTCATCGATCACCCCCATAAATTCTTCCTTCTATGAAGATTCATATGACTCAAAGTCCTTCTATTCCAATGTCCCAATCGACTCCTACATTGCAATCTAATTTTTTAAACTTAATCCTACTAGTTTACAAACATATACCATCATATAGGTAGTTCCACACCACCTTCTTCTACTCCCAAGACATCTAGCTCCATGTCTACTTCGTCCCCCATGTAACCTTCTTCTATCAATCATCATCAAACATCTTCTCAATATTTCACACCAGTTAGCTCTTTTTCATCTAATCAAACCCTCGTGGTCTATCAAAACCAATACCATTTGATTTCTTTCGTAACGAAGGAGTGATCATGGCTTTTATAGGGGTGCATGAAGATTTCCCTATAACAAATTACAAAAAGATTCTCTTTAGACTTCCATGCGTCTGCGTATTGTGAGGAAAAAGAAGATTCCTTTTATCAAGAAATGGAGGAAGATCCCATGATCATGCAACTTTATCCTCCTCTTATTCTTCCATCTTCACATTCTTCATTACGTGATGAGACTCCTAGGTCTTGCATTTATCCATGGCCTATATTCTCTTCACCCAATCACTATATGTCTATCACAATTCCTAAATCATAATCTCTTATGGGGTCAACGCCAAGTATCCCTTCATCTTTGTTTAGGTGTGGTTCACCTTCTAGTATCCCTCCTTGTTCTATTTGAGGAACATTTTTGAGTAGTTCATTATCTTCTATTATTGGGGCACATCCAACTAGCCCTTGTATTTTATGTATGGGTCACCCCCGGGTATTCCATCATCTTCTATTCTTGGGCCACATCCTAGTAGTTCATTATCTTCCATTTATGGGTCATGCCCTAGTAGCCCTTCTCCTATTCTCGGGGCCACATCCTAGTAGCCCTTTGTCTTTTGTTTGTCATTCACCTCCCAAGAGCCCATCTTCTTCAATCCTTGACCGCATCCTTTTCATCCATCACATTATTATTCTACCAAATATTGTGGGAAGCCCACTTTCATTTCTCACATCAAGTTCTTCTCCCACTTTCCAGGATCGATAAATCAAGAATTAGCTTACAAGAAACATAGACAAGTTTTTTACCAAGCTAGGAAAAAAAAAAGCTCAAAGATCTCCAAATCTCTCAAAACTCAAACGATTATAAAATACAAAATCAAATGTGATTCTAGAATGCACACCAATGTACTCATCAACTATGGTGCATAGTGTAGAAAACTATGGATGTGGAACTCAAGGTCCCACATACATAACCCATGTTTAAAAAAAAATCAAAATAATTTTTTGAGTGTGATCTAACCATGATCATCGAGATCGGGATAATATTACACTTGATAGACAAACACACTTAGTATCTCTTATCAAATAAATTACAAACATCGTTGTTGGATCCTATCACCCAGAGTGACATGTTTCATTCCAATAACCATCAAAAATTAAAAAAATCATAAAATAGTTCAAAAATACAAAAAAAAAGAGAAAACATTAAAAAATTACAAAAACAAAATCAAAGATACAAATATCAAACATTGCAATTAGGTATTGCATACACATGGATGTTCTTTCTTCCCTTTCTTTCATATTCCTCTTTAAGTCATCCACGATTTTCATCCCTTAGATGATATTTTGGTTAGCTTATTTTGTACATATTTTGTGAAATTTATCTCTATGATTTCCTTTTGACCTTGTTCTTTCATAACCTTGGTAAATTAAAGAACGACTAACCTCTTAGAGATCATATCACTATTTACATATAATAAACTTGTGAAGAATTTTTGGGCATATTTGTTGAACTAGATAATGTCATCATCACAATCACTTTAACATCCTTCCATCAAGCCATCATTTTTATTAACCCCTTGTTAAAAAGAGAGCTGAAATAAGTTTTTAGTTAGCAAAAGAATCAAAATCAATCAATCAATAATAAAAAGAAAGTTGACATATAAATTTCTCTTGGGATATTTCCAATAATCTCTACCAGGCGATGGATGCTTGAATGGTAGTAGAGAATTTTTTTGATTAGGTTCAAATTCATCTCCTTCGTGGCTTGACTAACAGCAGAGAAATGTAAGGCTCTCCTTCCATAATCCATTCACAAATCACCTCTCAAACTAAAACATTCCTTAACATTGCCTAGTGTCTTCACTTCATACCGTCTATCAAATCTTTTCTTCAAGAGGTAATTCATTTCCACGTGAACACATGAGATATCTATGAGTAAACAGGATTAGCATGTTATTGTTGTCACCAAATCACCGCACCCTCCGAATGGCCAGGATGTGAATAGGACGTCGGTGTGATTGGGACACATGGGATCACCACTCAAGCCGGGGACTTGGGCTCGAGGTGAACCTCCGGAGAAGGCCACTTCCTCTTCCTAAACTAAGTGTTGTACTACTCCTAGTGTAATAAAATGATTATCTAGTCCTATGCTAACATTTTCATGGGGTTTTAGGGAAAGAGATTTACAGAAATAAAACTATACTAGGGATGGTGATGCACCAAATAAAGGGTGTTTCCAAACTCAAGAAGGGTTAATTTGAAGAGGGTGTGTGCACCAAAGGTCAACTTCACCTACTGCAACTTAGAGAGGGTACAGGATACCAAAAACTAAGAGACACGTGTTCCCTTTGTTAAACTTTATCAGACCAAGAAATATACCAGTTTTCCAGTGAAGAAGGATGAAATCAAGAAGGGTGAATAAACACCACAACTCAACTACATGCAATACTCCACCACTCGATAAGCACAAAAACTCCAAGAAGCAGTAATAGAAACTTAAACTTGCACAGTGTACCTGCAAGTATGAGAAAGGCACACAGAAGCATAGAAGGATGAAAGGACCGAGATTAGTCACAAAACACACACTTTTATTGCTTCAATAACATGCACAATGTATCATACATTCAGAAGAGGCAATAGTTTTCATTACAGTCTTGAAGAGGAGGCTTGAAAGTTCTCTCAACACACAAGAACAACTTGCAGAAGAGAGAGGATTCTTGAAAAGTATACACTCGCCCGAGAATCTAACTGTCCAACTTATGCCGAACTGCTGGAACCCTTTGAAATGAGCTTCCAACTATAGAAGAATATGTGAGAAAGAAGAGGAAATGTCATAATTGCATTCCTAAATCAAGGCCCATGATGTATTTATTACAGTTAGTTGAACCACCTGAGAAGGTTCCATCATGGGTCATTAATTGCCTGATGACCTAGTCTTCTCAATTAATTAAAAGAATATTTAAATAAAATATTTAAATAATAATAATAAATATTATTATTAAAATATTTAAATAAAATATTTAAATAATAATAATAAATATTATTATTAAAATATTTAAATAAAAATATTAATTTAATTAACATAATGTCGGGACCCTCCCGTTGACCCGTTTGACTTGAAGAGGAGGGGGGTCCATTTGGATAGAATCTGCACATAGCCAAACTTGATGAGCTTTGAATCCTCTAACTCGGTGTTGCACTCGATTTTGAACCCCACACAAACTCTTTCCTCGCTTTGGCAATCGGATTCTTTTGCATTGAGTCCTTTGGTATTTTGGCAAAGTGTACTGCAATCTTGACTCCAATCAACAATTATGCCACTATTGGGATCTTAGTACGGCATAGGTAGCTGTGAGCTACACAATATACTCATTTTTCCAGAAACTAAAAAGATCCTTTATGTTACAATTTACAACACATAAAATAAGCCCTTCAAAAATATATTGAACAACTAGGGCAACCAAGAGGACCTTGGAAAAATGTACAAGTAACAACCATATGAATTCTTCCTTAGTCATGGATCAAAGCTAAGAGAAATAAGCTAGCTAAAATTAGCTAGAAACTACAAGATAATCGTCCATTTGTTAAAAACAAGTTTCTATGAACTCGGTAAAGGAATACTTTTATTGTTCGATTGGACATATAAATATTACCTACGCCTACGAGTTTCTCAAAGAGACCATTTACAAGTGACAAGGATGTGGCATACAAAACGACCGACTGTGGTATTTCAAAGTTGACCTTCACATTCAATTCATTTCTAGGAGAAGAAATGCTTGAGTAATATGAATCGTTTCATTCTCGCACCGTAATAAACCTTCACCTCCCGATTCAGGGAAAATTTTATGAAGCCTTGAATAGTGTGACTCCAATCCATCGCATACGTAGTGAATATCTGCTTTCTAAAGCTGCTATTCGATCCGAGTTCGAATAAGGATAAGCCTACGAATTTGAGGATGCATTCGATAATGAATAGATAACAACACAGTTGGACAACCTGCTTGCTGGAAGCATTCAAAAGAAAGGCTTCTACTGTACTACAACATGCCTGCTGCCTATGCGTGGGATTTTTCCTCACGACCACCGAATGCTCAGAGCCCGAACGGGAGTTGGGAGAAGTATGCTGGCAAAGGCAAACTGATCAGGTCGGACATCTGTTTGTTGCTTCGTGAGGAAACCTGTGTCTTCTGTAAGCTGCAATTACGGTATTCCATGAGAAGGTGTTTCTTTCTTGTGAGCCTGAAACTGGATACTTTTTCAATGTCGACCCATCTTCAACCATCTCGCCATCATCCTCCCTTATCGCTTGGAGGATTACTCGCCACCCAATTTGCAACTGCCACTTTAACTCTCCTTGTGACTCACACAACGTGCTCCGATCCTGTTTACATGGCCCGTGCGGAAGTATCATGTTGGATAGCCATCATAATATTTCCACGCTTGGTAGTTTGATAAGATTTCTCCCATTCATGGAAGTTTGATCATGGTTTACTAAACCAATATTTCCACTTGGTGGTGCTTGCCCCGAGTTCCCTATTCATACCTCGGTAGCTGGATTAACAAATTGGCCTACCATCATCAAATTTTTACCTCGGCATACTAGCTCCAAATCCCCACGTTACTCGCACATTAACCCACGGGCCCCGCCTCGGTTTATCGCACGCAAACTTGGAAAGTTCATTCCTTATCTCAACAATTCCCACCAGCGCACGGTATCCTTATGATTTTTTCTCCTATTAGTTTTCCTTCATCATATTTGAGGATAACATCAAAATCTCGGTATAAACTTTTCAGCCGTAGCTTGTAAGGTGTGATAATTCTAACAGAAGCCTTTATGCCTGCCAACTTAGTGACTCGTTGAAGATGCTCATATAATTGCAAAGAAAACTGTGCCTCATGAATATTCTGATATGAAACAGTTCCACCTCTATGAGATTCTCCTCTATGAGTTACATCATAAAACCAGTAAGGTCTCGATAGAGAATCTTTGTAATAAATTTCCTCAGGTCTCCTGGTAACACTCTCACTATCACTTAATCGATTTTCATAAAAAATATCTTGAAGGAAAATCCTGAATTTGAAGATGCATTCGATGCTGAATAGATAAAAACATAGTTGGACAACCTGCTTGTTGGAAGTGCTCAAAAGAACTCTTACTATACTACAACATGTCTCTCACGCTCAGTGCACCAAATACTCACCAAGGAAGGTCTCAACACCATTATAATTCACAGCTCTTTTTAAGATGTTGGTTTGACTCAATTTTACATTGGTATTTGATGGTGCTTATACTATCTTCCCGGGTTGATAGAAGTCCTTCCATTATGTAATTACAAACCCGAGATTCAATGATGTTGAACCTCCCATATCTCGCATAATTTCATATGATCTCACAAACAAGATAATTCTCCCAAGTGGTTAGTGAGCACTTTGTCTTAATGGATTAAACCTGCATCATGTTAACTTTGACTCTCCCTGACTTGGCCTTTAGATCTTTTTGCATCGATCTCTACCGAGATCCTTGTAGAGTTCCTTTCATTCGTCAATTTTCAACGAGCTATATTTTGCATTAACAAGACCATCATCGAGCTCTTACAACTGAGAGTCTCTACCGAGATGATTTCCGAGATGACTATCAATTTGACACCGGATTCTCTATCAACTCGACCCCGAACTCTTCACTGAGTTTAGATAAACTGGGTGCCTTTCGATGCTAGGTGATCTCTTCATATGCAACTTAGGAATTATTTTTAATTATTGTATCTTGATAATAACCGAGATGTGTTCCCGGGACTACTATTTTCATTTTGAACGTGATAGGACCTGTTGTCCAATCTTACCATGTGTGCAAAATTAGATAACATTTTTGGCGACCTCTCGGGGATGATTGCCGCTAAGCATGATTCCGTAGCCTTAAGTCATCCATTTGGCATGAAGTCTATGTTGGAATCCTGAAAGTAGTATGATTTTCTTTGACACATCCCGAAATATCCTTGAGCATTACCAATATCGTAGACCTCCCGGAATGCTAAGCATGAAGTATACCGCATTTGTTTAATGCTTGACATCCATGGAACACCGCAAAATTTTGAATGAACCAGATTTTGAAAATGTTATGGAAACCTTGAACCTTTCTTCTCCTTGACACCTTCCAATGATGAAACAATGTGCAGAACAACACAAAACACAACAACAAGGAAAGAAAAACAACAACACGCAACAATGTGCATAAGCACTTGGAGGAAAACACCTAATTTAACTGTACAAGGGGTGGAACGCTTCTCAAAAACAAGCTTTGAGATGTATCCCATTCACATGAATGCGCAGCTCTTCTCCATTGAGCCTAGACAGATGAAATGAATTTTCTTGTTTGTAACTTGTGACGATGTATGGCCCACTCCAGAGAGTGTCAAACTTGGCATGCCTGCCTGGTTTGGCCCTGTCTTCATCCCATTTGAGAACTAAATCTCCCTCTTGAAAACACCTATTGGATGCCTTCTTATCAAAATATTTCTTAACTTGAGCCTGATGCTGCTCCAAAGTTTTCATAGCCTTGTCTCGTACTTCCTCTAACTCCATGAGTTCAACAAACCTTACTGTCAGAGGATCACTCTCTATAACTTCAAGTTGATGAGCTAACTCCAAAGAAGGTAACTCCAATGAGAGCGGGAGTTTTGCCTCTCTTCCATATACCAAAATGAAAGGAGAATTTCCAATGGCCCTTTTAGGTGTGATCTGATCTGCCCATAAGGCGGTCTTAAGTTGTGTATGCCAAGTCCTCTTGTTAGTCTCCATTGTGCGCTTAATAATCCTTATGAGGTTTTTGTTACTAGAATCAGCCAATCTGCTTTCCTTGAGGATAGTAATTGGATGAAGTTTTGAGGTATACCCCATTTTTAACAGCCCATTCACTCAATTTCATACCAAGAAAATCCAGTCATTGTCTAAAATGATCAGTAACGAACACCGAACCTCGTCATTATACCCTCCAAAAAATCTAGAACTACCTTTTAATTTCTCTCTTTTAATGCTACTACCTCTGTCCATTAAGTAAAATAGTCTATTGTGGTAAGGACCCACTTATGTCCATCACTAGATGGAGGATTAATCATTCTGATGAAGTCCAACCCCCATTGAACAAAGGGTTGATCCACTTGAATTAGATGTAGCGGAAGAGATGCTAGCTTCTACTTACCTATGAAAAGGGCACATTCCTTACATTTCCTTACCCAGAGATGGGCATCCTTGAATAAATCTGGCCAATAGTAGCTAGCTCGCATGATCTTGGTATCTGTTGTTCGTGCGGAATAATGTCCTCCAGATAGGCCATTATGAAATTATTCTAGTATCTTACTGACCTGTTCTGGTCCTATGCACCGAAGGAGGACGCCGTTCAAATCTTTTCGAAAGAGAACGCTATCTACCAAAACATATGGGATAGATTGAAGATGGAAATTTCACCTTTGGTTTTTATCCATGTCTACTGGATATGCTCCCAAGAAGAGGAAACTCTTCATTTTGGATAACCAGTCAGCTTGATCAACATTTTCATCAGTATTTAGGAGTGTCACATCCTCATTACTTTTTGATTCCATGTCTGTTGCAAGTTGCTGACATAAACCCTTACCTCTGACAAGTTTAGTGACTTTGATGTGCACATCATACTCCATTACCTTTGTGATCCATCCAGCACGCTTTTCATTCATTTCTTTGTTCAGCAAAAACTCCTTGACACCTGGATGAGACACCATCAGATGAATCTTGTTGTTGGACAACATGTGCTTGAATTTCTTCAAAGCTCAAATAACCACAAAGAATTGATTTTCAATGAATGAGTATTTGAACTCGTAGTCTTTGAGGGATTGATCAAGAAAGTGATTGGTTACTCCATCAGGTTGTTGTTTTGTTGGGTGAGGATCCCTGAAATGCTCTCTTGACCTGTAAAAGCATAAAGGATAAAATCTTTGTCAAACCTGGGGTTCACAAGCATGGGAGCTTGAGAAATGGCTGTTTTGATAGCTTCAAAGCTTTCTCGTCCTTCCTTTGTCCATGAGAATGGCATGTTTTTCTTTAGCATGGTTGTCAGTGGTTTAGCCAATATCACGAATTGAGGGATGAATCTCCACACAAAATTTATGGTTCCTAGAAAACTCTGGAGGCCCTTCTTGTGACTTGGGAGAGATAAGGACATAATTGATTGAATCCTAGCTGGATCGATTGATAATCCTTCTGCTGAAACCACATGCCCCAAAAATTTTACCTCGTGCACTGTGAAAATACATTTCTTGGGGTTAAGTGAAACCCCAAATTCCCTACACCTTTGGAAAACTTTCCTTAGATACGTGATGTGATCTTCTCGCATGCTTAGAGTATACAGCTATATCATCAAGGTGAACTAAAATAATATTGTTGATTAGTCTCTTAAATGCCATGTCCATGGCTCTTTGGAAAGTATCCCTGGCATTGGACAATCCGAATGGCATTTTATTGTAGGCATACATGCCCCACTTGTAGTGAAAGCCGTTTTGAATTGGTCGATTATTGGACTAGGATTTGATTGTAACTCAATATCAATCGAGAAAACAAAATCTTTGAGCTCCCGCCACCATTTAAAGGATCTGCTCCATCGATGGAAGAGGATAATGATCTTTTAATGATGCACGATTCAAATCCCTTAAATCTACGCATAACCGGATCTCTCCGTTCTTCTTCCTCAGGGGCACCAAATTGGCTACCCATGAGGAATTCTTAATGGGAAAAATTATACAGGCCTCGATGAGCTTGGTTATCTCCTTTCTCATTAGTGGCTCAATTTTGGGATTAATTGGTCTGCTGTTTTTGACGAATTGGATTAGCGTTAGGATCCAGTTCGATGGTATGTTGTGCTAGACCTGGATCAAAACCACGCAGATCTTTATAGCTCCATGAAAAGATGTCATGATACTCTTGACAAAGTTTGATGAAATCTTCCTTCTCCTCAGAAGTACACACTTTTCCGATCTTAAGAAATTTTTCATTTGATACTTCAACTTCCTCAAAATATTCTTCTCTGACCACCATGTTAGGGCTTTGTCTTGTGGCTTGGTCATCTGAATTGAAAATGGATTCCAAAGTGACTAAACCTTTTGGTAACTTGTTGCTTTTCAATTGGATAATTTGCTCACCATATGACTCTTGCAACTTATCTTGATTCTTTGTAGCAAACTCCGCCTCTTCTTGTAGGAAGAGGACAATTTGTTTGTCACTATCAAACACTTGCCAACTACTCACATTATCAGGGACTGCTGGTCAAACCACCATTTTAAAAAATTGCTGCCCTTATTTCATGATATCAACTGGTATGTTGTATTGTGAACCAATTGTAAGCAAGCCTATCTCGCATCTTGATTTTGATTTCTAGGAATGCATGGATTCCAAAAGCTTCAAAATCTTCAATCAGGTCCCGACTCGATTCTTATATGATCTTAAAAGATCATTTTTGGATGCACTACGTGCAAAAATTGATGAACAACTAACTCACTATCTCCAAAAATAGTCGGGCCTTGATTCCCTTCCTTTGGGCTAGCAATTCCTTGTATAAGAGCCTCGTATTCAGCAACATTGTTAGTGCAACTGAATTGCAACCGAAAGATGAGAAGTACTTATCTCCCTTTGGAGAAATTAACATAACACCAGCACCGGATCCATTCTTACTTCTTGAGCCATCGAAGAACAATTGCCACAGTCCTTTAGAATCACCTAGTGTTTTGACAAGTTGTGGTATGATTGTATCTTCTTCATGGATACAGTAGGTACCTAGTCCTGTTTCTTCCAAAACCAGCAAACCAACTTCTTCTTCTGCCAATACATCAATGTAGGGATCGTACTGATGATCTCTACTTACTTCATCTAGCAAAGTATCAGGGACTTCCTCAACAAGGGTGGTTGGTTCATGATCGGCATCTTCCTCTTCTGGATTGCCGATGGTGTAATTCCCATTTATGGGACTAGCAGTGTAGGGTTCTACATGATTATGGAAGATTGGTTCTACCCTTATAGTTACTTTGGTTCCATATCGATTCTTGAGAATCATATGTGACCAATTGGCTGATAGGTAACTGCCCATCTTGGTAGTGAAATCCCATGATAGGCAGATGGTAAAGAGGGGAGGGAGATCGATGACTGATATATCTTGGGTGAATGAAAAACTTGAGCATGCATGAATGGTAAGTTGAAGTCCTTTGATAACCCCAACAGTCTTAACAGCTGTTCCATCTAGCTAAACAACCTCTCTTATAACTGGCGCATATTGTACGCCTAGTACATCTGTAATTTGTTTCGGCATGACAGAGCTACTGGCACCAGAATCGATCATGCAATTATGTACTAGGTGGTCACCAATGATCAGGGAAATGTAGAATGGCAGTGGTTTGTTTTCCGTAGGAATGATTTTCCCTTCCGGTTGACACAAATTTGTAGCATTTGTCACTCCATGGCTTGGTGATCCGCTGGTTGTACTAAAACTATTCAGAGCTTCTCGCAACAGGTTTCTTTGGGAAGGGATCGAGAGTGTGTCCCACATGGTAACGCTCAGATTGGTTTTCTTCATTTGTTCTACTATGCTGAAGGGAATTGCTCCAACTTTGATGACACTTTTTTGGGCATTGGGGTCCTCCTTTGGAAAATTTTTGTTGGGTACCGTGATGCCTGGAGAACCATCCTTCCCTACGGCGTGGCTAGCTCGGTGTTTCTGGTGATTTCTTTCCCACATTTTTATCAACTGCCATTTGTAACCCAGGTTGAGAAGTGGATGCTAGATCAGCTTCGAGAGGTTGAGGCTCCATTTCTCTCTTTTTGGAACGAGTGTTTGCTACCACTGATGAAGAATCTATATTCAATCCACAAAAATCTTCTCACCGCTTTAGCAAAGCGGATTCTTCAGTGTTCTCGCGGTTGATCTACCGCTTCTTGCATAGATTAATTGTTTGTTAACTCGAAGGGCGATACACTTTTAACCATAAGGGCTCAAGCTAAGAACCCCATTGGGAAAAAGATTTTGATTGTGAGGTTGAGGAAAAGTATAACACCATTCGTAGTCTTGAACTAGATTATTTTGAATAGGTACTATAGCTCTAGATGAGCTAGTTGCAAGAGGGTTCTGAAAGTTTAAGGGCTTGACATTTGCAACTTGACTTGTAGTTTGATTTCGAGGCTGATTGTTCCCTTGAAAAGGAGAACGGTTAGCTTGATACTACTGATTTTGTGGCTAATACAAACGATAGTATTGAAATTGTTGCCTTTTGAGTGCAACGAGCTCATTTCCAAAATTTTACAGTAGTGACTTGACTTCAAATAGGTCATTTGAAGAGGCAGGGGAAGATTGAGATGGTTTCTTGGAGTCTACTGGAATAGGAGCAATGATAGGCTGATGATTCGTAAGATCTGGAGAAAAGGTCATTGGTGGTCGTGGAGCTATCTTTCCAGCCTGAATCAAATAATTCTCTACACTTATGGAAACTTCGTAGGCATCAGGTAGTGTAGTCCCTCCCATGGACTAGATCATAACTGCTACATCACTATTCAAGGCTCGCAAATAGTACAAGAATGCATTATGTGCAGAAGGCTTTACGAGCGCTAATCCTATTCCAAGTCCCGTGGAATCGAAGTTGAAATCACTCATGTATTCTTGGGAAGCTCTCTTTATGGTAGTAAGTTGTTCCAAAAGTGATAGGTGATCACTTTTGTATTTAAATTTTTACATAGCTTTTCTCCCAACTCGTCCCCACGTGGTTATACCGCCAAAACCTAACCCGCGAAACCATTGAAGTGGTTTTCCTTGAAAGAGGTAGCAAGAAGTCTAACCGCAACGTTGTCTTCGGTGATATTATGTACGCATGAGATGCGGCTACATCAAAGATATGCTCCACGAGTAACGTGAGTTTCCCCGTGTAGAAGAGTAAAGTTTTGAGTGCCGCAACAGCATCGGGTCACGTTGAGCCAACATAAGAGGACCGCTTGCATTGAAAGGGGGAAAACTTGGTTCTCGCCATAGCAACGAAAGGTTGATTGTTCTAAGCCGAGGAAATATTCCATAAGGAGGAGTTGAATGACCCCTACTAGGTAAATCTGCAACTGAGGATGTGAAAATGCCTCTTCTTATTCTCTTTGGAGGAGACAAGGAAAGTTCGATATGCTGATAATTTCCTTTCTTTGAAGAAGCTCTTGTCTGAATTCTTTGCATAAGTTACTGCACTGAGATTTGGAATCCAGAGATATAGAGTCGCTAGGTACTTTGACTTGTGTAAGTGAGAAGAGAAGTACCAACTCTTTGTCCCACCGGCGTGCCAAAAACTATTGTCGCCAAATCACTACACCCTCCGAATGGCTAGGATGTGAATAGGACGTTCGGTGTGATTGGGACACATGGGATCACCTCTCAAGCTGTGGGACTTGGGCTCAAGGTGAACCTCCGGAGAAGGCCGGATTCCTCTTCCTAAACTAAGTGTTGTACTACTCCTAGTGTAACAAAAATGATTATCTAGTCCTATGCTAACATTTTCATGGGGTTTTAGGGAAAGAGATTTATAGAAATGAAACTATACTAGGGATGGTGATGCACCAAATAAAGGGTGTTTCCAAACTCAGGAAGGGTTGATTTGAAGAGGGTGTGTGCACCACAGTCAACTTCACCTACTGCAACTTAGAGAGGGTATATGATACCACAAACTAAGAGACACGTGTTCCCTTTGTTAAACTTTATCAGACCGAGAAATATACCAGTTTCCCAGTGAAGAAGGATGAACTCAAGAAGGGTGAACAAACACCACAACTCAATTACATGCAATACTCCACCACTCGATAAGTACAGAACTCCAAGAACTCCGCAATAGAAACATAAACTTGCACAAAGTGTACCCGTAAGTATGAGAAAGGCAAAAAGAAGCATAGAAGGATGAAAGGACCGAGATTAGTCACAAAACACACACTTTTATTTCTTAAATAACATGCACAATGCATCATACATTCGAAGAGGCAATAGTTGCCATTACAGATTGAAGAGGAGGCTTGAAAGTTCTCTCAACACACAAGAACAACTTGCGAAGAGAGAGGATTCTTGAAAAGTATACACTCGCTTGAGATATCTAACTCGTCTAACTTATGTCCGAACTGCTTGGAACCCTTTGAAATGAGCTTCCAACTTACATTTATAGAAGAATATGTGAGAAAGAAGAGGAAATGTCATAATTGCATTCCTAAATTGAAGGCCCATGATGTATTTATTACAGTTAGTTGAACCACTTGAGAAGGTTCCATCATGGGTCATTAATTGCCTGATGACCTAGTCTTCTCAATTAATTAAAAGAATATTTAAATAAAATATTTAAATAATAATAATAAATATTATTATTAAAATATTTAAATAAAAATATTAATTTAATTAACATAATGTCGGGACCCCCCCGTTGACCCGTTTGACTTGAAGAGGAGGGGGGTCCATGTGGATAGAATCTGCACATAGCCAAACTCAATGAGCTTCGAATCCTCTAACTCGGTGTTGCACTCGATTTTGAACCCCACACCAACTCTTTCCTCACTTTGGCAATCAGATTATTTTGCATGGAGTCCTTTGGTATTTTAGCAATGTACTCTACAATCTCAACTCAAATCAACAATTATCCCACTATTGGGATCTTAGTATGGCATAGGTAGCTGTGAGCTACACAATATACTCATTTTTCTAGAAACTAAAAAGATCCTTTATGTTACAATTTGCAACACATAAAATAAGCCCTTCAAAAAATATATTGAACAACTAGGGCAACCAAGAGGACCTTGGAAAAATGTACAGGTAACAACCATATGAATTCTTCCTTAGTCATGGATCAAAGCTAATAGAAATAAGCTAGCTAAAATTAGCTAGAAACTACAGTATAATCGTCCATTTGTTAAAAACAAGTTTCTCTCGAACTCGTAAAGGAATACTTTTTATTGTCGATTAGACGTATAAATATTGCCTACTACCCAAAGAGTTGCTCAAAGAGACCATTTACAAGTGACAAGGATGTGGCATACAAAACGGCCGACCAGGTATTTCAGAGTTGACCTTCACATTCAATTCATTTCTAGGAGAAGAAATGTTGAGCAATATGAATCATTTCATTCTGCACCGTAATAAACCTTCACCTCCTGATTCAAGAAAATTTTATGAAGCCTTGAATAGTGTGACTCCAATCCATCATACATGGCAGTGAATATTTTTTCCTGCAGTTGCTATTCAATCTGAGTTCAGAATAAGGATAAGCATACGAATTTGAGGATGCATTCGATACTGAATAGATAACAACATAGTTGGACAACCTGTTTGCTAGAAGCGTTCAAAAGAAAGGATTCTACTATACTGCAACATGCCTACTGCTTATGCGTGGGATTTTGCCTCGTGACCACCGAATGCTCGTGAGCTCGAATGGGAGTTGGAAGTATGCTTTGGTGAAAGCAAACGATCAGGTCGGTCATTTGTTTGTTGCTTCGTGAGGAAACCTATGTCTTCTGTAAGCTGTAATTACGGTATTCCATGAGAAGGTGTTTCTTTCTTGTGAGCCTGAAACTGGATACTTTTTCAACGTCGACCCATCTTCAACCATCTCACCATCATCCTCCCTTATCACTTGGAGGATTACTCGCCGCCCAATTTGCAACTACCACTTTAACTCTCCTTGTGACTCGCACAACGTGTTCCGATCCTCGCTTTACGGCTCGTGTGGAAGTATCATATTGATAGCCATCATAATATTTCCGTGCTTGGCGCTTTTGATCCAATTTCTCCCATTCACGGAAGTTTGATCATGGTTTACCAAACCAATATTTCCACTTGGCGGTGTTTGCCCGAGTTCCCTATTCATACCTCAGCGTGGGATTAACAGCTTGGCCTGCCATCATCAAATTTCTGACCTCGGCATACTAGCTCCAAATCCCCACGTAACAGCTTGGACACATTAATCCATGGGCCCTGGCCTCAGCTTCACCGCACAAACTTGGCAAGTTCATTCCTTATCTCCACAATTCCCACCAGCGCGCGGGATCCCCATGATTTTTTCTCCTGCCGAGTTTTCCTTCATCAGATTTGAGGATAACATCAAACTCTCGGTGTAAACATTTTAGCTATAGCTTGTAAGGTGTGATAATTCCAATAGAAGCCTTTAAGCCTGCCAACTTAGTGACTCGTTGAAGATGCTCATATAATTTCAAAGAAAACTGTGCCTCATGAATATTCTGATATGAAACAGTTATACCTCTATGAGTTACATTATAAAACCAGTAAGGTCTCGATAGAGAATCTTTGTAATAAATTTCCTCAGGTCTCCCGATAACACTCTCACTGTCACTTAATCAATTTTCATAAAAAATATCTTGAAGGAAAATCCTAAATTTGAAGATGCATTTGATGTTGAACAAATAAAAACATAGTTGGATAACCTGTTTGTTGGATGTGCTCAAAAGAACTCTTACTATACTACAACATGCTCGCTACCACGTGCATCGAATACTTGGCCAAGGAAGGTCTGAACACCATTATAATTCACAACTCTTTTTAAGATGTCGGTTTGACTCAATTTTACATTGGTATTTGATGGTGCTTATACTATCTTCCTGGGTCGATAGAAGTCCTTCCATTATGTAATTACAAACCCAAGATTCAATGATGTTGAACCTCCCATATCTGCATAATTTCATATCATCTCGGTCAAACAAGATAATTCTCCCAAGTGGTTAGTCGAGCACTTTGTCTTAATGGATTAAACCTGGCATCATGTTAACTTTGACTCTCCCTGACTTGGCCTTCAGATCTTTTTACATCGATCTCTACCGAGATCCTTGTAGAGTTCCTTTCATTCGTCAATTTTCAACGAGCTATATTTTGCATTAACAAGACCATCGTCGAGCTCTTACAACTGAGAGTCTCTACCGAGATGATTTCTGAGATGACTATCAATTTGACACTAGATTCTCTATCAACTCGACCCTGAACTCTTCATTGAGTTGAGATAAAATGGGTGCCTTTTGATGCTAGGTGATCTCTTCATATGTAATTTAGGAATTATTTTTAATTATTGTATCTTGATAATAATCGGGGATGGGTTCTGGGACTACTATTTTCATTTTGAATGTGATAGGACCACATTTGTCCAATCTGCCATGTGTGCAAAATTCGATAACAGCTTATCAAGTATTACTTTTTGGAATTTGTTCAAACTCTTGCTTTAGCATATGTCTTGTCTCATGATTTGTACATTGGGCTAATTACTTTTTCATCAACTCGCCTTCTAAATATTTTCATAGCATCGTTTGTTCTACAAAAATCATTTATAACATCCATGTGTATCGATGTCCTCTTTTCCATGTTTGTAGGAACTTTTCTCCCCTTTTAATAAGATAATTTTCTACTTCTTTTCTTACATATGTTTATTGGTCAACTTACGCTAGGGCATCCTTGTTCCCTCATGATTGAACTTATTTTATATTTTCCTTGATCCCCTTCATTGCATGAATATTTTTCCTTTGAATAATCCCACCTAATCACCGGGAATTTTCACATCTTCATTTTTTTGCATACGTGTGTCATTCTATCCTTGTACATCCCATCTATTCTTTGGGAATCCACGCTTTGTCTTCCCGTACATAGTTTGAAAAAAAAAAAAACATTCAAATATGTTTCTAAAAAATAAAAAACAATAAAAATCATCCTAAAAAACATCACTCTTCGGTTCTCGCCTATTCTTGTGCTTGACTCATGGATCATCTTGATTTACCTCTATCAAAAAAGTTGGTTTGCTTACTATGTTTGTACTGGGGTAAAATGAGTTGCTTAGTACTATTTCATAGTGCACGATTGCTTTTCATAGGACCCAAGTGTCCTCCGTTATTTCCGTTGTATGTATCCTTATTTGAGTCACCATATTTTAACCCTTTTGATTAATTCACACAGTCGGAATCAAAGCTTGATAACAAAAATATTGCATTATATTTCTCTTTAGGTTAGCTTGTTTAATTTCTCATATTGCATTGCATTATGTATGTTGCAAGGAGTTAGGCATATTTTAATTTCTCGTATTGCATTACATTTTTATGTTACATGGAGTTGATATTTTCAGCAATGGACATTTTTGTATTCTGATTTTTATGTCATTCTACTTTTTTCGTATGCTTATATGTTTAATAAGTACCGATGACATAGATATTTAGAAATATGATGACACTATAGTTGTTTCAATACAATGGATGAAATATTTCTCTTTTATTTCTATATTTTATCCTCTTCTACATCATTTTCCTATCAACACTATTCTTCCGATTCACCCGGGCATCCCGACCGTACCCATTCTTCTATCAATTTCTCTCACCTTCTTTCATCACCCCATCGAAACTCGAGGGGAATCTCTCACTTCTACTAATTTTTCTTCTACACCTTCAAAAATTTATCTTTCTACTATATTTGAAGTGGCGTCACTTACACCACCCCAAAGAGGAGCATATGTAGATAACTATAATTTAGCACGAGTAATTTAAATACTTAAATTGTGATAATTATACCCTTTCCCTCAAATTGATGACATATCGTCAATATCGTACATTTTCTTTGATATCATCGTTAATTAATTAAATTATGTTAGTTAATTAACTCTTATATCCAATAACGAAGCCAATTAACAATCTTCCATTAGTCATCTCCCTTTCTATCTAGACTAATTAATTATTTCTAATTAATTAATACCCCTTTTATCTAGATTAATTAATTAATTATCTCTTATATTTAATCAATAAATCATCATTTATTTGATTAAAATCCTATCATAACATAAATCATACTAACTATTTCTCTAAAAATCTTCTATAACCTTGCACACCTATTAATTATTCACTTTGGTTAATTAATAAACCCCCACAATCCCCATGAGTCACTAAAGGACAAAATAAACTCTCCTAAAGTAAACTCAACCACTTCTAAACCATTTTTATCCATAACTAACCTAGCTTTACTATTATCCCATATACAATAAGATGTAAAAATTCTTCAAACCATTGGGTTATAAAAGAAACCCTCCTCTAACCTTTCTACTTACACCTAAATTAGCATAGAACCTAAGCTATAGCCATTTTATCATCTTATATCATTCTTCATTGGAGGAGCTAACTATTTTCATTTCTTGCATTCATTCTTCCAAGTTTGAATTCATATACGATATGCTAAATTGTCTTGTAGTCATGGATTGACAAGACTCCATTCTTGAAACCTTGGGATTCAAACATACAATCAAACCCTTTGATTGCTAAGGATCTAAATAGGTTCATTTCATTAGAATTCAATTAGAGATAGAGGTTAATTTGTTTAGCATGTTAGTTTGAATCTTCATTTTATGTTCTAATGCAAATATGTTAATAGATTAGTTTTTCTTAAGATCTAAGCATGATGGTATATTGATCTAATTAGATTTGTATTGAATCTATTAGGTATTATCTTTGATTTCCTTTTCTTTGTTAACTAATTTATGTACACAAGGAATAATTAAATATTCAACCCATGAATAAGAGAGATTGAGCGATTTTGGAGAAAGATTGTTTTGATGAGGGTTTTATGTGTTTGGAGCTGCATTGGGATCACATTCTAATGTTAGATCAATATATTTTTAGTGTTCATTATTTTATCGAAATCCCTTATGAGGATTCATATTCATAGAGTCATTTTTATGAGTCATATCAACAAGGGTTTAGGAGTTGGTGCTCCTTGTGGGGTTGGTGCCTCACTAAACAAATCTTGTAGGATATGTAATATTATTATAGTTATTTATTTGGAGTAATATAATAAATGGTTTTAATGGGTTTCACCATGAGGGTTTACCACTTACATCTGGTGTTTATGTGTTATCTCTCTTTATTGCATGCACTTGTGAATGGTTAATTCATATCTAATAAGGTCACATGTGGTTATGGATGATGAATGATTAAATGAATGTTTATCATGACGAAGAAATTTTTTTAGGACTGATTCACCCCATAGTCCATTGTGCTTCCAAAAATGATATCGAGATAGTTGCTTTTGAAATAAGTTTAACAACTTGAAGGTGATCCTAGAAGCACAAGATGGTGAAGCAAATAAGGAAAGAGAACTAGGAGTTGAGAGCCATTACGATGGGGATGAAGAAAACATCAAGTATCTCAAGAGTTAGTTAGAGATGGAAATTTCAGATCTAAATTCAAAGGAAGATGAGTGTAATCAATTAAAGTCACAACCATGGTACAGTAGTGTGTATGGTGATCTTGGAAATAAAGAGGCTGAAATGGATTTGCATGTTGAATTAATGCATAAAATATTAGAGAATATAAATCTGAATTCAAGCGTCAAGGAAATGAAAGCTCATGTTGAAGAACTAACTATTGATCTTAAGGTTAAGGAGGAAGAGCGTTTCAAGCTCTTAAAGAATATTGAAACCCTAAATGCTAAAGAATATTGCATCATATCTGAATCTGAAATGAGGTCATTATAGATCAAAATTGGATCAGGTATCTATCATGATGGAATGTTATAAGAATAGCTCCAATGCTTTATATGTTGAATTAGGGAAAGAAGATGTTGGTCCCAATTAAAATATAGATCAAAATAGAGATGCAAGTGTAAGAAAATTCAATATCAACAAGCCTAACTCCATGAAACAAACAGCCAAATGCTATGAGGTATGTAAAATTTCATGGTTATTGTTATGCTTGCAATGGTTTTGGTCATAGAGAAAGAGATTGTAGGAGGTTTTTCAGTTGTGTGTATCCTTGGAGCAATGGAAGAAATCACAATATTCATCAGTCAAAAAATATGCAAGATATTATTTTCCATAAGTGTCATCACAAGGGTCATATTGCAAGGTTTTTCTTTCATAATTCATCAAGTCAAGTGAGTAAGGTTTAAAATATCAAATTTAAAGAATTATGGATTCCTAAATCAATAAAAAAATTAGATCTGGTCAAGGTGAAAGAACAAAAAGAATTCAAGGAGAAACTAATCTCAATCAAGGATGAAAAGAATCCTAACCATGCAAATGAGGTAAAGAATTCAAAATCAAAAGAAAATGAAAGTATATTTCCTATCTAATATTCGAGTCTCTAGTTCATGACAAGTTGAGAAAATAGGTATTTGAGATACTTCAAGAGTTGTGTAACATCCTCATTTTAATACCTTAGAATAATAAAAAAATTCTTTTTTCATTAATGTTCCCTTGTCCTAAATACATAATTTAGAACACACATATCATAACAATCATTCTTATAATAGATAACCATATGCAGCTGTAATGACTTGGTATACCACCAATCTGTTCATTCCATGACTCGGTGAACTACCGATCGATTCATTCCATGACTCGGTGAACTACCGATCGATTCATTCCATGACTCAGTGAACTACCGATCTATTCATGCGTAACTTTGAGATTGAAGTTTTCAACTGAACACTTCATTCTCGTGGTTCTCTTCCCTATTCTGGGTTTTGAGTGTTCTATCCAAGGAACCTATCTGAATAATTATTACTATTATTCATCGGCATCACAATCCTTAGGCTAGGTGACATAGGACAATGCAATCAGTAGCTTGCGATACTTTGGCCAAAGGTTTGAAACATATTGTTCATATTACTTATTCCTTGATGGCATACTCATCAATCCGAATACGTCCTTCACCCCACTCTAATGTTATATAGAATGTCTTATACTGACCTCTGTCAGTCCCCTTTCCCAAGTTTTCACTCTGGATCGGGTTAATATCATAATTCACGTTATAAGGATGCCCTTGAAGACTAGGGGTAAGCTGACATATTGGGTCAACCGATGTTAACCCCGTGTGTCAAGGTACCCTAAGTCTCAAAGGGCTGCCTCATAACCTGTTGATGATCCTAACCAGTCCCAGAGTGAAAATATTTCCCAATTATCGGTGTGTAAACCTTAATGATCAATGCAGAAGGGTGTTGCCATATGTCATCTGCAATGTTGTATCCTCGAGAAGATCCTAATCTTCTCGAAGGTACAACCTTGCAGTTGACATGTGTCAACATCCTATAGAACAGCCTTAGAAATATATACATACCTCCGTGAATTTACTTATGCTGAGTTATATTTGAATGACAGGCCCTCCTAATTGAGTAGCCTTCCCTAACCCCGAGTCCCACCCTCCTTGAGTTACCTTCTATAATTAGGTTTAGTTTCACAAAAGGGTTTTAATTAGATTTAAAATTGTTTCAAAGTTGCCAGTTGGTACCTAACAACCTTGTACCCACAAAATAGGACAACAACCCTTAAGTTTTTCCCCCATTAGGAAAATAATTAATCCAGCAAGGATTTGCAACTACCTTATAAACTGGAACATATCAGACTTAGTACCATTAAGTTGTGGCGGTTTATATCCATATATATTTCTTTCAAATTAGTGCATTACAAGAGGTCAAAGTTCTCTCCTAGTTATAGTACATTTTAAGGCATAGCTCAACCTCAACATTCCCTATAAATGTAGTGGTCTTATTTACAATTTAACCACCATCATAAGATATAAAGAATTACTAACTAGAAAAATGTAGTATCAAGCCATATAATTAGCTAAGGCTTACTTAGGGAATCCATCTAGATCCCATTGAATAGAATAATAGGAATGCACTCTCATTCATACAGACAAAAGAAGATCAATTCAACAAATAAGATCACAAACCACATAAGTAATATGTCCCCATTTCATTTATTCCCAAACCTATACAATTACAACCTATGCACTTCAAGCATATTTTAATACAATAGTCTACAACAATGAGTAACTTTCTTCTATAGTACAATTATAAAAATCATGCCGAATTCTTCATAAAAACCAGATTAAAACAGTCATTGCATCATATCAGATATGCCTGCCTTTACCACTTTAAGATGGCCATCTATAAAAATTTCTAAAGCACGGGTCGATTCGTGAACCGAGCATGATAAGCACTAATCCTTAAAACAATTAAATTCCACCAATTATTTTCATTAAACAATCCTGTTTAAATCACATCCATTTCATCAAATCCAAAATCATGATTCACACTAGTTTTCTTTCTACCATTATAATACGACTTTATAACATAACTCAAATTATAGTTACAATTTCAACTTAAATATTTTTCGGATGATTCATCTTATACAAGAAAATAAGAAGAAACAATATGAATCTTAAGTACCTAGCCATCCGAAAACCAAGAATAGTGTCAATCATGTTTTAATCACTCCAAATAAAAAGAATGAAACCTTTTTAAGGTATGCATCCAACAGGTTTGTATAAAAGAAATTTGAGCAAAGAATAGATTACTACCTCATGCAAGTTCATCTAGCGAATTTCCTTTAAATATAATATATAAAATTTAATCATTGATAAGTATACAAATCATTAACCGCAGGGCTTACCTTTATACAAGTAGATAATAAACTGAGATTCTAAATCAGGATAATAATACTGCTAATAAAGGAAAGGAGTCTTCTAAGTTAAGATCTCACCACTTACCATTTCTTTCCACTTAATTTTAACAGTCCTGTCATCTCATAACCATACTGTAGAGTTCCTTATAGAATTCTATAGAAGAGCTCACTAATATTTCAAGAGAGTGTAAATACCTTCCTATTTTGAAATCCTATAACAAATTTCCTTCATAACTTAGAGGAAGGAACAAAGAAAATCATAACTCTATTTTAATCAAGTTCAGAACTATACTAACTTCCAAGAAGTAATATATATTCTCTAATCCAATCAGGGAAAAAGAAGGCAAGTAAAACAACACTTAAGTTTAACAATAGCTCAAGTCAGGTAGAGCCACCTTAAAAATTGCCTATAGATCCCTACGGTCTTACAATTATACATTAAACAAAATCCAATAACGTTTTCTTTACATAAAACATTATAAACAATCTAATCTCAGACCACAATCCTGATCTAAGTAAATAGTCTACATTTCACCCATTACTCAAACCATTTTGTCTATGAGTTAGGGTAAATTTTCCATTACCATTAATTACTAATTGATCGAAACTAAATTATTCCAACCGTTGCACTGTTAGGTTGTTATATCGTTCCAAGATACCAAACCAAAAATGCATGTACAGAGTTAATAATTGAATTCTAAATATAGATTTAACAATGCCCCAAAAGCCATCCTACTCATACCATAGTAGTTATCAGTGCTTTAACTGTACAAAATAAATAAATCATTCAGTTGCATATGGATCATTTCAACCCAAATTTCAACTATAAAAGGAAAAGCATTAGCTGAACGTAAATAAGCTCAACGACGTTGAAGTCATTGTTTTTCTTTCAAAGTAGAATTCCCTACATTGTGTAATGTAGCCCTAAGAAGTAGATTTCATAGTCACCTCAGGGTAAAACACAGTCATTTCTTAACCAAACATTAAACATAATTTCCATTCATGCAGATCTAGGATCAACCACAAATTGTCAGGGAATAGAGTTCATCCAAGTACGTTTCCTCTTGAACATATCTATGTTCCTAATATCCATGTAAAAATCACAAAAACAATAGTTACACCAAATACTTCCTTACTCACAGAACCTGTATTCATAAGAACATTCAAACCCCTTTAAAATAAAAGTACAGCTTAGATTTCAAGCAACATTTCCAACTCATGTGACTAAAATAGTCGAGTTTTACTAAATAAACTAACATTCCAACCAAAAATCAATTACTTACTTTCCTGAACATGTCCAGTAATAGTTAGGAATTCATACAAAAAGCAAACAATCAATTAATACAATCATATTAGAACAACAAATAATTACCATGGTGTTTTCAAACACGAAATCATTAAGCACGTATTCTTCCATGGAGATAGTTCTTATCAAATACCCCAGCCAAATAAAGAAAACATACAACACTTCCAATAGAAAGCAAAACTCCATATCGGATTCACAACATTGAAACAAAAAAAATGAAGCAGGTTTCATCCAAGATCCAAAGACAACCCAGAATCCCAAATCAACATAAAACTCAAACATTATTACTAGCCAAGCTGAAATGTGCATACATTATCTGAACAGAGTTGTTCTAATGAAAACATTTAAAGGAAAGCAATATTTTTAATAGTTAGGGCCTATCATGCCTAATAGTGTCACTAAATTCAAGAAGACCTCTGAATGCGCTCCCCCTTCTCTTCTTCTTCCACGAAAGATTAAACAACAAAATATTGTTACCTCCATGCCTTATATACTTCCCCAACAGAGAAGTAAATTTGAAACACTCAAAATTTCCATGCAATGAAGAGTAGAAGCCTGGTTCGAAGAACCAGTGCTCATGTAGAGCAAAAAATGGAATGCATGAGAAACAAAACAACCAAGTGAAATTCCACTTACATGCCTTCCCAAGAAATCCGCACTTGAGACCCTATGCAAATTAATTGCATTAAATTTCATTCTCCTCCTATTCTCCATTACCACCGACCGTCAAAGTTGGCAAATGCTAAAACAAAATAAACAAAAGTTCCCATTCTTAGAAATGCTGCCACGTAAGACTCTCTTAACAAATTTAACCTCCTCTAAACCTGGTAGCACTCCATGTCCTTCATCCTTATCCCATCCTTAAATTCCATGGAAACCATTGCCCAAGACTTGCACCCCCTTAGGTCCCCCTTCATAGCATTAGTTTAGGATAGGTTAGTGACTTAGGTTAGATCATAGGTAGACTTAGTCTTAATGCCATAGGATATAACATTAGTCACCATCCATAGTGATAGGTTTAGTTAACCCTTAGGTGTATTAAGATCATAGTTTTAGGACTAGGTTAGATTAACTAACCTTGTAACATTAGGTTATAGTTTAGGTTAAAACTAATAACCTTACTGATTCTAGTCTAGGTCCCCTAAATAGGACTAATCAGTAATAGAGTTCAAACAAGATAAAACATTCCTGGATCAGATTCCGTTTGGCATCAAGTAATTTAAAATTTAGATATAAAACATACACATCTTACCTAGCTTAAGGTCTAGGTCCTTCCCGATGCTATGATAACTTGAACCAGATTTTGATTACCATGATCAGCCAGAGTTAACCTCCGAATTGAACATTCAAAGCTCAGTCAGACTTAGTAACTCTCAAAATGTCAATACAATTTGTTCATCCTGAATAAAATTAAAACATCCCTTGGATCAATGCAACTGATCCAAGGTTGAGTCATAAAGGTGGATAAATCCACAATCTTCCGAAATCAGATTGTACTCAAATGTGAAGAATGAAAGAAACAAAAGAGTCCAAGCATATTCCGGTTCAATCAAAGATCTTAAGAGCAGAAAAGATATAATCCAAATCAAGCATGACTTCCCAAAACCAAAGGAACATATCCTCATATGGGACAAATCACATATCAACACTTGAATGCATATGAGAAAATAACAACAGTTCATTGTGTTACATGCTTCCCTCCTAAAAGATTCATCGTCTCGATGATTACATCCTTTTATGAATATCTTCTGGTCGATTAATTCTTTACTCACTGAAGAAATTAAATATTTCAAACCTGAATAGTTTTAGAAATTAGCATCAAGTTATTATTTATTCAACCTGAATAAATGTTTGCCCCAAAACTAGCTTACATAATGACATGTAAAAGATAAATTCATAATAATAATTTTTTTATCAGTCAACAGATTCAATTCTATTCAAAAAGAAAGGGAAAAGCAGTTTTCATCTCTTCCATATTTTCCCAAGTTGCACTTTCTTCGTTAAACTGGTCCCACTGGACCTTACATTGTTGTATTTCTTGATTCCTCAAATGCAATTGGTGAGTTTCTAACACTCGAGTGGGTTTAACCACGATTATTCCTGGGTCTTGGACCTGCAAGGAATTCCAATTTAACACATGTGAAAAATTTGAAATGTATTTCTTAAGCAAAGAAATATGGAAAACATCATGCATTCATGACAAAGCAGGTGGTAATGCTAATCGGTAAGCTATGGGATTGATTACTTTGACAATTTTGAAAGGTCCCACAAAATGAGGTGATAACTTGGTAGCCTTGCCAAAAGTTATAGAACTCTTTCTTGGTTTAACATGAAGAAAAACCTTTTCACCAAGTTCAAATTTTCGGTCAACCCGCTTTAAGTCAACATAACTCTTCTGCCTATCTGATTGCTTCCTTCAATTGTTCACGAATCATTTTAACTTGTTGTTCCATTTCAGTAAGGATTTCAGGCCCAATTACCTCTCTATCCTCAATGCTATCCCAACTAACAGGGTTTTGCATTTTCTTCCATAAAGTGCCTCGAAAGGTGCCATTTTAAGAGAAGAGTGATATGTGTTGTTGTATGTAAATTCAACTAATGGGAGATACTCTTCCCATTTATAATGTTGATCCATGCAATACATTCGTAACATATCTTCTAACACCTAATTTACTCTCTCAATTTGTCCATATGTTTCCGATGATACGTAGAACTGAAGTTTAGTTTAGTTCCAAGAGCTGCATTAAGCGTTTTCCAAAATCTTGATGTCATTCTAGGATCCCTGTCTGATATTATTAATTCTGGTACTCCATGCAATTTGAAAATTTTGTGCACAAACCTTTTAGCTAACACAAGAGAATCATCCTTTAGATTTCCAGTGATGAAATGAGCTACCTTCATTAGTTTATCAACAACTACCAAGATAACATCATGTTTATTTCTCGACATAGGCAGCCCTTGTACAAATTCCATGCTTATTACTTGCCATTTATACTGTGGTATGCTATGGGGATATAATAAACCAGCAGGGTGCATGTGCTCTACCTTCACCCACTGACATTCAAGACAATGAGTCACAAAATTAATAACATCCTTTTTCATTCCTCTCCAGAAATATTGTTGTTTTAGGTCGGAAAGCATTTTAGTAATACCCGGTGTCCAGAAAAGGGTGAATTATGAAATTCAGCTAACAATTTCTTTCTCAAATCATTTAGCAAAGGTACGTATACTCTGTTTTCATAACGTAAGATTCCTTCATTATCAAAATGAAAACCTTTATACCTTTCATCTTTTGGATCTACAGCAAGCGCTACTTTTACTTGCTGAAAGTATATATCAGATTCTAATGCACTTTTCACCTCATCTTTAAACTGAGTTCTTAATGTTATAAGAGCAGAAATGTGCTTCCTATGACTTAGAGCATCTGCTACTCTATTCTCTTTTCCTTTTATGTAACTAATATCAAAATCATATTGAGACAAAAACTCTAACCACCTTTGTTGTCTTGCATTTAGATTAGGCTGAGTGAAAATATATTTCAGCCCTAGATGATCAATTTTCAACTCAAAAGGTTTCCCAAGTAAATAGTGTCTCCAAACTTAAAGTGCATGAACAATGGCAGTAAGCTCTAAATCATGAGGGCATAATTCAGCTCATGTAACTTAAGTTTTCTACTTTCATATGCTATGACATGATCATTTTGTAACAAAAAACCTCCAAGGCCTTCCCCAAAAGCATCCGTTACAACAGTAAAGTCTCCATTAGGTCAAGGTACAACTAAAATAGGTGCTGAAGTCAATTGAATTTTTAAATTTTTAAAAGTAGATTCACACTTATCATCCCAAGAAAATTTCTTATCCTTTTTCTGCAATGAAGTTATCGGTGCAGCCACTTTAGAAAAATCTTTAACAAATTTTCTATAATAACCAGCAAGGCCCATGAAGCTTCTTACTTCATGTACATTCTTTGGTGCAGGCCACTCGGTTATTACCACTATTTTAGAAGGATCTACAGCAATTCCTTCTTTACTAATAACATGACCCAAATAATGAACTTCGGTATCAAAGAAAGAACATTTGGATAACTTACCGAATAACCTTCTTTTTCTCAAAATTTCCAAGACTACTTTCAAATGCTCATTATGCTCCTCGATACTTTTAGAATATATGAGAATATCATCCAAGAATACAAGCACAAACTTGTCCAAATATTCTTGAAAGATATTATTCATTAAGTTCATGAAATCTGCGGGTGCATTAGTTAATCCAAAGGGTAAAACCATGAATTCATAATGTCCGTACCTTGTCCGGAAAGCTATTTTATGAATATCTTCTTCTTTAATCCTTAATTGATGATACCCAGATCGAAGATCTATCTTGGAATAAACCGATGCTCCACGCATTTGATCAAATAAATCATCAATTCTAGGAAGTGGGTATCTATTCTTGATTGTTACCTTGTTTAACATCCGATAATCAATACATAATCTAAGTGTTCCATCTTTCTTTTTCACAAATATCACTAGCGCTCCCCAAGGTGAAACACTTGGTATAATAAAAAACTTAGACAAGAGTTCTTGCAATTGAGCCTTAAGCTCGACTAACTCTGTAGTAGTCATTCGATAAGGTGATTTAGAAATAGGCTCCGTCCTGGTTTGATTTCAATGGTGAAGTCAAATTCCCTTTTGGGTGGTAAACTTGGTAATTCCTCTAGAAATATGTCCTTGAAACTCTATAATAGTGGGTATCGTTTCATGAAATCACCATCTTCTTCTGCAGATTCAGATATCTTTACTACATATAAGGTACATCCTTTATTTTTAGCCTTTTTAAGTTGCATAGATGACAGTTTCCTAACTGAAATTTCTCGTTTTACACCTTGAATCTCTACTTTTTTCTATAGATCATCTAAACATCTTATATATTTTTCAAAGTATTCCACTTTTTCTTTATGATCAGCTAACCAATTAACACCGATGACAACGTCATAGGATCCCAAAGGTGCAACATAGAGATCAACTTCCATGGAAAAGTTAGGTAAGTCAAGGACTACCCCAAAAAGACACATACTAACTATATGAACAGAGTTATTACCATACTGTACAGTCCATGATTTATCCATTTTTCCAGATTTTCTTTTAAGTTTCGAAGTGAGTTTACTAGAAATAAAACATTCAGTAGCTCCTGTATCAAAAAGAATAGTTACAGGTATGTCAAATAACTTACCAGGAACTTCTATAGGTGTCACTTGCCTTTCAGCTTGCTTGTCTGCTACTATAGCATGTATCTTATGTTGTTGATTATGATCATCCTTCTTCAAAGGGCATTGGTTTGCGTAGTGATCTTTGCCACAATTATAGTAGCCTCCTACAGGTCCCTTTTTAGGCTCAAAATTACTTCTAGCCTTAAAATTATCACATTGGCCTCCATAGGACTTCTGCCCATTATTATAATTCTTGGCAAAACTATCCCTTACATTTCTAGCAGGCTTATTCGTTGTCGTTTTCTTATTATTATCCACTTGAAAACTTATTTTTGTTGCCAAACTTTTTCCATGGTCCCTTCTTGGGTGCAAGAGAAGTTGAAGAAGGGTTTGGAATATTCTTCCACACTTCCTCTTTATGAGCAAAAATAGCCTTTAATTTATGTTCCTGCCTTATGGCTTTTTCAACAACCCCTTCCATAGTGGTTGGGCTGTGAACATCAACCTCTCCTCCAATCACGGGATTTAGTCCCATGATGAATTTCCATATTCTGAACTTCTCGTCAATTTGATACTATGGTATGTACTTGAGGAGTTTTGTAAACTGCTCCTAGTACTTAGTTACAGTTAGCTTCCCTTGAACTAAGTTTTGGAATTCTGTCATTTTTTTATCATAGAAAAGTTGTGGCAGCCAATGTTGCCTAAAATAGCCTTTAAATTGATCCCAAGTGATGTTAGTTTCATCAATATTTAGCTCAGCCTTACGGCTGTCCCACCATGAAGATGCTTCATGGGAAAGCTGATATGCTCCCCAAATAGCTTTGGTTTCCTCCGAGAAGTTTCTTATTGAAAATTACTTCTCCATTTCACTGAGCCAGTTCTCAGCTCCATCTCCTAATGTGGTGCCATCAAATTTTGGTGGAGTTATCCTTTTTATATCATTAGTGAGTTCCATTGCAAACCTGGCCTTTTTGTTTTCTAGTTGATGCAGTACATTTCCATTGTTATTACCAACACCCATATCGGGGTTGTCCTCAGGAGGTGGCTGATTGTTGTTACTAGCTTCATCATCCTCCTCATTTCCCATCACTTGCTATTCAAGTATAGCCAAACAATCTCTTGTGTCCAATAAGGCAGCAAGGATCTCATCAAGTTTTTGGTTTTTTGCCACCCCTTCCTCAGGTGGAGCATTATTCTCAATGTTTCCCCTTGTTCTACCATTTTATGTTACAAGAAAATTCAGGTTTCATCATATTATGGACACAATAGGTCCAAGAGCTACAACCTTCACTCGATACCAAGATGTAACATCCTCATTTTAATACCTTAGAATAAGATTTATTTTTTTTTTATTTTTTCTTATTAATGTTCCCTTTTCTAAATACATAATTTAGAACACACATATCATAACAATCATTATTATAACAGATAACCATATGTAGTTGTAATGACTTGGTATACCACCGATCTGTTCATTCCATGACTCAGAGAACTACTGATCTATTCATGCATAACTTTGAGATTTAAGTTTTCAACTGAACACTTCATTCTCGTGGTTCTCTTCCCTATTCTGAGTTCTGAGTGTTCTATCCAAGGAACCTATCTAAATAATTTTTACTATTATTCATTGGCATCACGAGCCTTAGGCTAGATGATATAGGACAACGCAATCAACAGCTTGTGACACTTTGGCCAAAGGTTTTAAACATAATGTTCATATTACTTATTCCTTGATGACATACTCATCAATCTAGAATACATCCATCACCCCACTCTAATGTTATATAGAATCTTATACTGACCTCTGTAAGTCCCCTTGCCCCAATTTTCACTCTGGATCGGGTTAATATCATAATTCACATTATAAGGATGCCCTTGAAGACTAGGGGTAAGCTGACATACTGGGTCAACCGATGTTAACCCCATGTGTCAAGGTACCTTGAGTCTCAAAGGGCTACCTCATAACCTATCTATGATCCTAACCAGTCCCGGAGTGAAAATATTTCCCAATTCTCGGTGTGTAAATCTTAACGATCAATGCAGAAGGGTGTTGCCATATGTCATCTGCAATGTTGTATCCTCGAGAAGATCCTAATCTTCTCAAAGGTACAACCTTGCAGTTGACATGTGTCAACATCCTACTAAAACCCTCGAAAATGATAAACATACCTCCGAGAATTTACTTATGTTGAGTTATATTTGGATTACAGGCCCTCCTAATTGGGTAGCCTTCCCTAACCCTGAGTCCCACACTCCTTGAGTTACCTTCTGTAATTAGGTTCAGTTTCACAAAAGGGTTTTAATTAGATTTAAAATTGTTTCAAAGTTGCTGGTTGGTACCTAACAACCTTGTACCCACAAAATAGGACAACAACCCTTAAGTTTTCCCCATTAGGAAAATAATTAATCCAACAAGGATTTGCAACTACCTTATAAACTAGAACATATCAGACTTAGTACCATTAAGTCGTGGTGGTTTATATCCATATATATTTCTTTCGAATTAGTGCATTACGAGAGGTCAAAGTTCTCTCCCAGTTATAGTACATTTTAAGGCATAGCTCAACCTCAACATTCCCTATAAATGCAGTGGTCTTATTTACAATTTAACCACCATCATAAGATATAAAGAATTACTAACCGAAAAAATGTAGTATCAAGCCATATAATTAGCTAAGGCTTACTTAGGGAATCCATCTAGATCCCATTGAAAGAATAATAGGAATGCACTCTCATTCATACGATAAAAGAAGATCAATTTAGCAATTAAGATCACAAACCACATAAGTAATATGTCCCCATTTCATTTATTCCCAAACCTATACAATTACAACCTATGCACTTCGGCATATTTTAATACAATAGTCTTCAGCAAAGAGTAACTTTCTTCTATAGTACAATTAGAAAAATCATGTCAGAATTCTTCATAAAAACAAGATCAAAATAGTCATTGCATCATATCAGATCTTCCTGCCTTTACCACTTTAAGATGACCATCTGTAAAAATTTCTAGCATGGGTCAGTTCAGTGAACTGAGCATGATAAGCACTAATCCTTAAAACAATTGCATTCCACCAATTGTTTTCATTAAACAATCTTGTTTAAATGACATCAATTTTATCAAATCCAAAATCATGATTCACACTAGTTTTCTTTCTACCATTATAATATGACTTTATAACATAACTCAAATTATAGTTAGAATTTCAACTTAAATCTTTTTTGGATGATTCATCTTATACAAGAAAATAAGAAGAAACAATCTGAATCTTAAGTACCTAGCCATCCGAAGACAAAGAATAGTGTCAATCATGTTTTAATCACTCCAAATAAAAAGAATGAAACCTTTTTAAGGTATGCATCCAATAGGTTTGTATAAAAGAAATTTGAGCAAAGAATAGATTACTGCCTCATGCAAGTTCATCTAGCAAATTGCCTTTAACTCTAATATATCAAATTTAATCATTGATAAGTATGCAAAACATTAACTACAGGGCTACCTTTATACAAGTAGATAACAATCTGAGTTCTAAATCAGGATAATAATACTGCTATTAAAGGAAAGGAGTCTTCTAAGTTAAGATCTCACCACTTACAATTTCTTTCCACTTAATTTTAACAGTCATCATCTCATAACCATACTGTAGAGTTCCTTATAGAATTCTATAGAAGAGCTCACTAATATTTCAAGAGAGAGTGTAAATACCTTCGTATTTTGAAATCCTATAACAACTTTCCTTCATAACTTAGAGGAAGGAACAGAGAAAATTAGAACTCTATTTTAATCAAGTTCAGAACTATACTAACTTCCAAGAAGTAATATATATTCTCTAATCTAATCAAGGAAAAAGAAGGCAAGTAAAACAACACTTAAGTTTAACAATAGCTCAGTTAGGTAGAGCCACCTTAAAATTTCCTATAGATCCCTACGGTCTTACAAATTATACATTAAACAAAAGCCAATAACGTTTTCTTTACATAAAATGTTATAAATGATCTAATCTCATACCACAATCCTGATCTAAGTAAATAGTCTACATTTCACCCATTACTCGAACCATTTTAGTCTATGAGTTAGGGTAACTTTTCCATTACCATTAATTACCAATGGATCGAAACTAAATTATTCCAACCGTTGCACTGTTAGGTTGTTATATTGTTCCAAGATATCAAACCAAAATGCATGTAAATAATTAATAATTGAATTCTAAATACAGATTCAACAATGTCCCAAAAGCCATCCTACTCATACCATAGTAGTTATCAGTGCTTTAACTTTACAAAATAAATAGATCATTCAGTTCCATACGGATCATTTCAACCCAAATTTCAACTATAAAAGGAAAAGCATTAGCTGAACGTAAATAAGCTCATCGACATTGAAGTCATTGTTTTTCTTTCAAAGTAGAATTTCCGACATTGTGTAATGCGGCCCTAAGAAGTAGATTTCATAGTCACCTCAGGGTAAAACACATTCATTTCTTAACCAGCATTAAACATAATTTCCATTCATGCAGATCTAGGATCAACCACGAATTGTTAGGGAACAGAGTTCATCCAAGTACGTTTCCTCTTGAACATATCCATGTTCCTAATATCCATGTAAAATCATAAAAACAATAGTTACACCAAATACTTCCTTACTCACAGAACCTGTAATCATAAGAACATTCAAACCCCTTTAAAATAAAAGTACAGGCTTAGATTTCAAGAAACATTTCCAACTCACGCGACTAAAATAGTCGAGTTTTACTAAATAAACTAACATTCCAACCACAAAATCAATTACTTACTTTCCTAAACATGTCCAAGAATAGTTAGAGTTCATACGGCAAAGCAAACAATCAATTAATACAATCATATTCAAATAACAAATAATTACAGTGGTGTTTTCAAACATGTAATCATTAAGCACACATTCTTTCATGGAGCCAGTTTTTAATCAAATACCTCACTAGATAAAGAAAACATACAACACTTCCAAACAGAAAGAAAAACTCCATATTGGATTCACAACGCATGGAAACAAGAATAATGAAGCAGGTTTCATCCAGGATCCAAATACAACCTAGAATCCCCAAATCAACATAAAACCCAAATCATTATTACCAACCAAGCTGAAATGTGCATACATTATCTGAACAGAGTTGTTCTAATGAAAACATTTAAAGGAAAGCAATATTTTTAACAGTTAGGGCCTATCATGCCTGATAGTGTCGCTAAAAGTCAAAGAAGACCTCTGAATGCACTCACCCCTTCTCTTCTTCTTCCATGAAATATTAAACAACAAAATATTGTTACCTCCATGCCTTATATACTTCCCCTGATAGAGAAGTAAATTTGAAACTCTCAAAATTGCCATGCAATGAAGAGTAGACGGCTGGTTTGAAGAACCAGTGCTCATGCAGAGTGAAAAATGGAATGCATGAAAAACAAAACAACCAAGCAAAATTCCACTTGCATGCCTTCCCAAGAAATCCACGCTCGAGGCCCTATGCACAATTAATTGCATTAAATTTCATTCTCCCACCTATTCTCCATTGCCACCGACTGCCAAAGTTGGCGAATGCTAAAACAAAATAAACAAAAGTTCCCATTCTTAGAGATGTTACTGCCACGTAAGACTCTCTTAACAAATTTACCCTCCGCTAAACCCAGCAAGCATTGCTATCCTTCATCCTTATCCCTTCCTTAAATGCCATGGAAACCATCGCCCAAGACTTGCGACCCTCCTTAGGTCCCCCTTCATAGCATTAGTTTAGGATAGGTTAGTGACTTAGGTTAGATCATAGGTAGACTTAGTCTTAATGCCATAGGATATAACATTAGTCACCCTCCATAGTGATAGGTTTAGTTAACCCTTAGGAGTATTAAGCTCATAGTTTTAGGACTAGGTTAGATTAACTAACCTTGCAACATTAGGTTATAGTTTAGGTTAAAACTAATAACCTTACTGATTCTAGTCTAGGTCCCTAGATAGGACTAATCAGTAATAGAGTTCAAATAGGATAAAACATTCCTGGATCAGATTCCGTTTGGCATCAAGTAATTTAAACTTTAGATATAAAACATACACATCTTACCTGGCTTAAGGTCTAGGTCCTTCCCGATGCTATGATAACTGGAACCAGATTCTGATTACCATGATCAGCCAGAGTTAACCTCTAGAATTGAACATTCAAAGCTCAGTCAGACTTAGTAACTCTCGAAATGTCAATACAATTTGTTCATCCTAAATAAAATTAAAACATCCCTTGGATCAATGCAACTGATCCAAGGTTGAGTCATAAAGGTGGATAAATCCACAATCTTCTAGAAATCAGATTGTACTCAAATGTGAAGAATGAAAGAAACAAAAGAGTCCAAGCATATTCCGGTTCAATCAAAGATCTTAAGAGTAGAAAATATATAATCCAAATCAAGCATGAATTCCCAAAACCAAAGGAACATATCCTCATATGGGACAAATCACATATCAACACTTGAATGCATAGGAGAAAATAACAACAAACAGGTGTACAAGTTGTAAGGTATGATATCTAATTTGTCCAATGAGGTTAGAAGTATGTGCTATTGATAACGTGTCTTAGTTTGTAAGAGTGAATCTTTCATAATTTTCCATAAGGTTTGTATGTTATTCTAGTCATGGAAAATATGATATTGATTGATTTTTCTAAATAATTCTAAGGTATGTGTTGGTATTATAAGTTAAGAGAAAGTATTATGAGTTTGTACATCACTAGATGGTGTCCCGAGTTATGGTAAAGTCATCTCATGTTGGTATAAGTAAAAAGAAATTCTACTACAAAGTGGTGTCTTGATTTAAGTGGTTCTAAGGTCTAAGTTTGAGTTTAGTATATCATTCATGGGGAGTTAGGTGTATTGTCTTGATGAGGAATGTCAAATGGTCTTAATAATGACATTAAGCAATTGAGGTCTTGTACTAATATGAAGTTAGATAATGGAGATTAGCTATATGTGTGGAAGGATATGAGTTCATAAGTAAGGTCCGAATATTAAATTTCAAGTTTGAGATGATGTGAGGATGCATACAAAATAGAAATTAGTATCAAGACCAAGTTGATGAAGATGTATGCTTATCAAATGGTCATAATCATGAAGATATTGAAATAAGATAGATTTCCACAAGAAAAGAACTGTTGGGCTAGAGAAATTTCCTAAGTGTTGGGAAGGCATGCAGGTTGGGTGCATAGGTGCACACAAGTGTCATTAAGGATGGGTGCACCTACTAAGATGAGTTTGGGACTTTACCATCTTTTCATAGAACATGCTAAAAATAGGAGAAGTGAATTAGAATGTGAAGCACATAATGGATGAAAGAATAATACTTCGCAACTAAGGAATACATATTTTGGGGACAAAGTGGAAGATCAATAGTCATGCATAGTTTGTGCTAATAATAGTATTAAGATAGAGTTTAATTATAGATTGATATATTATTAGCCTTATTGTAAGAACATATAGTTATTAGCACATGGATATTTTTATCATGCAGTTTATTTTGAGATGCATGAGTGGTGAAGGGAAAGTCCCTACCCCTATAAATATTATTTAGTTTGCATAGTTTTGGGGACATGTATTAGACCCCATATGTGCTAAATGAGCTTATGCTTCCCTATTGTTATAGCATGCACGACTCAATGAAATTACTATTATATATTCATACTTCGTTATGTAATCTCTTTGGTTATTAATGGAGTATTGTGGATGGATTATGGTAATTGAGGTATCTGATCATGGTGGTTGTATGGTTAATCTGATCTTAATTTTGGTTTGATTCATTATGCTCTATGGTTGTGATCTGATTCATGTTATGCTTTGCACCTAGTTACTTGATCTATTAATGGTTAATATGGTTATGCATGTTGACATACTTGAAAAGAGAGTACTAAAGGGGGACCTAATAACTTCACACACTTTAGGTGAGCATTCACATCTATCTGAATGAAGTGTCGGTGTGCCTCAAAAATTGAGGGAAAAAAAAAGACTATATTTTGGTTCAGTTCCTGATACCCCTTTTCAAATTGTTTTCCATGATGTTGTATGATGATGGTGTATTAATTGACTCTTGTGGCCATTGAAGATTGGTTATATGAAGGACAAGATCAGTTTGCAAAAATATATGGTTCTGGACCTTATTTCAATACATGTAAGTGGGTGGAAGATAATTTGTATCTTGAGTTGTATAAGACATTTTAAGCTATTTTCCTTTAGAATTGTTTGAGTGGTTGTCTACATATGCATCGAAGAAAAAGTGGGGTTAAAGATAAAGGGTTTAAACACAAGAAGATTACGAGACTTTTTTTGATGATGATGAACCTTGGACACATTTTATAGATCATTCATGGGTTAGTGTTGTGTGTAATTATACTTTGGAATATGTTGTTTCTATGTATTATTATCTGAAGTTAATGAGTTTGATATTTTTCATGAGCTTAGAGGATCTTACACCCATGTTATTCCTTTACCAATTAAGATCTTGATGGTGGTGATGAGTTTAGAGCATGTACCTATTGCTAGCTAAGCACACCACCACGCGTAGGGGTAGGAGAAGGTGTGTTGAAAGATTGTGGACATTACGGTAGAAAAGTAGAGATAAAAATGTGGCTTGAGTATAATGAAGTTCATGAAAGGAAATTAATGAAGCTATAAAAATGGAGGAGTTTTTGGAGTTACGGAGAATGATGTATCATGAACAAATTGAAATTTACATGGAAAATATGGATCTAGAGAATCAAGATCTCCCCCATTAGGCAAGCATACTAGATAATCCCCTTAGGCTTCTAATGAGATCACATTAGAGGAGAAAAGATTAGGGATTGTAGACACAAATTTTATCCCACCTAGCAACCTATCCCTTGTGCTTGGTGTTCTAGTTCTAAAATTAATCATAGATAAACATGAAACTATAGGAAATCTAGTAGTTTCAAATAGATATCATTTAACTTTAAATACATAAGTTTATCGAGAAAACACATATACCTATGGTAGAACATACAACATCGTCTTTGTTTAAGGTACTAATTAGAGGAATATTTTCTAGAACATCACCAGGATAGAGTGTGGGTGCATAGAACATTGGGAATACATCTGGAAGTACTATAACTTCATATATTATGGGAGTTTAGTTTAGCACTACAATTGAAACACACGGAAGTAAATCCATTGGTGTATTACCCGCTACAGGAGGTGGATAAAGAGGATTGGGATCAAGACGATTAGGTGGTTTTGGAGGTGGAGGAAATACATTTGGGGGCACTGGTTCTAGATCTAGAGGACAAGGTCTGCACCCTTATAAGCCACATAAAGTGTATTACAAGATGTCCCTCCAGTTTCCACAATATAGATGCATTGAAGATGCTACAGAGCATGTGCAAAATTTTGAGATGTTATGGTGCACTAAAGGAATCACCTCTTCGATAAGAAACCGAGTCCGGGCTTTTATTTTATTCTTTAAGGGTGCGTGGATAGCTGGTACAAAAATTGTGACCCACATTAGACTCGTGGTGGATTATGATGCTTTTTGTTCTACATTTATTACTAAGTTCCATAATCTAGAAATTGAGTACAAAAGTATCAACGTGCTTAAGGAAATTGAGCAGAATAATCGAGAGCATCCAAGAATATTACTCCGATTTAAAACTTTTAGGTGAAGTTTGACTTATGACATACATCCTAGTCAATATGCACAATGGTTTGTTTGTGGATTATTGACTCCATTTAGAATGACGCTATCTCATAAGACATTTTTGATCTATGCGACGCTTTGGAAGTAACTCTACACACTTTGAAGTAGTTGGGACAATGGATACTCTTGGAGTAGTTCCATTCTTACAAGGAAAAATTACAACCATGGAAAAACAATTAAAGAAACTTTCTACTAATTCATCTCATGAGATGCACAATGCGATATGGTATACAAATTGTGAGGTTGAAGGACATACCAAGGATATATTCCCTCATAATTCGGTACACACTATGTTTTTATATTATAAAATTTTCCATTTGGAACATGATGTGAATAGTTTTCCCCTCTTACAACGTGTGGTATAGAAGTGTAACATCCTTGACAGTTGTTATTTTTCCTCCTTTGCATTTCAAGTGTTGACATGTGATATGTTCTTTTGATTGATGAGATCATGATTGATATGGATAAATATTTTATGCTCTTAAGATCATTAGACATAATTGGAATGGATTCCTTGAATACATTTTTACTTTTGTAGGTGAGTTGCAATCTGGTTTAGGATTTGAAAGCTTATCTATTAGTCCGACTCATCCTTGGGTCAATTTCAGTGATTCGAGGAATGTTTTAAACCTGCTATATTAAACGAATGGTAAATTGACATTCCATGAATTAAGTGAAATTTTGAATAAAATTTTTTGTTACAAGTTCTTTGATTTTTGTGTGAACGTATTTCCATTCAACCAGATTGTATGTTGTGCACGGTCTTTGGAGATTGATTGTGGCAGGACAATGCTGGTGTAAATGAAATACAATCTGTTCATGACATTAGGAGGATACAGGATCCTAAAAAGGACTATCCTACTCAATCCTAAGCTAGGTAAGAATATTTTCTACCTAAGCTATGTTACTTAACTGAATTTTTATCCTAATATAATTTTTGTGCTAAAGGATTTTGGAGAGGCTATTAGGCTAATTAAATTAACCTGAAACCTAATGCTATATGGCTATGTGATGAACTAACCTAATGCTTAAAACTATTATGTTGGGGTTATATCCTAAGGTTACATATTATAAGCTAACCTAAGATCTAACCTAAGTTCTAAGGGATCTATCCTAAACTATTTTAAATGGGAACCTAATGGGTCACATGTATCATAGGTGATGGTTCCAATGGCATTTAAGTTGTTGATAAGGTTTTAATTGCATAGAAGTACTACCAGTTTTGGTAGGGGCTAGTTGACTTGGCAGAGGCTTATGTGGAAGTGTCACTAAAATGGAATTTCATGTTAAATTTGATTTGGAATTCACCAGACTTGGAAGGTGGTGGCAAGGAAGGATAGGTGGGAAAATCGAATTAATGGAATTTATTGTTTTCGGTTCTCGTGCTCAAACCATTTTGGAAGGCATGCAAACGGGTTTGTATGGGGTTGTTTCACTTTGCATACTTCATGATTTTTTCTCTGCATGCTCTCTGGTTTTTCAAACCAGCAGATTGAACTACACTTAATGGCTATTTTTGAAGTTTTTGATCTATTTTCGGTTCGTGGGATGTATAAGAGACAATGTGGAAAAATAATATGGTTGTTTGATCTTTCGTGGAGACGAGGAGAAGTTTTGAGCTCGGCTAGAGGTCTCCTTCGATTTGGCAGAAGCAATATCAAGCATGATAGGCTCTAATCTTTAAGATATCTTGCTTTCTTCTAAATGTTTCAATAAAATGATTCTGCTCTTTTGAGATTCTTGGTTTGCATGCTTTAACTAGTTAATTGTCTGCTAGGTTTTATAATCTCTTTCATCTTGGATATGAAACTATTGAAAAAATTACGTTGGTTTTAAAACTATCTTTGTGATAATTAATAGTGATACATGCATGTGAAGCTTGTATTAGTAGCTCTATTTTCCATTTCTAAATTGTGTATACAAGGTTGTTGTGGTGTTGGAACTAACCTTCGTTGCAATATATGGATTATAAACCATATGGGAACCTTGAGTTCCATTTGGGCTTGTATTTGGACTTCGAGTTTTTATGTGAACTTTTGTAGGAGCTTCGTATTGTTCTCGAATTGACGTTTGGAAACCTAGGGAGCTTTGTACTATTGTTCAAAGTTAGTATATGGCTTTGTACACGTATTTTTATTACTTGTGTTTCCCTAAACTATTGTTAGAGGTTCTTGTACTTTGGAATCGTGTTTTTATTCTTGAGATGACCTGGACTGTTATTGAAGTCCGTATAGGGCATAGAGCTTGTGTTATTTTCTAATGACCATTTGAACTTTTAATAGAAGTTTATAATATACACAGAACTTGTATTTATTACTTGTGTGGATTATGAACTTTGTAGGAACCTTGGGTTCCATTCGAGCTAGTATTTGGGCTTCGTGTTTTGATACAAACTTGTGTTGGAACCACTTGTTGCTTTGAACCGGTGTTTGTTATATTACGTAACTTAGACTGCTTTGTTGATCTTTGCATGTAGCTCTATACCTGTGTTTTATTTAGTGAGATTTTATACAATTAATGAAGGTTCATGTTTTTCGTCGCATGCGTATTTTGTTAATTGTGTAGTTATGAAATTTTGTTGAGACTTTGTGTCAACCCTGTTCTAGTATTTTGAGTTGGGTTTTACTTGTAATAAACATTTAAAACCTTCAACTCTTTTTGTTGAACTATTGCTCAAAAAAAAAACTGGAGAATAGTTGGTTGAGTTTTTAGGAAAACTCTTAGAGATCTTGACTGAAAATGTCCTTGTTTGATGAATGAATTTGGTAATTCATTTTTAGAAATGTTTCTTCCTTTGGGATGGCAATGGTTTTGTATCGGGGTATTCTTTTCCTCTCTTGTTTTGTGGAAACTCACATCTTCGATCTCTTAAAATAAGTTCTAGGTTTCGATAAAGAGAAGAGTTAGTAATTTAGTACTTTGTATTTTTATGGAGGGAATACTTGTCTCTATTCAAATAATTTTTGTATTATAATTCTTATTGAATCAAGAGCTGATTACTCTTTTGTAATGTAATAATGAACCCTGACAATTGGGTTTCATTCTATGAGTTCGTTGATACATCTGAGCATGTTTAGCTTACTAATCGGTTATTTTTCTAGCTCTTGTTGGATATAGTAAATACACCTTGTGTCTTTATAAATTAAAGGAATGTGATTCCTTTAGAATAGAATGTGTTTTAGGACTACTATTTGTATTTCATTATGAGTATGGAATTGAAACTCGTGTTCATTGAAGGTAAAGAAGTGTAAGGAATATGGTAGTGTGCTTTCTTCTTACTAGATAGATCATTGGTTGAACTTTTCTGTTTTGATTCTCTTTTGAAATGGAGATTTCTTTATGAGTTGTTTGGTCTTCCTTGTTCAAATATTTTGTTGAAATGTTGTAGGAAGAGATTAGATGATTCAGTTGTTGAATAGAAAATGTAAACTTGTTTGGAAAAATGTTTGTTTGATAAGGCTTGCTTGTTTGGTTTGAGATGAGTAAGTTTTGTCTCTTGTACTCTATCTTTTATGAATTCTCCTTGGATGGACTTGAGTAGAGATTAACTCCTGTATGAGTCTACTTTTATTTGTGAACATTGATTCAGATCTTTAAATGCTAACTTATTATATGTGGAAGTAGATTTAGACTTGCAGGTAGACTGTTTGATTCTCTCTTCCTTCTTGGATTGAAATGAGATTTTGTTCTGGTGAATATCTTAAATGTTAAATTTTAAGGTAGTTGTCCTTTAAATGAAACAGTTAATTCACGTTATGATTTTGTTCTATTTTTCGGATGTTTTGTGTTTGGGCATAGTGGCAATGATTCTCTTCTTCTTTTGCTTATGAGTTAGATGAATTATCCTAATTAGAACCATGTTGTAAACCCTTCTTTTGGCTTGAAGCAAAGTTAAATGTTGTATTCTATTATGATAGAATAGGGGAAACAATGTGAAGATATGATCTATTGTTTGCTTAAGGATAATTGATAGGATCAATGAAACTCTAATTTTGTAAGGCTGATATAGTGGATTATATTCTATCCTTTTCTTAGAGGTGAATTCAATTGGATAAAATATACTTCTCTTCCATTTGCTATTGTTGTATTAATATTATGATGTAATAATTGTCTCATTAAAGTAGATTTGTTTTAATGGAACAATTATTAGAATGCACTTCGTTTTAAGGCTTAGTGCTTATCATGCTCAGTTCATTGAACTGACCCGTGCTAGTAATTTTTACAGATGGACTTTGTAAGTGATAAAGAAGGCAAAAATTATATGATACCTTAGTTGATTTAAGTCTGATTCGTGTGAAGAACTCTGATTCATTCTTAAGATTGTATTGAAAGAGAAAATTAGTACTCTTTTATAATGAAGACGGTTGTTATGCAGTAGACCTAAATGCCTAAGTCTTGTAAATGTATAAGTTAAAAAGTTAAATTGAAAGTTGAGATTTTACTTGTATTGGTTGTGTAACTTATTTTGTAATTGCATGAAAGAGATGGATTCTATCTTATTGTTATTCTTCATATTATTTAAATTTTAATTGGATATCTTTTAATAAGTTGGATACATGGATTTAGTTCAATCTCCCTACTTGTGATGCAGCTTGCAAAGTTACGGATTATGATATTCATTATATAAACTATATGACATAGTTTTGTAAAGTGTGGTGAACATACATTGAGAAATGTGGAAATTGGGTAGAATAAACCCTAACACTTAACATGCGAGAGAAAGGCTCTTTCTCTTTCTTAATTGCTCATAAACCAAAAAGGGTTGGGAATATGAACTACGACTTATTAGACTTTATTTTGTACGAAGTCTACTTTATATTGGATATATTCTTGCGTTGAACTTTTTGTAGTGCCCAATTCCCTTTGACACTTTTTCGACACTTGATCTAGATATTGTTGATCATATTATTGACATCGTTATGTTTTTTTTTAATATGATGGTTAGATGTTAGATCATGGAGTATTATTGATTTGGATTCATTAGTATGTATGATGATTACTTGATGCATTTCCTTTATTTGGATGATGATATGTTTTTGATATGGACATATTATGAATGTTGATTTGGACTTGTGACATTTGATATTTTGAGTAGACCTAGTATGGAATAGTATAGATGATCATATAGTTGATTTATGAATTAAAAATGATAATGTTGAATTCTTGATATTGTTGTGATTCTTGTGTTTAGATAATTTTGAAATGTTGTTTATATCATTTTTGATGTTCTAATATGGCCACAAGGCCAAAGGAGGTATTTTCATTTTTGCAGGTTAAAAATCACAACAATGTCGGGGGACTGGAGACTAACCATATTAGAATTCTGGATGAAATCAACAAGGTCACCACGGAAACTATTTTGTGTGTGTGTTTGTTAGGGATTCCCATGGGATATGTATTTTATTTATGTGTTCCTTTTTAATTATTGTTGTATGTATTTTATTAGTAATGTGTTCCTTCTTGTAATTAATTTAAATGTGGTAGATTAATGTGAGAGATTATATAGTTACACTTTAATTAAATTAAATTGGGATATGGAATGTAATTAATGAAGTTGTTGATTTTAAATATTAATGTTGGAAGAGTGTGTAATAAATGTATAAGAAGGTGTAAGGGATATGTAAGAGAATGTAAGAAAGATTTTGGAAGGTTAAACACTTCATCTCCTTAGGAATTCGAATTTGTCCTTGGAGGCCAAATTTGGAGGCTTGTGGGACAAGTTAAACTTGTCCCACACCTCTTAAAATGATCCACCAACCATGCCTATGGTTTGGGGGTTAAATTTAGGCATTTTAATGCATTTTGAAGTGACAATTTGTAAGTTTTAATTGCACTTCCCTTACATATTTTTAATTCAGTCCTTTTGGAGTATGGGTCATTTTGGAGTGTGTAAGTCATTTTGTCATTTTATTTATTGTGTTTAGGTGAATGATGTTGACTTCCTCTTGGGGTTGAGGAAGAATGATGTGGCATCCCACATGGATCCACATAATCCTCTTCTCTTCCCTCTCCTATAAAAGTGAAACTCCTTTCTTGTTTATGGTTGTTGAAACTTTGTCCATTCCTCTTGGGGGCGCATTTTTTCTTGCTGTTTTTGGAGCTTGTTGTGGAGGAAGTTTGGAGTCTTTTGGAATGCTTGAACATTTTTGGTTTTGGACTGCACTTTGACAGTTGGGAAAATTTTGGATCTTGGAACAAACTCCATTATGGAGAGGTAGGATCTTGAGCTTGTTTTTAAATGTTTTCTTTCTCTTGCATGTATGTTTAAATGGTGAATGTGTTTTGTGTTCTTGGCTGGTTGGGTAGACTACTTAGGACTTTGTGTAGGAGAAGGCTATGGGGATTTCCAATGGGGGCATAAGGGATTGACAATGGCACCAGTTCTATTATGGAGGGAGTTTTGGATTGGGATTCACCTTGGAAAAGAAATTGCTTGCATTTATTACTCTTGGGGGGGCATAAGGAGGGGTTGGGAGATATAAGGTTTATGGGATTTGATATTTTTATTGGCGGTAGGATTTTGGTGGATGCCTAATTCCAAATAGGGAGGCATAAGTATTTCCCCATAGTTCTTGCTCTTGTTGGCTTACTTGTTCAAGCCTATGTGTTGTGTGAATAATTTCAAATGTAGTTGTGAACTGATATTTTTACTTGGACTGTATTTCTTATTGTTGTATGCATGAAAAGAATATTGCTTGAGTGTTGTGGAAGCCATTGTTGCCATGAGTTTATTCTCATTCTCTATTTCAATATGGTTGGGGCTTAGGGTACAATGAGGAAGGATGAATTATCCTTTCTCATTGGATGTCTTGGTTGGGTGGAGAGCATTGCCTTCCCCATTCCTTATTGTGAACAAAGATGAAAAGTTGGAGAAACTAGTATGTTGTGGTTTGGAGCAAGAAGATATACAATTTGACAGTCCCATCCTTTGAGAAAATTTGTTGTAATCCTTCCCACTTTTAAGTGGATGAGTTGTATAGTAATTGCAATGTGAATTTATTGTATTGTACATGGAATATTGAATTTTAATTGAGAAATGCAAAGGAGATTCATAATTGTCCTCTATTTTGGAAAAGAAATGTAAATGAAGTTACATGCATTGTATTATGTATCTTGTAAATTGTATTTTGGAAACCAAATGAAAAAGGAAAGTTGTAAAATTGTATTTGATGATCAATGAAGGATTTCATTCCTTTCTCAAAAGTGTATTGTGTATTAGATTTGAATTATTATTGAAGTTGAAATTGCTGTTAAAGATTGGAAATTGTTGTTTGGAAAAGAAGCATGCGTATGAAACAAAAGACAATATTTTATTCTCTTGAAGGAGTTGAATATAGAAATAAGACTTGCAAAATTGTTATTGAATGGTTGATGGAATTCAATTAAATGTATTTGACTAAGTTTAGGAAACATATGCACATTCAAATGACAAAATTGATATACCAATTTAAAAGAAACAGTTCACTGCCATAAACTTCATTCTGGCAATTCACATTTTAATAAAATGAGCAGTTCAAACTTATACCAAACAATAAGATAAGAAACATTAAAATTCAGACTTGGTAAGTCCTAAGGAACTCAAATTCACCTTAACATTTAAGAAAGAACTTTCCAACCTTATAAAATCCAATTAGAAACTTGCACATAAATTTTTCTTATCTATTTTCGGAAAAATACAAGTTAAAATAAATTGAACAAATTGAATTCCCTAAAACACTCTAAAACCTCCCTATACTATTCCTCAATGTCTATTAGACATGTTGAGTGAAGGAGGAGTTCTAATTTAATCAAATTAAGAAGTTGAAAAATGCCAGTTCACTAATTAAAACCCTGTAGATTGTTTTCATTAAATTTACCTCTCAACCATAAACAATTTCCAAATTTTATGATCTTTTGCAAAGAGGGCATTGATGTCTTTCCGAAAAGTCCTCGTTTTCACAAAACCGATCTTTCTAGCTCAAGTTATGGACATTTGAAGTTTTACTTTAAGTTGGCATTCAAAAATAATAATAAGATTTAAATCTAACTATAGAAAAATTTAAATTTTAAACTTTGGAAAAATTTCCCTAAAAATTTTGTGGCCCCCGCCATCCCTCAACCAATTAGGATCTACCACATGGTACCTCGGAGGGTAGACCAAACTTAAACCTATCTTTTGAAAATTTTCCTTGGGAAAATTTTCACTTTTTCCTTTGCAGCCCAATCGTAGGGCGCTAGGTGTCCTCTTGTGGCTATGGAAGAGGCGCGTTTTCCCTTTGGACTTAACCCTTTTGAAAAATTTTTGAGAAAATTCTCATTTTGGCCCCGCCGCCCGTGGTGAATGAAAGTGTGCCAAGTGGCACTTTGGGGTGGAGGCGGGAGAGCGTACCCTTCTTCTTCCTTTCTTTGTTTGTTTTAGCCTTGGGAAAATGTTCTAAATTTCTCATGTGGCCCACATCTCCACCTTCCCCTTAGAATTTTTCCTTCTCCTGGTGTGTAGACCCATGCACCTTTTTTTTCTCCTTTCCTCCTTCATTGGGTGCAAGGCACTAAATCCACCTGCCGCTCCACCCTTCCCTTATTCTTTTTCCACTTGGCACTACGATTTGATACATGTCCCTAGGGACCCGCAGAGGCATGGAATGTTTTGTGCCCATGAGCTTTGAATGGGAAAATTTCTCTATCTTTACCCCATGACCTCGCCAAACTACCCAAGGTGCATTCCCCCTCCTCTTGCCACGTGTCCCCTAAGGGAAAATTTTCCCTAGAAACTCCGCCCACTCATATCTTGAGTTCTATAAGGAGTTAGGAGGACTTCTTTATATCACCGGAAAGGTGAGAAAATTTCCTACCCATTGGGTATGATTTAGGGAAATTTTTGGAAGGGTTAAGTAAGAGAAAAATCCAGTTGAGACTCGATCCTATCGGAGAGTAGGCATGGGGGTAAATTACTCCTTGAACCTAACTAAAGCATATAACCCTAAATTTTGAACCTTGTGAACTTGATATAAGTTAATAAAGGAAACTTGTGTTTTGGTAAATAGGATTTGTTTCGAACCCGTTAGTGAAAACTAATGTTTGGCAACCTGAATGTAGATACTTCCAATAAAAAAAAATTCCATAATTTTCTAGCCAACCCTAGGTTGTTTCTTAGGTCTCAAGTGGTTATTTAAATGGGAAATACACTTTTCCAAAAAGTTTTTGTACTTTTTAATATGACATATCATAACACTATACGATTACGGTTAATTGGAAATTTAACTATGTGTTCAAACATAAAAATCAATAATGAATATAACAAAGTTCTTAATGGGATAAATGAAGAAAATTTAGGGGGAACTTTGGATGTGTGTTAGACTAAGGTTTAAAAGGATTGTTGTAATCATGAAATAACCCAAACTAATAAAGCATTAACAATTTCCTTGGGGGTATGTACATCTCAATGAGGTAGTTTCTGTAGGATGTTAGCACACACCAACTGTAGAGCTATGCTTTCGAGAAGGCTTGGGTCTTCTTGAGAATACAACATTTTAGTTGACATGTGGCATCACCCTTCCACATTGATCATCTAGATCTACACACATCTAGAACTCGGACTTGAACCTAGTTTCCCTCTAGGTCTGGAAAGGAACATATTTAGGATAGGAATTAGCTTCCAAGGGCTCAGGGTATGTTGGCACATTCGGATGACTTAGGTCAAAAAGTATGCCCATCTACCCTAAGCCTTTGTAAGCGTCTTCCTATAATAGGTAATGTTTCTATCCAAGGCTAGGGTTAAACTGGAACAAGTGGACTAACGGTAGTCAGTAAAGACCAATCATGATAATAGAAGAGTGAGGTGAAGGATGTATTCCAACATGATGAGTATATTGTATAGGAATAATGACATACTCAAGACCGGTGTAGGGTAGGATGACTAAGTATATGAAGTATACAATATGTATTCAATACATAAGATAACATAAATAGATCGATAGCTCACCGAGTTATGGAATGAATAGATCGGTGAATCACCGAGTCATTATAATTGCATATGTTTATCCATTGAATTTGATTGGCATGGAATGTTTGTTCTAAATATTGCTTTATTTAGAATAGTGAACATTATTATTGTAAAAATTTTTATCTTGGTTCTAAAGTCTTAAAATGGGAATGTTACATCTTGGTATTAGAGTCAAGGAAGGTTGCAGCTCTTGAAACCTATTGTGTCCACAGTCTAATGAAACTTAAATTCTCTTGTAACAAGAAATGGTGAGAACAAGAGGAAACATTGTAAATAACCCTCCACACGAGGAAGGAGTGGCAACTGTCCAAAAAATCGATGAGATATGTGCTGCCTGTTGAACATAAGAGATCATTTGGCTTTGTTGGAACATCAATTAATGGGCAAGGAGGAAAAAGAAGAAGCTGGTAATAATAATCAGCCACCTCTAGGGACAATGCCAATGTGGGTGTTAATAATAACAATGTTAATATACATGTTCGTCCCGAGAACAAAAAGGGTAGGCTAGCAGAGAACTCACTAATGACATAAAAGGATAAGTCCACCTAAGTTTGATGGCACCACATTAGGATATGGGGTTGAGAACTGGATCAGTGAAATGGAGAAATACTTTGTAATAAGAAATTTCTTAGAAGAAACAAAGGTGATATGGGGAGCATATCAACTTTCACACGAAGCATCTTCATGGTGGGACAACCACAAGGCTGAGTTGAACATTGATGAATCTAATATCACATGGGATCAATTTAAGGGTTACTTTAGGAAATGATGGCTACCACAACTTTACTATGATCAAAAAATGACTGAATTTTAGAACTTAGCTAAAGGAAAGCTAACTATAACTGAGTATTGGGAGTGATTTACAAAAATCCTTAAGTATGTTCCTTAGTACCAAACTGATGAGAAGTTTAGGATACAAAAATTCATTATGGGATCGAATCCTGTTTTAGGAGGTGAGGTGGATGTTCATAGCCCAACCATGATGGAAGGGGTTGTTGAAAAATCCATAAGGCAGGAACATAAATTAAAGGAAATTTTTACTCATAAGAAGGAAGTAAGGAAGAAGAATCCCAACTCCCCTTTATCCTCTCTTGCATGAAGAAAGGACCATGGAATAAATTCGAATGAAAAGTAAGTTTTCATCTTATACAAATAGGAAAGCAACAATAAACAAATTTGCTAGTAATACATGGAACAACTTTGCCAAGAATAATAATAACGGACATAAGTCCTATGGGGTCGAATGATAACTCTAAGGCTAGCATTAAACTTTGAGCCTAGGAAGGGACTCCAGTAGGAGGTCATGTTATGACTGGAAAAGATCATTATGCAAATCAATATCCTTTGAAGAAGGATGATCGTAATCAATAGCACAAGATACATGTTGCAGTGAGTGAGAAACATGCCACAACCATAGAAGTTCCGGTAAGTTATTTGGATTACCCATAACTATTCTTTTTTATACCAAAGCTACTTAATGTTTTATTTATAGTAAATTAGCATCAAAATTAAAAAGAAAATATAAAAACATGGATAAAACATGGAATGTACAATATGGTAATAATGTTGTTAAGATAGTTAGTATGTGTCTTTTTGGAGCAAAGTCCTTGATTTACCTAACTTTTCACCGAGGTTGATCTTTATGTTGGACCTTTAGGGTCTTATGATGTAATCATAGGTGTGAATTTGTTAGTAGAACATAAGGATAAAGTGGATTATTTTGAAAAACACATTATTTGTTTAGATGATCTACGAAAAACAACAGAGATTCATGGTGTGAAACGTGAGATTTCTTTTAGGAAAATTTCAGCCATGCAACTTTAAAAGCCAAAAATAAAGGATATACCTTATATGCAGTGAAAATTACTGAATCAATAGAAGAAAGTAGCTATTTCATGGAATGATATCCATTGTTATGAGACTTCAGCGATATATTTCCGGAAGAATTGTCAAGTCTTCCACCCAAAAGGGAATTTGATTTCACTATTGAGATCAAGTCTCAGAATCGAACCTATTTCTACGGAACCTTATTGAATGACTACTATAGAATTAGTAGAGCTTAAGGCTCATTTATAGGAACTTTTTCTAAGGGTTTGATTAGACCAAGTGTTTCACCTTGGGAGCACCAGTGGTATTTGTGAAAATAAAGATGGAACACTTAGATTGTGAATTGATTACAAAGTGTTAAACAAGGCAACAATCAAGAATAAATATCCACTCCCTAGGATTGATGATTTATTTGATTAGATGCATGGAGCATTGGTATACTCCAAGATAGATATTTGATCCGGGTATCATCAATTGTGAATTAAGGATGAGGATATTCATAAAACATCTTTCGAACAAGGTATGGACATTATGAGTTTACGATTTTACCTTTTGGATTATTTAATGCACTGTAGAATTTATGGATTTAATGATTAATATCTTTCAAGAATACTTGGACAAATTTTTGATTGTATTTTTGGATGAAATTCTCAAATTTTCTAAAAGCATTGAGAAGCATCATGAACATTTGAAAATTCTAAGAAAGATACGATTGTTTGGTAAGTTGTCCAAATGTTCCTTTTATGACACGTATGTACTATCTGGGACATGTAATTAGTAAGGATGAAATTTTTGTATATCCTTAAAAATTATAGTTATAATGGAATGGCCTACACCAAATAATGTACATGAAGTTAGAAGCTTCATGGGACTTGCTGGCTACTATAGGAAATTTGTAAAAGATTTTTCTAAGATAGTTGCACCAATAACTTCCTTACAGAAGAAAGATAAAAAGTTTGTTTGGAGTGAGAAATGTGAAATTCCATTTAAAACCTTAAAGGAACAATTAAATTCAACACCTATTCTTGTAGTACCAGATCTTAATGGATATTTTATGGTGGTAACTGATGCATCTGGTGAAGGTCTATAAGGTATTTTGTTACAAATTGGTCATGTCATAGCATATGAAAGTAGAAAACTTAAGTTACATGAGTTGAATTATACTCCACATAATTTAGAGCTTGTTGTCATTGTTCATGCACTTCAAGTTTGGAGGCATTATCTCGCTTGCAAACCATTTAAGTTAAAAACTGATCATCTTGGACTGCAGTATATTTTAACTCATCCAAATATGAATGCAAGACGGTGAAGGTGGTTAGAGTTTTTGTCTCAATATGATTTTAACATAAGTTATATAAAGGGTAAAGAAAATAGAGTGGTTGATGCTCTAAGTCATAGGAAGAACATTTCTACTCTTATAACATTAAGAGATCCATTTAAGGATGAAGTAAAAAGTGTTATGGAATATGAATCTTACTTCCACAAGTAAAAACTACACTTGCTGCATATTCTAAAGATTTGAGGTACAAAGTTTTTGTTTTGATAAAGAAGGAATCTTACGATTTGAAAACAGAGTCTATATACCTTTGCTTAATTATTTGAGAAAGAAATTGTTAGCTGAATTTCAAAATTCACCTTTTTCTAGAAACCCTGGCATTACTAAGATGCTTGCTGATATAAAATAGAAATATTTCTGGAAAGGAATGAAAAAAGATGTTATAAATTATGTGACACATTGTCTAGAGTGCCAACTTGTTAAGGTGGAACATATGCACCCAGTCGGTTTATTGTACCCTCATAGCATACCGCAATATAAATGGCAAGTAATAAGCATTGATTTTGTACAAGGGTTTCCTATGTCAAGAAATAAACATGATGTTATTTTGGTAGTTGTTGATAAACTAACAAAAGTAGCTCATTTTATTGCTTTGTAAATATGAAGGATGATTCTCCTGTTTTGGATAAAATATTTGTACACAAAATTTTAAGACTACATGGGGTACATGAATTAATCATATCTGATAGAGATCTTAGAATGGCGTCAAGATTTTGGCAAATGCTTAATGCAGCTCTAGGAACTAAGCTAACTTTCGGTTTGCATATCACCCGAGAAATAGATGGACAGACCGAAGATTAAATCAAGTTTTAGAAGATATGTTATGGATGTATTGTATGGATCAGCAAAGATAAGTGGGAAGAATATCTTCCATTAGTTGAATTTGTATAAAATAATACATATCATGCTTCTCTTAAGATGGCACCTTTCAAGGCATTATACGGAAGAAAATGCAGAACCCCTGTTAGTTGGGATAACACAGAAGATAGAGAGGTAATTGGACCTGAAATCCTTACGGAAATGGAACAACAAGTTAAAATGATTCGTGAATGCTTGAAAGAAGCAACAGATAGGAAAAAGAGTTATGTTGACTTAAAGCGGAGTTGACAGAAATTTGAACTTGGTGAGAAGGTTTTTCTTCGGTTAAACTGAAAAATAGTTCTATAACTTTTGGCAAGGCTGCCAAGTTATCACCACGTTATGTGGGACCTTTTGAAATAGTTGAAGTAATTAACCCTGTAGCTTATCGTTTAGCATTACCACCTATTTTTTCATGAGTGCCTGATGTTTTCCATATTTATTTGCTTAAGAAATGCGTTTTAGATTTATCACATGTGTTAAATTAGAATTTCTTGCAGGTCCAAGACCAAGGAATAATCATGGCTAAACCCATTTGAGTACCGGAAACTCACCAATTGCATTTAAGAAGTCGATAAATAAGTCAATGTAAGGCCCGGTGGGACCAGTTTAATGAAGAGAGTGCAACTTGGGAAAATATAGAAGATATGAAAACTAATTTTCCATATATTTTTAAATAGAATTGATTTTGTTGACTAATGAAAATTTATGATTTTATCTTTAAACGATAATAAATATGCAAGATTTGGGAAGATATTTATTTGATTTGAATAAACAGCTATTTAATGCTGATTTCTTGAACTATAAGGTTCTAATATATTTTGACTTATGGTAAGAGGAGTGAATGAATTTATTGTCCTTGATGTAAATTGTTAAAAAGAGGTAATCATCAGGATGGTGATTCTTTTAGGAGGGACGCATGTAACATCCTTGAAAATTGTTATTTTTCCTCCTTTGCATTTCAAGTGTTGACATGTGATCTTCCTTATAAAGATATGTTCTTTTGATTGATGAGATCATGCTTGATATGGATAAATATTTTCTGCTCTTAAGATCATTAGATGAATTGGAATGGCTTCCTTGAATCCATTTTTCACTTCGTAGGTGAGTTGTAATTTGGTTTAGGATTTAAAAGCTTGTCTATTAATCGACTCATCCTTGGGTTAATTTCAATAATTCAAGGATTGTTTTAAATCTGATCTGTAAACGAATGGTAAATTGACATTTCATAATTAAGTGGCATATTGACTGAAATTTGTTGTCATAAGTTCTTTAATTTTTGTGTGAACGTATTTCCATTTAGTTGTATGTTGTGCTTGGGTCTTTGGAGATCGATCGTGGTAGGACAATGCTGGCGTAAATGAAATACAATTTGTTCATGACATTGGGAGGATTCGAGATCCTAAAAAGGACTATCCTATGGAATCCTAAGCTAGGTAAGAATATTTGTTGCCTAAGCTATGTTACTTAACTGAATTTTATCCTAACCTAAGTTTTGTGCTAAAGGATTTTGGAGAGGCTATTAGGCTAATTAAATTAACCTAAAACCTAATGCTATATGGTTATGTGATGAACTAACCTAATGCTTAAAACTATTATGTTGGGGTTATATCCTAAGGTTACATATTATAAGATAACCTAAGATCTAACCTAAGTTCTAAGGGATCTATCCTAAACTATTTTAAATGGGAACCTAATGGGTTGCATGTATCATAGGCGACAATTCCAATGGCATTTAAGTTGTTGATAAGGTTTTAATTGCATAGAAGTACTGCGCAGTTTTGGTAGGGGCTAGTTGACTTGGCGGAGGCTTATGTGGAAGTGTCACTAAAATGAAATTTCATGTTAAATTTGATTTGGCATTCACCAGACTTGGAAGGCAGTGGCAAGGAAGGATAGGTGGGAAAATCAGAATTAATGGAATTTATTATTTTCGGTTCTCGTGTTCAAACCATTTTGGAAGGCATGCAAACGAGTTTGTATGGGGTTATTTCACTTCACATACTTCACGATTTTTTTTTTGCATGCTCTCTGGTTTTTCAAACTAGTAGATTGAACTACACGTAATGACTATTTTTGAAGTTTTTGATTTATTTCGGTTCATGGGATGTATAAGAGACAATGTGGAAAAAGAATATGGTTGTTTGATCTTTCATGTAGATGAGGAGAAGTTTTGAGCTCGGCTAAAGGTCTCCTAAAATTAACAAGCACTATCGGCATGATAGGCTCTAATCTTTAAGATCTCTTGCTTTCTTCTAAATGTTTCATTAAAACGATTCTGCTCTTTTGAGATTCTTGGCTTGCATGCTTTATCTGGTTACTTGTCTGTTGGGTTTTATAATCTCTGTCATCTTGGATATGAAACCATGGAAAAAATTATGTTGGTTTTAAAATTGTCTTTGTGATAATTAATAGTGATACATGCATGTGAAGCTTGTATTAGTAGCTCTATTTTCCATTTTTGAATTGTGTATACAAGGTTGTTGTGGTGTTGGAACTGACCTTCATTGCAATATATGGATTCTGAACCATATGGGAACCTTGAGTTCCATTTGAGCTTGTATTTGGACTTTGTGTTTTTATATGAACTTGTGTAGGAGCTTCTTGTTGTTCTGAACCGACATTTGGAAACCTGGGTAGCTCTAGATTGTTGTTCGAAGTTAGTATATGGCTCTGTACACGTATTTTTATTACTTGTGTTTCCCTAAACTATTGTTAGAGGTTCTTGTACTTTGGAATCGTGTTTTGATTCTTGAGATGACTTGGACTGTTGTTGAAGTCTGTATAGGGCATAGAGCTTGTGTTATTTTCTAATGACCATTTGAACTATTAATGGAAGTTTATAATATACACAACACTCATATTTTATTACTTGTGTGGATTCTGAACTTTGTGGGAACCTTGGGTTCCGTTGGAGCTAGTATTTGGGCTTTGCGTTTTGATATGAACTTGTGTTGGAACCACTTGTTGTTCTGAACTGATGTTTGGTATATTGGGTAACTCAGGACTGTTTTTGATGGTGTATGTGGCTCTGTACCCATGTTTTATTTGGTGAAATTTTAGACTGTTAATGAAGGTTCGTGTTTTTCACCGCATTTGTATTTTATTAATTGTGTAGTTCTGAACTTTTGTTGAGACTTCATGTCGACTCTGTTCCATTATTTTGAGTTGGGTTTTACTTGTAATAAAAATTTAAAACCTTCAAATCTTTTTTTTTTGAACTATTGCTCAAAGAAAATTGGGAGAATAGTTGGCTGAGTTGTTAGGAAAACTCTTAGAGATCTTAACTTAAAATGTCCTTGTTTGATGAATGAATTTGGTAATTATTTTTTATAACTATTTCTTCTTTTCTAGAATGGCAATGGGGTTTTATTGGGGTAATCTTTTCCTCTCTGTTTTGTGGAAACTCACATCTTCATATCTCTTAAAATAAGTTCTAGGTTTCGTTTAAGAGAAGAGTTAGTAATTTAGTACTCTGTATTTTTATGGAGGGATTACTTGTCTCTATTCAAATAGTTTTTGTATTATAATACTTATTGAATCAAGAACTGATTACTCTTTTGTAATGTAATAATGAACCACGACAATGGGGTTTCATTCTATGAGTTCGTTGATACATTTGAGCATGTTTAGCTTACTAATCGGTTATTTTTCTAGCTCTTGTTGGATATAGTAAATACACCTTGTGTCTTTATAAAAGAAAGGAATGTGATTCCTTAGAACAAAATTTGTTTTAGGACTACTATTTTTATTTCATTCTGAGTATGGAATTGAAACTCATGTTCATTGAAGGTAAAGAAGTGTAAGGAATATGGCAGTGTACTTTCTTCTTACTGGGTAGATCATTGGTTGAACTTTTCTATTTTGATTATCTTTTGAAATGGAGATTTCTTTATGAGTTGTTTGGTCTTCCTTGTTCAAATCTTTTGTTGAAATGTTGTAGGAAGAGATTAGATGATTCGGTTGTTGAATAGAAAATGTAAACTTGTTTGGAAAAATGTTTGTTTGACAAGGCTTGCTTGTTTGGTTTGAGATGAGTAAGTTTTGTCTCTTGTACTCTATCTTTTTATGAATTCTCCTTGGATGGACTCGAGTAGATATTAACTCCGTATGAGTCCACTTTGATTTCTAAACATTGATTCAGATCTTTAAATGCTAACTTCTTATATGTGGAAGTAGATTTAGACTTGCAGTAGACTGCTTGATTCTCCCTTCCTTCTTGGATTGAAATGAGATTTTGTTACGTGAATATATTAAATGTTAAATTTTAATATATTTGTCCTTTAAATGAAATAGTTAACTCACGTTATGATTCTCGTTCTATTTTTCGATGTTTTGTGTTTGGGCATAGTGGCAATGATTCTCTTCTTCTTTTGCTTATGAGTTAGATGAATTATCCTAATTAGAACCATGATGTAAACCCTTCTTTTGGCTTAAAGAAAAGTTAAATGTTGTATTCTATTATGATAGAATAAGGGAAACAATGTGAAGATATGATCTGTTGTTTTCTTAAGGATAATTGATAGGATCAATGAAACTCTAATTTTGTAAGGATGATATAGTGGATTATATTATGTCCTTTTCTTAGAGGTGAAATCAATTGGATAAAATATAATTCTCTTCCATTTGTTATTTTTGTATTGATATTATGATGTAATAATTGTCTCATTAAAGTAGAGTTGTTTTAATGGAACAATTATTGGAATGCATTTTGTTTTAAGGCTTAGTGCTTATCATGCTCAATTCATCAATCGACCCGTGCTAGCAATTTTTACAGATGGACTTCATAAGTGATAAAGAAGGAAAAAATTATATGATACCTTGGCTGATTAAAGTCATATTCATGTGAAGAACTCTGATTCATTCTTAAGATTGTATTGAAAGAGAAAATTAGTATTTTTTTTATAATGAAGATAGTTGTTATGCATTAGACCTAAATGCCTACTTCTTGTAAATCTATAAGTTATAAGTTAAATTGAAAGTTAAGAGTTTACCTGTATTGGTTGTGTAACTTATTTTGTACTTGTATGAAATAGATGGATTCTATCTTATTGTTATTCTTCATATTATTTAAATGTTAATTGGATATCTTTTAATAAGTTGGATAGAGGGATTTAGTTCAATCTCCCTACTTGTGATGTAGCTTGTAAAGTTATAGATTATGATATTCATTATATAAACTGTATGACATAGTAATGTAAAGTGTGGTGAACATACATTGAGAAATGTGGACATTGGGTAGAATAAACCCTAACACTTAACATGTAGAGAAAGACTCTTTCTCTTTCTTAATTGCTCATAAACCAAAAAGGTTTGGAAATATGACTACGACTTATTAGACTTTATTTTGTATGAAGTCTACTTTATATTGGATATATTCTGTGTTGAACTTTTCAAAAAAGTTTTTGTACTTTTTAAATATGACATATCATAACACTGTACAATTACGGTTAATTGGTAGTTTAACTATGTGTTCAAACATAAAAACAACAATGAATATAACAAAGTTCTTAATGGGCTAAATGAAGCAAATTTAGGGGGAAATTTTGATGTGTGTTGGACTAGGGTTTAGAAGGATTGTTGTAATCATGAAATAACCCAAACTAACAAAGCATTAACAATCTCCTTGGGGGTATGTACATCTCGATGAGGTAGTTTCTGTAGGATGTTGGCACACGCCAACTTTAGAGTTGTGCTTTCGAGAAGGCTTAGGTCTTCTTGAGAATACAACATTGTAGTTGACATGTGGCATCACCCTTCCACATTGATCATCTAGATCTACACACATCTAGAACTTGGACTTGAACCTAGTTTCTCTCTAGGTCTAGAAAGGAACATATTTAGGATAGGAATTAGCTTCCAAGGGCTCAGGGTACATTGGCACATTTAGATGACTTAGGTCAAATAAGTATGCCCATCTACCCTAAGCCTTTGTAAGCATCTTCCTATAATAGGTAATGTTTCTATCCAAGGCTAGGGTTAAATCTAGAACAAGTGGACTGATGGTAGTTAGTAAAGACCAATCATGATAATAGAAGAGTGAGGTGAAGGATGTATTCCAACATGATGAGTATGTCATCTAGGAATAGTGACATACACAGTATGTTATAAATCTTTGGCCAAAGTATTGCAAACTTTGGTTGTGTTGTCCTATGTAACCAAGTTCAAAACAACGTGATATTAGATGAATATTGGTAACATATATTCATATATGTTCTATAAACAAATCACTTAGTACTGGTGTAGGGTAGGATGAATAAGTATATGAAGTATACAATATGTATTCTATACATAAGATAACATAAATAGATCGGTAGTTCACCAAGTTATGGAATGAATAGATTAGTGAATCACCGAGTCATTACAAACTGCATATGTTTATCCATTGAATTTTATTGGCATGGAATTTTGTTCTAAATATTGTTTTATTTATAACAAAGAACATTATTATTGTAAAAAAATTCTCTTGCCTCTAAAGTCTTAAAATGGGAATGCTACAAGAAGAATGTGTCTATGTACTATAATATTTACAAGAATTGTACTCATGACACCGTTGATCGCAGAGTGATTGATCATATCCTTGAATCCATTAAGGCTAGTGTACACTAGACTAATATAGCAAGTGGATATAAGGAACAAGGAAAAACCATAATGAAGGGCATAATAATGGGGATAACATGAATAAAGGATTTCATGGAGGATATAGATGTTGAGGTCGCGGAGGTGGTAGAGGAGGATTTCCTAGAGGAACTTTTTATACTTGTGGATCACCTAATCATTATTAGCGTGAGTGCCCTAAGAATGTGGTTTTCTCATGGTGTGGAAAACAACACAAGTTTAAATAATTCCCTGACTTATATGAGCACATGAGAAAGCAACACAAGAAATACAAGGGCCCAAGAATGATAAAGGTACAATGCGTAGTTCACTATTAATGTATGTCAAAGGTAGCATCTACCCCTGTGTTATAACATGTTATGGTTAATACACATGCTGAGGCTACACGTGCATGTGAACCTCTGAAGTATAAGATGACTATAATAAAGCAAGAAGTGATTAATGCCAAGTACCCTGATGTTGCACATCAAAAAGAGGTTTACCAGGAGACTATGGATGTTATCAAGGATCTACAAGGAGATATTCAAAGCCTTAAGGAGTAGGAATGCATGATGGAACAAGAAAAGAAGGTTTAACTCCCATAAAAGGACATAGATGACTTGAAGGAGGTATGTTGAATGTTGCACCAAGAGAATATAATCCCTTTGTTAGGAGAATGGTTGAGAGAAAAATTACCATACGTAGGTAATGAGCACGAGAGGAAGATACTTCATGAAAATATTCCCCCACATAACCATGAGTATGATAAGGAGATTACACTTTGAATGGGTTCATGGCTTATGAGCAACATTATGATAGACACAAGTGAGGAAGTTAATTTACTCATGTTGAATGCATGGAATCAGATGGGAAGACCACCATTGCAACCTTATTCGAATGTGTTGTATATGGCAAATAGAACTAGGGATAATCCTATTAGAGTGCTAAAGGATGTGACTATTACAATTCAGGGAGCCAAGTTTACGGGAAATTCAAAGTTTTGGAGCTAGCTTAAGTAGATAGTTTCCCTGCATTACTTGGTTGCCCTTGATGTTATGAAAATAATGTAGATTTGTGCTTCAACAAGGGGTACATTAGCTTTGAGAACAAGGAAGAGCATGTAATTATACCTTTGACAGATGCAAAGGCTGCTCCATATGTTGAGCCTTTGAGTGAAGAGGATTTGAACAGGATATATGCATGCACAATTAGAGACCTTGAGGTAACCGAACCATCTAAGGAAGGAGTGATACAAGTGGAATGATGCTTAGTTAGTTAGTGATACTACAAGTATTACATGTGATAGTTTCGTGCATGGAACATATCAAGGATTTTTTTGAGAAATCAAAAACACCTTTACTCACATGATCAGATCGCACATGGTTAGGCACTTAAATTATAACTAGGTACCTTGGTATACTTGTGGAAGGGAACCTTGATGTACTTCTATGCGCCCGAAATACCAATGGAATAATGAAGGAGACAAAATAAATATGCTAGTATATACTCTGTGTGGGACAATAACGCACTAGTGGGAACACACAGAGACAACCTATTGGAATGGAAAGAAGTGAGAATCACTTTTTATACTAGGTTCCTAAGGAGAAACATACCTTATCATATATGTGAATTCCATGGGAAGTCCTTTGCCTCGTATCACATTCAAAATTTGAGAGACTCTAGATGGAGGGGTAGGAGGCATTTCTACCATTGCTCGGGTGCATATGTTCTAATCCACTTTAGAAGATTGAGTGCACCCATGGTATGTTCATGAAGAATTTATAAGAGAAACTGTTAATTGGGTAGGAGATGACCTCGGGTATGATCCATACTTTTGATTACTTTTCTACTAAACCTTGAGTCAGTGAAGCACTACAGATTATGAAGCACCTTAATTTGGGAGATAGCTTGAATGTAGAGGAACTCTTGCTAGATATGTTTGGAGGGTTCGATTTATAGGTGCACCTTGACCTTGAAGAGATTGAGAAAGAAGAAATGCTCTGCACTGGGAAGAGAAGGAATAGGGTAAAATGGAATGCATTATAAATGATGAGGATGATGAGGATAATAACATGTATGTTAACCATAGTGAAGGTACGTGTGAGGTGATGGAAACGGAAAATGAAAACGCAAGCGTGTACCATGGGACCACGAAAAGAAAAAGGTTAACATTGGACTTGTTTCCATGGGGATATCATAAATTAAAAGGAGTACACCCTTTATTTAGGAGAGATGAGAATTAAACTTAAAAGAGGAACACACCCAATTAGGAAGAGGTCATATATGATGAATCCTAATTTATGTGTCAAGGTAAAGGAATAAATTGATATAATGCTAAAGTATTGTATCATTATCCCATTGAGGAATTTGAATGGGTTAGCCCCATGGTCATCAATATTAAAAAATATTGGAGGATAAGGATCTGTGTGGACTACAGAGAATTAAATGCTTCATGTGTTATTGATATTTTTCCCACCCTATTCATAGAGGATATCCTTGAAGGATTTGTAGGGCATGAGATCTATGCTTTCACGTATGGGTTTTTAGGCTATCATCAAGTGCATATAGTGAAGGAAGACTGGGAAAAGATAACTTTCACCACTGAGTGGGGAATTTTTTCATACACAGTGATGCCCTTTTGGATTGAAGAATGCGCTAGCAATGTTCTCACGCATTGTGGTAAAGACATTTAAAGAATTCATTCGTAAGTTTTTATAAGCATATCTAGATGATTGGATAGTGTATGGTTTGGTCAAGGATCATTATGAGAACTTGAGGATTATGTTTGAGAGGTGTAGGAAGTTGAGAATCTCTCTTAATGTTAAGAAGTGTATCTTTGCAACATGTTTTTTACTTTTCTTAGACATATTATTTTTAAGGAAGGGTTGTTGGTGGACCCATCCAAGGTCATTGTGACCTTAGGTTTTGAGGAGCCTAATGATGAGAGTGAAGTGCACATATTTCTTGGACATAAAGGGTATTACTAGAAATTCATTAAGAGTTATACAAAGATTGTCATAGCCCTAGAGGAACTTTTGAAATCTAAAGGAAAATTCTATTGGTGTGACATGAAACAAAATGCTTTTGAAACATTGAAGGAAAGACCTACTATTGTGCTTATTTTGCACTTTACTTCATGGGAAAACCCTTTCACATTCACATGGATGCTTCTAGGTGGATATTAACACAATATTGGTGTAACTAGGAGATGGAATTGTAGACCACCCTATTTGTTTTGCAAGCAAGAAGTTGACACCAATAGAGAAAATTTATACAACCATTGAGCATGAGGATTTTTCCATGATCTACGTGTGACACAAATTAAAACAATACTTATCAACAACACCATTTATTTTCTTTACGGATCATATGCCACTTAATTATTTGGTCTCCAAGCCTATTTTGAAATGGCGCATTTACATGTGTATACTACTATTTTAGGATAATCATTTTATAGTAATTTTAGAACTAAGGAAAAGTAACTCAAGACCTGACCATATGTCAAGAATTAATTCTCATGAGGAAGTGCAGAGCATTAAGGACATAATGTGAAATGCACATATCTATAGATTGAATCATGTGCCTACTGAATCGGAGGACATTGGAGTATTCTTTCACACTAGGTAGGCACCTGAGGAAATGAAGACTTTAGAGAAGAATCAACTTGAAATACTATAAAATTACAACTTTCCTTTCCAACAATACATTTAATAATGAATCATATTTTCTCATAAAAGATCCAGTCTTTTGGTAAACAAAAGTAACATCATAAAATATCTTGTCTCCCTTTTACCACTTACGAAGTCCATCTGCAAAAATTGCTAGCATAGGTCAGTTCAGTGAACTGAGCATGATAAGCACTAAGCATTAAAATGATGTGATTTTAACTAATTGTTTCATAAAAAGAACTCTACTTTTATGAAACAGTTAAAGCATTATAGAAAGACACATCATAAATAAATAACAGTCATAAGAGGGAGAAACAAAGTGATAATCCGTATTCTAATTAAGAAAAGGCTAATATATAATCAACTTCAACTTCCAACTAATCATTTCATAGAATATTTAAATCATTATTTCAGATAAATAATATTTCACCAAAATCACAATCTGCTTTTCATTTACAAATATTTATGATTTACTTCAAAATTAATTCCATCTAACCTAAGAAGATACTAACTCTGATATCTCATAGGAATAGGACTACTTTAGATGAAACAATAATTCATATAACTCAACATTAACTTACTTCATCCTAAAATATTAAATTCCAAGATCAATTAAACTTTATGATAAAATTAATCATGAATCAACAACACCTTAATGTAAGAGTTTCTTAATTAAGAAACTAGATCCAAGTTTAGAGTCAAAATCTAGCCTAAGTTTTAGGATTAACATCAACAGGTTTGACAAAGGATGAATTTGAATTAAACGTAACTAGATCTATTAACACATACCAAAAGTTACCTCATTACCAATGTAATAGTCAAGGAGAAGAAAAAAATATTTATCAATCAACTACCCACCTTAAAATCCTTCAACATATTACAAACCAAACAGTGAGCTCCTCCACATGAGTGATACAGGTGAGAAATGAACGAAAAGAGAGGAGTAGATTATACACTATAAATCCAAGCAAGAATGTAATAAAGACAAGTCCGGTCTTTATTCTAATTCCTAGCAGAGTTTGGTTCAGACTCGGGTTAGATAGCTATCCCAATAATAGAGAGAACAAAGAACAACATACATCTTCTTCTCAGAACCCAAGGGAAAATGGTTTTAAAATTACTTAACCCTCCAACATCGGTAACCATTTCCTAACAGATACAGAAGATAACGGAAAGAATAGCCAAGGGTAAGTTTACCCATATTTTACATCTCAGAGGAGTAAGAGGTAACAATATCAAATAAAGGTAAGGATGTGGTTTCACTATCCATTCCCGAATAGGAGCACTCTTTCCTGAAGCTGAAATAGAACTGACACATATTTAATTGCTCAAGACCAAGAACACAATTAACTCCTAACAACCATTGAAGCCCAAAGAGAAAATTGATATGACAGTCGATAATAACAACTATAACAAGAAAGTTAAAAACGAAAATGATGTTTTCCCAACTTACAAATGATAACAGTAACTTTAGCACAAAATCTACAACTGGAAATGATTTTTCATAAGCTTACAATCAATAACAGTATTCAAAGAAAAAATAAAACCAACAACTGAACATTATATTCTTTCCAAACATTAATAGTATCAGTTCTAGAGGTTACTCTAGTTTCCCAAACAAAGAAGAGACAGAGCGACGTCTAAGTAAATTACCTCTTTTCGGCCATGATATACTTTTCAAAGAGACAACACACAAATCTTACCCATTCATTGATGGTGAAATGAGGAAGGTGAGAGAAAGACTTAACAGTTGAAGCTTTCATTCAAACCAACTCAGAACCACATACATCATAAGAATCAATGGAACATACTACTAGATTAGGAAGAATGATCCCAACCCAAATTCAACCACAAGGAGAAACAATGAAACAACAACATGACCCCAAGTCTGGTGCTCAAAGTCGAGCTCAAAAGAAGTAATACTCCAAAAAGCATTACAATCTACTTCCTCCAAGTGTTCATTCATTTAGACAGAGTCAAGTTACTCAAAATTTCAACCATAATTATCACGAATTCCTAATAAAACAAAAATTCCTCTGATTTAAATAAAAATAACCAATCATACAAGGCAAGTCGGTCCAAGAAAATAAACCTTGACCTTTCTTTTTCCTTATACCAGAAAATACGTAATCGAATTCAATAAATCACACAAGCAAGATTAACTATCAACCATGCTAAATAGATAGATTACATTTGAGGAAATTCATTCAACCCATTATCAGACAAGTTACTATCAGCTTTAGCAAAGTTCAATCAGATGTACCAAATATTCAACATGATCTCAAGCTCAACAAAATTTAAACATGTTTCCTTCCTTTTTCCAACAAAGAAAAAAATCCCAAAACATATTTCTAGCATAGCAGTGAATCATACTAACCAGTTTCAGTACATTCCAACATGAGTTCTCAAGATTTGACAACATCTCAAGTCCAAACAAAGGATTAAGCATGATTCATTCTTTTTTTTTCAACAAAGGAAACAAACCTGAACATATTTCTACCATATCAGTGAATCCGTACAAATGAAATACATAGAAAAAAAGTTTGGAAAGAAAGATCAAACAACACATAAAACCCATTTATTTCCTAAGAGTAGAGTTCCTTTAATGAAGAAATTTAGGAAAAATAAGCACAACTTAATGGGTAGATCCTATCATGCCTAATAGATCTTCTTCTCGATTTGAAGATGATTTCCTAGTCAAGCCTCAACAGTCTCTTATTTTCCAAGAACATCAATCATTCCAATCTTTCCTCTTCTTGTTATACTTCCACAATCCAAAAATAGTTCAATAATGCCAAGAATATAGATAAATAAAAAATTGAATAGTTTGTTCGAGGAACCAAAACCCCATGCAGAGAAAAAATTGAAATGAACTAAATATCAAACAACTTTTCCAAAATTCACCATGCATTTTTCCTAGGTGTTTTCTTCGCCAAAAACAAGATCAATAAATGTGAAGGACCAATAGTTCCCTCCCATTTCTACATGCCACCACCGTCCAATTTGGTGAGATTTCAATTCAAATTTTGCATGAAATTTTCCATTTAGTGGTGATGCCAACTAGGCATCCCCTAACTCCCAATGCTTCCACCAAAATTAGCAGTCCGTAGCATTTAAACCAAAATAAATTCCAATTAATGCCTACAAAACTAACGCTACCAACCTTCTCATTTACCAAGTACTCCATAGGTATCTCTTTAGTTTAGGTTAGATTTTTATTAGGTTAGAAATCAACCTTAGTTCCTAGGTAGGTCTTAATTACCTTAGGTTATAATCCAACTTAGTATAGAACATTCCAACTTAGGTTAGGGTATCCACCTTAGTAATTTACTATTAGGTCTATGATTCCTATATGCTATACAATGTTTAAACAATTAACAAGAAGGCCCAGGCCTATCACCCTAAAGCTTGTTGTTAGTCAAGGATCCCTAAGAAGAATTCTTCACCATTGTAGACAAAACAAGTCACATTCAAGCTCACCTTCCATTTCCGAATGTCAAGACAACAAGGTGAGTAGGTAAGAAGACTGAGGCATACCTTGGATCAATGGAATTGATCCAAGGTTTTGTTGTTTACACAAAATAAATTATGTATACACAATACAAGTTCATCACCTTCTTAAAAGTGAATTTAAGTTGTACAGAGAGATGAATGGCCTTATTTTCAAGTAAGCAGAATTCACAACCAAAAATTATTATTTTCAATAAATAATGAATTATCCATTGCAAACATGATTTCCAAAATCATAAGAGTACTCCTTCCTAAGAAAAATCACCTGTCAACATTTGCAATGTCAAGAGTGGAAGTCATCATAGTAATAGTCATGTCAAAGATGTTACATACCTCCCTCCTAAAAAGAATCATCGTCCCGATGATCAACTTAGTCAAACAATTTAAGTCTAGGAAAAATCCAATTATCATCCTTCCATTCATATGTTCATAACAAAACTAGATTTGAGAAATTCAAATTCCATAATCAGCATTAAAGTAGTTGTCCATTTTAAATAGTGTAGTATCTGCCCAAGACTGGTAGATTTATTGACATAACATGAATAAAATCTTAAAATTTTATCAATCAACAAAATCAATTTTATGTTCAAACAAATATGGAAAATTAGTTTTCATATCTTCAATATTTTCCTAGGTTGCACTTTCTTCGTTAAATTGATCCCACTGGACCTTACATTGACTTATTTCACGATTTCTTAAGTGCAACTGATGAGTTTCCAAGCACTCGAATGGGTTTAACCACAATTATTCTTGGGTCTTGGACCTGTAAGGAATTCCAATTTAACACATGTGATAAATTTGAAACATATTTCTTAAGTAGAGAAATATGGAAAACATCATGCATTTGTGATAAATCAAGAGGTAAAGCTAAACAATAAGTTACAGGGTTGATTACTTCAACAATTTCAAAGGGTCCCACATAACGAGGTGATAACTTGGCATCCTTTCCAAAATTTATAGAACTATTTTTGGTTTAAACCAAAGAAAGACCTTCTCACCAAGTTCAAACTTCTTATCAACCCACTTTAAGTCTGCATAACTCTTTTTCCTATCTATTGCTTCTTTCAAGCATTCACGAATAATTTCAAATTGTTGTTCCATTTCGTAAGATTTTCTAGTATGCTTACCTCTCTATCCTCTATGTTATCCCAACTAACAGGAGTTCTACATTTCCTTCCGTATAATGCTTCAAAAGGTGCCATTTTTAAAGAGGCGTGATACATGTTATTATAAGAAAACTCGACTAATGGAAGGTATTCTTCCCATTTATACTGCTGATCCATACAATACATTCATAACATATCCTCTAAAACTTGATTAACTCTTTCAGTCTATCCATCCATTTCTGGATGATATGTAGAACTAAAATTTAGCTTAGTCCCTAAGGCTGCATTAAGTGTTTGCCAAAATCTAGATGTCATTCTTGGGTCTCTATCAGATATGATCAATTCAAGTACTCTGTGTAATTTGAAAATTACGTGCAAAAATATTTTTGCTAAAACAAGTGAATCATCCTTAAGATTACCAGTAATAAAATGTGCCACCTTTGTTAGTTTATCAACAACAACTAGAATAACATCATGTTTATTTCTTGACATAGGAAACCCTTGTACAAAATCCATGCTTATTACTTGCCATTTATATTGCGGTATGCTATGAGGGTACAATAAACTAGCTGGATGCATATGTTCAACTTTAACATGCTAACATTCTAAGCAGTGTGTCACAAAATCAATCATATCCTTTTTCATCCCTTTCCAAAAATATTGTTGTTTTATATCAGCAAGCATTTTTGTAATGCCTAGGTGTCCAAAAAAAGGTGAATTATGAAATTCAGCTAACAATTTCGTTATTAATTCATTTAACATAGGTATGTATACTCTATTGTTAAACCTCAAGATTCCTTCATTGTCAAAGTGAAAACCTTTATACCTCCCATCATTTGAATCTGTAGCAAGTGCTTTTTTCACTTGCTAATAATAAGAATCAGATTCCATGACACTTTTTACTTCATCTTTAAATTGATTTCTCAACGTTATAAGAGCAGAAATGTGCTTCCTATGACTTAGAGCATCCACAAATCTATTTTATTTTCCTTTAATATAACTTATATAAAAATCATACTGAGATAGAAATTCTAACCATCTTCATTGTCTTGCATTCATATTTGGCTGAGTAAAAATATACTTCAACCCAAGATGATCAATTTTTAGTTCAAAAGGCCTACCAAGAAGATAATGCCTTCATACAAGTGCATAAAAATGGCAAAAAGATCTAGGTCACATGGAGCATAATTCAGTTCATGTAACTTGAGATTTCTACTTTCATAAGCTATAACATGATCCTTTTGTAGTAAAATACCTCCAAGACCCTCACCAGAAGCATCTGTCACTACAGTGAAGTCTCCATTAGGATTAGGTATAGCTAGGATAGGTGCTGATGTTAACTAATCCTTTAGAGTCTTAAATGCAGATTCGCATTTCTCATTCCACACAAATTTCTTATCTTTCTTTTGCAACAAAGTTATTGGTGTAACAACCTTAGAAAAGTCTTTAACAAACTTCCTATAGTAACCAACAAGACCCATGAAGCTTCTAACTTCATGTACATTCTTAGGTGTAGGCCACTTAGTTATTGCAACAATTTTTGAAGGATCTACCACTATTCCATCCTTGCTTATGATGTGACCCAAATAGTGCACTTCCATCTCATAGAAGTAACATTTGGACAACTTACCATACAACCTTATCCTTTTAAAATTTCCGAACTATTTTCAAATGATCATGATACTCATCAATGATCTTAGAGTATATGAGTATATCATCCAAGAATACAAGAAAAAATTTGTCCAAGTATTCTTGAAAAATATTATTCATTAAATTCATAAAGATGCAGGTGTATTTGTTAATCCAAATGGTAAAACTGTGAATTCGTAATGTCCATACCTCATTCTAAAAGTTTTTTTATGTATATCCTCATCCCTTATTCTTAATTGATGATACCTAGATCAAAGATCTATTTTAGAATACACTGATGCACCACACATATGATCAAATAGATCATCAATTCTAGGAAGTGGATATCTATTCTTAATTTTTCTTTGTTTAACATCCTATAATCAATGCACAATCTAAGTGTTCCATCTTTATTTTTCACAAAAATTACCGGTGCTCCCCAAGGCGAGACACTCGGTCTTATCAAACCCTTGGACAAAATTTCTTACAACTATGCCTTAATCTCTACTAATTCAATGGTATTCATTCTATATGGTGCCTTGGAAATAGGTTTGGTTCCTAGTTTGATCTCAATCATGAAGTCAAACTCCCATTTGGGTGGAAGATCGGGTAACTCTTCCGAAACACATCACTAAAATTTCTTAACAAAGGGGTATTTTTCCATGAAGTCACCACTTTCATCAGTTGTTTCATAAATTTTTACTGCATACAAGGTGCAACCTTTGTTTTTGGCCTTTTTAAGTTGTATAGATGACAATTTCCTAACTGAAATCTCACGTTTTATCCCCTAAATGTCTGTTGTTTTCTGCAGGTCATCCAAACAACTAATATGTTTCTCAAAATAGTCAACCTTTTCTTTATGCTCAGCTAGCTAGTTAACACCTATGATTACATCATAAGACCCCAAAGGAGCAACATAAAGGTCAACTTCAATGGAAAAACTAGGCAAGTCAAGGACTACTCCAAAAAGACACATACTAATTGTGAAAACAACATTATTTCCATAATGTACAACCCATGATTTATCCATTTTTCTAGATTTTCTTTTTAATTTCAATGCTAATTTAGTAGAAATGAAACATTCAGTAGCTCCAGTATCAAAAAGTAGTCACATGTATACCAAATAACTTACTTGGAAATTATATGGGTGTGGATTACTTTTCAGCCTGCTTTTGTCACCACAGTAGCATGTATCTTATGTTACGTATTGTGGTCATCTTTATCTAATTTGGGTCTGAGCTGGAGGGTGGGTTCTAACTTGCTCTTCTAAATCCTAATTTGATCTCTATTTTAGGATTTTGGTTTGGTACTTATATGAATGACCGTATCAATATACATTGTCCATTCATGGTTCTCTTTTGATCATTCAAAGGTACAATTGGGGGTGGTCTCTCTTTCTAATTGTGCTAGGACAAGTTAGTTGAAGCAAAGGTTGTATTGAAGAATTGTTTGTATGGTTATAAATATTATGAGTAAGTCTTTTATTTGTAAAATATATTTGGATGGTTGTAGGAGTTGTAGCTGATTGTTAAACCTCTCCATTCTTCTATTGACTTAAACCTTGGTAATGATGTATCTCGTTTGAGATTGTGTGGCTGGTTCCAATTGCAAAGAAAATTGATCTCATCCTTTGTTAAAAAAATGTTTAGTGCTTGAACTTGAACTTGGATTGGTATCTAACTCTAGATATGAGATTTAGGATTCTTAAATTAGAATCTCTTTCCTTATTATGTTGTTGTTCCATCTTAAACTTATTCCTTTGTTTGATTTGAACTTGGCATCTCTTATTCTAGGATGGAATTAGGTGAAATGAATGTTGTGATGAAGTACTATTGTTCTATCTAATACTGATCTATTCCTAAGAAATAGTAGAGATAGTTATCTTCTCATGTTAGATAGGATTAATTGAGAGTGAATCATGTATAATAGTATATGAAAGGAAATTGTGATTTTGATGAAATAGTACTTATCTGGATTAATGCTTTAATTCTTTTTATGTAATCAATAGTTAAAAGTTGAATTTGATTATATCATGATCTATTCTTAATGATGATATGGTTTATCACCTTACCTCTCCCTCTCTTTTGTGACTGGTATTTCTCTATGGTATGTTTTTCTATAATGCTTTAACTGTTTCATAAAAGCAGAGTTCTCTTTATGAAACAGATTAGCTAAAAGCACATCATTTTAATGCTTAGTGCTTATCATGCTCAATTCAATGAACTGACCCGTGCTAGCATATTTTTATTGATGGAGTTTGTAAGTGATGAAAAGAGAAAATATATTTAGGAACTTACATTTTTTTAACAAAGATATTAGTTTTTTTATGATGAAATATCATTCATGACTAAAATTTATTCTATAGAAAGGAAATTTGTAATTGAAATTGGTTAAAGTATTGTTGTTGTTTGGGACTTGTAAATGTAAGAACCTTCCTTATGAATATAAGATCTGTGTAATTTTTTGTTCATGATGTAATCTCTTTTGGCATTTGGATAGTGGAAATGATAAGTATTCCTCTACTTCCAATCAGTAACTCACTCTTGTAGTTTGGAATAGAATGTTTAGAAATCAGGGGTACTTGATGTACTACCCTAAAATAGTGAAAATGTAACTTATTAAGTTGACATTATTTTATGGATATTAAACGATATCACTATGACTATATTTGAATTCAAAGATTATAAGTGGATTTAACTATGATGATAAGTCATAATATACTATGGGATTATAAATGAACATTAACTCTTATTTGGAAAAAGGAAGACAATTCTCATGTAAGGAATGTAGAATTATTTTAGGACCTTTCTCAAAATAAAACCAAAGGTTATCTTTGGGTAGTGGAAGGGATGTTTTCTCTTGAAGAATATCTTAACCTGAATTGTAATTATGGAAAGATAATAAATGAGATTAGACTTCATTCCATGAATTCTAATATGAAAAGAACTTGCTCATAACTTATATAAGCTAGGGCTTGAGTTAGGAGTAAGAAAAAACAATGTCTTATATGTTGAATATGTTATGAGAAACATAAATCAATATGTTACTAGAGTTAAAAAATAACTTATGAGGTGTTGGAGGTAGATGTATCTGCATACCCACTCATATTGCAGTTTTAACTTATGACCCTAATGGTAAATGAACCTAGTTGTTCAATAGAGGGCTACTGCAATTAATCTTTAATGAAGAAAATTTAATAAGTAATTAACTTCTTTTAAAGGTATGATTGTCTAGAAAAGGAGGACTCAGACAGATGTTGACACATGCCAAATGAAGTGCAGTACCTTTGTGAATACTTGAGTCTTCATGAGGATACTGTATTGCAATTGACATGTTACAACACCCTTCAGAGTTTAATCATCTAGATTTTCATAGGCTTTGACTTGATCTCAGTTCTTCCCTAGGTGGGGTTAGGGGCATGATCTAGTGTCGGGGAAACTCACGATAACTTAGGATAACTAGACACATGCAATAGATTTAGGTCGATTGAGTATGTCTAAGTACCCTTAGTCACTACGAGTAGTCCTCCACACTAGATTATGATTCCAACCTTGTCTATGGTTAAAATATTAGAGAGTGGAATGAAAGTAGTACATAAGGGCTATTCTAGATAACATATTGAGTGAGGTGGAGGAGTTATTCCATTTTATGAGTATGTCATTTGGGAATATGAACATGGGCAGTATTTTTAAAAATATTTGGCCAAAGTATCACAAGTTGTTGGTTTCATTGTCCTATGTCACCTAGTTTAAGAAGTAGGATGTCGATGAATATCGGTAATAGCTATTCAGATAGGCCTCTTAAATAGAACACTTGATACCCTATAAAGGGTAAAGGAACTAGGTATACATAGTATAGAAATTATTAAGTCAACATGAGAGATCGGTATGATACCGAGTCATGAAATGAGAGATCGGTAGTTCACCGAGTCATTTACATCTGCATATAGTTTTTGTTATGAGATGGAATGGATTGTAATGTGTGTTTTAAATTAAGTTAATTTAGAATAGATAACATTATGTGTAAACAAAAATTCCATTGTTTCTAAAGTCTTAAAATGGGAATGTTATAGTAAGTGGAAGGTGAACGATGCTCAAGGGACAAGTGTTTAATGGACAAAATATGATCTAGGACTTGATTCAAAAATAGAATGGTAAAAGATGCAAGGCATTGAGGAGCTTAGGTTTAGGTTTACCTTTGAGTGAAGAAAAATGATAAACACATGATCCATAGGCATGAGTAACGATATAGGTCCAAGCCAATTTGGCGGAAAACTTTCCCGTTTACTTTTCTCCTCTTTTGGTACATGTTAATTTTCCTTTAGAATGAGATCACAATTGGGCCTCAAACTATTGGCTAAGTACCAAAGGTAACATGTGTGCATGAGGCTAGGAAGAAGGAGGGCATGCGAGGGAAAAGTACGTAGGACAAGGGTTTAAGAAGGGTTTAGGAGAAATCAGGGCACGTGCGTAAGGCTAGGCAACAAGATCTATGGATCTAGCCATATTCTGCATTCTAAAGGCACTTGAGGAAATTTTTTACCCCACTAGGAATCCCGAGTGGATAAAGTGCTAGCTTGGAGACTTGGTGGTAAAGAAAAGAGTATTCCATGCATGGAAGGTTCTTGTAAGACATCATTGCAGAAAGTGGAGAGCTTGGAACAAGATTAACATGCTCCATTGGAGGACCACCTAGAAACTTGGAATATGATCTACTCCTGATGGAAGAAATGGTAGTGGGTGCTAAACCTATTTATAGAGATGCTCTAGAGCAAGGAAGACACACCTAAATGGAGAAAAAGCTGATAGACATCAGGTGCAAGATCATGAGGGAATGCATCAAGAGTGTGATGTTGCAATAATATTAGGATTTTAGAGCACTTAGTGCTGAGGGTTTTGATGGATGTAATAGGCCTCTGTCTGGAATTATAATCTATAGTAATGGACAAACTGGAAGGGCATAGTTAGAATGTCACACTAGGGAAGGTCTGTAAGAGATAAGTTTGAAGTCCTTTGATATGTATGGTATGTAATGACCACTTTTGAATGTAATGTGGTTACTGGTACTATGATCAATATGAATATATGGCTCTGTTATGAATATTTTGTTCATGGGTGTAAACCATAGTGTCTCTTTTTCATGTTATGAATCAGATTTGTTCTTTATATGATATTTATCTTGTTATTTGCATGGTTTTATAGATGTAATAACTTATGTGATTCTTTAAGAATGAGTGCATAAAAATTTACTTTTCTGCATGCAATTTTCTATCAACAGAAAGATCTTCTCACAATGCACACATAAAGGAGGGGTTCAGTTCCCACGTGTGCCTTGGGTGAATGCCCAAACACCTCTTTGGGTGATAGGCTGATGTGCATGAGACTAGAAAGTTATATTGAGAGTACATAAAAATGAATACATCTTGGTTCCATTGCTGAGACCTCTTTTCAAAGTTGTTGTGAGAATGATGTGTGATGACAGAGTGCTTGACCTTAGAGCGTGTTAAGGCATGTTTTAAGATGACTTAGTATGAATTTTATCAAAGATTTATTATTGGACCTGAGTTTGATGCATGAAAATGGGTAGAAGAACACCTATGTCACGAGATGTATGTGAAGACACCTAAAATATTCTTACACCTAGCATTTCCTCCAATCCAACCAATTGAAAACACCTCATTAATCAACCTTTCTTTGCTCCATTCTTAGATGCCCATTTACGACAAATTCTTGGTCATATTCCTCCTATAATCAACTTATTTGGCTAATATCTCTCTATTAGCTAAACATTCTTCATTTCAACCATTCATAACCTCCATAGTTCTCTCTAGACCACTTCTATTGGCTTATAAGGCTATCTATCACCACAATTGGTTATCCAGACCCTCCCAACTCTCAATGAGTATATAATCACTTGCTAGTCAAAGTTTAACTAGCCTAAACCCTAGTTAACTAGCCTAAAGCATGTTTATCCTAATCTAATATAAAATTGATTTTTGAGCTTTAGTCCCACATGCACCCAAATTCCAAACACTTCCAAACCAAAAATATAAATACAAGGCTAAGCCTACCCATTCAAACAAACAACTTTGCATAAAACAAAGCCGAACAAGCCTAAGAAATCTTAAGAGTTCATTTGCATTAGCCAAGCTAATAAGGCATTTGAACTTGGATCATCCACCATTAAACTAGCTTCATCTTTCGCCCATGTTAGGTTAGTAATGGAATAACTAAATGTGTCCATGTAGCCATTTAGTGAGATTCATTCACCCTCATGGAGTAAACAACAAAATTGATTGCTTAAGTCTTTAGTAGGCATATTTTTTCAAGCTTTCAAGAATAGAGGTTAATTCTATTTGTTATATTTATTGCTTATTTCAAGTTTTAATACATGCAAATAGGATTCCTTGCTCATTTTTATCTGATTGTCCATTGAGGGTCTTTTGCACAAATATTTGTGGTCTTGCCCCATATCCATAGCTCTTTCAAGAATCCACTTCAGATTGGATCTAAGTGCCTTTCATCACGGAAATTGGATGCCATTTCACTTAGCTTAGCTTCTTTCGCCTTCGGATGAGGTGAAGATTTTCCCAAGTAATTCTTAGTTCATTTCCATATTTTGAACTACACCTTTGCATTCTTGTTACCCATTTGGGACAACAAAAGACATCTTTCGGGAGTGTTGTCATAGATAGTGTTCACCACTTTTTTGTCTGTTTACGTTCATTCATGTTTCCAGCTAAGTTGTTAAATGTCTAAAGTGCATGGATGTGTCCTTATATCTTTGATGTCCACTTGATCTTGATTTCAAGATCATCATCATAGTTCAGATTGATTCATCATTTGATCTCCCTTTGACATGTTACCTTGTTCACATTGTCTCGACACAATTAAGATACTTATGTCGTATTTTTCATAAACGTGATCTAAGTATCCACATTGTGGTGTTACACTACGCACATTTTAACACATACTTAGTATACATTGACTTGGTTTGATTTAAAACATTATCCCAAATCTTGAAAGGTGTCGCTTACTTTTTTACATCGTTTCGATACCACGTTGGCACTAATATCTCACTTCTTCATGAAGCTTGATTAGCGTGTCCAATTGGTGTGGTTACATGGCTTACATTTGTAATCCTCACCCTTTAACATTTTTTCCTTGTTGGTTGTTGAACACGTCATTGTATCCTTTTATTGGGAGTCACCTCTACCATTTGTTAATAGTTATGCCTTGTTCATTTCAAGCTTGACGTAAATATTGACATTATGTCAATCATCTTTGCATCAAACTATCACTTTGCACACACATTTGCATAGGGTGTATTTCCTTGTTGATTGGCTTTGTGTTTCACACTTTTATGATTGTTCCTTGTGATTATTCATATGGAAAAATTGTTTTCTAGGACAATCCTTTTTTATCTCATCGAGATTGCATCATCACAATGTCTATTTTCCTTAGACCTTCTTTGGAAAATCATGCACACATCTCCATACTTACACAATGTCTAGTTAGATGTCATTATGCTACTTGAATCAACATGTCACTTCCTTCCCTTTGAAGGAGTTCCATCACACTATCTAGGTCTAGACATTTGTGCTTAAATGATACCAAAAATGACTGACTATCACATGGTTTCTCACATTTACAACAATATGGAACCTAGGTTTAGCAATTCAAATCAAAAGATTCCCATTACGAATAAGCCTCATTTGGTTCTTCATGCTAGAGGGCCCATTCGGGTACCCTATTCCCCACCTTCAGCTCATAGTTGGTGGTATGGTTTGGATGCTTCTAATCCAAATTATTATTCAGGTTCCCCCCACTCTTCTTCTTCTAATTCAGATCCAAACTACCATTCGGACTCCCACTCTTCTTTTGAAGACTTGGATCCCAACTATTGTTCGGATACCCCTAGATCAAATCTTGAATCACATTCCTCCCTTCCTTCACAGGACCTTTATTCCAAATCACCTCAATGACATCTTCCTCCTTTGAAGACTCATGTGACTCCATGTTCCATTGATCAAAGATCTAATTTGGTTCTTGAGTCATGGTCCTCCCTTTCTTCATAGGACCTCCTTCATTAGTCATCTCAATGACCTCTTCCTCTGTCGAAGAGTTCCACAACTTGGATTCCCTCTAGTCAATCATCTAACTCAACTCCTATGTTGCAACTTAACAGATGGCTATGTGATCCTATTTTCTCTCCTACATTGCATTGTCTTCTAGAAAAGCAATCTAGGTCTAGATCCAAATCGTCCATTCATGAGACACCTACCTCCAATCCTACTTCCTCTCTTGAGTCATCTTCTTATGTTAATCAATATTCCCTCCTTATCGACCTATTTCTTCTATTCAACCTTCTATGGACAAAGAACAACAACCTCTACTGATTGATTTCTCTCAGAATGAAGAAACAATTAGAGTACATGAAGATATCCCTCTAGAGGATTGCAAACAAGGATTATTTCTTGAACTTGATACGATCACATATTGGGAAAAGAATTTTATCCATTTTTTCATAATATAGATGAGGAGCCTAAGGTTATGTAACTTGATTCTTCTTCTATTCCATCTTCACCTTCTTCTAAGCATGATGAGATGTCAGGGTCTAGCATTGATTCGTGACCTATCTTCTCATTGCCCAATCATTCCTTATCTATTACCATTCCTGAATCAAAATATCTCTTTGGGTCACCATTGGGTAGCCCATCATCATCTTCTTCTATCTTGGAGCCACACCTAGGTATCCCTCCATTTTCTACTTGTGGGTCACCTCTTGGTAGCCCATTACCTTCTATTCTTGGGGCACATCCTAGTAGCCCTTCATCTATTTCTATCTATGGGATGCCTTTGAGTAGTCCCTCCTCATCTATACTTGGGCCATGCCTTAGTATCCCTTCGTCATATTCTTATATTCTCGGGCCATGTCCTCGTAGCCTAACTTATTCCAACTTAGGGACATATCCTGGTAGCCCTTCATCATCTTCTATTAGTGGCTCACCTCCTGGAAGCCCGTCCTCTTCAATTCTTGGACCGTATCCTTTTCATCCATCATATATTTCTTCTATCAATGGTTGTGGAAATCCCGCGGTCATTTCTCACATCAATTCTAAATGCAACGTTCTCTTTCTTCTCCTTCTCAGGATCAAACAAGTCATGAATAAACTTATAAGAAACCCAAACAGTTCATTATCAAGCTTAGTTCAAGACTTCAAAAAGCTCCAAAGTTCATAACAAATCAAATGATCTTAAGGTTAAAAATCAATCGGATTCAAGAACGCACATTAACGTAACCATAAATTATGGCACAAATTACAGAAAACTATGGATAGGGAACTCAAGATCCCTCATACGAAATCCATGGTTTAGGATAAATTGCAGTCATTTTTTGAGTATGAGCTTACCACGATCATCGAGATCGGGGATAACATTACGCTTGATAAACAAACACACCTAGTCTCCTTATCAAGGAAGTCATAGAAATTGTTGTTAGATATTATCACACAGAGTGAATTTTTTGGTCCCAAATTTCCAAAAACAATTCAAAAATACAAAAACATGAGAAAACATAAAGAAAAAATCAAAGCTGAAAAGATCAAACATTGTAATTAGGTATTGTGTACACATGGATGTTTCTTTCTTCCCTTTCTTTCTCTTCTTTTGCAAGTCTTCCTACCATTTTAATCCCTTCAAAGTGATATTTTGGTTAGCCTTTTTACACACATTTTGTGACATTTGTCTCTATGGTATCTATTTGACCCGGTATTTTATCACCTTGGTAAATTAAAGAATGACTAACCTCTTAGGGATCCTATCACATTCAACATCTAATAAACTTGTTGCAAAGAATTTTTGACATATTTGTTGACACTAGCCAATGTCGTCATCACAATCACTTCTACCTTCTACCATCAAGACATCATGGTTCTTAACCCCTTGTCAAATAAGAGAGCTGAAATAAATTTTCAGAAAGAAAAAGAATCAAAATCAATCAAAAATCAAAATAGATCAAAAAATCAAAATCTAAAAGCTAAAATCAAAAGCAAATTGATATATGACTCTCTCTTGGATATTTCCAATAATCTCTATCAGGGCTATGGACTCTGACTGTAGTAGTAGAGAGCAATGTTGTGATTAGAATAAAATATATTTACGTCGGGGCTATGGATGCCCGGCAGGTAGCAGAAATGTACCGCTATCCTTCCACCATCCATTCACAAAATCATCTATTAAGATCACTCATTCCTACACATTGGTTGGGGTGTCTTCACTTGTTGTCTATTAAATCTTCCCTTCAAGAGGTATTTAAATTCCATGTGCACACATTGGATATCTATGAGTAAAGGCAGGATTAGTATGTTACCAAGTGTCTTTTTGGACCTTGTTCGACTCTTACTTTAGTTTGTATCTTTTCTCACAATTTGTGCCTTTGGCTAATCACTTCTTCATCGTGAGGCTTCTAAGCTACATTCATATCATTCACATCATTATTCTACTTTTTTCAGAACATCCATGTGTATAATATTACTTCTTTTCCATTTTTTCGACACCTTTGTTCCCTTTCACAAAAATAATCTTCTCCTTTCTTTCTATCATGTGCTTTATGTCAACTTACACTAGAGGAATCCTTGCTTCTTCTCAACACTTCATTGGTTTACGTTCATCATCATGTTGAACCTATCCATAATGGCCTTGGGTCCCACTTCTACCTGTGAAGAGTTTTCCTTTGAATACTCCCACCTAATCACTGGGAATTTTTACATCTTCACCTTTCTCATGCATGTGGCATTCTACCCTTGTACATCCCTTCTATCACTAGGGGCATCCATGTTTCCTTGTCTTCCTGTACATAGCTTCAGAAAACTTTCAAAATCACAAAAACATTCAAATATGTTTAAAAATCACAAAAAAATTCAAATATGTTAGAAAAATCCAAAACATTCAAATATGTTTAAAAAATCAAAAACATTCAAATATGTTAGAAAAATAAAAAACATTCAAATATGTTAGAAAAATAAAAAACATTCAAATATGTTAGAAAAATCAAAAACATTCAAATATGTTTAAGAAAACTTCTAAAAATTGAAAATCATCCTACAAAATGTTGCTCTTTGGTTCTCACCTGTTCATGTGCATGACTCACGGATCATCTTGATCTACCTTCATCAACAAAAGCTAGGCTACTTACTTCATTTGTACTCTGGGGCACAACAAGTTGCCTGGTATTGTTTCATAGTGCACATTACTTTTTCATCAGACCCAAGTGTCCTCCATTATTCTCCTCGCATGTATCCTTGCTTGGGCATCGTCATTAACCCTTGTCATTAATTCACATAGGTTGGAACTAAAGCTTGATAACAAAAACATTACATTATGTTTCTCTGTTAGTTTAGCTTGTTTAATTTCTCATATTACATTGCATTATGTATGTTGCATGGAGTTAGGCATCTTTTACTTTCTCGTATTGCATTGCATTTTGTATGTTGCATGGAGTTGGTGTTTTTAGCAATGGAAATTTGTTTGTATATGGATTTTCATGTCATACTACACTTTTTTTCATTCTTTTCAATAAGGACCGATAATGAAGATCACTAGCAATATGATGAAATATAAAGTTGTTTAAAAGGCACTAGATGGATGTTAGTGCTTTCCCTCTTCCTCATACTCCTTTTTCTTCTATATCCCATTTATTCCTCACACTATTCTTTCTTTTGTTCTCTTTCTATCATCTTTTTGATTGTCAATCGAGTTCTTCTATCACCCCATCAAAAATCGAGGGTCCATCCTTTGTTCCAATCATTTTTCTTCTATCCCTTCAAAATTTTCTACTTGTTTATGTTTGTCTACTTACTTTGAAGTGACGTCAGTTACGCCACCTCGAAGAGGGGAAAATGTAGACACCTAAAATTTTCTTACACCTAGCATTTTCTCCAATCCAACCAATTGTGACACCTCATTAATCAACCTTTCTTCACTCCATTCTTAGATGCCCATTTATGACACCTTCTCGGTCATATTCCTCCTATAATCAACTTATTTGGCTAATATCTCTCTTATTAGCTAAACATTCCTCATTTCGACCATTCAAAACCTCCCTAGTTCTCTCTAGACCACTTCTATTGGCTTCTTAGGCTATCTATCAGTCATAAATGGTTATCCAGACCCCTCCCAACTCTCAATGAGTCTCTAATCACTTGCTAATAAAAGTTTAACTAGCCTAAACCCTAGTTAACTAGCCTAAACCAAGCTTAACTAAGCCTAAAGCATGTTTATCCTAATCTAATCTAAAAGTGATTTTTAAGCTTTAGTCCCACATGCACCCAAATTCCAAACTCTTCTAAACCAAAAACTATAAATACAAGGCTAAGCCTACCCATTCAAACACACAACTTTACATAAAACAAAGCCAAAACAAGCCTAAGAAAGCTTAAGAGCTCATTTGCATTAGCCAAGCTAGTAAGGCATTTGATCTTGGGTCATCCACCATTAAACTAGCTTCATTTTTCACCCATGTTAGGTTAGTAATGGAATAGCTAAATTTGGACATTTAGCCATTTAGTGAGATTCATTCACCCTCATGGAATAAACAAAAAAACTGATTGCTTAAGTTTTTAGTAGGCATATTTTGTTAAGATTTCAAGAATAGAGGTTAATTCTATTTGTTATATTTCTTACTTATTTCAATTTTTAATACATACAAATAGGATTCCTTTCTCATTTCTTATCTGATTTTCCATTGAGGGTATTTTGCACAAAGATTTGGGGTCTTGCCCCATATCCATAGCTCTTTGTAAAATCTTTCATTGAACACAATATGAGACCTTATTTTGCTACTTTCCAGTAGATTTGTATGAATGGATTTCTGCGTATGCATCCAGGTCAACCTAGTACTATAGATCTAGTGTTTGGAGCCAACATGAATATCGAGAGGTTGTAGGTGCTGATCTGACTTGTACATGTATTATTGATCATTGGTGGAAGAGAGTGTTGACCAGTTATACCCTAGAATACATTATTTCTACGTATTCTTGCCCTGAGGTTGATGAGTTTGAGTTTTTAAAGGAACCTAGAGGATCATTTTTTTGTGTTATCCCTTTAGCCATAAATATGTTTCTCATTACACTAAGTTTGGAAGCATTTCCTATGGCTGGAAAATATTCTCTGAGCATTGGGCGAGGAATCTAGGGTGGAGGAAAATGGCCGATGACATTGCGGTTGAAAAAGAAAGAGAGGAGAGATGACTCAAGTATAATGAAGTATGTGAAAGGGAGTTAGCTAGATAACAAAAGGTTATGGGAGTGATGAATTTATAGAGGTAGACATTACAGAATTAATTGACGTTCACGTGAAGGATGTGGAGCTGAGTAAATTATGTTACTCCATCTTAGCAAGTGTGGGAGAGAGACCCTTCATCTTCTTATGAGAACACATCTGAATCCACCTAGTGACCAACCTCTAGCACTTAGTCTTCCAAATCAAGAGATAAGTATTGCTAACATAGTTGGTATCGGTGGGAGTGATTGATCTGCTCCTAGGAAATATAATTTCTCTTTTGGTACATTTATGGTTACACAATCATTTCCTATATTTGGAGGAATATTTTATGGAATGAAGTTTGGGAAAAGTGTGGGTACAAAAATCTTGAGTATCACATCTGGGAGTGGTGTGGGAGACACATCTAGTAGTAGTGTAATATCACAAACTATTGGCATGTAGTTTAGTGTGACATTGGGAACACTAGGCGCGACCACTTCAAGACCTTTACCGGCTATAGGAGGTGGATATGGTGGTATAAGAGCTAGAGGACTGGTAGACTTGGCGGATCTAGAGATTCGGTGGATCAACAAGGATAGGACCTAGTGAATCTAGTAGATCTAGTGGTGGAGGCAATACTAGAGGTAATTAAGGTTCTAGGTCAGGTGGACAAGGACCTCAACTACCTCAAGCAAGTATTTTTGAGATTTCTTTGCACCTACTAGACTACAAAGGTGTTGAGGATGCTACAGAGCATGTACACAAGTGTGAAATGCTATGGTGTATGAAGGGGATCACTACCCTAGAGTGGAAGGAAATTCATTTTGAAAATAACTTTACAAGGATGCGTGCATATTTCATACTAGAAGTATGACCCCCATCATACAGTGGTAGATTACACCAAGCCGTTTGCAGAATGATTTCTTGGCTGAATTTCATATCCCTGAGTTTGAATAGAAGAGCATCAATGTGTTGAAGGAGATATGGAAAGGAATGGTAGAGAGTGTATGAGAATATGATGCATGTTTTAAAACACTCTTATCAAAGCTATCTGATGATATTCAATCCTCACAACATTTTCAAAGTGGTTTTTGGAGGATTGATAACATCGTTAGAGAGAGTGCTCTCACAAAAGAATTTCACGGACCGACCCGTGCAAGGGCTTGGAGGATCCCCTACATTTTGAGGCTATTGGAAGCATGGATATTAGTGTTAGCCCCTTCCTTGAGGCTCAGATTGTTGTAATGGCAAAGAATCTAGAGAAGCTATCTAGTGAACTTGACGTATGAGACTCATAGTGGTCTATGGTGCATGAATTGTGAGGTAGAGGGGAATACAAAGGATAGTTTCCCTAGGAGATTGGTACGTGCCATGACAATGGACTATGAAATTTTCCATGGATATCATGATGCAAGTAGATGCCCACTACTACAGTGCATGATCCGTAAGAATGTGTCTTGCTATTGCAAGATCTGCACCTCTACTACCCATGACACCAAGGATTGTAGATTGATTGACCAGATACATGATGCCATTAATATTGGTGTGCACCAGAACATCCTCATGAACTATTCCAAGGAAAATGGCCATAAATTTAAAAGGCGTGTGGATTGAGGGGAGCATGAAAGAGGCTTCTGAGGAGGATTTTGTGGTGTTGGAAACCATGGAAGAGGAAGAAGTGAGTTCCCACATTGAACCTGTTACAACTGTGGATCTACATAAAACTATAAGCATGAATGCCTTGATTTTATACAATGTTCTTGGTGTGAAAGAGACACAATTATGAGGAGTTCCCAAAGTTATTTGAGCACATGAACCAAGAACATTGGAAAAAAATTCACCTGGGATGGTAAGCGTGAGGAAGGCTAATTCACAATGGATGCCAAGAGTGGCACGCGAGTCAGAACTAGAGCTGTACTAGTTATGATTTGAGCTGAGGCTGTGTGCACAAGGGATATACCAAGGAAAAGACCACTAGTTATTACAGAATATTTGTTTCATGAAAAGTATCCGTACTCCCTACTCATCATAAATAAGTGTATCAAGAAACCATGGATGTGATTTGAATCCTTCGGGAGATATCTAATTCCTAAAAGAGAAGTCAAGATAGTTAGAGAAAAAGAAGAATGTTGAGGCTCTAAAGAAGGATCTGGATGAGGTTAGAGAATTATGCAAGATGTTGAGGAAAGAGAATATTATTCCTTTGCTAGGAGAATGGTTATGGGAGAAGGTATCAAATCGAAGGAGGGCACGAGAGGTAGGTTCTACATGCCAACCTTCCTCCCCGCAACCTTGATTATGAAAAGGAGATCACCTTGAACGTTTTTGTAGATGGGTGGCTTCTGGGTAATATTTTTATTGACACGGATGTAGAGGTAAATGTTCTCACCCTAGATGCATGGCATCAAATGGGAAGGCCCCCATTAGAACAATCTTAAAATGTGTTGTATATGGCTAATAAGACAAAGGAAATACCCATTGGTTTCATGAAGGATGATGTTATCACTATCCAAGGGGAAAATTTCACTAGGGATTTTGAAGTCTTGGCACTAGCCAAGGAAGACAACTTTCCAATGTTACTTGGGCACCCCTAGTATTACAAGAATAATGTTGACCTAAGGTTTAATAAGGGATACATAAGTTTTGAAAATAAGGAGGAGTGGGTAATCATCCCCTTATAAGGGAAAATCAACATGATATATTGAACCCTTTGGAGAATAATTTCTTTACATTTTCTCGTGTGTGCTCTATTAGGGGCCCTTAGGTGATTCACCTTATAGAGGGAGTTATTCAGTTTTGAGATGCTTAGTCCATGAGTGATACAACTATTGTGGCGTGTGACAATTGAGCACATGAGACTTATGAGTTAATTGGGTGACAAATAAGAGGTTCTGTGAAAAGGGTAATCAAGGTGCACTCAATCAAGCACTTGGGAGGAAATAAGTTACCAAGTTATTTTGGAGGATCCAACCCTAATGATTTATTACTAGAAATGGAGGATCAGTGGAAAAATGAGATTGAAAGAAGAGGGATGATCAACTATAACTTACTTGGAACCACAAAACATTTGTGGGAAACTCACCATGATAGCCTTATAGAGTGGCATGAGTTAAGAATCATGTTCTCTATTAGGTTCTCCCAAAACAGTGCACCCACTACAATACAAGACTACTATGGGAAGGAACCTGCCTCATCTCATGTCCAAGCATGTGAGAAATCATGGATGGAGGGCACAGAAGCCTTGCCACCCTATTTTATGGGTGCATAATTTGTATTCCATCTTACAAGGTTGCGCATGCGTATGGTATATACACTCGAGGTGCACTATTAGATAGGAAATTGGTAGGAATTGACAACCGACCTACTTCAAGATTTGGAGTATCGAATTCCTAAACCATCATTGGATAGAGTGTTGCGGGTTATTAGGAACCTAATGATGGGAGATAGTGACATGGTAGAAGATCTAATACTTGATTTATTGGGTGAACCTAGTTTAGAATCACATTTTGATGAAGAAGAGTCAGAAGAGGTGCAACTTGAGCGTGCATGCATGGAAAAAGAAAATGGAAAGATTTTCTATGTGATAGATGGTGAAGAGATGGAGCATTTAGATGTTAACCATACTTGATGGTATGTATGAAGTTATTGATAGTGATGATGAGAAAGCATGAACATACCATTAACCCCTTAAAACAAAGAAGGTTAACATTGGTTCGGAGGTTGAACCTAAGGAGGCCACTATTGGAGACTATTGGTCGAGAAGGAAGTCTCAAAGATCATTGATCTATTATGTGAGTTTCAGGATTTATTTCCACATGGGTACTATGAGCTTAAAGGTGTTCAGCAATCCTTGGCGGAGATGAATATCGAGTTGAAAGAAGGTGTGCGCTTGATCTGAAAGAGGCCTTATTAAATAAATTGAAATGTTTACATCAAGGTTAAGGAGGAGATAGACAAGATGATAACATAGGGCATCATTGAAGCTATGGAGGAATCAAAATGGGTAAGTCCCAAGGTCATCAGTATTAAAAAGGATGGAAGGTTATGGATATGTGTTGACTACAGGGACTTAAATTCGGTATGTGGAATTGATCCTTTTCCAACCCCTTTCATAGAAGAGATTCTATTAGGAGTGGATGGGCATGAAATCTATTCCTTCATGGATGGATTCTCAAGATACCATCAAGTTAGAATTACTAAAGAAGACCAAGAGAAGACAAATTTCACCACTAAATGGGGAAGTTTTTCCTATATAGTCATGCCTTTTGGACTGAAGAATGCACCAAAAAAATTTCATGTAGAATGGTCCAAGCATTTCAATATTTTATCCATAAGTTTCTGCAAGTCTACCTTGATGATTGGACAATATATGGACTAGTGAAAGACCATTGTGACAATTTGAGGCTAATGTTTGAGAGATTTTGGTAGTTGAGGATATCCATCAACATTAAGAAATGTGTTTTTGCTACTCCATTTGGGACTCTGTTGGGGCATATCATATGCAAGGAAGGTTTTTTGGTGGATCTCGCCTTATTATGGGGTTAGGGAGACTACCATCAGTGTAGTGTGTGAATTCCTTGGGATTACAGGTACTACTGGAAGCTTATCAAGGGGTATGCCAAGATCGCTATGCCATTGGATAAGTTACTAGAGCACAAGAGTACCTTTCACTAGGGAGAGGCGCAACAGATGAAATTTGACACTATGAAGGATAGACTTGTCACTGCGCCCATATTATGGTTTCTCTCTTGGGATAAAACTTTCCATGTGCATGTTGATGCTTTAGGGACAACCATTAGATAAATCCTTGTACAACGTGGAGAAGGGATTGTAGATCACCCCCTTTTCTTTGCAAGTAGGAAGTTAACACCAACAAAAAAAATTACACCACTAGTGAACGTGAAGCACTTTGATGATCTATGCACTGCATAAGTTCGGGTAGTATATGATGGCAACAACCTTCATATTTTACAAAGATTACATGGCCTTGAAGTACTTAGTGAAAAAACATGTTTTGCAAGGGCACTTATGTTGGTGGGTCCTATTGTTTTAGGAATTTGAGTTTACAGTTGTTGTGAAACCGGGAAAGAGTAACTCAAGGCCTAACCATTTGTCAAGAATTGACTCAAGGGAGGATGCACAAATCATTGAGGATGCTATACTAGACACACAAATTTATAGGTTAGGGTGCGTGCCATCTAAATTAGAATATATTTTTGTGTTTCTAAAAATGGGTGTGGTACCGGAAGGAATGAAATCTTTGGAAAGGAAACGGTTACATATATGCATCGTGCCCTACATGTTAATTAGTGGGTACTTATAAAAGTTAGGTCGTGATGAGTTTCTACGCTGATGCATGTTAGAACATGAGCACGTTGCAATCATGGAGGAAGAACATGGTGGGATTGTAGGAGGGAAGTATGCATGGAATGCCACAATGTAGAAGATACTCTTGGTAGGGATTTGGTGGGAAAGTGTATACTAGGATTGTATTGAGTTTTGTAAGGCCCGTGTGACCATTATCAATGCCTTGGTGATTTGGGAAGAAGGGATGAAATATCCTTGATGCTGATAGCCAACATGAAACCATTTGAAAAATTGGCAATTGATTTTGTATGACCAATTTCACCCACCACGTGAAAGACTAGTGCACATAATATTATAACTTGCGTTGCTTTGATTACATAACAAGGTGGGCGGAGGAACGCCTACAAGGGACTGGAAAACAAATATCACTGGTATATTTTTATGGGATAACGTAATCAAAAGGTATGGATGTCATTTAATCTTGAATAGTGATAGGGGTACACATTTTTTTAATGAAACACCCAAGATTTTATTGGTAGAGTTCATGGTGGCCCATAATAAGACTACCCAATATCACCCACAAGCTAATGAAATCTAACTTTGAGGCATTTAACAAAATTCTGAGTCACACATTGAATGTAATAATACCATTTTAAGACTTTAGAAACAAGGAATTTTATTTTTGTATGATTAATGTTTACTGTTCTAAATGCATAATTTAGAACACACATTTCATAACAACCATTCTTGTAACAGATAACCATATGAAACTGTAATGACTCGATGAGCAACTGATCTATTCATTTCACGACTCTATGAACTACTGATCTATTCATGCATAACATTGAGTTTTTGAGCATTCTCCTAAATACTTTGTATACTTGGTTTTCTTACCCTACTCTGGGTATTGAGTGATTTGTCTAAGGAACCTAACTCAATATTTTTACCGTTATTAATCGGCATCACGATCCTTAGCCTAGGTGACATGAACAATGCAATCGGTAACTTGCAATACTTTGGCCAAATATTTCTAACATACTTTTTCGTATATATTATTCCTTGACAACATACTCTTCAATCCATAATACGTCCTTCACCCCACTCCATTGTTATCTACAATTTCTTATACTAACCACATGAGTCCTCTAGCCTAAGGTTTACTCTAGTTCAGGTTAACAACATAGGTCATGATATGAAGAGGCTCACAAAGACTTCGATAAATAAGCATATTGGGTCAAACTAGGTTAACCCCGTGTGCCAAGGCACCCCGAGTTCTAGAGGGCTACTTCATATCCTAACTATGTTACTATCTCGAAGCTAGAAGGAAAACTTGTTCAAGTTCAAAGGTGTGTAGATCCTAACAATCAATGCAGAAGGGTGTTGCCACATGTTAATTATACTTGTTGTATCCTCGAGAAGATCCTAATCTTCTCAAAGGTACAACCCTATAGTTGACATGTGCCAACATCCTATAGAATAGCCTCATTAGGATGTACATACCTCCAAGAGTTTACTTATGTTAAGTTAAATTGGGTTAATAGATGACATGTTTCGTAGCCCATCTAACCCTGAGTCCAACCCTCTTTAAGTCCTTATTAAGAGTCATATTTTGATTAATCCTAAGAACTTAATTAACTAAAGGTTGCTTCCAGATTGGTTAGTTTTGGCATAATATCCCATTATCCAAAAACAGGATAGCAACAACACAAGTTCCTTTCTTATAAAATGATTTAACCACTTAAGGAATTGTAACAACCTACTAGGCTGAAACTTATCAGACTTATTACAATTAAGTCTTAATGTTTTGCAATCATATCTTCCTCTTTTAAGTATATCTTTGTTAGAGAGGAAGAGTCTTCCTCCTATAGTAAAATGCTAGGGTATAACACACCCCATTTATGTCCTTTATAATCTCAACAATTTTCATTATAGTTTTACTTCACATCACATGATATAATGAAATACTTAGATAAGAATGTTGCATTCTGCCCTTATTTAACTGCAACTTACTTAGGGAATTCATCTAAGTTCCTTTTACATTTTTTATCAAAATTCACATCCAATCATATAGATAATAAGTAGAATATCCTCAAGACAAGATACCATCCTACAGACAAAGGTACAAGAGAATTTATACAACCAATGCTAGAAAATTCTCAACTTTCAATTCATAGTCAAACTTATACATTTACAAAATCTATGCATCTTAGACACACGACATAACAACAACCTTTCAAAAGAATATAACTTTTCTTTTTAGTACAATCTATGCCAATCAGATTTCTTTAAAAGAATCAGATTTAAAATAGCCAATGCATCATATAAGTTTGTGCCTTCTTTTATCACTTACGTTTTCATCCGCAAAAATTAATAACACGAGTCGATTGATGAACTGAGCATGATAAGCACTAAACCTTAAAACAAAATGCACTCAACTAATTTTTTCCATAAAACAACCCTACTTTAAGGATCAATTAGTATATCATACAGTAGGCATAAGTAATTACAATCAGTTAAGAAGAGCAATAACATCCTGAATCACTTCCAAAGGGGAAGAGCAAAATATGTTAAATATTATCAATCCTAACATTTTAACATGATATTTATTCCATTGATTCCCTTTAACAACAATAGATCATACTATCACATTGTATTCCAACTTCACCATGATAGAATAGGATAATAAGTTATTTATCTTACATCATGATCTAAATTAAGATGATTCATCTAACATTAATTAAGATGTTCATCGCAATAGGATAATATAAGAATACCCAATAAGGAGAGAGAGAATATCACCCAGTCCCCAGTTTGTATTCCCTTTTCAAAAACTAGTCATCATTCACCTTCTTTTCTATTACAATGCAAGATAAGTAAAAGAAGGCTAACCAACAATGTTCAACTTTATCCTAAGAACATTCCATCATAAGTCCTTATAGCTGAATTCATTCCAACTGTTTATAAAAGAAGCAAAGCAGCAGTGTACCTACCACAACAATCATCTATTTTACTATCATTAATAATAGTTCCTTTTTCAATCCAATAACAATTTTACAAATGAATAAAAGGTTCCAAGGAAGAGATCCAAACACTTTTAAAGAAAAAAGGAGAAACTTATAACCTGTTTAAAAACAAGATCTCCCAATCAAACAAGTGATCCCTTTCATTTATTCATTAAAACAGTGAAGGCTATACACAGCCATAATACACAAAGAGTCATAATAATTCCTTATAAACTCTATATTAATTCAATGAACCCAATCAAGAATTGAAACCCGAGTAAGAACTCATACTCAGAATTTACCCAGTGTTTAGTCAAGATAGAATTAAATGCTTACTTCTCAACTTGTCACTCCTGAAGTAAAAGATTGAATTCCTAATAGGATTAGAAACTACAAAACGATTTCAAGTCAAACCTTTCACGGTTACCCGGAAATTTAGGAAAAACTATCATTTCCAGTTTCATCCCAAGTACATTTAACTAATCCTTTAACATGTGACAGAGAATGATAACTACTAAACAATCTAAAGTCAACATTAAATGTTTACCAAACAATTTGTAGACTATCATTTCCAGTTTCCTTCAAACACATGCAATTATCCAAACATGCAACTATCTCATTTTGGGTTCAGAGTTTACCAAAGTTCATTCAAAATAGGCTAAATTCAAATGAAGATCTTGCAATATTTTCAACCAATTCCTTTGTGTTCCAGTCTCGAATTACAACCCGAGCATCTTGTTCAGCACGTGTTCTCATCAATTCAAACATTCAACTAAATGCATCCATGGGTAGTTAAATCCCTTAACGATTAACAATTATACAAAGAAAACTAGACGGTTTCTCAGTTGGGCCGACACCATGCCTAGTCGTCATTACAATCAATATGAAACAAGTTCTTTGAATAGCCTTTCAATATATTACCCACATTGAACTAATAGAAACTTCCGCATCACGAAGAACAAGAATGGAGTAGTGAGTAAACATTAAAAACTTCCTTGGTTAAAGAAAAGTGTACATAATCATCTTTCAACCCTTAGTTAACAGAAAAGATGAATTGAAAGGTTACAAACAAAGAGTCCAGTTTGTATTCCATAGCTATCAAATTTTTCCATTAAGAACTCCCTTTAAAACTTATAGGGTCACATAAAACATTTACTCCAACCAAATACGGGTTCACTACAGGCCCAAGTTTTCTTGTTTATAACACACAACAAGTAGAATTTTAACAAGTTGAAGAACAAGAACAACCCATCTACAACACATCCCAATTATTACATCTAAGAAATGAGTCACAAAATCATAGAATCTTGAAACCCAATCAATAGAGCTCATAAGACAACAAGTATCAACTAAACTCCAGTTGCAGGTGAGGTTCCTTAAACAAAAACATGGGTCTATCCAGATTTAACATTCGTTTCAATAGAAATAGAGGAACCCACGATTCTCCAAGAAAACTCAGTGAGAAACAATAGTATATGTTTTAAAAAAGAAAACCAATACCAATGATTACCATATCACATTATGCAAAGCAACTTACACAGTTCCCTTTTTGCATAGATTTTCATGTGCTAACACTAACATACCGAAAAGTCTAATTAAGATTATTCTTTGTAAAGGATTTCAAACCAAGATGAGAAATATTTATAACCCAATAAAAAATAACTAGGCAACATGCAATGTACTAAACTAACAGAGTAGAGTTGTTTCAATGAAATCATTTAGAAGAGAGCAAAAGATTTTAATAGTCAGAGCCTATCATGCCTGATAGTGTCACTGTAAAATCAAAGAAGACCGTGAGCTGAACTCATTTCTTCTCCTCTTCTCCATGAAAGATCAAACAACCATATGCTTCTTCCACAATTCCTCTTATAAATTCCATGAAATGAAAATAGATTGGAAACCTCAAAAATAGTCATGAAGCACAGTTTAATTTGCTGGTTCAAAAACCGGAGTTCATGTAGAGTGAAAATTAGAGACCATGCAAAATGAAACAACCCTTGCAAAATCCATTGGCATGCCTACCAAAGTGGTTTGGGCTCGAAAACCAAACGCAATTAATTTCATTAATCCCAAATCTCCCGCTCAATCCTATTTGCCACCGCCCGCCAAGTCTGGCTATTGCCAAGTCACATTTAACAAGCATTTCAAATTTTAGTGACACTTCCACCTAGGCTTCGCCAACCTAATTAGCCCCTGCCAAAGTTGGTAGTACCACCATTCCTTCCATCCTTATCAACATCTTAAATGCCCTAGGAACCGTCACCCAACACTTACGACCCTTAGTTTCCCTTTCATGCCAATAACTTAGGATAGATAAATGGCTTAGGTTAGATCTTAGGTAACTCAAATTTTATACCTTAGGATATAACTCTAACCACTAATCACTATCATAGGTCCTTAGAAATTAGGTTAGATAATTCCACATAGGTAAGTAACAAAAATTCCATAGTTTAAAGCACTAAGTTAGATCATCATATAGCCTTGTAGTATTAGGTTCCAGTTTTAATATCTAGCAACCCCTTCCAACTCCATAGTATCGAGTTTAGGTTGGAATCAGAATTACATCAAGTAATCATAGCTTAAGTAGGAGATACGTTCACCTAGATTAGGATTCTAGTTTTCTCCAATGCCATGAATAGGTTGAAATCCCAATTACACCAGTAATGACCTACCAGGGCTGATTTCCAAAGATCCAATGAAACTTTCCACTGAATGGAAATATTTTCACATAAAAAGAAATTAAAGAGATTACATCTACTAAGTTCGAGTCTATATGCTCTTAGTTCATGGAATGCCAATTCATCGATTGTTCATTCGAATAGATTTAAAACATTTCTTGGATCACTGAAATTGATCCAAGGGTGAGTCATATAAATAGATAGGTTTACAATTTTGGTAAATCGAATGCACACATCTATAAGAGTAGAAAAAACTTAACCATTTCAAGCATGATTTCCCATAATCAAGAGAACATATCCTCATAGGAAAAAAAAATCACATATCAACACTTGAATGCAAAGTAGGAAAATAACAATAGTCAATGGTGTTACATTGAAAAAAATTGTGATGTGGGAAGACAAGATTGGGATGAAAAGGTATCAGTCATTCTATGGGCATACAGGACAACCTACAAGAGATTAAACAAGGCCACACCATTTCAGTTGGTGTTTGGTGTGGAGGTTGTTTTACTAGTTGAATTTATGCTACCATTATTGCATATTGTGCACATAGGAGGGTTAGCTGATGAACAAGAAATTCAAGAGCACATGGAGAAGTTAATGTAGCTAGACGAAAGGTGATCACTTGCTAGATGGAGTCAGAAGACTGAAAAGGCATGACAGAAAGCATGGCATGATCACCATATTAAAAACAAATAATTTGAGGTTGGGCAGATGGTTTTGTTATATGATTCCAAGTTTTTGTGCCATCATGGGAAACTGAAATTCCATTGGTTAGGGCCATATATCATCTCATACATCCAATATTCAAGTGCTTTTAAGTTACAAGCACTTGATGGAACACGATTACTAGGCCATTTCAATGGGATTAGGTTGAAGCCCTACTATAAATAAGTCTTCCTTGTGTTTATAAATAAGGCAATATTTCCATTTAGCCTAGGATTTCCTTTTATGCATTTCTTTTCTTGTGTTTCCCTTTCTCGTTGTTTGTTCCTTTCTTGTTGGAGTTCTTGTTTTGTGTGCCTTGCATGTTTGGTAACCGATTATTATTTTCAAAAGGTTATGTATGTGTATAGTTACGTGTATCTATTTTTGTGTGGGGTGGAGATGCAAAGTAAAATGGAATTTGGTAGTGGAAGTTGTGTTTCGATGGCCCAGATTGAAGGCACGTGGTGTGGAAGATTGCACGTAGAAAATGTGGACACAAAAAAATTGGTGTCGGGATAGCTTTATGAAGACCACGTAAAAATGATGAGAAGTGTAGGAACAAAAAGAGATAGGTGAGGAAAAAATCAGGTCAAGGCGGAAGATGTGCCTTTGGTGCTGCAAACGCGCACATAAGAGTCTTCGGTCAGTAAATAGTTTTGCACTCTAAAAGGTTGTAGTGATTTTACGTGCGGGATTACGCGCATGGGTATGAGTGCTTAAGATTGGATTTAGTAGAAAAACTGCATTTAATGTTAAGTGCATTAGTAGGTGACATGGCATTTATTGTAGGAAATGAGAAAAAATATATAAGTAAAAGGTCAGGCACATTAATGTTTACCTTGCTATTACAATATTAAAGAGCTCTTGTGAACTAGGGAATCCGTGAAGAAATATTTTTGTGAAGGAGGAATTGTGAAAATTTGAGTGCGTGACTAGTGTGATTTGTGAACTAGAGTGGAAGGAGTGCATGGATGTAGCGAAGAAGATTTCATAAGGGTATGACATCTTGTGGAAGAATTATCTAGGTTAGGGTTCTGCAGCTAGGGTATGGGAGTAAAGGGATTCTTCACTAAGGAAATCCACAAATTTGAGCAGAGGAGGAAGGAAGAGTTTGGTTTTAACCTAAAAAGAAAAGGGCACCAAAGAAGGAAATCATCTCGCTGATTAAGGGAAAGGGCAAGGGGAAACATCCTGCTACCACCAGTTTCAACAAGGAGTGGCATGTGGAGAGGAAATACCCATATAGCGTATTATTGGGAAAATAATGGGTGCCCCATGTAAGGAAGATGGTTGTGAGCAATTACAACTATCACACAAGCACCAAAGAGAAGGAGATGGTGTTATAATTGGTTCACCTAATAGATAAAAGGACACCATAAGGAATGTCGATCTATGATGATGAGGTGAAGGTAAAATTGGAGAAGGATGGTTTTCTGCAACTTTATCGAGTTTCCTAATTTGGAAAACCCGAGTGAGTGTACCAATGACTAATATCACGTGTGCACTAGGACCACTTCTACTTCCCAGGCCAAAGAATGTGCATAACCCCACAACTAATCTCTAAGTATACTAGCCTTGTTTGTGAAGGGGATCCAATGCATAATTATCCGGAGGAAAAAGAAGCCATTAAGGAGAGAATCTATGCTTATGATTACAAAAGGGATCACACTACTTCAATATCTTAGATATCTCTCACCAAGGGATGAGGATGGTCGCGCACTTGGTATCTAAGATGAATGAAAAGATAGGTTGACACAGATAAACAAGGCCTTGTTGAATTTTTGCCGAAAGATTGTAGAAGGAATCATCTATAACCTATCCGCCTTCATTGCAGAAGAAATCATTAGTTTCATGGATGAAGGAGAAAATATCATGTTTGGAAATTTCCTCCTCACCATCATCTTCTCAGAAATTGGAGTGCTTGATGGGCCAGATAATTTTGTATGAGAATATATAGATGAAGATCCTTCCCCCAAAAAGAGGTTTGAAAAATACACTTGTGACACCATGACGGACGCCCACAAGGCATGCCTGGAGAGATGGTATAAGAGGATGCGTGACATGTTAGAGGATTAAGGGAGGATACCTAGACAATTTCCAATGCTAGTGCAAGGAGAGGATAAGTTCACTATTTACCAACATTTCTACATTGGTAGATTCACATTGGTAGATAAAACCAAGATCCCATGGTGTAAACTATCTTTCTCCTTCACCGTGCAATATTTCCAAGTAGGGGTTAATAACTTCAAGGATGATAATAGACTAAGGTTATACCTCAGCAACATGGATCATGACCACCAAAACCTATGAAAGAATCGGTATTCCCTAAGAAGCACGCTTATGTGGAGAAGTACGTCTCTTATGAGTTGTGCATGAAAAAACTTGTTACACTACCAATTACTTAAAGGATTGCGGTGAGGGTATACTTGCATATCGAGGCACAAGTATGAGAAGGGAACCTACTTGGAGAGTGATTTCTCCATCCCAGAAGACCTCACCGGAAGAAATAAGGTCACGCCAAGGAAGAGGGAAAGAGAAGAGGTGCCAGAGAAGAAGACACCAAGTGTGTAAACAACACAATATGTGGGTGCACAGGATTCAAAATTTAAGCCAAACACATTTTCATGAAGGAAGAATTATCCCATTAAGGAAAAGGAAAAATTACCTGAGGAAGAGGTGCTAAAGAAAGAAGAGCCTCCTACACAAGAAGAATCACCAAGGAAGGAGTTTCCTACTAAAGAAGAAGAGAAGGAAGAGTCTCTTATACTGGAATCACCAGTTAGGAAGAGGAAGAAGGTAGCAGAGAAGGCAGACTCAGAAGAAATGGAGAGCTTGGAGAATTATAGTGGAGAGAGAGATGATGATGAATATGAAGAGGCACGGGGACCATCATGTGTATGATGTAAATGAATATGAGGATGAGGAAAATGAAGAAAAGGATGGATAAGAGGAAGGCACTCAAGGAAAAGGTGAGAGTGGGGAAGTGAATACAAAGGATCAAAGAACCCCAAGCCTCACTAAGGAACAAATAAATGAGGCCATAGAAAGAGAAGTAGTTATCATAATAAAGGATTTGGTGGAGTAGGAAGTGGAGCACAACATTGATGAGATAATGAAAAAAATAGAGGAGAAAAGTGTAGGAAAAGAATATGGGAACATGGGCAGCTATCCCAGTTGAGTAGTAATATTTCCAAAGGTAGCGAGCATGAGAGGGAAGATCTTGGTAGCGGTGCAAGATTAGGGAATGAGTTACATCAATGATCCCAAGTAAAGTATTGCATGTGCGCTTTGAGAGTAACATTCCCATAGACCAACTTCGTGTATGGTATTCATTCGAAGAATAAGGCACATAACCATGAACAAGGAGGATTCTATCTTAGTCATTTGAGTCCCATGTTTATGAGCCTTAGTTCAAAGTCAGAAAAGGGGTGTTGATGAAGGTACCAAAGACTAAGGGAGTGAACCCCCTGATAAACAATCAACAGTTATCTGATGAGAAATTTTGTAATGCCCTCAATAAGGTATCGAGTTGAGGTTGAGGTGAGACTCTTCGGAAGGAATGATAGGGTAATATTCCTGGAGGAAGAACTGGAGAAGAATAAGGAGGAAATCATTGAGAAGAGCAAGGACCTAAAGTAGGAAGAGATGATCAATACACAATTAAGGCACGAACTAAGGGAGGAAAAGGTGAAGGTGCATGAGGTGTACAAGAATATTGAAATGATCATAGATGCCATCACTTTGAAACACCTAGACCTATCACCTCCTAAGCATAAATATGATTCAACCTTGTAATGCTTGGAATACTTAACCCACATCCTTACCATGGAGAGGTAAGTGCTTAGTTTAGAATTAGTAGAAGATATTTTGGCATGCTAGAAGGAAGAAGAAAATTTGAAGATTGGGGAGATAGTGACATGATATTCTAAGCTCCTTACCACTGTATAGACTACCCCGTAGATGGCTAAGGCCGTGTATGATAACTACACTGGCGATAGGGATAGAGTAGAAAGTATATTAGTTGCTACACATGAGGTGGATCTGAAAGAATTCCAAGAAAGAACAAAGGAAACATGACATAGCAGGATAATATCCTGGCCAAGGTTGAAAATAAAATGGAAGCAATCAAAACCTTGCAAGGTTTGGTCAAAAATCATCTCAAAGAGCTATACCCCAAGGTCACGTGAATAATGGATGTGCTTAATGAACTTAGTAAGTAGGCTGGAGGGGATTGTTGATACGTTGAACACTAAGGGAGATGAACTGAGTTTTGAAGAGGTGAGCACTCTAGTGGGTGACCTACTCTAGTAGGCGTAGGGTGAAGTAGATGCATGGGAGAAAATCAAGGCAATAATGAGGAAGGATTTCCCACTCCTTTTATAGCAATAACAAAATTCTTCATTCTTCATTCTTCCATTTCTCATTCTTCATTCCTTCATTATTTATTCAAACTGTCTAAGTCCCACCATTCTTTATTCTTTAGAGGATCAATATGTTTCCAAGGACAGAGAACAAGCTTAGTGTGGGGTGATGTTGGGCCTCAAAATATTGGCTAAGTGTCAAAGGGCACGTGCATGCATGGTGCTAGGAAGAAGAAAGGTGTGGGGGAGTGCGCGGGACAATGGTTTAAGAAGGGTTTAAGGAGTGCATGCAAGGCAAGATAATAGGATCTAAGGAATTATCCATATTCGAATTCTTGAGGCACTTGAGGAAAAATGTGACCTAACTAGGCATGATGAGTGGATAAGGTGTTAGCCTGGAGACTTGGTGGTCAAGAAAATAATATTCCATGCATGGAAGGTTCTTGAAATACATCATTGCAGAAAGTGGAGAGCTCAAAATAGGATTAGCATGCTCCATTAGAGGACCACCTAGACACTTGGCATATGATTTACTCTGAAGGAATGCATGGCGGTGGGTGCTAAACCTATTTATAGAGATTCTCTAGAGAAAGGAAGACACACACTGAATGGAGAAAAATTTGATAGACATCAGCTTCAATATCATGAGGGAATGCATCAAGAGTGTGATGTTGCGGTAATATTAGGATTTTATAGCACTTAGTCTTTGAGGGTTACGATTGATGTACTCGATATCTGTATGGCATTAGAATTTATAAGAAGGGATGAATTGGAAGGGCATAGTTAGAATGTCACACCATGGAAGGTCTATAAGAGATAAGTTTGAAGTCCTTTGATATGTATGGTCTGTAATGACCACTTTTGAATGTAATGTGGTTACTGATATTGTGATCAATATGAATATATGGCTTTATTCTGAATATCTGGTTCATGGGTGCAAACCCTAGTGTCTCTTCTTCATGTTATGAATTAGATATTTTTATATGATGTTTCTCTTGTTATTTGCATGGGTATATAGATGTAATAGCTCATCCGATGCTTTCAGAATGAGTGCATGAACATTTACTTTTCTGCATCTAATTTTCTATCAATGGCAAGATCTTCTCACAATTCTCACATAAAGGAGGGACTTGGCGCTTTCGTACATGCCTTGGATGAGTGCCCCTAGGTGATAGGATGACACACATGGGATTATAAATTTGTATTGAGAGCAAATAAAAATGACTGTAATTTCTAACTTGAAAGGTTTGATCTTGGACACGTTTATCTTAGGAGCGTTTGATACATTTTTGGTAGATTTGGAGGTGATCGAGAGCCTTTAGATGACGTTCATCTAATAACTCAAGTTATGCCAAACGGTCCTAGAAACAATCATCATCATTGAGCATATCTTTGAGTGAGATACAAAGTGATGGAATTTTGACTTCGAGTGGAAAGACAACTTCTTACCATAGACCAAAGAAAAAGGTGTGGTAGGAGTTGAGGTATAAATACTAGGGCTATAATCCCATAAGGAAAAAGGAATGTGTGTGTGTGCCAATGCTTACTAGTATCGTCAACCAATTTCATTAGAATTTTTTAAGGTTTTGTTGGTTGATTCATCTTGGCCATTTATTTGAGGATAATAAGGCAAAGAAAAACGAGTTGAATGCCGAAGGCATCACAAAGTCTCTATAGGGTTTTTATTTTTGAATTGTTTTCCATTATTAGTGATGAGACAGATTAGGGACACCAAAGTGAAAAATGATGTGATGATTAATGAATTCAAAAAATTTCTCAGATTTTGTAGAAATAAGAGGTACAGCTTCCACCCATTTAGTGTAATACTTGGTAGCGGTAATAATCCATTAATGGCATTGGGAAGAATGAGGGTTGATATCTTTGTGATATCAAACCCCATTGAGAGAAAGACCAAAGGTCTTGTGTGACTTGTAAGGCGTGACTATGGGTGTGATGAAGATTAGCATGTTGCTGGAATTTCACACAATGCTTGACATAGACACAACAATCATGGTATAGGGTTGGCCAATAATAGCCTAGGCGCACCATGTGCTTAGCGGCAGATAATCCACTTAAGTGACCCCCATAAATCCTGTTGTGAACTTCCTTGATAGTGTATGGAATTTCAAAATTCATAAGGCATCGTAAGAGGATATTATCATAACTGTGTTTATAGATAATATCACCCATGATGACATAGCGAGAGACACTTTTGAGAAAGGATCATTTTCTATTGCGAGTAAGATCTTGAGCTAGAATTCAAAGGGAAAGGTAGTCAACAAACTACTTATACCAAAGGTCACATGGGTTAGTTTCAATGGTTGCTATAAGGTTGACATATCAAAATGGATAAGAGGGTGATTGAAAAATTTGTACTGTGACAAAGAATTTTGATTCGGAAGGTAAAATGAGGATTTGAGAAAAAAGATAGGCCATGGTATCCATAAATTTATTAGTGGAACATGTGGTGGTTTGAAGTTCATAACAGTCAAAGGTAGTTAAAAGTATGTCAACATGATGCTTATACTTTTGAATTATCTCATTATGAAACTGGTATATAACATTAACTTGGTTCACAACCAGGTTGAGAATTTCCAAAGATATTAATTGATTTAACGTTCAAGGCTATGGCGGTTTGAAGAACTAACATGAGTGCTTAATATTCAGCAATATTATAAGTACAATCAAAATCTAGTTTGAAAGATAATGAAATAGGCTCACCATCAAGAGGGATAAGGATAACTCCGGAACCACCCCATGATGACATTTGGATCCATCAAAGAATAATTTCATGTGGTAAAAGGTATTGTCCAAGGAGAGGGTAGCGATGGATTCATCAAGTAAATCAAAGTTAGAGGATTGGTTTCCAGAGAGAGGTGCATCCGCGAGTTGGTTAGTAATTTTTGTCCTTTGACAAATTTTTGATGGATGAATTTGACATCTAGGTCTCTGCAAGAAGTATGAGCTAACTTGTAGCATGTTGATGTTGGTAAGGCTTAGCGTACATGTAATGTAAGGGGTCGATATTGGTGACAACAAAATTTTTGTGGCTGAGTAAGTAATGGAAAATTTTAGTAGCGACAAAAAAGAATCCTAAGTAGAGTTTTTTGGCATGAGTATATCTATTTTCGTAGTCTAAAAGTGTCTGATTATATAATAAACCATTTTCTCCTATGTTTCTTGTCACGATAAACAAGCATGACCCCCAAGGAATGATCGTGTAACATAAATCTAAAGGTAAAATTTTTGTTCGATCTTAGGGGAATGAGAACAGTGGTTGGAGGAGGTATTTTTAAGGCATCAAAGGATTTGAGGCATTCATCATCCCATTTGAATGAGATGTCCTTTTTTAGAAGATGATGAAATGGATGACATTGATCGAAAGTGAGAAATAAAGTGATGAATATATTTAAAATTTTCTTACAAATTACAAAGTTGATGAAGGTTAGTAGGTGGAGGAATCTCGATAATAGCCTTGATTTTAGTGGGATAAACTTCAATTCTATGCAAAGAAACAATAAACCTTGAAGCTTGCTAGAGAGAATAACAAAGACAAACTTCTTAGGTTGAAGGTGAAGACAATATTTGATGAGAAGGTCAAAGATAACACAAGGACTTTGTAAGGTTTTTGGCTCGATGTTTTCATTTTGAAAGGAGATCATGAACATAATATTCCTGTTAGGAAATATTATTGATAACATTATTATGTGTGCAAATAATAAAATACAATCTCATATTGAGTTGTATTTTATAGTTGTACGTGAGTTGTAGTACAACTTACTAGAGATATTCTAGGTGAGAGAATAAAGGGATAAGGAGTGATTCTAGGAGATAGACTAGAGAGAATTGAGGGATTGGTGTTGACACCATCTTTATAGGAGTTTTTATCTCTATATAATGTAATCACTACTCTATGTAATATATCTCGGATCAATACATATAAATAATATAATTGTTATTGTGTTCAAATCTAGTGTAGCTTTTTCATTTGGTATCGAGCTCTCACCAATCCGTAAACAACAATTAAAACAAATTTCATTTTTGACTCCACCTACTATGATAATGCAAATGTGGAACACAAATATAATATAATAGAATAGATTCTATTCGAATTTCTCTCACTATATTGAATTAGCTGCTTCACGGACTTGGTGGTACCAATAGATCGACCCATTCTCCAATAGGCATTATCATTTGTAGATGTATTTATCTATGATTTGATTATATCTGTTATTTTCAAATGTTGTGGTAATTGATTAAAGCATTCAAATATTGGCGAGCCGTGAATGATCCGTCATTCTGATCCATTGCTTCCATTGGAGTAGTATCAAGTTGGCATTTACATCTTTCAATATATGTGATCTACATGTGTATCAATATGGAATTTGCATCTTTCAATATTCGTGATCTGTTACAAATTTTTGATCTATGAACAACACCCAAAAATGCACTCGTGACATTGAGTATTGTGTCGTATAAGTTGAAGTTTGAAAAATCCATAGTTTTCATATGGCATTTCCACCAAGGGCATGTTCTATAGTTCCACAGGCTTGGCCACTCCCATAGCTTCCACAAGAAACTCTTCTTGGCATAAAAATTCATGTTTATCATTATTAAATAGTATATTGTGTCATAGTTATTCATTAGATAGTCAATTAAAATCAAGTGCTATAGTAAAAATTCAGAGTCAAGAGTCATATTTTGGTAGGTGAAAAGGTCATTTCATATTCTTATTAAATAGGTGATCTTAGGATTTTTATTGTATCATTCTATTGCCATCAAAATTGAGTTGAAAAGTTGTTACAAAAAGGACAAATGAGTGCATTTTTAGTGTAATCCGACACTCAATTTTTAAGGGAAAATGCAAATGAAAACTGTTCCTGGCTTTGGGGCTATGCCCCTTGATCCCACCTTGTATCGTGACAAGAAATGTGTATCATCCTCAACTATACTTTCTATTGAGTTAGCAGGGACATTCATGGAGGAAGGAGGTTGATCAGTGACCTCTAGTCAGGCACCATTGATGAGGACGTGGTATTGATTTGGTGGCCAAGTATTTTTAGTTGTGTGTTTACTTTCAGCTGTGTGGTAGATAATAAAAATAGATGATACATTCTTGTTATTGTAATGTGTGAAAAATTCCTATATGTAACCTTCTGATGAAAAATATAGTGGGAAGTAAAAAACACATGCAGACATGGATCTTGAAACAGTTCGTGGAGATCCATAAAACAACATGAGGTGAACAATAGAGTGGAGAATTGTTCATGTCCAGGTTGGTGGTAAACCTGTTGTAAAACCATAGAAGGTTGAGTGTTTCTCCCTTCATTTATATCAAGTTCATGAGCTACAGGCATGCCATAGGGGTTGGCATTCTGCTGAGATGTGAAAAAAATTCTACCTTGTTCACATTAGGGGAGTGTATATTAATAATTAATAATGTTAACAATAGGGGAGATAATGTTAGGAAATATTATTGATAACATTATTATGTGTGTAAATAATAAAATACAATCTCATATTGAGTTGTATTTTATAGTTGTAGTACAACTTACTAGAGATATTCTAGGTGAGAGAATAAAGGGATAAGGAGTGATTCTAGGAGATAGACTAGAGAGAATTGAGGGATTAGTGTTGACACCATATTTATAGGATTTGTTATCTCTATATAATGTAATCACTACTCTATGTAATATATCCTGGATCAATACATAGAAATAATATAATTGTTATTGTGTTCAAATCTGGTGCAACTTTTTCAATTCCAATATGTGATGCATAATGCCATGAAAGATATAAGTCATAGCCCATTGATATGTAACACCAGATTTTTAAATCCAAACAAGATGACATGATAACAAAAGGTGCCCCAAGGAGTGATGAAAGGAATTTTGTTTTGATCTTCCAGGGGAGTAATATTTGGTTATAACCTAAGAAACCATCCATGAGGGATAACATCTCATGGCCAATGGTGAGATCAACTAGTTGGTCAATACTAGGTAGAGGAAAGTTATCTTTGGGGCAAGATAAGTTAAGGTCATGGAAATCCATGAAAATGTGGAGTCCCCTATCACTTTTGTGATAGGAATGATGTTAGAGATCCATTAGGGATAATAAATGGGTAGGATGAAGGAAACTAAAAGAAGGTGTTGGATTTATTCTTTGACAATAAGGGCAATGCAAGGATGCATTTTCATAGCTTTTGTTTCATGGGTTTGGCATCAGGAATGGTTACAATATTATGGACCACAATGTTTGGGTCAATACTAGGCATATCAGCGTAGGACCAAGAAAAAGCATTTCTATGATCCCGAAGGAAAGAAGTGAAAGCTTACTATTTAAAAACATATAAAGATTGGCCTATTTTTAGAATGTGTGGATAATTTTGAGTGTGATTATTGATTTTAATGTTTGATTCATTAAACATGGTTTGTGTCTTAGAAGGTAATGACCGGTGAATATAATAATCTTCCACACCAAGGTAGGTGAGAATAGACTCATTGTCTTGACATTGAATGATGTTAATAGAAGGTGTATCGTCATCGATCATGTCAAGATATAGGAAGGGAAGAGAAGAGGGAGAATTCCCATCTCGTTGATAAGACATATGTCTTAGGAAACAATGTTTACTGAAATTTTTTTTTAGGAGGAATGAATTCTAGATCCATAGACTCTGTAGGTGAAGGTGGTGAAGTTGGTGAATGGGCTAAGGAATTTCTATTGTCATCAATGAGTTCAACTCAGGCCTTCCTAGATGGTGGTTTGGAAAATTCAATACCACTACGTTCTTTATGCTTAAGAGAGGTGCAAGGAATGATAGTATGGAGGCCTTGTTCATATAAACCAAATCTAAATCCCTTCCAAGCATAAAGATTGAGGTAGGTGTGGGTGAAGCGAGAGGTTGGTAAGAGATTGAAGTTTAGAGGAAAATGGTCGAGTTTGGGGTGGTGGCTCAGGAGAGTAGGTAGAAGCATCAAGTCCCCTATACTTTAAGTTGGTGTAAAGGTGGGGAGGACCATAGGGGAAAACCTCACCTATGCAGTGATCATAATAGGTATGTTGGTGAAGTTTACAATACCCTTGAGGAGTAAGGAATGTGTCAATGTTATAAAGGTGGTACTCCCAGTGTGAGACATTGAATAAAAACCTCTAAAGGATTAGTAGCGGGTATGTGGGTAGTAGGAATGGATGAATCACTGGTCAATTTGGAAGAAGAAACATTAGTTGTTTGAGAATTATATGGGTTGGTTGATGGGTTAGTTATAACAATAGTGGTTGCGGTGGGAATAAAGGAGTTAGTTATGGAAGATTTAGTGGCGGTGATCATGGGTGAGGTCATGGTGGAAGAATAAGTGGTAGATGTCTTGAATGGTATAAGGAAATCATTGGGTCGAGACAACATGTTACAGGTCTTGAATGGTGAAGGGTTAGTTGGAATGGTATAGTTGTGTCCTTCATGTTTGAATTTTAAACAACAAAGTGTAAGGTTGAAGGAACATAACCCATGATGTAGATATAAGGTCGGACAAACACCATGTTGTACTAGAATTCCCCCTCTAAGACATAATAATTCAGCAATGATATGGGGACCTACACAAATGTGGAGAATGACGGTGCCAAGAGTGGAATTCATATCATCGTTGAATGAATGCAACATAACTAGTTTATTATGCATGAAATTGGTAGGGATGTGCATTTGGTTGTACACATGAGAGGAAATTATGTTAATACTAACACCTCTAATGATCATAATGAGTCAGACACATGTATTATCAATGTATATAGAAATAAATAGGGCGGGATCACGATCATCTAATTAGAGAGGTATAATCTCATCATCATAGAAACTCGAGTGGATACTTGATGAGGGTAGCGGGTGCGGAGGAAGAGGATGAAGTGGTGAGAGAGACCTCATGGTGAGGAGTGATAATGGATGTGACAGGAGTAGGGTCATTAGGTGAAACCTCAATATATTGTAAAACCTCAATGATGGCATGTCGATGAGATTTAGGGGTTTGGACAAGGTCATACAAAGAAATTTTAAGAGGAGACTGGTACAACTATTTAAGCATTGTACGATGGGAAACCCCATCAGAAATAGGGTATGTGGGTCCATGGATGGTGATTTTTGGTGCAGTACGGATGGAATACTAGGTAAAAGAGTGGAAGACAAGTTAGTTATTTTCTCCTTTCCTTTTTCCTTCTGGGCTCAGTGGAAATTTGAACCATATGACTATGTGGTGAAGGAGTAATTGAGTTGTGATAGGTGTAGCAATAGGATAGGAAAAATATGGTGAGGGCATATACTTGGTTTTGTGAAAACAATGCAGCATATTGGAATTTTGGCAGAGGTTTAGCTAGCTCTCTTATGTAGACCATAACGATCTCAAAGGTTAGAGGAGAATAAAAGGGTTGTGGAGGAGATGAAGGTCATTGAATTAGTATAGGTGTAATAGCGTCCTTATATAAAAGATCATCATCATCAAAGCTTTCTTACGGAGGACATAATTGGAGAAGAATAGACTTAATAGCCTTACAATTTTTCACATCATGCCCCGGCACACGATGGTAAGCATAAATTTTGGTATTGTCAAACCCTTCCAGTTTAGGTTTAAGTGGGAGGTAGGGTCTAAGTGGTGGAAATGTGATGATAGAGGTTTCATAAAGGTTAGTGGGATGTTGGCATAAGACCCCTTAATGGATCACAATGCAAAGTAAGTGTGGGTCTAGATGGAGGTGTAGGTGAATTTAGTGGGATAGGTGCCACCGGAGGTAGAATCAGAGGTTGTGTCACTTGTACCACCTATTTGGTAGGTAGTGTAGTTTTAGGTTTGGATTGTACCTTATTAGGAAATGATGGATCAGGTGAACTAGTTGTTGAAGGTGGTGTAGGTTTAACTACCTTTTTAGAGGGTAGTGGGTTCTTGGGATTTGTCTACATCATCTTAGGTAAAGGTGAAGAAGAAGGATGTGATGAAAAAGGAAAGTAGATGGCAGAAGGGGACAAGTTAGCCAAGGTGATAATGGAGGTGTGGTGAAGGTTGTAGTAGGAGGCGATGTGGAAGGTGCTTGGTCGAAAAGAAGGGAATAGTGTAGGTAATGACAAGGATACCGTAAGTGGTGTAGGTATAGCGGTAATAAGGATGTAGGTCTTTGGAAAAGGCATAAGTTGTGTAGGTAATTTGGGATGAACATAGCATCATAATGAGGAGGTGGGTTGTTGTGTTTTTGGTTTACCTTGGGTAGGAGGTTGTTTGACCAAGGTTAATGGGTGGGGAACTAGGATAGATGTAAGTGGTGAAGGTGATAGAGGGTAGTGGGTGAAACTGATCTATACGGCCTACGAGGTTGGGTATTCCTCTTAGGTTGGGAAATATTATTTTCTATGGCTTGTGAGTATGTGGCTAAATCTAGTTTGATAAGATGATGGACAAGACTTGATGTCAACATGATGCCCAATTTGGTAATGGGTGCGGACACAAAGGAAGATATAGGTGTAGGTAAGATTTTAGGCATTGGAAAAACTTCATTTGATGGTAAAGGTTTAGGGGTAGGTGAGGGTGATAAAGAAGAGGTCAGTATAACTTGCATAGGCATGGTGGGTTTGGTTATTTGAAATACTTTTGGATAGATCGTGAAAGTATCAAAAAACAACATTTGCATCTGAGTTGAGAAAGGTAACCGAAGGCATCCCCAAGACATGGAATTGTCAACATAATCCAATTGGTTAGTAAACATGAAAATGACACCACCGTGGGGTGATGTTGATTTTATATTAATCCCTATAAAGAATGTCTGTGAGACAGGGAATTGGTTAGATTTAAACTCTATGGATAAAAGCACCTAGAGAAAATCAACATAATCCTTGAAATCCAATGGGGAATTATCACCAATAGGAAGGGGTGCTACTAATGGATCCCCTATGGGTAGGGGAGATGACAAGTCAGATGAGGTAGGTTCATCTTTTGGTGAAGAAGAAGGTAAGCATGACTCTCCTATGGGTAGATAAGTAAGTACTAAAGGTTATTCGTCAAATGGAGAGGTGAGTGGGGAAACTACATCGATGGATATGACAGACTCCTCCGTGGGTGAAGGAGGAGATAAGGGAGACTCCTCTATGGGTAAAGGAGCAAATGAAACAATTCCATCTATGGATGAAGGAGCTCATGCAAAAATCTCCTCGATAGATGGTGTAGGAGGAAATTGAGGAAGAAATAGTATGATGTCGAAAAAAACATGAACCTCACAAACATTACCGTCATTGGTCGAGATTTCACCGGTTTAGTTTGACGATGAGGTGTGATTTAGGAATGGATTCTTGAATATGTTAAGGTTCTAATTAGCCAGTGCATTAGGATTATCCAAGATGATATCTCCATTATCTAACATTTCTTAGACGATATTTTTTGAAAGTTATACAATTATCATCACTATGACCTTTAATTAGATGATAATTACAATAATCATTTTCTTTTTACCATGTAGGCATAGGCCAAGAGGGGTTAAAACTAGTATTTGGTTTGATGGGTGGAAAAGTGACTACTCCGGATTTCAGATTTTTTTATAAAACTAAAGAGTAGGGTTCTCCTATGGGAGTGTATTTTCATTTTCCCGCTTAAACTGAAAATCCTAAATAGGAGAAAGATTGGAAGAAGGCTTAAAATGGTTGCATGGGTAGGATGGGTCAACTTTCAAAACAACTATGTTGGTAGACCCTTTTCTTTAGAGTTATTTTTTTGGGGTTTGGAAGAAGAAGAGGTATCATTTGATTTAAGCGAAACGTTCTTATTACACAACAGTATCTTATTCTCTTCAATGACACAAATTTGAAGTTTTTAGGCCATGGTGAATGCCTTATCAAAAATGTGAAAGGTTTGAATTTAGAGATTTGGTGAGATGTGTCTAGAACAAGCCCTGTTAAACAACTCTATTAACTCAATTTGAGGCAGTTGGAATGTGATCTGGTAAATCAGGGTCCACCAATGAGTGACAAAATCTATGATAGATTCATCTTCATATTGGTGTGTCACATACAAGTCAGTCATGGTGACCTTCTTGACAATGTTGATAGAAAAATGGTCTAGGAAATCTTGAGCTACTTGATTGAATGAGAAAATGGAGTGCCTAGGTAGAGCACTATACCAATCTAAAGCAAGTCATGTCAAGGACATTGGGAATGTTCGCAAGAGCAAAGTGTCATCATGATCGATCGAGATAAGACTCATTCTTATAAGACCGCAAGTGTTGTTGCATTTTTCTTTGCTATTAAATTAATTGAATTTAGGAATTTCCTAATGTGTAAGGTATGGACGAATTAGAATGGATGAGTGCATATGATCATTGCAAATCTTGTCGAATGTAAGATATTTACATGAGCCAAAGATAGATGCTTCCAATGTATGCATCTTGTCCATCATCATTTTGATAATATCATTGGTAGGTTGTGATGATTGAGCACCCCCTCTATGATAAGGGGGTAGATGAGGTGGGTATGATGTTGGGAATGTCCCGGTATGTGGTGGTACCGCGTATGAAAATTATGAGGGAGGGACATCAAATGAAATAGATGTAGGTGGAAAGTATCCTAAATAAGCGATAGATGAAATAGGGGGTTGTTGGTGATAAGTGTAGGTAGGTGGAGTGGATGTAATGACTCTCGTATTAATCGGAGGAGAGAAGCTGCAGGATAGAGAGGATAATTTTTTGAAAGGGAGTATGGGTTGCTGAAACCATGGGTAGCTGAGATGTAATAGTTATATGAGAAGTGGTGGGTGTAGATAGACCTACACTCAAGGTAGTTGATAAAGGAAAGGTTGGCATATTAGGAGTGAATGACGTCAAAGGTACGATAGATGCCACAGTGCAAATGAGATATTGATGATGGAGGGTCAAGTGGGACACCTTAGGTGGTAAGGTGGGAGAGGGTAGGGCGAGCTAGTAGTAGCTAATGTAAAAGTGGGTGTGAGGGTAGGAGAAATGGACATAGACATGCCATATACAAACTACCCTGATGAATCCCAAGTGGATGAATGGTCTAAATAATAGTGTAAAGTAGTGGAGATTTAATCAAGGAGTCTCGCAAACTCCTCATTACTGGTATTGATTGTAATAGGCTGATTAGGGTCCATAGGTGATAGAATGGAAGGCATCGATGGGATAGGAAAGAGTGGTTGAAGGTTGACGAGGAACATGAGGGTGTTTTCTTGGCTACAATTTAAAACCATGTGACTAATAGTATACCTAGTAATTTGAGTTCCATAGATGGCACATGAGTACAAAAGGAATGGAGAAAATGGTTCCAAAAGGTGACAACTGATCACTATTTTAATTGAAAAATTAAAACATAGAGACTGACGGTGGTTGGGTAACCGGTGTCGGTGATAGAGAGTAATTGATGCCAGTTAGAGGACCAATACTGGTCACTGTGGAAAATAAAAGGACTTGTAAATTTGGAAACAAATGATGAAAATGGAGTAGATATGGACTTTGACAATGATTTCAGAGACACAGAGATATGGTGAGGTAATTGAGGAAATCCTAGAAAGAACAACAATGTGGTGAATGCTACTTTGGTTAAAATGACCAAAACAACATGAAACTGACAACGGTTAGTAAATCGATGACAACACGGGACCGACACTAGTTACTATGAAAATTGTGAAAAGATGGAAAAAAATTTGGTGATTTAGATCAAGTAAAAGACCAACCCAAAAACTAAGTATGGAAATGATTGACCCTAACACACTCAGAAAGAGTCAGAATACACAAACTATGATTATGGAGTGTGAGGGAAAGAAGAATGGAGAGAACAAACTCACACCTCAAAACATAGATCAAGCAGAAAGATAGCAAACACGAAATCCTATGTGATAGATTTTATGTTCTGGCTTATGCCATTTTGGACTGACTTGTGAATATAGTAGAGTTTTTGGTTTGAAAAAGGTTCCCTACAAAATCCGACAACTATGGATAGTTTTAGGTATGTTTTGGCATGGGGGATCCTTCTCTAGATGATGAATGGATAGAGAAACTAGTTTAGAGCCCACTTTCAATCCTCTAATCATGTGATCATTGACAACTTCTTCTAGGAAAGATGTTTGTTTAATAAAATGAGTAATTTATTTTCATTGGTTTGGTGTAGAAAAAGAAGGGTGCAAAGTGTGATATACGGTTAAATTTTTCAACCATCAGCTAGTCATGACTTCCAGCATATAGGTTGCCCACAATTTTTAAATGAGCTACAGATGCAACACACAAAAATGATATGCAAAGATTTTAAACCCAAATCCACAATGAAATTCAATGAGAGCAATGATGAAGAGGCAAGAGTATGTCTTTCACTAATGCAATACAAAATAGAAAGAAGCGTTCTTTTTAGTCCAAAATACAAGTGTCACTGAGACCAAGAGGAGAAAAGAATGTTCCAAGGGAGAAAATTTAATGTGAACTCTTTCAAAAGGAAATAGACACATAATGATTCACCTAGGAATGAATAATGCAAAAGAACCTTTGATGGGTCCCACTGGGCATGCCAAAATGTTTCACCTCAAAGTAATGCGATAAAACATATAAGGTAATGGTCAAGGAGGAAAACCTATGATTATGTTGGTGGTATGCGCATGCCGTATAATTTGATTAGACTGAATGTGAGAGATTCCATTTGTTTAGGAGGAACAAAATTTAAAAGAAGCAAAACAAGACCATCGATGATATTAAATCTTAAATGACAGTGGACTCCCTAGCGATTGCTAATTCCAAGAAGTGTGATACTTCCTAGATGGCTATCAATCCATTATTTTAAATTAATGAAAGTAAATACAAGAAATAAATGTCCTATTGCTAACAATTTGATTTAGGTATCTCAAAACATTATCAACACACTATATTAAACAAAATATTGAAATACAAACTAATCTAGCATTAGGAAAGGTGTGTTTCTTATTGGGGAAGGTAAAAAGGTGTTCGGTAAGGTCACTGGGATATCTAGTAAGGTCTGGATGGAATTTGGTGGAGTTATGGGTTGTTTGGTGGAGGTTTAGAAAAATACACAATGATTATTGTCATTTTGATGACCAATTTTGAGTACGATGTGAGACCGAAGATGGTTAAGGTGAGACCAATGACGGTTAAGGTGACCAACGTCGGTAGGGGAAATTTGGTAGTAATTAAATAAAATTAGTTTTTGAACTTCTCTATGATTACACAGAGAATGAAGGGAGAGTGGTTGGGTTCATAATATTACCGGAAGACTCGAGAATGTTAGGAAATACAAAGGTGCATACATATTGTTAGTAATAATAATGTATATAAGGAGTTTGTTTAATGTGAGTGGAATTGTTTAACCAACTCACGTATATAGGATTTGGGTGAGAAATTTATGGAGGAGGTTCTCCATATATGTAGGAGCTACCTCTCTTATATAATTGTAACTTTGTTATTCATAAAGATTTAAGCATTATTATTATTTTATTATTTGGTATCAGAGCCAAATTGTTTTAAATGAAGATGTAGTTTGTTGTCAGGGGTATTGCAATATCCCGATTAATGGAACTATCAGTTTTGCGGTAAAATAGTATATTTATTTTTGGCATAGCATTTCCATGCACCACGTCACTGTCATTATTGTGGCCTCATTAGAAAGCCATCCTATAAAGGTACTTTCATTATCATCAACGCATTTCTACTTAGTGTGTGGCGTGCCATTGAATACTATAGTTTTGTGCCTCATTCCTTTACTACAGATCTAATACCTAAGAGCCATCTGTGCAATCTTTTATCATGCATTCAGGTTCTGGTTAAGTCTTGAAGACATCATTGATTCAGATTGGAGTGGCCTCAACTCATTAGTCTTCAGGTTGCATTTTATACGCATGCAAAGGAATACTTCCATCTCATGCGTGGATGTGAAAGAGGGGTCCCATTGAGATCCTTGTTTTGACGGATTCATAGAATATTACAGCTATGTGTGTATGTTGTATGTAAAGATCTGCGCAGGCACCACCCAAGCGTGACCCATATCTATTTCAACATTTTCAGTATATTGGTATTGTGCAAGAAACAAGTAATTCCATATCACGTGTTCTGATAAAACGTTTCACCTTCAACTCCCCAACGTGGCAGTCCGAGAGAATAACAGTTAATCAGAGGTGTTAAGGCAGTTATGACAAATTGCGCACAGTTAGGCAGATTCAAAGGTCTCATTGAATTCCCATGATCTCTCCACCATCAACGACAATATATCCCATCTACGACACAACTTACAACTTGAACTCAAATTGCAAAGTGTGAGCACTCTACACCTATGAAGGATTCAATGTGATCCAAACTCATACGTTGGATCTTCAGTCATTTTCCATCCACGTATCTACATTGCATAACTCGCTACAATAGTCAATGTCTCCATGCATGGTCAATAACCCAGTTGTGGCCTCTCAACGCAAATTTTTCACTCTCCACACAACATTTGACAACGATCACACTATTTCCTCACCGTCCATGTGCTCATTCATATTTTTCTTTCCCGACCTCAATACATCCGGTTCAGATTTCACTTGGCACTGGTAGAAGTGGAATATATTCCAACACGTGGAAGTAGTTTTATTGATTAAGCATGCACAATAATATTTATGGGCTATGAGAATAAGGTATTTATAGTCATTGTTTGCTATTATTTTTAGGTTGTTGAGTCTAAAATATTTATACATTATAAGTCTAGTTGTATTTAGTGGTCGGTATTACCAATTCAAAAGCCTTAATAATTGTGTGTCTAAGGCTTTAAGTCATTATTTATGTCATAGAATTTTATTAGTATATATAGTGGTCTATTTAAATAATTTTGAGAATATTCATTTCAAATCTATGAAAATAGAGTCTTAGAGTCTTTGTATGTAAATCATATTTTTGTTGTCATATGTATCATAAATTTCAATAGTCTTATTGTTAGCGTTATTTGTGAGTTTTTGTAAAAGTTTCATTTTGTATTGAGTCATTGTCAAAATTCAAAAACTTGTAAATGAGTCAAAGTCAAAAGTTGTAAAATAAAAAAATATTTTCTTAGGGACACATTTTCGGTGTTACCCGACATTCATAAAATAAACCTGATTTGGAAATTATTGAGCTCCATGATCAAATTCAACATTGTGGGGGAGAAAAAATAAACCTGATTTGGAAACTATTGAGATCCATGATCAAATTCAACTGAGTTAAGTAGAACATTTCTTGGAGGATGGAGAAAAAGCAACATCATCTCATCGATGCCGCCAACAACGGGCAGCATATCAGCTTTGGTGACATGTGTATGTTCAGTTTGCTTTTAGTTTTTTACAGTGTGATTATATTTCAGTGTTCCTATTTTCAATAAGTGGAAATTTCACATTGAGGGGGGAACATGTTCCTATGTTCCATTTCCAGTTTTCAGCTTGTGTGTATGAGCGGAAGAATTTTGTAGATTTTCCTATGTTATTCCTTACGGTGAGATAGTGATTAGATCCAATGATACTACTACAACATAATGATATTGTATTTTTAGTTAACCACTAGAAAAACTATCCAGAGGTTGTTGAGTCTTCTAAAAAACCATCTGTTGTTGTGTGGTTGTTGGCTAACCACTTGGAAAACCATCAAGAGGTTGTTGGTATTGTCCTTGAAACCATCTGGATTGTAGTGCCCACTTCCCTTTTACACCTTTTGATGTTGATCATGACACTGTATCGACTATATTATGGAAATTATTATAGTTTTGATTTAGTATGATGTTAGACATTCGATCATGGATTATTGTTGACTTTGATTCTTATATGATGCATGATGATTATTAGAGACACTTTATATGTTGATGATGTTATACTATTGGACATGGTTATATGATATATGTTGTTCGAACTTGTGATATTTGTATATTGTGAGTAGCCCTAGAAATAGAAAATTATTGGATGATGATATAGTGTTGACAAAACTATGATGATATTATTGGATTGATTTGATGTTGTTGTGATTAATATATTTAGATGCTTTTGGAAATTTAATTATATTTATATTATTTTGGACGTTCGATATGACTACGAGGCCGAAGGAGGTATTTTTGTTTTGCAGGTTAAAATATCACAACAAACATTGGGGGATTGAAGACCAACCACATTGGAATTCTAGATGAATTCAACAAGGTCACCATGGCAACTAGTTTTGTTTGTGTGTGTGTTTTTAGTGTTAGGGATTCCCATGGGGGGGGATCACCTTTAAATGTGACCAAGGAATTTTATGTTTTTTCTTTTATTTGGTCCCTTTTTGTTTAATGTTTGCATGTGTTTATTTTGTGGTGCACTTACCCCTTTCATTATTTAATTAATGTGGTGTTAATATTGTGAGTAATCATATTGTTTTGTTAATTAATTAAATGATGTCATAAGAATGTAATTAATAGAGTTGTTGGCCATGTATTTAAGTGTTGTAAGAATGTGTAAGTAATGTGTAAGTAATATGTAAGTGATGTGTAAGTTAACTTTTGAGTGTGAAACACTCCACCTTCTTGGAAATTCGAATTTGTCCTTGGAGGCTATTTTTGAGGCTTGTGGGACAAGTTAAACTTGTTCCATACCTCTTAATTTTACATACCAACCTTGCCTATGGTTGGAGGGTTGAATTTATACTTTTATAATGCATTTTGGGAAGACAAATTATAGGTTTTAATTGCACTTTTCTTACATGATTTAATTTCAGTCCTTTGGGGTGTGGGTTGGATTTGAGTGTATAAGTAAACTGTCATATTATTCACCCACCTATTTATTATGCATTGGAGAATGAATTGAATTTTGTATTGGATTTTAGGATGTGTGAAGTGGCATCCTACATGGATCCACCTCATCCTATTCTCTTTCCTCTTCTATAAAATTGAAATTTCTTTTCTTGTTTTGGGTTGCTTCACTTTTTGGAGATTTCTTTTGAGAGAATTTTCTTGTTGTTTTTTTGGGAGCTCTTGCGTGGAGAAGTTTTTGGAAGATTGTTGCATTCTTGTGTTGGGTTTATTTTTGGATTGCTTGCATTGGAAAGAGCTTTCTTTTTTGAACTTGGAACAAAATCCATCATGGAGAGGTAAGATCTTGGCTCTTGAAATGCTCTTCTTTTGTTTTTGTTAATGTTTTGGTATATATTGTGGGATGTTGGGTAGATGGCCTAGGAATGGTGTAGGAGAATACTATGGGGTTATTCTATGGGAGGCATACAAGTGGTTTTAGGGAGGTATAAGGGTGGAGGGAGTAAGTAATTTGTGTTCCACCTTACAAAGAAATAACTTGCATTTCATTACTCATTATGGAGTGCCATATGTGGTTGGGGAGATATAATATAATGTGAGGAATAAGGGGTACTTGGGGAGGCATAAGGGCATGACAGGGTTTTGAAATGATATTCATATATATACATATATTTTGGTGGGTTGTACTCAGGTGGTGATACCCATTTCCCCATTTGGGAGGCATAAGAAGCATCCCCATAGTTCTTGCTCCTTTGGCTTGCATGGTGAAGCCTAAGTTTTGTGTGATGTCTTTCATGTGGTTACAAAACTATTGTTTTTGTTTTGGACTGTGTTTTTAATTTGAAATGTGCTTGTTGAAAGATTGCTTTGTGATGTGGAAGCTTGTTGTTTCCATGAGTTGAAATACATTTCTTATTGCATTGTGGTTGGGGCTCGGGGAAAATGAATAAGGATGACTTCTCCTTTCATTATATGTCTTGGTTGGGTGGAGAGTGTTGCCTTTCCCCTACCTTTATTGTGATAAAAATGAAGAATGAGAAGAATGTATGTTGTTTTTCCGAAGCTAAGGAAAAGCAGTTTGACAAATCCTTGTGAAATAAAATTTCATTGTAACCACCCCACTTGAAGTGGATGATCTTGAAAATGTTGTAGTGGAAAGATGTTGATAGATTTACAAGTGGAATTTGAAATGTAAAAGTTATACTAAATTTTAGAAAGAATGTGAAAGAATAATACATGCTTGGTATAATCATTTTGTAATCAAATGGAAAGGAAGTTGTAAGTTGTCTTTTGGAATCAATAAATGAATGTAATGCTTTTCTCAAATTGCATTGTTGTATTTGAATCTGATTATTTCAATGTATTGGAATCTCTACTTGAAAGAAGAAAATATGTATGAAGGATAGTGCAGAACTCTGTCTTTGAAATGTGAAAAATTGAAATCAGTATTGCATTTTGGTCTTGAATGGTTTGTTTTGAATCAACCAAATGTGTTAGATTGGAATTGGAACGTATCCTAAATACTTGGAAGAAGAAATGGAAAATAGACACATTAAGATTTGATCCCTATTATTTGTAATTTTAAAACTGGTAATTAATTAAACCAAAAATGCACATTTCGAACTTGAAAGTAAGAAATAACAATGAAACATTAAAATTGAACACACTAGGATTACAATGAGTTCAAATTGACTAAAACACCTAAGAAATATTTCAAGAACTTAGCAAAATTGGGCTCAAACCATTTGGCAATCATTTTTGTGTCAATAAACGAAAAATTTGCTCAAACTTGCAAGTCAATCGAGAAAATTAAACCTTTAAGCCTTCCTTAAATGCATTTAGGAAAATCCTCCATGTCTATTTGACATGTTGAGAGAGGAGGAAGATCAAATTGAATAAATCTAACAAGTTAAAATTTACCAGTTCACATTGTATAAGCCTACAGGCCTATGTTTTCTTAAAATTTACCCCTCAAACTTTATCAAAACAAAAAATTAATGAGCTCGGTGAAAAGAAGATGTCAAGATATTTCTAAAAAGTCTTCATTTTCTCCAAACCAAGATCTCTATCAAAATTTATGGCCTTCTGAAGTTTTCTTCCTTGGCATTGAAATTTTGGGAAAATTTTCATTGGCAGGCCCGTGGCCCGAATTTTTCCTTTGGGACTTGGGAAATTTTTCAAAATTTTCTTTGCTCTCCATTGGCTCATACCAAATCGAGAGGCTGACATGTGGCACCACGAGGTTTCAATGGTGGGACAGATCCCCTTGTTAACTTAGTGTTTTTAGAAATTTTTGGGAAATTTTTCCAAGTTTTCCTCGCTGCCCGCAACTAATCGGGCGATGTCACGTGGTGTAACAAGGCATTAGTGGAGGAACAGGGTTTCCTTTTTTCCTTTTCACACATCTGGAAATTTTTTAGAAAATTTCCAAGTTTTCTCTCTTGCTCCGCCACTTGCCCATAGCCAATAAGGGATACCACGTGGCATCAAGCGAGTGCCAATGGAGGCACGGGTCTCTGTACCCTCTTATCCCTTTGGGGCGTTAAGTCATTATTCTCCTCACCACCCTACCTTCCCCATGTTGGCCAAGGAGATGACATGTGTCCTTTACAGAATCGCTAGAGTGTGGGCGCAAAGATGAATTTTCACCCCGCGCGGAAAATTTGTAAATGTCTCTCGCCACCCCACCTTTCCTTGTTTTTCCCCACACTGCCTTAGGGAGTGCCACATGTCCTTTGTGAACCTGTGGGAGTGTGGGAACAAATGTGATTTTTTCCCACATGGTAAAATTTTTCACAAGGTCTCCCCACGGCCCACCAACCTACCCTTTGGGCAAATTTTCACCCCTGGGCCTGCAAGCCCGCTCTTGGGGAAAATTTTCACCCCAAGGCCCACCGGCCCATAACTTGAAAATTATGAGGAGTTAGAGGAATTATTTATATCATTGGAAACATGAAAAATTTACTATACAATGGGAGTAATTTAGGAAAGTTTTGAATGTGCTAAGGGTGAGAAAAATGAAGTTGAAACTTTAAGCCTGTTAGAGAGTGGGTATGGTGAGGAATTTTTCCTCTAAACCTAATTGAAAATTTTAACCCTAAATTTTGGACCTTGTGACCTCTAATAATTATTAATAAAATAAAAGTATATTCTAATAGATTAGAATTTTTCTAGAACCTATTAGTGTTAGTTGTTGCCTTGTAACATGATTGTAGATTCTTTTAATAAAAAAATTTATTCCATAATTTTCCTAACTAATCCTAGGTTGTTCTTGGGTCTCAAGTGGGTTGTTTTAATTGGAGTTACACTTGGTATTAGAGAAGTGGTTCAAAATCTTGGACCATTGGGAACAATAGAAAACTTGAGACATGTAACTTAAACCTAGTACACTTTTAAATCTAGAAAACAACTTAGTTTAGAAATTACATATTCTAGTAAACATGGAAATTCAATAAAACTTAGAAAGATGAACTAACTCTTGCCTTGGTCTGTGCAGGAGGTGCAGATGGGACGAGGAATTTTCACATAGACTTAGACTTACCACCACTAGATCATGTTGTAGCAGCCATCCTACCCTAGATTTTATAGACTCTTCATGATGTTAATGCCGCTCTATGTGGAGGATCAGTAGGAGGACATGCAGCCACACATGACATAGTCCCTTCCATTGAGGTTCGGGTATCTCCTTGACCCAACGAGGAGCATGGAGGATAGAAATCACATACGAGTTAGCTGGGTAGTGTCACCACAGAGGGGATAAGGTGACCAAGTTTCAAGACATAGAGAAAGGTCTCGGAGCCCTAGGCTTAGGGATGAGCATGCAGAGAGACCTAGAGGCCGTCATACCATAGCTATAGATCACATCAAGGAGATATTGAAGCTTCAACCATCACATTATTCTAGTGACATAGGTGGATTTTAGGTAGAGGCCTATTTGGTGAGCTTGAACGGATGCTCCAAGATTTTTTCTTGTTCTAACAACACAAAAGCTTGTGTTGCGATCCATATCTTGAGAGATGGAGCTGGTGTCTAGTGGAGGACAAAGGAGCAAGCTCCATGTTGGTTATGAGATAGTTACCTAAGATATCTTTGAGTGTTTTAGGAATAGATATTTGTCATGGAGGTTCATACAACAGTGGATAGATGAGTTCCATGACCTCCAACAGGCATCTCTTATAGTGGCTGAGTATGAGAGTAGATTTTGGATCTACTCTAGTATGTTGGTTATATGTAGGATGAGAAGGTGCGATTCACAGGTTCATCCGAGGCCTAAATCTAGACATTGGAGGTGTAGTGTAGATCCATTTTCCACATACATTAGCTGAGGCTATTGAGAAGGCCTATATAGTAGAGGAGACTCAGGGAAAGACCCAGTAGGCTAGAGACTAAGTCCGAGCTGCATATAGCAGATTGAGGGGGTCAATACCTCTTCCTTGTGGTGGATAGGGTTCAATATAGTCATATCTTAGACCCCGTAGTAGTAGTAGTTGTCCCACTTACCTTATAGACCTCCTCGTAGGTTTGATGCATATAGAGGTTAGAATATGGGGCCTCTTCCTAGGGGTCCCATCAGACACAGGGTGCCAAGAGAGCTCACTCAGTAGGAACTTGTTATAGAGACCTCGAGATCCAACTAGATCATCAGGATCCACACCAAAAACCTCCAAAGTACTGACTGGACCTACTACATAGGGGAGAGGATCAGGTGGTTGTTTTGGTTGTGGTGTTACTAGACATTTTTGGAGAGACTACCCACGTAACTCCTAACAAGGGTAAGACACGATATCAAAGCCTACTATCGGTGATATGGGGCATAGTCATAGGATGTATGAAGTGGTCGAGAACCATCAGCAGAGAGCATCAAAGTATAGTTATTGAGACCACAGGTAGCATTGGTGATATTCCTACCTCCATATTGTTTGATTCGTTCTTTGGATTCTTTCATTGCACCATCTTTAGTAGAGCTAATATAGGTTGGTGGTGGAGTTAGGTAGGTCATATTTGGGATGTTGAGATGGCTTCTGGAGCCAAGATCTTTGAGACTCCTTAGTTAAGGAGTGTGTGGTGGATTTGGGACCTTTCACCACTACTTGGATCTCTGTAACCTTCCTTTAGGCTCTTATGGAGTCATCTTGGGAATGGATTGGTTTTCTTCACACAAGGCCATAGTGGATTGTTACCACAAGATTATATCTTGTGTAGATGATTTGGGAGTTGAGTTAGTGATTTTAGGGGTTAGGAGACCCGTTTCTATTCACACCATCTTTGTTATGTAGCTTAAGTGGTGTGTGCGATGGGGTTTCCAGATGTATGTTGTTATACGGCTGCATTAGATCGCTGTGATGATCAAAGCATGGGTCTAGTGGACCATCGCTAGATGATCACCCTATTTTGAGAGAGTTTGCAGATGTCTTTCTAGGGGAGCTACCAGGGTTACCACCCCCACATGAGATTGATTTTCATATAGATCTGGTTCTTGGAGCAGAGCCTATCTCATGAGCACCTTATTGGATGACCACCCCGAGATTTGTGAGCTCAAGTTATAGCTTGAGGGCCTTTTTTAGAAAGGCCTTATCTATCCTAGTGTATTCCCTTGGGGTGCATCGGTGATTTTGTGAAGAAAATGCATGGATCCTTATGGTTATGTATTGATTACCCACCACCTGAATAAGGTAACAATCAAGAATCATTTCCCCTTCCACGTATCGATGAATTGTTTGATCGATGAAGGAGCCATATTTTTCTAAAGATCGATCTTAAGTTAGGCTATCATCATTGAGGATTACGGAGGCAAATTTATAAGACCACTTTTCATATGAGATATGGGCACTATGAGTTCACAAAGTGGTACCTTTTGTTTGACTAATTCCCTTGCAGTATTTATGAGTTTGATGAATGAGGTATTTAGGACCTTATTAGATTGCTTCATGCTCATCTTCCTTGATGACATTTTTATTTACTCATGTACGAGGAGCATGAGAGGGCACCTTCGTGCAGGTTCTTCAATGTCTTTGGGAACCAAAGTTTTTCAGGAACTTGGAGAAGTGCACATTTTTTTAGATGGAGGTGCAATATTTGGGTCACATCATTTCTGTGGAAGGTATCACCATTGATCCTTCCAATATTAGAGCTATTATGGATTGTCCAGCACCCACTACGGTGAATGAGGTGCACAACTTCATGGGATTAGCAGGATACTACCGGAGATTTGTTCAAGACTTCTCTCAGATTACACACCCCATCACTTCCCTTTAGAGGAAAGGGAAGAATTTTGTTTGGTCGAAAAATGTGAGCAGGCCTTCAAGACACTAAAGGAATGTCTCACTACAACACCTATTCTTACAGTTTCGGATCCACAGGGTGAGTTTTTCATTTGCATGGATGCTTCTTTAGCAGGGCTTGGAGGTGTGTTGATGCAAGAGGGAAGAGTAGTGGATTTTGAGTCTTGTAAACTCAAGGATTACGAGATTAATTATCCGACTCATGATCTTGAGCTTATGGAAGTTGTGCATGCCTTAGTTTGATGGAGACACTTTCTTCAAGTTCAGAGATTCACACTTAGGACAGATCACCTAAGTCTTCGCCATCTCTTCATGCAGCCCAATCTCAACAGTCGCACGCGGCGTTGGATGGAGTTTCTTTGTGAATATGATATGGAGATAAAGTATGTGAAAGTGAAGGAGAATGTGGTAGTAGACATTCTCAGCAGATGAAGACATGTGGTTATGGCCACATCGGTGACCATAGATTTACGAGTAGGATTCTTTAGCAGACTTCCTCTTGACAGCTTCTACATTGCATTTTGAGCGAGAGATCGAGTCTCGAGAGACCCTTGGGGAAGTTTGATGTTTTTTATTTAGAGGTATGGTCTTCTCTTAGGCATAGAGGCCAGATTTATGTTCTCGAGATGGAGGATTAAGGTAGGACATCTTGGCAGAGGCACATCGTGTACCCTCTTCAGCCCATCCCAGGGTGAAGAAGATGCACACCACCTTAAGACAGTTATATCATTGGAGAGGACTTCGTAAAGACGTGGCCCAGTTCATGTAATGATGTTTAGAGTGCCAGAGAGTTAAGGTTGAGCATCAACATCCAGTTGGCCTTATTTTCCCTCATGCTATACCGGAGTGGAAATGGGACACCATTTCCATGGACTTCATTATTGGGCTACCGATGTCGAGATATCACCATGACGCCATCATGGTCACGGTTGATAAATTAACAAAAGTGGCTCACTTTTCTCCAATGAAGACCACTTATATAGCTAGTGCAGTGGCATGAGTATACTTGGATGAGATTGTCAGGTTACACGGGATTCCACGTGGAAGATCATTAGTGACCGCGATCCTTTGTACACTTCCCATTTTTGGACTACCATGCAGCAGGTCCTCGGGATGAAGATTAATTTCAACACAACATATCACCCTAAGATAGATGGATAGATTGAGTGGGTGAATCATATTTTAGAGGACATGCTCAGGATGTATGTGATGGATCAGCAGTCTAAATGGGAGGAGTACATGTACTTAGTGGAGTTTTCCTACAATAATAGTTTTCAGAGTTCTATAGGCATGGATCCTTTTCAAGATTTGTATAGTAGAAAGTGTAGGACACCTCTTAGGATTTTAGCTAGGACAGGCTAGAGGACAGGGTTTCTCTTAGACCAGCTTTGTTGTAGGACATGGATTAGCTTGTGGTTTTGATCAGACAGAGACTACAGGAGGCACAAGACAGATAAAAGAAGTATACAGATCAGGATAGGACCGATCATAGTTTTGATGTGAGTATGAAGGTGTTCCTTTGTGTCAGGCCACATAAGAGCCCTATCCATTATGGAAAAGGTTATAAGTTAGCTCTTAGATTTGTGGGTCCTTTTGAGATCTTGGAGTGTATTGGCCCTTTGGCCTACCGTCTAGCATTGCCACCTATCTTGTCTCACATATATGATGTTTTTCATGTTTTAGTTCTTAGGAGATATGTTGCAGATCCTTCTCATGTGTTAGATTGGACATCATTGTAGGTGTAGGATCAGGGGAAGGTGATGGTGGAGCCCATTCACATCCTAGATCATAGGACCCTAGGCCTTTGAGGTAGAGAGGTTGATCAGGTTCAGGTGTAGTGGGACATATATGATGAGACTGTAACTACATGGGAGGATTCTACTTTGTTACGAGTTCAGTTTCCACATTATTCCAGTGAATTCCAGGAAGAATTCGAGTCTAATGGGAGGGGGATGTAGTGTCCACTTCCCTTTGACACCTTTTGATGCTGATCATGACACTGTCAACTATATTATGGACATTATTATAGTTTTGATTTAGTATGATGTTAGATATTTGATCATGGATTATTGTTGACTTTGATTCTTATATGATGCATGATGATTATTAGAGACACTTTATATGTTGATGATGTTATACTTATTGGACATGGTCATATGATAGATCTTGTTCGGACTTATGATATTTGTATATTGTGAGTAGCCCTAGAAATGGAAAATTATTGGATGATGATATAGTTGTTGATAAAACTATAATGATATTGTTATATTGCTTTGATGTTGTTATGATTCATATATTTATATGATTTTAGAAATTTAATTATATTTAAATTATTTTAGACATTCGATATGGCCACGAGGCCAAAGGAGGTATTTTGTTTTGCAAGTTAAAATATCACAACAAAAATTAGGGGATTGGAGACCAACCACATTGGAATTATAGATGAATTCAACAAGGTCACCATGAAAACTAGTTTTGTTTGTGTGTGTTTTTATTGTGTTAGGGATTCCCACGGGGGTCACCTTTAAATGTGATGAAGGAATTTTATGTTCTTTCTTTTATTTGGTCCATTTTTGTTTAATTTTTGCATGTGTTTATTTTTGGTGCACTTACCCATTTCATTATTTAATTAATGTGGTGTTAATATTGTGAGTAATCATATTGTTTTGTTAATTAATTAAATGATGTCATAAGAATGTAATTAATAGAGTTGTTGACCATGTATTAAAGTGTTGTAAGAATGTGTATGTAAATGTGTAATTAATATGTAAGTGATATGTAAGTTAAGTTTTGAGTGTGAAACACTCCACCTTCTTGAAATTCAAATTTTCCTTGAGGCTATTTTTAGAGGGTTGTGGGACAAGTTAAAATTGTTCCATACCTCTTAAATTTACATACCAACCTTGCCTATGGTTGGAGGGTTAAATTTAGAATTTTATAATGCATTTTGGGAAGACAAATTGTAGGTTTTAATTGCACTTTTCTTACATGATTTAATTTCAGTCCTTTGGGGTGTGGGTTGGATTTGAGTGTATAAGTAAATTGTCATATTATTCACCCACCTATTTATTATGCATTGGAGAATGAATTGAATTTGGTGTTAGAGTTGAGGATGTGTGAAGTGGCATCCTACATGGATCCACCTCATCCTCTTCTCTTCCCTCTTCTATAAAATTTAAATTTCTTTTCTTGTTTTGGGTTGCTTCACTTTTTGGAGACTTCTTTTGGGTGAATTTTCTTGTTGTTTTGGGAGCTCTTGTGTGGAGAATTTTTTGGAATATTTTTGCATGCTTGTGTTGGGTTTATTTTTGGATTGCTTGCATTGGAAGGAGCTTGCTTTTTTTGAACTTGGAACAAAATCCATCATGGAGAGATAAGAACTTGGCTCTTGAAATGCTCTTCTTTTGTTTATGTGAATGTTATATATTGTGTGAATGTTTTGGCCTATATATGGTGTAGGATAAGACTATGGGGTTATTCTCGTGGGAGGAAAAAGTAGTTTTAGGAGGTATAAGCGTAGAGGTAGTAGGAATTTGGGTTCCACATTAATAATAAATATCTTGCATTTCTTTACTCGTTATGGGATTCCATAAGAGGTTAGGGAGATATAAGATAATGTGAGGAATAAGGGGTAATTTGGAGAGGCATAAGGGCATGACAGGGTTTGAAATGATATTCATATATATACATATATTTTGGTGGGTTGTACTCAGGTGGTGATACCCATTTCCCCATTTGGGAGGCATAAGAAGCATCCCCCATAGTTATTTCTCCTTTGGCTTGCATGGTGAAGCCTGAGTTTTGTGTGATGTCTTTCATGTGGTTGCAAAACTGCTATTTTGTTTTGGACTATGTTTTTAAATGTGTTTGTTGAAATATTGATTTGTGATGTGGAATCCTATTTTTTCCATGAGTTGAACTAAGTTTCTTATTGCATTGTGGTTGGGGCTCGAGGGCCAATGAATGGATGGCTTCTCCTTTCATTGATGTTTTGTTTGGGTGGAGAGTGTTGCCTTTCCCCTGCCTTTGTTGTGATAAAATTGGAAGAATGAGAAGAATGTATGTTGTTTTTCTGAAGCTAAGGAAAAACAGTTTGACAGTCCCTTGTGAAATAAAATTTCATTGTAACCTTCCCACTTGAAGTGGATGATCTTGTAAATGTTGTAATGGAAAGATGTTGTATAGATTTGCAAGTGAAATTTGAAATGTAAAAGAGTTATACTCTGTATTCTGTTTAGAAAGAATGTGAAAGAATAATACATGCTTGGTATACTTTGTATTTTGTAATCAAATGGAAAGGAAGTTGTAAGTTGTCTTTTGGAATCAATAAATGAATGTAATGCTTTTCTCAAATTGCATTGTTGTATTTGAATCTGATTATTTCAATGTATTGGAATCTCTTCTTGAAAGAAGAAAATATGTATGAAGGATAGTGCAGAACTCTGTCTTTGAAATGTGAAAAATTGAAATCAGTATTGCATTTTAGTCTTGAATGGTTTGTTTTGAATCAACCAAACGTGTTAGATTGGAATTGGACATATCCTAAATACTTGGGAGAATAAATGGAAAATAGACACATTAAGATTTGATCCATGTTATTTGTAATTTTAAAACCTGAAATTAATTAAACCAAAAATGCACAGTTTGAACTTGCAAGCAAGAAATAATAATGAAACATTAAAATTTAACATGTTAGGATATAAATGAACTTCAAATTTACTAAAACACTTAAGAAATCTTTCAAAAACTTAGCAAAATCGGGACCAAACCGTTTTCATAGTCATTTTTCTATCAATAAATGAAAATGCTCAAATTTGCAAGTCAATCAGGAAAATTAAACCTTGAATTCTTCCTTAAATCCATTTAGTAATAATCCTCTGTGTCTATTTGACATGTTGAGAGGAGGAGTAAGGTCAAATTGAATAAATCTAACAAGTTAAAATTTACCAGCTTGCTTTTATAAGCTTACATGGCATTTTCTTAAAATTGACCCCTTAAACTTTATCAAAACTAAAAATTAATGATCTCGGTACAAAGAGGATATCAAGAGATTTCCAAAAAGTCCTCATTTTCCCCAAACTGAGCTCTCTATCAAAAGTTATAACCTTATGAAATTTTCTTCCTCGGCATTGAAATTTTGGAAAAAAATTCTTTGGCGGGCCCGTAGCCTAAATTTTTCCTTTGGGACTTAGGAAAAAATTTGGGGAAAATTTTCAAAATTTTCTCCAACACCCCACTAGTCGATATCCAATCAGAGGCTTCCATGTGGCACCATGAGGTGTCAATGGGGATGGATCCCCTTTTTAACTTAGCACTTTCGGAAAATTTTGGGAAAATTTTCCAAGTTTTCCCACCGCCCACAACCAATCAGGTGATGCCACGTGGCATCATGAGGCATCGGTGGAGGAATGGGTTCCTTTTTTTCCTTCACGTCTCGGAAAATTTTTGGAAAATTTTCCAAGTTTTCTCTCTGCTCCGCAGCCCGCACCCAATCAAGGGCTACCACGTGGCATCGCAAGGTGTCGGCAGAGCGGGTCTCATACCCTCTTAGCCCTTCGGGTGTTAAGTCATTATTCTCCTCACCACCCTACCTTCCCCACGTTGGCCTAGGAGATGCCACATGTCCTTTATGGATTCGCGGGAGCATGGGCACAAAGATGAATTTTCACCTCGAGTGGGAAAATTTGTAAATGTCTCCCGCCGCCTTGCCTTTCCTTATTTTTCCCGCACTTCCTTAGTAGTGCCACTTGTCCTTTGTGGACCCGTGGGAGTGTGGATGCAAATGTTATTTTTTCCCCATGTGGTTAAAATTGTCCCAAGGTCTCCCTGCGGCCCTCCAACCTACCCTTTGGGAAAATTTTCACCCCTGGCCCGCAGGCCCGCTCTTGGGAAACATTTTCACCCCAAGGTCCACCGGCCCATAAATTGAAAAATATGAGGAGTTAGGAAGACTTATTTATATCAATGGAAAGGTGGAAAAATTTCCTATCCAATGGGAGTAATTTAGGAAAAATTTTAATGTATTAAGGGTGAGAAAAATCAATTTGAAACTTTAAGCTTGTTAGAGAGTGGGTATGGTGAGGAATTTTTCCTCTGAACCTAATTGAAACTTCTAACCCTAAATTTTGGACCTTGTAACCTCTAATAATTATTAATAAAAGAAAATTATATTCTAGTAGATTAGAATTGTTTTGAAACCTATTAGTGTTAGTTGTTGCCTTGTAACATTATTGTAGATTCTTTTAATAAAAAAAATTATTCCATAATTTTCCTAACTAATCCTAGGTTGTTCTTGGGTCTCAATTGGGTTGTTTTAACGGGCGTTACAAAGATCATGAGTATGCTATGTAGTGGCACATTATAGTACAAAGCAGGTTTTCCCAATGTTTGCACTAAGGGGGGGAATGTTAGGAAATATAGTGCATATATATTATTAGTAATATTATTGTTAGTAATAATAATGTATAGAAGGAGTTTGTTTAATGTGAGTTGATTTGTTTAACCAACTCATGTATATAGGATTTGGGTGAGAAATTTATGGAGGATATTCTCCATAGATGTAGGAGCTACCTCTCCTATATAATTATAACTTTTTTATTCATAAAGATTGAAGCATTATTATTATTTTATTAAGCAATGTGTAGAGGGAAGGTATGGAGAGAAAAAAGTGCATAGGTGGTTGGGTTGATGGATTGGTGAGAAGGTGTAGATAAAGGAATATAGAGAGAAGTAAAGTATAATGAAGGAATTAATGGATCTAACCTTTAATAAAGCACAAATGATTAAAATCACATATACTTACTTGCATTTGCAGATCTGATAGGTGAAGGAGGATGATATTTTATCCATGAGTAACCTCTGTGTTTAGTGCCACGGAAATACTCCCAGAGTGTCCTTGTGAATATTCTAATACCTTGGGATGAGATTCAGATGCTTTCTTGGGCCTGTGGTTGAGTATTTTGTGTCATCTAGATGCTGAGAGGCTTGGATTCGTGCTTGAATGCAATAGTTCTCCCAAAACTTAAAATGACCAACCCGGTAAAAGGTTGCAAAGTTGTATATAAAGTAACCGATGATGGTTAGGTGACCGGATTTATTCAAGGAATAACATGAGTTGGTTAGGGAAAGAAAGTCTAGGTTTACCAAAAATAGGTAGATCTTCCTATATTTGGCATGCTTTCTCATTGAGTCCGCTTAGGAAAGTGGAGTTCATGTGAGAGAAGGTAGGAAGAACTTAGAAAAGGTCTAGTTAGGTTTAGGAAGAAGTCTTAGTTAGTTAGGTCAAGTGGTGACTCAACACTAGGAGTGATGACTCAATGTTGAGAGTGATGACTTGGTCATTGTGAGTTAAATTCCCCTAGAATGGGTCCAGGGTGAGGTGTCTAGGTGAGGTGGAGGTGTGAGGGTGAAATTAATTTAATTAAATTAATTAAATTAATTAATAATGTGAAGATGAATAATTAATAATGGGGCAATGGTATCACGATTAATTAAATATATTACATTAATTGATTGAAGGGGACCAAGGAGAGTGTGACCCAATATTGTGTCTACATATGGATTCAATCGAATCTTCCAAATGTTATATTTGGTCCCATTCAACATATGAGATTTAGCGTAAAAATAGAAATAATTAATAAACAAGGATAAAAATAAGAGTTTAATAGAAGTACACTTATATTTTAATCCTTACAATCAAACACCGATCAATTTATGCCAAAAAGGATATCCTCGTTAATTTAATAATCTATACATGAATACGTTAGAATGATATCAAAAATAAATTGAAATGTAAGTGACTTTTTTAGTTTTCTAACAAAATGACGATGATAAATTTTGTCATCGTATCGTAATATTATTTTATTATTTTTCACAAAATAATTTTTATAATTTTTTTATATTTTTGAAAAATGTAAAAAAATAATTCATATATATATATATATATATATATATATATATATATATTTAGAAAAATGATTTATAGATAAAAAAATTGGAGGTATTTCTCCTTATTAGCCAAGAATTTATATCAACCCAACTAAGTTTGCTAACCAACTCCGCAAGCTTATCACCAAGTTACCATTTCCATAAGAATCGAATATAATTTCCAAACCATATTTTTTAAACTATGCAATTTTAATCAACCATGCCTTACCACCAACCGACCCATGAATTTTACTACAGCCAAAACTGCTCAAAGTCATCCAAGCACAATACAATGAGCCACTCATTTGAGATATGCCCATAAAGGCTCTCAATAAAAGTGGGTGTTGTGACCCTAGTCACACCACCATTCCTAGTCACGTATCCTTATAAATCCTTAAGTCTCCCACTCTCATCCCCATGTGGGAAAAATACTTTTGCATAGGAGAGGGGGTCCTTTAGTGAGGGTGTTCGGTTGGTAGCTCATGGGAAACACAACACTCGGGGAGAAGGCTTCACAGTATTTGGAGAGGGCGTGCCATGTGGCACGAAGATGGAAGGGGGAATTTGAGAGGGTCACCCCCATATAAAGTTTGATTTTTTTCTTTTTTATATTGTTTAGGATTATATATAGACCATACTTTATATGTTTATATATATATATATATATATATATATATATTATAAAACACGAAGAATTTTATAAAAACTATAGAAAATATAAAAAATATAGTTTATATTGATTATAAACTATAGGTGCAATAATTTTACGGGGGTCCATCCAGACATGAGATAGGGTTTGAAATTCAAGGTGAAAGTAAAATTTTACATTATCGGGGACAAGATGTTTTAACCAACCAATCAAAAAATTCAAACACCCTATTTTCTCGATTCTTGTCCCCTATAAAATTGAATTTTAGTTGATTTTTTTTTTTACTTTCTCTTTTTGATATCTTTAATTTTCCTACACACATTTATAAATTATAGGAAATATTTCACACAATTTATTCACCCTTACCTTAATTTACATGTGCTCTTGTAATTCTTGAATTCAAACTTTTACATGTTGTTGAAATCTCCATTAAATTTCCACCATGTGCACACACCATACATTCCAACCATACGAAGAGGGAAGGGGGATTAAAAATAATTTCAATGAACTAACCACCTAACTTCCCAACCATTCCAACCTTAGAACATTAGAATTAAATTAGATTATCTAATCCCTCTTTTGGTACCATGTCAAGATGAGGGTGGAATAAATATATACTAACCTTATTAAATGTTAGGTTAAAATTAATTAACATGCATAAATATGAATGTGCACATCTAAGTAAAATAAATAAAAAGATAAAATAAATGACATAACATGTAATGTGGAGAACCTCTAAATGGGTAAAAACCATGAAAGAATTAATCCACTATATGAATAACTTTTACAACCACTCCAATGTAACTCCCTCCTCACTTCTACTCCATGTTTTTACTAGGATCAACCTTCATATTCGATATTTGAATATTATAATCTATTTGATATATTGATTATCCCGAATATGACTTATGGTAATATTTAAATAACTCGAAGGGTTATGACCTTATTAAGTAATGGGGCACACCTTCCTAATTTAATTGTTAGTTAATTAAATTAATTAACCAAATAATATAAATATTATATCTAAATGATAAGGATATACGTTATTCTATATGATTTAAATATAAAATAAATATTATGATACACTTGGTATTATAGTTCTAACATGAGGTGGTGACAGAGATTGAGGAGGAGGTTGAGGATGAGACTCGGGAGGAGGGACGCGAGGAGAAGACCGACACCGAGTGGATGGACATTGGAGAGGCCTCTAAAGAACATGAGGGATGAGGCCGAGGCCGAGAAGGAGAATTTTTATTCAAGAAAGGCCATTCCATGTGAGGGAGGGGTAATAAGTAGTATGTTGTGGGACATAGGGTGGCTTCAAGGAGATTATAGTTGAGTAGGTTCCCACAAAGGGTTCTACAACCACCACCAAGATCCATCATGATAGCCACGAGTAAGTGAAAAATCTTCTCTTGACTATATTACTTAGACTAAAAATATTAGTGAATCATGTGCTATGTATATATATTTTTGTTTTTAAAAATATTTCTAACTCTCCATTACTTTATTTTGTATTTTATTGCTACTACTACGATGGTTAGAGAGACTTCATTCTTTTCATTTTGGTTAACACTTTGTTACTTCCCTACCAAGAAAACGTGAGAGGAGATTCTTGTAGATGCGGGAAGTAGTAGAATGTCGATGTCATACTAATGTATTTTCATCGGTCTTGTGAGATGTAGAGATTTTGACCACGAAGAGGATCGAGCTTGCAGTGTACCAGTTAGGCAAGAGGAGACAACAACGAATCCATTCTTATAGAGAGACTACCACTAGTAGATCACCTGCCCCATGTCACAATCACTCTCATCGTTACTCGCTCATGGAGGCTCCCATTTACATCATAGGAGCTGCAATAGAATTCCTCATCATGCTCCTTTATTTGGATCCCGTAGAGAGGGATGGGCTACATGCCTTATTGCTTTGTTACATTTTTTTATCACATATATCATTTTTATTTTGTTTTGTGCTCATTACATGAGCATTTTGACCACATTTGTTAGTGTGACGAAATTTTATACAAACTTTTTTATTATAGATATATACATATATGTTTATGTTTGGCTTGGATATATTGTGTAAGAGTTTAATCGTTCATGACTTGTTTCATCTATGTACTTTTAGATGTGTAGAATCTCTGATGTTTTTAAATGCTTTTATGAATGCATGTATGAATGATGATGATGGTACAAATGTGTAAACATAATTATCTCTCGTTTTGGTATTTTTTATATATATGTGATGCATATGAGGAAAAATTGCGAACTTAAAACTTAAATTTTCAAGCAATATTTTATATTCCCGTTTTGTTGGAAAATTTTATGAAAGTGATATAATAATGAAATTAACCCACCCCATTCTTGACTCCACGCAACTATTAAGATACGAGGATCAACACCAAGAGCCGAGTAGGAAGCGAGTTATATGTGATGAATGAAGATAAGATTTTAACAAATAAATAATTAGGAAAGTACAACTCAACTCTAGGCATGGCTTACTATCCAGTTTAGAATGCATTTTGATTATAAGTTTAACTAGACTTAGACCCATAGATGGCCTCTTGATTGAAAAAATATGGTTTTATGGATTAACTCTCTTATAACTTATACATCTAACTCATTTTATGATGATTTCAAAGGACTCAAATCACTTTTTACTTGTTGACTTGTTTACAACTTATTGATTTATTTGAAGGAACTCCCTACATCTTGCCCCATGTTATGAGTAAGAAGCATGAGATCGTCACCAAGGAAAATACATAGGTGAGTAAGGGAACTTCTATCATTTCTAGCCTCATGCTACCTGTAGGAAGCATGGGATCATCACCGAAGACTGGTAGGGAGAGGAAGTGTAGTATTATTTGCAAAAGAAATAAATTTTGTATTAATTGTTTGTTTCTCTCTTTTTTTTTTTTTTATTAATTTTTAAACTTTGACTTACACTTCTAGGAGGGGCAATTTTCCCTTAGCCTCAACCCCATGTAATTAGTAGGATACAAGGGTTCACCATCTAGGGTTGAAGGAGGTGAAAGAAAAATCTGAGTGAAATGTTTTAGATTGACATGCCAAAAGAGAGAATTTTGGGGAAAGTTGTGACACCAAGAAGATTCTAGTACAAACTATGGGAAAAAAACCTAAGCTAGAAACAATCATGAATAAAACTAATTTTTTAGGTTTTGGTAGGATCAATGTTAAAACTTCATCTACAAGGATAATAAAAGATTGAATGGTTTAGATATGATGTAATGAATGGTTGAAGAAGTATGATTAAAATGTCTTTCCAATTCTTAGAAATTTTGAAAGTTGCTTGAAAAATAAGTTTCTTGTTTCGCAATGTTACAATATGATTATGCAAATGACATGCAATGTGTATGCAATAGTATATATGGGGAAATGCAAATGAATTATGAATAGAAGCATTTAAGGTGAATTGAATTGACATATTCACCAAAGTCTTTACCTTTGAAAGTATACAGATGATACATACCATTCTTATAGTCCTCCATGACTTGATATGGACCTAACCACTTTGGTGTGAAATTTATTCCTTTTTCGGTCTTCTTGTCGATTTGGATATCTAGTCTAAAAATAGGTATCCTATCTATATTTCTCCTTCATAGAACTTTTTATTATACTGAAGACAATTTTTTTCCACATAAACACTATGGTGGTACTTAGCTCTAAGTCGAGCTTCATCGATGGTTTATAATTGCACTAATTGCACTAATTGCGGTTCATGGTATGTATCTTCATCCAAAATTCCTTACAAAGATATAAAAATGTTGTCTAACTCAATTTCCAGTGGTAGGACCACTTCACATCCAAAGAATAAAGAAAATGGGCTTCCCCGTGCACGAATCCACACCGACATCCTATAGGCCCACAAGGCCGGAAATAGCTTTAAATGCTAGTCACGCTTATTCTCCTTGACTGTTTTGAGGAGTATGGACTTCAACATTTTATATTTAACCTCATCCTATCCATTTTCCTAAGGGTAATACATAGAGGATGTGTGGTGTGAGATTTTGAATTGTGAGCACAACTTGCACATCTCTTTATTCTTAAGAGACATGTCATTATCCAAGATAATGACCCATAGAATCAATACCTTCAAATTATTTGATTCAAAATGAACTTGGTGATCACAGACCCAAGTATAGTAGTGAGAGGTATGACATCAACCCACTTTATTAAATATTTCGTGGCCATAATGATAGAATTGTGGCCATCTATTGATGAGGTAGAAACTTGCCTATCAAATCTAGATCCCAAGTAGAAAAAGGTTAGGGTGTCACAATTGGCTATAGAGCATGACTCGGGATGTTTATTTTATGTAAGAATTATTGACATTTATGGTACCTGCATACATATTCTACAACAAATTTCTCTAAGGTGGGCCATAAATAACGCATCCAATGAATTTTTCAAGAATAACATGCCTTCCGAAGTGACCTCCATAGACTCCACTATAGGTTTCAAAGAGAATATTTTTAGACTCTTCTTTGTCTACACACCTCGAAAGCATGTTGTCAAAGGCTCTGCGATAGAGAAATTCTTCTACTATCACATACTTGGTGGTTATGACACATAGTCCTCTTCTCTCGCTATGAAGTCACTCCCTCAAGATACATGCAGTCTACAATGTGTTTAATGATATAACAATACCATAGACATGATGTAATGGGAGAATTTGTTTCCACATAAGATACACACTCATCGGGAAATATAGATCTACTAGTTCTCCACAATGTATCTGGATATCCACAAACCAACCAGCAATAATTTTTCCTTTGACATACTTTTGGTTGATGAAGGTGAGTTTGAATTCACCCATCAATGTTAGAAAAAATCTAGCCTTTTTAGATAAGGAACCTTGAGTCAAAAAGGTTTGTAGCTGGTCAGACTTGATGATCACTCACATTTCCTAGTTAAGCATATAAAGCCCTAACCTTTTCGTTGCAAATACTATTATAAGGAATTCTTTCTCTTCCTACGTATAACATTTCTTGTAGTCAAGTGGAGTGGAAATAATGAAATAAATGACATATTCAGAGTTATCATTGTCCTCTTGTGCCAACATGCATGTTAGCAAAACCTCAATGGCTTGAGAGTATAAGATCGAGAGACAGCTTAACTTTGGGTGGCATGAGTTTAGATGGTGACATGAGAAAATGTTTGATTGACTCAAATGCTTCGTGACATTATGAAGTTCACTCTATTGGTACCCAAATTTGTTCTCCTTTTCAGTCTGAGCAGCATCAAAGATATGGCATGATGATTGAAGATAGAGAGATCATGATGTATGTCATTTTGTAGCTCGTGATGTGATCTAACCGGCACTCGATTTGTGGAGAGATGGATAGCACTCAAATAGGACTTGATCTTGTCCCAACTGTTTTAGGTTGTGCCTTTCACCAAGGTAAGGAACCTATTTTGTAACCCTCAAATGGTGAAGGAGATGAAGATAATCCCTCAATTTGTAAAAATAGTATGAAAATGGCCTTGAGAAAACATGATCAATTTCCCATTATTCAAACTCAACAAAGTTGTCACTACTAAATGATGGAAACGCTTTCAAGACAAGGTAAGGGTTACTGAAGACATTATCTCGATCCTAATTTGTTTTGTGCATTTTTGTAAATGGATTTTATTCTTTTGTTGACACAAAATGTAATGCATGGGTATTATAGGTAGGATTGGTTTGTTTGATTGAAAACTTGGTGGGAGATTTTAGACAATACTAACTAAAATTTTCCAAATTCTTTGAGGACCTTTGCAAAAAGCTTATAAGACCTAAACAACAAAATGCTTCAAATGGGTTAAAGTACTCATTCAACCACATATTTTCACTCTTCCACGTAATATTTGACAACCCGCCACAAAATCTTGAAGCGATGAACCAAAAAAGCATCCAAATATCTCTATTTTATCATGACCTAAGGTGTACCCAAAGGTTTACAAACAATCTCTGGATTTAAGGAAGGTAAAGTGATTTTAAATTTGTTTATCTCTTTATCATATGAAAGCTCTTCTCAATGTGAGGTTGTCAATGCAATCAACTATCAACAAGAAATGAGACCATGTATGATCAAGAGATATTTTAAACACAAGACTGCAATAGAAAGAAAACACATATTAAAAACATTTTGAAACTTAAGTGTATGCAAATTTTGCCAAGAGACAACACAAAATAATCCAGAATGACCAAATTTATCAGTAAGGGAATGTTTTAAGAACAATCTCAGAGCTTGTTGATGGCTTTACAACTGAAACCAACTCAACATGATACAAATATGATGCAAAAAGGAATTAGAAATTGTTCTCAAGTGGTTTCTCAAAGAATGGGATTTTTCCCATATTTTTCCGTGAAATTCTAAGTTTCTCTGACCATTTGCATGACAAATTCATGTAATATATAACTTTTCATTACAATGATCCTTTGCCTCTCAAATATTCCCTCCAAAAGTGGAATATTCGGAGAACCTTTTCTTTGCAATATTTTTTGAAAATGACATCTAACAGACTTGCAAAAAGTTGCTAGTTGTTCATTGAAAAGGTGAATCATTACAAAAATTTCATCATTATCCATTGTGGAGGCATGTTTTTCATCTTTAAAGCATGGAAGCCCCTTTGAGTTCATCATTTCGTCCTTATCCATCCAAAATTTGGCTCTGCAACTTCTTGATTTGATATTTTACATTTTTACACGGCCGAGGAAAAAAATTCCTTCAAAATTATTCTCAAATCTGCAAATCGATCCTTAACACCAATTGCATTGGTCCTTGCAAGCAAAATCGTAATGAATTTTCCAAAATTTGATGAAAATTGATGCAAAATTCACATCTCCAAGCTTCTTGGAGCTCAAATGGCGGCCAAACTGAAAAATGCATAGTTACCATTGATTTTCCTTTCTCCCTTCAATCTGAGCCCTCCACATGTCATAACATGATTGGAAATGGATTTGGGATCACTTTTTGACTTTTAAACATTTTTGAAAAAATGTAAAATTTTGACATTTTTCTCCACCCTCCACCCTTGAGATTTGGTGCTAACATGTGTCCCAAGGTGGGCCCCATTGGAATCGCAACTCAATTCTACACATTTCCACCCTTTTTGGAAAAAAGGAATTTTTTCTCACTTTTCCCGTGGACCCATGCCTCCAATTCCATCCCTGCGACATGTTAGTTGCTGATTCATCACGGGCCACGATTTAAATTATCACTCTAACTTATTTTGTTAAAAGGGAAAAAATTTCCTTTTTCCTCTAGTGACCTACACTCCCCTCTGCCCCTGCCACGTGTCTCCCTGTGATTCTCTGAGGATCTGTGGGCTCATTTCATATTTTAACTCCTTTTTTCACTAAGGGAAATTTTCCCACTTTTCTTCCTTCGCCCACCTTGTGTTATGACGCTGACATGTGTCCACTACTAACTTGATACGGGCCTATGCTCCTTTTGACAACTTTCTTCCCTTTTCACCAAAATTCAAAATTCTTGCAACTCCTCCGCCACTCCGCCTTGCATCCCAACAACCACTTGTCCTCCTCTGGGGCTTGTGGGGGCAACTTGCAAATTTTTCCAAAGCACAAAAAAATGTTAATTTTTCAAGCAAATGTGCCTATCCCCATCCAATTAAAAATGACCACATTTCCGATTAATGCAAAATAGAAATTGATAGGAAAAGGGCACCCGTATGACCATAAAAAAATGTAGAAATTGCCAGAGATGCCTGAATTTGATTTTTTCTATGTGGGTGAAGAATGTTTGATAAAAAAACAAATGGTAAGTGATTTGAGGCAATTTACAACCATGACAAGGGATTTTTGAGGGCAAATATGCATATCATGAACAATCACAAGCTCTAAAGGCTGGGAAAAGTGGAAAAAATGGCAGAGGTATTTGAAAAGGGAAAAATTAGGTCACAAAACAGGGCATACATGCATATTTCTTTCAAATTGGGGCAAAATAATAAGTTTATGAGAATTTCAAGGCATTCAATTTGGAGGGAAAAGTTACAGACCACCAATTTAAGACAAAAACGTTCCAAATCATGCAAACCAAAGGAAAATTTAGGGCAAAATGCCAGTGGATCAAAATGGGCACCAACATTGGCTCCTGCTCGGGGATGGGAACTCCCAGTGAGTGCCACAAGAACAAAAGTAGACCAAGTGCCAAAATAATCAATTGGGAAAATGGAGTCATGAGCTAAAGCCACTAAAAACTAGCCAAGAAACTGACAAAAATGGCTACCACACACCAAGGCAAACCACAAACCGACAAAACACCAAAAAACAAAGCAAAAGCCAAACACTATACACCTTTGTACAGTTGGTGCATACCTCAAATTTGGGGATTAATCTAAGAAATGCTTCATATGCCTGCCATTAATAGGTAATTCAAGTAATTCCCTATCTATGTCCTTGAGAGATAAGGTATTTTCACTAATTCTAATATCAATGGAGTAAGGTCCCATCCATAATGCATCAAATTTTCCATGTTTGCCCTTATCTTCATTTCTACTATCCCACAAACAAAACCAAATCTCTAATATTGAAGGCTCTAGGAGTTACCTTCTTATCAAACAATCTATTTAACTTCTCTCTAAATATGACATGCATTTGGTGGGATGCTCTTCTTTCTTCATCTAGCTCTACAATCTAATTAATTTGTGCTTCATATGGACTAACCTCTTGATCTTTAAGTTGTTGAACAAACTGAAATGAAGAAATTGCAGATGTAAGGGCAACAGAGATTGACTTCCATACACCAACTCAAATGGGATCTTACCAGTATCTCTTTTGGAAGTAATTCTATCATCCCAAATTATAAATTTCAGTTATTCACCCCATTTTCTCTTGTTCAAATCCAAGGTTCTCCTAATGATCTTCAACAATTTATTATTGCTGGAATCAGCTTGTCCATTTCCTTGAGGGTTATAGTTTGAAGCATAAGTCAAATTGGTTCCATACTCCTTACAAATTTCCATCAAGGGTTTAACTCTAAAACACATGGCATTATCAGCAAAAATCTTGACTGTCACACCAAATTTGCATATGATATGACTCAACAAGAAGTCCATAACAACTTGGTGTGTTGCTTTCTTGGTGGGGATTGCTTCTACCCACTTAGTGAAGTAATTTTTGGCTACAAGGATCCACTTATGTCTAGCACTAGGAGGGTTTAAAATTTCTCAAATGAAGTTCATCCCCCATTGTTTGAAAGGAGCTTCAATTGATACTTTGGTTGCAAAGGAAGGGAGCCTAAAGCTTTCATTCTTCTAGAGAAATGTTAGTAGCTTTCAAATTTTCTAATCAACATGCTTTCATATTTGAAAAGAGTAGACCATCAATAACCAGCTCTCAAAACTTTGTGTGCTACAATCCTTCTAGGAAAGTGTCCTCCACAAACTCCCCCATGGAAATCAGCAACTATTTTGGGAGCTTCATCTTCAGTTATACATTTCAAGAGGACACCTTCAGGGTTCTTCCAAGCCAACCCAAAGTCAGTGATGATGTATTTTTAAGAAGCCAACTTGAGGGCTCTTTTCTGATTTTTATTGAAATGATTAGGACAACATAGGTGTCTGAGGTAAAATATTACATCCTTCTATCATGCAGAGCTTACCAATTTCCCAAGAACATCTGCCCTTTCTTCCTCTACTTCATTCACTTCCACAATCTACAAGTTGCTCTCGGCCATGAGCTTAGCAAGACCCAAACCTCTCACCACTTTATGGTTTGGATATCCATGTCATACTCCTATATTTTTTCACCCATCTATATATTTTTCTTGAGATATCCATCTCTAATAAGATGTATTTTACCACAGGTGTGGGAACATAAGCAACAACTTTTGAACTTAAGATATAAGGCCTGAAAACCTTCTTTGCTTTCACCAAGGCAAATGCTTGTTTTTCCATGATTGTGTACTTTAACTCAGTATCTTGTAAAGCCTTACTAAAGAAGGAAATAGGCCTCTCAACCCCATCTTCATCCTTTTGGAGTAAAACAGATGCAATAGTATTTTCATAAGCAAAAGAGAAGATTTGGAAAGGCTTCTTGTAATTTGGAGCTACCAAGATAGGTGCATGTTTCAATGCTTCTTTGATTCCTTCAAAATCTTTAAGGGAATCCTCTTCCCACTTGATAACTTGATCTTTCTTTAACATGCATGTAATAGGAAGAGTCAATTCAGCAAAATTTGACACAAACCTTCTAATGAAGTTGATTTTCCCAAAGAAGGATTGGATTCCCTTCTTTGTTCTTAGAATTGGAACCTTGTTGATTACTTCTACCCTCTCAGGGTCAATCATGACACTAGACTTTGAAACAATATGACCAAGAAGCTTGGCCTTTTGCACCCCAAAATGACACTTCTTTGGATTGAGAGAAATTCCATATTCTCTACATTTGATCAACATTCTTTCCAAGTGTTGCAAGTGATCTTTTCTGCTCCTTGAAAACATAGTCACATCATCCTGATAAACTACAATGAAGTCATTTATGTAACCAGAAAAAGCAACATCCATTTCTCTTTGAAAGGTAGCCCCAACATTCATGAGACCAAAAGGAATTCTTACATAAACATATGTTCCCCAAGGAGTGGTAAAGGTAGTTTTAAAACTCTCGACTCCTTGAGAATGACTTGATTTTAGCCGAGAGAGGCCATCCCGTGGACAACAATTCGATCCAGTCATAACTACAACATGTTTTCCATGTTTGGTAAAGGATAATTGTATTTCAATGAAGCTCTATTTAGATTTTTGAAGTCTACACAAAGTATGATATCTCCACTTTTCTTTCGAGTCGGCACAAGGTTTACAACCCAATATGAATACCTTGTGGGCTGAATGATCCCTCCCTCCTTCGATTCTTCAATTCATCTTGCATATTCATTGAGAGGAGTGGATTAATTGGCCTCTTATTTTGTTTGAATGGATTGGAATTTGTTTCAAGGGGAATCTAATGCTAAAACAAATCTTCTCTATATGCTTTCAGCTCTGAATAAGACCAAGCAAGACAGTCCTGATATTTCTCCAATAATTGAACATAGGACTACTTTTCCTCCTTATTTAGGCTGTTTCCCAACCAAAATTTTCTTGGCTTATCACTAGTTCCTAAGTTATGGTCTTCCACATCCCTTGAGGAAGACATGTTTCTATTTATGATGCAATCAACATTGCTAAAATTTGACTCAAGTACAATAAGACCTCTAGGAATGGTGTTAGTTTTCAATTGGATAATATCTTTTCCAAACAAAGTCTCTCTTCCTTCAGATCATACACACCATTGGTTCCCAATCAACACTTTGATCTAAAAACTCACCTTGATTTTGTAAGAACCTTTACACCTGAGCATCATCATTAAACACTTGTTAGTGCTTGATGTTGTCGGGACAACTAGCCTAGTTAACACTTCAACATTATACTCACAATAGGGTGAAACGCAGTGCAACCTCCAAATCTTTCTCCCAACACTTTGCCAACTTGTCGGCAGGGGCATTAAAACTTATATCATGATGCACAATGTTGAAGGAATCAAACATCTCAATTAGATCCCAAACTGTATGTTTGTACTATTTCATCTGCTAATTTTTTGTAGCATATAGTTTTCTTATTTGTTTGAAAACTAGCTTTGAATCTCCTTTTGCAATGATTTCCTTGACACCATACTTCCATGCAATTCTCAGACCCAACAATAAGGCTTCATACTCAACAATGTTGTTATTACATTAAAAATTAATCTTGAAGGAAAAAACAAACTCTTCCAAGCTAGGAGAAATCATAATTATACCAGCACCATTTCCAAATTTGGAGCAAGCTCCATCAAATAACAAGGTCCAAGGAGAACTTACCTGTTCAAGGCACTTTGACTGATCCATCTTGTGTTCTTTTCCATCAGCAAACCCAATAAAATTATCAACATCTACATCAGCAAACAACACCTTATAGGAAGCATTGTTTGGATTCTTAATTAGATGCAACATCTTCTTTTCTCCATATAGCTTGATAAGGCTGCCTTCAATGGGAATAGTGGAAAAAGACATGTTCATTTGGATACTCCCTCCAACACTTGCAGCCCTCTTTCTTGACAATAACATACCCCATTTGGTAGGGAAATCAACAATCACAACATCCAATTTTAAATTCCTCCCAAGATAAGATGCAAACGACACCACCAAACCCTTCACATAACCAACTACCAGCACTTCTCTTGAGTTCATGGTAGTACACTTTCCATAGGTGGTTGTCTCTTTGATATCCAACTCATTCATGACCTCTAGAGGCATGACATTACATGATGCACTGGAATCAAACATAAAATTGTGAAGTAGCCTATCCTTTATGATCAAAGTTGTGAAGAATGGATCAACATTCAATTGGGAATCAACCAAGGATGTCCCCAAGTATACCTTAGGTATTTCTCCAATATCCTCTACTGTTGGGGGTTTTTAAGGTCCGTAATGATCTCGAGGAGGAGATTTAACAACATTTACATTTCTGCTTGGAGTACTCTTCTCTTCTTTCAATCCCAAGTACTCAAATGCTCTTTTCTTGTGCTTAAGAATCCTAAGAAACTCGATGATTGAAACACTCACTTTGATTTGGCTCAATACTTTGGCTAGCATTGGAATGGAGAAAAGAATGTTCATTAGATGGAAAGGGATTCTTGGCAGTTTGGTCATGAGGAGGACTGTATTTTTTCTTGGGACAACAGAGCTTTTGGTAGGTGTTTCTCTTCTAGGAGCTTCTTTGGGAATGCTTGTAAGAAAGGGTGTTTTAGGTTTGGCTTGAGGCCCAACTCCCTTAACAACTTTTCTCCTAGTGTTATACTCTTTCTCTTGAGCCATAACAACATTCATTAACAATTGTCTATCTTCCTCCGAAGGGATACCACCATCATACTTCTTAATCATCAAAGCTCTTAAGTATTCAAATTCATTGTTAGGAATTTCAAAAGCTTGCACTACATCAACTTCAAGAGTATGAGAGGGAAGAAGGATTTGTACCCATTTGATGCAATCCCAAAAAATTGCAGAGTCCTTGCACTTATTACCTCAGTTGATGTTGCTCCTCCTTGTGAGCTTGAAGAACATCCCACCATGCAGATATCATCATCATTATTAGCTTCACCATCTTGTTGGTCCACTTCACATGGAGGATGGGGTAGAAAACACCTATCACACCAATCAATATTAACAACTTGCTCAACAATAGTAACCCTAGCAGCTTAGTGGATCGGGTAACATTCTTCCTTCATGTGCTTGAGGATGTCTATTTATAGACCCATGGGTCATTTTCCTCTATCATCTACCCTTGATCACCCCTAGGATGATTAGAAAATCTGTCACGGCTTTATGCCTTTTGCTGACCTTGTGAAGTCTACCAAATTCCATTCTCATCCCGGGCTAACTTGTATGAGATTTCTTTGATAGCCCCTGCCAAAGTTTTTACAACCTCCTCCAAATCAGTACCCTTACTAGCTTGAGGCTTTTCAGGGTTTATCAACTTTACACCATCTCTCTTGATAGGTTTCCCAATTGCTTTGATATTGTTTTCAATTTGAAGTGCCATGGTGAAAGCTTGTATTAGAAATAGTAGGGTTCTTTTCTCTTAGGTAATAGGCTTCCTTTTTATCAAATGCATTTGCATATTTGATTAAACAAGACTCATCACAAGGCCTCGGACTAACAGCATCCTTCTCAAAAAAAATTTAAACCTTGTGTTGAAGTCATTGTGATTCATTGCGATTCTTCTTGATATTTTCAAATTCGACAAGAGAAATCTAGGATCAGTCTTGTCACTATATTCGCAACCAAATGCATTCTTCATTTCAATCCATGAATCAATAGAATTATCAGGAAAATCCTTGTACCAATCCCTTGCATCCTCTTCTAGTGTATGAATGAATAATTTAATGTACATATCTTCAAACTCTATTTCAAAATCCTCCATCATGTTAACAAAAAGTTTGAGATAATAATCACCAGTTATAGCATTGTTACCTTGGAGCTTTGGAAACCTATTTCTAATATCTTGTTGGAAAACATTAGGGTAACCATCCATTCCTCTAAATTCTATAGGACCAAAGGTGTTAACAACAAATGGAGGTCTAGGCTAAGCCATATTGTTTGGTGGAGGTGATCTTGGGGGTGACACAAGTTGATGAGGAGTGGAAGGTCTTTGGGGCTCAAGAATGTGGTTCACAAGATTGGTATTCTCTAAGTTCTGATTTTCTTGGAAATTTTTATTAGAATTAAAACACATAGGTGCATATGTAAGAAGGAACTTCACTAGTTGAAGTAAACAAGTTTATGAGAGGATTTCTTGAATCGGAATCATTGGAAGAAGAGTGATAATCCTATACCAAAGGCATATATCTCTCACCAATGGATATACCTTTTCCGATGTATGACCTTTAACACCTTCCAAACTCTTCTCCCTTCTAACTCGAGTTCCTTGAATCTTAAAATAACTTCTTAGCAAAGTCTTTAATGAAGAGAGATCTTCTTCCTTCCAGCTTTAGAGATTAGCAACACAAAAATAAATGACGAAATATTAATACACCGGTACTTATCAAGATCAAAACAACATGGATTCGCCACTAAGGACTTTCACCCTAGTTGTGAAAATGCACTAAAATACTCTATCAAATACCTATCAACACTAAAAATATCAAACATATCAAAGATATCAAAGATATCAAACATATGAGTATTGCCCTTAGTGAAAAATTAGGATGGAGGCTTATAAAAGAGCACAGACCTTGGATAGAGATGATTAAGATCAAATATCTTTCAAATCAAAACAAGATTTCCTTCATTTATGATCAGTCCCTTCCAAGTGGTTCTATTTTCTAGATCAACCTTCATGCAATGCAGACATTCTCTCTCGAGTGCAAATGGAAGCTTGGAGATGGGAAAAACATAAACTTACGGGACTGATAAGTGGATGGATTCTAACTGGATTTCTGCTTATGATCATATTAAAGACAGATTAATTGCAAAGTATGGGCACAAAATCCAGGGATACATTGAGAGGGATGGAAACAAAAGAAAATGGAAGCAGCTAAAAGTGGAGAATGATAATATTCAGGCTGATATTATATCTCTCCAGAATCAACTTTCCCTAATCCATATAAGTAATCAAAATCTTAAGGATGAGCTCATCTAGAAAGATTATTTTGATGGGGAATACACTGTTAAATCAGGATATAATTCTTTCTTTGCATCCATGGAAAGCAAAATTAAGTGGCACAAGTTGTGGATGCCGGAGCTAACCCCTAGAGTGAACTTCTTTTGGTGGCTAATTATTAATGGCAAGATCCTAACTAATGACAACCTCATCAAGAAGGGATTCATCATGCCGAATAGATGTTGCATGTGTCAGCAAGAGGCTGAAGATATAAAGCATTTATTCCTTCATTGTGAGATTGCTTCCAAAATTTGGCAGCTTGTTTTTGCAAAATTTAATCTGAGATGGATTTTTCCCCTTACCTGCCTTTAGGCTTGGGAGCAATGGAGCTCTCTTTAAACATTGCATGGTGAAAAGGCTATGGCAACTGGTTCTGCCCCACACTATGTGGAGAATCTGGAAGGCCCGTAATGATAGTATTTTCAGAAACAATAGACAGGCTTGTAACAAAGTATATAAGGAAATTATCATTGTTGTGCAAGATAATATTGCTAGATTTAAACCCCCTAAAAATAGACTCTACCCGGAGAATGAAGAATGCATTCTGACTGAATGGAATATTGCCACTGTCAATAGAAATAACAATGGTACTGACAGAAACACAGTCCGATGGATTAAACCCCCCACTGATTGGCACAAGTTAAATTTTGATGGGGCCTCTAAGGGCAATCTGGGTGACTCTAGAGGAGGGGGAATCATCAGGGATCAAAGAGGCTATTATGTTGCTACTTTTTCTAGGAGAATGGGCAGACAGACTAATCATTATTCCAAAGCCATGGCGGCTCTTTGGGGTATTAGACTTGCCAGAGATTGTAATATTCCAAATATCATAATTGAAGGTGATTCTCTAAATATTATCAATCTTCTGAATAAAAAGCAACACCCCAGCTGGTCTATCAGGGATTATATTGAGGAAGCTATTGATATATGTAGGCTTGTAACAAAGTATATAAGGAAATTATCATTGCTGTGCAAGATAATATTGCTACATTTAAACCCCCTAAAAATAGACTCTACCCGGAGAATGAAGAATGCATTCTGACTGAATGGAATATTGCCACTATCAATAGAAATAACAATGGTACTGATAGAAACACAGTCCGATGGATTAAACCCCCCACTGATTGGCACAAGTTAAATTTTGATGGGGCCTCTAAGGGAAATCCGGGTGACTCTGGAGGAGGGGGAATCATCAGGGATCAAAGAGGTTGTTATGTTGCTACTTTTTCTGGGAGAATGGGCAGGCAGACTAATCATTATTTCGAAGCCATGGCGGCTCTTTGGGGTATTAGACTTGCCAGAGATTGTAATATTCCAAATATCATAATTAAAGGTGATTCTCTAAATATTATCAATCTTCTGAATAAAAAGCAACACCCCAACTAGTCTATCGGGATTATATTGAGGAAGCTATTGATATATGTAGGCTTGTAACAAAGTATATAAGAAATTATCATTCATTGTGCAAGATAATATTGCTACATTTAAACCCCTAAAAATAGACTCTACCCGAGAATGAAGAATGCATTCTTCTTGAATGGAATATTGCCACCATCAATAGAAATAACAATGGTAATCTGATAGAAACACGGTCAGATGGATTAAACCCCCACCGATTGGAACAAGTTAAATTTTGATGGGGCCTCTAAGGGAAATCCGGGTGACTCTAGAGGAGGGGGAAATCATCGGGGATCAAAGAGGTCATTATGTTGTTTACTTTTAGGAGAATGGGCGAGACAGGACTAATCATTATTTCGAAGCCATGGCGGCTCTTTGGGGTATTAGACTTGCCAGAGATTGTAATATTCCAAATATCATAATTGAAGGTGATTCTCTAAATATTATCAATCTTCTGAATAAAAAGTAACACCCCAACTGGTCTATCAGGGATTATATTGAGGAAGCTATTGATATATGCAAAAGATTTGAAAAGGTACAAATCACCCACACCTACCAGGAAGGAAATAGGGTCGCTGACAGTTTGGCTAACTTCGGTGTTAATAATCCCTTTCAAACTTGGATTGGGGGGGACATTCTACCCACTCATGTCAATAAAGCCATTATCATTGATCTACATGGCAGTGAAAATCATAACTAATGGCTGTATTTTAGACGCTAATGTGCGGATCCCCAAGTACATGATGATGACATCACAAAAGATTTGGATGATTGTTGCGATCTGTGTGGGTTGGACTGTCATCATTTCTTGGCATAGGAGGAAAGCCGAGGAGCGGGGCAATAATAACAAGTGTAGCATAATAATTAAACCGACTTTCACGGGAAGGAAAGATTCAAATACCAAAATCAAAGTTCGGCCTATCCTGCACATTGGTAGCTATTTTACCATTGAGAATAGGAAAAGGAGTAGAGGAAACATGGGGGGCTACCATGCAAAACCGAACCGACCCACAATCCTGAGTGGAAAGAGAACACGGAGCTTTGGGATTACTGCAAAATCGGGGCCTGTCTAATTTCATTGAAAGGATCCAAGGCTTCGACCAAGACATCTCTATCAAATTCACCCAGGGTTGGAAGAATAGAATAGTCAAATATAGTAACATGAAAATGGAAATCACGGAAGAGCTCATAGCTCAGATCACGGGCCTCAGCCTGGAAGGCACAAAATTCTTCAATAAGAAGGTAGACAGGGAGGTGGAAACCAAGAAATTTCTGGAAGAGGGGGAGAATCTTGAGTTCATGACTGCTAGCCTCAAGGTGGCATCGATCCCTGAACCTTTTGATGAACTGGCCAAAATGGTGGTAAGGTATGTTACCCTTGAAGGAAGATATGTGACTATACCTCAAAAGCATCTGATTTTTCTGAATCATTTTCGTAGAAATAACATTATCATCTTTCCTCACTATCTGATTAACTCTCTGGAGAAATCTATAAGGGAAGTTCAAAGCCACTCTAGGGCTATCCCTTTGCACCAGGGCCTTATCCTCTTGATTCACCGCCATTTCTCCAAATTTGCCTCTCCGTGAATCCTATCCCACCTCCCTCCTCCATACCTCCACCTGCCCACACTGCTCCCACTCCCCCTGCTAAAAAGAAAGAATGAAGATGTTGTCTCCAGCAAGAAAAGCAAGAGCCTCAAAGCTAAAATCCCTACTTCCCAATGGGTCCTAAGGAGCCACAAAGACTTGGAACTAGCTGAAAACCTCCTACATATTAGCAAGCCGGTGGAGGAGCCCAAAGAGGAGGAATTGCTAGATAGGGTGGACAGATTAGAAAAGGAGATACAAGAGCTCAAAGGGGCTATAAAAAAACATGGAAAGAGCTAAGGGTAAAAGTATCCTTCAAAGTGATGAGGAAGAGGGGGTTATTCAGGAAGTCTTCAAGAAACTACATTCCTTAGATGGCAGATTGGGAATACTAAAAGCTGAAATGACCGCATATTATCTCGCCCTCAAAAGTATTTATAATTTCATTAAACAACATGTCCATAGTGTTTGCAGTTTAAGTGGGATTAATGAGGACATATGGGGCCCTAAAGAGAAAAGGGACATTGCAATTGCCCAAGCAGATTTGCAAGACTCCTCTCAGGCCACTACCATTGCCTTCTTCATGTCACTACAGGCTATCAAGACCAAAATTGATAGAGCCATCAAGTAACGGGCTGTTGTGATGTTGTTTTTTGGCTGCAATGTGGCTGTCATCGGGTGGTTTTGGAGATATTTTTTGGCAGAGCTCTTCATGTTGTTTCTCTTTTGGTTTCTTTTTGATCTTGCCTTCTTTTTCCGGATCTTTGTACGTTTAGATCCTTTTTTCTCCTATATTGTAATATTTGGCATTGAGTCTTCCTTAGTTGACTGCTTTTTTTTCCCTTCTCTGGGCTGCTTCTCTCATTTTTACTATCTCGGCTTTTGAGACCTTTTGTATATAGGGTATAGTCCCTTTAAAACTATTTTCCCTTAATTAAAAAAACACTAAAAATCTTGTAAAACTATATATATCGACCTTCCTTTTTCTTGAATCTATCAACCACAAATGCAAATGAAGTGCAACTACTACTAAAACTGATAATATTGCAAGTAGAACTTGAAACCCTTGTATTCACCTTACAAATATGAGTATAGAATTATGCTTTAACAATATATTTACTGATCAAAACTTGCAAGAGACACTACCAGGGTTTTGTATGTATCCAAATATCTAAAATATTTTCAACAAGTCACCGGCAATAATGCCGGATGTGTTGGTACCCAAATTTGGAGCAGCATCAAAGATACAGAATGAAACTTGAAGATAGATAGATCATGATGTATGTAATTTTGTAGCCAGGGATGTGATCTAACTGACACTCGTATTTGTGGAGAAATGGATAGCATTCAAATAGGACTTGATCTTGTCCTAATTGTTTTAGGTTGTGCCTTTCAACCAAGGTAAGAGAACCTATTTTGTAACCCTCAAATGGTGAAGGAGATGAAGATATCCCTCAATTTGTGCAAATAGTATGAAAATGGCCTTGAGAAAACATGATCAATTTCCCATTATTCAAACTCAACAGAGTTGTCACTACTAAATGATGGAAATGCTTTCAAGACAAGGCAAGGGTTACTGAAGACATTGTATGATCCTAATTTTCTTTGTGCATTTTTGTAAATGGATTGTATTCTTTTGTTGACACACAATGCAATGCAGGGGTATTATAGGTAGGATTGGTTTGTTTGAATGAAATTTTGGTGGGAGATTTTAGACAAGACTAACCAGAATTTGCCAAATTCTTTGAGGACCTTTGTAAAAAGCTTGTAAGACCTAAACAATAGAATGCTTCAAAGGGGTTAAAGTACTCCTTCAACTAGGATATGTGCACCAAATGGAGGCCCAGATTTGCACTCTTCCACACAATATTTGACAACCTGCCACAAAATCTTGAAGCAAATGAACCAAAAAAGCATCCAAAAATTTCTATTTTATCATGACCTAAGCTACACCCAAAGGTTTATAAAAATCTCTCAATTCAAGGAAGGTAAAGTGATTTTAAATTTGTTTATCTCTTTATCGGATGAAATTTCTTACGAATGTGAGAATACAAATGCCACTAAACTATCAACAAGAAATGAGACCATGTAAGATCAAGAGATATTTTAAACACAAGACTGCAATAGGAGCAAGAAACATAGATTGAAAACATTTTGAAACATAAGTGTATGCAAATTTTGCCAAAAGACAACACAAAATAATCCAAAATGGCCAAATTTATCAGTAGGGGAATGCTATAAGAACAATCTCGAGCTTGTTGATGACTTTACAACCGAAACCAACTCAACATGATACAAATTTGATGCAAAAAGGAATTATAAATGGTTCTCATGTGGTTTCTCAAAGAATAGATTTTCCCATGAAACTCTAAGTTTCTCTAACCATTTGCATGACAAATTCATGAAATATATAAATTTCATTACAATCGATCATTTTCCTCTTAAATATTCCCTCCAAAAGTGGAATATTCGGAGAACCTTTAGCTTCATAATATTTTTGGAAAATGACATCTAACAGAATAACAAAACATTGCCAGTTGTTCTTTCAAAAGGTGAATCATTACAAAAATTTCATCATTATCCATTGTGGGGGCACATTTTTCATCTTCAAAGCATGCAGGCCCCTTTCATTTCATCATTTCATCCTTATCCATCCAAAATTTGGCTCTGCAACTTCTTGATTTGATATTTTACATTTTTACACGGGCTAGGGAAAAATTTACTTCAAAAACATCTCAAATCTGCAAATTGATCCTTAACACCAATTACATTGGTCCTTGCAGGCACAATCGACATAAATTTGCAAAAAAATTGATGAAAATTGATGCAAAATTCACATCTCCAAGCTTCCTGGAGCTCAAATGGTGGCCAAACTAAAAATTCATAGTTACCATTGATCTGCCTTTCTCCCTTCAATCTGAGCCCTCCACATGTCATAACATGATTGGAAATGGATTTGGGATCACTTTTTGACTTTTTAACATTTTTGGAAAAATGTAAAATTTTGACATTTTTCTGCACCCTCTCGCCCTTAAGATTTGGTGCTGACACATGTCCCAAGGTGGGACCCATTGGAATCACAACTCAATTCTACGCATTTCCACCCTTTTTGGAAAAAAGGAAATTTTTCTTGCTTTTCCCCGTGGACTGCGCCTCCGATTTTATCCCTACCACGTGTCGGTCATTGATTCACCGCGGGGCCACGCTTCAAATTATCACTCTAACTTTTTTTGTTAAAAGGGAAAAAATTTCCTTTTTCCTCCGGTGACCCGCACTCCCTCTACCCTTGCCACATGTCTCCCTGTGATTCTCTAAGGATCTGTGGGCTCATTTCATATTTTAACTCCTTTTTTTGCCAAGGGAAATTTTCCCACTTTTCTTCTCGCCGGCCCGCCTTGTGCTCTGACACTGACACGTGTCCACTACTGACTTGATGCGGGCCTACACCCCTTTTCACAACTTTCATCCCTTTTCACCAAAAGTCAAAATTCTTCCAAGTCCTCTCGCCACTCCGCCTTGCATCCCGCCTACCATGTGTCCTCCTCTGAGGGCTTGCGGGGCAACTTGCAACTTTTTCCAAAGCACAAAAAAAATGTTAAGTTTTCGAGCAAACCCGCCAATCCCTATCCAATTACAAATGGCCATGTTGCTGATGAATGTGAGCTAGAAATTGATGGGAAAAGGACACCCGTATGACCATAAAAAACATGAAACTACCAGAGATGCCCGAATTTGATTTTTTCTTCGTGGGTGAAGAATTTTTTAATCAAAAAACAAATGGGAAGTGATTTTAGGCAATTTATGACCATGGCAAGGGATTTTTGAGGGAAAATATGCATAAAACAAACAATCACGAGCTCCAAAGGCTAGGAAAAGTGGAAAAATGGTAGAGGTATTTGAAAAGGGAAAAATTAGGGCACAAACAGGGCATACATGCATATTTCTTTCAAATTGGGGCAAAAAAATAAGTTTATGAGCATTTCAAGGCATTTAATCTGGAGGGAAAAGTTGTAGACCACCAATTTAAGAGAAAAAACATTCCAGAGCATGCAAACCAAAGGAAAATTTAGGGAAAAATGCTAGAGGATAAAAATGGGCACCAATACACTCTTTACTACACTCCTATAGAAATTTGTTAATGGCATGGATGACACAAGTTCGATTAGGAATAAATCATGGACTTCCCAAGTTTACCTTGAAAAGACCTAACTCCTAACTCTTCTAAAGGTGGAGTCATCTCCATAACCAATCAAGTATTTGCTAGATCTACATCAATTCCCCAAGAAAAATGATATACCCCAATAATTTTCCTCATGTTACTCCGAATACAAAATTTTATGAATTCAATGTTACACAATATTTGATAAGGCAAGAGAGGATAACATGAAGAACCTTGGGGTGATCTCAATTCTTCTTGGCCTTAGCCAACCGGTCATCACCATAATATTCGACAATATTATGAGTAATATCATGGAATATATATGTCATTACTCGTTGGTAGGTGGATCTGGTGTTTTTGAAGCCAAAAACATAAGCGTTGTTTAAGTTAAATCTTACCTCTTGAACTTAAATTTGTAAGTAAGACAATAAGACTTACCAAACCTCAATATGGAGGGGTTTTTAATATCCATGAGATGTGATGTAAGAAAATTAGAATGTTTCACTCGTGGAAGAGATGAAACTTTCTCCACTATCGTGATAAGACCTGCAGATCATTGACACTAAAGAGAAGAGAATTAGTAATATAAATAGGTAAGTTTCCTGAAAAATGCTAGTTATCATAAGTCAAAGGACTTCCTTGTATGGATGTCAAGATGATTTGGAAAAATCAAGTTTATTTATGGAAACGAGATATAACATATGATATATGAACTTTGTGATAAAATGTATATTCTTTATTTAGATTATTACATACACACAGCTGATGGTGATCACACAGAAAGAAACATGACTAAGGCTTAAATTCAAAATCAAGATCGGTGTCCGTTATGAGAAAATTTTGAACCCACGGAGTATTCTGGGCCATCCTCCCTCGAGAAGTATAAATTGAGATCCTTGATATAGTCAACCTTAAAGAAGTCTGAGTATCCTTCTTTGGTGTCGTATTGTCATGCAAAGTCTAAGTTGGAGTCTTCAAAACTAGATTCACTTTCAAATTATGATTCAGATTCAGTGTTGGAGCCTTCAAGAATGTCTAATCCAGCCTCATAACAATGCTCAAACCAAGCGAGGTCATATTGGATTCATTGCACCTCGTAGTAAATTTCCCAAAATTATTCAGTAGCTCATGCAGATCTTCTAGGTGAATTAAAAAATGCTTCCTAATCTTTTGACTAGGGCTGAATGGATAGATCACAACTTGAGGTCATGAAAAAGATCATAGTGCTCCCAATTAAGTGGATGATGGATGATCGATAAGGATTTAATGCTTGTGATTGGATGATTGAGTCTGCGTATATGGCCATCTAACAGAAGACATTCTTGAAAAAATATTAGCAAAATGAGATATACAAATGATTGATAGAAATTATTAAATGAAATATTACATTTGGAAAAATGAAATACATTGGAATCATAGGTGATTTTACAAGATTTTAAATAGACTGATAAAATGATAGATTTAACTAACTAATACGAAACTATGGTCCTTCAAAAGCTACTTTGTAAGATGAAAAATGATCAGATAAGAATATTGAAGTGTAAAATAGAATGATAAGATGATATCTGACCTTGATTGATGATGAGGGATGATAATTTGGTAAGATTTTCAGCTCGATGATGAAAATGCTTCAAAATGAATCCAAGGTTCTTGACGATCATGAATGTGAATGCTAGATGATAACGTATTCTTGTTAATGTAGAATGACACTGATGGACCTGAAAAGAAGACTCAAAATGTGAGAATTCTCAAGGATTATTGTGGATGATCCCCAAGAGAGGTAGAAAATCAAGTTTATATAGATCATTGGTGACTGAAGGAATCGTGGAGCGATTTCAATCGGTTCGAGCTTAGGAGTCATAATGGTGATTATATTGCTAATTTAAACTTGATTTGATTAGGGATTTTGAGGGATAAGATGTGGTAACTAGACTAAGGTCAAGATTAATTTAGTTATATAGGTTTAAGTTAGGAATGAATTTGTTATAATAATTATGGGATGATTTAATAAAGTTTCTTAATTTGTTTTAAACTAGACTTAACCAATGTGAAAGAGGGATTTCACATGGGGATGAATGGAGATATAAAAATAAGATTAATTAAATAATTGAATAAAATGGGGTGGGGTGGGGTTATGACTTAGAATAGGTGGATGTAATTGATTTAAATTAATTAATTGAAGGATACCAGTGGATTACCTAGGTCGGGGGATGTTATGAAAGGGGATAAAATAATGTGATGGCATGTTTTAATTGTTGATGATTACAAATGAACGTATTTAATTGGATAAGTGAATGAGGAAGGGAGGCTATATATTTTTTAGTGTCTAAATTTTCCTCTTTTTTCTGATGGTTTGAAAATCGTTGAAAAAATAATAAAAAAGTTTTTTCGTATGGGTGACTTAGCTATAACTCAATACAATGAACACCAAAGCAGGTGTGCTTTGTTCAAAAAGCTTCCCCAGTCCGAGGGGATACTAAAATAGAATGTGCAACCGATGAATCAAATGATAGGGTGAGCCAATGTTTTGATACCTATAGACATATTGATCCTTTCTAGGTAGGTTGATTTACTCGGAAGGTCAAGTGATGGGGGCAAAAGGGCACGCATCCCATAGACATATGATGAGTCCCAAAATTGATTTTGTTTGTTTGATTTAAATTTTCCAAGGATTTGGGTCCTTTGAAAGTGACACACTTGTGCAAAATTGGTGTTTTTCTAAGCTTAAGGGGGTAAGTGATAATGTTTGCTACGAATGAAGAAAATTATAACACCTTTGACAAACAGTTATATTCCTATTTTGCATTGCATAAGCATTGACATATAATTTTCTTGAATGAGGTTTGTTTCTTTTATTGTTGCAAATCATGCTTATTATGGATAAATCATCTCTGCTCTTGGATTCATTAGACTGAAATGATATGGCTTGCAAGAATCCATTTTCACTTCTTGTAGGTGAGTTGTAATCTAGTTTTGAGAGTTGTAAACTTATCTCTTTTACTGACTCATCCTTGGATCAATTTCAGTGATCCAAGGAATGTTTTAAATCTCCTTACTAGACTGAATGGTAAAATTGACATTCATAGGTGGAGAGACGTAGCAGACTAAACTTTGTATGTTACAAATTCTTTGGTCTTGTATGAATGTGCCTTCATTCAGTTGTATGTTTGTGCTTGGGTCTTTAGGATTGATCTCTTCAGGACATTAATGTTGTAAAAAAATATAGTCTGCTTCATGACTATGAAGGGAATCTGAATCCTAAAACTAAAGGATTATCCTAATGGTATCCTAAACTAGGTAAAATCACCTACTTCCTAGCTATGTCTACTTATTTGGGTTTCAATCTAACCTAAGCTTCTTATTCTATTTCATTTGGATGGTGTCCTAACCTAAGTTCTTGTGCTAAGTGAATAAGGGAGAAATTACTAAAGTAATGCTAGGCTATTTTAACCTAATACCTAATACTATATGGTTGTGAATTTGATCTAACCTAAGGTGGAAATTACCTATGTCAATGTTGTAAGACCTAAGGTAATTATTGTTAGACTAACCTAAGTTTTGGGAAATCTATCCTAAAATATTGAAAGGGAACCTAAGGGTCACATGGCATTATGGCGACGGTTCCAATGGCATTTAATTGATTTGATTTGGCTAAATGAATGGAGGTACAACTAGTTTTGGAAAAGGCAAGTAGAATTTAGTGGATGCATACGTGGTGGCTTCACTAAAGATGGAAATGCATGTTAAATTAGAAATGGCATTCAAAAGTTTTGGGAGGTAGTGGCAAGGAAAGATAAGTGAGAAATTTGGGAATAATTACATTAATGGTCTCAATTTTTGTGTGCAAACCATCTTCAAAATAAGGAAGGTAGATTTGTTGGAGGTTGTTTGATATTGCATGCATTGCAGTTTTTTCTCTACATGGAGCTATCTGGTTCTTTCAACCAACAGTTTGACTTCTAATTTATGGCTATTATTGGTTTCTCTAGTTTATTTTTGATCGAGGGAAATTATATGAGGCATTGGAAGAAAATATGTTTGGTTGTTGATCTTTCATGGAGAAGAAAAAGAATTGGAAGCTCGGCTGGAAGTCTCCTTCAAATTGGCAGAAGCACTATCAGGCATGATAGGCTCTACCCATTAAGATTTCTTGCTTTCTTCTAAATGATTCATTAAAACAATTCTACTCTCTTGAGATAAATGTTTTCATGATTTTTCTGGTTATTTACTTTCATGGTTTTATGAATCTCTATGGTTTTTGGATATAAATCCATTGCTAAATAATGTTATCCTTTGGAAACTTTCTCTTTGTGCAAGTTCAATGGTGACATGCATGTGAAACTTGTATTTCAAAGCTTGTATTTCATTTTGAACTTGTGTTTAAGGTTTTCATTGTTCTGAACTGGTATATGATGCCTTGTGTTTCGTTCTGAGCTTGTATTGGAGCTTTGTGTTGCTCAGAACTTGTGTTCGAAGCTTCATGTTTGAACTATACTCGTATTCAATACTTGCGTGTTCTGAACTTGTATTCAATTCGTTGTGTTTGGTTTTGTACTTGTGTTACGAGCTTGAGTTTTACTTGTATTCAAGGTTTTGAAATACTTAGAACTTGTTTATGGGACTGTCTACTTGAAAAATCTTGGGAGATTATTTTTGGTTTGAGTTGATTTGGTTATCTCTTTCGAGATCTTCCTCTTGTAGCTTCTTGAGTTGGAATGGTTGTGGTACTTCTATTTTTGAGACTGTACCGCCTTCTTTGAACTTGAAAGGGCATGTAAATTTGAAGGATATTCTTCTCTCCTCTACTCTGAGAAAACCCGCATCTTGTTGAAGGCTTGACTATTTTTTTGAAGGTTATTGGTGGAACTATAAATTGTTGAGGGATTAAGTAATCTCTCGGTTAGATATTATATTATTATTTACTCTATGGTTGATATGATGTTCATTTGAAACAATGATCGTTATCGGTTTTTGAAGTTTTTGGAAATGTAGTATTCATACTCCTTCTTGTGATCGATGTTTGAAACGAATACCTTCTCTGTCGCAATCTTTAAAGATGGAGCTATGTGAGAGTCTTTGTTGTGATTTCTATTTCAGTCATGTTGGAGGTAAAGTTGATACATTGTCTGACTTAAGTGTATTGGGTTTTCTTACTCTCTTCAGATCCTTTTAATTGATTTCTAGGTTTTAAATGAAATATTAGATGAATACCCTTGTGTACTGAATCTTGTTGATAGGATTTATTACCTCTGGTTCGGGGTTATTTCATTTAATTTGTCTTCATGATGACCACGAACTATATGTCACTTTTATATGGAGGTGTGTAAGACCTTGAATATGGGAATACCATTTCTTTTGATTTCGTGAGTATTATTGAAACTTGTTTATCTTATATTGTTTTGGGTTTTTTTTTTTCTCTTTAAAAGGAGAAATGATTATACTTCTCTTATGGATAGTAGTCTATTTTTTGGACTGTACTATGTAATCCTTTTTGAGAAATGAATTTGAACTTTTTTAATGAATTGGAATAGATAAACCAGGTTGTAATGATTTGTAAGCTAAACTAGAAGTTTACTTTCTTCTAAATGTGTGTTTGGTTTTGTTTTCTCCTTTGGGAACTAGTAAAAGAACATCGATTTTGTACATAGAAATTGAATTCATTTGATATTAGAAATGAAATGAATTCTTTATTGGACCTTTTCCATTTGAGATCCTTTAAATTTTGAAAAGATAGGTTCATTTGATAGAAATTATATGTGGCACGACTCTCTTCTTGGCTGTAGAGAGATTGTTCTTTTAGGACTACTCAACTTTTGTGTTCACTTTCTGTCATTTCGACTTATACGAAATAGTGAGAAACCACTCTTCTAAGATGGAAATTTTCTTGTGGATTGTTTAGTCTACTTTGTATTAGTCATTTGTTGTAATGATTTGGAAAGAGAACAATTGAGTCAATTTAGTAGAAGAGAAAATGTAAACATGTTTAGACCAATTGCTATGTTTGACCGAGTCATACTTCATTTGGATTTGGTATTGGAAGGTTTTATCTTTTTTGCACCCTATCTTATTATGAATCCTCCCTTGGATGGACATGAGAAGAGATTAATCTTGTGAGATTCTAGCTTGGATGTGTGGAACGTCTGGTTCCAGACCCTTGTATTATATCTTCTAACAGGTAGAAGTTAGTTAAGACTTGTAGGTAGACTATTTTGACTCTCTTCCCCTTCTTGGATTTATTTGGGATTCTTGTTAGATGTTGTCTCTCTAATGTTGAATCCTTATATTTTTAACCTTTAACTGAAGAAATTATGTGTGTTCTAAGCCTGTTTCTGTCTTTCAGATTATTAGTGTATGGGGAACAATATGTATTGATTTTTCTTCTTTGCTTAAGTTGTAGGATGAAATATCCTGATATGAGCTATGTTGTGAATAACTTCTTTTACTACATAGTAAAGATAAATGTTGTATTTCTATTCTGATAGAATTATGAAACAATTGGATGACAAGACCTATTGTTTTTTTAAAAGTAATTGATAGGATCAATTAAACTATATGTTATAATGCAGATGTTGTGGATTATATTATGCTCTTTTCTTAAAAGTGAATTCAGACTCTTTATTTGTACTTCTTTTCTGGTTGTTATTACTTATGCTTATTTGTATGATATATTAATTGTTTCATTAAAGCAGATTTATTTTAATGGAACAATTAGTGGAATGCACTTTGTTTTAATGTTTAGTGCTTATCCTACTCGGTTCATTAAAAGCCCGACACGTCTAGCAATTTTTGCAGATGGACATCGTAAGTGATAAAAGAAGGAAAAAAATTTAATGATGCATTGGCTTATTTAATTTTGGATCTTATGTAAAGAATTTTGATTCATTCTTGAGTTGTATTAGAAAAGAGAAGTGATGTTCTTTTATGATCTTAGTGATGATTGACATGCAGTATGTCTGAAATACATAGTCTTGTAAATGTATATTTTATCATGATAAATTGAAAGGTTTAGAGACTGACTCCAATTTGTTGTGAAAATTCTCTTGTACTTTTTATGACATAAATGGTAGTGATATCTTGTCGATATTCTTTGTATCTATTTGTATACTATTGTTGTTATCAATTGATAAGTTGGATTAAGGGGGATAGTACAATCTCCCTTACTATGATGAAACTTGTTAAATTACATAAGATGTCATCTCTAACTACACAACTATAGTTTAATAATGAAATATGCATTGGTTATACAATTAAAATATATGAGAAAAGAATGATAAAAAGGTTATGCTAATCCCAACATCTAACTATGTAGAGGAAGACTCTTCCTCTCACAAAAGAATGAAAAATAAATGGAATGGTAGTTATGATCTTTAATTCTTGTACTTCATTTATAAAAATTAAACACTAGCTGAATTTAGGTGAACTATACACCTTCTTGGATAACTAGGTTACATTATGAATTAACCATTTGATGTTTACTTCCCTATTTTTGGGGATAAGCGCTTAAAGCCAAGTTAATAAACATTAGTGAAAACATGAGTTAATGAAGTTCTTAATATCAAATCAGATTAATTATGGATAAAAAACTTAATGAATGTTGGAATTAGGGTTAGGAAGTGTTGCTGTAATTTGAATCTTAATCGAATTAAATTAAATCTAATGACCACTAAGGGGTATGTAGATCATGATGAATCATTTCTAGCAAATGTTGGCACACTTGAACTATAGGATCGTACCTTCGAGAAGTCCAGGGGCTTCTCGAGGATATAGTGTTGCAGTTGACATGTGGCAACACCCTTCTACATTTGTTCATCTATATCTACACACATATAGACTTAAAATTAGTTTCTCTCTAGGACGAGTTAGTAGCATTTTTAGGATAGGGAATATCTTTCTATGACTCGGTACCTTGGCACATTTTTTTGACTTAGGTCGATCGAGTATGCCCATATATCCTATGTCATCATGAGCATCTTCCTATAAAAAATTATGTCGCTAACCTAGGCTAGGGTCAAACCTTGGGTAAGTGGACTGACGGTAGTCAAGAAAGATCATTCTAGATAACAATATGTTTAAAATATTTTATCAAAGTATCGCAAGATGTTGGTTTCATTGTCCTAATTCACCTAGTTTAAAGCAACCTGATGTCATATAAATATTGGTAACAAATATTTAGATAGGTTCTTTAAACAGATCACTAAGTACTTAGAATAGGGTAGGAAAAACCAAGTATACGTATTATACATAAATCATTTTATAGTTTGAGATAAACATGAGAGATCGTTTGGTAACCGAGTCATGGAATGAGAGATTAGTAACATACCGAGTCATTAAAGTTGCATATGGTTATCTGTTATGAGATGGATTGGCATGGAATATGTGTTCTAAATGATGTTTTATTTAGAACTAAGAACATTGTGTTTAAAAAAAAATCCCTTGTTTATAAAGTCTTAAAATGGGAATGTTACATCTTGGTATCAGAGCTGAAGGTTGCATCTATTGGACCTATTGTGTCCATAATATTATGAAACTTAAATTTTCTTGTTAATATAAAATGGTTATAACAAGAGGAAATGTTGCAAATAACCCTCCACCGAGGAAGGAGCAAGCAACCGTACAAAAATTTGATGAGATGCTTGTTTCCCTGTTGGACACAAGAGATCGTTTGGCTATACTTGAACAATAAGTAATAGGAAATGAGGAGGAAAAATATGATGGTAATAATAATCATCCACCTCCCGAGGAAAATGCCAATTTAGGTGTTGATAACAATAATGTGAACATACCTAATTAGCCTAAGAACAAAAGGCTAGGGCAAGTAATTGAACTCACTAATAATATAAAAATGATAAGTCCACCCAAGTTTGATGGAACCACATTAGGAGATAGAGCTGAGAATTGGATCAGCGAGATGGAGAAGTACTTTGCAATAAGGAATTTCTCAAAAGAAACAAAGGTGATATGGGGAGCATATCAGCTTTCCCATGAGGCATCTTCATGGTGGGACAGCCGTAAGGTTGAGTTAAATATTGATGAAACTAATATCACATGGGATCAATTTAAAGGTTACTTTAGGCAACGTTGGCTGCCATAACTTTACTATGATTAGAAAATGACTAAATTCTAGAACTTAGCTCAAGGAAAGCTAATTGTAACTGAGTATTGGGAGTGGTTTACTAAAATCCTTAAGTATGTACCTCAGTATCAAACTGACGAGAAGTTCAGGATACAAAAATTCATCATGGGATTGAATCCCATTATAGGAGGAGAGGTGGATGTTCACAGCCCAACCATGATGGAAGGGGTTGTTGAAAAATCCATAAGGTAGGAACAGAAATTGAAGGCAATTTCTGCTCATAAGGAGGAAGTAAGGAAGAAAGTTCCCAACTCCTCTTCATCATCTCTTGCACCTAAGAAAGGACCATGGAAGAAATTTGGAATGAAAAGTAATTTTTCAGTTGATAATAGTAAGAAAGCAACAATCAATAAGACTCACTAAGCAATGCACGTAACAACTTTGTATAGAATCATAATAATGGACAGAAGTCCTATGGAGTTCAGAATGATAATTCTAGGGATGGAAATAAATCCGTGCCTAGAAAGGGACATGTAGGAGGCTGTTATAACTATGGAAAAGATCATTACGTAAATCAATGTCCTTTGAAAAAGGATGATCATAATTAGTAGCACAAGATACAGGCTGCAGTAGCTGACAAGCAAGCTGAAAAACATGCCACGCCCATAGAGGTTCTGGGTAAGTTATTTGGCATACTTGTAACTATTCTTTTTGATACCAGAGCTACTAAATGTTTTATTTCTATTAAATTAGCTTCAAAACTAAAAAGAAAATATGGAAACATGGATAAAACATGGATCACATTATGGAAACAATGTTGTTCATATTGTTAGTATGTGTCTTTTAAGAGCAATCCTTGACTTACCTAGTTTTTCCATAGAATTTGATCTTTATGTTGCACCTTTGGGGTCTTATGATGTAATCACAGGTGTTAATTGGTTAGCTGAACATAAGGCAAAGGTGGATTGTTTTGAAAAACATATTATTTGTTTAGATGATCTGTAGAAAATGTAGAGATTTAGGGTGTGAAACGTGAGATTTCTGTTAGGAAACTGTCAGCTATGCAACTTAAAAAGGCCAAAAATAAAGGTTGTACCTTATATGCAATAAAAATTATAGAAATAGCTGAAGAGAACAACGATGTCATGGAATGATATTCGTTGTTACGAAACTTTAGTGACGTGTTTCTGGAAGAATTACTAGGTATTTCACCCAAAAGGGAATTTGACTTAACAATTGAAATCAAGCCTAGAATCGAGCCTATTTATAAATCACCATACTTGAATGAATACTTTGTAAAATTAGTAGAGCTTAAGGCTCAATTGTAGGAATTTTTTTCCAAGGGTTTGATTAGACCAAGTGTTTCAACTTGGGGCGCACCCGTAATTTTTGTGAAAAAGAAAGATGGAACACTTAGATTGTGCATTGATTACAAGATGTTAAACAAAGAAACAATCAAGAATAGATACCCACTCCCTAGAATTGATGATTTATTTGACTAGATGCATGGATCATCGATATATTCTAAGATAGATCTTCGATCTAGATATCATCAATTATGGATTAAGGATGAGGACATTCATAAAACAACTTTCAGAATAAGGTATGGACATTATGAGTTCACGGTTTTACCTTTTAGATTAACAAATGCCCCTACAGCTTTTATGAATTTAATGAATAATATCTTTCAAGAATACTTGGAAAAATTTGTGCTCATATTCTTGGATGACATTCTCATATATTCTAAAAGTATTGAGGAACATCATGAGCATTTGAAGATAGTTTTGGAAATTTTGAGAAAGAGATGGTTATATGGTAAGCTATCTAAATGTTCTTTCTATGACACATAAGTACACTATTTGGGACATGTAATAAGTAAGAATGGAATCGCTGTAGATCCTTATAACATTATAGCTATAATCGAGTATCTGTACCAAAGAATGTACATGAAGTTAGAAGCTTCATGGGACTTGCTGGTTACTATAGAAAATTTGTAAAATATTTTTCTAAGGTGGTTGTACCAATAACTTCATTACAGAAAAAGGATAAGAAGTTTGTTTGGAATGAGAAATGTGAATCTGCATTTAGAACTTTGAAGGAACAGTTAACTTCAACACCTATTCTAGTTGTACCGATCCTAATGGAGACTTCATGGTTGTAACAGATGCATCTAGGGAAGGTCTAGGAGGTATTTTGTTATAAAATGATCATGTCATAGCTTACAAAAGTAGAAAACTAAAGTTACATGAGTTGAATTATGCTCCATATGATTTAGAGATTTCTACCATTGTTCATGCACTATAAGTTTGGAGGCATTATCTACTTGGTAAATGTTTTGAATTAAAACCAAATCATGTTGGTTTGATGTATATTTTCACTTAGCCAAATATTAATGCAAGACAATGAAGATGGTTAGAGTTTTTGTCTCAATATGATTTTGATATCAATTACATCAAAGGTAAGGAAAATAGAGTGACTGACGCTCTAAGTCGTAGGAAGCACATTTCTACTCTTATTACATTAAGAACTTAGTTTAAGGATGAAGTAAAAACTGTTATGGAATCTGATTCTTACTTTCAACAAGTAAAAACAACACTTGTTGCAGATCCAAATGATGTGAGGTATAAAGGTTTTCATTTTGACAATGAAGGAATCTTAAGATTTGAAAACAGAGTATACATACCTTCGATAAATGATTTAAGAAAGAAATTGTTGGAAGAATTTCACAATTCACCTTTTTCAGGACACCCTGGTATTACAAAGATGCTTGCTGATATAAGACAACAATATTTTTGGAAGGGGATGAAAAAGGATGTTGTTGATTTTGTGACACATTGCCTTGAATGTCAATGTGTTAAAGCTGAACATATGCACCCAATCGGCTTATTATATCCTCATAGCATACCATAGTAAAAATGGAAAGTAATAAGCATGGATTTTGTACAAGGGTTGCCTATGTCAAGAAATAAACATGATGTTATTTTGGTAGTTGTAGATAAAATTACAAAGGTAGCACATTTTATTGCTTAGTAATCTGAAGGATGATTCTCCTATATTGGCTAAAATATTTGTACATGAAATTTTCAGATTAAATGGAGTACTGAATTAATCATATTTGATAGAGATCCTAGAATGAAGTCAAGTTTTGACAAACACTTAATGTAGCTCTAGGAACTAAGATGAATTTTAGTTCTACGTATCACCCGAAATAGATGTACAAAATGAAAGAGTTAATCATGTTTTAGAGGATATGTTACGAATGTATTGTATGGATCAGTTATAAAAGTGGGAAGAGTACCTTCCACTAGTCAAGTTTGCTTATAATAATACATATCATGCCTCTCTTAAGATGTCACCTAATGAAGCACTATACAGAAGAAAATGTAGAACCCCCATTAGTTGGGACAACATTGAGGATAGAGAGGTAATTGGACCTGAAATCCTTACGAAAATGGAACAAAAAGTTAAAATGATTCGTGAACACTTGAAAGAAGAAACAGATAGGTAAAAGAGTTATGCTGATTTAAAGCGGGTTAACAGAAATTTGAATTTGGTGAGAAGGTCTTTCTTCGGGTTAAACCGAAAAAGATCTCTATAACATTTCTCAAGGCTACCAAGTTATCACCCCATTACGTGGGATCCTTGAGATATTAGAAGTAATCAACCTTGTAGCTTACCATTTAGCATTACCTTCTACTTTTTCACAAATGCATGATGTTTTCCATGTTTATTTGCTTAAGAAATACGTTTCACATTTATCACATGTGTTAAATTGGAATTCGTTGTGAGTCCAAAACCGAGGAATAATCGTGGTTAAACCCATATGTGTGCTGGAAACTTGCAAGTTGCATTTAAGAAATCATGGAATAAGTCAATGTAAGGTCCATTGGGACCATTTTAAAGAAAGAAAGTGCAACTTGGGAAAACTTGGAGCATATAAAGACTACTTTTCCATATTTATTTGATCGGGATTGACTATGATAACGAGATAAATTTTTTGATTTTATCTTTATATGTCAATAAATCTACCAGTTTTGGGCAGATAACTATTTATTTTTAAATAAACAACTATGTGAATGTTGATTTCTAGAACTTTAAATTCTGATATTGTTGCAAACATATGTTAAGAAAGTGAATAAATTGATTATCCTTAATGTAATGGTCAAAATAAGACAATCATCGGGATGATGATTATTTTTAGGAGGGAAGTATGTAACACCTTTGACAAATAGTTATATTCCTCTTTTGCATTACAAGAATTGGCATGTGATTTTCTTGAATGAGGTGTGTTCCTTGATTGTTAAAAATCATGCTTGTTATGGATAAATCATCTATGCTCTTGGATTCATTGGACTGAAATGATATGGCTTGCAAGAATCCATTTTCACTTCTTGTAGGTGAGTTGCAATCTGGTTTTGAGAGTTACAAACTTATATCTTTTATTGTCTCATCCTTGGATCAATTCCAGTGATCCAAGGAATGTTTTAAATCTCATTACCAAAAAGAATGACAAAATTGACATTCATAGGTGGAGAGACATAGTGGACTGAAATTTTTATGTTACAAATTCTTTGGTCTTGTATGAATGTGCCTTCATTCGGTTGTATGTTTGTGTTTGGGTCTTTAGGATTGATCTCTTTAGGAAATTAATGGCATAAATGAAATATAGTATGATTTATGACTATGAAGGGAATATGAATCCTAAAACTAAAGGATTATCTTAACGGTATCCAAAACTAGGTAAAAGTAACTACTTCCTATCTATGTCTACTTATTTGGGTTTCAATCTAACCTAAGACTCTTATTCTTTTTGTCTGGATGACGTCCTAACCTAAGTTCTTGTGATAAGTGAATAAGGGAGAAATTACTAAAATAATGTTAGGCTATTTTAATCTAATACCTAATACTATATGGTTGTGAATTTGATCTAACCTAGGTGGAAATTACCTATGGCAATGTTTTAAGAACTAAGCTAATTATTGTTAGAATAACCTAAGTTTTGGGAAATATATCCTAAAATATTGAAAGGGAACCTAAGGGTCACATGGCATTATGGTGACAGTTCCAATGGAATTTAATTGATTTTATTTGGTTAAATGAATGGAGGTACAACTAGTTTTGGCAAAGGCAAGTAGAATTTAGTGGAAGCATACGTGGAGGCTTCACTAAAGATGGAAATGCATGTTAAATTAGAAATGGCATTCACCAGTTTTGGGAGGCGGTGTCAAGGAGAGATAAGAAGGAAATTTGGGAGTAATTGCATTAATGGACCTTGGTTTTGTGTGCAAACCATCTTGGAAACAAGGAAGGTGGATTTTTTGGAGGTTGTTTGATCTTGCATGAATTACAATTTTTGCTCTACATGGAGCTATCTCTGTTCTTGAACCAGCGGATTTGACTTCTACTTTATGGCTATTTTTGGTTTCTCTAGTTTATTTTTAATCAAAGGAAAGTATATGAAACATTGGAAGAAAAGATGTTTGGTTGTTGATCTTTCATGGAGAATAAAAAGAGTTGGAATCTCAACTGGAAGTATCCTTCGAATTGGCAGAAGAACTATCATGCATGATAGGATCTACCCATTAAGATTTCTTGCTTTCTTCTAAATGATTCATTAAAACAATCATGATCTCTTGAGATAAATGTTTTCATGATTTGTCTGGTTATTTACTTTCATGTTTTAATGAATCTCTGTGGTTTTTAGATATAAATCCATTGCTAAATAATGTTATCGTTTAGAAACTTTCTCTCTGTTCAAGTTCAGTGGTGACATGCATGTGAAACTTGCATTTCATTCTGAACTTGTGTTCAAAACTTGTCATTGTTCTGAACTAGTATATGATACCTTTTGTTTCATTCTGAGCTTGTATTCAAGCTTTTTGTTTCTTATAACTTGTGTTCAAAGCTTTGTGTTTAGTATTGTACTTGTATTGAATATTTGTGTGTTCTGAACTTGTATTTGAGTCATTGTGTTTGGTTTTGTACTTGTGTTATGAGCTTGAGTTTTACTCATATTCAAGGTTTTGAAATACTTAGAACTCGTTTATGGGACTGTCTGCTTGAAAAATCTTGGGAGATTATTTTTGGTTTGAGTTGATTTGGTTATCTCTTTTGAGATCTTCCCTTGTAGCTTCTTGAGTTGGAATGGTTGTGGTACTTCTATTTTTGAGACTATACTGATGAGGGTCATCAATCCTCGTCATTAATAATGTCAATCTGGGTTGGTGTCTAAAGGTCGTATGCATTAAGAGAAGAAGATCTTGGAAAGTAACTCCTTTAAACATGAACCAAACTTGCATAAAATAAATCACACTTACGGAAATTTAAAAAAAACTTGCAGAAATAAAGTTTGCATGAAAGAAACACACTTGCATGAATTGAAATGCACACTTGCATAAATTGAAATTTCTAAATTGAAAATAAAGGAAAGGACACCTGCAGGTTCACAAATGAAATTACATAACATAAAAAAACAAAAATTTACAACAAAAGGAAAACTGCAGAAATAAAAAAATTACATAACATAAAAAAGTAGAAATTTAAAACAAAAGGAAAACTGCATAAATAAAGAAATAAACATTAATACATTGATCCATCTTCCTTGGAATGAGTGGCCAACTCATTCCTTGGAAGAGGATTTAATTCATACTTTTAATTTAGAACTTGCAGAAAAACTTTACTTCCAAAGATTGGAAAGAAAGAATAGATCTTGATTACTTGGGGAAAAGAATTACATATCTAAGTGTGGAAGGTTACATTTATAATTTATGCATCCAACCAACTCCTTATTTTAGGAAATACAATCTGATCTTATCTTTATTCCAATCCTAACAACTAAGATCTCCATCTCCACAAAATATGGAGAGAGATATATTATTGAAGTCAAATCTTATCTCACTTATTTTAGGAAGATTTGCTCCCAAATCTTCTCCTTTATTTTCGGTAACAAGAATCATAATGATTTTATTCCTCTACATTATTGGAAGGAGGATTTTCCTCAAAATATTATTTTGACCAAATACCTTTCTCAGATTTTCCATTTGACTTTGTTGTTTTTGATTGTGGAACTTTTGACTCTTGTCAAATATGCTTTTTGCTTTCGAACTTAACATTCACTAAAAGTTATATTTCTCTTGATTGGTAAAACCTGTAGCAAATATGAATGAGGTTTTTGTTAAACACATTTCTATGAACAAAAACATCTCTTAGATTTTCCATTTGAATTTTTTTTTGTTTATGGAACTTTTAGTGCTCGTTTGATACACGTTTCCTTGAACTGCAGCTCACTAAAAGTTAGATTTCTCTTCATTGGTAAAACTTGTAACAAATCTAAATGAGATTTTTGTTAAAAAATTGTTATGAACAAAAACCTCTCTCATATTTTCCATTTGACTTTTCTATTTCTGTTTATGGAACTTTTAGTGCTCGTCTGATACACGTTTCCTCGAACTGTAACTCACTAAAAGTTAGATCTCTCTTCATTGGTAAAACTTATACAAATATGAATGAGGTTTTTGTTAAACACATTTCTATGAAAAAAATATCTCTCATATTTCCCATTGGAATCTCTGAGTTTTCACAATCCCTCAAAAATTGTCATTCCGTTGATGCAAGTTCCAAAACTAAAGCTGTCATTCCTTTTATGCAAGTTCTGGAACTAAATCTAATTTGTCCATGAATTGAAAGTTCTAGAACTAACTATCATTCAATTGATACAAGTTCTAGAACTAAATATGTGAGTTCTGGAACTAAACCTGCAAGTTCTGGAACTAACTCTGCGAGTTCCACAACTAACTCAAAACAACTATAACTTTTGCATGCGACCTCGGATTGAGATGATTATTTTTTTGAACTTGCATAATTTTTTGAGAGGAATCTGAATATGAAATCAGATTTGATTTTAAATTTACTGTTCATGATAAATTCCAGTTTTCCCAATACTAGCATTATCTTTCCTTTATGGCCTGCATACACAAGACTTTGCATCTTTTCCCAAATAATCAATAGGATTAGTCAAAAAATAGATAACAAAAGATTTATAAAGAATGAACAAGATATATATCATATATTATATCTTAAGCAAACTATAAGTTCCTATATTACATTTAAATCCACTTTCAAAGGTAACTTGGAAGGACAAAATAATGGTAATTTATGGCCAATTTATGGCCTCATCATGTACTACCTTCTTTGAAATTGAAAGGGCATCTAAATTTGAAGGATATTCTTCTCTCCTCTCGCTCTCTGAGTGAACCAAAGTGTCTTGTTGAAGGACTGACTATTTTGTTTGAAGGTTATTGGACTGGAACCGTAACTTGTTGAGGGATTAAGGAACCTCTGGTTAGATATTGTCTTTGTTATTTACTCTTTGGTTGATATAGTGTTCGTTTGAAATAGTCGTTATCAGTTTTTGAAGTTTTGGAAATGTAGTATTCATACTCCTTGTGATCGATGTTTGAAATGAATACCTTCTCTGTCGCAATCTTTAAAGATGGAGTTGTGAGAGTCTTTGTTGTGATTTCTGTTTCAGTCACGTTGGAGGTAAAGTTGAGACATTGCTTGACTTAAGCGTATTGGGTTTTCTTACTCTCTTCAGATCCTTTTAATTGATTTCTAGGTTTTAAATGAAATATTAGATGAATACCCTTGTGTATTGAATCTTTTTGATAGGATTTATTACCTCTGGTTCGGGGTTGTTTCATTTAATTTGTCTTCATGATGACCACGAACTATATGTCTCTTTTATATGGAGCCATGTAAGACCTTGAAGATGGGAATACAATTTCTTTTGAGTTCATGAGTATTATTGAAACTTTTTTATCTTATACTATTTTGGGTTTTCTATTCTTTGTTAGATTCATTGAATGAATCTCTGGGTCTTTAAAAGGAGAAAGGATTATACTTCTCTTATGGACAATAGTCTATTTTTGGGACTGTACTGTGTACTCCTTTATGAGAAATGAATTCAAACTTTTGTTTAATGAATTGGAATAGATAAACCAGGTTGTAATGATTTGTAAGGGAAACTAGAAGTGTGCTTTCTTCTAACTGTGTGTTTGGTTTTGTTTTCTCCTTTGGGAACTAGTAAAAGAACTTCTGATTTTGGAAATAGAAATGGAATTCATTTGATATTAGAAATGAAATGAATTATTTATTAGACCTTTTCCATTTGAGATCCTTTAACTTTGAAAAGATAGGTTCATTTGATCAAACTTCTTTATGGCACAACTCTCTTCTTGGTTGTAGAGAGATTGTTCTCTTAGGCTTGCTCAACTTTTGGGTTCGGCTTTCTGTCCTTTCGACTTATAGGAAATAGTGAGAAACCACTCTTCTGAGATGGAAATTTTCTTGTGGATTGTTTAGTCTAATTTGTACTAGTCATTTGTTGTAATGATGTGGAAAGAGAACAAGCTGAGTCGGTTCAATAGAAGAGAAAATGTAAACATGTTTAGACCGACTCATACTTCATTTGGATTTGGTATTGGAAGGTTTTCTCTTTTTGCACCCTATCTTATTATGAATCCTCCCTTGGATGGACATGAGAAGAGATTAATCTTGTGTGAGTCTAGCTTGGATGTGTGGAACGTCTGGTTTTAGACCCTTGTATTATATCTTCTAACATGTAGAAGTTAGTTAAGACTTTCCGGTTGAATTTTTGACTATATTCCCTTCTTGGATTGATTTGGGATTCTTATTAGATGTTGTCTCTTTAATGTTGAATCCTTATATTGTTATCCTTGAACTGAAGCAATTATGTGTTTTTTGAACCTGTTTCTATTTTTCAAATTATTAGTGTATGGGGAATAGTATGTATTGATTCTTCTTCTTTTCTTAAGTTGTAGGATGAAATATTCTAATATGAGTTATGTTGTGAATAACTTATTTTTCTACATAGTAAAGATAAATGTTGTATTTCTATTCTGATAGAATTATGAAATAATTGGATGACAAGACTGTTGTTTGTTTAAAAGTAATTGATAGGATCAATTAAACTATATGTTATAATGAAGATGTTGCAGATTATATTATGCTCTTTTCTTAAATGTGAATTTAGACTCTTTATTTGTACTTATTTTCCAATTGTTATTACTTATGCTTATTTGTATGATATATTAATTGTTTTATTAAAGAAGATTTTTTTAATGGAATAATTAGTGGAATACATTTCATTTTAATGCTTAGTGCTTATCATGCTTAGTTCATTGAACTAACTTTGTGATAGCTAATTTTGTAGATGGACATCATAAGTGATAAAAGAAGGAAAAAACTTTTATAATTCATTGGCTTATTTAATTCTGGATCTTATGTAAAGAATTTTGATTCATTTTTGAGTTGTATTGGAAAAGAGAAGTGATGTTCTTTTATGATCTTAGTGATGATTGACATGCAGTATGTTTGAAATGCATATTCTTGTAAATGTATATTTTTTCATGATGAATTACAAGGTTTGGAGAATGACTCCAATTTGTTGTGTAAATTCTCTTTTACTTTTTATGATAGAAATGGTAGTGATATCTTGTCGATATTCTTTATATCTGTTTGTATATTATTGTTGTTATCAATTAATAAGTTGGATTAAGGGGATAGTACAATCTCCCTTACTATGATGAAACTTGTTAAATTGCATAAGATGTCGTCTCTAACTACACAACTATAGTTTAATAATGAAATATGCATTGGTTATACAATTAAACTATATGAGTAAAGAATGATAAAAAGGTTATGTTAATCCTAACATCTAACCATGTAGAGGAAGACTCTTCCTCTCACAAAAGAATGAAAAATAAATGGAATGGTGGTTATGATCTTTAATCCTTGTACTTCGTTAATAAAAGTAAACACTAGCTAAATTTAGGTGAACGATACACCTTCTTGGACAACTAGGTTACATTAAGAATTAACCATTTGATGTTTGCTTTACCCTATTTTTGGGGATAACTGCTTGTTAAGCTAGGTTAATAAACATCAATGTAAGCATGAGTTAATGAAGTTATTAATATCAAATCAGATTAATTATGGATAAAGAACTTAATGAATGTTGGAATTAGGGTTAGGCAAGGTTGCTGCAATTTGAATCTTAATCCAATTAAATTAAATCTAATGACCACTAAGGGGTATGTACATCATGATGAATCAGTTCTAGTGGATGTTGGCACATGCCAACTACAGGATTGTACCTTTGAGAACTCTAGGGATTCTCGAGGATATAGTGTTGCAGTTGACATGTGGCAACACCATTTCTTATTTGTTCATCTATATCTACACACATCTATACTTAAACTTATTTTCTCTCTAAGATGAGTTAGTAACATGTTTAGGATAGGGAATAACTTTCTATGACTTAGGGTACCTTGGCACATTCGGTTGACTTAGGTCGATCGAGTATGCCCATATACCCTAAGTCATCGTGAGTGTCTTCCTATAACAAATTATGTTGCTAACCTAGGCTAGGGTCAAACCTTGGGCAAGTGGACTGATGGTAGTCAGTAAAGACCATTCTAGATAACAGAAGAGTGAGGTGAAGGATGTATTTTGAAATGACGAGTATGTCATCTAGGAATAGTAACATGAACAGTATGTTGAAAATATTTGGCCAAAGTATCGCAAGCTATTGGTTACATTGTCCTAAGTCACCTAGTTTAAAGCAACATGATGTCAGATGAATATTGGTAACAAATATTTAGATAGGTTCTTTAAACAGATCACTCAGTACCTGAAATAGGGTAGGAAAAACCAAGTATACATAGTATACATAAATTATTCTATACTTTAAGACAAACATGAGAGATTGGTTGGTAACCGAGTCATGGAATGAGAGATCGGTAACATACCGAGTCATTACAATTGCATATGGTTATCTGTTATGAGATTGATTGACATGGAATGTTTGTTCTAAATGATGTTTTATTTAGAATAGATAACATTATGTTTCAAAAAAAAATTCCTTGTTTCTAAAGTCTTAAAATGGGAATGTTACAAAAATGGCAAGCATTTGGGATAATCGCCCATGATTGTTGATGAATCACAAGCAATTAGATCATGGTAGAAGTTGAGGTATATAAACACCCAAACTCAATGTTTTTTATTTATTTTCATTGTGGGGTGAAATTGTGTTGGGAGTGAATTTGATAAATTTTGTGTGATTTGGTGCGATTTGATCATTATGGTGACCTTCGGTAGGTAGAGGCAACCACCCATAGCAGAGGTAAATATATTTTTCTTCATTTTTGTGTGATTTTCATTAGTTTTAGATTTTCATTTCCATTTTTGGAGCTTACGGGTGCCCTAACTAGTATCCCTAGTGATTGATGTGATTACCGTGATTCAATAGAATCATTGGCGATCTAGGTAGATTGCTTGCAATTTTCTTGTGTTTTGGTAGTTTTCCAAATGAAGTGGGATGTTTTAATGTTTTAGTTTTTGTTGGTGTTATTGTGATGATGTTGATTTTGAGGTTATGTATATTTAATATGTTTTTGATGTTCTTATTGATGATATTAATGTTAATTTGTTTATTATTTGTAGGTGGATGTGAAGTTATCTATTTGTGATTATATCCCATTGATTTTGGAGCAGGTGAGGGAGGTCATGATTGATGATGACTGGGAGAATGTAGAAGATGTTGGATTTTGTGCCATGAGATATTACGAGACATATTCACGGATGTCTCGGTTTGATCTTAGCATTGTTAGAGAGTGGAACCTACATCATCTCATTCATCTAGAAAAATTTTTGTGGCACTTTATGAGGGTGTACAAGATGAGCAAGATTATTATGTTTATTTTATCATCAAGAACTATCTTGATGACAAATTATATGTAGATTACATGGATGTCAAATGGGAAGCTACAATAGTAACGAGGCCTAGTGTTAGTGTAGTGAGTGTGGGTCAACCACCTCGAAGGCTGGAGAGAGTAGATGATGGCAAGGGGGAGTGAAAAGTGAGGTTGTGGCTATGAGTGCTCCTAGAGGAGTTAGAGATACATGTGTTGTTGGAGGAACATATGCTCTAAGAGGAGAGGGGGACATATCTCAATCTAGTGCGGTGCTCAGGGATGTGGATTTTACTAGTTGATTCTGATGTATATGATGACATAGGCTCATAGAAGCCCATTTTTTTTGTATGATGATGATATATATTGATTTTGGGACATTGATTACAATGTATATCAAACTTATATATATATATATATATATATATATATATATATATATATATATATATATATATGATGATGATGATGATGATGATTTTTATGGCTTATATTGTATTTTAATTTACATGTGTTAGTGTTAGATGGATTTGGATGGATGTTAGTAAGTATGGTGTGTAGACATGTTTGGTTATAATTGATTAAATGTGGTTGAATGTTTTATTGATTCAAATGAATTTAAAATGTGATCTTAAAATATGGTGTAGACTAAATAAAACGAGGTAAAAATGAAATGATTACCCCACTATGGATTTGATATATACGTGATGGGTTTCAAAAGTGTGAAAACACTTGCACTTGTAGCCTTAAAAACGTTAAATAAGATTATCAATAGGTAGTCACAAAATATTAATAAGATATGGAGTGAATTTATTTATTTAGGATACATGAGGGGTCTCATATGTATAGCTCAATGTGAGAGAAAGGGATCTCCTTTTCAATGGGATTATAGAGAAATGCCCCAGATTTTACATTTTTGAAGAAAATTAATTGATGCGGGAAGTATACCTTAATGGGAAAGTTAATCAATGTGGGAAGTTTTCCTAGGATGCTTTTGATATTGATGTATTTTTGAAGGTTGATCAATGTGGGAAGAATTTTACATGATTATCCATCCTTTGAGGGTATGGTATACATTTTTGACATTTCGTCTTTTACAATATGGCCATCCTTCAAGAGATCGGTTCATAATTTTGACTAGTAGTTATCCTTCAAGGGATTAGTCTACTATATTTTAAAAATTTTGATAAGAAGTATACAATTAACTTTACATAAATTTTTGGAGCTGAGGAAAAACCTAATAGACCGTATCAAGGAGAGGAGAAGATGTATATATGACCTATACACATATGCCCCATGTTATTATTTTTAAATGGTATAGGGTACATTGATGTAATGATTAAGGGTCTCATAGAAAGGATAAACTTGTCCATAGTGAAAGATGTGATGAAAAAAGTCATGGAGGTCATCATTAAGGTGTATTTAGGATGTTGACAGATAACCAAATACTTTCAAATCATTACACGATATGATAGAGTGATAGGATTTGGATGTAACCTTTGTCATGATGATCAATTATTTAATAGTAGAATGGCTACAAGTGTAAGGAATTATGGGGTTCCTTTTTAGGTTCACCATCAAGGGAAGCAAGACGATATGCTCTCAACCCATATTTATGAATGGTAATGTATGGAATGATCCAATTGGGGGAAATTTTTCCATGTTTACTTCATTCTAATGTAGTGAAATTTTGATTTTATTTAAGTACAAGATCACCAATTTTAAATTCATGCTCTTTGACATGTTTGTTATAGGATCTATTAACACATTCTTGATAGACTTGATGATGTTTGAGGGTTGTTAGAATTTTTCATCTAATAGTTCAAGTTGTGCTAAGCGATCTTGGTGATATTCTTCATCAGGGATGAAATCTTTAAGAGATACACAAAGTGATGGAATTTGGACCTCAAGAGGTAGGACAACCTCTGAGCCATAGATGAGTGAATAGGGTGTAGCACTTGTAGGTGTGTGGATGCTAGTTCGATAAGCCTAAAGAGAAAACGAGATTTGAAGATGCCAATTCCTATCTGCATTGTCTATTGTTTTCATCGTGAGGATTTTATTAAGTGTTTTTTTAGATGCCATGACCTTTCCATTTACTTGAGGATAATATGGTGATGATAAGTTGAGTTTGATGTTGAATGTATCAAATATATTTTTAACCTCTTTATTTTTAAAGTATTTTCCATTATCCGTGATGAGTTTATGAGGGATACAAAAATGACATATGATATATTGATATATGAAGTTAGTGATAGGCCCTGATTTTGTTGAGGTTAAAGGGATGGCTTCAACCCACTTGGTAAATTATTCAGTGGCTGTAATAATGGAATGATTTTATTGGGATGATTGAGGATTGATAGCACCAATGAGGTCTAACCCCCATTGAGAGAAAGGCCATAAGTCTTGAGTGGATTGTATTGCTTGACTAGATACATGGATGAGATCTAAGTGGAGTTGGAATTTAATGCATTTCTTTACATATGCACAATAATATTTGGTGATGGTAGGCCAGTAGTACCCTAGCTATATGACACGTTTAGTGATAGCATTTCCACTAAAATAACCACCACAAATTCCATCATGGACTTCAATTTCTTTGATTTATTCATGTGATTTAAGACATCGTAATAGTATACTATCAAATCTATGTTTATAAAGGATACCACCTATAATGACAAAGCGAGTGACACGTTGAAGAAATGATCATTTAGCACCATGTGATAAGTTTGATGTGTATTTATATTTAGCGAGATAGTCATATATCTGAGTGTACCATAGATCAAGTGGATTATTTTCAATGACATTAATAGGAGGAAGCTCATTTTGATGTGAAGGATGGTCCAAGCATTGAACAACTACAGACATTTTAGTGTTATTTCTTGATTTTTCTGTTTCTAAAGGGATGAGGGATCCGAGAGATGCCATAGTGTCTGCAAATCTATTAGAAGATCATGGAATAGTTTGAATGGTATAATGATCAAATGCGTTGAGGATAAAGTCAATAAAAGCTTTATATTTTTGGAGGATTTCATTTGTGCATTGATATTATCCTTTAATGTGATTGATGAAAAGTTATGATTATCCATAGATTTCTAGAATGTGGACACCTCGAGAATGGTGGTAGTTAGACCCATGATTAAGGCTTCATATTCTACCTTATTATTAGTACTTTCAAATTTAATTTTGAATGATAATGGAAGTGGAATGTTCGGGGGTGATAATGAAACCGGATCCTCCTCCTTATTGGCATTTAGAACCATCGAAGAAGAGAGTAATTTTAATGGAAATATATTTAGATTCATTAATGTTGTTGATAGATTTGTCAGGAAAGTGTTCATGAGGGATTTGGTTGTCTATAAGGGGTACATCATTGAGTTGATCTACAATTTCCTGGCCTTTAATAGATTTCTGTGATATGATTTCAAGGTCAAATTTAGTTATGAGAATAAGTCATCGAGTTATGAACTCATTATGATAAATTTTAAAGTACATGGTTTTAAGCAGATTAAAGTTGGTAATGATATATGTCTTGTGATTTGGGAGATAATGTCGAAGTATGGAGGTGGTAAAATATAACACACAACATAATTTTTCAGATTCGTTGTAGCATTTTTCATACTCATGGATTATACGACTAATATTGTATATGGAATTTTCATGACCTTGACCATCACATTGGGAAAGAATAACTCCTAGAGCATGTTCTGAAGTGGATATGTATAGATAAAATGGTTCCAATTCACAAGGTGGAGTAAACATAGGAGGTGATAAGAGATACTATTTGATTTCATCAAAGGCTTTCTAACAATCATAATCCAAATGAAAGTATACGTCCTTACATAGAAAATGGTGAAATGGTTGAAAATGGCTGGAAAGTTATGATATGAAACATTGAATTGATTGAAACTTACCATGGAGGCTATGCAGTTGTTTAATATTAGATGGTGGAGTAATTTCAATGGTTTCTCAAACTTTTTCTAGATCAACGTTAATAGATATGATGAATCCTAATCATTTTCCACTGAGGAAACCAAAACAAATATTTGAAGGATTTAGATGAAGATAATACTAAATAAGATGAGTGAAGATTGATTCAAGGAAATCAAAATGATCCTTTCTTGATGTGGACTTTCCTTAAAGTTCATCGACATAGTCTTCAACTGTCTTGTGGATGAGTTCATAAAAAATGTAAATCATAGCATGTTGGTAAGTAGCTCCTACATTTTTTAGACCAAATGGCATGACACAATAAAAAAATGTTCCCCAAGGGGTGATGAAATATTTTTTTTGTTGATCATCGGGAAATAAGGATTTCATTATAACTAGAAAATCCATCCACGAGGGAGATAATTTCATGGTCGGTTGTTAGGTCAACACACATATCTATGTTTGGAAGAGGGAAGTCATCCTTAGGAAATGCGAGGTTGAGATCCATGATGTTTGTGCAAAATAATAACTTACTTGAAGTTTTAGTTATGGGACTGATGTTAGACACTCATTGTTGATATTCAATGGGTATAATAAATTTGGCAGATAAGAGGCGTTCTGACTCTTCCTTAACAAGGAGAGCTATATGGGGATGCATTTTATGGATTTTTTTGTTTAACCCGATTAGCATTGCGATGCGTGAATATGTTTTGTATGTCGATGTTAGGATCAATTCAGAGTATATCACTATATGACCAAGAAAAGGCTTAATCACATTTTTCTAAGAACAAAGTGAAATCATCCAGTTCTTGTGAATTTAAATATTTATCAACTTTAATTATGTGAGGATCCTAAGGGGTGTCGAGTTAAGGTTGAGGGTGGATTTTTAAGGATATTTGGTGTTTCATATGGTAGTGATTTTTAAGAAAGCAATCTTCACTCCCATATGGTAAAGGATATCCCAGTCATCCCGACGACCTTTGGAGGATATCTAAAGTAGGTGAATTTTCCTCAACCATTTCTCGGCCAAACAAGTGTACTAATTTAGTCGAGTGGACCGGATTGATAAGTAAGCAGCCCTAAATTTATAGAATTGATTAAAAAAATTTAGGTGGGATGGATATAGTTTCATTTATGTCCATAAGATCTTCAGGGCTTCCTAGTAATGACAATTCTAGTTCGGGAATAGACATAGATGTAGCGAGTTTGGATATAGTTGCTTCAAATATTTCAAAGGTGGAATTTTTATAACCTAAACCATGTTTCTCATAGGATTAAAGATAATTTTGGATGATTAACTCATGGGTTTCTTGTTCATAACGGCCGAGGCAAAAACCTCTCCATAAAAAATTGTGAAGATACATAAAAGCGAATTTTGGATTATCAAGGGATTTGAAGTCTAATGTGAATGACATGGCATGGTGTGGATTGATGACGTGGGATGAAGGATTATTGAATCCCCATAGACAAGGTTTTTTTCAGTTAAGAATGAACATAAGAGATAACATCTCCTACATTTGGCTCATACATGGGTTACTTATAAGGGTGACCATATGTTTTGGGTGAATGGATGGAGTTGAGCATGAGGAGACATTATTCCCCAAGCATAAGACATTTTACAACCTCACTAAGAGAGGAATCATCTAGTAATCTGGAAGAGGGGATAGATGTGTTAGTAGATACTTTATCAGATGATTCAGATGTGGATTTATGTACAAGGATGTTGTTTGGGTGGTATGTCATCTAGTAGTCAATAAATGGATTTAGATCAGCGGGACAAGTGAAATTCGACTCTCATGTTCATATTTGAAAAAATGATAGAGGGTACAAGGAATGTAGCATGTATTTCCCACTTACCTTTAACAAATTTTTGATACTAATCATGATACTGCTGATTATATTATGGACATGATTATGGACTTTATTATAGTATGATGTTAAATGTTAGATCATGGATTATTGTTGACTTGATTCAGTTATGATGTATGATGATTATTAGAGACATTTTATATGTTGATGATGTTATATTGTTGGACATGGTTATATGATGGATGTTGTTCAAACTTGTGATATTTGGATATTGTGAGTAGACCTAGAAATGGAAAATTATTGGATGATGATATAATTGTTGATAAAACTATAAATGATATTGTTAGATTGCTTTGATGTTGTTGTGATTCATATATCTAGATGATTTTAGATTTTTAATTATATTTATATTATTTTGGATGTTCTGATATGGCCATGAGGCTGAAGGAGGTATTTGTGTTTTGCAGGTTAAAATATCACAACAAACATCGGGGATTGGAGAAAACCACATTGGAATTCTAGATGAATTCAACAAGGTCACCATGGCAACTAGTTTTGTTGTGTGTGTTTATTAGTGTTAGGGATTTGCATGGGGGTATCACCTTTAAATGTGACCAAGTGATTTTATGTTTTTCTTTTATTTGGTTCCTTTTGTTTAATTTTTTCATTTGTTTTATGTGGTGAACTTACCCCTTTCATTATTTATTTAATGTGGTGTTAATATTGTGAGTAATCATATTGTTTAGTTGATTAATTAAAAGATGTCATAAGAATGTAATTAATAGAGTTATTAGCCATGTTTTAAAGTGTTGTAAGAATGTGTAAGTAATGTGTAAGTGACCTTGTAAGTGATGTGTAAGTTAACTTTTGAGTGTAAAACACTCCACCTTCTTGGAAATTCGAATTTTTCCTTGGAGGCTGATTTTGGAGGCTTGTGGGACAAGTTAAACTTGTCTCATGCCTCTTAAATTTACATACCAACCTTGCCTATGGTTGGAGTTATGAATTTTTACAAGTCAAGTTGAATGTTGTAATTGCACTTTTCATACATAATTTAATTTCAGTCCTTATGGGGTATGGGCTTGTTTGACTGTGTAAGTAAATTTGTCATATCATTCACCCACTTATTTATTACCATGGAGAATGAAGTTGAATTTTGGGGCTTGGGGTTGAGGATGTGTGATGTGGCATGCTACATGAATCCACCTCATCCTCTTCTCTTCCATCTTCTTTAAAATTCAAATTGTTTTGCCTTGTTTTTGGTTTCTTCATTTTTGGAGACTTCATTTTGGGTGAATTTTTCTTGTTGTTTTGGGAGCTCTTTCTTGGAGAAGTTTTTGGAATATTGTTGCATGCTTGTGCTTGGATGTTTTGGATTTCTTGCATTGGGATAAAGCTTGTTGTTTTGGAACTTGGAACAAAATCCATCATGGAGAGGTAGGAGCTTGGCTCTTGAAATGCTCTTCTTGTATATATGTAAATGTTCTTGTGTGAATTCTTTGGTATATTGTGGTCTGTTGGGTAGATGGCCTAGGAATGGTGTAGGAGAAGTATGGGGTTATTTTGTGGGAGGCACGAGTGTGTTTTAGGAGGTATAAGGGTGTAGGGATTTGGGATTTGGGTTCCACCTTAAAAATAAATAGCTTGCATTTATTTAATCGTTATGGGGTACCATAAGAGGTTGGGAGACATAAGAAAATGTGAGGAATAAGGGGTACTTGGAGGAGGCATAATGGCATGACAAGGTTTTGAAATGATATTCACATATATATATATATATATATATATATATATATATATATACATACATATATATATACATATATATATATACATATATATATATATATATATATATATATATATATATATATTTGGTGGGTTGTTCTCGGGTGGCATACCCATTTTCCTTTTGAAGGCAAAAACAACATCCCCATAGCTTCTTGCTCCTTTGGCTTATTTGATAAAGTCTTTGTTTTATTTGTCATGTTTTAATGTAGTTGTAAACTACATTATGTTTTGGGACTGTGTTTCTTTGTGAAAATGTTGCTTGTGTGTTTGTGGAAGCCTATTGTTGCCATGAGTTGGATCACATATTTATTACATTGTGGTTGGGGCTCAGGGGCCAATGAAGAAGGATGGATTCTCCTATTCATTGGATGTCTTGGTTAGGTGGAAAGCGTTTCCTTTCCCCTACTCCTATTGTGATCATATTGCAAGAATGTGAAGAATACATGTTGCTGTTTTAGAGTTGAGAAAAGATAGTTTGACAGTCCCTTGTGAAATGAAATCTCATTGTAACCTTTCCCACTTGAAGTGGATGAACTTGTAAATGTTGTAATGGAAAGATGTTGTACTGATTGCAAGTGGAAATTTGAAATGTAAAAGAGTTATACTCTGTATTCTATTTTGGAAAGAATGTGAAAGAATGATACATGTTTTTATATGTTGCATTTTGAAACCAAATGGGAAGGAAGTTGTAAGAGTTAATTTAAATTAATGGAAGTGGTTTTGTCTTGTCCATATGTTGTTATTCCATTGGAAATTTGTGTTTAGCATTCACTATGAAATCCCTGTTTGAAAAGTGGTAAAGTGAAACACGTGAGAAGAAAATGTATTATTTTGTTCTATATATAATATATGTTTTGGAAGGAATAAAAGAACAAAGGTTATAATGTTGTATTTTGGAATCAATAAAGGATTGCATTACCTTTTTCAATCTATATTTTTGTATTGAAATTGATCACCTATGGAGTTTTGAATCTCTGTTGAAAAGAAGAAATACGTGTGAGGAAAAATACAATGCTTTTTTTTCCTTGAAAAATTTTAAGACTCGAAATTAGAATTGTATTTTGGCTTTCGAATGGTTTGAATAAATAAAAAAATGTATTAGATTGGAATTGGAATGTATTCTAAATACTTGGAAGAAGAAAGTGGCAAATAGAACCATTAAAATTTGATCCCTATTTTTGTAATTTCAAACTGGCAATTATCTAAACCAAAAATGCACAAATTTGAACTGCATGTAACAATAAAATAACAAACCAAATGATTAAATTGAAGTAGTAGCCTTGAAATGATTTTAATTAGACAAAAACACTTAAAGGAAATATTTCAAAACTTAGCAAAATCGGGCTCAACTGTTTTACAGTTGTTTTGTTGTCAAAATGGTAAATTTCAAATTGGAATTCAATCAAATAGATATACCTCAAAAAATTATCCTAATCACTCCTAATAACAACTCTCCATGTCTATTTGACATGTTGAGAGAGGAAGAAGATCAAATTGAATAAATCTCACAAGTTAAAATTTACCAGTTTGCACTATAAAATCCTGCAGGCCGTTTTCTTAAAATTGACCCATTAAACTTTATAAAAATAAAAAATTAATGATCTATGTGCAAATAAGACGTCGAGATATTTCCAGAAAGTCCTTGTTTTCCAAAACCGAGCTCTCTATAAAAAGTTATGGCCTTCTAAAGTTTTTCTTCCTTGGCGTCAAAATATTGGGAAAATTTTCCTTGGCGGGCCTTTGGGGCCGAATTTTTCCCTTAGCACTTAGGAAAATTTTCCCCACTTCCACACCACCTCGTAGCCAATAAAATTCTACCATGTGGCACCATGAGGTGTTAGCTGAAAAAAGGGTGGACCCCTTTTTAAACTTAGCGCTCCTGGAAAAATTTGGGAAAAAATTCCAAATTTTCCCCACTTCCGCACCACCTCGTAGCCAATAAAATTCTACCATGTGGCACCATGAGGTGTTGGTGAAAGGGTGGACCCTTTTTAAACTTAGCACTCCTGAAAAAATTTGGAAAAAAATTCCAAATTTTCCTGCTGACCCCGCAACCAACCAATCGGTGATGCCACATGGCGTCACACAGGCGTTAGTGGTGGAGTGAGTCACTTTAGCCTTTTTGTGCTTCAAAACAATTTGGGAAAATTTTCCATGTTTTCCCCACCGTCCCGCTGGCCCGTAGCCAATCTGGAGCTGCCACGTGGCATGGCGAGGTGTTGGCGGAGGTATGGGTCCTTGATTATCCTCTTAGCCTTCGGGGCATTAAGTGAATTTTCTCCTCACCACTCCACTTTCCCCGCATTGGCTTAGGTGATGCCACGTGTACCTTGCAGCTTGTTGACTCGTGGGCATAATGTTATCTTTTCGCCCCATGCATGAGAATTTGTTCCAAATGTCTCCCACCGCCCCGCTCTCCTTGAGATGGCTTGGGAGGTGCCACGTGTCCCTTGTGGACTTGCAGATCCATGGGTGCATAGGCACAAAGTTATTTTTCACCCTTTGTCTCCCACGGCCTGCCAACCCACCCTTCGGGAAAAATTTTTACCCTTGGGTAAGCAAGCCCACTCTTGGGGAAAATTTTCACCCCAAGGCCCGCCGGCCCATAACTCGAGAAATATAGGAGTTAGGAGGACTTATTTATATCAATGGAAAGGTGAAGAAATTTACTATCCAATGGAAATGATTTATTGATTTTTTGAATGTGTTAAGTTTGAGAAAAATCAAGTTGAAACTTTAATCCTTTTAGAGAGTGGGTATGGTGAAGATTTACCCTCTGAACCTAATTTAACCTTCTAACCCTAGATTTTGGACCTCATGACCTCTAATAATTGTTAATAAAAGAAAATTATGTTATAGTAGATTAGAATGGTTCTGGAACTTGTTAGTGATAGTTTTTGCCTTGTAACCTAGTTGTAGACTCTTTTAATTAAAAAAAATTATTCCATAATTTTTCTTAACTAATCCTAGGTTGTTTCTTGGGTCTCAAGTGGGTTGTTTTTAGTGGGAGTTACACTTGGTATTAGAGAAGTGGTTCAAAATATTTGACCATTGGGCACACTAGAAAACTTGAGACATGAAACTTAAACCTATCACACTTTTAAATCTAGAAAATAACTTAGTTTAGAAATTACATATTTTAGTAAATATGGAAATTGAATAAAACTTAGAAAGATGAACTAACTCTCGCCTTGGTCTATGCAGGAGGTGTAGATGGGACAAGGGGGATTTTCACATAGACCCAAAATTACCACCACCAGATCATGCTGTAGCAACCATCCTACCCTAGATTTTGTAGACTCTTCAGGATGTTAATGCCACTCTATGCGGAGGATCAGTAGGAGGACATGTAGCTAGACATGATAGAGTCCCTTCCATTGAGGGTCGGTATCTCCTCACCCAAGCGGAGCATAGGAGAGAAAACTCCCATGAAGATTTAGTTAGGGTAGAGTCACCATGAGGGGATAGGGTGACCAAATTTCGGACATAGAGAGAGGTCTCGAGTCCTAGGCTTAGGAATGAGCATGCAGAGAGACCTAGAGGCCATCGGACCATAGTCAGTAGATCACATCGTGGAGATCCTAAAGCATCAACCATCACATTACTCTAGTGACATAGGTGGATTTCGGGAAGAGGCCTAGTTGGTGAGCTTGATGCTTTCTTAAAGCTCGTCTCTTGTTCTAGCAACATGAAATCTCGTGTTGCGATCCATCTACTAAGGGATGGAGCTGGTGTCTGGTGGAGGACAGAGGAGCAGAAGCTCCATGTTGATTTTGAGACAGTTACCTAGGAGCTCTTTGAGGAGTGTTTTAGGAACAAATATTTGTCACAGGTTCATACAAAGAAGGATAGATGAGTTCCATGACCTCCGACATGCATCTCTTACAGTGATGAGTATGAGAGTAGATTTTGGATCTACTCCAGTATGTTGGTTACATGCAGGATGAGTAGGTGTGGATCCATAGGTTCATTCGGGCCCGAATCTAGACATTGGAGGTGCAGTGTGGATCCATTATCCATAGACATTAGTTGAGGCCATCGAGAAGGCCTATATAGCAGAGGAGACTCAGGAAAGACCCAACAAGCTAGAGACCAAGTCCGGAGCTGCATACAGTAGATGTAGGATAGAAGATCGAGGGGGTCAGTATCTCTTCCTCATGGTGGAAAAGATTTAGCATAGTCATCTTTTAGACCATAGCAGCAACAACAACAGTCCCACCCACCTTATAGACCTCCACAGAGGTTTGATGCATAGAGAGGATGGAGTATGGGGCCTCCTCCTAGGGGTCCCATCAGGACACAAGGTGCCTAGAGAGCTCACTCAGCAAGAGATTACCAGTAGAGACCTTAGCAGACCATAGCCGGATCATCAGGATCAACACCACAAACCTCCAGAGTACCGACTGGACTTGCTACATAATGGAGAGGATCATGAAGTTGTTTTGGTTGTGGTGTTACTATAAATTTTTGGAGAGACTTCCCACATAACCCTATAACAAGGGTAAGACAACATATCTTAGAGCCTACTATTGGTGATATGGGGCATAGTCATAGGATGTATGTAGTTGTCGAGAACCACTAGGATGAACATCATAGTACAATTATTGAGACCACATGTAGTTTTAGTGGTATTCCTATCTCCATCTTGTTTGTTTCTGGTTCTTCTGATTATTTCATTGCACCATCTTTAGTAGAGCGATGCAGGCTGGTGGTAGTTAGGTAGGGTCATAGTTGGGATGTTGAGATGGCTTCTGAGGTAAGATCTCTATATAATCCTTAGTTAAGGAGTGTGTGGTGGATTTGGGACCTTTCACCACTACCTCGGATCTCCGTATCCTTCATTTGGGATCATATGGAGTCATCTTGGGTATGGATTGGTTGTCAGCACACAAGGCTAGAGTGGATTGTTACCAAAAGATTATATCTTATGAAGATGATTTGGGAGTTGAGTTGGTGATTTCAGGGGTCAAGAGACCCATTTCTATTCACACCATCTCTATTATGCAGCTTAAGTGGTGTGTACAATGGGGTTGCCATATGTATGTTGTTACAGTTAGTGATAGATTAGAGGATGGGTCTAGTGGACCATCACTAGATGATCACCCCATTTTGAGAGATTTTCAGATGTCTTTCCAGGGGAGCTACTAGGGTTACCACCCCCACGTGAGATTGATTTTCATATAGACCTAGTTCCGAGAGTAGAGCCTATCTCATGAGAACCTTATCAGATGACCACATCTGAGCTCTGTGAGCTCAAGTTGTAGCTTGAGGGCCTTTTGGAGAAAGGCCTTATCCATCCTAGTGTATCCCCTTGGGGTGCACTGGTGATTTTTGTGAAGAAAAAGGATGGATCCTTACAGTTGTGTATTGATTACCGCTAGCTGAACAAGGTAACGATCAAGAATCGTTATCCCCTTCCACGCATTGATGATTTGTTTGATCAGATGAAGGGAGCCATGGTTTTCTCTAATATTGATCTTAAGTCAAGTTACCATCAACTGAGGATTTCAGAGGTGGACATTCATAAGACCACCTTTCATACGAGATATGGCCACTATGAGTTCACAGTGGTGCCTTTTGGTTTGACTAATTCCCCCACAATATTTATGAGTTTGATGAATGGGGTATTTAGGACCTTCTTAGATCACTTCATGCTCATCTTCCTTGATGACATTTTGATTTACTCACATACATGTGAGGAGCATGAGGGGCACCTATGCCAGTTATTCAAAGTGTCTTTAGGAATAGTAGCTTTTTGGGAACTTGGAGAAGTGTGCATTATTTCAGACAGAGGTGTAGTATTTGGGCCATATCATTTCTGGGGAAGGTATCACCATCATCCTTCCAAGATTAGAGCTATTATGGATTAGTCAAGCACCCACTACTGTGACTGAGGTGCACAAATTCATGGGATTAGTAGGTTACTACTAGAGATTTGTTCAGACTTCTCTCAAATTGTACACCCCATCACTTCCCTACAGAGGAAAGGGAAGAAGTTTTTTTGGTCAGACAGGTGTGAGCAGGCCTTTAGTACACTGAAGGAATGCCTCACTACAACACCTATATTGCAATACTAGATCCATGGGGTGAGTTTTTGTTTGTACACGGATGCTTATTTAGTAGGGATTGGAGGTGTGTTGATGCAGGAGGGTAGAGTAGTGGCTTTTGAATCTCGAAAAATAAAATATTATGATCTTAATTATCTGACTCATGATCTTGAGCTTGTGGAATTTGTGCACACTTTGGTTTGATAGATGTATTTTCTACTTGGTTAGAGATTCACACTCAGGAAAGATCACCCGAGTCTTCATCACCTCTTCACGTAACCCAATCTCAACGCTTGTCTATGGCATTGGATGGAGTTGCTTTTGAGTGTGATACGGAGATCAAGCATGTGAAGGGGAAGGAGAATGTGGTGGTAGATGCTCTCGGTAGATGGAGACATGTGGCTATGGCCACCTCAAGCATAGATTTACTGAGCATGATCCTTCAAAGAGCTTCCTCTTGATAATTTATACATTGTATTTCGAGAAGAGATCAAGTCTTAGATACCCATCGAAGGGAAATTTGATGGTTTTTATTTAGAGGAAGATGGTCTTCTTAGGCACAAAGGCCAAATTTATGTTCCCAGAGATGGAGGCTTGAGGCAGGACATCTTTGCATAGGTACATCATGTACTCTATTCAGCCCATCACAGGGTGAAGAAGATGCATGCCACCTTGAGACAGTTGTATCATTGGAGAGGACTTTGTAGAGACATGGACCAGTTTGTGTCACAATGTTTAGAGTGCCAGAAAGTGAAGGTCAAGCATCAACATCCAGCTGGCCTTCTCTTTCCTCATGCTATACCGAGTGGAAATGGGACACCATTTCTATGGACTTCATTGTTGGACTACCGATGTTGAGATATCACCACGACACCATCATGGTCACAGTTGATAAATTGACAAAAGTGGCTCACTTTTCTCTGGTGAAGACCACTTATACAACTAGAGTAGTGGCACAGGTATATTTGGATGAGATCGTCAGGTTGCATGGGATTTTGTGGAAGATCATTAATGACCATGATCCTTTGTACACTTCCCATTTTTGGACTACCATGCAGCATGCCCTCGGGATGAATATTAATTTCAGCACAACATATCACCATAAGACAAATGGACAAACTTAACAGTGAATAAAATTTTAGAAGACATGATCAGGATGTATGTGATGGATCAATAGTCTAGATGGGAGGAGTACCTGTACTTGGTGGATTTTTCCTATAATAATAGTTTTTAGAGTTCTATAGGCATGGATCCTTTTCAAGATTTGTATGGTAGAGAGTGTAAGACACCTCTTAGTCTGGGACAGGTTAGAGGACAGGGTTTCTCTTGGACCAACTTTGTTGCAGGACATGGAGTAGCAGGTGGTTTTGATCAGACAGAGACTACAGGAGGCACAAGATAGGTAGAAGAAGTATGTAGATCAACATAGGACCAACCATAGTTTTGATGTGGGCATGAAGGTGTTCCTTCATGTCAGGAAACATAAGAGCCCTATCTGTTATGGAAAAGGTTCTAAGTTAGCTCCTAGATTCATGGGTCCTTTTGAGATATTGGAGCGTATCGACCCTTTGGCCTACCATCTAGCATTTCCACCTAGCTTGTCTCATGTACATGATGTGTTTCATGTTTCAGTTCTTAGGATATATGTTATAGATCCTTCTCATGTGTTAGATTGGACATCATTGTAGGTGCAGGATCAGGGGCAGGTGATGGTAAAACCTGTTCACATCCTAGATCACAGGGACCCTGTGCCTTCGATGCAAATAGGTTGATCGTGTTTAGGTGCGGTGAGACATATATGATGAGACTGCAGCTACATGGGAGGATGCCACTTTACTATGAGTTCTATTTCCACATTTTTTCCAAAGTGACTTCCGTGAGGAAGTCGAGTCTATGGGGGAGATTTAGTGCCCACTTCCCTTTAACACCTTTTTGATACTAATCATGATACTACTAATTATATTATGGACATGATTATGGACTTTATTATAGTATGATGTTAAATGTTAGATCATGGATTATTGTTGACTTGATTCAGTTATGATGCATGATGATTATTAGAGACATTTTATATGTTGATGATGTTATACTGTATTAGACATGGTTATATGATGGATGTTGTTCAAACTTGTGATATTTGGATATTGTGAGTAGACCTAGAAATGGAAAATTATTGGATGATGATATAGTTGTTGATAAAACTATAAATGATATTGTTAGATTGCTTTGATGTTGTTGTGATTCATATATCTAGATGATTTTGGATTTTTAATTATATTTATATTATTTTGGACGTTCTGATATGGCCACGAGGCTGAAGGAGGTATTTTTTTTTTGGTTAAAATATCACAACAAACATCGGGGGATTGGAGACCAACCACATTGGAATTCTAGATGAATTCAAAAAGGTCACCATGGCAACTAGTTTTGTTATGTGTGTTTGTTAGTGTTAGGGATTCCCATGGGGATCACCTTTAAATGTGACCAAGGGATTTTATTTTTTTTTTTTATTTGGTCCCTTTTTTTTAATTTTTGCATGTGTTTTGTGTGGTGCACTTACCCCTTTCATTATTTATTTAATGTGGTTTTAATATTGTGAGTAATCATATTGTTTAGTTAATTAATTAAAAGATGTCATAAGAATGTAATTAATAGAGTTATTGGCCATGTTTTAAAGTGTTGTAAGAATGTGTAAGTAATGTGTAAGTGACCTTGTAAGTGATGTGTAAGTTAAATTTTGAGTGTGAAACATTCCACCTTCTTGGAAATTCGAATTTGTCCTTGGAGGCTTATTTTGGAGGCTTGTAGGAAAAGTTAAACTTGTCCCATGCCTCTTAAATTTACATACCAACCTTGCCTATGATTGGAGGGTTAAATTTAGACCTTTTTATGCATTTTTACAAGTCAAGTTGAATGTTGTAATTACACTTTTCTTACATAATTTAATTTCAGTCCTTATGGGGTATGGGCTTTTTTGAGTGTGTAAGTAAATTTGTCATATTATTCACCCACTTATTTATTAGCATTAGAGAATGAAGTTGCCTTTTGGGGCTTGGGGTTGAGAATGTGTGATGTGGCATCCAACATGGATCCACATTATCCTCTTCTCGTCCCTCTTCTTTAAAATTTGAATTGTTTTGCCTTGTTTTTAGTTTCTTCACTTTTGGGTGAATTTTTCTTGTTGTTTTGGAGAGCTCTTGCTTGACAAGTTTTTGGAAGATTATTCCATGCTTGTGCTTGGATGTTTTGGATTACTTGCATTGGGATAAAGATTGTTGTTTTGGAACTTAGAACAAACTCCATCATGGAGAGGTAGGATCTTGGCTCTTGAAATTCTCTTCTTATATATATATAAATGTGCTTATGTGAATGCTTTGGTATATTGTGGGTTGTTGGGTAGATGGCCTAGGAATGGTGTAGGAGAAGACTATGGGGTTATTTTGTGGGAGGCACAAGTGTTGTTTAGGGAGGTATAAGGGTGGAGGGAGTTGGGATTTGGGTTCCACCTTACAAAGAAATAGCTTGCATTTCTTTACTCGTTATGGGGTGCCATAAGAGGTTGTGGAGACATAAGAAAATGTGAGGAATAAGTGGGAGGCATAAGGGCATGACATGGTTTTGAAATGATATTCATATATATATATATATATATATATTTGGTGGGTTGTTCTCAGGTGGTGATACCCATTTTCCCTTTTGGAAGCATAAGTAGCATCCCCATAGCTTCTTGATCCTTTGGCTTATTTGATGAAACCTTTCTTTTGTTTGTCATGTTTTAATGTAGTTTTAAACTACATTCTGTTTGGGATTGTGTTTCATTTTGAAAATGTTGCTTGTGTGTTTGTTGAAGCCCGTTGTTTCCATGAGTTGGATCACATCTTTTATTGCATTGTGGTTGGGGCTCAGGGGCCAATGAAGAAGGATGGATTCTCCTCTTCATTGGATGTCTTGGTTGGGTGGAGAGCATTGCCTTTCCCCTACTCTTGTTGTGATCAAATTGGAAGAACGTGAATAATGCATGTTGCTGATTTGGAGTTGAAAAAAGACAGTTTGACAGTCCCTTGTGAAATGAAATATCAATGTAACCTTTCCCACTTAAAGTGGATGAACTTGTAAATGTTGTAATGGAAAGATGTTGTACTGATTGCAAGTGGAAAGTTGCAATGTAAAAGAGTTATACTCTATATTATTTTTTGGAAAGAATGTGAAAGAATGATACATGTTTTTGTATGTTACATTTTGAAACCAAATGGAAAGGAAGTTGTAAGAGTTCATTTAAATTAATGGAAGTGGTTTTGTCTTGTCCATATGTTGTTATTCCATTAGAAATATGTGTTTACCATTCACTATGAAATCCCTGTTTGAAAAGTGGTAAAGTGAAACATGTGAGAAGATAATGTATTATTTTGTTCTATATATAATATATGTTTTGGAAGGAATAAAAGAAGAAAGGTTGTAATGTTGTATTTTGGAATCAATAAAGGATTGAATTACCATTTTCAAAATGTATTATTGTATTGAAATTGATCATCTATGGAGTTTGAAATCTCTGTTGAAAAGAAGAAATGCGTGTGAGGAAAAATATAATGCTCTATTTTCCTTGAAAAATGTTAAGACTGGAAATCAAAATTGTATTTTGGCTTTTGAATGGTTTGATTAAATCAACTAATGTATTATATTGGAATTGGAATGTATTCTAAATACTTGGAAGAAGAAAGTGGCAAATAGAACCATTAAAATTTGATCCCTATTTTTTGTAATTTCAAACTGGCAATTATCTAAACCAAAAATGCACAGTTCGAACCTGCAACAATAAAATAACAAATCAAATGATTAAATTGAAGTAGTAGGCCCTAAAAGAGTTTAATTATACAAAAACACTTAAAGGAAATATTTCAAAACTTAGCAAAATCGGGCTCAAAGTTTTACAGTCGTTTTACCATCAAAATGGTAAATTTTGAATTGGAATTCAATCAAATAGATCTACATCACAAAATTATCCTAATTACTCCTAAGAAAAACTCTCCATGTCTATTTTACATGTTGAGAGAGGAAGAAGATCAAATTGAATAAATCTCACAAGTTAAAATTTATCCGTTCGCACTGTAAAATCCTCATGGTCATTTTCTTAAAATTGACCCATTAAACTTTATCAAAATTAAAAATTAATTATCTTTGTGCAAAGAGGACGTTAAGATATTTCCAGAAAGTCCTTGTTTGCCCAAAACCGAGGTCTCTATCAAAATTTATGGCCTTCTAAATTTTTTCTTCCTTGGCGTCAAAATAATGGGAAAATTTTCCTTGGAGGGCCCGTGGGCCCGAATTTTCCCTTAGCACTTACGAAATTTTTTGGGAAAATTTTCCAAATTTCCTTTGCTACTCTACCATCCCTCATCCAATCAAAGGCTACCACATGGCACCATGAGGTTTTAGCAGAGGGGCGGACCCCTTTTAAAACTTAGTGCTCCCAGAAAATTTTGGGAAAAATTTCCAAATTTTCCCTGCCGGCCCCATGACCAATTAGGTGATGCCACGTGGCATCATGAGGCATCGGCGGTGGAGTGAGTCCCTTTTTCCTTTTTGTGCTTTGGAAAATTTTGGAAAAAAATTCCATGTTTTCCCCGCCGTCCCGCTGGCCCGTAGCCAATCTGGAGTTGCCACGTGGCATTGCGAGGTGTCTGTGAAGGCATGGATCCTTGATTATCCTCTTAGCCTTTGGGGCATTAAGAAAAATTTCTCCCCACCGCTCCACTTTCCCCACATTGGCTTAGGTGATGCCATGTGTCCCTTGTGGCTTGTGGACTCATGGGTGTAATGTTGGCTTTTTGCCCCACGCGGGGATTTTTCCCAAACGTCTCCTGTCGCCATGCTCTCCCCGCGCTGGCTTGCGAGGCGCCACATGTCCCTTGTGGACTTGCGGACCCATGGGCACAAAGTTATTTTTTTGTCACACGTGGGAAATTTTCCAAAAGTCTCCCTACGGCCCACCAACCTGCCCTCTGGGAAATTGTTTCACCCCAGGTCCCATGAAGCCCACTCTTGGGGAAAATTTTCACCCCAAGGCCCACCGGCCCATAACTTGAGAAATATGAGGAGTTAGGAGGACTTATTTATATCAATGGAAATGTGAGGAAATTTTTTAATGTGTTAAGTGTGAGAAAATCATGTTGAAACTTTAAGTGTGTTAGAGAGTGGGTATGGTGAAGATTTACCCTCTGAACCTAATTGAACCTTCTAGCCCTAGATTTTGGACCTTATGACCTATAATAATTGTTAATAAAAGAAAGTATGTTCTAGTGGATTATAATGGTTCTAGAACTTGTTAGTGATAGTTGTTGCCTTGTAACCTGGTTGTAGACTCTTTTAATTAAAAAAAATTATTCCATAATTTTTCCTAACTAATCCTAGGTTGTTTCGTGGGTCTCAAGTGGGTTGTTTTTAGTGGGCGTTACACAATGCATGGTGTGTATCCAAGGGAATCCTAATAACATGTTGTATTGAAATTATTCTTCTATAATGTAAAAGAGTTCGGGTAGGGTTTTGATGCTGAATTTAAGTGGTAGAATAACAATGCATATCATAGGTGCAATGTTGTCATTAAAGGCTCTAAGTAAAACTAAAGTTTGAGTGATAACGGTGTTGGGTGCTTTAATTTGATCAAAGGCGAGGAGGATATAATATTAATGCTAACTCTACTATCAATCATGACCCTCTTGATGGAGATGTCATTGATCGACTCCGTGATGAAGAGCGAAGGTCATGGTCCAGTGGTCTAAGAGAGGGAATTTTAAATGGTTTGAATGATATAATGATGACTGTTTTAAACGCACTTGTATGCACCCAAATTTTCACATGCTACATTTTTCGTAAAATGGAAAAAAGGTCCCCAATGATGATTCATATATTTTTCGAAGGTGTTCAAGCTCCTAAACCAACTTGCGACTTATATTTGTATACTAGTATGCCTTAGCCTTTCCATGCTTTTTCTTAGCTTCCCGCTTCCTTTTTAGCCCTGTTTTGACCTTTAGTGTCAAAATTGCTGGCCTTCCCGTGCAGCCATTTTGAAACCACTGCCATGCCCAGAAGCGGTTTTGTAACCGCCACCCATGTGAGGTGGTATTTATGTAACTACCTCCTTGGCGGGCGGTGGTCTTGTAATCACCGCTGTGAAGGGCAATAGTCCCGTGGGCATTTTCCATAATGTTCCAACGTGATTTGAGACATGTGTTGTTTCACTTTGAATGCATGTTTCTTACCCATTTTGGCTGATTTCAAGCCTGACTACCTTGTGGCATTCTCTTCTTCACTTGTAATTTGTAATTGATTGTGATTGATAGTTCAAACTCCCTCTTCATTGTTGATGTGGCACCCCATGGATGCCAAATGGCTTGAACCATTGCCCAACCAACCTTCTATAAATTAATCACTTGTTTTCAAGAAAATGGTTGGAGATCATTTTGAGTATTCTTACAATTGCTAAGTTACCTCTTTCTTACTAGAAACTACATAGCCAAGCTCAGTTCCATTGTGTTATCTTTCTTCCACTTGTATTGTTTCCAGATTGCCAATTCAAGCTGCCATTTCTCCAGCGCATTCTCTCTATTTCTCTCACTACATTCCCAACCTCTTGGACTCATGTGGACATAGGAGACTGAAAAGATAAATTGAGGGGACCAAGTACCACACAACCAAATTACCACTATTCTATATTTCAGGTTGGAGTTATTGTTTTCTTCATTTCTTCAAATTTGTTATTTCTAAATGTATGCACATTATCAAATAGAGTAGAGAATCATTTCCATAGTTATAATCATTCAAAGTTGTAGTAGATTTTTTTTTCAAACCCAAAGATTTATTAGGAAAGATTTATTCTCTTGTTACCTATCTCTATAGGTTTGTAAGGAAGTAAATATAGAAGAAAGATTTTGTGGCTTTTAGAAGTAAACACAAACATCAATCCATATAGAAAAATCCTTTGTTGTTTTTTGGGAAGTTGTAATGAAGAAGAGCTTCCAAGAAGGTATGATTTTTTATTCTTCCTTTGAGATAGAATAGAGGTTATATTTACATCCATAGCTTAAAGTAAAGTTTTCATTAATTAGATTAGGCTAAATACACTCAATAGAGATAAATAAATACACCTAGTTATTTACTTGTTTAGTTTAGTGTAGAGATAAATTTAATTATTTAGAACATAAGCAATTTGTTCTCTTTGTTTGTGATAGTTTAGTTTAGTTAATTAATTTAATTAGTTTCCCATAAAGTAAGTAGATTATATCATAAAATTTTATCTTGGTTCAATGGATACTTCAACGTAGATCGACATCTAGATTCAATCAAGTAGTCTAACCATAGGGAATTTATGCTACTAGGAATTCAAACTGCTAGGTCTTAGTTCATTGATTCTCCTATAACTATTCATCCAAATTTTCCACATTGGATGTCCTAGCATGACCTCATGAGGTCGAGTGTGGATTGAAGATTGTGTGTCAATTTTCATCCATACAAATTGGTTTACTGACGTGAATGATTAATTCCTTCTTGTTTCCTTTTATTTCATTCTTAGTACCTCACCTCTCTATATTTTCCCCTACTTTGGTAGATATTTTATAATTTCTTAAATATGTCTGGAAGAGAGTTTGGTGGGCCATTTGGCTCTAATAGATATTATACCAACATTCAACCACAACAGTCCCCTTCCTTTTAGAATGGGCTGAAAATTTCACAAGCAACATGCAAACCTCCCCTGGTTACACTTCAAACCTCATTAGATATGTAAGGATTGAGGAGGTTGATCAACCATTAAACATGCAATTCAGGGAACCCAATGTAAACCACATTTTTATCACAAGTGGAATATGTCCTTACCCTAGAGACTTGTCAAAACCTCACATTACCATGCAATCAATAGAAGATGAAATTTTTACATGAATAAATAATCCTCTTTGTCAAATAGATGAGTCTTTGGATAGAATGAAGGCTACAACCTCTGAGATGTTGAATACCTATCCTAAGATTCCTATTTCTAAGGAAGACAAGAATTATAACATCAAATAATTCATAATAGGGTATCATGATCTTTCTCAACTAAACCCTACACCATAGGTACCCCAACAAGGGACTCAATCCTCTCCTAACGATGTCATTTCTACTTTATTAGGGAGGATTAGAGAACTAGAGAGTTCCCAACCATCACAACCAACTCATGTAGTAGGGAAGAACATGGGATATCCAGTAGATAACAAGGGATACATTCCTACTAATGAACAACCAATGCAACATAATTTACAAAAAGGTTATCTGGTTCAATCGAATCTGGGTGATCTTCTCATAGGATCTAACACACTAGGGATGGGTCCTCATCCTTCTCAAAATTATCCTACGCAAGGGCTTTCCTGAAGTGTGTTCTCGAATGTCATTCCTTCAATAAATATGACATTCCCTAGTTTTAATCCTTCTAGTCCATATCCTAGTATCACCCCACCTTACTTGCATATGTATTCAAAGTCCCCCAGATGGACCCATATGTTGTCCCTACTCCCTATGCACCATATCAAGGGGCTCCATACATTCCCATCAATGCCTATAATGCAACTTATCCAGATCCTCCTCCTCTACCTCCTAATTAAGGATCTTCAATCGTGGAATCCTACGCAATGGTTACTTATGCTAAGTACATAAAATAAACCCTTTACTTCACTATATGTGGTGTCATGATTCCATACGCATGGCTTGATTTTCCCAAATTTAAGAGAGAAGGGAACTTGAATGCTCATATCAAGGATTATGCCAATGCTATTAGAGATTTACTCATGTGGGACATTTAGTAGCAGCTAAAATATTTCTGAAGACTCTCAAGGGAATTGAATTATATTGGTATTATCCTATTCCATAATCCTCCATATGTTCCTTTAAACAACTTGTTTCTAAATTTATCAGATGCTTTAACATGAACAAGTTGTTACATATAGGGTTTATCAAAATTTTGCATATTAGGTGGGAGAAAAATGAATCTGCCACCCATTTCATCTAGAGATGGCATCAAGTTCTTTACTCCTTTGCAAGTGCACCCAACATGGACCAAATGGAACTTTGCAATATATTTCTTCACTCACTCAATCGAGAGACTAAAGAAGAAGTCCAGAAGTTTCCTTTCTATAGTTATGAGGAAGTATTGGAAGGTATGCTTTGAATCGACCAAACCACTATCAATAGTGGGCGTAAGACATACAATTTTAAGTGAAAATTGGTATCCATTAATCAAAACAATTATCAAAATAATATGGCCAATAAACAAGGATCTAAGGGTGTGAATTGAAATCATGGTTCTAGCACAAATGGTTTTATTGATCTAGCCAATAATGCTAGTTTTACAAACAACAATAAAGCATCAACAAAAATAACGAGGGAAATCAAAAAGGCCCTAACACTATCTCCTTGATCAACATGGTTGATGTGAACCATCCCCCTCAAAAGAAAATTCAAACCCAATTCCTGAAATAGTACCAATAATATTGTTAAGGGGCAACGAATCATGGTTATAATAATCAATCTCAAAACTACAATCAAGGTTATAATCAATAACAACAAGATGCTTATCAAAGGCCAAGAAATTACGATCCTAACCTATATTTTGGTTTCCATAAGGTTTGAGGTCATGATGATAAAACTTTCTATGATTGCAACAAGTTTCTACAAATACTTCTCGAAAACCAAAGTTATCTCTTTTTAGATATGTTCTTATAAAATCCTTGGGTCAAACCTGCAGTTTGACTACACAAGAGCCATAGCTCCTCGGAATGATAATTTGAGCATATTTTAGGATTGAATCCCTATGCATCTTGAACGTTTGAAGGTGAATACTCATAGCATAAATAAATAAGGAATTCCTATTACAAGCAATGAAGCTTCAAATTATGAAAAATCTCAAGTTTCCCCTAACCTTGATTTGGTACAATACAAAGATCATGGGATTAGTTGAGCTAGAATTTGAACCAAAAATTAATGCAACAACTCAGGTCAAGGAATACCTTCCAAAATTCCTACCCACTCATTCCTTTTTGTAGGATGACATTCCTACAATCTCAAAATTGGTAGGATCCTATGATCTAATATCATATTTGAATAATACCTTCTCTCACATCTCATTCCTATATTTGGTGAAAATTCTTATGCGCATCATTCTACATTTCTCGATGCACTAGGTCTTGGTAATCTAATCCATGTAACACCTCCTCCAAACACTTAAATAAATGATATTTAATTTGACATAGATCCTCTAGGACAAAGTGATAGAGATACTGGCTTTTTTTTCAATATAGACAAGATGCCATCAGACATTAAAATAGCCTCGAAGAAGACATCCTGCTTTATATCTACAAGTATGGGTTTATAAAAATGACATTAAGAGATCCATGATTGATAACGTGGATGTAGTGAATATAGTGCCTTTCTCTTTCTTATAGAAGTTGGGGTACTGGGGGACTAATTGGTCCTCTACAAGAAACATGTTACGAGGGTATTGTTGTTTCAAAATCACAGCACCCGTAGATGCAAATCAAGGTTCTAAATGATGTCCTAGGCATCCAGTGTGATTGCACAACATGGAAACCTATCTCCAAGTGTGGGACTTGTGAAACTAACAGAGGAATCTCCAGTTAGAGGCTGGTTCCTCAAACTACTCGATTCGAGATCTATATTTGCATAACTACAGAGGTTCAGATCCTAATCTTACTCTAAAATGCAAGGAGACAGGGATAGAAGTGCAAAAATTGAAACTAACTAAAGATGGTGATGCACCAAAAGGAGTGGTGAATATTTTTGTCATGTAAATAGACACAAACCAAATATTGCAGCATAAAACATACACAGGCTGATAAGATATAATTTAGGATCTGAAATGAAGCAAATAATACAAACAAAGGACTGAAACCCATTCACAAAGCTTGCATTATCATTTCCAATGTCAAAACCACTGCATTACAACCTCAAAGAGGTAAAAACTATTACAATCTTTGAAGAGGTCTGATTCTTGCAACAATCACTTGTTGGAGGTGAAAGAAGAAGTCTGCTATGCCCAAAAAGTATCCCCCCACTTTGAAATGAGCCAAATCTGGCTTTTACATTGCATGGGTCGAGCCCAGGAGAGAGAAAATGTACAAAACATGGGAACCCATTCCTCATTGACTGAAAATGCATTAAAATGGCATGGGGGACCTTACAAACCCATACCCTATCATTTTTGACCAAATTGGAGGAGAATGCGACCCATTCTGTATTAAATTTGGTCACTGAAATGTCACTTCTGGCCATGAACACGCATCAGAGCCATTTCTTAACTTTCTCTCTCGAATGAACCAAAATTCAAGATTGACCCCAGAATCATGTAGAGAATTTTATAATCTTTCCAATGATATAAAGAATATGCAAATCCGAGCTCTGGATCGAAAGATATGGCGATCTGAAGATTTAGGGCACAAAACAGGCAAAAATGGGTTTTGAAATTTTTTCCCGCGCTCCGCCACCTGGACGACACGTGTCGGGCGCTGATTGGATGAGCAATTCTCTCTCCTTCCCTTACCCGCGGGTTTTCCTTGAAAGTTTTGACTTTTTGTAATTTTGGAAAATTTCCCATTTTTTCCCCGCGTCCCCGCCACTTGGGACACGTGGCATGATTTGGTTGGAGGACAGGGGCGCGGGGTCATCCTTTACCTTTTAGTTTTTTACCAAAAATTTTGCCAAATTCTCTAATTCCTCCCCGAGCTCCACACTTCCCTTCTCCTTAGGACACGTGTCCTCTTTTTATTGGCTCGGGCCAATGCTTCAAACCTTTCCCTTTGAAATTTTGGACGTTTTCCCTTGTGACACGTGGCATTTCCTGATTTGTCCGCGGGTTTGCCTTATGCGAATCCTAAAACAAACCCCGGCTTTTCACGTCCCTTTGCGCCCTTTGGCCCACTGTCCCTAACCATGCAGGACAAATTCCTCCGATCTGCCTGATTCGGGCTTCCCTGTCCCTCTTTGAAGTGAAGACACGTGGCGTCATTTGATTGGCTCTCGGCTCCTTCGGCTCTCCACGTCCCACGTGTCCTTATGTCCTAGGCTTTGTCTTAGTGCAAAAGTTCTTTGTTTCAACCGATCCTTACATGCGGTTCGCATCCTCTGCGTCCTCGTGGCCCAGATGTTCCAACCTGTTCCACTCAGCAGTTAGTCGATTTTGCTTTTACCTTCAGCCGGTTCGCCTTTTCGCGTCCCACGCATCCTTATGTCCCAATCTTGTCCCAATCTTCTAATGCCAGACACGCCCGGAGGCTTTTCGGCGATTCACGCCCTGACGTACCAACTATCCCAAGGGACGCCTGGACTAGGACTTAGCCAATTTTCATGATTTTTTCTGGCCCAAGCTTGTTTTTTGGCAAGTTTTTCACCCTTTTTTAGAACTTGCTCTTTTCAACCTAGACAGGAGAGTTAGAAAAAATATGAGGGGACCCTAGAAACATGATTTTTTGCCTTGAATCAATCTATTTTCCTAGGACTTGAGTATTCTGATGCATGTTATCAAATTTACCACCTCTGAATTTTGGATAACAGTATGATCTGTTTAAAGGAAACTTTAATTAGAACCATAGTTATTCCTGTCACCCTTGGGCCAAAAACCATCTTGATGAAGTTTTACATTATCGACAAGGAAACAAATTATAACATGATCCTTGGGAGACCTTGGATTCATCGAATGAAGGCTATTCCTTCTACTTTATTCCAGGAAGTTAGATTCCTCCATTTGGGAAAAGTATTCATCACCTAAGGGGATCTTAAGCCCTTTGATATACACTTAGAAAACCTCAAGAAGAAAAGAGGAGTCCATTTGGAATATGAACTCCCTATAAACTAGTTAAACAAGCTGCTTCCATCAAACCAATTGGTCATGACCACCCCGAGCATTCCAAAGGTTGAAGTTGTTGATCCAAAAAAATTTGAGGTGGCCAAAAATGATAAAGGAAAATCAATATCTATGGAAACTATGTCCACCAAAACAATGGTAGGGATCATGAAACTCTTAGAGAGTGATGATCCAATCTTCCTCCCATTCGAACCACAAGGAATGGGCAACCTTCTTAGTATGGCCTCTCTTCCCGCTGATGGTCTTGGCCTAGGCGTAAACATGATAGAATTAACAAAGGAGGAAGAGGGATGAAATCAAGATGATACCCATCAAACCCATCCTTAGGGATTTTTCTATGCCAAACCTTGGTTTAGATACAAACATGTCAGAATTCAAGTATGTCATCTCCATGGGATGTGATCCCATAGTGCAAAAAAAGTCACGTGAAGTCACTATACTTCACCAAGCTGAGCAACATAGTCATGCTCACCTACACACAATATATCAAGGATACAATAGAGAGGTTCTTGAATACCTCCTTCAAATAAACAAGTTGGATAAACATACATACACAATCATGGGTAGGGGTTGTAAGTTTAAACCCCGAATAGTAATTCCTTGTCAAAAGAATGGAAATTTCAAAGATCATGTTTCTTCATTATGTGCTCTTAGGGGTGAGGAGTTTGACATCCTTCAACTCTCTTCACCTTAGACATTCCATCATGTATTCCACCTGCATATCCACATGTATATTATTGCATCTACATTGCATTCTCATCTGCTAGCTCATTTTGTAAAATTTGTAATCAAAGAACTTATCTTTCAAGCAAATTTTAAACACTTCTGAAAACATTGACAATCATTCAAATCATATCTCTTCAACTATTCACAATATTATCATCAAATGTTTCTGAATCATGTCATCAATTCAAACAAGTTAAGATAAAGTTTTGACCTTAATCCTACCAAGGCCTACATACTTGGTTCTACTCTTAGTTTTCTTCTAGCTTAGGTGTCTTTTCTTATAGTCTCTTCTAGAAGCTTCTTGGTGTCGCATCTATCCCATACACACCTCTTTGGAGACAAAACACTCTAAAATTTTTACCAAGGTCAGTTGTTCACCTATCTCAACCTTCGGTGTTGAGCCCTCATGTTCTACTTGGTTATGTGGGGTTGAGGCTAGGGGAAAAATATCCCTCCCAAAAGCACAACTTAAAGTTTAAAAAAATAAAAAATTATATGTCAAGTCAAAATCAAATACAAAATTTTCATTTACACACTTCCTTGCCCTACTAATCTTTGTTGTTGAGCCCATGCTTCTTACTAGTGGCATGAGGTTGGGAAAGGAAGGAAGTGCCCTTATGTGCCTATGCCTTTTCCTTGGTGATGAGCCCATACTTCCTACTGGTAGCATGGGGAAAGGTGTAGGGGGTCTCTACAAATAAATTAATAAGTTAAAAGCAATTCATTCAATAAAAAGTTCTTTGAAATCATAAATCCCAACAAAGTGAATTAGATGTCTAAGTTCCAAGAGAGTTTTTAAGCCTTAAACCATTTTTTAATCAAGTGGCCATCTACGGATCTAATTCTAGATAAACTAGCAATTAATTACACTTTGAACTATGTAGCAAACTTGTGTAGAACTAGGTTGTAGGTTCTCAATTGGGTTTTTGTCAAAACCTTGTCTTGCTCTCATCATGATCATTCAACAAATTCATATAACTCATGTCCCTTCTGACTCTCGGTGTTGAGCCCTCACATCTCACTAGTTGTGTGGGGTTAGAGGTGGAGTGATTTCATCTTATTATCATACCATATTCATCACATATTTCCAAACAATAAGGAGGTATCAAATATTGCTTGAAAAACCAAATTTCTAAATTATAATGTTTCCACATTAGCATCACATATCAGCATTACAAAACAAAAATAAAAAATCATTATGTTAGAATTCATCATCCATTCCATACATTTTGAAAAGCATACAAAACCATAAATTCTAAACATCTAGAGTACACATGCAAAGTAAACAACAAATGAAGTCAACTCAAATACAAAGAATATCCAAACAAAAAGAGGTATCCGTATATATATATATATATATATATATATATATATATATAAATCAATTTTGAGTACAATGCCATCACACTCTAGGTGTGGTCAAAATTCTCGAAATGAGCCCAAAAATACAAAAAAATATATATGTGCCTCGATAAATGGTAAAAAAGCAATAAAGTCTCAATAACCTATCAATCTATATGTGATCCATGAGATGGTGCACGATGCGGCTAGGACTCCTGTTATGGCTCTAGTGTTGTGAATGGACTAAATGGTGAGAGAGTTGTGGGAATGACCACTATATGTGGCCTCACTACGTGAATGGCTACGATTCTCCAATCTATCACCATCTCATATGTCGAAATATATGTGTTATGAGTAGTCGTGATCTCCGCTACTCTCCAAATAGGTGTGAACATGTCGGTATGTCAACTGGACCACAACGGCTATCCTAAGTCCTCATTCAAATCCACCCAGATATTCCACAAAGGGATAAAAAAGTATCCATGAAGAACTCGATGAATAAGATCTTGCCATCCCTGAGTAGTGGCTATGAAATAAAGAAAACAATGACGAGTTAGAAAACCATAAAAACAAAAGAGAATAGACATACAAAGCATAGCAACTAACATTTCTAGAAAACAAAGATGAGAAAAGAGTGTCTACATACTCGGATCTCCAAGAATCTAAGTAGGGTCAAAAGATACAATCTGGTGCTACTACTACAAGTACCTAATGTGCCTCCCCCTCTCCTAAGGAAAAATGTTACCCCATGACATACTCCTCATCTCCACCTCCCTCATGAGGAAGTGGCTCCTTAGAAACTAATGTCTCTATCTTTACATCCACCTCCTCCCTATCACATGGATCTCTCCTGAGTATCATGCCACCATGTATTGTTATCCTCATCATCAACACCTCCCTCCATGTGAGTAACCTCTTTGGTCTCCTCACTAATCTTGTCCTCGTCTCTAACTTAGTCTTAGTATTTACATCAATAGGCATCTCCTGCTCCTCCTCCCTTTTGTGAGTGGGTGTGGACTTGATCATAAGGATCGATGTGGACCTAGGTTCTCCTCAAGCACAGATAACCTATTTCACTACAATAGGAGTATTAATGGTCCAACCATGATAACCTATAGGGAAACCTTGAAAAAACCTAATACTCCTGTAAACAAATGACACGGGAGGAAGAATATCAACATATGGTAATCCGAACTATTATGGATCTCTATCAAATGGATGAGTCTCCACGTTCCCTGATCTATCTACTAATTGAATGGAAGTGGAACAAGCAATCACCATGGTCCCATCCTATCCCCATACTCCTACCATATCCTGGTAGGGTGTAGCAACCAAATTAGCTATAGTCAAGGTAGCCACTGGCTGATGTGGTGCCCTAAAAACTACCATACCTATCCATCTCATGATTGTGACGACCCATGGGTCATGTACCCTACTTCCCTCTAATAGGGGATTATCCTCTCATATCACCAACTCATCATGACTATGGGATGACTCGGTGAATTTCCCTGTAACCTCACCACCCAATATAAATCATGGTATGTGGTGCCCAAGATTTTTTCTCCCCAGGCGTAAGTTCACCCATACTACTCAATTTTCATCACAATCAGGGCCCAACAATACAATAACTTATCCCTGCCCTTATCCCCTATCAACCGCAAATCCAAAATACCCATGATGGCCTTGGAGTGTAGGGATAGGAGTGGTGGATATAGAAAGGAGCCTCATACCCTGCTTGGTTCTGGTGACACCCCATCATCCCCCATATATGTGGCCCAATGCCTAGCTCTGTCTATAGATCCTGTAGTCTCAAGAGTCAAACGTATCCTAAGTATAGGAACACAAATTATTGTGTACACATCCTTGAGAGTGTTAGAACACTCTCCTCTAATTCCTGGGAACCATAAAGTGTTCTAGTATGCATCTTAGTAAGAAAATAGGTCACATATAATCCAACTAATAGGTGCAATATGTGGCACTCTGTTTAGTGAAGTAAGTTTGTCTCGGCCTAAGTCAATGATCAAGTATAGTTGGTACCCAATTACACTCTCTCTTGACTCCATCGGATGTACTCCTCCTAAATTCATAAAACAACAAAAAAGTGAGTCATTAACATAGGAAATCTCATCAAAAAAAATTATAAAATAAAATAAAATCACAAAAAATTAGGGTAAACCACCACCCTATGCAAAGTGACAATTTTATAACCGTCACCTTTATAGGGCAACAATTTTTAATTGCCACCATGGCGGGGTGGTGATCTCAGAATCGCCACCTTGACGGGGTAGTGATCATATAGCCACTACCTTGCGCAAGGTGGTGGTCCTCTCCAAAATCAATGGGTCATCCTTTTATACCTAAAAACTTGAAAAAGGACAAAAATAGCTTGTTTTAATGAAATAATAGGCTAACCCATATACGCCCCCATTGGGGACCATTTTAAAACAAGAAATTTTGAAAATCTCCCCCTAGGCTTAAATTTTCAGCATTTTATATTTTAGGTTTCAAAAAAATAACGAGAAAAAACTAACCTTTTACGTGTCGCTAGGTTTCTTAGTCTCAGTCCATGATCACCTCATCGCACCGATTATTTTGAATACACTCTCATTTGAAATGGTCACCATGGGCCTAAAGCTCAAAAATCACCAATAGGATATGTGCAAATGAATTGGAAAATGGGTTTATTTTGATATATATATGGTGTGTTTTCAATTTTTTTGAGTGCATGTGACCACAGGGCTGGAGCATTGGCGCATGTATATTCTTACCCCCGCAAAAATGGTAATTCCTCTTGCCATTTGAGTTTAGTATTTATTTTTTGATATTTTAATCTATCTGCACTTGAGTTTTCCTTTTGTCTTATAGGTAGTGTGAGTTTGGATGGTGACATTTCGGTGTCAAGTATAGCTTCTAACTCCCCATTTCATGAACACCATACTCAGACTTTACTCTTTATGCCTTTTCATGGCTAAAACACTTCTTCGAGTAGGAAATATGTACGCACCCAAATTTACATGTGCTACATTATTGAAAAATGGTTACAAAAGGTCCCCAATGATGATTCATATCTTTTCCAAAGGTGTTCAAGCTCCTAAACCTACTTACAACTTATATTTGTAGCCTATTATTCCTTACTTAGCCTTTGCATGCTTTTTCTTAGCTTCTCGCTTCCTTTTTAGCCCTATTTTGACCTTTAGTGTAAAAACCACCGCCCTTCTTGGGTGACAGTTATAACCTTTATTGTCTAAACCACCACCCAAGGAGGTTGGTAGTTTTGTAACCACTTCCCTAGCAGGCAGCGGTCCTATAATCACTTCTCTGCGCACAATGCGGTGTTCTTGTGTGCATTTTCCACAATATTCCAACATGATTTGAGACATGTTTTGTTTCACTTAACTTCACTTTGAACACACATTTCTTACCCATTTTGGCTGATTTCAAGCTTGACTACCTTGTGAAATTCTTTTCTTCACTTGTAATTTGTAATTGATTGCGATTGATAGTTCAAAATACCACTTCATTGTTGATGTGGCACCCCATGGCTTCCAAAGGGCTCGAACCATTTCCCATCCAACCCTCTATAAATTTATCTCTTGTTTTCAAGAAAATGGCTCGAGATCATTTTGAGTATTCTCAAAATTTCTAATCTACCTCTTTCTTGCTAGAAATAACATAGCTAGGCCCAGTTCCCTTGTGTTATCTTTCTTCCACTTGCATTGCTTCAGATTGCCAATTCAAGCTACCATTTCTCTAGTGTATCCTCTTTATTTCTCTCACTTTGCATTCCCAAACTCTTGGAATCAAATGGACATGGGAGAATGAAAAGATAAACTAAGGGGATCAAGTACCACACAACTAGATTGCCATTGTTCTATATTTCAGGTTGGATTTATTTATTTTTTCTTCATTTCTTCAAATTTGTTATTTTTGAATTGTACGCACATTATCAAATAGAGTAGAAAATCATTTCCATAGTTATAATCATTCAAAGTTGCAGTAGATTATTTGTTTCAAACCCAAATATTTCTTACGAAATATTACTTCTCTTTCCTTACTCTGTACATTTGCAAGGAAGTAAATTTGGAAGAAAGCTTCTGTGGCTCTTATAAGTAAACATAAACATTAATCCACATAGAAAAATCCTTTTCTATTTTTTGGGGAAGTTGCAAAGAAGAAGATCTTCAAAGAAGCTTTGACTTCTTCTTTTCCTCCGAGATAGAATAGAGGTTATATTTACATCCATATTTTAAATTAAAGCTTTCATTAATTAGATTAGGCTAAATAAACTCAACATGGGTAAATAACTACACCGGTTATTTAATTATTTAGTTTAGTGTAGAGTTAACTTTAATTATTTAGAATAGAAGCAATTTGTTGTATTTGTTTGTGATAGTTTAGTTTAGTTGATTTATTTAATTATTTTCCCTTCAAGTAAGTAGATTAGATTGTCAAATTTCATCTTGGTTAAAATGGACACTTCAACGTAATTCGACATCTAGATTCAATCAAGTAGTTTAACCATAGGGGATTTACACTACCAATACATAGCTTCTATTTTCCTCTTTTCTGACTCAACTACTAGGAATTCACACTACTAGGTCTTAGTCATTGATTCTCCTATAGCTAGCCATCCACATTTTCCACATTGGCTGTCCCGCATGACCTAAGGAGGTCAAGTGCAAATTGAAGGTCTTGTGTCTATTTTCATCCATATAGGTACCTAAAAAATTTGTTAAAGGAATGGGATCATTGGATGACATGGTTATGGATTGAAGGGATTCTATCATAGCTTTTTTGTGAGAAGGTGATGTTTGAGATGGTGTAATTACTTGATAAGAACCTTTTGTAATGTAGTGAAAGGAGGTTTTGCTGCTTGTATCAAAATTTTGGCTCTAGCTAATGCTGTTTTATTCAAAAATTTAGGAGCTAATGAAAAAGATACCTTAAGTTTATCCAAAGAAGCATATAATTTGGGAGGTGGAGGTATAACGATGAAAGTTTTAATTTTCTTAGGATCAGATGGATCTTTGTCATAATTTTGTGAATAAGTAGTAATTTGCACAACATCAACTTGATGAGGAGGATTTTAAGGCATGGATTCTTGAGGTTTTGAAAATTGTATGTTGATTTCAGACTTGTGTTTGATTCATAAGGAAGGAAGAACGGACTGCCAATTTCTTGAATATTTAAGTGAAAGGCCCTACAATCTTATATGGAATGACCTCATGTTCTATAGTAATCAAAGAAAAAATTGAAGTCATACTAGGTGGGTTTCTATCCTCCATGATTAGACAACTTGGGAGGTGGTAACGTAATAATTGACCACTGAAAGAGGTCATCTAATATGGTGGCATAGTTCCCCTTAGGTGTAGACATGGATGGTGACAAGGATCTATCTATATTCTCCTCGGGAGGAAGTAATATTTTAGTTACATATTGTTTAGTTGTTGGTTGCAGAGGTTTTCTAAGCGTTGTAATGGATTGAGGACAAGGACCCTATATGGGTGTTTGTTGATGAGCATGGTTAGACTATACAAGGGGTTAGGGGTCAGGACCTAATATAAATGCCTATTGTGGAGTGATGGGTGTAGGATACGAGACTCAATGTAGGGGCTTGGTAGGTGGAATTTAAACATGAAATATTTGTGTGATTAACAGGTATAAGGGAGTGAGGCCCATGCGAAAGGGTTTTGATCTGAAAAATATAATGAGGGATTTTGAAGACCTAAACAATACCTTATTTATGAGTTAGTTTTTATGTTTTAGATGATGATGTAAAAGAGCTAGATTTTCCGAGGTAAAGGGAGTTTTGGGTTATCTCTCGGATGTGGCTTTATGTGTAGTTTTGGGGGCACATAGGATGAAGGTAAAAATTCATTAATGGCATGTGATGAGGATATGGGAACAATTTTAGTAATATTCTCAATATACAAAGATTCGATATTCATAGTTTCGGATTGTTGGGTATTGGCATTGATTTTACAAGTTTTGATTCGGTAGGTAACGAGGTAGATCCAAGGATATAATTTGTCTTTGTTATTGTATTGATGGTTTGGACAACATTTTTTTATTGATCTAAAGATGAGGGGTGATTTGGAAAAGGTTTCTTAAATATTTCAATATTTTGATTTGGGGGTGCATTTGGATTGTCTAAGTGGAGTTCACCCTTGTTGATCAAGTCTTAAATTACATTACGAAATGTGTAACACCTCTTGATGTCATGTCCCTTAACCCTATGGTATTTTTAATAGTCATTATCTCAATACCAAATGGGTTTATATAATGATGTGTCGATGGGTCGAATAGGTGGGAGAGATATCATGTTTGCGGTAAGTAGTTTGTCAAAAATTGGACTATAAGTCTCTCCTATGGGTGTATAGATCCGTTGTTGATAGAAATGCTTGGTACTGGGGTTTTTTTGGGAGTATATTTAACTATGATAGTGTTGGTAGATGTTTTAGAATTATTGGGGTTAGATGATGACTTAGATGGAAACTTGACTTTTGGTTTATTAAAACGAAGCTATTGTTGCAGACTCACAGCACCCCTGGATGTAGATCAGGCTTCTACGTTGATGTTCAGGAATCCAGGTGTGATTGCACAACATGGAATCCTTTCTCCAAGTGTGGGACTTGTAAAGACAAGAAAGGATTCTCCGAGAGAAGGCTGGTTCCTATTCCTCTGCTTGATGCAACCAAAAATGCAGAGGGTTTACTAAAACCTAATCTAACTTGTCAAGGAGACGAGGTGAGAAAATGCATAGAATAAAACCTAAACTACAGAGGTGATGCACCAAGGAATGTTAGACACTCGTTTTGCAAATCTAACACAGACCACATAGATGCAATACAAACACTATGCACAGGTAACCAAACTGCAATAAGAGATCAAAATAACAGCAATGAATACATGAGAGGGTTGAGAATCAATCACAAACATATATATATTGCTCAAGAGTCGATACAGTACATTGCAGTGGCCAAGAGGTAAAAACTGGCATTACAATCCATATGGGAGGTTTGAAAAGCTCCACAAATTCTCTTGCAAGCAGGGAAGAAGGGAGGATGCAAAGCAAGAATGTCCGACCTCTAAAAAGGGCTCCTCTTTACAATATATATCAAGAAATGAGAGAGGAGAGAGGGGAAATTTAGAATCTACTCCAACCACTTCTTGGTAGCATTTAAATCATCTCATTATGATTCAAGTGGCGGTTCCTGGCAAAATGGCGGGCTGTCTATCAGGAGTGGCGAGCTGTCTGTTGTATTAAAGTTGGTTGTTGAAGCATTACACGCGTCAGAGACATTTTCTTAATTTTATCCCTCCAAACTACACCAAAATGTAAGATTGACCCCAGAATCATGTAGAGAATTTCAACATATTTCCGTTGGTATAAAGAATGTGCAAATCCAAGCTCTGGATCGAAAGATATGATAATCTGAAGATTTAGGGCACAAAATAGGTGAAAACGGATTTTTAAATTTCTTTTCCCGCGCTCTACCATCTGGACGACACGTGGCGGGTTCTGATTCACTGGGCAATTCCCTCTCTCCACCTTTTCATGGGTTTTTCTTATGGGCCCCTTAAACTTGGACACGTGGCACTATTTCATTGGTTTGGATCAGTGCTCGAAAACTCGCCCCTTTGACTTTTTGGACCTTTTTCCTTGATGACACGTGTCATGCTGTGATTCGTCCACGGGCCTGCCGGATTTTCACGTCCACCGCGTCTTTTTGTCCCGGATGTCCCACTTTTCCTTGTGCTGAAGTTTCTTGTTTCGGCCGAACCGGCCGGTTCGCGTCCATTTGTCCCTAATGTCCCAGTGCTTCGCGGGGAAAATTCTTCCGGTTCACCCGATCCGGCCGATCCGCGCCTTTACGGCCCAAATGTCCCGAATTTTTGGTGCAAAAGTTCTCCTTTTCGGCTGATCTGGGTGGTTCACGTACTCACGGCCCGAATGTCCCAAACTGTTGGTCGATTTTCTTCTCTTTCGGCTGAACCGGCTTTCCGCGTCCCACGCGTCCTTCTGATCCGACTGTCCTGGTGCTACAATTCCCCATTCTGGCCGAACCGGCCAGTTCGCGTCCTTCACGCACTCTTGTCCCACTTGTCCCTTTACTGTTTGGGCTTCTGTAGGCTTTTCGGCCGATCCACGCCTTTGCGTCCCAAATGTCCCGACTGTTCTAGAACAAGGACTTAGCCGATTTTCACAATTTTTTCTGGCCCAGGCTTATTTTCTGCAACTTCTCGCATTCTCTCAGAGCTCGTTCTTTTTCAGCCTGGGACTTGGGAATCCTGATGTATGTTATCAATTCAACCCTTGGGGGGTGAAATTGGATAACAATTTGGCGACTCAGCGGGGTCATCTGCCTGCTAGATGAAAAGACCAGTGGCCTTTTAGTGATCCATTGGGCATGGAGTCATAAGCAATGACCTGAAATGAGCCTGATACTGCAACTCCTTCTACGAGAGCACGCTGAACTGTAAAAACTCAATCCAGGAGCAACAAAACCTGCGCCAAAGCACTTAGGGAAACTGAAACCTAACTACAACAAGACAATGTGCATACGCACTTAGAGGAATTGAAATCTAGACTAATATTTACAAGGGTGAACCTTTTACTTTCAGTAGCAATGTTTGAGATAGATTCCATTTACTGGAATCTACAGTTCTTCACCGTCCAATGAGGCCAATTGGAAAGCATTGCTGCTCTTGCACTTTGTGACCATGTATGGGCCACTCCAAATAGCATCAAATTTTGAATGCCTTCCCGGTTTTGCTCTGTCCGCATCCCATTTCAACACTAGATCTCCAACTTGAAAAGATCTATCCTTGGCCTTTCTATCGAATGTCTTCTTGATCAAAACTTGATCCTTTTCCATTGCTTGGGATGCCTGATTTCTGATCTCTTGCAGCTCCATCAACTCTGCATACCTCACCTCCATGGGCTCAAATTCAAGTGACTCCAGCTGCTTCATGAGTTCCAATGTTGGCAACTCAAGTGACATGGGCAAAATTGCCTCTCTCCCATAGACAAGCCTGAATAGAGAGTTACCTGTGGATCTTTTGGGAGTGATCCTATCAGCCCATAAGGCTGATTTCAGCTTGGTGTGCCAAGACCTCTGATTCTCATCAAGAGTTCTCCTAATGATCCTCAACAAGTTCTTGTTTGTAGACTCGGCCTGGCCATTACCCTGAGGGTAATAGTTCGATGAAGTGCTCATGTAAATACCATTCTTGACAGCCCACTCAGTCACCTTAGATCTAATGAATGCCAATGCATTATCAGAGATTATTGTGGCAGGTACACAAAATCTGGTTGTTATTCCCTCATAAAAGTCTAAGATGCTAGACTCATTTGCCTCTTTGAGTGCTACTGCTTCCGTCCATTTGGTGAAGTAGTATGTGGCTATCAAAATCCATTTATGCCCTTGGCTTGAATTGGGGTTAATGACTCCAATGAAGTCCAAACCCCATTGCATGAATGGCTGGTCAATTGAGATTGGATGCAATGGAAGGGCAATAAGTCTTTCTTTTCCTGTGAAGAATGCACACTTCTTACACCTCTTGATCCATGCATAGCAATCACTGAAAATTAGGCCAATAATAACCAACCTTCATGATTTTTAGAGCTGTCACTCTTGGTGTAAAATGGCCACCAGCTGGTCCACCATGAAACTCTTCCAACACCCTTTGAATTTGATCTGTGCTAATGCATCTCAAAGAACACTCCATTCACATCTTTCTTGAACAAAACTCCATCAACAATGGCGTACGAAACAGCCTGCAACTGAAGTGTCTCCTTTGGGTCTTGTTCATTTCTGGGGCACCGCCTATACCTAGGAAGTGCATGATATCATGGGTCCAAAGAGGAATGGGGAAAGCATTGTCTTCTTCATGATTTCTGCTTGGCTCATAGCTATCTTGGACTCACAAACAACCTCTTTTTCGTTGCATACTTCCTTTTGCTTCCTAAAACTAGCTGCTCACATAGTCCTTTCCCTCTTACCAGCTTGGTGATCTTGATCTCAATGTCATACTCCATGACACGGGTGATCCAACTTGCCCTTTTCTCATTCAAATATTTTTTGAGGAGGAAGTCTTTAACTCCGGCATGTGAGACCAGCAACTGGACCTTGTTGTTTGAGACTAAATGCTTGAATTTCTTCAAGCTTCTGATTACTGCAAGTACATGTTTTTCAATAAAAGAGTACCTCACCTCGCAGTCATCTAAGCTCTGGCTGAAAAAGGCAATCAGCTGCTCATCATTATCTTTGTTCTGCTGTACTAGAATGGCAGAGATAGTGTCATTGCCTCCAAATGCATAGAGGATGAAATCCTTGGAGAAGTCTGGGTTGATGAGGGTTGGTGCCTGGGAGATAGCTTCTTTGATTGCTTCGAAGCTCTCCTTGCCTTCTGCTGTCCACTTAAAAGCCATGCTCTTCTTTAACATTTTGGTGATGGGCTTGACAAGGGCTGCAAAATCTGGGATAAACCTGCGGACAAAATTGATCCTTCCCAAGAAACTTTGAAGAGCCTTCTTGTGACTTGGCAATGGCAGTGCTCTTATGGCTTCAACTCTCTCTCGGATCAATTGCCAGTCCCTCTTTCGAGACAATATGGCCAAGGAGCTTTCCTTCATGTGCAAGAAAGATGCACTTCTTGGGGTTCAAAGACACTCCGAACTTTCTACACCTCTGAAACACTTGCCTGAGGTGAAAGAGATGGTCTGCTGCACTCTTTGAGAAGACAGTGATATCATCTAGATATATAAGCACTATCTTGTTGATCAAGCCTTTGAATGCCATGTCCATTGCCCTTTGAAAGGTAGCACCAGCGTTGGACAACCCAAATGGCATCTTCTTGTAAGCATATGTGCCCCATTTAGTTGTGAAGGTTGTCTTGAATTGATCTTCTTCTTTCACCATCACCTGATTATACCCTGAGTAGCCATCTAGGAGAGAGAATCTCTCTGAACCGGATACTACTTGCAATATTTGTTCCATGGAAGGGAGTGGATAATGATCCTTGAGAGAGGCCCTATTGAGGTCTCGGAAGTCCACACACAACCTGATTTCTCCGCTCTTCTTCCTGACCGGAACCAAGTTAGCAACCCAGCTTGAGTGCTTGATCGGGAATATAATGCTTGCCTCTATTAGCTTATTTAGCTCTTTCTTCATCAGAGGCTCAATGTGAGGGTTGACTGGTCTCTGCTTTTGCCTGATGGGCTTAGCATCTGGATCTAATTCTATGGTATGTTGTGCCAAGTTCGGATTGAATCCTCTCAAGTCTTCATAACTCCAAGTGAAGACATCTGGAAATTCTTGGCAAAGCTGAACAAAATCAGATTTCTCTTGTGAGGTACTTACTTTGCCAATCTGCAATGTTTTTCCTTCTTCCACTAAAATAGGCTTTGAATCCTCACCCTTTACTTGAATGTTTTCCTTCTCCTTCCGGAACTGATCATTCGGGTTGAAGATTGACTCCAAGGTTATGAGGCCTTTTGGTAATTTGTTAGTTCTCAACTACACCACTTGGTCACCATACTGCTGATGCAACTTGTCTTGATTCCTGGCAGAGAACTCAGCTTCTTCTTGTAGGAAATTGATGATTTGCTGGTCATTCTCAAACACTTGCCAACTGACATTGTTATCCAGCACTGAAGGCCTCACAATCACATGGATGTTTGGCTGTACCTTGTCTTGTTGAATGCTTTTCGTAATGTCAAAGGCTTCCCCTACTGCTGCAAGCCTGTCAGTAGCTTGATTCTCTTTCCTAGGAATGGATTCGATGCCAAAACCTTCAAAATCTTCCATGAGGTCCCACACCCTGTTCTTGTAGCACCTGAGTAGATCATTTTTGGAAGCATGCCATCCCTTGACCTAATTTACAATCAATTCACTGTCCCCAAAGACTTGCAGATTCTTTATTTTTCTCTTGATTGCCCAATGCATCCCTTGCACCAAGGCTTCATATTCAGCAGTGTTATTGGAGCATGCAAATTGAAATCTAAAAGCTGAATAGTACTTTATTCCTTGAGGTGAAACAAGCATGGCTCCACCTCCTGCACCTTGCCTACTCCTTGATCCATCAAAAAACAGCTGCCATACCTCGTTGTCATCATTATGGCTTGGCTTGGTGATGCTAGGAACAGGTTGATTTTCTTCATGTATACAATAGACTCCCAGCTCAGATTCTTCTACTTCTTGATAGGGATCAAAAGCATGTATCTTGTTTTCCCATTCATCAAGAGTTAGGTCCGGGATACTTCCAACCTTGGTGTCAGCCTCATCAGTACTAGGGTGATCTTCTTGATCAAATGCTGAGCAATTGGCATTAAGCTGACTTGGGGTGTAAGGCTCAATATGGAAGTTTGCAATGGGTTCGGACCTAATTGTAGCCTTAGTTCCATACCTTGTTCTAAACAACATGTGAGACCAATCAGCAGACAAATACCCTCCAATCTTGGCTGTGAAGTCCCTTGACAAGCAAAGGGCAAAGAGTGGTGGAAGGTCTATGATTGATATATCTTGTAAGACAACAACATTTGGACATGCATGCAAGGTAAGACTCAAGTTTTTAATCACTCCAACTATTTCTATTTCTGTCCCATCCAATTGCACTACCCCTTTAGATATTACTTCATATTGGAGACCCAGCTGATCAGCTATTTGCTTGGGCATCACTGAGCTACTTGCCCCGGAATCAATCATGCAATTGTGTACTAGTTTATCCCCAATGATTAATGAAACATAGAAAGGAGGGGGCTTCAACATTTTACCTTGTTGTCCTCCATGACTTCCTTCAGGCTGGGCAACATTTGTAAGCACTTTGTCTTGCATCTGAACCCACTGATTCGAAGTTGACCAGTCCTTCATGGTAGCTTGCAGCAGATCTCTTTGGCCTGGGATAGATAGGGATTCCCACATTGATATGTTAATGTTTGTCTTCTTCATCTGATCAATGATACTGAATGGTGATGAAGAATCTCTCTGTTGTCCTTTGGTTTGCACGTTTACTCCCTGCACGTGGGCAGCAACAGCTGGCATTTGAGTTGGCCTAGGGGCTGTTCTTGGCTGCCCTTGTGTATTTGAAACTGGACTCTGCTTGCCAATCATTTGTGGAGCCATGGAAGGTTGTGGATTGGCTGGGGCTAATGGCTGTTCTTCACCCAGATTCCTCCTTTTTGACCTTGTGTTGGCTGCAACACCTTGAGAAACTGCCTGATTCATGCCACAGAAATCTTCTGCTTGCCAGTTCACCAATGTAGTGTCATTTGGGGCTGATTGTTGTTGGAATGTTTCTTGTTGTTGACTGTTTCCTTGACTGCCCTCGCCCTCCACACCAGTAGTTGTCACCATCAATGCTTGATTGAGAGCACCATTGAAGCACATGGATTGGTTATGAGGCTCGTTGCATGGAAAGCACCAATCATATTCCTGGGCAATGTTATTCTGTGTTGGCACTAATGCCTTAGAGGCAGATATGACATTTGGATTATAGGGCTGGAATGGTCTATTGGCAGGAGGCCTTACTTGGCTTTGATTTTGATTCATATTTATAGCTGGATTAGTTGGTCTTTGTGGTTGGTATGGCTGCCTATTGGGCTGAGCTTGAGGTTGATAAGAAGGTCTAAAAACTTGGGCTTGTTGCCTTTTAATAGTAACAAGCTCATTTCCCAAAATTTGCAACTATTTCATGACCTCTTGAAGCTCATTTGGGGCACTTGGAGATGAAGTGGAAGCTTCATTTGAACTCTGGTTTCTAGGGGTGGGAACAGGAGCCAAAGTGGGTGCTTGACTAGTGTTTGGATTTTCTAAGTTTGGATACAAGGGCATGGGAGGCCTAGGAGCCAGTTTACCAGCTTGAATAAGACAGTTTTCGGCTCTAATGGCAATGCTATAAGCCATAGGGATTGTTGTGCCTCCCATGGATTGAATTAACATAGAAATATCAGAATTCAAAGCTTTAAGGTAATATAGAAAAGCACCTCCTGTTGTTGGCCTGACTGCCACTGGAATCCTATCCCAAGACCTTTGAAATATGAAGTTGAATTGATCAACCGCTTGCTCATTGGGGGCTCTCTTGATAGTTGTCAACTTGCTCCAAAAGAGACAAGTTTTCACCCTTCTCTCCAAATTGGTCATGAAGTGCAATGCACAAATTGATTCCAGATTTGTAATAGAACCAGCTCGAAGGATCCTAAACCATTGCAATGATTTAAACTTGAATGAAGATGCCAATAACTTGACACCATTTGCATTTCATCGATTTCATGGATTGCACAAAGGTTAGCAATATCTTTAACATGATCACCTAGAGTAGTCTGATTTTCTCCAGTGAAGTAAGGAATGTTCTTCAAGGCTGCAATAGGAACTGGATGTTGTGCATTGAGAGCAAGTGGGCTGCTGCCTATGAAGTTGATGTAGGGGTTGTTCTGAGCCATTCTGATTGGTCTTAAAACCCTTATATATTGAAAGAAAGTCCTGTCAGGTGGAGGAGTTGAGAGAGTTCTATTTGGTGGAGATGGAGACCTTTGAATCCTTCTTCCTCTTTTCCTTCTTCTCGGAGATAACTGCAAGTATTCAAACAACACCTCTTCTTCTCTGACTCTTGACCTTGTGGTGATTCTTCTCATGAGTTTTCAGGCTTGCACTGCTGAAACCAGTTGATTCTTCCCCTTGGAGTCGCCAGATATGCAAATAATAGCTCTTATAAGAAAGATAAGCTGCAGCGAGATGCATATCAACTTTGCTGCAATAAAATGAGACCTCTAGTGTCCCACTGGGCATGCCAAAACTATTGTTGCAGAGACTCACGACCCCGGATGCGAGATTAGGCTTCTAGGTTGATGTTCAGGCATCCAGTGTGATTGCACAACATGGAATCCTTTCTCCAAGTGTGGGACTTGTAAAGATGAGAAAGGATTCTCTAGAGAAGGCTGGTTCCTATTCCTCTGTTCAGATGCACACAAAAATGCAGAGGGTTTACTAAAACCTAATCTAACTTGTCAAGGAGACAGGGTGAGAAAATGCATAGAATAAAACCTAAACTACAGAGGTGATGCACCAAGGAATGTTAGACACTCGTTTTGCAAATCTAACACAGACCACATAGATGCAATACAAACACTATGCACAGGTAACCAAACTGCAATAAGAGATCAAAATAACAACAATGAATACATGAGAGGGTTGAGAATCAATCACAAACATATATATATATATATATATATATATATATTGCTCAAGAGTCGATACAGTACATTGCAGTGGCCAAGAGGCAAAAACTGGCATTACAATCCATATGGGAGGTTTGAAAAGCTCCACAAATTCTCTTGCAAGCAGGGAAGAAGGGAGGATGCAAAACAAGAATGTCTGACCTCTTAAAAGGGCTCCTCTTTACAATATATATCAAGAAATGAGAGAGGAGAGAGGGGAAATTTAGAATCTACTCCAACCACTTCTTGGTAGCATTTAAATCATCTCATTATGATCCAAGCGGCGGATCCTGGCAAAACGGCGGGCTGTCTATCAGGAGCGGCGAGCTGTCTGCTGTATTAAAGTTGGTTGTTGAAGCATTACACGTGTCAGAGACATTTTCTTAATTTTATCCCTCCAAACTGCACCAAAATGTAAGATTGACCCCAGAATCATGTAGAGAATTTCAACATATTTCCGTTGATATAAAGAACGTGCAAATCCGAGCTCTGGATCGAAAGATATGACGATCTGAAGATTTAGGGCACAAAACAGGTGAAAACAGATTTTTAAATTTCTTTTCCCACGCTCTGCCATCTGGACGACACGTGGCGGGTTCTGATTCGCTGGGCAATTCCCTCTCTCCACCTTTTCATGGGTTTTTCTTGTGGGCCCCTTAAACTTGGACACGTGGCACTATTTCATTGGTTTGGATCAGTGCTCGAAAACTCGCCCCTTTGACTTTTTGGACCTTTTTCCTTGACGACACGTGTCATGTTGTGATTCGTCCACGGGCCTGCTATGGATTTTCATGTCCACCACATCTTTTGTCCTGGATGTCCCACTTTTCCTTGTGTTGAAGTTTCTTGTTTCGGCCGAACCGGCCGGTTCACGTCCATTTGTCCCTAATGTCCCAGTGCTTCACGGGGCAAATTCCTCCGGTTCGCCCGATCCAGCCGATCCGCACCTTTACAGCCCAAATGTCCCAAATTTTTGGTGCAAAAGTTCTCCTTTTCGGCCGATCTGGGTAGTTCACGTACTCACAACCCAAATGTCCCAAATCTGTTGGTCGATTCTCTTCCCTTTTGATGAACCGGATTTCCGCGTCCCACAAGTCCTTATGATCCGACTGTCCCAGGTGCTACAATTCCTGTTCCGTCCGAACCGGCCGGTTCACGTCATTCACGTACTCTTGTCCCATTTCTCCTTTTGATGTTTGGACCATATGTAGGCTTTTCGACCGATCCACACCTTTACGTCCCAAATGCCCCGAATGTTCTAGAACAAGGACTTAGCTGATTTTCACAATTTTTTTCGCCCAAGCTTATTTCTACAACTTCTCACATTCTCTCGAGCTCATTCTTTTCAGCACTGGGACTTGGGAATCTGATGTATGTTATCAATTCAACCACAGGGGTGAAATTGGATAACAGAAGCTTAACCCAACCATCTTCTAGAACTCATGCAATTCCAATTTATAGACCATGATAAAAGCTTCATCAAAAGTTTGAAGTGATTGGATTTGTAATGTGGATGAGATGTGTTTGGTGCATGAACAATATAAAACATTGATGAATTGATTTTTGGTAATGAAAAGGATAGTTGATTAATTACACCTCTCTAGCGGGTGAAAAAATCGGAAATAGATTCATCCTCGAATTTTTTAATGGTATATAGGTCATTGATATTGACTTAGCGGGGATATGTTTATGGAAATTTTTCTAAGAAGTGTTGATTGAGTTTTACAAAGGAGAATAGGGAATATTGTGGAATGATATTGTACCAATCCAAGGAAGGACTGGCTAGGGACATGGGAAAATTCTTCCGAATAAGGTATTAATCATGAGTTATTACATAGCCAACATGATAGAAGGAACAAATGTGTTGTTGAGGATCTTCCTTGTTTTAAAATATAATAAAATTTGTAAGTTCCGAGTGAGGTGAATATGCTTTATATGGTGCTTGAAGGGTGAATGGGCTCATTGTAAAAATTTTCATAGGAGAGCACATTATTGGTTGTAGAAAAAGTAGCTTCGAGAATGGATATGCAATTCATAAGGACTTAGAGAGGATCAGGTTGAGAATTTTGCTAAGAGGATGAACCATGCTAAAATGAAAACTGGAATGTTTTGAGTATGCACGATCTTGTCGGGGAATTTTTTTCGGTAGGGAATATTATGTTGCGTAGAACATTATATTGTGGAATGTTCTATTGAGGAACATTCTGCTGGTGGGAGAAGTTTTGTTGTGGGATATTGTATTGTCAAAAGTTTTGTTGAGGTATGTATTGTTGGGGTATGTTGTATTGTGGGATGTTTTTGCGGCATGTTTTGTTGTGGTATGTTTTGTTGTGGGATATTTCATTGATAAGGAATGTTTTTTTAGATGGAATATTTTTGAGATGCTGAAGATTACGAGTGTTTTATGTATTGTACTGGAATGGCATTGATGTATAGGTGAGTGGTTGTGAATAAGTATGTGACTACTAGAAGGATATAATAGAATAAGTGAGGATGGTATTTGTTGTGGAATGTTTTGTTGCACGGTATTATATTGTGGAATGTTTTTAAGAGGTGTAGATTATGGCATGGAGATTAGTGCCTATGACGATTTTGGTCTGTGTTATGAAATAGGGTGAGTGATATCAATAATAATAGTATTGATTAGTGGGGTGTTTATGGGAATAAACATAGTGATGCTTTGTATGGGGCTAGTAACCGATTGTGAAGATATGACAATGTAAAAGGATATGGAACTTACCAAAGTTGTTTGAACTACAAAGATACCAGAGGGTAGACAAGGAAGTAGAGGCATTGTTTAGGGGAGGTGTGGAACCTATAGAAGGATTTGGTGAAGATGTAAATTATTTGGGCAGATGTGTTTTGTGATGAAGTCATATAAAGGTCATAAATAGGAATTGAAGAGACATCGATGTCTCGTGTTAACTGGTAGAAGATTGATCATTCAAAGTGTTTTAAATTGTTTAATGATGTTTGAAATTTCTAGTTGACTCCCATTTGATGTTAAAAATTGAATTATTGAAGTGTATGAGTACAACTACTCGATGAACAGTTCTTGATTTTGATTGATGAGATATGCAATGGTAGATGAAGGATTGTAGGTGTATGGAATTGGTTGGGGTGTGAATGGTTATATTTGAACACCCCTAGCTATTAGATAAACATTGAGAGAAATGGGGTTTAAATCTAACATTTCTTCAAAAATAGGGTCTCCCCTATTATAGAAAGGAGGTTCAAGACACCTCTAATTGAGAACTAAGAGAGAAGGGTTGTTCTGTTTCTTATAGTCTAGATGTATGAAGGATTTGACTATGATATTGATGTGTGGAATTCAAAACTTGTTGTCTCATTTCTTCATTATATTTTTCCTCAAATTCATTCCAAGTATGTTGGGCATTAGAAAGGGGAGTGGATGTAATTTTTTGATACAATGGGATTTGTTGTTGTATTGGTGTAGAAAATGTTATAGATAATGTAGTATAAAGTGGAACATGTTGCTGAAATGATATAAGTAGTGGGGTGGACATGTTTTAAAAGTTTTGTTTTGAGTTTATTGTCTAGTAAGTCCCTTGGTAAACAAACACAAAAACACCTAGAAAATGAAAAATAGCTAATTGGGTTGATTTAGAAACAATAGGAAAAAGCAAAAAATATTTTTTTATACTTATCTTGATTAATTATGAAAGAATGAAATGTGTAAGATGGTTAAAAAGGTCCTAGGAAATAGTATCCTAAGGTTTGTTTCAAGAATTTTTAAGGGAGGATTCCTCAATATACTCAAAGATAGTTGAGGTCCAACTCTGTATAGATATTGGTATGGGCATGGTATTGGGTCCTAACCCCTCACTTCATGGTCCCTCAATGATAAGGGTGGCGGGTGATTTTCCAATATACTTGACATATAGGTGATTATACTCATCCATAACACTAATTCATCTTCTCCTCTTGAGGATCAAATCCAAGGTATCCACCGGGTAGGGATTGTTTAAATGCATTTTGGTATTGAAGTGGTTTGGTTGTGTGTGTGGGGTAAGAAATAAGTGAATGCAACTAATTTCCTTCCAAATTAGACAATGTGAAGAAAGGAGGATGCAATTTGTTTATTTTGACAAGGAAAAACAAACAAGGATGGAGTATAGAAAGAAAAATAAAATATTTAGGAATCACCTTGAAATCACTCCCTCTTCTTTTTATTTTAATTTATTTTAGAAAAATTTTAAGCTTATAGTAGAGAAATCCAACAAATCAGCAATCTACAACCAAAGCTAGGTAGAAAATAGAGACAAAAATCCAAAAAAGAGAGATTGAAAATTCCAACTATTGCGTAATCAAATACACTCAAGAAAAATCACCAGCAATTGTAAGAATCCCCGATGACTTCCCTATTCACAAGCAATTAATTAATAGAGAACTAGAAAAATTAAAGAAAAAGATGAAACTATTAATGAATTAATAGGGACAAGGGTCCCACCAGTGTGCAAATATATTTAAGGTAAATCTTAGCTCTTCAACCTAACTTCGTAAGTAAGACAATAAGACTTACCAAAACTCAATATGGTGGGGTTTTCGTGATACCTGTGAGATGTGATGGAATAAATTGCATTCTTGATCTCCTTGGAAGAGATGAAACCAGACCCCCTATCGTGATAGGACCTGCATATCACCAACACTAAACAAAGGAGAATTAATAATATAGATAGGTAGGTTTCCTAGAAAAGGCCATCTCCAAGAATTCAAAGGACTTCCTTGTATGGATGTCAACCCACTTTGGAACACTCAATTTTATTTATGGAAACAATATACAACATATGATCTATGAAATTCACGATAAAATATTTCCAATTTATTTAGATTATTATAGTCACAAAACTCATGATGATAGCCTAGAAAGAAATATAACTAAGGCTCAAATTCAGAATCAAGATTAGTGTTTAGATTCTCAGAGAACTTTGAACCCACATAGTAGTTTGGGGTCTCCTCCTCGAGACAAGTATAAATCAGGATCCTTGATATAGTCTTCCTTGAAGAAGTCCGAGTATTCTTCTTCAGTGTCATATTGTCATGAAAATTCTGAGTTGGAGTCTTCAAAAATATCTTCACTTTTAAATTCTTATTTAGATCCAATGTTGGATCCTTTCGAATGTCTAATCCAACCTCATAACTCTTATCAGAACCCAAATTTAATTATGGAAACAAGACGGTGCTTGCATAATTTTATTAATATGAAATCAAGCATTACAAATAAATGAGAGAGCTGCAATATTTATAGATATTGGAAAACTTCTATCTCATCCACAATATATGGAATCAAATCACCTAATATGAGAAAATATGTAGAAATAGCATATTGCCCCTAACTTCCCCTATTGCCCCTCATGGAAATCATCCAGGGAACAAAATATGCAAGATAGAACATGATCCCACAAACATTGGGATGAGAACACTATCACTTAGTTAACTAAAAAATAAGGATAACTAATACCTATTGACATAAGTTTAAAGTATTTAAATTAAATACTTTAACTTATTACATTTATTCAAATATCAACTAATGATGAATTAAGCTAAGTTTTATTCCTAACAAGAATGATACTCAAACAAAATGAGGTCATCTCGATTCATTGCACCTCATAGTAAACTTCCCAAAATTCTTCAGTAGCTTTGTAGATCTTCTAGGTGAATTCAAAAATGCTCCTAATCTTTCGATAGGGGTGAATAGATAGTGAAAAACTCAAGGTTATATAGAAGATTGTATTGCTCACAATGAAGTGGATGATGGATTATCGGTAAGGAGTTGATGCTCGTGATTAGATGATTGGGTCCGTTTATGGCCATATAACAAAAGCCATTCTTGATAAGATATTAGAAACATGAGAGATAAAAACTATTTATAGGAATTATTGAATGAAATATGACTACGGAAAAAAAAAGAATACACTTGGAATCGTAGGTAATTCTACAAGATTTTTAATAGACTGATAAAATGAAAGATTTGACTAACTAATACGAAACTATGGTCCTTAAAAGATATTATAAGATGAAAAATGATTAGATAAGAATAATGAAGTGTAAAATATAATGATAAGATGATATATTATCTTGATTGATGATGATGGATGAGAAGTTGGTAATATTTTCAGCTGGATGATGAACATGATTCAAAACGAATCTAAGGTTCTTGACGATCATAAATGATAGCGCTAGATGATAATGTGCTCTCCTTTATGTAGAATAATGCCAATGGAATTGACCATAAGACTCAAAACATGATAATACTAGTGGATTATTTTGGATGATCCCCAAGTGAGGAAGAGAAGCTGGTTTATATAGATCTTCGGTGACTGAAGGAATCACCGAAAATTTTGGTCAATCCAAGATTAGGAGTGATAAGGGTGTGTTTCACCATTTTCTTTATGTTTTCGAAGTGACGAAACAGATAAGGGTAAAGGCCAAGGAGGAATACCTATTAAATGTTTGTCGGTTGATGGTTTTTGTGTGCGTTCTAACTTCTTGATCTGCAATGAATGTGAGAGCTTCCTTTTGGCTAGGAGGAACTACCTGTAATAGAAAACAAGACCACAAAAATATAGTTAAATGATATATAACAGTGGACTGCCTAGCGTATGCTAGTTCCGGGAAGTGTGATACTTCCTAGATGGTTTTCAATCCACTATTTAAAACAATTCAATGTGAGAAAGAAACAAATTCTTACTATAGTTGATATGATTTAGGTATCTCATTTAAATACAATAAACAAATCTTAACATAAAAGACTAGGCTATGGTCAAATCATAAAGTTAGGTAGTTGGCGGGTGTCTTTGGAACTAGTCGGGGTTAGATTCTAGGTTGTTTAGGTCAACTGGTGAGATGACTATTTGTTTTGTTCTTGGTCAAGGTATAAAACATAGAGGCTAATGTCAGTCTAGTGTAACCAATGACGGTTTAGGCAGACCGGTGATGGTAAGGTTTTGGGCTGTTTAGGTCACTTGGTAAAAGGTTGTTTGGTTTTGTTATTAGAAAATGTGTAAAACACAGAGACTGATGTCAGTTGGGTATAGCCAATGATGGTTCTAGGTATCCGGCGTCGGTATGGTTGGGGCGAAAGGAACTCAATGAAATCTAGTTGGGGGATTGAGTTGGAGCTAAACAGAGATGGAAGGGTAGAGAGGGAGGTAGGTAAAGGTCTCAGGTATGCTTAGAGGTGGGTAATAGGTGAGAATGGGTGATTTGGTGGTGTGGGTAGAAGAATGGATGAGTCTATAAGTAGGTAAGAGGTGGAAAATGGACATGCAAGGTATGAACTTGATAACAAAAGTAACAAAAGCCTATATATTGAAATAGACTATGTTGGTAGAAGGTATACTTACTGTGATGTAGATTTAGATGGCTAAATGGAGGTGGTTGTTGATCAGAAGAATGGTGTTGGATATCATAGTAGTGGCTCTCAGAATGATTCTATGAGTGTAATGCCTCCAAAATCTATCCTGGTGCTGGCTCTAGATGTCTAGATACATGAAAGGATGTTGGTTTTTCTTGCATGCAACTTTGATCTCCTTTTCTTTCTCTCAGAATGTGCCAACCCAAAAACAAGGTTGTTTAGGTGAATAAATGGTAACCGATGATGGTTCTGGGTTGATCGCGTCGGTTTAGGGTGACTAGTGTCGGTTAAGGTGGGATTCCATAGGTTTACTTAATTTTTATATCTCTTCTCTTTTAGCTCAAGTTCATTCCTTGATCCACGGATTTGGAAACGAACATTACATTTTTATGAGTGAGAAGGTGGTTAGGGAGATTTTAGGCATTGATTTTAGGGTTGGACCAAATCTTAGCTCATTAAGGCAAGTAAGATTAGGTCTTATTTAGTTATGGAAACATGCCAAGAATAGGTCTAGGGTGAGGTGGCTAGGTGAGGTGGTGGGGTAGAAATTAAGGTAATTAGATATTAAATATTGTGAGGATACATATTAATTTAATTTAATTAATTAAATTAAAGGTGATGTGGGGTGGAAGGGGCCATGGTTAGATGAGTATGTTTGAGGTGGTTATTTGACAAAGGACCAAGGGGAGTGTGACCCAATTTTGATGTGTAATTTTTCCCCTTTTGTTTCATAGCTTGTATTGGTAAGCGATAGTGACAAAAATAAGATGTGGTTGCCCCATGTGTGGGTGAAGGTGATCCCCCTCAAAATAGGAACTGATGTGGTAGAAGACAAAATTAGTGAGTGGTTTGATAAAAGGTGGATGTGAGGAAGAGGAAGGTGGACACTGGAGGTAATTGGGTAAAGATGTAATCGGGTAATCCAGATAATGGGCTAGGGTCAAAGGTAGAATAAGTCAAATGTATGCACATGTATAAACTGTGGCACGATACCAAGTTAAAGAGCATGCAAACTCTACATCGTCTAAGGTCGATAGGTTTATCCAAATAAGGTTTTCAAGGTATAGGATATGGTGTGGAAGCACTTCGCAGGTTAGGTGCAAGAACGTTTAGGTATGTTTTGGTACACCAAAGGTAAGGTCAGGATAAATGGCACGGTAATAGGAAAAATAAGGTCATTAGGTCAAACAACATGGGTAACAGTGTCACAAGGTATAGCGAGCACATGAGTTCATAGGTCACTAACAATGTTCGGGTCTAGGTCGCTAGGTCACGGCAATAGACAAGGCAAGGTCATTAGGTCAAACAACATGGGTAACAGTTTCGTAAGGTATAATGAGCACATGAGTTCATAGGTCACTAACAATGTTTTGGGTCTAGGTAGCTAGTTCAAGGCAATAGGAAAGGTAAGGTCATTAGGCCAAATAACACGGGTAATAGTATTGCAAGGTATAGCAAGCACATGAGGTCATAGGTTATTAACAATGTTTCAGGTCTAGGTAGCGAGGTCACGACATGGGTAGGGCCGAGGTATGGGTAAAATAAGAAGTCCCTAAACACAATTAAGGACAGATATAGGTAATGTAGGCTTGGAGGTAGGTTGTAATAAGGGTGGGTGAGGTCAAACAGTGGCTGGGTTGGTTAAGTGTTGGTCAAAAATGGGGAAAGAGTATGGACAAGAGTATGACGGGTAACCTGAATGCCGATCATACGTAACGATGTGATGGTCTAGGTAAGATGATCACAGTTTATTAGGGAAGATGACCGATGTTGGTTTTGGTATAACCAACTATGACATGCTAAGGCATGGGACCGATGTCATTTAGGTATAACCGATGTCGATCACAAAGTTGACGTGGTATATAAAGAGAAAAAAATCCATAAAATATGGGTTTATTTGTATGTTTTGGCTGTTGTGAAAACAACAGTCTTTGAAATAGTTGTGATTTTTGGGAGGAAAGGATGAGGGATGATATCTTGATGAGGTGGAGAGATCTAGTTTGTTAGAGGACCCAAGTAGACGGATCCACAAGCATAGGGGATTGATTGTGATTTGGTGGAGGTCAGGAGGATTAGATTTGGTGATTGGACATGGCAGATGTGGGAGAGGGATCGGGTGGACCAATGGTGTAGCGGCCTAACATGCCACCATGGAGATGACAGTGTGATGAGGTAAGATTTAATCCCTTGCCTTTTTTTGTGAGGTAGATCAGGTATATAGGTCGGAGTAAGGAAAATAGGCTTTGGGGGAAAAGGGGATTTTGAATTTGGGAAGGAAAATTGGGTAAAATAGGAATGGTTAGAGGTGTGGTTAGGTGAATGAGGGGTGGGGAGGAGTTGATGGTAGATTTAGGTAGGAATGGGTGGGTAGAAAGGTAGAAGAAGGGAGTGTTTAGGAAGAAAGGGGTTTGGGTGTCAAGGATTTCTACATGATAGTGATGAAAGGTGTCGGTCGAGGGTGGTCGACACGGTGGTGTCGAGCCGATATCGGTCACGGATAAGGTGATTGATGCTGGTTTGGGAGAGATTGTGGTCGGTTTGGGGTAACTAATACCAGTCATCATGTTGAGAAAAAGGGTCCAAAAGAGTCCTAGGGTGGGTGGGTGAGGTAGATAGTGGGCAAAGAAGATGTTGTTGAGGAAAACATAACATGGGTACGAGGTTGAAATAGGTATGGTTTGAGCGATAGTGGGTGAAGGTTGGGGTGGGTAGATGGAATATGTGATAAGAAGGTAAGTTGAGGGGGAAAAGAGGGAGGGTAATAGGTGTAGGTGAGGTGTCAAGAATGATTGTGAGTATGATCAAGGTGTATTAATGTGATGTGTTGTTGGATGCAGGTGAGAGATTAGCTACGGATGCGAGATAGCATGTCACCCCCCTTTCATGACAACAAGGAGGTGTGATAGCCAAGGATTGGTGGCATGTTGCAGAGGTTGGCCTAATTAGGGTCATACGCTATTTACATGTAGTCTGGTAGTTGAGTTTGATGGTCGCCCTCATCGACAGATGAGATTCGGTGACCAACACATTCCATCTACCAATGGGTGAGATCACGGTCACCCTGGAGGATGTGTACAGATCCTATTGTTTTCGATAGAGAGGACTCAGGTGTATTCAATCTCCTCGTGAGGTGTCTAAGGAGATGATTCGATATTATTTTGTGAGGGGTTAGTGGAGTTGAGGTTCCACAAAGACCAACCTGAGCTATAGAGAGATGTACCACACTCGTCCAAGAGGAAACTAGGCTTGTTGTGTTGTTCATGGATGTGGTCTACTATTTTACACTGCAAGATGTAGAGGGTGGGAGATTCCCATGATCATTGATGGGGGTCCTACATGATATGGTGCTAGACCAGACCCGTTTTACATGGCGCCATCATTCCTGGTGTAGCTATATAGGGAGTTATGGGTGTATGGGTGGCTACGGAGGTTCAACTTATGCTACACTTTCCTACTACATTGTTGGGCATATGAACACATTATGTGTGTGCACCTAGTTGGTATGCCCCAGGATAATACATTCAAGCTAGGTTTGGTTATGGTGGGTTATAGGCGATGGGTGCCTATTATTTGAGAGCATCGAGTGACCATGGCAATGCATGATGTTGCCTATTACAAGCATTTATTGGAGAGGTTGTCCAACGTGGACATCATTTGGAGACTATATGTAGGTTTTCCCACGATACGATAAAATGGCCATTAAGTTAGATGGATTATAGCTGCTTTGATGGATGGATGGGCATCGTACGAGAGAGCATGAGATGATACCCATGGATAGGGTTAGATGGTATTTCAAGCTCTTTTGTATGATATATTGAAACCTTTCCCACAAGACAAGAGGGATGACGTGGAGAGGCCTCTACTCTTACCACATCCAATAGTGCCAACAGGGTAGGACGAGTATGTGAGAGACCAACATATTGATGATGTCGGGTTATAGATAGATATAGATAATGGTGGGCTGCACACTTACGAGTAGTACCACCAAGGCCAAGGAAGCTAGATTTAGCCACCATCATAGTGCAGAGGGACACCCTATAGGGGCAGGTGGTGACCCTAATTACATAGTTGGGTATGGTGTAGGGGAAGATGGAAAGTTTGGAGGCACAGTTGGCCACTCTACAGCCCAGAGTTACACAGGGATAGGTACTCACACTGGGTGGAGATGGAGATGGGGTATAGGTGGCTGCCCTATAGGCACATATTACGAGTTTGTAGGGCCAGGTTACTACTACACAGTGCACAAGTTACGTCCCTTCAAGCCTAGATATAGGAAGGAGTGGGACAAGGTCCCTCAAGATAGTCACAAGCATAGGGAAATTGTCCCTCTTTATAGGTATTATTAGGACAGGGTCCTAAGAGATGAGTGGAGGGGACAGGGCTGATGGCACCACCACAGATAGTACCAATAAGATAGTTGAGATATGCCTTAGGTAAGGTTTGATATTATTAGGATATTTTGATGGCCGTAGGGATAGATTTTCTATCCTATGGGGAGTATATATCACATCATGCCTCAAGCAAGAGGATGAGGTCACACACTCAAAGTGTGGAGAGAATAGGGGGCCATCGAGCCCCGAGACAGGGTCAGGGTGAGGCCACTAGTTCACGAGGCCAACCCTAGGTGAGGTACCAACAGAGCTCCAACTAGGGATGATGATGGGTGGTGAGATGCTAGTTGGACGTCATACAGGGGTAGTGGAGGAGGAGGAGACAGGTGAGACAGATATGAAGGATATCCAATAGGGTGATGTCTGATAGCCATATATACCTCCTGTTTTGTATAGTTGTGTATTTTTGATATATATCGGCCTGCATGCTAAAGAGAGTGAGGATGTACATGAGAGTTTTTGAGATTTTTGATGATATACCGGCTTGCGTGCCAAAGATGGTGAGGTTGTATCTGAGTGATTTGAGATGATTGTGATTATTATTGGGATATATGTTCACATGTATTTTTATACCCAATGTTCAGATTTATAGATGAATGTGTCTATAGTATGAATGGTGTACATGTTTTAATTTCCATTATTATATATATGTATGTATGTATGTATGTATGTATATATATATATATATATATGTATGTATGTATGTATATATATAGGTGGAAATCAAGTGGATTAGGCATGCTAGATTCAAGGTCGTGTAGGCATGGTGGAGTCAGGTTAGTTTAGGCATGGATGGAGTTAGGTCATAGGCATGGATTGAGTCTAGTTGGCTTAGGCATGATTGAGTTTAGGTTGTAGGTATTGTTGAGTTAGGTTGGTTTAGGCATGGTCAAGTTTCTAATTCTTTAATATGTGTAATTAATGATGATTTGGATCATGTTAAGATGATTTGTAGGAAAATGAATGATAGTGGTAAAGAAATGGTAGACAAGATGAAATGAATTTATGAGTGATGATGGTGAAGATGTTAAGAAATTTTTGTTTGTGTGGTTTAATTTCCAATGATTGATATAAAAGGAAACTAACTAGAGTAGAATTTGAATAGGAAAGGGGTAGAGGGAATTGGTTAGGGTAGAGAGTGGCCGAGCTAACCTCCAAGGGCCCAATGCCCTCGAGTTTTACCTACATAGTCCCGACTAAAAGGGACCTCAGGCCGATGTAGTTCTCCCATAAGCTAGGGAAGATTATGATGAAATAGTAGAATGGGCTGATAGGTACGAGGCATGGGTGATGTAGGTCATAAGCATGATTGAGTTTAGGTTGTAGGCATGGTTAAGTGATTTTTAAACACCGGTGTTGAGGGTTTGGTCCTATATAGGATAATTAATAAGTAATGAGGAAGGTGAATTGTAAGAGATGGTAAAAGAGCTACTTAATTGATATGAACACTAATGAGTCTACCATACCCCAGATGGGCTTATGAATGTAAGACCCTATAGGAATTACATAATGAACTATTCTAAGGCTGAATAAAAGTCACATGATCACAAAATGTCATGTTTGCAGAAATTCCCTTGAGTAATGAGGAATTTAGGTGAAAAAGGAAAGGGGTGAGAATGGGAGGGTTAGCATATCTTATTGTATGACGATGTGTATTTTGGAATAAGAAAAGCAAAATCTAAAATAGGAAATTCCATGACAAAAATTTCATCTATTTTTTATTATTGTTTTATAATAGATTAATCGATGTGGGAATTCTATATGGGATGGGTATATTATCTCCTTGACGTCTTCGTGAAGTTGATTGATGCGGGAAGCTTTTGAATAGTTTTTATATTTTTGTAATGACTTATATACAACCTGTCCTTCAAGGAGAAGTCTATTTATAGTGGTAGACTAGAAAGAAGAGATGTCCCTTTTGAGGGAGTCATATTTTTTTGGAAGTTTGACTTAAAGAGTTGTATCCCTTTTTGTTTTTAAACATTTAAGTCATGTACAAGACTATAGAGGATGATTAGGTTCTTGTTTTAGAAGAAAATATCATAGTACACAAAGATCAACTGTGAAAGAGGTGGTTTCGAGTGATGAATGACCATGGGATTCCATCTTGAATAAGATGAAAAGTATCCATGAGAATCATGCTATGATCATAGTCATGGTACTCATATTGAAGAAAAGGCTAAAAGGTGACGAGTAATCACATGATTCTTGTTTAGTCATGGATCCTCAAAATGGGTAATTATGGAAGGTGAAAAATGCTCAAGGGATGAGTGATCAATTGATAGAAAGTGATATAGGACTTGATATCAAAAATAAAATGGTCAAAGATGCAAATCATTAAGGGGCTCAGGTTCGGGTTTACCTTCAAGTGAAGACAAATGATAAGCACCTGATCTATAGGCATGGGTAATGATATAGGGTCCAAGCCAATTAGGAGAAAATTTTCCCTGTTTACTTTTCTCCTCTTTCATTACATGTTAATTTTCCTTCAAGACAAGGTCAGTGACCTAAAAGGTTCATTCGTGAACACATTTTTCATAGGCACGTTTGATACGTTTTTGGTAGATTTGGAGATGGTCAAGAGTGTTGAGACAACATTCACCTAATAATTCAAGTTGTGCCAAATTATCCTAGCGAAATTTATTGGCGTTGAGTATGTCTTGTAGTGAGATTCGGAGAGATGGGATCTGGACTTTGAGAGGTAATACAACCTTAGTACCGTAGACTAGAGAAAAGGGGGTGGCAAAATTCAAAGTGTGAATACTAGTGTGATAAGCCCACAAGGTGAAAGGAATGTGCGTATGCCAATTCTTCCCAATGATTGCTGACTACCTTCATAATAATTTTGTTCAAGGTTTTATTGAATGATTCAACTTGACCATTGGTTTATGGGTAATAGGGTGATGATAAACTTAGTTGGATGCCAAAAGCATCACATAGTTTGCATAGGGTTATTTTTTGAATTATTTTCCGTTATCCGTGATAATGCGGTGAGGGACACCAAAGCAACAAATGATGTGATGGTTGATGAATTCACATATTTTCTCGGCTTTGGTGGAAATGAGGGGAATGGATTCTACACATTTAGTGTAATATTCAGTAGCAATTATGATCCATTGGTTGCATTTTGAAGAATGGGGTTTGATCTCACTGACAAGATCTAAACCCCATTGAGAAAAATTCCAAAGGTCTCACGTGACCTGTAAGGCATGACTAGGGGTGTGATGGAGATGACTTGTAAGGAATTTTATGCAACATTTTACGTAATGACAACAAATATGGTTCAGGTTGGCGAATAGCCTAAGCAAAGAATGCGTTATGTGATAGCTAAACTCGCTAAAGTTACCTCCATAAATGACATCGTGGACTTCCTTAATGGTGTAAGGAATTTCAAAACTTGTAAGGCATCGCAAGAGAATGTTTTCAAAACCACGTTTGTAGAAGAAGACCACCCATTATGACATAACATGAGACACTTTTAAGAAAGGCACGTTGTCCATTAAGAGTGAGATCGGTGGGTAAAATGGAAAGGGAAAGATAGTCTGTATATTGCTTGTACCAAAGTTCACTTGGGTCAGGAGTAGCGGTTCTGATAGAGTAGAATTCACAAGGAAAATAAGAGTGTGATTGTAGTCTTTATATGGTGACAAAATTTTTAGAGTCAATGCAGTGAAGCAGGTATATGAGAAGCCAAGCAGGCCATGGTATCTATAAATTTATTGGTATAACATGGGGTGGTTTGAAGTGCGTAATTACGAAAGGTGGTCAAAAATATGTCCACTTGATTCTTATACTTTTGAAGTATCTCATTACGACACTTGTATATACCATTGAATTTGTTTATAACCAAATGAGATTCACTAAAGATGTTGATTGATTTAACATCTAAGGCATAAGCAGCATGGAGACCCAATACGAGTGCTTCGTATTCAGCAATATTGTTTGTGCAATAAAAATTGAGTTTGCAAGACAAAGGCATAGGTTCACCATCAAGTGGAATGAGGATAACACCTACCCCACCCCCATGCTAACACTTGGAGCCATCGAAGAAGAGTGTCATTTTGTAAGTGGGTTCGTTCAGGGAAAGGGTAGCTATAGACTCATCTAGGAAGTCGAAGTTAGAGGGCTGATTCTCGGAAATAGGTGCATCACCCAAATTATTCAGTGATAGCCTGGCCCTTGATAGAATTTTGATGGATGTATTTGAGGTTTAGGTCAACCAAAAGCATAAGCCAACGTGCGGCACATTGATTTTGATAAGGTTTGGCATACATATAGTGTAATGGGTCAGTATTAGTAATGACAAAGGTTTTGTGGTTGAGTAGGTAATGGCAAAGTTTGGTGACAACAAAAACTAAGGCTAGGAAAAGTTTTTAGGCATGGGTATATCTATTTTCATAGTCCAGAAAGGTACGGGTTATGTAATAAACCACTTTCTCTCGGTGTTGGTTGTCACAATGAGTGAGCATGACACCTAGAGAATGGTTAGTGGTGGAAATATATAGGTAGAGGGCTTGTCATCCTTAGGAGGAATGAGCACTGGTGGTTGAAGTAGGTATTTTTCAAGGACTTGAAGGCTTTATGGAATTCATCATCCCATTTGATTGAAATATATTTCTTGAGAAGATGATGGAATGGTTGACAGTGGTCGAAAAGTTGCGAGATAAAATGACAAAATGATTGCAACTTTCCTTGTAGGCTGCAAATTTGACGGAGATTAGTGGGTGGTGGAATTTCAAGAATAGCCTTGAATTTAGAAAGATTCACTTCTATTCCATGCAAAGAAACGATGAGACCTAGGAGTTTTCTAGAAAGTACCACAAAGACACTTTTTTTTTCGGTTGAAGATAAACATAATATTTGATGAGGTGGTCAAAGATGACTTTAAGAATGGGTAGGTGTTCAGTTCGATGCTTGGATTTGGAAATCAGATCATCTACATAATCCTCCAATATGTGATGCATGATGTCATGGAAGATGTAAGTCATGGCTCGCTAATATGTAGCACTAGCATTTTGAGGCCAAAAGGCATGACTCAATAGAAGAAATTCCCCCAAGGGGTGATGAAGGAAGTCTTGTGTTGATCCTATGGGGCTAGTAATATTTGATTGTAGCCTGAGAAACCATCCATGAGCAATAAAATTTCATGGCCAGCAGTGAGATCAACTAGTTGGTCAATGCCTGGTAGTGGGAAATTATCTTTGGGACAGTGAGGTTGAGGTCATGGAAATCCATACAAATGTGGAGTCCCATTACAATCTTCATGAAAGGAAAAATGTTATAAATCCATTGGGGATAATCAATGGGTAGAATTAAGGAAACTGAGAGAATGCATTGAAGCTCTTCTTTTACCAAAAAGAGAAATTCGAGGATGTATTTTCCGTAGCTTTTGTATGATGGGTTTGTCATCGGGGAGTGGTTACGATATTGTGAACCATGATTTTGGGTCAAAACTGGGAAAATTGGCATAGGACATAGCAAATTCTTTTCTATGGTCCTGGAGGAAAGAGGTGAAGACTTCCTATTTAGTATTTTCTAAGGATTAACCGATCTTAAGAATGTGCGGGTTGTCTTGAGTATTAATGTTAATTTTAATGGTTGATTCATTCAACATGGTCTGTGTCTCAGAGGGTAATGACTAATGAATATAAGAGTCTTCTACACCAAGGTAGGTGAGGATGGACTCATCGTCCCGAAATTGAACAAAATTAATTGAAGGCGTATTGTCATCGATCATGTTAGGATACATGAATGTGAGAGAAGAGGGATCCTTGTCATCACGTAGATAGGTCAGGCGGTCCTTAGGAAATGGTGTTTAAAAAAGAAAGTTAGGAGGTATAGATTCAGGATCTATGGACTCCTTGGGTGAATATGGTAATGTGGATGAATGAGAGGGGTAATATTTCTTGGCCTCGTATAAGGTCAATATGAACCTTCTTAGCGGGTGGAGTGTCAAAACCAATGCCACTACGATCATTGTGTTTATGAGAGGTACAGGAGATGTCACAGGTGTGGTAGCCTTGTTCATAAAAATGGAAGCCAAATCCCTTCCATGCACACTTGTGGAGGAAAGTGTGAGTGAAATGGCATTAGTGAGGGAGTGTAAGTCGATGAAAATGGTTGGGTTTGGGACGGAGGTTCGGGTTTATAGGTGGCCATATCAAGCCCCCATACATTAAGTTAGTGCGAAGGTGGGAAGGGCCATAAGGAAAAAGTTACTAATGCGGATGTCATAACTGGGGTGTTGACATAGATTCCCATACTCTTGTGGAGTGAGGAAGGTATTAAAATTATATAGATGGTATTCCCTAGAGTGAGGTATTGAAAAACACCTTCTAAGGGATCGGTAGTTGGTATGTGGGTAGCAAGTATGGATGGTTCGCTAGATGAAGGGGCATCAATGGTAGAGGCTATTTGCAATGGGGAGAGAAAGGTTAGATGTAGTAGAAGTAGTTGCACTTTTGGTGGATGGGCTCATGGGTGAAGGTGAAGTAGTTGTGGTGGCGGATGCCTTGGTAGTATAAGCACATAATTGGGTCGATATAATCGTATGCATTTATTATTGTGTACTAACCTAGCTAGATTGAAAGAAAGAACTAAGAACCTAAGAAACAGTACCATCAAGATGAAGAAATGAACAAGGCCTACACTAGCATCATAACTTTGAAATAGTGAAATCAAACATAATGCAAATCAAGAACTCTATTCTTCTAAATTGCCTAATTAAATCAAATGGACCTATGTAGTCCAATGGAAATCAAAAATATTTCTTGCTTTGATCCTTCAAGGATGCTTGGGTGTGAGGCCTAGCTCTTCAAGATGGATGATGGAAGGGCTTGAGAATGGCAAAAGGCTTTTAGTGCAAGACTATGTGCTTTCTTTTGCTTTCTCAAGGGAATTAGGTGTAGGTATAAAGGTAGAAGGAGGGATCCTTATATAGCCCAATGGATAAAGGAAACACTTCATCCCTTTGCATGTGGGATAAAGGTAAAACATGATTAGGAATGGATAAGGTTGCTTTATTAAAGGTAACCTTACTTTAGAAGGGTTTAATTTATGCTTAGCAAGTCATGGGAGTTGGGGGTGTTTTAATTAATCAAAGGTGATTAACTAATAGGTAGGTGTAAGCTTATAGAAGCCAATTAGAGGAATATTAGTACGATTTAGGCTATTATGAGGGGATTAAATCAATTAAATATTGATTTATTAGTTAAATGAAGTGGAAGGCTAATTAATTAATAATAATTAATTAGTCTGGATAGAAAGGGTAAATAATTAATGAAGGTCATTAATTAGGTTGTTAGCTAGATAGGTGACTTAATCAATTAGCGTATTGTAATTAATTAATGAAAATAAGAGGGAATATGAGTGCTTTTGACGATATGTCATCGATTTGTGAGAAAGGGGATAATTAGCGCAATTTAAGTATTTAAATTGCTTGGGCATAATTATAGGTGTCTACATTTTCCCCTCTTTGGGGTGGCGTAAGTGACGCCACTTCAAAGATAGTAGACAAAGAAAATTTTGAAGGGATAGAAGAAAAATTAGTAGGAGAGAGAGATGCCCCCTCGAGTGTCGATGGGGTGATGAAAGAAGTTGATCGACGATCGAAAAAGATGTGAGAGAGGCAGAAGAATGGGGAAGGGGTAGGATGCCCCGATGAGAGAGAAGATTAGGGGTGAAAGGAAAGTGATGTAGAAGAAATATGGAGGAGGGGAGAGAAGAGCTTAGCCTCTAGCCACTTTGTTTATTGGAACAATTTGATGTCATCATATTGCCATAGGAGCTACGTCATCGGTCCTTATGAAAAATATAAGCATACGACAAAGGTAGAATGACATGAAAATCCATACTATGAAAAATTTCCCATTGCTTGAAAATACCAACTCCACGCAACATACAATAATGCAATGCAATACGAGAAGGAAACAAGCTCATTTAACAGGGAAAACAAGTATGAACGCACATATCCAACCCAACAACGGTCAAGACAGTTGTACAAATGTTTTGTTATCAGTGTTGAAGAGATCCACAAGTTTGTGATTGATGACAAGGGTTAAAAATGATGCCCCGAGCAAGGATACATGCAAGGGGAAATGAAAATGGACATGGGGTCCATGAAAAGTGTTTGTGCGCAACGAAACAACACCAGGAAACAAACGTGCCCCAGAGTACAGATGAAGCAAGTAACTAGCTTTGTGAATGGTTGTGAATCCGGTGATCCATGAGTCGTATTAATCGGGAAGATGTGAGACAAACCAACAGGATATGGAGAAAATACCATGTGCAAGACACAAGTTTCAGCCATAATAAGCAAGTTACCATTTTTGTAGGGTTTTTTACTTTTTAGGATTTTTTGAAAAAAATTTTGCCTATTTTTGGATTTTTGACATATATATTGTTTTTATTGTTTTTGCTTTCCAAATTGTGGTGAATAGTAGAAGAAAATAGAAGAAGAAAGTGAAGGGCCTAGGGGCAACAGAAAGTGCCCTAGGTGGAAGAAAGAAGAAACAAGTGACAAATAATGTCCTTGTTTAGTGGAAACATTAAGAAAAAAAATTATTTGAAAAATAATTATTTACGAGAGTGTGGAGAAGAATAAAAATCACCAGGGAGCAATAAAATTGTCCGAGGGAGAAGAAAGGGGTATCGAGAAAGCAAAAAAATGCCCCAATACAATGAAAAATAAGAGAAAATAATTATTTAATAAAAATAATTATTCCACAGTGAATAGAGGAGAAAATGGTGATCGAAACAGGCCTCCCGGCCCTCTTGACGGTGAAAAATGGGTTAATATACCCCACCTGGGGGGTAAAAACATCACGACCAATTCATTTTAACCAAGCTATTTAGAAATTTTACCATGAGGCTTTGATACTGATGAGAACCATGGTGATCACACGAGACCGATTGAGGCATGCAGATGCAGTCCGAGGGTACCAATGGCACACGATGCATGGCCCCTTTGTGAGTATCGAACCCTAGCTTAGTAATTTTGGTCATTAATGCATTAAATGAGGCATTTAGCCCTAGGAAGTCACATTGGCATGCCTACACGCATGTGCAAATGTTAGATAGGGGCGCAGTGTCCCTTTGGGGCACATGTCCATGCATGCACAAAACACATACACATGCACAAAAAGCACACACCCACGCGCACGTGCACACACAAACACATGTGCATGCACATGCACACATGGGAAATGGGGCACACACGTGAAAATCATGGTGCACAGACATGAAAAAGTGGGCACACACACACGGAGCATACGCGCGCAAGTGCAAGCACCAAATGTGTGGTGCGCACATGCCAAAAGGGCACGCAGGCACCCAAAGAGGGCGCAAGTACCAAAAGACACACACGCGTAAGCGCAAGCACAAAAATGAGGTGCACATGCCCAAAAGGGTGCACAGCAGTGCCCTAGACAGGTGGAGAAAAGATAAGAAAGTGTCAAAAACATGACACTTAGAAGAATTTTTAGGATTTTTGGGTTAACCCTAAAAGGGGAGATAGATTTTTAGAAGAAATGTTAGGAACTGACTAGCACCATGTTATTTTGCAGAGAGATAATTACCAGTTTTATAGATGCGGGAGTGACATACCCGGATAGCAGAGCTAGAGGGTAGTATGCACGGTGTGACTGGCGAGCCATGGCGATACTTCTCGAGGTGGTGGGGCTAGGCCCCATGTCTCGGATGTCATCCATCATACTAGATCACAACCTATTGACTACGCTAGCCGAGTGATGGCATAGCAAGAGTCAGTGCTTCAAGACTGCCGACAAGAGAGATGACTGTGACCATCGAGGATGTATGGCAGATTCTTCATGTGCTGATGATGGGCACCTTGATTGAGTATAACAGATGTAGGGTTGATTAGAGCAGCTTGCAGTGCCCTTTTTGTTGATGATATTCCACATGACGGATGACCATAGCTTTACATGAGTGTATCTCCGACCCCACATTGCATCGGGGCCTCTCTACATCATGTCTCTTATCAGTGGGTTCTTACTCACTAATAAGACAGGGACCTCATTCCCGAGAGGACTATTGCCCTTGGTTCATGGCATCTTTAGTGGTGAGAGATATTGCTGGGGTAGTGCATATTGGCCCACCTATACTTGGGATTTACATTTGATCACATACCATGGTCAGAAGACCATGGGTCCAACCTCTTTATTATAGATATGGTCATGGGATCATATTGTGATCGGATGCCCCATGGGCACTTTGCATGTCTAAGATCCTGAGGAGCCATCATACATGGCATGGGTAGTAGATGGTGGGGATGTACATGGCCATCTTGCAGCCTATTCAGATATAGGTGAGAGTTTGATGAGCTAGTAGAGATAGATGTTATCTGGCAGCCATACAGGCATTTCTAGTGGCTAGAGGATGCCACAGAGCTCGGTGTGCCTGGTGGAGCATTTTATCATTAGCAGCCGTAGTTATATTATGGAGCTATATCAAGTAGATAGGTGCTAGTGGTAGCTTGGTAGGGTACAAGGGTCCCCCAACTAGATATCTGGCATGCACATAGGGATTCAAAGAGAGGCAGACCATGGGGCCTCACATACTAGTGGCCCGAGCTAGGGTGAGTTTCACGCAGGTGGTCCCACAGGTATGGGACCCAGTATGACAGGTGCGAGATCCAGGGACCACAACCGACTATGTAGCTTGGTATGCTACAGTGTTACCCCGACATCTCACCATTCCATAGAGGAGGCTTGGGCAGCAGGCACTCACCCACCTGTAGAGATATGGCATGGTTCGAGTGTAGGGTGAGGGAAGTGGCACAGGGGCCAGACCCAGAGGATCCTTTCGATGGTACTTCACATGATGGGTAGGGTGCCTCACAGGCATAGGGACCGAGGCCGTAGGGCCCAGTATAGAAGCAAGCAAGTCCCATCCAGGCATGGTCCTAGAGTAGGGACAGTCATCTAGAGCACCTCAGGGACCAGTCCGAGGGCACAAACAACCTCTCAGCTAGTGGCATAGATAGCCACATAGTATACAATTGTAGTTACAGTAGGTCATAGCCGAGAGAGACACCAGAGTGGAGAGAGATGAGGCTCGAGGCTGGTGTGTGATTACCACAAGAGTGTGATGAGGCCCAAGCTCACATTGTTACTTTACTTTTAGAGTGGGATCAGGCTTGGGCCCAGCTGGCCCAGAGAGATGATAGAGTGGCATGGCGGAGCCAAATTCGGAGACAATGGCATAAGGGGCTCAGATATTGAGCCTTCTTCATCAGTCCCAGTCATAGGTGTGGATGGTTGTTGTGCAGAGAGATCATGTATATGCACATCATAGGCACTCCTTACATAGAGGGACCAGGCCCGCACCGAGTTACAGACTTCTACTACAGAGAGAGACCAAGAGGTTGCTTCCTCTAGATAGGCTAAGGCTGACTTGGGCCGAGTGATAGGTGAGTGAGATGTTGCCCTTCAGGTAGTGCTCACCTCCGGAGATGCACCTGATATGTGATGCCACCAGGCTTGGTGGTGAGGCCTTATTTTACAGGACTACCTATTACAGGGTAGTTCCTCTAGAGTAGCGAGTAGCACTACCATGATAGTCAGGGTCGAGTGTGTCAGGCTCTCATCATGGAGATCAGGCCATTCCACTAGATCAGTGAGATAGCCCATACTAGAGCAGCCTAGTTGGACTAACACCATCTCAGCCTCTAGTGTTCCATTGACCAGATGATAGATCCGGGAGCCCAGATGAGGTGAGAGCTGTGGTTGAGATCCACATTTTTTTGTATAGATTATTTGTATGTATGCCTCTTATGAAGGCCGATTTTGATGTACAATCTTGTATACTTGTATTTTGATGATGCCTCATGATGAAGGCTTGATTCTTTTTGATACATGCCCTTTTTGATGGCATTGTGTATCGATGATGTATTATGTTGAGTACCGATCTGGATAGTGTATACTTGTATAGATATGTGGACCATTTTTGATGTAGCATCTTTGTACACCTCAGCTGAAGGCATTTTTGATATAGAGCACTGATGTGTATCCATTTTTGCTGATATAGATGTATATGACACACATGTATATATATGAGGATTACTTTTTGGGCTTAGATACACATGTTTATGAGATGATGTACTTTATTGTTTTTGTGTCCTGATGCATGTGACACGAGTGGGCATAATTTTATGATGTAAAATACCCTTTTCAGAAATTACTCTATGTCGAATCTCATTACACGTTGTGTGTTTTGATTCAACACTTATGGATGCGTTATGATGTTATCTAATTTTGTACTTTGTATGTATCTAATTTTGATGTTTGATGTATACATGTGTTGTGGATGTTAGATGATAGATCTTTAGATGATATCAAATGCATTTCTCATGTGTTATTGAGATGTATATGGACGAGATGATATGATGATATTGGTGTGGGGGGGGATAGATTTTTTATCATGTGCAACCCCTCTTGCCCCCATTGATGATACGATATGTGATGATTAGCTTAGCATACATGCATGATGTAAAACTTAGCATTTTGTTTATATATGATGTATAGATGATGTTAGATGTGATGATAATGATGGTAATGTGATGTTAATGATAACAAAACAATGCACATGCAATAAACACAACCAAATGCTAACAAAGAACACTAGAAATAATACAATACACCATGATTCACCATGCTTTATTAACATGTAATAAACACAATCAAATGCTAAGAAAGAACATAATGAATTAACACATTACATCATGATTTCCTAAGATTCACTAGCATGTAAAAAACATACCGCAATATGCACAAGCAAGAATAAATCTAATCTAAGCAAGAAAATATGAATCCTAACAAAGTATGCCCAAGCAACAAACAACCCAAAAAGTAGAAACACAAAATAACTATACAAGCAACAAGCAAAGCAAGAAACAAGACAATGCAAGTAAATGTTTTTTTTGTAAGATTTGTTTTCATGCACCAATTTTCTATTGTTTAGGTTTTTGTGAAACAATTTTCTATTGTTTAGGTTTTTGTGAAACAATTTTCTATTGTTTAGGTTTTTTGAAACAATTTTCTATTGTTTAGGTTTTGTGAAACAATTTTCTATTGTTTTTGTTTTTGTGAAACAATTTTCTATTGTTTTTGTTTTTTTCAAATATTTGGAATGTTTTTGTAGTTTTTGAGAAACATTTTCTATTGTTTTTGGTTTTTTCTAACGGTTTTCTAGAGCTATGTGTAGGTAACCAAGAAAGTGTGATGCCCCTAGCATTAGATGGGGAATATACAAGGGCAGAAGCCACGCACTTATGAACAAGAAGGTGAAGTCATTGAATTTCCCCCAACATAAGATGGGAAATAGCAAAAGACCATACCCTCACAAGATGAATAAAAGAAGGAAAAGCTAGATCAAGGCTTGATAGGATGGGGCTCACAGGAATCTCAAGGTAGAACTAGGGCTAGGCCAAAGAAAACTACCCTCTAGATGTAGGATGCTTGTGAACAATGAATCCTCCCGAGGCGCCGAAACCGGTTTTCACCCAAGGACTTGTCCAAAGTGCCACAATTGCATGGTTTTCACTAGTGGATGACCTGTTTTCTCTTTTTTTTTTTTTTTTTTTTTTTTTTTGTATTTTTGATCAATTTTAACCTCCTTGCGCCATGTTTAAGCATAGAACCACTTAAGATGCATGGCATTCATGGGCTCCGAGCTCATCACCATTAGGGTGAGCTAGTTTGTATGCCCCTGTGCCGTACTTGGTGACTATAACATAGGGTCCCAACCAATGTGGTTCGAACTTCCCTTTCTTTTCTCGTTCTACTCTGGTGTTGAACTGGTTCTCCTTCATGACTAAATCACCAACCTCAAACTGATAAGGGATGATTCTCTTGTTGTAGTTTCTAGAGACTCTGTTGATACACTTTCAGGTGATTAAGAGTGTGAATGCGCCTCTCATCTAGGAGCTCTAATTCAACCAGTCTTGCCACTCGATAATCCTCATCCTTATCCAAATAGTCCCGAAGAGAAATTCTCAGGGATGGAAGTTTGATCTCTAAAGGGATGATAGATTATGTCCCGAACACTAGGGAATATGGTGTCACACCCATAGGAGTGCGAATGGATGTTCGGTAAGCCCAAAGGGCTGGATGGATTTGTAGGTGCTAGTTACAACCTATTTTGCTGACCATCTTCTCCATTATCCTTACCAAAGTCTTGTTTGTGGCCTCAGCTTGTCCATTACCCTGAGGGTAATATGGCGTGGACCATTTTAACTTGATTTGGAACCGTTGACAAAGACCTTTCACAATTTTGTTCTTAAATGACTTCCCATTATCTGTAACGATGGCTGCGGGAATACCATATCGACAAATGATGTGATTCATGATAAATTTAGAAATCTGGGCTCCTGTGACATAGGTTAAAGGGACAACCTCCACCCATTTTGTAAAGTATTATGTAGTCTGTGATGATATGTGTATGACCATCAGATGAGGTAGGAGTAAGTTTTCCTATTAAGTCAAGTCCCCACTTGGAGAATGGCCATGGGGTAGTGATAGGTTGCAATGGTTGCGATGGAGCATGAATGAAATTTCCATACTTTTGGCAAAGTACACATTTTCTGACATAATTGCAACAATCAGTTTCCATGGTAGGCCAATAGTAACCTACTCTTAACAATTTCTTAGCCAAGACCATTCCATTTGTATGTGCTCCACACACCCCTTCGTGCACTTCTTTGATTGCTTGGATTGACTCCATCACATCCAAGACAACATAATGTAATAGATTCCCATCGTAGCCACGATGATAAAGTGTACCTCCCAAAAGGGTGTAATGGGCTATTTGGTGAATCAGGATTTTCTTTTTAGAATGGGAGATATCGGGAGGGAATGTGTTGTCCTTAAGATAGGTAAAGATGGGTTCATACCACGGGAATTGGGACCAACAACATCACAAGCTAGGAAAGATTTTGGCATGTCATACGCGGGCTGGATAGATTTTCTACAAAGAATGGCATGTCATTATTCCCTAGTGGAATACGAAGCATAGAACCCACTTGTTTCCATGGCATCTGCTGATCTATTCTGTGCTCTTGGGATTTGTTCAAAGGTAATGCACACAAAGTACTCCTTTAGAGTTTCTACTAACTTTTTGTAAGGTATGAGCTTGTCATCCTTAACCTTGTATTCATCATTAACCTATTTGATAATTAATTGTGAATCACCCACAACCTTGACATGATGAACATTCCACTTGATGGCTAGCTTCATTCCTACAATAAGTGCCTCATATTCTGCAATGTTGTTTGTGCAAGGGAAGCCTAGGTGAAAATCCTATGGTATAGGATCGCCAGAAGGAAGTAATAAGGACCACTCCTGCACCTGAACCATGAAACGTAAAGGATCCATCAAAATGTATCTGCCACATGATATATTCTTCAATGTAGAGCAAGGAGGCATCTGGTAGATCTAGATTCAAAGGTTTCATGCCTTGCAAAGGTGCTTCCGCTAGCTGGTCCACAAGTACTTGTCCTTTAACCAATTTTTGATGTACAAATTCTATGTCAAACTCACTAAGTAGAATGATCCAATTAGCCATTCTACCTATGAGGGTGGGTTTGACAATAAATACTTGAGTGGGTCAACCTTGGATATTAGCTTGGTTTTAGTATTCAATAGGTAATGGTGAAGTTTTTGAAAAGTAAAAACAACGAGCCAAGCAAGCCTTTTCAATTTGAGGATAATTGAGCTCATAGGTGATGAGGGTGCGACTCAGATAATACACCACTTTCTCCTTATGACCAAGGTCATATTGGGCGAGTAGCGCACCAATAGAAAATTACGTAGTGGAAATATAGAGCAAGAGTGGCTCTCCAGGAGTGGGAGGCATGAGGATAGGTGGATTAGCCAAGTATTGTTTAAGCAAAGCAAAGGCTTGTTGTTGCTCGGGTCCCTAGATGAAAGTGACGTATTTTTTAAGAAAGTGGGTGAATGAGTGACATTTATCTACAAGTGAAGTGGCGAATGGCTTGAATTTTCCCCTGTAAGTTACACAGTTGCTTGATATTCTTAGGTGGAGGCATTTCAGTGATAGTAGACACTTTAGTAGGGTCTACCTCAATACCTCATCTTAATACAATGAAGCCCAATAGTTTCCCTAATAGAACACCGAAGACACACTTCTTTGGATTCAGCCTGACTTTGTATTCATGCAAGTGTTCAAAGATACGCTACAAAAATGACAGGGTGATCCTCTCTTGTTTTAGACTTTCCCAGGATGTCATCCACGTAGTCCTCCATGATATCATGAATCATATCATGAAAAATTACTGTCATTACCCACTGATAAGTAGCTCCTGCATTTTGAGGCCAAATGGCATTACCTGATAATAGAAGGTGCCCCAAGGAGTCATAAAATCTATTTTTGTTGGTCTTCTTCAGCTATCTTGATTTGATTATATCCTAAAAATCCATCCATGAGTGATAGCATCTCATACCCTATTGTTGAGTCAACAATCATGTCAATATTTGGCAGTGGAAAATCATCTTTAGGGAAAGCTTTATTGATGTCCCTAAAATCTATGCAGATTCGATACCGATAGGTTTTTTCTGGATAGGAACAATGTTCAATATCCATTCAGAATAATCAATTGGCTTGATGAATCCTGCTGCAAGAAATCTTTCCAACTCTTCTTTAACCAATAGGGCCACTCTTGGGTGCATCTTTTAGAGCTTCTGTTTGATAGGCTTAGCGTCTGCATGCACTGACTAGGTTGTGCATGACCAAATTCGGATCTAAGTTGGGCATGTCTTTGTAAGACCATGCGAACACATCTATAAACTCTCATAGTAGCATAGTGAATGTCTTTTGTTCTCTAGCCAGAGTGATGCTCCCAATTTTACTATCTTGGGATCCTCTTTTATACCAATATTGACATCAATGGTTTCTTCGACTAGTAATTTTGATAAGTCCTCCATATGCGTAGGATCAGGAGGTAGGTTGAGATCTTCATCCAAGGATGTCTCCATGATATTTTCATCCTTGGCATGGTCACTTTGTTTGTCCTTTGATTTTTTTATTTGTTTGTCAGCTAGTGCCTCAAAGAGGTTTTCACTGTGTGACTTGGACTTTGATTTTTCCAAGGCTTTACTTTGGAACTTTTTCCCTTGCTTTTCTTTAAGTTTTGCTGACCACGAAGTTCAGCCTCCTCACCGAAGTAGGCACAGGTATCTAAGTTGATAAAGAAACCTTTCTTGTGATCTCCAATGGGAATTGTATCCCTTATGCCCATGAACTCTGTGATAGCTTTGTCATTCTCGAATAAATCTAGCGACATGTGATGTTGTTGGTCCCATTCAACAAGGGAAGGGTATACAAGGTCAAGGGTTGGTTCTATGGGGGTTATGGTTAGGACAACATTGTTCATGAAAAGGTTTGTGGAGGCCAGATCCTCATATTGGCTACAATGGGAATCCGTATCACTGTCTAGATAGTCAGAGCTATCCTCATGTTCAAAACAAGTAGCATCTTGATCATTGGGGTGTGCTCCATAAGGGTGAATCCCAATGCCATATCTTTCTATTTTGAAATGCGGAAGAGGGACTAGTTCTCTTTGTCCTTGTTCATTTCTCCCACATCCTAGGCCTTTGTAGCCCATGGAGTACATCATTTTACTAGATTTTTCATATTCTCGGGGTTCAATAACAAGATGGCTGAGTATCCTCAGGGACCCAAGTTATAGGTGGATCAAGAATTTTTCCTTAGCTAACAAGCCTCCGGTAAGAATGACCCAATAATGTGTTCCTTTCTAGGTCTTCGAAGTGGTAGTTAGGTCACCTCTAGTCTTGGGTGAAAATAAGAGGTCTGAAACCAAGAGTAACTTGTTGTACATTATACTCCCCATAGCCATATTCAAGGATTTTCATCTCCCATGAATCAAATGGAGATGTTGAAGTAGATGTGCCCATGAGCGCAAGAACTAAGAGAATGCGATCCACTCGGTATTCCATGGCCTCGGCGGAGAGGGACAACTATATCTATGGAGGGACATGCATACATAACCTTTCGTGTAAAGCTATTAAGATCTCTACAATGAGCAAAGGGCTCATGAATCTCCTTGTATTGTAATGGTATGTCCCTCATGCTTCAACTTAATGCATTGATGAAATGTTGATGGCATGGCCTGCATGGCATGAATCCATGGTCGGCCTAGAAGCATGTTATATGGAAGTTCCAAGTCTAGGACATGAAACTTTGTCTGATGGCAAGTGGGACCCACCTCCATGGGCAGCGTGATGGTGCTGCTTTGACTCCCTTTCCACGTTTTCATATGTGATAGTATAATATGGGACTCAAGATCTTCCTCCGTATGTCCTAACTATTTAACCAACTTGAGTGTGTAAATGTTCAACCCATATCCATTATCCATAAGCACCCATTTGATCTTCCTGCGGGTGACAACTACCTCAATGTATAAGGGAATATTATGTGTTGGATTCTCAGTAGGGATCTCCCTATGGTTGAAAGTAATATGTTCATTTGGTATGATGTTTTCCACCATGTGGCTTGAAGGTGTGTAGGATCGACTTCTAAAGGAACTCCCGAACCCTTGAAGAGTTTGGTACAAAATGTCTTTATGCACATTGGATATCTTGAGAAGATCTAAGATCAAAATCTTATCAGATGTCTTTTCAAGTTTCTCTAACAAGTTATATTTACTAGTTTATGGGGTCGACGGAGAAGGTTTCAAATCACGAGATGGGAACACCTTATTACTCGTGTGTAGTCCTTTCCCTTGATTTGGATGGTATTGACATGGTCAGTAGGAGAGTGAATACATCCAATAAGTGAATCATAATGATTGTTGTCTCTTTTGGTGTACAAGTAATTTGCTGGCTTTATAAGTTTGGGATGACTCTCCCGATCCGGCTTTGACTTTTCTGACTTATCATGATTGGGGAATGGTTCTTTATATATCCCCATTTTCTCGTTAGGTGTTTGTGTTTTTCCTGGGTTATCCACCTCTATCTCCCTATTGTCAATGAGGTCCTGAATATAATGATGAAGCCACAGACATTTGTCTATCTTATGTCCTTTGACGTGATGCATTTCACAATATTCATGCTCCTTGTACCATGAAGGTTTTAGAGCGTTGTCATCGTCAAATGGTTGCATTGTAGGATAGGTCATCATGTGGGCCGCATCCAATTGTTTTAGTATAACTGACAAAGGTTCATTAAGAGAGGTGAACGTTCTTCACTTTGGTGGTGGTTGAATTGGGCCCTTGGTCAGTTTAAAAGGTTGACTAGTTTGGACCATTTGAACATGTTTGGAATCAGTGATTCCATCTCCCACCACATTTTTGTTTTTGTTAAAGATCTTTGGCTTTTCCATGGGTTTGACATTTTGGTTGTCTCTAGATTGGGTTTTGAGGGTGCCTTTGGCAATGAGATATTTTTCTATCTGAATCCCTTTCTCGATAACCTCCTCAAAAGTGTGAACACAATGCATTTGGAGGTGGAAAGCTATATCCAGGTTGAGGTTGGGAATGAAAATACTAACCAATTGTTTTTTAGGGAAAGCGTAAGGGAAGCGACTAGATATCCCTCTCCACCATTGGAGGAAGCTAGCAAAAAAGTCTCATTAGGGCATTTCTTGGTGCCACATAAGTTCTGCCATGGTGACATCACTCTCTATGTTATACGAGAAGTGATGCACGAACCTTTCTGCCAATTCTAGCCAGGTGAAAATTGATCCTCGTGGTAAGCATGTAAACCACTCCAAGGCTTGACCTCCGAGACTCTTGGGGAAAAGTCTGATGAGATAATTGTCACTATAAGACACCTCTTGACATGCCATGTAGAAATATTTAACATGATCCCATGGATCTCCTTTCCCTTTATATTTGTCAAACTTTGGCATATCAAATTTCTTTGGAAAGGGTTGAAGGGTCATTGTCTTGTCAAAAGGATAGGGGCATAATTCTTCATATTGATATTTCCTAATGCTCCCTATATTTCTCTCTTATAGGCTTGCGAGTGTTGCTTTCATAGACTACACCTCTTGTGTGAGAAATTGTTCTCTAGTGGGAGAAGCGGGGATGTATACACGATGATACCCTATGTCTTCTTCTCCTTGGTTTTCTTGATGGAGTTCATTGATCTTAACCTTAGGCCTCAACTTTTGAACATTCTTGTTTGCATCCTTCTATACATGGGAGGTAAGCAAAGCTAGTTGTTGGCTTAGGTTACTAATTTGTTGTTGGATTGTGGCTTCTTCTTCTAAAGGTTCCTCCTCCTCGTATTGTGGAGGTTCTTCACCCATCTCATGTTCTATCTTGTTTCTTTGTGGCACTTTGATAAAGGGTATTCTATGCCCCACCACTTTATCATTCCCTACATAAGAGGTAGAAGCATGTCTATGCATTAAAATATCTTCCATATTGATAAGGGGACGTTCTTCCTCAGTAGTGTTATTCGTAGGTGGTATTGTTTCATTTTGGTGGGAAATTTGGCCCCTAATTCTATGACCCATGCCAACACTCTATCTTTGTTTCTGAGAAGAAACTCATCTAGTAAAGTGGGGTCAAAATCGAATTATGCGTGTGGGATTCTAATTCATTTCCACTATGATCGACCATCTCTTCTATTTCTTTTTCCACATAAAATAGTGGTCCTAGATCATGTCCAATGAAGGGGTTTGACCTTTGTTTATTATATTTTTCCCAAGCTTGCACTTGTTGTTCCTCGTATGTTTGTTTCTTTAATCCTAGTCATGTTTTAGGAGCCATGTTTTCATGATAGTTTCACTAGGGTAAGTTGTAAATGTGTTCAAAGCTTAGTGACCACCCCTAAGTGAGATGCAAGATGTATTTGTTAAGAGTATGAATAAGTCAACAATGTGAGAATACCAATGTGATAGAGTGATAAATCACCAGTGACACAAGCGTTTGGTATCTAAACTGTTTAAATGAAGTACCTCCTAGACTATGTTCAAAAAGTAGTTTCATGTCACAAGATGATTAACAAGATGTTTTCACTTATGCCAAGTTTAAGGGAATGAACAAAACATAAGTAAATACAAGAAGTCAATGCAACCTCCTAATCAAGATATACTATGAGCGAGCTCAAACTCGATTAAGACCTATATCTCAAAAAGTGCCAATTACAATTCGTGAATGACACAAAAATATCACCAAGATATGTTAACCCACTTTGTGAGAAAGTAAGGTATTGATATCAAGGTGTTATTGATATAACACACACAAATGGTAACACCTAACACTCTTTGAAATCAAGGTAATAATAGAACCAAACTAAAAATCTCAAAGTATAGCTAGGAATAGTTAAAAATGTGTGTAGTGTAACCTTATAATATAGATATTTATGTCAAGTTTACAAGAAACAAGATGTAAATATCGAAATTGTAGTGATACGATACAAACAAGCTAACTCTTCTAAGGAAGTCCATGGTGATGAACCATTAACTAAGGAAGATCTTGACATGGGTATCAATGACATGAATGGCTGACTACCAATGACGTGAATACGCCTCACACTTTAGATGTTTAACTTACCCAGCCACAAACATGGATGGATGGGCGTAAACGGACATAAAAGTGATAGAAACAATCGATTGGTAACACAAAGGTAGTCACCCTTCTTTTGATCAACAAAGTGTCAAAAGAATGTGAAGGAAGAAAATCAATAAAAAAAAGGATGAAAAATTTTGGCTTCACTTTGGAAGAGTTTCACCTCGCCCTAAGGCAAGTAAAAACTAAGAAAAAGTAACACGTCACACATTTTGCAATGAAAATATGGTTCACAACTCAACACTATTTTAGAATGGTCAAAGTGGGCTCCTGGCCAAAGTATATTTTCCTAGGTGGTTCTCTCGTCCTAGGTGCTACAAAGATTATCCATGAGTGGGATGATTTACCCAAAAGTCACACTGACTAGTTTGGGAGTATCTCAAATTTTCCCCCTTCAAGCACAATGGGCATCAGATGCATCCAATTGTGTACTTAAAAGGGTCACGTAGGGACAACTTGTAACTCTATCTCACAAAGGAATTACTAGTCAGATAGGTAGTGCGAGAGCACTTCCCATTTCATCCACAAGGTTCCCTCTTGTGTGGACTACTTTGGGGTTCTGGAACCACCCCCATTATTGTAGCTTAAGGTGTTATGCCAAAGGGGTTATGTTCCAGTTGAGCGGAGAGGGATGTACCCTTTTCTGAAACTTGTAATATAGTGTTTTGAATATGTTGTTCATTTTATCTTTTTTAATTAGATGTGGTTTGCTCGAACACCATTTGGCAACCTGTATAACAACTGTATTAGTAGTTTTCTAACTTTTGTTTTGATTCCTCCATTCTTTGGCACAAGTGATGGCGTTTTGGTCTTGTATGATGATTTTTAGTAGTTTTCCATCAAAAGAGAAGGCATCATTTCTGATTCTCTAGATCATCCAAGGATGCAAGAGAAGAGCATACGTGATTGTCTTCAAAATCCAAAAGATATCAAAATGGAAAAACACTCTTAATTCAACTATGCCAAGTTAGCCAATTCCCACTCAAATATTCCTAACAACCTCAAAGCATCAAAATGACTTAAGAATCATTTCTGATTCCCAAGATCACCCCAAGGGACACAAGGGAAGAGCATACGCGATCTTATTCCTATAAGTAAACAACTCAAAATATTACCTAATCAAATACAAACATGTAAAAATAACCTGTAAAGACAAATATATGATTAGATAAACTTACAAGAATGTTAGCACATCAACACCTTAATTTCAAAAACAAAAGGACACCTATGCCCCTTTTTTAGCACTGCACATGGGTTAGGGCGTATACGCCACTCTATGTTGTTTTGGCTCAAAGTGCACCTACGCCACCCGAGAGGTGTGTGCACCAAAAAAAAACATATATGTGCCTTCTCTGAGAAAAAAATATATAGGAAAAAAAATGGATGCAACTGCTAGATTTTTTTGACTTAGATGTGTGCACCACCGAGAAAATGCGTGTGCACAACAAAAAAATGTATGCGCCACTCGCTCTCTAAAAATATCTATGGAAACATAGAACAAACTACATCATCAAAAAAATGTGTCTGCGCCACTAAAACAACATGTGTGCTTTGGTTAGGGCATGTGTGTTCTGATCTGATAGGTTTTAGAATGCAGTGAAGGTACAATACGAAATGACTTCTACACCCGGGTTAGTGCATCTGCACGTTGGTTAGGGTGTGTGTGCGGGTTAGTACATATGCTGTCGGTCGAAAATAAGTAATAGTAGGTTTTATCAGTGTGCTTGCACCCCCAGAGAGGTGTGTGCACCATGAAAACTATGCCTCTTCCCCCCTAAAAATGTACCTACACCAGACTTGCAACCAAAATATGGCAATAAACACAAGAAAACTCACAATATCTCAAATTTTGACAAGTTATCTTAAGAATGGCAATAACCCATTAAAATTATGGCTATGAACATGAGGTTACACATATCAAATGAGAAAAATTCCAAGAAAATGGACATTAATTACTACATGTGTATATCAAAAATTAGCCAAAACAATGAAACTTAAACTAAAATGCCATGGGACTAAGTGTCCCACTGGGTGTGCCAAATGTGTACAAATATTCTTTTTCCTAAGTTAGATTGAAAGCAAGAACTACCACCTAAAATAGTTCCCTAACCTAGCTAGAAACAAGAAAAGAGTACCATCAAGATGAAGAAATGAACAAGGCCTACACTAGCATCATAACTTTGAAATAGTGAAATCAAACATAATGCAAATCAAGAACTCTATTCTTCTAAATTGCCTAATTAAATCAAATGGACCTATGTAGTCCAATGGAAATCAACAATATTGCTTGCTTTGATCCTTCAAGGATGCTTGGGTGTGAGGCTTAGCTCTTCAAGATGGATGATGGAAGGGCTTGAGAATGGCAAAAGGCTTTTAGTGCAAGACTATGTGCTTTCTTTTGCTTTCTCAAGGGAATTAGGTGTAGGTATAAAGGTAGAAGGAGGGATCCTTATATAGCCCAATGGATAAAGGAAACACTTCATCCCTTTGCATGTGGGATAAAGGTAAAACATGATTAGGAATGGATAAGGTTTCTTTATTAAAGGTAACCTTACTTTAAAGGGTTTAATTTATGTTAGCAGTCATGGGAGTTGGGGGGTGTTTTAATTAATCAAAGGTGATTAACTAATAGGTAGGTGTAAGCTTATAGAAGCCAATTAGAGGAATATTAGTACGATTTAGGCTATTATGAGGGGATTAAATCAATTAAATATTGATTTATTAGTTAAATGAAGTGGAAGGATAATTAATTAATAATAATTAATTAGTTTGGATAGATGGGGTAAATAATTAACGGAAGGTCATTAATTAGGTTGTTAGCTTTGGATAGGTGACTTAATCAATTAGCGTATTGTAATTAATTAATGACAATAAGAGGGAATATGAGCACTTTTGACGATATTTCGTCAATTTGTGAGAAAGGGGATAATTAGCACAATTTAAGTATTTAAATTACTTGGGCATAATTATAGGTGTCTATAACTATCGATGAAGACAAAGATTAGAAGAGTAGGGTTGGGATCATCGGACTAGAAGGGAGTGATCTCTTCATCTAAAAAGATGAGGGTGGCAACATGGCAAGTAGGTGGAGGTGTAAAGGAAGGCAAAGACCTAGTGAGAGAGGCTACATGATGAGGGGTAATGATGGAGGCCATATGTGTTGGGTCATTTGGTAAGACTTTGATAGATTGAAGGACCTCCATGAGGTCTTGACGATGTGACTCTGAGGTTTAGACGAGGTCATATAAAGAAATTTTGAGGGGGAATGGTGTAGTTGTTTTAGCATTGTGTGATGTGTGACCCCGTCGGAAATTGGATATGTAGGACCTCAAATGATGACTTTGGGTGTGGGTGCGGATGGTATATTGGGTATAGGGTTTGTTGATGGGCCACTTGATTTCTCCTTTCCCTTGTCTTTCCTAGCATGGGTGGTAATGTTGATCATGTTAATATGAAGAGAGGTTGATGAAGATTGTGTGTCATGGAAGGTATAGCGGCATGAGGACAAAACCCTAGTGGGGATATGATCCTTGTGAAATGAGCAAGGCACATTGGAATTTTGGTTGGGTTTGGAAAATTCTCTTATGCGAACCATGTTAATTTCAAACCTCGAGGATGGATCCAAGAGTTGTGAGGGTGGAGATCTTGGTCACTGAGTAGGTGACGGGAGAGGATATGTGGAAATTGGTGGAGGGAAAATGGGGTCCTCATCAAGAAGATCATCACTGTCAAAGTTTTATTCAGGAGGACACAATTGGACAAGAGTTGGTTTTAGAGCCTTATAGTTCTCTACATCATGTCCTAACACACAATGGTAGGTGAAAATTAAGGTTTCGTCAAACCCTTTTGGTTTGGGTTTGAGTGGGTCGTAAGGTCTAAGGGGCGGTAATGTGATGGAAGTTTCGAGGAGATTGGTTAAGATTTTGGCGTAGGATCCCACTAGTAGATCACAATGGGAGGTGAATGTGGGTTTGGGTATAGGTATGGATGATTGTGGAGGAAGAGGTTTTACAATAGGGGGAGTAGGTTAGGCTACTAGTTTGGTGTGTGGTGTGGTCTTAGGTGTTAGTTATATCTACTTGGGTAGGGACATGGTATATGAATTAGAAATGGAAGGTTTGGTTGGTTTAACTACCTTATTGGAGGGTAGCATATTTTTAGCTTTAGGTTGCGTCTTTTTGGGAAAAGGAGATACGGGCGTACAAGATGTGGAGGGGAAAGCATATAGTGGAAGAGGGAGGTTACCCTTGGGGGTAAACAAGGTCTTTGTGGAGGTAGGTGGTGTGGGTTGGGAAGGAGGTGTGAGTGAGAGAGAACGAAGTCTTATGGGTAGTGAAGAAGTTATTGACAATATTGGAGGTATGGGTGGTAAGAAGGTTACGGGTGGGGATGGAGATTGTGCGGGTTGCTTGGGTATATTAAAGGTCTATGATGGGGAAATGGGTTGTTTCGTTCTTAGTTTACTTGGTGGATGGGGGTTGCTTGGCCGGGGTTGAGGGATGAGGTCCAGGATGGATGGAAGGGATGAAGGTGATAAGGGCATGGTAGGCAAGGTTGGGGTATGAAATTTAGGAGATTGGATCTTCGTTTTAGGGGCTAGTTTAAGTTTGGTATTAGTTTTGGAAGATGTAGCTAAATCTAATTTGATGGGTGGGTGAGTAAGGCTAGCTGTTGGTATGATCCCTAAGGTAGGTGTAGGTTTAGGTAAGGGTGATGATATAGGTGAGGGTAGGTGTTTGAGTGTAGGTGTATGTTGGGTTATGGGAAGAGGTGTGATTTGGGCCAAGAGTGGTGTCATGGAAGGAATTGTAATAGTCGTGATTGTGTTTTGTTTGGTTTCCTGAAACACTTTTGGATAGATAGTGGAGGTGTCAATAGGGGAAAACTACATTTGTGTTGAAACAGGAAGTAGAAGGTGTCCCCAAACTAAGGATCTATCAACATAGTCCAGCCGATCAAACAAGTATGAGAATGGTACTGACATAGGCGGGGTTGACGTGGATTGAGTGGTAATCCTCGTAAAATGTGTTTGAGATACATGGAAATGGTTAGCCTCGAACTCTGTGGGTAAGAGAGCCAAAAGTAGGTCAGCATGATCCTGAAGGTCTAATGGTGAATGGTCATCTATAGGTAGTGGTACTTCTATAACATCCTCCATGGGTAGAGGAGAGGATGGGTTAGCTGAAGTGGACTCTCCTTGTGTTGGTGTAGGTGGTGGACCTACATCTTCTATGAGTAGGAGAGGTGCCACTAACAACTACTCGAATTTTGACGAGTCAAAGGAAGCATGCTAATCATAGGATTTTCCACGGGTGAAGGGGGACATGAAGGGGTTTCCTCTATGGGTAGAGGAGTAGATGAAATAGATTCTAGTGTAGGTAGGGGAGTGCGGCTAAGATTTCATCTATAGAAGGAAAATGAGGCAACTAGGAAGCAACTGGTGTGTCATTGAAAATAGCATGGACCTCACGGACATTACCATCGAGTTTTGAGGTATCACAAGCTTGGTTAGAAGATGGGGCATGATTACGGAATGGTTTCTTGAAGATATGCAGGTTTTGGTTAGTGGGTGCATTTGGGATATCCAAGACTAGATCTTTGTTGTCCAACATTTCTTGGACAATATTCTTGAAGGTGATGCATTTATTGTCGCTATGACCTTTGACATGATGATAGTTGTAAAAGTCATGTTCCTTATACCATGAGGGCATGGGTCACTCAGGTTCAAAACCAATATGTGGTTTTATAGGTGGGAGGGTAATGACACTAGCCTTCACAAGCTTTTCCAATACATAATAATAAGATTCTCCTATGGAAGTGTATTTTTGTTGTTCCTGTTTGAACTGGAAATGTTGGACAAGAGAGAGATTAGAAGGGGGTTTGGATGGGTTTGATTGATGAGGGGACTAGCTTTGAGAACTACGACATTGGAAGACCCTTTGGGTTTTGAATAGTTTTTTTGGGGTTTCACAGATGAAGAAGCATTGTTTGATTTAAATGTGATGTTCTTGTTACGAAGTTGAATCTTATTTTCTTGATAGCACAAATTTCCAATTTTCATGCTATAGTGAATGATTTGTCAAAAAATACGGAAGGTATGCACCTACAGGGTTGGTGAGATGTGTCTAGTACAAGCCCAAGTAAACAACTCTATGATTTTAGTTTGAGGTAATTGAAATGTGAGTTAATTGATTAGGTTGTGCCAACAAGCGACACAATAAGTGATAGACTCATTGTCATACTAACAAGTGGAATAAATATCAGTCATGGTAACCTTCTTGACAATATTAATCAAGAAGTGGTCTAAGAAGGCCTGGGCTACTTGATTGAATGAGTAGATGGAATGTCTTGGTAGCCCACTGTACCTATCTAATGTAGGTCTAGTTAGGGACATTGGGAAAGTCCTCAAAAGTAAAGCATCATCATGGGAAATCAGGTAACACCCATGTTTAAAGGACCACAAATGTTGTTGTGGATCCTCTTTGCTATTGAAGTAGTTGAACTTTGGCATTTCCCAATGTACGGGGTATGGTTGAATAGGAATGGATGGGTGAATATGATCATTTAAAAAAAATTCATAGGTGAGGGAATTTCGTGAACCGGAAACCAATGCTTCTAGTGTCTGCATATTTTCCATCATCAACTTGATGAGGTCATTTATAGGTTGTGATGGGGAGACACCTCCTATGGCATAAGGGGGAAGATATTAAACATGATATGGATGTTGAGAATAGGGAACCAACATAGGAGGCACATATCTAGAATGGGTGACAGACGAGATAGGGGGTTATTGATAGTGGGTGTATGTAGGTGGGATGGTCATCGTGACTCGGTAGCGATTGGGGACACTATTTGCGGGATGGAGAGGACGCACTGGAATGGGGTAGGGGTCAATGACACCACGAGAGGTTATGTTGTAATGGGTATTTGTGATACAATGGGTGTAGATCAAGTTATGGTCTCTGTGGTCGACGAGGGGACAACAAATACGACAGGCACGAGTGAAACTGCAGATGTAACAATCATGGAGGGTATGGGGCCTAGGCGTGTGAAACTACCAGTGTGAAGCAGTGAGGAAAACACCACATTATTAGGGAATGTCTGATGGCAGGAATAGGGGAAGGAGAGATGGATACAGGCATGTCATATATCAATTGACCTGAGGAGTCTTGAGTGGAAGAATGGGAAAGATATAACTATAAGGCCATGGGATTCTGATCAAGGAGTCATGCAAACTCTTCATCACTTGCAGAAATAGTGGTACGTAAGGTTGGATCCATGGGTGATAGGAAGGAAGGTGGTGAGGGACTAGGTGGAAGTGGTTGATGAATATCATGGAATATGAGGAAATTATTGCAGCAAGTCGGCACCATGTGAACAAGTCTTTGACACGAGTAAAGCTGTATTCAGTAGATCACACAAAAACAATAGAAATAGAGAATAGTGGGGTCCAAGAGGTGAATCTGGTCAACTTATAGATTTTGAAAATTAAACACAAGAAACCCGACATCAGTCAGGTTGACCGGTGATGGTTGAGGAAAACCAATGATAGTTTTTGAAACCGATATTGGTCATTGTGAAGGAAACCGATCTCAAAGAATGAAACAAGAATGTTGGATGTGTCTTGATAAAACTAGGTATGACGGTGGGTATCAATAAGGGAGAAATATGACGATGCCTAAGGGCCGAAATATAACATAAACAATGATGAAGGCTATTCTGGTAAAGTAACTAGAAAGCTATAAGGCGACAACAATTAGGGTTTAACCGAAAATGGTCAAATGTGAACTGGTAATGGTCACTGGACTAACGTTGATGACTATGAAATTAGAAAGAAATGAAGAAAATGGGGTTTGTGAATTAAATTAAGTGAAGAATCAAACTAAGAAACATGAGAATGAGGAGATGGGCCCCTAGAACACTCAGAAAAAGTTATAATACTTCAACTATGATGGTGGAGTGTACAAGGAAGAAGAAAAATAGAGAGTCATAGTCTCACACCTAAAATAACAAATCAAGAAGAAAACTAAGAAAAAGCATGATTCTAACAAGTGATTTTCTTATGTGTGTTCAGATTGTGCTATTTAGGACTGATTGTGTGTATTTAGAATTAAAAATTTTGGTTAGGAAGGTGTCCTACGAAGAAGGATATCTAAAAGGAGAGGTTGTAGGTATGTTATGGCGGGGCGAGGCCATCCTCGAGATGATGACTCAACAAAGGCAATGAGTGGGAGTACACCGCCAATCGGATCATGTAATCACTAATAGATTTTCTTGGGTAAGAAGTTGTTTAAGAAAAATGTGTATATTTAGATTTTGTGCAAGTTTGGTAAGACACAAAGAGAAATAAACATGTGCTTTATATGATTCTTTATGTCAACCATCAGCTAGGCATGACTTCCAGCATATAGGTTTCCTTTAGTTTTAATGTGAGTTAATAATGCAACAAATCAAAATGCAATGCAAGTGTTTTAAACCCAAATCAAATTGTGATGTTTGATGTAACAAGTGATGAACATGAAGAGGATGCTCTTTAACTAATGCAATGCAAAAGAAAGGAAGATGTGTTCTTTTTAAAGCACCAAAAATATGATTATTTTTAGACAATATAAAGAAGGAGAATGACTCCAAAGAAAAAAATTAATGTGGAAGATTTTCAAAGGGAAACAAACACATGACTTTCACCTAGGAATGAATAAATGCAAAACAACCCTTGATGGGTCCCATCGGGCATGCCAAAATGTTTCACCATTTTCTTTATGTTTTTGAAGTGACGAAACGGATAAGGGTAAAGGCCAAGGAGGAATACTTGATAAATTCTAGTAGGTTGATGGTTTTGTACCCGTTCTAAATTTTTGATCAACAACTAAATGTGAGAGCTTCCTTTTGGCTAGGAGGAACTACCTGTATTAGAAAACAAGACCACAAAAAGATAGTTAAATGATATATGATAGTGGACTGCCTAGCATTTGATAGTTCTAGGAAGTGTGATACTTCCTAGATGGTTGTCAATCCACTGTTTAAAACAAATCAATGTGAAAAAGAAACAAATTCGTATTATAGTTGATATGATTTAGGTATCTCATTCAAGTACAATAAGCAAATCTTAACATAATAGGCTAGGATATAATGAGATCAGAAAGGTAGGTAGTTGGAACTAGCTAGGGTCAGATTCTAGGTTGTTTACATCAACTGGTGAGATGAATGTTGGGTTTGTTCTTGGTTAAGGTATAAAACATAGAGACCGATGTAAGTCTAGTGTAACTGACGATGGTTTAGGAATACTGACGACGGTTAGGTTTTGAGCTGTTTAGGTCACTTGGTAGAAGGTTGTTTGGTTTTGTTATTAGAAAATGTGTAAAACACAGAGACTGATGTCGGTTGGGTATAGCCAACAAAGGTTATGGGTATCCAGGTGTCGGTATGGTCAAGGTGAAATGAACTCAATGAAATCTGGTTGGGGGATTTACTTAGAGCTAGATAGAGATGGAAGGGTAGAGAGGGAAGTACGGAAAGGTCTCGGGTATGCTCAAAGGTAGGTAACGAGGAAAGAATGGGTGATTTGGTGGTGTGGGTAGAAGAATGACCGAGTCTACAAGTAAGTAAGATGTGGAAAATGGACATGTAAGGTATGCAATTGATAATAGAAGTAAAAAAACCTATATATTGAAATAGACTATGCTTTGGTAGAAGGTATACTTACTACAATGTATATTTAGATGGTTAAATAGTGGTGGTGCTCGATTAGAATAATGGTGTTGGATATCATAGCGGTGGCTCAAGAATGATTACGTGAGTGTAATGCCTCCAAAATATGTCCCGTGATGGCTCTATATGTTTGGATGCGTGAAAGGATACTGATTTTACTTACATGTAGATCTAATCTCCTTTTCTTGCTCTCGAGAATGTGCCAACCCAAAAGCAAGGATGTTAAGGTGATAAATGGTAACGATGGTAGTTTTGGGTTGATCGACATCGGTTTAGGGTGACCGGTGTTGGTTAAGGTGGGATTCCATAGGTTTACTAAAATTGGTAGATCTCGCCTCTTTTAGCTCAACTTTGTTCCTTGATCTGCAGATTTGGAATGGGTGTTACATTGTTATTAGCGGGAAGGTGGTTAGGGAGATTTTAGGCATTGATTTTAGGGTTTGACCAAATCTTAGCTCATTAAGGCAAGTGATATTAGGTCTTAGTTAGTTATGGAAACATGCCAAGAATAGGTCTAGGGTGAGGTGCCTAGATGAGGTGTCTAAGTGAGGTGGTGGGGTAGAAATTAAGGTAATTAGATATTAAATATTGTTAGGACACATATTAATTTAATTTAATTAATTAAATTAAAGGTGATGTGGGGAGGAATGGGCCATGGTTAGATGAGTATGTTTGAGGTGGTTATTTGACAAAATACCAGGGAGTGTGACCTAATTTTCATGTCTACAGGTGATTATCTTTCTAATTCAAACTTGATTTGATTTGGGATTTTAGGGATAAGATGTCGTAATGGGACTAAGGTAAATATTAATTTGGTTAGATAGGTTTAAGTTAGGAATGAATTTCTTAGAATAATTATGGGATGATTTTAGAAAGTTTCTTAATTTTTTAAAAATAGACTTAACAAACGTGAAAGAGGAATTTCACATGGGGATGAATGGAGATATAAGAAATAAGATTAATTAATGAATTGATTAAAATATGGTGGGTTATGAATTAGTATAGTTGGGAATAATTTATTTAAATTAATTAATTAAATGGTACTAGTTGTAACACCCTTGACAATTGTTATATTCCTCATTTGCATTTCAAGTGTTGACATGTGATTTTATTCATAAAGATGTGTTCTTTTGACTATTTGAAGATCATGCTTGATATGGATAAATAATTTCTCTTCTTAAAAATCATTAGACTAAATAGTATGGCTTTGATAATTCATTTTCACTTTGGAAAGGTGAGTTGCGAATCGGCTTTAAGAGTTGCAGACTTATTCTTGTTTGACTCATCCTTGGATCAATTTAAGTGATGAAATGTTTTAGATATTCTTCATAGACTAAATGATAAATTGAAATTCAATAGTTTGAGGGACATAATAGACTAAACTTTGTATGTTACAAATTATTTCGTCTTATGTGAACATGTTTTCGTTCAGTTTGTATGTTTGTGCTCGGGTCTTTGGTTATTGATCTTGGCGTAGAACATTACGGGCGTAAAAAAAATTAAATTTATTTCATGACTAAGGAGGAATTCGAGTCCTAAAACCAAAGGATTATCCTAACATTACTCTAAGCTAGGTAAGAACAACTAAAACCAAAGGATTATCCTAACATTATTCGAAGCTAGGTAAGAACACCTATATTCTAGCTACGTCTACTTATTTGGATTTCATTCTAATCTAAGCCTCTTATTCTATTTTTTTGGGTTGGCTTCCTAACCTAATATTTGTCTAAATGAATATGGGAGAGATTACTAAAGTAATGCTAGGTATTTTAACTAATACCTAATACTAAATGGTTATGAATTTAATCTAACCTAAGGTGGGAATTACTTTTGGAAATGTTTTAAGACCTAAGGTGGTTATTGCTAGACTAACTTAAGTTTTATGGGATCCATCCTAAACTATTGAAAGGAACCTAAGGGTCACATGTCTCTAAGGTGATGGTTCCAATGGAATTTAAGTGAGTTGATAGGGTTTAATAGATGGTGGTACTTTGCCCGTTTTGGCGAGGGCTAGTTGACTTTAGTTGAGGCATACATGGAAGCTCCATTAAAGATGTAATTTCATGTTTGGATGGAATTGGCATTCGCGTTTTAGGAGGTGGTGGCAAGGAAAGATAAGCGGGAAATTTGGAATTAATGGCATTGATGGACCTCTTTTTTGTGTGTAAACCGTCTTGGAAACTTAGAAGGCGGGTTTGTGGGAGGTTGTTTGGTTTTGCATGCATTACAGATTTTTCTCTGCATGGAGCTATCTGGTTCTTCAAACCAGCAGTTTAACCTTCACTTCAAAGCTATTTTTGGTTTCTATGGTCTATTTTTGATCAAAGGAAAGTATATGAGGCATAGGAAGAAAAGATGTTTGATTGTTGATTTTTCATGGAGGAGAAAAAGAGTTGGAAGCTCGGATGGAAGTCTCCTTCGATTTGGTAGAAGCACTATCAGGCATGATAGGCTCTACCCATTAATATTTCATGCTTTCTTCTAAATGATTCATTAGAATAACTCTGCTCTTATGCTTATTAATATTTGCATGATTTTTTTGGTTGATTACTTGCATGCTTTTAGGAATCTCTGTGATTTTTGGATATGAATCCATGGCTTAAATAATGTTGTTTTGGAAAATCTTTTCTCTCTGTGCAAGTTTCAATGATAGCATGCATGTGAATATTTTATGTGAAACTTGTTTCTGTAGCTTTTTTTTCATTCTGGAACTTGTATTCGAGGTTTTGTGTTTTGAACAGGCCTTCGTTGTAATATAGGGTTCTAAACTTTATGGGAACCTTGAGTTCCATTTGATCTTCTTTTGGGCTTCGTGTTTTGATATAAACTTATGTTGGAGCTTCGTGTTGTTCTAAACTAGATTTTGGATATTTATGAAATGCTTAACTATTGCTTGAAGTTTATATTTGTGCATGTACTCGTATTTTATTTCTTGTGAATTTATGAACTTTTGTGTGAAGCTTCGTGTTGAACACTATACTCATATTTGGTTCTTGAGTGTTAAGAAATTTTAATTGAATCAAAATTTGATTTTTTATGGTAGTTTTTGTTTGGGTTTTACTTGTATTAAAATTTTAAAGCTTATAAATACTTTATGGAACAACTTACTCATAAGAAAATTGGGAGATAGTTTGAACTGAGTTGTTTGGTAATCTCTTCAAGATTTGGAACTAGAAACATCTTGTTTAAATGAATGTGGTATTTCTATTTTTAGGATTGTATCATCTTCTCTGAGATGGTAATGGCATGAAATTTGGGGGTGTTCTTTTCCCCTCTGTTTTGAGGAAACCCACATTCTGGGTTGACTATTTTGTTTGAAGTAATGTCTCCTCTGCCACAGTTATGAGGTTGTGAAAGTCTGTTTTGGATTTTTGTTTCAGTTGCATTGGAGATAAGAATGGGACATCTTCTGACTTAAACATCTTTGGGTTTCTTGCTCTCTCTTCAGATCCTTTAAAATAAGTTTTGGGTCTCATTGGATGGATGAGTTATTACCCTTATACACTGAACTCATAAGGGAAGGATTACTTCTCCATTTGGTTGTTTTGTGTATAGTTCTTTTGAATCATGAACTACTTACTCTTCATATTAAGTTGTTGAAGCATTTAAGAGTCTTCAGTCTTTGATTTCGTGGATAATTATGAACTTGTTAGCTTATTGTTTTGGGATTCTATCCTTATTGGATATAGTGAATGAGTTCTTGGGTTTCTTTTAAAGATAAAGGAAATATATTCTCTTGGGATCAATATACTATTTTTGGGACTGTAATATGTTTTTCATTCTGATTTGAATTGAAATAGGAAATTCATTTGTTAAGTTTAATGAAATGATTAATTATTTGGACCTTTCCTAATAGAGATCCCTTTTCTCTGTCATTTGGATAAGTTCATTTATTGAACTCCTCTGCACTCGATTCTCTTATGATATGGTGATTTCTTTATGGTTGTTGGTCTACTTTGTTTGAATCATTTTTGTAATGATGTAGAAAGATAGTAGCTAAGTCGGTCTCTTGATAAGTGAATGCATACTTGTTTGATCGACTATTGTTGACTAAGCCTTGCTTTGTTTGGATGGATAGGAGTAGGTTTTGTCTCTTGTACTCTATCTTTTGGGTGAACTCGAGTAGAGATTAAATCTTGTATGGGACTACTTTGATTTGTGAATGTTGGTTTTAGATCTTTGAATGATAACTTATAACATGCAGAAGTAGAATTAGATTTGCAGTTAGACTATTTTGATTCTCTATACCTTCTTGGATTGATATGGAATTCTGCTTAGATGTATATCTTAAATGTTGAATTTATAAGATTGTTATCCCTGAAAGGAAATAGTTAATTCATGTTATGAACCTGATCTATTTTTTAGATGTTTTGAGTTTGGGTATGGTACGTAATGGTTCTTCTTATTCTTTGCTTAAGATTTAGATGAATCATCCTAAAATGAACCATGTTGTAAACACTTTTTTGTTTTATAGAAAAGATAAATGTTGTATTCTATTAGGATAGAATTATGATATAATGGGATGGTAAGATCTATTGTTTGTTTAAAGGTAATTGATAGGATCAATTAAACTTTAATTTTAAGATAGATGTTGTGGATTATATTCTTCTCTTCTCTTAAAAGTGGATCTAGATTTATTATTGTACTTTTTTTCTGGTTGGTATCACTTATGCTTATTGTATGATATATTAATTGTCTCATTAAAGAAGATTTGTTTTAATGAAACAATTAGTGGAATGCACTTCGTTTTAATGCTTAGTGCTTATCATGCTCAGTTCATTGAACTGACCATGCTAGCAATTTTTGCAGATGGACATCGTAAGTGATAAAAGAAGGCAAAAAAATTATATGATGCATTGGCTAATATAATTTTGATTCTTTGTAAATAATTCTGATTCATTCTTTAGTTATATTGAAAAAAAAAAGTTGTATACTTTTTAGAATGAAGGTTGTTGTTATGCAGTACGCCTAAAGTGCATAGTATTATAAATATATAAGTTTATAATGATGAATTGTGAGTTGAGATTTACTTGCATTGGTTGTGTAAATTATCTCATAATTTTTTAAAGGAAATGGAAATTCTATCTTTTTGATATTCTTCATATTATTTTATGCTTATCTGGTTATCCTTGATAAGATGGATAAAGGGAATTAGTTGAATTTCCCTTATAATGATGCATCTTGTTAAGTTGCATAAGATGATGTTTATTATCTAAACAATTTAACATAGTAATGTGATGCGTAATGAACATGCAGTAAGAACTATAGATATTGTGAATGATAAACCCTAACACTTAATCATTTAGAGGAATACTCTTCCTCTCTTAAATGAATGTAAACCAAAAAGGATTGGAGATATGATTGTAAATCATAGGACTTCATTTTGTATGAAGTCTACTTTAGTTGGACCTATGTGGTTGCTACACCTTCTTTGAATGATTAAGTTACATTTAATGGAACTTATGATATTGTTGTCCTGTTTTGGTTAACTACTTGTTAAACTAAGTAAATGAACATTAAAAGAAATCATGAGTTAAAGGAAGTTATTTAATGCTTAATTGATTCAAGTATAGAACAAGAACTTAAGGAGTGTTGGATTAGGGTTTAGCATGGATGTTGTAATCTATTTTATAATCCAAATTAATTAAATATTAATAACCTCCTTGGGGTATGTACATCTTGATGAGGTAGTTTTTGTAGGATGTTGGCACATGCCAAATGGACTATACCTTTGAGAAGAAAAGGGTCTTCTCGATGATACCACGTTGCAGTTGAAATGTGGCAACACCCTTCTACATTAATCATCTAGATCTACACATAAATAAGGACTTGAACTTAGTTTCTCTCTAGGTCAAGTTAGTGGCATGTTTAGGATAGGTGGTAGCTTTCAATGGCTCAGGGTACCTTGGCACATCCGGTTGACTTAGGTCAACCGAGTATGCCCATATACCCTAAGACATTGTGAGTATCTTCTTATAATAAATTATGTTTCTAACTAGAGCTAGGGTTAAACCTTGGACAAGTGGACTGACGGTAGTCAATAAAGACCATTCTAGATAACAAATGAGTGAGGTGAAGGAACATATTCGAAATGATGAGTATGCTGTCTAGGAATAGTGACATAAATAGTATGTTGAAAATCTTTGGCCAAAGTATCGCAAGATGTTGGTTATGTTGTCCTATGTCACCTAGTTTAAAGTAAGTGATGTCGGATGAATATTGGTAACAAATATTCGAGATAGGTTCTTTAAACAGAGATCACTCGGTACATGGTTTTGGGTAGGAAAAGCAAGTATATGAAGTATACGATAAGTATTCAAACTTATTTTAACATAAATAGATCGATTGATCACCGAGTTATGATATGAATAGATCGGTGGATCACCGAGTCATTTATAGTTGCATATGGTTATCTGTTATGAGATTGATTGGCATGGAATGTGTGTTCTAAATGATGTTTTATTTAGAACAAAGAACATTATGAAAAAAAAATCCTTGTTTCTAAAGTCTTAAAATGGGAATGTTACATCTTGGTATCAGAGATGAAGGTTGCAGCTCTTGGACCTACTATGTCCATAATCTGATGAAAACTTAAATTTTCTTGTAACAAAAAATGGTTATAACAAGAGGAAATGTTGCAAATAATCCTCTCTTTGAGGAAGGAGTTGAAAATTTGCCCGAGAAACTTAATGAGATCCTTACTTTTTGTTGGACACAAGATATCATTTGGCTGTACTTGAACAACAAGTAATGGCAATGAGGAGGAAGAAGATGCTTGATAACAATAATTAGCCACCTCCTGGGGACAACGCCAATGTAGGTGTTGATAATAACAATGTGAACATACATGTTCAGCCTGAGAATAAAAAGGCTAGGCTGGTAGCTGAACTCACTAATGATATAAAAAGGATAAGTCCACCCAAGTTTTATGGCACCACATTAGGAGATGGGGATGAGAATTGGATTAGCGAAATGAAGAAGTACTTTGCAATAAGGAATTTCTCAGAAGAAACAAAGGCGATATGGGGAGCATATCAGCTTTCCCATGAGGCATCTTCATGGTGGGATAGCCGTAAGGTTGAGTTAAATATTGATGAAACTAATATCACATGGGATCAATTTAAAGGAAACTTTAGGCAACGATGGCTATTGCAACTTTACTATGATCAGAAAATGACTAAATTCTAGAACCTAGCTCAAGGAAAGCTAATCATGAATCGAATATTGGGAGCGGTTTACAAAACTCCTTAAGTATGTAACTCAATACAAAACTGATAAGAAGTTCGGATACAAAATTTGTCATGGGATTGAATCCCATTATAAGAGGAGAGGTGTATGTTCACACCCCAACCACTATGGAAGGGGTTATAGAAAAGGCCATAAGGCGGAACAAAAATTAAAGGGTAATTTCTGCTCATACGGAGAAAGTAAGGAAGAAAATTCCCAACTCCTCCATCATCATCTCTTGCACCTAAGAAAGAACCATGGAAGAAATTTGGAATTAAAATAAGTTTTCAATTGATAATAATAAGAAAAATGTAACAAATAAGTCTTCTGAAATGCACGAAACAATTTTCTCAAGACTAATAATAATGGACATAAGTCCTATGGAGGTCGAATGATAACTTTAAGGATGGAAATAATTTTGAGCCTAAAAGGGACATATAACAGGCTGTTATAACTATGGAAAATATCATTATATAGATTAATGTCATTTGAAAAGGATGATTGTAATCAACAGCACAAGATACATGCTCTAATAAAGGCTGACAAGTAGGTTGAGAAACAAGCCATGCCTATAGAAGTTTCGGTAAGTTATTTGGTTTACCTATAACTATTCTTTTTGATATCGAGACTACTTGAATATTTTATTTATAGTAAATTGACATAAAAAAATAATAAGAAAAGATGGAAACATGGATAAAACATGGACTATATAGTATGGAAACAATGTTGTTCATACATAGTTAGTATGTGTCTTTTTGGAGCAGTCCTTGATTTACCTAACTTTTCCACTTGAAGATGATATTTATGTTGCACCTTTGGGGTCTTATGATGTAATCATAGGTGTTAATTGGTTAGCAATACATAAGGCTAAAGTGGACTATTTTGAAAAACACATTAACTTTTTAGACGACCTACAGAAAATAATAGAGATTCGAGGTGTGAAACGTGAGATTTTACATTAGAAAAGCTCATCACTATATGCAACTTAAAAAGGCCAAAAATAAAGGTTATACCTTATATGTAGTGAAAATTATAGAAATAACTGAAGAAAATAGTGATGTCATGGAATAATATCCATTGTTACAAGACTTCAGTGATGTATTTCTAGAAGAATTGCCAAGTCTTCCACCCAAAAGGAATTTGATTTCACAATAGAGATCAAGCCTGGAACCGAACCAATTTCTAAAGCACCATATTGAATGACTACTACAAAATTAGTAGAGCTTAAGGCTCAGTTACAAGAAATTTTGTCTAAAGGTTTGATTAGACCAAGTGTTTCACCTTAGGGAGCACCTGTAATTTTTGTGAAAAAGAAGGACGGAACACTTAGATTGTGCATTGATTATAGAATGTTAAACAAATCAACAATCAAGAATAGATACCCACTCCCTAGGATTGATGATTTATTTGATCAGATGAATGGAGCATTGGTATATTCTAATATATATCTTCTATCTGGATATCATCAATAATTAAGGATTAAGGAAGACATTCATAAAACAACTTTCTGTAACAAGGTATGGACATTATGAGTTCACGGTTTTACCTTTTAGATTAACAAATACACCTGCAGAATTTATGAATTTAATGAATAATATCTTTCAAGAATACTTCTAAAAATTTGTTCTCATATTCTTGGATGACATTCTCATATATTCTAAAAGTTTAGAGGAACACCATAAGCATTTAAAGATAGTTTTGGAAATATTAAGAAAGATAAGGTTATTTGGTAAGCTGTCTAAATGTTCTTTCTATGACATAAAAGTACACTATTTGGGACATGTAAGAAGTAAGAATGGAATTTCTGTAGATCCTTAAAAAATTGTAGCTATAACTGAGTGTCTTGCACCAAATAATGTACATAAATTTAGAAGCTTCATGGGACTTGTTGGCTACTATAGAAAATTTGTAAAATATTTCTCTAAGGTGGCTGCACCAATAAATTCTTTACGAGAAGAAGGATAAAAAGTTTATTTAGAATGAGAAATGTGAAATTGCATTCAAAATTTTGAAGGAACAGTTAAAATTAGCACCTATTCTAGCAGTACCATATCTTAATGGAGATTTTATGGTGGTAACTGATGTATCTAGTAGGAGGTATTTTGTTACAAAATGATCATTTCATAGCTTACGAAAGTAGAAAAAAAGTTACATGAGTTGAATTATGCTCCACATGATTTAGAGCTTTCTACCATTGTTCATGCACTTTGCAAGTTTGGAGGCATTACCTACTTGGTAAACATTTTGAATTGAAAATGGTCATCTTTGATCAAGTATATCTTCACTTAGCAAAATCTTAATGCAAGACAAGGAAGGTGGTTAGAGTTTTTTGTCTCAATATGATTTTGACATAAGTTACATTAAAGGAAAAGAAAATAGAGTGGCTGACACTCTAAGTTCTAGGAAGCACATTTCTTCTCTTATAACATTGAGAACTCAATTTAAAGATGAAGTAAAAAGTGTTATGGAATTTGATTCTTACTTTCAACAAGTAAAGATAGTGCTTGCTTGCAGATTTGAATGATTTGAGGTATAAAGGTTTTCAATTTGATAATGAAGGAATCTTACGATTTGAAAACAGAGTATATGTACCTTTTGAGAAAGAAATTGTCGAATTTCACAATTTACCTTTTTATGGACACCCTGGTATTACAAAGATGCTTGCTGATATAAAACAACAATATTTCTAAAAGGGAATGAAAAATGATGTTATATATTTTGTGACACATTGCCTTGAATGTCAACGTGTTAAAGTAGAACATATGCACCCATCCGGTTTATTGTATCCTCATAGTATACCATAGTATAAATGGCAAGTGATAAGCATGGACTTTGTTCAAGGGCTGCCTATGTCAAGAAACAAACATGATGTTATTTTAGTAGTTGTGGATAAACTAACAAAGGTAGCACATTTTATCACGGGTAATCTGAAGGATGATTCTCTTGTGTTAGCTAAAATATTTGTACACAAAATTTTTAGATTACATGGAGTACCTAAATTAATCATATCCGATAGAGATCCTAGAATGATGTCAAGGTTTTGGCAAACACTTAATGTAGCTCTAGGAACTAAGTTGAACTTCGTTTCGCATATCATCTGGAAACAGATGGATAGATTGAAAGAGTTAATCAAGTTTTGGAGGATATGTTATGAATTTATTGTATGAACCAGTAGTATAAGTGGGAAGAGTACCTTCCAATAGTTGAGTTTGCATATAATAACACATATCATGCCTCTTTTAAGATGGTACCTTTCAAGCATTATACGGAAGAAAATGCAAAACCCCGATTAGTTGGGACAACATTGAGGATAGAGAGGCAATTGGACCTGAAATTCTTACTGAAATGGAACAACAAGTTGAAATGATTCGTGAACACTTAAAAGAAAGCAGCAGAGATAGGAAAAAGAGTTATGCTGATTTAAAGTGGGTAGACAGGAAATTTGAACTTGCTGAGAAGGAATTTCTTCGGGTTAAACTGAAAAGAGATCTATAACTTTTGGAAAGGCTGTCAAGTTATCACCACGTTATATGGGACCTTCTGAGATAGTTGAAGTAATCAACCCCGTAGCTTATCATTTAGGATTGCCTCCTACTTTGTCATGAATGCATGATGTTTTCCATATTTATTTTCTTAAGAAATACATTTCAAATTTATCACATGAGTTAAATTGGAATTCCTTGCAGGTCTAAGACCCAAGAATAATCGTGGTTAAACCCATAAGAGTGTTTGAAACTCACCATTGCATTTAAGAAATCATGAAAATAAGACAATATAAGGTCTAGTGGGACCATATTAATGAAGAAAGTGCAACTTGGGAAAACCTTGAGGATATGAAAATTGCTTTTCCATATCTATTTGAATAGAATTGATTTTGTTGACTGATAAAAATTGTGATTTTATCTCTATATTACAATAAGTATGCCAATTTTGGGTAGATATTTATTTGTTTTGAATAAACAACTATGTAATGCTGATTTCTGGAACTTTAAAATTCTTATATGTTTTTGACATATGATAAGAAAAGTGAATAAGTTGATTGTCCTAGATGCAAACTGTGAAAGTGAGGTAATCATCGGATAATGATTATTTTTAGGAGGGAAGCATGTAACACCCTTGATAATTGTTATATTCCTCCTTTGCATTTCAAGTGTTGACATGTGATTTTCTTGATAAAGATGTGTTCTTTTGATTGTTGAAGATCATGCTTGATATGGATAAATCATTTCTATTCTTAAAAATCATTAGAATAAAATAGTATGGATTTCAAGAATTCATTTTCACTTTGGAAAGGTGAGTTGCAATATGGCTTTAAGAGTTACAGACTTATTCCTATTTTACGACTTATCCTTGGATTAATTTGAGTGATCCAAGGAATGTTTTAAATCCTCTTCATAGACTGAATGATAAATTGAAATTCAATAGTTTGAGGAACATAACAAATTGAACTTTGTATGTTACAAATTATTTGGTCTTATGTTTTTGTTCAGCTGTATGTTTGTGCTCAGGTCTTTAGTGATTGATCGTGGCAAGACATTATGGACGTAAACAAAATTCAATTTATTTCATGACTGAGGAGGAATTCAGAGTCCTAAAACCAAAGAATTATCCTAACAATATTCTAAGCTAGGTAAGAACACCTATGTTCTAGCTACATCTACTTATTTGGATTTTATTCTAATCTAAGCCTCTTATTCTATTTTGTTGGGTTGGCTTCCTAACCTAAGATTTGTCCTAAATGAATATGGGAGAGATTACTAAAATAATGCTAGGAAATTTTAACTAATACCTAATACTAAATGGTTATGAATTTAATCCAACCTAAGGTGGGAATTACTTTTAGCAATGTTTTAAGACCCAAGGTGGTTATTTCTAGACTAACCTAATTTTTATGGGATCCATCCTAAACTATTGAAAGGGAACCTAAGGGTCGCATGTCTCTAAGGTGATAATTCCAATGTCATTTAAGTTAGTTGATAGGGTTTAATAGATGGTGGTACTTTGTAAGTTTTGGAAGGGGCTAGTTGAATTTAGTGGAGGCGTATGTGGAAGCTCCAAAAAATTTTGAATTACATGTTTGGATGGAATTTACATTCGCTATTTTTAGGAGGTAGTGGCAAGGAAAGATAAGTGGGAAATTTGGAATTAATGGCATTGATGGACCTTGGTTTTGTGTGCAAAACCGTCTTGGAAACTTGGAAGGCAGGTTTGTGGGAGGTTGTTTGGTTTTTCTGCATTGTGAATTTTACTCTACATGGAGCTATCTGGTTCTTTGAACCAGATAGTTTGAACTTCACTTCAAAGATATTTTTTGTTTCTATGGTCTATTTTTGATCGAAGGAAAGTATATGAGGCATAGGAAGAAAATATGTTTGATTGTTGATATTTTGTGGAGGAGAAAAAGAGTTAGAAGCTTGGCTAGAAGTCTCCTTTGATTTGGTAGAAGCACTATTAGGAATGATAGGCTCTACCCATTAATATTTCATTCTTTCTTCTAAATGATTCAATATAATAACTCTTCTCTTATGCTTATTAATATTTTCATGATTTGTTTGGTCGATAACTTACATGCTTTTGAGAATATCTGTGATTTTTGGATATGAATCCATGGCTTAAATAATGTTGTTTTGGAAACTCTCTTTCTCTCGTGCAAGTTCAATGATAGCATACATGTGAAGCTTGTATGTGAAACTTGTTACTGTAGCTCTGTTTTTCATTTTGGAACTTGTATTCAAGGTTGTTGTGTTTTGAACGCCTTCGTTGCAATACAGGGTTCTAAACTTTATGGAAACCTTGAGTTCCATTTGATCTTGTATTTTGGATTCGTGTTTTGATATAAACTTATGTTGGAGCTTCGTGTTTTTTTGAACTAGTGTTTGGAAACTTATGCAACACTTAACTGTTGCTTGAAGTTGGTATTTGGCACTGTAGTTGTATTTTATTTCTTGTGAAGTTCTGAACTTTTTTTTGAAGCTGGTGTTTGACACTATGCTCATATTAGGTACTTGAGTGTTTAGAAATTTTAATTGAATCGATGAATTTGATTATGTTCTGGTATTTTTGTGTTGGGTTTTACTTGTATTAAAAGTTTAAAGCTTATAACTCCTTTATGGAACAACTTACTCACAAGAAAACTAGGAGATAGTTTGACTGATTTGTTTGGTAATCTCTTCGAGATTTGGAACTGGAAATGTCTTGTTTAAATGAATGTGATATTTCTGTTCTCGAGAATGTATCATCTTCTCTGAGATGGTAATGGCGTGAAACTTAGGGGTGTTATTTTCCCCTCTGTTTTGAGGAAACCCGTGTTCTAGGTTGACAATTTTGTTTGAAGAAATGTATCCTCTACCACAATTATGAGGTTGTGAAAGTTTGGTTTTGGATTTTTTTTTCAGTTGGATTAGAGACAAGAATGGGACATCTTCTAACTTAAACATCTTTGGGTTTCTTGCTCTCTCTTCAGATCCTTAAAATAAGTTTTGGGTCTCATTGGATGGATGAGTTATTACCCTTATACACTGAACTCATAAGGGAAGGATTACTTCTCCGTTTCGGTTGTTTTGTATATAGTTCTTTTGAATCATGAACTACTTACTCTTCATATTAAGTTGAAGCATTTAAGAGTCTTCATTCTTTGAGTTTGTGGATAATTATGAACTTGTTAGCTTATTGTTTCAAGATTCTATCCTTATTGGATATAGTGAATGAGTTCTTGGGTTTCTTTTAAAGATAAAGGAAATATACTCTCTTCAGTCAATATACTATTTTTAGGAATGTAATATGTTTTTCACTGTAATTTGAGTTGAAACAGAAAATTCATTTGTTAAGTTTAGTGAAATGATTAATTATTTGGACCTTTCCTAATAGAGGTCCCTTTTCTCTATCATTTGGATAAGTTCATTTATTGAACTCCTCTACACTCGATTCTCTTATGATATGGCGATCTTTGTATGGCTTGTTGGTCTACTTTGTTCAAATCATTTTTGTAATGATGTAGAAAGATAGTAGCTAAGTCGGTCTGTTGATAAGTGAATGCATACTTGTTTGATCAACTATTGTTTACTAAGCCTTGCTTTGTTTGGATAGATAGGAGTAGGTTTTTCTCTTGTACTCTATCTTCTTGGGTGAACTTGAGTAGATATTAAATATTGTATGGGACTACTTTGATTTGTGAACATTGGTTTAAGATCTTTCAATGATAACTTATAACATGCAAAAGTAGAATTAGATTTATAGTTATACTTTTTTATTGGATTGATATGGAATTATGCTTAGATTTATATCTTAAATGTTAAAGTTATAAGATTTTTCTTCCTGAAAGGAACAATTAATTCATGTTATGAACCTAATCTATTTTTGGATGTTTTGAGTTTGGGTATGGTATGTAATGGTTCGTCTTTTTGTTTGCTTAAGATTTAGATGAATCATCTATAATGAACCATGATGTAAGCACTTCTTTTGTCTTATAGAAAAGATAAATTTTGTATTCTACTACAATAGGATTATGATATAATGGGATGGTAAGATCTATTTTTGTTTAAAGGTAATTGATAGGATCAATTAAACTTTAATTTTTAAGATAGATGTTGTGGATTATATTCTTCTCTTCTCTTAAAAGTGGATCTAGATTTATTATTGTACTTCTTTTCTAGTTGGTATCACTTAAGCTTATTGTATGATATATTAATTGTCTCATTAAAGCAGAGTTTTTTTAATGAAACAATTAGTGGAATGCACTTCATTTTAATGCTTAGTGCTTATCATGCTCGGCCATTGAACTGATCCGTGCTAGCAATTTTTACAGATGGAGATCGTAAGTAATAAAAAAAAAAGGAAAAATTATATGATGCATTCGCTAATAGTTTGATTCTTTGTAAATAATTCTGATTCATTCTTTAGTTGTGTAAATTATCTCATAATTTTTTTGAAGGAAATGGAAATTCTATCTTATTGATATTCTTCATATTATTTTATGCTTATCTAGTTATATTTGATAAGATGGATAAAGGGAATTAGTTGAAATTCCCTTATAATGATGCAACTTGTTAAGTTGCATAAGATGATTTTTATTATCTAAACAATTTAACATAATAATGTGATCCGTAATGAACATGTAATAAGAACTATAGATATTGTGAATTATAAACCCTAACACTTAATCATTTAGAGAAAGACTCTTCCTCACTTAAATGAATGTAAAACAAAAAGGATTGGAGATATGATTGTAAATCATTGGACTTCATTATGTATGAAGTCTACTTTAGTTAGACCTATGTGGTTGCTATACCTTCTTGAATGGTTAAGTTACATTTAATGGAATTTATGATATTGTTGTTGTCTTATTTTGGTTAACTTCTTGTTAAACTAAGTAAACGAACATTAAAAGCAATCATGAGTTGAAGGAAGTTATTTAATGCTTAATATAATCAAGTATAGAACAAGAACTTAACGAGTTTTGGATTAGGGTTTAACAATGTTGTAATTTTTTTATAATCCAAATTAATTAAATATTAATAACTTCCTGCGGTATGTATATCTTGATGAGGAAGTTTCGTAGGATGTTGGCACACGCTAATTGTAGGATCGCACTTCGACAAGACAAGGGTCTTCTCAAGGATACCGTATTGCAGTTGACATGTGGCAACACCCTTCCACATTGATCATCTATATCTACACATAAATAAGGACTTCAACTTAGTTTCTCTCTAGGTCAAGTTAGTGGCATGTTTAGGATAGGTGGTAGCTTTCAATGGCTCAGGGTACCTTGTCAAATCTGGTTGACTTAGGTCAACCGAGTATGCCCATATACCCTAAGACATTGTGAGTTTCTTTTTATAATAAATTATGTTTCTAACTGAGCTAGGGTTGAACCTTGGACAAGTGGACTAACGGTAGTCAATAAAGACCATTCTAGATAATAGATGAGTGAGGTGAAGAACGTATTCTAAAATTACGAGTATGATGTCTAGGAATAGTGATATAAATAGTATGTTGAAAATCTTTGGCCAAAGTATCACAAGCTTCTAGTTGCGTTGTCCTATGTCACCTAGTTTAAAGCAATGTGATGTCTAATGAATATTGGTAACAAATATTCATATAGGTTCTTTAAATAGATCACTCAGTACCTGGTTTTGGGTAGGAAAAACAAGTATACGAAGTATACGATAAGTATTCAATACTTAAATTTAACATAAATAGATCTCAGATCATCGAGTTATGAAATGAATAGATCGGTGGAACACCAAGTCATGTACAAATGCATATGGTTATTTTTATGAGATTGATTCACATGGAATGTGTGTTTAAAATGATCTTTTATTTAGAACAGAGAACGTTATGAAAAAAAAATCCTTGTTTCTAAATTCTTAAAATGGGAATGTTACACTAGTGGATTACCTAGGTTGGTGGATGTTATGAAAGCGGATAAAATAATGTGATGGTGTGGTTTAATTTTTGATGGTTGAAAATGATCGTATTTAATTTGATACGTGAATAAGGATGGGAGGTTGTAGATTTTTGCTATCTACAACCGTGTAACACAAGGTCCCCAAGGATTGGTAAAGTTAGTTTTGGTTTGATCCTCCTCCAAGATCCTTATCTCATTGTAACTGGAGAAGCCATCCATAAGTGATAATAACTCATAACCAATAGTTGCATCTACAATGAAATTGATGGAAGGAAATGGAAATTCATCCTTAGGATAGGATTTGTTTATTTCTCTAAAGTCAATACAAATGTGTATCTTTCCATTTTTGTTAAGGAAAATGATGATGCTAGACACCCACATGGAATAATCCACTAGTTTAATGAAAAACACCTAAAGAAGCTTCATTACTTTCTCCTTAACCATTAAATCCACCTTCGGATTCATGGTTCATGGCTTCTCCTTCATGGGATTGGCATCGGGCTTCATGATGAGGTTGTGAACCACCATGTCTTGAGAAATTTCCATCATTTCCTTGTAAATAAAGAAAAAGGATTTTAAATTTTCTTTGAGCACCTTTTTCTGTGCTTCTATCTCATCTGGAGTCATAGAAGAACCAATCTTCAAGATCATGGGATCCTCCTCTGTCCCGATATTGATAACTATGGTTCCTTCTATAAAATAGGCATTACCCTCTTCAAACTTACGCAGGGGCGAGGCGCTTCCAAATCTTCTTCATCTACCTCATAGATATTAAAAACCTCCAAAGAGGAAGGACACAATGTGCGATCTCGAAAATAAGAGGAAGGGTGAGGTCTAAGAGAAAATACTCTCTTATGTCATGTGGGATGAAGATAAATGTATGCATTGAGGAATCCTAGGATTTCTTCATCATTCTCCATGAAATCCATGGTGGCAAGCTCATTCTTGACCTCAACATATGCTAGAATCACATTGGTGGGAAATTTTCAAACTAAGGGTTCATATCGAACCGAGATCGTAAAATCAATTTATTTCAAGTCTTCACTTGGAAAAAACCATGAGGAATACGTAGTGATTAAATCAGATTAGTTTATTCTTCTCCATAGGAATGGATTTGATATAAATGAAGTTTAGAAACTTTCTAATCTCAAGAATGAAGGTCTTATAGAGTTGCAAGTGCTCTGTTCTGGTCTCATAAACTTTTGATACTTGATTAATGACAAGTTGGGAGTCACCCATAACACCTACATAGTTATGCTCATCCTCTTGGCCACAATGAGACTAAGAAGAAGAGCCTCGTACTCTGTAGTTTTATTTGTACATTAAAAGTTTAAGCTAAAGGAAAAAGGCATGACCTTCCTCTTTGGATAATTAAGGATCACCCCTACCCCAATGTCATAGTGGTACTTCATTACTTCCATAGTTAAAAGTCCATAATTCATTGGGGAAGATAAAAGTTTGATCATTTATGGAATCTTCTTCTTTTACTTCCAAAACCTCAAAAATGTAAATATATTCAAAGAAATCAGCCAAAAGAGCAGAGATTTCAAGGCCATGACCTATGCCTAGGGAATAAAAGGGAAGAATGATAGGTCAATCATTCTCCATAAGATTAACTATCTCAACCATAGTTTTTGTTGATACAGTTTCTACTACATTTTTGTTGTTTTTGTCATGATTTACCCTTGAATTTCCTTAGAGGCTTCCAACTCTTTTGTAGGGACAAGTTGGGACTCAAGTTTTGAACCCTAAGGCTTGTTTAACTATTTAGCCAGGAGTTTGAATTCAATATGAACCCATGGTCTCTTATTCATAGTGGCCAAATGGATGTCAAATGGCTTTGGATCACCTTGAGCTACAAAAACCATATCCAGTGCAAGAATCTAACCTCTTGGAACATTTTAGAAAGGATTTCCTCCATTCTATCTATGCGGGGTTGACTGAGGATCATAATATAGTTGTTTTCTGATCTATAATATAAAAATCAGTCAACATAGTCTTTGGTCCAAGGGTAACCAGAAGAACTATAGCCACAATGGAATATTCCTTGAGACCATTGTAGCCTCTAAACATATTTTGCATTGAAGAACATTTTTTTTTCTACATAACATATCTTCAAGAAATGAGAAAGGGACCGTGTTAACAAGATCCCTGTCATCTATCATCATGTTCTTAACATAGTTATTTTTGATCCAAACCTAGAGGTACAATGAAGGGTCACCTATTCGTGCCAACTCAAAGATCGGGTTGACATCTTGTCGATTTCATATACAATCTTTGCATCCCACTCAAGTTGGCCTAGAGGATAGACATCAAAGTCTATATGATTAACTTGCACCTTCGTAGGATGGGTGATGTGAATTATATGACCAAGACCTAACGAATCTAATAAATCCGCTTCATGCGCATGCAATTTCTTCAACAAATCCAAAAAGGAAATGTGAGAAAAGGTCTTGGTTCTAATACATGATTAAATCATAGGAAACTACTTGTTTTGGATCTAGATGAATAAATACGGAAGGATGTTGCCACATGTCAATCGTAACATTGTATCCTCAAGAAGCACTGACTTCTTGAAGGTACAATCTTGTAGTTGGCATGTCATAATATCTGTTAGAACTGATTCATCACGATGTACATACCCCTTAGTGGTCATTATATTTAAATTTAATTGGATTAAGATTTAGATTGCAGCAACCATGCCTAATCCTAACTCCAACATTAATTAAGTTTGTTATCCATGATTAATATGAATTGATATTAAGAACTTCATTAACTCATGTTTGCATTGATGTTCATTAACATGGCCTAACAAGCAGTTATCCCCAAAAATAGGGCAACAAACATCAAACGGTTAATTTTTAATGTAACCTAGCTGTCCAAGAAAGTGTATCATTCACCTAGATTCAGCTAGGGTTTTAGTTTTTATAAACAAAGCACAAGGATTAAAGATCATGACCACCATTCCATTTGTTTTTAATTCTTTTGAGAGAGGAAGAGTCTTCCTCTATCTAGTTATATGTTGGGGTTAAAATAACCTTTTTATCATTCTTTACTCAGATAGTTTAATTATATGACCAACACATATTTCATTATTAAACTATGGTTGTGTAGTAAGAGAACGACATCTTTTGTAATTTAACAAGTTTCATTAAAGTAAGGAAGATTGTACTATCTCCTTTAATCCAACTTATCAAATTATAACAGGAATAGTATATAAACAAATATAAAGAATATCGACAAGATATCACTACTATTTTTGTCATATAAAGTATAAGAGAATTCACACACCAAATTGGAGTCGGTCTCAAACCTTTCTAATCATCATGATAAAATATACATTTACAAGACTTCATTTCAGTCATACCGCATGTCAATCATCATTAAGATCATAAAATAACATCACTTATCTTTTCCAATATAACTCAAGAATGAATCAAAATTCTTTACATAAGATCCATAATTCAATAAGCCAATGCATCATAATTTCTTTTCCTTCTTTTATCACTTACGATGTCCATCTGCAAAACCTCGCTAGCACAATCTAGTTCAATGAAATGAGCATGATAAGCACTAAGCATTAAAATAAAATTCATTCCACTAATTATTCCATTAAAACAACTCTACTTTAATAAAACAATTAATACATCATACAAATAAGAAAGAATAAAAACATCCAAGAAAGAAGTAAAATTAAGGAGTCTAATTTCAATTTTAAGAAAAGAGCATAATATAATCAAATACATCTGCATGATAACATATAATTTAAGTGACCCAATCAATTACCTTTAAAAAAACAACAAATCTTGTCATCCTGTTGTTTGATAATTCTATCTCAATAGAAATACAGTATTTATCTTTACTATGTAGAAAAATAAGTTCTTTACAACATAGCTCATATTAGGATGCTTCATCCTACAACTTAGGAAAGAAGAAGAAGAATCAATACATACTATCCCCCATTCACTAATCATCTGAAAGATAGAAACATGATCAGAACACACATAATTGCTTCAGTTCAAGGATAACAATATAAGGATTCAACATTAAAGAGACAACATATAAACAAGAATCCCAAATCAATCCAAGAAGGGATAGAGAATCAAAATAGTCTACCTACAAGTCTTAACTAACTTCTACATGTTAGAAGATATCATTCAAATATCTAAAACCATATGTTCCAAAAATCAAAGCAAGACTCACACAGGGTTAATCTCTTCTCGTGTCCATCCAAGGAGGATTCATAATAAGATAGAGTGCAAAAAGAGAAAACCTTCCAATATCAAATCCAAATGAAGTATGACTCAGTCAAACAAAGTAGTTGGTCTAAACATGTTTACATTTTCTCTTCAATATAACTGACTCAACTATTCTCTTTCCACATCATTACAAAAATTACTTAGTACAAAGTAGACTAAACAATCCAAAATTAATTTTTCATCTTAGAAGAGTGGTTTCCCACTATTTCCTACAAGACAGAAGGATAGAAAGCTAAACCCAAGGAGTCAAGCAGGCCTAAGAGAACAATCACTCTATAGCCAAGAAGAGAGTTGTGCCACGAAAAGTTCAATCAAGTGAACTTATCTTTTCAAAAGTTAAAGGATCTCAAATGGAAAATATCCAATCAAGAATTCATTTCTTTTATACTAACAAATGAATTCCAATTTCTGTTTCAAACTCAGAAGTTCTTTTACTAGTTCCCAAGAGAGAACACTAAACCAAACACACAGTTTAAAGAAAGCAACACTTCTAGTTTCCCTTACAAATCAATACAACCTAGTTTATCTATTCCAATTCATTAAACACAAGTTTGAATTCATTTCTCAGAAAGGAGTACACAGTACAGTCCCAAAATAGAATATTGTCCACAAGAGAAATATATTCCTTTCTCTTTTTAAAGACCCAAAGATTCCTTCAATGAATCTAACAAAGGATACAAAACCCAAATCAAGTATAAGCTAAACAAGTTCAAAAATACTCATGAACTCAATAGAAACTGAAATCCCAATTACAAGGGCTTCAACAGCTCAATACAAAAGAGCAAGTAGTTCGTGATCCAAAATAAGAACAAATTAAAGAAACAATCCCAAACCAGAGGTAATATAACCTTCCATACAAGATTCTATACATGAGAGTGTTCAACTCTTCTTTCTCAAAACCTAAAAATCAATTAAAAGGATCTAAAGAGAGTAAGAAGACCCAAAACACAATAAGTCAAGCAAGGTCCCAATGTTACCTCAAACTTGATCAAAACAAAATTCATAACAAAAAGACTTTCACGCTCCATCTATAAAGATTGTGGCAGAGAAGGTGTTCGTTTCTAACATCAATCACAAGAAGGAGTATGCATACAACATTTCGTAATCCAAAAAAATGATAATGACTGTTTCAAAAACTTTATATCAAACCAAAGAGTAAATAATAGTATAGTAACTAACCAAAGGTTCCTTAGTCCCTCAACAAGTTACAGTTCCATTCCATTAACCTTCAAACAAAACAATCAAGCCTTCAACAAGACACGGGTTTTCTCAAAGGAGAGGAGAGAAGAATATCCTTCATATTTACATGCCTTTACAAGTTCAAATAAGGCGATACAATTTTTAAAAAATAAGTACGACAACCATTCCTACTCAAGAAGCTATAAGGAGAAGATCTCAAAAGAGATTACCAAAACAACTCAAACCAAAACTATTCTCTCAAGATTTTTGAGAAAATCATTACATAAACGAGTTCTAAGCATTTCAAAACCTTGAATACGAGTAAATATCTAGCTTAGAATACAAGTACATAACCAAACACAATGCCTCAAATACAATTTCAGAACACACAAGTATTGAATACAAGTACAGTGCTAAACACGAAGCTTCAAACACAAGTTCAGAACAACACAAAGCTCCAATACAAGCTCAGAATGAAACACAAGGCTCCAATATAAGTTCAGAACAAAACACAAGGCATCAAATACCAGTTTAGAACAACACCAACCTTGAACACAAGTACAAAACAAAATACAAAGCTTCGAATATGAGTTTCACATGCATGTCACCACTGAACTTGCACAAAGAGAGTTTCCAAAGGCTAACATTATTTTACAATGGATTTATATCCAAAAACCATAGAGATTCATAAAACCATGAAAGTAAATAACTAGAAAAATCATGAAAACATTTATCTCATGAGAGCAGAATTGTTTTAATGAATCATTTAGAAGAAAGCAAGAAATCTTAATGGGTAGAGTCTCTCATGCCTGATAGTGATTCTGCCAATTCAAAGGACACTTCTAGCTGAGCTTCTAATGAGCTTCCAACTCTTTTTCTCCTCCACGAAAGATCAAAAACCAAACATCTTTTCTTCCAATGCCTCATATACTTTCCTTTGATCAAAAATAGACTAGAGAAACCAAAAATAGCCACAAAGTAGAATTTGAACTGCTAGTTTGAAGAACCAGATAGCTCCATGTAGAGAAAAAATCACAATGCATGCAAGATCAAACAACCTCCAACAAATCTTCCTTCCTTGTTTCCAAGATGGTTTGCATGTAAAAAACAAGGTTCATTAATGTAATTACTCCCAAATCTCCCACTTATCTCTCCTTACCACCGCCTCCTAAAACTGGCGAATGCCATTTCTACTTCAACATGGATTCCCATATTTATTGAATCCTCAACGTATGCCTCCACTAAAGTCTACTTTCCTTTGCCAAAATCGGTTGTACCTCCATTCGTTTAACCAAATCAAATCAAATAAATTCCATTGGAACCTTTTCCATAATGCCATGTGACCCTTAGGTTCTCTTTCAATAGTTTAGGATAGATTTCCCAAAACTTAGGTTAGTTTAGAAATAATTACCTTAGGTTTTAAAAAATTGCCATAGGTAATTTCCACCTTAGGTTAGATCAAATTCACAACCATATAGTATTAGGTATTAGGTTAAAATAGCCTAGCATTACCTTAGTAATTTCTCCCTTATCCATTTAGCATAAGAACTTAGGTTAGGATGCCATCCCAACAAAATAGAATAAGAATCTTAGGTTAGATTGAAACCTAAATAAATAGACATAACTAGGAAGTAGGTGCTTATACCTAGTTTAAGATACCATTAGGATAATCCCTTAGGTTTTGGATTTAGATTCCCCTCATCTTTGTGAAGTAGACTTTATTTTTTATGTCATTAATGTCTTGAAGAGATCAATCCCAAAGACCCAAGCACAAACTTACAACCTAATGAAGGCACACTCATACAAGACCAAAAAATTTGTAACATACAAATCTCAGTCTGCTATGTCTCTCCACCTATGAATTTCAATTTTACCATTTAGTCTAGTAAGGAGATTTAAAACATTCCTTGGATCACTGGAATTGATCCAAGGATGAGTCAGTTAAAAGAGATAAGTTTGCAACTCTCAAAACCAGATTGTAACTCACCTACAAGAAGTGAAAATGGATTCTTGCAAGCCATATCATTTTGGTCCAATGAATCCAAGAGAAGAAATGATTTATCCATAACAAGCATGATTTTCAACAATCAAGGAAACACACCGCATTCAAGAAAATCACATGCCAATGCTTGTAATGCAAAAGAGGAATATAACTATTTGTCAAAGGTGTTACATCACCCACAGATGGTGTTTCATTTGAATTAGGTGTATTCCTGTATAGTTGGGAGGTAAAGGTGCATGATTTCCTAATATGGATTGATCCATGAGAGGCCACCCCTTTTTGGATGTACTTGTTTGTTGTATGAGGATGGGCGAAAAAATTTCTAAAGAAGAAAAATAATGTACTCTTGTATCAAGTCCAAGGACTGGTCTATTGTGTTAATACTATCATCACTTTGAGTGAAGTGTGCCAGAGTTCATCATTTAGAAATAGGTAAGATGGAAGTGAACCATATTGCATGCTGATTTACATTTTTGACAAGACTGAGGATTGAACCATTGTTCTCCTTGAGTGTCATGTTGTTTGAACCAGAGAACCCTAGTTATGGGTTATATGTAGCTTGATAAATATCCTCGATCCTAACCGATGAACCTTTTTGGGCACGTTTAGTAGGAGGATTTTGATGGGAAGTTAAATTGGATGAGTAATCATCAGCCCACCCAGATAGTTAGGGTGACCATTGCATACCTATATGGTAATAGTATGCTTGAAGGCCCAAAATGGGTCTCATCATTATTCCTAACCCAACATATCCGAGGGGTATATATACAAATAGATAAAAGGGAGAGGAGAAGGGTGGATGAAAGAAGGAAGAAACAATGGAAATGTAAAGGAACTAGTCCTTCACCTTGGGTTCAAAAATTTTGCACGTCTTAAAATCAACATGTGATATTAAGCACACGTGACCTCTTAAGGTCATGTCAAGACAACCACAATGAAATAGATAGATGAATATGGAATGGGATAAATAAGGTGAGTAGGAGTAATATACAAAATGCGGAAAAAGTGGTCAACAAGTGAAGAAGGAAATAAGATGTCCTCAATGGGTACTGTGGGGATCTTCTCATCTAAAGCAATGAATGATTTCCTCACTTGGGCGGGCATGATGGAATAGTCATGAGAATAGACACACCAAGGAGTCTATAAATATCGTTGTCACAAAAAATTCTCTCGAACTGGATGCAAATGTGGGGGAACTCTCTTTAGTTTTCCTCGTAGAAGTCTCTAGAAAAGGTCATGGAGACATAGGAGGAAACATGTGAGTAAGAAAAATGTGTGAATTGTGGAAACTAGTTATAACCAGGTTGACTTTTCTAAAACTCGTAAGCACTTTCTGCTTCAATGTTCAAGGTTGTCAACTATGTGATGATGATGGGTAGGAATGGTGTGGTCTAGAAAATAAATATTTTGAGGCTTATATTAATGTCACTAATTAATTTAGCTATATTTGGCTACAAGACTTGGTCTCTTGGTTTTTGAGGGCCTTGAATGGTCATGTGGGATGTGTAAACTACTAAAGTAAAGAAACAAACAATCTCACAAAGAAAACCACAAAAGGGCAAGGTTGATCCTAATCCAACTAGGGGTACATGGGGAGATATGTTAATTCCTTTCTAATTAACTATATGTTCCCGATTTAACAAACAGAAACAAACAAATTTAAATCAACTCAATTCAATTACTTTCCTTGTATTTAATTAAATCTATGTGTTTCAAGCAGTTAATTAGTTTATGGAAGATAACTAATTGAAAAAAGGAAACCATTAATCTATTTATTTTTGTTATTTCTCCAATGATTTTAAATAAAATGAAATAAAAAACAAAGAACTAATTAATCTAATGTTTTTGTATTTTTGAATGCTTACTAGAAAACAGAAGAAATATGCATAGAAAAATTAAAATTATTTTAATTAATTAAAATTACTTCTACACTAAAGCTAAAATAATTAAATAAGTAAAAACTCGGATGTGGCTATTTCCATGTGCAGAGTGGATCTAATCTATTCTAATAAAACAAGACTTTTCCAATTTGTACTTGTGGATATACAACTTCCTTTGTTATTACCTCGTAATAATGGGAAGAAGAATAAGATTCTCGAAGTCGCTCTTCCCAAAACTTCCTAGGTAGAAATAACATGATCTATGGAAGCTTATAAAAATAATGGAAATTAAAACTAACACTAAATAAATGCAAAAGCTTCTTCTAGAAAAATTCCCATGTAAATTCACAAGGATAGGTAGGAAGAAACCATAAATATAGGCTCTGTGTAAATAATGTAAGCTACAATAATTGTATTTATTTGAATTAATATACTCTAATAGATTATGGAATAAAGACAAAGAAAGCTTCAAGAATCCAAATTCATCCCCAACTTGGAAATGTAGAATTGTTACATGACTCTAGTCATAGTTTTCTCTATTTTCCCCTCGGCTTCTTTTCCAATTTGGTGTTCAAATGAGTCTAGGGAACTATGTTGGCTTGTGTGGAAGAAATGATGAAGAAATGCTGGAGCTAGAATGGCTTGTAAGAAATTTGGTAGCAACGTAGGAAAGAGAATAACAAGGCAAGATAACTGAGCTTGCTTGTGTATTTCTTGGTAGAATTATGGGTAGCATAACAATGTATTTCAAAACAATAATCTTCAAGAAATACTCCGGGAAGAATATTATATCTTATAGAAAAATGGTAAGGCAATGGTCTATGCCATTTGACAAGGGATTCCACATCACTCAAAGAAGGGGCAATTAAGGCACAATTAAATGTAGAAGGGGGGGGAAGTTGATACGCATCAAACAAGCTCAAGAATAATGAATTTGGTCAAGAAACATGTGTTAATGAGATTGAATAATTTGACACAAATTGTAACATGCCAAAAAAGTCTCAATTAAATGTACATAGGACCACCAATTTGTGCGGACCCGGTGGTTTCACAAGAGTCGAGGCTGTTATGCAAAGCTCCGCTTAGGGTATACTAGTGGTTGCATAACTAATGAGGAAATTTTGTGACTTAAAGTCAAAATCTAAGGAAAAATATAGCGAATGATAAAGGAAAGTGGGAAAATCATGTTAATTGACAAGGGAAGAATTATAGGCTACAAATATACACTTGGCTGAGAAATTGGATTCGATCACCATAGGAAAAGATATTAATCATCATTGGAGTTTTTTGCCATTCTAAAAATATAGCACATGCGAAATTGGTTTTCTATAGTCTCTCAAACAATGCACGCATGCCACCACTCACCACCTAGTATACTTTGTAGAACACCTAGCTAGATTTATACCTTTTCTATTATGTACCACTCTAAAATACGAATGTGACTTCTTATGAGGTAGTGCTCTACCTCTACCGTAATTAGCACCTCTACTTTTTTATGCCACTAATATAATCTATATGGCCTCTAGGTCACCATACGTAATCGTATATCATCAAGTGTTTTCCTATAGAAGATGATATCCCCATATGTATTTTTTTATCTTGCACCTACCATTTCCAAGCCTAAGCATGATGGCTTGTCCAGATGTCTATCTCACGAGACACCCAATGGTTTTCCAAAACAATATGGTCCCATGCCCATATATGTAGTAAGGGAGCAGGACTCAAGCTCGTCATCTAGGTAATAAAATGTAGGTCCTTGTATAAGTGTGTTAGTATACACTTACCCCATACAAAGATATATCCCTCCATAAAAATTTGAACCATTCCTATCAACCCTAGTTAAAATTGATTCCCCATCTCATCGGGTAGTTGGTAACCACCGATCAAATCCATCAAGTACACAAGTAGTCATGTTATCCTCCTATTTTCAAAAAATTGGAATAGGTACACTATCATACCCTCTCTGGGTATATCCAATATGTAGAATATATCCTATATATTTCCACGTATCTTCTTAATGTTCCCGTCATATACAACTAGGCTACTTTGTATTGAAACTCACAAGATTTGATAGACATCCTCTAATGTAATGGTCATCTCCCGATCGGTAACTAGAAGGTTTAAATCTCATTAATCCATGGCTCTTTTAGTGCTATCGTAAATCAGTGATCTAATCTAATGTGTGAAAGATATGTAATGCAGGTCAATAATGTCGCATCTAGTAACATAACTAACCCTCTTTTCTTGCATCGTGAGAATGTTCTCTGGAAAGCTCACAATCGTCTGCATGGCACTCTTATACATCCAAAGTCCATGGTCTCTCCTGTAGATCACTTAAAACATAAAAATTAACATCATTTCCCCATTTCTTTCCTTTTAAATTATTCTAAAAATCCAAACTTACACTAGCGCACCCTTTATTACGCTAGCACATATTCTTTTCGCACTAGCACATACATCATGACGGTAACGCATTTAACACTAGCGCATCAATTTATACGCTAACGCTCTTAGTTATACACCAATGCATAAAATGCGCTAAGTACACACTCGTGTTATTACTTCTATGCTAGGACATGTATCTCATGCTAAGAAATTTATCGACTATGCTAGTGTGCATATTTACATGCACTAGCATAAAAATAGAAAATTAATCTAGCTAAAAATGCATTAAATGCACTCAAAAGCAAAAAAATTTACATCACTTACCATGACGTTGTCATCCTGGAGTCCACCTATACTCTCAAACGTGATCTATGTGATGTTTCCTCTGCTATTCACGTGCCATATCTCTCAAAACTCAAAGCTAAAATCTTTGTCAAAGGGAAAAAGAGGTATAATAACACAAATGGGTCGCGTGAATTGTACTCCTCCTACGCTATTTATACCCTCCAAACCCTAATTATTCATTTTTCTTGCCTCGCGTGTTCAATATTACTAACTTTCTTCCATCGTATTCAATTTTTCTCTATTTTCTCCCACCATGCATTAGTTTTCCATCGCGATAACTTATTTATTCAAATAATCATTTTGCAGACCGACTTCTTTTTCTCTATGGGAATATTCTTGCTTCCATGTGGACTTTTTGGTGTACCACATACACCGTTATCATCCTCCCTACAACATTCATTCCAAAATCCATAAAATATTGGAAAATAATTAAAAATAAAAAAATGGTTGAATTTCAAAATCCAAAAAAACATTAGTAAATCATCAAAATTATAAAACATTGGTAAAACTTCAAAAATCCAAAAAATTGATAAAACGTTAAAATTAAAAAAAAATGTAAATTTTCAAAAATTCTAAAATAACTATTGTTAAAACTTCAAAATCCAAAAAAATGGTAAAATCATCAAAAATCCTAAAACTTGGTAAACATCATTCAACCATTGGAAAAATTCCTAGTACACAATATCCTTAAACATTTGAAATTATCCTATAAAACATATTCTTTTAGTTCTTGTTCTATCAGCATGACATGCGCAGTCATTTTAATCTTCCCTCATTAACAAAATTGGTTTCCTTGTTATGTTTTTCTTCCCTTGCACATATCGTTGCTTGGGGCAGTTTCATAGTGCACGATTGATTTTTCATGGGACTTATATGTCCTCTATTTATTACCCTTTTATGTATCCTTTATTGGGGTGCCATTTTTAAACCTTTTCGTATAACTCAAACAGTTTGGAATCTGTCGGATAAAAAAATTTGGTGTAACTTTTTTAACGTTATTTTTTTCATATGTTTATTTGTGCTTGTTTATTTGTTAGCTTACTTGTTCAGTTTCTTATACTACATTGGTTCATGTATTTTTCTTTGATTTAGTCCTTTAGCAATGAAAAAAATAGTATTATGGTTCTTCATGTCATTTTACACTTTTGTTGTATGCTTATATCAAATAAACAATTTCTCTTAAGCTAGATGGTTTTTTGGCTACTCTTCGATCTTACCATCCTCCATGTATATTTTTTCTTCCATTTTAACTAATGTATCATTTTCCTATTCTTCCCCTTCCTTCCTTCTCCCACATGAGGCATGGGATCCTCCTCTTTTTCTCAATTCTAACAATGGCTAACTAGGCCTAGTTTAAATCCTCTTCCATTGTTATTAACCTTGTCTTCCATAATATCTAGGGAAATACAGATCATATTTATGCCCCTCCCTCCCTCTTTTCTTCCATCCATCAAAATATGGGACTTTTTTCTAATTAATTTGACAAATGGCCTCCCAAGATTGGTTCAAATCTTGGTCACTGCAATGTCTTATTCTTCTATTGTGATCTTTTATTCTTCTTTTTGAGCATCAATCAACCTCTTATATCACCCCATCAACACTCGAGGGGGAATCATCCATAAAAATAAATTTTATTACACTCGAAAATTTAATTGTATGTAATTGTATACTATCTTTGATGTGGCATCATTTGATCTACACCACATCAAAGAGGGGAAAATGTAGACACCTAAATTTGACTATGCAGGGTTTAATACTAAAAATACACTATTTATTCTCTTTCCAATCATTTCATTATAATTATTTATTTCTCGCTAATTAGGTAACGTTCCCCTTCATTTCGAAATTAACAATTCTTCATTAATTAACTAGCCTTCCCACATCCTGGATGTCAATTAATGACACTTCATTAGTTATGATCCACTTTAAATTAATTAATTAATTATTATTCATTAATTAAGCCTTTTAAACCATTTATTTAATCAATAAACCTTCTTATTTGTTAAATCCCCCTTTGACCCTTAAAATTCTACTAATTTCCTTCTAAATCATCTCCAAATGGATTCTTAAGCTTATCTTGGTCTATTAATTAATCCTAGTTGATTAATTAAATCCTCTCAGAATTATGATGATTTTCTAATCACTAATTAATGTCTTCTAATAATGTTTATCCCTTTCTAATTCTAATTTACCTTTATCCCACATTCACTAGGTTGCAAGCTTCTCCCAAATTGGAAAGCTATATAAACAACCTAGTACCTTCCTTCTAATCTTACACCACACATACCAAAGGTTACTATATGCATATGATAAGATCATTTCAACTTTGAAAATATTATCGATCAAGTAACCTTTTATCCGCTACTCGTAAAGAGTAGTTATAAAAGAACCATACATGGAAATTAAACCATATTTATGAGATCTCTTCCTCTTCATTGAGATAACTTCCTTTGATCACTCGTAGCCACGTTTGGGTGAACAAAAGGAGTAACTAAAACTTAAAATACCATAAAAAAATATCAAAGGATGGATTAGAATTTCATGTTTAATTAGATGAATTAGTTGGATTCCTTTTCTATGGATTTATCATGATGCCTTGTTAGATTGTTTTTGTTAATGAGACTACTTGGTGTTAGTTTCTATTAATTAACTTAGATTAGTTTAATAACACACATACACCAATGACCTCAACAATTCCTCCATAAATTGAATTATGACATGTATATACATATTACTACTCTTGAAAATATCCCTACAAACTTACCATGCCTGCACTTTCTTTTTATGTCTTCTTTTGCTTCATACCCTCCCCATTAGGTTCCTGAAATAGGCCAAATTGAGCTAGTTTGCATTGTATGTTATCATGTCTGTCATGTTATTGACAATTTAGACTCTTAGACATGTAATATTATGTGTTTTATGTCTCTAAAATGCTTCACCATAATCCTCAAGCCTTCATTTCACCTTTCCAGGTCACTTTGCTAACTAGGCCTTGGGATTAGGCATCCTGAACTAAGCTAGTTTCACAAAATCAACTCATGTTCCCATGTATCCATTGTTATAACCCAATTTACACATTATATACATGTTATACTATGTAAGACTCCATATTTGTATGCTCTCACATCATCGATTTTCCTTTGTTAGTCACTGGCTCCTTAAGAAGTAAGTGTTTATTCATGTGTTCTCAAGCCTCTGACATGTTCTCGCCTTGTATGAATCATTCCAAGATCCCTATAGCCCTTTTGCATCCTAATTTTTCATTAATATTCATTTGACATCATTGAAAACTTAGCATCCACATGCCACAATCTCCTTCCTTTGTCATTGATGGCAAAACCTCAAAATTCTTCTCCCCTTTTTACATTAATGACAAAGTGCATGATTTTAAAACATGGTATATATCTTTATCAACTTTTTTTGGGCTCTATAATTATTGGAAACAATAATCAAACTCATAATTTAGACTCACCCTCTTGTCTCTCCTTCCTTAATATATGTCTTTGTCCTTCTTCAAACATTGAAATCACTAGTACTCCCCTAAGAAGATGCATTCATGTCACATACAAATGCCTAAACCTAATACTGGGTGAAAAATTATCCTAGCACATCAATATGTAAATATTAGCTAAGACAATTCAATTCTAGCCTCAATTCCTCCATATGCTCATTGTAGGCAAATTTAGTACCGAGTTCCCTAAATCAACTTTTCGGTGGAATTTGTTCAATCATTGGCTTATCAGTAGAATATTTATTTTCATGAAATTATCCTTTCTACCTCCCCCTAAGGTGATACTATAAAAATCTATTTTCTTATGCTAATAAAGGGGTTTCATACCCTGCTGTTCTTTTATCACATAGGTGAGAAAACCTATCTAGCTCTGCCCTAAGTTAGTATTTCAGTGTTTTAGTCATTATTTGCATGGAATAATGACTCACTTGATCATCCAATTTCTCCTCGTGCCCATGTTCCCGGTATAAAACACCATTTTTCTCTTTTAGTATTTTATAACATCCCCGAACCACTTGTTTGAGTATGTTATGTGCTCCCCTATGTTGTGTAATGAGATCAGACCCGTAGAATAATATTTTAGGCCTATAGTGACCTATTTCATACCCACATCCCCCAACACCACCTTGTGATGAGGAATTATTAATTCTTGTTATCTCTACAACCTTATTTGGTGTCAACTTCTTGTGTTAGAAACAATATTGTAGCTCATTTATCATCTCATACATCAATGAAAAGATACTTCAAACTTAGTTTGGATCAATATTGTTATCTTCCTTCAAGACTATATATGATTTTAAGAACAAAAATAGACTCATACCTTAGAAGTGTTAGACTTTCTCAAGCTTGTACTTCATTTTTCTTTAACTCTTTTAAACTCTAGATTAATCAAAAAACTTAATCTCTTGTTCCTATATCACATGATTGTTTCATATTTTTCATTGTTATATGTGTTGTCATTGATGTCAAGTGGATCGGTGATATCAAGTTGCATTGATGGAAAAAGGGGTCAATTGGTAAAGTGAGAATGTAAAAAGATGGAGGTTGATTAGTAGTGTCACTCAAAAAGGCTTCAAGATAATAAAGGATTAGTTCTAAGGGACTTAGTCAATATTTATGCAATCTGCAAACATGGGGATATAGTCACAAATCCTAAACATATCTCAAAAGAATACAAGTAGTCATCGTAGTCCAAGAAAGCCGTGAAACGCTAGAGAACGTCGTGGAAGGTTAGTGGTTTCCACACATAAAAGGATGAATTCACAAAGCTATGAGGAGTTAAAGGCCGAGATGCGAGTAAAAATAGTGAAGCTGAGAATGTAAAGGAAGAACTACGAAGGTAAATGGAAAGCCACGAGAGTAAGGGAGTCGAATAAAATCCGATATAAAGAGAAAAGCCGCGAAGAAATATGAAATCTGCAAAAGACAAAAATCCACAAGAAGAAGAGATGGTGTTATGGACGTAAAACAAATCCATGGAAAGGAAAAAGATGAGGATAGTCATGTGATATTAGGAAATCCACGAGAAGAAAAAAAGAGCCATTGATAACTAAAAATCATCCAAGGAAGAAGAAATGTTGTTGAAAAAAGAAAAGAGCCACAATACAAAGGAGAAAGTTAGAGGAGCCAAGGAAAGCCACAAAATGAGAGAACATGGACTGAAAATGGTTCAAGGAAATGAAATTGATTCAAACATGTACAAGTGAGAGTTGGTTCTCCAAAATCAATGGTGATTCAATTGTCAGGTGATTATGGCTAAGGATATGACTTGATCTCAATGAAGAACAAAGAAAACCATTATTCTAGCTGTCAACATTTAATGTGTATTGACTTTGTGGAAATGTAGTTACATTCTCTATGAGATCTTGAGTTTTAAGGTGTAATAAAATATCGAGAAGGAAATGGCTCACTCATATTTTTGAGAATGATAATTGTAAAAGAGGGAAAATATATTTTTGGAAATGGCTAATAAGTTTCTCTAGCAGGTGCATGGAAATAAGTGCAATCAAGCCAAATACAAAAGGAACAAGATCTGGAGTTAGTTGTATGCATTTAATGGGCCAAATTCCTAGGTGACCAAGAAGGATGGTACACGACCCACAATTTGAAGTAAAGGAATGGGTCGATTGTGATATAGTTCATACTTGGAACTCATTTTTGGGCTACTCAAGTGGGAAAAAGAGTATTCGAGCTAAGTGAGAGCTGCAAAAGAGAGAATACGATGCAATCAAGCTAAGAAATAGTGAAAAAGGGAGAGGAAAGAGGAGAGAATATCGATGATGCATTGATTTATCAGATGAGAGAAGCATCAAGAGTGGCAGATTGATTGAGAAAGTAGGATTGAATCAGATGAGTAGAAGAGAGTGAAAAGAAGAACACACACAAAGTCAGGAAAGTGATCATAGTTCATTGTATTAGTAATTGCTATAACTATATGATCATAATGTATATAAATCAAATATAAGTTGTAGCTTAGCACATTTAGGGATTTTCAGCTTCCTTGTATGTGGGTGCTTGTAAAATAAATCTCTTGTGATACGTAATATCCATTTGAGTCCTTTGTTGTGTGTAATAGCAAGTGAGAGGTGAAGAGGTTGGTGCTCTTTTGGGGTTGGTCCCTCACTAAATAAATATTTTAATATGTGATATATTCTTATGATTCCTTAATTTGTGTAATATAAGCAATCTGTTTTGGTGGGTTTTCTCTAAAAGGGTTTCCATGATAGTTTTTTTGCTTTGGGTTATTGTGCAAGACATTTGGTTGATCGAATTATCATAGCTTAAAGCCGAAAATTATTAAAGGGTTTACAATTTGCATTAAGTAAAAAGTTTTATTTTACACTCGATTTACACCCCCCTCTTAGTGCTTGTGATCTATAACAATGACATGATAAGAGATTTCTCAAACATCTTAAGTTTCTCCTCAACATATTTTACCTCTATTTCTTCAAACAAATCTCTCACTATAAACACTAGACTTGTATTTTATATGACTTCCTTTGATCAAGTATATTGTTCCATAATTCTATAGAGATGAAAAAACATAAACCATTATTATGTGAGTGTAGTAATTTTTATGCCCTTAGAACATCGGGTCTAATCCCATGCATGTCGGCCTATCACCTAGCGGGCACTGAGCCCCTCCTTTATGTGAGTCTTGTGAGAATAAATTGATCAATGAAAGAAACTTAGATGCAGAAAGGTAAATGACCATGCATTCATTCTCGAGAGCCTAAGATGAGGCATTATATGAAGATACCCATTAATATAATTAGAGAAACATTAAATGAATAATAGATCTGATCCATACTAGAAAGGAAATATACTAGGATTCATACCCATGAACAATTTACACTTAGAACAAAATATTATATTCATATTAGTCAAAGTTCAGTAACCATATTACATTCACCAAGCCATGACAGAAAATGTAATAATACAGTGTCAAACTTATGGATCGAAACCCTAACTTTCTCCCATATTACATAAATATATTCACATACCCATCCCTCTAGACATGCTATTATCACTACAGTCCTCTAAATGAGAACCTCAACTCTCTAGAACCTTCTTATCATTCATGCAGAGCTTCACCTTTCATTCTCTCTATCTTCGTTATCTTCCTTGATAAGATCTCTTCATCATTATCTCTCCTTCTACCCGAACATCTCTATATATAGTTGTATTTCCCACCATTATGCCTTTCTAAAGTAACATATCGATCGAAAAGTGTCATGGTGGTCCTCTAATGGAGCATGCTTCTTCCTATCTCGAGCTCTCCATCCTCTATAATGATGTCTTTCTCGGATCTTTCCATCATATGGAATATTGCTTTCTTGACCACCAAGTTTTCAGGCTGGCACCTTATCCATTCCACATTCGTAGTTGGGTCACGCTTTTCTCATGTGCTTCTTGGAATGCCAAATATGACTAAGTCCTGAAACCATTTTCTTTGTCAAGCGTGCACACCATGGGCTTTAATAAACCCTTTTAAAACCCCTATCTCGGCGGGCCTTTACCCCACACGCCCTTCTTCATATTTATCTCACATGCCCACGCACCCTTTGGCACTTAGCCAATATTATGAGGCCCAACATCACCCCACACTAAGCATGTTCTCCATCTGCGGGAACACCTTCCTTCAATGAATAAAGAGTGATGGAATTTGAATGGTTGAAATAAAGAATGAAGGAATAAAGAATGAGGGAAGAATGAATTAAAGAATGGGGGAAACACGAAGAATTTTTTTATCACAAGGAGGAATGGGAAATCCTTTCCAATATCTCCCTCAAGATTCTCCTAGACATCTATCTCACTCGTGCTTACCGATAGAGGTCCCCTATTAGGACCCTCACCTCCTCAAAACTTAGCTCCTCCCCTTTGAACTCATCATATCAATAATAACGTCCACGTTGTTTTCCAAGGTCATTAAGTGTGTCCATTCTGCTGCCGGTGATCTGGGATATTACTTCTTTATCCAGCTTTTTGATCAAGCTCTACAAGGTTTTAATAGCTTCGATTTCTTCTCCACTTTGGCCAGCTCTTATCCCTTTCTACTCTGTTTCCCTTATTATTCTCTTGAAATTACTTGAGCTCCACTTCATGTGTAGAAACTAAAATTCTTGTTACCCTATCCCTATCAGTGCAATTATCATAAGCGGCCTCAACAACTTGTACAAAAGCCTTTACATCGGTGAGGAGTTTGGTATACCGAGAAATGATTTCTACCACCTTCATCTTCTCCTCCCTTTCTTGGTATGCCAACACCTCTTCTATGGATTCTAAGGTGAGTGGCCACCTCTCCATTGTGAGGATACGAGTCAAATCCTTCAGGAACTGCAAGGTTGATTCATATTTTTTCTTATGCAATGCTTGGTCCAGATGATTTAAGACAATAACATCCGTAATCATCTCAATTTTATTATATACTTCACGCACCCTTGCCTTCTCCTCTTTCAGTTCACACCTTAGTTATGCACTGATTAGTTATTCTTTTTTCAAATCCTTGATTTTCTTGAGAAGATCCTCCTCCTTCTTCTCCAATTCCACCTCTAGGAATTTCACCCTATCATTCCTTCCAAAAATTATGTCCTCGATCTCAACTAAAACCTTGTTAAGTGCATTACAGACTTTTTCATCTGACAATTATTGAGAATTTACCAAGGGGTTTATCCCTTTTGTCTCTGGCATCTTCATTAGCGCCCCTTAGCTTACTTTGAACTCAAGTTCATTGACATGGGATTCAAATGCCCAAGATAACATTTTCTTGGTTCGTGGGTATGCACCTTCTACATCAAACAAGGGCATGGCCAAGAGTTGTTTTGTTGGAATGATTCCTGAAAGCACACATGTATCACCTTGCATGGATTATTGATGTAACCCATTCCTTTCCTTGTGCTACCACTATGCTCTTCCCACTTGTTTACATAGCCTTTGGAAAGCTTATTGCTAAGCTAGGGTCTCGCCCATGTTGCCATACTCTTTTCCAATGCTCTCCTCTTCTATCTCCTTGAGGAATTCATCTGCACTGTGCTCTACCTCCTATTCCACTAAATTTTTGATAATTCCTGCCACTTTTCTCTCGTGGCATGTTCTATTTTCTCCTTGGTGAGGCTTGGGGTCCTTTAATCTCTCATGTTCACTTCTTCACTCACCCCTTTGCCTTGAGAATCTTCTTCTTCCTTGCCATTCTTCTCTTTGCTTCCTTCTTCTTCTGAATCGTGTATATCATACACGAGATGATTATGAACTTTTTCATCCTCATCGTCATCCTTCTCACCCATATAGTCCTCCAAGCCCTCCATTTTCTCGATTTTTCCTGTTCATCACATTTTATTTCTTCCTAATTGGTGATTCCAATATAGGAGACTCTTCCCTCTCTCTCTCTCTCTCTCTCTAGCATCCAACTCCTTCCTTGGAAAATCTTCCTATGTGAGAGAATCCTCTTTCTCTGGCACCTCTTCTACTAGGGTATTCTCCCTAACTAGGGACTTCTTCGTACGTGTGTAAGTAATTGTCTTAGCACTTGCTTCTAGTGTGCCCAAAGATGGTGTTGTTTGAACACTTGGTGCCTTCTCCTCCCATACTTCTCTCTCCCTTTTCTTAGGTGAAACCTTCTTTCTCCCTATGGGGTCCTCAGGAATGGATACATCATTCTCAAGGTAGAAACCCTTTTCAAAATTTGGTCGATGCCAAATTATACTCTTGTTGTAGTTCTTCTAGTAATTAGAAGTGTTAAAGGCTTAATCATCTGTACTTTTTGGGAGACGTAATTCTCCACATATGCACGCTTCTTCAAATATACGAGATTTCAACATAGCTCGTGGTGGTCTTGGTCCAGCTTCACTCGGGTAAACCCTTATCTTGTTGGCCTCCTTGAAATGGTTGACCCCTTCCTAGAAATACTGCATGGTGAAAGAGAATGACAATTTGCACCATGGAATTTGAGTCCCATCCATCAGAGTGAATATTCCAATGCATAAATGCTGATATACAACAAAATTATCTTCTTCACCTATAAGCGTGGGAATTTTCTCAAGTATCCTCCACTCTACCCCAAATGCATCACACATTTGCTTGTACCATTTTTCTAGGCACGCCTTTTGGGAGGTCATCATGGTATCACAAGTATACTTCTCAAATGTTTTCATGAGTGAGGGTTCTTCTTTTGGATACTCGATAAAACTTCTCTGGCCCATCGGGCACTCCAATTTCTAAGAAAACAATGGTGAGGAGAAAATTTTTGAACATTATCTTGTCCCCCTCCTATGTACGTTGCTAATGATTTCATCTACAATAAAGGTGGACAAGTTGTATATGGTTCCTTCTAAAATCTTCTGGCATACATTCAACCATGCCTTGTTCACTTGTGTCCACCTTTCTTGACCATTTAGCTAGGTAACCATGCACGCGAACATCCTCACCATAGGGTTAGGGATATCTGCGATATCAAAGTAGTGTGAACCCTTCTTGTAGTCATAGGCCTCTCCAGTCTCTTTGATGGCCTCCTTATAATCCAAGTTGTCATCTATGGAGTCCCATTTGCAAACCATGACAATATATAATTTGAGGAGTTATGTACATTTTGCGGCATGAAAAATAGAAGTAGTTTTCATGCACACGCGACATCAACCACTGGTATAACCACTCAAGCTTTCTGAAATAGGGAAACTCATATATTTGTAGTAACATAGCCTTACCCAACTTCACCTTCACCTCATCATTGTAGATTGAAATTCCTTCTGGTGTCCTTGTATCAGTTGGACAAACCAGTTCCAATGCCATTTCCTTCTCTGTAATACTTGTGCATTATTTGTAGTCTCTCATGACCATATTCTTAATGTGTGATACCCATTATTTTCCCAATAATACTCCATCCGGTACTACATCTCTCGCATACCAATACTCATTAAAATGATCTATGGAAATTTGTTTCCCTTTTCCCTTCTTCTTTAGTGAATCATTTGCCTTCTTTGGTGACATTTTTACTTGTCAAGTTACTAGCTAAAATCTTCTTGCTTCTCTTCCTTTCTCTATTTGATCCTATGGCTCAACTCCATAGAAGAATCCTTCTCCTCTCGTGCCCTAGCTGTAAAACCCTAACTTGGAGAAAATCTTCCACAAGATGACATACTCCTCTGAAATTATCTTCCCTACGCCCATGTACTCCTTCCACTCTAGTTTACAGATCAACCCTAGTCACGTACTTAGATCTCTATGATTATCTCTTCACACAAATCTCTCTTTTTGGATGCCCTAGTTCACAAGATCTCTTCAATTTCATAATCGCAAGGTAAATAATAACGTGCCCGACTTCATACTTATATTTTCCCGCCTTTCTAGCAATAAATTCTACATCACCAACCAACATCCTTAGCATTAAATGTGGATTTTTCCCTTAAAGAAAAACTTAAGTGCCCTTACCCATGCTTCCAATCATGTGTAAAACCTTCTACAACCTTCTAACATGCAAGAAATTCCTTACCAAAGCAAAGACCCTTACCAAACCAAAGACTCTTACGCGTGCATCCGTAGAGTCTTTGAAGTCACTTCTTCTGTTGACCTAGTTTTTCCCTTGCCTACCTCATGTTGTTCCTACACTTCTCATCCTTTGAACGTGGTCTTTGTTAAGCTATCTTGACACAAAAATTTCTTGTCCACCATTTCCACGCGTGTTTTTATATCTTTTCAACCTTTAATCCTTTCATCTAGGCCATACAAATTTTACTACCAGCTAATTCATCACTTCACATTACTCCCTTCGCTTAACTCCACCCTATACTAAAATTAGATGTGTGGTCCTCTACACATTCACAACTGGTTATAAAGTAATAAATGGTTTCCTCGTGCATAAGGTGTAAAATAGACAAAAAGAAAGGAACAAGCAATGAGAAAGGGAAACACAAGGAAAGGAAATGCATAAAGGGAAATCCTAAGCTACTGGAAATACTACCTTATTTACAAACACAAGGAAGACTTATTTATAGTAGGGCTTCAGCCTACTTCCATTGAAATGGCCAGGTAACCTCATCCCATCCAACACTTACAACTGGTAGGCACCTGAGTCAAGGATGTATGAGATGATGTAAGGGCCCAACCAATGGACTTTCAACTTCCCAGGATGGCATAAAAACTTGGAATCATACAACAACACCATTTGCCCGACCTCAAACTACTTATTCTTGATATGATGATCATGCCATGCCTTTTGTCTAGCATTTTCAGTCTTCTGAATCCATCTAGCAAGTGATTATCTCTCATCTAACTGCATCAACTTATCGATCCTTTCCTTGAGCACTTGTTCATCAGCCAATCCTCCTGTGTGTGCTATACATAGCGATGGTAACATGAATTCAACTGGTAAAACAACCTCTACACTAAACACCAATTGAAATGGCATGGCCTTATTCAACCTCTTGTAGGTTATTTTGTATGCCCATAGAACTGTTGATACCTTGTCATCCAAATCTTGTCTTCCAACATCAAACATTTTTGTCAAATTGTGATTCAAGATCTTGTTAAATGCTTCAACAGCTTATGATCACTTGAGGGTGATAAGGGGTAGTCTTGTGATGGGCCACCATAAATTCTGTTAAAAAAATCCTGACCACTTCATTCAGAAAATGTGTACCCCTATCACTATTCAAGCTCAAAGGACATCCATATGTATTGATTATGTTTTCCCACAAGAATATAGCAATTTTTCGTTGCAGTGTAATCCTTTGTAGGCACTTTGCGCTCTTCCCATCTTGTCAAGTAATGATATATCATGAACTAGTTCTTTGCGAGGCCGGTAAAATTGGTCCTACAAATTTGATTTCCAATTTTTCAAATGGCTCTGTACTGGTTATCAGCTTTAATGGATTCTCATACCTCTTTCCAGGTTTTCCTAGGTGCTGACAATGGTTGTAGGCCTTGTAAAACTCAATATAATCCTAGTATATTCTTTCCCACCAAAGCCCTATGAGTAGAATATTTCACACGGTTGCATTTCCTGCATAGTTCCCTCCTACAATCCCACCATGTGCTTCCTCCATAATCACCACATGCTCATGTTCTAATACGTAAAGGTGTAGAACCTCATCAAAACTAACTTGTACAGATCTCCACTAATAAAAATATAGGGCACGACACATACTACTAACTGTTTTCTCTCCAAATCCTTCATCTTATATGGTACCACACCAATTTTAAGGAGCACCGTAATATCTTCTAATTCCAAGGGCATGCGCCACAACCTAAAAAGTTGCACGTACGTCATGTTATCCTCAATACTATGCACGTCCTCTCCCGATTCAATCCTTAATAAGTGGTCGGGTCCTGAATTACTTTTTCCTAGTTTTACCATAACTAAAAATTAAAATTCTTGAAATAATAGGACCCATCGGCATATGCACCCTTACAAAACTAGATTATTTAACAAGTATTTTAGTACCATGTGATCTGTGTAGAATATAAATGATATTGCTAGCAGATACTTCCCGAACTTATGCAAAGCACATAGATCTTTGACAAAGGCCTCACGCCGCAGTAGTTGTGTAGTTCTAATCTGGCTGGTGTCAACTTCCTACTTGCAAAACACAAGGGATGATTGAAAATCCCTCACCAAAGTTGTGCTAGTACTTATTTGATGGTTTTTCCTAAGGCATCAACATGCACATGGAAAGGATTATCCTAAGAAGGGAAACATAGTATGGGCATAGTAATAAGCCTATCCTTCAAAGTGTCAAATGCCTTTTGGTTGTGTTTATCCCTAGCAAAAGGAACTCTTTTGCTTAAGGAATTCTTCCAAGGGTGCGATGATCTTGGTATATCCTTTGATGAACTTCTATAGTACCTCATATGTCTAATAAATCCACACACTATGCTCGACTAGTAGGCTCTCACAATCCCACAATAACAAGTTTCACAGGATCTAGTAACAAGCCTTACTTATAATATGTCCTAATAGGGTTCTAAATGGAGTGGTAAAGACACATTTCTTAATGTTAACAAAAATCCTCAACTACCAACATCTCTCGAAAATCATTCTCAAATTTTCACAATGGTCTTTCACTAGCTCATACACAATCTAGTCATCTAGGTAGACTTGGAGAAATTTATGAATGAAGTTATGAAATTCTTGTACCAAAATGCGTGAGAACACAATAGGCACATTCTTCAATCCAAAAGGCATAACCTTGTTTGTAAAAATTCCCCATTCAAAGTGGTGAAAATTGTCTTTCTCTCGGTCTTCCTTTGCAAGCCGACTTGGTGATACCCGAAGAATCAATCTATGAATAAATAGACCTCACACATGGCTACATCTTCCAAAATTTCTTCAATGAAGTGGGTTGGAAAAGGGTCATTGATACATACTGCATTCAAGTCCTTATAATCAACACAGATCCTTATCCTTCTTTCCTTCTTAATGCTTATAACCATTAGGATTACCCATTCTTACTCTTCCACACCTCCCATGATACCGTATGTTATCATCTTGTCTATCTTCTCCTTGAATCTTACGTGCAAGTTTAAATTGGGCATGCACCTTCCTTCAACTTGATCCTCATCTCCCCCAAGGAATGGTGAATGCCTTTGAGCTCATAGTACCCACGTGGGAATAGATCCTAAAACTCATGCAATGATTAATGATTTTGAAACCTATTTCTCTCGACAAATAATCCCCAATAATAGCTTCCTTAGGTTTTGTCTATATCCCAATATTAACCTTCTTTGTTTTCAAGGGCTCATGGTAGACGTGCGCTTTCTCATCAGCCCTATATATGAATTCATGTGTACCTTCGTAATGGTCAAATTCTAGACTTTCCATTTCTTCACTATATACTACATAGACCATATTTCCTTTTTCCTTTTAAATGCACAAGTGCTCAAGCTATATCTCTTTTTATTATTCTTCATTGAAACACACCTCCAAACTAGGTTCACCCAACAACTCTAGTAACCTATCTTCTACCATAGCACTATCTCCCATTATAAGGCTCTTGACAACTTGTAATTCCTTATCTACTGATGGCTTGGTACTTCGATATTCAAACGCTTGAATGAGATTAGCTGTTAATTCCTACCAATTACCTATCCGAAAGTGTGTTTCAGAGTGAATATACCATGCGTGTGCATAATCCCGTAGGGTGGAACATAACTTATGCACCCATAGTGAAGGTGTTAAATATTTTGTGCCTTCCATCTAGGCCTTCTCAAATGCTTGGATATGGGAAGAGGTGGGTTATTTTCCATGGTATTCTTGGATACCAGTGGACACGTTGCTTTCTAAATAATCTTATAGAAAATACTAATCTTACCTCGTGACACTCTAGGATATTTTCACGATGTGTTTCCCACCAACGTGTTGTAGTCTTGAGCAAGTTATAACTAAGCATACTTCTCCTTTCATCCTCATTTTTCAAGTAAGCCTCCATTTCTCATAAGAAATCATCAGGGCTTCCTCCTCCATAGTAACTTGGTAGCTTCTTCCATCCCAGGTGCTTGACTGAGTGTGACTTCATCACCCTTATTACAGATCCTCTCAATTGTCACCCAATTAACTCATAAGTTATGTGTGCCTAATTATCACATGTTATGTTAGTTGTATCACTCATTAAATGATCATCTTCAAATTGAATAAATCCTTATGTAGGATGAATTATTTTAGGGTCTATGATGGAGCGCACATAGATTCTATTGAGTAATTCCTCTCCTAAGGGCTTAGTATAGGGTGTTGACTTCCCATCTGTTAAAGGGATGATCACCTTTTGTTCCTTTTTCTCAAAATTGATATACCTCTTGTTAAATAATAGGTTGGAATTGTTTGTATAACACCAAGGGTTCCCAAGTAATTCTAGAAATTAATCTTCCTCGGCGAGTGCCAAAACTTCAAAGTCCCAGTGAACTTAGCCCTTGAATAGTGATAACAAAGATCTTTTAGGACTCCAATGGGAATTTCCTTTGTCTTGTTCACCATATACATTACATTCGAAGATGGATGTAATGTGGGCCTTCCCATTTGATGTCATGCATCCAAGGTGAGAACATTGACCTTCGCCTTTGTATCAATGAGGATATTACTTAGAAGCCACCCATCAACAATTGCATTCAATGTAATCTCTTTATCATAGTCAAGGATATGAGGAGGAAGGTTGGCATGTAGGACTTGCCTTTCATGCTCTCTCCTAGCATATGGTACCTTCTCCCATAACCATTATCCTAGCAAGGGAATGATATTCTCCTGCCTTAACATTTTTCACACTTCCCTAACCTCATCTAGATCCTTCTACAGAGCCTCAACATTCTTCCTTTGCTCCAAATGACTTGACTTCTCCTTTAGAAACTGGATCTCTCCTTGTAATCCCCTAATCACATCTATAGTCTCTTAGTATACCTCTTTTTGATGAGAAGGGACCAAATACTTCCCATGTACCACTTATTCCATAACTACTAGTTTCTTTCTTGGCATCTCTCTTGTGCGCATAACCTCTACTCACGTTTTCAAAAGTACAGTTCTAGTCCTAACTCATGTGCCACTCTTGGCATCCACTCTGGGTCAACCTTATTTATACTTACCATCCCAATGCCTTTATCCTTTCTGTGTTTTTGTCTCATATGTTCAAACAACTCAGAAAACTCCTTATACTTATGATTCTTTCTGCACCATGATAATTGCAATAGGTCGACACTCATGTTTATAATGCTCCATCGATCTCGTAATTATAATAAGTTCCACATGGGATATCACTTCTTCCTTTTCCATGGTTATTGTGATCGTGAAATATTCCATGAAAATATCTTCCATGCGCTCCTCCATCTATGCACCCTTCATAAAGGTGATGATCATCCTTATAACTCCTTACAAGGCTATTCTAGCGCACACACAAGATCAATGACATCATGAATCCAACTCGATCAAACTACAATCCTGATATCATGTGTCGTATAGGTAAAAATCTTGTAATAAAAAGACATATTATTGCGGATTGCGGGTTATAGTAGGGGACACCTACTCACATCATGATCCCCATGGAATATTTCATGGTCTATTGTCATGGCGCATTCCACTTTCCGGGGAAAATTTCCTTTGTATGCCCTTCCACTTCACAATCTATGCACTAAATACCACTACAAACCTCATATAATGAGTTCACATTACTTATCTAACTTCTTGGCCATTGCATAAATTTCAACCTACAATAAAGGGAACACATTAGTATTAACACTCCTAACAAAATCAACGTGTAGGGAAGCCTCCAAGGCCTCACACGGGGTCTGTGAAAGTCTTGTGTGATAGTTCCCTTATACACAGTGTTATCAATCCCCAAACAAGACATTAAGCATGCTAAGATGGGTATGTGTCATAGGATAGTTTTGATAAGAGAGTTTTGAACCGAGTGTCATACTCTCACACACTCTATGTCATTCCTTGCTAGATCTCCTTTAGGGTGCTGATGATTTTTTCTCAAACTCAAGGATATAGAACTCTACTAGGAAGGTGTTTCTCAACACAGTATAATCCATGACCACTTGGTAGGGGTAATACTTGTGGTACCAAGTATGAGCACGCCCTTGTAATGTTGTTACAAACTAACTTTCATTTTTCTCCGGTAGTGATCCCCTTCGTACGCTATAGCAATTAAAACATGTGTACATGCTCTGCAAATCCTCGATACCTCTTTAGTATGGTAGGTGCAAAGAAATCTCAAAAAATACTTGCGTGGGTGGTTGAGGTCCTTGTCCACATGACCTAAAACCTTGGTTTCCTCTTGTATTTCCTCCACCACCAGATCCACTATACCCACTAGGTCCCGTCCTCCTTGATTGACCAAATCCTCTAGATCCTCCAAGTCCTCTAGATTTTCTAGGTTCACTAGGTCCTCTCGGCCCCTATGCCACCGAGATCCACCTCCCGTAGCTAATAAATGACCTGAAGTGGCCACGTCCTAGTGTCCCCACATCCCACCGAAGTGCACACTGATGATTTGTGGGATTTTCCTACTACCTATTGTGTATCCTACGTCATTTCCATATGCGATACCCAAACCTTGTGTATTTACACCTTGTCCAAAAATTCCTCCAAATATGGGAATGGTTTGTGTAGCCATAGATGTCCCAAACAAGAAATTATATCTCCTAGGCACAAATTGGTTACTTCCATCGATACCAACCGCATTAACGATACTTCTCCTTAATGTAGAAAACCAAGTGCCAAGGGTTGGTCACTGTGTGCATTCAAATGCCCCCAATGGCTCGCATTTCTCCATGAGACAAACTCTCATCAAAAGCTAAAGGGGATTCTCTCCCGTGCTTTCCAAGATGGGGTAGCATAAAATTCTTAGGTTCCACATCCTTTGTGTAAACCTCAACTCCTTCCCATAATGTATGCCTCCATAGATCCATCACACATGTAACCTCACATTTTCTAGCTATCTCCCTTTCACCACTTCACTATACTTGAGTCGTATCTCTTCCTCTAATTTTTCATCCGTAATGTCCACCATCTTCATCCACGCTATCTTCCTCACCCAAAGACTCGAGAGAAGCTTAGCCAACCATAGGAAATGCCTCTAAAATTATGGTAATGATCAAGATATTCATAGCCAAAGGGAAAAAATGTAAAAATGATCCTCTAGGTTCCCTTAGGAATTCAAATTCAACAACCTTTAGACAATAATGTGTAGAAATGACATATTCTATAGTATAACTGGTCAACACTACTTTCCACCAAAGGTTAACAACATGTTTCCAAGTCGATCTGCATCTTGCAAGTTTTGGTAATCATATTAGGTCCACACACACGATCCGTAGTACCATCCTAGTTTGGATGCATATGCTGAAAGCCACATACAATTCTACTAGAAATCAATACAAGAAAGTTTCATACAACTCATGGTATAGGTGTTCCTCTACCCATCTACATGTATAAAACTCAGGTCTAACACTAAATCTTTGAGAAAATTAATACTCCATGCTTCTTCTAAACCATTCTTCAACACTCTCCAAGGTTATGCACTCAATCATCACACATAAGTGGAAATATGATGTAGATGTATCCATTTCTCACAACAACTTCAAAAAGAGTTCCCGACAATGGAACCAAGATGTAGTCATTTTTATGCCCTTAGAACAACAGTCTAATCCCATGCATGCTGGCCTATCACCCAAGTGGGTGTTGGGTGCTCACCTGAGGCATGTGTGGGCATTGGGCCCTCCTTTATGTGATTCTTGTGAGAATACATTGATCAATGATAGAAACTTAGATTCAAAAAGGTAAAGAACCATGCGTTCATTCTAAGATCTTAATATGCGGCATTATATTAAGATTCCCATTAAGATAACCAAAGAAACATTATATGAATAATAGATATAATCCATACTAGAAAGGAAATATACTAGGATTCATAATCATGGAAAAAATATACTTAGAAAAAATCCTTATATTCATATTAGTCAAAGTTCAGTAACCATATTACATTCACCAAGCCATGATAGGCCAATGTAATAATATAGGTCAGACTTATGCATCGAAACCCTAACTTATTCCCATATTACATAAATATCTTCATAGAACCATCCATGCAGACAAGATATTACCCCTACAATCCTCTAAATGAGAACCTCAACTCTTTGGAACCTTCTTATCATTCATGCAGAGCTTCATCTTTCATTCTCTCTATCTTCGTTGGCTTCCTTGATAGCATCTCTTCGCTCATTGTCTCTCCTTCTTCTACCCGAGCATCTCTATATATAGCTATATTGTCCACTTTGCCATGCACTTTTGAAGTAATAGGTCAATCAACAAGTAATAAGGTGGTCCTCTAATGGAGCATGCTTCTTCCCATCCGAGATCTCCATCCTCTATAATGTTTTCTTTTCGGAGCCTTCCATTACATGGAATATTCCTTTCTTAACCACCAAGTTGTCAGGCTTATACCTTATCCACTTTGCATGCATAGTCAGCTTATTCTTTTCTCATGTGCTTCTTGGAATGCCGAATATGGCTATGTCCTGAAACCCTTTGCTTTACATGGCACGTGCGCCATTGTTTTTACTAAACCCTTTTAAAACCCATTTCTTGTGCACCTTTACCCCACACGCCATTATTCATATTGATCCTGCATGCCCATGCTTTCTTTGTCTTAGCCAATATTCTAAGGCCCAAAAATGACTTTCATCACTATTTACAATTCTTGTACCTCTCATTTATCAAATATGGCTCTACATAGTTTGCTACAAGGAATTTTTGGATTTTTCGATTAACCCTCATATTTGCAAGGTTAATATCATTTCTTCACTAGATACCCCGTGACTTACTTGAATAATCATGTTTAAGCCACTCACACACATTGGTCTACATAAAAACTCAAGTATCATCTTACATCTATTAAATTCACACTTTTATCTAACAAGACAACCCTCGAGCATGAGGAGATATAATCAAATGCTCAATTTTTTTTGGATAACACTTGAATCATGTTAGACCACCTCATATCATGTTATGACTACCATCAAACTGATTTAAACTCAAAAATTTGTCAATTTGTTTTTATCTTCTTAAAAATAAGACTCAAGTTAGATCCATGATTGGAAATTAATGCACCTATTTGAGAAAATGGAGCCATTTTTAGGAACCCTTTTGGCCCCTCTATGCATGTGTTAACTTTCTTATCTCTATTTCCAATGCACATACCTCTTCCATCTACTTCTTCCTTCTAGGCCTAGGATTTTTCTACTAGCCTTGTTTGAGTCTCTTTCTTGACATAATGTTTGACATAAAGCTTCAAATTTCAAAATAGTCACCAACTAGAGTAAAAATTTGCACCTTCATCATGTGTGCCAAAAATCACCATGGATTAATTTGTTAAACATACTTCAAAATCATAGTCTTAACCTTCAACTTAGGTATTCTAATACAAGCTACAAAATTTGATGAGTATCGTCAAATTTTTTGAATAATTTAGACCTTCTCCAAAAATAATTCTTCTTGATTACTATTTAGAGTTTCATAGGGATGAATTCTTGAGATTTATGGCCTTTGATCTTGAATTTAAGTTCTTCAAATCTTGTATTTCGATTAAACCCTAGGAGGGTTTTGCATAGTGCCTAAGAATGCATTTTTTCTCATAAAGTGTGTTATAGTTATTTTTAAATCCTGTAACGGACTTCTTATATCTATGCACACACTTATGAGCTCTCAACCTTGCTATATTTCTATCAAGTATGAGACATGAATCAATAATTACATTGCTATGTTTTCTTGAGACAAAGTGGTATGTATTTTATTTTTCATTTTGAAGATCTTCAAACACAACGCTTTCTATTCCTTTATACCTTAGTCATTAGATTCTATAAGGATTTTAGGATTTTTAACTAACCTTTGATCTTATCAATCAAATTTTTATTTTCTTATTTCTTATTGAAGTTATTTTGATTTCATCAAGCTCCTTCAAACATGTCCCAACTTGAATTTTTGACTCATTGATTTTTAATGTCCATTAAAACATCATACATTCTCATATCAACAAGACTCTCATGTACTTACCAGGTAAATGCTTTTATGGTTCTAACTTCCATGGTGACCTTCTAGTGTAAATGTTAACCTTTTTGATCATTCTTATTGGGGAATTAGCTTCCATTCCACAAAGGACAAAATCTTGTAGGTATACACGGTCTTGATTATTGATCTTGAAGGGTATTACTTCATTTTTCTCTTATTTAAGTGCACTTTCATCTCGAACATTGAGGAGCACCCATTTTTGGATCTAAGCTTCAAATTCTATTTCTTGTTGAATCTGTACCTTCTATTTTTTATGGAGCATTTGACATGTTTTGAAAAAATGGAACATTTTAATCTTATCATCATACATGTTTGATGGGCATATCCTTTGACACTAATATATTGTACTGTATCATAGACCATGAGCTATTAAAAACCCTGACACACTAGAAAATTTTTACACAATTGACAACTTATACCAACTTGGACATCCCTAGGTAAGGATAGAAGCACACTTGACAGCCTTGTGCTTATCACACAACTTCTTACATTCTTTTAAGGGCATTTTTCCATCATTACTGCACATACACACTTATTATTTCTTTGACATTTATTAAATACAATATCTTGCACACCATACACCTAAAAACCTTATATATGGGCAATACTAGTTTTCTTTCATAGTTTCTTATATAAGAGAATGGGAACTTCAGATTTAACATTTGAAAATTAATAGAATGATAACTTATAGGGGATTACATAACTTCATAACATCTTTATCTTATTCACGGTGATTGGAAAGACACCATGTAATTTCTCCTTGACTTGCTAGACTCTTGATTGTCATTCGTATAAAATTCATTTTCATTGACAACTACCATGACCTATGTGCAATGACTATCGCAATGACTAGGAAAAAAACTTTTAAAATCAACCAAATTTAGGACTAGACTATGAAAAATGTTTTAATGTTTGTTCATAGTTAGAACTCTCACCGATTGTGATTGACATGTTTATTCAAGCATTGTACTTTGAGGACTGAGAGAGACAACATGAACCAACATGACACACTAAACACCTTGTACAAGATCATGTTCATAAGACCTCTTTTACCTTTATACATACTAAGAATAATGACTCGTAGAGATTTGAATACCATCACATTATTTGTGTATGAAGCTTACACATACTCTCTTTTATGACAAAAATACCTACTTTGGGATCAATTAGAACTTTAAAAACTTTATTCACTTACAATGATGCACTTTATGAGAAAATTGGGACACTAACAATATTTTAAAACACTTGAGACTCATTTTTGACAACATTGAATGTGAAAATACAAAGCTAGTGATAAACAACATAATATTTCCTTTAATTTTTCAAACACACAGACTTCCAAACCATCAATGCAAACCTTGATAAGTTATATAATTAAAAATAATGACCTACAATAACCTTAAACATATACACTTGCATTAAGACATTAATTAAGATCTTGAACCAACATACCTTTTGACTCTTTTCATGTTTTCTACACCTTGAAATCTTTGGTCATCACTTACTAATGAAGAATATTCCTCAAGAAGACTCCAATTATTATTTAAAGTGGTATATGCCTTCTATAACCCTAGAGAAGGAACATTATTCCTTTTAGATCATATAAAAATAGTAGGTAGTCATCAAATCAATATGATGACTTTATCTTTTCTTTTCTTTCCCTTGAATCCTTGTCCATATTTTTACATGTATTGTTAAATGTGATAATTACTCCTCCTAATTAATCATCACCCAACTAAAATATTGTCAAAGATGTATTATGGATTTCATTCCCTTGTCTTCTTCTCGACTATTCATGGATTTTCTTTATGGCTAGAACTTGGTTTTCTCTATACTTTCTTATGTGATCACCACCTTTGGATATCTTGTTTGCGCTAGTATCTCCCATAAAGTTCTTTGAATCACTCCTAGGATTAGTTTTCACTTTGTATACTTTCGTAACCTCCTCTTGACCACTTGAGTTCTATTTTTATTAATAGAATACTGATTTTGATAACAATACTTTGCAAAGTGTCCATGTTTATGGAAATTAAAACAAACAACTTCATTCTTTCTTATATATGGATATGGGATAAGATTCTAACCATACATAACACTCTCATGACCATAAAAATTTCTAGAAACATGTCCAATCATGTTACAATCATATCATACTATCGATTCATACCTCTTGAGAGTTCTATTCTCCAAAACAGATTGTCTATTTCTTCAAGGCAATATTGAGATATGTGACATTTCTCTTTATAGATGAAGCACACTCTATCTTTTGTTCTCTCATCTCATCTATCCCTCTATGGATGTTCATTCATGAAATGCTTCTTGCATTCCTTAGCTCTATGTCCAAAATTATGACAAGAAAAATAATAACCATTAAAGGTTCTTTCATACTTGAATGCATTTGGTTGCCTAACTGATTTAGGCCTTCTTGAATTTGTCTTCTTGGTCATCCTCATGTTTTTTTGTCTACTTAGAAAACCTTTTTCATCCTCGAAATTCTCCATAGACTCACCTTTGAAGGCTAATCATGTCTTGTCTCTTGCTGCCCTTTGACAATCATGAATTACATCTAGAGATTCATATCTCTTCTCCTACTTTCCATACATTTGCAACCTTTCTTTTACTTCTTCTAGTTCATCTCTAAAGGATATCAGTTATTCTTCATGTCTCATGCAAGTGTCTTCCTTTTCATTAAGGGATTTTTTCACTTTTTCAACTTGAGACTTCATCTCTGTATTGAATTTGATGTGTAATTCCTCTATTGGTTTGAGAGAGATCGAAATTAGTTCCATTTTGTATCCTAATTCTTTGAGTTCATATTCATATTATTCATTTTTCTAATTCTTCCTCTCCTAAAAAAGATTGATATTCTTGTCATGTTATTTCACCATTATCTTCAATTTGTGATTATTTTTCCTTTTTTGTTTCAATTCCTCCAAGGCACTTATCAATTTAGCTTCAAGATTTATCTCAACTTGATCTTCATCTGAGACTTCATCTTGACTTACATACTTATATCTTTAGCTACTTCTATAGATCATCTCTATGGCCATGCTTGCATTTAAAGAGGACCGCCTCTAAGTTGTTAGACTTGATTCAAGAGTACCATGATCTTATACCAATTATTGGAAATTCTAGGCACTAAGAGGGGGATGAATCAATTCTTTTTCATTTTAACATACATTTCAATTTCCTTATATTAGTTATGATGGAAACACAAGATCATTGATAAACCATAAAAAGAGAACACACATATAAAGTCAAGATTTAATGTGAGAAACTATTCAAGGGGAAACCCCACTAAAACCAAAGAACTAGCCTGGATAAACTATCTTATGAAAGTTACAATGATTTCACATTTGAGCATCAACTCAAAATGGAGCTACAACTCCAAAATTTAACTAAGTATCCACCCCGTATTTAACAATATTCTACCCGCATGGAAGCATCAACTCCCAAATTCATACAAGCACCCACTAAAATTATGTAAGCTTCAACTTATAAGCAATATTTAACTCCCTAAGTGTTGAGTACCCACTCATAATTCTTTACATTTGATCCCTTCTTGGGTGTTTTCTTCTTCAACCCGATTACGATCACTTCTTCATCTAAAATCTTTCTCTTTTCACTCTCCTTTATCTGTTTCAAGTAATATAGATCAAGTCCTCTCTCATACACATTTTCTCTATATTTTCAAATCAGAAATTCCTCTCAAAACATATTCACTTTCATCTCCACACCCACTACAAAATTTCATTTTATATTGCATAAGATAATCGTATGATTTTTTATCACATTATTTTATATCTTCATTGAAATTTTCATTAAAAAAGACATTCATGTGTGAGGAAGAATTTTTATCATCAACAAAAATCAACTCAAAACATATTTTCACTTCACATCCTATGACTATTAAACTCGCAAGTATTTTCACTTTAGATTTTTCTTGGTAGCACATTTACAAAGAGTAAGATAAATCCATCTAATCTTGTTTTAATGACATCAACAATTATGTCAGTTCCATAATCTAACTTCCTCTTACATGACATGAACATTCTTGAGTATAGGAATATTAATCAACCAATTCGTAACTCCTATTTATATTATGACATCTCTGACCACTTTACAAAATGACTTGTAATGGTCATGATAGTTCTCCGACTTATTCCTTTTGATTGGCATAATTATCATATAACTCTTGAGAGAATAAATACTAAGAGTTATCCACATGCAAATGCATTTCATAACTCTACTTTTATCTTATACTTTCTCCACAACTAGCCATTTTCAAGATCAAGACTCTAATGAGATCATGTTTCTAGTTAGGTATAACTCACTTAAAAAATGCATTCTTGAACAATGGTGTATGAATAACCCATTAAAATCAGATTATGAAATCAATGTAAAGCTAGAATATTATTCTATTAGAATCCTAAAACACCATGGACTTGAAGGTTCATGTAATGGACAATCTTACTTTAATCAATCTCCTCATTTCAACAAGGCACAAAATCTTGAAAGATCCCAAACATATGTCATGGAGTATCTTAATTTTACATAAATATATGAACATTAAAACAATTCTAACATTTGTATCAGGTCATGTAATATTTGATGTTCATCTTCAAGAAAATTGAAGAACTTCAATCAGCTCCATTCATGCAATGCGGCACTTTGGTCATGGACAAGAAATAATATGCTTTCAAACTCGAAATTTTTCCTTCAAAAAGTAAGCATTTTAATGCACTCAATCACGAATTCATGGATTCTAAAGAAATTTTATGGAGATTAATCATCCTTATTCAACTCATCGTTGTAACAACAAGCTTCATCTCAAGTTATATAGGCCAAAAACTCTTGCATTTCAGAGACACACAAAACTGGTTTCAAAACACCCAAAGACCAGCTTTTGATTTGCATGAATTAAAACACTTAAATTTATCTTTCATGATAAAAATCATGGAACACTTGTCAAAGGACATTTAATTCACTTTCAAACCATCATTTTCAAGGATTTTAAGGAGAAAAACTCATTTACATTTCAGACACAAAGACTGGTTTTTGCATTCATAGTGTTTCACCATTTTCTTTACATTATTGGGATGAAACAAATAAGGGTAAGGGCCAAGGAGGAATACCTGTTGTGTTGGTTTAGAGGTTGATGCACCCGTTCTGACTTATGGATCTGATGCTGACTCTAAGAGATTTCTTTTGGCTAGGAGGAACTACCTGAAATAGAAAACAAGACCACCAAAGAAGAGTTAAACAATATATGATAGTGGACTACCAAGCGTATGCTAGATCCAGAAGTGTGATACTCCCTAGAAGGTTGTCAATCCACTATTTTTATAAAACAAATATGAAATAACTGAAATGCATACATAAATGAATCTAGTGCTAGTATTCTAATTTGGGTACCTCATATCACTATCAGCGTCGATCCAATTAAATACTAAAACTATGTGGGTCAAGGTCTTTAGGTCAGGTTGCAGGTTGGTCAGGTGGTCTGCAGGTCATAGACAGGGTCTTAGCAGGGTTGGGTGAGGTGTTTGGGTTGTTTTTGATAAGTGGGTGGTTGTTGGTTTACATAGTATTGGAAAACACAGAGACTAGTGTTGATTGAGGTATGACCAATCACGACTAGGAAGAACCGACAATGGTTATGGGTAACCAGTGTTGGTAGAGATGAGATGATAAGATTCACTAAGATTTTCTAATTGGGTTTGAGATAAGGTTAGGAAGAGATGATAGAGGGCATAATGAGGTATATGGGGTTCTTAGGAACACTCATAAATATATAGAGTTCAGGTATGGGTGGAGGGATGGTTGGGTTTACAGGCAAGTAAATGGTAGGGGAATGAGGGTTCAAGTGGAAAATAATAACAATAGAAGAACCTAACATAATGAAGTGGAAATAGATGATGTCGGTAAAAAGTGTACTTACTGGTGTTGTAGGTCCAATAGCTATGTGGTGGTGGTGATTGGTTGGTGGGATGGAGCTTGGTGCAGTAGTGATGCTTCTCAAAAAGTCACCGTGAGTGTAATACTTTTGGATCTATCATGGTACTAGATATGGATGTTTGTAGGTACAAAAGGCTCTATTTCTGCTTGCATGTAGTTCTCTCCTCGTCCCCTTGATCTCAGAATGCACTAACCCAAAAATAAGGTTTCCAATGTGAATAAATGGTAACCGATGATGGTTCTTGGTTGATCGATGTCGGTTTAGGGATGACCAATGTTGGTTAAGGTGGGATTCCCTAGGTTTACTAAAAATGGTAGATCTCACATCATTTGGGTTAGGTTCATTCCTTTATCTATAGATCGAATGGACGTTATGTTTTTAATGAGCAGAAAGTGGTTAGAGGAATAATAGGCCTTGATTTTTAAGGTTGGACCAAGTCTTATTAATTTATGGAAACATGCTAGGAAAATATCTATAGTGAGGTGTCTAGGTGAGGTGTCCATTCATTTAATTACAATAATTAAATTAATAATGGAGTTAGGATGGGTATTAATTTAATTATAAATAATTAAATTAATGTTAATGTAGGGTATAAGGATCATGGTTAGGTGAATGTGTTTAAGTTAGTTATTCGAAAGGGGACCAAGGTGAGTGTGACAAAATTTTGGTGTCTACATTGTTCCCCTTTTGTCATGTCACTTGTATTGGTAAGTGACACTAACAAAAATAGGAAATGGTTGTGTTGAGTGTAAGTGAAGGTGGTGTTACCCCAAGTGTGGGTGACAATAACCCCCCTAAAACTAGGAACTGATGAGGTGAGAGATGAAAGCGGTGAGTCATTTGATAAAATGAGGAGGTGGGAAAATGAAGATCATTGGGCACATTGGGTAATGATAAAAGGTCATATCAGTAAGCGAGTAAATGGACCAAGGTCAAAGCTAGTGACAGTTGAATGTACACACACATTGAAAGCTGTGGAAAGGTACTAGGTTGAGAAGCTATTAAACTCTATGTCATCTAAGGTCGATAGGTCTATCCAAACAGGGTTGAAGTGATTCCGGTATCCAAGGTATAGGATATGGTGTAGAAACACAATAGAGGTCAGGTGAAAGAACATTTAGGTATGTTCCAAAGACACCAATAGCCAGTCGGGATAAACAATATGACAATAGGTAAGGTAAGGTTGGTAGGCCAAACAAGATGGGTAACCACATCACAAAGTGCAATGAGCACGAAGGGTCAAAGGTCAAAAAAATTGGTTCAAGTGAAGGTATATTGGTAATGACATGGGTAATGCCAAGGTATAGGGAGAATAACAACCCGAAGACGTAGTAAAGGCAAGGTAAGGGTAGGTTGGATTTATAGGTATGGTTCAATGGGTGTCTAGGATGGTAAAAGGAACGTGTGAACGAATGGTGGTTGAAAAAAGGTAGCATAGCAAGACTAAATAGGTAGCGAGGTGGACTAATGCCGGTTAGAGGGTGACTGACATCAGTTGGCTAGGGCACAAAGAGGACTCGCGTTGGTTAGGTCGGGGTGGGTTTACAAAATAATTTTTTTACATTTTATGGAATCATTGTTGTATTGTACCATTAGAGAAAAAGACAGAGCCGTTTTATTTTTGGTACTTTTCAAGAGGAAAGGACAGGGCATTATACCCGGCTGAGGTGGAGAGATTTGGGAGGTGAGAGGAGCATGGTAGATGGGTCCACGAGATTTATCGAATGATTTGATTGGTGGAGATATTTGAGGTAGATTTCGGCATGGCACATGCAGGAGAGGGTTCAGGTGGACCACCAGGCCACCAAAGAAGACGTGTCCCAGGGAGAAGACATCATGAGGAGGTAAGATTTGATCCCATTCCTTGTTTTTTAGGTAGATTTGTTTATAGAAATCTAGTTAGGGTAAAATTGGTGTTGGGGGGGATATATTTTTAATTTGGGAAGAAAATGGGTGAAATATGAATGTAAGAAGGTGTATTTAGGTGAATGATGATGGGGGAGGGGTTTAGGGGGGATTTGGGTAGGAGTGTGTGGGTATTTAGGGAGAAATGGGGAATTTTGAGAGAAATAGGGAAGGGTTTTCATGGATTTTCACCATGACAGTGACCAACATTGGTCAATGGTTAGCTAAAGTTAGTGGGTGTTAGCCAATATTGGTCATGAATAGGGTGACTGATGCGGGTTTTGGGAGATCGGTGTTGGCTAAGACAAACCAATGTCGGTCGGCATTGAGAGAAAAATGGGCAAGGAGATGAGTAAGGGTGGTTGAGTGAGATAATAAGGCATCGTTAAATTAAAATAGGCAAGGTAATAGTTATAAGTGAGGTAACAAGGGTGAATGCGGGTATGCTCAAGATTTAATAATGGGATAGTTTGTTGGATGCAAGCGAGGGACCAGTTATGGATGCGCAATAGGGTACCTCTCCTATTAGTAGTAGTACATGGGAGCGTGATAGCAGAGGAGTGGAAGCATGTGGTCAAGGAAGACCTAATTGGGGTTAGACGCTACCATCACATAGTCCGGGAATCAAGTTTGATGGTCACCCTCATTGACAGATGGGATTCGGTAACCAACACATTTTGCTTGCCGATAGGTGAGATGACCATCACCTTGGAGGATGTGTATAGGATCATGCATCTACCGATAGTATGGACACGGTGTATTCAATTTCAGTAGAGGCATCTGAGGAGATGATGTTGACAGTTTTGGTGAGGGGATGGTAGAGTTGAGGTTCCATAGTGCCAGCATGAGTTATGGAGATATGTACCGAGCCCATCCAGATGAGATGAGGCTAGTAGTTTTGATGATGGAGGCGGTGTGTTTTTTGCACCGCCAAATGTAGAAGTGGAAGATTCCCATGATCATTAATGGGGGTTCTACATGATATGATGGAGGACGGACCTAGTTTTCATGGGCACTAGCTTTCTTGGTGTAGATGCATAGATAGTTACGAGCCTATGGGTGATTGCGGTTGTTCACCTATGGTGTACCTTCCCACTACACTATTTGGCATATGAGCACATCGTGTGTGTGCATCCATGGGCATGCCATGAATTGATGCATTCGATCCGTGTTTTGTGTCAATGGGCTATAGGTGATGGTTACCTATGATTAGAGAGCATCGAGATGTTAGGGCTACACATTATGTAGCCTATTACATGCATTTAATAGAGGGGTTGTCCAGCATGGACATCATTTGGAGGCCATATGTTGGCTTCCCTTCATATAGGCAGATGGCCACAGAGCTGGATGGATTATAGCTAGTGAGATTGATAGAGGGATGTCATGCTAGCGAGCATGAGATGATCCCCATTGACATGATTAGGTGACAGTTGGGATTTCCCTAGGATATACTTGCCATTGTTTCCACAAGTACATGAGGGATGACGTGGAGAGACCTATGCCTCTACCATAGTCGACGGTGCCTACAAGGAAGGAGGATCAAGTGGTAGAATGACATATTGATGATGTCAGAGTTACTAATAGGTATAGATAGTGGTGGGAAACATAGTTGTGAGTAGTACCACCGAGGTGGTGAAGAAAAATTTGGCCACCATCATAATTCGAGAGATGCCTTATAAAGGCGGATGGCAACTTTGGTCACATAGTTGTGGATTGTGTAGGGACAGCTAATGGGGTGAGAGGCATAGGTTGCCACATTACAGGCACATGTTGCATCTCTATAGGCTCGGGTAGCATAGGGACAAGTACCATGCATAGGAGTCTACATAGGCTTAGGTAGCATAGGGATAGGTACCTACACATGCACCCACATAGGCTCAGGGAGAGGCTCCCATTTTACAGATAGGGGCGGGACAAGGTCCCTTGATATAGGTACAGGGTTAAAGCATGATGGCACCACCACAAATAGTACCTATGGCCAGGTTTAGGGATGCCTTAGGAGAGGCATGATATTATTAGGATCATTTGTTGGCATCAAGGATATATGTCCCCTCCTATGTAGAGTACAGATCATAGCATGCCTCAAGTGAGAGGACTAGGTCTTGCACACATAGTGTGGAGAGTACAGGGGGGTCGAGAGCCCATGGATAGGGTCAAGGTAAGGCTACTAATGCTCGAAGCCATCTCTAGGTGAGGAACCGGTGAAGTTCGAGGCCATAGCCCATAGAGGGTGGTGAGATGCTAGCGGGATGTCTCACTAGAGAAGAGGAGGGGGCAGTGAGACTAGCCCAAAATATATCGTGGGGTGACGATTAGTCACTGGAGATGGGCATTATATTGATTTTTTTGATATATATACCGACTTGCGTCTTTGAAGAGAACAAGGTTGTACATAAGAGTTTTGAGAGTTTTGATCATATACTTGGTCTACATGCTTTGAAGATGGTGAGGATGTATCTAAGTGACTTGAGATGTTTGTATTTATTTGTATCTGTGTACATATGTATGTATACATAGACTTTATGATTTATAGATGATGATATTTATAGCATGGATGGTGTACTTGTTTTAATTTTCATTGTTATATGTATGTAGTGTGGAAACCAAGTGGATTAGGCATGATAGAGTCAAGGTCGTGTAGGCATGGCAGATTCAGGTATGTTTAGGCATGATGGAGTCAGGTCGATGTAGGCATGGTTGAGTCAGGTCGATGTAGGCATGGTGGAGTCAGGTCAGTTTAGGCATGATGGAGTCAGGTCGGTTTAGGCATGGTTGAGTTAGGTTGGTTTAGGTATGATTTAATGTCCAAGTTGTTGGTAACATGGGGGAAAAATGGTGATGTATATGCAGGTTATGGTTTAAACTTCCAAATATGTGCTATAATGGAAATGTGAAAGTGACAGATGAATGATTTGATGATGTGGTAAAAATGTGCATTAATTTTTGCTTGTTGGGTTTAATTCCCAGTTATTAATATAAAATGGAAACTAACTAAGGTATAATATGAATAGGAAAGTAGAAAGGGAGAATAGGTTAGGGTAAAGAGTGGCCGAGCTAACCTCCAAGGGCCCCATGCCCTCCAATTTTTGACTACATAGCCCCGACAAAAAGGGGCCTCAAGCTAATGTAGTTCTCCTATAAGATAGGGAATATTATGATGAATTAGAGGAATGTATTGGTAGGTTTGAGGCATGGGTGAATGTAGGTCATAGGCACGGTTGAAGTTAGGTCATAGGCATGGTTGAGTTGTTTTAAATATAGGTGTCGATTATCTGGTCCAGATAGGATAATCAATAAGTAATGAGGAAAATGAATAGGAAGAGGTGGTAAAAGAGTTGCTTAATTGATAAGAACCCTAATGAGTCTACCATACCCAAGATGGGCTTATGAACGTAAGACCCTAAAGGCATTGCATAGTGGACTATTCTAAGGGTGAAGAAAGTCACATAATCATGAAATGTTGTGGTTACGGAAAGTCCCTTGAGTAGAGAGGAAATTAGTATGAAAAGGCAATGAGGTGAGAGTGGGTGGTTTAGCATAACTTAGTGTATGAAAACATGCTTTTCTTAGCAAAAACCTAGGATAAAAACCGGGAAAGTCCATGACAAAAATTTCATCATTTTCTTTATTTTTTGATTTTTTTTTGTATTTTTAATAGAGTGATCAATGTGGGAAGTCTATATAGGATGAGTAAATTATCTCCTTGAGGTCTTTGTGAAGCTAATCGATGCAAGAAGCTTCTAGAAATTTTTCTCGCAATGACTTTATATAGTTGTCCTTCAAGGAGTAGTCTATTTATAGTCAGTGGAAATAGAGTGAAGAGATTTCCCTTTTGAGGAGTCATCTTTTGCTAGAATTTTAACTCAAGGAGTTGTATCCCTTTTTTTTGGATGTTTAATTTATAGACAAGACTATATAGGAAGATTAGGTTCTTGTTTAGAAAACAAGACCATAGTACACATAGGTTAACTATGAAAGAGGTGGTTTCGAGTGATGAATGACCATGGGATTCCACCTTGGAGAAGAAAAAAGTATCCATGAGAGAATCATGCCATGACTAGAGCTATGGTACTCATATTGAAGACAAGGCTGAAAGGTGATGGGTAATCACATGATTTTTGTTTAGTCATGGATCCTCAAAATGGGTAATACGTAAGGTGGAAAGTGTTCAAGGGAAAAACAATCAACTGAAAAAAGTGATATAGAACCTGATGTCAACAATAAAATGGTCGAAGATGCAAGGCATTGAGGGCTCCGGTTCAAGTTTACCTTTGAGTGAAGACAAACGATAAGCATTTGATCCATAGGCATGAGTAACGATATAGGGTCCAAGCCAATTAGGAGAAAATTTTCCCTTACTTTTCTCTTCTTTGGTTACATGTTGATTTTCTTTCAAGACGAGTTCATCGACCTGAAAGATTCATTCATGAACACGTTTTCATAAGAACATTTGATATATTTTTGGTAGATTTGGAGATGGTCAAGAGCATTGAGACGATGTTCATCTAATAACTCAAGTTGTACAAAATAATCTTGGTGAAAGTCATCATCGTTGAGCATGTCTTGTAGTGAGATGCAGGGAGATGGGATTCGTACTTTGAGAGGTAAGACAACCTCGGTATGATAGACTAGAGAAAAAGGTGTGACAACAGTCGAAGAGTAAATGCTAGTGAGATAAGCCCATAAGGTGAAAGGAATGTGTGTATGCCAATCTTTTCAAGTATCGTTGACTACTTTCATAAGAATTTTGTTCAAGGTTTTATTGCTCGATTCAGCTTGGCCATTGGTTTAATGGGTAATAAGGTGATGAGAAACTGATTTGTATGCCAAAAGTGTCACATAGCTTGCGTAGGGTTTTGTTTTTGAATTTCTTTCCATTGTCAGTGATGAGGTGATGAGGAACACCAAAGCGAAAAATGATGTGATGGTTGATGAATTCACATATTTTCTCGATTTTTAGAAATGAGGGGATGGATTCTACCCATTAAGTGTAATATTCAATAGTGGTTATGATCCATTGGTGGCATTGTGAAGAATGGGGATTTATCTCACCGACATGATCCAAACCCCATTGAGAGAAAGGCCAAAGATCTTATGTGACCTTTAAAGCATAACTAGGTGTGTGATGAAGATTAGCATGTTGTTGGAATTTCACACAATGTTTGACATAATCAAAAAAATCATGGTTTAGGGTTTTCCAATAATAGCCAAGTAGAAGAATGTGTTTTACGATAACTAAACCACTAAAGTGACCCCCAAAAAATTCCATCATGGACTTCCTTAATGGTGTAGGGAATTTTAGAACTTTTAAGGCATCATAAGAGGATACCATCAAATCCACTCTTATAAAGGAGACCACCCATGATGACAGAATGAGAGACACTTTTAAGAAGGGCTCGTTGTCCATTACGAGTGAGATCAACAGGTAAAATGGAAAGGGAAAGTTAGGCTACAAATTGCTTATACCAAAGGTCATGAGGGTGAGGTGAAATGGTTCGATGGAGTAGTCCTCACGAGGTAAATAAGAGGGTGATTTTAATCTTTTATTGTGACAAGTATTTTAGAGTCGTAAGGTGAAGCCGGTATTTGAGAAGCCAAGCGAGCCATGGTATCCACAAATTTATTGGTAGAATGTGGGGTGGTTTGAAGTTCGTAATAATCATAGGTTGTCAAAAGTATATCTACGTGATGTTTATACTTTTATGTATCTCATTAGGACAACGGTATATACCATTGAATTGATTTACGACCAGTGAGAATCACCAAAAATATTGATGCACTTAACATCTAAGGAATAAGTAACTTGGAGGCCCAATATGAGTGCTTCATATTTGGAAATATTTTTGTACAATCAAAATTGAGTTTTAAAGACAAAGGCATAGGTTCACTATTAAGGGGAATGAGGATAACACCAGCCCCACCCCCACGCTGACACTTAGAGCCATTGAAGAAGAGTGTCATTTGGTATGCGGGTTCATCTAAGGAAAGGGTAGCTATGGATTCATTTGGGAAATCAAAGTTAGAAGGTTGATTCTGGAAAGATTTTCATTGGCTAGTTGGTCAGCAATAGTTTGGCCCTCGATGGACTTTTGATTAATGAATTCGAGGTCAAGGTCAACAAGAAGCATAAGCTAACATGCAACATGTTGATGTTGATAGGGTTTGGCATACATATAGTGTAAGGGATCAGTATTAGTAATGATGAAGGTTTTGTGGTTGAGTAGGTAATGACGTATTTTGGTGGCAATAAAAACTAAGGTGAAGGAGAGTTTTTGGCGTGGGTATATCTAGTTTCGTAGTCCGAAGGGTATGATTTTATGTAATAAACCTCCTGCTCTCGGTGTTATTCATCGCGATGAGTGAGCATGACACCTAAAGAATGGTAAGTGGCAGAAATATATAGAAAAAGGGGTGCTCATCTTTAAGATGGATGAGCACCGGTGGTTGAATAAGGTATTTTTTAAGGTTTTGAAGGCTTTATGGCATTCATTATCCCATTTGAATGACACATATTTCTTGAGAAGATAATGAAATGGTTAACAATGATCAAAGAGCTATGAGATAAAATGATGAATGGATTGTAACTTGGCTTGTAGGCTTCAAGTTGATGGAGATTAGTAGGTGGAGGCATTTCTAGAAAGCCTTGACTTTAGGTGGATTGATTTTTATGCCACACAAAGAAATAACAAAACCCAAGATTTTTCCCAAAGTACTGCAAAGACGCACTTCTTTGGTTGAAGATGAACATAATATTTGATGAGGCATTCAAAGATGACCTTAAGGACACGTAGGTGTTTAGTTCAATGTTTGGATTTGGCAAGGAGATCATCGACATAATCTTCAAATATGTGATGCATGATGTCATGGAAGATGTAATTCATGGCTTGTTGGTATGTAGCATTGGAATTTTTAAGGCCAAAAATCATGACTCAATAGCAAAAAGTACCCCAAGGGGTAATGAAGGAAGTCTTGTGTTGATCTTCTGGAGCTGGTAATATTTGATTGTAACTCGAGAAAGGATCCATGAGCGATAGCATTTCATGGCGATGGTGAGATCATTTAGTTGGTCAATTCTTGGTAGGGGAAAGTTGTGTTTAAGACAAGCTAGGTTGAGGTCACAAAATTCCGTACAAATGTGAAGTCTCCCTATCACCTTTGTGACAGGGATGATGTTATAAATCCATTAGGAATAGTCAATGGGTAGGATGAAGGAAACTCGAGAGAAGGTGTTGAAGCTCTTCTTTTACTATATGAGCAATGTGAGGATGTATTTTCCACAACTTTTTTATGGTTTTGGCATCATGAATGGTTACGCTATTATGGACCATGGTTTCGGGTCAATACTAGGCATATTGGCATAGGTCGAGAAAATGCATTAGTATGGTCCAAAGGAAAGAGGTAAAATATTCCTTCTCAATAAGCATCTAAAGATTGGCCTATCTTTAGAATGTGCGGGTCATCCTAAGTGTTAATGTTGATTTCAATGGTCGATTCATTCAACATGGTTTACATCTCGAAGGTAATGACCAAATATAATAATCATCCACACTCGGTATGTGAGGATGGACTCATCATCTTGACAATGAACGACATTAATAAAAGGTGTATCATCATCAATCATGTTAGGATACAAGAATGGGAGAGAAGAGAGAGCCTCGCCATCACATTGATAGGTCAGAGGTCCCAGTGAAATTTTGTTTACAATTTTTTTAGGAGGAATAGATTCAGGATCTATGAACTCCGTGGGTGAAGATGGTGATATGGGTGAATGAGGTGGGGAAGGTTTTTCTTCCGAAATGAGGTAAACACGAGCCTTCTTGGGAGGTGGTAAATTAAATCCAATGCCACTATGATCATTGTGTTTACAAGTGGTATAGGAAATGATAATATGGCGTCCTTGTTTGTAAAATCCAAAGCCAAATCCTTTCCACATGCACCGGTGGAGGAAAGTGTGAGTGAAGCGGCGGTTAGTGAGGGAGTGTAGGTCAGATGAAAATGGTTGTGTTTGGGATGGAGGTTCAGGTTTATAAGTATAAATATCAAGTCCCCCATACATTATATTAGTGTGAGTGTGGGGAGGACCATAATGAAAAACCTTTCCTACGTGGTAGTCATAACTAGGTGTTTGACGTAGGTTTTCATACTCTTGTAGAGTGAGGAATGTGTCGATGTTGTATAGGTGGTACTCCCCAGTGAGGCATTCAAAGATACCCTATAAGGTATCAATTGTTGATATGTGGGTAGTAGGGATAGACAACTCACTAGATGATGGGGAAGCATGTGAGCTAGTGGTAGAGGCTGCGGCGGTGGTAGGGATAGCATGGTTAGATATGTGAGATGTGGTGGCGGTCTTGGTGGAAAGGCTTGTGGATGAAGGTGAAGCAGGGGTAATAATAGATGTATTGACTAGGAAAAGTAAATCGTTAGGCCGGGTACAACATGTTACAGGTCTTGAAAGGTCATGGGTCAGCCAAAATGGTATAGTTATGTCCTTCATGTTCAAATTTTAGGCAATAATGTAAAGTTTAAGGGACACAACCCATGGCATGGATCCAAGGTGTTCTAAGCAACATATTATACTAGAAATCCCCTTTTAGGACATAGAAGAGTTTTGAGACGGTGCATGGACTCACGTGGACATGGAGAACGATGGTACCCAAGGTAGAGGTCATGGCATCATTGAAGGAGTGCAGCATAACAGGGTTACCATGTATGTAATTGGCGGTATGTGCATATAGTTGTACATATGGGATGAGATGATGTTAGAATTACAATTGATCATAATGTGCCATATGCATATATTATCGATAAAGACAGAGATGAAAAGAGCGGGATCGGGGTTTTCAAACCGGTGGAGGTGTAGAGGAAGGTGAAAACTTAGTAGGAGAGGATACATAATGAGGGGTGATGATGGAGGCTACGAACATGGGGTCATTTGGTAAAACCTTAATAGATTGAAGGATTTCCATGAGGGCTTGATGATGTGACTCATAAGTTTGGATGAGGTCATATAAAGACATTTTGAGGGAGGATTGGTGTAATTTTTTTAACATTGTGTGATGTGTAACCCCATTAGAAATTGGATATGCAGGACCTCGAATGGTGACTTTGGGTGTGGGTGCAGATGGTGTGTTGGATATAGGGTTGGTTAATGGGCTAGTTTCCTTTTCTTTTCCTTTTTCTTTTTAAGCATGGGTGGCAATGTTAATCATGTTTATTTTGAATCTCATGGGTGGATAAAAGGGTTGTGGGGGTGAAGATACTAGTTGTTGGATTGTTAAAGGATGATGAGGTGTGGTGACGGGTGAAGGTGGAGCATGGTACTCATCAAGAAGGTCATCATCGTCAAAATTATGCTTAGGAGGAAAAATTTGGATAAGGATGGTCTTCAAGGCCTTAGAATTTTCTACATCATGTCCTCGGCACACGATGATAGGAAAAAATCTTGGTCTCATCAAACCCTTTTGGATTTGGTTTGAAAGGATCGTAAGGTCGAATCGGTGGTAATGTAATTATGGAAATATCTAACATATTGGTTAAGATCTTAGTGTAAGACCCCACTAACAGATCACAATGGGAGGTGAGTGTGGGTTTGGGTACAGTGTGGCTGATTGTGGAGGAAGAGGATTTATATGAGGGGAATGGGTTGGTCCACTATTTTGTTATGTGGAATGGTCTTAGGTCTTGGTGGAATTTGTTTGGGTATGGGCATGGTAGAAGAGCTAGCGATGGAAGATTTGGTTGGTTCGACTACCTTATCGGAGGGTAGTGGATTCTTAGCTTTGGGTTATACCCTCTTAGGTAAAGGTGAGATGGGAGTATGAGATGTAGAGGGAAAAGCAGATGGTGGAAAGGGGCGGGTTACCCATGGGGAAACTAAATTATGGTTGAGGTAGTTGGTAGAGGTTAGGAAGAAGGTGTGAGTGTAAGAGATGAGAGTGTCAAGGGTAGTGAAGAAGTTATGGAAGGTAGTGGTGGTATGGGTGGTAAGAAGGTTACGGGTGATGGCGGGGGTTGTGTGGATTGCTTAGGTATATTAGAGATCTGTTATGAGGAGGCAAGATGTTGTGTTATTTGTTTCTTGGTGGAAGAAGGTTTCTTGGCCAGGGTTGAGAGGTGAGGTCCTAGGATGGACAGAAGAGGTGAAGGTGACAATGGTGTGGTAGGTGAGGTTGGTGTATGAGGCCTAGAAGGTTGGGGCTTCCTTTTAGGGGTGGGAATAAGTTTAGTGTTGGTCTAGGAAGATGTGGCTAAATCTAATCTAATGGGTGGGTGAGTAAGGTTTGAGGTTAGCATGACCCCTAAGGTAGTGGTGGGTTTAGGTAAGGGAGATGATATAGGCATGGGCAGGTGTTTGGGTATAGGCACATGTTGGGTTGTGGGTGGAAGTGTGTGTTGGGTTGTGGGCAAGGATATAGAAGGTGTTCCACTAGTCATGGTTGTGTTTGGTTTGACCACTTGAAACACTTTTGGATAGATTGTGGAGGTGTTGGTGAGTGACAGCTGCATTTGGGTTGAAGCAGGAAGTAGAAGACATCCCCAAAGTAAGGCTCTATCAACATAGTCCAAGCGTGAAAATGGTGCTATTATAGGTGGGGCTGATGTGGATAGAGTAGCAATCCCCATAAAATGTTCTTGAGAAATAATGAAATGGCGGCTTCGCACTCACATGGGTAAGAGGGTCGAAAGCAGATCATTAAGATCTTGGAGGTCCGAAGGATAATGGTCATCTAAGGGCAATGGTGTTTCTATAGGATCCTCCATGGGTAGAGGAGATGATAGGCTAGATGATGTGGAATCTCCTTGTGATGGTGTAGGGAGTGGAAAAGTTCCCCTTATGAGTAGGAGAGGTGATAATGATGACTACTCGGTAATTTGAGGGGCCAAAGGAGGATTGATTATTATGGTATCTTCTACGGGTGAAGGAGAAAATGAAGGGGGTTCCTCTGTGGGTGGAGGAGTAGCTGAAATAGGTTCTGTGTAGGTAGGGGAGTTTGGGATAAGATTTATTCTATGGAAGGAACATGGGGAAATTGGGAAGCAACTGGTATATCATCAAAAGTAGTGTGGACCTCCAAGAGATCACTCTCATTGGTTGAAGTTTTGCCAGGTTTGGTTGGAAGATGGGGTATGATTAGGGAATGGTTTTTGAAGATATGTAGGTTTTGGTTAGTGTGTGCATTTGGGTTATCCAAGACTAGATCTCCATTCTCTAACATTTCTTGAATGATATTCTTGAAGGTGATGCGATTACTTTTGCTATGACCTTTTACTTGATGATAGTTGTAAAAGTCATGTTCTTTATACCATGCAGGCATTGGGCGATCGTGGGTCGAAACCGGTGTGGTTTTATAGGTGGAAGGGTAATAACAACATCCTTAATAAGATTTTCCAAAATAGAGAATACGCTTCTCCTATTGAGGTATACTTTTGTTGTTCTCGTCTAAACTAGAAAGATTGGACGGGAGAAAGATTAGAAGAAGGTTTGGCTTGGTTTGATGGGTGAGAGGGTCCAACCTCGAGAACTATAGCATTAGTAGATCCTTTGGGTTTTGAATAGTTATTATGGGGTTTCAAATATGAAGAAGCATCATTTTATTTGAACGTGATGTTCTTGTTACGTAGCTGAATTTTATTTTCTTTGATAACATGAATCTCCAATTTTCATGTCATGGTGAATGCCTTGTCAAAGGAGTAGAAGGTTTGCACCCTCTGAGTTGGTGAGATGTGTCTAGTGCAAGCCCAAGTAAACAGCTCTATAAGCTCATTTTGAGGTAACCGAAATGTGAGATGTTTAATTAGGCTACACCAATGATTGAAAAAATCAGCGATAGACTCATCGGTATCTTGTCATGTGGAGTAAAGATCAGTCATGGTGACTTTCTTAACAATGTTAATTGAGAAGTAGTCTAAGAAGGCTTGGGATACTTGATTAAATGAGTAGATGGAATGTCTGGGCAGCCCACTATACCGAGTCTAATGCAGGTCTGTCGGGGACATCGGGAAGGTCCATAAGAGTAAAGTGTCATCATTGGTGATTAGGTAACACCCATGTTTGAAAGACCGAAAATGTTCTTTGCGGGTCTTCTTTACTATTGAAGCGATTGAATTTTAGAATTTCCCAATGTATAGGGTATGAGTGAATAGGAATGGGTGGATGAATGGGATCATTACAAATTTCATCACGGGGAGAGAATTGTGTGAGTTGGAACCATGCTTCTAGTGTCTACATTCTTTCCATCATTAATTTGATGAGGTCATTAGTAGGTTGTGATAGAAGGGCACATCTTGTGGTGTAAGAGGTATAGTGTTGAACATGTGATGTGGGTGACATTCTAGTGTATGGTGGTGCCAAATAGGAAGGTTGAGAATAGGTATGCAGACATAGAGGGCATATACCCAAAATGAATGACAGATGAGATAGGGGGTCTTTGATAATATGTATATGTAGGTGGGGTAGTCGCAATGAATCGAGTAACAATTAGGGGTAGAGACTGCATGGGATGGGGAGGACAAGATTCTAGAATGGGGTAGGGGTCACCAACACCATGGGAAGTTGTGTTGCAAATTGTATCTACGAGAAAGTGGGCATGGATGGGGTTATGGTCTAGGTGGTCAATTAAGGAGTAATAGATACTATAGGTATGAATGATGTTGTAGATGCATTGTCATGGTAGGTATGGATCCTAGCTACAAAAACACTAGGGGTAAATCATGTGAAGGTAACGTCGCATTAGTAGGGGATGATGCAAAAGTGGGGATAAGGGAAGGAGAGATGGATACGAGCATTCCATATATCAATTGACCTTAGGAATCCTAGGTGGAAGAGTGGGCAAGGTAAAATTGTAAGGCTGCAGGATTCTGATCGAGGAGTCGTGTGAACTCTTCATCACCTGTGGCAATGGTGGTAGGCAGGGTTAGATCCATGGGTGACAAGGAAAAAAGGGTGGTGAAGGACTAGGTGGGAGTGGTTGATGAATAACGTGGAATATAAGAGTGTTATCTTGGTTGTGAGTCAACACCATGTGAATGAATGTATATCAGGTGATGTTGTATCCTGTAGATGACACATAAAGTAGTAGGAATGAGAAAAACATGTGTTTGTAGGTGGATTTTGGTAATGTATTAGTTGAGAATTAGCACAGGGTAACTGATGCCGGTTAAGGATGACCGATGATAGTTCAGGGGTAACCGAGGTTGGTTACTATGAGAAAAGAACAGTTTTACCAAATGAGGCAAAAACTGATGAATGTCAAATAGGTAAGTTGTATGATGACCGTTTATTAGAATACAAAGAGTACAAAGAATCAAAAAACTCTAAACAGTAAAGAATATGAAATAGGTGTCCTTTGGGCAAGTTAACCAAAAGGACATAGAACCAATGACGGTTAGATATAAGCATTGAAAGTGAGGTGTAAACCGAAACGGTGGATAAAATGATGTCGATTCTTATAAAAATTTGGGAAATGTAGGAAAATAGATTGTTGTGAACTGAAATTAGATGAATGATCAACCCAGAAGTCTGGAAATGATATGATGAGGTCCTGAAACACTCAAAAGAAGTCAGAATACTCCAACTGTGATTGCGGAGTGTGCAAGGAAAAAGAAAGGAAAATGGAGAAACATATCCTCACACCTCAAAATGAATGTCAATCAAACACTAAAAACACGTATCAAACACTAAGCTTATGTTAGTTAGAAGACTAACTCATGAATTTAGAGTATAGTTTTGGTGAGGAATGTTTCCTATGAAGAAGGAGATCTAAAAGGAGATGTTTCAAGTTATGTTATGGTGGGGGCCAAGCCATCCTTTGAGGTAATGACTAGAAATAAGAAACCGATGGGTGCCCACTGTCAATCCACCGATTGTGTGATCATTAAAAACTTATTCAGGTGAGATGTTGTTTAAGAAGATATGTATTTTTTTTTTTTATTGTTTAGCTAGATAGAGAGAGAGAGAGAATGTGATTTTCTACAATTCTTTGTGTCAACCATCATATGGGCATAACTTCAAGAATATAGGTTGCCCTCATTTTAATGTGAGCTAAATGCAACATACAAGGATGAAATGTAACTAATTTTAAACCCAATTCGATAAATTACGTTCGATGAAGAAAATGAGCGGGTAGGAACGTGCTCTTTTCACTAGTTATACGAATGTAAGAAAAAGAAATGGTTCATTTTAAGCACTAGAAAATAGATGTTGTTTTAGACAATAAGGAGAAGAGAGTATTACCGAGAGAAAGAGATTTAGTGTGAGTATGTTTATAAAGTAAACAAACACACCATATTTACCTAGGAATGGAGAAAATTCAAGGAACCCCGGATGGGTCCCATCGAGTATGACAAAATGTTTCACCATTTTCTTTACATTATTGGGAAGAAAAAAATAAGGGTAAGGGAAAAGGAGGAATACTTATTGTGTTGGTTTGAAGGTTGATGTGCACAATGTAACATCTTTGACAAACTATTAGATTCATCCTCTTTACATTTCAAATGTTGACATGTGATTTTTCCTAAGAAGGTGTATTCTTTTGACTATTGGAAATCATTCTTGCAATGGATAAATTATTTCTGATTCAAGGATTCATTTTGTTGTGTTTTTGTTGCTTTCAGGAAGCCATTCTTATTGAGTTTGGTAAGATTGTAAACTTGTAATGTTGTTTGCATACTTATCTTTCTATAACAGAAAAACCATGGATCCGCATCAAAGCCGACATTCAAAAATTGAAGGTAATAAGGGACTGAGTCCTTGTATGTATACAATTCTATGGGTCCTTCTTCGAAGTCCTTTCTTTGTATTTTTCTATAAATTATGAACTTGGATCTTCTTGTTAATAAATTTTAAAATACTAAACAATGCAAGAAGGATAAGGACCTACTACAAGACTATTAAAGGTAAAACCTTAGTCCTAGTTGTTAAGGTCTATCCTAACTAGATTCTAATCTAAGGTAAATTGGACCTACCTTAGATCTATTTCTAAACTATTCATGATGCATCCTAATCTAAGTTGTATGCTTTATGGGTGTGGGGTTGGAAGTAACCTAAGGTAATGAAATACCTATCTATGACCTATTACCTAATACTAAACTAATATGGGACATGACTTAATCTATGATGGCATGTTTACTATGGCATTTTTTTAATGACCTAAGGTAAATACTTTTTATCTAACCTAAGGTTGGATCCTAAATGAATGGCTTTAAACGTAAACTAATGTTGAGATGAAAAGGGAACCTAATGGGGTTGCGTATGGTAATTGGAAGGCGGTAGCAATGGTTTCTATGGAATTTAAGTGATTTGATTTTGAATTTATGGGACATGGTACTGCCATTTTGGTGGAGGCATGAAAATGGAGGGAATTCCTAGTTGGCATCATCACTAAAGTTAAAAGATGCATGCATTGGTTGAAATTGAGCTCACCAATTTTAGATGGCAGTGGTATGGAGATTTAGGTGGGAGAGTTGAATGCAATTGCATTAATGAGCATTGGTATTGGTGAATAAATCACATTGGATGCCATGCAATAGGATTTTGGGAGGTTGTTTGGTCATTCACTCTTGGTAATTTTTACTCTGCATGGAGATTTTTGGTTCTTTGAACCAACAGTTTTTTTTCAATATTTTGCTATTTTTGGCACCTCTAGACTATGGAGGTATAAGAGGCATAAGGAGAAGAAGTTTTAGGTTTTGACTTCATTTGGAAAAGGAGGAACTACGGAGGCTCGACTGGAAATATTCTTAGAACCGATAGAAGCTCTATCAGGTATGATAGGCTCTACCCATTAAGTTGTTTTTCTTTATACTAAAGGTCTTAATAAAAACAACTTTGGTCTTGAGAAACAAATGGGTTTTTATTTTGTGATGATTATCTTTCTCTCTTGCTTGAAATTTCTCTGTATTTTTTTGATAATGAGCCTTTGTTTGATAATATGGAATGAGGGTTGTTCCCTGTTAAAATATAATAGTAAATCATTATTTACTTTTGTTAGGAATGGAATAATGTAAAACTTGTGTAGATCTTGTTTTCTGAGAAAAACAAATTTTGGTAATACTTAGTTTGCTTTTGGATTCGTTTTGGTTTATCTTCCTTTGTTGGAAAGAGATAAGAAAGATATTATCCATAGTTATAATTTTGGGTTTCTTTGAATCTCTTTCTTTTGCTAAACTATGGTGTAATGGTTTTGGGTTCATGATCTGCGGTTTCAAACTTGGTTGGAAACAACAGTGTATGAAATATTACTTCTGGCCTTTACAATTAAAACATGGTTGTTTCAAATCTGGTCCTCCCATGGAGACTGTGTGGAAATGGTTACTTGAATTTGAAGATTCATGGTTTCACTTTGCTTGAATATAGCATTAAACGAGTTCTTCAGTCTCTAAACTTATTTGTTTTGGGTTTTTAGATCTCTAGAAGACTAACCTAAAGTTGGGCAATAGATGTTCTATTTTATTGGATGATATTTCAAGTTTTGGTTCGATCTAGGTCACACACATTAGCTCCTGCATGAGCTTGCATAATGTCAACCTCACTGTCTTTCTTTACTTGTAAAATAGTTGTTGGTTTGATAAATACTTGCCTATTTTGATCTAGGTAACCTCTTGATTTATCTTGTTGGGAGTAAGTTTGTTAATACCTTACTATCGTGAATTTGGTGAAAGGCTTAACTGATGTCTATTCATCTTCTGTGATGACCTTTGTGTCAAGGGAATTAGTCAGGGTTCAGCTTGAAGGGTTTTCTAATTCTTTACCTTCTTTATGATCTATGATATTTTTAAGGGAAATGTTTAGTCCCTTACGTCTGTTTTGTTATGTTAACGATACTAAAGAGTGTGAAAGTCTTGGTGAAATAAGGATTAGTGCAATCAAGACTATTTTGAGGAATCGACTGAAATAAATTTGATCCTTCAATTTTTTTCCTAGTACTGACTCATTCACCTGTAGTTGAGTCACCTTGTTTTCATAACATCTTCATTATGAAGGATCAGGTTTGCTTCTCTCTTTACTCACAAGCTTACTGTTTCTTTAATATTTGTTTTATGGGAATTTAGTTTGACTTGGTTTTATATTGTATTTGTTTTCGTAAATAATGGCAAAGTTCTGGTTATGGAGACTGAAATATTTACGACCTAGTGAAATGAAATGTCTAGTGGTGGTTATACTTCAGGTATTTTTTTTATTCGAATTCTTTCAAAAATATATGTTCTTGATGTAACTTTTACACCACTATTACTATTGTAGTTTTATGTTGAGAGAACTTCTTCTTTGGAATCTGAGTTACTTACTGTAGTCGCATAATTCCATCCAGTAACTTGGATTTATTTATTCTCTTTTTTTGTAATAATTGTAGATATTTTGATTAGATTTGTTTCTATCTCTTATCGTGCTATGTCGTTCTATTTTGGGAAAGGAGTAATTGGGCCTTCTCCCTTTATTTTTATAACTAACCTCTCTCGTATATCTTAGAGTTATGGTTTCATCGCTATGTTCTTTGGAAACTATAGAATATTGTACATTGTCCTCTCTTCTTTGGGTTGTGAAATGTAACACAGATCTCCTCGATTTGGAGGGAAGTAAGAGGATTTTCCTTCTCTCAGTTCATCCTTCCCTCTTCTGTGTTACTCTTGTTTATAGGTTGGATCGGTTCATTTTGTATTACTCGTCAGGGTTGCAATTGAGTAGTTGTAGATACTTATTACTTATTCACCTTGAATTGTATTGAATGGAATCAATATTTGTAATGTGTGATCAATGTGTAATGAAATTAACCGAATGAATACTTTCCTATTCCTAACTGTTGTGACCTAACTTAGGACTTAGGCTATATCTGGACTTTAATTTGGATGTAGCATCTGAAAATAGGAATATCATGTTTTCATGTCCTTGATGGTTCATCTAAAAATCCTTTTTGAATATCAAATAGCTTGGATGTAGTTGTTTTTGGATGGAATATGTTAATGCTGAGTTGATGGTTCTTGTTTCTTAAAGTAAATTTGTTTTGGAAAATATTGGATTTAATGTCTTTATTTGTAATTCAGATTGAATGAAGTAAGAAATAAATAGTAATCATCTTTATTAGAAAGAGATAAGTAATTAGGGTGAAATATTACTTATTTGATATAATTCTTTACGAAAAAAATGGTTGAAGAGTGCTGATTATATCATAATATTTTCTAAATGTTAATTTGGTTGATCAATTGTTCTTTCTTTTATGATTGTTATTTCTTATGATTTATATATTTGTTTGGCTTTACTGTTTCATAAAAGAAAAGTTTGTTTTATGAAATAGTTAGTTGAAGGCACATCATTTTAATGCTTAGTGCTTATCATGCTCAGTTCAATGAATTGACCCGTGCTAGCAATTTTTGCAGATGGAATTCATAAGTGATAAAGGAAGGCAATAAATTTTATGATGTATTGGTTACTTAAAATCTGGATCTTTTATGAAGAAATCTGATTCATTATTGAAATGTATTGAAAGAAGAAAAGTTGTATTCTTTATTGATCTTGATGTTGTTTGACATGAAATATGTCTGAAATGCATGGTCTTGTAAAATGTGTATTCCACCATGATGAATTGAAAAGAGATTAAGAGTTAATTTATACTTGTTGTGTCATTCTCCTTGTGCATTATTTGAAGGAAAGTTGTAATCTTATCTTCGTTTTCTCTTAGTCTTATTCAAATGAATCTTTATTTTAGTTGGAATTAAAAGAGTTGGTTGGAAGGGATTTAGTTACAATATCCCTTACTAAAATGCAACTTATTAAATTATCATGCATAGAAAATATTTCATTTAAGTCTCTTTGGTTTATTAAAAAGATGTTAATGAAACTATAACTTAACTATGATGACTTGTGTAATGGAAAAAGGCTATTATGAAACCTAACTCTTAACAAGAAAGAGGAAGGTTCACTTCATCTTGAGAAATACCTTGATAGGTTTGAAAAAAATGTATGGTATCTAAGATCATTTATCAATTAGACTTCATCTCTATGAAGTCTATTATAATAGAACCTGTTTTGGTACTTAAACAAAGCTATGAATGGTTGAGTTATACTAAATAAATCTTATGGAGGATGTTGTTTCTATTTTGATTAACTGAACTTAAAAGTAAGAAGTTAATGAACGAAAATCAATCATAAAGTTTCTTTATTACATTAACAACTCAATTTTGAATGAAAATCTTAAGGGCTAAAGTAATTCAGGGTTCAACAAAGTAGCTATAACTAAACCTTAATTAAGAAACATAAGTGAGTAATAACCTCTCAATATGGGGTATGTACACCAAGATGGGTAATGTTGTCAGATGTTGGCACATGCCAACTACAGAACTATACCTTCATGAAGACTTGAGTCTCCACGAGGATACAATGTTGTAGTTGACATGTTGCAACACCCTTCAATATTGGTAATCTAGGTCTACATAAATTTGGACTTGATCTTAGTTTCACTCTAGGTCAGATTAGAATTATGAATTAGTATAGGGAGTGACTCATGATGACTTAGGGTAACTAGACACATCCAATTGAATTGGGTCGATTGAGTATGTCTATGTACCCTTAGTCATCGCGAGTGGTTCCCTATACCAATTTATGTTGCTAACCTGGGTTAGGGTCAAACCTTGAACAAGTGAACTGACAGAAGTCAGTGAAGACCATTCTAGATAACATATAATTGTGGTGAAGGACATATTCCATTTACGATTATGTCATCTAGGAATAGTAACACGAAAAGTATGTTGGAAATCTTTGGCCAAAGTATCACAAGTTGTTGGTTACATTGTCCTATGTCACCTAGTTTAAGAAATGGGATTTCAAATGAATATTGGTAACAAATATTCAGATAGGTTTCTTAAATGAACACTCAATACCCATAATAGGGTAAGAGAACCAAGTATACTTGGTATACACATAGTATTTAATACTTTAAGTTAACATGAGAGATCGGTTAGTAACCGAGTCATGAAATGAGAGATCGGTAGTTCACCGAGTCATTTACAGCTGCATATGGTTATCTATTATGAGATTGATTGGCATGGAATGTGTGTTCTAAATTATGATTATTTAGAACATAGAACATTATGAAAAAAAAATCCCTTGTTTCTAAAGTCTTAAAATGGGAATGTTACATCTTGGTATCAGAGCTGAAGGTTGCAGCTCTTGGACCTATAGTGTCCATAATTTGATAAAACTTAAATGTTTTTGTTAATATAAAATTGTTAAGACAAGAGGAAATGTTGCAAACAACCCACCACCTGGTGGAGAAGTAGTAACTTCCCAAAAAATTGACAAGATCCTTGTTGTCTTGTTTGAAACAAGAGATCATTTGGTTGTACTTGAACAACAAGTAATGGGTGATGAGGAGAAATAAGATATTGGTAATAACAATTAGCCACCTCCCGTGGACAATGCCAATGTGGGAAATTTAGGTGTTGATAACAATAATGTAAACATACCTGATCAACTAGAAAATAAAAAGGCAAGGCTGACAACTGAACTCACTAATGATATAAAAAGGATAAGTCCACCTAAGTTTGATGGCACCACATTAGGAGATGGAGCTAAGAATTGGCTCATTGAAATGGAGAAGTAATTTGTAATAAGGAACTTCTCAGAGGAAACAAAGGCAATATGGGGAGCATATTAGCTTTCCCATGAAGCATCTTCATGATGAGACAGTCATAAGGCTGAGTTGAGAATTGATGAAATGAATATTACTTGGGATCAATTTAAAAGTTATTTTAGGCAACGATGGTTGCCACAACTTTATTATGATTAGAAAATGACTAAATTTCAAAACTTATCCCAAGGAAAATTAACTGTAATAGAGTACTAGGAGCGGTTTACTAAACTCCTTAAGTATGTACCTCAGTATCAAACTCACGAGAAGTTTAGGATACAATTTTTTTCATGTGATTAAATCCCATTAGAGGAGGAGAGTTAGATGTTCACAGCCCAACCACTATGGAAGGGGTTGTAGAAAAATCCATAAGGCAGGAATAGAAATTAAAGGCGGTTTTTTCATAAGTAGGAATTCGAAAAGAAAGCTACAAGCTCCTCTTCATCGTCTCTTGCACTTAAGAAGGGGCCATGGAAGAATTTTGTATGAAAAATAAGTTTTGATCAGATAGTACCAAGAAAACAACAACAAAAAACATGCTACTAATGTACAAAATAACTTTGTCAAGAACAATAATAACAGATAGAAGTCCTACGGGGTCGAATGATAACTTCAAGGTTAGAAATAAATTTGACCCTAAAAAGGACTGTAGGAGTCTGTTACAATTGTGGCAAGGATCATTACTCAAATCAATGTCCTTTGAAAAAGGATAACCATAATCAACAGCACAAGATACATGCTGCAGTAGCTGACAAATAGGGTAAAAATCAAGTCACACCCATAGAGGTTTTGGGTAAGTTATTTGGCATACCTATAACTATTATTTTTGATACAGGAGCTACTGAATGTTTTATTTCTAGTAAGTTAGCATCAAAATTAAAAATAAAAGTTGGAAAAATGGATAAATCATGAAGCTGTGTACATTTTGGGAATAATGTTGTTCATACATTAGTATGTGTCTTTTTGGGGCAATCCTTGACTTACCTAGTTTTTCATAGAATTTGATCTTTATGTTGCTCCTTGGGGTTCTTAGGATGTAATCATAGGTGTTAATTGGCTAGCTGAGCATAAGGAAAAAGTTGACTATTTTGAAAAACATATTAGTTGTTTAGATGACTTGTAGAAAACAACAAGACATTTAGGGTGTAAAACGTGAAATTTCAGTTAGGAAATTGTCAATACGTAAACTTAAAAGGCCAAAAATAAGGGTTGTACCTTATATGTAGTAAATTTTTTGAATTTACTGAAGAAAGTAGTGATTTCTTAGAACGATATCCATTGTTATGAAACTTCAGTGATGTGTTTCCTAAGAATTACTAGGTCTCCCACCCAAAAGGGAATTTGACTTCACAATTGAAATCAAACCTGGAACCGAGCCTATTTCTAAGGCACCTTATAGGATGAATACTATTTAATTAGTAGATCTTAAGGAATAGTTGTAAAAACTTTTGTCTAAAGTTTTGATTATACTGAGTGTCTCACCTTGGGGAGCACCGGTAATCTTTGTGAAAAAGAAAGATGGAACACTTAGATTGTGTATCAATTATAGGATGTTAAACAAGGCAATGATTAAGAACAAATATCCACTTCCTAGAATTGATGATCTATTTGATCAGATGTGTGGTGCATCAGTATATTCTAAAATAAATCTTTAATCAAGGTATCATCAATTGCGAATAAAATATGAAGACATTCATAAAAACTTTTAGAACAAGGTATGGAAATTATGAATTCACAATCTTACCATTTGGATTAACAAATGCACCTGCAGCTTTTATGAATTTAATGAATAATATTTTTCAAGAATACTTGGACAAATTTGTTCTTTTATTCTTGGACAATATTCTCATATAATCTAAAAGCATTGAAGAACACCATGAGCATTTGAAGATATTTTTGGAAATCTTGAGGAAGAGACGGGTATTTGGTAAGTTTTCTAAATGCTCTTTTATGACATGAAAGTGCACTATTTGGGTCATGTTATAAGAAAGAATGGAATATATGTAGATCCCTCTAATATTGTAGCTATAAATGAGTGGCCTGCACCAAAGAATGTACACGAAGTTAGAAGCTTTATGGGCCTTGCTGGTTACTATAGGAAGTTTGTTAAAGATTTCTCCAAATTTCTTGCACCAATAACTTCATTACAGACAAATGATAAGAAATTTGTATGGAATGAAAAATGTGAATCTGCATTTAAAATTTTGAAGGATCAGTTAACTTCAGCACCTATTTTGGCTATACCTGACCCTAATGGAGACTTTATTGTTGTAATGGATGCATCCGGGAAGGCCTTGGAGGTATTCTATTATAAAAGGATCATGTCATAGCTTACAAAAGTATAAATATCAAGTTACATGAGATGAATTTTTCTCCACATGATTTAGAGTTTGCTGCCATTGTTCATGCACTTCAATTTTGGAGGAATTATCTACTTGGTAAACCTTTTGAACTAAAAACTGATCATCTTGGGTTTAAGTTTATTTTTACTCAGCCAAATTTGAATGCAAGATAGTGAATATGCTTAGAATTTTTATCTCAATATGATTTTGACATAAGTTACATTAAAGGCAAGGAAAATAGAGTAGCAAATGCTCTAAGTCGTAGGAAGAACATTTATGCTCTTATAACATTGAGAACTCAATTTAAGGATGAGGTAAAAAGTGTTATGGAATCTGATTCTTATTTTTAGCAAGTAAAAACAATACTTACTGCAGATCCAAATGATGTGAAATATAAATGTTTTCACTTTGATAATGAAGGAATCTTACGGTTTGAAAATAGGGTATACATACCTTTGTTAAATGATTTAAGAAATAAATTGTTGGCCAAATTTCACAATTCATCTTTTTCTGGACACCCTAGCATTACAAAGATGCTTGTTGATATAAAACAACAATATTTCTAGAAAGGGATGAAAAAGGATGTGATTGAGTTTGTGACACACTATTTAGAATATCAACGTGTTAAAGCTGAGCATATGCCTCTAATCGGTTTATTGTATCCTCACGGCATCTTACCGCATACAAATGGCAAGTGATAATCATGGATTTTGTACAAGGTTTGCCTATGTTATGAAATAAACATGATGTTATTTTAATTGTTGTGGATAAACTAAAAAAGTAGCATATTTTATTCTTTGGTAATCTTAAGGATGATTCACATGTTCTAGAAAAAAGGTTCGTACATGAGATTTTCATATTACATGGAGTACCTAAATTTATTATATCTGATAGAGATCCATGAATGACATCAAGATTTTGGAAAACACTTAATGAAGATTTAGGAACTAACTTGAATTTCAGTTGTACATATCGTCCAAAAATAGATAGATAGATTGAAAGTGTTAATCAAGTTTTAGAGGATATGTTACGAATGTATTGCATGGATCAACAATATAAATGGGAAGAGTACCTTCCATTAGTTGAGTTTGAGTATAATAACACATATCACGCCTCTCTAAAGATGACAACTTTCGAAGCATTATAAGGAAGGAAATGTAGAACCCCTATTAGCTGGGACATAATTGAGGATAGAGAGGTAATTGAACTTGAAATCCTTACGGAAATGGAACAAGAAGTTAAAATGATTCATGAACGCTTGAAAGAAGTAGTGGATAGAAAAAAGAGTTATGCTGAATTGAATTAGGTTGATAGTAAATTTGAACTCGGTGAGAAGGTCTTTCTTTGGGTTAAACCGAAAAAGAGTTCTATAACTTTTGGCAAGGCTTGCAAATTATCACCTTGTTATGTGGGGCCTTTTGAAATTGTTGAATTAATCAACCCCAGTAGATTATCGTTTAGAATTACCTCTTTCTTTATCATGAATGCATGTTGTTTTCCATTTTTTTGCTTAAGAAATATGTTTTAGATTTATCACATGTGTTAAATTGGAATTCCTTGTAGGTCCAAGACCCAAGAATAATCATGGTTAAGCCCATACGAGTGTTGGAAACTCACCAGTTGCACTTAAGAAATCATGAAATAAGTCAATGTAAGGTCTAGTGGGATCAGTTTAATGAGGAAAGTGTAACTGGGAAAATCTTGAAGATATGAAAACTACTTTTCCGTATTTGTTTGAACAGAATTGATTCTATTGACTAATAAAATTTTAATATTTTATTCTTGATGTTTCTGTAAATCTACCAGTTTTGGGCAGACATTACATTATTTAAAATGGACAGCTACGTTAATGTTGATTATGGAAATTTTAAAATCCAGTTTTTATTTGAACATATGAAAGGAAAGATAATAATTTGATTGTCCTTGATGCAAATGGTTTAACTAAGTTAATCATCGGGACAATGATTCTTTTTAGGAGGGAATTATGTAACATCTTTGACAAACTATTAGCTTCTTCCTCTTTACATTGCAAATGTTGACATGTGATTTGTCCTAAGAAGGTGTATTATTTTGACTATTGGAAATCATGCTTGCAATGGATAAATTATTTCTGATTCAAGGATTCATTTTGTTGTGTTGTTGTTGTTTGCAAGGAAGCCATTCTTCTTGAGTTCGGTAAGGTTGTAAACTTGTAATGTTGTTTGCATACTTATCTTTCTTTAACAAAAAAACTTTTTTCAATTTCATTGATCAAAGTTATGCTTCAATTCTTCTTACCTGATCTGTATGACAAACCGACATTCAGAAATTGAAGGTAATAAGGGACTGAGTCCTTGTATGTATACAATTCTATGGATCCTTCTTTGAAGTCCTTGCTTTGCATTTTTCTATAAATTATGAACTTGGATCTTCTTGTTAATAAATTTTAAAATGTTGAACAACGCAAGAAGGATAAGGACCTACTACAAGACTATTAAAGGTAAAACCTTAGTCCTAGTTGTTAAGGTCTATCCTAACTGGATTCTAATCTAATGTAAATTGGACCTACCTTAGATCTATTTCTAAACTATTCATGATGCATCCTAATATAAGTTTTATGATTTATGGGTGTGGGGTTGGAAGTAACCTAAGGTAATGAAAGACCTATCTATGACCTATTACCTAATACTAAACTACTATGGGACATGACTTAATCTATGATGGCATGTTTACTATGGCAATTTTTTTAATGACCTAAGGTAAATAATTTTTATCTAACCTAAGGTTGGATCCTAAACGAATGGCTATCTAACCTAAACTAATGTTGAGATGAAAAGGGAACCTAAGGGGGTCGCATGGCAATTGGAAGGTGGTGGTGATGGTTTCTATGGAATTTAAGTGATTTGATTTTGAATTTATGGGACATGGTACTACCAGTTTTGGTAGAGGCATGAAAATGGAGGGAATGCCTAGTTGGCATCATCACTAAAGTTAAAAGATGCATGCATTGGTTGAAATTGAGCTCACCAATTTTATATGGTAGTGGCGTGGAGATTTGGGTGGGAGAGTTGAATGCGATTGCATTAATGAGAATTGGTCTTGGTGAAGAAACTACCTTGGAAGCCATGCAAGCGGATTTTTGGGAGGTTGTTTGGTCATTCACTCTTGGCAATTTTTCCTCTGTATGGGGATTTTTGTTCATTTAACTAGCAGTTCTATTTTCAATATTTTGCTATTTTTGGCACCTCTGGACTATGGAGGTAAAATAGGCATAAGAAGAATATTTTTAGGTTGTTAATTTCTTTTAGAAAAGGAGGAACCTGTGGAGGCTCAATGGAAATCTTTTGTGAACCAATAGAAGCTCTATCGGGATGAAAGGCTCTACCCATTAAGTTGTTTTTATTTATACTAAATGTCTTCATAAAAACAACTTTGGTCTTGAGAAACAAATGGGTTTTTATTTTTAATGGTTATCTTTCTCTCTTGCTTGAAATTTCTCTGTATTTTCTGATAATGAGCCTCTATTTGATAATATGGAATGAGGGTTATTCCCTCTTAAAATATAATAGTAAATCGTGCTTTACTTTTGTTGGGAATGGAATAATGTCAAACTTGTGTAGATCTTGTTTTCTGAGAAAAATGGATTGTGGTAATACTTAGTTTTCTTTTGGATTCATTTTGGTTTATCTTCCTCTGTTGGAAAGAGATAAGAAAGATATTATCCATAGTTATAATTTTGGGTTGCTTGAATCTCTTTCTTCTGCTGAATTGTGTTGTAATGGTTGTTGGGTTCATTGTCTGTGGATTCAAACTTGGTTGGAAACAACAATGTATGAAATATTACTTCCGTCCTTTACAATTAAAACATGGTTGTTTTGAATCTGGTCCTCCCGTGGAGACTATGTGGAAATGGTTACTTGAATGTGAAGATTCATGGTTTCACTTTTCTTGAATATAGCATTAAACAAGTTCTTCAGTCTCTGAACTTTGTTTTTTTTGTTTTTAGATCTCTGGAAGACTGACCTAAAGTTGGGCAATAGATGTTTTGTTTTATTGTATGATATTTTGAGTTTTGGTTAGATCTCGGTCACACATGTTATCTCTCGCATGAGCTTGTGTCAATGTCCCACTATCTTTCTTTACTTTTAAAATAGTTTTTTTTTTTATAAAGACTTACCGTTTTTATCCTGGTAACCTCTTGATTTATCTTGTTGGGAGTAAGATTGTTAATACCTTCTTTATCACGTAAATTTGGTGAAAGGATTAACTGATTTAAGTTCATCTTTTGTGATGACCTTTGTGTCAAGGGAATTAGTTGGTTCAACTTGAAGGGTTTTCTAATTATTTACCTTATTTATGATCTATGATATTTTTAAGGGAAATGTTTAGTCCTTTACGTTTGTTTTGTTATGTTAACGATCTTTGAAGAGTGTGAAAGTCTTGGTGAAACAAGGATTAGTGCAGTCAAGACTGTTTTGAGGAATTGATTGAAATAAATTTGATCCTTCTATTTTTCACCTAGGGTGACTCATTCACCTGTAGTTGAGTCACCTTGTTTTCATAACGTCTTCATTATGAAAGGATCAGGTTTGGTTCTCTCTTTACTCACCTGCTTACTGTTTCTTTTATCCCTATTTGATGGGAATTTGTGTTAACTTGGTTTTATATTGTATTCGTTGTCGTAAATGATGGAAAAGTTCTGGTTATGGAGACTGAACTATTTACGACTGAGTGAAATGAAATGTCTAGTGGTGGTTATACTTTGGGTATTGTTGTTTATTCGAATTCTTTCAAAAACATCTGTTCTTGATGTAAATTTTACACCACTATTACTGTTCTAGTTTTATGCTGAGAGAACTTCTTCTCTGGAATCTAACTTGCTTCTGTAGTCACATAATTCCGTCCCGTAACTTGGACTTCTTCACACCTGCTTGGATGTCACTTCACACCTGCAAACTTGCGTTGGCAATTCCTTGTTCAAATTTGTGCATTGGCACATGGCTTCAACCTTGCTCGAGTGTCTACAAAATAAGAGCTCAGCCAATAGCTCACCACACAAGCTGCACCAGCTTCCAACTACTCTTTCCAAAGGACTCGTAACACATCAAATATGGATGGTTACATGTTAAAAGCACAGTTGGGCACTTAACTTAGCTCGGTCAACCCAACACCACAGCTCACTGCCACCACATAACATTTCAATGTGGGCCCTCTCTCCCTTTTAAACTTGTTTGGCGGTTTAAAAAAACCTCTTTTTTAATATTTTGAGGTCAAAAAACATTTGCAAGGAATTGTAACAAGTTCTTAGGGCCTTTATTTGCTTGTTATTATGTCCTTCATTCATGTCAAAGATGGAGGGTGAGGTCCGGGGTTGGCAGGAGGCTAATCCTCCCTCACAAGCAAAACAAACCCTATCTAAAATTTTGTGTCATTTCCAACGGTACCCACACGATACCCTTTGCACCCATTTCATGCACTTTTTTAATGCATTTGTAGCATGTAGTGACATTTTCAATCAGTTGCGGGAATCATTTTAATGCTATAACGTTTGACTCACTGTTCATTTTTTAGCGCTTCTTTAGTCAAAGTTGCATGATTTTTTTACACATTACGTGATGACATTGTCAGTTTTATAAATGCACTACTTTATAAAGTCCCGCATTCTGGGGGGTTGACTGTACTCTTGGGCTTTCACACGCAGATGCATTATTGGCCAAGTCTGATGTCTTGCTTTTGTGCATCTTGCATTTTGCATCATGGAGAGTTCTCTTTCCAGACTTGAGCATCTTAGGATCGCCTTACAGCCTCCACCAATTCTCACCGGGAGAGGGAACTATTAAGCTTGGTGTGCTTCCATGGAATGTTACTTCCCTCATTAGGGTCTTTCACCCTTCTTACTTGGTCCCGTTCTCGCACCCACTCATCATCGTCATCCGGAGGACTTCCTTAACACTTACAACAATTTTTTTGGTCACTTGATGATGCATGTCTCGCAATCTCTCTGGTTTCATGCGGTAGACTCGGATCTACCTCACCATGTTTGGAGCATTCTTTAGTCTCTCTATGAAGACCCTTCACATACTGTAGTCATTGTTGTTGTTGATTCAGTTGTCTCCTCTTCTTCATGTGAGGACAGTTCTACTGACATAGATTCACTTGGTTCTACTTCTGATGACAAGGATTATGCACCCAATTCTGATGTATAGAGCATTAAAGAGAAATTCTCTCCTCTTTCTCTCACTATTCCAGATAGTGTTGTCACCCCTCCCATCTCATCAGATATTGAGCAGTTTCCTACTTAGCCTCATATAATCATTACACCAGCCTCCTTTCCACTTCTAATGTGCAAGGCCCCTTCCACTCCTCTGCCTTCATTATATGACTCATACCTATCTGACATCACTCTTTTGTTTGTTGAGCCCCCTCATTGGGACGAGTATCTTCCTGACCTTAGTCATCTTTTTGCAGAGTCCACTTGTGATGCTCTTTGGGTTCATCATCCATCTACAGGTATTTCAGAGGAGTTCATCATCTCCGTTGTTGGGAGTGCCTATTCTAGGACTCTTACCACTTCCACTTTTCCAGAGACCTTCATTGATCCACCCTTTCTTATGGATCCCTTTTCTATTGTGGATGATTTTTTTTTCCTTCATGTCACTTGGACATCCTTTTTGCGGGTGTTTCTCTTTTTCACTCTTCACACTTTGATAGTTATACACATGTGGCATTACCTTCGGTTCCTTGGCACTCACTTGCTAGACCTATGTCACACTTTGGTGGACCAGACTCAGAGTTCTTCATGCTGCTACCTTTGGTTTCCTTTGTGGAGTGGGTAGAATTCTAGCACGTCATTTCTATCCTTCCTAAGGGTAGGCACATAGTTCATTATGGGTGGCTCTTCTTTAGTCCATAGGTAGAGGATCTCGTCATCGACATTCTTTTGGGAGACCTCCTAGAGCTAGAGAGTTCAGATCTGTCCATGACACCGTCTGCATTCCTCTCGTCTCCCTCTTCTTCTCTTTTCTTCTTCTTTCTAAGAGATTACCTCTTTGTACATGGGTACCTTTTCAAGCTCGTCTAGAGCTGGGACCCATATTTGGCATATTTCTTAGATTAGAGAGTGTTTTTTCTCTTGTGGTGGATGTTTTTCCCACTAGGTTTTCCTTCACTACTTGGGATCTTTTTCTTATACATGGGTACCTCATCAGGCTTTGTACAGGACCCATTTCTCATTTCTGACTTGCCACCTCATCCTAAGTTACGATGAAGGGGGGTGTTGGTGTGTGTTATTTTCCACATCATTAGGTGAGTCATCTCACTTAGGTGAGATCATAGGTCCATGTGTCATTTAGGGGTCATTATGAGATTCTCTTACATGTCAGTGCATCAAGACGTCGGTGTGTCGCAGGACAAGATCGTCATATGTGTTATTGGGAGTTACACTTCTATTCTGGGAATGTAACATACCCTCTCTACTCGAGTTGTCATGATTGCAGCACTAGGGTTACTCAGCACCTCCTATATGTACACCCTATTTGATATATGAGATAGAGGAGAGTTTTATGGCTTAACCAGGTTCTGCCCGTGTTTCAAATCTTTTCATGCACATTCGGTTGATGCTCGCTCCTCCCAAGATCTCTTCACGCTGTCATTCACACATCCATGGATGTGCACATCATCCATCATGATCCTCACTTGTGGGTTTTAAACCCTCTTTCAATAACTTCCCTCCTAATTCGGTAAAACTAGATATCAAACCATAACTCGGAAGGGAGAACGCAACAAAAAAATATCCTACATTTTCGAAAGAGGACAATGATGAAAACTTAACCTCGGAGAAAAGAAGGCCAAGGAGTCAATCAATCATGCACTAGAGGATGCTAACGAGTATAGGACTAAAGTATTCAAATCAATTCTCAAAATATGGCTCCCCATCATTACATAATTATAGTATCAGTAGAACATTATCCAAATCAATAAAGAGATAAAATAACAAGAATTGTTGAGCATTTATGGAAAAATAACATCCTTCAACAAGTAATTTTAAATCAATAAAGTATCATTCAAGAAGCCATAGACTAATCATTCCTTCCAGACGATAGTGTAAAAATTGATAAGAAAGACTCACTCTCACATCCTCTTAGAAGTGAGAGAAAACATATTTTGAAAGGACTGAGAAATATCCATCCTAATTCGATCTCAAAGATGATGTAACACATAGAATGACATGACTTAGCTATAAGTGCACAAATCAATGACATAGAGGATTAGAATTTCTTCCATTATATTTCTATGGATAGGTTCAACTACACACATCTACTAAGTCAATAAGACATTCTAATCCTTCAACATACTCAGATATCAAAGAACTAAAGTATCTAGAAACCCCTTCATACAAAACCGATTGGTTAATTTCCAAGTCATGAAACATCAACCAAAAATCCGCATAAACATTCATTAAATCCCCACGAAGTCACAACAGTAAGGTTTCAACAACTTACACTAAAAATTTAGTTTATGATGTTTCCCAGATCAAGAAAAGGTAAGATTTTACAATCATTATCTAACTTGAAGTGAATAAGAACAACGAGATCATCATCTTGCAAGCTCGAGAAGAGCTAACATAAATAGAACTAAATATTATCTCAGACCAAATCAATTTGAAAATTCCTTAAACATAACAGAACCTCCTCTATCCAAATTTTAGTTCAGTCTTCCAAATATTCCATGAAAACCCAAAAATATTTAAAGTTCAGAAGGAGGAACTTTGCACACTATTATATTCAACAAGATTATTCCAAAATCTAAGTATCCAAGAAACCATTACCACATAGTTTCCATAAGGGAACAAGATTCAACAACAAGTTTTAACTAAAAGGGGGTGAGAGAATAAGTAAAACATTCATTCTTGTTTCCACACGAGTTTGAACCCACAAATACAAAAAATCCAAACACCCATTATCAATCCAACTTCCATCGAAATACCGGGTTAAAAAAGAATGAAAGTTTATACAAAAAGTTCAAGAAGAATTCACTGTTTCATTACTATTTTTTTTACAAATTCTACTTCACACAAAATCGAATACAAGCATCCATATATGTATAGTTTTAAATCAGAAGTAACAATACTTAAACCAATCAAAGATGTGATAGAGAAGGAAATTTTTCTCACCTTCTATCAACCATAACAGACAAACCCAATTCCAAATCTTAAGCAACAACAATTTTTCATAAACCATTTTTAGTAGATAGGCAGGGTTCATCAGATTGGCATAACTTAAATATCAAGGTATGATTCACTATTAAAAATTAAAAAGAAACAACCCACATTCCATATCATCTAATAGAGACTCATTTTCAAATGAATACAAAGATATTTCAAGAAAGAAATTAAGGAATTATTTATAAATTAAAGGCCCATTGATCACAAGAGAAAATTTGTTTTAATGAAGATGATTAGAGAAAATAAGAACAACTTAATGGGTAGAGCCTATCATGCTTAATAGTGCTTCTATTGATTCGAAGAAGATTTCTAGCCGAGCCTCCACAATTCCTTCTTCTCTAAACAAAGTCAACAACCCAAAACTTATTTCTTATATGCCTCTTATACCTCCAATGGATCAAAAATAGTCCAAAGGATAAAAAATAGAAATAAATTACAAACATAACTACTGGTTCAAAGAGCCGGATAACTCCATGCACGAGTAAAACTTGAAAAGAATGAAAGACCAAACAACCTCCAAGAATTCCACTTGCATGGTTTCCTAGGTGGTTTGCTCGCCAAAACTGATGATCATTAATGCCATTTAATTTCACTTTCCCACCTATATCTCCATGTCATTTCCATCTAAATTTGGTGAGTCCAATTTCAATGATAGCATGCATCACTTAACTCTAGTGATGATGCCAACTAGGATTCCCTCTAATTTCCATGCCTCTGCCAAAACTGGCAGTACCATCCCATAAATTCAAAAATCAAATCACATAAATGACTTAGAAACCATCACCACTACCTTCCACTTGCCATGTGACCCCTTAGGTCCCCTTCCATCCTTACATTAGTTTAGGTTAGATAAACATTAGTTTAGGATCCAACCTTAGGTTAGAAAGTATTTACCTTAGGTCATTTTAATATTGCCATAGGTAACAAGCCATCATAGATTAAGCCATACCACATAGTAATTTAGTATTAGGTAATAGGTTAGAGATAAACCTATCATTATCTTAGGTTATTTCCAAATCCCACACTTATATAACATACAACTTAGATTAGGATGCAACAAGATTAGTGTAGACATAGATCTAAGGTAGGTCCAGTTTACCTTAGGTTAGAATCCCATTAGGATAGATCTTAAAGATCTAGGACTTAGTTTTTACCTTTAATAGTCCTGAAGTAGACCTCTATCCTTCTTATGCCATTCAACATCCTTAAGAAATTAACAAGAAGATCTGAGCACACTATTTACAGCAAAATGTTGAGAAAGGACTTCCAAGAAAGATCAATAAAATTGTGTACATTTAAGGACTCAGTCCCTTATTTCCTTCAATTTATGAATGTTGGTTTATCATATAGATCAGATAAGAAGAATTAAAGCATACCTTGGATCAATGGAATTGATCTAGGGTTTTGCTATTATATAGAGATAAATTTGCAAACAACATTACCAGTTTACAACCTTACCTATCTCAAGCAGAATGGATTCCTTGCAAGCAACAACATTTCAGCAAAATGAATCCAAGAACAGAATAATTTATCCATTGCAAGCATGATTTCCAACATTCGAAAGAATACACCTTCTTAGGACAAATCACATATCAACAATTGCAGTGTAAAGAGGAGAAAGTTTAACAATTTGTCAAAGATGTTAACAATTTTTCAATAGTCATAGATCTTTTGATTAGATCTGTTTCAGTCTCTTATCCTGCTATGTAGTTCCATTTTGGGAAAGGAATAATGGGGCCTTCTTCCTTTCTTGTTGTAACTACCCTCTCTCTTATATCTCAAAGTTATGGTTTCATCGCTATGTTCTTTGGAAACTATAGAAGATTGTATGTTGTCCTCTCTTCTTTGGGTTGTGAAATGTAACATAGATCTCCTCAATTTGGAGGGAAGTAAGAGGATTGTTCTTCATAAATTCATCCTTCCCTCTTCTATGTTACTCTTGTTTATAGGTTTGATCAGTTTAGTTTGTATTACTCGTCGAGGTTACAATACTTCTTACTTATTCACCTTGACTTGTATTGAATGGAATCAATATTTGTAATGTGTGATCAATGTGTAATGTAATTAATCTGAATGAATAATTTCCTATTCCTAACTGTTGTGACCTAACTTAGGACTTAGACTATATCTTGGACTTTAATTTGGATGTAGCATCTGAAATAGGAATCTCATGTTTTCATGTCATTGATGGCTCATCCTAAAAATCCTTCTTGAAGATCAAATAGCTTGGTTGTAGATGTTTTCAGATGGAATTTGTTAATGTTGAGTTGATGGTTCTTGCTTCTTAAAGTAACTCTGTTTTTGTAAAATATTGGAGTTAATGTCTTTATTTGTAATTCAGATTGAATGAAGTAAGAAATAAATAGTAAGCATCTTTATTAGAAAGAGATAAGTAATTAGGGTGAAATATTACTTATCTGATATAATGCTCTACGAAAACAATGGATGAAGAGTGTTGATTATATCATAATCTTTTCTAAATGTTAATTTGGTTGATCAATTGTTCTTTCTTTTATGATTGTTATTTCTTATGATTTATATATCTGTTTGGCTTTATTGTTTCATAAAAGTAAAGTTTGTTTTATGAAATAGTTAGTTGAAGGCACATCATTTTAATGCTTAGTGCTTATCATGCTCAGTTCAATGAACTGACCCATGCTAGCAATTTTTGTAGATGGACTTCGTAAGTGATAAAGGAAGGCAATAAATTTTATGATGTATTGGTTACTTAAAGTCTGGATCTTTTATGAAGAAATCTGATTCATTATTGAAATGTATTGAAAGAAGAAAAAATGTATTCTTTATTGATCTTGATGTTGTTTGACATGAAATATGTCTAAAATGCATGGTCTTGTAAAATGTGTATTCCACCATGATGAATTGAAAAGAGATTAAGAGTTAATTTATAATTTTCATGCCATTCTCCTTCTATATTATTTGAAGGAAAGTTTTAATCTTATCTTCGTTTTATCTCGAGTCTTATCGGAATGGATCTTTATTTTAGTTGGCATTAAAAGAGTTGGATGGAAGGGATTTAATTACAATATCCCTTACTGAAATGCAACTTATTAAGTTGGCATGCATATAAATTCTTTCATCTAAGTCTCTTTGGTTTATTAAAAATATGTTAATGAAATTATAACTTAACTATGATGACTTGTGTAATGGAAAAAGGCTATTACAAAACCTAACTCTTAACAAGAAAGAGGAAGGTTCACTTCATCTTGAGAAATACCTTGATAGGTTTCAAACAAATGTATGGTATCTAAGATCATTTATCAATTATACTTCATCTCTATGAAGTCTATTATAATAGAACCTATTTTGGTACTTAAATAGGATATGAATGGTTGAGTTATACTAAGTAAATCTTATGAAGGATGTTATTTCTATTTTGATTAACTAAACTTAAAATTAAGAAGTTAATGAATGAAAAGCAATCATAAATTTTCTGTATTCCATTAAAAAATCAATTTTGAATGACAATCTTAAGGGCTAAAGTAATTCAGGGTTTAGCAGAGTAGCTGTAACTAAACCTTAATTAAGAAACATAAGTGACTAATAACCTCTCAATATGGGGTATGTACACCATGATTTGTAATGTTGTCGAATGTTGGCACATGGCAGCTACCAAAATATACCTTCATGAATACTTGAGTCTCCACGAGGATATAATGTTGCAGTTGACATGTTGCAACACCCTTTAGTATTGGGTCATCTAGGTCTACATAAATTTTGAATTTATCTTAGTTTCACTCTAGGTCAGATTAGAATTATGAATTAGTACATGGAGTGACTCATAATGACTTAGGGTAACTAGACACATCCAATTGAATTGGGTCGATTTAGTATGTCTATGTACCCTTAGTCATCGCTGAGTGGTTCCCTATACCAATTTATGTTGCTAACCTAGGTTAGGGTCAAACCTTGAACAAGTGAACTAACAGAAGTCAGTGAAGACCTTTCTAGATAACATATGAGTGTGGTGAAGGATGTATTCCATTGACAAGTATGTCATCTAGGAATACTAACATGAACAATATGTTAGAAATCTTTGGCCAAAGTATCGCAAGCTGTTGGTTGCATTTTCCTATGTCACCTAGTTTAAGAAATGGGATTTCAGATGAATATTGGTAACAAATATTCAGATAGGTTTCTTAAATAGAACACTCAATACCAAAAATAGGGTAAGAGAACCAAGTATACTTGGTATACACTTAGTATTCAATACTTTAAGTTAACATGAGAGATCGGTAGTTCATCAAGTCATTTACAACTACATATGGTTATATGTTATGAGATTGATAGGCATGGAATATGTGTTCTAAATTATGATTATTTAGAATAGATAACATTATGAAAATTTTTTAAAAATCCCTTGTTTCTAAAGTCTTAAATTGGGAATGTTACACATGTTCGACTTCTCGATCGATCTTGCTAACTATGACAACTTAATTTTGGTCGGGAGGAACTACCTAAAATAGAAAAAAAAACCAAAAAGAATATTTAAACAATATATGATAGTGGAATGCCAAGCGTATGCTAGATCTGGGAAGTGTGATACTCCTGAAGGCTATCAATCCACTTTGTTTTTATAAAACAAATATGAAATAACTAAAGTGCATACATAAACAAATATAGTGACAGATATTCTTATTCAGGTACCTTAGATAACTATCAGCATTGATCCAATTAAATACTAAAACTATGTGGGTCAAGGTCTTTAGGTCAGGTTGCAAGTTGGTCAAGTGGTCTGCAGGTCATAGACAGGGTCATAAAAAGGTTGGGTGATGTGTTTGGGTTGTTTTTGATAAGCGGGTGGTTGTTGGTTTACACAATATTGGAAAACATAGAGACCGACATTAGTTGAGGTATGACCAATCAAAGTTAGGCAAAACTAACAATAGTTATGGGTAACCAGTGTCGGTAGAGGTGAGCTGATAAGATTCATTAAGACTTGCTAATGGGGTTTGAGCTAAGTTTAGGAAGAGAAGAAAGAGGGCATAACCGGTATATGAGGATCTTAGGAACACTCAGAAATATATAGAGGTTGGGTATGGGTGGTTTTATGGTGTGGGTGGAGGAATGGTTGGGTTTACAGGCAAGTAAATGGTAGGGGAATGAGGGTGCAAGTGGAAACTAATAACAACAATAGAAGAACCTAATAGACTAAAGTGGAAATAGATGATGTAGGTAAAAAGTGTACTTACTGGTGTTGCATGTCTAATGGCTATGTGGTGGTGATTGGTTGGTGGGATGGATCTTGGTGCAGTAGTGATGCTTCCCGGAATGTCACTATGAGGGTAGTACTTCTAGATATGTCTTGGTGTTGACTATGGATGTCTAGAGGTATGAAAAGGATCTGTTCTACTTGCATGCATTTCTCTCCTCATCCCTTAGATCTCAAAATGTGCTAACCCAAAAAAAGGTTGCCAAGGTGAATAAATGGTAACTGACAATGGTTCTTGGTTGACCGGCGTCGGTTTAGGGATTACCAGTGTTGGTTAAGGCGATATTCCCTAGGTTTACTAAAAATGGAAGATCTTGCATCATTTGGGTCTTATGTTTTTATGAGTGGGAAGGTTATTAGAGGAATAATAGGCCTTGATTTTTAGGGTTGGACCAAGTCTTATTCATTTATGGAAACTTGTTATGAATAGGTCTATGGTAAGGTGTCTAGGTGAGGTTTCCATTAATTTAATTAAAGTAATTAAATTAATAACGAAGTGAGGATGGGTATTAATTTAATTATAAATAATTAAATTAATCTTAATGTAGGTTATAAGGATCACGATTAGGTGATTTTTTTAAATTGGTTATTCAAAAGGGGACCAAGGGGATCGTGACCCAATTTTGGTGTCTACACATAGCGTTCTCAAGTGGTGGGAGAAAAAACACACATTTTCCTTTAACATTTCTCCAAAGGAGTGACCTAGATGAATTCATGAGCACCAAGTATACATCCCAAAATATTTCAAAAGAAGCTTTAGTATGGGTTACTTTGTAAAAAATTATATACACTATAATTTTAAAAAGAATCTATTTTTTTGGGGTCCACCATGAGTTAAGAACTAAAAACAAAATGAAATTATTCTATAGTGAATACTCTATATGCTCAAAATTATAATAAATTGAAACAATTTTATTTGGACATCTAACCAAACAATTTTCTCCATACCAATTTCAACTAGGCTTAGGAGGGTTTCAGACAACTTCACAAAAATGGATAGAACTTTATTATTTATCATCCATTTGACCTCAAAATTTTTGTAGCATATTTTTATCCCTATAATCTTCAATTTTTTTGTTATGATTTATCCTCGGGATGCTCCACAATTTTCTTTAATGCTAAGAAGTCAGTGTTATTTTTCCATACCTTATTTAACTTTGGTGTTGGTAAAAATGTAATATCTTTCACAAAAATCCTCCTCGTGTCCTCAAATTTATTCCACACCTTCATGAATACCTCCTCCATCATCTCAAAATGGTCACTTTATCCTAGTTCACTCTGAAATTTCCAATTCCGTCTCATTTGGGCATGTTAAACCTACTTTTTTGGTTGATGAAACTTGACCAAGTATTTGAAGAGTGTGCAAAGTATTGAGGCATACAAAAAGGACGCAAAATCATGCACAAGTTCCATTTAATAAAGGTGCACATATGTAGGAAACATTTAGAACTTACCTATTTTTTCATGGCACGGGCTCAAAATAGGAAAATCATGTTGGAGTGTGGATAACACAATGGATTAAAGTAGAAGACTTCACAGTGAAGCAAGAGCTATTTTGGGAGCAAAGTGGAAGATCAAATGTCATGCATAGTTTGTGCTAATAATATGATTAAGATAGAGTTTAATTATAGATTAATATATTATTAGCCACTTTATAAAATCATGTCGCTATTAACGCATGGATATTTTGAGCATGAAATCTACTTTGATTTTCATGGGTGGTGAAGAAGCAAGTCCTCACCCCTATATATTGGTTTATTTGCATAGTTTTAGAGACCATGTATTAGACAACGTATGTATTTTAGAGTTATATTTCCATGATTTTCTAGCATGCATGACTCTCTGTTCTATGATTATGTATTAAGATTCTCGTACTTGATAAATTAATGTAATGGAGTACTTTGGATGGATTATGGTAATTGATGTATTATATCATGATATTTTTATGGTGAATATAATTTTAGTAATAGTTTAATCTATTAAGCTTCCACATTATTTATGTTTCCACTAAAGCTCATGGATATGATGTTTATAATAGAATGTATGCCTTCATAATGGGTTATATGAACATGCATCCTAAATTCTTGGCAAGAAAATACAAAAGAGGGACCTAGTAGCTTTGCATACTTCAAGTGAGCATTTATATTTATGTGAATGAAGTGCTAGTGCACTTAGGCATTTAATTGGAAAAAAAGACTACGTTTTGGTTCCGTTGTCGGGACCTCTTTTCAAGCATTGTCTACTAGGATATTGCATGCTAATGACGTATCAATTGAATCTTACATCCATTGAAAGTTAGTCGGATGAAGGAAAAGATCAGTTTGTGTGAAGATATGGTTCTAGACCTGATTTCAATGCATGTAAATGGGTGGAAGATAATATATATCATGAGCTCTATGATATTTTTTCATCCTTTTTCCTATAGAATTGTATGAGTGGTTATCAACATATGCATCAAATAAAATATGAAGTTACTGACCAAGGGTTTGGATGCAAGAAGATTACTAGATAATGTTTGATGTAGATGAACCTTGGACATGTACTATAGGTCATTGGTGGGATGGTGTTATGCACATTATACTTTAGAGTTGTTTCTAAGTATTCTTGTGAGGAAGTTGTTGAGTTTGAATTTTGGTGCGAGCCCAGAGGATCTTACATATGTGTTATTCCTTTGGAAATTAAAATATTGATGGTGGTACTAAGTTTGGAGTGATTACCTATGGCTAGCAATACCCACCACCACATCTGATGGTAGGAGCTGGTGTGGTGAGAGATGGTTGACCTAGTGGAAGAAAAGAGGAGAGAGGAAAGGATACTCAAGTATAATGAAGTGTGGGGAGGGAATTGGCAAAGAAGCACAAAATTTAGGATTTTGTGTAGCGATGGAGAATGATGTCTCACAAAGGATTTAAATCTCACATGGAAGATGTGGATCAAGAGCATCGGGCTCTACCCCAATTAGGAAATCACAGTATAGAATCCCCTTTGGCTTCGATTAAATCGTGTGATAGGAGGAAAGATTGAGTACCGTAGGCACACATATTATCCCACCTTATGACCTATTCCTTGTACTTATTATTCTAGTTCCAGAAGTAATCATTAATAAGTAGGTGATTGTACATAATCCAATGGCTTCAGGTAGATATCATTTTCCTTTGAATATAGAAGTACATAAGAAAACACATACACCTTTGGTAGCATAGACATCATCTTTATTTGGGGGCCCAATTGGAGGAATATTTTCTAGTGCATCATCAAGACAGAGTGTGGGCACGTAGAATATTGGGAATACATCTAGAAGTAGTACAACTTCATAGATTATGGGAGTTAAATTTAGCACTATAGTTTGGACACAAAGAAGTAAATCCACTTTGGTCCATTGATGCTATAAGAGGAGGATCCAGAGGATCAAGATTAAGTGGATCGGATGGTTCGGATGTGAAGGAAATCTTTGGTGGGGATCTAGTTCTAGATTTGGTGGACAAGTTTCACACCATCATCATCCATAACAATTCTATTAATAAATATCTCTTCACTTGCCATAGTATAGAGGTATTGAAAATTTTGTAGATCATGTGCATAAGTGTGAGTTTCTATGGCGCGCTAAAGGAATCATAGCCTCTAATAGAAAATTAAGTTAGTTTTCTACTACTCTTCAAGGGTGGACACATAGCTGGTACATAAAGTATGACCCACATCATACTGTAGTGGATTATAATTCTTTATGTTCCACGTTTCTAGGTAAGCTCCATATTCCATAATTTGAGCATAAAAGTAGTAGTGCACTTAAGGACATTAAGAAGATCTTATTAGAAAGTGTTTGGGAATATGACATGTGTTTTAAATCTTTATTATCAAATTTGTCATATGACATTCATCCTAGTCAACATGCACAGTGGTTTATTGGTGGATTTTGAATTTTTTTATAATAGAGCTACCTCAAAAAAAAAAAGGATTTTGTGACATCTTGGAAGAAACTCTATGCACCGAGGCGATTAGAAGTGTACACATTGGAGTGAGTTTGTTTCTTAGAGGTGTGGATTACATCCATGGTGAAAATGTTAGAGAAAATCTCGATAATTTAGCTCATGAGATAAGTAGTAGAATATGGTGTACATATTGTGAGGTTGAAGGAGACACTAAGGATAACTATCCTCACAATTTGTTACATGTCATGTTATTGGATTGTGATATTTTTCATTTGGACCATGATGTAAGTAGATTTCCTCTCTTATAGCATGTGATCTAGAAGAATGTGTCTATGTATTGTAAGATTTGTAAAACTCATACTCATGACACCGTTGAGTGTAGATTGATTGATCATATTCATGAAGCCATTAAGACTAGTGTGCACCAGACTAGTGTGGTAAGGAATAGAGAGAGCCACATAATGAAGGGTGCAATAATGGGGATAACAGGAATAGTGGATTTCATGGAGGATATAAAGGCTAAGGTCATGACGGTGGTAGAGGAGAATTTTCTAGAGGAACTTGTTATAAGTGTGGATCTCCTGATCATTATTAGTTTGAGTGTCCTCGAATTTCATTTTATCACGGCGTGGAAAGAAAAACATGTTTGAATAATTCCCTAACTTATATGTGTACATGAGCAAGTATTACAAGAAATACAAGCACATAGGAATCATAAATGTATCATCTATAGTTATAGATCAATGGATGCCAAAGTTAGAACCTACTCTAAGTTACATCCCATTTTAGTTACTACACGCATTGAGGCTGCATGTGCACGTGAACCTTTGAAGTATAATCTGACTATAATAAAGAAATAAGTGATTAATGTAAAGTATCTAGATGTTGCACATCAAAAAGAGGTTTACCAAGAGATTATGGATGTTATCGGGGATCGCGAGGAGTGATTCAAAGGTTGAAGGAGCATGTGCATGTGATGGAATGAGAAAAGAGGTTAAAATATCATAGAAGGACATACATGATTTGAAGGAGGCATGTCAAATGTTGCGCCAGGATAACATGATATCTGGTAGGAGAGTTCTTGAGAGACAAAGTACCATGAATAGAGTGCGAGCATGAGAAGCGAGATACTTGATACAAATATTCCCCCACACAATCATGAGTATGATAAAGATATTACATTGAATACATTCATAGATGGATGGATTTTGAATAACATTCTAATAGATACAAGTTATCAGGTTAATGTAATCATGTTGGATGCATGGAATTAGATGGGAAGACCACCATTATTGCCTTTTTCGAATGTTTTGTATATGGAAAATAGGACTAGGGATAATCCTATCGATGTACTAAAGGATGAAACCATTATTATTCAGGGACAAAATTTTAGTGTAGACTTTGAAGTATTAGATCTTTTTGAAGCAGATAGCTTCACATCTTTACTTGGGCACCCTTGGTGTTATGATAATGATGCATATTTACACTTCAAAAAGTGGTACATTAGATTTGAGAATAAGTAAGAAAACATTATTATACCTTTGAAAGATGCAAAGGTTGTTCTGTATGTTGAGCCTTTGAGTGAAGAAGACTTGAAAAAGATATATGCATGCACAATCATAGGCCTTGAGGTAACTGATCCATCTAAGGAGTGATATAATGGGATAATTCAATTGATACCACAATTATATCTTGTGATAATTAGGCACGTGGAATGTATGAAGTAGTTGGGTGAGAGATCAAGAACACAATCACTCACATGATCAAGGCATGCATGGTTAGGTGCTTGAGTTATAACCACGTACCTTTATATACTAGAGAGGAAATCTGGTGTATTTACGTACACTATGGAATCTCGGTTGAATAATGAAGGAGACAAAAGAAATATGCTAGTATATACTCTACGTGAGAATAGGACACACCGGTGGACTACATAGAGATACATCCTATTGGAATGGTGAGAAGTGAGGATCACCTTTTCCACTAGGTTCTTGCGGAGAAATATACCTTCTTGGATATGAAAATTTCATGGGAAGTCCCCTCCCCCACATCACATTCTGAATTGTGAGAGAATTCGGATGGAGGGCAAGAGGCCTTACCTCCATCACTTTGGGTCCATAAGTTCTACTCTAATTTAAGTGGTTGTGTGCATGTAAGGTATGTTCATGCAGAATTAACAAGGGATGCAGTTAATTGGAAGGAGATGACCTCGAGTATGATTCATTATTTTTATTACTTTTCTACTAGGCCTTCGGTTAATGAAGAACTACAAATTATGAACCGTCTTACTTTGGGGACTAGTGTGAAGGTTAAGGAACTCTTGTTAGATATGTTTGGAGAGCTAGATTTATAGGTATGTCTTGAACTTCAAAAGACTAAGGAAGAAGAGATGTTACGTGCCTAGGAAGAAAAAGAAAAGGGTAAACTACATGCATGATAAATGATGACGATAATAACCTATATGTTATCCACATTGAAGGTACATGTGAGGTAATGGACACAACAGATGAAAAAGTATGCACATATGTATGCAAGAATTTGTTAGCAATGCAAAGAGAGTTATAAATAACACCTAGTAGTCCTAAAAAAGATAAATCAAAATCTATGCATCATCATGCTTGGAACTTAAACAAGACTAATTTATCAACATTTTTACATTAGAACATGAATAAACATTCAAACTAACATGTTAATCCATTAATATATATATATCTATTGAATGTTAATCAAATGAAATGAACCTATTTAGATCCTTAGCAATAAAAGGGTTGATTGTATGTTAGAATCCCAAGGTTTTCAAGAATGGAGTCTTGTCAATCCATGACTACAAGACCATTTGACATATCTCCATAAGACTTAAAAACTTGGATGGATGAATGCAAGAAATTAAGATAGTTAGCTCCTCAAATTAATAACTCTTTGAGATGATGAAAATGGCTATAGCTTAGGGTCTATGGTCATTTAGGTGTAAAGGTGCAAATAGAAAGGTAGGCTAAAAGAATCTCTACATCCCTTTTCATGTGGGATAATAACTAGTTTGAGTTAGTTGTGGATAAGGATGGTTGAAAGGGGGTTGAGTAAACCTTAGGAGAGTTTATTTTGTCCTTTAGTGACTCATGGGGTTTGAGGGGAATTATTAATTAACCCAAGTGATTGATTAATAGGTGAGCAAACTTATAGAAGGTTTTAGAGGAATAATTAGCTTGATTTAGACTATGGGAGGAATTTAATCAAATAAATTATGATTTATTGATTTAATGGAAGAGGAAGCTAATTAATTAATAATAATTAATTAGTCTAGATAGAAAGAGGGTTAATTAATGGAAGGTCGTTAGTTGGAGTATTTCTTTGGATAGAAGAGTTAATTAATTAATGTAATGTAACTAATTAACAATGATAGAAGAGAAAAAGAGAATTTATTGATGATATGTTGTCAATTTGTGGTGATAGAAGAGAAAAGGATATAATTAGTGCAATTTAAATATTTAAATTTCTCAAGCTAAATTATAGGTGTTTGCATTTTCTTCTCTTTGGGGTGGCATAAGTGATGCCACTTCAAAGATAGTAGTTAGATAAAATGTTGAAGGGGTAGAAAAAAATTAGTAGAAGTGAAAGATTACCCCTCAAGTGTCGATGGGGTGATGACATAAGGTGATCGATGATCAAAAAGGTGAGAGAAATGGATAAAAGAATGGATAGGGGTAGGATGCCTAGTTGAATCAAAAGAAGTGTTGATAGGAGAATGATGTAGAAGAGGAATGAAGATGGAAATAAAAGAGCAAGATTTCATCTAGTGTATTGAAAAAAATTTAGTGTCATCATATTGCCAAAGATCTATGTCATTGGTCCTTATTAAAAATATAAGCATATGAAAAAAGTAGAATGACATGAAAATCCATACTATGACCAATTGTCGATTGCTGAAAACACCAACTCCATGCAATACAAGAAATTAAAAGATTCCTACTCCTTGAAACATACATAATGTAATGAAATAAAATAAAGTAAGAAAGATAACCTTACAGAGAAACATAATGCAATGTTTTTGTTATCAAGCTTTGATTTTGACCTATGTGAATTACCAACAAGGGTTAAAATATGGTGTCAAAGGAAAGGATACATGCAAGGGGAATAATGGAGGACACTTGGGTCCTATGAAAAGAAATCATGCACTATGAAACAGTAAAAAAAAAAAACTCATTGTGCCCCAGAGTACGAGACATAGTAAGAAAACCTACTTTGTTGATGTAGGCGGATCAAGATTATCCATGAGTCACACACAAGAATAGGTGAGAACCAAAGATTGACTTTTTATAGGATGATTTATATTGTTTTTTATTTTTCTCGAAACATATTTGAATGTTTTTTTGGTTTTGAATTTTTTTGAAACTATCTACAAGAAGACAAAGAAGTGTGGATGCCCCAGGTGATAGATAGGATGTATAAGGTAAAAATGCCATTCCTATGAGAAAGGGAATATGTGACATGCCCCAACGATTAGGTGGGATTATTCAAATATAAACTCTTCAAGCACTAAAGGGGATCATAGCTAATATAAAATAGGTTCAATTATGAGGGAACAAGGATGCCCCTAGTGTAAGATGGCCAAGAAAAAATGATAGAAAGGAAGTGGATGATTGATTTATTAAAGGGGGAAAAGGTGTCCACAAAAATAAGAAAAAGGAAAGCTTATACACATGGATGTTCTGAAAATATTTACAAGGCACACGATGAAAAAGTGATTAACCCAAGGCACAAATCATGAGACAAGACATGAACTAAAGTAATATTTTGAACAAGGTCCAAAAAGCAACATTTGGTAACACACTAATCTTTTTTTCTCATAGAGATCCAGTGTGTGCAGGTGGAAATGAATTACCTCTTGAAGGAAATAGTTGATAGACAACAAGTGAACACACTAGGCAATGTGTAGGAATGATTTAGTTTGAAAGGTGATTTGTGAATGGATTGTGGAAGGAGAGGTGTACATTGCTCTGCTAATGGCTAGGCATTCATAGCCTTGACAGAGATGCATTTAATTCTAATCAAAACATTTCTCTACTGACATTCAAGCATCCATAGGCCCAATAGAGATTATTGGAAATACCCCAAGAGAGATTTATATATCAATTTGCTTTTCCTTTTAGCTTTTGCTTTTTGATTGATTGATTTTGATTCTTTTTCTTTCGAAAAAATTATTTCGAGATGTCTTGATTTACAAGGGTTAAGAACTACTAATTGCTTGATGGAAGGATATGAAACTAAATGTGATGATGACATTGATTAGTGTTAACAAATATATCCAAAATTTCTTCGCAACAAGTTTATTAAATGTGAATTGTGATATGATCTCTAAGAAGTCAGTAGTTCTTTAATTTACCAAGGTGATAAAAGACCGAGAGTTAAATAGATACCATAGAGATAAATGTCACAAAATGTGTGTGAATAGGCTAATCATAATAACATGGAAGGGATGAAAATGTTAGATGACTTGCAGAGGAATATGAAAAAAGGGAAGAAAGAACATCCATCTATACGCAATACCTGATTGTAATGTTTGATATTTGTACCTTTGATTTTGTTTATGTAATGTTTTAATGTTTTCTTATTTTTTTTGTATTTTTGAACTATTTTATGATTTTTTATGGTTATCGAATGAAACATGTCACTTTACGTGATAGGATACAACAACAATGTTCACGATTTACTTTATAAGAGATACTAAGTGTATTTGTTTATCAAGTGTAATATTATCCACTATCTCGATGATTATGGTGAGCTCACACTCAGTAAATGATTGTGATTTTTTTGAAACATGGGTTTTGTATGTGGGAGTTTGAGCTCCATATCCATAGGTTTTTTCACTTTATGCCATACTTGATGGGTACGTTGGTGTGCATTCTAGAATCACGTTTGATTTTGAATTTTATAGTCATTTGATTTTTGGGATCTTTAGAGCCCTTCATCATTTTGTTGTTAACTTGGTAAAAAACTTGTCGAGGCTTCTTATAAGCTAATGTGTGACTTGTGTGATCTTAAGAGGTGGGAGAAGAATTTGGATGCTTAGAATTGATGGGAGGAATATGAGGAATGACAGTGGGCTTGCCACATCATTGATAGATGAAAAATGTTACGGATGAAAAAGGATATGGTCTGCGAATGGAATTAGAGGGAATACCGGAGGTGAGTCATAGATAGAAGATGAAGGGTTACTAGGATGTGTCCCAAGAGTAGAAGATAATGGACTGTTAGGATGTGGCCCAAGAATAGAAGATGATGAGCTACCAAGAGGTTTCCTATAGATATAAGAAAATGGTGGGATATTATGACATCGCCCATGAATAAAATACAAGGGTCTTGTTGGTCATGCCCCAAGAATGGAAGGAAGTGGGCTACCCAAAGGAGGCCCACAAATAGATGGTGAAGGGCTATTTTGAGGTGGCCCATATATAGAAGAAGATAATGGGCTACTAGGTAGTGACCCAATGTGAGATTGTGATTGACGAATTTTGATAGATAGAGAAGGATTGTGTGATGAGAAGATAGGCCATGGATCAATGCAAGAACTAGGAGTTTCATCACATAATGAATGATGTGAAGATAGAAGAATAAGCCGAGGATAAAGTTACATGATATGAGGCTCTTCCTTCATTTCTTGATAAAAAGAATCAACATTTTCCTCACAATATGCAGATGCATCAAAGTCTAAATAGAATCCTTTCTCATAATCTACTAGAGGAATATCTCCACGTGCCCTTATAAATTCCTGATTTTTTCTTCATCTTGAAAGAGGTTTAATTGGTGTGGAATACTTAGAAGATGTTTGATGATAATTTATAGAAGAAGATGACATGGGGTATGAAGAAGATGTGGAGATAGATGTCTCGGGAGAAAGGATTTTTTTAGTGGTGAATATTCGTAATTTGGAAAATTTGAAAAGGAAAATTTTTGGAGTAGGTCGATGTCTTTTTTACCTAAAATTTCCAATATAATTTTTTTAGGGTTAGCTTCACCTACCATTGAAAACTACTCCTATATAAACCTAGGTAATTCACCTAGTAGTATACTAGTAACTTACTGAGGTACCATCTAAATTACTTGTAAATTACAAGTAGACAAAGTGTGGATCAAAGTCTCAGACTAGTTGTTGTAGACTTGCAACAGAAAGTGTCACTGATGCGTGACAAGGAATATTTTCATTTCCAGATGGGTGACAATATAGTGTTGTTGATGTGTGATAAGAGAAGGTGTTGACACGTGACAAGAGGGTTTTGACGTGTGACAAGAGGGTTGTTGGCGCACAGCAAGAGGGTTGTTAACACATGATAACCGAGGGTTACAAGTGGGTAAAAATGATTTTTGTTGACGAGTGACAAGGGGGTTGCAGACGGTCAAAAAATGAAGCATATTTTTGTGTCATGAAACAACAAGGTTTGTTACTTGCATGACAAAAATCCTTGCTATCAAATGAAAACAAGTCTTGCTATTGTGCGAAAACAAGCCTTTCTATCATGCGACAACAGGGTACAACAAACCCTGTTGTTCCACGAAAAAAAACCCTATTGTCACACGACATTAAGGATTTTTGTCATGCGATAGCAAGGCTTGTTTTTGTGTGACAAAAGTATTTTTTTCATGTGAAAGAAACCTTGTTATCACCTGAAATCAAAAAAATGCTAAGTGCTCCCCCTTAAGAAAATGATAAGCAAAAATTAGACTCTGAAATCCCAGAAAATTATCCTTTCCAATGAAATTGGTTGAGGTATATTCACTAGGGATTTTCCACCTCCAATTTACTAGAGGATTCTTAAATTGAACCCTACTCGAGAGTAGAATAAGGTTTTGTGGACCTACCTATATGATGGTATATTGTTTGTATACTAGTAGGATTAAGTAAAAGTCTACAAGTTGTGATGCATGTGTCGATTCACCACTTGTCTAGAATAACTTTGAGTCCCATGAATCTTCAAAGAAGGAAGACTTTTTGGGGGTGATTGATGAAGAAGGTATTGTGAAGAAGGGGAGGAATGTGATTTAAGAATCACATTGGATGAATAATAAAAAGTGTCCTACAAAGAAAGAGAGGACCATAATTAAATAATTGTATTATATGTTTGATTGGAGGGTTTTTAGTCACCCATATCTTCAAAGGAAGAAGACTTCATTGAGGTGATTGATAAAAGGGGTCCCGTGAAGAAAGGGAGGACTATGACTTAGGAGTCATATTAAATGTATGATAAAGAGGGCCCTATGAAGATAGGGAGGACCATGATGTAGGAGTCACGTTAGATGAATAATGAAGATAATTTACTGTGAAACAAATTATTAGAGGAGAACGTTGTTTAGGTGACATATAATAAAGGTCTTGTGAAGAATGGGAGGATTGTGAGTTAGGATTCGAATTAGATGAATCCGAATAGTAGTTTGGATCCGAATCATTAGAAGAATTGGAAGAAATATTTGGATTGGAATCCTTAGAAGAAGAGGAAATGTTTGGATTAGAATTAGAAGAAGAGTGGAGGGAACCCGAATAATAATTTGGATCATAAGTGTCCAAACCATACCACCGACTATGAGATGAAGGTGAGGAATGAGTTACCTAGATGGGTTCTCTACCATGAACAACTAATCAAGGTTTGGTCATGATGGGCATCTTTTGATGTGAACGCCAAAACATTGATTCCTTATTGTCGTATGTATAAGGGACCTTGCAATAATTAATCATTTTTGGCATGTTTTGGGTTCAAAGATCTAGACCTAGATTGTATGATCAAACTTCTTCAAAGTGAAGAAGGTTTCATGTTGATTTGGGTAACATAAAGACAACCAACTAGACATTTCATAAATATGGGGATGTTTGTTTGATTTTCCAAAAGGGAAGCTAAGGAAAACATACATTGTGATGACCCAAGATTGATAATCCATCAAGGTTTGGATAATAAGTTTGGAGGCATAAATATCAAAGGATTGATCAAATTTTTAACAACATAACGGATACAAATGAAATATTTCCAATGTTTTATTGATGTAAAAGTTTCTTGATAGGAACTTTTTTCTAAGTTTTGAAAGATATGTTAAAAATGACCATGAACTTAGAAAAAACAAGAAGATCAAAAGGTTCAAAGACCTAAATTATTTTCCTAGAAATGAATTCATAAGATGGATAAACACAAAGAACAATCATGAAAGTTCAAAACACAAAGCCAAATTAATTACCAAAGAAAAATGAATGATAAAAATCAATGGATCAAAGTGATTTTCTGAAATGGATAAATTGATGTGACAAATGAGACACAATCACGCAAAGTTATTTGTAAACCAATCTATCAAATGGAGTAATTCCTAAGCGGTTGATCAATTAATACTTTGATGCATAAAATGATCAAAAAAATGTCACCATTAATGCCAAGTTTAAAAATGAAAAAGACATAAGTAATAACAAAAGGTTGATATGATTCCAAAGAAAGATATACTAAAGGAAAGTTTAGATCCAATCAATACCTAAATCTCAAAAAATATAAGTTACAAACCTGAATGACACAACAATACCACTAAGATACGTTAACCAAACTTTACAGAAAAGTAAGGTATCACTATCGAAATAATATTATTACTGAACACAAAAGGCAACAACAACACTTTTCAAAATCAAGGTAATGTTTGAAGAAAAATAAGGCTATAGTATACCAAGAAATTTTTGCAATGCACATAGCATAATGTTACAATATATACACTTAGGATGATTTTTCAAGAAACAAGACATAAGTATACAAACTATGGTGATAGGATATAAGCAAGATAACACCTCAAAAGATAATAAAGTGATGAATCAAGCCTAACTATGATGACGATATTGACTTGGGCATAAAGATAAAACAATTACCAATGATATGAGTACATTCCCACACACTTTAGAAATTTAACAACCTATCCACAATCATGGATGAGTGTAAAAAATAATAAAAATGGTGACACCATCAGTTGGCAACATTCGTGTGTCACTCTTCTTTTGATCAATAAAGTGTGAAAAGAAAACAAAGGAAGTAGTATAAGTGAGGATGAAAAATGTTGGCACCACTTCAATAGAGTTTCGCCTATCCTTATGGTGAGTGTAAAACTAATAAAATTTAATGCTTCACACGTTTCATGATGAATGATGGCTCTTTACAACAACAATTTGGTCAAGTTGGCTCCAAAGACTGAATGGATTTCCTAGGTGGTTCACTCAACTAGGTGTTACAAGTTATCTAAGAGTGAGCTTGATTTTATGAGAAAATTCACACCGACTAATTCTTAGAGTATCTTAGATTTACTTTACCCCCTCCAAGCACAGTGGGCAATAAATGTGTCCATCATGTAATCTCATTGGGGTAGAGATAAAGATAACTTTGACGTTAAATATAATGTGTATACTAGTCAAGTAGGTGTGTAAAGCACTTCCCGTTTCATCCACAAGGTTCCCTCTTACGTGGAATACTTAGGGGTTCCTAGGACAACCCCTATTTTTGTAGCTTAAGGCTTATGCCAAAGGGTTTATTTCCTAGTTTTAAGCAGATGGAGCGTACCCTTATTTGAACTTTCAAATCAAGTGTTTTGAATGTGGTGTTTTTTTAATCTTTTAGACTTAATGTGGTTTAGTCATTCGCCATTTGGAAACCTGCAACACGTGTGTAGTTAGAAAAGTTTGTTTTGAAATCCTTTCTTTGACAAGCATTTTTAGGTCTGCACAACATATTAGTCATTTTCCATACACATAAATTTAATAAACATTGTTTCGATTCTCAAGATCGTCCTAGAATGAAAGAGAAGAGCATACATGGCACAAAACCCAATTAAGAAATCAAAAAATGGAAAATACTTATTTCAAATATAAAATACATACATCTTGACCCAATTTGGACATTCTAAACGTTCTTCAAAGAAATGAAAGATATAAGAATCATTTCTGATTCCCAAGAACACCCCAAAATATGTGAGGAAGAGAATATGCAACCTTACTCATATGATTAAGCATGAAAGGTTTATCCAATGTCTAATTTAACAAAATCATGTAAACATACCCTGCAAAATAAAAATTAACCATATCAAACCTGTAATGATGTTACCATCTAATGAAACAAACCTTTTGTAAACATAGAATTGACATGGAATCTCGACTTGAGCTACCTATGCATGGGTTAGGGTGTTGGCACGTGGGTTGTGGTACCTGTGCCTCTCTGTGTAAACCTTGTAGATTTGTAGAGCGATTGTGTTACCCTAAAGATGTCCGCACTAGGATATGTGCATCTACACTAGGGTAAAAATGTGTGCATTAGGGTAGAAAAAAGGTTAAAAATTATAATAGTACGTGTGCGCTAGCAAAAAGATAATTGTGCTTAGGATAAGTGTGCATTCTCCACTAATATAGACACAGAGCATGTGTGCTAGAATAAGGGTGTGTGCACCACCTTTAGGGTGTATGTGCTAGCCTTGATAGGTTTCTAACAACAAAAAAAGGTAAAATATTACAATAGTATGTGTGTGCGTTGAGATTAGAGCCTACACATGGTTTAGTGTGCATGCGCATGGTTTTTGTACTGTGCCCCAGGTAAAATTTGTACTTGGTGATGATGTTAAAATATGGCCTAATGACATAATCAAGTTCAAAATGATCCAAATTTTAAAAAATTACAGTAACACAAAAATTAAAACTCTAAATAAGACTCCACATATGTAATTTTGACAAAATCATAATAATTTTAACATCATTTTACACATGTGCATATTAAGGGTTAGCTAAATATTGAAATAACAATAAAATTTGAACTATATTGCTAAGGGAAAAAGGATCCCCTCTTACCGGTGTTCCATATGTATGTAAGAATTTATTACTAATACGAAGAGAGTTAGAGCTAACACTTAGTAGTCCTAAAACAAATCTAAATCAAAATCTATGCATCATCATGCTTAGAGCTTAAACAAGATTAATCTATCAACATCTTTGCATTAGAACGTGAATAAACATTCAAACTAACATGCTAATCCATTAATCTCTATCTCTATTGAATGCTAATCAAATGAAATGAACCTATTTAGATCCTTAACAATCAAAGGGTTGATTGTATGTTTGAATCCCAAGGTTTTCAAGAATGGACTTTTCTCAATCCATGTCTACAAGATAATTCAACATATCTCCATATGACTTAAAAAATTGGATGGATGAATGCAAGAAATGAATATAGCTAGTTTCTCCAATGAATAATTCTCAAAGATGATGAAAATGGATATAGCTTAGGCTCTATGCTCATTTAGGTGCAAAGGTGTAAATAGAAAGGTAGGAGGAGGGCTCCTTATATATCCCAATGGATAAAATAATCTCTACATCCCTTTTCATGTGGGATAATAGCTAGGTTTAGTTAGTTGTGGATAAATATGGTTGAAAGGGTGTTGAGTTAGCCTTAGGAGAGTTTATTTTGTCCTTTAGTGACTCATGGGGTTTGAGGGGATTTATTAATTAACCCAAGTGATTAATTAATAGGTGAGCAAGCTTATAGAATATTTTTAGAGGAATAATTAACATGATTTAGACTATGGGAGGAATTTAATCAAATAAATGATGATTTATTGATTTAATGGAAGAGGAAGCTAATTAATTAATAATAATTAATTAGTCTAGATAGAAAGAGGGATTAATGAATAAAATGTAATTAATTGGAATATTTGTTAGATAGAAGAGTTAATTAATGTTATGTAACTAATTAACAATTATAGAAGAGAAAATGAGAATTTATTGATAATATGTCATTAATTTGAGGAAAAGGATATAATTAGCGCAATTTAAGTATTTAAATTTCTCGAGCTAAATTATAGGTGTCTACATTTATCATGAGACTATGAAAATAGAGAAGGCTAACATTAGAATAGATGTAGAGCCCGAAGAGGTTGTTAGTGGTAACTATTGGTTGGAGCAGAAGTGGATAATATTATTGAACTCTTGTGTGACTTTATGCACTTGTTTCTAAGGGGATATCATGAGTTAAAAGGAGTACACCCTTATTTAGGTGATATGATAATCAAGCTTAAATATGGTGCGCGCCTAATTAGGAAGAGGCCTTACAAGATGAATCCTAATCTATGTGTCAAGGTAAAGGATGAAATTGATAAGATGCTCAAGTCTAGTATCATTTATCCCATTGAGGTATATGAATAGGTTAGACCCATGATCATCATTATTAAAAAGGATGACAGGATAAGGATATGTGTGGACTATAGAGAATTAAATGCTTCATGTGTTATTGATCCTTTCCCACCCCATTCACAGAGGATATCCTTGAAGGAGTTGTAGGGTGAAAAATATACACTTTCACATATGGTTTTTAGGTCATCATCAGGTGCACATCAAAAATAAAGATCAAGAAAAGAAAACTTTCACCACCGAGTGTGGAATTTTTGTGTACATAGTGATGCCCTTTTGATCAAGAATATGCCAGTGGTGTTCTTACACATTGTGGTATGGGTATTTTAGGACTTCATTTATAATTTTTTACAGGTGTATTTAGATGATTGGACTATTTATGGATTGATTAAATACCATTGTGATAATATAGGACTTATGTTTGAGAGGTGCAAACATTTGATCATCTCTATGAATATTAAGAAGTGCATGTTCGCAACACCTTTTGGAACTTTTTTGGGGCATATTATTTGTAAAGAAGGTATTTTGGTGGACCCATCCAAGGTCATTGTGATGTTGGGTTTGGAAGAGCCTGGTAATTAGAGTGAAGTGTGTATATTTCTAATAAATACAAGGTATTACAGAAAGTCATTAATGGTCATACAAATATTACCGTGCCCTTGGAGGAAATGTTAAAAGACAAAGGAAAAATCTATTGGTATGATGCACAACAACAAGCATTTGAAACATTGAAGGAGAGTATTACCACAATGCCTATTCTGCATTTTCCTTTGTGGGAAAAACCCTTTCATGATCATGTTTATGGTTTTGGGAAAGAAATTGGCACAGTATTAGCACAACCAGTTAAGGAATTGTAGACCACCCTATTTTATTTGCAAGAAGGAAGTTGAACCCCACTAAGTAAAATTATACAACCACCGAGCATGAGGCCTTTTCCATTATCTATGCACTACACAAGTTCGAGACAATACTTGATTGGAAACATTGTTTATCTTCTTTACAAATCATATGGAACTTAAGTGTTTGGTCAACAAGCTGTTTTGCAAGGAACATTTGCAGTGGATACTACTATTTTAGGAGTTTGAGTTTGCTTTTATTGTAAATCTAGGGAAAAGTAACTCAATACCTAACCATTTTTCAAGAATCAAGTCTTGTGAGGATGTGCAAAGAATTGAGGACATAATGTCTAATGTGTAAATTTTCAGGTTAAACTACGCACCCACAATAATAGAGGACATTGCATTATTTTTGTGCACTCAATGTGCACATGAGGGAATGAAGATATTAGATAAGAACCAACTTGTGATACACAAGGTACCTTATTATTTGATAGGTGGATGTTTGTATAAGCTAGGTCATGATGAAATTTTACACCGGTGTGTTTTAGAGCATGAGTGTGAGGCTATTATGGAATAAGCTCATGGTGGAATTGCAGGAGGTCATTATGCAAGGGATGCTACCACATGTAATATTTTTATGGTTGGCCTTTGGTGGGAAACTTTTTACAAGGATACTAAAGAATATGTCAAGGCATGTGACCATTTTCAGCACCTTGGGAAGCTTGGAACAAGAGATGAGATGCCTTTGAGGCCTATTGCAAGTGTTGAACCTTTTGAGAAATGAGCGATTGAATTTGTAGGACCTATTTCCAAACCCGCGTGTAGGAATTTCAATCACTACATTATGGCTTGTACATATTAAATTATAAGGTGGGTAGAATCAACACCTACAAAATATTGTACAACCGCTACAACAATAGTATTTTTATGGGAAAACATTATTAGCAAGTATGGATGTCCTTTGATCCTAACTAGTGATAGGGGAACTCATTTTATTAATGAGATGATAAGAATTTTTTGGTAACTTTTATGGTGGCATACCATAAGACTACACCATATCACTCACAAGAAAATGGTACTTTTGAAGATTTTAATAAGATTACTGGACATAAAATGACAAAAATTTGTGATGTTAGAGGAAATATTGGGATGATAAAGTATATGTTGTACTATGGGAATATACGACCACATAAAAGAGGTTAAATAAGGACACACCCTTTTAGTTGGTGTTTGGAATGGAGGCTATATTTCTTGTTGAATTTATGTTACCATCCCTCCTTATTACACATGCAAGAGGACTAGTTGATGAACAAGTTGTAGAGGAATACATAGACAAACTGATGGATTTAGATGAGAGGCATGCTATTTCCCAGTGGAGCCAAAAGAAATAAAAGATGAGATAGAAAGCATGGCATGATGGGCATATAAGGAACAAAATGTGTTAGTTCGGGAAGATGGTTCTTTTGTATGATTCAAATTTTGCATGCCACCCAGGGAAATTAAAAGTGCATTAGTTGGTATCATTTGTTCTAACAAAGATACTTGAATCAGGCACTTTTCAATTATAGGAATTGGTTGGCATTTTCTGCCAATTTCTTCAATGGGAGTTGTATGAATCCCTACTATAAATAAGGATTATGGGTGTTTGTAATAAGGCAAGTATATCCACTTAGATTAGATTTCCTTTTCATGTGTTTCCTTTCATCATTTTTATGTTTTGTCAATTTAGTTTTGTGTTTTGTTGTAATAAGTGTGCTTATGTGCAGAAGTTGATTACTATATTTTGAGTTCATGCGTAAAAGACCACACATAATTTTTAAGTGGGTGGATTGTAGGTACCCACAAAAGAATAAATTTGTTGGTGTTGTAAATATATTATGAAGTGGAGTGCGCTCGTGGATGACAATATCGATTCTTTAGAGAGAAATGTGCTACAAAAATTAAGAAGGATGGTGATAGTATTAATTTTAAGAGAATTTATCATATTGAAGACCACATTTAAGAGAAAGATTTACATAATGTAACATGAGGTAGGAAGAAGCATGGGAAAATATTTAGTATGAGGCAAAAATATTTATGTACTTTTATGCATTGAATCATGTGTAACGAGATATGTGGCTAAAAATTAGTGGCGTGCCGAAGGTTATGATTGGGGCATGGGAAAAAGCAATGAAAAGAGTAGAAAAATAGGAAAACATACTTAATACAAAGTAAGGTGGTAAGTGAGGAGCCATTAATGTGGAAAAAATATAAAATATATAAAAGGGGTGTTTGTTATTTCATTATTACCTTGCATATTTGATTTTTCAAGTTGTGAAGAGCGAGTTTAAGTAGGATCAAGTTTCAAGTGTAAGTGTAGATGAATCAAACAAAAACCAGTGATAGTTTGATAACATCATGGCAAAGCTCCATTGGAAGGGTGTTTGAGCTAGCAGAAGGTGTGCAGAAGAAAGGTTCATGGAGCTAGGGTTTGAAGATATCAAAATTATAGCTAAGGAATGTTAGGGAACACATATCTAGGAGTTACATAGCTCAAACAAGTGCAAGGAAGTATTTTAAAATCACCATGACAACCAAGACAACACGTAGAGATATCAAATGAGGAAAGAAGAAGGATGAACCAAAGTGGTAGACGTTGAAGAAATACCTGAGGGAAGGTTTTTAGAAATGTAGTATCCAAGGGAAGTGATTATGGGGCATGACTAGGACTCCCATGCTAGGAGAAGTAAGGTGAGTGATTACAATCATAACAAAACCTCCAAATCGAGACTAGATTGATAAGGAGTTGGTAAAGAACACCGAGTTTTTGCACTATGGATGACAAACCAATTTACGATGATGAAGGGAAGAAAACCTTGGTAAAGGTTAGGGTTTTGAAAGTTTATGAGCTGCCTTATTTTGGAAAACCAGAGGGGCTCTATCAATGGTTAATGAAAAGGGTCCATGAGGACTTCTTCTACTTTACTGGTAGATGAGTGTGACTCATTGTACCATTCATTAGGAGACTTATAGGGTTGAGGGTTTCAGGAGTATAAATAGCAAGTGACCTTGATGATGAGGTGGGTGTGGAGGCCATCGATGAAGAATTTAGGTATCGAAATAATGGTGCATGATGCCCATAACTAAGGTAACCATCCCTCTTGTCAAAATAACTGCTCATTTGTTAATAAAGTTACATGGTTAGGAAAGATGAGGCATATTGAATTAAAAAGGCTCCAAGTTGCAAGGAAAATGTTGGAGGGATTGTATATAACTTATCTACATTCATAGCAGAAATTATTATAGAGGAAGCTTAAAAGGGGTATAAAATCAGCTAGGGCGTGATACTTCTATCCATTGTTTTTTCATAGATTGGAGTTCATGATGGTCTAAAGGATAAGGTATGCCAGTACCTTGAATAAAATAAGTCATTGGCCAAAATATTTTCCAATTGTACATTTAAGGGAACTATAAACGAAACGTATAAGTAAAGGATGGAGCTATGGTATAAACATCTATGTGAGGCCTTTGAGTATGAGTGCTGCATAAAAAGGACTTACTGTAATAATTGAGTGAAAAGAATAATTTTCTCGTGTTCTAAGACTTCTACACTAGAAGATTTAAATTAAAGATAGATAAATGTGGATGTAGACACAAAATTATCATCGCTGATTCCCATGTCCATGTCCACTAGACTCCATTCATTATCACATATAATCCTTATACTAAGTCATATACTATATCACTTATCCTTATTTAATTAATCAATTAAATACATGTACACCCCTTATCACTCCTCATATTCATTAATCAAAATTAACATCCCATACCTACATCCCCCATCCTCATTAAATTATATTACTTAATATCCTAATTCAAATAATTATCCTTATCCTATCATTATCATCTCATGTAAAACCTATCTTACAATTGTTAAATTCTACACAACCACCTAGGAATCTTCCTAAAGGACAATTTAGGAAAATTAAGCCAAATATAACCTATTTTAAAACCTCCTCAACAATAAAAAACCACGTCCCCAACCACCAAAATAATTAACATCTAGAAAAGTAAAACAAAAATCCTTATTTTGGAATTTTTTTCAGCCATTTTCCAAACCAAACTCAAACAACCCGAAATTACGGTGATTTAGGTAATCACTAGTGATTATTTAAGCTATTTTTCTAGCTTCTCACATGGATTCCCAAATTAAATTCACAATTTTTAGGTCTCAAATCCATCATCAAATATTTGAAACTCGTATCTCTCTTCTATTGGGTGTTTGTATTCTCTTCAATCTCTTAGCATACGTGAGATTTCAAACACATCAATAACTCCTTCTCTAGTCTTTGGAGGTCATCCGAACATCCAATAATCAAGTCTAATCCTCTCACATCTACAAAAAAATTTGTCATTTAGTATCCTCTTCTCGGTGCTAGAATCAAGTAAGTACTTTGTTTTTACATTATTGTCTTAAGCATTCATCATTTAATAGCTTAAAATTAATTTTTTCTTGACCTTTTATTAACCTATGCATTTTCACAACAATCGTTGATGATTGCAAGAATCGGTGGAGATTCTTTGAAATGATATCGATCCCCCTTAGGATTGCTGATAGAATCACTGACCATTCCTCCAATCACTGGTGATTCCTAGGCTTCTTTGACAAAATCATTGTAGATTACCCAATTCACTAATGATTCCTATTTGGTAGACCTATTTTCAAATCTAACTGATTTTATGATATCCAAATCTTATTTACAATCTTTATTCTACCTTTGCATGCATCTGTCAAGCCTTGTCAAGTTATTTTGAGCCATATTTAGCATTTTATCAATTATCTTAATCAAATTTACCATCTTGCTCACATACTTATCTACATCCTTACTCCTTTAAGAAATTTTGTGATCCCTAGACTCCCTTTGGATAAGGTATCACCATCAGACCAACATATAGCCTTGGAATGAATTAGTCCCTTTGCCTTTGTAATGTTGGTTATATTGTGTGTTAACATTTTATTATTTGTTATCAATTTAGTTTATTATTAATCGATTAATTTCTTGAACACGGATTTATATCCTTTGCAAGGAATTCCATTGACTTCCAAGGACTTTCCTTTTCAAGAAAATACACCATAAATTTAATTAACCCCTTCTTGTGTAGTGTTTGTGATTACAGATTTCTTCATAAGAGAGGAGGCTTATACCATTCTTCCATGGAGTGCAAAGTCAAAATTCATCAATCAACATCTATAGTTATCATTAAACCCCTCGTCTTATAAGGTTGGTATATTTCTATATTCTTTCCTTTTCAGTTCAATTTAAAGGAGTAGGAATATTTATGAGCATTTTGGCATACCTAGTGGGACACTCTAAGTCCCTTATTTAATTATTTCATTGTTTCATTAATTTAAAATATCATATTTTAAAAATATGGTTTTATGTTCAATAATCACTAGCGATTTGGTCAATCTCCAATGATTGGGTCAATCACCAACGATAATTCTAAATTATTTTGATTACTTTGAGCTTTTCCTTCCACTCAATGTTTTCTACTATGTTTTCTCGAATATGCTAACCTTGTTTTACAGTTTTTTTTTTCTCGAAGATCTACTCACTAGATCGCTTATTGCTAAAATTAAAAAAAAAAATATTCAAAAGGAAGCATTTATCATGGTGAGTTATAAAACCTTCATTTTCTTCTAGTATTGAATTATTTTCTTGTTTTTCCTCATCAAAAATAACATTTCATTTTCTTCTAGTACTTGCATCCTTCTTATTCTCATAGTTTTAATTAGGAAAAATTAATCAGTTGCATTGAATTCATTTTCCCCCACACACAACCAAATCTATTAAAACATCAAAAACACATTTAAAAAATTCCCACCTAAGTGATAACTATTCGGATTTCATCAACCAATAGGGAAACCAACTCGGTGTTTTGGCTAAGTATAAACAGCTGTATGTCTATATATTGGTAAATCACCTGACTCCCTTATCGCCGCGGGACCGTGAAGTGAGGGGGTAGGCCCCAATACCAAGCCCCTATAAAAACAATACAAAGTTGAGCCCCACATACCTTGGGGTATATCAATGAAATCAACCATAAACATATATTAAATCAGCCATAGCTTGCCATTTCCTTGAATCCATCATCCATTTTACACGTTTCAATTTTTCATAATTAAATAAATAAAATCTAAAAATCCATTCTTCATGTTTTTGTATTTTGTTTATAATCCACCCACTTAGTTTTTTTTTCATTATTAGGTGTGTGTGGTTTTTACTAGTATACTTATTGTATAGTAATCATGTAATCAGATTTTAGAAAACATGTTTACACCATTATCTATATCATTATCAACAAATTTCTCTATGAAATTACAACATTACAACCCATTTTATAAACTTATCACATCTCATTCAACCTCATTTAGCTCTGAAATGTTTCTAGAGACATCTAGACCATCCTATGTCCCTTATGGAACCTCCACCCTTCAACCAATACAACAATATTATAACAACCCCATCCAACAAACTTATGATTATTATTTATAACTAAGCTATTTCCAAACTATTTCTTCTCGGACCTTGTCCAATGTATCGCATCAAGAGGTCTTTTCCACATCTCCTTCTTTATCACAATACCATTAGAATCTCAACATCTCCCATCCTTCATCTAATCAATCTATCTCAACTTCAATATAATTTTCAGTACCTCAGACATCCCAAACTCATACACATATCCCTACTTAGGCCTAATCAAATCCTCTAATCCAACAAAAACAACATACTAAATTTTTTTCCACATATCCCCACATCCCTTTGTCACAACCTATTCTCTAAATGATATCTTCTCAAGATACCCCTCATCAACCCCATCCACAATAAATTCATCCTACTATCAATTTTCGTTAGTCAAATCAATCACATCCTCTTATTAATTCCTTTGGATCTAATCCTACAAACGATCCCTTACAAGATCTGTTAAATAGATTAGACAATTTGGAAGCCATGACTAATGGATCCAAACACATCCTCACTTATGGTGACATTTGTAATGAACCCATTCATCCATCTATACCATATAAACCATATCCTCCACATTCATAATTACCTAAGTTTACTATGTTCCATGGTACAAAGGACCCTCAACAACACACACTATCTTTTAGAAACTTGTGTTATCTCATAATCCACGATCAAGATCTCATGGTTATAAATTTTCCTATGTCGCTAGTGGGACTCACCATGGACTTGTATAACTCCCTCTCTCAAAATTGTTTTCTCTCTTTCATTCAACTAGCCCTATTATTCCTCAATCATTTTGTTACTCATAAAATCGCTATCTCTGACCTTTCTACCATCAAACAATCTGAAAATGAATCTCTTGTTGACTTTTTCACTAGGCGGTGAAGTATTATCAATCAATTTTCCTTCCCAATTCCTCAATCGGAACTAATAGAGTTGTTTGCTTGATCGCTTTACCCACATATCTCATCTATTTTCCAAATTAACACAATCCATACCTTTGATGAAGCCTTCACTATCGCCAAGAAATTATAAATCCAAGCCCTCATAGATGGCCATCTCAATCCTTAATCTCCACATTTCCCGTCTGATTCCCTAGGTCTTCTTATGAGTCGGATAAAAATACCATGCATGATGTCATTACTTATCTTCCCGACTCCAACACCTTTGATAGATTCGAAAATATAAATACTATCCATCCCTCAAGTCATATTATCAACAATATTACATGTGATCTTCCCCATGAGGGGACCCATTCAACATTGATTCTTCCTTGAAAATTCAAAACCTCCGGTTCATCTTTGTTATAATCCTCACACTTCTATATCACCTTTGTCCCTTTTCCAATCATCCATTACCTCTTTGCAACCCTTAGAATCTACCTTGGAGACCGTTACTAAGGAGGAATTCATAATAAAAGATATCTATATCAACCAACTTTTAAACTAATCAAAGAATTGGATAGCTCACATAAATATAACCCACCTCAATCATGTCTTAAAACAACATATCCCTTATCCGAATGAGACCCAACCCTATCCCCGACTCTTGACTTACCACCTAGTATAAAACCTTATCCTGAATCAAACACTATATAATCAAATACCATCATATCCAAAGCCTCACCCCCATCATCGATAAAAACCCTCTCTTATCTCTAAGGAAAACATTACAAAATCAAAATGTATCATATCCACCACCTCATCCACATAATTCATCATAAAATCCCCTCCTTTACCTAAAATCAACAATACAAAATCAATTTATTTTTTATTTAGGGCCTCCACCTTACCATCCATTTTAGGACCCCATCCTTTGTCACAATCCAAAACTATCAAATCTATAGTTCCACCCTTACCATCTATTTTGGGTCCCCATCCTTTATCTCAACATCATAGCACACATCAAGTACCCCTTCTCATCCTTTACTTGGTCCCTCCTCATCCATTTTGGGACCGCATACATCATCTAATTATATTAATCCCATATCATATCCTCTTTCTTATCAACCACACAACACCCCTATGATTTTTCAACACCATAAGAAATTCATGAATCCACCTCCATCTAGAAATAAGATGCATCCTACTAAGCATTATCCTCGAATCAAAATCAAAATGAAAATCCATTAATCAAAATTCCCTATGTTGGTGCTCATTTTGAGCTCACCCTCTTGTCCTCAATACACATTCACAAACATTTCATGTTTTTTTCAGCTAACTCAAGTATGTATGTTCAGATGATAAACCCATGTTAAACCGAAAAAATCCTATGTTTGATCAAAAATCCAATATGACTCCTTTTTTTTTAGTCAAGGAAATCATGACCATGTCGTTTCAAAGAAAGATCCATGAAAGCATTTTTAGATGATCATGGTAATCCTTATAAAATCCCCATGTGTGCCATTCCTTATATTTTCAATGAAAACTACAATTTTTCTCTCGATGCCCAAAAGTACGTGGCATGATTCAATTGGTTACGCTATATTGGGTTTTATTTACACAAATTACAAAATTTACTTAGTGGCTAAAAATGCAAACCAAACTCCCAAACCTGATGGAATATATTAAGGAATATTTAATTTATACAATGAAAAGTACAAATATAACCTGCTCAATAAAAGGAACACGTGTTGAAATGTGAGTGGAGAGGGAAAATGGATCAATAGTGCACTTTTGCATGAAAGGATGAAAGTAATGAAATGTGAAAATATATCCTTGAAGTCTGATGGGAAACATGTGTCGAATTCTAAGCCAAATTCAAAGACTAGATGTTTGGGTCAAAATTGCAGTTTGGCACTTGTTTGAAAAAATAAAAAAATTGCTAGAATCCCTTACCGCGTAATGTCTCGATTAAACCACGTAGATGAATCACATTCAAAAGGATAAATAGAAGAAAGGGTGAGGATTTAAAGCATTAATGGATGCCACCATAAATGCATGCACACAGCTCAAAGTATGAATTTTAGAGGATTTTCTATCATTTCCAGCTTTCACCTTGCACACAAGGAATTTGGATTCCCTAGCAGTGTTAATTCATGAAAGAAATAAGAACAATCAAATGTGAAGTGGTGAAATTGAGCCAAGGAACTTGGAGTTACTAAGTAAGGGAAAATTTCATAGAGTTTACAAAGAAATGGGTAAGTCCTTGCTTTACCTTAGTGTTCTCGATACTTAAATTGTGATTAAGAGGAATTAAGAGGAAAGATCAAAACCACAAGATGAGGTCTCTGAATTAGGTTTCTATGTAACTTCCAATATTTCTAGTGATTTAGACAATTTCATGGATACAAAATTATTGAATGCTAATATAGATGACTTTCTGAGAAGACTTCATGCTCCAAATAAGAGCCAATGGATGGTGGCCATAGATACCAACCACATTGCCTTAACAATTATGTTTCTACCATCTATACACTCTCCCGAGCTTGTATGGATGTGTGCTGAAAATTATGACCTAGAGAATGAGTGATTGGATGGAAGTGGGGAAATTGTAATAAATTTGACACAAGAAACTTTTAGGGAAATAAAAAAGTTACCAAACTTTTCTCAACCAATAATTGCTACCGTTGAGTCAATATAGATTGATTATGATGCAAGACATGATGAATATGCTGAAACATTAAATACCGAATGGTTGAGAGAAGGAAGCCATTTAGTAAAAATCCCGTGAATTTTACTAAGGCCATGGTTTTTGAATAGGTTGAAGACCTCGTTGTAATACTAATTAGGATGGCAAAGCTTAGAAGGGGTTAACAATTTTCTAGAGTGGAAGTGCCCCTTCATAATGGGTCTTGGAAGAACAGGGAAATGTATGTTGGGGAAGCATTATCTCAGCATTTATTCATTCCTAACTCATGAAAATAGCTACAAAAATCAAGACATGTAATCCAATTGATATTAGATTCTACATGATGTCTTACCTCATCTATAATATTACATGTTTCAAATCATTCCTAGGTCTCCCACCATAAGCAAGTTTTGAAAACCATAGGGTGTATGATGTATATTCACAATTGAGATTGGACAAGTGGAGAGGAAATTTCAGGAAGGTAAATGATGCCTTCATTTCCCCTATAACTTGCCTTTTCAAACCGTAGAAGGAGTAATAAAATTATCTCATAATGTTATGGCTAAAATTATGGAATACGGTTGCATCTTCATACACTACAGATTTTTTTACATATTTTAGGGTAAGTGGATTTTAAGGACAACCATACAAGTTTCCTATATATGTGAATGATAAGTGGGCCTTAATGGAACTTTCAAGACAATTGGCCCCTGTACATAAAAATATTGCAAGGAGACATAAAACAAACATAAAATTCCCTCTCAAAATTGGGAGATATTCCTGCCAAATAATAGTAAAATCCATATTAATGGATGAAGAGATGGAGAGGTTTCAAATGGATAAATTTACACCAAGGCCTAATTATGACATTTAGTGGGTTATCAGTACAGGTGAACATGAACCCCATTTTGAAGACTACTAGATGAATTACATGGACAAAGAAGAAGTTAGACTGAGGGATTATTCTAGAATGACTTTAAGACAAGTTATTGAATTCAAAATTATTGTAATTCCTCAAGGAATAGAAGATGATAAAAATGTGGTGGGTTAGTATTACCTTGACAAAAATATGGGGTCAAAATTAATCAATCATATAGATTGGAAAGAGGAATAATCAAATGATCCTCATGAAATAATTACTAATGTAATGAGGAGAAAAATAACTTGGTTGATTGGGAAAGGTCTAGATTTATCCTTACAAAATACAAAAGTGCTAAGGGAGTTCCAAGAATTGAAGAATTTGAAGGAAGATCTCCCTCCCTTGAAAGAGGGAGAAGACAAAAATGGACCCCTTGAATGGAAAATCTCCCTAATTACCCAATAAAAATATAACTATTGAGACCATTGATGAATGGAAAACAACCACAAGTAGGACTGGAACTTCAAATATCTCCTTGAATCAAGAGGAAGAGGCAATGCTCGAGGGCTATGTAAGATGTTCCCATTTTTAGTAGTGCCAAAACAAGCCAAAGCGATAGGTTTGACTAAGCCAAGAACTCCCTCAGTGGTATTACCAGGTTCATCTAGTGCACTAAAAAAGATGAGGGGATCTCTATCAAATGTTGATCTAACACTTATAGTGCAAAGTGATAAGGGAATGGAGGGCCTAAAACTAAAGTATTTTGAAAGAACTAACAAAAGGGATAAAGTAATGTTTCCTTTAGAAAGGGATACTGGTGGTCCAATAGAGGGAGGTGGTCATGGTACAAAGAAACACAAAATAAGGGAATAAGAAGTAATTAATCCTCCTAGCCTGACTGAAACTCAAAAAAAAAATTGTTACTTCATTGGCTCATCAAGCAATGCCATTACAAAATCCTAAAGGTATTCATTATACTCTAGTTATACTACCACCAATTGTAGAATTCATATTTGTCTCCAATAAATTTTTTTATAGGAATAGTTTATGGTGCCCCTATATCTAGACAAATAAGTGATGTTATGACAAAAGACATGCAATACAAACTAGTTGGTGTACAACCCGAGGAGAAGAATTTAATACGGGTAATTGTAATGAGTCAAGCATAGGAATAGTCAAAAGGCCTATTGAAATAATTGATTTTTAGTTACTTAAAGAGATTCCTAGACTCAAGATGGTTGATATAAAAGTTGAAACTTATATAGTGGAGGGTGCAAGTGTTTCCCCAAAAGAAATATAGATGCAAGAGTTTGATCAATCATCAAATATAAAATTAGGGATCAACCCACAGGTATTCAAATTGAAAGTACAAACCTCGTTTTGGAAATTGAAATGGTGACTCAAATAATTATGGATGAAACATTTTTATTAAAAGTTTTCTATACTGAAATTCAGCCACCCAAGGATTCAGAGATAATAACGGAGAGTGAGGTTTCTCAAAGTACAAGTACCAAAAAGGAAACTATAATTGAGACTGCAAAAGAAATAATTAAACCCACTGAGACCAATACCGAGGAAAATACACATACTAACAATAAAGGTAAAAATCAGGAATCAATCCTTGAATCTTAGCCAACAAAGTAACAAGAAGAGGACCCAACAAAGAAAAAGGTGTTTAAGGAGAAATTCTAAGGAGACTTGTCTACCAAAAACCACTTGTGGAGGATAAAGATATTGCAAAGATCATGGAGCCATTTAATGTTCTAATTCTATATAGGGATATCATAAGGAATCTATATATGTAGTGGCCACTTCAATAGAGAAATTGAAAGAATATACAAGTGTAATGGCCACCCCAGATGAAAGTTCAAGGAAAAAAACAAGTGTACCTGTAATTTCTACGAAGTTAAGGGTCAAGATGAGAAAGTAATCGGTAATAAAGAATTAGAAGGTTTTACCTAGTCTGAGATTTGAGACCAAGATAAAGAGAAACCAAAGATGATGACACTGGAAAGTGAAAAACAAGTGGTGAAAGTGGAAGGAACACACAAAGATATGTCAGTACCTCAAGATATGCAAGGAACATCAACAGAATTAGTGTTGTACTCTGAAACTCCACACCTCACACCAAAAGGAGTAAATATGGGTAATTCCCCTATGATTGGTTGGTTGGGAGGACTCCTTCAAGAGAAGGAAAAGAATTTGTTCAAAGAGGAGTTTTAGATATCACAAGCATTTCCTTCCCAAAACCAAAAAAAAACTTCAAAGAAAGAAAGGATTCTCACTAAAACACATGTAGATCAACATGGATTCAGGACCATAGAGATTGCAACTCCCCATCAAGGTAAGTCAAAGGATGAGATTAAAATAAGTGATTATGATGTCAAGCACATCCAATTAGGGAATCCTACCAGGAAACACTAAAACAGGACATCACAATGGTAGTTGAAGGCTTGTTACAGAAGGTTGATGAAGACAAAGTATCTAAAAGGAAGTTGAAGGAGAAAATAAAGACATTGACTTCATGCTTACAAAATTTGGTAGGGCCAAAAGAAGAAATCCAAGAAGTTTCCACTACCATTACTCCATAAATCCTGGGTAAAATAGAAAAATCTAGTGAGAAGGCTGAGGAAATAGATAAATGGGTGGAGGATTTGTCTCAAAAGGGCAGAAAAATCATTGAAAAAACAATAAAAAGGTATGTAGAGTTAACCAACATGCTCAATAACATAAATGAATTAAATGATCAATGTGAAAATGAATTGTATCATTGGGAAGGGATCCTTCCCAAACTTGACACTATAAACCAAATTGATGAGGACTTAGTAGAAAAGGAAGGAATAGTGTTGCCTAAGGAAAAAGGGATTCAAAGTATGCGCTAGAAGATTTAACCAAAATCAAGGTAGAAGTTGTGAATCAGGTCAAGGAAAAGGTGGAAATGGAGAAGGATTGGATAGGAAAGGGTATTGATACTATAGATGTTAGGTTAGAAGAGATGGTATTTGAAAAAGACAAACTTACTTATGGGGACTTGGAGATTGATATACTAATTCAAAATTTTGATCAATGCATCAAAGAAAAATATTTCTCCTATGATGTCATAAAGAGGCTTATCTCAGTGGAAAACAAAATTGTTGAGTTGACTAAAAAATTAAAAGAGTATAAACAAAATATGGAAAAATGTGTTGAGGTGTTGAATAGGCATAACATAATATTCAAACATCACACATGACCTGATGAAGGGGAGTTGATGCAGTTGTTCTAAATATTTCATGCCTTCATGGACAAGTGACTGATAAGGAAGAATACAATGAATAAGGATATTGTTATCATGATGAACCATGAACAATCTTAGCCTTGTATTTTCTAAAAAACTTTCCTTTTCCAGTTGTTACTTTCATTCATGACAGTTGAATATTGTTTTAAATTGTGGATTTCAATTATGTATGTAATGTGGAACAATGTAGTAGGATTTCATTATGTTTTAATAGAATTCTATATCTATTATTAACATGAAATTCATTGTAACATCTTAAATATTTTGCATTTAAAAAATAAAGAAAAATGGGGTTCTATAGGGGCCCCAACCTAGGAAAATATTTACATACATCCTTGATATTATACCAAAAAGTGAAAAAGGAAAAACACTTAGTTATTCTATCATTAAGAGATCCTCTCTTAAAAGAGGAATATTTTTCAAAATCCTATTCTTCGTAACTATAAAATCCCTGGTCCTAGAAGCCATTTGTATAAATAAAACATCCCCTTCTAAACTAAGAGACATGTCTAGAGCCATAAGTTCATCGAAACTCGCCCTAGGAACATCCAAAATGTCGACCAATTCTAGTTTCTTCTTGTAGGAAGAAACCCATTCCTCAAGATCTAAAATACCATTGGAAAGACCCTACTTCCCTGATGATTCGAAGGTAGAAGATGGAATGGAAGTATGTGCAAAAGGCTGGGAGTGCAATTACGGAAGTTTCAAGTAGATTCAGAGGAGTTTTGGAGTTGGACTCACCCCCGCATTTCTTTGTGAAGAATAATGATGCCCCAGGAGGTTGTGAAGGTAATTATTTTTTTGGCGTCTTCTCTAAAGTAGAAACACGTTGCTCGAAATCATTCACCTTACGAGAAAGAGTAGGAACCGTGTCTATAAAATTCATTTCATCGATCACATAAGATTATGCAGGAATTTCTTTCATAGTAAATTCCTCATTACAAATAAAGGGACATGTATTATCAACCACATCCTTCATATCCAGCCTACTCTTGAGCCAAAATTACTTCAACACCTCAGGAGTTTTCTGATACTCCCACCTGAAAAGATTAAAATACATCATTTAGAAAGTAGAAAACATGGGACTCATCCTAATTAGTCTTCGAATCAGAACCACTCCAACAACTTGATTTGTCAATTTCCCATCATAGTCCTCTAGATTTTCTATTCAAAATAGCATTCTTAGAAATTCTTCATCCGGGTACAACAAATAAAAATTTAGTTTAACTCCTTGGAAGTAATCTCTTTCAAACTAGTTGTTATTGATATTCTTGCAATATTGCAGAAAAATGATTTCACTAAGCTTCTCGCACTTAAAAGAAGGGATGTGAATTTGTACAAGAAATGGTGGGAATTTATAGTGAAGATGAGGCTTGTGAGTTAAGATAATAAAAATTCATGGTGATTTGATTTCTAAGATTGTCTATGACATCCACACAAGGGAGATAAATGTGACATAGAATTATATCACTCATAAAGGAGGTAATTGGCCTAATGTAACACAACACATGTGGAAATACTTAACTCGGAAAGATATGAAAATAAATGTGTGTGTTTCGAGGCGATTACAAAAAATAAGGAATGCTTAACAACAAATAAAAATATTTGGGGGTGCTCAAAAATCATTAAAAAGGTTTCTCAACCTACCTAAAATAGTAATTATCAATTTTATGATGTCAAATGAATGACATAAGCATCCCATTCATCATAAAGGAATGAAATATACACATTTTAACATTTGTAAATATCTCTCCACATGGCACGATAGTCAATGAGATATTTTTAAAGCGAAAGAATCGAGATACTATTCCTTAAGAATATTCCTTGAAAATATTTGAATTTTTGGGGGGAAAAATCAAGAAAATAATAAAATAATTTATAGATACAAGAGCCATGTTTTTGTATCAAGGGGGTTAATTTTTCTAAGATTTTAGAAGAAACAATGTAAATTGATAAGCATTCTTGAAAACCTAAATCGAATTGAGATACATGTGATTTGTTTCACCTTTCAAATCTTCTTATGTCAAGATGGTTGCAAGTGTACAACCATTGACAAGCATTGAGATCATAGGCTTTATTTTCCCTTGCTAAGAAATCTAAAAATCCTAAAATAAACTATGTGTGTGTTCATGAGCATTGTTATCTTTGTCTTTGGGTGATATACTTTAAATCAACCATTTATCTCTCCTGTTACAATCTTGTGTTGAGAATTCCTCTGAATTACACTAGATCTTGTCTTGGTGGTGGTGTTTTGGCAACTACAATTATGTTGTGGGAAGATATTTCCTTTCATAGTATGGTAAACAATTTTAAATTCATGATGCATCCATTCTATTGAGAAGATTTTTGTAAGTCTTTGAGTGAATCTTAGGCGTAATGGATCAAGAATTGTCAATGTTTTATTGAGAGGTTAACATGAGATTTTGTGTTTAATTTCTTAAAGATTGTGTGAAAGCATGTATTCTTGGGCTTCCATGAGTGCATATCTTCTAGTTAAAGGGTTTTCATACTTAGAGCATCCCACTTCAAGTACTAATTCTTCTTGGCCTACATGAGGTGTAAGATTGGGTACCAACATGATTATGACACTATTTTCGAGGACTATTTCCTTAAATACAAGAATATGTTGATCTCTGGTAACATTTAAAGTTTTTTTAGATACAAAATCATGATCTAGACTCAACTATTTATCAAGATTTTTTATAAATGAGCTTAAGATGAATTCATTTTCTCGATATATTTCTAGCATAAGAAATTTTTCCATTAATTTGACTTGGATAGCGGTAAATATGGATAAAGGATGTTGATATTTTCAAAGCTTTGATAAATTGATTATGAAATATTAGTTGGTAAGTCGTTTAAATTGGTTTACACATCTAATGTGCAAGACCTTAGTTGTGGATCCATTCTTCTCGGAGAGATCAGCTAAGGAGGTCTTTATCTGAGTTAGATCCTACTAGAATATTATTTCCAGAATTAGGAAAGAAAAATCTAGCGAGGAAGCGGATCTAGAAGGAATTAAGCGATCAAAAGCCGTAAAGTAAAGTAGTCTCATCCCTGATTTGATCATACTTTGGTAGAGGATTATTCAAGTACCTCTGATAATTCTTGATCAATCAGTCTAAGTGTTAATTTCCATACTCTAGTCCGTGGGGTCCTTTCATAATAAATCAAGGTATTATTCATTTTCCTCCTTTATTAACTAGAGATAATCAAATATTTTTTGAAACAAAGTCATTTAAGAATCTATATTTTGAATATTTTACTACATTACCTCAAAGGCCTCTAGTCCCCCTCCTTTTCAACCCTTTTGTTTCAGCATATCTATTTAATAACATGGCCCAACCTCAACCTAGACCTCCTTTTATTGTGAATGTATACGGGCCTATGAACTTTCATGGAATGGCAGATTATCTAAATGTAGTCCCACATGAAGTCAGAAATAGGTTGTCTAAATTTCAAGGCAATAATTCCATTAGTGGAGACCAACATCTCAAGATTTTTCATAATACTATGGAATATTTTGAGATCGAGCATGAGGATGTATATGTGAAGTTATTTATACATACTCTAGAAGAGGATGCCAGGGATTAGTAAAAATAATTTCCTAACAACTCTATTGAATCTTGGTTAGAAATGAAGAATGCATTCAAATCACAATATGGTGATAAAATTGACCCCAGGTTCCTTCTCACTAAATTTGAGAATATAAAGAAAAACCCTAATGAGCCTGTCTAGGATTTTAACACTAGATTTAATAAGACCTTGACCAAATTTCTTGTTAAATTGCATATGCATGATGAATCCTACCTAATTAAATATTTTGATGCCTTTGAAAATACAATAGCATATTATTTGAGGAAAAAAACCCCATAAATTTAAGGAAATCTTTCTCTATGGTAGTAAAGATTGAGAATAATATTAAGGAAATGGGGAAACCTCCAAAAAGGGAAGGTGTGAACTTAATCAATCCTGAGAAGCCTTAGGAAAGTAAGGGATTATATCTAGAGGAGGTGCCCAAGACTCTGGTAGGGGCATTAAAGTATTTGTCATACAATGTTTCTAGGGAAGAGAAGGGTTTAGCTTCAAATCCCCAAGCTCAACACCAGTCTCGGGAATTAAAAAATTGGGGTTCATCCCAAGGGTGATCTAATAGGATATGATAGAGGAAAAGGAACTATGCGCTCAAGGAAAAATATAAAATCAATACGAGAAAACAAGTTATTCCCGATCCATTGATCATAGAGTGTCATTGGTGAAAAAGGACCACATCATTGAATGGTGTGACAAATGTTTTCTACCGCATCCCCATATGACCCCAGTGTAGAATAATAAGAGGTTGATGATGAGGCTACCTTTGGTGATGTATGTATGTTTGAATGCGCTAACCGCCCACTGAAGGAGCTACTTCCACTTGAGTTTTTAAGTGTTAAAACTACAGATTCTTTTTGGGAACCTATAAGTTGGGTATCTTCTTTCCCCTCTACTAGTTGTGTTGATATAGATATGGTTCAAGAATTTGAATTACCTAACCATGAATTTGAGTATTTGAGAGCTTTAATGATCAAAAAGTATGATGGTGGTGTACCCTCTGAAGAGGATAGGAAACTTCTGATGAATGTAATAGTAGCACAAGAAAAGGAATACAATTTATGAAATAGGATGGTCAAGGGACCAAGGCCACAACCTAAACCAAAGACACTTATCCTAAATAATATCCCCAAGAATTTCCCAAATAAATATCTACCCAACAAAATCCTAGTTGTTCCTAATAAGCCAAGTGCCCCTACCAATGCTCAAGTAGTAAAGGACCTCATCCCACTAGAAAAGGCAATCACTTTGCCTCCTAGTACTAATTTTCCTAAGTACACCCCCTATGATATGGCTCAAATTTTAAGCTAGATCAAAGTTATTGTGCCTATTATTGAGTTGCTCATGATCCCTGAGCACAGAAGGAGATCATTTGAATACTTAGGATTCAAGGAGGAAATGGTTTTCACAAGTAAATATGTCAACAATGTGGATGTTCCACCTATTATTGTTGAGATAGAAGTGCCTCAAGAACCAAAAAGCATGGGGGAATCCCCATAAGTATATTTAGGCACTTCTTTGGTTGAATCCTAGTTGGATGTAGACCCATTTTTTACCACACTGATCATTAAGGACAAACTAGTCCATAATTGTATGTTTGACTCAGGAGCCTCATGCAACATAATGCCACTAGAGGTTATGAATGAGTTAGACATAAAGGTGACATCATATTTTGGAAAATTCCATGCCATGGATTCAAGGGAAGTGCTAGTTATTGGATATGTGAAAGGTTTGGTTGTGCAAAGATTCTTATCCTGGTAAATACTTGACCATGAATGTGGTCATTGTTGACTGCCCTACTAAATGGGGCATGTTGTTATCTAGAAAGTGGGCTACAAGTGTGGGAGGCAAGTGTTCAAATGGATATGTCCTATACTACTATACCCCTAGAGGGAAACTTCGTGAAATTACACTATGAGAAGAATATGTCACATTTGATTGAAGATCGAAACAACATTTACTATGAAGTTTTATTTGATGATGTGGATGTAGATTACTTTGTGGGGTATGAAAAATTTGAGGACCATATTATAAAGGATCCTGTAGAGTTGGAAAGTGTTGGTTCCCCTTGGGTAATGATGTTTTATGGAGCATGTTCTAAAACAAGCAATGTGGATGGAGTGACACTCATTTTCCCATACAAAGAAAAATTCAATTTTTCATTCAAATTAAAATTTGAGTGCACTAACAACATTGCATAGTATGAAGAATTTCTCCCAGGTCTAATAATTGCATATAAATATGGGATCAAAGATATTGTTGTCAAAGGAGATTATGAATTAGTAGTGAAGCAAGTCAAGAAGTTATATGCAACAAAGAATCAAATAATGAAATAGTACAAGCATGTAGTATGGGACTTTATTGAAATGTTTGATTCCTTTAACATTTTATACCATGAGAGATCTCAGAATGCACAATACAACAAACTTGTTGTTCTTGCATCCCAATTTGATAATTGCATGACTTCCCCTTATTGTAGCTATGATGTTGAAATAGTATGTAGACCATCTATGCCTGATAATGTCAAACACTGGCAAGTATTTGAGGATGATGCTCAGATACAAAGGTTCATGAAAAATGAAGGTGAGTTTACAAATCAATACATGGATCTTGAGCCAATGGTTTCAGTTTGTGATGGGAAGGAAACCTTATTTGGGAAAGACATAATTCAATTGAAAACTAATACAATTCCCAGAGGGTTAGTTTCCCTTGAGTCTAATTTTGATAATGTTGACAGGGTAATAAACATGCCCATCTCTACTTCAAGATAAGTTGAAGAATACAACTTAGGAACCCTATAGAAACCCAGGAAGGTTTGGTTGGGATGTAATCTGAGAAAAGAAGAGAAGCAAGCTTATATAAAGCTATTGACAAAATACCAAGATTGTTTGGCATGGTCTTATTCAGAGCTAAAGGCTTATAGAGAGGAATTGTTCCAACATGAGATACCTTTGGAGCCTCATACTAATCCATTTAGAAAAAATAAATGCCCATTAACCCTCTTCTCTCACTCGAATACAAAAAGATTTGACAAAGTGAAGAGATGGAGGAATAATACAGCCCACCAGATACTCTTCATGGGTGGATAATTTAGTACTAGTGAGAAAGAAAAATGGAGACATAAGAATTTGTGTAGATTTTAGGAATATAAACAAGGATTCAATTAAATATAATTATCCATTGCCCAATATGGACAATATGTTGTAATTGGTTATAGGATTTGAATTTCTCTTAACATTGGATGGATTCTTAGGGTATAATCAGGTGGTTATGAAACAATCAAAGATTTAAAACTTCCTTCACCACCCCTTGGGGAACATATGTGTATGTTAGGATGTCATTTGGGCTAATGAATGCTGGAGATACTTTTCAAAGGGCCATGGATGTGGCATTCTCAGGTTTCATCAATGATTTCATAGTTGTGTACCAAGATGATGTGACTGTATTTTCTAGAAAAAGAGGTGACCACTTGGGGCATGTAGAGAAGATGTTAATCAAATGCTGGGAATATGGAATTTCATTAAATCCCAAGAAATGTCACTTTGGTGTTCAAAAGGCAAAATTATTGGGACATATAATATCCAAAGAAGGGGTCATGATAGATCTGAATGAGTGGAAGCTATTGGTAGGGTCCCCATACCCATGTCAAAAAAGGGTATTCAATCTTTCTTTGGGAAAATTAATTTCATTAGGAGGTTTTATCTAATTTTTTTGAGATAACCATTCCAATTACTAGTATGTTAAAGAAAGATCAGGTTATCAAATGGGAACAAGGGGTTGTCCAAGCCTTTAATGGAATTAAAGAAGCATTGAAAAATGCCCCTATTCTGGCTAGCCCAGATTATAAAAAAGCATTTCAAATGTTTTGTTTTGCCTCAGAAAATACAATTGCATCTATATTTTTATAGAAAAATTAAGAAGGAAACTAAATGCCAATTTCTTTCTTCAAAAATCCTGCAAGTGCTTGAGGTTAAATATACCATTATGGAAAAACATGCATTTTCTTTGGTTAGAGAAACTAAAATCTTTAGGCCTTATATCTTGAGCTCAAATATTATATCCTATGTTCCCCACACAATGGTCAAGGATATATTATCTGAGATGGAAATATCTAGTAAGAGATGTCACTAGGTAAACAAGCTCCAGGAGTATGATATGGATATTCAAACTACTAAACTGGTTAGAGGCTTGGGCCTGACAAAAATAATGGAAGAAATTAATCTACAAGTAATGGAAATCAATGCAATTGAGGAGGGAAATTTGGACCTCTAGGAAAAAATGACCAATTCCATTTGGTATAAAGATGTAATATATTACCTGAAGAATTTGGAGTGTCTAGGGCATCTAGATAAGAATCAAAGAAGGAAACTTAAGTTGGCTTCCCAGAAATATGTTATGACTGATTATGGGTTGGCTTGGAAAAACCCAAAGGGAATTTTGTTAAGATGCATCATAGAGGAAGAGGCCCCAAGATTATTGTAGAGTTCCATGGAGGAGTGTGTGGGGGCCACTTTGTTGGAAGAGTAACTGCTCATAAAATTTTGAGAGTAGGATATTGGTGGCCCACATTATTCAAATATGCAGCAATATTAGTTAGAAAATGTGAAAGTTGCCAAAGATTATCTGGGAGGTTGAAATCCTCAAGGGCCCTACCTTTATAACTAGTATCAATTAAATCCCCTTTCAAGAAATGGGGGTTGGAATTTATTGGGAAATTTCAGATTCCTCAAGTGCTGGACATAGATGGATATTAGTAGCTACAAATTATTTTACTAAGTGGGTTGAATCCATCCCTACCAAGAAATTAACTCATCAGGTAGTTATGGACTTCATTTTGAATAATATCATCTGTAGATTTGGGGTGCCTGCAAAGATAGTTGTTAATAATGCCATAAGCTTTAGAGAAAAAATTTAGTGGCTATGTTCCAAGAATATGGTATTAACTTGACTTATGCTTCTAACTACAACCCTCAAGGGAATGGTCAAGCTGAATCTAGAAACAATAATTTTCTCAAAATGAAATTAGAAATTAACAAGAGAAAATGGGGTGAACAACTCAAGTTTTCTCTATGGAAGACAAAGTTACTACCAAATGAGCCACTAGAAAGAGTCCTTTTGAATTGGTTTATGGATTCCAAGCTCTTTTACCCCTACATATGCAATTATCATCTTATCAGTTTATGTAATAACTTGAGGATGATGGAGAAATAAAATCTTATGAATCTAGAATCAATCGATATCTGGATTTGGATGAAGAAAGAAGGGAATCCCACCAAAATCACCTAAAATTAAAAGAAATACTTAAGAAGAGATTTCATAAAAAGGTGACTCAAAATGCATTCAATGTTGGGGATATGGTTTTATTGTGGGATAGTATGCATGAAGATAAGGGTAATCATGAAAATTTTGATTCCCTTTAGATGGGTCAATACTCCGTTAAGATTAGAATTGGTGAACACACATTTTTCTTATAATACTTGGATGGAAACTTATTGTAGTTACCTATCAATGGTAGGCATCTCAAGATATTTCTAGACTGAGCCCTTAAGGTCAAATATGAATTTTATATAGTTTATATTTTTTCTTGTTCGTAGTTTTTGTTTCCCTTTTATTGTTTTGGTCTACAGTGACCAATTGTCCTAGTGTCTCATTGTTTTTAATGTGCATATCTTCTTGGTGAGACATTATATGTGTTTTAATGACTCTTTTTCCCAATGGATTAAGGAACTTTGTATGTATGATGAATTGTTTATGTGGTTCTTGTGGAACCTACATGGGGTGCCAATCCTAAGTTAGAACTGATTTTGGTGCTCATTTTGAGCTCACCCTTTTGTCCTAAATATACCTTCATAAAATTTTCATTTTTGTTGCTTGGAACTCTATAGTATGTATGTCCATATGATAAACCAAGAAAAAATCTCGTGTTTGATCATAAATCCAATGTGAATCCTATTTTTCAGTCGAGGAAATCATAACCATGTCATTTCGAGAAATATCCATAAAAGCATTGTCAAATGATCGTGTTAATCCTTGTAAACTTCCCTTATGTGTCGTTCCTTTGATTTTCAATGCAAACTACACTTTGTTCTCTGATGCCCAAAAGTATGTGGTATGATTTAATTGGTTGTGCTATATTGGGTTTTATTTACACAATTACAAAAGTTACTTAATGGTTACAAAGTGCAAACCAAACTCCAAAACTTGATGGAATATTATAAGGAGTATTCAAGTTATACGATGTAAAGTACAAATATAACCTCACTCAGCAAAAGGAACACATGTTAAAATGTGATTAGAATGGGGAAACAGATCAGTGGTGCACTTTTTCATAAAATACCCAACATAATGCAAAGTGAAAATATATCCCGAAGTCTAATGGGAAACACATGTCAACTTCTTAGCCAAATTCAAAGAGCGAATGTTTAGGTCAAAATTGCAATTTGACACTTGTTCAAGAAATATACAAAACTACAAGTAGACTCCCCAATCCCACAATGTCTTGGATTAAGCCATGTGGAAGAATCACATTCAAAATGATAAACAGATCGAAGGGTTGGGATTTAAAGCATTAATGGATGCCACCATAAATGCATGCATACGGATCAAAGTATGAATTTTAAAATATTTTTTGATTGTTTCCAGTTTTCACCTTACACACGAGAAATTTGGATTCCCTAGCAGTGTTAATTCACAAAAGAAAGAAGAATAATCGATTGTGAAGTGGAGAAATTGCGCTAAGGAACATAGATTTACAAAAGCGGGAAATTTTCACATATTTTGCAAAGAAATGGGTTATTCTTAGCTTTACCTTAGTGTTCTCAATACTTAAATTGGGATTAAGAGGAATTAAGAGGAAATATCAAAAACCACAAGATGAGTTCTTTGGAATCAAGTTTCCATGTAACTTCTAATATTTCTAGTGATTTAGACAATGTCATGGATACAAAATTATTGAATATTGATCTAGATGACTTCTTGAAAAGAATACATTCTCTGAATAAGAGCTAATGGATGATGACCATTGATGTAAGCCACATTTCCTTAGCAACTACATTTCCACCATCTATACACTCTTTGGAGCTTGTATGGCTATGTTATGAAAACTATGATCTGGAGAAGAAGGAGACATTCAACAGAAGTGGGGAAAGAGTAATAAATTTTACACCGAAGATATTAGGTAAATAGTGAGGTTAAAAAAGTTGGCTCAACTAATAATTTCTACCGTTTAATTGGCATAGATTGATTATGATGCAAGACATGATGAATATGATGAAATGTTAAATGCCCAATGGTTCAAAGAAAGGAAGCCATCTGTCAAAATAATCCCCAAGAAATTGACTAAGGCCATGTTTGTTGAAGAGGTTGAGGACCTCATTGTAATGCTAAGTAGGATGGAAGGGTTAGAAGGGGTTAACAATTTTCAAGAGTGGATGTGCCCCTTCATAATGGTTATCTTGGAAGAACATGGAATTTTTCTATTGGGAAATCTTTATATCAACATCTATTCATGCCCAACTCATGAAAATAGCTACAAAAATCAGGACAAGTGATCTAATTGATATCAGATTCTACATGATGTCTTACCTCATCTATAATATTGCATGTTTCAAATCATTCCCAAGTCTCCCACCATAGGCAAGTTTTGAAAACCATAGGGTGTACGATGTATATTCAAAATTGAGATTAAACAAGTGGAGAGGAAATATCAGGAAGGTAAATGATGCATTTATTTCCCGTATAACGTGCTTTTGAAACAAGAATTAGAGCAATACAGATTGTAACATTCCCATTTTAAGACTTTAGAAATAAGGGAATTTTTTTAACATAATGTTCTCTGTTATAAATAATCATAATTTAGAACACACATTCCATGCCAATCAATCTCATAACAGATAACCATATGCAACTATAAATGACTTGGTGAGCTATCAATCTCTCATTTCATGACTCGATTACCAACCGATCTCTCATGTTAACTTAAGTATTGTATACTATGGGTATACTATGTATACTTGGTTCTCTTACCCTATTCTAGGTATTGAGTGTTCTGTTTAAGAAATCTATCTGAATATTTGTTACCATATTCATCTGAAATCACATTTCTCAAACTAGGTGACATAGGACAACGCAACTAGTAGCTTGCGATACTTTGGCCAAAGATTTCCAACATACTATTCATGTTACTATTCCTAGACAACATACTCATCTAATCGGAATATGTCCTTCACCCCACTCATATGTTATCTAGAATGGTCTTTACTAACTTCATCAGTCCACTTGTCTAAGGTTTGACCCTATCCTAGGTTATTGACATAATTTGGTATAGGGAACCACTCACGATGACCCAGGTATATGGGCATACTCGGTCGACCTAATTCAATTGAATGTGCCAAGTTACCCTAAGTCATCAAGAGTCACTTCCTATGCTAAATCATATCCTTAGCCTAATCTAGAGAGAAACTAAGTTCAAGTCTAGGTTTGAGTAGATCTAGATGAACCAATGTTGAAGGGTGTTGCAACATGTCAATTGCAACACTATATCCTCATGAAGACCCAAGTCTTCATGAAGGTATAGTTCTATAGTTGGCATGTGCCAACATCCTGATTGTAACTACTTCATCACGATTTACACACCTCGGAGGTCATAACCACTTTAATTACCATTGGATTAAGATTCAAATCACATCAGCCATACATAACCCTAATCCCAACAATCCTTAAGTTTTCAACCCTTATTTGAGTTGATTAATTAATATCAAACCTCTTAATCTATGATTATTTTTATGTTCATTAACTTTTTGCTTAACGTGCAAATAATCGAAAACAGAAACAACATCTATCATAAGATTGAATTAATGTTTCTAAACCAATCAAGGAATGTATAAGAACCAAAACAAGTTCTGCTATGATAGAATTCATAGATATGAATTCTAAATGATTATTGAACTCATATATCATTCATTTATTTTGTATTCTTTAGAGAGGAGAAGAACCTTCCTCATTATGGTTAAGTATTAAGATTTATTACACCCATACCCAATTCACATATCCTGATATTATAACTATACATTCATAACATCATAATCAACCATACAAGATTAGGTAAGGAACATCAATACATGCAACTTAGTAAGTTGCATTCAAGTAAGGGAAATTGTACTAAATTCCATTTATCCAAATAAATTCAATGACATCTCGAAATAAGGATCCAAATCGATATGAATGAAAACATCAAATATAGGATTACAAGTTTCCTTCATATTATGAATAAGAGAATTGACATAATCAATTTAAGTAACTTCAGTCTTTAATTCATCAAGATAAAATACACATCTTACAAGACTATGAATTACTAGCATATTTCATGTCAACCGCATCAAGATCATTAAAGAATACAACTTTCCATCCTTCAATACATCTCAATAATAAACCAGAATTCTCTATAAATGGTCCAAACTTTCAAACAACCAATACATCATAAAATTTATCTCCTTCATTTATCACTTACGAAGTCCATCTCGCACAAATAACTAGCACGAGTTAGTTCATTAAACTGAGCATGATAAACACTAAGCATTAAAATGAAATTCTTTCAACTAACTATTCCATTAAACCAACTCTACTTTAATGAAACAGTGAGGTCAAGAAGACAAATAAATCAAAGTAATAACAACCATAAAAGAATAACAATTAATCAATTTGAATAACATTTAAGGAAATATCATGTTGTAATCAACAATCTACAACATGATATCAGATAAATCATGTTCCATCCAATACACTTATCCATATCAAATAAAAGTACCTTCTAATTATTTCCTTCATAATTCTTCTGAATTTGAAATGTAAATGTAAATAAGAGTCTCACACAACAGATGTGACATCCTAATCCCAAATCCAAGACATAGCCTAATTTCTCAAGTTAGGCCATACATCAACATTAGGATAGTAATTACTCAATGCACAACATCTCACATTAGTCTTCTATCACAAATATTAAAAACCTTAACACGAATCAAGAGGATAAGCAAGTAGTAATGTCAACTACCCAAGAGCATTAAAGTAAGTAATGCAATTGAACCAATGAAATCTTGTGATAGTATTTACTCAAAAGAAGAAGGATGACTATGATGAAGTAGTAAGAGCTTCCTTTTGTTATCTCATTTTTGTGTTTACACAAAAATAAGATAACCCTAAGAAAATTTTGAGCTGGTTTTCTAAGAATGCCCTTTCAGAGAGATAATCGGGTTTTCAAGTTTCAATAGCAAGACAACATGTGTTTTGGATGCTTCATGTTGTGTGTTCCCCAAACCTGAAACCCGCATCAAGTAAGTCTTTCGGGTTTGCGGGTCTTCCGAGCATCGAACATGCCTTCGTCAAAACATGCTTCATGTCACATGTCTTCCGATCCCCGAAGCCCGATTTACTCCTTTGTTTTGGGTTTGTGGGTCTTCCGAGCATTAGATTATACCTTCGTCAAAACATGCTTCATGTCACATGTCTTCCGATCCCTAAAACCTGATTTACTCCTTTGTATCGGGTTTCCAAGACCATCAAGCATCATGCTTCATGTCGCTTGTTTCCCACAACCCGAAACCCGAATTAATACGAAATCCTTTGTGTCGGGTTTCCGGATATCCCAAGCATGCTGACATGGCATTAATGCCGAGTTTTCAGGTAGTTCGACGTGTCAAAAATGAAGTGTATTAAATGTGGAATTTCTTATAAATATTCAGATTTCCATGTCATTTTTACCAGACGTACTTTTTACCTCGTGGATTTTCGTGCATTCATCTTCAAACTAGAAACCCGACTCACCTCTGTTCCTGATTGCATTACTCATTTTTGATCATTTTTCATTCTGATTAAAGGTATTTTCCTTTATTCTTTGTTTGTGGAATAATTGTGTAAAGGATTCTTCCGAATTTCTTTCTTTCTCTTGTTGGGGTTATTGGGGTTTTATCTTTTCCATTTTAGGGTTGTTTTCTAATCAATTTTATGTTTTAGGGTTCCCCCTTTTGAGTGCTCACTTTGTTTTATTCCTTGGAATATATCATTGTGATTAAAAATGTATCAGAAATATCAACAATGGAGAAGACTTTGCATGTTTCAACCTAACAAATTACATGACTCCCTCTTTTTGGGTTTCACAGGGTGCTTTGCAATTTTCAAAACCCACAGTGTATTAGGAGGTTTAAGGTGTCGGGCACTTCAAACATTCTGGCATCCTCTAAAGATAGTGGACATTTCAATCTTTCTGCTATCATTAGTGTGTCGGGTACTTCAAACTCTCCGACATCTCTAGTGTGTTGGGTATTTCAATATTTCTGACATCTCATGTGTGTCAGACTTTTCAAACTTCCCGACATCTCCAGTGTGTCAAGTTTTTCCAACTTTTTGACATCTCTAGTGTGTCGGGTTTTTCCAACTTTCGACATCTCCAGTGTGTCGGGTTTTCCAACTTTCCGACATCTCCAGTGTGTCGGGTTTTCCAAAGTGTTCAACACCTTCTGATCTCCGACACTCTCCTCCTTTGAAATTCCTCATGTCGGACCCTGGTTCATCACAAGATAAGACTAAAAAATCAGGGAGGATGAAGTACAAATTTAGGAAGGTGGAGTCTCCCTCCTACATTGATTGTAATTACGACATCCGGGATACATAGATATGGAGGATTTTTGGAATAGGGTCAAGAGCTCTTCCCAAACTCCATGGATGAAATCAATAGTTAGCAGTGGTCTACCTCTTGTAGTAGGTTTCCCTATGTCCGCTCAGTTCCCTGAGTTCATCTTAGCCATGCTTCGAACTATGACTCTGCTTCTCATTCTGTGAAAAATTAGGCGGGAGAAGTTGTAATCAAGTTGGATGGAGGTTACTTCGATGACCTTCTCAAGCTGCCTAATTTTGAGGAATATGGAGATGTGGATCTCAAGTCAGCCCAAAAATCTTGGGACAATGATCAGGAGGATTGTATCAAGCATGTGAATAAGAAGTTCCTAATCAAATCCAAGCTGGTTGTTTCCAGGTTCCCAAGACTTGTTCCTAGAAGTGATTTCATTCAGAAATCAATGATATCATTACTCTGTTGAGTCGGGTTTTTGGTTTCCCCGAATCAAATGTTTTCCAAGGATGGATGTACCAATTCATGATCATTATTAAGAAGAATCAACAAGGAATTGATTGGGGTACTCTTATCAGTAACGAGATATATTCTCAAATGATAATAGTCTTGTCTACGAGGAAGTTTTATATGTCCTCGTATGTCACCTATGCAGCGGCCGACATCAGGAACTATCCTGGATTGGACACCAAGGGGAACAATACAGGGGAGCATGTTTATCATTATTTTCATCAGCTAAAAGAAAAGGGTCGAAGACCAGGTTCATAAGGGTAAAAAGGCCTTCTTTTACGAGAAAATCTGCAGGTTAAACCCCGAATTGAGGAAAATGAGAGTCTCTGATGAGGCATGGGCTGAAGTTTCAAAATGGGGTTGTGTCTTCTTGCAATTCAAGAAGTTCACATATCTTTGAGTAGTCATGTACCCAGGGATCCTTTCCATTTGCCCAGATATCCAGGGGAAAAACTAATCTTGATGGAGTTGGTTAGGCAATTGTTGGATTTTCACAAATTCCAATAGAGTAAACACAAGGCTGTTGTATCTTTCCCAATTTCTATTAGAAGGTATACTTGTTCAATGGTGGTGAAAGCCAAGAACGTTGTACATGAGCTTCAAGATAAGTTGAAAAAGCACATGAAGCCCCAAGATGGGTTTGATTTTCGAGGAGTCCTTAAGGCATATGGAACTCTGCACCTACATGTGCCAAGCATAGAAGACATCTGGATTGATTTACGTGATGAGGTTGCTTGTCCGAAGAAAAGATCATAGCAGGTTGACACTTGTAGAGATTCAGACACTTGAGCTCGCTGACATACCAGAAGGTACTGGCGATAATGAAAGTGTTCTGGATCCTTCCTATGATGGATTGAATGAAGATGAATAAGTTTATACATCTATTGATTCGTCTATTGGTGAAAAAGCCTCCATTACAGATAGATCGGCCCTGATTCTTACACGCACCAAGGCATGGCTCACCTCTTGGGGAATGAGTTTCAAAGAAGATAATTTTTCAAAGTTGGTTGCTGCAGAGGCGGGGCCCTCCAAAAAGGAAAAGGACAAAAGCTCTTCTAAGGGACCTATAAAGGTCAAGTTTGTCAAGAAGAGAAGAGAACAAGAAACCTCTTCAATTGTTACTCCAGTTGAAATGGTGAATGTGCCAGAATCACCAACACCACCAGAAATAGGAGAAATTTATTTGGAAAGAGAAGTAAGCTAGCCCCTAGTTTCAACATTTGTTGACTTCCCAACTAAAGTGACCTGATCTCTTACATCCCGTGTTTTGTCGTCGGGATCTGAGCTTCCTACTTCACAATCACTTCTACCTCCTCTTTCCCCATCTACTTCATCATTCATGGCTAGCATTTTCTTTGGACTCTCACCTCTCTCTTTGGGACCAAAGTAACTACAAACATGCCCCCTCCTGTGCCTCTTTTCACTGAATCTGCTACCACATTGGTAATTGTCCCCACTCCACCAGTGGATCTCCCTCTCCCTGAAAGTATGATACCAACTTCTACAACAATGGAAACTCCCTCTGGCACACCCCAATGGTTACTTGAGAAAACTCCAAGGAAAAGGAAGGTGGTTGTACCCATACTAGGCTTTGATTTCAGTTTAATCAAGGTTTCTACTGCTAAATCAGCCAAGAAACCCAAAATAGTTTCAAGGGTTTTAGTGGACGCTTCGGGACATAAGTTTGCAGAGATTTCCACTCCCACGACTGAAAAAACCAAAGAGGACATAACAGCCTCTGACTATAAGATAACCAGGGTGGCTCTAGGAGAAGCAACAACAAAAGGAGCACAATAGGATGCACGAGATGCTATGAACGTGCTATGCCAGAAATTGAAGGAAACAAAGGACAACAGAGATGAGCTTAAAGAAAAGGTGGAGTAGTTAACTGAAGTATTACTTAAGCTCTCAAAACCCCTTGAATCCATACCATCTTCCTCTGTCCCTGTCGGGTTCAATTTCTCATCAATGCCTATAATTGAGAAGATTAATGAAAAAGGGAGAGTGTTTGATGAATGGACCCAAAGGATGCTCCAACAGGGGAAAGAAGTGATTCAAGACACCATAGAAGTTTATCAATATTTGGGGAATATACAGAGTGATGGGGAAAAGATGGATGATGATTTCTCCCAAGAAATTAGACACCTTGATTTGAATTTCGAAGCTCTCCAGGTATTGAAGAAAATTCCATCACGCATCTTGGTAGAAGAAGGCATCATCCCACATGCGGATAAACATTTCCAGCTGACCAAAGCCATCAAGTTTAGGGTAAAGATTCTCAACGAAGCTTGCGGTAAATTGAGAGAATCAAGAGATCAATTGATTGATGGAAAAAGTGACCTGGAAGAAGAACTGCTGAAAATTTGTGCAAAAGTGTCAGTTGGAAACTCGGGCATCCTACCAGCTGATGATCTTTTCAAACAAATCCAAGAATCAATTCAACATGAACCAACTCACGGATTTGGTATTGAAATCATTGACAGGTTTGTAAAGGTTGAACATTCTTTGGAGGCCCTGAGAAAACTCAACAAAAGATTGAGAAAGCTTCCCAATAGTGCTAGTGACACTCACGAAACATGTGAAGTCTTGAGTGATCATTCCATTGTGCCTGATGAAAATGAGATGCAAGGTATAATCTGGAAGTTCCAAGAATTTCGGAACAAACAGGCTCAGTTAGAGGAAGAGAAAGATGAGGAAGAAAAAGATGATGATTCAGACTAAGTCTTGATGCAACGTGTCATTTCAATCTTGAAATTGACATGTCTTTTTCATTTCTATTTCATCACATAGTGAATCATATTGTGACTTGGTCTCCTGCGTGAGAGCCAAGCAAAATAGGACTCTTTTTAAAAGACTGTTTTATAGGGTTTGTCCTATTTTCTCTCAACTATTTTTATTATAAATAAGGGATGTGTGTACATTCCAAAGGGTTGAGATTTTTGGAATATTGAGAGCTATTGTGAAGAAGAAAAACTTTGTGTTTTCTTTTAATCATTTGAGGAATAGAAGTGATGCTATTTTGCAAACTTTGTGTTGTGAGATGTATCTTTCTTAAGATATTGTTCTTATGTTCGTAATCTTAAGCTATTCTTTGTTTAGCATCTTGATGTTTCTAATCATTTCAGACATTACATTTGTTATCTAAAGCTCATATGATTATTTCGTGCTCTGTGTTTACTTGAAAGAAAATACGTTCCTCTCATTTCCTTCCATTGTGTTTTTTCCATAATAATAATTTTCGACCCAATTCACCATTTATAAACACAAAGATCTTCATATCATGTGGATATGGATTTGGATTCTATCCCAACCCCAATGGTTAGATTAGTGTGAATATTGTACATGCATTATTTCTTTTGTGTTTTAGATTAGTAATAAATAGGTAGCCTCACCTATCTTTGAGGAGGGATTTAATCCCATGCATTGTGGTTGAATTTCATATTTTGACTTGACAAAATATCTAACCAACAGTTTTTGGCGACTCCACTGGGGAATATGGATTAATAGTACAAAGGTTATCCTCTTGGTGTGTAGCAACTCTGTATTTTCCTTATTTTCAACAAGATCTCTTTCCCGATTCAAGCTGGCTAGAAATATCTTCACTCGGTCTCGCTGAGCTCGGGGTGAAATTGATCCACTCTTTGAGTTGCTACAACAGCACAATTTCAGTCTTTCCCTCAACAACGTTATTTCTAACCAAACCAAAAGTTCTTTACCTGTTCGGAGAAACCGGATCCCCATAGAATGGGAAGCATCTGCAACTTTTCACACATTATTCTTTTCTGACACTCGGATCCCTATACACACTCTTTTTAGAAGGATGGCAGCACAACCTGTGCCCTGGGGTGTAGCTATTGGTCCTCTTTCTTTAACTCCACCATTGCACGAGTTACCACATGGATCACGTAAAAACATTCCCAAGTTCAATGGGGATGGGAAGCAACATCCTGATGAACACATTGCATCTTTCTTTGTAGCATGCGGTGTCCTTGGAGTAGCTCATGAAGATGTCTCTATTCGACTCTTCGTTGAAACGTTGCATGGTGCAGCAGCCAAATGGTTTTACCACCTTCCAAATGCATGCATCACAAACTGGGCTACCATGAGGACCAAATTCAAAGCATGTTTCAAACTAGCCAAATATTCTCATGCTTTGTTAGCACAACTTACCCATATGAAGAAGGAATCGCATGAACCCATGCGGGACTTTGTGGAAAAGTTTAACAAGCTGATCCGAAAGATTTCGAAATAGTTGTACCTACTCCAGAAAATCAGAAATGCTTCTTCATTAATGCTCAGCCTCCCGATGTGAGCTTTCTATTAAGAAGGTTGGTTATCCCAGATTTGGCTATCGCTCAGTCAACAACTATTGAAATAGAGGATGATCTCATTTTTTCCGGAAGATGTACCCAAACCTAAAAATCAAGGTTCTTCCCAAGGTAATACTGACCCTATGATTCAAAAAATGGCTAATGATTTGATTGCTTTAAAAATAAAATGTCCCAGTAGGTGAGCAATGTTCCGTATCGGGATATCCCTAGATGGAATTTCAATAACACCAATGGTGTGCCTACAAGAGATAGGCTGTGGTTAACTCCTGCTCAACCAAGACTGGCAATCAAAGCTCCTCCCATTAACGTGGTAGTAGAAATAGTCGAAGAAGAGGAAGAACCCAAAGAACAAGATTCCCCCGAGGCTTTTGAAGCTTTAGGATATGTTGATGAGTCTTATGATGATTCAGCTGGTGACTCCAGCATTGGGTATTTGGAATATGAAGAAGATGAATGTGCACTAGATGGCCAGTCATTTTCCATCTTCACTCGATCCCAATCTCAGAATCCAAGAAAACCTCTTGAAAGCCCCAAGGAGAAGAACAAGGAACCTTCCATCGCCATAGTTAAGAGAGGTGCTCCTATTTCAGTGCAAACTGAAAGAGAAGTCACCAAAAAGGTAACAACTTCTCCTCATTCTCTTTCTCCTAAGGTCAGTGCCCCAGCTCAAGCTCACGAGATTAGAACCGAACTTACCATCACCCCTTCTTATACTACTTTTGACATTATCGATCATGCAAAAAGAACCAAGATCCAAATGTCAGAAGTAGAATACCTTCAGTCAAATCCTGAACAGTTTGAAAAACTTGCCAAATTCATTAGAAGTAAAGCCACCATTCCCCCACCTCCAAAAGGTCTTTTTCCAAATCCTACTCAATCCCCACCTCAGAACAATCTGACCTCTACTTCTTCTTCAGGAAAGATTGAACCATTTTATTTGTCTTTGCTAATAAATGGGTTTAAACTCAATAATTTCATCATCAACTCAGGGGTCTCTGACAATGTTATGCCTATAAAAGTATCCCACGCCCTTGGGATTACTTTGACTAAGTCATATGGATGGTGTTACTCCATGGAAACCAAACAAGTTCCCTTGATTGGTCAAATCAAAGATGCACAGTTTGCATTCGTTGCCTTCCCAGAGAAGAGAGTGAAAATGACCATTCTAGTTGCTGACATTCCTGCAGCTTACGGTATCCTCTTGGGTAGAGGTTTTTGTAAAGACGTCGGAGGAGAGATTAATATGGATTGGACCAAGGCTAGGATTCCAGTCAATGGGGTTTATCATGTTCTCCATCCTAAACCTCAGGCAAAGTATTTGGTAACTAAATCAGATGACCCTAAGGCTCAAATTCTTTTCAAAGATGCTAGTTTTGGAAATTATTTCATGACATCAGAGATACTGGTTGTGGATGTCAAGAAAGAAGATCCTAATGCTATTTGGACCCTTGAATTCGATGGTAGTTATTCAACCACCGGATCAGGCGCTGGTGTAGTTCTTATATCTCCTAATTCTCGAGATCTTCCCCTCTGCTTTCAAATTGTAGTTTGATAATACTAATAACATGGCTGAATATGAAGCTCTGTTACTAGGATTAGAAATGGCCAAACAGAAGGGAATTCAAAATCTCAAGGTTTAAGGGGATGTGGAGCTGATTGTCAACTAGGTCAAGGGGATCTATCAAGTAAAAAATGATCGCTTGAGACATTACAGGAACAAAGTTTGGGATAATATAGAATGCTTTGACGCATTCTCCATCAAGGTAGTTTTGAGAGACTATAATGACAACGCTGATTCTTTGGCCGTGTTTGCATCCCTCCTTCTCCCTCATCCCCAGTTCAAACAAGATACATACACCATTGAGATTGTGTACCGTCCCAGTATCCTAGATAATGTGGCTCACTGGCAAGTGTTCAATGATGATCAACAAGTGTTGACTTTTCTAGAAAAAGCTGACAATTTTAGTGAGTCTGTACTTTGAAGGTTCGGAATCAGATTTTCATGAATCTATCTTAGATCCATATCAATAGGTTGAGGGTGAGTTTATTTAGCTTAAAGGAAACAAAATACCCAAAGGTATAGTTTCTCTGGAGGGTTTGTTTGACAAGCATGACCGTTTTATTCAAAACAAGAGACAAGTTGAAGGAGCTTCTTCCTCGGAAGTAGATCAAGTCAATCTAGGTTTGTCTGATCAACCTCGGATGGTGAATATTGGGAAATGTTGTTCCCTTGAGGAGAAAGAAAAATTCACTTCACTCCTGAAGAGATACATGGATGTCTTAGCCTGGTCCTATGTAGATTTAAAATCCTTCAAGCCTAAAGACGTGCAACACAATATTCCTTTAAAGCCTGATCCAAAACCTTACAGGAAAAAGAAAAGACACTACAACCCCAAGATCTCAGGGACTATCCTTGTGGAAATTTAGAAAATGTTAGATGCCAGAATTATTTTTCCAATCCATCATTCCACTTGGATTGCTAACATCGTCCCTGTCAGGAAGAAGAATGGAAAAATCTAGATTTGTGTTGATTTCCGAACCTAAATCAGTCTTCGTTAAAAGACAACTATCCCTTGCCTATCATGGATCAGGTGTTACAGACCGTTACTGGATTAGAAATGCTATCCATGCTCGATGGATTTTTAGGATATAATCAAGTTGAGGTAGTTGCAGAGGATCAACACAAGACGACCTTCACAACCCCATGGGGGACCTTTGCTTACAGGAGGATGCCTTTCACTTGATCAACACAAGAGCCACCTTTCAGAGAGCCATGGAGTTGGAATTTAGTGACTGATGGGAAAATTCATAGTGGTATATTTGGATGACTTGACCATTTTCTCTAAAAATGAAGTGATCATTATGATCATTTAGAGCAAGTACTCTTGAGATGTAGGCGTCACGGGATTTCATTAAATCCCAAGAAGTCCATGTTCGGAGTGACCGAAGGAAAGTTGTTGGGTCATATTGTGACTAGAGAAGGAACCAAAATTGACCCAGAGAGGGTAAAGGCCATTCAGAGCCTTACCCTACCCACAAGTAAAACTGGAGTTCATTCCTTCTTCGGAAAGGTCAATTTCCTAAGAAGGTTTGTACCTGATTTTGCTGATAAAACCAAGGATATCCTTGGGATGATGAAAGGAAAAATTCCATTTCGATGGAGTACTGAAGGGAAGCTTGCATTTGATGAAGTCAAAAGGGTAGTTGCTTGCGCTCCTATCCTAGTATGTCCAGATTTCAAAAAGATTTCATCATGTACAGCTATGCCTCCGCTCACACAGTGTCAGCCATCCTGATGCAGGAGAACAGGGAGGGCATTGAATCTCCCATCACTTTCATGAGCTGTCCATTAAAGGAACATGAAATAAAAATGTCAAAAATTAAAAATCATGCTTATGCAGTGGTACGAGCGGTGAAACATTTCAGGTACTATGTGCTGAACTCCCATACCCTCGTTCTCATTCCCGACACTGCTGTTAAATCCATTTTGACTCAACAAGAGCTGGGGAGTCAACGAGGTACCTAGATAGCTAAAGTTTAGGAGTATGACTTGGACATTAGACCTACCAAGTTGGTACAAGGAAGGGGCCTATGCCAATTGATCATGGAAAACCATGCTGAAACAGAATGTGAAAGGACCGAAGATACCTCTTCAAAGTTGCCCATGGTGCTTTTCGTGAGTACAATTGATGAATGGTACACAGATATTGCTTTCTTTCTGACTTATGGTGAATTCCCCTACATTTAAGCCAAAAGGAGAAGAGGACAGTCAAGTTAAGATCTGCAAGATACCTCCTATGGGATAACGGAATATATAAGAAAGGTATTGATGGTGTATTCTGCTACTGTGTTGATAAATCACAACAGTTAAAGTTGTTAGAATCCTTCCATAGCCTAGCATGTGGAGGACATTTCTCATCCTCTGTAACAACTTATAAGATCCTATGGGCTAGGTACTATTGGCCTACTCTCTTTCGGGATTCAGCAGAGTGGGTGTCCAAGTGTGAAGCTTGTCAACATTTCGTTGGTCATCCTAAGCTAGCAGCTCTTCCCCTGAAGCCCATAGTGATTGAAGAACCTTTCCACCAGTGGGGAATTGACTTCATTGGAATGTTGAATCCTACCTCTAGTGCTAGACACAATTATGTACTGACTGCTACAGACTATTTTACCAAGTGGGTGGAAGCTGTGCCAATCAAGCAAGCAACCTCAGAAGCCATGTGCAAGTTCCTTAAAGAAAATATAATTGTCAGATTCGGTGTGCCTCACAAGATTGTGGCTGACAATGCCTCCAATTTCTCATCGCATGAGTTGACAGAATTTTTCTATGGATTTGGCATCACCCTGGCTCACTCATCTGATTATTATCCCCAAGGCAATGGGCAAGCTGAGTCTAGCAACAAGAACCTGGTTACCATAATTAGAAAGCTAGTAGATGAAAACCAGAGGACATGGCACAAAGCATTGTATGATGCATTGTGGGCTGATCGGATTACCCCAAAGCGAGCTATAGGAATGTCTCCTTTCCAAGTACTATATGGGATTGATGCTGAGATACCTATCTCAGTAGAGTTTCCAGCCTTACAGTTGGCCAAAGCAGTCAAAGATGTGACCTTTCAAAATTCTATTGAAAAAAGGGTTATGTACCTAGCTAGGCTAGAAGAGGAATGGAGAAAGGTGGTTGATCGCATTGCAGATCATCAAAGAAAAGTAAATAAAATTTTTGACAAGAAATCAAGGCAACGTAATTTCCAAATTGGAGACCTGGTGTTGCTTTGGGATAAGAGGAGGGAGCAGAAAGGAATGCACAAAAAGTTTGATTCTTTATGGAAAGGACCTTTTAAGATTCATCAGCTGAGTGGTGAAAATAGTTTCCATCTATCATATCTTGATGGAGAGTTACTCCCTTTTCCTTTCAGCCAACATCTAAAGTTGTTCCATCATTAATGCAAGATGCTCTTTTGCATTGTACATACTTTACTTTCTGTCGTGTGTTTGCTTTTGGTCTTCTTTCTTTCCTTGTTTTGTTTTTTGGTTTTCTTCTTTTTTGACTCTGTAGCCCAATGGATAAAGCTAGAGATTTTGAGTTCTCTTCCTTTGATATCACAAAGAAAGTCCCCAACTAGAGCCAGTTGTTATCTCATTTTTGTGTTTACACCAAAAATAAGATAACCCTAAGAAATTTTTGAGCTGGTTTTCTAAGAATGCCCTTTCAGAGAGATAATCGGGTTTTCAAATTTCAATAGCAAGACAACATGTGTTTTGGATGCTTCATGTTGTGTGTTCCTGAAACCCAAAACCCGCATCAAGTAAGTCTTTCAGGTTTGCGGGTCTTCCGAGCATCGGAACATACCTTCATCAAAACATGTTTCATGTCACATGTCTTCCGATCCACGAAACCCAATTTACTCCTTTGTTTTAGGTTTGTGGGTCTTCCGAGCATTGGAACATACCTTCGTCAAAACATGCTTCATGTCGCATGTCTTCCGATCCTCGAAACCCAATTTACTCCTTGGTATTGGGTTTCCGAGACCATCAAGCATCATGCTTCATGTCGCTTGTTTCCGTAACTAAACACGAATTAATACGAAATCCTTTGTGTCAGGTTTCTGGATATCCCAAGCATGCTGACATGGCATTAATTCTGAGTTGTCGGGTACTTGGTACGTGTCAAATGAAGTGTATTAAATGTGGAATTTCTTATAAATATTCAGATTTCCATGTCATTTTTACCAGACATACTTTTTACCTCGTGGATTTTCGTGCATGCATCTTCAACCCAGAAACCCGACTTGCCTCTGTGCCTGATTGCATTGCTCATTTTTGACCATTTTTCATTCTGATTGAAGGTATTTTCCTTTATTCTTTTTTGGTGGTGTTTGTGAAATAATTATGTAAAGGATTCTTCCGAATGCCTCTTTCTCTTGTTGGGGTTTTATCTTTTCTATTTTAGGGTTGTTTTCTAATCAAGTTTATGTTTTAGGGTTCCCCCTTTTGGAGTGCTCACTTTGTTTTATTCCTTGGAATATATCATTGTGATTAAAAATGTATCAGAAATATCAACAATGGAGAAGAGTTTGCATGTTTCAACCTAACAAATTACCCGATTCCCTCTTTTTGGGTTTCACAGGGTGCTTTGCAGTTTTCGAAACCCACAGTGTATCGGGAGGTTTAAGGTGTCGGGCACTTCAAACATTCTAGCATCCTCCAAAGATAGCAGACATTTCAATCTTTCCACCATCTCCAGTGTGTCGGACACTTCAAACTCTCCGACATCTCCAGTGTGTTGGGTATTTCAATCTTTCCGACATCTCCGAAGTGTCGTCGAATTTTCAAACTTCCCAACATCTCCCGTGTGTCGTTTTTCCAACTTTCGACATCTCCAATGTGTCAATTTTTTCCAACTTTCGACATCTCCAAAGTGTGTTAGGTTTTTCCAACTTTCCGACATCTCCATATGTCGTTTTTCCAACTTTTGACATCTCCAGTGTGTCGGGTTTTCCGAAGTGTTCAACACCTTCTGATCTCTGACACTCTCCTCCTTTGAAATTCCTCATGTCGGACCCTGGTTCATCACAAGATAAGATTGAAAAATCAGGGAGGATGAAGTAAAAATTTAGGAAGGTGGAGTCTCCCTCCTACATTGATTGTAATTACGACATCTAGGATATAGAGCTCGGAAACATAGATATGGAGGATTTTTGGAATAGGGTCAAGAGCTCTTCCCAAACTCCATGGATGAAATCAATAGTTGGTAGTGGTCTACCTCTTACAGCAGGTTTCCCTATGTCCACTCAGTGCCCCAAGTTCATCTTATCCTATGCTTCGAACTATGACTCTGCTTCTCATTTTGTGAAAAATCAGGGGGAAAAGTGGTAATCAAGTTGGACGGAGGTTACTTCAATGACCTTCTCAAGATGCCTAATTTTGAGGAATATGGAGATGTGGATCTCAAGTCAGCCCAAAAATCTTGGGACAATGATCAGGAGGATTGTATCAAGCATGTGAATAAGAAGTTCCTAATCAAAGCCAAGCCACTGGTTTCTAGGTTCCCAAGACTTGTTCCTAGAAGTGATTTCATTCAGGAAATCAATGATATCATTACTCTGTTGAGTCAGGTTTTTGGTTTCCTAAATCAAATGTTTTCCAAGGATGGATGTACCAATTCATGATTATTATTAATAAGAATCAACAAGGAATTGATTGGGGTACTCTTATCAGTAACGAGATAGATTCTCAAATGACAACAGTCTTGTCTACTGGAAGTTTTATATGTCCTCGTATGTCACCTATGCAGTGGCCGGCATGAGGAACTATCCTAGATTGGACACCAAGGGGAACAAGACAATGGAGCATGTTTATCGAGTATTTTCCTCAGCTAACAAGAAAAGGGTCTGAAGACCAATTCAAAAGGGTAAACGATGCCTTCTTTTACAAGAACATCTGCAGGTTAAACCCCAAACTGAGGAAAACGAGAGTCTCTGATGAGGCATGGACTAAAGTTTCAAAATGGGGTTGTGTCTTCTTGCAATTCAATAAGTTCACATATCTTCAAGTAGTCATGTACCCGGGGATCCTTTCTATTTGCCCAGATATCTAGGGGACAAACTAATCTTGATGGAGTTGGTCAAGCAATTGTTGGATTTTCACAAATTCCAACAGAGTAAACACAAGGCCGCTATATCTTTCCCAATTTCTATTGGAAGGTATACTTGTTCAACAGTGGTGAAAGCCAAGAACGTTGTACATGAGCTTCAAGATAATTTGAAAAAGCACATGAAGCCTTGAGATGGGTTTGATTTTTGAGGAGTCCTTAAGGCATATGGAACTCTACACCCACACGTGCCAAGCATAGAAGACATCTGGATTGATTTACGTGATGAGGTTGCTGTCCAAAGAAAAGATCATAGCAGGTTGACACTTTTAGAGATTTAGACACTTGAGCTCGCTGACATACCAGAAGCTACTGCGATAATGAGAGTGTTATGGATCCTTCCTATGATGGATTGAATGAAGATCAATATGTTTTCCCACCTATTGATTGGTCTATCAGTGAAAAAGCCTCCATTACAGATAGATCGGCCCTGATTCTTGCATGCACAAAGGCATGAGTCACCTCTTAGGGAATGAGTTTCAAAGAAGATAATTTTTCAAAGTTGGTTGCTGCAGAGGTGGGGCCCTCTCAAAAAGGAAAAGGACAAAATCTCTTCTAAGGGACCTATAAAGGTCAAGTTTGTCAAGAAGAGAAGAGAACAAGAAACCTCTTCAATTATTACTCCAGTTGAAACGGTGAATGTGCCAGAATCACCAACACCACCAGAAATAGGAGAAATTTCTTTGGAAAGAGAAGTAAGCCAGCCCCTAGTTTCACCATTTGTTGACTGCCCAACTGAAGTGACTTTATCTCTTGCATCCCAGGCTTTGGTGTTAGGATCTGTGCTTCCTACTTCACAACCACTTCTACCTCCTCTTTCCCCATCTACTTCATCAGTCATGGCCAACATTTTCTCTAGACTCTCACCCCTCTCTGCTGGGACCAAAGTAACTACAAACATGCCCCCTCCTGCACCTCTTTTCACTAAATCTGTTACCACATTGGTAACTTTCCCCACTCCACCAGTGGATCTCCCTCTCTTGAAAGTATGATACCAGCTTCTACAAAATGGCAACTCCCTCTGAAGCACACCCCAATGGCTACTTGAGAAAACTCTGAGGAAAAGGAAGGTGGTTGTACCCATACCAGCCTTTGATTTTAGTTCACTCAAGGCTTCTACTGCTAAATCAGCAAAGAAACCCAAAATAGTTTCAAGGGTTTTAGTTGACACTTCAAGACATAAGTTTGTAGAGATCGCCACTCCTATGACTGACAAAACCAAAGAGGACATAACGGCCTCTGACTATCAGATAACCAGGTGGCTCTAGGAGAAGTGACAATAGAAGGAGCACAACAGGATGCAAAGATGCTATGAATGTGCTATGCCAGAAATTGAAGGAAACAAAGGACAACAGAGATGAGCTTAAAGAAAAGGTGGAGCAGTTAACTAAAGTATTACTTAAGCTCTCAAAACCCCTTGAATCCATACCATCTTCCTCTATCCCCGTCCGGGTTCGATTTCTCATCGCGCCTATACTTGAGAAGATTAACAAAAAGGGAGAGTGGTCGATGAATGGACCCAAACGCTGCTCCAAAAGGGGAAAGATGTTAGGTTGTGGAGCCTGTTTTCATGTGTGAAAGTGTTGAAGACTGTACACTAAGAGTACTATACACTTTTCATGTATCCTTGCCGGGGTTTGGGTGATTTTTTTTTTTAGGCGTAAATTTTTTTGGCCTCGAAAAATGCACCCGACATATCAGAAATGTGCTTTTCTCATATGGGTGAGTTTTTGACCCATAGGTTTATGGGACGGGTTTTGCCCATGGTTTTGATACCCACGGTTTTGTAAAACTACTTAAGCAGTTGTCTATTTATATGGTCTTATGCATATGATAGATGGACAAGCAAATGTATTCCAGATGTGTTTTGAATTTCGGTGTGAATTATGTAGAGTTTGTTAAGCATAGCTCCAAACGGATTTGAGTATTGTATTGAGAGAGAGGTGGCTTGTAATAAAATATGAGCAAGTGATTCTTGGTGGACATAGCCCAAATTGGGTGAACCACGTTAAATATTGTCTCTTTGTGTTGTGTTATTTTATTCTGTAATTTTATTTGAGATCTGTAATAATTTCTGCATATTAGTTTCTACTGTTGCGATTTTGTGAGGGATTATTCCGCATATTTTATCCCTTATTGGGATTATTCCGCATATTGAGAGAGGGGTGGCTTATAATAAAATCTGAGGAAGTGATTCTTGGTGGACATAGCCCAAATTGGGTGAACCACGTTAAATATTGTCTCTTTGTGTTGTGTTATTTTATTCTACAATTTTATTTGAGATCTGTAATAATTTCTGCATATTAGTTTCTATTGTTGTGATTCTATGAGGGATTATTCTCGCATATTTTATCCCTTATTTCCTAACAATTGGTATCAGAGTCTGGTTTGGTTTGTTGAAGTGTTGAATCGCAAGGAAAGTTTTTAGCTTGAGTGGGAGCTATGGCAGATGATGGAAGATCTAGGGTTGATAAATTCAACGAGCATAATTTCAGTCTTTGGAAGATGCAGATGGAAGATTACCTTTATCAAAAGGATCTTTATACTCCATTGTCTGAGAAGGTGAACAAACCCTCAAGTATGACAGATGGGAATGGGATTTCTTTGGATAGGAAGGAACTTGGGACAATCTAGCTATGTCTTGCATCTTCGGTATTATTTAATGTTTCAAAGGAAAAGACTACAAAAGATCTAATGGATGCATTAGGGAAGTTGTATGAAAAACCCTCTGCCTCTAACAAGATATTTTTAATGAAAAAGTTGTTTAATATGAAGATGTCTGAGAATAGTTCAGTAGCAAATAATTTAAATGATTTCAATATGGTTGTGAATATGCTAGCTTCGATTCTGATAGAATTTGATGAATAAGTTAGGAATTTATTAATTCAGTGCTCTTTACCTGAGAGTTGGAATAGCCTTTTAATGGCGGTAAGTAACTCGGTTCGAGCTAACTCAAAGTTGAAGTTTGAGGATGTTGTAAGGGTGATTCTAAGTGAGGAAATGTGAAGAAAAAGCTCTGGGGAATCTTCTACTTCAGGGAATTCTTTGACATTGGAAACTAGAGGGAGACAGAAGAATAGAGGAAACCGTGGAAAATCAAAAGATCGAGCAAGGTCAAAATCCAAGAACAAGATTGTATGCTAGAATTGTGGAAAGCTTGGGCATGCAAAGAAGGACTGTTGGGAGCTTCGGGATAAGAAGAAACAATAGGAAGAAAACAAGGAGGAAAATGTGGCAACAGGTAATGTATGTCAGGATGCTTTGATTCTTTCTTTGCACAATATTACTGAATCTTGGGTTTTAGATTCAGGGGCTTCTTTCCATGCTTCTCCACATAGGCATTATTTTGTTGATTATGTTCAAGGAGATTTTGGGCATGTTTTTCTTGGTGATGATGAGCCTTGCAGCATAGTTGGAAAAGGTTTTGTTCAGGTTAAGATGCAGAATGGGAATACTTGGCTATTGAAGGATGTCAGACATGTGCCTACATTAAGATGAAATTTGATATCGGCAGGGCAGTTGGGAAGTGATGGTTGTATTGTGATATTTACAACTAACTCTTGGAAGGTTACCAAGGGTGCTCCTGTGGTGGTAAGAGGTAAGAAGGCTGAAACTTGTATTTAACCACTGATAATACTAATGATTGCAATCTTGTGGCTTCAAATGCAGATACAACATTATGGCACTATAGGATTGGTCATATGAGCCATAAGGGCATGAACATCATAAAGAAGAATTTGCCTAGATATATAGAAATAGGTTTGGATTTCTGTGAGAACTGCATATATGGGAAATAGAAGTGAGTAAGGTTTCTCAAGGTTGGACCTACAAATAAAGAGAGTAAGTTAGAGCTGGTACATTCTGATGTGTGGGGCCGGTTCAGGTATCATCTCTTGGGGGTTCAAGTTATTATGTTACTTTTATTGATGATGTAACAAGGAAAGTTTGGGTTTATTGTATTAGAAACAAATCTGATGTATTTGACACTTTTGTTAAATGGAAAGCCTTGGTAGAGAATGAAACAAGTCTTAAGCTAAAATGTCTCAGGTCAGATAATGGAGGGGAGTACTGCAATAGTGAAATTAATGATTACTGTTCTAAGAATGGAATCTACAGGAAAAAGACGGTTCCAAGAACTCCACAGTAGAATAGGGTATCGTAAAGGATTAACAAAACAATAATGGAACATGCTAGGAGCATGAGGTTACATGTAGGACTGCCTCTTTCATTTTGGGCAGAAGTGGTGAGCACATCTGTGTACTTGATAAATAGAGGACCCTCAAGTGCCTTGGATGGAGGCATACCTGAGGAGGCATGGTATGGTAAGAAATTTGATTATTCATTTCTTAGAGTATTTGGATGTGAGGTGTTTGTTCATATATACAAGGATGATAGGACCAAGCTAGAGGCTAAATCATAAAAATGTACTTTCATTGGTTATGGCGGTGATGACTTTGGATTTAAATGTTGGAGTATTAAGGACAAGAAAATCATTCGGTCTAGGGATGTGGTCTTTAATGAGAAATTCATGTATAAGCAACAGTTGCAGGAAAATAGGGAAGAATCCAAGAAAGAATATGTAGTGGTAGAGGATCTTCCAGATGGGAAAGTGACCCATGAATCAGTTCAGGAACCTACTCAACAGGAACCCAAAACTCCTATAGTGAGGAGGTCTTCTAGGGTAAGAAAAGAACTTGAACATTTTTCTCCTTCTCTTTATTATTTATTACTCACTCGATAGTGGAGAGCCGAGAGCTTTGATGAAGTAATGCGGTAGATGCCGGAAGAAGTGGGAACAAGCCATGGATGAGGAGCATTAGGCTCTCATGGAGAACCAGACATGGGATTTGGTGAAGCTACCCGAAGGAAAAATATCATTACAGAACAAGTGGGTGTTCAGAGTCAAAGAGGAAGAAGGAGGAAAGAAAAGATACAAGGCCCGGTTGGTAGTCAAGGGGTTTGCATATAAAAAAGGTATAGATTTTGATGAGATTTTTTCTCCTGTAGTAAAAATGACTTCTATTAGAACTACTCTATGAATAGTTGCAATAGAAGACTTGCATTTAGAACAGCTTGATGTAAAGACTTCATTTCTCCATGGTGATTTGGAGGAGGAACTATATATGCAATAACCTGAGGGCTATGAGGTCAAAGGTAAAGAGGAGATGGTGTGCAAACTGAAGAAGAGCTTGTATGGCCTAAAACAAGCCCCACGTCAATGGTATAAGAAGTTTGATAGCTTCATGATGGGGCAAGGTTATATCATATGTCATTCTGACCATTGTGTGTATACAAAGAAATTTGAGGATGGAAGTTATATTATCCTGTGTTTGTATGTTGATGACATGTTGGTTGCAAGTAAAAACATGCAAGAAATAAAAGTACTCAAGAAGAAACTAAGTGAATCCTTTGCTATGAAGGATTTTGGTGCAGCCAAACAAATCCTTAGTATGAGGTTATCTCGGGATAGGAAGGAATGGAAGATGACTTTATCTCAGGAAGAGTACATTAAGAAGGTCTTGGAGAGGTTTAATATGCAGGATGCTAAACCGGTTGGGACTCCTTTACGTGCCATTTCAAGTTATCAAAGGAGCAATGTCCCAAGACAGAGCAGGAGAGGAACCAAATGTCCAAGGTACCTTACTCATCAGCAGTTGGTAGTTTGATGTATGTTATGGTGTGCACTAGGCCTAATATTGCCCATGTAGTGGGAGCTGTGAGTAGATTTATGAGTGATCCAGGTAAAGAGCATTGGCAAGCAGTAAAGTGGATCCTTCGGTATTTGAGAGGGACCATGGGGACAATTTTGTGCTACAATGGATCAGACACCACTTTATGTGGTTATGTAGATTTAGACATGGCTGGAGATGTAGATAGCAGGAGGAGCATGACAGGTTATATTTACACTGTAGGTGGGACAACAGTGAGCTGGATTTCATGACTATAGAAGCTGGTGGCTTTATCAACCATGGAGGCTGAGTATGTTGCTGCCATAGAGGCAAGAAAAGAGATTATTTGGTTACAACAATTGCTTGAGGAGTTGGGGCATAAGTAGGAGGAATGTAAGTTGCATAGTGATAGTCAGAGTGTTATACACCTAGCTAAGAACTGTGCTTTCCACATGAGGAAAAAGCATATATAGTTAAGGTACCATTTCATTAGGATAGATTTGGAGGAAGAGAAGTTGAAGTTAGAGAAGATTCATACCAGTTAGAATCCTGCAGACATGATGACCAAGGTGGTCACAAGGGAAAAACTAAAGTTGTGTTCAGCTTTGGTTGGTCTTCACATAAATTAGTGAAGGGTTGAGAAGCTTGCTTAGAGGAAAACTAGTCTCCAAGTGGGATATTGTTAGGTTGTGGAGCCTGTTTTCATGTGTGAAAGTGTTGAAGACTATACACTAAGAGTACTATACACTTTTCATGTATCCTTTCTGGGGTTCAAGACACCGTAGAAGTTTATCAATCTTTAGGGAATATACAGAGTGATGGGGAAAAGATGGATGATGATTTATCCCAAGAAATTGGACACCTTGATTTGACTTTCAAAGCTCTCTAGGTATTGAAGAAAATTCCATCACGCATCTTGGTAGAAGAAGGCATCATCCCACATGCAGATAAGCATTTCCAGCTGACCAAAGCCATCAGGTTCAGGGTAAAGATTCTCAATGAAGCTTGCGGTAAATTGAGAGAATCAAGAGATCAATTGATTGATGGAAAAAGCGACCTGGAAGAAGAACTACTGAAAATTTGTGCAAAAGTGTCAGTTGGAAACTCGGGCATCCTACCAGCTGATGATCTTTTCAAACAAATCCAAGAATCCATTCAGCATGAACCAACTCACGGATTTGGTATTGAAATCATTGACAGTTTGTAAAGGTTGAACATTCTTTAGAGGCCCTAAGAAAACTCAACAAAATATTGAGAAAGCTTCCCGGTAGTGCCAGTGACACTCATGAAACATGTGAAGTCTTGAGTGATCATTCCACTGTGCCTGATGAAAATGAGATGCAAGGTATAATCCGTAAGTTCCAAGAATTTTGGAACAAACAGCTCAATTAGAGGAAGAGAAAGATGAGGAAGAAAAAGATGATGATTCAGACTAAGTCTTGATGTGACGTGTCATTTCAATCTTGAAATTGACATGTCTTTTTCATTTCTATTTCGTCACATAGGAATCATATTGTGACTTGGTCTCCTCACGTGAGAGCCAAGCAAAATAGGACTCTTGTTAAAAGACTGTTTTATAGGGTTTGTCCTATTTTCTCTCAACTATTTTTATTATAAATAAGGGATGTGCGTACATTCCAAAGGGTTGAGATTTTTGGAATATTGAGAACTATTGTGAAGAAGAAAAACTTTGTGTTTTCTTTTTATCATTTGAGGAATAGAAGCTGATGCTATTTTGCAAACTTTGTGTTGTGAGATGTATCTTTCTTAAGATATTGTTCTTATGTTCGTAATCTTAAGCTATTCTTTGTTTAGCATCTTGATGTTTCTAATCATTTCAGACATTACATTTGTTATCTAAAGCTCGTATGATTATTTCGTGCTCTGTGTTTACTCGAAAGAAAATACGTTCCTCTCATTTCCTTCCATTGTGTTTTTTCCATAATAATAATTTTGACCCAGTCCATTTATAAAGACAACATCTTCATATAGTGTGGATATGGATTTCGGGATTCTATCCCAACCCCAATGGTTAGATTAGTGTGAATATTGTATGCATTATTTCTTTTGTGTTTTAGATTAGTAATAAACAGAAGCCTCACCTGTCTTTGAGGAGGGATTTAATCCCATGTACTATGGTTGAATTTCATATTTTGACTTGACAAAATATCCAACCAACACCTTTAAAATTCGATTAACCTGAACCCCATACACAACTTTAGAAAAGAGAATGAAACACATAACCTCCTATTATTTCCAAAGGGGAAATGGTCATAATTCACCTTAGAGACTCGAAAGAGAAGGGAATCCCACCATTCTATCACATGGAAAGAAGGTCGCAAAAGACAATGCACTCCAATCATTACATCCCCAAAATCCTTTTAAAAAGAAACCACATATAAGAAGACATTAAGTAGAATGTGTGACTATTGTGGTTGAAAAATATTTAAGAAAGGTTTCCCATCATGGAAATCCAACGACGGTAAAAATTATATCTATATCAAAAGGAGATGCATTAACCAAAGTTGTTAATTACCATATAGTGTAAATACGGTCTCCAAAAGTCACTCAAGAATGTCAAAGTTTCAGTCAAAGATCCACAGACTAATCAATTCCTTCAAGATGAAAATAAACCAAACAAAGAAAAACTCTCAATCGAATCCTCACGAGGTGAGAGAAATACATCTTATGAAAGGATAGAGAAGGTTCCATCACAATTCGATTCCAAAGAAGGTGCAACCCAAGATCAACATAGCTTAGCTATAGGCACACAAGCTATCAACAAAATTATTCCCTCCAATATTACTTAGAGATCAAAGAAATGGAAGAGTCCAAAACCCCTCATTCAAAATCGACTTAGTTAGTTCAAAATTAAGAAACAACAACCGTAAGTCTGAAAAGCATCCTTAAAGTTCACGATATCCCAATCAAGAGAGGTTTAACAAGTTTACTCAAGCAAGACACTCAAGATATTAACCTAGTTCACGAGATAGTTATTCTAAACCAATAACATCTACTTCGACAGGGAAGTAGACAACATGAACAAAATAAATAAGTTCAAATAGAGCTATAAGAATAACCCAAAGATTGACTCTGACAAAGATGACTCTCACAATGCCACTAACTAATAGGACCTCACCTATGTAACCTTTAGTTCAGTACTCAAGAACTTAAGAAGACATAATATAAATATAATATCAAAAGAAAGACTTCAAACACAGGTATCCCCAACAAGATAGCCTCAAAATCAAATGTCCAAGAAACAAATAACCCATAGTTTCCTTAAAAGAACTTACTTTGAGTAACTCAGTTTTTACTTGAAAGGATAAAAGGAATAATCAAACATTCACTCTGGTTTACATACAAGAAGAACCTAAAAATAGAAATTTGAAACACCCAATAACTTCCCAACTTCCATCGGATACCAAATCCAAAGAACTGATAGAGAATACAGTGAGTTCAAGAAGAAGGCACACAATTACTGTTTCTCTAAAAAAATTCAAGTTTACACAACTCTGAATCCAAGCATGCATATTCATACAATTCCAACAGGAGTAACATAACTTCCTTAAAACAAGGAAGCGACAGCCAAGGGTATTCATTTACTTTCTATCAACCCAACCTGCAACTTGGTTTGAAACTTGAAGACACATATCATTTCCATAACCCATTTTTGAACAATTAAGAAAGATTCACGCATGCACTTCATTACTCAAATCACCACAAGATTTAAGGTGGTATTCAACATCAAATAAACAAGAAAACAACTCAATGACTACCTTTCTAAGTAGATATTCCTCAATCAGAGGATAAAGAAAATATTCAAGAAAGGAAACCGAATAACCATCATATGAATAAAAACACATTTATCTCATGAGAGAAAAGTTGTTTTAATGAAGATACTTAGAGAAAAGTAGACCAACTTAATCGATAGAGCCTATCATGCCTGATAATGCTTCTATCTATTTAAAGAATATTTCAAGCCGAGCCTTCACAACTCCTTCTTCTCCAAAAGAAATCAACAACCAAAATCTTCCTTCTCAAATGCCTCATATACTTTCATTCAATTGAAAATATTCCAAGGGAGTTAAAAAAATAGTAACAAACTAAAAATAGAACTACCGGTTTGAAGAACCGAGATAGCTCCATGCAGAGAAAAAATAGAATGCATGAAAGACCAAACAACTCCCAACAAATCCGTTTGCATGGTTTCCAAGGTGGTTTTCTCACCAAAAATAATAACCATAAATTTCATTAATTTCTAGTCTCCCACCTATATCTCCACGCCACCGCCATCTAAAATTGGCGAGTCTAAATTCGAGAGAAACATGCATTGTTTAAATTTAGAGATGGTGCCAACTAGGATCCACTCTAGTTTCCATGCTTCACAAACTAATAGTACCTAATGCTTTAAATTCAAAAATCAAGTCAACTAAATGACTTCAGAACCATTGTCATGCCTTCAACTTTCTATATGACCCCTTAGGTCCCCTTCTATCCTTGCATTTGTTTAGGATAGATATCATTAGCTTAGGGTATGACCTTAGGTTAGTTTAGAAAATATTTATCTTAAGTTATCCTAATATTGCCTTAGGTAAATTTTCCACCTTATGATAGGCCATTCTTCATACCAATATAGTATTAGGTAATAGTTTAGAAATATACCTATCATCACCTTAGGTTATTTCCAATTCCTAACTTAGAAAACATGTAACGAGGTTAGGATGAACAAGATTAGAGTAGGCATAGATATATGGTAGATCCAGGTTTACCTTAGGTTACAATCTCGTTAGGATAGATCTTATAGATCTAGGACTTAGGATTTACCCTCAATAGTCCTAAGTAGACCTCTTTCCAACTTACGCAATTCAACGTTTTGGAGAAGTTGACAACAAGATCTGAGCACACAGCTTATAGAAAAATGCACAACATGAACTTCCAAAATATCAATGAAATTGTAAACCTACAAAGGTTCAAATTTTTATTTATTTCCTTCAACCTCTTAATGTCAGGTTTTCCATATAGATCGTAATAAGAATTTAAAAATACCTTGATCAATGGAATTTATCAAAGGTTTCATTATTATATAGAGATAAATTTACAAAAAAATTACCAGCTTTACAACCTTACTTATCTCAAACAAAATGGATTCCTTGAAAGTAACAACATTTCAAAAATTGAATCCAAGAAAAGAAATAATTTATCCATGGCAAGCATGATTTCAAATAGTCAAAAGAATACACCTTCTTAGGACAAATCACATGTCAACACTTGCATTGCAAAGAGGAGAAGTTGACAAAGATATCAAAGGTGTTACATACTTCCCTCCTAAAAAGAATCATCATCTCGATGATTAACTTATTTAAAAAATTTACATCAAGGACAATCCATTTATTAACTTTCTTTTCCCATGTTCATAACATTTCTGGATTTAAAATTTCCAAAATCAACATTTACGTAGTTGTTTATTTTAAACAATGAAATATTTGTCCAAAAATAGCAGATTTATCGTCATAAAAGAATAAAATCACAAAATTTATCACTCAACAAAATCAATTTTGTTCAAATAAATATGGAAAATTAGTTTTCATATCTTCGAGATTTTCCCTGTGTTGCACTTTCCTCTTTAAATTGGTCCCACTGACCTTACATTAACTTATTTTACAATTTCTTAAGTGCAACCGCAATTTTCCATCACTCGTATGGGTTTAACCATGATTATTCCCGGTCTTGGACATGCAAGGAATTCTAATTTAACACATGTGATAAATATAAAATGTATTTATTAAGAAAAGAAATATGGAAAACATCATGCATTCATGACAAAGTAGGGGTAATGCTAGATGATAAGCTACATGCTTGATTCTTCAACAATTTCAAAAGGTCCCACATAACGAGGTGATAACTTGGAAGCCTTGCCAAAAGTTATAGAACTCTTTTTCAGTTTTACCCGAAGAAAGACCTTATCACCAAGTTCAAATTTCCTATCAACCCGCTTCAAGTCAACATAACTCTTTTTCCTATCTCGCTATTTCTTTCAAGCGTTCATGAATCATTTTAACTTGCTATTCCATTTTTGTAAAAATCTAATTACCTCTCTATCCTCAATGTTGTCCCAACTAACAGGGGTTCTGCATTTACTTCCATATAATTCTTCGAAAGGTACCATCTTTAGAGATGTGTGATATGTGTTATTGTAGGCAAAATCAAATAATGAAATATACTCTTCCCATTTATACTACTGATCCATACAATAAATTTATAACATATCCTCTAAAACTTGATTAACTCTTTCAGTTTGTCCATCTATTTTCGATGATACACACATAACTGAAATTCATCTTAGTCCCTAAAGCTACGTTAAGTGTTTTCCAAAATATTGAAGTCATTCTTGGATCTCTATTAGATATGATTAATTCAGGTACTCCATGTAATCTGAAAATCTCATGAAAAACATTTTTCTAAAATAGGTGAATCATCCCTAAGATTATCAACAATAAAGTCTACTACTTTTGTTAGTTTATCAACAACAACCAGAATAACATCATGTTTATTTCTTGACATAGGCAACCCTTGTACAAAATCCATGCTTATCACTTGCCATTTGTACTGCGGTATGCTATGAGGATACAATAAACCAACTGGATGCATATGTTCATCTTTAACATGTTGACATTCTAAGCAATGTGTCACAAACTCAATCACGCCATTTTTCATCCCTTTGCGAAATATTGTTGTTTTATATCGCAAACATCTTTGTAATACCAGGGTGTCCAGAAAAAGGTGAATTGTGAAATTCAGCTAATAATTTCTTTCTTAAATCATTTAGCAAAGGTATGTATACCCTGTTTTCAAATCGTAAGATTCCTTCATTATCAAAGTTAAAACCTTTATATCTCTCATCATTTGGATCTGCAGCAAGTGTTGTTTTTACTTGCTAAAAATAAGAATTAGATTCCATAACACTCTTTACTTCATCCTTAAACTGAGTTCTCAATGTTATAAGAGCATAAATGTGCTTCCTACGACTTAGAGCATCAACTACCCTATTTTCCTTTCCTTTAATGTAACTTATGTCAAAATCATATTGAGATAAAAACTCTAACCATCTTCATTGTCTTGCATTTAGATTTGGCTGAGTAAAATTATACTTCAATCCAAGATGATCAGCTTTTAATTCAAAAGGATTACCAAACATGTAATGCCTCAAAACTTGAAGTGCATGACCAATGGAAGCAAGCTCTAGATCATGTGGAGCATAATAGCTACAAAAATCAGGACATGTTATCTAATTGATATCATATTCTATATGATTTCTTACCTCATCTATAATATTACATGTTTCAAATCATTCCCAAGTCTCCCGCCACAAGCGTGTTTTGCAAAAATTGGGTGTACAATGTATATTTAAAATTCAGATTAAATGAGTGGAGAGGAAATATCGGAAGGTAAATGATGCGTTTCTTTTCCATATAACTTACCTTTTCAAACTAGAATTGGTGAAATACAAATTGTAACATTCCCATATTAAGACTTTAGAAACAAGGGGAATTTTTTTAACATAATGTTCTATGTTCTAAATATTCATAATTTAGAACACACATTCCATGCCAATAAATCTCATAACAAATAACCATATGCAATTGTAAATGAATTGGTGAGATACCGATCTCTCATTTCATGACTCGATTACCAACCGATCTCTCATGTTAACTTAAATATTCTATATTATGGGTATACTATGTGTACTTGGTTCTCTTACCCTATTCTAGATATTGAGTGTTCTGTTTAAGAAATCTATCTAAATATTTATTACCATATTCATCTGAAATCACATTTCTCAAACTAGGTGACATAGGACAACGCAACCAACAGCTTGTGATACTTTAGCCAAATATTTCCAACATACTGCTCATGTTAGTATTCCTAGATGACATAATCGTCTAATCGGAATATGTCCTTCACCCCACTCATCTCGTTATCTAGAATGGTCTTTACTTGACATTTTTCACCACTTGTCAAAGATTTGACCCTATCCTAGGTTATTGACATAATTTTGTATAGGAACCACTTGCGATGACCTAGGGTAATGGGCATACTCAATCCAACCTAATTCAATTGAATGTGCCAAGTTACCCTAAGTCATTGAGAGTCACTTCCTATGATAAATCATATCCTTAGCATGATCTAGAGAGAAACTAAGTTCAAGTCCAGGTTTGAGTAGATCTAGATTAACCAATGTTGAAGGGTGTTACAATATGTCAACTACAACATTGTATCCTCGTGAAGACCCATGTCTTCACGAAGGTACATTTCTGTAATTGGCATGTGCCAACATCTGATAGAACTAGTTCATCATGATTTACACACCACAGAGGTCATAACCAATTAATTACCATTGGATTAATATTCAAATCACATAAACCTTGCATAACCCTAATCCCAACAATCCTTAAGTTTTTAACTCTTATTTGAGTTGATTAATTAATATGAAACCTATTAACCTGTGATTTCTTTTATGTTCATTAAGTTTTTTCTTAACGTGCAAATAATCGAAAAGAGAAAAACATCTATCATAATATTTAATTAATGTGTCTCAACCATTTAAGGAATTTATAAGAACCAAAACAGTTCTCATATGATAGACTTCATAGATATGAAGTCTAAATGATTATCAAACTCATATATCATTTGTTTATTTGGTATTCTTTAGAGAGGAGGAGAACCTTCCTCATTATGGTTAAGTATTAGGATTTATTACACCCATACCCAATTTACATATCCCGATGTTATGAATGTTCATAACATCATAATCAACCATACAAGATTAGGTAAGGAACATCAATATATGTAGCTTAGTAAGTTGCATTCAATTAAGGGAAATTGTAATAAATTCCATTTATCTAGAAAATTCAATGACATGAGCAATAAGGATCCAATTATATATGAATGATAACATAAAGATAGGATTACAATTTTCCCTCATATTATGAATAAGAGAATTGACATAATCAATTTAAGTAACTTTAGTATTTTCAATTCATCAAGATAAAATACACATCTTACAAGACTATGCATTACTAACATATTTCATGTCAACAACATCAAGATCATTAAAGAATATAACTTTTCATCCTTCAATACATCTCAATAATAAATCATAATTATCTATAAATGGTCCATACTTTCAAGAAACCAATACATCATAAAACAATTTGCCTTCCCTTATCACTTATGAATTCCATCTTAAAAATTGCTAGCATGGGTCGAGTTCATTGAGGCCAACTCGAGCATGATAAGCAATAAGAATTAAAATGAAATGATTTCAACTAACTGCTCCATTAAACCAACTCGCTTTAATGAAATAGTAAGGTCAAGTAGAAAAATTAATCAAAAGTAATAACAACCATTAAAGAAGAACAATTAATCAATTTGAATAACATTCAAGGAAATATCATGTTGTAATAAAAATCTACATAATGATATCGATAAATCATTTTCCATCCAATACACTTATCCATATCAAATAAAATTACCTTCTAATTATTTCCTTCACAATTCTTCTAAATTTGAAATGTAAATGTAAATAAGAGTCTCACACAATAGATGTGACATTCTTATCCCAAATCCAAGACATAGCCTAATTTCTCAAGTTAGGACATACATCAACATTAAGATAGTAATTACTCAATGCACAACATCTCACATTAGTCTTCTATCACAAATATTAAAAACCTTAACACAAATCAAGAGGATAAACAAGTGCTAATGTCAGCTACCCAAGAGCATTAAATTAAGTAATGCAACTAAACTAATGAAATCTTGTGAAAAATTTACTCAAAAGAATAAGGAAGACCGTGATGAAGCACTACGAACTTCCTTTAAACTTTGGTTAACATGAACCCCATGCACAACTTTAGAAAAGAGAACACAACACATAACCTCCTATTATTTCAAAGGGGTAGTGGTCAAACTTCACCTCAGAGACTAAAAGAGAAGGAGTCAAATGTCATGATCATAAGGGAATTCCCACATTCTATCACATGGAAATAAGGTTATAAAGGAAAATGCAAACCCAATCATTACATCCCCAACTTCATTTAAAAAATAAAACACATATAAGAAGATATTAAACAAAATGTGTGATTGTTGTGGTTGAAACAGATTTAAGCAAGGTTTCCCATCATGGACATCCAACGATAGTAAAATTATATCCATATAAAAAAGGAGATGCATTAACTAGAGTTGTTAATCACCGACAATGTAAATACAGCCTCCATAGTCACTCAAGAACATCAAAGTTTCAACAAAGATCCAAAACTGATCAATTCCTTCAAGATGAAAGTAAAACAAACAACGAAAAATATCAATTGAATCCTCACAGAGGTGAGAGAAATACATCTTATGAAAGGATAGAGAAGGTTCCATCACGATTCGATTCCAAAGAAGGTGCAACCCAATATCGACATAGCTTAGCCACAGTGCAAAGCTATATCAACAAAATTACTCCCTCTAATCTTACTCGAGATCAAAGAAATGGAAGAGTCCAAAACCCCTTATTCGAATCAATTTAGTTAGTTAAAAATCAAGAAACAAGAACCGTAAGTCCGAATATCATCCTTAAAGTTCATGATATCCCAATCAGAGGCATTTAACAAGTTTACTCAAATAAGACACTCAAGAGATTAACCCACTTCATGGATAGTTAAGATAAATCGATAACATCTACTTCGATAGGGAAGTAGACAAAGATGAACAAAATAAAGAAGTTGAAACGAGCTACAAGAATAACCCAAAGATCAACTCCGACAAAGCCGACTTTCGCAATTCCCTTAACTAATAGGACCTCACCTATATAACCTTTATTTCAGTACTCAATAACTTAAGAAGACACAATATAAATATAAGATAAGAAGAAAGACTTCATACAAAGGTATCCCCAACAAGATAGCCTCAAAATCAAATGTCCAAGAAACAATTAACTCATAGTTTCCTTAAAAGAACTTACTTGAGTAACTCATTTTTTAACTCGAAAGGATAAGAGGAATAATAAAATATTCACTTTGGTTTACATACATGAAGAATCCACAAAATAGAGATTCTAAACACCCAATAACTTCCCAACTTCCATCGATACCAAATCCAAACAACTCGATAGAGTATATAGTGAGTTCTAGAAGAAGGCACACAATTACTCTTTCTCTAAACAAATTAAAGTTTACACAACTCGAATCCAAGCATGCATATTCATACAATTCCAACAGAGTAACATAACATCCAAAAACAAGGAAGCCACAATGAAGGGTATTCATTTACCTTATATAAACCCAACTCGCAACTTGGTTTGAAACTTGAAGCCACATATTATTTCCATAACCCATTTTCAAACAGAAATGAAAGATTCATGCATGCACTTCATTACTCATATCACCACAATATTTAAGGTGGGATTCAACATAAAATAAATAGAAAAACAACTCAATGAATACCTTTCCAAGCGAGATATTCCTCAATCATAGGATATAATAAATATTCAAGAAAGGAAACCAAATAACCATCACAAGAATAAAAACTCATTTATCTCATGAGAGAAAAGTTTTTTTAATGAAGATACTTAGAGAAAGAATACCAAATTAATGGATAGAGCCTATCATACCGATAGTGCTTCTATCAATTCGAAGAAGATTTCTAGCCAAGTCTTCACAACTCCTTCTCCAAAAGAAATCAACAACCAAAAGCTTCCTTCTCAAATGCCTCATATACTTTCATTGGATAAAAAATAGTCCAAGGGAGTTAAAAATAGTAACAAACTGAAAATAGAACTTCTGGTTCAAAGAACTAGATAGCTCCATGTAGAGCAAAAATAGAAATGCATGAAAGACCAAACAACTCCCAACAAATCTGCTCATATGGTTTCCAAGGTGGTTTGCTCACGAAAAACAATGAACATAAATGTTATTAATTTCCAGTCTCCCACCTATATGTCCATGCCACTGCCATTTAAAATTTGCAAGTCTAAATTTAAAGAGAACATGCATTGTTTAAATTTAGAGATGGTGCCAACTAGAATCCACTCTAGTTTCCATGATTCTCAAAACCGATTAATGTAATGTTTTAAATTCAAAAATCAAGTCAAATAAATGACTTAGGAACAATTGCCATGCCTTCAACTTGCCATATGACCCCTTATGTCCCCTTCTATCCTCGCATTAGTTTAGGATAGATATAATTAGCTTAGGGGATGACCTTAGGTTAGTTTAGAAAATATTTACCTTAGGTTATCATAATATTGCCTTAGGCAAAATTTCCAACTTAGGATAGACAATTATTCATACCAATATAGTATTAGGTAATAGGTTAGAAATATACCTATCATCGCCTTAGGTTATTTCCAAATCCCTAACTTAGAAAACATGCAACTTAGGTTAGGATGAACAAGATTAAAGTGAGCATAGATATACAATAGATCTAGTTTACCTTAGCTTAGAATACCGTTAGGATATATCTTATAGATCTAAGACTTAGGATTTACCCTCAATAGTCTTGAAGTAGACCTCTTTCCAACTTATGCCATTCAGCGTTCTGGAGAAGTTGACAAGATTATCTAAGAACACAACTTACAGTAGAATGCACAACATGAACTTCCAAGAAGATCAATGAAATTGTAAACCTACAAAGGTCCATTCTTTTATTTCCCTCAACCTCTGAATGTTAGTTTTTCATGTAGATCAGGTAAGAAGAATTAAAACATACCTTAAATTGATGGATATGATCCAAGGCTTCATTATTATATAGAGATAAATTATCAAACAACTTTACCAGTTTACAACCTTACTTATCTCAAACAAAATGGATTCCTTGCAAGTAACAACATTTCAGCAATTGAATCTAGAAAAGAAATAATTTATCCATGAAAAGCATGATTTTAAAGAGTTAAAAGAATGCACCTTCTTAGGACAAATCACATGTCAATGTCTTGCATTACAAAGAGGAGAAGTTAATAGTTTATCAAAGGTTTTACATAGATTATTTGCTAATGTTAGGGCTGCAATTATGGAATATGGTTGCATCTTCTTACAGTACATATTTTGGACATATTTTAGGGTAAGTGGATTTGAAATACAACCATACAAGTTACCCAGATATGTGAATGATAAGCTGGTCTTAATGGAACTTTCAAGACAATTGGCCCATGTACATAAAAATATTGCATAGAGACATAAAACAAATAGAAAATTTCCTCTCCAAATTGGGATATATTCTTACCAAAAAAAGCTAGATTAATGTATGAAGAGATGGAGAGATTTCAAAAGGATAAATTTATACCAAGGCCTAATTATGACATCTGGTAGGTTGTTAGTATAGGTTAAAATTATCCACATTTTGAATACTACTGGATGAATTACATGGACGAAGAATAATTTAGAATGAGGGATTATTCTAGAATGACTTTAAGACAAGTTATTGACTTAAAAAAAAAATAATTCCTCAAGGAATAGAAGATGATAAAATTTTTGTGGGTCATTATTACCTTGACCAAAATACGATGTCAAAATCAATCAGTCCTATAGATTGGAAAGAGGAAGAATCACATGATCCTCATTAAATAATTACTAATGTAATGAGGAGAACACTGACCTGGCTGATGGGGAAGGGTCTTGATTTATCATTAGAAAATATAAAAGTGCTAAGGGAGTTATGAGAATTTAAGACTTTGAAGGGAGATATCCCTTGCCTAAAAAAGGGAGCAGAAAAATTGGACCCCTTGAATGGAAAAGCTACCCAATTATCCAATAAAAATACAACTACTGAGATAATTTATGAATGGAAATCAGCCTTAAGTAGGACTAGAAATTAAAATATTCCCTTCACTCAAAAGGAAGAATGAATGCTCTTAAGGGATATGCAATATACTCCCATTTCTTTAGCAGTGCAATACAAGCCAAAGGGATAGGTTTGAATAAACCAAGAACTCCCTCAATGGTATTACTAGGGTCATCTAGTGCACAAAAGAAGATGAGGGGATCTATGTCAAATGTTGATCCAACACTTATAGTTCAAAGTGCTAAGGGAAGGAGGGCCCCGAACTCAAATATTTTGAAATAACTAAAAAAGGGATATATGTGAGCCAGCGAAAGGAGGTGGTCATGGTGCAAAGAAACACAAAATAAAAGAGCCTAAAGTAATTGATCCTCCTACCCTAACTAAAACTCAAAATAAAATTGTTACCTCATTGGGTCATTAAGCAATGCCATTACACACTATTGAAGGTATTCATTCTACTCTAGTTGTAGCACCACCAGTTGTAACTTGATCTTTTTCTCCAACTAAAGTTTTTACAAAAATATTTTATGGTGCCTCTATATCTAGTCAGCCAAGTGATGTTATGATAGAACAAGTGCAAGATAAACCAATTGTTGTATAACCCGGGAACATAATATAATAAATGTAATAGAAATGAGTCAATCACAACAACAATCAAAACAACCTATTGAAATAGTTGATTTGGAGTTACTTAAAGAGATTCCTAGACTCAAGATGGTTGATATAAAATTTAAAACTTATATAGTGAAGGGTGCAAGTGTTTCCCAACAAGAAATACACATGAAATATTTTGATCAATCATCAAATATCAAATTGGGGGCTCAACCCCAAGGTATTCAAATTGAAAGTACAACCCCTATTGTGGAAATTTAAATGGTGACTCAAACAATTATGGATGAAACATCTGTATCAGATGTTGTCTATACTGAAAGTTAGCCACCCAAGGATTCAGAGATAATAAAGGAGAGTGAAGTTTCTCAAAGTACAAGTACCACAAAGGAAACTATAACTGAGACTACAAAAGAAATAAGTAGACCCACTAAGACCAATACTGAGGAAAGTACACAGACTAAAAATAAAGGTAAAAATCAAGAATCAATCCTTGAATCTCAGCCAACAAAGCAACAAGAAGAGGACCCAACAAAGAAAAAGGTGGTTAAGGAGAAATCCCAAGGAGACTTGTCTACCAAACAACCACTTGTGGAGGATAAATATATTTCAAAGAACAAGGAGCCATTTAAGGTTCTAAGTCTAGATAGGGAGATTCCAAAGGAAGCTATAAATGTAGTGGCCACTTCAGTAGAGAAATTGAAAGAATATGCAAGTGCAATGGCCACCCCAGATGAAATTTCAAGGGAAACAACAAGTGTACCTATAATTTCTGTAGAAGGTAAGGGTTAAGGTGAGAAATAAATGGGTAGTAAAGAGTTAGAAGGCATTAAACAATATCATATTCAAGACCAAGATAAAGAGCAACAAAATATGGTGACAAAATAAGGTGAAAAACAAGTGGTAAAAGTGGAAGGAACACAAAAAGATATGCCAATACCTGAAGATATGTAAGGAACATAAAAATAATTAGTGTTGTACTCAAAAACTCCACACATCACACCAAGAGGAGTAAAAATGGGTAATGGCCTTATTATCGGTTGGTTGGGAGGACTCCTTCAATAGAAGGAAAAGGAAGTTATTCAAAGAGAATTTTTAGATATCACAAGCATTACCTTCCTAAAACCCAAAAAAGCTTCAAAGAAAGAAATGATTCTCACTAAAACACATGTAGATCAACATGGATTTAGGACCCTAGAGATTACAACTCCCCATCAAGGTAAGTCAAAGGATGAGATTATAATAAGTAATTATGATTTCAAGCACATCCAATTGGGTAAAACTAGTAGGAAAACACAAAAATAGGATGTCAAAGTGATAGTTGAAGGCTTGTTACAAAATATTGATGAAGACAAAGTATCTAAAAGGCAATTGAAGGAGAAAATAAAGAAATTGTCTTCATGCTTACAAAATTTGGTAGGGCCAACAGAAGAAATCCAAAAATTTCCACTACCATTACTCTAGAAATCCTAGGTAAAATAGAAAAATATAGTGAGAAGGAATGGGAAATAGATAAATGGGTGGAGGATTTCTCTAAAAAGGGCGGAAAATCATTGAAAAAATAATAAAAATATATGTAGAGTTAACCAACATGCTCAATAACATAAATGAATTAAATGATCAATGTGAAAATGAATTGTATCATTGGGAAGGGATCCTTCCCAAACTTGACACTATAAACCAACTTGATGAGGACTTAATAGAAAAGGAATGAATAATGTTGCCTAAGATAAAAGGTATTTAGTACGTGCTTTGGAAGATTTAACCAAAATCAGGGTAGAAGTTGTGAATCAGGTCAAGGAAAAGATGGAAATGGAGAAGGATTGGATAGGAAAGGTTATTGATACTATAGATGTTAGGTTAGAAGAGATGGTATTTGACAACCACAAACTTACTTATCAGGACTTAGAGATTGATATCTTGATTCAATATTTTGATCAATACATCAAAGAGGAACATTGCTCCTATGAGGTCATCAAGAGGCTTATCTTTATGGAAAACAAAATTGTTGAGATGACTAAAAATGAAAGAGTATAAGCAAAAAGATGGACAAATGTGTTGAGGTGTTGAATAGGCATAACTTAATATTCAAACATCACATAGGACCTGATGAAGGGAGTTGACGCAATTCTTCTAAAGATTTTAGGCTTAGATGGACAAACAACTCCGACAAAGAGGAAGACAATGTAAAAGGATATGATGATTATGCTTAACCGTGTGTAAGCTTAGGCTTGTCTTTTCTAAATAAATTTCATTTTCTATTTGTTACTTTCATTCATGAAAGTTGAATATTTTTTTAAATTGTGGATTTAAATTATGTATGTAATGTGGAGAAATACAGTAGGATTTCATTCTCATTTGAAGAAACTTCTATATCTATTATTAACATGAAATTCATTTTAACATACTAAATATTTTCCATTTGAAAAATAAATAAAATGGGGTTCTATAGGGTCCCCAACCCAGAAAAAAATTACATACATCCTTTATATTATACCAAAAAGGGAAAAAGGGAAAGACACTTAGTTATTCTATCATTAAGAGATCCTCTCTAAAAGAGGAATCTTAATCAAAAGCTTATTCTTCCTAACTATAAATTTCTCTATCAAAATAGCCATTTGTATAAAAAAACATCCCCTGCAAAACTACGAGACATGTCTAGAGCCATAAGTTCATTGACACTTGCCCTAGAACCATCCAAAATATCAACCAATTCTAATTTCTTCTTGTAGGAATAAACCCATTCCTTAAGATTTAAACCACCCTTAGTAAAATCCTTCTTCCTTGATGCCTTGAAGGTAGAGGATGGAATGGAAGTATGTGCAAAATTTGGGAGTGAAATTACTATAGTTTCTTGAGCATATTGAGCAGGAGGTTTGGAGCTAGACTCACCCCTACATTTCTTCATGAATAATGATGATGCCCCAGGAGGTTGTGAAGGAAAATATTTTTCTAAAATCTTCTCCAAAGTAGAAACATGTTGCTCTAACTCAGTCACCTTATGAGAAAGATTAGGGACAATGTCTATAAAAGTTCCTTCATCAAGTACATAAGATTCTACAGAATTTATTTCACAATAAATTCCTCATTAGAAATAAAGGGACATGTATTATTAACTACACCCTTAACAGCTTATCCTATTCTCAAGCCAAAATTGATTAAACACATGTGGAGTTTTCTAATGCTAGCACTTAAAAAGATGAAAATACATCATTTGGAAAGAAGAAAATATGGGACTGATCCTGATTAGTCTTTGAATCAGAGCCACTTGAACAAATTGAGTTATCAATGGTCCATCATAGTCCATTTGATCTATAATTCCAAATAACATTATTACAAATACTTCATCCGGGGCTCGACGAATCAAAAATTTATTTTAAATCCTTAGAGGAAGTCTATTTCAAAATGGAGGCTAATGCTACTCCCACCATATTGCAAAAAAATAATTTCACTAACCTTCTCACAGCTTAAAATAAGCGATGTGATTTTTTATAAGAAATTTTTGGAAGTTATAGTGAAGATGAGGCCGACAAGTTAAGCTAAGAAAAATCATGTTGAGCTAATTGCTAAGATTTTTATGATATCCCCACAAGTGAGATAAACATGAAGTAAAATGATATCACTCAAAAGGGAGGTAATTGGCCCGATATAACATAACACATGTGAAAATACTCAACTCAAAAATATATGACACTAATTGTGTGCGTGTAGAGGTGGATTCCTAAAAGGTAGAAATCATTAACATCAAATCAAACTATTTGGGGGTGCTCAAAAAATCATTTAGAAAGGTTTCTTAACCTACTTGAAATAGGAATGATCAAGTTGATGATGTCAAATGAATGAAATAGGCATCCCATTCATCATAAATGAATTAAATATACACCGGAGATATTTGTAAAGATCTCTCCACATGGTACGATAGGGAATGAGATATTTTCAAAGAAAAATAGTAAAATATTGTTCCTTAGGAATATTCCTTAAAAAAATTCAAAATTTTTGGGGGAAAATCAAGAAAAGAATTAAAGACTATATAGATAGAGGATGCATGTTCCTATATCAAGGGTGGTTAATTTTTCTAAGATTTTAGAAGAAACGGTGTAAATTGATAAACATTCTTAAAAACCTGAATCAAATTGAGATACTTGTGATTTGTTTCACCTTTAAAATATTCTTATGTTAAGATGGTTACAAGTGTATAGCCATTGACAAACATTGAGATCATAAGATTTATTTTCCCTTGCTGAGAAATCTAAAAATATTGAAATAAACTTTGTGTATGTTGATGAGCATTTTTATCTTTGTCTCTGGGTGATATACTTTAAATCAACCATTTATCTCTCCTATTGTAATATTGTATTGAGAATGTTAGGTTAATTATTTACCTAATATTATTAATTATGCATTATATAATTATTTATTTATTAATTAATTATTGTTGTATTTTGTTATATGGTTTTATCAACCATATTTGGCTTATTATTTTCACGGGTATAATTTTTATGTAGTTATAACAATTATGTGCTTCCCGGATGTAATATTGGAAGCTACTGTACTAGTTGTTGCATTGTTGCAACTCCTATTTTGTTTGTATTCAGTTGTACAATACCTATAAGTATTGCAGCTCCTTCCTATGTAAATGGTTGATTCTGATTAATAAAATCTTCAGGCTTCCGTCCCTATTTACATTTGGTACCAGAGTGAGAATCTGGACCTGTGAAGGAGTGAAAGAGAGAGAAACCGAGATAGAGGAGTTTTGGAGAAGTGTTTGTAGCATCAGAGAGCTTGTGCAACCTCTTGTAACCTCCCAGCCCCATCCCTGCCTCCTCACATCCTCTTGTTCCTTCTAGGTGTTTGGAAGGCAAATTTTTTTTTGCACTAGTGCACCCAACACTAGGAAAAATTTGCTGCAGGTATATCTATAAAAAAATTCCCCACCAGGGGTTTTACCTCTAATAGTAGAGGAGATCTTAGCTATTGCTACTGTAGACCAAGCTCACACCACATCAAGTTGAAGACATTACAATACGGTGAGTTGAGGCATACCTGTTTGGTGGACTGATCCCACACTGACCGAGCTGTCTCATACAAGAGATTGAGCCATGTTACACTTGCATTGGGTGAGTTGTTGCAAATATTGGCATTTAAATATTGTCTAGTTCCATTGTGTACCACTATGCCCTGGTTTTATATTGTGACCGAGCTATGAAGGATAAGAAAATGTCCAAATCAGGCCAAGTTGGATACATCTATGAGCTAGTTCGAGCCATCTATTGATGATTCATGACCTATACAAAGGGAAGATCTATTTGCAAAGCGAGAGATACATATACTGTGCTGGCTGTATTTACCAAGGTCTGATATGTGGATTGAGTCATATGGACCGAGCTGCTATTAAAATCAAATCAATCAAAATTTGATGTGATACTGGCATATGGAGTCCCTGTAAACTATTTCATGTGAGCCCTAGTCACCCTTCTCCAAGTAAGCTCCATGTGAAATCCTCAGCTGGTTCGGTTTTTTCCAAAGGTTTGTTCAAATTTGAATTCATTAAATATCATATTCTTCATTTTGTGCATGAGCGCTCATAGAGCCTAGTTGGACAAGGAGAAAGGTTTAGAGATGAGAGGTGCATGTTTCAAATCTCTCTAAAACAACACAAATTTTCCAATTTTTTGAAATTTAGTGGAAAAAGTCCAAACCCGCCAGATTTAGAGGGTATTTTAGCAGGAAAATCACCTCTAAATCAGCTAGTCACAGCTAAATAGGTCTCTATTAATTTAGTGAGAAAATCCCTAATTTAGGGTAAAATTTTTTTTTCTCCACTAGACTTGTTTCTTCATTTCGGACATTTTTGGAAAAAGGAAGACCATCCAAAAACTTCATCTTGGGCCTTTTTTAATGGTTTCTAGCATTTGGGGATCTCAAGGCCACCAGGGCTGTAGAAACAAAAAAATTGCCTACCATTCAATTTTTTAGATTTTTAATGTAATTTGTATATTTGCTTTATATTATACTAATTTGCAGTGGCCATAGTCAATCGCAAACTTTTTAATTGCTCATAAACCGCGTATTGTAATAAAAAAATAGTGAAATTGATTATGTAACACTCATGAGATCTTAGATCTCATTCGCAACATTTGGTATATACGGTGCCTCTAGAAGCACTTACAGGTAAAGCCGTTGTGACTCTGCTGCACTTAATGCCTAATATAGCCACAACAACATCATTTGAACATTAACCCTTTAAATTGAGGGGAGTAATATGGTCACAATACACACACTATGAGCCATCCCATCCATCTGTGAATGATTGCATGACATAAATTTGGAATGAGAAATTATCCAAGTATATAGCAAAGTTACACGTGTGAATGAGGATATTTCTTTGAGATGGTGTTAATAAGCACACATGCCCCATCGACTATCTTGGTACCACGTATTGAATTCTTTCACGTACGTTAATGCCTCTTTCAAGTACCATCGGGTATATAGAAAGGAGAGCTTCTTGCATGTACCGTTGGGTATATCCGAAGGGCGCGTATATATAAAGGTTCGGTATATCGATCGACGGTATATAGATCGGAGACCTTATACCCGAAGTGATAAGAGCCAAACCATGTCGGTGATCTCTAAAAAAATGGGCACCAATTCCCCCAAAAAAAATTCTTCCGATTCACAACTACTTAGAGGAAACAACTATGTTGCATGGAAGATAAAAATCAAGACACAACTTGAGTCCGAAGAAATTTGACCCATCGTGAATGGTACTGACTAGATCAACTACTCGATACAACACAACAACAAAAGTAATTTGATAAAGCGATCGAAGGCTAAACTCATCATCTTGTTTAGAGTGTTCGATGAATGTGTAACCCCACATTCGAGATGCCAAAACAACCAAAGAAGCGTGGGATAAGTTGAGCATAGTATATGAGGCCAAGAACAAGAATGTTATATTGAATTTATAGAGTTAGTTACACACATTAAAGTTCAAGAAGAATGAAAAAATAGAAGCTTTCCTAAGAAGAGTTACAAAATTGAGGGCTTCACTTCTAGCCCTAGGAGAACTAGTCATAGATGATGCTCTTGTTCCCATTGTTATGAGAGCACTCCCCTCTTCTTATCACGTTTTTTTCACAACACTAAATGTGTCGATACGATAGTTGGTTTTGACAAGTCGGTAAACCTATTGTAATAAGAGGAAGAAATGCACAATAAGGATGATGAAGAGGAACAAGCACTGTCTTCACACCAAAAATGGAAAGGAAAAGGTAAAAGGAAAACCTAATACCTATAAAAATCCCAAAATCAAAATTAGTATCAAGGGGATAGACAACAAAAGAAGCAATGTCCAATCTGTAAAAGAAGACATAACCTACAAGATTGTTAGTATAATACTTACAAGAAAGGTTCATCAACAAACTCGACCTCCACAACAATCTAACAAGGGACATTCTAACTACAATCAAGGGTAGAAAAAGGGGAACTGGAAAAGAAGACCCCACCAGCAAGGTAATATTGTTGAGCAACAAGAACAATCAGACAATGAAGACTTCTTGTTCATTGCTTGATCAAGTGAACCATCCACGTCATCTAGTGATGTTTGGTATGTTGATTCAGGGGCCACTCCACACATGATCGGCCACACGAGAGATTGGTTTATTTAAATGAGGACATGCCTATGAAAAATCATGTTTCGTTGGGAGATGATTCTTCATATAAATTTCAGGGATTGGGAACATTTCTCTACCCCTTGGTTCACGTAAATGCAGGCTATTAGATGTCCTATATGTCCCTAGGTTGACTAAGAATCTTCTTTTAGTCAGTCAACTCCTAGATCACAACCTAAAAATTGACTTTGATAGTCAATCCAGAAAGAAAATGTGTTTGATTTGAGATATATCAAGAGGCTCGAAAATAATTGCAAAAGCCTCCAATACGGGACACATGTTCCAACTTGATTTTGTTCACAGAGACAATCAAGCACTTGTGGCTAAGAACTCCACCTCAACATAGTTGTGGCATCGAAGATTTGGTCATGTTAGTTTCAAATATCTTGAAACACTTCACCAACATAATATGGTACATGGGATACTATCTCTTCAGAAGGATATAAACAAGTGTCCTCACTGCCTAACAGGAAAACAACTAAGAGATCCATTCCAGAGGAGTACATTTCAAGATCATGATTAAATTGACCTGGTTCATACCGATCTTTGCGGTTCGATGCAACCAAGTCATTCTAGGGTTCCAATACTTCATGCTTTGTGTTGATGACTGTTCGAGAAAAATGTGGATTTTCTGTCTTTGCAAGAAAAGTGAAGCATTTGAAACCTTCAAAAAGTTCAAAGTAGCAGCTTGAGAATGAAACCGGTCATCACATCGAACTCTCTACTCAAATCGAGGGGGAGAATTCACCAGGTGATGAATGTAGAGACTACTTACAAACTCACAGGATTAATTGAAAAATGCCTCCTCCACACACACTACAACAAAATGGTGTTGTTGAGAGAATAAATCGTACTATCATGGAAGTGGTGCGATGCATAATCAATGATTCAAGACTTGTAAAGACATTCTAGGTGGAAGCAACAAAGACAACAATGTATTTATTGAATAGAGTGCCCACTATTGCTCTTGACGGAGTAACACCACAAGAAGCATGGTAAAAATGGAAACCATATATTGAACACCTTAGAGTATTCAGGTGCAAAGAAAGCATGCACATACCAAAACAGAATAGAAAGAAATTGGACATGAAGTCACATAAACTCATCTTCATTGGGTACAATGAAGAGACTCTTGGGTATATATTGATGGATCCTAAGACCAGAAAAGTCTACACTAGCAGATATGTTGAGTTTTTCAAGAAGGAAGCAGAGACTCCTCCTTCGGACTCACAAGAAGTAGAATTTTCACCAATTGTAAAAATTGAAGCTGATGTTCCCTCTGAAGATGAAAGTGATGATGGGGATGATGGTGTTGATCAAATAGAACCACAACCCATAGGAATAGTTCAACGTATGCCTAAATGGTGTACAAGTACATTACGAGATGCAAGAATGGATGCTCCATCGGATACATCCACCCTTGGACCATGGACTCGCAGTAAAGCAAGAGAAGAAGTTAACTTTGCCTTGATGAGTAGAGTTATTGAATCAGATGAGCCCTCAACAGTCTAGGAAGCCCTATAGTCAAAATCTTGGAAAGATGCCATGGATTTTGAATATCAATCAGTGATGAAGAATAACACTTGGCAACTTGTCGATCTTCCACCAGGGAAGAAACCCATTGGATGCAGATGGATATTTAAAACAAAGTACAAAGTAGATGGGACAGTGGACAAGTATAAAGTGAGACTTGTAGAAAAAGGGTATACACAAAAAGAAGGCATTGACTATGAGGATACATTTTCTCCCATAGCTAAGATCAAAACAATTAGGATGATCTTTGCTCTAGCTGCTCAGTTTGGATGGAAAGTCCACCAAGTGGACGTAAAATTACCTTCCTAAATGGAGATTTACAAGAAGAATTCTACATGACTTAACCTGAGGGATATGTAGTACTTGGTCAAGAAGTAAAGGTATGAAGACTCAAAGCAAATCTTTGTATGCTCTCAAATAGGCACCCCGGCATAGTACATCAAGATTGATGAGCATCTTGTAAAACATGGATTTGTTAGAAATCCATACGATCCCAATCTTTACCTCAAAAATAAGTGGGGAGATTGTGATTGTCATTGTTTATGTCGACAATCTAGTCATCACTAGAATTTCACTAAGGATGATAGATGTAACAAAGAAAGATATTAATCGATCGTTCGACATGACCGATCTTAGGCGATGCATTACTACCTTGGATTGGAAGTATGGCAGAAAGAGAATCACATTTTTGTTTCTCAGATGAAATATACCAAGACTACACTCAAGAAGTTTAGGATGATGGATTTCACACCAATTTCTACACCCATGGAGAACAGATTGCAGTTATCTCATTCAGATCCATCTCTTGAGGTAAGTGCCACTCTCTATCGGCAGCTGATCGGGAGTCTCATTTACCTGACCTACACTAGACTAGATATCAACTTTGTAGTAAGCTATCTATCTAGGTTCATGTAAGAACCCAAAGTGTGTCATTAGAAAGCAGCAAGGTGCATCTTGAGATATCTCAAAGGATTAGTGGATCTTGGTCTAGAATACAAGAAGAATGACAACTTCTTCTTGATTGGATATTTGGATTTAGATCATGTAGGTAACATTGATGATAGAAAATCCACTTCTAGATTTTTATTCTTTATGGGATCTGGACCAATATCATGGGGAAGCAAGAAACAAAAGTTCATTTCTTGCTCTTCCATAGAGTTCGAGTATCGTTCTGTAGGAGAAGCTATCTGTGAAGTGATTTGGCTACGTCGCATACTAGAAGGACTTGGAATACCATAGACAAACTGACCACCATGTATGTTGATAATGAAGGTGCTCTCATACTTTTTCATGATCTATTTTTTCATGAGATAACAAAGCACATTGAGGTACAGGTTCATTTCATATGTGAACATGTGTTGAAGCACAACATCCAGCTTCAATATTGTCCAACAGCTGAACAAAGGGCAGATATCTTCACAAAGTCACTTGCATGTGACAAGTTCGAGTTGTTCAGAGAGTTCCTCTCCACATCCCTTGAGACAATGCACAATTAAGGGGGGAATGTTAGGTTAATTATTTACCTAATATTATTAATTATGCATTATATAATTAATTATTTATTAATTAATTATTGTTGTATTTTGTTATATGGTTTTATCAACCATATTTGGCTTATTATTTTCATGGGTATAATTGTTATGTAGTTATAACAATTATGTGCTTCCCGGATGTAATATTGGAAGCTACTGTCTTGGTTGTTGCATTGTTACAACTCCTATTTTGTTTGTATTCAACTGTATAATACCTATAAGTATTGCAGCTCCTTCCTGTAAATGGTTGATTCGATTAATAAAATCTTCAAGCTTCCGTCCCTATTTATAGAGAATTCCTATGACTTACACTAGATCTTGTCTACGAGAAAGGTTTTTGGTTACTACAATTATGTTGTGGGAAGAGATTTCCTTTCATAGTATGGTAAACAATTTTAAATTCATGATGTATCCATTCTGTTGAGAAGATTTTTGTAAGTCTTTGAGTGAATATTAGCAGACATGGAAAAGGAATTGTCAATGTTTTATTAAGAGGTTAACATGATATTTTGTGTTTAATTTCTTAAATATTGTGTGAAAGCATGTATTCTTGGGCTTCCATGAGTGCATATCTTCTGGTTAAAGGGTTTTTTCTAGTTGTTTGATGTGTTCTTTCACCTTGAGAAATTTTCTAACACTATTAAAGTTTTTGAGAATTTTGTATAATCAAATTTATCCTACTTTAATCTCCCACTCCTACAAAAATACAAACCTACAATTTTTAAATCATTTAAAAATCACTTTTCTTTTCTTTTCCTATGAACATTTACTAAGGGAATTTACAATTTTTACCTTCCCTTTTCATAAATATGAAGAATAAAATTGATGTTTCCACTGTCTACATGAACCTTTTTCCTATTTGAGTGAAATTTTCATTATTTAGTGTGACAACGAATGAGAGTCAAATAGTTCATACATTGATCATGATCATTCAATACTGATCTCCAAATTTCAAAGAGAAGACTAAGAAATTGTGATTGCACTTATTTTTCTCACAATTTATGGTTATAAAATGGGTTCTCTCACCCTGGTTAAAGGAAAGACCTAAACTATCATGGAATTTCATCCCCTTTGTACATTCCACTCAGTCCCTCCGATGCCCGATTTTGAATAAGTTTTTCAAATATCTTCCCTAGATACAAAATGACAAGTCTACCATACTTACAACATCCCACTTCAAGAGCTAATGATTCCCGACCTGTGCGGGAGGTGTAATATTGGGTAGAAACACCCCAAAAGGGACTTACATCAACATCCTCAAAAACATCATGTAGAATTCAATTATCACATTACCACCAATCAACAAACCTAACCCACATACTCGGAAACCTACTTGGTATGATCTAAAAAACTTGTGCTATTGTAGAAGATCATGTCATGATACGAAGAGTTGTAAAATGATGAAATCCATAATTCAACAACTATTTCTTGTTGATGATCTTATCCCAATAAGACCATCCTAATCTATTGTCAAGATCACCCTCATCTCCACCTTTATCGGTGTCTTCACCGACATCTTTAGGTCTAGGGGGATATCTTAAATCTTTTACCATCAAACATTTGTCGACATTTCATCATCACTTTCCCTTGAAGGTCTCTCAATATCATTAATTTCCCCACCTTCCCTTGAATATCCTTCAACCGCGTCGGCATTTACACCCATGTCAATGAAAATTTTCCTCATTGACATCTACAAGAAAAGGGAGTCATCCTCAATCAAATCTTGACAAACCTTTCTCATGCGTCTTCTCATCACTTTGGTCATTGAAGGTACCTCATCTTAAATCAATACGTTTTTCCCACCCATGTGAACTTGGAATCAACATACACGAAGAAAATGTAAAACCAAATATTCATCATCTACCCCTCTTCATCAATTTTCCTCTCATATCTCATGCAATTTTTCAACATCTCCTTTATTAAGGCATCCTTTATTTACCATATAATCAGTCAATCAAGATAAAAACATCCATCATTCTAATCTAAAAACATCATTCCTTTCTGGTAGCGCATGTTTTATCTATCCACAATATCATGCTAAGGGGACTCCTATCTACTGAGACTTTGAAATTATTACCTTACAAATTCCCCTAACACATCTTCACCAAACATATCCTATCGATCTAATCAAAATGTCACTATTCTGTAAAGGAGTAAATGTGGAATGATTTCCTTAATTTTTCTGGTCTATATAGTATGAGTCAACCTATGAATGCCTTGCACTTGCAGCCTTTCTACTATTAACATATCAACCATCATGATAATAGTCACATTAAATATCTTATTCCACCATCATCAAATCATTCTATCATCATAATTATTTGAAATAATATGGTCTTCCATCACTATCTTTACAAGCCTTAAAGATGAGCACCAAGACTCTATTCATCACATTATTCACTATCGGCAAGTTCCTCTTCTGTAGGAAGCCCTTAAATCATTACACTCACCTACCATGTCAAAACATCCATTTTCATCATTAGATCATATGTCTATAGGACATAAACCCTTTGTTTCCTGTATCACTTGATTTTATGATGACATTTATCTTATTTCTCTACCTCATCTTGGGAAGTTATTCCATCATACCTCATCACTCCTTATATTTGTATATTTCCATATTTCTCTTTCAAACTAGTGATAAATTCCCTTTTAGGTCATCAATCCCTATTTTGTGGGGGAACACCTCAAGATACATGATTTTACATTCCTCACTTCCATCACATCTCAATATTTTATCATGGATTGTCTAAAAACACTCAACAAAAAGGGGCAAAATGTAGACACCTAATACCGGCATCGCTAATTCTCATGTCCTTGTCTACTAGAACCCCTTCATTATCACATCTAATCCCTATACTAATTCATATAAAATATACACCCCTCATCACCCTCATCCTTAATCAATCAATTAATCAAATATATCAACATCCCGTATCCTAAGTCATATACTATACCCCTTATCATTAATTCATTAATTAATTAAATTCATCTACACCCCTTATCACTCATCATATTTATTAATCAAAATTGACATCCCATACCTACATCCATCATCCTCATTAATTTATATTACTTCATATCCTAAGTCAAATACTTATCCTTAACCAATCAATATCCTATCATTATCATCTCATGTCAAACCTATTTTACGATTGTTAAATCCTACACAACCACCTAGGAATCTTCCTAAAGTCTAAATTTAGGAAAAATCATAGAAAATATAACCCATTTTGAAACCTCCTCAACAATCACAAACACGCCCCAAACCACAAAAAAAAATTAACACCTCAAAATATTAAAAATCATTGTTTTGGAAGTTGTTTAAACCATTTTCCAAACAAAACTCCAACATCTTGAAATCACCGACAATTCAAGTAATCTCAAGTGATTATTTAATCTAGTTTTATAGCTTCTCACATGGATCCCCAACTTCAATTCACAAGTTTGGTCTCCAATCCAAAGATCAAATATCTAAAACTGGTATCTCTCCTCTCTTGGGTGTTTTTCTTATCTATAATCTCTCATGGTACATGAGATTTCAAACACATCAAGAACTATTGATTGTGTCTTTGGAGGTCTTCCAAATGTATAATAATCAAGTTTTATCCTTTGACATCTATACCCTTTCTCTCAAGGTATTATCCTATTCTCATTCCTAGAATCAAGTAAGTACTTTGTTTTTACATTATTGTTTTAATCATTTATCATTTAATAACTTAAATCAATTTTTTTCTTGACCTTTTATCAACCTTTAAATTTTCACAGAATTTTGATGATTGCAATAATGGTTAGATTCCCCAATCGTTGGTGATTCTACCCAGATTGGTGAAAGAATCGTTGACCATTCCCCCAATTGCTGGTGATTCCCAAGCTTATCAAACAATTGTTGTAGATTTCCCGATCCGGAGATTATTGTCTATCAAACCTTTTTTAAAATCTAACTATTTTTCTGATATCTAGATTTTAGTTTCAATCTTTATTCTACCTTTACATGCATCTATCAAGCCCTATCAAGTTATTTTGAGCCGTCTTTAGCATTTTATCAATTATCTTAATCAAATTTACCATATTTCTCACATAACTATCTACATCCCGGCTCCTTTGAGCCCTTTTTTTGATCCATATACTCCATTTAGATCGGGTATCACCATTAAACCAACATATAGCCTTGGACCGCGTCAGTCCCTTTGCCTTTGCATTGTTGGTTATATTGTTTTTTATCATTTTATCATTTGTTATCAATTTATTTTATCATCATTTGATTAATTTCTTGAACACAGATTGACATCCTTGCAAGGAATTCCATTGACTTTCAGAATTGGCCTTTGTAAGGTAATCTACCATGTATTTGTTTAATCCCATCTTTTGCAGTGTCTATGATTGCATATTTCTTTACAGGAGAGGATCTTATACCATTCTTCCATGGAGTGCAATGTCAAACACCCTCAATTGACATCTATAGGTATCAGAAACCATGTGTCTTGTGAGGTTGGTATGTTTATATTTTCTTTCTTTTTTTATTCATGTTGAAGGAGTAGGAATATTTCAAAACATTTTTGCACACCCAGTGGGATGCCCTAAGTCCCTTATTTCATTATTTCATTAATTCAAAATGTCATATTTTTCAAATCTAGTTTTATGTTCAATAATCACTAGTGATTTGGTCAATCACCAATGATTGGCTGAATCACTAGCAATTCATCAATTTCCAATGGTTCGTTTGAGTTCTTTTGATTAATTTAAAGTTTTCCTTCTAATCACTATTTTTTTTTGTGTTTTGTGTTTCGCTAACTCGGGTTTTACAAAGTTGCTTTTTCTAGAAGCTTTACTCATTGGATTGTTGATTGCTAAAATTAAAAGGAATCATTTATCACAAAGTGAGTTCTAAAACCTTTTTTTCTTTCACTATTGCATTATTTTCTTATTTGTTCTCATCGAAAATAACATTTTGTTTTTGGTCTTAGAAAGAACCATTACATCGTTCTTGTTTAAATAGTTTTAATTAGGAAAAATTAATCATTTCCTTCACTTTATTTTCCCCCACACACAACCAAATAACTTAAAACATAAAAAATGCATTTAAAAATTCCTACTGAAGCTGATAAATATTGGTATTTCATCACCCAATAGGGAAACCGAATTAATGTTCGGATGAGTATAAACACTTATTTGTCGGTATATTGAAAAGAACTTGATTCCCTTATTGTTGCAGGACCATGAAGTGAGGGGGTAGGCCCCAATACCAATCTTTTATTAGAATCATTATTGAGTTGAGCCTCACGTACTACATTGGGTATATCGATGATGACGCCCATAAACATACCTAAAACTAGCAATTACTTTCCATTTCCTAGAACCCATCAGCGATTTTACGCATTTCACTTTTTCATAATTGAATAAATAAAATCTAAAATCCATTCTTTTTGTTTTTGTCTATTGTTTGTAATCCACCCACTTAGTTATTTTTCATTATTAGGTGAGTGCATGTATGTTTACTTTTATACTTACTAGATAGAAATCCCATAATCAAACTTCATAAAAACATGTTTAAACCATTATCTACACCATTATCTATACCATTATCAACAACATTATCTATTGCATTAAAACATTAAAACCCATTTTATCAACCTATCAAATCTCATTCAACATCTGTAGACACCAAAAATTTGCATCCCTCAACTTAGACACACTCATGATCAAAAGCACCACATTTATGACATTACACCCTCTTAAATCATCTTTAGTTAATTAACTAATCACACACCCTCACATCTAAATTATTTAATTAATTAAAATAATTCCCCCTTACACCTTGCTATGTTAACTAAGACACCTCACTATGACACCTCATTAACCACCTAACCGCCTCTAAAACCACCTTCCTAAAAATCACTAACTTATTCCTAACCAACTAACCTTCTAAAATCACTAACTAACTAAATATTTCCAAAAAATTAACTCCTATTATCATAACCAAGTTTTTATGCTTTTTTACCCTCCTCACGCCTTAAATACTCCAAAATAGGCAATATCTAGCTCAGAATTGGGGAAAATCACCCACTTAACTAATTTAATTAGGATTTCCTAAAATTGCCGATGATTTGCCCTATTGCAAGCGATTTATAAATATGTGCATTCAGACCTCTCTTGGGAGGCATTATGATGTTTTTGCAGGTACTTTTTTATTCATTATCAATGTAGCAGAGATCACGTTGTTCTTGATTCGTTGAACCCATTGTGAAATTGTTCACTATCACCATTCAATCATCTTCTTCCAGCTTTCCACTAAATTCACCCATTGTGCAAGGTAATATGCTCATTTTTATTGCCTTAGACATTTGTTGCAGGTAATGTTTGTTCATGTATTCATAATATATCATCAAAGTTCTAAATTTACCTTAAATGATATCTTGATCAAGTTTCTTATCTCTATTTTAATAAAATGTTAAAACTAACAACAATCACTAGTGATTTCCTTGATTGCCAACGATTCCTGTGTTACTTTTGCTTTTTCATATTTTCTACATAATCTGATCAAAATGTCTTATTTTTTCTTTTTATCTACTAATATTTTATCCAAAATGTTACTTTTAGATGGCATTAGGTGGTAATAATTACCCTACAACTGACATTGGTGTTTTTCCTATCATTCGAAATCCACTCTACTAGGAACAATACAAGCTCCTCCACGATCTTGAGCTTTGTGTGATCCAAAAGTTCCCTTCAACTATATTGAGGCTATCTTCACAAAAACACTATGCATTTGTGAGGCTACTTTGAATAATTACAAGATGCATACAATGAAGCTATAAGACTCCATGTAGATCTAGCATAATATGAGTACACTTACGAGACTAGCTTAGACTTATCAGAAGACCTCGAAAAGCACCAAGGTTAATACCACAACCACATCAACATATCTAGCACCAAAACTACACTTGCTCACCTTTTTGACACCCCAAAAGAATCCTTTGACTTCTTTGTCAAGGATTACATTTCTATTCTTGATTCTGACACCACTACAAGAGAGGAAGAAATAATTGATTATGTAGCTTCTAACATATCTGAAAATTTGTACACAAACCAGGAATCTAATTTATGGATTTGAAGTCATGATTAATAATAGCTATATATGTATCTAATCTAAATAAGTGATAGTCACATTTCCATCTTATCATCTTGTAGCACAATCATAAACATCAATAAAATCTTAAGTCATTTTCTGAGCAGTAACATTATCTTGTCTAAGTTTGATCTTTGTAAGCTTGTTTACACGGAAAGGAAGATTTTATCCATTTCTTTAAACGGTGCGTAATAAAACACAATCAACATTGCGGGTACCCTAGAAACCCTGCCATATCAAGGTCAAGCTTGGTTACTACCCCTTAAAATAATGAAGAAAATAAAAGGTAAAACCATGCTAGACATTCTGCACACCCGGTGGGACCACTGAACATTGTTAATTTCTTCATTTTATTATCAGTTTGAGCACTGTTTCTATTGACCGCTAATCACCGAAATTTAATTAATTACCAATAATTCCCATGTATTGTTTCCTTGACATTTTATAATCCATCTATAGTGTTTTGTTTTCTGTTCCCTATTTCTCCTAATCAAATTGCAGGTTTTTCTTTTGGAAACTTTATTTTCTGGATTTGCTAAGTGAATGCTTTGGAAATTGCTAAATTAAAATTAAAATTAAAATTAAGGACTACTCTCACACTAAGTTTTAAAATTAAAATTAAATCCATTTGTTTAAATTTCTGTCTTGCATTCTTGATTGGTTGTTCTCATCAAAATAGACATTTCATTTTGCTCTTAAAATGAAACATTCTCATTCTTATTGCTTCACATAGTTTAATTAGGGAGGTGAAATTGGTTGCATCCACTTATTCTTCCCTCATACACAACCAAATCACTATCAAAATCTAAAAAAACATTTAAACATTTCCCACCTAGGTGAAATTGATTGGGATTTCATCACCCAACATAGAGGCCGACTTGGTGTTCTGGCCATTCTAGTATAATCTCTTGTCTTTCATTATATATTGGCTCAGCGCACAACTCTCTTATCATAATAGGATCATGAAGTGAGGGGGTAGGCCCCAATATCACACTCCTATTGGTAACTATTGGAACATACTGATTAAGTGGTCTAGTCAACCATTAATTAATATGGGTCCATAACTATTATATAGGTTAAATATTTAATAATATGAAATATTTTTCTATTATTAAATATTCATACCTAGGTAATATACATTAGGTAAGTATTTACTAATGTGAATCATTCATGTTTATATTTATTAAATACACTCACCTAGGTATATGTGTCAACCATTTAGGTTGAAAAGGTGGTTCGGGAGACATACCCGATCACCTTATATAAAAAGGACTTTAGGTTCTCATTTGATATATTCAGGAAATATATCAAAGGTGTACAAATCAAGTGATATAGTTTTACCCTTGGTAAATAGGGTTTTAAGGAGGAGGTGATCTTACTAGATGTAAAATAAGTTCTTTGAAGTAAAAGGTTATTTTCAAAGTGGTTTTTATCCTATTGGGGTTTTCCACTATAAATACTGTGTCACCTATGTTATTTATTTCCTGTAAGTATTTCTTTATTTACTTATGTTATGATGTAATGTTTATTTAAATATTTATTTTAACATTATATAATATATAAGTTGATTAAATCTATATTTATTAGAATCCTCAAATTCTAGCATGATAATAGAGCGAGGTAAATTAAATAAATTAAGATCAAATGTCTTGTATTTTATTTATTTAATTTGTACTTTGATTTTTGTAACTAATCGGAAAGGTAAATTAAATAAATTAAGATAAAATGATTTGTATTTTATTTATTTAATTTGTATCTTTTTTTTCAACCAACCTAGAAAGATAAATTAAATAAATTAAGAGAAAATATTTTATATTTTATTTATTTAACTTATACGGGTTTTTTCAACTAAGTCAAAAAGGTAAATTAAATAAATTATGATTAAATGTTTTATATTTTATTTATTTAATTTTTACGGGTTTTTTCAACCAACTTAAAAGTTTTACTTTTGAAGAATCAAGGTGAATTCACGGTAGAAAATTAGGAAAATTCTTACCTTCAGTGAAAACTTGTGTAGAGGTAAGGGTAAAGTATTTGAAATACTTATTTTCTATAGTTTTAATATGTGCAGTTGAATTTTGTCAATGGTAAATGAAGGAGGAGACAAAGCTACATCAAAATAGGATTTGAATTTTTCCATTGGATGTGTGAAAATGTTGTCTCCTCTGTAAATTCTAAGGTTATGTAGAATTTAAAATTACATGGCCTACTAAATATTTATAAACTTTTTTTTTTCATAAGGGGCCCCATAATAAGGGTTATATGTATATATTTTTTAAAAAGTATATATACTATAGTTTATATTTTTTTATAGACTATATGTTGTTTTTTATTTACATTATATTAACTATATACCTCTTTTTTAAAAAGTGAATATATTTTTACATTATAAATTATAATAGGTTAATATAATGTATTAAAATATAACTTCCTAATATTATATAGAACAAGAAATTCTGGAATTTCACATTCTAGAAATACACAAGTTTTGACTCCATTAAATTTGATGGTCAAATGACCGTCACGATAGACCAAACATAAGGTAATATGATAGTCATTTAGATGTCAAATTTAAGCTGGCCGGATCTTTGTCTACATTTTTTTTTTCTAGAATTTGTAAGTTGTTTTGCATTCTTAGGGTTTCTTCTTCACTTCTACATGGTTGAAATTTTTTTATATAAGTTTGGGGTATCTTTAAAGCCTTTTATATTGCGGTTATTATTTTGATCATGGGAGGTTAATTAATATGCATTTTAATGACAAAATTAGTTATGATTAAATAATTTATATAGATCTATAAATTTTAGATCTATTTTTATTAAAAATATTTTTTTAATAAATATGTATCTAACTCTATGGTACATTGTATATTATAATGAGGTGTGTTTTACAGGTTTAGGAAAACAATGGCATCCAACTATTTCTATCTTGACAAAACCTAGACCCTGAATGGAACCAACTACAACATTTGGAAGATCAGGGTCAAATTAGAACTTATGATGAGGAAACTCTGGACAATTGTTTCTGGATCTAAGGTTTCTGCCACCGATAGTCAAGAAACCGTAGATAACATGAATACATACTCATATCAAATGCAAGAGGCTCTTTCCATGATTTTACGTAATGTGAATGATGAGTACCTTCTACACATTGGTAATATTGAACATCCTAAAGAGGTATGGACACAACTACAATCCATGCATGAAAGTACATGTTTATCTAAAATTATTAAATTAGTTTTAGAATTGCTTATAACTCCTATGAAAGGAGATGAAAAATAAGTTAATTTCTTAGCCAAAATTAAAAATATTAAAGCACAATTAGGTGGATGAAAATTGGTGAAAAATTTATCTACTTTATTGTTCATTAAATATACATGAAAGATTTAGGAATTTTATTTCTATTTTGAACTATAAATATCAAAATGAAAATGATCTCACTGATATAAATACCTTGAGTTTGCTTTTGATACAAAAATAGCAAGTGATGATGAAATCGACTCTAAGGAGAATGCCTCTCGGAAATTCTTGCTCGAATTCAAATTTCAAACCTCGAAGCCCTTATCAATTCAAAAATTTAGATCTAAATCTTCTTTTGTTGATAATAAAAGTTTTTCTTCGATCAATTGTGTGTTAGCTTTAGTGATAAATGTCACAAATGTGGTAAATTTAGACATAAAAAGGAAGATTGAAACACTAAGAAACCTATCCATAAAAATAAAAAATAAATTGTCTCTTCAAAATACAATTTAAGGAAAAAGGATAGCTCTAATCATATTCCTAAAATGGTTGCATTATATGCTGCATTTTATTCTTCCTCTAATTCTGAATGGATTCTAGATTTAGGTGCATCAAATCATATGATTGGTGTTTCAAATTCTTTATTTGATGTGAAAATTAGTGAATGTGTGTATCTTGGTGATAACTCATCTTTAGAAGAAATAGAGAAAGGGAAATTAAAATTTTCTAATGGTGTGTTGAATAATGTTTTATTCATTCCTAAGCTCAAAAAGAACCTTTTATCATGTTCTCAATTAACTCATGATGGTTTGGCTATTAAAATTTTGAGAGATACTTGGTATATCAAGTATAGTAATGATAATAGCTGAAGGAATTCAAAGAAATGGTTTGTATATTTTTTATGATTTCCATTCTGCATCCTATTTTGTTTCTCAAAGTTTGAATAATTCAAAACTATGGCATGAAAGATTAGGACATGTTAATTATAGAAGTTTATATGAAATGGCTAGATATAATCTTGTGAAAGGTTTTCCTGTGTTGTATTCTTCTCATGATGCGTGTGAAGGGTGTTTACACTCAAAACAAAGTGCTAAACCCTTTCACTCACATCTTGAAGAGAGTTCCTCTTCCCCACTAGAACTTATTCATAGTGATGTTAGAGGACCTCTTGAAGTAGATTCATTAAATGGTTCTTTATATGTTGTGACTTTCATTGATGATTTCACTAGGATGATTTGGTCATATTTTCTTAAAAATAAATCTAATGTACTTGGGAAATTTAAGGAATTTAAAACATCTATTGAAAACTCTTCAAATTATAAAATTAAGAGACTTAGAATAGATAATGGGGGTGAATATGTTAGCAAAGAATTTGAATTTTTTGATTTAATTGTTGTATTAAAAGGGAATTAACTTTTCCCGATTCTCCCTAATCTAGTGGTGTTGCGAACGTAAGACTAGGATTATTTTAGATATGGCTCGCATTATGCTTCATTCTGCTAGTCTTCCCAAATTTTTGTGGGTAGAAGCAATGAACACAACAATCTACATTCTAAATAGGGTTCCCACCAAAGCTATTCATCTTTCAACTCCTTTAGAAAAATGGTCAAATCAAAAACCTGATATTTCTCATCTAAATTTTTTTGGTAGTCCTGCTTCTTTATACATTCCTAAAAAGAAAAGAAAGAAACTTGATATGACTTATTTCTCTTGTTTTTTCATTGGATATGGTATTAACACTACAGGTCTAAGGACTTACGACCACCAGTAAAAGGGAAGTAACTCGAAAACAAAGCAATGTGGTGGTTTTGAAAAAATACTTTTGTTCATTTGATAATAGTAAAGATGTTCCTAACTCACAACATTTCTAATAATGGTTATGATTCTAATATTGAGAATATAGTAAATGGTTATGATGATGTTTCTTGTGTTGATACTATAGATGATTCTAAATCTCCCAACTCCCTAGTTAAGAAACCAAAATGGGCTCAATCATGTTAGAGAGTTCTAATCCTATTGATCTTAGGAAAATGACTAGAAGATATCATACATACCATGCATTAATGACCTTGTATGAACTCGAGCCACGAATTTTTGAAGAAGCTTCTTAGGATGAGAAATGGATCAATGTAATGTAAGCTGAATATAATGCCCTAATTCAAAATCAAACCTGGGAGTTGGTTCCACCTCAAGAGAAAATAAGTATTATAGGGTCTAGGTGGTTACACAAAGTAAAATATAATACAGATAATAGTATTGACAAACATAAATCTAGACTTGTTGCTAGAGGTTTCACTCAGAAACCTGGTATTGATTATGTTGAGACATTTTCCCTTGTAGCTAAAATGAGTACTGTTAGGAACTTATTTGCAATTGCCACTCAATTTGGGTGGGAAATCCACCAAATGGATGTGATAAATGCCTTTTTGAATGATGATTTAAAAGAATAAATTTACATGTCTCAACTCGAAGGATTTGAAGAAAATGGTAAAGAAAACTATATTTGTAAATTGAAAAATCTTTGTATGGTTTAAAGCAAGCTCCTAGAGCTTGGTATGCAAAAATTAATTCTTTCTTTAAATAGTTAGGATTTGTTAATTTTTCTTCTAACAATGATCTATTCATTAAGAAAGAAGGATCACATATTATCATTGTTTTTATATATGTTGATTATTTTCTTATGACTACTGATAATCTTGCTTTAATTTATAGAATCAAAGAAAAATTGAAACAATACTTTGAAATGATTGATTTAGGTCTCTTACATAATTTTATTGGCATGGTTGTATTTCAAGATAAACATTCTATTATTGTTTCTCAAGCATAATATGCAACCAATGTACTAAATTTTTTTAACATGATTGATTGTAAACCAATTTCTACTCCTATGGAAGTTAGACTAAAAATTGATCCTAAACTTACATGTGAAAAATTTGATCCTACTTTATATAGGTAGTTAGTTGGTATTTTGATATATGTAACTATCACCAGACTAGATATTTCCTATGCAGTAGGAATTTCTTCTAGGTTTATGCAGAACCTTATAGAGATCATTGGAATCTTACAAAAATGATTCTTAGATATATTAAAGGTACAATCAATTATGGGTTGCATTATACTAAGAATGAAAATGCAAAATTATATGGATTTTTTGATTTTGATCATGTTGGTGATGTATTGGATAGAAAACCTACTTCAAGGTTATGTGTTTAAATTTTGTGCAGTGTCATTACTTGGTGTAGCAAAAAGTAGCTAACTATTTCTATCTCTTCAATGTGTTTGAGTATAGAACTGCAATGGAAGCTATAAAAGAGGCTCTATGGCTAAAGATGTTGTTCGATGAGATAAAGATGAAGGATCCAAGTAGTATTCCTTTTTTCTACGACAAAAAAGCACCATAGCTCTTGTACATAATCTAGTACAACATCAGAGGACAAAGCACATTGAGATACATATACACTTCATCCGTGAGAAGGTGCTAAGTGATGAGATAGATCTCAAGTTTGTCTTGGCCGACAACAGAAGGTTGCTAATATATTCACAAAGCCCTTGAGTGCTGTAAAGTTTTTCACTTTCATGAAAAGCTTGGATTGTTGGAGTTTCCATTGAGGGGGAGTGTGCATGACAATGTCACCTCCTAATGGAACTTGGTTTTTGTAAAAATACCTTTGGGCATTTGTAAAATAGACCTTTAGGCATGTATACCTCCTCGGCTTATTTTTTATAAATAAGTGTAGAAAGATCTTAAAGGAGGTCTTCAGTAAACTCTTTAGTGCTATTGAGTTTACTGGTAAACATCCAATACAAGCATATTATTAAGGAGGTCCTTGGTTATAAAAGGCTTCTATATGCTTGGGTTCAATAACCTTTTATGAGAACCTATGAGAATATGTAAAACTCATAAATCATACTTAGCCACTGATCATGAGATGATCTTTGGGATTCCAAATCCTTTTGTACCAAAAGGTAACATGAGTGTGATGAAGGTGTTATAATTCCTTCACCCAATATGCTGGCTTAAAACCTTTATGGTTTAAGGATTGTAAATCATGTAGTGTACCATGGGCAGGTAATCTATTGGCATATGTTGTCCTACTTAACATTAAGGGGAGTATTAGAACATAATGATTAAGTGGTCCGCCAAACCTTAATTAATATGGGTCCATCACTATTATATATACGTTAAATATTTAATAATTTGAAATACTTTTCTATTATTAAATATTCATAGCTAGGTAATATACATTAGGTAAGTACTTAATGATGTGAATCATTCATGTTTATATTTATTAAATAAACTCACCTAGGTATATGTGTCAACCATTTAGGTTGAAAAGGTGGGTTGGGAGACATACCCGATCACCTTAAATAAAAAGGAATTTAGGTCCTCATTTGATATATTCGGAAATATATCAAAGGTGTGTAAATCAAGTGATTTGGTTTTACCCTTGGTAAATAGGGTTTTAAGGAGGAGTTGATCTTCTTTGGATGTAAACTAAGTTCTTTGAAGTAAAAAGTTATTTTCAAAGTGGTTTTTACCCTATTGGGGTTTTCCACTATAAATATTGTGTCACCTGTGTTATTTATTTCTTGTAAGTATTTCTTTATTTACTTATGTTATGATGTAATGTTTATTTAAATATTTATTGTAACATTATATAATATGTAATTTGATTAAATCCATATTTATTAGAGTCCTCAAATTCTAACAAAGAATAGTACAAATTTGGTCCTCACGTACCTTCCGTATATCAAGGACTCCACCCTTAAACACACCTGAAACCATCCCTAGATGACCACTTCCTAGGACCCCTATTAGCCATCTTACACATTTCATTTTTTTTAATTAATCAAGATAACTATAAAACCACTCTCTGATTGTTCTTGCTTGTTGTTTGTAAAACAACACAACCGCTTGTTTTCCTGTTTTTGGTGTTTTCTGTGTGTATTTCTTATTATGGTTCTTACTAAACAACAATATCGTAATGAAATCCCTAAAAATATGCCCACCCCACCTACATATCTACAAAATCTCCCATTTTTCACTTCAACACTTTTTAGCCCAATGCAACAAGAAATTCCATACTATCAAACAGACACATCGAACACCCTTTTAAGGCCCTCAACAAACTTGTCATGAACTAGGGGCCAATTATAACATTACAACATAAAAAAAACTCTCGCATTCCACACATCGCATATCATATTCAAAACCTCCCTACACCTATATCACAAGAAGAAGAATACTTCCTTTCTTGTGGTCCTTAAACATCTGAATTCCCTTTATACAATAGGGAGACCCCATTTTAGAGGAAATGTTAGATTCAAATCCCATTTCCCTTAATTCTTATCTAGCAACAAGAAATGTTCAGATGTAACCATTCATGCCTCCATCCATCCAACACACCTATAATTCATCCTCTGCCATTGCGGGACTTATTGATCAAAATAAAGACCCTATTGTCCAACAATTATATCCATACACTTCAAGTCAATCTGAAACATCAAACAATAGCCAACCTCAAGTATCTCTCACCTCTACAAATCCATTTGAAACTTTGAACGAACAATCTGCCATTAGCCAACTAGAAGCATCTAAGGTTTTATTAGCTCCCATCTATAACCTTCACATGATCTCATCACAAAATACTTCTTCTCAGCAACCCACATCTTTTCAGGTCCTTCTGTAGGATCCACGCCACCTTTAAACAATGTCACTACTTTGTCATCCACTCCTCCAATTCACCTTATATGTGCTAACACCTCCCTTGAGTTCTATCACCCCTTCCATAGTTATGTCTTCCCAACAAGTTACTACTCCCATCTAGAATATCACTATGTCCATCCCCACAAAAAAATCATTGGTTAAAACTATTGCCATTGTTAATACATATCCTATTTCATAATACATACCACAACCTTTACAACCATTGATCTTTGCACCCAAGTCTGTACCTCAATAGAATATCCCACCATATGGTATCCCACAAAAAAGTGTTCCACAATAGGCACCATCTTTGTACGCTTAGGATATGTCTTCTCAACAAACACCTACATATTCACAACCTCTTACACATGTATCAATGCGATTACAATACCAATATTTTTAAACCACACAACCTTTTGCTTTGCAGCAAGGATCCTCATCCCATCAAATAACTCTACAAAAAATACTTCGTCATCAAAACATTCCCCAACAAAATATACAATACATGATTTAACAATATGAATATCAACAAAATAATCCATCATACCATGTCCCGCAATAGATAAAAACCTATCAGCATTATCACCCATATCAACATAACATCTCTCAATAGAACACCCCATACCAACAAAACATTTTATAACAATATCAAAAACTCACAACCCAATCGGTTTTGTATCATCCCACTCATCCCTACAACAATCAACATAAGTTGATCCTCTTGAAGCCCTTCTAAGCCACATATCTAACCTAAAAGAAATTTCATCAACATTGTTGAGAAGATAATATTTTCCTAAGGATAAGACACACATAGGATTCGTGCACGAGAACATGGAACATTTGAAGGCGTGGAATGATAGGAAAGGAAACTCACACCAAAAAAGTTTGATTCAGGACTTAGCCATTTTCATTGATATAAGGCTAATTTTATAGATAGCGTGCGGAGTACACATCGGGATGGAGACTTATGTGACACATAAATTCTATGTTTGGAATGAGTGACGATTGTCATGCATGAGCTTAAGTTAATGATAGGATTACTTATTCCGAGCTTAACTATAGAATGTATATTATTAGCGCAATTACATATGTCCATGTTATTGTAAAGGTGCATAGTTATTATCGAAATCGAGACCTATTTTGGGAAGTGAGTAGATGGTGAAAGGAAAGTCCCCACCCCTATAAATATGTAGTGAATTGTGTAGTTTAAAGAGGGTGAATTATTGTAGAGTTATGTTATTCGATCCGATGCACGCATAACTTATGGTGATACTTTATAATGTAAGAAGCTTGCTTTATTTTACAGTGTTTAATATAATCGAGTATGTTAAATGGATAATGGTGTTAAACATGAATGTAATTGGTTTCTGTGTGGTTGATCATTTTATAGTTATTCTTTAATTCATGATTCCCTAAGATCTATATCTTGAATATGCTTTGTGGAATGTTTATGGTTATTTATGGTTTTGAATATGATTTATCTTCATCACACTAACATCTTGCACAATTAACTCTAAAGAGGGCAGTACCTTTACACCTTTAGGTGAGTGCTCAACTTAGGATGGGTGATGTGCCAACATGCCTGAGTTTTATATAGTGGATTCTAGGATGCATCATTGGTTCTATGTCTGGGACCTTTTTTAGATATTTTCAAGATGGTTCATGATGAAGATGCAATAGTTGACCTTAGAAAGTGTTGAGGAGTGGATAAAAGATCTAGAAGAAGGGTACACTTAGAGGTTCAAAGACTTGGATCTCGAGTTTGATGCACGTGTGTGGTTGGAGTAGAATTGATATGACTATTTGTAGGAGATATTCTTTGCTATCTTTTCAGTAGAGATGTACGCATGGCTAGTGGCTTATGTGTCTACAAGGAATTGGAGGTATCAGACACTTGTTTGGATGCAGGAAGAGTTTCGAGCCCTCCATGATGCTGATCTGATTTGGACACGTGTTATGGACCCTTGGTTCTTTGGTTTTATGAATAGCTATATTTTGAAGTACTCAATTTCAACTTATTCTTTTCCGGAGGTAGAAAATTTCCAGCTTTTACGTTATCCAAGGATAAATTATTTGTAAAGCATTCCACTAGTGATCAAAATCTTGATGGTAATCCTAAACTTGGAAGAGAATCCGACAACTAGCTAAACCCTACCACCCATGGGGGAAGGAGCGAGGTTTGGTGAAGGATGGAGAACCTAGCAGAGAGAGAGAGAAACAAGAAGAAAGTTAGATTAACTATAACGAGGTTCATGAGAGGGAGACAGAGAATCATCATAATATTGTAGAGAGTATGGCATTGAGGAGAGAGATGGTTCATGAAGGATTTGGAGCTCATGTAGAAGGCATAGAGATAGAGCATATATAACTACCCCATTTGGGTAAGCATAATAAGAAACCCTCCTTGGTCTCACATGGGATCACACTGGTAGAGATGACATGGGCCATGAGCATGCATCTGAATCTACTTGGTAACCTAGCCACTACACTTGGTTTTCTAGTATATAGTATAACTAGTAGTCAACAAGATAGTTTAGGCAATAGAAGAGTAGGAGTAAGTCAGATAGCAAGTACATCTATGGCTGGGAAAATGTCTACATTTTTTTTGGAGGTACCTTCTCAAGTGCATCATCAACATATAACTCAAGCACGCATAATTTTGGACTCACTTCTGGGAGTAGTACCACTTTACAAACCGTACGAGTTTAGTTTAGTACCATTATTGCAACACATGGCAATACATCAACCGTCCACTTATGGTTACATGTAGAGGATCAATGGGCATAGGTGGATCTATCTATGCAGCATTAAAAGATGATTTCCTTAAGGAGTTTCATATCTTTGAGTTTGAGCAAAAGAGCATGAGCATGCTCAAGGATATTAAGAAGGGCACAACCGAGAGCATTTAGGAATATGATTCCCATTTCAAGACACTTTGTTTTCTAAACTTTCTTATGATATACATACAAGCCAAAGCATACACAATGGTTTGTTCGGGGGTTGATCACACCTTTCAGAAGGGTGTTGTCACATAAGACATATACAAACATGCCTAATGTACTTGAATCTCCTTTGTGTGCTAAATCATTCGAGAGTATAGAAACTAGAGTCACCCATTCCTAGAGGCACAAAATTGTAACTATGGAAAAGTAGTTGGAGAAATTATCAGTGAATTCAACACATGAGATGCACACTGGGATTTGGTGTATATATTGTGAAGTAGAAGGGCACACCAAATATTTTTGTCCTTACAGATCAATGTGTTCATTGTTGCTAGACTATGAGATATGTCATTTGGACCATGATGCAAGTCGCTACCAATTATTACAACACACGATAAGAAAGAATGTATCTTTCTATTATAAGATTTTCTCGGTTAATGACTCACAATACTAAGACCGTATGTTGATTGGTTAGATCCACAATGCCATAGATATTGGTGTGTGATAGACATGAGTATTAAATAACTCTAAAGGAAAAAGTGAGCACCATAATCGTGATCATGCTCAAGCTTGCTATGATCGGAATGAACGGCACTTTGAAGGAGGTCATGGTAGAGGTCCGAGGATACCACGGTGGATTTAGGACCGAGGTTGTGGTGGTGGATGAGGTGAGTTCCCTCACGGATATCCCGACCACTAAAGGCATGAATGTCCTCGAGAATATTACTTGTTCTTGTGTGGGAAGAATCAAAGATATAAGGAATGCCTAGAGTTATATGAGAATCTTAGAAAATAACATAAACAGAGAACAAGGGAACATGGATGGTTAGAATATAACATGCTATGGAAAATCAAAGGATGCTAAAGTTGGTATAATAACTTGAGGTAGTACCTATGAAGATTACTACACACGCCCGAAGCCGTGCATGCTAGGGAAGTGTTACAAAAGAATCCTACCATCACTAAGGAGGATTTTTACATGCAAGGTACCCAGATCTTGTACATCAAAAGGAGGTTTATCAGGAGACCATGGAGGTACTTAGAAATATTCAGGGTGAAATATAGTGTTTAAAGGAACAATCATGGAATTTAGAACAAAAGAAGGTAGTAAAGATAGTCCAATCAGATATTGATGACTTAAAAGAGGTATGCAAAATGTTGCACCAGGATAATATCATTCCATTATTAGGGAATTGGCTAAAGGGAAACACTCCATGCATAAGTATTGAGAATGGATGGCAGATCCTACATGCTAATCTTCCCCTAATAGTTTGGATTATGAAAAGGAGATCACTCTGAATGTTGTTATGGATGGGTGGCTCTTGAGTAATATATTGATTGATACATGCACAAAAGTTAATGTGCTTACTTTAGATGCTTACGTACATGATGTAAAAACCTCAATTACAACTAACCTCTAATGTATTATTCATGGCCAATCGAACTAAGGCCACTCCCATATGAGTTTTAAAGGATGCATCCATTACTATACAAGGGACCAAGTTCACTAGGGACTTTGAGGTCTTAACACTTGAAGAAGCAGACAACTTCCCAGCTCTACTTGGGTGCCCTTGGTGTTATACAAATAATGATGATTTATGGTTCAACAAGGGGTATATAAGTTTTTAGAACAAGGAAGAAAGAGTGATTATCCCTTTAATAGATGGGAAATCTGCACCTTATGTCAAACCTTTGAGTGAGGAAGACCTGAACAAAATTTATGTACATGTCGTTCGAGACCCAGAAGTACTTAAGCCATCTAAGGAAGGAATCCTCTAGTGGGAAGATGCACAGATTGATTATTGATACTACAAGTATTGCTTTTAATAACTGGGCATGTAACACCTCTAACATGGATGATATCTATAATAACTCCTATTTAGAAGGTGCAAACGTTGACATGTGATTCTTGTCTTAAGACGGTGTACTCTTAGGATCTATGAAATCATGTTTATAGTAGGTAATATGTTATCTATGGAAATAGGTACAATTTTGCCATGTTTATGCTTAATATGAAATGAAGAAATTCATCTTTTTATTTTATGTAGAATAATTCACTACTTGGGAATGAAAAATTGAGTTTCAGTTTCATAATTCGTGGGGATCCAAAACAACATTACCTTGGATCAATTTCATTGATCCAAGGTATGCTTCTAACTTATAAACCTTGAGGTCATAATGATCATGTCGGGTAGATGAAACGCTTCGGACCTTGAATGTACGAAGGTCATGAATGATTTGATCTCCACGACTCTTTGCTTATTACTCAAATTTGTGTTTTAATCTGATCCTTCTTTTTGGTTAATGCGTAATGTAATTTTTATTATGAACATGGAACCTATTTACAATATGTTCCTTAAATTAGGAACTTTATCCTAAAAGTGTAACCTAACCTAAGTTACTAAGTTCTTTTGTCATTATGGGATGTTAAATGGGACCTAAGACTAAAGACTTAGAAATAAGTACCTATTGTATTTCCTAAACTAATTTTGAACCTAACCTAATGTTTGGCTAACCTAAAAGGGGCCTATGGGATGACATAGGGAGGGGAAGGTTGGTGGCATCAATTCCTAGAAATTTATGAGGAAGTTAATGTGGTCTTATCTCTTTTTATCTGCCAAATTTGGCAAAGGCATGAGGAAAGTTTGGGGAATGAGATGGCATCTCCACCAAGTTTTAGATGCATGTAATTTTGAACTTAGTCATTGCCAGAAATAGAGGTGGTGGTGGTGGGAGAAATGGAAGGAATGAAAGTCCTTTTTCATTTAATATTTTTAAAATTGGTGAAAACTACCTAGGAAGAAGAAAGAGGGGGTGTTGGTTTTGTTTTGGTCATTTGGTCTTTGAGCTTGAGATCTACATGTGGTTTTTGTGATTCAGTTTGAATCCTTGCATGAATTATCTTTCCTTGTATAGAATTTAAATGAAGAAGTCGGAATTGTGGAAGCTATAAGAAATAGAAGGAGAAGGTTTGGAGGGTTGTTGGAATTTTAAAGGAATAATTAAAGCTCTTCTTGGAGATTTTTCTATGAAAAAGAGAAGACCGGAGCTCTATCAAGCATGATAGGCCTTATCCATTAAGTCTTATGCTTTTACTTAAATGTTCATAAAAAAAATTCTCTGAAGGAAATATTTTTAGTTTATTTCATTGATTTGATTTTTCTTTTTATTCTATGGTATTTTTTTATTTTCTTGAATGCATTATTGTTTTGTTTTGATAGTGGAAAGTGCATTCAGGGAGTATAGTTTACATACTTCTAAGTAAGCTAGTTTTTTCTTAAATATTTTTAACTGAGGCTTGAAACATAGCTGAGATCTGTTAAGTGAGATTTTAGTTAGAGGTTATACTTGCAATGTATGTATATTACTTGTTTGATACAAAGAATTTGGCTTATAATGTTTCCTTTTGTCATTGTTGGAAGACTTGAGATAGGAAACTGTATGGATATCTGGACCATTTCTTGAGATCTTGTGGTTTTTGTTTTTGGCATATGTTTTCCTTTCGCTTCGAATTGAATACCATCGTTGTTCTTGATTTGGAAAGACTTATGTTTTAAGTTGCACGTCTTGAACATTAGTTAGGCTGAGAAGAAATACTCTGATTTGAACTTACATGTTCTCTTTCTGTTATCATTTAAATAACTTGAAGGAGTTATTTTGTAAACACCATGGGAAATACCATTTGTGGACATTGTTTCTAATATAAGTGGAAAACATCTTTCTGTTTTTAACCTTCTCTGTAATTTTGAGTTATTAGTGGAATAATAACTTAGTGTTTTAGAATGAAAACCATTATGCGTATCAATTCTATATTAACTCTTTTCTTTGAAGGTACTTTGGATCACATTTCGATTAGGGATGATTTTTACTTGATGTATACTTCTCTATTTCTCTAAAAGCACATGGGATTTTGAGCTGAGTAACATATCTTTTGGGTCTAGATTTTTGTTTTGATCTTAACTATATGAATATATTTTTGAGGGACATATGTATGCTTATCTGCTTAACTTATAAATCGTTAAATTTATAGGTGATCAATTTCATTTTTGATCTACAATTCTATTGTTTACCTTCCTCCCTTCACTAGGATTTTTGGATCTTAATTGATTCTTTTATCCTTTAGATGAAATTGTTATTTTTGAACTTGTCTTTCCTAAAATGTTCAAAGGAAAAGGTTGGATGTTGATTTATGTTCATTTCTCTTGGTTCTATTGTACTCATCCAATTCGAGACTTGGGTGAATCTCTATTTATATTTTAGTTTGGTTTGTTTGAGATATTTCCTTAACTATTTCAACACTTGATGTGACTTGTTCAAATGGAGATTTTTTCGGTGTCCTTTCAATTTTATTTGTTTAAAATGTTTACTCTTCTTCACAAGAGTTTTGGATAGATGAGGAGATTGCAATATCACTCATTCACTCTTCAATATTTCAATGGGTATATTGTTCACTTGGTATAGTTGTTGTCCCTCCTCTAGTCTATTTTAGTTTATATCACTTCTTGACCATGTGATAGGACTTAGTGTATTAATGTCCTTAGGGAGCAGAGAATTATTTTATGATATGCTTGGAAAGAGTATCAAGCCTTGTATCAGTTCTAAACTTAAATCAATCTTCTCCAATTAGGATTACTAATGAACATGTATCTTGTTTTTGGATTTAATGTTATTTTTTTTTCTTGATAGAAGTAACATTATACTTTTGATAAGGTTTGAATGATGTTATCTTTGACTTCTAACTTGAATTGGATGTTAATATAAACCTAAGACTTTTAGGATGCTTCAATAGGGATTACTTTAATGTTTTATGATGATTTAGTTACCCTTACTTGTTCGTATGATCTTATTTATGATTAATGACATCTTAGACTTAAGATGAATCTGAGTAAGTGGGACAATTAGATAAAAGGAAATATTCATTATTACTCAATCAGTAGAATTAAAACTGAAAGATAGTTTTATGTATCTTATATTATTCTTGTTAAATAGATTTAGCTGATTGAAGAAACTTAAATTGGTAAGAGGAAAGGTAAAGTAAGCTCAATATGAAATGAAAAATTCCTCTTGATATCAGTTATTTAAATTTTGTATGATGAAAGGGATTTGTGAAGGAAAGTTAGGGTTTTTAGGTTAATTGACAAAACCTTAATTTTTAAAAAATATCTCTCTCTCTTCTTATTGGATTGTATTCTTTTGGTTAAGTCTTTCTGTTAGTTCGGTTGTATTTTCTGGACTGTTTCATAAAAAAGAGTTCTTTTTATGAAATAGTTAGTTAAAAGCACATTGTTTTAATGATATAGTGTTTATCATGCTCAGTTCAATGAATTGACTCGTGCTAACAATTTTGTAGATGGAATTCATAAAAGATGAAAGGAGAAAGACATATAGAAAGTTACATTTGTTTTATTAAAGGGATTGTATATTTATTATGATGAAATTTGGCTTCATTACTTGAGATGCACTTGTTGGAAAAGAAATTTGTAATAAGAATTGGTTAGGTCTTTGGTTTTTTGACATTTTGTGATATTTGAAATATTTTGGATTTAATGAATGTATCACTCCTCCTTGATGAATAAAAGATGTGTTGATTCTAAATAATACTTGTTGTAATACTTCTTTGCATGAATTGAGCTGAATTGATATGTATTACCCTAATGAAGGAGGGTAGTTAATATACTTAAATAATATGGAATGGTTGGGGTAGGAATCTGAGTTGTTAGTTGTATTATTTTCTCAAGTAGAGAGGAAACTTGTAAATTTGACATTCTTAAGAAGATACTCTACCATTACAAAAGGACTGTAATTGAATTACATGGATGTATGTGTATTAAACCATGTTTGTAATTTACAATGTGCAATTTGACTATAAATGGACATTAGCCCTTAATATGGGGAAAGAAAGATACTTTCTATAAAATAAATCATGGACATAACTTAAGATCTTGTTAAAAGAATCATTATAAATGTAAGTAAATAATTGAAGGTGTTCTTCCTTAAGTAGACTTCCATAGTCAAAGTTAGGAATGCTTGGAAGGGAAGTAAAAAGGGAATTTAGAATTTATTTCCATGAAGTCTAAAGTAAAAGGGTTACTTGGAACTTATTTAAGCTAGGGTTGAAATAAGTAAGAAATTAATTAACACTTTCATAAATGCAAGTTCTATTATGTAAGAACATGATTCAAGTTGTTGTGGTATAATAAACATAACATGTAATTTAGTGGTTAGGAAGTATATTTTATCTGCATACCTACCTCAAATGCAGCTTCAATTTGTAACCCTATAGGTTAAAGAACCTAGTTCAATCGGTAAGGTTGTTGTAATTAATCTATAATGAAGTGATTAATAAGATATTAAATTTCAATCTAAGGTATGTTTATCCAGATGAGGAAACTCAGTTGGATGTTGACACATGCCAACTGCAATGCGTAGTACCTTCATAATGACATGAGTCATTACAAGGATACTATGTTGCAGTTGACATGTCTCAATACCCCACAAAGTTTGTTCAACTAGACTAACATAAGTTCTTGACTGGATCACGGTTCTTCCTATGTAGAGATAGGGACATGATCTAGTGTCGGGGTCAACTCATGTTGACTTAGGATAACTAGACATACCCAATCAACGTAATTCAATTGAGTATGTCTATGTACCCTTAGTCACCGTGAGAAGTCTTCCACACTAGGGCATGTTGTTAACCTTGTCTAGGGTTAAAATTTGAATCAAGTGGGATTGATAGAAGTTAGTGAAGACCAATCTAGATAATAGATCAAGTGTGGTGAAGGACTTATTCTATTTTATGAGTATGTTATCTAGGAATGTAAACATGATATACATGTTTAAAATATTTGGCCAAAGTATCGCAAGCTGTTGGTTGCATTGTCCTATGTCACCTAGTTTAAGAAGTGGGATTTCAGATGAGTATCGGTAACAGATATTCAAATAGGCTCTTAAAAAAAACACTTGAGTACCCCTAATAGGGTAAAGGAACCAAGTATACTTTGTATACACATTACTAAATAACATGAGAGATCAATTTTGTGTCGAGTCATGAAATGAGAGATTGGTGTTTCACTGAGTCATTACAGCTGCATATGGTTTTCTGTTATGAGATAGTTTGGCATTGGAATGTGTGTTCTAAATTATGATTTAGAATAGAGAACATTATGTAAAAAAATTCCTTGTTTCTAAAGTCTTAAAATGGGAATGTTACATCTTGGTATCAGAGCTGAAGGTTGTAGCTCTTAGACCTATTATGTCCATAATATGATAAAAAATTAATTTTATTGTTAATAGAAAATGGTTAGAACAAGGGGAAATGTTGCAAACAACCCACCCCCAGGTGGAGAGGTAGCTACCACCCAAAAACTTGATGAGATCCTTCTTTGTCTTGTTGGACATAAGAGATTGTCTGGTTGTACTTGAACAACAAGTTATGGGTAATGACAAGGAATAAGATTATAGTAATAACAATTAGCCACCTCCTATGGACAACACCAATGTTGGGAATTTGGGTTTTGATAATAATAATGTTGCAAATGCTAATGCAAATTTACCTAATCAACCTGAAAATAAAAAGGCAAGGTTAGCAACTAAACTCACAAACGATATAAAAAGGATAAGTCCACCTAAGTTTGATGGCACTACACTAGGGCATCGAGCTAAGAAATGTCTCGAGAAAAATGGATAAGTAATTTTCAATAAGAAACTTCTCAGAGGAAAAAAAAGTAGTCTAGGGAGCTTATCATCTTTCCCATGAGGCATCTTCTTGGTAGGATTGCCGTAAAGCTAAATTGAATATTGATGAATCAAGCATCACTTGGGATCAATTTAAAAAATATTTTAGGCAACGATTGCTACCCAAAATTTATTATGATTAGAAGATGACTGAGTTTCAAAACTTGACTTAGGAAAAGTTAACTGTAATAGAATACTGAGAGAGGTTCACTAAAATTCTCAAGTATGTGCCTCAATATCAAACTAACAAGAAGTTAAAGATACAAAAATTCATTATTAGATTAAATTCTATCATAAGGGGTGAAGTAGATGTTCACATCCAAACCACCATGGAAGGGGTTGTAGAAAAATCCATTTGGTAGGAACATAAATTAAAAGTAATCTCTGGTCATAACAAAGAAATCTGAAAGAAAATTCCTAATTCTTCTTCATCTCTTGCACCCAACAAGGGTGCATGGAAGAAGTTGGTACAATTTTATTTTTTTTTTTGATAATAACAAGAAAACAATAGAAAATAAACCTGTTGCAAATTTTTGAAACAATTTCGTTAAGAACAATAATAATGGACAAAAGTCCTATGGAGGACAAAACAAAAATTTTAAGGCTGGAAATAAATTTGAGCCTAAAAGAGGACCTGTAGGAGGATGCTACAATTGTGGCAAAGATCATTATGAAAATCAGTTCCCTCTAAGGAAAGATGACAATAATCAGCAACACAAGATACATGTCGAGTAGCTGATAAATAAGTTGAAAAATAAGTTACGCCTATAGAAGTGCTATATAAGTTATTTGGCATACCTGTTCCTATAATTTTTTACACTCGAGCTACTGAATGCTTTATTTATACTAAATTAGCTTCTAAACTAAAAATAAAAGATGGAAAAATGGAAAAATCTTAGGTTTTACATTATGGAAATAATGTTTTCCACACACAGCTTAGTCGAGTGTCTTTTTGGAGCAGTGCTAGACTTACCTAATTTTTTCATAGAAGTCGATCTTTGTGTTGCTCCTTTGGGGTCGTATGATGTTATAATAGGTGTTAAATGGATTTCTGAAAATCAGGCTAAAGTAGACTATTTTGAAAAACACATTAGCTATCTTGATGATATGTAGAAGACAACAGATATATAGGCGATAAAATGTGACATTTTAGTTAGAAAATTGTCAACTATGCAACTTAAAAGGCCAAAAACAAAGGTTACACCTTGTATATAGTAATTTTTTTAAACAATTCAAGGGGATAGTTATTTTTTGGAAAAATATCCACTATTAAGAGATTTCAATGATGTGTTTCTCGGAATAACTACCCAAGATTCGCCCCAAATGGGAGTTTGATTTCATAATTGAGATCAATCTGGAAACTGAACCTATTTCCATGGCACATTATCGAATGAATATCATAAAACTAGTAGAGATTTAGGAAAAATTACATGAACTCGTTGTCTAAAGGTTTCATAAGACCAAGTGTCTTGCCTTGGGGAGCATTGATAATTTTTGTGAAAAAGAAATATGGAACACTTAGTTTGTGTATTGATTATAGGATGTTAAACAAAGAAACAATTAAAAACAGATATCCACTTCCAAGAATTGATGATTTATTTGATCAGATGCGTGGTGCATCGGTATATTCTAAGATAGATCTTTGTTCTTGGTATCATCGCTTAAGAATCAAAGATGAAGATATTTATAAAACAACTTTTAGGACAAGGTATGGGCATTATGAATTCACATTTTTACCTTTCAGTTTAACAAATGCGCTTACAACGTTTATGAATTTAATGAATAATATCTTTCAAGAATACTTGGAAAAATTTGTGCTTGTATTCTTGGATGATATTCTCATATATTCTAAAAGTATTGATGAGCATGATGAACATTTGAAAATACTTCTTGAAATCTTTAGAAAAAAAAGATTGTATGGAAATTTGTCCAAATGTTCTTTCTATGAGACAAAAGTGCACTATCTAGGACATGTTATAAGTAAAGATGGAATAACAGTTGATCCATCAAAGATTATTGCCATAACTGACTAGCCTACACCTAATAATGTACATGAATTCAGAAGCTTCATGGTTCTTGCTAGTTATTATAGAAATTTTTTTAATGACTTTTCAAAATTTGTTGCACCAATAACTTCATTACAAAAGAAAGATAAGAAATTTGAGTGGAGTGAAAAATATGAATTAGCATTTAAAACTCTTAAGGATAACATCTACACCTATTTTGGCTATACCTGATCCAAATGGAAACTTTATGGTAGTAACAGATGCTTCCGGAGAAGAAATCAGAGGTATTTTGTTACAAAATGAGCATGTTATAACGTATGAGAGAAGAAATCTCAAGTTACAGGAACTGAATTATGATCCCCATGACCTAGAGCTTGCTGCCATAGTACATGCACTTCAAGTATGGAGACATTATCTTTTAGGAAGACATTTTCAATTAAAGACTGATCATCTTGGGCTGAAGTATAATTTCACGTAGCCAAACCTGAATGCAAGACAACAAAGGTGGTTATATTTTTGTCACAATATGATTTTGACATAAGTTACATAAAAGGAAAAGAAAACAGAGTGGCAGATGCACTAAGTTGTAGGAAACATATTTTTGCACTTATAACTTTGAGAACTTAGTTTAAGGATGAGGTAAAAATCATCATGGAATCTGATTCATACTTTTAGCAAGTAAAAAAAACAACACATTCTCGCAAATCCAAATGAATCAAGATTTAAAGGTTTTCACTGTGATCACAAAGGAATCTTGAGATATGATAAACAAGTGTATATACCTTTGGGAAATGAATTAAGAAGGAAGTTGATAATTGAATTTCATAATCCACCTTATTTAGGACATCTTGGTATTATGAAAATGCTTACTGATATAAAACAACAATATTTTTGGAAAGGGATGAAGAAAGACACAATTGATTTTGTGACACACTACTTAGAATGTGAACGTGTTAAGGTTGAACATATGAACCCAGTTGTTTTATTGTATCCTCATAGCATACCAAAATATAAGTTGCAAGTAATTAGCATGGATTTTGTTCAAGGGTTGCCTATGTCAATAAATAAGCATGATGTTATTTTAGTTGTTGTTGATAAACTAACAAAAGTAGCACATTTTATTGCTGATAATCTTAAGGATGACTCACCTATTTTAGAAAAATATTTGTGCATGAAATTTGTAAATTACATGGAGTACCTAAATTGATCATATTAGATAGAGACCCTAGAATGACATCTCAATTTTGGAAAATTCTTAATGTAGAATTAGTAACTAAACATAATTTTAGTTCAACATACCATCCAGAAACAGATGGGAAAACTAAAATAGTTAATCAAGTTTTAAAAGATATGTTACAAATGTACTACATGGATCAACAATACAAATAGGAAGAGTACCTTCCATTAGTTGAATTTTCTTACAATAATATATACCATGCCTCTTTGAAAATGGCACCTTTCGAAGCATTGTATGGAAGGAAATGTAGAACTCCAGTTAGCTAGGATAACATTGATGACAGATAGGTAATTAGACCTCAAATCCTCACCGAAATGGAATAATAAGTTATATTAATTCTTGCACATTTAAAAGAAGTAGATGATAGGAAGAAAACTTATGTAGACCTGAAAAGGGTTGATAATAAATTTGAACTTGATGAAAAGGTCTTTTTACAGTTAAGCCAAAAAAGAGTTCCATAAATTTTGGCTTTCTACTTCTCATAAAGCGAGCCCGGCTTGCTTTCGAGCAACTGCTTTGGATTCGGAGCATTTCAATTGGTTCGAAAACCACACGTTTCTTCATATCATTGTGTAGAAAGTTTCAAAAATTACCAGAGGAGGTTTCATGGTAAATACTTCATTGATAATAAGTGGGCCCCTATCGTCTAGTGGCCCAGGACATCTCTCTTTCAAGGATTACTTGAGAGGCTTGTGCCCATAGGTAGCCAAGTTATCACCTCTTTATGTGGGACCTTTCAAAATTATTGAAGTAATCAATCATGTATCTTATCGTTTAGCTTTACCACCTGCTTTATCATGAATGCATGATGTTTTCCATATTTCTTTACTTAATAAATACATTTTAGATTTATCACATGTGTTAAATTGGGACTCCTTGCATATCCAAGACCTAGGAATAATCATGATTCAACCCATTAGAGTGCTAGAAACATTACACTTGAGAAATAGTGAAATTAGTCAATGCAAAGTCTAGTGGGACCATTTTAATGAAGAAAGTGCAACATGGGAAAACCTTAAGGACATGAAAATTACTTTTCCTCATTTATTTGAACAAAATTAATTTTGTTGATTGATAATAATTGGAGACCTTGTTTTGAACTTATCAATAATTTTTCCAGTTTTGGGTAGGCACTATATTCCTTAGTACTAAAAACATCTATTTTGATGCTGTAATAAATTGTGGAAATTCGAAATTCTCAACTCTAGTTTCTGTTTATGAACTTATAGATGAAAGAACTATAATTAGGATTTTTTTACTTGTCTGAGAATTTGGACTAAGTTAACCATTGGGACAATGATGCTTTTCAAGAGGGATGTATGCAACACCTCTAACATGAATGATATCTATAATAAATCTTGTTTGGAAGGTGACAATGTTGACATGTGATTCTTGTCTTAAGATGGTGTACTCTTATGATCTATGAAATCATGTTTTTAGTAGGTAATATGTTATCTGTGGAAATATGTACAATTCTGCCATGTTTATGCTTATTATGAAATGAAGAAATTCATATTTTTATTTTATGTAGAATAATTCATTTCTTGAGATTGAAAAATTGTGTTTTTGTTTCATAATTCGTGGGGATCCAAAACAACATTACCTTGGATCAATTTCATTGATCCAAGGTATGCTTCTAACTTATAAACCTTGAGGTCATAATGACCAAGCCGGAAAGATGAAAGGCTCCTAGACTTTGAATGTACGAAGGTCATGAATGATATGATCTCCATGAATCTCTACTTCATACTCAAATTTGTGTTTTAATCTGATCCTTCTTTTTGGTTAATGCATGATGTAATTTTTATTATGAACATGGAACCTATTTATACTATGTTCCTTAAATTAGGAACTTTATCCTAAAAAGTGTAAGCTAACATAAGTTACTAAGTTCTTTTGTTATTATGGGATGTTAAATGGGACCTAATAATAAAGACTTAGAACTAAGGACCTATGTTAGTTCCTAAACTAATGTTGAACCTAACCTAATGTTTGGCTAACCTAAAAGGGGCCTATGGGATGACATAGGGAGGGGAAGGTTAGTGGCATCAATTCCTAGAAAGTTATGAGGAAGTTAATGTGGTCTTATCTCTTTTGACTTTCCAAATTTGGCGAAGACATGAGGAAATTTTGGGGAATGAGCTAGCATCTCCTCCAAGTTTTTGATGCATGGAATTTTGAACTTAGTCATTGCCAAAAATAGTAGTAGCGGTGGCAGAGAAAATGGAAGGACTCGATGTACCCTATTTTTCATTTAATATTTTTGAAATTGGAGAAACCACCTAAGAAGAAGAAAGGGGGGTTTGGTTTTGTTTTGGTCATTTGTTCTTTGAGTTTGAGCTTTGCATGTGGTTTTTGTGCTTCAAGTTTAATCCTGCATGAATTCTCTTTCCTTGCATGGTGTTTGAATGAATAAGTTAGCTTCGTGGAAGCTATAAGAAATAGAAGGAGAAGGTTTGGAGGGTTGTTGGAATTTTGAAGGAAGATTTGAAAATTTTCTTGGATTTTTTTGTGAAAAAGAGAAGAATGGAGCTCTATCAGGGATGATAGGCCCTATCCATTAAGTCTTATGATTTTACTTAAATGTTTATAAAAACAACTCTTCTCTTGATAAAATATTCCGGGTTTATTTATTTGATCGAAATTTTCTTTTCCTTCTATGGTATTTTATTTTTTCCTTAATGCATTATTGTTTTTGTTTGATAGTGGAAAGTTTGTTCATGGAGTATAGTTTACATACTTCTAAGTAAATTGTTTTTGCTTGAATATTTTTAACTGAGGCTTGAAACAGAGTCGGGATCTATTGAGTGATGTTTTAGTTAGAGGTTATGCTTTCAATGTATGTATCTTAGTTGTTTGATACACAAAATCTAGCTTATAATATTTTCTTTCGTCAATGTTGGAACACTTGAGATAGGAAACTGTATGGATATCTAGATTGTTTCTTGAGATCTTGTGGATTTTTTTGGAATATGTTTTCCTTTCTATTTCTAAAGTGAAGACCATCATTGTACTTGACTGGAAATACTTATGTTTCAAGCTATATGTCTTGAAAATTAGTAAGGCCGAGAGGAAATCCTCGATTTAAACTTGTATGTTCTTTACATTTGTCATTAAAATAACTTGAAGGAATTATTGTGTAAACATCACAGAAATACAATTTGTGGTAGTTTTTCCTAATATAAGTGGAAAACGTCTTTCTATTTTTAACTTGCTCTGTAATTGTGAGTTATCAGTGGAATACTCACTTAGCATTTTATATTAAAACCCCATTTTGGGTATCGATTATATATTAACTCTTTTCATTGAAGGTACTTTGGATCATGTTTCAGTTAGGGATGATTTTTCCTTGATGTATACTTCTCAAGTTCTCTTAAACCACACAAACTTTTAAGTAGAGTAATGAGATCTTTTTGGTCTAGGTTATTTTTTTTATCATAGCTAGATGAATCTCTTTTTGAGGAATATATGTATGCTTATTTGTCTTCTTAAGAATCATAAAATTTATAGGTGGTATCTTTCAGTTTTGAATTGTAGTTCTATTGTTTACCTTCCTCCCTTCACTAGGATTTTTGAAACTGAATCGATTCTTTTTGAACTTATCTTTCATCAAACAATCAAAGGAAAAGGTTGGATGTTGATTTATGTTCATTTCTCTTGGTTCTATTGTACTCATCTAATTTGAGACCTAGGTGAATCTCTATTTATATTTTAATTTGGTTTGTTTGAGATCTGTCCTTAACTATTTCAGCACTTGATGTGAGTTATTTGAATGGAGATATGTTATGTGTCCTTTCAGGTTTCTTTTTTAAAAATTTTTACTCTTCTTCACAAAATTTTGGGATATATTAGGAGACTACAATCTCACTCATTCACTCTTCAATATTTCAATGGGTATATTGTTCACTTGGTATAGTTGTTGTCCCTCCCCTATTTATTTTTAGTTTATATCACTTATTAACCATGTTATAGGACTTAGTGTATTAATGTCCTTAGGGCAGTGTTAGTGCAAAATAACAACACCCCCAAAATGACCTTATGGATCTACTTTTCTAAGGCAAAGTCATTTGGTGTGATTGCACAACATTGAGCTTTCCCAAAGAGTGGGACCTTTGCAAATGGGGAAATCTCTCCAAAGAAGGTTGGTTCCTCTTCCTAAACTACCTGCCACAAGCTATTCCAATGTATGTAAGCTAATATAATACTAATATAACTTTCAAGGAGATAGTTAGAGAAAGAAAAATGGAAAAAATAGATCCTACACTAAAACGATGATACACTAGAGAATGAAAATGTTGGTCATCTATCAAAATTGCCATGGAACAAGAAGAGGTGAGCAATGGAAAGGATGGACAAGTGCATCACAGACCAAAAGATGGATTTCACACAAAAAATGTTCCAAAACTCCATGAACACAGCTCCAAAACCTGCAATGAACATCCAAACATGCACAAATACCTGCAATGAAGAGAGGCAAGAAGAAAACAACCAAAAACAAGCAAGGATGGACAAATGCATCACAAAACACATTTTTTATTGCTCCAAAAGTTTGCATAGAACATCATTTCATGGGTAAGAGGAAAAAAATACCATTACAGAGTAGGGGAGGAGGTTCAAACTCCATTTTCAACCCTGGGAAGAAAATAAGGGAGAGGCAGAGAAGAAGGATGAACAACTTTTTACAAATGAGCCAAAACTAGCTTTTATCACTCGAACAGAATGAAGGAAATGAGAAAACACAGAAAAATTTCATTTAAAACTTCAACCACTGATAAGATCCATCTAATTGGCATACAAAATGATGGGTTTCCTTGAAAAATCCCATACTTTGAAGTATATTGCTTTGCAGAGTGAGAAAGAGGTCCATACTTCATTAATTTTGGTTCTTGGGGTCGTTTTTACAATTTTTGCATGCAGAGAGATTTTTTCTCAATTTTCTCCCAAAAATCCATTAAAAATCAAAATTGAACCATCCATTGTGTGGAAAATTTTAACAGATTTCCAGTGATACAGATTCATGAAAATTTGAGCTCAAAGTGCGAAAGATATGCCCCTCAAGATTTACAAAAATGGTGAAATTAGGGCAAAAATCGGTTCGCGGGCTAAAATTTGAACTTTTTCCCTCTTTTTTCAAATTGGGAAAACTTCCCAAAAAATCTCTATGCCCCATTCCTCTAATGACACATGGTGCCCTCTAGTTAGCCATGGCTTCAAAACAACACTTCATGCCTTTTCAAAATTTGGGAAATTTTTCCAAAATTCTCCGCGGCCTCGCTCACTCCGCTATTGATGTGGAAACGTGGCACCATTCTATTATGTGTGGAGATGCTTTGTTTAACTTTTGCCTTTAAGTTTTTGTGCCAAAATCCTAAATTTTCAACTTTCCTCTGACCCCCACCTTAGCGTTGTTGGCGCGGACACGTGTCGACTTTTGATTGGTTGGGAGGCATGGACTAATTTTTCCTCTAACACATTTTGACCAAAAACCCAAAAACTTGAAGTTCTCTTGATTACTCGCTCTCCGCCTTGACACGTGGCATCATTTCATTAGTTGTGAGACTTAAAAAATTTCTTTTCCTTTATCCTTTATAGGCCTGTGGGCCAAAATTTTCTTTTGAGTTTTTTGCCCAAAAGGGCTAAGTGCAAAAAAATTTCCCACGGGTCCGCCTTGGCAAATTTTCCCTCCAAAATCCAAGCCATAACTCAAAAAATACAAGGAGTTAGGAGGAATTTTTACCTTTCTAGAAAGGGGAAGAAAAATCCTACCTGATGAAGCCATTTCCAAAATCTTTTGAGTGTTTATAATGTGTGAAAATTGAAGTTGAAGCACAAGGAAGGAAACAATGAAGGCAAGTTAGCCAAAATAAGCAGGGGGCTCATTTTGGATAGCAATTTTGGTGACTCATAGGGGTCATATGCCTACTAGATGAATGATTAGTGGCTTTTGAAGCATCCATTAGGCATGGAGTCAAGCCTAATAACCAATTCTGATTTGAACTATGATAATCGACCTCCGAACCACTTGAAAACCCATCAATCTTGGAGTTGATCTTCACCAAAAGCCACTAAAATGGACTGTGAAAAAGCAACCAAAACAACACCAAACAACTATGTACAAAACTAAAACTCATACATGTTCCAAGTGGAACATGCAGATGTAAAGTACTTCTACTAAAATAAAACCTACCTACACTACTTAACTGGAGGAAAAGGTGAGCTAAACAAACCCCGTGAATTGGTTGTGTAAAATAACTTCCTTCCTTCAATTTTTCAGCCATGCAAATGATTTGGAGCTGATCATGGCTAGTTGGATGAGTGGAAAATCAATAATAAGCTGGTCTTCTACCCAAATTAGCAAGGTGTCAGCTGAAAGCAAATTAGATACCTCTTTTAGTTTCTCTACATTTGGATTGAAGAGGTATGACAACTGATCCTTGGTGCTTTGCATATCATCCTCATGCTTAGAAGCAAGCATGACTAGTTGTGGCTTCTCCTTTGGCTCCAATGAAGCCAAATACCTTATTAGGCAAGGTATGATCCATTTGATATGCCCATAGCTCTGAAATTATCCTCCAAAAATGGAGTCTTCTTATGGACCTCCTTGGGTGGATGGTGTGGAAGAAATGGTGGAACTCTTATGTTGTTTCCTTCCTCTTCCAGTGAAGAACATGGAAGATTTAAATCTTCTAATCTTGGCTCCAAAGAGCTGCTATAAAGTACAGGATGCTGAAAATGAATGCTCTCCTTCATGGCAATAGGTTCTTGTGTTTGGAAGATGAATGATGAAGGAAAAATAAATGGAAACTCAACTGGTTCCTCTCCATCAAAATATTCTTCCAAATCTGACAGATAAATTGCCTCATTGTTGTCCTGCTGCAAATGCTCAACCTCCTCCATGGTGTTCTTTTGATTTGCAACTTGATCACCATGGTTATCTTCATTCTCAAAGATGAATTTTGAAAGATCAAAATCTTCTTCAACATTGGAGCTCAAGAGAGATGAAGTGGAAGGAAGAACTGAAGGTTCTTTTATAGCCTGTTTTGAGTTCAAAGCTCTTAGATCTACATTTTTCTCCTCCACAGCTGGAATGTGCTCCTCTTCTTTTGGATTTGGAGTAGCTTCTCCTTCCTATACTGCTTGAAGACAATCTTTCTCTTGAATGACCTCTTCCTCTAGCATGAAGTTTTTCAAATCAAACTCTTCAATATGCTGCTCTAGAGGACAAGTTGGGGCTGCAAGATATCTTTTAGAGCTTTCCTCTTCCATGGCTGATTGTGCAACTTGAATTGGATCAGCATTTCCTTCAAGTAGAGTGCCAACATGGACACTACATTTTGAGCAAACTGATTGTTGATCTGCTTCTTCTTTTTTCTCTTCTTCTTCTATAACAAAATCAGCCTTAGCCACCACTTGTTCTTCACCCTTTACCTCCTCTGTAGGCTTAACCATCAAGGGGATCTTTGTTATCCCAAATTTGGTAGCCCAACTCTTCAAGTTGTCTATTATTTCTTCTCTATTGGGTTCCACTTTTTGTTATTCTCCTTGACTGGATTTTTGATTTTTATCTTCCCAACATGGATTTTGGAATGCAAGAGGAGGGGTGGGTTGTAACTCAATTGATTTTGTAATTTTTTATGGTGGTGGAGGAGTTAGAAAATCTAGTTTCGTTAGAGTGGAAGGTATTTTGTTTAGATCTTGTGGAGGGTCAATTTTACTCCCACTATAAGAGGAAGGAAACCCATGCACACCACCTATCACCCAACAAGCCGAGCACTCACCCGGGGGCATGTGCAGTGCCGAGTTTCTCTTTTATGTGATTTTTTAGTGGGAAGCATGCATCAATGATTAGTATATGAGTATTCGGAAAGAAGTTTAGACATACAAGGATTACAGGGGCTCAGGATGGCTCTCTAAATCCTTTTATTTTCTTCAAACTGTGTGTTTAAAAGACTCCATAACATATAATATAACAGAAAGAAAGCTACAACCATTCATTCATAGCATGAAAGGAAAGAGAACTTCTATGAACAAAATATACATGAAACCCATTGATATTCATATCTAATTGACAATAGGTAACCTCATTGTATTCATCGTTTCATTACAAAGAGCCATAGAGGGAAGACTGTAGTCATGCACATCACTAGGCTTGTATAACTATGCAAAAAAGAAAAGAAATTACAATGCTAAGCTCAATACATTCCTTTCTACATCAGAGCCCCACTCGCAGTAATCCTGCAGAGCTTCACCCATGTTATCTCTCTCTGTGTGTATCTCTCCTATCTTCTCCTCTTATGTCTATATTCCCATCTCTTTTTTTTGGTCTCAGCAGAACTTGTATTTATCACCTTCCCGTGCTGCCAACTCACCTTGCCACACCCTCAGATCCATCACCAAGTGTCGAATGTGGTCCTTCAGCGAGCATGTTTCCTCAAGCTTGAGCTCTCCACTCCATCTCATGATGGTCTTCTAGAAGATTCCTTTGCTAGCATGCTCTTTCCTAGGCCACTTGTTGTCAGGATGGCATGTTATCCATGCATGCAAACCGATCATGATTTTCACATGTTCTTCCTTTGTTTCTTAAATCAAATAAGTCTTGAATCTCCTTTCGCGTGCCACATGCACTATATGCTTCCTTGAGCCTTTTCTCTTGCGTGACTTTTTCCTTATGCCCATCCTATAACTAGGGGTCCCGCATGCCCATGCGCCTTCATACTTAGTCAATATTTTAGGGGCCCAACATCACCCCACACTACACCTGTTCTCTCCCTCGAAACATTCTACTTGACCAAGGTGTAAGTTGGTTCAATGGAACCAAGATGTAGATAAATATTACAAAAATGAATAAGGAATGAAAGAATAGGGGAAAGAATGAAGAATGGGGGAACATTAAACCAAAAGGCTAGGGAAGTCCTTCCGTAAGTCTGCCTCCAACTTACTCCATGTATCGACCTCATTTTGTGCCTTTTAACAGAGGTCACCAACTAGGAGGTTTACCTCATCAAAACTTAGGCCAGCTCCCTAGGTGCCCAAAGTGTCCACAATTTGTTCCATATCTTTACCTAGGTCTACAAGCTTGTCCATTCTTCTAGTAATTTGAGGATATAGTTCCTTTAGTCATGTCTTGGTTGAGCCCCTTAGTGCCTCAATCTCCTCGGATCTTCTTTCTACTTCCACCAGGACTCTATCCCACTCCACCCTATTTCCTTTATTCTTCTCCTGAACTCTTTCAGCTCTACTTCAAGTGTGGTGACCAAGGAGCTCACCACCTTATCTCTATCCATGCATGTGTCATATGTGGCCTCAGCAGATTGGGAAGAAACCTTTACATCTGTGAGCACCTTGCTATACTCGCAACAAGTGCTATCACCTTTAACCGGTCCTCCTCCTTCAGGTGCGTGGCTACTTCCTCCACAGATTCCAATGCCAAGGGTCACCTCTCCATGGTGAGGATGTGCATTAAGTCTTCTAGGCATTCTAGCATCGATGCATACCTCTGGGGATAGGCATTAGATCTAGGTGTTTCAAGATGATGGTGCTTTTTATCGAGTCTACTTTCTTGTAGACCTCTTGCACCTTTGCCTTTTCCTCCTTGAGCTCACACCTTAGCTGTGTGCTAATTAATTCCTCCTATTTTAAGCTTCTAGCCACCTTAGCCAACTCTTCCTCCTTCTTGGCCAGAATTTCCCTCTAAAGCCCTTATGTTGTCATTCCGCGTGAATAGCCTTGCCTCCGTTTCCACCGCGACCTTGTTTAGAGCATTACACACTTGCTCGTCTGAGAGCTCCTAGGGAATTCACTAAGGGGTTGTCTCCCTTAGACTCTGGCAGCATGATAAGCACCTTTTGGTAGACTTCAAAGTTTGGCTCATCGATGTGGGATTCAAATGCCCAAGAAAGCATCTTCTTGGTCCTGGGGTATGCGCCCTCCTTCTCAAATGATCCCATGGCTATAAGTCTTTTGGTGGGTACCGTGCTCTGGAATCGTGCACATAGCACCTTCCTTGAGTCATCCACATAGCCCATTATCTACCTCTGTTCTACATCCAGAGGTCTTCTACCCAAGCGCACGTGCCTTTGGGAAGCTGACTATCAGAGCGGGGCCTCCTAGGCTGTCATGTCCCTTTTCACCGCTCTCTTCCCTCCCTTCCTTTAGCACTATGTCTGCGCTCCACTCTAATTCTTGGTCTACAAGGATCTCGAGCATCTTCTTCACTTCTCACTCTACCACTTTGGTTATCTTCTCCTTTGTAAAATCTGGCTCTCTGTCCCTCGACATCCCTCTCATCTACCCTTGTATCTTCAGTGCCTTCATCTCCTTGTGTGCCTTTCCACCGTGTGAATATGAACTCTTGATTTTCTTCTCCACTCTCCTCCTCCGAGTCATAGACACTAACTATGTGAGGTTCCAAAGGTTCCTTGTCTTTTTCTGGCTCTTTCTCCTCATCGCCACCTCCTTCACTCTCATCCTCTCCTTCTCCCAGATATCTCTCCAAGTTTTCGGTCACCTCCGAGTCAGCTTCTTCATCTACCTTCTGCTTCTTCCTGAGAGGTTACTTCTGGTCAGGAGATTCTACCTTCTCTTCTTCCTCTTGTGACTCCTCCAAGGTGGTGGGTTGTTTGGGCACCTCTACTTCTGCATCTTCTCCTTTACTGGGGACTTCTTCCTCCAAACATAGGTGCTTGGCTTGGCGCTCATAGAAGGCATGCTCACTGTCTAAGTAGTTGGTACACTTGGTGCTCCTTCCTCTCCTCTGCCCCTCTTCTTAGACACTAGCTTCTTCATTCCCAAGGGGTCTTTAGGTATGGAGATCTCATCCACCAAGTACATGCCATTTTCAATTTTGGCCTTATGCACACGTATACATGTGCCATGGATCCTCCAAATAATAGGAAGTGTTATTGGTCTAGTCATGTGGATCTCATGCGACACGTACTTCTCCATGTATGCACACTTACCTCTGGGATAGTTTAGTTTCTTCCTCATATCCTGTGTTCCTAGGTCCAAATTTCCTAGCTCTAGCCTTAGCTTTTTTGATTCTTTAAATCTGTTCACTCCCACTTGGAAGTACTGGGTAGTGAACACAAAGGGAGCTTGCACCAAGGGCTCCATGATTCATCAACAAGTTTGAACCTACCCAAGTAATAGTGTTGGTACACCGTGAACTCAACTTCTCCTTGTGTGGCTGCTTGGGAGTTGTTCAGGGATCCTCCACTCTACCCCAAATGCATTTCTCAAGCACGTATACCATTTTTCAGCCGCTTTGTGGGGAGCCATCATTGTATCACATGCATACTTTTCAAACCTCTTCGCGGGTGAAGGGTCTTGGTGGGTACTCCCACACAAACTTATCTGGTGCATCCGGCACTCCAATTTCTACAAATACTATGGTGAGCAGGACATTGCCAAAGAGGATCTGTCCCCTTCCTTTGCGCACTTTACAATTTCCTCGACAATGTATGCAAACAAGTTGTAAATAGTCCCCTCTACAATCTTCCTGCAGACATGCAGCCATGGCTTGTTGACTTGTGTCCACCTTTCTTGGCCATTCAACTTTGTTACCAGGTGCATGGCCATCTTCATAACTAGGTCCTTGATGTCTGAGATGTCATAATACCACGACCCTTTCTTGCAGGCATACTCTGTGATGGTCTCCTGAATAGCTTCCTTATCACTAAGGTCATCTTCCAGGCTATCTCCCTCACATATGAGGCCTATAAACTATGCAATCAACTGGGGAGTTACGCATCTTGCACCCAACAAAGTGGAAGTAGTCCTCATGCACTGAGAGACATTAACCACTGGTACAAGTGATCCGGCTTCCCAAAATAAGGCAACTCGTAGAGTTGTAACAACCCTACCTTCACCAGCTTGACCTTCATGTCATCATTGTAGATAGGAAACCCTTCAGGTGTTCACTTGTTGGTTGGGCGTACCAATTCTAATGTCATTTCTTTCTCTATAGTGCTGGTGTGGTGATTATAGTCACTGAATGGTATGCTTCTCAAATGGGATTCCCATTCCTTCCCCATCATCACTCTATCAGGGTACTACATTTCTACATACCATTCTTTGTTTGTTTCCACCTCGGGTTCTAGTTGTTTAGCCTTCGCTTTTCCCTTCCCTTTCTTTGGTGCCATGGTCAGGTAATTGTATTACTCTAGTCCTCTCCTTGTTACTCTACTTTCCTTCTCCCAACCTTCGATCTCAGATCCATGATACAAATCTCCTAAACCCATGCCCTAGTTTGTTGAACCCTAACTTTGATAAATTCTTCACAAGACAATGTCTTTTCACTTCATTCCACACCTGTGTAATTCCTTCCTTCTAGTTCACAATCTCAAACTAGCTCTTTACTTTTTTTGATCACACAGATCTTCTCTTTGATCAAATCTAAAAAATCCTAGCTTATATCTTTCACTTATATCTCCAACTCTTCATTTTCACAAAGTAAAATGAGAGTGCCCCGACCCTCTATTTATAGTTTTTCCTTTTTCTAGTCATTAAATGCTACTTTACCTACCCCATACTTTGTTCATTTAATGCATGGATTTTTAAAACAAAACCCATCTTCAATGCCTTCACTCACGCACCCTTCCTATGAAAAATCCTCCAACCTTTTGCGCGCAACCAAACCAACTTGACAGGAGACTCTTACGTGCTCAACCCATGCCATGAAGGCACTTCTTCTATCTAGATTCTTGCTTTTTCCTACCTCATGTTGCTTTAAATGCACTTCATTTTCCTTTGTACATGGGATCTACAGTAGCTTTACCCTGGCACCAACCATTCTATCTTTTCTCTTCATCTCTCTTTTAACCGGGCTACTCAACAAGGCTCTTCAACACAACTTCCTTGGTACTTTTAATCATGCACTTCTTCACTTTTCTCCACCCCACACTTAAATGATGCACGGTCCTCTCGCACTCATAAATTCTCCAAAAATAGTAATAAGGTTACCGTGCCCAGGTGCAAAACAAAACAACAACGTGAAAGGGAAACACAAGGAAAGGAAAATGCATAAAGGAAAATTCTAGACTAACTGGAAAAACTACCTTATTTACAAACACCAAGAAGACTTATTTATAGTAGGGCTTCAGCCTACTACCATTGAAGTGTCTAGGAAACTCCATTCCATCTAGCACTTGTAATTGGCACATGCCCAAATCAAGGATGTACGAGATTGTGTAGGGACCTAACCAATGGACTTTCAACTTCCCAGGATGGCACAAAATTTAGAATCATATAGTAACACCATCTTGCCCAACCTCAAACTTCTTGTTTCTAATATGGTGATCATGCCAAGCCTTTTGCTTTTCCTTTTCCTTTTTTGCTCCAACGGGCAAGTGATCGTCTCTCATCTAGTTTCATTAGTTCATCAATTCTTTCTTCCAGTGCTTGTTCATCGGCTAATCCTCCTGCACGTGCTATTCACAGAGAAGGTAACATAAATTCAACTGAAAAAAAAGCTTCTGCACTAACACCAATTGAAAAGGTGTGGCTTTATTTAGTCTTTTATACGTAGTCTTATAAGCCCATAAAACTATTGATACCTTGTCATCCCAATCCTATCTTCCAACATCACAGATTTTGGTCAAGGTATGACTTAGTATTTTGTTGAATGCTTCCATGGTTCCATTTTCTTGGTGATAGGGTGTAGTCTTATGATGAGCCACCATGAACTCAGATAGTAGGATCCTCATGGTCTCATTTAGAAAATGTGTACCCCTATCACTGGTCAAACTCAAAGGGCATCCATACCTTGTGATAATGTTCTCCCATAGGAACCTTGCCATTGTTTTGCCATGTAATCTTTAGTTGGGGCTACTTCCGCCCACCTTGTGAGATAATCCATGCAAGTGATGACATAACATGACCCAGTCCTACGCGCTGCCAGTGTAATAGGTCCTACAAAGTCTATCGCCCACTTTTCAAAAGGCTCCATGTGCTAGGAATAGGATGCACAAAGGCATTTCATCTCTCCTTCCTGTTTTCCAATGCGCACTGACAATGGTCACATGCTTTACAATAATCTCTACAATCCCTGTACAAGGTTTCCCACCATAAACCTACCATTAAAATCTTGCATGCATGGTGGCATCACCTGTATAATGCCCACCCACACTTCCTCCATGTGCTTCCTCTTCCATGATGGCCGGGCACTCATGTTCTAACACACATCTACACAAAAACTTCATCACGTCCCAATTTGTATAAGTCTCCACTAATCAACATGTAGGGCATGACACGTATGGCCAACTACTTTTTTTCTCCAATGCCCTCATTCCATCCGCACCACACCTTCTTTTAAAAATACAACAATCTCTTCCAAATCTAGAGGGCATGCACAATCTCTAAAAAAAGCATGCATGTCTGCATTGTTTCCTCAATACTTTGTGTGTCCTCTCTGAATCAATTCTTGATAGATGATCAGGTCCACAATTGCTTTTTCTAGGCTTCACTACAATGGTGAACTCAAACTCTTGAAACAACAACACCCATCGACATATGCCCTTTGAAGAATGGGCTTGTTTACTAAATACTTTAATGCCATGTGGTCGGTGTAGAATACAAAGGGTGTTGCCAGCAGATACTATCAAAATTTGAAAAGCACATAGATCATTGACAATGCCTCGTGCTCGGTTGTGGTATAATTCTACTCTACTGGTGTTAACTTCCTACTCATGAAATAGAGAGGATGATCAACAATCCCCTCACTGGTTGTGCAAGTACTTGCTCCAATGGTGGTTCCTGAGGCATCTACATGGACATGGAAAGGCTTGTCCCAAGAGGGAAATCACAAAATAGGTGTGGTAATAAGCCTATCTTTTAATGTATCAAATGCCCTCTACTGCGCCTTTCCCCAATGGAAGGTACTTTTGTGTCTAAGTAGCTCCTCTAAAGGCACGGCAATCTTGGCATACCCCTTAATGAATTTTCTATAATATCCCGTATGCCCAAGGAATCCACACACTTGCGCTCTGGCTAGTAGGTTCCCTTAACCCCACAATAACTACAACCTTAGCGGGATCTACCAGCAAGCCCTCCTTACATATGATATGCCCCAATAAAGTCCCAAAGGGTGTAGCAAACACACACTTCTTAATGTTGAGGGATATCCTCAACTACCTACACCTTTCAAACATTAATCTCAAGTTGTCACAATGGTCCTTAACTAGACCATATACTGTCCAATCATCCAAGTAAACCTAAGAAACTTATGAATGAAGTCCTAGAATGCTTGCACCACTATGCGCAAAAAGACAACAGGGCACATTTTTCAACCCAAAGGGCATGACCATATATGCAAAAATTCCCCACTCGGTGGCAAAAGTTGTCTTCTCCTGGTCCTCCTTTGCAATCCGGACTTGGTGGTATCCTAAAATCCATCCGTAAAGGAATAGATTTCATGCCCAAATGACTCCTTCCAAATTTCTTCAGTGAAGGGGGTCGAAATGGATCAATGACACAAAACTACATTCAATTCCCTATAATCCACACAAATTCTAATCCACCCATCCTTCTTGATGCTAATTACCATCAAACTTATCCATTTTGATTCTTCTACTACCTCAATGATCCCAAAAGCTATCATCTTGTCTATCTCCTCCTTAACCTTCACGCGTAAGTTGGGATTCATCCGGTAGGGCCTTTTTCTAACCGGGCACACACCTTCCTTCAGTTTTATCCTCATCTCCCCCAAGGAATGGTGGACACCTTTTAGCTCATGGTACCCATGTGGGAATAAATCCTCAAATTCACGCAATAGATCAATGATCTTTGATACTTCCTTCTCCATCCAATAATCCCCAATAATAGCTTCCTTAGGTTCTTCTCCTGAACCGATGTTAACCTTATTTTTCTTTAAAGGCTCATGGTAGGCACATGTGCGAGCATCTACACTACCCACTACTTCACGCGTCCCCACAGAATGGCTAACATCTAAACTCTCTAATTCCTCTCCATCAATCACATATACTAACTTTCCCTTTTCCTTTTCCAAACACACGTGCTCAAGTTGTAACTCTTCTATTTCTTCAATCTCTTTGAAGCGCACCTCCAATCTTGGTTCACCTAGTAGTTCCAACAACCTATCTTCCATTCTGGCACTATCCCCCATTATAAGGTGCTTGATACCTTACAAGGCCTTATCAACCGATGGTTTGGTACTCCGATACTCAAAGGCTTGAATAAGATCAGCCACAAGCTCTTTCCAATTCCTTGTTTGGTGGCATGTCTCTGAATGAATGTACCATGCACACACAACCCTGCAGTGTAGAATACAACTTGTGCACCTAGAGGGATGGTGGCAAGGCTTCCGCACCTTCTCTCTAGACCCGTTCACACTCCTAGATATGGAAAGAGGTGGGCTCCTTCCCATGGTACTCCTTGATGATGGTGGGTATATTACTTCTAGAAAATCTGATAGAGAGAGCAATTCTTACCTCACACCATTCTAAAAGGCTCTCCTGATGCATGGCCCACCAATGAGCTTGTGCCGAGCAAGATGTAACTCAACATCTCCCTTCATTCCTTTTCATTTTTCCACTGAGCTTCTATCTCCTGCAAAAAGATCTCAGGGAAGGCTCCTCCGAGTACTTGGGTAGTTCTTTTCCCCAAGGCACCGAACCATGCATGCCTTAGTTACCTTGGTCACCAATCCTCTCAACTACCATCCCATTAATTTGTAAGTCCCATGTGCCCAATTATCACATGCCAGGCTGGTGGTATCACTCACTGACTGAGCATCCTCAAACTGGATAACCCTATTAATAGGGTGTACCATCTCAGGGTCTCTGATTGAGTGCACATAAATCTTGTCCAAAACCTCTTCTCCCAATGGTTCAATGTAGGGTGCTGAATTCCCATCAACTAGGGGTATAATGACCCACTCCTCTTTGTTCTCAAAACTGATGTACCCTTTGTTGAACCGGAGGTCCACATTGTTCTTGTAACACCAAGGGCACCCAAGTAGTGCTGGGAAATTGTCCACCTCGGCGAGTGCCAAGACTTCAAGTCCCCAGTAAACTTGGCTCCTAGATAGTAATAGCTACATCCTTCAAGACACCGATGGGCATTGCCTTAGTCTTGTTTTCCATATACAACACATTTGAAGATGGTGTAACACAGTCTCCCCATCTGATGCCATGCATCCAAAGTCAAAACATTAACCTCCGTGTAGTGTCAATGAGTATATTGCTGAGGAGCCATCCATCCACAACTACATTCAATGTAATCTCCTTGTCATAGTTGAGGCTATGAGGGGGAAGGTTTGCATGTAAGACCTACCTCTCACACTCTTCTCTCGGTGTGTGGTACCTTCTCTCTCAACAAGGATCCTAGCAAAGGAATGATGTTCTCCTTACCTTAGCATTTTACACACCTCCTTGACCTCATCCAGGTCATCTTTCTATGCCCTCGATCCTCCTTCCTTGTTCCTCCCTCCTGGATTGCTCCTTTAGACACTAGATCTCCCCTTGCAAGCTTTGAATAACATCCATGGTGTCCTGATATATCTCCTTCTGATGCGTGGGGTCTGGGTACTTTCCATGAATGACCTCTTCTCTTGAAACGAGGCTCTTCTATCTTGGTATCTCTCTTACGTGTGCATGGCTTCTACCCCTTGTTGTTACCAAAATAGGCTCCAAACCTTCATCCCATGTTACCCGAGGCATCCATTGTATGTCTTCCTTCTTGATGCTGACCATCACAACACCTTTGTCCTTCCGGTGTTGCTGATTCATATGCTCATATAACTCCGGGCACTCCTCATACTTATGCTTCTTTCCACACCATGAGCACTACAACAAGTCCGGCACTCACGCTTGTAATGTTTCTATAGATCCACAGTTGAAACATGTCCCTCACGGGAACTCACTCCTTCCTCCATGGTTACCTCATCCATGGAATCCTCCTCAAAACCTTTTCCTCGCGCGCTCCATCTACGCGCTCCTCATAATAGTGATCATCATTTTTAGAACTACTAGAAATGTTGGTTTGGCACACCCCATGATCAATGGCCTCATGTATCTAATCAATGAGCCTACAATATTTAGTATCATGGGTCATGGAGGTGTAAATCTTGTAATAATAGGATACATTCTTTCGATCATGTGCTTGTAGCAAGGGACATCTACTAGCATCATGGTCCCCATGACAGATTTCACAATCTAATGTTACAGTGCATGTACCATCCTCTCGGGGGAAATTATCCTTAACGTGCCCCTCTATCTCACAATCTGTGCACCACAAACCACTGCGAGTCTCATGGACCAAGTTCACAGATAGATTTTCCAACTTGTTTAGCCATAGCAACAATTTGAGCCTCCAAGAATGGGCTAACACCAGTATCAATACTACCAACGGCTTCGGTGTGCAAGGCAGCCTCCAATGCTTCACGTGATCTGTGAAAGTCTTATGAGATAGGGCCCTTCTAAAAGGGGTGATCAATCCTCCAACAAACCATTATGCATGCTTGAGAAGGATGTATATCATATGATAATTTAGACAAGAGAGTCTTAAAGCATGCATCATACTCCCGCACACTCTCTTCCATTCCTTGTTGTATCTCCTTCAAAGTGCTAATGCTTTTTTGCTCAAACTCAGGAATGTGGAACTCTACTAGGAATGCATTCTTTAAGGTAGTGTAATCCACCACTATTTGATGAGGATCATACTTTCTATACCAGCTATGCGTGTGCCCTTACAATGTGGTTACAAATTGACTAGCCTTTCATTATGGGGTTGTGATACCTTTCACGCGCCATAGTAGTTCACACTTGTGAACATGTTCCACAACATCCTCAATGCCCCTGTATAATCTAGTAAGTGTAGAGACATTTCAAAGAAAACTTGAGGTGGTGGCTAGGGTCCTTGTCTCTGAACTAGAGCCTTGGTTCCCTCCAGTGTTTCCTCCACCACCTGATCCACTAGGTCCACCGGGTCCTATACCTCTAGAGCCACTAGATCCACTAGAACCACTAGGTCCAATAGGGCCTATAGGAGCTATGCCAAGTGCCCCCACAGTCCCACTGAACTATGCACCATGATGGTCTGTGATGATGCCCCACCACCACTACTTTGTCCCACGCCACTCCCTGATGCGAGACCAAAAGTTTGTACACTTTCCCCTTGTCCAAAAACTCCTCCAAATACTGGAATATGTGCAGCCATAGAAGAAGGGAATGTAAAATTATATCTCCTAGGCATGGATCTATTTCTTCCACTAGTTTCAACTAGATCAATACTTCTTCCTAGTTCAGGAAAACCAAGCACTAGGGCTCGGTCACTAGGTGGGTTCAGATATGTGCCAATGACTCTCCTTTCTCCATGTGACAAACTCTCACTAGAAGCTGAAGGGGTCTCCCTCACGCGCTTTCCAAGATGGGGTAGATAAGACTTCTCAAGTTCCACATCCTCCGTGTGAACCTCAACTCCTTCCCACAACATCTGTCTCCATAGATCCATCACACTAGTAGCTTCACGTCATCTAGTAATCTCCCTTTCACGTGCTTCACCATACTTGAGCCATCTTTCTTCCCTCTCCTTTTCTGTCATATCATCTAGCCATCTTCCTCCACCCAGAGCTTCCTTACCTAATGCACTCAGAATGGTTTAGCCGGCCATTGGGAGTGCTTCTAAACTCATGGTAACCATCAATATCTTCATAGCTAGAGGGATAACACGTAGAAATGATCCCCTAGGTTCTCATAGAAACTCAAACTCAACAACCTCTGGACAAGAATACGTGGAAATGGTGTATTCCAGAGTGTAGCTAGCTAGTACTCCTCCCCACCAGTGATCTACAACATGGGTCCACATCAGATCTACATCCTACAACCTTTGGTAGTCTTCTTTGGTCCATATCCATGATCCATAATGCCAACTTGATCTAGATGCATAGGCTGAAAGCCACCCAAATAACTCTACTGGGAAGTAAGAAAAAAAAAAGTCTCATATAGATCATGGTAGAGATTCTCCTCTACCCATCTATGTGTATCAAACTCAGGTCCAGTGCTTGAATCTCTAGGAAAATTCATCCTCCATGCTCTTGAACCATGATTCAACATTTTCCAATGTTAACCGATCCATCATTACTCTTTACATAGATCATGATGCATGCTATATCCCACTACAACTTCGAAAAGAGGTCCCAGAAATGGAACCAAGATGTAGTCAATTTTACTCCCACTATAAGAGGAAGGAATCCCATGCACGCCAACCTATCACCCAACAAAAGTTGAGCGCTCACCCGAGGCACACGTGGGTGTCTGAGTCTCTCTTTTATGTGAGTTTTTAGTGGGAAGCATTCATCAATGATTAGTATAAGAGTATTCAAGAAAGAATTTTAGACATACAAGGATTACAGGGCTCAGGACATGGCCTCCAGATCCTTGTAGTTTCTTCAGACCATGTGTTTTAAAAGACTCCATAACATATAATATAACAGAAAGAAAGCTACAACCATTCATTCATAACATGAAAGGAAAGAGAACTTCTATGAATGAAATATACATGAAACCCACTGATATTCATATCTAATTGCAATAGGTAACCTCATTGTATTCATCATTTCATTACAAAGAGCCATAGAGGGTAGACTGCAGTCATGCACATCACTAGGCTTGTATAACTATGCAAAAACAGAAAAGAAATTACAATGCTAAGCTCAGTACATTCCTTTCTACATTAGAGCCCCACTCGTAGTAATCTTGTAGAGCTTCACCCATGTTATCTCTCTCTCTATGTGTATCTCTCCTATCTTCTCCTCTTATGTCTATATTCCCATCTCTTTTTTTTTGGTCCACAGGCACTTGTATTTATCACCTTCCCACACTGCTAACTCACTTCTCCATGCCCTCGATCCATCATGTCAAATGTCGAATGTGGTCCTTTAGGCCTGAGCATGTTTCCTTAGGCCTGAGCTCTCCACTCCATCTCATGCTGTTTCACGTCACATGCTATATGCTTCCTTGAGCCTTTTCTTCTTTTCATGTGTTCTTCCTTTGTTTCTTAAATCAGCTAAGTCCTGAATCTCCTTTCACGTCTTACACATGCTTGGGAGCCTTTTCTCTTATGTACTTTTTCCGTACACATCATCCTATATTTGGGGTCCTTCACCCATGCACCTTCATACTTATATAATATTTCAGGGGCCCAACAAAGTGTCTTTGAAAAGGGCCTCCCATGGACAAGGTGCTTTGAAACTAATTAAAAGCCTCCATTTGAGTTATTGCTCTTGATTACACCATGCCAATCTCCATCTTTTGGATCTTCTCCAAGAAATTTACATTTTCTTCTTGACTTCCCTCATTGCATGTGTACCCTTGCTCTTGATATGTTTCATAACCAAACTGATTTTGGTATTGCTCATATGGGTAAGCATGATGATTTTGAATTTGTTCAAAATGTTGATTTGAAGGATTTGTAAAACATGTTGGAGGTGGAATATACTGTTGTTGTAAATGTGAATTCCATGATGGAAATGAAGTCATGATTGCAAAACTTCATGGAATGGAAGAAGATGGAAGAGATGGAAAGAAGAATGAATGAAAATGGATGGAAAAAGGTCTGCAACTCAGAGAATGAGTTATTGATCGATGGAGTCACTATATGTGTTTGAAAGTGCCTCCAAAGGCTGAAATCTTCATTAGAACACATCAAATTGCAAAAATGAAGTGGAATATCTCTTGGGTCCCACCGAGCGTGCCAAAACTATTAGTGTAAAATCACAAGCACCCCCAAAATGACCTTATGGATCTGATTTTCTAAGGAAAATTCATTTGGTGTGATTGCACAACATTGAGCTTTCCCAAAGTGTGGGACCTTTGCAAATGGGGAAAGCTCTCTAGAGAAGGTTAGTTCCTCTTCCTAAACTACTTGCCATAAGCTATTCTAGTGTAGGAAAGCTAATCTAATCCTAATCTAACTTCCAAGGAGACAAGGAGAGAAAGAAAAATGGAAAAAATAGAGCCTACACTAAAACAGATGATACACCAGAGAAGGAAAATGTTGATCATATATAAAAACTGCCATGGAACAAGAATGGGTGAGCAATGGAAAGGATGGAAAAGTGCATCACATACCCAAAGATGGATTTCACACAAAAAAATTTCCAAAACTCCATGAACACAACTCCAAAACCTGCAATGAACATCCAAACATGCACAAATACCTCCAATGAAGAGAGGCAAGGAAAAAACAACCAAAAATGAGAAAGGATGGACAAATGCATCAAAAAACAAATTTTTATTGCTCCAGGATGTTTGTATGAACATCATTTCATGGATAATAGGTAAAAATGCCATTACAGAGTAGGGGCGGGAGGTTCAAACTCCATTTTTGACCACAGGGAAAGAAAATATGGGAGAGGCAGAGAAGAAGGATGAACTTTTTACAAATGAGCCAAAACTAGCTTTCATCACTTGAATGTAATGAAGGAAATGAGAAAACGTAGTAAAATTTGATTTAAAACTTCAACCACCAACTAGATCTATCTAATTTTCCTACAAAATGATGGGTTTCCATGAAAAATCCCATACTTTGAAGTACATTGCTTCACAGAGTGAGAAAGAGGCCCATACTTCATTAATTTTGGTTGTTGGGGTCGTTTTACAGTAACTTTTCCATGCCGAGAGACATTTATCAATTTTCTCCCACAAAACTCCATCAAAAATAAAAATTGAACCATCCATCATGTGGATAATTTCAACATCTTTCCAATGATACCAAAATCATGAAAATCTGAGCTCTGGTACGAAAGATATGCCCCTCTGAAGATTTAGGGCAAAAATGGCAAAATTAGGGCAAAAATTAGGTTCACGGGCTGAAATTTGAACTTTTCCCTCTTTTTTCAAATTGGGAAAATTTCCCAAAAATCTTTGTGCCCGTTCCTCTAATGACACGTGGTGCCCTTTTCTTAGCCATGGCTTCAAAACAACACTTTGTGCCTTTTCACAAAATTGGGAAATTTTCCTAGAATTCTCCATAGCCCCATTGCTCCGCTCATTGCGATGTGGACACGTGGCGCCATCCTATTCTGTGTGAAGATGCAATTCAAATTTTTCCTTTAAGTTTTTGTGTAAAAATCCAAACTTTTCTACTTTCCTCTTACCCCCACCTTGGTGCTACTTGACGTGGACACGTGTCGACTTTTGATTGGTTGGGGAGGCACGACCTAATTTTTCCTTTGACACATTTTGACCAAAAGCCAAAAACTTGAAGTTCTCTTTGGCGCCCACCGCTCCGCCTTAACATGTGGCATCATTTCATGAGCTACAAGCCTTAAATAATTTATTTTCCCTTATTCTTTGTGGGCATGCAAGCCGAAATTTTCTTTTGAGTTTTTTTCCCAAAAGGGCTAAGTGCCAAAAAATTTCCCGCGGGTCCGCCTTGGCAAATTTTCCCTCCAAACTCCGCCGAACCATAACTCAAAAAATACAAGGAGTTAGGAGGACTTATTTACTTTTCTGGAAAGGGGAAGAAAAATCCAACCTGATGAAGCCATTTCCAAAATCTTTTGAGTGCTTATAATGTGTGAAAATTGAATTTGAAGCACAAGGAAGGAAAGAATGAAGGTAAGTTAGCCAAAATAAGTAGGGGGCTCATTTTGGATACTAGGTAGTAGAGAAAAAGTTTATGATATGCTTGGAAAGAGTATCAAGCCTGTATCAGTTCTAAACTTAAATCCATCTACTCCTTTCTGGATTACTAATGAATGTGTATCTTGTTTGAGGAATGAATGTTAGTTTGTTTTCTTGATAGAAGTAACCTTATACTTTTGATAAGGTCTGAATGATGTTATCTTTGAATTCTAACTTGAATTAGACACTAATATAAACTTAAGAATTTTAGGATTCTTCAATAGGGGTTACTTTAATGTTTTATGATGATTTAGTTACCCTTACTTATCCGTATGATATTATTTATGATTAATGTCATCTTAGACTTAGGATGAATCTGAGTAAGTGGGACAATTAGATAAAAGGAAATATTCATTATTACTCAATCAGTAGAATTAAAACTAAAAGATAGCTTTATGTATCTTATATTCTTCTTGTTAAATAGATTTAGCTGATTGAAGAAACTTAAATTGGTTAGAGGAAAGTGAAAGTAAGGTTCAGATGAAATGAAAATTCCTCTTTAACTCTACTATTTAAATTTTGTATGATGAAAGGGGTTTTGTGAAGGAAAGTTAGGGTTGATAGGTTGATTGACCAAACCTTAATTTTGTTTTAAAATCTCTCTCTCTCTTTCTTATTGGATTGTATTCTTTTTGGTTAAGTATTTCTATTAGTTTGGTTATACTTTTTTACTTGTTTCATAAACAACAAAGTTCTTTTTATGAAACAGTTAGTTAAAAGCACATCATTTTAATGATATAGTTCTTATCATTCTTAGTTCAATGAATTGACCCATGCTAACAATTTTGCAAATGGACTTCGTAAAAGATGAAAGGAGAAAGACATATATAAATTTACATTTGTTTTATTAAAGGGATTGTATCTTTATTATGATGAAATTTGGCTTCATTACTTGAGATGCACTTGTTGGAAAAGAAATTTGTAATAAGAATTGGTTAGGTGTTACGTTTTTGACATTTTGTGATATCTGAAATGTTTTGGATTTAGTGAATGTATCACTCCTCCTTGATGAATAAAAGATGTGTTGATTTTAAATAATACTTGTTGTAATACTTTCTTGGCATGAATTGGATTGAATTGATATGTATTACCCTAATGAAGGAGGGTAGTTAATATACTTAAATAATATAGAATTGTTGGGGTAGGAATATGAGTTTTGAGTTGTATTATTTTCTCAAGTATATAGGAAACTTGCAAATTTGACATTCTTAAGTAGATACGCTACCATTACAAAAGGATTGTAATTGAATTACATGGATTTGTGTGTATTACACCATATTTGGAATTTACAATGTGCAATTTGACTATAAATAGACATTATCCCTTAATATGGGGAAGAAAGATACTTTCTATAAAATAAATCATGGACATAACTTAAGATCTTGTTAAAAGAATCATTATAAATGTAAGTAAGTAATTGATGGTGTTCTTCCTTAAGTAGAATTCCATAGTCAAAGTTAGGAATGCTTGGAAGGAAAGTAAAAGGGAATTTAGACTTCATTTCCATGAAGTCTAAAATAAAAGGGTTACTTGGAACTTATTTAAGCTAGGGCTGAAATAAGTAAGAAATTAATTAAAACTTTCATAAATGCAAGTTCTATTATGTAAGAACATGATTCAAGTTGTTGTGGTATACTAAACATAACATGTAATTTAGTGGTTAGGAAGCAGATTTTATCTCGCATACCTACCTCAAATGCAGCTTCAATTTGTAACCCTATAGGTTAAAGAACCTAGTTCAATCAGTAAGGTTGTTGTAATTATTCATTAATGAAGTGATTAATAAGATATTAAATTTCAATCTAAGGTATGTTCATCTAGACGAGAAAAATTAGTTGGATAATCACACACACCAAATTTTGCATAATACATTCATAATGACAAGCTTCATTACAAGAATACTATGTTGCAGTATCAACATGTCTCAATATTCCATAGATTTTGTTCAACTAGACTAACATAAGTTCGTAATCGGATCATGGTTTTGTCTTATACAAAGATAGGGACATGATCTAGTGTCGGGGTAAAATCATGTTGACTTAGGATAACTAGACACACCCAATCGACGTAAGTTGATTGAGTATGTATATGTACCCTTAGTCACCGTGAGCAGTCATCCACACTAGGGCATGTTGCTAACCTTATCTAGGGTTAAAATTTGAATCAAGTGGGACTGATAGAAGTTAGTGAAGACCACTCTAGATAACAAATCAAGTGTGGTGAAGAAATTATTCCATTTGATGAGTATGCCATATAGGAATGTAAACATGATATACATGATTAAAATCTTTGGCCAAAGTATCGCAAGTTGAGTGTTACATTGTCCTATGTCACCTAGTTAAAGAAGCGATATTTTAGATTAGTATCATGAATAACTATTCGATAGGATCTTAACAAGAACACTTGGGTACCCCTAATAGGTTAAAGGAACCATGTATACTTCGTATACACATTATGAATAACACATGAGATCGGTTTTGTGCTAATTCATGAAATGAGAGATCAGTGTTTCACCAAGTCATTATAGCTGCATATGGCTTTCTTGTCATGAGATAGTTTTGCATTGGAATGTGTGTTCTAAATTATGATTTAGAACAGTGAACATTATGTGAATTTTTTTCCTTGTTTCTAAAGTCTTAAAATGGTAATTTTATAGGGAACATAACACCTATAAAATGTTTGGGCATGAAGTAAGAAGCACATTTTCACGAGAGAAGCACACCTCATTGTATTAGGAGGATAGGTAACTTTGTACCTTGGTACACTAGAGAAGGAGACCCTACGGTATTCCTACACGCCATGGAGAAGCAATGGATGGATCAAGTGGAAAGAAGAAATATGTTAGTGTGTACCTTACATGGGATAGCAATGCACTGGTGGATGTTTCATAGGGATAATCTCATGGAATGGAATGAAGTCATAATTGCACTAACCACTTGGTTCTTCAAGAGAAATGTGCCTACTACAATCTGCATATATCATGGTAATCAACCTATTTAGCACCATGTTCACTAGTGTGAGAGACTTTGGATAGGAGGCAGGAAGCTTTACCACCTTTACTATGGGTGCACAAGATTTATTCCAATTTACAAGGTAGGGCACGTGCTTGGTATGTTTATGTAGAGCTATATAGGGAGATTGGAAATTGGCAAGACTTGATTACAGGAATGACCCATAATTTTGACTCCTTCTATACTAAACCTCTAGTAGAAGAGGCATGAAGTGTCTTAAAGTGCTTAACTATGGGAGACAATGCAAAGGCTGAAGAAATCCTTTAGGACTTATTCAAGAGAGGTAAAATTAGGAGCACATTTTAATGAAGTAGATGATACAAATGCTAAACTATTTACACGTGCTTATTTTGAAAAGGAGAAAGGAAAGATGGTCTATATAGTGGATGATGAGGAAGTAGAAGATTTGGATATAACTCATTTAGTAGGTACACACGAAGTGTTAGAAAGTGTAGATAAGAATGTGTACGCCTATCATGAACCTATAAAGACCAAGCAAGTGAACATTGGCACACATGTTGAACCTAAGGAGGAAATAATCGGGATTATTGGTCTAATTTCAAGTTGCAAAGATAATTCAATTACTATGTGATTTCCAGGACATATTCCCTAGGGGCTACCATGAGTTAAAAGGAGTGCATAAGTCATTAGGCAAGATGAATATTAAGCTAAAGTAAGGATCACGCCCGATCAGATGAGACCTTACAGGGATGAACCAAAACCTATGCATAAAAGTTAAGGAAGAAATTGACAAAATTTTGAAATCGACATCATTAAGCACCTAGAGGAATCGAGTGGGTTAGCCTAATGGTAATGAGTATCAAGAAATATGGTCAGTGTAGACACCAAAATTGGGTCACACTCCCCTTTGCACCCCGTTGAATAATTAACCCAAACATACTCACCTAACCACACCCCCTCCACACTACATTAATATTAATTTAGTTAATTTAATTAAATTAACACTCATCCTCATAATATTCATCATTTAATTACATTAACTGACCTAATTTCCACCTCACCTAGACATCTCATCCAGCCACCTCACCCTAGACCTATTCTTGGCATGTTGCCATAACTAACAATAACTAAGTCTTACTTGCCTTAATGAGCTAAGATTTGGTCTAAACCCTAAAATCAATCCCTAAAATATCTCTAACCACATTCCCACCCATTAGAAGGAATTTTCCATTGTAATTTGCAAGAACAAAATGACTAGGCCCAAGAAATTAGAAATATCTACCCATTTTAGTAAACCTAGGGAATCCTGCCTTAACCAATGCCAGTCACCCCTAAACCGACATCGGTCAACCAAGAACCATCGTCGGTTACCATTTATTCACCTAAACAACCTTGTTTTTGGGTGGGAACATTCTAAGAGCAAGAGGATGAGAAAATAGTTGCATGCAAGTAGAACCAACATCCTTTCACGTATCTAGACATCCAAAGCCATTACCAGGATAGATATTGAAGCATTGCACTCACGAATCATTCTGGAGCCACTACTATGATACCAAACACCATTCTTCTGATCAACTGCCATTACCATTCAGTCATCAAGTCTACATCACAGTAAGTACATTTCTACCAACATTGTCCATTTTAGTGTAGTTATCTTCTATTATTTCTATCATCAATTTATACTTTGCATGCTCATTCCTCCACCTCTTTCTATCTTATAACTCAAATATTTCCTTTACCCACATCACCAAATCACCCATTCTTTCCTATTGTTCATTCCTGAGTATACTTGATACCCCTATCAACCTCTTTATCCACCCTACCCTCCTTATCATATGCTAGATCAAACCCTGCAATTAGTTTTCCTTTATTCTCTTCCACCCTAACTTTACCGATGCGCTTATCCATAACCATCATCTATCGTACAATACCAACATTGGTCTCTATGTTTTATACCCTGACCTAGAACAGAACCCAACCCACCTCCCACCAAGTGACCTAAACAACCTAGAACCTAACCTTGACTAGTTCCAATACCCTAACAACTACCTACCCTTCACATATGACTATAACCTAGCCTATTATATTAGATTTTCTTATTGTGCTTGAATGAGATACCTAAATCATATCAAATACAATAGGAATTTGTTTATTTATTACATTAATTTGTTTTAAATAGTGGATTGACAACCATCTAGGGAGTATCACACTTCCCGGATCTAGCACATACTAGGCAGTCCACTATCATATATCATTTAACTCCTCTCTTGTGGTCTTGTTTTCTATTACAGGTAGTTCCTTGTATCCAAAAGGAATCTTTCACAATTGGTATTGGATTAAGATGTCAGAATTCACACAACAACCATCTATCGACCAACATAAACAAGTATTCCTCCTTGGCCCTTACCCTTATCTATTTCATCTTTCAAAAATGTAAAGAAAATGGTGAAACCGTCTGATTAGGATTTGTGTGGATTACAGGAACCGAATGTTACATGTGTGATTGATCCCTTTTCTATACCTTTCACAAAGGAAATATTAGAAGTCATTATAGGGCATGAAGTTTACTCTTTTACATATGGATTCTCTGGGTATTATTAGGTTATAATTGCATAGAAATATCAAGAGAAGACGACTTTCACCATTGAGCAACTGGGAAGTTTTGCATATATTGTGATGCCCTTTGGTTTGAAAAACATGCATGTTGTATTTTCATGCATAGTTGTTCAAGCATTCTAGGATTTTATTCACAAATTCTTACAGGTTTACTTGGATGATTGGATGATATATGGGCTTGTTAAGGATCATTGTGAAAATTTACACTTAATGTTTGAAAGATGAGATAGTTAAGCATATCCTTAAGCATCAAGAAGTTTGTGTTTGCTACACCTTTTAAAACTTTGTTAGCATATATCATCTGCAAGGAAGGTTTGTTAGTAGATCCACCTAAGGTTGTAGTTATTGTAGGACTGAAGGAGCCTACCATTCAAAGTGAGGTGCACATATTCTTGGGCCATAGAGGGTATTATATAAAATTTATCAAAGGGTATATGAATATTTCCGCAACCACCGGAAGAGTTTTTAAAAGGAAAAGGGACATTCTATTGGGAAAACCGTAGAACACGCATTTGAGGCATTGAAGGAGAGACTTATTACAATGCCTATTCTATGTTTTCCCTGATGGGACCAACCATTTCATGTACATGTGGATGCCTCTGACACATCCATTGGCATGGTGTTAGCTTATCCTGGAGAAGGTATTATAGATCATCCTATCTATTTTTCTAGTAGAAAGTTAACTCCTGTAGAACAAAATTACACAACTACAGAGTGTGAGCCTTTATCAATGATCTAAACACTGCATAAATTCAAAAATATTTTCTAGCTACACACTTTGTATTTTATATTGATCACATGGCATTAAAATTCTTGGTAAATAATCCCATTCTACAGGGGTGCATATGTTGGTGGGTGCTCTTATTCCAAGAATTTTACTTTATAGAGGAAGTAAAACCAAGTAAAATTAATTGTGGCCCTGACCACTTATCAAGGATTCAACTAGGGGAGGACACACAGACAATTGAAGATACAATGCCAGATGCAAATTTGTACAAGTTACATCACGCACCTTCAGAATTGGAGGATATTGTTGTATTTTTATGCACATGTATGACACTAGAAGGAATGAAAGCATTAGAGAAGAAACAACTTCCAATATGTGCAACATCCTTCATGTTGATATGTGGTGACTTATACAAAATAGGTCAAGATGAAATTTTACGTTGGTGTGTACTAGAACATGAGCACATAGATATTATGGAAGAGGCTCATGGTGGTATTAGGCACTATGCAGTAACACCACTATGCGTAAGATTCTACTCGTTGGATTATGGTGGGAGACCCTGTACAAAGATTGTAAAGAGTATTATAAGGGTGTGTTATCACCGGCATCTTGAAAAACTTGGGTAGAGAGATGAAATTCCTTTGAGGCATATTGCTAGTACAAAGCCATTAGCGAAATGGGATATAGAATTTGTGGGTCCTATTTTCCCACCATGTGTAGAATTGGATCACACTATATCATCATTTGCATAAATTATCTTACTAGGTGGGTAGAAGTAGCACCTACAAAATATCGCACAATAGCTACAACAGTCAGGTTCTTATGGGAAAATATTCTTACTAGGTATGGATGTCTGCTGAGTTTGACAAGTGATAGGGGAACACATTTATTGAATGAGACAATCAAGATATTGTCAGATGAATTTATGGTTGCGCCCAAGAAAAAACACCTTATCATCCTTAGGAAAATGGCATTGTGGAGGCCTTTAACAAGATATTGAGCAAGACTTTGACAAAAATTGTGATGTTGGCGAAAAATATTGGGATGATAAATTTTCTTCTATGCTTTGGGCGTAAAGAAAAACCTACAAGAGGTTGAATAAGGCCACACCCTTTCAGCTGGTTTTTTACGTAGAATTAGTTCTTCTAATGGAATTCATGTTACCATCATTATGTATTGTGCACAATAGAGGTGTAGGCTGATGAGAAAACATTAGAAGAAATAATTGATAGGTTAATATAGTTGAAGAGAGGTGCGCCATAGCATGTTGGAGTCAGAAGTAGGAAAAGGCCAGGTAGAAGGCATGGCATGACCAACACATTAGGGAAAAGAAGCTTGAGGTTGGACAGATGGTACTACTTTATGACTCTAAATTTCTGAGCCATCTAGGAAAGCTTAAGGTGCATTGGTTGGGACTGTATATTATCACTCATATACTTGAATCAGGTGCTTTCTAGGCAGAGGCACTTGATGGAATATGGTTACCTGGTTACTTCAACGGAGTATCCTGAAGCCCTACTATAAATAATTATCCTTGGTGTTTGTAATAATGTAGTATTTCCATTTACTACAGGTTTCCCTTTCTTTATTTCCTTTAATGTATTTCCTTCTTTGTTGTTATGCTTTGTCAATTTAGCTTAGTGTTTTGTGTAATAAGCACATTTGCATGCTTTGGAAGCTAATTACAATTTGAAGTATTTTTATGTGAAGAGGACTACACATACCATTGGTGTGGGGTGGTTGTTATTTGTTATTCACAATTGGGTACACATGAGAAAAAACTGTTATAGGTGTTATTCAAGTATGGAAAGGATCTGTTTGAAAGGAGATTACTTCTAAGAAGACCATAGATGGAAATAAATGAATGAAAAGTATAACGTGAGGTAAGCAGTGGCCATGGAAACTACAAGAAGAGGGTGTAGTAGTGAGGTACTTCGTGCATGGAAGCATGCGGAAGAGAAGTCTATAGCTAGAAGGTAGGAAGGTGTGCTAGAAGGTTATAGCTGGGGCATGAAGGTGTACCACACAAAAATTGGGAAAATGGTCAATTAATGAGAGGATTATTGGTAGGTGAAGGAGTAATAAATGCACTAACTTTTTGAAAATCTATATAAGGACGGGATGAGGGTTTATATTTACCTTTACGATCATAAGTATTCAAGTGAGATAAGTGTGAACAAGCTAAGAAAATCATATTGAGGTGGGGAGACCTACGAAACTAGACATGGAGAGCAAATTTGTATGCAGGGTGGCTTGCATCCCCATTAGTGAAGGGTATGAGTGCAACAAAAGCATTGAGAAGTAGCTAGGACGTGTGGTTTCAAGATAGGGCACATGATCTTGTACGAGGGTTTAAGCTTACTCAATACAGAAGAAAAATGGCATGATTTTTATGATGGCACCAAAGAAAGCACCTACAATAGGCATAAAGGGAAAGTATTAGGTGGAGGTTGAGGTCAAAGTTACACCTAAGAGAATTTTTTTAGAAATGTAGTACCTAGAAGGAGTGATAGTTGGATGGGATTGGGATTCCCACATTCGTCGATGCAAAGTAAGTGATTACAATCACCACACCACCGACAACAAGGGAGAATTAGATGCATTGTTGAACAAGAAGACCAACAAGCACATAATAGACGATATGTAAATATATGATGATGTTGGAGATAAGTTGCTGAAGAAGGTAGGGGCTTATCAGTTATATGAACTCCGTACTTTGGAAAATTAGAGGATTTATACCAATGGCTTATGAGAAGAGTCCATGAGGAATTTTTCTATTTTCTTGGATGGAGGGTAAGGATCACAACAACCTTGATTTCCACATTGATAGGTCAAGGCTACGGGACATATATTATGAGTGATCTAACTGATAAGGTTATTGTGATAGCCACTAGCAAGGATTGAGGATACTCAAAGTTCCATCCGGAAGGGGCTTAGACAAATTGAAGAAGTTTCCTATAGTGCGGAAGCCATGCATCTACTCTCTAATTTAAATGATCAAGAGAGATGGTCATAGGTAAATAACATGTGCCTAGACACTACAAAGAAAAATAAAGAGGGAGAAATATACAACTTGGTTGGCTACATTACGAGATACTATTATTGAGGAAGCGTGCATAGGTGACAAGATACGTTTTATTGTTATCTTATTATCTCTTATGTTTTTAGAAACCTGGAGTGCTCGATGGGCCAAAGAACCAAATTTGGGAATACCTAATTGAGAATAAGTCCCTTGTGGAAAGGTTCAAAAAATATTTATGCAAAGGATCAATGAGTGGCCCATTCAAGCAAAGGGAAAAAGTATGGTATGACTGATTTCACGTCACATTTGAAGAGTGGCGCATTCGGAAGGAGCTACTTGTAGTAGTAGGAAAGGCGATAGGTTGTAGTGTATCAACATTTTTGCATCACACAGTTTTCCATGAAGGATGGGACATAGATTCCATGGTGCAAACTAGCCTATGCCTTCATAGTGTGGCACTTCTAGGATTTACTTCATAGAATTACTAATGCGCGTCATTTGAACTTCAACACAGACAAGGTAGATTATTACTACCATAAACTTAGGAAAACACACACACAAATATATATATATCCAGGGCGGTCATCCTATATTGAGAGGCTCATTTCAGATGTCATAAACATAAATCCAATAAGCTTGGCTATCGGGGAAAGATGATACGTGCCCATATATCTTCATCTTAAGCCTAGGCTGGAGAATAATAAGTATGTGGAGAATGATTTTATGGTCCCAGGGGCCACTTAAGGGAAAAATATAATGGAGAATGTGCCACATCCAAATCCTATTGTGACCATATAGATAGATGAGGAAGAATAAGAACAAAAAGATAGTGGAGGCTTGGGTCATAGAGGTAAGAGGTAGCCCACGGACATAGTGGAGAGTGAGCACGTAAATAATCCACCACATGTGCAAAAATTAGAAGAGAACTTGAACGTGATGCACTCCCCAAAGAGTGCTAGCTCAAGAAGGTATTAAAAAAACTAATACCCAAGGCGCATAAAAACCACATCCTATAAGGATATCACCTTAAATCTCCCTACAACAAAACACTTGAGAATAAGAGAAGGAGAAAGATGACACTTAATGAGGAGGTAGAGGAGTCCAATGAAAGCATGCACGGAACCCCAATACAACTAGAAGATGTCGAGGAGCCTAGGGATGAAGAAATGAAAGATGAAAAAGAAGCGGTGAAAGAATCGGAAGAAACTAAGTGTGAGAAAACCAGCACACCAGTTACAACTTAGATAGGAGAAGGGCCAACTCCAAACCTTGGCGGTCGGGTTCATAAGGGGAAAAGGATGAGAAGAACTGAATAATATGTTGTTCTAAGTACGGTCTATGTCAAGGACATAAGTAAAATTGTATTTCCTAGTTTTAGAGTACAGTGGATCTTAAGGAGTTATATGGGTGGGAGCTAATGGACCTAGATATGGACACTATGCATGTAAGGAAACAACTATCCTGGTCCATGTAGACTCACATCGATGAATCAGATTTTGATGTGTGTGAGGAGTCTTGTGTCTCAAGGAGAGTAAATAAGGAACCTAAAAGTATGTACATGACCATAAAGACCACAATTATGTCTCGATGAGTAGGTCAAGTAACACCTTAGTCAAGGTACTTGCTGAGGTGGTAGGGATAAATATTGATAAGGCTTCCACCATTAGAGAATTGATGGAAGATAACAAGGATAAAACTACAGAGATAGAGTGCTTAAAGGAAGAGAAGGAAATAAAATGAACAAAGAATGAGGCGTTCGTTAGCATGGTGAAGGAGATTGGTGATTACATTATGAAATCAAGGTCTCATTTAAAACAAAAGGTACCTAAAATTTTTTCCTTCTGCAATGCATTTTTGTGCATTTTGGTTGATTTGGTGCTAGAAGATGGACCACTTAGAATGTCTACACCAAAATATGTTGAACAAGAGGTAGAGAGAGAACAAACCTCTATGATTAGAAAAATTTCAACGTATGAGGCACTGCTCTAGACTTTAAAGGATGAGATGAAGAAAGTAGACCAAGCTCTGAATTTGTGTGCAGCTCTAGAGGTAGTAATAAGGACCAGAACTCTAGTTGAGGATAATGAAGTTTTGATAGCAATGAAGGATGAGACTTTAGGGCACACAAAAATATTGGCACTAGTGAAACAGAAGCACGAAGCCCTTACTGCAGCCCAAGATCCACATAAGGAGAGGATAGATGAGATTGGGAATCTCATAGCACAAAATATGGATCTTATGGAGGGAATGATGTCTATTATTGCAATGTTGTATGCATTTTATAGAATGAGAAGGAATAGATTACTCAGGATGAGTTAGATGTCATCACTACAGACATTGTAGTGAAGACAAGGACCACACTAGATGACTGGAAAACATTGAAGGCTGAGATTAAAAGTGAATATCCGAGTTGATTCTCCCGATTAACGAAGATGAAGCTATAGAATAAAGAAACATTATTTTATATAGTGATTCTTTACATTCATTCAATTCTTATTCTTTATTATTTGGGAACATAAAAAAATCCCCATTGCTGGGATGGCAATGTACTTTAGTGTGGGGTAATGTTGAGTAGATAATATTTTACTAAGGAGAAGACACACATAGGATTCACACATGGGAACAAGGTGTATTCGAAGGCACAAAATGATAGGAAAGGAAATGCATGCCAAAACAAGTATGATTCAGGGACTTAGTTGTTTTTCATGGATATAGGCTATTTTTGGAGATAGCGTGTGGAGCATAGATCGGGATGGAGACTTTCGTGACACGCAAATTCTATTTTGGGAATGAGAAACCAATAAGCGCCATGCATGATCTTGAGTTAATCATAGGATTACTTCTTTCAGTTAAGTATAAGATGTCTATTATCGCTGCACTTTCATGTGTGCATGTTATTGTAAATATACATAGCTATTATCAGCATGCAACCTATTTTAGGAAGTGTGTAGGTGGTGAAGGGACATTCCTCACACCTATAAATATGTAGTGAACTATGTAGTTTAAAGAGGGTGAATTATTGTAGAGTTTTCTTGTTGGATCTGATGCGCGCATGACTTATGGTGATACTTCATAATGTAAGTAGCTTCTGTGTTTTACAAAGTGTTTAATGTAATGGAGTATGTTGGCTAGATAATGGTGTTAAACATGACTATAACTCATTTTTTTGTGGTTGATCTTATTATATTTATTGTTTAATTCATGATTCTCTAAGATCTAGATCTGGAATATGCTATGTGGAATGTTTATGGTTATTTATGGTTCTTAATATGCTTTATCTTCATCACACTAAAATCTTGCACAAGAAACTCTAAAAAGGGGCTTGGTACCTTTACATGCTTTGGGTGAGTGCTCAACTCAAGATGGGTGATGTGTCGGTGCACAGGTTTTATATAGTGGATTCTAGGCTTCATCAAACATCCAATAATGCACTCTCTTATGAAATATTTTAGATGATCCCATTCACCCTTCACTACCATACAAACCATATCCACCTCATTGGAAGATTCCAAAACTTACTAATTTTTATAGAAAATAAGATCCCCAATAACACATCCATGCTTTTGTCACGCGTGTTATTTAATAGCTCATGATCAAGACCTCATGCTGAGGTCCTTTCCCATGTCCCTTTCCGATATTTCCTTAGATTAGTACAACCACATTTAAAAATGCTCACTATTCTCTTTCACACAACTCGCACAACTGTTCTTAGACCACTTTTCGATAAACATAGCCCATAAAATCACCATAAATGATCTGTATACCATTAGATAATTTGAAGATGAATCCATTGCTAATTTTTAACCCATTGGAGGGACACTACCAATCAACTATCCTTTACACTACCACATCTATATTTAATCAAAATTTTCTATCGCACATGTGCTAAACACATTTCATCTACTCTACAGATCCAATCATTCCAAACTTTTGATGAGGATTTTACCATGGCCCGTAAGCTAGAATTATGAGCCCTAGAATATGGATGGGTAAAATTTGTCCTAAGAAACCAAAAATGGAGTTCCCATCCAAGCCACCATCTAACTTAGATAATTCTAAATCAGCTACCAATGCTGTTGTGGTCAAATCCACTCCTAAGGAAAATCCAACCACCGAATGCTTTCATCAACAACACAACTATACACCCATAACGAAACTTATGGTGTAATTTTTGATAAATTTCTTGCCTCCAATCTAATATCACTTCCACCCATTCGACCCATTGATATATCAGTTTCAAAACCCATTTGGTATTGAGATAATGATTTCTACAAGTACCACAGGTCAATGGTCATGACATTGAAAGGTGTCACACATTCCATAATGTGCTTCAAGACTTGATTGACAAGGGTGACCTTCACTTAGATAATCTAAATGCACCCCCAAATCAAGGTCTCGACATATTTAAGTATCCTTTTCCAAATCACCCCTCTTCCTCCAAGAAACCACAAATGAACGTTGTTCATACCATTAATACAATAACTAAAGTCAAGCCTATCCCTCTGACTACTTTATCACCTAACAAAACAAAATATGTAAAATCAACACCAACACTCAATGATTTTGAAACCATGAACATAGAAACCTCCCCTATTGAACACATTTCTCAAAATCTCCTTATGTATCTATCATCTAATCCCGTAGAGTCTAAGAAAGAATCTAACAAGCTTGAAAATTCTAAACCACTTTGCTTGATATTGAAGACATACCCGCATCCTCTGCGGATGTTGTTACCAAGTCTATACCCTTACCCTCCAACATGACTACACCAATGTTTGCACCTAGGTTTATAAATATATCTATGATAGCACTTGAAAAATTCTTATAAAAATCACCCCCGCCTAAGCCAACCCTAAGACATGACTATCCCCAATCTATGAAAATAAACAATCTGAAATATAAAAACTATTTAGACTGCACCATCCAAAGTTCTTATCCTTCATTAGCATGTATTTTGAAAAATACATCTAGTTCATATAAAGTATCAAGAGGACCTAATAAGAAGGGATTCATTCAAGTATTTAGAAGTCCTTATTATGATAAAACTTATGGTTTATGTGGTCCTCCTTTCTGTCCTTCATTTCATCCAAGAGGCATACCCACTTTTGGAAATCCTCTTGTCGCATCAAAACTAAGACCTATGAGACCTCCCAAATTAAACATCATGGAGGATCCTAAAAACCATCCTTATCTCCCTTGGATCTAGATCCTCTACATGAATCTTCTTTTATCATACTAGTTAATCACCCTATCATTACAGGGGAAAACCCATACATCGAGACTCTCACCATGAGTTTGTATTCCTTAATTGTTACCCTAAAATTGGAATCCACATATGGTCCTCGCCCTTTTCCTCCTATATAACCTAACTATCCTTTGCAGCCACCACATCCACTTATTGCAACAACTAAAACCATCCACATCTACCAAGTAAAAAACCTATTTCCAAACAACCCACTTCACCTCCTCCTAAGAAAAATTAATGCCCAGCTACATTCGTACCTAAAGGACACTATGCCACAATTTTAGATAACTTATTACAAGAATCACTCATCACATTACCACCTCCCAAGTTGTCATGACACCACGGTGGAAGCCTTCCTACTATGAATTTTTACTTTATGTGATTACCATAGAACACAAGGCCATACCATAGAAGATTGTAGAGCCTTTCATCAAAAAATTCAAAAGATTGGCAATTCACTCTTCCTTTATTCTTACAAAAAGTTGACATCAACCTCAATACCTTTTAAAGAATCTACCCCTAAATCATCTAACCACCAATTCAATTTTTTTCATGTCACTACACGCTCATAGAATTATGACAAAGAGTTGTGGGTATAAGGAAAATAGAGACTTTGTTTCCATACCTTCCCCTCGAAAATGATCAAAAGCATCTAATAAACCTAAGGTATCCATTTCATTGGATCCTAAAGATCCTAATCAAAAATCATCATCTAAATTCAAATTCTTAATACAAGAAGCTATGTCTCTACTCACCGCATTGTAGAAAGTAGTTATTAAACAACTACACCAATCCCCCATTAGGATGTTGTGCTATTAACTTGTGCGAGACATCACCGACTCAAAAATAGGCCTTATTAGAAGCCCTCCAATTCATCACTATCCCTACCAATGATCCAACCCCTTTCAAAAAATTTGAATGTTCCCTAAGAGCATCTACCACCATCTTATTTGAACCATCTGAAATTCCCTATCTTAGACTAGAGCATCATGACCTACCACTTTTCATCACTATTCAAATCAATGAAATATCCATCAAGAGGGTCATGATTGAAAGTGTTGTCACCATCAACATCATATCATCCATTACCTTTGATCAAATCAAACTACCCAACACTATTTTCAATTAGAATCCAATTCATTATGCTCTTTCAATGACAAGATTACACCTACTATAGGCAAATTTATACTTCCGCTCAAGGTCGGTGTTGAAACTCTACCCAAACTCTTCTACATTATAAAAGGAGATTTTAAATACAACATTTTATTAGGATACCCCAGGATATGGACCATGCATTGTGTTACTTCAACCCTTCATCATTATCTCAAGTATAAACATGAAGGCAAGACACTCACCATTGTGGCTGATCTAAATCCATTTGTTGATGGTTATATAAAGTATTGGTCAAATGATGTTTTTGTACCTACGGCCATGCCTAAATCATATTATCAAGCATATATTAGCACCTCTATCCCTTATTCTAAATTAATGGAAGATTCTTCTCTTGGTGAAGTTGTGAAGCATCGCACGCGTTTGGGGAATATCATCTCCTCATGCTCAACTCTATCCCTTTAACAAATACATATGGTTATTCTAACAAAAAACCCATATATGACCCTAACATAGGAGATATTATCTCTTATGGTCCCACTTATCTTAATTCCAATATTTTCTATGGAGGAAGTGACCATCCACCACCTCACATTATCAATCCACATCACACCATGCCTTCCACACTGGATTTCAAATCCTTTAATAATCTAAAATTTCCTTGTATGTATCTCCATCATTTGGCATGGAGAGGATTTTTTCTAGGGTGTTATTAACAAGAGATCCATGATCATCTGGTTCTACATTCCCTTAAACCTCATGAGAAAATTAGTCTAGGTTATAAGAACCTCCTTTATGTAGCATGTGAATCCAATATATCTAAACCAATTTCCTCTGCAATTATTTTTGAACTAGAATCACCACCCGTAAACCCTCAAGGTTCCATAAAATTAGATGGTGTCATACCTATTCCACCTTTTTTAAAATCAATGTTATATCATTTAAACCACTCATATATCAATCCAACCACTCCACTAAATATCTACCACTTTTTCATTTAGAAATGGTTGAAGAAGACTCACCAACCATAGACATCCTTCAATGTCAGGATGACAAGGATATCCTATCTCATATGAGAGTTGAAGATTGTTACCTTCAAAAATACCTACCACCCGAAACATCCACTCTTCTTAATGAATCCACACTCAATATTAACTTAGGAACACCTCAGGATCCCCACATAGTCAAGGTCAGACAATCCCTTGATCCACAAGAATTGAATGATTTTATCACATTCCTAACAAAATATCATCAAGCCTTCACCGGTCATATAGTTATATTCTCGGGTTTGATACCAACATTGTCGTACACAATATTGTCACATATCCTAATGCTAAGTCAGTCAAACAAAAGATCCGTAAGATGCACCCATGTATAGCTCTCCTTGTCAAGGAAGAATTGTAGTGCCTTTTATCTCGCTAATTTCATCATACCCATTGACTATCCACAATGGGTCTCCAACATCATCCTAGTAACTAAAGCTTAGGTAAAATTCGTATCTGCACAAACTTCAGGGGATCTCAATCTTGCTTGTCCAAAAGATGATTTCCCTCTACCAAACATAGATCAACTCGTAGACCTAACAGCGCCACGAAATGCTTTCCCTTATGGATGGATTTTATGGTTATAATCAAATTCTTATCGCCCCTGATGATCAACACAAAACCTCCTTTATAACCCCTTGGGGAACCTTTTTCTACCACGTCATGCCATTTGGTCTCAACAATTCTTGGGCAACATACGAACATTCTATGACGTACATTTTCCATGATCTCATTCATAAAATTGTTGAATATTACGTTGACAATCTCCTTGGGAAGTCTAAATCATGGAAGGATCATCTCAATGTTCTTGAATCAATCTTCACCCATCTCATCCAATTCTGTCTCCACTTGAATCTGAAAAATGTGTTTTTGGTGTCCTCACTGGAAATTTTTTAGGATTTATCATATCCCTTTGTGGAACTAAGGTCAATCCTGCAAAAGTCAGAGAAATCAAAAAAATGTCTCCTCCCTCTAATCTCAAACAACTGCATAGCCTACAAGGAAAACTATAGTCCATACGGCATTTCATACCATATATTTCTGATCGATGTCATCTATTTCACCATATACTCCACAAAGAAATAATGTTTCATTGGGATTCTGACTGTTAGAAATCGTTCGACAAAATCAACAGATATTTGTTATCATCATATTTTTATCTCTACATCTCTACCATAGAGTATGCCCTAGAATCCATGCTCACTCACCATATGTAGACACCAAATTTGGGTCATACTCCACCTTTACCCAACATGTATATTAATTTAATACCTACAATTAAATTAATGCACATTCTCACAATATTAATTATTTAATTACCTTAATTAAACTAATTTCCACCTCACACCACCACATCACCTAGACACCTCATCATTAACCTATTCTTAGCATGTTCCCTTTTTACTAGGACTCAATATCCACTTACCAAAACTAACCAAGACTTAGTTCAACCCTAAAATCACACACCTATTCTTCCTCTAACTACATGCCCGCTTATCTAAGTGCAACATTCCATTTTGATCCAAACAATGGATAGAGCTGGCCAAAAAGATTACCAAGATCTATCATTTTTAGTAAACCTAGGATTTCCCACCTTAACTGATATTAGTCAACCTGAAACCAACACCGATCACCCTAAACCATCGTCGGTTACCATATATTCACTTTGGTAACCTTATTTGAGAGGTTAGAAGAATTATTGGATTTTTGGAGAAGAGAGATTTACATGTAAGCATGCACTAGAGCACTCCTGTACATCCAGACATCCTAAACCAACACCAAGCACTTATTTGAAAGGAAAGCATTCATGATAACATTTTGGGAAGCACATCCATGTCACTAACCACCAGTTCCATGGATTAACCATCATCTCCATCCAACCAATAGGTCTATAAGTACAAGTAAGTACATTTGGATTTGCACCTTCCCATATATATTTAGATTAGTTTCTTCATCTCTATTTGGGAGTTCTAGTCTCCCTTGCATCCCATCATCTCTCACCCTCCTGCCAATCCCTCCACCTAATCACCTACAACCTCTCAAACCTATATACCTAACTTAAGACATTTTTGAGTGTTCCCAACACTGTCATCAACCTCACCATTCTCTTTCCATTCTCTGTGTAATCACAGAGAATCACCAAAACAAAAATTTATTGAGTCTTTATCAGCCCGAAATTACCAAGGCTAGTTAACCTAAACTATCACCAAAATCCTCTCAACCGACATTAGTCATACCAGACCGATGTCGGTCTTTATATCTTGTAAATATTCCTATAACAAAAACCTCATAAAATTTACCTAAATAACCCAAACCACCCAAAACTTGACCCTGACCTGTCCCAACCACCTTATTCACCTATCTAACTTCGATCTGATCATAACCTAACCTGTTAGATTAGATTTTATTATTATACTTGAATGAGACACCTAAATTATATCAACTACAATAGGATATTATTGGTTTACATTATTTCTTGCATTAAATTTTTTTAAACAGTGGATTGATAGTCATTTAGGAAGTATCACACTTCCTGGATCTAACATACGCTAGGTAGACCAGCGATGAGATATTGTTTAATATTCCTCTTGTGGTCTTGTTTTGTATTTATAGGTAGTTCCTCCTAGCAAAAACAATTTCTCACAATCATCATTGGATTGGGAAATAAGAATGCACACACCCTACCTTCCACCTTCATTCACAGGTATTCCTACTCACCCTTACCTTATTTGTTTTTCTCTTACATACGCATACTATTTGGTCAAAAAAATTGGCACACCCAGGGGGAATCTCTCTTGGGTTCATTGCATATTATTCATATAGGGAAAAAAATTTGTGTTTCTTTCCTTTTGAAAAATACACATTTAATCTTCTCCTTGGTAATATTCTTTTCTTCTAATTGTCTAAACAACATTTGTCATTTGGTGCTTAAAATGAACCAATTCTTCCTTCTTGCATTTGCATAGTAGTGAAAGAGAACATTCTTGACCTATTCATCATTTGCTTCATCGAATATAATTTTTGATTTGGGTTATAAAATTTGTTGCATTTCATCCTTGTATGTTGCATTATTATCTCACATTTAAAAATGAGGGCAACCTATATGCTAGAAGTCATGCCCAACTGATGGTTGACACAATTGAACCATAGAAAGAACTTTCTTCTCTCTCTCTCTCTTTTCCAAACTCCAAAATTTTTAATTTAAACATCTTCTTAAACAACATCCCAGCTAAAAGAAGCTATCAATGATCACATGATCAGAGGATTGACAGTGGGCACCCAACTGGTTTCTCTGTTTAGTCATAACTCAAAGAAAGGACTGCCCCCACCATAACATAACATAAAACCTCACATTTATATTTACTTCTTCATAGAATGCCTTCCCAACAAAAAAATATGTTCTAAATTCACAAGTCATTCTTAATAGCATAAGATAAAACAAACATAAATTCACTTTTAGGATTACTTTGTTTTCTTAGCTTTATTCTTGACTTGTGTTTTGAGGTGTGAGTTACGTTTCTTCATTTTTATTCTTACTTTTTCACTCCCCATTATAGTTGGATTATTCTGACTATTTTTGATTGTGTCAAGACCTCATCTTATCATTCTTATATTTTTGGTTTGATCCTTCATCTAGTTTAATTCACCAAAATCCAATTTTTTCTTCATTTCTTATAATTTCATAGTAATTGGCTTGGTCTAGAGACCTTCATCAGTTTACATCTGACCGTCATCAGTTTACCTAACCGGTGTCAACTTCTGGATCTTTTGGTTATTTTACTTGAAACAACCTTCATCACCTATTCTTTTCTTTTTTGGTCCTTAGGACACCATTATATCCCCGAAATTCTAATATATCTAACAAATAAAGTTTCCCCATTCCACGTTAATCAATTCTGTTTCATTTTCTAAAATTGGTATTTCCCACAATGACCGGTATTGGTTATCCTAGCCATCATCGGTTACCCTTTAACCATTATCGGTCATACTGACCGTCGTCGGTTACTGTGTTTGACTTTTAATCAAAACACTGATCAGATTTCACCCCAAATTTCATCCTTCTCTACTTATGTTGTTTTATGTGTCATTCATAGAATACAGTTTTGCTAGGTCAACACTAATTCACATGGTGTTGAATTATAGCCAAACTAACGCCCTTGTATTTCACGTCACCGTCACCACTCCCGCATAGTACATCACTACCATCCATCCTATCACATATGGATCTAATGTATTCTATCACCATTTTTATCGATGATGAGAAGTTCATTAGACTCCTTGATTAGAATCTCGCGGCCTTACAATACTACCTTGCCCACTCATCTACCCAAGACTCCTCAGGACAGCTAGTGTACGACATGCCTGTATCTATCCCTCCTGCCCTAGTACCCACTTATGCGAACTCCCACTATCTCAGCCCCACCCTCATCTACATTACCCCATGTGGTCTCTCAGTTAGGTTCCACCTCTGCCATAACTACTACCCCAATGATGTCTATTACACCCATGGTTTCAACCGTTCCTTCACTGACTGCCTTGAGCATAGCCCCATCTACCTCCTTTTCCTCGTATATACCAGTTACATCAAAACCACCTCCAGTGTCAGAAACCCAAACTCTGTTAAAAATATGATTCTTTCCATCCCTCAATCTCTACCACCACCATTACCATGAGAATCATTCTCGACCACCCCACCTATTTACACCCATCATCAACAACCCTCTCATTTGTCATTTATTCGAGTACAGTCCACCAAAGTATTTATCCCCCTTTCATAGTTTTCATATCCAGTACCCTCATGTACATGGGTGCCATCCACATCATACACCCATTATCTACCTCCTTTTATTACAGAGGCACCCATTCCTCACAACCCACTAATGACCTCATTAGGATGATGATGGAAAAGATGCAGACATTAGAAGTATCAGTTTCTAGCTCTCATAACTCCTTGACCTATGATGAAATCTATAATGAGCCTATTCATCCATCCAATCCTATTCACCCATATCTCGTGCATTGGTAAATAACTAAGTTCAACAATTTCAATAGTAAATAGGACCTGCAATAGCACTTGCAGTCATTCTAGCATGGGTGCTACCTAATTACCCATGATGATCCTTTGATTTTACAAACATTTCCCATATCCCTAATAGGGCTCACCTTAGATTGGTATAGTAGTTTACCTAGACATTCCATCTACTCCTTCAACTAAAGATGAGTCTATCGTAGATTTTTTTTCTCACTTTGGAGAAGTCTTATCAACCAATTAACATTCTAGTTACCTCAACATGAACTTATTGAGTTGTTCACTAGATCTTGTGCTAGACACATCTCACCAACTCTGTAGGTACAAACCTTCCAAACCTTGAATGAAGCGTTCACCATGGCATGAAATATGGAAATTCTTTCCATTGAAGAAAATAAAATCTAATTACGAAATAAGAACGTCCCGTTCAAACCAAATGATTCTTCTTAATATTCAAAACACCAAAACAATTATTCAAAGGCCAAAGGATCTTCCAGTGTGGTAGTCCTTGAGGCGGGTCCATCTCACCCTTCTAATCAAGCCTAACCTTCTTCCAATATTTCTCCTTTCCAGACCTTTTAGTTCTGGCGGGAGTAGCGGAAGTACACTTCAATTGGAGATCCATATTATTTAGTATTGGAAAAGCTTCTTAAAGCTAGATCCATTACACTTCCTCCCATAACCTCATATTGGTTTCGATCCCGCTCGTCCTATGTTTGCATGGTATAAGGAACATGACTACTATAATTACCATCATGTCAAAGGCCATAGTGATGGTAACTACATAAATTTTAAGAACATTGTTCAAGAGATGATAAATAATGGAGACCTCATTGTCGATGACCCAATGTACCGAGAAAAATCAAAATTTCCACATCTTTAAAAATTTGTTCGCTAACCATACACCATCATCTAATCAAAATAGTTAGCCTTCATCTAGCGACAAAATGTCATGAATTCCACATGGTTTTTGATATCATACCAGTCATTACTCAAATTTCACCTATTTTGTTTATTTAAGAAATTTTGGCATGATATCCTCTACCCACAGAGGATCATACCTCTTCCACTCCTTCATCCATAGAGGATTCCCCTTCATCTCTTCCTTCACCCACGGAGGAACCCAAATTTTCTCACGATTACATTTCACAGGTCTACCTCACGAGACTACCGAACAATCCATCCATAGGAGAATCATCATCACCTTCTCCTCCACCAAGGGATAATTCTACCTCACCCCACCTACCATCTCTCCTACCCATGGGAGATTCTTCATACATGTCACTACCTATTGGGGAAATTCTCCCTCAGCATCCTAGGACCCCATTGACATGATCTCAACTCTTTTACCCACAGAGTCCGAGGCTAGTCAATTCCCTATCTCATAGACATATTTTATAGGGATTTCCACCAAACCAACTGCATCTCCTCCTATATAGCAATCCCATCTTTATGGCTTGGATTACGTTGATAATTCCATGATCTGGGGATGTATTTGGCTCCCCTTTTTGACACAAATACAGATGTTGCATGAAGATACTTCCACGATCTACCCAAAGGTATTTCCAGCAACTAGATCGACACTGACCATGCCTATTGAAACGAATTATTCTTCATCGATCTACCTACATCCAAACCTTTACCCACAATTAAAACAATTCCAATACCTAAAAACCTACCCACACCTATATATTCACCCGTATGTATGCCCTTCACTACATTGGGTGTCATGCCGACATCAAGCCTTACTCACCCACCTATCAAATTGGACTTAGCCATGTCTTCCCAAACCCACACCAACATTATTCCTCCACCTAAAAGGAAGACCCAACCTTCTAGGCCACATACACCGGTCTCACCTACCACACCTTTGTCACCTTCACCCCTTCCCTCTATCCTAGGGCCCCATCCATCAACCCTAACCAAAAACTCTCCTACCACAGGCGATCAAAAGCTAAGCTACCTACTTATTCATTAAGAGCCTTCGTTACACCTCATTTATCTACACAACAAACACCCTCACCCTCACCTATCTATTTCCTACCACCTATGCCTATACTAGTTACTATAACTCTAACCTTGTCTATACGACTTCAACCCATACTAGCCCCCCAACCTCTACCAACCAATTCCATCGCAATTCTATTGCCGCCATGGGTAACCCATCCTATTCCACCATCTAATTTACCTTCTACATCTCATACTCCCATGTCACCTTTACCAAAGAAGTTGTAACCCAAAGATAAGATCCCACTACCCTCCAATAAGGTAGTTAACCCAACAAAACCTTCCATCACTAGCTCTTCTATGACACCTTTACCCAAGTAGATGCAATCAAAAGCTAAGAAAATACCACTTACCAAAGTAATGGATGAACCCATTCCCCCTCCAATAAATCCTCTTCCCTCATGATCATCCACACCTTTACAAAACCCACACTCACTTCCCTTTGTGATCCGTTAGTAGGGTCCTATGCCAAAATTTTAACCAATCTCTTAGAGACTTCCGTCATCACATTACCATTGCTTCAACCTTACAATCCTCTTAAACCCAAACCAAAAGGGTTTGATGAAACCAATATTTGTGCCTATCATCATGTGTCAGGACATGATGTAGAAAATTGTAAGGCTCTAAAAATTGTTCTTCTCCAACTTTTTCCTCTTGAAATTTTTTTAATGACGATGACCTTCTCGATGAGGACCATGTTCCACCATCACCTATCACCACACAATATCTGTTAGGATAAATTTTATTATCCTAAATATTAATTATGCATAGTTGAATTATTTAATTAATTTTGTTAATTAAATGGTTATATTGTTATATGGTTAATCAACCATATTTGTCTGTATGCATACTGTTATATTGTTTTAAACAATATATTTGTTTTTATGTAATTGTTGCTTCAGGGTGATTTGGAAGCTTGTTTATTCTGGCATTTGGTTGCACTGCTATGCAACTCATTTTCCCAGGATGTATTTGGTTGTGCAATATCTATAAATATTGCAGCCTATTCACTGTAATTTTTTAGTTGATTGAGATTAATAAAATTACACAGGCTTCCGTCCCTGTTTCTCAATCTACATTTGGTACCAGAGTGAAATTCTGGCCCTGTGAAGGTGTGGAAGAGAGAGCGGAGAGAGAGAGAGATATGGAGACGTGTTTGCAGCATTTGAGAGCCTGTGCAGCCTCGTGCAAACTCCCAGCCCCGTCCCTGCCTCCCCCACATCCTCCTGTTCCTTCCAGGTGCTTGGAAGGCAAATTTTTTTTGCACTGGTGCTGGTTGCACCAGGAAAAATTGCTACAGGTATTGGAAATAATACTATTTTTTTCCAATAAAGGTTTTTTCTCTACATTATTTGGTCTCTACTGTATTTGGAATTTGCGTGGCTTGTTTTGGAGGTCTGTATATGCACCTGCAGTGAACAAACAGCCTCCTCAGACTGGATTTGGAACTCTGATCAAATCTGGTAGTGCTAAAAGCTTGGTCCATTCGTGACCTACACAAGAAGAAATCCAAACAGTGATCAAGAATCAAACAGAGCAAAGAATAATAAAAAAAAAGGAGAAGGAGGCGCCCACGCTGGACCTGCACAAAATATACAGTGGAAGAAGAGAAATAAGCGGCCAAAGAAGAGGAAAAGCGGCCTGCATAAAGAATGTGAGCAAAAACGACTTCATTTGTCAGTGGCCTGTCCTCCTACGCCTGCAATAAAGGAGATAAAAACATTTTTTTCAGCATATGCGCCCATGCGCGGCCTGCACAAGGAAAAACATTTTTTTGAAGCAAAAAACCTGCTTTTCTCCCTTGCCCGCGCCATTCTTTGTCTCCCACGGCCTGTACAAGCAATAAACATTAAAAAATACGGCCCAGGCAACAAAAAACGCAGCCAAGGCAATTAAAAACGTGGCCAAAGGGAAAAAAGCCCAGGAAGAAAAAACAGCGCCCAAATACAAAAAACGCGGCCTGTACATGCAAATCAGTGCGTGGGAAGATAAAAAATGCGGCCTGAGCAAGGAAATGTGGCCTGAGCAAGGAAATAAAGCTTCAGATCCATTTTTTAGGCAAATACAACCCTAAAAACGCCTCTTCACCAGCATGCGCCACGTGGAGGCTCACCAAGTTGCATTTTTTTAAAGGTAAGTCAATTTTACTTATCATTAAATACAATTTGCTTCCTTTCATAGTCCAAGCGCCCTAAGTGGGCAAGTTGGCTAGTGCATGCACCTTGGGAGTGAGAGGTTTGAGGGTCAAATCCCACCAAAAACACTCAAAAACTCTCCTTTTGCATCTGGCGGATTTTTTGGCAGAACTGCTAAATTTAGCAGACTTTTTTGAATTTAGTTACAACTAACTAAATTTAGTGGAGAAATCCCTAATTTAGGGTAAATTTTTTTTTCTCCCATCTGGTCTGTTTTTTCATTCCAGACATTTTTTGCAAAAGGAGACCCATCTAAAAATTGCATTTTCAACTATTTTTTTGCAATTTTTAGCATTTTGGGTCATACTGGGCTCAGGAGGTCACCAGGACCCCAAAACTGAAATTTTTTTCCTGTTATTCAAATTGTACTGCATATTGTACTAATTTGTAGGTTGCCATAGTCAACTGCAAAACTTTGTAACTACTCAGAAACTGGCAGAATTGTAATAAAAAAACAGTAAAATTGGTTCTGTAACACTCACGAGATCCTAGATCTCATTCGCAGCGTTCGGTATATACAGTGCCTCTGGGAAGTGCTTACGGGTAAAGCCGTCGTGACTACTACTGCACTTAACGCCTAATATAGCTGCAACAACGTCATCTGGGCATCGTCCCTATAAATCGACGAGGAGTAATAAGGTCATAGTGCACACACTATGAACCATCCCATCCGTCTGTGAACAATTGCAAGACATAAATCCGGACTGAGAAATTATCCGAGTATATAGCAAAGTTACGCGCGCGTATGAGGATATTTCTTTGAGCCGGTGTCAATAATCGCACAGACCCCATCAGTATTGTCTTGGTACCACGTATCGAATTCTTTCACGTACGTTAACGCCTCTTTCACGTACTGCACTGGGTATATAGAAAGGGTGAGCTTCTTCCACGTACCGACGGGTATATCGGAAGGGCGCGTATATAGAAAGGTTCGGTATATCGGACTGACGGTATATAGATTGGGAGACCTAATACCTAGAGTGATAAGAGCCAAACCCTGTCAGTGATCTCTACAAAATGGGCACCCGATGCCCCCAAATTTTTTCTTCCGGATTCACATTGCTCGGAGGAAGCAACTATGCTTCATGGAAGACAAAAATAAAAACACAACTTGAGTTTGAAGAAATCTGGCCTGTTGTGACTGGTACTCTAACCAGATCACCAACGGATGCAACACAACAATGACAATTTGATAGAGCAGATCAGAAAGCAAAACTCATCATCTTGTTTGGAGTGTCTGACGATGTGCAAGCCCACATTCGCGATGCCACATCAGCAAAAGAAGCGTGGGATAAGCTGATCACAATATATGAGGCCAAGAACAAGAATGTCATACTCAATTTGCGAGTCGATTACATACATTGAAATTCAAACGAGATGAGAAAATTGAAGCCTTCTAAGAAGAGTTGCGAGTTGAGGGCTTCACTTCTAGCCCTAGGAGAAGAGAGTCAAAGATGAATCTCTTGTTCCCATTGTTAAGAGCTCTCCCTCTTCTTACCACATTTTTGTCACAACTCTAAACTTATCGGATACTGACAATTAGTTTTGACAAGCTAGTAAACCTACTACAACAAGAGGAAGCAATGCACAACAAGGATGATGAAGAGGAGCGAGCCTTTGTCTTCACATCAAAATGGAAAGGAAAGGTAAAGGAAAACCTAAATCCTATCAGAAGTCCCCACATCAGAATCAGTATCATGGGGACAATCAACAGAAGAAGCGATGTCCAATTTGCAAAAGAGGACATGACTTGCAAGAATGTTGGTTTAACACATATAAGAAAGGTTCATCAAGCAATTCTGGACCACAACAACAACAAACTTACAAGGGACATTCAAACAACTATCACGGGCGAAAAGGGGAGGCTGGAAAGAAGACCCCACCAGAAGGTAATATTCTTTGAGCAACAAGATCGATCGACAATGAAGACTTCTTGTTCACTGCTCGATCAAGTGAACCATCCACGTCATCTAGTGACGTCTGGTATGTTGATTCGGGAGCCACTCGACACATGACCGGCCACAGAGACTGGTTTATTTCAATGAGGGACACGCCATCAAAAAATCATGTTTCGTTGGGAGATGATTCTTCATATACAGTTCAGGGAATTAGAAACATTTCTCTACTCCTTGATTCACGCAAATGCAGACTATCGGATGTTCTATATGTCCCCAGGTTGTGAAAAGAATCTTCTTTGGTCGATCGACTCCTAGATCACAACCTGAAAATTGACTTTGATAGTCAATCCGACAAGAAAATGTGTTTGATTCGAGATAAAATCCGAGGCTCGAAAATAATTGCAAAAGCCTCAAATGTGGGACGAATGTTTCAACTTGATTTCATTCACAAAAATGATCAAGCACTTATGGCTAAAAACTCCACCTCAGCTCAGTTGTGGCATCGGAGATTTGGTCATGTAAGTTTCAAATATCTCAAAACACTTCGCCGGTGTAATATGGTACATGGGCTACCATCTCTTCAGAAGGATACAGACAAGTGTCCTCACTACTTAGCAGGAAAACAACACAGAGTTTCATTCCAAATGAGTACTTTTCGAGCTCATGGTAAACTTGACCTGGTTCATACCGATCTGTGCGGTCCGATGCAGCCAAGTCATTCAGGGTTCCAGTACTTCATGCTCTGTGTTGATGACTATTCACGCAAAATGTGGATTTTTTGTCTTCGCAAGAAAAGTGAAGCCTTTGAAACATTCAAAAAGTTCAAAGTGGCAGTTGAGAAAGAAACTGGTCATCACATCAGAACTCTCCACTCAGATCGAGGGGGGGAATTCACCAGTGATGAGTTCAGAGACTACCTACAAACTCACGGGATTCGTCGACAAATGCCTCCTCCACACACACCGCAGCAAAATGGTGTTGTCGAGAGAAGAAATCGTACTATCATGGAAATGGTGCGATGCATGATCGATGATTCCGAACTTGCAAAGACATTTTGGGAAGAAGAAACAAAAAACAACGCAGATGTATTTGTTAAACAGAGCGCCTGGCTGCTCTTGATGGAATTACACCATAAGAAGAATGGTCAAAAGGAAACCATCCATTGTACACCTCGAGTATTCGGGTGCAAAGCCAGCATGCACATACCCAAGCAGAATAGAAAGAAATTGGACATGAAGTCACAAAATCTCATCTTCATTGGATACGGTGAAGAGACTCTTGGGTACTGGGCCGATGGATCCTAAGACCGAGAAAAGTCTACACAAGCGAGATGTTGAGTTTTTCGAGAAGAAGAAGCGAGCGAGAGACTCCTCCTCTGGACTCGCAAGATGTAGATTTTTCACCAGTTGTAAAAATTGAAGCTAATGTTCCCTCAGAAGATGAAAGTGATGATGGGGATGATGGTGTTGATCAGATAGAACCACAACCCATGGGAACAGGTCAACGTATGCCTAAATGGTGTACAAGCACATTACGAGATGCAAGATTGGATGCTCCACCGGATACATCCACCCCTGGACCACGGACTCGTAGTAAAGCAAGAGAAGAAGTTAACTTTTCTTTGATGAGTAGAGTCATTGAATCAGATGAGCCCTCTACAGTCCAGGAAGCCCTACAGTCAAAAGCTTGGAAAGATGCCATGGATTATGAATATCAATCAGTGATGAAGAATAACACTTGGCAGCTTGTCGATCTTCCACCAGGGAAGAAACCCATTGGATGCAGATGGATATTCAAAACTAAGTACAAAGCAGATGGGATAGTGGACAAGTGTAAAGCAAGACTTGTAGCAAAGGGGTACGCATAGAAAGAAGGCATTGACTATGAGGAGACATTTTCTCCCACAGCTAAGATCAAAACGATCAGGATGATCTTTGCTCTAGCTGCTCAGTTTGGTTGGAAAGTTCACCAAATGGACGTAAAAAGTGCCTTCCTGAATGGATATTTACAAGAAGAAGTCTACATGACTCAACCTAAGGGATATGTTGTACCTGGTCAAGAAGAAAAGGTATGCAGACTCAGGAAATCTCTATATGGCCTCAAACAGGCACCCCGGGCATGGTACATCAAGATTGATGAGCATCTCGTATAACATGGATTCGTTAGAAATCCATACGATCCCAATCTCTACCTCAAAAAGCAAGGGGGGGAGATGGTGATTGTTGTAGTTTATGTCGATGATCTAGTCATCACTGGCAGTTCAATGAAGATGATTGATGAAACAAAGAAAGATCTTAAGCGATCGTTCGACATGACGAGATCTCGGGCTTATGCACTACTGTCTTGGACTGGAAGTATGGCAGAAAGAGAATCATATCTTTGTTTCTCAGATGAAATATACTAAGAAAACACTCAAGAAGTTTAGGATGATGGATTGCACACCAATTGCTACACCTATGGAGAACAAATTACAATTATCTCGTTCGAGATCCATCTCTGAGGTAAGTGCCACTCTCTGTCGGTAGCTGATTAGGAGTCTTATTTACCTGACCTACACTAGACCGGATATCAGCTTTGCAGTGAGCTATCTATCCAGGTTCATGCAGGAACCCAAACTTTGTCATTGGAAAGCAGCAAAGCGCATTTTGAGATATCTCAAATGATCGGTGGATCTTGGTCTAGAATATAAGAAGAACGAAAACTTCTTCTTGAGTGGATATTCGGATTCGAGATCATGCGGGTAACATTGATGATAGAAAATCCACTACGGATTTGTATTCTTTATGGGATCTAGACCAATATCATGGGGAACTAAGAAATAACACTTTGTTTCTCACTCTTCCACGAAGCGAGTATCGTTACTGTGGAGAAGCTTTTGTGAAGTGATTTGGCTACGTCGCATACTGGAAGGACTTGGAATACCACAGGACAAACCAACCACCATGTATGTTGACAATGAAGGTGTTCTCAAACTTGTTCACAATCCATTTTTTCATGAGAGAACAAAGCACATTGAAGTTCAGGTTCATTTCATACGCGAACATGTGTTGAAGCACAACATCCAGCTTCAGTTTTGTCCAACGGCTGAACAACGAGCAGATATTTTCACAAAGTCACTTGCACGTGACAAGTTCGAGTTGTTCAGAGCATTTCTCTCCTCATCTCTTCAGACAATGCACAATTAAGGGGGGGAATGTTAGGATAAATTTTATTATCCTAAATATTAATTATGCATAGTTGAATTATTTAATTAATTTTGTTAATTAAATGGTTATATTGTTATATGGTTAATCAACCATATTTGTCTGTATGCATCACTGTTATATTGTTTTAAACAATATATTTGTTTTTATGTAATTGTTGCTTCCCGGGTGATTTGGAAGCTTGTTTATTCTGGCATTTGGTTGCACTTGCAGCAACTCATTTTCCTGATATATATTTGGGTCATGCAATATCTATAAATATTGCAGCCTATTCACTTAATTTTTAGTTGATTGAGATTAATAAAATTACACAGGGCTTAAGCCTCCGCCCCTGTTTCTCAATCTACAATATCATCCCTTACTTCTTCAAATACCTACATCTCCACTCCCACAAACCTTATGTCCACCTCTTAAATTCGAGATCAACATGGTCCATATCGTAGATTTGGAAAAATCACCACCCAAATTCTGATGTTCTATATGTACTTCACAAGGCTTTTCCTTGTGTTAGGTTTTTCCCATCATGTCATTACACTACTCATCCTACATCTTATCCATTTACCACCTCCCCTCATATTAACATGGTTCAAGTTACCACCTATTCCTAGAAAGACAAAGGAAAAGAAAAAGTAGCTAGCCTATCAACCAACCCCGTGCCCATTATACCATCTCGCACCACACCTAAAATCACCATTTAAGGACCCACAAACCATATCTCTCCGATGGGGTTACCCATCACATAATGATAAAACAATTTCATCAATATACTCTAAAGATGTATTTATATAATCTCTTCCAAAATTCTAAATCTCATAGACAAGGCCTTATGGAGGTTTTGTAATCCATTAAAGTTTTGCCCAATGACCCAACACCAAAGTGGTCTCCATCATCACCCCTCACCACATGGCCTTGCTTACCAAATTATCTCTTTCTTCTACTCCTATGCCCACTTGTTGGTGTGAATCAAAGCAGCACCCACGGATGTTGATCGGACTTCTAGTTTGACATGTTGGACATCCAGGTGTGATTGCACAACATCAAATCCTCTCCCCAAGTGTGGCACTTGTAAATATGGGAGAGGAATCTCTAGATTAGAGGTTGGTTCCTCGACTCCTCCGATCAGATATATCACTTACAAGTTGCGAGAGGTTTGAATTCCTAGTTCCTACTCTAAATTCTAAGGGGACAAAGATAGGAAATGCAAGAAAATGAAGCTAATGCTAATGAGGTGATGCACCAAAGGAGTTGGTGAGACACCTAATAATGCAATACATACACAATCCAAAAGAAAACACAACACAAAGCATGCACAAATTACTCAGATGTAATGAAAGATTAGGAAACAAAGGTAAACATATGGAAGGATTGAAGGATTTTAATCACATAGCATACATTATCATTCTAGATCCAATACATGCATTACAACACCAAGAGGCAAAAGGGGGTTTTGTATTGCATGGAAAGGTAAAAATTCCACAAATTCTTCCAGGAGGGAAGAAAAAGGGAAGTTACGAGTTGAAAAAGTGTCTCTCCTTTAAAAATGAACCCATTCTAGCTTTTACAAGGTGCAAAAAGCGACCCCGGAGAGAGAAACATGGGAAAACATGGGAGAGATTTAACAACTAGCCAAAACACAATCAAAACATCATGGTCATGCTTACATGCTCATCTCTTGACATTTTTTTCCATGATGGGAGAGAATGCGAGCCATTCTTCATTAAAAATGGTGGTTGAAATGTCATTTCTGTCCATGACCACGTGCCAGAGGTGTTTTTCAATTTTCTCTCTCCAAACTCCATCAAAATAAAAAAATTACCCTAGAATCTTGTAGATAATTTCACCATATTTCCATTGATATAAAGAACACAAAAAAATGAGCTCTGGATCGAAAGATATGGCCGTTTGAAATTTTAGGGCAAAATAGGGCCAAATCGGATTGACATGCAATTTTTTTAAATTTCCACTTTTTGGTCATTTGGAAAATTTTCCAAAAATTCCCCACTCCACCATTCCAGTGCCACATGGCATGTTTTGATTGGGCACGGGCCTTTAATGCTTCATTTTCCATCATTTTTCCCTTTGGAAAATTTTCCAAAAATTCCCCACCGGGCCGATGATCTAAGGACACGTGGCATGTGCTGATTGGGCGCGGGCCTGTCCTCCTAAATTTTCCATCATTATTTGATCCTATTTCTTGACTCGGACATGTGGCAAAACCTCATTCGTTTTAGGCATTTCCCTTCAAATTTTCCATGCGGGCTTGTCTTGTATCTTTTTCCACCACCGGACACGTGGTAAGATGTGATTGGTTTGCATTTGGGGGATGATTTTTTCCTTTGAAATTTCCTTCTTTTTCCTTTGGGAAAATTTCCTAGCTTTTCCCCACCTTCCTTCACAGATGCAGGGACACATGGCGGTGTCTTATTGGAAGTGGGGCTATGGGATAATAGTTTCCCTTTTACTTTTAGTCTTTGGAAAAAATCCAAAATCTTCCCCGCGCTCCGCAGCTCCGACCACCTTTCCTCTAAATTTTTCCATGGGACATGTGTCATAACATGATTTTTGTGGACCTCGAGAGAAAAATATTCCTTTTGAAAACTTTGGCAAACACTTGGTAAAAAATCCAAGTCTACCTCCGACCCCTACCACTTCCTTGTACACGTGGTGCAATTTCATTGGCTGCGGGCCTTTTAGGGGAAAATTTCCCAAAAAAACTCTGTTGGGCCATAACTTCAAAAATACATGGAGTTAGGAGGAAAACTTTACCTTTCTGGAAAGATGAGAAAGATCTCTATCCAACGATGCCATTTCCAGAAAGTTTTGGGTTCCTGAAAATAAAAAAATTATGATTGAGGCACAAGAGAGGGAAGAACGAAAGGAGTTAGCCACAAAATGAGCAAGGGGCACATTTTGGATAACCATTTTGGTGACTCAGAGGGGTAATTTTCCTGCTGGATGAAGTTACTCATTGCCTAAAGCAATCCATTGGGCATGGAGTCATAAAATTCTCTGTTTGGCTCCCTAACTGACTAGAACACTTCAAGGAGGAAGGTGGAGGGTGGAACATCATCTGATTGGAGCAAGGCCTGTAAAACACATTTCCAGGAACAACAAGCATGTGCCAAAGAACTTAGGGAAAGAAAAGCTAATCTACAACAAAAAAATGTGCACAAGCACTTGGAGGAATGAAAACCTAAGCTAATATGTACAAGGTGGAGAACTTCCTTCAGTAGCACTACTTTAGATAGATCCCATTGACTTGAATCTGCAGTTCTTCACCATCCAATGAAGATAATTGGAAAGCATTGCTGCCCTTACACTTTGTGACCATGTATGGGCCACTCCAAATGGCATCAAATTTTGAGTGCCTTCCTGATTTTTCTCTATCTGCATCCCATTTTAACACTAGATCTCCAAATTGGAAGGATCTATTCTTGGCCTTTCTATCAAAGGTCTTCTTTATCAAAGCTTGATCCTTCTCCATTGCTTGGGATGCTGATTTCGATTTCTTAGAGCTTCATCAATTCTACATATCTAAGCTCCATGGGCTCAAACTCCAACAACTCCAACTGTTTCATGAGTTCTAATGTTGGAAACTCAAGTGACATGGGCAAAATTGCTCTCTTCCATAAACAAGCTTGAATGGAGAGTTACTCTCTTCCATAAGGTTGATTTCAACTTTTCAGTATGCCAAGATCTCTGATTTTCATCAAGATTCCTAATGATTCTCAACAAGTTCTTGTTTGTAGATTTATCCTATCCATTACCCTGAGGGTAATAGTTTGATGAAGTACTTAGGTAGATCCCATTCTTGACAGCCCATTCAGTCACCTTGGACCCAATGAATGCCAATGCATTATCTGATATTATTGTAGCAGGTATGCCAAATCTGGTTGTTATTCCCTCATAGAAGTCCAGGATGCTAGATTCATTTGCTTCCTTGAGTGCTACTGCTTCAGTCCACTTGGTGAAGTAATCTGTGGCTGTTAAAATCCATTTGTGCCCTTGGCTTGAATTGGGATTAATGACTCTAATGAATTCCAAACCCCATTGCATGAATGGCTGGTCAACTGAAATTGGATGCAATGGAAGGGCAGCTAGCCTCTCTTTACCTATGAAGAATGCACAATTCTTGCACCTCTTGATCCATGCATAACAATCACTGAAAATCTTGGGCCAATAATAGCCAGCCCTCATGATCTTTAGAGCTGTCACTCTTGGTGTAAAATGACCACCAGTTCATCCACCATGGAACTCTTCCAACACCCTATGAATCTTATTTGTACCAATGCATCTCAGCGTAGCACTCCATTCACATCCCTCTCGAGCAAAACACCATCAATAAGGGCATATGGGATAGCCTGCAATATGAAGTGTCTTCTTTTGGTATTATTCATCTCTAGAGGGCATAGACATGTGCTTAGGAAGTGCATTATGTCTTGGGTCCAGCAAGGAGTGAGGACACCATCATTCTCCTCTTGAGTGCTTCCTTGTTCATGGTTGTCTTGCAACGCCAAAACAACCTCCTTCTCATTGCATGCTTCCTTTTGTTTGTTCAAGACCAGCTGCTCACACAATCCTTTCCCTCTCACCAACTTGGTGACTTTGATCTCAATGTCATACTCCATGACATGAGTAATCCAACCTGCCCTCTTTTCATTTAGGTATTTGTTGAGGAGGAAGTCCTTAACTCCCACATGAGAAACCAACAATTGAACCTTGTTGTTTGAAACTAGATGCTTGAATTTCTTCAAGATCCTGATTACTGCAAGAAAATGCTTCTCAATGAAGGAATACCTCACCTCATAGTCCTCCAAGCCTTGGCTAAAGAAAGCAATTGGCTGTTCCTCATCATCTTTGTTCTCGATGTACCAAAATTGTAGAAATAGTATCATCACCCCCAAATGCATAGAGGATGAAATCCTTGGAGAAATCCAAGTTAATGAGAGTTGGGGCTTGAGAGATGGCCTCTTTGATTGCTTCAAAACTTTCTTTTCCTTCAGCTATCCATTTGAAATCCATGCTCTTCTTTAACATCTTGGTGATAAGCTTGACTAGGGCTGCAAATTTGGGACAAACCTCCGAACGAAATTTATTCTCCCCAAGAAACTTTGAAGGGCCTTCTTGTGGCTTGGAAATGGTAGTTATCTTATGGATTCAACTCTTTCCAGATCAATTGCTAATCCTTCTTTGGAGACAATGTGGCCATGGAGCTTTCCTCATGAGCTAGAAAAATACACTTTTTAGGATTCAAGGATACTCCAAATCTTCAAAGCACCTTTGGAACACTTGCCTCAAATGAAAGAGATGGTCTACTGCTTTTTTTGAAAAAACAGTGATATCATCAAGATATATCAACACCATATTGTTAATCAAATCCTTGAACGCCATGTCCATTGCTCTTTGGAAAGTAGCTCTGGCGTTGGACAACCCAAATGACATTTTCTTGTATGCATAAGTCCCCCATTTGGTTGTAAAGGTTGTCTTGAACTGATCTTCTTATTTCACCATAATCTGATTATACCCCAATAGCCATCAAATAGTGAAAACCTCTCGAGCCAAAGCAACAACTTGCAAAATCTGCTCCATAGAAGGAAGTGGATAATGATCCTTGAGAGATGCTCTATTCAAATCTCTGAAGTCAACACACAATCTGATTTCCCCACTCTTCTTTCTAACTGGAACCAAGTTGGCTACCCAACTAGAATGCTTGATAGGGAATATGATTCTTGATTCTATCAACTTATTCAATTCCTTTCTCATGAGAGGCTCCATGTGTGGATTGACTGGCCTTTGTTTTTGTCTGATGGGTTTAGTACTTGGATCCAATTCAATGGTGTGTTGAGCTAACTTGGGATTGAAACCTTTCAAATCTTCATAGCTCCAAGCAAACACATCAGGGAATTCTTGACAAATCATATGAACTCATACCTTTCTTACTCAGTTGTCACTTTACCAACTTGGAGTGATTTTCCTTCTTCTACCAAGATGGACACTGAATCTTCTCCCTTGACTTGAATGTTTGCTTTCTCCTTCCTAAACTGATCATTAGGATTGAAAATGGACTCCAAAGTAATAAGTCCCTTTGGTAGTTTGTTGGTTCTCAGCTGTACCACTTGGTCACCATACTGCTGCTCCAACTTTTCCTGATTTTTAGCTGAGAACTTAGCCTCTTCTTGCAAGAAATGGATGATTTGTTGATCATTTTCAAACACTTGCCAACTTACATTGTTGTCTGGCATTGAGGGCCTTACAATCACATGGATGTTTGGTTGTACCTTGTCTTTTTGAATTCTTTCAACAACGTCAAAGGCTGCCCCAACTGCTGCAATCCTATCAGTAGCTTGGTTCTCTTTTCTAGGAATGGATTTAATGCAAAAACCTTAAAATCTTCAATGAGGTCCCACAACCTGTTCTTGTAGCACTTGAGTAGATCATTCTTGATAGCATGTTGCCCCTTAACTTGGTTGACAATCAACTCACTGTCACCAAAGACTTGCAAGTTCTTTATTCCTCTCTTGATTAACCAATGCAATCCTTGTATCAAGGCTTCATATTCAGCGGTGTTATTAGAGCATGCAAACTGGAATCTAAAAGTGAATAATACTTGACTCCTTGAGGTGAAAAAAGCATAGCTCCCCTTCTGCACCTTTTCTACTCCTTGATCCATCAAAAACAACTACCACACCCCATTGTCATCCTTGTGGTTTGGCTTGGTGATGCTAGGAATAGCCTAATTTTCTTCATGCATGCAATAGAATCCTAGCTTAGATTCTTCTATTTCTTGATAAGGATCAAAATCATGCACCTTGCTTGCCCATTCATCAAGAGTTAGATCTGGGATGCTTCCTACCTTGGTGTCAGTTTCATCAATGCTTGGATAATCCTCTTGATCAAACGCTGAACAATTGGTATTGATCTAACTTGGAGTGTAAGGCTCAATGTGAAAGTTTGCAATAGGTTTAGATCTGATTGTGGCCTTGGTTCCATATCTTGTTCTGAACAACATGTGTGACCAATCAGCAGATAAGTAGCCTCCAATCTTGGCTGTGAAATCCCTTGACAAACATAGGGCAAAGAGTGGTGGAAGGTCTATTACTGAGACATCTTGCAAAACAACAATGTTGGGGCATGCATGCAAAGTAAGACTCAAGTTTTTATTACTCCAACTGTTGTTACTATTGTCCCATCCAATTGCACTACCCCTTTGGATATGACTTCATACTAAATTCCCAACTGATCAGCTATTTGCTTGGGCATTACTGAACTACTTGCCCCAGAATCAATCATGTAATTGTGTACTAATTAATTTCCAATGATCAATAAAATGTAGAATGGAGGGGGCTTCAACATATTACCTTGTTTTCCTCCATGATTCCCTTCAGACTTGGCAGCATTTGTGAGCACCTTCTCTTGCATTTGGACTTGCTGATTTGAAGTTGACCAGTCCTTCATGGTAGCTTGTAGCAAATATCTTTGGCTCTGGATAAATAATGATTCCCACATTGATATGTTTACATTTGTCTTCTTCATCCGATCAATGATTTTGAATGGAGATGAAGCATCTCTTTATTGTCTCTTGTCCTACACATTCATCCTTGCATATGGGCAGCAACAAATGGCATTTGAGTTGGCCTAGGAGTTGTTTTAGGTAGCCCTTGTGTGTTTGGAACTGCATTTTGTTTGCCAATAATTTGTGGAGTGATGGAAGGTTGTGGATTTCTTGGAGCTAATGGTTGTTCTTCACCAAAATTTCTCCTTTTTGACCTTGTATTGGCTGCAACACTTTGGGGAATTGTTTGATTCATGCCACAAAAATCTTCTGCCTGCCAGTTTACAAGTGCGGTATCATTTGGAGCTGATTGCTGCTGGAATGTTTCTTGTTGTTGGTTATTTCCTTGACTCCCTTCACTCTCCACACCAATTGTAGTCACCATTAATGCTTGATTTAAGGCACCGTTGAAACACATAGATTGGTTGTGAGGTTCATTGCATGGGAAACACCAATCATACTCTTGAGCTATGTTGTTTTGCACTGGCACTAATGCCTTAGAGGAAGATATAGCATTGGGAATATAGGGCTGAAATGGTCATGTGGCGGGAGGTCTTGCTTGGTTTAAATTTGCAGCTGGGATTGGGTGGTCTTTGAGGTTGGTATGGTTACCTGTTAGGTTGATCTTGAGGCTGGAAAGGAGGTTTGAAACCTTGTGCTTGCTACCTCTTGAGTGTAACCAGCTCATTGCCTAAATTTTGCAATTGCTTCATGACTTCTTGAAGTTCGTTTGAGGTACTAGAAGATGAGGTAGAAGCTTCACTTGAATTCAGATTTTTAGGAGTGGGAATAGGAGCTAAAATAGGCACTTGACTAGTATTTGGGCTCTCTAAACTTGGAAACAATTGCATTGGAGGCCTAGGAGCTAGCTTGCCATCTTGAATCAAACAATTTTCATCTCTAATGGTGATGCTATAAGCAGCAGGGGTATTTGTACCTCCCATGGATTGAATTAACATAGAAATATTAGAATTTAAAGCTTTAAGGTAATATAGAAAAGAACCTTCTGCTGCTGGCCTTACTGCCACTGGAATCCTCTCCCAAGTCATTTGAAACCTAAATTTGAAGTCGTCGGCTTACTCATTAGGAGCTCTCTTGATGGTTGTCATTTGTGTCCAAAAGGGACAAGTTATCTCCCTTTTCTCCAAACTGCTCATGGAGAGCTATACATAGCGGGTTCAAATTTTTGATAGAACCTGAGGCAAGAATCTTGAACCATTGCAAAGCTTTCCCTTTGAATGAAGATGCCAACAATTTGATAGAAACTTGCATCTCATTACTCTCATGGATTGCACAAATATTGGCAATATCCTTGACATGATCACCAGGAGTGGTCTGATTCTCTCCAGTAAAGTATGAAATGTTCTTCAATTTTGCAATTGGGATTGGATTCTGTGCATTGAGAGAAAGTGGGCTGCTGCTAGTGAAATTGACATAGGGGTTGTTTTGTGCCATTCTAATTGGCCTTAGAACCCTTGTTGATTGAATGAAAGGCCTACCAGGTGGAGGAGTTGATAGAGTTTTGTTTGGTGGAGATGGATACCTTTGAATTCTCCTCCCTCTTTGCCTTCTTCTTGGAGATAACTATAGATACTCAAACAACACCTCTTCTTCTCCAACTCTTGACCTTGTGTTGATTCTTCTCATGAGTTTTTCAGGTCTGCACTACTAAAACCAGCTGATTCTTCTTCCTTGGAGTCACCAGATGTGTAATTTAGGGATCTTTTAAGTAAGAAACTTGCAACAAATGCACATCAATTTGTTGTAATGAAGATGAAGACCTATAAGGTCCCACTGGGCATGCTAAAACTGTTGGAGTGAATCAGCGGCACCCACGGATGTTGATCGGACTTTTAGTTTGACATGTTGGACATCCGGTGTGATTGTACAACATCAAATCCTCTCCCCAGTGTGGCACTTGTAAAGATGGGAGAGGAATCTCTAGATTAGAGGCTGGTTCCTCAACTCCTCTGATCAGATATATCACTTACAAGTTGTAGAGGTTTGAATTCCTAGTTCCTACTCTAAATTCTAAGGGGACAAAGATAGGAAATGCAAGAAAATGAAGCTAATGCTAATGAGGTGATGCCCCAAAGGAGTTACAGGTGACACTTAATACTACAATACATACACAATCCACAAGAAAACATAGCACAAATCATGCACAAATTTCTCAAGATGTAATGAAAGATTAGGAAACAATGGTAAATATATGAAAGGATTGAAGGATTTTAATCACAAAGCAAAGGATTTTAATCACAAAGCATACACTATCATTCTAGATCCAATACAATGCATTATAGTGACCAAGAGGCAAAAGGGTTGCTGTATTACATGGAAAGGTAAAAAAAGTTCAACAAATTCTTCCAGAGGGAAGAAAAAGGGAAGTTGTAGAGCTGAAAAAGTGTCTCTCCTTCAAAAATGAACCCATTCTAGCTTTTACAGTGCAAGCGACCCCAGGAGAGAGAAACGCGGGAAAACATGGGAGAGATTCAACCACCAACCAAAACACAATCAAAATATCATGGGCATCCTTACAGGCCCATCCCCTGACATTTTTGCCATCTTTGGGAGAGAATGCGAGCCATTCTTCATTAAAAATGGTGGTTGAAATGTCATTTCTGTCCATGACCACGTGCCAGAGGCATTTTTCAATTTTCTCTCTCAAAATCCATCAAAATACAAAAATGACCCCATAATCTTGTAGATAATTTCACCATCTTTCCATTGATATAAATAACGTGAAAAAATGAGCTTTGGATCGAAAGATATGGCCGTTTGAAATTTTAGGGCAAAACAGGGCCAAATCGGATTGGCGGGCAAATTTTTTTAAATTTTTCCACTTTTTGGTCATTTGGAAAATTTTCCAAAAATTCCCCATGCTCCACCATTCTCGGGTGCCATGTGGCATGTTTTGATTGCGTTTGGGCCTTTAATGCTTCATTTTTCATCATTTTTTCCTTTGGAAAATTTTCCAAAAATTCCCCAGTGGGCCGATGATCTGAGGACACGTGGCATGTGCTGATTGGGTGCGGGCCTATCCTCCTAATTTTTCCATCACTATTTTATCCTATTTCTTGAATCGGACACGTGGAAAAACCTCATTTGTTGTGGGTATTTCCCTTTGAATTTTCCATACTGGCTTGTCATGTATCTTTTACTGCCACCGGACACGTGGCAAGATGTGATTGGTTCGCGTTCGGGGGCAATTTTTTCCTTTGAAATTTCCTTCTTTTTCCTTTGGGAAAATTTCCTAACTTTTCCCCTACCTTCCACTAGTCTCGGGACATGTGGCAGCACCTTATTGGAAGCGGGCTAAGGGCCAATAATTTCCATTTTACTTTTAGTCTTTGGAAAACATCCAAATCTTCCCCGCGCTCCATAGCTCCGACCACGGGGACATGTATCATAACATGATTGGGCGTGGGCTGCGGAGAAAAATATTCCTTTTGAAAACTTTGGCAAACACTTGGTAAAAAATCCAAGTCTTCCTCCGACCCCCACCACTTCCTTGTACATGTGGCACCATTTCATTGGCTGCGGGCCTTTTAGGGGAAAATTTCCCAAAAAAACTCCGTCAGGCCATAACTTCAAAAATACATGGAGTTAGGAGGAAAATTTTACCTTTTTGGAAAGTTGAGAAAGAGATCTATCTAATGGTGCCATTTCTAGAAAGTTTTGGGTGCCTAAAAATAAAAAAAATATGACTGAGGCACAAGAGAGGGAAGAATGAAAGAAGTTAGCCACAAAATCAGCAAGGGGCACAGTTTGGACAACACCCACTCCTTAAGTCGTTGCCCTTAGCTTCTCTAATGAGGATATTTTACCTCTCCAAATCGGATGATCCTGATATCACCCTTTTTATTTCCATCTATATCGATAACATATGCGTACAACACATCATGATCGATGGTGGTGCTTACGTTAACATCATATCCTCCCTCATGTAGAATCAAATGCACATCCCTCTAATTTTATGAATAATAACCAAGTTATGTTGCACTCATTTAATGAATCCCTCACCTCCACCCTTGGTACCATTATTATCCACATTCGGGTGGGTCCTCACACTATCTCAAAATTATTCTACGTCTTAAAGGAAGAGTTCCAAAGATAACCTATTTCTCGGCAGACCTTTGATTCACTTCATGGGTTGTGTCCCTCCAAATTTACACCACTATGTAAAATTTGAACATGAAGGGTATAATTATACCATCCCCGCTAACCTGTCACCATTCAAAAATTGTGACATATTGTACCAACCTAACAATGTACTTGTACCAATCAAAACATCTACCACCACCCCCACTTCTCCTTCACCCATGACCCCATCCACCAATGCTACCACCACCTGTCCCACACCTAATTATTCTATTCCTACTATGGTTGTAGCCTTTATAGCTGACCCATCTACTTCCTAACCAATCAATACCACTCCTAACCAATCATCCGGTGAATCATCTATCCTCTCTACCCACATATTTATTATTGATATCTTAGAAGGTTTTTTTCAATGCCTCACTCTGGGGAGTACCATTGATACAATATCGACACATTCCTCACTCCACAAGAGTATGGAAACCTATGCCAACACCCTTGTTATGACTACTACATAGGTGAGGTTTTCCGTATGGTCCTCCCCACCTTCATACCAACTTAACGTATGGGGACCAATCACGCCACTTATTCATCCAAACCTCTATCCCAAACATGATCGTTTTCATCTGACCTCCAATCTCTTACTAACCACTTCTTTGCCAACACTTTCCTTCATCATTGTGCATGGAAAGGATTTGGCTTTAGTTTTTATGAACAAGATTATCATACCATCATTCCATGTACCACCCATAAACACAAATATTTCAGTGGCATTGGATTTTTTGCACCATCTTCCAAGAAGGCTCGCATCGACCTCATTGAAAAAGATAAACCTTCTCCACCCCATTCACCAATGTCACTACCTTCACCCATGGAGTCCATAGATCCCGAATCTATTCCTCCTAACTTTTTTTCATGAACATGATATCCTAGGACCTCGACTTATCAACACGATTGCAAGGATTTTTCTTCTTTTCCCTTCATGTATCCCGATATGATCGATGAGGATACACCTTCTATTATCATCGTTAAATGTCGGACGATGAGTCTATACTCACCTACCTTGTTGTAGAAGAATATTATACTCACCAATCATTACCTTATAAGATGTAAACCATGTTGAATGAATCGACTATCAAAATCAACTTTAACACTCAAGATGACCCACTCATTCTAAAGATAGGCCAATATTTAGATACTACTTTGAGCAAGAAGCTTTTATTTCTTTCCCGCAGGACCATAGCAATGCTTTTTTGGTCCTATGCTGATATTCCCGGTATTGACCCAAACATTATGGTCCATAATATCATAACTATTCTTGATTCCAAACCCATAAAACAAAATTTGTGGAAAATGCATCCTCGCATTGCTCTTCTTGTTAAAGAAGAACTTCAGTGCCTTCTCTTAGTTTCCTTCATCCTACCCATTGATTATCCCCAATGTATTTATAACATTGTTCTTATCACAAAAACAACAAGGGGACTCCACATTTGCATGGATTTCTAGGACCTCAACTTATCTTGCCCCAAAGATGAATTTCCTCTACAAGGAATCGACCAACTAGTTGATCTCACCACCGGTCATGAGATGTTATTACTCATGGACGGTTTCTCAGGTTATAAACAAATATTAATCACTCTAGAATATCAACACAAAACTTCCTTCATCACTCCTTGGGGGACCTTCTGCTATTGATTCATGTCTTTTGGCATTAAAAATGCTTGTGCTACATATCAATGAGCCATGAATTATATCTTCCATGACATCATGCATTTCATATTGGAAGATTGCGTAGATGATCTCCTTTCCAAATCCAAACATTGGGCTGAACACCTAACTATCCTTAAGGTCATATTCAACTTTGCCTCATCAAGTATTGTTTTCACCTTCAACCTAAGACGTGTGTCTTCATGGTGCTTTTGGGAAAACTCCTTGGTTTCATCATTTTGTTGTGTGGAAAAGAAGTTGATCCTGCTAAAGTAAAGGCTATTCTTGAAATTCCTCTACCTACTAATCTCCGTCAACTTAGGAGTTTGTAAGGTAAGTTGCAATCTATTCATCAGTTCATCTCACAACTTTTGGACCATCTCAACCATTTCATCATCTCCTCAAATAGGATGTCTCATTCAAATGGGATGATGACTACCATAAAGCCTTTGACACCTTAAAACAATACCGTATTCAACTACCGGTGCTCATTCCCCCTCAAGATGACAAACCCTTTTACCTATACATTTCTACTACTGACCATTCCCTAGGTTCCATTCTCACTCATCATGATGAGCAACACAGAGAGCAAGTGGTTTATTAAATAATTCATACACTTTTGGACTACGAAACTAGGTACACCCATGCTAATAAAGTTTTCTTAGCCTATGTTTTTTTCGCCACTAAATTTTTTCATTACCTACTCAACCACAAAACCTTTATCATCACTAACATTTATCCCTTACATTACATCTATGATAAACCCTACCATAATCAACATGTTACACGTTGGCTCATGCTTCTTTCATACCTCAACCTTGAATTCATCCATCAAAAGTCTATCAAAGGAAAAGGCATCACCGACCAACTAGCGATGCACCTCTTTCTAAGGATCAATTCTCTAATTTTAATTTCCAAGACAAATCCATTGTTACCATCTCTTTGGATGATACCACCTACTAGATGACCTTATTCTTTGATGGTTCCAAATGTCGGGATGGAGGTGATGTAGGTGTTATCCTCTTTCCCGTGATGGTGAACCTATGCCTTTATCTTTCAAACCATAGTTTGATTGCACTAACAACACCACCGAATATGACTCACTCGTATTAGGCCTTAAAACCACCACCTCCCTAGATATTAAAACAATTAATATCTTTGTTGATTCCTAACTAGTTGTAAACCAAGTCAATGGTATATACCAGTGTCGTAATGAAATAATCCAAAAGTAAAAATGTCACGTCGACATACTTTTGACTACCTTTGACCATTACAAACTTCAAACCACCCCACGTTATTTTAATAAATTTGTGGATACCATGGCCTTCCTAACTTCTCAGATACCCACTTCTCCTACTGACTCTAAAATCTTTGTCACAATATAAAGGTTGTAATCACCCTCATATTTGTTCAAGGTGTAAAATCCGTAGGAACCGTTGCGTGCAACCCACGTGAACTTTGGTATAAGTAGTTTACATACTACCTTTCCCTTTCCATTCTGCCTCCCGATCTCACTCGTAATAGACAATGTGCCTTTCTTAAAGGTGTCTCTCAGTATGTCATCATGGGTGGTCTCATTTGTAAGTGTGTCTTTGATGACATTCTCTTATGATGCCTTACAAGTTTTGAAATTCCTTACATCATCAAGGAAGTTCATGAAGGAATTTGTGGAGGAAAATTTATTGGCTTAGCTTTCACTAAATGCATTCTTCACCTAGGCTATTATTGGCTAACCTTAAACTCGTGATTATTGTGACTATGTCAAACATTATGTGAAATTATAGCAACATGCTAATCTTCATCACACACCTAGTCATGCCTTATAGGTCACATGATGCATTTTTCCTTTCTCTCAATGGGGTTTAGATATTTTCAAAGAGATCAATCATCATTCTTCACAACATCATCAATGGATTATAACGATACTTAATACTACAATAAATGTGTAGAAGCCATTCCCCTCATTTCTACAAAAGTTGAGAATTTTTTGAATTTATCAACTATCACATCATTTGTCACTTTAGTGTCCTCGTTGCCTCATCAATGATAATGACAAGAAATTCAAAAATAAAACCCTATGAAATATTTGCGATGCTTTTGGCATTCAACTCAATTTATCTTAACCTTACTACCCACAAACAAATGGCCAAGCAGAATCACCCAATAAAACCTTGAAAAAATTATTATGAAAGTAGTTAATGATACTAGGAAGGATCACTACAACTATAATTATCAAGGACTGGTGAAAGGAGTGAGAGCAGGATTTTCTAAATTTGAAAGCGAGCGGGAATGTCTAGAGCCAAATCTATAGGGAGAACGGGAGCGGAACTCACAGCGAAGGAGCACGTGATCATGGAACCCAATGGAATCAAGGAAAAGGATGGGAGACCAAGAACGTGGGTGGAAATTTGGGGGAATTAGGATCGGGATGTCTCAAAGAATCTCGAACCAGCTTAAAGAAAAGGTAATCTTTCCCTCAAAATTCCTAACTCTTTGTTGGCTAGAACTAAAGTTTCCATGGAAGGGGCACTCTTTGCAAAATGTATGGGCTCTAGACCAAATATAGATTATTTTAGAGGCTGGGAAAAGAGACGCTGGGTGGCTAATGGCTCCATTGAAATCTCAGCTTATGCTAATGGGTATTTCTTAGCTATCCTTCCTAGTAAGGATCATGTGGCAAAAATTTTGGCAGAAGGTCCATGGTTCATTGGAAAATATCATATAACTATTCAGAAATGGGAGCTGACTTTCAATCCTTACGGGAATCCTATTATGGAGTTCCTGATATGGGTCAACCTTCCGGGCATACCATTGGATTTTTAGGAACCGTAAGTCCTTTTTGATATAGCAAAAGCCTAGGCAAACCTATTTCCTGGATCTGGTAACTAAATCAAAAACTAGACTCACTCATGCCATATTTTGTGTGAATATGCGCCAAGAGTCATGTTTGGAAAGTAATATTAAGCTTATGACCCCTGAGGGGGATTGGGTGCAGTGTTTTGATTATGATCCTACCCCCTTTGCATGTAAAAATTGCAATTTGGTGGGTCATGATCAATGCTCTTGTCCAGACCTCAAAAAGAAGAAGCCTGAAGCAAAAGCTATGCCTCAAAAGATGGTGAATGAAAAAGAGGTGAAGGAATGGAAAAGGATTGGGAAGAATGGAAGGGTTGTTGAAATCAAGGAACGGAGGTTCTCCAGTCAGATCCTGAAGCAGAGCCTTTGAACCTACTTATCAAAACCAGAGAGGAAGGAGTGGGAACTAGTACTCAACAACAAAGAAGTACCAATAAAGAAACCAAAGAAAAGGAAGATGAGCCTGTTCATCAGGTGTTGGAAGAAGAAATCCAAGATTCGGAGGATAGGGAAAGCATAGATATGGAAGACAACAAACTAGCTCTGATAGTTGTTGATGGACTATCACTGGATGAAGTATCATCTATAGGGCAGAGCTCTTTTGCACAAAGAAGAGAAGAATATTTAACAATGTCAAATGGGTTCGGGATCCTAACAGATTTTGTAGCTGATACCTATGAGGTGATAGGATCTCCAAAGACACTGTGAGTAAATCCAAACCTGTCACTCGTAGTAGCTCAAGAGCTGACTTTGGAAAAGATTCTAGCCAAAAGGGCAGGAAAAGTAATAAGGAAGTAAGGGAGACAAGTTCAAGAAAGGAAGTGGATGCAGGTATTTAGAAAACTCTGGGGAATCTGTTTCCCCATAATAAGAAGTGTTAAATGATTCTTCTCTCCTGGAACATTAGGGGGTTGAATAACCCTAGCAAACACAGAATAGTGAAGGATCTTAGAGTGAAAAATAAACCGAGATATTTTCATGATTCAAGAAACTAAAATGAGTATGATTTAGAGAAGTGGGAAGGTCTATTTGGAAAGATAGTTTTTGGGAAGGGTGCAGTTCATTAGGAACTTCTAGAGGGGTTTTCAACATTTATGCTCCTAACCTTGTAAGTGAGAGAAGAAAATTTTGGAAAGATCTCTCTAATTTTAGGAATTTATTCAAAGATAAAGACTAGATTATTGGAGGAGACTTCAACTCCCCCTTTCTCTGGGGAAAAAAAGGGGGAAACACTTCCTATACTAAGAGTATGGAGGACCTTGCTGATTTCCTTAACAATAATGGTTTGGTGGATTTGGAGTTGGAAGGTTCAAAGTACACCTGGGATAATAGGAGAGTTGGGACTGAGCTCATCCAAATCGACTTGATAGGTTTGTTGTAAGTCATCTCTGTATGATCAATCAAATCTACTCCCTGAAGTCTCTCCCCAAAATTGGTTTTGATCATAACCCTATCCTCCTTAATCTTGGTTTAAATCTGGTCAAGAAAGCAAGACCCTTCAGATTTGAAAAGATTTGGTTAGATCACCCTGACCTTTTCAATAAAATCCAAGAGTGGTGGAATATCGGGTCTTTGGGGTAGCTAGTTATAGACTTAGTTACAAATTAAAGTATCTCAAAGGTTGCCTCAAAAAGTGGAACAAAGAGGTCTTTGGTAACATCTTCCAGGAAAAAAGTAGATTGGCTGAAGATTTAAGGAATATTGAGGAACTTATCGATCTTGATGGCCTCAACCTGGTGCTTAAGGAGCAGGAACAAAATCTTCTGAGTTGAGTATCATGATATTCTGGCAAAGGAAGAAGTCTATTGGAAACAACAATCGAGAGTGAAATGGCTTAAGGAGGGGGATAGGAATACCAAATTCTTCCACTTCTCAGCCACCTCCCAGAAAACCTCCTTAAGATAAATGAAATTAAGAATGAGAATGGTGAGATCCTCTTGGAGAGAAAGGAAATAAACCAAGTCATCATAAACTACTTCAAGGATATTTTTCAACAAGGTCAGGGGATTGAAGAGCAGAATCAAAACAATATCCTGAACCTATTCCAGAAATTCATCTCCCCAGAAGAAAATTGTGAGCTCTTAAGGATCCCTTCTAAGGAGGAAATCAGATTTGTGGTCTTTGATATGGAACTTGACAAGTCACTTGGGCCTAATGGTTTTCAGGCTTTCTTTTACCAAAAATTCTGGAAGGTGATTAAGAAAGAAGTCATTGAAATGGTCCAAGATTTCTTCAATAATGGGAAACTCCTCACCAACTTAATAATACTTTCTTGGTCCTTATTCTAAAAATTACAGGGGCCAATGAAGTTAAAGATTTTAGACCGATCAGTCTTTGTAACACGAGTTATAAAATCTTAGCTGGAAGAATCAGATTGGTTCTCGACCATTTTATTTCTAAAAATCAAGGTGCCTTTGTCCCAGGAAGGTAGATTACTAACAGTATTATGGTGATTTAGGAATTAATCCATTCCATTATCAATTATGACAAATCAACTATGTTCCTTAAGTTAGATATGCACAAGGCCTATTACAAAATTACATGGTCTTTCCTTCGGGCCATCCTAAATAAAGTGGGATTTGATAATACTCTAGTTAGAATGATCATGACCTATATATCTACTGCTAGTTATTCATTCTTGGTCAATGGTAGTCCAGAGGGTTTCTTCAAAGCTCATAGGGGCTTGAGATAAGGTGATCCCCTATCTCCTTTCCTCTATGTTATAATGGTTGAATCTTTGAGTAGAATATGCAAACATGCTTTACTTTCTAGGAGTATTTAGGGAATCAATATTTATAATGGACTCCCTCCAATCTGCCTTAATCAATTTGTTGATGAAAAATTCCTGATGGGAAAGGCCTCTGTGCAAGAAGCCACCAACTTCAAATCTGTTCTCATGGATTATGAGTTGGTATCGGGGCATATGGTTAATTTTCTCAAAAGTTTGGTTTTATTTATTAATGTGGATAAACAAGTACAATTAAGGATCACTCACATTCTGGGTTGAAAAATCAAGTTTTTTCTAGATTTTTATTTAGGAATGCCTCTAATCCTAAAAAAACCTAACATCTCTATTTGGAATGCCTTGCTGGAAAGAGTTAATAAGAAAATTTCCTCCTAGAAAGGCCTCCTCCTCTCTCAGGTGGGTAAGATCTAACTCCTTATGAGCTCTCTTCAAGGAGTTCCCATTTTCATTATGTCTCTCTTCAAGCTCCCGGCCAAAATAATTGATGCTCTGGAAAAATTCAAAAGATATTTCTCGGTGGGGCCTCGAAAAGTTTAAATTCCCTCTGGTGGCCTAGGAGAAGGTCACTATGCCAAATATGTGTGGCGATCTGGGTCTGAAAAGTATACCTATCATGAACAAATATTTGGTTGCTAAAGCTAGCTGGAGAATTGCTAGAGAGGAAGGATTATGGATTGATATAATAAAAAATAAATATCTGCAGAATTTAGGTAGAATTGACTCGTTCTTCTCTCATGAAAATATCCCTAAAGGACCCTTCTTCTATAAGTATCTGATTGGATTCAAAATATATCCTCTCAAAGGGATCCCTATGGGAGATTGGTAAGGGGAACATGATCAGATTTTGGTGGGATAATTGGATAGAAGAATCCCCTTTAGCTGATCAGGAAATTTGGAAGGAGGTGGCTCAATTCTATGAGGAGAATGGTAAAATATGGATAAGAGATTTTTGGAGTCATGATGATGAGGTCCAATGGGAAACCATAGTTCCCCCTGGTTATGATGGTGATATCAAACCCTTTCAAGATCTCAATAAGAAACTCAAGGAATTCCACATCCCCATATTCCAAACTAAGGAGGATTCCATCATTTGGAAAGAGGAAGACTTAGGAAATTATTTTGTTAAATCAACCTATAGCTTACATTTCAAGAAATATTTTCAAAAAGAGTATTGGGGTAAGTTATGGATCAAGGAATTGATCCCTAAGATCAATATTTTTATTGGCTGATTGCTCAAAATAGAATCCTGACTATTGAAAATCTTATAAAAAGAGGAATGTAGATCCCTAATAGGTGCATACTTTGTTAGAGAGGGGAAGAGAATGTGAATCATCTTTTTTTACATTGTCCTTTGTCTAAAGGTGTATTCTCATTGATTTTGGAACATTTCAACATGCTATGGATTATGTCTTTGAATATGGAGGATTATTGCACTTTGAATGGGAGAGCTCTGTTTAGGTTTCCTCATCTAGCCTGGGCCTAGAAGATTTCTCTACCTCATCTCTTATGGGGTCTGTGGAAAATAAGGAATGATAGTGTTTTTAGAGATCAAAACCTCATTTATTGTGACTAAAAGGAAAATCCTTACAACCATTAAGGAAAATCTCAAACTGTTTAAAGGTAAAAAAAAATCCCTATCTAAAATGGGAGCAGGAAGTCTTGGATAATTTCACCTATAGTCAGGTCAAGAACAAAATCCCTGGTAAGAATGTAAACTGGATTAGACCTATGGGAAATATGATCAAGATCAATTTTGATGGGGCCTCAAAGGGGAACCCTGGTCAAGCTGGGGGTGGGGGTATCTTAAGGAATAGTGAGGGTGATTGGTTGTTCATCTATGTTGGTCCCCTGGGAAAGTAGACTAATAACATGGCTGAAGCTAGAGCCCTCCTTTGGGGTATTTTGGTCGCTAAGGAAAAAGGCCTTAAGGAAATTTAGATTGAAGGTGATTCCTTAATTGTTATAAATGCTCTTCTCAATAGGAGTAAGATCAACTGGTCGTTAAAAAATATCATTCAAGATATCAAGGAATTGCTAAAGTTTTTTGACAAGATATCTATCAATCATACTTTGAGGTAGGGAAATAAATGTGTGGACAAGATGGCCAATGTGGGAGTCCTTAGTAATGAGTAAAAAATTTGGTGCAAAGGGGAGAGATTACCCTCTAATATTAATGATGAAATTATTAAGGATAGAAGGCTCTAGGATTAATGATACTGGCACGAGTGGGGAAAGTATTTCAGGTACCAAGATAGCTTATACAAAAACCATTGTTCCAGTTTGAAGCTCGATAGGGAGAACAATTTGTGGATTGTGAAAAGTTTTTTTGGAATGACAACCTTGACAAAGTGTAGATGGGTGGTGACAGGATTTGCATGGAACCCGCCAGTTAGAACATGGAAGAGAGAAACAAGGATCTATGGAACAAGCTTAAAGTTGGTGGATTTAGTAATTTTATTGCTAAATTACATGGCCATGACCCTGCTCTGTCCAAGGACTTCGGCCAAGCTTGGAAAGAGGGGGTTTTTATTGTCCGCGGTGTGGAGGTTGAGGTCTCGGAGTCCAATATTTCCAGGGCGATGACGATATGAAGATGGATGAGTTAAAAATCTACAAGGAAATAACCCGTAGAGACCTCAAGATTGAGATATTTTTTTTAGCAAGGAGACTTGTATCTTCTTCATTGATGGTATTGCACATTTGTGTATTCCTGGAGTCTAGAAGGATGTTTGCCTTCAAGTTATGAAATATATTACACTAGAGGGTAAGTATAGAAAAATATATACCCATCACATGACCTTCCTCAACATGTTCCATCACAAGTTTATGGTCAGTATCCCCTTTTTCCTGGCTACCTCTCTTTCGAATTCATTGATGGCTTTCCAGAATAAGAAAGTTGAGTTGCCCCTTCATGAGGGCCTGATTCTTCTTTTGGTTGAGAATGGCAAGTTGGTTCTGGATCACCCTTTGATTACGGCCCTAGAGGAGCAAGACAAGGAAGATGAAATTACTCTGGTGGAGTGTCTTACTAAAATGAAAGAGGGTAAAGGTACCCCTAGGGGGGATGAAAAGATAGAGACAAAAATGAGGGAGGTGGTGGGGAAGCCAGTGCTTCCAGGAAGAATGAATGTGTGGGTGACCCCATTGTTTTTGAAGAATGGAGCAGGAAGATGGTGTATTTAGAGGGGGTCCTTAAAGCTATGGAGGACACGAATGAGGGGAAAAGGGAGTCCATCTTGAACATCATCAACATTTTGAAGAAGATGGTCATGGATCAGGTCCAGATAAAACACAGAATGAAGGAGCTGGAGACTCAAGTCAAAGTGTTGCTTGACAGAGTGGAGGAGATCGAAGGGGAAAAGAAAAGGAGGAGATTCAACCTTCACATTAGCAGCTTGGAGGAGGAGTAGGTGGTGGTTGGTTCTAGACTCCTGGTCGGTTGTTGCTTTAGTATGGGGCCTCTGGTGGTTTTTTCATTTGTCGTGTAGGCTTTGTTGGTCCCCGAACTTTGTGTAAACTACAGTGAACTGTGGTGTCCTATTTTTCTAGGTCTTTTTTGTCCTTTTGGGGGTCCAGATCCTACATTGTAAGAGTTAATCCTATTTAACTCATTTTTCTGGGACCCCTTTCGGGTTTTTCTTTCTATTTTGTTTCTGGTAGTCTTCATCTCTTTTGTTCGGGCCCCTGGGAGCCGATCCCTATTTTTTGCCTTATCTAATAAAAAATAATGGGAAGGATTGGAATACGCATATTCCTTTCACCTTATGGGCTTACCACACTAGTATTCACACTTCGACTACTGCCACACCTTTCTCTCTGGTCTACGGTACCAAGGTTGTCTTTCCTCTCAAAGTCTAGATTCCATCTCTTTGCATCTTACTCCAATACATGCTCAACGATGATGAATTTTGCCAGACTGTTTGGCACAACTAGAGTTATTATATGAGTGTAATCTTAATTCTCTTGATCATCTCCAAATCTACCAAAAATGTATCAAGTGTGCCTATAAAAACATGTCCACAAACAAACCTTCCAGTCGAGGACCTCATCCTTACGGAAAATCAACATGTAACCAAAGAAGAGAAAAGTAAATGGGGAGAATTTCCTCCTAATTGGCTTGGACCCTATATCATTACTCATGCCTATGGATGAGGTGCTTATGGTTTTCAATCACTTGAAGGTAAACCTAAACCATATACCCTCAATCCCTTACATCTTAGAAATTTTTATAGTTGAAATCAATTCCTATATCCCCATTTGTCTATTGACCACTCATCCCATGAGTGTCATTCAACTTCCATATTACCCATTTTGAGGATCAATGACTAAATAAGAATCATGTGGTTACCTATCACCTTTGAACCTTATCTTTAATATGAGTACCGCGGATCTACTCATGGCATGGTTCTCATTGATACTTTTTGTCTTTTTCAAAGATGGAATCCCATGGTCGTTTATCATTTAAAACTATCTCTTTCATAAGTTAACCTATGTGTGCTATGGTTTGGTCTTCTAAACAAGAACCTAATTTTCCTCCATATTCTTGTCTATGACTTAAACATCTAAAATAAAAATAGGATTCAAATCCTTGAGTCAAAATTCTAGCAAATGATGACTCCCTCAATAGGGACATCTATTCTCTCTATCTCGCCACTATAAATAGACTTATCCCTCGAAGGATAGCTATATAAATTCATTGCAAAAATACATTAAAATATTCATAAGCTTTTTGCATTGATCTACTTGATGAAGACCTCAAGGAGATAATACACTCATCCCATATAGACTTCCCATCGACCAGTCTATCAAAACCAAAAACAAAAGAAGAAAATAATAAACTTTTCGTCATGGACTTGCCTATTTTTTATCATGGGTTTCTTTCTAGGTAAACATGTTGTCGCACACTAAGTTATCTTTGAACCACCCATTTTTCACCTCATTTCCTTTTCACCCTAATTTTCTATCTGCTCAAGGGACTTGCCACAACTGCGACATTTTGTGATCATGTGACTTTCTTCACCCTTAGAATAGTCCATTATGCAATGCCTTTAGGGTCTCACATTCATAATCCAATCTTTGGTATGATAGACTCATTAAGGTTCTTATCAATTAGGTGGCTCTTTTATCACCTCTTACTATTCACCTTCTTCATTAATTTTTGATTACCCGATATAAGACCAGACCATCGACACCAAATTTTTCAAATATTTCCACTATCACCAAAGACTCGGCCATGCCTTTGACCTAGACTCAACCATGCCTATGACATAGACTCAACCGTGCATATGAGCTAGACTCAACCATGCTTGTGACCTAGAATCAACCATGCCTATGACTTAAACTCAACCATAAGCGTGACTCTAGACTCAATCATACCTAAAACCTACCGACTCATTCCTCTAATGCATCATATCTTCCCTAGCTTATGGGAGAACTACATCGGCCTAAGGCCCCTTTTTTCGGGGATATGTAGATAGCACTCCTAGGGCATGGGGCCCTTAGAGGTTAGCTCGAAAAATATTTACCCTAACCTATTTTACCCCATTTTCCTATTCATATTCTATCTTAATTTCCATTTTTATAAAACTTAAATAATTACCACACATACATATCTACCATGTTATCACATTATAAAAATATCCAATCAATAATTTCACATTTCCATAATATCAAAGATTTTGGAAATTTACACCATAACATACATATAACTCATCATTTATTTCCCATGTTACCAATAACTTGGACATTAAATAAAAATTACAAACAAGACTCCATCATGCCTAAACCGACCTGACTCCATCATGCCTAAACCGACCTGACTCCATCATGCCTAAACCGACCTGACTCCTTCATGCCTAAACCGACTTGACTCCATCACACCTAAACCAACTTGACTCCATCATGCCTAAACCAACTTGAATCCATCATGCCTAAATGACCTAACTCCATCATTCCTAACTAACCTAAATTCATCATGCATAACTGATCTAACTCCACCATGCCTAATTCACCTAGTTTCCACTGATATACATATAACAATGAAAATTTTACAACACAAGTACATCATCCATAACCATTGATCTCACCATCTATAAATAACAGTTTGTGTATCCATCAAATATACACTGATACAACATAATACAAGTATCTCTCAGGTATAGCCTCAAAATATTTGGCATGTAGGTTGGTATAATAATCAAAATCTCAAAAAATCTCATATACAACCTCACTATCATCGAACACAGGCCGGTATATATCAAAAATAATTTTAAAAAATGACGATGTATAGGGATCCCAATCGTTGTCCCATTTGATGTCCAAGAAAGTCTCATCTGCTCTCTCCATTTCGATGCCATACCATCATATCTCCACCTTCTATGGGTCTAGGTCTCGTCTCTACCTAGCTTGCAGATGTGTCAGGCCTCCATGAACTAGTGGCCTCACCCTAAACTCCGTCTCTAGGCTAGCTATCCCCCTATACTCTCTACAATATGCATGTGAGATATCTTCCTCTCACTCAAGGCTTACTATACCCTATACTCTACATAGGAAGGGACATCTATCCTAGTAGTAGTCAAATGATCATGATAGTATTTGGCCTCATTCAGGGCATCCCTGAATCTAGCCATTGACACTATCTGTGGGGGTGTCATAGGTCTCGCAGAACTTGTGAGCTCTCTTGTGCTACTAGTCACCTTGTCCCCTATACACCGTGACCCTTACCCTCCTCTCTATACCATGGGACCTTGTCCCATTACTACTTGTAAAATGGGACCCTATCCTTGGGCCTGTGAGGGTTCCTGTGTTGTGACTTGGGCTTGTAGGGCCAAAATATATACCTATTCAATGGCCAACTGAAAATGTAGACCTACTATATACGCATATAAGGTGGCTACCCGTCCCCATCTCCATCTCCACCATGTGTGGGTGCCTATCCTTGTGTAACCAAGGCCTAAAGGGCTACTACCTATGCATGTAATATGGAAACCTTTTCCTCTGCACCTATCATCTTCCCCTGCACTACTCCTAGCTATGTCAAAAGGGTAGCCACCTACCCTTGTAATGTGTCCCTCTGAACCATAACTATGGCTAGGTCAGGATGCCCTAGTCTCGGTGGTGATGCTCATAGTTTTACTACCCACCACTACCTCGCATCCGTCGTAACTTTGATGCCATCAATACACCGGTCCACTTCCTATTCCTCCTACCCTATTAGTACTTGCTAGCTATGGTATAGACATATGCCTCTCCACATCATATCTCTTGTCCTGAGGGAATGGTGGAGGCACATCCTGAGGCATCCCAAACTATCATCCGAATCTATCTACATGTATCATCTCATGCTCTCGGCACAATAGCTCTCTATCCATCTGAGCAATTATAGTTCATCTAACTCTACTGCCATATTCTTGTATGAAGGGAAGCCAACATATGACCTCAAAATGATGTCAAATCTAGATAACCCCTCTAGTATGTGCTTGTAGTAGGCTACATCGTGTGTAGCCCTGACAGCCCTTCTCTCTCAAAAATAAGCACCCAACACATATAGCTAAATCAAACCAAGCCCGCATCAAATACATCATGTTGGGGCATCGCAAACACACATAATGTGCTCATATGGCCAATAGTGAAGAAGAAAGGCACAACACAAATTGAACCTCCATAGCCTCCCATAGGCCCATAGCTCTGCAGATAATCGCACCAAGAATGTTGGTGCCCAAAAACAATAGGTTCTATCCTCCATCATGTCATGGATAACCCCCATTAGCACTCGTGGGAATCTCCCACCCTCTCGCATCCAACAATGCAAAACAACACACCGCCTCTATAATCGGGACAACCAACCTCATATCCTGAGGATGGGCTACGTACATATCTCCATAGCTCAAGCTTCCACTATGGAACCTCATTTCCACCATCCCCTCTTCGAACACCGCCAACATTATCTCCTCTAATTCCTATGAAGAAATCAAATACACCTGCTCTCCCACCATAGGTACTGAAGGATCTTGTATACGTCCTCCGGGTGACCGTGATCTTACCTCGTTGGAAAATGAAATGTATTGGTCATTGCATCCCATGTATCAATGAGTGTGACCATCAAGCTTGGCTCTGAATAATGTGCTTGTAGCATAAGACCCTAATCAAGTTGACATTTGTCATGTGCCTCCACTCGTCGACAGGCATGCTCGATTGTACAACTACCAATAGAGGTAACACTCTATCCCATAGCTACAGCCTATTCCCTAGCCTACATCCAACAAACCGAACATTGTTAAACCTTGTCTTTACCCAACATCATGCTTAATGAGACCAACCCATTTGTAAGACCCTTACTAATTGCTCCCTGTAACCACATCCCAACCCTCACAACTACCCCTTTTTCCCTCATCCCAATTTCCCATCCCTCAACAAATACCTATTTGAACAATTACCTTACCCATTCTCACTAAACTTGTTGTTATATCTCATTGCCTATCGTTCACTCCCATCCTATCTCGTTTGTTGACCTATTTTCCCTAGAGCCAACTGACATCGGTCACTATTGATTGGTATTAGTCCATCATAAATAGCATCATTCACCTAATACTTGACCTATGTTGGCTAAGGCCCACCAACATCGACCACCCCTTCACATTCGTTGGTCACTGTCGCGGCATCAAAATATGCAAACCCTTACCCTATTTCTCAAAAAATTCTCAAATCTGACCTAAGTACCTACTCTAACCTACCCAAACCTATCCTAGCTTCATTCCCAATCCTATTTAACCTACATTGGACCTTCCCACCCCTCATTTCCTTTATTTTACCCATAAATTTCAAAAATTAAAATTTCACGCAAATTTTTAAATAAACCAATTTTAACAACCTATTTTAACAACAAATGCATCAATCAGATAGAATCCTACCTCATCTTAGTGACTTCGGCATGGTGTTACATTTGGACACTTTGCTGGTGGCCCACCTCGATCCCTCTCCCACCTCTACCATCCCCAAATCAAAACCTCACCTCCAAACAAATGAAATCACTCGACTCAATCTTGTGGACTCGCCTACCGAATGCTAATCACCCACTACGAGGCTTGCCAACTCAGCTTTGTGTCTTGTTCTGTTGCTTTCCAACTTTCCACCTCTATTATGTCGTTTTCTACAATTGGAAAATGAGAAATGATTCCATAAAAAGTGAAATTTCCTTTTTTATCCTCAATTCGGCATGACTGACATTGGTCATATTTGTGCCCTAGATAACCAACATTGGTCACCATATAACCGGCATCGGTCAACCCTTATATTTGTTTGTTAATTCTAGGTTTCTTTTTCCTAGAACCAATTATTTCTCAAACAACTTTTATCATTATGAACTCTTATTGAACCATACCTACAAGCCCAAACTAGCCCTACCTTTCCTTAGTTACATCTCAAGATTTGTTATTTTACCTATACCTTGGCCTTACCCATGCCATGACCATTGACCTTATGTAGTCTTTCTACCTTGTGATATTGTTACATATGTTGTTTTCTCCTACAAACCATAGCTTGCCTATTGTCATGCCATTTATCCCGACTAACCCTTTTGTGTACCTGAACATACCTAAACATTCACATGACCTACATTTTGATTCCATACCATATCCTATACCTTGGATACCTAAATCACTTCCCCCTTGTTTGGATAAATCTATCAACCTTGGACGATGTAAATTTTGCAAGCTCTTTAACCTAGTACCATGCTGCAATCTATACGTGTGTGTGCATTTGATTGCCACTACTTATTACCTAATTTTGACCTTGACCTATTAACTATTACCCGAGTTAACCACTACCCTTACCCACCTACCTTCACCTCTAAAGAACTCCACATTTATCAACCCAATCACCGATTTTGTTTTACACCTCATCGGTGTCTAGTTTGAGGGGATCACTATTCACCCACATATGGGGCAATCACCTCCTGTTTTTGTTAGCATCGCTTACCAATACAAGCTACGTGACAAAAAGGGGGAAAACGTAGACACCAAATTTTGGTCACACTCCCACTTTACCTCACATCTATATTAATTTAATTGCATATAATTAATTTAATGCACATTCTCACAACATTCATTATTTAATTACTTTAATTAAACTAATTTCTAGCACACCCCACCACATCACATAAAAAAATCATCATAAAACTATTCTTAGCATGTTTCCTTTTTACTAGGACTCAATATCCACTTACCATAACTAACTAAGACAGACTTAGTTCAACCCTAAAATCACATGCCTATTCTTCCTCCAACTACATGATCACTTATCTAAGTGCAACATTCCATTTTTATCCGAACAATGGATAGAGTTGGCCAAAAATATTTCCAAGATCTCATCATTTTTGTAAACCTAGGATTTCCCACCTTAACCTACGTCGACCAACCTGAAAATAAATTCAATCCTCTAAAATTTCATTGGTGACCATATATTCACTTTGGTAATATTTTTTGAGAGGTTGAAAGAATTATTGGATTTTTAGAGAAGAGAGATTTTTATGTAAGAACGCACCAAAGTTCTCCTACACATCTAAACACCTTGAACAAGCACCAAGCATGGATCTAAAAGGAAAGCATTCACAGTAACATTTTGAGAAGAACAGCCATGACACTTTGAGCACCGCTTACATGGATCAACCATCACCTCCTTCCAATAGCAGTGCAAGTACAAGTAAGTACATTTGGATCTACACCTTCCCATATTTATTTAGATTAGTTTCTTCATATATGTTTGGGAGTTCTAGTCTCCCTTGCATCCCATCATCTCTCACCTTCCTACCAATCCCTCCACCTAATCACCTACAACCTCCCAACCCTCCATACCGACTCTAGACATCTCTGAGTATTCCCAACACTGTCATCAACCTCACCATTCTTTGTCCATTCTCTATGTAATCATAGAGAATCACCAAAACCAAACTTTATTGAGTCTTTATCAGCCCAACCCAATTGATGCCGATTAATCTCAACTATCGCCGCCTCCTCTCAATCAAACTGGTCATATCAAATCGACACTATCCTTTATATTTGATAAATATTTCTATAACAAAAACCACATAGCATTTACCAAAATAACCCAAACCATCCAAAACTTGAACTCGACATTTCCCAACCACCTTATTCACCTTTCTAACTACCATATCTGATCATAACCCGTCTTGTTAGATTAGATTTTCTTATTGTACTTAAATGAGAATCCTAAATTTTATCAACCACAGTAGGACATTATTGGTTTAAATTATTTCTTGCATTAAGTTATTTTAAACAATTGATTAACAACCCTCTAGGAAGTATCACAATTCTGGATCTAGCATACGCTAGGTAGTCCATCGACATATATTGTTTAATATTCCTCTTGTGGTCTTGTTTTGTATTTGTAGGTAGTTCCTCATAGACAAAATAGTTCTTTCCATCAAGCATTGGATTGGGAAAAACATGCACCCTACCTTCCACCTTCATTCATAGGTATTCCTCCTCACCCTTACCTTATTTATTTTTCTCTTATTGTTTCACAACTTTCTTTATGGATTTTACGAAACAAATAAGGTGATGGGAGAAGGATAAATACTTGTTTTTATGGTCGGTTTAAAGGTCATGCATGTGTTCTAACTTTTTGATCCAATGTTGACTATGATAGATTCCTTTTGGCTAAGAGGAACTACCTGAAATATACAACATGACCACAAAAGAGAGTTAAACAATATATGTCAGTGGGTGCCTAACGTGTGCTAGATCTAGGAATTTTGATACTTCCTTAACGGCCAACCCATTGTTTAATATAATTTAATGTAAGAAATAATGTAAATAAATAAAATCATACTGTAGTTGATATGATTTAGGTATCTCATCCAAATACAATAAGAAAATATAATATAACAGGCTAGGTTATGATCAGATCTAGAAGTAGGGTAGGTAGTCAAGGTGTTGGGATAGGTCAGGGTCAAATTCTGGGTAACTTGGGTTTCTTGGATGTAGTTCTTTTAGTTTCTGTTATTAGAAAAATTACCAAATACAAAGACCAAAATTAGTGAGGTATGAATAATGATGGTTAAGAGGAACTGATGAAGATTAAGGTGAGATGGTAGAAATTCAATAAATAGGGTTTTGATAACTTTTTGAGGTAAGATAGTGGGTGTGAGGGAAAATGGCTAGGTTTATGATGGTCTTGGGGGCACTTAGAGGTATTCAGGAATCAGGTATATGTGATTAAATTATTTTGGGTGATGGAATGGTTGGATTCATAGGAAGGTAACAAGAGTGGGATGAAAGATACAAATAGATGTTGATAAACAGAGATGAAGAAACTTTGTAATCTAAATAAGTATGAAATGATGCAGGTTAGAGATACACTTACTAGTGCTTGTAGATTTTATGGATGGATGATGATGATGGTTGATCTATGGAATGGTGCTATGTGTTAGAGTAGCGCTTCTTGAAATTCTACCATGAATGTAAATACCTTCAGATCCATCTTGGTGCTGGCTATGGTTGTCTAGATGTGCAAAAGGGCTTTGGTTCTTACTTGCATGCAGATCTCCTTCATTTCAAAACTCTATAATGTGGCCAACCTTTCAAACAAGGTTAAAAAAATGGATATATGGTAACCAAAGATGGTTTAAGGTGATCATCTTTGATTTAAGGTTGCCCAACATCGGTTAAGGTGGGAAATCCTAGGTTTACTAAAAATGACAAATCTTGGCAATCTCTTGGCCAGCTCTATCTATTCTAGCAGATCAAAATGGGATTTTACACTTAGATCACTAGGAATGTGGTTAGAGGAAGGATAGGCATGTGATTTTAGGGTTGAACTAAGTCTTAGTTAATTAAGGTAGGTAGGACTAAGTCTTAGTTAGTTATGGTGAGTGAATGTTGAGTCCTAGTAAAGGGAAATATGCTAAAAATAGGTTTGTGATGAGGTGTCTAGGTGAGGTGGAAATTAGTTTTAATTAAGGTAATTAAAGAATGAATAAAGTGAGGATGAGTATTACTTTAATTATAAATAATTAAACTAATATTAATGTGGGGTAAAAGGGTCATGGTTAGGTGAATATGTTTAAGTTGGTTATTCAAAAAGGGACCAAGGGGAGTTTGACCTAATTTTTGTGTATAAATTTCCCCATTTTTGTTATGTATCTTGTATTAGTAAGTGATTCTAAAAAAAAGGAAGTGATTTCCCCATGTGTGGGTGAAGGTGATCCCCCTCAAACTAGGCACTGATGAGGTGTAATACGGAATCGGTGAGTGGTTTGATAAATGTGTAATGGGTGAAGATAGGTGGGAAAGGGTGTGAGTACTATGGGAAAGGGTGATGGTTGAATTGGGTAATAGGTAATAGGCCGGGGTCAAAATAGAGTCACAGTAATGACAATCAAATGCACACTCATGTATAGATTGTAATATGGTACTAGGTTGAAGAGCTTGCAAACTCTACATCATCCATGGTCGATAGGTTTATCCAAACAAGGGTGAAGTGTTCAGGTATCCAAGGTATAGGATATGGTGTGGAACATAATGTAGGTCAGGTGTAGGAATGCTTAAGTATATTCTGATATACCAAAGGTTTTGTCAAGATAAATGACATGATAATAGGCAAGGTATGGTTATTAGGCTAAAAAAATAGGTAACAATATCACAAGGTATAGCAAGCACATAAGGTTAGTGGTCACACCAAGTATGCCAAGGTCAAGTAAATAGGTCGTGGCACATGTAAGGCCAAGGTATAGGGAGAATAAAAATCCTAAGATGCAACAAAGGAAATGTAGGGGTAGGTTGAGCTTGTAGGTATGGTGTAATGGGTGTCCGAATGATAAAAGGTGTGTAATTGCTAATGCTTACAGAAAAATGAAGGTTAGAAAGGATAAATGGTTATAAGGGTTCACCAATGTCACTTATAGGGTGACCGATGTCGATTGTCTTTGGAGAAAATGATATATCCGTTTGACCATTTTGTAATTTTTCTCGAGAGAGAAGGATAGGGAATTATACCCAGCTGAGGTGGAGAGTATGAGTTGGTGAGAGGAGCTAGGGAGATGGATCCACGATCTCAGGGGGATCAATTTGATTGGTTGGAGTAGAGGAGTGGATTTGGTGATTTGGACAGGGAGTAGAGGTGGGAGAGGGTTTGATTGGGCCACCAATGTAGTGGCCAGACGTACCACCATGCCGACGGCACCGTGATGAGGTAGGATTCGATCCCAATTTGTCATTTGTTGTTAAAATAGGTTAGTAAAATTGGTGTTGGGTAAAATTGTGTCGTGGGGGTATAATTTTGAATTTTTGGTTAAAGTGTTACAATGAGGAAGGGGGAGGTCCTAGGTAGGGTAAATAGGGGTGGGGAGGGTTTTAGGTTAGGTTTTGGTAAGGTAGGATAGGGTTCTAGGTTAGATTTGAGAATTTTGGGAGAAATAAGTTTATTTATAAGATTAGGTCTCTGCAACAATGACTGATGCAGTCAATATTTGGCCAATGTCGGTTGGCATTGGCTAAGATCGATCAAGTAGCAAGTGACCAATACTGGTCATGATGGACCGATGTCGGTCGATTTAAGGAAAAATAGATCAAGAAACAAGGTAGGGTGGGAGAAAAAGATAGGCAATTAGGTGGAAAGACAAGTTTATTGAGAATGAGTAGGGTAATAGGTATAAATGGTATGAGTGGATGGGTGTAAAAAGGGGTAATCTATAGGGTTGGGGTACAATAAGTAATAAGGGTTTGGGAATAGGTTTGTTGGGTAAGAGATGTGTTGGGTATGGTGAAGGTTTAACAATGGTTTAATTCATTGGACATAGGCTAGGGACTAGTTGCGGATGAGAGATAGAGTACCACCTCTATTACTAGTGGTATGAGGGAGCGTGATGGAAGAGGAGTGGTGTCACATTATAGATGTCACACTTATTGGGGTCAGATGATAGATGCACATATTTTGGGAGCTGAGCTTGATGGTTGCACTCATCAACAGATAGGAATCATCAACCAACGGGTTAGATCACAACATCACCCTAGAGAATGTGTACGAGATATTATGGTTACTGATAATGGGGATGTGGGTTTACTCCATTTCATCGAGGGCATTAGAGGAGCTAATGTTGATAGTGTTTGGAGAGGGGATGAAAGAGATGAGGTTCCATAGTGTAATCCTGAGCTATGGAGACATGTATGCGGCCCATCCTGAGGAGATGAGGTTAGTGGTCCTGATCATAGAGGCAATGTGTTATTTTGTAATGCCGGATGCAGAGGGTGGCAGATTCCCACGAGTGTTGATGGGGTTCTCCATGACATGATGGAGGATAGGACCCATTTTTCTTGGCACAAGCATACTTGGTGTACTTATAAATGGAGTTATGGGCCTACGGGTGGTTGCAGAGGTTTAATTTTTGCTACACCTTTCTTTTAATTGCTAGGTATATGAGCACATTATATTTGTCTGTCTAGTTGGTATGCCTCAACCAAATGTGTTTGATGTGGGCTTGGTTTGAGTTAGATACGGAGTTGGGTACCTATTATTGGAGAGTGTAGGGATGCTAAGGCTACTCATAGTGTGGGATATTATAGGAAGACGTTGGAGGGATTATCTAGTGTTGACATCATTTGGAGGTTGTATGTTTTCTTCCCTTCATACAGGAAGATGGTGGTAGAACTAGACATGTTACCTCTACTCGAGTGGATACAAGGGTGTCGTCTTTGGTGAGAACGAGATGATACTTGTAGACGAGTTAAATGATAGTTTGGGCATCTCCGGATGTGCCACTACTATTCCCTAAGTATAGGAGGGATGATGTGGAGAGGCCTATGCCTCTACCATAGCTAACAATGTCAATTGGGAAGGAGGAGCGGCGGTGGACCGATGGATTGATGATGCCATGGTTAGATATAGGTATAAATAGTGGTGGGAAATCTAGCTACATGAATCACCACCTAAGCTAGGCAACCAAACTTGATTACCCTTACAATTCAAAGGGATACTTTGCGAGGGCAGTTATCACCTTACGGGACTATATTATCGGTTTATAGGGGTAGTTGATAGGCTCCAAGGTAGAGGTGGCAACATTACAGGCACAAGTGGCAGCTTTACAGCCCATATTACCTTGGAACAACCACCCACACATGGTGGACATGGACACGGGGGATATGTAACCACCCTAGAGGCATAAGTAGTAGGGTTGCAAGTCCAGTTGGCCACTACACAAGCCCATATTTTGGCCCTACGAGGCCTAGGTCATAACACATACATTGACAAAGGATCGGGGATAGGGTCATATGGAATAGGAAGTAGTGGGACATGGTCCCATTGTATAGGTACAAGGTTGACACTGATGGTGCCGCCGTAGACAATACTGATGACCAGGTTTAGGGATGCTCTGAATGAGGTGTGGTATTATTAGGACCATCTGACTATCGTGGGGATATATTTCCCCTTATATGTAGAGTACAGAGAACAACAGGCCTTGATTGAGAGGACTAGATCTTGCACACATAATGTAGAGAGTACAGGTGGCCAACAAGCCCGAGACAAGGTTATGGTAGGGTGAAAAGTTCACAGAGGCTATGCCTAGCCACAGTCAAGAAGAGGGTACATCAAGACCCATACGAGGCAGAGATATTCTAGTGGGGCACTGTAATGGGGTGGAGGAGGAGGAGATAAATTATACTAGCATGGACATTAGGTGAGGTGATGATTTGTCACCCTATATGTTTAGGATATAGAATTTTTATATTTTTGATTTATACTAGCCTACATACCAAAGATAGTAACGATGTACATGAGAGTTTTTGAGATTTTGATTATTATACCGGCCTACGTGCTGAAGATGTTGAGACTGTATATGAGAGGCACGTGTATTGATTTTTCTTCTATGCACATATGTATGGACACATAGATTCGATCATTTTTATAGAGATAGTGATATTTATGGTATGATGTTGCTCTTATGTGTCTAATTTCCAATGTTTATTGTTTATGTGCTTTGGAAACTAGGTGGATTAGGAATGATTGAGTCAAGGTCATAGGCATGATTGAGTGAGGTCACTTAGGCATGGAAAATTCAGGTCTATTTAGGCATGATGGAGTTAGGTTGGTTTGGATTTAGGTTGATTTAGGCATGGTGGAGTTAGGTCATAGGCATGGTTGATTCATGGTTTATGTTTTTGATTTAAGTTCCAAGTTATTGGTAACATGGGAAAAAATGGTGATGTTTATGCATTTTATAGTTTAAATTTCCAAATATTTGCTATGGTGGAAATATAAAAATGATAAATGAATGATTTGATGAAGTGGTAAAAATGTTTGTTAATTGGTGCTTGTTTGGTTTAATTTTCAATTGTTGATTTAAAATGGAAATTAACTAAGGTAGAATTTGAATAGGAAAGTAAAGGGAAAATTGGTTAGGGTAATGGATTGCTTGAGCTAACCTTGAAGGGCCCAATGCCCTAGGAGTGTTGCCTATATAGCCCTTACAAAAATGGGAATCAGGATGATGTAGTTCTCCCATAAGCTAGGGAAGAATATGATGAGGTAGAGGAATGGGTTGGTAGGTTGTTAGGTATTATGGAGTCTAGGTCGTAGGAATTATTGAGTCTTAGGTGATAGGCATGGTTGTGAATTAGGTGAGAGTGAAAATCTTTGAAAATGTAGGTGTTGATGGTCTTGTCTTGTATAGGATAATCAATATGTAATGAGTAGGGTAAATGGTAAGAGGTGATAAAATTAACTCGGCTTATTGATAAGAACCTAAATAATTCTTTCATACTAAAGATTGGCTTATGAATGTGAGACCCTAAAAGGGTGTTGCATAATGGACTATTCTACGGGTGAAGAAAGTCACATGATCATGAAATGTTGTGGTTGTGGTAAGTCCCTTGAGTAGAGAGAAAATTAGGGTGAAAAGGCAATGAGGTGAAAGTGGGTGGTTTAGCATAACTTAGTGTATGATGGTATGTTTACTTGGAAAGAAACCCATGATCAAAAATAGGCAAGTCCATGACAAAAAGTTATCATTTTCTTCATTTGTTTTTGTTTTTGATAGACTGATCGATGTGAGAAGTCTATATGGGATGATTATATTATCTCTTTGAGGTCTTCGTGAAGTTGATCAATGTGGGAAGCTTCTGAACATTTTATTGTATTTTTGTAATGAATTTATATAGTTGTCCTTTGAGGGAGCAATCTATTTATAACAGTGAGATAGAGATGTCCTTTTGAGGGAGTCATCTATTTGCTGGAAGTTTGACTCAAGGAGTTGAATCCCATTTTTTTTTGGATGTTTAAGTCATGGACAAGGCTATAGAGGAAGATTATATTCTTGTTTAGAAGACACAACCATAGTACACAAACATTAAATATGAATGAGATGGTTTCAAGTGACGAACAACCACGGGATTCCATATTTTAAAAAGATGAAAAGTATCCATGAGAATCATGCTATGAGTAGATCCATGATACTCATATTGAAGATAAGCCTGAAAGGTCATGGGTAATCACATGATTCTTGTTTAGTCCTTAATCCTCAAAATGGGTAACATGGCAGGTGAACGATACTTAAGGGACGAGTGGTCAATAGATAGAAAATTATATAGGATTTAATTTCAACAATAAAATGGTCTAATATACAAAGAATTGAGTGGCTCAGTTCAAGTTTATGTTCGAGTGAAGACAAACGATAAGCACCTAATCAATATGCATGAGTAATGATATAAGGTCCAAGCCAATTACAAATTTTTTTCCCCATTTACTTTTCTCTTCTTTGATTACATGTTTATTTTCCTTCAGGATGAGGTCCTTGACCTGGAAGGTTCATTCGTGGACACGTTTATCGTAGGCATGTTTGATATGTTTTTGGTAGATTTGGAGATGGTCAAGAGCATTGAGACAATGTTCATCTAACAACTCAAGTTGTGCTAAACGGTCATGGAAAAAGTCATCGTTGTTGAGCATGTATTGTAGTGAGATGCTGAGAGATGGAATCTAGACTTCGAGAGGCAAGATAGCCTCGGTGCATCGTAAACCGAGAGAAAGGTGTGGTAGTAGTTAAAGTGTGAATACTAGTACGGTAAGCCCATAAGGTGAAAGGAATGTGTGTATGCCAATCCTTCCCAGTATCGTCAACTACTTTCATAAGAATTTTGTTCAAGTTTTTATTGGTTGATTCTGCTTGGCCATTTGTTTGTGGGTAATAAGGTGATGAGAAACTAAGTTGAATGCCAAAATTTTCACACAAATTTCATAGGGTTTTGATTTTTTTTTATTTTCCATTGTAAGTGATGAGACGGTAAAGGAAACCAAAGTGAAAAATGATGTGATGGTTGATGAATTCACATATCTTCTTAGATTTTGTAGAAATGAGGGGAATGGCTTCTACCCATTTAGTGTAATATTTAGTAGCAGTTATAATCCATTGATGGCATTGTGAAGAATGAGTATTGATCTCTTTGACAAGATCCAAACCCCATTGAGAGAAAGGAAAAACATCTCATGCGACCTCTAAGGCATGACTAGGTATGTGAAGAAGAGTAGCATGTTGCGGGCATTTCAAACAATGTTTAATATAGTCACAACAGTCATAGTTTAGGGTTGGATAGTAATATCCAAGGAAAAGAATGTGTTTAGCAATAGATAAACCACTAAAGTGGCCTCCACAAATTCCTTCGTGAACTTCCTTGATCATGTAAATAATTTCATAACTTGTAAGGCATCGTAAGAGAATACCATGGAAGTCACATTTATAAAGTAGACCACCCATGATGACATACTAAGAGACACCTTTAAGAAAGGCACGTAGTCTATTATGAGTGAGATCGGGAGGCAGAATGAAAAGGGAAAGGTATTCTATAAACTACTTATACCAAAGGTCACGTGTGTCAAGTGAAAAGGTTCCGACGGAGTTGACATCTTGAGATAGATAAGATGGTGATTGCAACCTTTGTATTATGACAAATATTTTTGAGTCAGCAGGAGAAGCAGGTATCTGAGAAGCTAGATAGGCCATGGTATCTATAAATTTATTCGTAGAATGGGGGTGGTTTGAATGTCATAACAATCAAAGGTAGTTAAAAGTGTGTCGACATGACATTTGTACTTTTGCAATATTTCATTACGACACTAGTATATACCCCTAAATTTATTTACAACCAGTTGGGAATCACCAAAGATATTAATTGATTTAACATATAGGGAGATGATGGTTTGAAATTTTAATATGATTGCTTTATATTTGGCAATATTGTTTGTGCAATCAAAATCTAGTTTGAAATATAAAGGCATGGGTTCACCGCCAAGAGGAATGAGGATAACACCTACACCACCCCCACACTGACATTTGGAACCATCAAAGAAGAGGGTCATTTGGTAAGTGGTATTGTCCAAAGAGAGGATAGCAATGGATTCATCAGGGAAATTGAAGTTAGAGGGTTGATTTCTGGAAATAGGTGCATCTGCCAGTTGTTCAGTGATGGCTTGGCCTTTGATAGACTTATGATGGATGAATTTGAGGTCAAGTTTGGTAAGAAGCATGAGCCAATATGCAACATGTTGATGTTGGTAGGGTTTGACATACATATAATGTAGAGGGTCAGTGTTAGTGGTGACAAAAATAAGGCTAAGAAAAAAATCACCATGGGTGTACCTAGTTTCCTAGTCTAGAAGGGTATGACTTATGTAATAAAATGATTTCTCTTTGTGTTGTGTGTCATGGTGAGTGAGCATGGCACCTAAGGAATGGTCGGTAGCATAAATGTATAGGTAAAAGGGTTGGTCATCCTTAGGAGGAATGAGCACCAGTGGTTGAATAAGGTATTGTTTTAAGGCATCAAAGGATTTGTGGCATTCATCATCCCATTTTAATGAGACGTCCTTCTTGAGGAGATGATGAAATGGTTGATAGTGGTCGAAAAGCTGCAAGATAAAATGATGAATAAATTATAACTTACCTTGCAAGCTTCAAGTTGATGGAGATTAGTAGGTGGAGGTATTTCAAGAATAGACTTCACTTTAGTAGGATTGAATTCTATGCCACACAAAGAAACGATGAAACTAAGGAGTTTTCCTGAAAGTACTACAAAGACACACTTCTTAGGTTGAAAGTGAACACAATACTTGATGAGGTGATCAAAGATGACCTTAAGGATTGTCAGGTGTTTGGCCCGATGTTTGGATTTGGAAAGAAGGTCATCTACATAATATTCTAATATGTGATGCATGATGTCATAAAATAAAATTCATGGCTCAGCGATATGTAGCACCAGCGGTTTTTTAAGGCCAAAAGGCATAAATAGATAGTAGAAGGTTGGCCAAGGAGTGATGAAGGAAGTTTTATGATGATATTCTGGAGCAAGTAGTATTTGATTATAACTCGAGAAACCATCCATGAGTGATAAGATCTCATGGATGGTGATGAGATCAACTAGTTGTTCAATACATGGTAGAGGAAAATCTTCCTTAGGGAAAGTGAGGTTGAGGTCACGAAAATCCATGAAAATTCGTAGTCCCCCTGTTGCATTCGTGATAGGGAAAATGTTAGAAATCCATTAGGGATAGTCAATGAGTAGGATAAATTATATCAAGAGAAGGCACTAAATTTATTCTTTGACAACAAGAGCAATGTGAGGATGCATTTTCCGCAACTTTTGTTTTATGGGTTTGGCATCAGGAATGGTTATGATATTGTGGACCATGATGTTTGGGTCAATACCGGGCATATAAGCTTAGGACCAAGAAAAATCGTTGCTATTATCCCAAAGGAAAGAGGTAAAAGCTTCCTATTCAACAACATTTAAAGACTGGCCTATCTTTAAAATGTGTGGGTTGTCCTGAGTGTTGATGTTAATTTCAATAGTCAATTAATTCAACATGGTTTGCATCTCAAAGGGTAAAGACCGGTGAATATAAGAATCTTCCACACCTAGATAAGAGGATAGACTCATCATTATAGCATTGAATAACATTAATAGAAGGTGTATCATTATCAATCATGTTAGGATATAGAAAGGGAAGATAATAGGGAGCCTCCCCATCGCGTTGATAAATCGAGAGGTCCCAGGGGATATCATGTTTACAAAAACAAAGTTAGGAGGGATATATTCAAGATATATGGACTTTTTGGGTGAAGGTGGTGACATTTTTCAATGGGGTGAAGAAGTTTTGTCTTCCTTAATGAGGTTGATGCGGGCCTTCTTGGATGGTGGTGCAGAAAGCCAATGCCACTACAATTTTTGTGCTTATGGGTGGTACAAGAAATGACAATTATGACATCCTTGTTCATAAAAATGAATCCAAAGCCTTCCCATGTGTAGTGATGAAGGAAAGTGTGGGTGAAGCAAAGAGTAGTAAGGGATTGGAGGTTAGATGAAAATGGTCATCTTTAGGAAGGTTCGGGTGTGTAGGGGGTAATGTCAAGTCCCCATACATTAGGTTAGTGCGAAGGTGGGAGGACCATAAAGGGAAAACCTCACCTATGTGGTAGTCATAATGAGAGTGTTGGTATAGGTTTCCATACTCTTGTGGAGTGAGGAATGTGTCGATATTATATGGGTGGTACTTCCCCAGTGAGACGTTGAAAAACACTTTTAAGGGATCGTAGTCCATATGTGGGTAGCGGTGATAGATGATTCATTAGATGATTGGGTAGGAGCAGTATCGGTTGGTTGGAAAGTAGATGGGTTAGTTGTAGAGGCTACAGAAGCAGTAGGAATAGAAGAGTTAGATGTGGGAGAGGTAGTGTCCGCATTGGTGGAGGGGCTTGTGGGTGAAGGAGAAGTGGGGGTAGTGGCAAATGCCTTAACTGGTATAAGTACATCATTGGGTTAGTATAACATGTTCCAAGTTTTGAATGGTGAAGGGTTGGTGGGGATGGTATAGATATGTCCTTCATGTTCAAATTTTACATAAGAAGTGTAAATTTGAAGGGATATAACTCATGTTGTGAATCCAAGGTCTGCCGATCAATATGTTATACTTCGGAACTCTCCCTCTAAGACATAGAATAGTTTCGAGATAGTACAATGGCCTACATGAACATGAAGGATAATGGTGCCAAGGGTGGAGGTAATGGCATCATTGAATGAGCACAACATAACTAGGTTATTATGCATATAGTTAGAAGGGATATGCATTTTATTGTATGCGTGGGAGGAGATGATGTTAATGCTAGCACCACCATCGATCATGACATGTTGTATGCGTATGTTATTGATATAGATGGAAATGAAAAGGGTGGGATCAGGGTCATCTGATTGAGAGGTACAATCTCCTCATCAGAGAAGCTAAGGGTGGCGATTTGAGGAGTAGGTATGGGAGTAGAAGAAGGATTTGACTTGGTAAGTGAGGCTACATGGTGATGGGTGATAATGGAGGCCACTAGTTTGGGGTCACTAGGTAAAACTTCAATGGATTGTAAAACCTCAATAAGGGCTTGTGTATGAGATTCGAAGTTTATATGAGATCATATAAATACATATTTAGAGGATACTAATGTAATTTTTTTATCATTACGTGATGGGTGACCCCGCTGAGATAGGGTATGTAGGTCCGTGGATGGTTTTATTTGGGTGTGGGTGTAGATGGTATATTAGGCATAGGGTTGGTTGATGGGCTAGTTACTTTTTCTTTTCCTTTGTCTTTCTGAGCATGGGTGGTAATGTGAACCATGTTAATCTGAGGGGAGGTGGATGAAGAGGGTGTGTCATGAAAGGTGTAACAACATGAGGGACAAAACCCTAATGGTGGATAAGAGTCTTGTGAAATGAGTAAGGCACACTGACATTTTGGTGGTGATTTGGCCAACTCTCTAATATGGACCATGTTGATCTCAAACTTTGGAGGTGGATAAAATGGTTGTAGGGATAGTGATACTAGTCATTGAATTGGTAAAGGATGATGATGTGTGGTGACAGGTGAAGGTGGAACATGGTCTTAATCAAGAAGGTCATCCTCATCAAAAAAAAATTTAGGAGGAAAAATTTGGAGAAGAATGGACTTATGAGCCTTACAATTTTCTACATCATGTCCCTACATGATGATAGGCACAAATCTTGGTGTCATCAAACCCTTTTGGTTTGGGATTGATAGGATCATAAGTTTGAAGTGACATTAATGTGATGATGGAATTCTCAAAGAGATTAGTTAAAATGTTAGCATAGGACCCCTCTAATGGATCACTATGGGAAGTGAGTGTGGGTTTGGGTACAAATATGGATGATCATGAGGGAAGAGGATTTATAAGAGGGGGAATGGGTTGTTCCATTTGTTTGATAAGTGGAGTGGTCTGAGGTTTTGATGGAATCTGTTTTGGTAAAGGCATGGTAGAAGAGCTAGCACTAGAAGGTTTTGTCGGTTTGACTATCCTAATGGAGGGTAGTGGATTCTTATCTTTGGCTTGTACCTTATCGAGTAAAGGTGTCATGGGAGTATGTGATGCAAAATGGAAAATAGATGGTGGAAGAGGATGGGTTATTATCCATGTGGGAAACCGAGTTCTTTGTGGAAGTGCTTAGTAGAGGTTGGGTAGATGACATGGGTTGAAGTCGTATAGGCAAGGTTCGGATTATAGTAACTAGTGGAGGTATAGGTGGTAAGAATTACACAATTGAGGGAGAGGGTGTTTAGTTTTTGGGTGAATGAGGTGTAATGAATGCTTTTGATGTAATAGTACGTTGTTTATATTTTGATTGGACTTGGGCGGATATTTTTGGATCGGGGTTGATGGATGGGGCCCTAGGATGGACAGAAAGGGGTAAGGTGAAAAAGGTGTGGTAGGCGATACCACCGGTGTATTCATCCTAGAAGATTGTATTTTATTTTTGGGTAGAGGAATAATGCTGGTGCAGGTTTGAGATGATGCTACTACATCCAATTTTATAGGTTAGCAAGTAAGGCTTGATGTCGGCATGACACCCAAGGTAGTGATGGGTCTAGCTATGGGTGAGGAGAGAGGTGTGGGTAGGATTTTAGGTTTGGGAATGGATTTATTTATGGGTAGAGGTTTAGATGTAGGTAGGGATGATGTAGAAGAATCTTTTCAATAGGCATGGTCAATGCCGATCTGGTTTCCAAAAATACCATTGGGTAGATCGTGAAAGTATCTTTAGACAATATTTGCATTTGGGTTGAAAAGGGGAGTCAAAGACATCCCTAGAGTATGGAGATATCAACATAATCCAAGTGATTGGATAGCCATGAAAATGAGACTACTAAAGAAGAGGATGGAGTTGGTTTGGTGGCAATCCCTGTAAAATATGTCTCGAGACAGGGAATTGGCTAGCCTCAAACTCTGTGGGTAAAAGAGCTAAGATCATATCAATGGGGTCCTGGGATGCTGAGGGAGAACTGCCCCCAATAGGTAGTGGCATGTCTAATGAGTCTCCCATGGGTAGGAGAGATAATAGGTGTGGTGAGGTAGACTTCTCCCTTGGTGGAGGAGAAGGTGATGATGATTCTCCTGTGGATGGGAGAATTAACAGTGTTGACTATTCGGTAGTTTGTAAAGTAGACAGTGAAATGGCATCTATGGAAATCATGGGTTCCACTATGAAAGTGGGAGGAGATGAGGGGTACTCTTCTGTGGGTGAAGGAGTAGAAGAGGTATGCTCTCTACTGGGTAGGGAGCTTGTGCCAAATTTTCCTCAATAGATGAAATAGGTGGGATTTGAGGAATGGTTGGTACAATATCAAAAACCACATGGACTTCACGGACATTGTTGTCACTAGATGAAGGCTCAATATTTTTATTAGAAGATGGTTTATGATTAGGGAATGAATTTTTAAAGATGTGAAAATTTTGATTTGCTGGCACATTCGGGTTGTCCATGACAAGGTCTCCATTATCTATCATCTCTTGGAAAATGTTCTTGAAAGTTATGTAGTTACCCTCACTATGGCCTTTGACACGATGATAATTACAATAGTCATGTTCTTTATACCATGTAGGCATAGGACGGGCAGGATTGAAACTTGTATGAGGTTTTATGGGAGGAAGTGTAATGGATCCATCTTTAAGAATATTTTCCAAGACTAAAGAATAGGGCTCTCTAATTGAAGTGTACTTCCATTGCTCCCACCAAAGCTGAAAGGCCTAGACAGGGGAAATATTGGAAGAAGGTTGGGATTGATTAGAAGGATGAGATGGTCCTGCCTTGAGGACAACAAAGTGTTGGCATATCTTTTGCACTTTGAATAGTTATTTTGAGGTTTTGAAGATGAAGAAGAGTCATTTGATTTGAATGGGGCATTCTTGTTTCGTAATTGGATTTTATTTTCTTCAATGGCACAAATTTCCATCTTTCATGTCATGGTGAATGCTTCATCGAAGGTTTGGAAGGTTTTTACCTATAGAGTTGGTGAGATGTGTCTAGCACAAGCTCTAGTGAACAACTCAATAAGTTCATTCTGAGGTAGTTGGAACGTTAATTGGTTGATAAGACTCTATAGTGGGAAACAAAATCTATAATAGATTCATCTTCATACTATCGGGTTGAATAGAGATCAGTCATGGTGACTTTATTGATCACATTGATTGAAAAATAGTCTAAGAAAGCTTATGATACTTAATTAAAGAAATAAATAGAATGTCTAGGTAGTCCACTATACCAATCTAATGTTGATATTTTCAAGGACATTGGCAAGGTTTGTAGGAGTAAAGCCTCATCGTGGCAATTATTAGCACCCATGTTTGAACGACCATAAGTGTTGCTACAGGTATTATTTACTATTGAAGTGATTGCATTTAGGCATTTCCCAATGCACATTGTAGGGACGAATGGGAATAGATGGATGGATAGGATCGTTACAAATTTCATCATAAGTTAAAGAATTACAGGAGCCAAAAATAGATGCTTCTAAGGTCTGTATCTTTTCAATCATCATCTTAATGAGGTCACTGGTAGGTTATGATGAATGGGTTTCCATTACAGTAAAAGGGGGTTGATCTTGAATGTATGAGGTGGGTGGTATGTTATTATATGGTGGTGATGAGTATGAGAAATGTGCAGGAGGAATAGATGTAGGTGGCACATAGACAAAGTAAGTGATAGACAAGGTCGGGATTTTTGGTAGTATGTGTAATTAGGTGGGGTATTCATAAAAATTCTAGTGGTGATTGCATGGTAAGGAGTGAAGAATAGAAAGTATGAGATTATGGAAAAGGGGTGTAGGTTTCTTACATCGAGAGATGGTTACGATGCAATACGTATATGTAAGGTAGTAGGTGCAAATGGGGCTATACTTAAGGTAGCTTTCAAAGGAAGCACCGATGTCGCAAGTGTGATAGATGATGTAGACATTACGGTTATAACATCTTTAGGATGTAGCTGAGACAACATGAGTGGTAAAGTGGATGACGGTAGTACCGAGAGATGGTGCTAATGACACAAAGGTGGGGGCAAGAGAAGGAGGGATAAATATAGGAATGTCGTATATTAACTATCTTGAGGAGTCTTGGGTGGATGAGTGAGCAAGTTAGTATTGTAGGGATGTAGGGTTTTGATCAAAGAGTCTTGGGAACTTCTCATCACCAAGAGTAATGGGGATAAGTTGAGTCGATCCATAGGTGACAGGATGTGTAACGTTCCCATTTTAAGAATTTAGAAATAAGGGAAAAAATTATACGTAATGTTCTCTCAAGTTATAAATATTCATAATTTAAAACACACATTCCATGCCAATCAATCTCATAACAAATAACCATATGAAGTTCTAAATGACTCGGTGGACTATTGATCTCTCATTTATGACTCGTTTCTAACCGATCTATAATGTTAACTTAAGGTATCGAATACTAAGAGTATACCAAGTATACTTGGTTCTATTACCCTATTTTGGGTATTGAGTGCTCTGTATAAGAAACCTATCTGAATATTTGTTACCAATATTAATCTAAAATCCAATTTCTTAAACTATGTGATGTAGGACAACACAACTAGTAGCTTGCGATACTTTGGCCTAATATTTCCAACATATTGTTTAGTTAATATTCCTAGACGACATACTCATCTAATGGAATATGTCCTTCACCCCACTCATCTTTTATCTACAAATGGTCTTCACTTACTTCGCACCACTTGCTCAAAGTTTAACCCTAACCTAGGTTAATGGCATAATTGGGTATAGGGAACCACTCGTAATGACCTAGAGTATACGCAGACCTATTCAAACAAACTAACTAAATTGGATGTGCCTAGTTACCCTAAGTCAATGTGAGTCACTTCTTATGGTAAATCGTATCCCTAATATGACCTAGAGAGAAACTAAGTTCAAGTCCAAAATTTTGTAGATCTAGATGAACCAATGTTGAGGGGTGTTGCTACACCGTCAACTATAACACATTATCCCCATGAAGACACTTTTCTTCACGAAGGTGCATCTGCAGGTTGGAGTGTGCCAACATTTGTGAAACTACCCATCTTGATGTACAAACTTCAAGAAGAGGTCATTAACACTAATATATTTCTTAAAGTAAGATTCAAATTGTAGCAACCCCATTGAACCCTAATTAAGAAAACCCGTAAGTTTGTCATCCTCAATTGATTTATTAATGTAATACGGAACCACATATACTTACGATTAATTTTATGTTTATTAACCTTCGCTTAACGTGTACTTAATTGAAAATAGAAACAACATCCATCATAATATTTACTTAATATAACTTAACCATTCATAGCCTGGTTAGGATCTAAAACAGGTTCCATTAAAGTAGACTTCATAGATATGAAGTCTAATTGATTACGATCTCATGTACCAAACATGTTTTTTCAAACCTATCAAGGTATTTCTCTAAAAGGAGTGAACCTTCCTTTTTCTAGATAAGTGATAGGGTTTGTTATAACCTTTTTCCATTACACGAGTCATGGTAGTTAAGTTATACTTCTATTATCATATTTTCAATAAACCATGTATGACTAGATAAAAGAACATCGATGCATGCCAACTTAATAAGTTGCATTCAAATAAGGGATATTGTAACTAAATCCCATACATCCAACCTATTTAGTTACAACAAAAATAAGGATCCATTCAGATAAGAACGATAACAACATAAATAAGATTTCCAATTTCCTTCATATAACTCACCAGGAAAATGACATAACAAGTATGAGTAACTCTCAATCTTCTTCAATTCATCATGGCAAAATACATATTTTATAGGACCATACATTTCAGACATATTCCATGTCAAACAACATCAAGATCATTAAAGAATACAACTTTTATTCTTTCAATACATTTCAATAATGAATCAAATTTCTCTATAAAAGGTCTAGAATTTAAGCAACCAATACATCATATAATTTATTTCCTTCCTTTATCACTTACAAAGTCCATCTACAAAAATTTCTAGCATGGGTTAGCTCATTGAACTGAGTATGATAATCACTAAGCATTAAAATGATGTGCTTTCAATGAATCAAGCTCAAAAAACCAACTCTACTTTTATGAAATAGTAAGGACAAGCAAATAAATAAATCATAAGTAATACCAACCACAAAAGAAGAACAATTAAACAATTTGAATTAACATTATGAAAAGATCATGATAAAATCTTCACCCTATAGCATTATATCATATAAGTAATGTTTCAACCAAATTACTTATCTCCTTTTAATAAAGGTACTTACTATTTATTTCCTATATAATTCAATTTGAATTAGAAATACAGAAACTAACTCCATTATTTTTTCAAAAATAGAGTTACTCAAAGAAACAAGTACTGTCAAACTCAATATTACTAGATTTCATAAAAAGGCATCTATAGCCAAGCTAATTCCAGCTTCATGAAAGGCTTTAGGAGGAATCATCTACAACATAAAATAAGAAATTCCTATTTTAGATGCTACATCCTAATTTAAAGTCCAAGATATAGCCTAAGTTCTCCATTTAGGCCACACATTAGAATTAGGAAAGTATTCACTCAACAAATAACATTTCACATAAATCAACTATTACAAATATTGATTCTTTTAATACAAGTCAATTTAATAAGTAGGAACTAACAACGACTACTCAAATGCATTCATGAAATTAATGCAACTAAACCTATTAAATTTATAACAAGATTTATACAGAAGAGGGAAGGACGAATTGAGAGAAAACAAGTTAGAACTTCCCTCCCAATTCGGTTAAGCCAAATATCAACTCACAACTCAAAGGTGAAGGAAACACATAATCTGAATAGTTTCAAAAAGAGACAATGATGAAAAATTTAACTCAGAGAATAGAAGAGCAAGGAGTCAATCAATCATGTTTAGATGAGGATTCCAACATTCTATCTCAAGTAAAGAAGGTCATAAAAGGACTGGTACAAACCTAATGACAACATCGTTTAATTCTTTTAAAAATAGAAATCATGCAATAGAGGATTCTAAACTAAGTATACAATCTGAATTATTCAAACCATTTCTCAAAATAAGGTTCCCCATCATTGCACAATTATGGTATCGAGTAGAACATTGTCCATATCAAGAAGGAGATGAAATAACAAGAATTGTTAAACATATATAGGAAAAAGAAAAACCTTCAACAATCATTTCAATTCAATAAAGTATCACCAAGAAGCCACAGACTACTCATTACTTCCAGATTATAGTGCAACAATCAGGTAAGAAAGACTAACTCTTGCATCCTCCTCACAGAGGTGAGAGAAAACATCCTTTGAATGGATAGAGAAAGATCCATCCTAATTCGATTTCAAAGAAGATGCAACACAAAGAATGACATGACTTAGCTACAGGTGCACAAATCAACTACAGAGATGATTAGAATTCCTTCCATTATATTTCTATGGATAGGCTCAACTGTACGCATCTACTAAGTTGACAAGACATTCTAACCCTTCAACAAAATAAGAGATCATAGAAATTGAAGTATCAAGAAAATCCCTTCATACTAAACCAATTGGTTGGTTCCAGATCACGAAACGTCAACCAAAAATCTGCAAATACATTCAATAAATCCTCATGAAACCACAACAATAATATTTTAACAAGTTTACTCTAATAAGTTACTTAAGTAGTTTACCCCAATCAAGAATGATAAGTTTAATCGAGAAAATCTAACTCAAACATGAAGAAGATAGTAAGATTGACATCTGAAAAACTCAACCAGAGCCACATGAGTAAACTCAAATATCAACTAAGACAAAACCAACTCTCAAACTATCCTCAAACAAAACAGGACTTCATCTATCCAACCTTTAGATCAGTCTTCCACAGATTTAAAGAAAAACCCTAATATATATAAAGTTCAAAAAAGGAAGAACTCATTCGTTGTTGTATTCAAACAAGACAAATTCAAATCTTAGTATCCAAGTAACCACTACCACATAGTCTCCATAAAAGAACAAGATTCGAACAACAAAGTTTTAACTGAAAGGGTGAGAGAACAATTAAATCATTCATTCTTGTTTCCAGATGAATTTGAATCCAAAAATATAGAAAATCCAAACACCCATTATCAACTCAGCTTTCATCAAAGTACAGAGTTCGAAGAATTGAAAGTTTCTTCAGTAAAGTTCAGAGAAGAAGTTACTTATTACGGTTTCCATACAAGTCTGAATTCACATAGTATTGAACCAAGAATCCATATATATACATTTCTAATAGAAGTAACAATACTTGAACCAATTAATGTGTGACATAGAAGGACATTTTTCTTGCCTTCTAACAACCATAATAGACAAGCCTAGTTTCAAGATGTCAAGTAACAATATATATTTCCATAAACCCCTTTTTAGCAAATAGGAAGGATCCAAATATGTTCAACATTATTCAATCTCAACAAAATATCAAGGTATGATTCCTATTAACTTGAACAAGAAATAAACCATAATCCATAATGTCTAACAAGACTCATTATCGAAATATACAGAGACGTTTCAAGAAATAAAACAAGGCATTGTTAAAAATTAAAAACCCATTGATCACAAGAGAAAAGTTGTTTTAATGAAGATGATTATAGAAAATCATAACAACTTAATGGGTAGAGCCTATCATGCTTGATAGTGCTTTTGTTGATTTGAAGAAGATTTCTAGATGAGCCTCCATAATTCCCTCTTCTACAAATGAAATCAACAACCCAAAATTCTTTCTCACATGCCTCTTATACCACCATTGGATCAAAAATAGTCTAAAGGAGCAAAAATAGAAACAAATTGCAAACAAAATTGCTAGTTTCAAGAACCAAGATATCTCCATGTAGAGCAAAAATAAAAAGAATGAAAGACCAAACAACCTCCAAGAATTCCGCTTGCATGGTTTCCTAGGAGGTTTTCTTGCCAAAACCAATGGTCATTAATTCCATTGAATTCCACTTTCCTACCTATATCTCCATGCCATTTCCATTTAAAATTGGCGAACTCAAACTTAACTAAAGCATGCATCTCCAACTTTAGTGATAATGCCAGCTGGGCATTCCATCAAACTTCATGCCTCCACCATAACTAGCAGTACCATGTCCCATAAATTCAAAAATCAAATCTCTTTAATGTCATTTAAACCATTGCCACCACCTCCCATTTTCCACATGACCCCTTAGGTCCCCTTTCACCTTTCATTAGTTTAGGTTAGATAAACATTAGTTTAGGATACGACCTTAGGCTAGTTATAATTTATTTACCTTAGGTCAATAAACATTGCCTCAGGTAAGTTTTCCATCATAGGATAAGCCATACCCATAGTATTTTATTATTATGTAATAGGTTAGGGATTGAACTCTCAATACCTTCGGTTATTTCCAAATCCCTCACTTGTATAACATACAACGTAGATTAGGATGCAACATGCACAGTTAGATATAGATATGAGGTAGGTCTAGATTACCTTAGGTTGGAATCTAGTTAGGATAGATCCTAATAGTCTAGGACTAAGGTTTTACCTTAATAGTCATGTAGTAAGTCCTCTTTTTTTTCTTCTTACACCAACCACGTCATAAGAAATTGACTAAAAGATCCAATTTCATACTTCATAGAAAATGTAAAACAAGGACCTCAAAAGAAGGGTCCAAAAATTGAAAATTTGCAGAGTCTTATTCCTCTTTATACCTTCCTTTCCAGAATGTCGACTTAACAAAATGAATAGGTAAGAATGGAATTGATCAAAGTTTTTACTGTTATTAAAAATAAGTATGCAAACAAAAATTCCGGTTGACAACTTTTACAAAGCCCCAGGAAGAATAATTTTACTTCCAAACAACAACAACATAGAAAAATGAATCCATGAACAACAATAATTTATCCCTTTGCAAGCATGATTCCCAATAGTCAAAAGAATACACTTTCTTAGGAAAAATCACATATCAACACTTGCAGTGTAGGGAGGAGAAAGCTATCAATTTTCCAAAGATGTTACATACTTCCCTCCTCAAAAGAATCATCGTCCCGATGATTAACTTAGTTACACAATTTACATTAAGGAGAAATCAAATTATTATACTTCCATTCATATATTCCGGACAAAAATGGATTTAAAATTAAAAAACAACATTTACGTAGCTATTCATTTTAAATAATGTGATGTCTACCCAAAACTGGTAATTTTACTTACATAAAAAGAATAAAATCTTTAAAACTTTATCAGTCAACAAAATCAATCTGTTCAAACAAATATGGAAAAAAAGATTTCATATCTTCCAAATTTTCCTAGGTTGCACTTTCCTCATTAAACTGATCCCACTGGACCTTACATTGACTTATTTCATGATTTCTTAAGTGCAACTAGCGAGTTTCTAGCACTTGTATAGGTTTAACCATGATTATTCCTAGGTCTTAGACCTACAAGGAATTCTAATTTAACACATGTGATAAATCTAAAACATATTTCTTAAACAAAGAAATATGAAAAACATCATGCATTCATGATAAAGCAGGAGGTAATTCTAAATGATAAGCTACAGGTTTGATTACTTCAACAATTTCAAAAGGTCCCACATAAGGAGGTGATAACTAGGTAGCCTTGCCAAAAGTTATAGAGCTCTTTTTCGGTTTAACCCGAAGAAATACCTTCTCACCAAGTTGAAATTTCCTATCAACCCACTTCAAGTTAGCATAGCTCTTTTTCCTATCCGCTGCTTCTTTCAAGCGTTCACAAATCATTTTAACTTGTTGTTCCATTTTTGTAAGGATTTCAAGTCCAACCACCTCTCTATCCTCAATGTTGTCCCAACTAACAAGGGTTCTGAATTTCCTTCCGTATAATGCTTTGAAAGGTACCATTTTTAGAGAGGTTTCATATGTGTTATTATATGCAAACTCAATTAATGGGAGGTACTCTTCCCATTTATACTATTTATCCATGCAATACATTCGTAACATATCCTCTAAAACTTGAGTAACTCTTCCAATCTATCCATTTGTTTCAGGATGATAGGCGAACTGAAATTTAACTTAGTTCCTTGAGATGCATTAAGTGTTTTCCAAAATCTTGAAGTCATTCTCGGATCTCTATCACATATTATTAATTCAAGTACTCCATGTAATCTTAAAATCGCATGTGTGAATATTTTTGGTAAAACAGGTGAATCATCCTTAAGATTACCAACAATAAAATGTGTTACCTTTGTTAGCTTATCAACAAAAAATAAAATAACATCATGTTTATCACTTGCCATTTTTACTGTGGTATGTTGTGCGGATACAATAGACCAGCTAGGTGCATGTGTTTAGTTTTAACTCGTTGACATTCAAAATAGTGTGTCATAATTTCAATCACTCCCTTTTTCATCCCTTTCTAGAAATATTGTTGTTTTATATCAGCAAGCATCTTTGTAATACCAGGGTGTACAGAAAAAGGAAAATTGTGAAACTCAGCTAATAATTTCTTTCTTAAATCATTTAGCAAAGGTATGTATAACCTATTTTCAAACTGTAAGATTCCTTCATTATAGAAGTGAAAACCCTTATATCTCACATCATTTGGGTCTTCATGAAAGTGATTTTTTTACTTGTTGAAAATAAGAATTAGATTCCATAACACTTTTTACCTCATCCTTAAATTGATTTCTCAACATTATAAGAGCAGTAATGTGCCTCCTACGACTTAGAGCATCAAATACTCTATTTTCCTTTCCTTTAAGGAAACTTATGTCAAAATCATATTCATATAAAAACTCTAACCATCTTTGATGTCTTTCATTAAGATTTGGCTGAGTACAAATATACCCCACCCAAGATGATTAGTTTTTAGTTCAAAAGATTTACAAAGAAGATAATGTCTCCAAACTTGAAGTGTATGAACAATGACAACAAGCTCTAGATGACGTGGAGAATAATTCATCTCATGTAACTTAAGTTTTCTACTTTCATAAGCTATGACATGATCTTTTTGTAACAGAATACCTCTAAGACCTTCCCCATATGCATCCGCTACAATGAACAAGTCTCCATAAGCGTCGGTATAGCCAAAATAGGCACTAAAGTTAACTGATCCTTCAAAGTTTTAAATGAATATTCACATTTCTCATTCCACACAAATTTCTTATCCTTTTTCTGTAATGAATTTATTAGTGTAATAACCTTGGAGAAATATTTAACAAAATTCCTATAGTAACCAAAGAAGACCCATGAAGCTTCTAACTTCATGTACATTCTTTGGTGCAGGACACTCAGTTATAGCTACAATTTTAGAGGGATCTATAGCTATTCCATCTTTGCTTATAACATGACCCAAATAGTGCACTTCCATGTCATAGAAAGAACATTTAGATAACTTACCAAATAATCGTCTCTTCCTCAAGATTTCCAAAACTATCTTTAAATGCTCATGATGTTCTTCAATACTTTTAGAGTATATGAGAATATTATCCAAGAATACAAGAACAAATTTGTCTAAGTATTCTTGAAAAATATTGTTCATTAAATTCATAAAATTTGTAGGTGCATTTGTTAATCCAAATGGTAAAACTATGAATTCATAATGTCCATACCTTGTTCTAAAAGTTGTTTTATGAATGTCCTCATCCTTAATTCGTAACTAATGATATCCAGATCAAAGATCTATCTTAGAATATACTGATGCACCACACATCTAATCAAATAGATCATCAATTCTAGGAAGTGGATATCTATTCTTAATCATTGCCTTGTTTAACATTCTGTAATCGATACATAATCTAAGTGTTCCATCTTTCTTTTTCACAAAATTTACTGGTGCTCCCCAGGGTGAGACACTCGATCTAATGAAACCCTTTGACAAAAGTTCTTGTAATTGATCCTTAAGCTCTACTAATTCAATAGTAGTCCATCTATAAGGTGCCTTAGAAATAGGCTCGGTTCTAGGTTTGATTTCAATTGTGAAGTTAAATTCTCGTTTGGGTGGGAGACCTAGTAGTTCTTCCAGAAACACATCACTGAAGTTTCGTAACAATGATAACGTTCCAAGAAATCACTATTTTCTTTAGTAGATTCCAAAATTTTATAGCATATAAGGTACAACCCTTATTTTTGGCCTTTTTAAGTTGCATAGCTGACAATTTCCTAACAAAAATTTCATGTTTTACACCCTAAATGTCTACTATTTTCTGTAAGTCATCTAAACAACTAATATGTTTTTCAAAATAGTCAACTTTTGCTTTATGCTCAGCTAGCCAATTAACACCTATGATTACATCATAAGACCCCAAAGGAGCAACATAGAGATCAAATTCTATGGAAAAACTAGGTAAGTCAAGGACTACCCCAAAAAGACACATACTAATTGTATGAACAACATTATTCCCATAATGTACAACCCATGATTTATCCATTTTTCCATCTTTTATTTTTAATTTCGATGCTAATTTACTAGAAATAAAACATTTAGTAGCTCCCGTATCAAAAAGAATAGTTACAGGTATGCCAAATAACTTACCCAGAACCTCTATGGGCATGACTTGCTTTTCAGCTTGTTTGTCACCATCTTTGCGGTGTGTATCTTGTGTTGTTGATTACGGTCATCCTTTTTCAAAGGACATTGACTTTAATAATGATCCTTGTCATAATTTAAACAACATCCTATAGTTCCCTTTTTAGGCTTAAATTTATTTCCAACCTTAAATTTATCATTCGACCTCCATAACACTTATGTCTATTATTATTGTTCTTGACAAAGTTATTTCGCACATTAGCAACATGCTTATTTTTTCTATTTTCTTATTATTATCAGTTGAAAACTTATTTTTCATACCAAACTTCTTCCATGGTCCTTTCTTAGGTGGAAGAGATGATAAAGAGGAGTTCGAACTTTCTTTACGAATTCTTCCTTATAAGCATAAATTGCCTTCAATTTTTGTTCCTGTCGTATGGCTTTTTCAACAACCCCTTCCATAGTGGTTGGGCTATGAACATCCACCTCTCCTCCTATAACGGGATTCAATCCCATGATAAATTTCCATATCTTGAACTTCTCATCAGTTTGATACTGAGGTACATACTTAAGGATTTTAGTAAACCATTCCCAGTACACTTTTATAGGTAATTTTCCTCGGGATATGTTCTAAAATTCAATCATTTTCTGATCATAATAAAGTTGTGGAAGTCATCGTTTCCTAAAGTAAATTTTAAATTGATCCCCATTAATGTTCATTTCATCAATGTTTAACTCAAATTTACAACCATCCCACCATGAAGATGCTTCATGGGAAAGCTGATAAGATCTCCATATTTCCTTTGTTTCCTCTAAGAAATTCCTTATCGCAAATTACTTCTCCATTTCACTGATCCAATTCTCAGATCCATCTCTTAGTGTCATAAAAATCAGGTGGACTTATCCTTTTTATATCATTAGTGAGTTTAAGCTGCTAGCCTTGCCTTTTTATTTTCTAGCTGATCATGTAGGTTTAAATTATTGTTATCAACATTGAAATTTCCCAAATTGGCTTTGTCCATAGGAGGTGGCGGATTTTTATTACCAAGCATCATCTTCCTCCTCATTGCCCATTACTTATTGTTCAAGTACAACCAAATGATATCTTGTTTCCAACAGGAAGAAAGGATCTCATCAATTTTTTGGGTAGTTGTTGCTTCTCCACTTTGTGGTGGGTTGCTTGGAGCATTTCCTCTTGTTCTAACCATTTTCTATTAAAAGAAAATTTAATTTTTATCATATTATGGACACAATAGGTGTAAGAGCTACAACTTTCAGCTCTGATACCAAGATGTAACATTCCAATTTTAAGACTTTAGAAACAAGGGAAAAAAATATTATACATAATGTTTTCTATTCTAAATAATCAGAATTTAGAACACACATTCCATGCCAATCAATCTCATAATGGATAACCATATGTGGCTATAAATGAATCGATGAACTATTGATCTCTCATTTCATGACTCGGTTTCTAAACGATCTCTCATATTAACTTAAGGTATTGAATACTAAGTGTATGCCAAGTATACTTGGTTCTATTACCCTATTTTGGATATTGAATGTTCTCTATAAGAAACATATCTAAATATTTGTTACCAATATTCATCTGAAATCCCATTTCTTAAACTAGGTGACGTAGGACAATGAAACTAGCAACTTGCAATACTTTGGCCAAATATTTCCAACATACTGTTCATGTTACTATTCCTAGATAACATACTTGTGTAACGAAATACATCCTTCACCCCACTCATCTATTATCTAGAATGATCTTCACTTACTTCTGTCAGTTCACTTGTTCAAGGTTTGACCCTAACCCAGGTTAGTGACATAATTTGGTATAGGGAACCACTCACGATGACCTAGGTTATATAGACCTACTCAACTGACCTAATTCAATTGGATGTGCCTAGTTACCCTAAGTCATTGTGAGTCACTTCCTATGCTAAATCGTATCTCTAATCCGACCTAGAGAGAAAGTAAGTTCAAGTCCATATTTGTGTAGATCTAGATGAACTAATGTTGAGGGGTGTTTCTACATGTCAATTGCAACACTTTGTATTCCCTTCACAAAGGTACATTCCTATAGTTGGTGTGTGCCAACATCTGGCATAACTATCCATCTTGATGTACACACCTCAAGAAGAGGTCATTAACACTCATTTATTTCTTAAATTAAGATTCAAATTATAGCAACCCCGTTGAACCCTAATTACAACAACCCTTAAGTTTTTCATCCTCAATTGAGTTGTTAATGTAATACGGAACCACATATACTTACGATTACTTTTATGTTCATTAACCTTTTTGCTTAATGTGTAGTTAATTAAAAACAGAAACAACATCCATCATAAGATTTACTTAATATAACTTAACCATTCATACCTGGTTAGGATCCAAAATAGGTTCCATTAAAGTAGACTTCATAGATATGAAGTCTAATTGATTATGATCTCATGTACCAAACATTTGTTTTGAAACCTATCAAGTTATTGCTCCAAAAGGAGTGAACCTTCCTTTTTCTAGATAAGTGATAGGCTTTGTTATAACCTTTTTCCATTACACAAGTCATGGTAGTTAAGTTATACTTCTATTATCATCTTTTCAATAGACCATGTATGACTAGATAAAAGAACATCGATGCATAAAAACTTAATAAGTTACATTCAACTAAGGGATATTGTAACTAAATCCCATACATCCAACCTATTTAGTTACAACATAAATAAGGACACATTAAGATAAGAACGATAACAATGTAAATAAGATTACCAATTTCCTTCATATAACTCACCGGAAAATGACATAACAAGTATGAATAACTCTTAATCATCTTCAATTCACCATGGAAAAATACATATTTTTACAAGACCATACATTTCATATGTATTCCATGTCAAACAACAACTAGATCATTAAAGAATACAACTTTTATTCTTTCAATACATTTCAATAATGAATCAAATTTCTCTATAAAAGATCCAAACTTTAAGAAACCAATACATCATATAAGTTATTTCCTTCCTTTATCACTTATGAATTCCATCTGCAAAAATTTCTAGCACGGGTTAGTTCATTGAACCGGGCATGATAAGCACTAAGCATTAAAATGATGTGCTTTCAACTAATTGTTTCATAAAACCAACTCTACTTTTATGAAATAGTAAGGCAAAGCAAATAAATAAATCATAAGTAATACCAACCACAAAATAAGAACAAATAAACAATCTAAATTAGCATTATAAAAAGACCATGATAAAATCTATACCCTATAACATTATATTGTATAAGTAATGTTTCATCCAAATTACATATCTCCTTTTAATAAAGGTACTTACTATTTATTTCCTATATAATTCAATCGAATTTGAAATATAGAAACTAAATCCATTATTTTTTTCCAAAATAGAGTTACTCAAAGCAACAAGTCTTTGTCAAAACTCAATATTACTATATTTCATAAAATGGCATCTACAACAAAGCTAATTCTAGCTTCATGAAAGGATTTAGGAGGAATCATCTACGAGATAAAATAAGAAATTCCTCTTTTAGATGTTGCATCCTAATTTAAAGTCCAAGATATAGCCTAAGTTCCTAGTTAGGCCACACATTAGAGTTAGGAAATTATTCACTCAACAAATAGCATTTTACATAAATCAACTATTACAAATATTGATTACTTTAATACAAATCAAATGAATAAGTAATAAGTATCAACAACTACTCAAATGCATTCATGAAATTAATGCAACTACACTGTTAAATTTAAAATAAGATCTATACAGATGAGAGAAGGATGAACTGAGAGAAAACAAGTTAGAACTTCCCTCCCAATTCGATTAAGCCAAATATCAATTCAACTCCGAAAGAAGAATGCAACACATAATCTCAAAATTTCCCAAAAGAGACAAATGATGAAAAATTTAACTCGGTGAATAGAAGAGCAGGATTCAATCAGCTTATGTTTAGATGAGGATTCCAACATTCTATCTCAAGTAAATAAGGTCATAAAAGGAGTGGTACATACCCAATCACAACATCCTTTAATTCTTTTAAAAATAGAAATCATGCACTAGAGGATGATAAACTGAGTATACAACTGAAGTATTCAAATCAGTTCTCAAAATAATGCTCCCCATCATTACACAATTATAGTATCAGTAGAACATTGTCCATATCAAGAAGGAGATGAAATAACAATAATTGTTAAACATCTACAAGAAAAATAACAGCATTCAATAGTCATTTCAAACCAATAAATTATCAATCAAGAAGCTATAGACTACTCATTCCTTCCTGGACGATAGTGCAATAATCGATAAGAAAGACTCACTCTCACATCCTCACTGAGGTGAGAGAAAACATCCTTTGAATGGACAAAGATAGATGCATCCTAATTCAATTTCAAAGAATATGCAACACAAATAATGACATGACTTAGCTACAGGTGCACAAATCAACTATAGAGATGATTCGAATTCCTTCCATTATAATTCTATGGACGAGGCTCAACTATATGCATCTAAGTTGACAAGACTTTCTAACTCTTCAACAAAATTAGAGATCATAGAAACTAAAGTATCAAGAAAATACCTTCATACTTGAACTGATTGGTTGGTTACAGATCATGAAACGTGAACTAAAAATCCACAAATACATTCAATAAATCCTCACGAAACCACAATAGTAATATTTTAACAAGTTTACTTGTAATATGTTACTTAAGCGGTTTTCCCAATCAAGAACAATAATTTTAATCGATCAACATCTAACTCAAAAGTGAAGAAGACAATAAGATCGACATCTAGCAAGCTCAACCAGAGCTACATGAGTAAATTCAAATATCAACTCAGAAAAAACCAACTCTCGAACTATCCTTAAACAAAACAGGACTTCATCTATCCAACCTTTAGATCAGCCTTCCACATATTTAAAGAAAAACTCTAATATATATAAAGTTCAGAAAAGGAAAAACTTGTTCATTGTTGTATTTAAACAAGATGTCTTCTTAGTATCCAAGTAAGCATTGCCACATAGTCTACATAAAAGAAGATTTGGACAACAAAGTGTTAAATGAAAGGGTGAGAAAATAATTAAATCAATCATTGTTGTTTCCAGACGAATTTGAATCCACAAATACATAAAATCCAAATACCCATTATCAACTTAGCTTTCATCAAGTACGAGTTTGAAGTAGTGAAAGTTTCTTCAGTAAATTTCTAAGAAGAAGTTACTAATTACAGTTTCCATACAAGTTCAAATCCACACAACATTTAACCAAGCATCCATATATATACGGTTCAAAAGAAGTAACAATACATGAACCAATCAAGTCATGACAAAGGACACTTTTCTTACCTTCTAACAACCATAACAAACAAACCTAGTTCCAAGACTTAAAGCAACAACATATATTTCCATAAACCTCTTTTTAGTAGATAGGCATGATTTAAATATGTTCCACATTATTCAAGATCAACCAAATATCAAGTTATAATTCCTATTAACTTAAATAGGAAATGACCCATAATCCATATTGTCTAACGAGACTCATTATTAGAAAAATATAGAGATGTTTCAAGCAAGAAATCAAGGCATTTTAAAAAGTAAAAACCCATTGATCATAAGAGCAAAGTTTTTTTAATGAAGACAATTAGAGAAAAGCATAACAACTTAATGGGTAGAGCCTATCATGCCTGATAGTGCTTCTGCTGATTCGAAGAATATTTCTAGCCGAGCCTCCACAATTCCCTCTTCTCCAAATGAAATCAACAACCCAAAAATTCTTTCTCATATTCCTCTTATACCTCCATTGGATCGAAAATAGTCTAAAGGAGCCAAAAATAAAAACAAATTATAAACAAAACTATTGGTTTGAAGAACTAGATATCTCCATGTAGAGTAAAAATTGAAAAGATTTAAAGACCAAACAACCTCCAATAATTCCGCTTGTATGGTTTCCTAGGTGGTTTTCTCACCAAATCCAATGGTAATTAATTCCATTGAATTTCACTTTCCTACCTATATCTCCATGCCATTTCCATATAAAATTAGCGAACTCAAACTTAACTAAAGCATGCATCTCCAATTGTAGTGATAATGCCAGGTTGAGCATTCCATCAAACTTCATGCCTCCTTCATAATTGGCAGTACCATGTCCAATAAATTCAAAAACAAATCTCTTTAATGTCATTGAGACCATCGCCACCACCTCCCATTTTCCATGTGACCTGTTAGGTCCCCTTTCACCTTTCATTAGTTTAGGTTAGATAAACATTAGTTTAGTATCCGACCTACTTATAAGTTGTTTACCTTAGGTCATTAAACATTGCCTCGTAAGTTTGCCATCATAGGATATGCCATACCCCATATTAGTTTAGTATTAGGCAATAGGTTAGGAATTGACCTTTCAATACCTTAGGTTATTTCCAAATCCATCACTTATATAACATACTACCTAGATAAGGATGTGACATGCATAGTTAGAAATAGATCTAAGGTAGGTCTAGATTACCTTAGGTTGGAATCCAGTTAGGATAGATCCTAATAGTCTAGGACTAAGGTTTTACCTTAATAGTCCTATAGTAAGTCCTCTTTGTTTTCTTCTTATGCCAACCAGGTCATAATAAATTGACTAGAAGATCCAATTTTGTACTTCACAGAAAATGTAAAACAAGGACCTCAAAAGAAGGGTCCGAAAATTGAAAACTTACAAAGGCTTATTCCTCTTTATACCTTCCATTCTAGAATTTCGACTTAACAAACTGAACAGGTAAGAAACTAAAGCATACCTTGGATCAATGGAATTGATCCAAGGTTTTTCTATTATTAAAAATAAGTATGCAAACAGAAATTCTAGTTCACAACTTTTACAAAGCCCAAGGAAGAATAATTTTACTTCCAAGCAACAACAACATAGCAAAATGAATCCATGAACGGAAATAATTTATCCCTTTGCAAGCATGATTCCCAACATTCAAAAGAATACACCTTCTTAGGAAAAATCACATATCAACACTTGTAGTGTAAGGAGGAGAAAGCTATCAATTTTCCAAAGATGTTATAGGATGGATGGTTGTGATGGACTAGGTGGGAGTGGGTGATGGCTAGCATGAAATACGAGGGCACTAGTTTAGCTATGAGTCAACACCATGTGAATAAGTGTTGAACTAGTAAGATTGTATTCTGTAAATGATACAGAAAACAACAGGGATGGAAAATAATTTATTATGAGAGGTGAATTGGCATGTGCTTTGATTAAAAATCAAAACAGAAAAGCCGACATCGGTTATGCCAACCGATCTTTGGTTACTATGGGAAAGTAATAGTTTGAGCAAGTGAGACAGAAACTGGGAAAAGTCAACTGGGGAAGTTATATTTAGTCAATAATATCATAATGTAGAGGATATGGTGACATCCAAAGATTTTAAACAGAGAAGAAGATGAGATGAGTGCTCTTTGGGTAAACTAACCAAAAGAACAGAAACGACACCTATTACGTAAATCGATGACGGTCAAACGGAAACCGATGTTGGTTACTTGTGAAATTTATAGAATGAAGAAAATTTTATTTTTGTGAATTAAATTTGAATGAGACACCAACCTAGAAGTCTGAATATGGTAAAAAAATGAGTCCTGACACACTCGAAATAGTCATAATACACCAACTATGATTATGGAGTGTGAAAGGAAATAAAAATGGAGAATATGACCTTGCACCTCAAAATGCAAGTCAAGAATAAAGCTAAGAAAAAAAGAAATCCTACAAGTGAATAGTTTTTAGCTTATGCTATTTAAGGACTCGATCATGAATTCGAGAAAAAGTTTTTGGTTGGGAAGGCTTCTTACGAAGAAGGAAATTCTAGAGGTGAGGTTTCAAGTTATGTTTTGGCGGGCCAAGCCTTTCTCTAAGGTGATGATTGTACAGAGATAACCAGCTAGGTGACCACTAGCAATCCTCGATCGTGTGATCATTGATGACCTCTTCTCGGGTAAGATGTTGTTTAAGAAGATGTGTAAATTTCAATTTGTGTAGTTTAGTAAAGAGAGAGAAGAAAGAATGTGCTTTCTATGATTCAGTTGTGTCAACCATCAGCTGGTCATGAATTCCAGCGTATAGGTTTCCATCATATTTTAATGTGAGATATAATGCAATAAATCATAATGCCATGCAATTTTTTAAAACCTGGATCAAAATGCGATATTCAATGTACCAAGTGATGAATAGGAAGATGGATTCTCTTTAACTAATGCAATACTAATGAAAGAAAGAAGTATTGTTTTTAAAGAACCAAAAACATGATTTATTTTAGACAATAGAAAGAGGAGAATATTCTTGAGAAGAAAATTAAAGTGGAAGCTTTTTAAAAGGGAAGAAAACACACACAACTTTCACCTAGGAATGAATAAAATGCAAAATAACCCCTGATGGGTCCCACAGGCATGCCAAAATGTTTCACCACTTTTTATGGATTGACCAAGCAGATAAGGTGATGGGCCTAGGAGGAATACTTGTTGTGATGGTTGGTTTAAAGGTCATACACACATTATGACTTCTTGATACAATGCTGACTGTGATAGCTTCCTTTTGGATAGGAGGAACTACCTGAAATACACAACAAGACCACAAAAGAGAGTTAAACAATATATGTCGTGGGCTACCTAGTGTATGCTAGATCTAGGAAGTGTGGTATTTCCTTAATGGCAGTCAACCCACTATTTAATACAATTTAATGTAAGAGATAACATAAATAAATAAAATCTTACTATTTTCAATATGATTTAGGTATCTCATCTAAATATAATAAGAAAATCTAATATAACAAGCTAGGTTATGATCAGATCTGGAAGTAGGTCGGGTAGTCAGGTCTTTGGACAAAGTCGGGGTCGATTTTGGGTAATTTAGGTTTCTTGGATGTAGTTTTTAAGTTTCTTTTATTAGCAGGATTACCGAATATAGAGAGACCGACATCGATGAGGTATGACCGAAGAAGGTTAAGGTGGGATGGTAGAAATTCAATAAACTAGGTTTTGAGAACTTTTTGAGGTAAGACAGTGGGTGTGAGGGAAAATGGATAGGTTTACAATGGTGTTGGGGGTACTCAGAGGTATTCAGAATCAAGTATATGTGATTAAATGATTGTGGGTGATGGAATGGTTAGATTCATAGGAAGGTAAGAAGAGTGGGATGAAAGATACAAATAGATGTTGATAAACAGAGATGAAGAAAATTTGTAATCTGAATAACTATGAAATTATGTAGGTAAGAGATATACTTACTGGTGCTTGCAGATTTGATGGCTAGATGATGATGATGGTTGATCTTTGGAATGGTGCTCGATGTCGTGGAAGTGTTTCTTGAATGCTACCTTGAATGCAAATACCTTCAAATCCATCATGTGTCGGTTATGGCTATCTGGATGTTCAAAAGGGATTTGGTTCTTGCTTGCATATAGATATCCTTTGTTCCAAAGCTCAATAATTTTGAAAACCTTTCAAACAAGGTTACCAAAATGGATATATGGTAAGTGATGATGTTTTAGGGTGACTGACATTGGTTTAGGGTTGACTAGCATCGGTTAAGGTGGGATATCCTAGGTTTACTAAAAATGATAGATGTTGGCAATATCTTGGCCATGTTTATCTATTCTAGCGGATCAAAATGGGATTTTTCACTTAGATCAATGGGAATGTGGTTAGAGGAAGGATAGGCATGTGATTTTAGGGTTGAACTAAGTCTTAGTTAATTAAGGCGGTAGGACTAAGTCTTAGTTAATTATTGTGAGTGAATTTTGAGTCCTAGTAAAGGGAAATATGATAAAAATAGGTTTTTGATGAGGTTTTTATGTGAGGAGTGGTGGGGTGAGGGGGAAACTAGTTTTAATTAAGGTAATTAAATAATGAATAAAGTGAGGATGAGTATTACTTTAATTATAAATAATTAAACTAATATTAATGTGGGGTAAAAGGGTCATGGTTAGGTGAATATGTTTATGTTGGTTATTAGAAAAGGGACCAAGGGGAGTGTGACCTAATTTTGGTGTCTACACTTATATACACATACTATTTGGCGAAACACCGTAATAATCAAGGTCAAAAAAATCCATGTACTAAATTAGCCACACACTCTATGAATATGAAACATGCTACTCGAAGCTGAAAAATTATGTTGTGCATTGTACTTCACTACTTTCAAACTCCAACATTATCTCCTCAACCAATGTAACATCCTTAACAAACTCGTTGAATTTTCCTCTTTACATTACAAATGTTGACATGTGATTTGTCCTAAGAAGGTGTATTCTTTTGACTATTGAAAATCATGTTTGCAATGGATAAATTATTTTTGTACTTGGATTCATTTTTCTATGATGATGTTGCTTGCAAGGAATCCATTCTTCTTGAGTTTGGTAAGGTTGTAAACTGGTGATGTTGTTTGCAAATTTATCTTTCTATAATAGAAAAAACCTTGGATCAATTCCATTGATCCAAGGTATGCTTCAATTCTTCTTACCTGATCTGTATGAAAACTGACATTCAGAAATTGAAGGTAATAAAGGACTGAGTCCTTGTATGTATACAATTTTATTGATCCTTCTTTGAAGTCCTTGCTTTGCATATTGTTGTAAATTGTGAACTCGGATCTTCTTGTTAATTTCTTAAGGATGCTAAATGACGTAAGGAGGATGAGGACCTACTTCAGGACTATTAAGGTAAAACCTTAGTCCTAGATCTTTAAGATCTATCCTAACTGGATTCTAACCTAAGGTAAACTAGACCTACCTTAGATCTATTCTAAATTATTCATGTTGCACCCTAACCTAAGTTGTATACTTTACGGGTGTGGGGTTCTAAATAACCTAAGGTAATAAGGGACCTATCTAGGACCTATTACCTAATACTAAACTACTAAGGGACATGACTTAATCTATGATGGCATGCTTTCTATGGAAACTTTTAAAGACCTAAGGTAAATAAGTTTGGATTCTAAACTAATGTTTATCTAACCTAAACTAATGTTAAGATGAAAGGGGACCTAAGGGGGTTGCATGGCTATTGGGAGGTAGTGGCGATGGTTTCAATGGAATTTAAGTGATTTGATTTGAATTTATAAAATTTGGTACTACCAGTTTTGGTAGAGGCATGGAAGATAGAGGGAATGCCTAGCTGACATTATCACTAAAGTTAAGAGATGCATGTTTTAGTTGAATTTGAGTTCACCAATTTTAGATGGCAGTGGCATGGAGATTTAGGTGGGAGAATTGAATGCAAGTGCATTAATGAGCATAGGTTTTGGCGAGAAAACGCCTTGGAAACCATGTAAGTGGATTTTTGGGAGGTTGTTTGGTCATTCGTTCATGTCGATTTTTGCTCTGCATGGGGATATCTGGTTCTTCGAACCAGTAGTTCATTTTTCACTTTGCTTATATTTTTCACTTCTCTGGACTATTTTCGATCTAATGGAGGTATAAGAAGCATAAGAGAAAGAAGTTTTGGGTTGTTGAATTCAATTGGAGAAGAAGGAACTGTGGAAGCTCGGTGAAATATTCTTCAAATCAACGAAGCAATATCAAGAATGATAAGCTCTAACCCTTAAGTTTCTTTGGTAGAGTAGGTATTTACCTTAGCTCATGTTCACCTAGGTACTTTATTTACCTTTATTGTATTTATCCTCACCCACTTATGTGTGTGGATATTTCTTTTATCTTATTTAGATATTAGGAGATATTATCTAGTTGTTAGGTATAGTTCTTTCCTTGATCTATGATATTGACTAGATCCTTGATGTCTAGTTCTCTCTTAAATCTATGGTCTTGACTAGTTCTTTGATGACTAGTTATTTCCTTGATTTATGGCTTAATCTATGACCTTGAATTGTTCTTATATTGTTATTCCTTTCCTATTTAAGCAAGGCCCATTCTCAATGTATTGCATTGAGTTCCATAATAATATATGATATTTTTGCTCATTTGTTTGCAACCCATTAAAATCCTTAGCCCTTGGTCATATGGTATGGTCATATGAGGGCTTAAAGCTTGTGATTCCTACTATTAGGTGCTTAACTTCAGCCCCTTTAATTTTATTTGTGTGGTGAAGGAAACAACAATTTATTTTGTTTTAGTGGCAACTACAATAAATAATAGAGCAAAATAGTAAAAAGCTTGTAACTTTTGATCGGTAACTCGGTTTTGAGTGCCATTTTTGTAAAAGTACTTTTTTCATGTTATTTCCATTGAAGTTATTTATTTTTAGAATTGCACTATAATTATAAAGTGCCAAATATGGAGGAGTGTTGTAATCAATTGTGGATGTAATTTCGGTTGAGCCCGACATCCTAAATTTTTGGGAGTTACAGTTTGTACCTATCATGGATTCTAAGAATGATATGCTTTTCTCTGAAGTATGTGGACTTCAAGAGGATATTGTAAAATTTGTGGAAGAAAATAGATCACTCAAGAAGCAAAATTCTCTTCTACAATCACTCATTCACGATAAGGATACAATAATACACTCCCTGCAGAACAAACTTGCTAGCCTACAACATCACCATCATATTGTGGATAGTCATATCCATGCTCCTAGTCCACTTACAACTATTGCTCCTGAACCCACTGACATTGATCTGTCAGTATTTGAGTCTATTCCTGCTCTTGATGCTCATACACCTATGAAGCTTATTACTTCATGCTCTTCCACATCTGTGCCTATTACAGTACCACATGTTGTGTATCCTACTTCGCCTTTCACCGCATGGCTTTTTTAAGAAGCATACCACCGCATTTAGTTCTCACAAGAATGAGTCTCACTAGTGGAGTCATTGGCAGACATTCATAGGGTATTATTTCCTCTATTCCACATGTTAAGTGGAATTGTCATCGTGACATTGGTTTTGAGCGATACTTCATTGGGATCACACATTGATAGAACTCCTTTTTTTTCACTCAACTCTTTCGAGGATCATGAGAAACACATGAGTTTAACACCTTCACTTAGGATTGAGAAACACGAGATTTCATCTCGATATGATCAACATAACACACATTTTTATGTTCTTTTGCATGCACCCATTGTGCATTTTGCACCAAGTCATATGCAGGCATCTTCTTCATCCATCCGTGTTGATTTGGGGTGGATATTTGATCACTCGTGGAGATGACATAGGAATTCATTGAGAGGACTCTACAGGCGGCTCCTCCACCATTCGGCCTCTTGCTCCACTTTCTATACCTTATGCATTGTGATGCTTCTTGTTTTGAGCATTTTTATTTAGCAGGTGTAGTGTATCTCTCTTGTTTGTTGAGAGATTTTGTATCTGTATTTTCGACACTTTTGGCATGTTGACAATCTCTCTTATGGGGGAGCTATTCTAGTGGAGCCTAGTGTTAGTTTTTCATTGTTTGAGTAGGTGATTTTGGGTAACTCATACAGATTTGTAGCGTCACTCCACCCATTCAGAAGTATGAGAGGGTGTGGTGTTGATCCTACTTCTTCGGGTTTCATATCTTTGCCTTGTTACCTTGGATTTTCTTGGATCGTGACACTCTGGAGTTTGTTTCCTTGCCTTGTTACTTTGGTTATTTTTCTTGGATCGTGGCACACCTATTTGTAACAGTTGATTGAATTATGTTTGGTGTTTTTTTTTGCACTTTTGACATCACTCTGTTGATAATCTTCTTATATGGATCTATTCTAGTGAAACCTAGTGTCAGTTTTTAGTTTTGTGATTGAGTAGTGGATTCAAACCATAGTGCACACCAAAATTCTTCAGCATTGTATTAGTTTTTGAGCCGAGCTTCTTGGGATGCCTTGGAGCGGGTCTTTACTCTCTTCACTTTATTATTCTTGGTTTTGAGTACCTTGTGGTGTCCCTTTTCCCGGTTATTGTACATGAGTACCTCATCGACCTAGCTGCTAGGACTCATACTGTAGACATGTCACTTCTATTTTGGCCCCTAGCTTCACTTGAGGGGGGGTGTTAGAGTAGGTATTTACCTTAGCTCATGTTCACCTAGGTACTTTATTTACCTTTATTATATTTATCCTCACCCACTTATATGTGTGGATATTTCTTTTATCTTATTTAAATATTAGGAGATATTATCTAGTTGTTAGGTATAGTTCTTTCCTTGATCTATGATATTGACTAGATCCTTGATGTCTAGTTGTCTCCTAAATCTATGGTCTTGACTAGTTCTTTGATGACTAGTTATTTCCTTGATTTATGGCTCGATCTATGACCTTAGTTGGTTCTTAGATTGTTATTCCTTACCTATTTAAGCAAGGTCCATTCTCAATGCATTGCATTGAGTTCCATAATAATATATGATATTGTTGCTCATTTGTTTGCAAAGGTTTATGTAAATCTATTCTCGTGAATTACTTTCATCTTGTTGATCATGGTGTTTGATTAACATCTATGTTCTTGGCTTTATACGATCTTGTTATCATTCCTTTCACTTTTTACTAAATGCCTTCATAAAAAAACTCTTCTCTTGTGATCAATGGGTTTTTTATTTATATTTCAATCCTACTTGAAATTTTTCTATACTTTTACGAGGAGGAATCTTTGATAGATAATGTTGAATGTGAGTCATTTAATGTTAAGCTTAATGGTGAATCGTACTTTAAATTTTGGTTGAGCCTTGAATAATGTCAAATATGTGTGAATCATGCCTGTCTGCTGAAAAGGTTTTACTGAAATATATTGTTGCTAAAGTTTTTGAAATGGGTTTATGCATTATGGTTGATAAGATATAAGAAATGTATTCTTCTCTTGTCATATATCTTTGGTTGTTAGGAGTCTTGTTACTTATGTTGGAATTGTGTTGATATGGAAGCTTGGATTAAATGTTATGCGGACTCAAAATTGTTTGAAAGAAACATTAAATGAGTAACTTCTTCTTGAAATTTACTGTGAAACTTTCATTGCTTCAAACCTTGTATTTCAATGGAAGCTGAGTTAAAAAAGGGTGTTTGGATTTACTATTTTGTGGATTCAAATTCATGTGGAAACAATAATGAAGGAGTTATTTATTCTCTTACTCCTTCAGTTAAAACTTAGTTTTTGGATCTAGTTCTTTCTATGGAAACTATGAGGTAATGGTTACTCGGATACTAAGGTTTTGGAAATATCTTGTTTGAAGATAACAATGAATGAATTCTCCCTTTTCTGAACTTTATATGTATTTGGTTTTTCTTTAAAACTCTGGAAGACTGGACTAATAGCTAGATAAATGAAGATATGTTATATTTAAGGAATTTTTGAGAGAGTTGGTTTTTTCGAGTTGATATTTAAAACTCTAGAAGACTAGACTAATAGCTGGATAAATGAAGCTATGTTATATTTAAGGAATTTTTGAGAGAGTTGGTTTTTTCTGAGTTGATATTTGGTCCTATGCATGTTAGCTCTACTCGAGCTTGCAAGATTTCGATCTCGTTGTCTTTCTTCACCTTCAAGTTAGATAATGATCATTTAGACTTGTTGTTTTTTATCTAAGTAAACCTCTTAAGCTAACTTACTAGTGTAACTTTTCTTAAACCTTACTGTTGTGGTTTTGGGAAGATTTAAGGAATGTTTATACGGATTTTCGGTTGATGTTTCGTGATCTGGGAATAAACAATAGGTTCAGTCTGAAGGGCTTCTAGTTTGTTCATTTTCTTTGATATCTGAGTATGTTAAAGGAATAAAATGTCTTGAAGACTTAGTAGATTTTGGCACTTGATTATGTCCATAGAGATGGAATGAAAGGAATTATGATTATCTAATCATTTCTTTAGTTGACTTGTGCACCTTTAGCTAAGTCATGTCGAACTTATTTTGTACATTCTTTGAAATCAAACCTAGATGGATCTTTTTTGGTCTATACAAAAGATGGGTTCTCTCACCTCTGTGAGGTTGTGAATGTGATTCAATCTTACTGATTGTTTCTCTTTCATTTTGAAAGAATTATTAGGACTTGGTTCCTCTAACTTAAAATTTTGATGATTGGGAATGACTTTTAAAGGTTTTTATTTCATGTAAGTTGTTTAGGAAAATTCTGGTTAATACATCTCCTTCTTGATGTGGATAATGTACTACTTGTCACTATTTTTGTATCATGCTAGAGAACCTTATTTTGAAATCTGACTTGCATAATGCAATCACATAATTTAGACTAGTATCTTCTAATGCATGTCTCTATGTTTAAAAGAGTTCAAGGATTTGTGTTTGGGTCTGTACCAGTCCTTTTATGACCTTATTTACTTGTGAAAGAAATTTGGAATCCTCTTCTAAACATGTTGACTGACTCCTCTCTCTTTTTACCCTCCGAGGTCAGAGTTTTCATCCCTTCTTTCTTTGGAGACTGTAGGAGATCATATATTGCACTCTCTCTTTTGAGTTGTTACTCGATATTTCAAATTTTACCGAATTGGAAGGGAAGTTCTAGTTTTCTTTCTCTCGCCTCATACTTACATCTCCTATGTTAATCTTTCTTATAGATTGGATCAGTTCAGTTGCATTACTTTCAAGAATGCATTGAGTAGTTGTTGATACATCTTACTCATTCACTTGACTTGTATTGAAGGAATCAATATTTGTTATGGGTGATTAATGTTATATGTTATTTATTGAGTGAATACTTCCTAATTCTAATGTGTGGCCTAACTTGAGAACTTAGGCTATATCTTGGAATTAAAAATTAGGATATAGCATCTGAAATGGGAATCTCTTATTTCTTTTATGTTGTAGATGATTCATCCTAGAACCTTTCATGAAGATAGAATTAGCTTGGTTGTAGATGTTTTTTTGAAATTGTGTAATGCTGAGTTTGATGGTTCTTGCTTCTTTAAAGTAACACTACTTTTGGAAAATATTGGAGTTAGTGTCTTTATTTCTAATTCAGATTGAATTACGTAAGAAATAAATAGTAAGTACCTTTAATAGAAGGAGATAAGTAATTTGGATGAAATGTTACTTATCTAATATAATTATTTATAAGAAAACAATTGTTGAGGTGACTTTGATTATATCATGACCTTTACGAATGTTAATTTGGTTGTAATATTGTTCTTCCTTTTATAATTGTTATTTCTTATGATTTATCTATCTATTGGCCTTATTGCTTTATAAAAGAAGAGTTTGTTTTATGAAAAAGTTAGTTGAAGGCACACTTGTTTTAATGATTAGTGCTTGTTATGCTCGGTTCAAGGAATTTTTGAGAGAGTTGGTTTTTTCGAGTTGATATTTGGTCCTATGCACGTTAGCTCTACTCGAGCTTGCAAGATGTCGATCTCGTTGTCTTTCTTCACCTTCAAGTTAGATAATGATCATTTAGACTTATTTGTTTTTTATCTGAGTAAACCTCTTAAGCTAACTTACTAGTGTAAGTTTGTTGAAACCTTACTTGTTGTGGTTTTGGGAAGATTTAACGAATGTTTATATGGATTTTTGGTTGATGTTTCGTGATCTGGGAATAACCAATAGGTTCAGTATGAAGGGTTTCTAGATTCTTCATTTTCTATGATCTCTGAGTATGTTGAAGGAATAAAATGTCTTGAAGACTTAGTAGATTTTGGCACTTGATTATGTCCATAGAAATGGAATGAAAGGAATTACGATTATCTAATCATTTCTTTAGTTGACTTGTGCACCTGTAGCTAAGTCATGTCGTCCTTATTTTGCACATTCTTTGAAATCAAACCTAGATGGATCTTTTTGGTCTATCCAAAAGATGGGTTCTCTCACCTCTGTGAGGTTGTGAATGTGATTCAATCTTACTGATTGTTTCTCTTTCATTTTGAAAGAATGATTAGGACTTGGTTCCTCTAACTGAAAATTTTGATGATTGGGAATGACTTTTGAAGGTTGTTATTTCATGTAAGTTGTTTAGAAAAATTCTGGTTAATACATCTCCTTCTTGATGTGGATAATGTACTACTGTCACTATTATTGTATCATGCTGGGAGAACCTTATTTTGAAATCTGACTTACATAATGAACTCACATAATTTAGACTAGTATCTTCTAAAGGATGTATATATGTTTAAAATAAATCAAGGATTTGTGTTTGGGTCTATACCAGTCCTTTTATGACCTTCTTTACTTGTGAAAGAAAGTTGGAATCCTCTTTTAAACATGTTGATTGACTCCTCTTTCTTTTACCCTCTAAGGTAAAGTTTTCATCGCTTTTTTCTTTGGAGACTGTAGGAGATTATATGTTACACTCTCTTCTGAGTTGTGAAATGATATTTCAAATTTTACCAAATTGGAAGGGAAGTTCTAATTTTCTTTCTCTCAGTTCATCCTTCCCTCTCCTGTGTTAATCTTGCTTATAGATTGGATCGGTTCAGTTGCATTACTTTCAAGAATGCATTGAGTATTTGTTGATACATCTTACTCATTCACTTGACTTGTATTAAAGGAATCAATATTTGTTATGAGTGATTAATGTTATATGTTATTTATTGAGTGAATACTCCCTAATTCTAATGTGTGGCCTAACTTGAGTGATTAGGCTATATCTTGGACTTTAAAATTAGGATATAACATCTAAAATGGGAATCTCTTATTTATTTTATGTTGTAGATGATTCATCCTAGAACCTTTCATGAAGCTGGAATTAGCTTGGTTGTAGATGTCTTTTTATGAAATTGTGTAATGTTGAGTTTGATGGTTCTTGCTTCTTAAAAGTAACACTAATTTTAGAAAATATTGGAGTTAGTGTCTTTATTTCTAATTCAGATTGAATTACGTAAGAAATAAATAGTAAGTACCTTTAATAGAAGGAGATAAGTAATTAGGATGAAATGTTACTTATCTAATATAATTATTTATAAGAAAACAATTGCTGAGGAGAGCTGATTATATCATGATCTTTCTGAATGTTAATTTGGTTGTTATATTGTTCTTCCTTTTATGATTGTTATTTCTTATGATTTATCTATCTGTTGGCCTTATGAAGCGCTTAGTTGAAGGCACACCATTTTAATGATTAGTGCTTATCACGCTCACTTGAATGAATTGACACGTCTTTAGATATTTTTGTAGATGGACTTCGTAAGTGATAATAGAAGGCAATAAATTTTGTGATGCATTGGTTATGTAAGTATGGACCTCTTATGAAGAAATATTATTCATTATTGAATGTATTAAAATAAGAAAAGTTGTATTCTTTATTGATCTTAATGTTGTTTGACATGAATATGTCTGAAATGTATGGTCTTGTAAAATGTGTATTTCACCATGATGAATTGAAAAGGATAAGAGTTACTTAAATCTATGTGTCATTCTTCTTGAGCATTATTAGAAGGAAAGGTGTAATCTTCTCTTCATTTGTTCTCTTTCTTAACTGTTTGGATCCTTATTTCAGTTGGCATTGAATGAATTGGATGGAAGGGATTTAATTACAATATTCCTTACTGAAATGCAACTTATTAAGTTGGCATGCTTAGTTAATCTTTCATCTAAGCCTCTTTGGATTAGTAAAAGATGTTAATGAAAATTATAACTTAACTAAGATGACTTGTGTAATGGAATAAGGATATAACGAATTCCTAACACCTACCAAGAATGAAGAAGGTTCACTTCATCTTGAGTATCACAATGATAGGTAAACAACAAATGTATGGTATATGTGATCATTTATCAATTAGACATCATCTCTATAAAGTCTATTATAATAGAACTTGTTTTAGATCTTAAAAATACTATGAATGGTTGAGTTATACTAAGTAAATCTTATGAAGGTTGTTGTTTATGTTTGATTAACTGAACTTCAATCAAAAGGTTGATCAACGTAAAGCAACGATAGGATTTTTAAAGTACATTAAAAACTCAGGTAGGAATGATAATCTTAAGACCTAAAGTAATTCAGGGTTCAGTAGTGTAGCTGTAACCAAACCTTAATTATGAAACTTAAGTGAGTAAAAAAATATCTATGGGATATGTACACATAGGCAGGTAGTTATGTTAGATGTTGGCACACACAACAAAAAGAGAACCGTAGCTTCGTGAAGACTAGGGTATTCATGAGGATACAATGTTGCAGTTGACATGTTGCAACACCCTTCAGTATTGGATCATCTAGGTCTACATAAACTTAGACTTGATCTTAGTTTCACTCTAGGTCAGATTAGTATTATGAGTTAGCACAGGGAGTGACTCTTGATGGCTCAAGGTAACTAGACACGTCCAATTGATTTAGGTCAATTGAGAATAACTATGTACCCTTTCTTCACAAATGGTTCCCTATTCTGATTTATGTTGCTAACCTAGGTTAGGGTCAAACCTTGAACAAGTGAACTAATAGAAGTTAGTGAAGACCATTCTAGATAACAAATGAGTGGGGTGAAGGATGTATTTTGTTAGATGAGTATGTCATCTAGGAATAGTAACATGAACAGTATGTTGGAAATCTTTGGCCAAAGTATCACAAGTTGTTGGTTACGTTGTCCTATGTCACCTAGTTTAATAAATGGGATCTCAGATGAATATTGGTAACAAATATTTAGATAGGTTTCTTAAACAGAACACTCAATACCTAGAACAAGGTAAGAGAACCAGGAATACTTATTATACACTTTTTATTCAACACTTTAAGTTAACATGAGAGATCGGATAGAAACTGAGTCATGAAATGAGAGATCGGTAGTTCACCGAGTCATTTACAGCTGCATATGGTTATCTCTTATGAGAATGATTGACATGTAATGTGTGTTCTAAATTATGATTATTTATAATAGAGAACATTATGAAAAAATTTTCCTTGTTTCTAAAGTCTTAAAATGGGAATGTTACACTTTGGTATCAAAGTGAAGGTTGCAGACTCTTGGACCTATTATTCCCATAATTTGATAAAAATTAGATTTTCTTATTAACAGTAAAATGGTTAGAACAAGAGGAAATGTTGCAAATAACCCACCACCAAGTGGAGAAGCAACAACGCCCAAAAATGCAATGAGATCCTTGCTACCCTATTGGACACAAGAGATTGTTTGGCGGTATTTGAAAAAAAAGTAATGGGTCATGAGGAGGAAAAAGATGTTAGTAATAACAATCAGCCACCTCATGTGGACAACACCAATGTGGAAAATTTAGGTGTTGATAACAATAATGTAAACATACCTGATCAACCAGAAAATAAAAAGGCATGGTGGCACTAAATTCACTAATGATATAAAAGGACAAGTCCACCTAAGTTTGATGGCACAACATTAGGAGATGGAGTTGAGAATTGGATTAGTGAAGTGGAGTACTTTTTAATAAGGAATTTCTTAGAGGAAACAAAGGTAATATGGGGATCATATCATCTTTTCCATGAAGCATATTCATGGTGGGACAACCGTAAGGCTGAGTTGAGCATTGATGAAACAAATATTACTTGGGATCAATTTAAAAGTTATTTTAGGAAATGATGGTTACCACAACTTTATTATGATCAAAGATGACTAAATTTCAGAACTTATCCCAAGGAAAATTAATTGTAATAGAGTATTGGGAGTGGTTTAGTAAATGCCTTAAGTATGTACCTCAATATCAAACTGACGAGAAGTTCAGGATATAGAAATTTATCATGGGATTAAATCTCATCCTAGGAAGAGAGGTATATGTTCACACCCAACCACTATGGAAAGGGTTGTTGAAAAATCCATAAGGCAGGAACATAAATTAAAGGCAATTTTTGCTCATAAGGAGGAATTCAGAAAGAAAGTTCCAAACTCCTCTTCATCATCTCTTGCACCTAGGAAGGGACCATGGAAAAATTTTGGTATGAAAAATAAGTTTTCAATAGATAATAATAAGAAAAAAACAACAAATAAGTCTGTTGCTAATGTACGAAATAATTTTGTCAAGAATAATAATAACGGACATAAGTCATATGGAGGTCAGAATGATAAATTTAAGGCTAAAAATAAATTTGAGCCTACAAAGGGACCTATAGGAGGCTGTTATAATTATGGGAAAGATCATTACGCAAATCAATGTCCTTTGAAAAAGTATGACTGTAATAAGCAACACAAGATCCATGCTTGTAGTAGGTGACAAACAGGATGAAAAGAAAGTCACAACCATAGAGGTTCCGGTAAGTTATTTGGCATACCTGTAACTATTATTTTCAATATTGGAGCTACTGAATGTTTTATTTCTAATAAATTAGCATAAAAATTTAAAAAAAATGGAAAATGGATAAACCATGGGCTGTACATTATGGGAATAATGTTGTTCATATAGTTAGTATGTGTCTTTTTGGGACAATCCTTGATTTACCTAGTTTTTCCATAGAATTTGACCTTTATGTTGCTTTTTTGGGGTCTTATGATGTAATCATAAGAGTTAATTATTTAGCTGAGCATAAAGAAAAAGTTGACTATTTTGAAAAACACATTAGTTGTCTAGATGACTTGTATAAAACAACGAGATATTCGGGGGTGTAAAATGTGAAATTTCAGTTAGGAAATTGTCACCATGCAACTAAAAAGGCCAAAAATAAGGGTTTTACCTTATATGCAGTAAAAATTTCTGAATCTAATGAAGAAAGTACTAATTTCTTAGAACGATATCCACTGTTATAAAACTTCAGTGATGTGTTTCCAAAAGAATTACCAGGTCTTCCACCCAAAAGGGAATTTGATTTCATGATTGAAATCAAACCTGGAACTGAGCCTATTTCTAAGGCACCTTATTGGATGACTACTATTGAATTGGTAGAGTTGAAGGCACAGTTGCAAGAAATTTTTTCTAAAGGTTTGATTAGACTAAGTGTCTAACCTTGGGGGCACCGTAATATGTGTTAAAAAGAAATATGGAACACTTAGATTGTGTATCGATTATAGAATGTTAAACAAGGCAATGATTAAGAACAAATATCCACTTCCTAGGATTGATGATTTGTTTGATCATATGCATGGAGCATCAATATATTCTAAAATAGATCTTTGATCTGGATATCATCAATTATGAATTAAGGATGAAGACATTCATAAAACAACTTTTAGAATGAGGTATGGACATTATGAATTCACAGTCTTACCATTTGGATTAACAAATGCACCTACAACTTTTATGAATTTAATGAATAATATTTTTCAAGAATACTTGGAAAAATTTGTGCTTGTATTCTTGGACAACATTCTCATATATTATAAAAGTGTGGAAGAACACCATGAGCATTTGAAGATAGTTTTGGAAATCTTGAGGAAGAGACGGTTGTTTGGTAAGTTGTCTAAATGTTCTTTTTATGACATAGAAGTGCATTATTTGGGTCATGTTATAAGAAAGAATGGAATAGTTGTAGATCCCTCTAAGATTATAGATATAACTGAGTGGCATGCACCCAATAATGTACATGAAGTTAGAAGCTTCATGGGTCTTGTTGGTTACTATAGGAAGTTTGTTAAATATTTCTCCAAGGTTTTTGCACCAATAACTTCATTACAAAAAAGGATAAGAAATTTGTATGGAATGAAAAATTTGAATATGCATTTAAAAATTTGAAGGATCAATTAACTTTTGCACCTATTTTGGTTGTACCTGACCCTAATGGACACTTTACTATTGTAAGGGATGCATCCAGGGGATGGTCTTGGAGGTACTCTATTATAAAAGGGTCATGTCATAGCTTACAAAAGTAGAAAAATCAAGTCCCATGAGCTGAATTATGCTCCACATGATCTAGATATTACTGCCATTGTTCATGCACTTCAATTTTGGAGGCATTATCTCATTGGTAAACCTTTTAAACTAAAAAGAGATCATGTTGGGTTGAAGTATATTTTTACTTAGGAAAATCTGAATGCAAGACATCAAAGATGGTTAGAATTTCTATCTCAATATGATTTTGACATAAGTTACACTAAAGGAAAGGAAAATAGAGTATCGATGATATAAGTCATAGGAAGCACATTTATGCTCTTATAATGTTGAGAACTCAATTTAAAGATGAGGTAACAAATGTTATGGAATCGATTCTTATTTTCAGCAAGTTAAAAAATCATTTCTTTACCGCAAATCCAAATGATGTGAGATATAAGGGTTTTCACTTTGATAATTAAGGAATCTTATGGTTTGAAAACAAAGTATACATACCTTTGCTAAATGATTTAAGAAATAAATTATTAGCTGAATTTCACAATTCACAGTTTTTGGACACCCTGGCATTACAAAGATTCTTGCTGATATAAAACAACAATATTTTTGGAAAGGGATGAAAAAGATGTTATTGAGTTTGTGACACACTGTTTAGAATGTCAACATGTTAAATCGATCATATGCATCTAGCTGATTTATTGTATGCTCATAGCATACCGCACTACAAATGGCAAGTGATAAGTATGGATTTTGTACAAGGGTTTCCTATGTCAAGAAATAAACATGATGTTATTTTAGTTGTTATGGATAAACTAACGAAGGTAGAAAATTTTATTGCTTGTAATCTTAAGGATGATTCACTTGTTTTCGCAAAAAGGTTCGTACATGAGATTTTTAGATTACATGGAGTACCTAAATTGATCATATCTGATAGAGATCCTATAATTAATTTAATATTTGGCAAACACTAAATTCAGCTTAAGGAACTAAGTTGAATTTTAGTTTTTCATATCATCCAGAAATGGATGCAAAGACTAAAAGAGTGAATCAAGTTTTAGAGGATATGTTACAAATGTATTGCATGGATCACTAGTATAAATGGGAAGAATACCTTCCATTAGTTGAGTTTACATACAATAACACATATCATGCCTCTTTAAAGATGACACCTTTCGAAGCATTATATGGAAGGAAATGTAGAACCCCTGTTAGTTGGGACAACATTGAGGATAGAGAGGTAATTGGACCTGAAATCCTTACGGAAATGGAACAACAAGTTAAAATGATTTGTGAATGCTTGAAAGAAGCAATAAATAGGAAAAAGAGTTATGCTGATCCGATGCGGGTTGATAGGAAATTTGAACTTGGTGAGAAGGTCTTTCTTCGGGTTAAACCAAAAAAGCGTTCTCTAACTTTTGGGAAGGCTGCTAAGTTATCACCTTGATATGTGGGACCTTTTGAAATTGTTGAAGTAATCAACCTCCGCAGCTTATTGTTTAGCATTACCTTCCGCTTTATCATGAATGCATGATGTTTGCCATATTTATTTTCTTAAGAAATACGTTTCAGATTTATCACATATGTTAAATTGGAATTCCTTGTGTGTCTAAGACCCAGGAATAATCGTGGTTAAACCTATTCGAGTGCTGGAAACTCACTAGTTGCACTTAAGAAATCATGAAATAAGTCAATGTAAGGTCCAGTGGGATCAGTTTAACGAGGAAAGTGCAACATGGGAAAATATGGAAGATATGAAAACTACTTTTCCATATTTGTTTGAATAGAATTAATTATGTTGACTGATAAAGTATTAAGATTTTATTCATATTATGTCAATAAATCTACCAGTTTTGGGCAGACATTACATTATTTAAAATGGACAGCTACGTTAATGTTGATTATGGAATTTTAAAATCTAGTTTTTTTTTGAACATATGGAAGGAAAGATAATAATTTGATTTTCCTTGATGCAAATTTCTTAACTAAGTTAATCATCGGGATGATGATTCTTTTTAGGAGGGAAGTATGTAACATATTTGACAAATTGTTGACTTTTTCCTCTTTACATTGCAAATGTTGACATGTGATTTATCCTAAGAAGGTGTATTCTTTTGACTGTTGAAAATCATGTTTTCCATGGATAAATTATATTTTTACTTGGATTCATTTTACTATGATGATGTTTCTTGTAAGGAATCCATTCTTCTTGAGTTCGGTAAGGTTGTAAACTGGTGATGTTGTTTGCAAATTTATCTTTCTATAACAGTAAAAACCTTGGATCAATTCCATTGATCCAAGGTATGCTTCAATTCTTCTTACCTTCTATGTATGGAAAACCAACATTCAAAAATTAAAGGTAATACAGACTGATTCGTTTTACGTATTCAATTTTATTGATCCTTCTTTGAATTCCTTGCTTTTCTTCTTGTTGTAAATTGTGAACTCGGATCTTCTTGTTAATTTCTTAAGGACATTGAACGATGTAAGGAGGATGAGGACCTACTTTAGGACTATTAAGGTAAAACCTTAGTCCTAGATCTTTAAGATCTATCCTAACTAGATTCTAACCTAAGGTAAACTAGACCTACCTTAGATCTATTCTAAATTATTCATGTTGCACCCTAACCTAAGTTGTATACTTTACGGGTGTGGGTTTCGAAATAACCTAAGGTAATAAGGGACATATCTAGGACCTATTACCTAATACTAAACTACTAAGGGACATGACTTAATCTATGATGGCATGCTTTCTATGGAAACTTTGAAAGACCTAAGGTAAATACTTTTTATCTAACCTAAGGTCAGATCCTAAACTAATGTTTATCTAACCTAAACTAATGTTAAGATGAAAGGGGACCTAAGGGGGTCGCATGGCTATTGGGAGGTGGTGGTGATGGTTTTAATGGAATTTAAGTGATTTGATTTGAATTTATAAAATTTGATACGCCAATTTTGGCAGAGGCATGGAAGATAGAGGGAATGCCTAGCTGGCATTATCACTAAAGTTAAGAGATGCATGTTTTAGTTGAATTTGAGTTCACCAATTTTAGATGGCAGTGGCATGGAGATTTAGGCGGGAGATTTGAATGCAAGTGAATTAATGAGCATAGGTTCTTGCTAGCAAACTGCCTTAGAAACCATGCAAGAGGATTTTTGGGAGGTTGTTTGGTCATTCGTTCATGTCAATTTTTGCTCTGCATGGGGATATCTGGTTCTTCGAACAAGTAGTTCAATTTTCAATCTGTTGGTATTTTTGACTCCTCTAGACTATTTTTGATCTAATAGAGGTATAAGAGGCATAAGAGAAAGAAGTTTTGGTTTGTTAACTTTGATTGGAGAAGAAGGAACTATGGAAGCTTAGCTGGAAATATTCTTCGAATAAACAAAAGTACTATCAGGCATGATAGGCTCTACCCATTAAGTTGCTCTGCCTTTTACTAAATGTATTCATAAAAACAACTCTGCTCTTGTGATCAATGGGTTTTTATTTTATCTTTCATTCTTGCTTGAAATTTCTCTGTACTTTTCTAGAGGAGGAATCTCTGTTAGATAATGTGGAATGTGGGTCGTTTCCTGTTAAGCTTAATGGTGAATCGTACCTTAAATTTTGGTTGAGCCTTGAATAATGTCGAATATGTGTGAATCCTTCTTGTCTTCTCAAAAGGGTTTATGGAAATATATTGTTGCTAAAGGTTTTGAATTGGGTTTGTCTATTATGGTTGATAGGAGGTAAGAAATGTATTCTTCTCTATCGCATCTTTGGTTGTTTGGAGTCTTGTTACTTCTGTTGGAACTATGTTGATATGGAAGCTTGGATTAAATGTTATGTGGACTCAAAACTATTTGAAAGCAACATTAAATGAGTAACTTCTTCTTGAACTTTACTGTGAAACTTTCATTGCTTCGAACCTTGTATTTTAATGGATCTTTGAGTTGAAAAAGGGTGTTTGGATTTACTATTTTGTGGATTCAAATTCATGTGGAAACAATAATGAAGGAGTTATTTATTCTCTTACTCCTTCAGTTAAAACTTAGTTGTTTAGATCTAGTTCTTTCTATGGAAACTATGAGGTAATGGTTACTTGGATACTAAGGTTTTGGAAATATCTTGTTTGAAGATAACAATGAATGAATTCTCCCTTTTCTGAACTTTATATGTATTTGGGTTTTTCTTTAAAACTCTGGAAGACTGGACTAATAGTTGGATAAATGAAGCTCTGTTATATTTAAGGATTTTTTGAGAGAGTTGGTTTTGTCTGAGTTGATATTTGGTCCTATGCACGTTAGCTCTACTCGAGCTTGCAAGATGTCGATCTCGTTGTCTTTCTTCACCTTCAAGTTAGATAATGATCATTTAGACTTATTGTTTTTTATCTGAGTAAACCTCTTAAGCTAACTTGCTAGTGTAAGTTTGTTGAAACCTTACTATTGTGGTTTCGGGAAGATTTAACGAATGTATATACGGATTTTGGGTTGACGTTTCGTGATCTGGGAATAACCAATAGGTTTAGTTTGAAGGGTTTCTAGATTCTTCATTTTCTATGATATCTGAGTATGTTGAAGGAATAGAATGTCTTGATGACTTAGTAGATTTGTGCAGTTGAGTCTATCCATAGAAATGGAATGAAAGGAATTCTGATTATCTAATCATTTCTTTAGTTGACTTGTGCACCTGTAGCTAAGTCATGTCGTCCTTATTTTGCACATTCTTTGAAATCAAACCTAGATGGATCTTTTTGGTCTATCCAAAAGACGGGTTCTCTCACCTCTGTGAGGTTGCAAATGTGATTCAATCTTACTAATTGTTTCTCTTTCATTTTGAAAGAATGATTAGGACTTGGTTCCTCTAACTGAAACTTTTGATGATTGGGAATGACTTTTTAAGGTTTTTATTTCATGTAAGTTGTTTAGCAAAATTCTAGTTAATACATCTCCTTCTTGATGTAGATAATGTACTACTATCACTATTATTGTATCATGTTGGGAGAACCTTATTTTGAAATCTGACTTGCATAATGCAGTCACATAATTCAGACTAGTATCTTCTAATGCATGTCTCTATGTTTAAAGTAAATCAAGGATTTGTGTTTGCATCTGTACTAATCCTTTTATGACCTTATTTACTTGTGAAAGAAAGTTGGAATCCTCTTCTAAACATGTTGACTGAATCCTCTCTCTTTTTACCCTCTGAGGTCAGGTTTTCATCCCTTCTTTCTTTGGAGACTGTAGGAGATCATATATTGCACTCTCTCTTTTGAGTTGTGAAATGATATTTCAAATTTTACCAAATTGGAAGGGAAGTTCTAATTTTCTTTCTCTTAGTTCATCCTTCCCTCTCCTATGTTAATCTTTCTTATAGATTGGATCGGTTCAGATGCATTACTTTCAAGAATGCATTGAGTAGTTGTTGATACATCTTACTCATTCACTTGTCTTGTATTAAAGGAATCAATATTTGTTATGGGTGATTAATGTTATATGCTATTTATTGATTGAATACTTTCTAATTCTAATGTGTGGCCTAACTTGAAAACTTAGGCTATATCTCAGAATTTAAAAATTAGTATATATAAACTCAAATGGGAATATCTTATTTCTTTTATGTTGTAGATTATTCATCCTCGAACCTTTCATGAAGCTAGAATTATCTTGGTTGTAGATGTTTTTTTTTGAAATTGTGTAATGCTCTGTTTGATGGTTCATGCTTCTTAAAAGTAACACTACTTTTGGAAAATATTGGAGTTAGTGTCTTTATTTCTAATTCAGATTGAATTATGTAAGAAATAAATAGTAAGTACCTTTAATAGAAGGAGATAAGTAATTAGGATGAAATGTTACTTATCTAATATAATTATTTATAAGAAAACAATTGTTGAGGTGACTTTGATTATATCATGACCTTTACGAATGTTAATTTGGTTGTAATATTGTTCTTCCTTTTATGATTGTTATTTCTTAGGATTTATCTTTCTATTGGCCTTGTTGTTTCATAAAAGTACAGTTTGTTTTATGAAACAATTAGTTGAAGCCATACTTTGTTTTAATGATTAGTGCTTGTCATGCTCGGTTGATGAACTGACTGTCTTAACAATTTTTACAGATGGACTTCATAAGTGATAACGGAAGGAAATAACGTTTATGATGCATTGGTTACTTTAAGTATGGACCTCTTATGAAGAAATATGATTCATTATTTAATGTATTAAAAGAAAAAAGTTGTACTCTTTATTGATATTGATGTTGTTTGACATGAATATGTCTCAAATGTATGGTCTTATAAAATGAGTATTTCCTTAAGATGAATTGAAAAGGATAAGAGTTACTTTAATCATGTCTGCTCATCTTCTTGAGCATTATTATAAGGAAAGGTGTAATCTTCTCTTCATTTTTTCTCTTTCTTAATTGTTTGGATCCTTATTTTAGTTGGCATTGAATGAATTGGATGGAAGGGATTTAATTACAATATTCCTTACTGAAATGCAACTTATTAAGTTGGCATTCTTAGTTAATCTTTCATCTAAGCCTCTTTGGATTAGTAAAAATATGTTAATGAAAATTATAACTTAACTAAGATGACTTGTGTAATGGAATAAGGATATAACAAATTTCTAACACCTAACAAGAATGAGGAAGGTTCACTTCATCTTGAGTAATACCATGATAGGTAAACAACAAATGTATGGTATATGTGATCGTTTATCAATTAGACTTCATCTCTATGAAGTCTATTATAATAGAACCTATTTTAGATCTTAAAAAGACTATGAATGGTTGAGTTATACTAAGTAAATCTTATGAAGGTTGTTGTTTTTGTTTGATTAACTGAACTTTAATCAAAAAGTTAATGAACCTAAAGAAATCATAGGATTTTATAGTACATTAACAACTCAGGTAGGAATGATAATCTTAAGACCTAAAGTAATTCAGGGTTCAATAGTGTAGCTGTAACCAAACATTAATTATGAAACTTAAGTGAGTAATAAACTCTCTATGGGATATGTACACCTAGATGGGTAATTCTATCGGATGTTGGCACACGCCAACTGCATAACTGTACCATCATGAAGACTAGGGTCTTCATGAGAATACAGTGTTGCAGGTGTCATGTTGCAACACCCTTCAATGTTGGATCAGATAGGCCTACATTAACTTGGACTTGATCTTAGTTTCACTCTAGGTCAGATTAGTATTATGAGTTAGCACAGGGAGTGATTCTCGATGGCTCAGGGTAACTAGAAACATCCAATCGACTTAGGTCGATTGATAATTCCTATGTACCCTTAGTCCTTACAAATGGTTCCCTATTCTGATTTATGTTGCTAACCTAGGTTAGGTTCAAACCTTGAATAAGTGAACTGACATAAGTTAGTGAAGACCATTCTAGATAACAGATGAGTGGGGTGAAAGACGTATTTTGTTTGAAGAGTATGTCATCTAGGAATAGTAACATGAACAGTATATTGGAAATCTTTGGCCAAGTATCACAAGCTACTGGTTGTTTTGTCCTATGTCACCTAGTTTAAGAAATGGGATTTTAGATGAATATTGGTAAAAAATATGCAGATAGGTTTCTTAAACGTAACACTCAATACCTAAAACAGGGTAAGATAACCATGAATACTTATTATACACTTTTTATTCAACACTTTAATTTAACATGAGAGATCGAATAGAAATCGAGTCATGAAATGAGAGATTAGTTGTTCAATTTGAGTCATTTACACTATATATGGTTATTTGTTACGAGATTGATTGGCATGGAATGTGTGTTCTAAATTATGATTATTTAGAATAGAGAACATTATGAAAAAAAATCCCCCTTGTTTGTAAAGTCTTAAAATGGGAATGTTACAACCAAATAACATACATTATCACCATTTTTAATCCACTTAAGGCCATGCACGCTAAACCCTACCACAATGACTACATAACTCGATGGTTGATGCTTATGACTAAATTTGATCTTGAAATCGTACCAGCAAAATTCTATCAAAGGTCACACCATTATCAATAAACTCATTGAGGCACCTCTTCCAGATAATCAACCACCCCATGAATACTTTCTTGATGAATCTATCAATAACATTAACGAATCCAATGATTATGAATTAGACTTTGTCCCCATTAAAATGACCCTCTTCTTTGACGGTGCTAAATGTCAAGAAGGTGGAGGGGCCAGTGTCATCATCATACCACCGTGGAATATTCCCATTCCCTTTTCATTCAAACTCAACTTTGAATGCACTAATAATATGGCAGAATATGAGGCCTTAATCATGGGTTTAACTACTATTATTCTCCTAGGTGTCCACGATCTGGAAATCTATGGAGATTCATAACTTGTCATCAGTCAAGTCAAAGGAGAGTATTAGTGTAAAAATGATATCCTTCAAAATTATAAGGCCATTGTCAAATTTCTCCTTGGTGCATTTGACCATTACACCATTCAATCCATTCCATGATCTTCTAATAGATTTGTAGACACCATGGCATCTCTTAGGTCTCTTGTCCCTTTTGAAACAGAAAAATCAAAGGATAAAACTAAAATGTCTGTAATGATTCAACACTTGGATCATCCTTCACATCAAAATGAGCTACCGTAGATTAACAATAACTCACCTGATCTTTGGTACATGTAGATATATGATTACCTTTCTGAGTGTAAAATCCCATCAAATCATCACAATCTGCTAAATGATCATTTCTCCAACACATCACCCACTTTGTTGTCATAGGTGGTATCCTTTATAAATGAAGTTTTGACGACATACTACTACGATGTCTTAAATCACATGAGTCAACCAAAGAAATTGAAGAAGTCCACAACGACATATGTGGTGGCCATTTTAGTGGTAATTTCATCACTAAATGTATCATATGGCTAGGGTATTACTTGGCCTACTATCACTAAATACTATTGTGCGTACATAAAGAAATGTGTTAAGTGCCAACTCCATTCCAATCTCATTCATATCCCTAGTCAATCCTTATAACCCACACAATATTTGTGGCCTTTTTCTCAATGGGGATTAGACCTCATTGGTACAATCAATCCAAAATCATCTCAACAACATCACTTAATCATTACTGCAAAAAATACTTCACTAAATGGGTTGAAGCAATTCCCTTGACCTCAACAAAATATGTCCCCATTGTCAATTTCATATATCAAAACATTATATGCCACTTTGGTATCCCACATGTTGGTGCCCATTTTGATCCTTTTCCATTTTGCCATGTTTCCCCTTTGCTCTTTGTGCTCTAAAACATTTTTTCCTCATGAAATCAATGATGTAAAGTTGTAGTTCCATCCTTGTGCATTGGATTGTTTGTAAAATCACTACCTTGCCCTAATTTTGCTCATTCAAATACCTCTTTAGTTTTTCCCATGTTTTCCTAGCCTTTGGAGCTTGAGATTGTTTGTTTTATACTTATTTTCCATCAAATATCCCTTGCCATGGTCGTAAATTGCCTAAAAACACTTTCCATTTGTCTTTTGATCAAAAAATTCTTCACCCATGAGGAAAACATTGATTTTCGGCATCCTTGGCATTTTCTGTGTTTTGATGGTCAGACGGGCATCATTTTCCCATCAAATTCATCTTCGGCATTCTAGGGCATCGCTGACAATTTCTACACTTTTTGATGGTCATCTTTGGAATCCTTTACCCGTCAAATTTTAGCTCAAACATCTTATCATACGTGGCCATTTGTGGTTGGACATGATTCGGCAGGTCTACTTGAAAAACTTAACATTTTTTGTGTTTGGGAAAAAAGTGTGAGTTGCCCCGTAGCTTCGTAGGCCCTAGAGGAGGTATAGGTGTCACAAGTAGAGTGAAGGTGGATGGGTGGGTATTGTTTTGCCTTAAGGCATTTTAGAAAATAGAGTTAAAGTACAAAGAAAATTCCTAGTGCCCACAACAAATTAGAATGGAACACGTGGTAGCTTGAGTGCGCAGCCCATAACGAAATAGAATGGAACACGTCACGGATTCGAGCATGGGCCCTTAGTGAATTAGATGTGCACACATGTCATGTTTTCATCAAAAGTGGGATGGAAGGCTGGTGGAGGAATTAGAAATTTTTTCTTTTTGGCGAAAGGGGACAAAAGTTGTGAAAAGTTCCGTAGGTCTGCCAGGCCAAATAGAGGGTGACACGTGGTAGTTAATAGTGGAGGTGTGGGATGGTGAAGGAAATGTCAAATTTTTCCTTCATGGAATATGATTAAAATGTGAAATGAGAAGTGCTGCCCCTCAGCAAATCATATGAGGATACGTGTCTTGTGGGAGGGCGGAGCCGTGGAGGAAAATTGAAAAAATTTCCTTTTTCCAAAAAAGGTGGAAATGTGTAGAATCGAGTGCGATTCCGATGGGACCCACTTCGGGACACGTGTCATGCCCATTTTCTTGAGGCAGAGATGCGGGGATATTTTTGAAAATTTTCCTTTTTCCAAAAGAGGTGGAAATGTGTAGAATCAAGATGCGATTCTGATGGGACCCACATTAGGACACGTGTCAGCACCAAATCTCAAGGGCAGATGGGCGGAGAAAAATGTCAAATTTTTACATTTTTTTAAAAAGTGTTAAAATGTCAAAAAATAATCCCAAGCTCATTTCTAATCACATTATGACACGTGGAGGTCTCAAATTGAAGGGAGAAAGGTAGATCAACTAATCTGTGCATTTTTAGGTTGGTCACCATTTTTCTCTAGGAAGTGTGGAAATGCATTTTTTGCATCAATTTTGATGAAATTTTTGGCAAATTCATGATGTTTGTGCTGCAAGACCAATGCAATTGGTTTTGAGGATCAAATTGAAGAACAAAGATGTTTTTGGAATAATTTTTTTCCCTAAGCCGACTAAAAACGTGAAATATCAAATCCAAAAGTTGTAGAGTCAAATTTGCGAGGGATAAGGATGAAATAATGAAAGGAAGGGGGTCTCAGTATGCTTTGAAGGAGGAAAAACATGATCCCAATTGAAACTCTGATTGAAAAATCCTCAATGATTCACCTTTTTTGAAACACCTAGCAACATTTGTTGTAAATATGTTAAACGTCCCGATTTGTGAATCATGGTGGAATTTTGCAAAAACTTGATGCCATAGGATATTATTTTCTTTGGAAAGAAGGATGAAATGTAATAGAGAGATATATAATGCATGTTTTGAGACATGCAAAAGGTCAAGAAATTGAAAATCACAAGAAATTTTTGAGAGAATCTCATCTTCTGAGAAACCCTCCAAAAAACCTGGTTAATGTCTTCTGTGTTAGATCTTCATTCATGTTGAGTTGGTTACAAGTGTACAGCCATCACACAGCTCTGAGTTTTTTCTTGAAACTCCCCTATTAATGAATCAAACAATATTTTGAATTAATCTATTTTATTTTTGTCATTATGATGTTTTTTTATCATGTTTAAATGTCTGTTAATAGTTTTCCTTGTTCTTGTTGCAATCTTGCATTGAAATCTTTAGGAATCACACAGATCTCATCCTTATTGATAGTTTAGTGGCATTTACAATTTCATTTGTCAGAAGATATTTCATCTGGCATTGAAAATAAGTAGTTTAAAATCACTTCACCTTCATTTGTTGACAGATATTTCTTTTAAGCCTTTGGGGTACCTTAGGTGTGATTTGATCAGAGATTTTGATGTTTAATTGAGTCCTTTAACTCAATATTTTGTGTTGAGGTCTCAAATATTGTGTGAAGAGTGTAAACCTGGGCCTCCATTTGTGTATCTCTTCTAGTTGAAAGAACATCCTGACTATTTTGAAGCATTTTATCTTATATTTGTTCAAATGTTGTAGAGGTTATCAAAGATCTGGAATAGTCAAGATTATCTTGTCAATATCCCACAAAAACTAATTCTAAACTAATCCTACCCCATACTACCCCTGTTTTGACCTATATACCCACAGAAGATCAAAATCCATTTGCTAAAGTATGCATAATAGATCAAGATTTCAAAATGTCTTCAGTAACCCTTTCCTTGCATTGAAAGTATCTCCATAATCTTGAAGTGACAACTTGTGAAAGTTAGATTTGGAGTGTTGATCATATTTTTCCAAGGCCCCTTCATACTATTTTCAAAAATTGAGGGATATCTTCATCTCCTTCACCATTTGAGGGTTACAAAATAGGTCCTCTTACCTTGGTTGAAAGTCACAACCTAAAATAGTTAGGACAAGATCAAGTCTTATTTGAGTGCTAATTATCTCTCCACAAATCTGAGTGCCGCTAGATCACATCCCCGGCTACAAAACAACATAAACCATGATCTATCTTTCTTCAAGCTTCATGCCATATCTTTGATGCTACTCGGGTGAAAAGGAAAAAAATTGGGTACCAACACCAGCGGCTCCATTTCCAAGGAGATTCTTAGTTCAATTTGATCCATGTGCATACATATTTGAGATATTTGAATGCATATCAAACTCTGGTAATGTTTCTTACAAATGTTACATGTAAGTGCATTATTGAAGTATCATTTTATAATTATATTTGTAAGGATTAAGTGAAGATATAAGTTCTACCTACAATTTTATCAATTTCTAGCAGTAGTTACACTTCATTTGCATTTGTGGTTGATAAATTCAAGAAAAGGAAGGTCTGATCTATAAAGTTTGGCAATATTTTTAGTGTTGATAGGTATTTGACATAGTATTTTAGTGCATTTGCACAACTAGGGTGAAATTCCTAAGTGGAGACTCCATGCTGATTTGATCTTGATAAATACCAGTGTCTTAGCTTTCTGTCATTTATTTTTTTGTTGCTAATCTCTGAAAAACTGGAAGAAAGAAGATCTCTCTTTAAGAGGGACCCAAGTAGAAAGTTTTTTCAAAAATTGGGAAAGACAGTTTTAGAGAAAAGAAAATTTTGGAAGGTTGTTGAAGGTTAGACATCAGGTAAAGGTATATCCATTGGTGAGTGAGATTAGCCTTTAGTAAAGGATTATCACTCTTCTTCCAGTGACTCTGATTTAAGAAATCCTCTCATAAACTTGTTTACTTCAACTAGTGAAGGTCCTTTTGCTTTGTACTGGTGAGTTCCTTTTTCAAACTACACCTGTGTGTTTCAATTCTAGTAAAACTTTCCAAGAAAATCAGCACCTAGAGAATACCAATCTTGTGAACCACATTCTTGAGCCCCAAATACCTCTCACTCCTCATCATTCTATTTCTCCTCCAAGATCACCACCTCAAACTAGAATGGTTCAGCCTAGACCTCCATTATTTGTTAACACCTTTGGTCCTATAAACTTTAGGGGAATGTATGGTTACCCAAGTGCTTTCCCACAAGATGTCAAGTATAGGTTGCAAAAGTTCCAAGGTAATAATGCAATAACTGGTGATCAATATCTCAAACTTTTTGTTAACATGATGGAGGATTTTGAAATAGAATTTGAAGATGTGTATGTAAAATTTTTCATTCATACACTAGAGGAGGATGCAAGGGATTGGTACAAGGATCTACCTGATAATTCTTTTGATTCGTGGATAGAAATGCGAGAATGCATTCAGATTGTAATATAGTGACAAACCGATCCTAGATTTCTATTTTCTGAATTTGAAAATATCAAGAAGAACCCCAATGAATCAGTTTATGACTTCAACATAAGGTTTAACAAAATTTTGAGAAGGATTCCAGTTAATTTGAGGCCATGTGATTAGTCATGCTTGATCAAATACGCAGATGCATTTGATAAGAAGGCATCCTATTACATAAGAGACAAGAATCCTACCAATTTAAGGAAAGCCTTTACCATGACACTGCAGATTGAAAATAAGATTAAGGTCATTGGGAAACCTCTCAAGAGAGATGGTGTAAAATTGGTAAACCCTGAAAAGCCTCAAGCATGTAAGAGTGTAGACTTGGAGGAAGTGCTGAAAACTTTGGCAAGGGCTGTCAAAAGAGATTTCCTACAAGTTGGCAAGAGTTGATAAGGGAGTTGGGAAGACTTCATAAGGTCAACAAAAAGAAAAAACAATGACATATTTTCTAATCATCCTAGGGGTGATCAAAGGGCAGATGATAGAGGGAAAGGACCCATGGGGTCTGTAAATGACATCCTCAAGCATGTGAAGGAAGAGTGTTACTTGATCCCTAACTGTTAGGGTTCTTTGTTGTTGAGGAATTTTTGATATTGATTGCTGTGATAGGTGTTTTTACCCCATCCTCCATGTGAAGTGGAATAAAAATATGGTGAATATAATAATGATGATGGTACTGATGATGATATTTTCATGGTGGGTTTTCCTTTAAGCTCACAAGAAGGAGCTACATCAACTAATGTAATAAGTGCAAGGATATCTATAACCTTTTGGGATTACATCAAATAGGTACAAATCCTTATTCCCTCTTATGCTCTTGAAGTTGATGTAGTGCAAGATTTTGAAATTCCTAACAATGACTTTGAATACTTAAGATATTTGATGATTAAGAAGTATGATGGTGGTATCCCTTCGGAGGAAGATATACAATTGTTAATGAATGTTGGTGTGGCTCAACGAGAAGAGTATAACACTAGGAGCAAGGTTGTTAAGGGAGTTGGGCCTCAAGCCAAACCTAAAACACCCTTTCTTACAAGTATTCCCAAATAATCTCCTAGAAGAGAAACACCTGCCAAAATCTCTGTTGTCCCAAGAAAATATTACAGTCCTCCTTATGCCCAAGCTGCCAAGAATCCTTGCCATCTAATGAATCTACTTGTCTCCATTCCAATGTTGCCTTGCCAAAGATTTTCCATATGAAATATCCAAAGTATTGAGCCAAATAAAATTGAGTGTTCCAATCATTGAGTTGCTTAGGATTCCTGAGAACAAGAAGAGAGCATTTGAATACCTAGGATTGAAAGAGGAGAAAAGTACCCCAAGAAGAAATGTAAACGTTGTTGAAACTCCTCCTCAAATCATTGCAGACCTTGAGATACCATTAACATTTGAGGATCTTGGAGAAATACCTGAGGTATACTTGGGGACATATTTGGTTGATTCCCAATTCAATTTTGATCCATTCTTTACAACTTTGATCATAAAGGATAGACTACTTCACAATTATATGTTTGATTCTGGTGCATCATGCAATGTCATGTCTCTAGAAGTCATGAATGATTTGGATATCAAAGTGACAACAACCTATGGAAAGTGTACTTCCATAGACTCAAGAGAAGTGTTGGTAGTTGGTTGTGTGAAGGGTTTGGTGGTGCAACTTGCATCTTATCCCGGGAGGAATTTAAAAGTGGATGTTGTGATTGTTGATTGCCCTACCAAATGGGGTATGTTATTGTGAAGAAAGTGGTCTTCTAGTGTTGGTGGAACTATTGAAATGGACATGTATTTTTCCACTATTCCCATTGAAGGCAGCCTTGTCAAGCTCTATGGATAAAATAAAATGTTACATCTAATTGAGGATCCAAACAATGATTCTTATGAAGTATTATTTGTTGATGTTGATCTTGATAATTTTATTTTGTTTGTTGATGGTAAGGAGCACATGATGGATCAGTCAAAGTGAATTGAATAGGTAGGTTCTCCTTGGACCTTTCTATTTGATGGAGCTTGCTCCAAATTTGGAAATGGTGCTGGTATAATTTTGATTTCTCCTAGCTTGGAAGAGTTTGTTTTTTCCTTCAAGCTTAATTTTGAATGTACTAATGACATTGTTGAGTATGAATCCTTGTTGTTGGGTTTGAGAATTGCATGGAAGTATGGTGTCAAGGACATCATTGCAAAATGATATTCAGAGCTAGTTGTCAAATAATAAGAAAAGCGTATGCTACAAAAATCAGCGGATGAAACAGTCTGGACATGCGGTTTGGGATCTAATTGTGATGTTTGATTCCTTCAACATTGTGTATCATAACAGAAGCTTAAATGTTGTTTCTAATAATTTGGAAGTGTTGGGGTCAATATTTGGAAATTACACCATTTCACGTTATTGTGAGTACAATATTGAAGTGTTAACTAGGCCAGCTATCCCGACAACATCAAACATTGGAAAGTGTTTAACAATGATGCTCAAGTGCAAAGGTTCTTAAAAAATCAAGGTGAGTGTGTAGATCAATATATTGATTGGAAACCAATGGTATGTGTGACTAAAGGAAGAGGGATTTTTTTGAAAAGATGTTATCTAATTGAAAACTAACACCATTCCTAGAGGGCTGGTTGCTCTTGAGTCAAATTTTAACAATGTTGATTATATCATCAATAGAAACATGTTTCCTCAAGGGATGTGGAAGAGCATAACTTGGGAACTAATGATAAAACAAGAAAAGTTTGGTTGGGAGGAAATCTAAACAAAAGAAGAAAAAGCAGTCCTATGTTCAACTATTGAAGAAATATCGGGACTGTCTTGCTTGGTCTTTTTCGAGCTGAAAGCATATAGAGAAGACTTGTTTCAACATGAGATTCCTCTTGAAACAAATGCCAAACCATTCGATAAAATCGAGGCCAATTAATCCACTCCTCTCCATGAATATGCAAGATGAATTGAAGAAACCAAGGACAGAGGGATAATTCAGCCCACAAGGTATTCACCTTGGGTTACAAACCTTGTGCCGGTTAGAAAGAAAAATGGAGATATCAGACTTTGTGTAGACTTTGGAAATCTGAATAAAGCTTCACTAAAGGATAATTATCCTTTGCCAAATATGGAAAACATTCTGTAGTTAGTGACTAGATCTGAATTGTTGTCCACCTTGGATGGTTTCTCTTGCTACAATCAAGTTATTTTCAAGGAATCAGAAAGATTTAAAAATTCCTTTACCAATCCTTGGGGAACATATGTTTATGTAAGAATGCCTTTTGGTCTCATGAATGCTAGAGCTACCTTCCAAAGAGAAATGGATGTTGATTTTTCTAGTTACATAAATGACTTCATTGCAGTTTATCAGGATGATGTGACTGTGTTTTCAAGGAGCAGAAAAGATCACTTGCAACACTTGGAAAGAATTTTGATCAGATGTAGAGAATTTGGAATCTCTTTGAATCTAAAGAAGTGCCATTTTGGGGTGAAAAGGACAAGTTTCTTGGTCATATTTTTTCAAAGGTGGTGTCATGATTGACCATGAGAGGGTAGAATCAATCGGCAAGGTTCCAATTCCAAGAACAAAGAAAGGCATCCAATCCTTCTTTGGGAAGATCAATTTCATTAGAATGTTTGTGTCTAATTTTTCTGAATTGACTCTTCCTATTACATTCATGTTAAAGAAAGACCAATTTATCAAATGGGAGGAGGTCATTATTCAAGATTTTGAGGGAATCAAAGAAGAACTTAAACATGCACCTATCTTGGCAGCTCCGAACTACAAAAAGCCTTTCCAAATATTCTCCTTTGCTTCTAAAAATACCATTGCATCTGTTTTGTTGCGAAGGATGAAGATGGGGATGAGAGGCCTATTGCCTTCTTTATCAAGGCTTTGGTGTTTGAGTTAAAATACACATCATGGAGAAACAAACATTTTCCTTGCTTTGAAAGAAATAAAGGTTTTCGGCCTTATATCTTAAGTTAAAAGTTTTTGCTTATGTTCCCCACACCATGGTAAAAAACATCTTATCAGAGATGGAAATCTCAAGCAAAATATGTAGATGGGTGAACAAACTACAGGAATATGACATGGATATCCAAACCACAAAGTTGGTGAGAGGTTTGGGTCTTGTTAAGCTCATGTCTCAAAGTAACTTGTAGACTATGGAAGTGAATGAAGTAGAGGAAGAAAGGGTAGATGTTCTTGAGAAGTTGGTAAGTTATGAGTGGTACAAGGATGTAATCTTTTATCTCGAACACTTATGCTACCCTGATCATTTAAATAAAAATCGAAAAGATCCCTCAAGTTGGCTTCTCAAAAATACATCATCACTAACTTTGGGCTGGCTTGGAAGAACCCTGAAGGTGTCCTCTTGAAATGTGTAACTAAAGATGAAGCTCCCAAAATAGTTCCTAATTCCTTGGGGGATTTTGTGGAGGACATTTTGCTGGAAGGGTTCTGACACACAAAGTTTTGAGAGTTGGTTATTGGTGGCCTACTCTTTTCAAATATGCAACCTTCTTGACTAGAAGATGTGAAAGCTACCAACATTTCTCTGGAAGAGCGAAAGCTTGAGCTTCCTTCCTTTATAGCCTATATCAATTGAAGCTTCTTTTAAAAAATGGGAATGGAGTTCATTGGTGAGATTTCAGACCCTTCTAGTGCTGGACATAATTGGATCCTTGTAGCCAACGATTACTTCACTAAGTAGGTAGAAGCAATCCCACCAAGAAATCAACACACCAAGTTGTTATGGACTTCTTGTTGAATCATATCATATGCAGATTTGGTGTTCCAGTCAAGATTGTTGCTAATAATGCCATGTGTTTTAGAGCTAAGCCCTTGATGGCAATGTGTAAGGAGTATGGAACCAATATGACTTATGCTTCAAACTATAACCCTAAAGGGAATGGACAAGTTGAGTCCAACAATAAGAATATGTTGAAGATCATTAGGAGAACCTTGGATTTGAACAAGAGAAAATGGGGTGAACAACTGAAATTTGTAGTTTGGGTTGATAGAATCACTACTAAAAGAGCTACTAGTAAGAGCCCATTTGATTTGGTGTTTGGAACTCAGGCTCTACTGCCATTACATCTGCAATTATCTTCATTTTAGTTTGTTCAACAACTTGAAGATCAAAAGGTCATTCCATATGAAGTAAGGATTAATCAGTTTGTTGAGTTGGATGAAGAAAGAAGAGAATCCCACCAAAGGCATGTCGATTTAGAGAGAAGTTGAAGAGGTTGTTTGACAAGCGGGTCACTCTAGGACTTTCAATGTTGGAGATCCAGTTTTGTTTTGGGATAACAGAAATGAAGATAAGGGAAAACATGGTAAATTTGATAAATTATGGATGGGTCCTTACTCCATTGATATCAAAATTGGTGAGAATACATTTTTTCTCAAAGACTTAGATGGGGAATTTCTTGAACTTCCTATTAATGGTAGGCATCTGAAGAATTTCTTAGATTAATCCCCAAATTTGAGGTATGCACCACTTGTATAGTGTATAGTGTTTGTCTTTTGCTCTGTTTTTGGTGTTTTTGTCGATTCATGGTTTGCCTTGTTATGTGGCAGCCATTTTTGTCGGTTTCTTAGCTGGTTTTTGGGTGGCTTTAGCTCATGACTCTATTTTCCCAATGTAATGAAACTACTTTTATAATTCGATCATGTGTAGAAATATAACACCAAATAACACAATATTTCAAAATAATGATCTCAATATGCAATTAGAATATCTTCACCACTTCGAGGGGAAACCTCTAAACCATACAATAAAACTCAAATGCTCCTAATGATGATGAACTAATACCTAAAATCCCCTATATATACTATTCATATGTTATGGCCGACACCAAGGCTGACCTACTAAGCATAAGAAAGTATAAATGATATAATAAAATGATATGGTAAGCCACAAGTCGGCTACTCATATCCTAATACAAGCAATAGGTTAAGGGCATAGCATGCCCTTCCCCTTCAAAGCAACATTTTCCCCAATGTTGAGAAGCTCTGGGTGCTGCTGCAAGAATGTCATATCTTCTCATGTTGCATCTTCATTGTCCATATTCTTCCACTTGATCAGGTACTCAGTAATAACCTGTTTCCTCAATATTTTATTGCGTGTTTGAAGGATGCATTCAGGTTCCAAGATGACTCTCCCCTCCTCATCGAGATCAGGTAACACTTTTGTTTGGGATGATACTCTCTGTCCAATTACTTTCTTCAGGAAAGAAACATGAAATATTGGATGTATTTTGGTTGATTGTGGAAGTTCTAATTTGTATGCTATAGTACCAATCTTCTGCAATACTTGATAGGGGCCATAATACTTCGGTGAAAGTTTGTTATCCTTTTGTTTTTTTTTCAAATACATTTTCTTATATGGTTGTAACTACACAAAACCCAATCACCGACTTCAAAATGCCTTTCTGTGTGATGTTGATCATCCTGTTGCTTCATGCGGTTTTGTGTCATGACCAAGTTCTCCTTGAGACTAGAGAGGACCTCTTGTTGATATTGAATGTGTTCTTCTACTGCTCTAACCCATAGTTTTCCTCTCAATGATGATGTGATGGATGGTGGATGGTACCCATAGAGTGCCAAAAAAGAGACATTTTAGATGAATTATGGAAGGAAGTGTTATACCACCATTCTGAAAGTGGTAACCATTAGACCCATCTTGTTTGTTTATCTGACATAAAGAAACGAAGATATCCCTCCAAAAACTTATTTACAACTTCTGTTTTCCCATCAGATTGGGGATGATAAGAAGAGCTACGAGCTAAATGAGTACCCAAACATGAGAATAAATCAGTCCAAAAATTACTAGTAAATATAGGGTCTCGATCACTTACTATAATCTTCAGTGTCCCATGAAGCTTATGAACTATGTCAATGAAGGTTGTTGCTACCGTGCTTATAGAAAATGGGTGTGCCAAGGAACAAAAATGAGCATATTTGGTGAGTCTATCCACCACAACCATGATGACATTTTTTCCTTCAGATTTAGGCAATCCTGTGATAAAGTCCATGGAAACCTCTTCCCACCGCTAGCTAGGAATAGATAGAGGTTGTAGAAGACTTGGGGATCAAACTGTTTCACCCTTATTTTGCTGAAAAACCATGCATTCTGCCACAAATTTTTGGACATCCCCTTTGAGATCTTCCCAAGATAAATCTTGTTTGACTCGATGATAAGTCTTCAAGAATCCAGAGTGCCCCCTATTAGAGAAGAGTGAATCTTAGATAGAATCCTATTTTTAAGAGTGGAGTTCTTACATAGGTATAATCTATCTTTATACCATAAAGCATCCCCTTTCAATACAAATTTTTTAGACATGCTTGGATCATTTGGAGATGATGAATGAGTTTTTGTGTGGTTAGGTCATTTCTCTATTCAGACCTTTCCTCATCTATCTAATCTTCCTGTAATATGGATATGGCACATAATAAGGTTGCAGTTGATTCATCTTTCTGCGACAGAGCATCCGTAACTACATTCTCCTTCCCTTTCTTATAGATAATCTCAAAATCATATCCCAACATCTTGGAGACCCATTTTTGTTGTTCTTCAGATGATAAACGCTGCTCCAAGAAGTATTTCGACTATCATGATCTATCTTCACTTTAAAGTGTCTTCCTATGAGATATGGTCTCCATTGCTTTCTTGCATAAGTATGGCTAGCATTTCCTTCTCATAAGCCAACTTGGAAATATTCTTACCTTTGAATTGACGACTCAAAAGGCAATAGGATGGCCTTCTTGCACAAGAACCGCCCCATACCCACCCTCGATGCATCACATTCAACGGTGAATGTTTTGGAAAATTTGGAGTAGCCAAGACTAGAGTGCTGCACATGGCCTTCTTTAGTTGCTCAAATGCTTTGGTTGCATCCTCACTCCAATGGAAGGATTCCTTCTTTAATAAAGTTGTGAGAGGTGTAAATATGCTTCCATAATTCCTTACGAATCTTTGGTAATAACCTGTAAGCCCAAAAATCCTCGTAGATTCTTTAGGGTTTTTGGAACCTTCCACTCCATCATGGCTTTGATCTTATTAGGATCCACTTTAACCCCTTCATGAGAGACAATGTGACTTAAATATTCAACCTCCTTGAGTCCAAAAGAACACTTAGAGGGCTTTGCATAAAGTTGATGTTGCTTAAGGGTTTCCAAAACCTTATTTACATGATGCAAATGTTCCTCCCATGTTTTTCTATAAATTAATATATCATCAAAAAACACTAAGACAAACTTCTGCAGGAATGACTTAAAAATATAATTCATCAAACTTTGAAATGTAGAAGGTGCATTTGTGAGTCCAAAAGGCATTACCAGAATTCATAATGGCCTTCATGTGTCTCGAAAGGTAGTTTTATGAACATCCTCATCCTTGATTCTGATTTGGTGGTATCCCGAATGAAGATCAAGCTTTGTAAAATAAACAACACCATGCAACTCATCAAGAAAATCATCAATTATAGGAATAAGAAACTTATATTTGATTATGTACTTATTAAGTTCCCTATAATCGGGACACATGCACCACATGTCATCTTTCTTACGTACCATCACTACTGGAGAAGAATAAGCACTCTGACTATGACAGATGATTCTTGCTTCCAACATCTCTTGTACAATCTTTTCAATTTCACTCTTTTGCACATATGGGTATCTATAAGGTCTAATGTTAGGTGGTTGACTTCCTGGCAATAACTGAATAGCATGAACATGATCTCTCTTTAGAGGTAAGCCCTTCGGTATATGTTCAAATACAACAGAGTGTGCATCCAACACTGCTTGCATATTTGATGGTATAATGTCCTTAGAATGATGAGCCTCCAATGAAAATAGTTGTGCCACAAATCCCTTTGCAACCTTTTTTAGCATTTTGTGCATCTGATGAGAAATTACTATTTGTGGAGACTTTGCTCTTAAGCCTCTTAGCTCAAAATTCCTTCCTTCTAAGTGAAATCGCATGAACAAGTCTTGGAAGTTCATCTCAGTGGTTCCCAAAGTGGTAAGCCATTAAACCCCTAACACAATGTCTACTCCTCCCATAGAAATGGCATACATGGGACTATTTAGTATGTAATCTCCCATGGCAAGCTTAATGCTATGGCATTTTATAGAACAAGTAACAGTACCTCCATCAACAATCATTACTTGACATTCGAAGCTAGATAAATGAAGCAGTTTAGGCACACTACTAACTTATGATTGATAAAGTTGTGAGTACTTCCTGAATCAATCAACATTGTGACCCTCTATTTTTTAGGAATCCAACCACCTTTAGGGTTTGGGGGGTGCTAATACCTGAAATTGCATGGCATGAGATTGTTTGTTGAGGATCTCCTGACTCCTCCTCTGGCTCAACCAAGACCTCTGACTTTGAATCTTCATCCTTATCATCATCTTCACTAAGCCCATCAATGTAGAACAACTTCTTTTTAGCACATTTATCTCCTGGTCCAAATTTACTTCACACAGTTAAAACATAAACTTTTTTCTTTTTTTTTCTTCAATTTGTTGAGGTGTCAATTTAATTGGTCAAGGAGTCTTTGGGGCCAAGGTGTTGTGATCTCTCGGTATAATTGAAATGTTGTCTCCTACTTAAAACAAATTTCTCCTCTACCCTTCTTACCATAATCATCGAATCAAAAACCTTATGAGGATTAAACATATGCACCTCATGCTCAATGTGATCCTTAAGACCCCCGAGAAATAGGTCATTCAGATTCTCTTCAGTAATATTTTCCACCCGTAGAGAAAGGTTTTGGAAGTGATGAATGTAATCCTTAACAGATCCTATCTGTCTCAATTTTACTAATTGGCTGAAGTAATTATCTGACACACTAGAACTATAGTGTAATTGCAACTCTTCAGTGAACATTGTCCATGTAACATTGAGACCACTCTTCTACCTTTGAGCACATAACCATCGATACCAGACAAATTGGTCAAGTTTGAGATACAAAGATACCATGGTCACCTTTTGTATTGGTGGAATCTGATGTGGTTCAAAAAAATTCTCCATTTGGTTGATCCAATTGAGTGGATCCTTTCCATCAAACTTACGCATCTCCAATTTTAGGAACATATTATGGGCTGTAGAGTGCTCATATTTAGATTATGCACACTCGAAGATTCACTCGCTCATGTGTCTATTATGTTGACCTAAGAATCCACCTTGATTGACATAAGTATGATTACCCATCATATACGTACTGAATTTTTACATGAAATCCTCCAATCTTTTTCCAATCCTATCCACATCTTCTTTGCTAGCCACCCGAGATTTGAGGTCTCTCAAGTTAAACTCAAGTTGGCTTACTTTGTGGTTTATCGAAGTAAACCCTAACCCTAAGGAATCTGTAGTTATATCTTTTGTCTCTAACTCCTCAACTACTATCTCATCCTTTTCTGGTGTTTTACCCAGAGTGATGGGATTCTTTTTTCCTCTTGTGGAAGGCCCTGCCATGATGCCCCAAAATAGTAGGATGTAGGGATCACAATCAAATTTTAGGGTTTCATATTTCAATATGAATTCGGAAAAATATAAAAAAACTTAAAGAACAAACCCCAAATAATTTTTTTCTTTCCAAAATTTAACGAATTTGAAAAAATTCCACAATTTGCACCCTAGGGAGTGATTTTATGAAAAACCCTAAATTTATAATAACTTTTGAAAACTAAATCAAAAAAGTCTAAAATTTTCAGGGAACCTTACTTGAAATGTTTTACAACTTTGGTAAAAATATCTCCCACCAATTCACTTTGGTTCGCAATATATGGTGGAAACAAAAATTAGGGTTTTTGCCCTAATTTTGGCCTAGATCGTAGCTCTGATACCACTTGTAATGAAATTACTTGTATAATTTAGATCATGAGCAGAAATATAACACCAAATAACACAATATTTTAGAATAATGATCTTAATATGCAATTAGAATAGCTTCTCCACTTCGAGGGGGCAACCTCAAAACATACAATAAGACTCAAATGCTCCAAATGATGATGAACTACTACCTAAAATCCCCTATATATACCATTTATATGTTATGGCGAGACACCAAGGCGAACCTACTAATCATGAGAAAGTATAAATGATATAATAAAATGATATAGTAAGCCACAATTCGGCTACTCATATCCTAATACAAGCAATAGGTTAAGGGCGTAACACCTAATGGTTTATTTTGGCACTTGGTCTACTTTTGTTCTTCGGCACTCACTTGGGAATGTCCATCCCCAAGTAGGAGCCGACGTTGGTGCCCATTTTGATCCTCTACCATTTTCCCATGTTTCCCCTTTACTCTTTGTGCTCTGAAATGTTTTTTCCTCATGAAATAGATGATGTGAAGTTGTAGTTCCATTCTTGTGCATTGGATTGTTTGCAAACTCATTACCTTGCCCTAATTTTTCCCGTTTAAATGCCTCTACCATTTTTACCATGTTTTCCCAAATTTGGAGCTCAAGATTGTTCATTTTATACTTATTTTCCCTCAAATATCCCTTGCCATGGTCGTAAATTTCCTAAAAACACTTTCCATTTGTCTTTTGATCAAAAATTCTTCACCCACAAGGAAAAAATCGATTTTGGGAATCCTTGGCATTTTCTATGTTTTGACGGTCAGATGGGCATCATTTTTCCTATCAAATTCATCTTTAGAATTCTAGGGCATCATTGGCGATTTATACATTTTTATGGTCATACGGTGTCATTTTCCCATCAAATTTTAGCTCAATATGTGGCCATTTGTGGTTGGACATGATTCGGTGGGTCTACTCGAAAAACTTAATGTTTTTGTGTTTTGGAAAAAAGTGCAAGTTGCCCTCGCAGCTCCGTAGGCCCCAGAGGAGGTACACATGTCACAGGAAGAGTGAAGGTGGATGGGTAGGTATTTTTGTGCCTTAAGGCATTTTGGAAAAAGAGTTAAAGTACAAAGAAAATGCCTAAGGCCAGTAATGAATCAGAATGGAACACGTGGCGGCTTAAGAGTGTAGGCCCACAACGAAATAGAATGGAACACGTGGTGAATTCAGAGCACGGGCCCTCAACAAATCAGAGGTGGAAATGTGTCGTGTTTTCATCAAAAGTGGGATGGAAGGTTGGCGGAGGACTATGATTTTTTATTTGTTTTGGAAAAAGTGGACAAAAGTTGTGAAAAGGGTCATGGGTCTGTCATGCCAAATAGAGGGTGACACGTGGTAGTCAATAGTGGAGGTGCGGGATGGTGGAGGAAATGTCAAAAATTTTCCTTCGCGAGATATGATTAAAATGTGAAATGTGAAGTGCTACCCCTCGGCGAGATCATATGAGGACACATGTCTTGCGGGAGGCAGAGCGGAGAGGAAAATTGAAAAAAATTCCTTTTCCAAAAAATGTGGAAATGTGTAGAATTGAGCCATAATTCCAATGGGGCCCACTTTGGGACATGTCTTACAAACATTTTCATGAGGTGGAGATGCAGGGATATTATGGAAAATTTTCCTTTTTCCAAAAGAAGTGGAAATGTGTAGAATTGAGGCGTGATTCGATGGGACCCATATTAGGACACGTGTCAGTGCCAAATCTCAAGGGCAGATGGGCGGAGAAAAATGTCAAATTTTTACATTTTTTCAAAAAGTGTTAAAATGTCAAAAAATAATCCCAAGCCCATTTCTAATCACATTATGACACGTGGAGAGCTCAGATTGAAGGGAGAAAGGAAGACCAACGGTAACTGTGCATTTTTCAGTTTGGTTACCATTTTTTCTCCAAGAAGTGTGGAAATGTGTTTTTTACATCGATTTTGATCAAATTTTTAGCAAATTCATGTCATTTGTGCCTATAAGGACCAATGCAATTGGTTTGAGGATCAATTTGAAGATCAGAGATGGTTTTGGAATAAAAATTTTCCGTAACCCATCCAAAAATGTGAAATATCAAATCCAAAAGTTGTAGAGTTAAATTTTGGAGGGATAAGGATGAAATAATGAAAGGAAGGGGGTCTGCATGCTTTTAAGGAGGAAAAGTGTGCTCCCGGTTGAAACTATGATGCAAAAATCCTCATTGATTTGCCTTTTTTGAAAAACACAGCAACTTTTGTTGTAAATATGTTAAATGTCCCTATCTGCATGAATCATGATGGAATTTTGTAACAAAATTGATGCCATAGGATATTATTTTCTTGGGAAAGAAGGATCAAATGGAATAGAGAGATATATAATGCATGTTTTGAGACATGCAAAAGGTCAGGAAATATAAAATCATGAGAAATTTTTTAGAGAAGCTCATCTTCTAAGAAACCCTCCAAAAAACCTGGTTAATGTCTTCTATGTTAGATCATCATTCATGTTGAGTTGGTTACAAGTGTATAGCCATCACACAGCTCTGAGATTGTTCCTGAAACTCTCCCTTGCTATTGAATCTAACAAGATTTTGAATTAATCTATGTTATTTTGGGTAATATGATGTTTGTTATCATGTTTAAATGTCTGCAAACACTTTTCCTTGTTCTTGTTGCAATCTTGCATTGAAATCTTTAGGAATCACAAAGATATCATCCTTATTGATAGTTTAGTGGCATTTTCAATTTCATTTGTTAGAAGAGATTTCATCTGGCATTGAAAATAAGTAGTTTAAAATCACTTCACCTTCATTTGTTGACACAGATTGCTTGTAACCCTTTGGGGGTACCTTAGGCATGATTTGATCAGAGATTTTGATGTTTAATTGAGTCCTTTAACTCAAGCTTTTGTGTTGAGGTCTTAAAGATTGTGTGAAGAGTGCAAACCTTGGCCTCCATTTGTGTATCTCTTCTGGTTGAAGGAAAATCCTAAGCTGTTTTGAAGCATTTTATCGATAGTTGTTCAAATGTTGTAGAGGTTATCAAAGATCTGGAATAGTCAAGATTATCTTGTCAATATCCCACCAAAAATAATTCTAAACTAATCCTACCCCATACTACCCCTGTTTTGACCTGTATACCCATAGAATATCAAAATCCATTTGCTAAAGTATGCATAACATATTAGGATTTCAAAATGTCTTCAGTAACCCTTTCCTTGCATTGAAAGTATCTCCATAATCTGTAAGTGACAACTTTTGAAAGTCAGATTTGGAGTGTTGATCATATTTTCCTAATGCCCCTTCATAATATTTTCACAAATTGAGGGATATATTCATCTCCTTCACCATTTGAAGGTTACAAAATAAGTCCTCTTACCTTGGTTGAAAGGCACAACCTAAAACAGTTAAGACAAGATCAAGTCCTATTTGAGTGCTATCCATCTCTCCACAAATTTGAGTACTAGTTAGATATCACATCCCCGAGCTTATAAAAGGAAATACATCATGATCTATCTATCTTCAAGCTTTGTGCCATATCTCTAATGCTGCTCAGACTAAAAAGGAGAAAAAATTTGGGTACCAACACCGCATAAGATTGTCACAGAAAATGGAAAATCCTTCAAAAACAAGTATTACAAAGATCTTTGAAACACTTTTAACATCAAACTTATCTTCTCCTCACCATACTACCCTCAAGAAAATGGACAAGTTGAGGCCTCTAACAAAACACTTAACAAGATCCTTATGAAAACTGTAAATGATGCAGGGCACAAACTAGCATATCCAAATCTTGTTTTCCCTATGGTCTTATTGAACCATCATCCACACACCTACATGCGCTACACCTTATTTGATCATTTATGGCTTTGAAGTGATTATGACCCTCAAAATCCAAATCCCATCACTACATGTATCTCTCAAGGATTTTATCCCTGATGAAGAATATCGCCAAGACCATCTAGCAAACCTTGTATTATTGGATGAAAAACATCTAACAACTCTTGAAAATCATCAAGTCTATCAACAATGTATTAGTAGGGAATATAATAAGCATGTTAAGGAACGTGAATTTAAAATTGGTGATCTCATGCTTAAATAAAATCAAAATGTGACTACATTAGAGTAGAGTAAATGTGAAATGTTTTCCCCAATTGGATTGGCCCTTATGTTATCACTCACAAATATGGGTCGAGCATACCACCTCGCTTCCCTTAATGGGGAACCTGAAGTGGAACCCTTAAATGCATTGCACTTACATCCTTTATATTTTTCAAGATTTGACCATCATGATGTCGGGTTTTCTATCAAATCTTATTCATTCCACCATTATAAACAACAACTACCGTTATACAAGAATCACTACACCTATCCATCAACATCACAAACATGGGGCATGTGGATGTAGGTTACATGTGCATTTATCCCCTCCTTTAAAATGGATTATCAGGGTCTTCTTCCCTCAACTTAACAAAATGAGATAAATCCATTGGATGCTAAAAATATCTTGCTATAATAGACTAATCCCTTGAAGGACAGCTATTTACAAGAAATGTAAATTATCAAAAGAGTAGACTGATCCCTCGAAGGATAGCTACCTATCAAATCATGGACCAATCCCACAAAGGACAACCATTCAAGTTAAAATAATAAAAAATTTAGACCATACCCTCGAAGGATGGCTACTCATATATATAAGGCTTCCGCATCGATCAACCTTCACAATACAAGCATATAGGAAAGCTTCTGCATTGATCAATTTGCTTTTAAAAGAAGTTATAAAAATATGGGGAATCAATTCTCTATGAATCCGTTGAAGAGGAGAACCATTTTCCCTTATAGCAATATGCATCCACATGATCCCCTTCTCTTTTCCATTATTCTAGCAAAAATACATTGCCCAAATCCATTGTGATTTACCTAAAAAATATCTATTGATGGTTTTTATTTAACATTTTGAAAGGCTACAAGTGCAAGTATTATCTCAAATCCATTACGTGAAAATATCATAAGTGGGGCATTCACTCTACTTTTACTTCATTTAGTTTGGTCACATTTGTTATTTTTAACACATTGATCATACTTTTGACATGCAAAATTAAAAATCAAAACACAACACCATTGAAAGTATCAACACATACATCTAAAATACACATGAAAAAATATGAGGGCACATCATCATAATCATCATCATATATCAAAGTCTAAAACATATAAATGTCTGTATAATCAGAGTAATGTCATACATAGAAGAAAAAAAGGGCTTCCATGAGCCTATAAACAATCATGTAGTAAAATCCATCAAACTAGGATCAAGAGTATCTCCTACTGCACAATCACCGTGACTAGTTCCTCACTCACTATCTCTCCCTCTCGGTGGTCTCGAGGTGGCTGCCCCACACTCATTGCACTATCACTGGGCCTAGCTATTATTGTGGCACCCCCTTGGGTAGCTACATGATCTACATACAAAGTAGCATCAAGGTAGTTCTTGATCACCATCTCAACATAGTAATCCCTCTCCTTCCACACAAGATCATAATGTGCTATTGAAACCATGCTAGAAGGAGGTCCTTCTGATTTCCCCTCTCTTTCATATCATCACCGATAGCTCACGTACTAGAAATAGAAGGCCCCATGATCCCTAAGGCCTTCCTGAAAGTATCTCTCTGAATTTTGTACATGTCTTTATCAAAAGATACATGTATAAATTATTCATGGATCCTATCACACTATACAATCAAACCATATCTCTCTCCAATAAAAGTATCTTGCACTCCCACTTAGTCATCTCACTCTCTTTGAGTGACATATCTCTCTACCTCCACTACGAATTTCTCGATCATCACTATAGTAACATCTGGAGCTATAACAACACCAAGCTCAATCCTCTCTTAATCTTCCTCACCTCCCTCCTCTAATAGATCCTTTTCTCAAGCACACACTCAACTAAATGATCAGGATGCCCTCTCCGCTACACTCATCCTCTCAAAACTCCTCAATGAATGAGACCACCAAGCAACAAAATCTAGGGTGACCCCCACATCATCAATCGACACAAGATGACCATCCTCATCCAGACCCATCATAGATATCTACTCAACGAGTGGTACAAGCCCTACCACAACATCCTATGGGGTGTCAATATCCCCATCCTCTCACCTATACAAAACTGGATCCTCAGGTATATCCTGAACCAGCAACAGTTGTCTCATTACATGACTAAATTTTATGACCTAATCCTCTCCATCTCTATGGACCTGAACCCAGATGTCATGTTGTAAATACAATAAATCCCTATAAAAATTTGACCAATCATGAAAACCCACATATGAGTGAAAAATCATGTCACCAATGTGTAATGTAAATATCAAGTCTCTATAATAGGTAGGCCCTTGGCCTTCCTCACTCTACCAAGACTCGCACCCCATCTCATGAAGCCTAGGTGCCTCACATCAATAACACTAGGCAATCCAAATGGGCGAGCAATGCTGATGTGCTCATGGGCCAAAAATATTAGTAAAAATCCAACATCAATCCCATAATGCTTGTGGGCCATCCAAGCCCACATATCTCTGTATGTCTATGCTAACAAGGTAGGATCCCACTCAAAGATTGTGTGGTGCTCCATCATCTCTGCAACTACCCTCGTCATCATCCATGGGAATCTCCCACCTCCTAAATTTGGTAGTGTAAAACATGAAATTCCCAACATCATCATAGTCATCCATGGGCACCCCACTCTCTCAGACTCATATAGGGCTTGATAATTGAAATCTCTCAAGGAGTATATCACACCTTGGGCCTCATCTCCATATAATTGTTGCATGGTATCTCCTCTCTCTGCATATGAAATACAATAGACATGATCCCCCTAATAGAAAAATCTAATAAGATGATGAAAATTTTGCAGGGTGATGGTCATCTCCCATGTAGGTAACCAAAAAGTATTGGTGGAAGGATTCCACCTCTCTAGCAATGCAAGTATCAATGTGTGAAATCTGTGAATCCACTTGTAAAATATCATCCCAAAAATCCTATAACCTGTAAATGGTTTCATTTATCATTAGAAAAATCCTCCCTGATCTCATCTAACATCAAGGGGATACGATATCGATGGTCAATTGAGCATCCACCTAAAATACAAACACGAAACTAAGAATTAGTCACGCTGTAAATTTTTTTATAAGTAAACCATTGAAATCATAAAAGTTCCCTCATCACATGAGCCTAACATTAAAACATGTATAATATAACTCTAAACATTCCACAAAGTCAAAAATATTGATCAAAAACCATATCTTCTCACTTAAAACAAAAACTATTTTAGTGCACAGGGTAAATCACTAGTGATTCGTCTCAATCACTATCGATTGAAGAAATCACCAACGATTCCTATAAATCTTCCCTAGGAATCCATGTGCCCCGAATACGGCCCTAAATCCCTAAAAATCCTTAAAAACTACAAAAAATAAAACAAAAAGAACATTAAGGCCTACCTCTACTAGGATGAGCTTCTGTTTGTGGCTTGAGGAGGCCATTTGATATTTTTTTCTTGCAAAACATATTTTTCTCCCGCTTTGACAAATTAACTATCATATAGAGTGCAAAATTAATAAATAAATAGTACATTTGGGTGTTTATACCTCTAATTTTCCACGCGATCCAATTTCTACTAATTGCGACAATCGCCAATGATTTTCCCTATTGCCGATGATTCCCTTGTTTTCAGATTTCATGCCTACATTGCCCAAGAACATGTAATTCTACCCTTTCCACAGATGTGTCATGCTTCTAAAAGAAGATCTTAATGCTCAAGATATTTTTTTACAACAACATAGTCACAATATTGGGACTTGTCATACATCTATTGGAGATGAGCTATTTGGCCCCCATCACTTGGTTTTCCCTGTATACATCCATAATTATGCCCGAGTAATTTAAATACTTAAATTGTGCTAATTATCTCCCTTCTCACAAATTGGCAACATATCGTCAAAAAGCACTCATATTCTCTCTTATCATCATTAATTAATTATAATACACTAATTAGTTAGTTGCCTATCCATAAAACACCTAATTAACAATCTTTCGTTAATTAATCACCCCTTCTATCTAGACTAATTAATTATTATCAATTAATTAGCTTTCCTTTCATTCAATCAATAAATCAATATTTAATTGATTTAATCCCCTTCTAATAGCCTAAATCATACTAATATTCCTCTAATTAGCTTCTATAATCTTACATCTACCTATTAATTAATCACCTTTGATTAATTAAAACACCCACCAACTCCCATGACTTGCTAAGTATAAATTAAACCCTTCTAAAGTAAGGTTACCTTTTATAAAGCAACCTTATCCATTCCTAATTTTGTTTTACCTCTTATCCCATATGCAAAGGGATGAATTTTTCCTTTATCCATTGGGCTATATAAGGATCCCTCCTTCTACCTTTATACCTACACCTAAACTTCTTTTGAGAAAACAAAAGAAAAGCATATAGTAAAATAGACTAAAAGCTTTCCTTTGTTTTCTTGAGAGTTCACCACTTGGAGAGTTAAGCCTCTTTTCTAGCCAAAAGTGCTTAGGTCATATGGGAGGTGTAAAAGGGTCTTGTAGCGCAACTTTGATAAGCCCCCATTCCTAGGTTCTTGGAATATCAAGAACAACCACTTTGATGTGTCATGGAGCCTACATAGGTTCATCCATTTAATATTTTTTTTTTAGTTAAGAGAATAGAGGATTTAGACAACTAACATGTTAACTTTCAAAGTTTTAATATGATAAATGTTAGTGTTTAACCTTGTTTAATTCTTATCTTGATGATTCTTTGTATTTTGCTTAATTTTATTAATGAAGACTACTGGGTGTTAGTCTTTATTTTCATTAGCTTAGTTTAGAAAATCATGCACACATTTGGCACGCCTGGTGGGACCTAGTCCCTTGGCATTTTAGTTTAAATTTCATTATTTTGGCTAACTTTTGATATGCACATGTAGTAATTAATGTCCATTTTCTTGGAATTTTTGCTAATTTTATACATGTAAATTCTTGTTCATAGCCATCATTTTAATGGGTTGTTTCCATTTTAGACTAACTTGCTAAAATTTGAAGTATTGTGAGCTTTCTTGTTTTTTTGTATTTTGGTTGCATGGGTGGCACAAGCACACTACCAGGAGTGCAGGTACATTTATGGTGGCATAGGCACCTCTCGGGTGGTGCAGGTGCACTGTCAAAATCTGAATCTCTGTCTATCGACCTTGGTGCAAGTGCACTAACCCGCGCACGTACCCTAACCAGGGTGCGAACACATTAACCTGGGCGCAGATGCCATTTCATACTTGTACCTTCACTACAATGTAAAACTTATCAAACCAGCGTATACACCCTAACCCAGTGCACACACGATGTTTTGGCGCCATAGACACATTTCTAGTAGTGTAATCGTTCTTTCGAATATGAGACTCTTTTAAAAGTGGTGGTGCACATGTTTTTCTAGTGGTGCAAACACTTTTCTGGTAGCACACACATTTTTCTAGTAGCGCAAGTATTCTGTGTAAATCTAAGTCTATTTTTATCAAAGGTAGTGCATACGTCTTTTTAGTGGAGCACACACCTCTCAAGTAGTGTAGGTACACGGTAAGCCAAAAACACACAGATTAGCACATATGTCCTTTTGATGGCACACATGCCTCTCGGGTGGCATAGGTACATGGTAATCTAGAAACACACAGAGTAGTGCATATGCCCTACCTTGTGCACAGATGCCAAAACATGGGTGCAGGTGTCTTTTTGTTTTCTTGAGATTAATGTGATGCGGTGCTAACTTTCTTGCAGGTTTTATCTAATTAAATACTTGTCTTTGCAGGGTGATTTTTACATGCTTTTACTTGATTGGATAAACTTTACATTTTTAGTTATCAAAATAAGATCATGCATGCTCTTCCCTTACATCCCTTGGGGTGATCTTGGGAATCAAAATGATTCTTAGGTCCTTTTGATGCTTTAAGGTTGTTAGGAATATTGAATTGGAATTGGTTAACTTGGTGTGTTTGAATTAAATTTTTTTCCATTCGATATCTTCTTGGATTTTGGAAACATCATGTATGCTCTTCTCTTGCATCCTTGGATGATCTGGAGAATAAGAAATGATGTTTACTCTTTTGATGGAAAACTACTAAAATCGTCATATAGGACCAAAGCACCATGCTTGTTAAAGAAAGAAGGAATCAAAACAAAGTAAAAAAACTACTAATACGGTTGTTATACGGGTTGCTAAAATTTGTTCAAGCAAACCACACCTAATTAAAAGAGATAAAAATAACAACATATTCAAAACACTATATTGCAGGTTTTGGAAAAGGGTATGTCCCTATCTCTCAACTGGAACATAATCCCTTTGGCATAATACCTTAAGCTACAACAATGGGGGTGATTCCAAGAACCCCAAAGTAGTCCACACAATAGGGAACCTTGTGGATGAAACAGGGAAGTGCTCCACACTACCTACTTGACTAGTGATTCCTTTGTGAGATAGCATTACCGGTTGTCCGTATGGTGACCCCAGTGATAGTACACATAGACGCACTAGTTTCCTACTATTCTTGAAGGGGGTAAAGTAAAGCCAAGATACTCCCAAGATAGTCGGGACTGTTTGGGTAAATCACACTCACTTAAGACAACTTTGTAACACCTAGGGTGAGAGAACCACCTAGGAAGATATTCTTTGGCTAGGAGCCCACTTTGACCATTCTAAAATAGTGTTGAGTTGTGAACCATCTTTTCATCACGAAACATGTGACGCTGCGTTACTTTTTCTTAGTTTTTCACTTGCCTTAAGGCAAGGCGAAACTCTACCGAAGTGAAGCCAACATTTTTCATCCCCATTTTGATCTACTTCCTTCACATTCTTTTGACACTTTGTTGATCAAAATAAGGGTGACTACCTCTGTGTTACCAATCGATTGTTTCTACCACTTTTTTTTCTGTTTATGCCCATCCATGTTTGTGGTTGGGTAAGTTAAATGTCTAAAGTGTACGGAGGCATATTCATATCATTGGTGGCCTTTGTGATCTTGATACCCACGTCAAGATTGTCATTGCATTTAGGTGTGGTTCATCATCTTGGAATTCCTTAGAAAGGCTACCTTGTTTGTATCATATCACTACAATTTTTGTATTTACATCTTGTTTCTTGTAAACTCAACCTAAATATCTATATTGTAAGGTTACGCTACACACATTTTAACTATTCCTAGCTATACTTTGAGCTTTTAGTTTGATTTTATTATTACCTTGATTTGTAAGAGTGCTACGTGTTACCACTTGTGCATGTTATATCAATAGCATCTTGATATCAATACCTTACTTTCTCACAAATTTTGGTTAACATATCTTGGTGATACTATTATGTCACTCACAAATTGTAATCGCACTTTTTAGGATATAGGTATTAATCGAATTTGAGCTCACTTCTATTATATATTGTTAGGATGTCACATTAACTTTTTGTATTTACTTACATCTTGTTCATTCTCTTCAACTTGGAATAAGTGAAAACATCTTGTTAATTATCTTGTGACACTATACTACTCTTTGAGACGTAGTCTAGGAAGTACTTCATTTGATAGACTTAGATACCAAAATTTGTGTCCCTGGTGATTTATCACTCTATCACATTAATATTCTCACATTATTACTCATTCATATTCTTACATTTCACTTAGGTGTGGTCACAAAGTTTTGAACACATTTACAACTTACCTTAGTGAAATATATCACAAATCATGGCTCCCAAAACATGATTAGGACTCAAGAAACAAACATATGAGGAACAACAAGTACAAGATTGGGAAACCTCAAACAAACAAGCATCTCATTGGAAATGATCTAGGACCTATATTTTCCGTAGAAAAGAGATAGATGATATGGTCGATCATAGTGGTGATGAATTAGAATCCCCACACGTAGAGTGTGACTTTGAACCTACTTTATTATATGAGTTTATTTTTAGAAATAAGGATAGGGAGCTCATGCGGGTTGTGGAATTAGGGGCTAAGATGCCCACCGAAAATGAGACAATCCCACCTGCAAAACAACACTAGCGAAGAAGAACAACCCCTTATCAACATGGAGGATATTTTGACGTATGGGCATGCTTTTACCTCCAACGCAAGAAATGATAAAGTGGTGGGACATAGAATACCCTTTATCAAATTCCCACATAAAAATAAGATAGGGTATGAGAATGTTGAAGAACCTCCACAATACGAGGAAGAGGAGGAACCTTTAGAAGAAGAAACCACGATTCAACAAAAGATTAGTAACCTAAGCCGATAATTATCTTTTCTAACCTCTCATGTATAAAAGTAAGCAAGAAAAAACATTCAAAAGCCAAGAACTAACATCAAGATCAGTGAACTCCATAGAGAGAATCAAGGAGAAGATGATACATATTATTATCATCGAGTATATATCCCCGCTTCTCCCACTACTGAACAATTGCTCACACAAGAGGTATATTCTATGAAAGTAACACTCGTAAGCCTTCAAGAGAGAAATATGTGGGCATTAGAAAGTATCAATATTAAGAATTATGTCCCTATCCTTTTGACAAGACTATGACCCTTCAACCTTTTCCTAAGAAATTCAACATGCCAAAATTCAAAAATATAAAGGGAAAGGATATCCACAAGATCATGTCAAATATTTCTATATGGCATGTCAAGAGGTGTCCTATAGTGATAATTACCTCATACGACTATTTCCCAAGAGTCTAGGAGGTTAAGCCTTTGGGTGGTTTATATGTTTACCTAGGGATCAATTTTCACTTGGCGAGAATTGGTAGAAAGGTTTGTGTGTCACTTCCCATACAATATAGAGAGGGATGTCACCATGACAGATTTATGTGGAGTCAAACAACACCCTAATTATACTTTCACCAGCTTCCTACAATAGTGGAGAGGGATAGCTAGCTGCTTCCCTTATGCTTTCCCTAAAAAATAACTGGTAAGTATTTTTGTGCCCAACCTAAATTTGGATATAGCCTTCCACCTCCAAATGTAATGTGTTCACACTTTTGAGGTGGTCATTGAAAAAGGGGTTCAAATAGAGAAATATCTCATTGTCAAAGGAACTCTCAAGTCCCAATCTAAAGATAATCAAAACGTTAAACCCATGGAGAAGCCGAAGGTATTTAACAAAAACAAAAACATGGTAGGAGATGGGATCACTGATTCCAAATGTGTACAAGTGGTTCAAACTGGTCAACCTTTTAAAATAACAAAAGGACCCATTCAACCACCACCCAAGAAAAGAATGTTCACCCCCCTCAATGAAACTTTGTCGGTTATATTAAAAAAATTGGATGCGGCTCACATGGTGACATATCCTATGACACAACCATTTGATGACAATGCTCCAAAACCGTCATGGTACAAGGAGCATGAATATTTTGAAATGCATCATGTCAAGGGACATAAAACAGAAAAATGTTTGTGACTCCGTCACTATATCCAATACCTCATCGAAAATGGGGAGATAGAGGTGGAGAACCTAGAGAAAACTCAGACACCCAACGAAAGGATGGGGATATATAAAGAGCCATTCCCCAAGCATGATAAATCAGAAAAGTCAAAGCCAAATCAGGGAGGGTCATCCCAAGGTTATAAAGTAGTGAATTACTTATACACCAAGAAAGAAAAAAATCATTATGATTCACTTATTAGATGTATGCACTCTCCTACTTGACCATTTCAACACCATACGAATCAAGGGAAAGGATTGTGCCATGGTAACAAGGCATGTCCACCTCGTGATTCCGAATGTTCTCCATCAACTCCAAAAACTAGTAAATACAACCTCTTAGAGAAAATTGAGAAGATGTTTGCTAAGATTTCAATCTTAGATCTTCTTAAGATATCCAATGTACACAAAGACACTCTATACCAGACTCTTCAAGGTAAGGAGTGCCATTAAAGGTAGATTCTGCACATCTTCAAGTCATAGTTGCAAACATCATACCAAATGAACACATTACCTTAAATCATAGGTAGATTCCTATTGAAAATCCAATGCATAATCTTCCTTTTTACATTGAGGTAGTTTTTACCCATAGGAAGATCAAATGAGTTCTTGTGGACAATGGATTGGGGTTGAACATATGCATGCTAAAGCTAGTTAAGCAGCTAGGACATATTGAAGTAGATCTTGAGTCAAATATCATCACTATCACTTCTTATGACAATGCATAAAAGGGAGTCAATGGGCATAATCATGTTGCCCATGGAGGTGGGTCCCACTTTCTATGAAACAAAGTTTCATGTCTTGGACTTGGAACTTCCATATAATATGCTTCTAGGCCGACCATGGATTCATGCCATATAGGTCATGCCATCGACATTCCATCAGTGCATTAAATTGAAGCATGAAGGGCACACCATTACAATACAAGGATATTTAGAGCCCTTTGATCACTGCAAACCTCTTAATAGTTTTACACGTAAGGGCACATATGTGTGTCCCTCTCCAATTAGAAGCCATAGAATCACAAATAGATTCAGATTCTCTCAGTTCTTGCTCCCATGGTGCGTCTACATCAACCTCTCCTTTTGATTTATGGGAGATGAAAATCCTTGAATATGGTTGTGGAGAATATAATGTGTAACAAGCCCTCTTGGTTTCAGACCTCTCATTATCACCCAAGACTAGAGGTCAACCCAACTATCACTTCAGAAGACCTAGAAATGAACACACTATTGGGTCATTCTTACCTGGAGGCTTGTTGGCTAAAGAATTTTTTTTGGATCAACCTACAACTTGGGTCCCCGAGGATACTCAGCCAACCTATTATCAAAACCCTGAATACAATAAATCCAGTAAAATTATGTACTCCATGGGATAGAAGGGCCTAGGATGTGGAAGAAATGAACAAGGACCGAGAGAGCCAGTGCCTCTTCCATATTTTAAAATAGAAATATTTGGCATTGGAATTTTCCCTTATGGGGCACACCACAATGATCAATATGCTACTTGTTATGAATGTGAGGATAGCTCGACTATCTAGATAGTGATATGAATTCCCATTATAGCCAATATGAGGATCTTGCTTCCAAAACCTATTCATGATAACGTTGTCCTAACCATAACCCCTAAAGAGCCTACTCTTGATCTTGTTTACCCTTCCCTTTTGAATGGGACCAATAATGTCATATGTCACTAGCTTCATGGTTAGTAAAACTTAAGAAAGAGAAGCGAGTGTAAAAGTTCCAAGACAAAGCCTCAGAAAAAATCAAAGTCCAAGTCGCATAGTGAAAACCTCTTTGAGGCATTAGCCGACAAACAAGTAAAAAAATCAAAGGACAATGAAAGTGACCATGCCAAGGATGAAAATCTCATGGAGACATCCTTGGATGAAGATCTTAACCTTCCTCCCGATCCTACGTGTATGGAGGACTTGTCAAAATTACTAGTTGAGGAGACTATTGATGTGAATATTGGTATAGAAGATGACCCAAAGATAGTAAAATTGGGAGCTTCACTCTTGGATAGAGAACAAAAACGTTCACCATGCTGCTACAAGAGTTTATAGATGTGTTCGCATGGTCCTACAAAGACATCCCAAGCCTAGATCCAACTTTGGTCATACACAACTTTGGTTATGCATGTAGATGCTAAGCCTATTAAACAAAAGCTCAAAAAGATGCACCCAAGGGTAGCCCTACTAGTTAAAGAGGAACTAGAAAGATTTCTTGTGGCAGGATTCATTCGGCCTATTGATTACTCTGAATGGATATCCAACATCATCCTTGTCCAAAAAAATCCTGTCGATATCAGAATTTTCATGGGTTTTAGAGACATTACTAAAGCTTTCCCTAAGGATGATTTTTTGCTGCCAAACATTGATATGATTGTGGATTCAACAGTAGGATACGAGATGCTATCTCTCATGGATGGATTTTTAGGGTATAACCAAATCAATATTACATATGAAGATCAGCACAAAATGGATTTCACGACTCCTTAGGGTACCTTCTATCACCAAGTAATGCCATCCGGCCTTAAAAATGTAGGAGCTACTTATCAGTGGGAAATGACAGTAATTTTTCATTATATGATTCATGATATCATGGAGGAATATGTTGATGATATCCTAGGAAAATCTAAGATAAGAGAGGATCACCTTATTATTTTATGGCATATCTTTGAGCACCTACGAGAGTACAAGGTTAGGCTGAACTCAAAGAAATGCATATTCGGCATGCTATCAGGAAAACTATTGGGCTTCATTGTATCAAGAAGAGGAATTGAGGTAGACCCTACTAAAGTGTTTGCTATTATTGAGATGCCTCCTCCTAAGAACATTAAGTAACTACGCAGCTTATAGGGGAAAATCTAGGCTATACACCACTTCATCTCCCATCTTGCAGATAAGTGCCATTCATTCACCCACATACTAAAAAATGTTGCCTTCATCTAGGGACTAGAGCAACAACAGCCTTTGCCTTGCTTAAAAATACTTGGCTAATCCACCCATCCTCATGCCTCCAACCCTTGGTGAACCACTCTTTCTCTATATCTCTGCTACGTAATTTTCTATTGGTGCACTGCTCACCCAATACGACCTTGCTCATAAAGAAAAATTGGCTTACTATCTCAATCACACTCTCATCGCTTATGAGCTCAACTACCCCCAAATTGAAAAATCTTGTTCGGATGTATTTTTTACCTTTCAAAAGCTTTTCCATTATCTATTGAATACCAAAACCAAGCTTATATCCAAATTTGACCCACTCAAGTACTTGCTATCTAAACCCACCCTCATAGGTAGAATGGCTAATTGGATCATTCTACTAAGTGAATTTGATATATAATTTGTGCATCAGAATTTGGTTAAGGGACAAGTACTCACGATCAATTAGTAGAAGTACCTTTGGAAGGCACCGAACCTTTGAATATGGATCTGCTAGATGCTTCATTATTATACATTGAAGAATTTGTTGTATGGCGATACACTTTGATGGGTCTATCACTTTTTATGGTTCAAAGGGTGTGGTTCTCATTACTCCTTCCTAAGCAACCCTATAACACGGGATTTTCACCTGGTTTTTCCTTGCACAAATAATATCGTAGAGTATGAGGCACTTATTACAGGGATGAAGCTTGTTATCAAATGGGACATCCACCATGTCAAGGTTGTGAGTGATTCTCAGTTAATTATCAAGTAGGTTAATGATGAATACAAGGTTAAAGATGAAAATCTTATACCTTACAAAAAGATGGTAGAAACTTTGAAAGAGTACTTTGTGTGCATTACATTTGAAAAATTCCAAGAGTACAAAATAGATCTACGATGATGCTTGCAACAAAGCTGGGGTCCATGCTCCATATTCCGCCATGAAATAATGACATGCCATTCTTTGTGGAAAATTTATGCTAGCCTACGCGTGCGACATGCGAATCTTATCTCGGCTTGTGATGTTGTTGGTCTCAATTCCTCGTGTTATGAGCCCATATTTACCTATCTCAAGGACAACACGTTCCCTCCCAACATTTCCCATTCTGAGAAACAAATCCTAATTCACCAAATAGCCCGTTACACCCTTTTAGGAGGTATGTTTTATCATCATGGCTACGATGGGAATATGTTACGTTGTCTCGATATGATGGAGTTGATCCAAGTGATCAAAGAAGTACATGAAGGGGTGTGTGGAGAACATACTAATGGAATGGTTTTGGCCAAGAAATTGTTAAGAGTAGGCTACTATTGGCCTACCATGGAAAATTATTGTTATAATTATGTCAGGAAGTGTGTACTTTGTCATAAGTATGGAAATTTCATCCATGCTTCATCGCAACCATTGCAACCTATCACCACCCCATGGTCATTTTCTAAATGGGGACTTGATTTGATAGGGAAACTAACCCCCACTTCATCTGATGGCCATACCCACATCATCATGGCTACTGAATACTTTACAAAGTGGGTGGAGGCCATTCCTCTAACCTATGTAATAGGAGCTCAGATTTCTAAATTTATTATGAATCATATCATTTGCTGGTATGACATTCCTGCAGCCATTATTGCTGATAATGGAAATTCATTCAAGAATAAAATAGTGAAAGGTCTTTGTCAACAGTTCCAAATCTGGTTAAAATGGTCTACACCATATTACCCCTAAGGTAATGGATAGGCTGAAGCCACAAACAAGGCTTTGGTGTGAATATTGGAGAAAATGGTCACTAAAACAGGTCATAATTGGAACTTACAAATCCACCCAGCTCTTTGGGCTTACATGACCTCCATTCGCACTCCTACGGGTGTGATACCATATTCTCTAGTATTTGGGATGGAATCTATCATCCCACTAGAATTTGAACTTCCTTCCCTAAGAATCTCTCTTAGGTACTATCTGGATAAAGATGAAGATTACCAGGTGACTAGACTGGCTAAATTAGAGCTCCTAGATGAGAAGCGCATTCGCGACCTTAATCACCTCAAAGTGTATCAAAACAAAGTCTCCAAAAACTATAACAAGAGAATCATACCTCATCATTAGTCCGAGGTTAGTGATTTGGTAATGAAGGAGAATTAGTTCAATACGAGGGCGTAAACAAGAAAAGAAAGGAAATTTTAAACCACATTGGTTAGGACCTTATGTTATAGTAGCCAAGTATGGCACAAGGGCATACAAACTCACTCACCCCAATGGTGATGAGCTTCATGAGCCCATGAATTCCATGCACCTTAAGTGGTTCTATGCTTAAGCATGACGTACAATCAAAAAAGCAAAAAAAATCAAAAACATGGTAAAAGCATCAAAAATACAAAAAAATCAAAAAGAGAAAAAGAGAAAGAGAAAGCAGGTCATCCACAGTGAAAATCACACAATTATGGAAATTTGGATAGTTCCTTGGGTGAAAAATAGTTTCGACACCTTGGGAGGATCCATTGTTCACAAGCATCTTACATCTAGAGGGTACTTCTACTTAGCCTAGACACTGGTTCTACCTTCGAGATTCCCTGTGAGCCCAATATTGTCAAGCCTTGATCCAGCTTTGTCTCCTTTTATTCATCTGTGAGGGGCATGGTCTTTGTATATTCCCCATCTTACACTGGGGGCATTTCTGCGACTTCACCTTCTTGTGTATAAGTGTGTGGCTTCGCCCTTGTATATTCCCCATCTAACGCTATGGGTATCCACACTTTCTTGGTTACATAGTGCATAGCTCTAGAAAACCTGAAAATTTTTGAAAACAACACAAAAACAATAGAAAATTGTTTAGAAAAAACAATAGAAAAAAAAAATAGAAAATTGTTTCACAAACAAACACAAAAACAATAGAAAATCGTTTCACATAAATAAAAAAAAATAGAAAATTGTTGCATGAAAACAAATCTTACAAAAACATTTACTTAAGTTTACTTACATTGTCTTGTTTCTTGCTTTTCTTGTTTGCTTGTATAGTTGCTTCATGTCTATGCTTTTAGGTTGTTTGTTGCTTGGGCATACTTTGTTAGAATTCATCTTTTCTTAGATTAGATTTATTCTTGCTTGTGCATTTTGAAGTATGTTTTTGCATGCTAGTGAGTCATGATACATTGTTATGTATTGGTTCATTGTGTTCTTTTGTTAGCATTTGATTATGTGTGTTGGTTGCATGTGCATCATTTTGTTATCACATCATCATATTTCCTTCAATATCATCACATCTAACATCATCTATACACCATATATCAAGAAAAAGCTAAGTATACATCATACATGAATGCTAAGCTAATCATCACATATCGTATCATCAAATGGGGGTAAGAGGGATCACAAATATCAAAATCTATCCCCCACACCCATATCATCATATCATGCCATTCACTAAGTATGGTACATCACATAAATAAGCACATTTGATATATTCTACAATATCAATCATCTAGAAATCAAGACACATGCGATACATCAACAAGATCATGAGACATATATATGTCAAATCAAATCAGGATACATCATAACTAGATCCATCTATCCATGAGAAATAAAAAAAAAATGTCCATCTCATAAACACATATGTCATGTCAAAAATGTCCATATAATACATGTGTGATATATCCGTATAAAAAAATGGATATACATAACTGAAGTACATAAAAAAAGGGGATATACATCACGGTAGTACATCAAAAATGCCTTCATCTGAGGTGTACAAATAGATGATACATCGAATCACTAAATACAAAATACTTCATCAGAGGCATGTGTCAAAACTGTTGTATAAATACAAAATGATATACATCAAGCACAATCTACTCATAGCCTTCATCAAGGGTGTGTATGGAAATAAAAAGCATCGGGGCTGACTCCATCCCTCGATGGAGTATCTGGCCGATCTCATGGTGGCGGCATGGAATGGGCATCGGTGGCTCTCGCCTGACATGGCTACTCCACTGAGGCCTAAGGACTTTAGATCTAGTGCCCCTTCTCATCTACTAGCTATAGGAAGGCACTCACCGCTCAGTGAAACTTCCTCAAAGTATAAGGACATGTAATACGAGGCTCTACCCTCTACTATAGCTAGATCTCCGTGTCTTTGGGAAGTCACTTCTATGCCATTTATACATCGGAAGGACACTATCTCCACCGAGGCTCAGCTAGCTCATCCTGGACCACTACGCACTCATACCTCAGCCTATCTCGCTCAAGTATCATGGGCTGGAGCTGGGCCTGTGTCTGCTGGAATAGATCTGTCACCTGGGCCATCTACGCGGCCATCTAACCTATCTAGTGAAAGTGCACTATGCTATCACCTCCTTGGCCTACCTAGGCTTGTGCACGATCTCCTGTTCAACTATCAATGCTATAATCCGAGCTCGAGCTGGTCTCTCTCTATCATGACTAGTTCTTTCTCTACCAATGCTAATTGTAACTTATACTGTAACAAAGCTATTTATGTCGTAGGATGAGCCACTAGCACATGTCCCTATACTTGCTCTAGAGGATTGCCCCTTCTCTAAAACTTAAGGCCTAGAAGGATGTTTAGGTGCACATCCCTGGACCCCGACCCCTCGGCCTCGGTCCCTGTACCTATGGGCACCCTGCTCATCATGAGGTAGTCTGATCAAATGGATCCTTTAGATCACAACCTGATGCACCCTCTCTTTGCTCCACACCATGCCAGATCTCTCTAGGCGGTTATATGCCTATTGCCTAGGCCTCCTCTAGGATAGTCGATGTTAAGTTAAGACAATGTCGTACTAAGTCCAATAATCCACTGTAGTACCTGGATCCCTGACGTATTGTGCTAGATCCCATGCCTATGGGACCACCTAAAAGAAACTCATTCTGGCTTAGGTCACCTATATGCGAGGCCCCATAGTATACCTCTTTAAATCTTGGTGGGCATACCATATGTCAGGCTACAAAACCCCCTATACTACACCAAGCTGTCACTGGCACCTGTCAACTCTATATAGATTTATGATGTAGGTGTGACTGTCAAGGATAAAGTGCTCTACTGAGCACACACTAAGCTCTACGGCATCCTCTGGCCATTGAATGTGCCTATAGGGTCTCCATATAATATCTCTCTCTCGAAAACTTGTCAAACTCTCTCCGGTACCTATATAGGCTGCCTAGGTGGCCTCGTACATCACCACCTACTGATACCCACGCCATGTAAGATGGATCCTCTGGGTCTCAAATGTGCAAAGTTCCCATGGGGCACCCAATAGCAATGTGGTCCCATGACCAAATCTATAGTAATGAGGCTGGCCCCACTGTCTTTTGATAGTGGTAAGTGATCAAATGTAAATCCCAGTACAAGTGCACTAGTATGCACTGCCCCAACAATAACGCTCACCGCTGAAAATTCCATGTACTAATGGTAGTAGCCCTCTGGGAAAGATGTCCCCGTCTTATCAGTGAGAAAAAACCCACTTATAAGTGACATGATATAGGGGCCCCCAATGCAGTGTCGGGTCAGAGATACAATAGTGCAATGCGACAATCATACCATCATGTGGTATGTCATCTCTACCAAAAAGGTCGTTGCAAGCTACTCTAATCTTCCCTATATCCAAGGTGTACTCATGATCAACCCATGGAGAGAATCCACCATACATCCTCTAGGGTCACAATCATCTCCCCCATAGGTAATCTAAAACACTGACTCTCATTGTGCCATCACTCGGCCAGTGCATTCAGTAATCCATGGTCCAAAATGATGGATGACATATGAGCTATGGGGCCTAGCCCCACTACCTCTAAAAGTATGGCCATGGCTCATCGTTCTCGATGACACATGTTCCCCTCTAACTCAACAATCTGGGAAAGACACTCGCGCATCTGAAGCACCAGCAATCATCTCTGTAAAATATGCCCACATGTCAGTTACTAACATTTCTTCTAAAAAAATGTATTTATCCTTTTTCTTTTAGGGTTCACCCAAAAATCCTAATTTTTTTCTAAAATTCCATCTTTTTGTCATTTTCTAGTCTATCCTCCATTGGTCTAGTGTTCTGCACACCCTTTGGGGTGTGTGCACCACTCTTTCAATGCCTCCACACCCTTTCGTGTGTGTGTCACTCTTTTGGCACTTGCGCACCCTTTTTTTGCATGTGTGCCACTCTTTTCACACTGTGCACCCTTTCAGGCATGTGTGCCACTCTTTTGGCACCTACGCACCCTTTTAGGTGTGTGCGCCACTTTTTCAGCTCTTGCGCCATCATCTGGGTGCATGTGCATGTGTGCATGCATGACCCCTGTGTGCTTGTGCTATGGTGAAGTATGTGCACAGACACACGCAAGTGTGTGGCATGTGCACGTGCATGTGGGTGTGAGGTGTGTGTGCTCGTGTGAATGCGTGTGTATGCTTTAGGGTGCCTACGCCCCTAAAGAGAAGCTTGTGCCCCCAACTTGACACATACATCTACATGCATGCACGCCGATGTGACCCCTAACACTAATTACTAATTTTAGGGTATAAATTACAAAATTTGACAAGTAAAGGTCGAGTACTCACAAAGGTGTCGTTGTCGGCATGCCGCTGGTACCCTCGGACTGTGTCTGCTCGCTCAATCGATCCTGTGTGATCACCATCATCCTCCTCGTTATTAGATCCTCACAATAAAATATCAATAGTGGTCGGTAAAAGTGAATTGGTCACGGTGATTTACCCCCACAGGTGGGGTATATAAACCTGTTTTTCACCATCGTGAATTCCTGGAAATCTCATTTTGACCGTTATTTTCTCCTCTGTTCACTTTGTTGAATCATTATTTTTATTAAATAATTATTTTTCTTTTATTTTTCACCATGTTGGGGCATTTTTTGCCATCCAATACCCCTTTCTTCTCACTAGGACAATTTTTATTGTTCCTAGGTGATTTTTCTTCTTATCTACACTCTCGTAATATAATTATTTTTAAAATAATTATTTTATTAATTTTTCCACTAAACAAGGACATTATTTGTCACTTGTTTCTTCTTTCTTCCACCTGGGGCATATTTTGTTGCACCTAGGCCCTTCATTCTATTTCTTCTATTTTCTTCTACTATCCACCACATTTCGGAAAACAAAACAAAAACAAAAACAAATATATATATATATATATATATATATATATCACGTCAAAAATCCAAAAATAGGACAATTTTTTTCACAAAATCCAAAAAAGTAAAAAAATCTACAAAAATAGGTAACGTACTTATTATGGTTGAAACTTGTGTCTTGCACATGGTATCCTCTCCATATCCTATTGGTTTGTTTCACATCTTCCCCAATTAATATGACTCGGGATCACCGGATTCACAACCATTCACAAAGCTAGCTGCTTGCTTCATCTATACTCTAGGCACGTCTTATTGCCTAGTTTTGTTTCATTATGCATAATGGTTTCTACTTGGACCTCATGTCCATCATCATTTCCCCTTGCATGTATCCTTTCTCGGGGCATCATTTTTAACCCTTATCATCAATCATGACCATGTGGATCTCTTCAGCTTGATAACAAAACATTTGTACAACTGTCTCAACCATTGTTGGGTTGGATATGTGTGTTTGTAATTGTTTTCCTGTTTAATGAGCTTGTTTCCTTCTCGTATTGCATTGCATTTTGTATGTTGCATAGGGTTGGTGTTTTCAGCAATGGACAATTGTTTGTAGTATGGCTTTTCATGTCATTCTACTTTTGTTGTATGCTTATATTTTTAATAAGGACCAATGACATAGATCTCTTGGCAATATGATGATACTGAAATTGTTCCAATACAAAGGCTAGAGGCTAAGCTCTTCTCTTCACTTCTACATATTTCTTCTGCATCACTTCCTCTCACCCCTAATCTTTCATCTCACTAGGGCATTCTATCCCTGCCCATTCTTCTATCTATTTCTCACCTTTTTCGATCATCGATCGTCTTCCTTCATCACCCTATCGACACTCGAGGGGGCATCTCTTCCTCCTACTAATTTTTCTTCTATCCCTTTAAAACCCCATTCATCTACTATCTTTGAAGTGGCGTCACTTACGCCACCCCAAAGAGGGGAAAATGCAGACACCCATAATTACGCCTTGAGTAATTTAAATAATTAATTTGTGCTAATTATCTCCTTTCTTGTGAATTGGCAACATATCATCAAAAAGTGCTCATATTCTCTCTTATCGTCATTAATTAATTATAATATACGCTAATTAGTTAAGTCACATATCCAACTATTACCCTAATTAATGATCTTCCATTAATTAATCACCCTTCTATCTAGACTAATTAATTATTATCAATTAATTAGCTTTCCTTTCATTTAACCAATAAATCAATATTTAATTGATTTAATTCCCTTCTAATAGCCTAAATCGTACTAATATTCCTCTAGTTAGCTTATATAATATTACATCTACCTATTAATTAATCACCTTTGATTAATTAAAACACCCCCAACTCCCATGACTTTCTAAGTATAAATTAAACCCTTCTAAAGTAAGGTTACCTTTTATAAAGCAACCTTATCCATTCCTAATCTTGTTTTACCTTTTATCCCACATGTAATGGGATGAAGTGTTTCCTTTATCCATTGGGCTATATAAGGATCCCTCCTTCTTCCTTTATACTTACACCTAAACTTCTTGAAGACAAAAGTAAAGCATATAACAAAATAGACTAAAAGCTTTCCATTGTTTTCCTAAGAGTTCACCACTTGGAGAGTTAAGCCTCTTTTCTAGGAAAAGTTCTTAGGTCATATGGGAGGTGTAAAAAGGGTCTTGTAGCCCAACTTTGATAAGCCCCAACTCCTAGGTTCTTGGAATATCAAGAACAACCACTTTGATTTGCCATGGAGCCTACATAGGTTCATCCATTTAATTTTTTTGTTAATTAAGAGAATAGAGGATTTAGACAACTAGCATGTTAAGTTTCAAAGTTTTAATATGATAAATGTTAGTGTCTAACCTTGTTTAATTCTTATCTTGATGGTGCTTTGTATTTTGCTTAATTTTGTTAATTAAGACTACTAGGTGTTAGTCTTTATTTTCATTAGCTTAGTTTAGCAAATCATGCACATATTCCCACTCAACAACTTTACCTTTTTAGGGTCATATGTATATAGGTATCGCACCCTTTGGCCACCGTATCAATTTATTCTCCAAAAATTTTCTTTGTACCTCCATATTTGGAGAAATCCTTTTTCAAAACACAACACACTGGTGATCACTGTATTGTGCTAAATCACCCATGTCAACACAATTCTTTTTCATCATTTTTGTCTAGCGAATTGTCAAAAATTGCTAGACAAAAAGGAGAACTTGTAGACACCAAAAATTTCATCCCTCAACTCGTACATACTCATAATTGAAAGTGCCACATTTACAACATTATGCCCTCTTAAATCATCTCAGTAGTTAATTAACTAATCACACACCCCTCACATAAAAATTATTTAACTAATTAAAATAATTATCCATTACACCTCTCTACATTAACTAAGACACCTCACTCGACACCTTATTAACCATCTAACCGCCTCTCAAACCACCTTCCTAAAAATCACTAACTTATTCCTAACCAACTAACCTTCTAAAATCACTAACTAAATATTTCAAAAAAAGCTAACCCCTCTTATCCTAACCAAGTTTGTTTATGTTTTTTTACCCTCCTCCCACCTTAACTACTTCAAAATATGCCATATCTAGTTTAAAATTGGGGAAAATCACCCACCTAACTAATTTAGTTAGGATTTCCTGAAATCGTTGGTGATTTTCCCGATCACCGAAGTAATCTATAAATATGTGCATTCAAACCTCTTTTGGGGAGGCATTTTGATGTTTTTATAGGTACATTTTTCTTCATTATCAATGTAGTGGAGATCAATACATCCTTCATAAGTCAGCACCAACATCACATTGTTCCTGATTTGTCGAACCCATTGTCAAATTATTCGTTATCACCATTCTATCATCTTCTTCCATCCACCCACCAAAGTTTCCCATTGTATAAGGTAATCTACTCATTTTTATTTCCTTAAACATTGTTTGTAGGTAATTTTTGTTTATGTATTCATAATATATCATCAAAGTTATGAATTTACCTTAAATGATAGCTTGATCAAGTTTCTTAGCTTTATTTTAATAAATTATTAAAACTAACAATCGCTAGCGATTGCCTTGATTGCCAACGATTTACCTAAATCACCAATGATTCCTATGTTACTTTTTCTTTTTCATATTTTCTACATAATCTGATCAAAATGTCTTGTTTTTTCTTGTTATTTGTTAATTTCTTGTCTAGAATGTTTCTTTTAGATGGCATTAGGTGGTAATAATTACCCCGCACCCGAAATTGGTGTTTTTTCTTATATAACATCCACTCTACTAGGAATAATATGAGCTCCTCCATGATCTTGAGCTCTACGTGATCTAAAATGCACCCTTCAACCATCTTGAGGCTATCTTCACAATAACTCAATGCATCCATGAGGCTACTAAAGCATTCTGGGACACATACAATGAAGCTATAAGACTCCATACAGATCTAGCATAGTACGAGTACACTTACGAGACTAGCTTAGACTTATCAGAAGACCTCAACATAGCACCTAAAGTTGAAGACCACAACCACATCAGCATATCTAGCACCAACACTACACTTGCTCACCTTTTTGACACCCTAGAGGAATCCTTTGACTTCTTTTTGAGGATTACATTTCTATTCCTGATTCTGACACCACTACAGGAGAGGAAGAAATAATTGATTCTGTAGCTTCTAACATATCTGAAAATTTGTACACAGACCAAGAATTTGATTTATGGATTTGAAGTCATGATTAATAATAGCTATATATGTATATAATCTAAATAAGTGATAGTCACATTTCCATCTTATCATCTTGTAGCACAATCATAAACATCAATAAAAGCTTAAGTCATTTTCTGAGCAGTAACATTATCTTGTCTAAGTTTGATCTTTGTAAGCTTGTTTATAGGGAAATAAGATTTTATCTGTTTCTTTTTTACGTGAGCTTACAATAAAACACAATCAAAATTGTGGGTACACTAGAAACCCCAACATATCAAGGTCAAGATAGGTTATCACCCCTTGAAAAAATCAATAAAACCAAACATAAAACCATACATTTCCACATCATATAGCTCTAACATGTTTCGAGATCTATCTAGACCATCTTATGTCCCTTATGGAACTTCCACCCTTTAGCCAATACAAAAATATTATAACAACCCCATCCAAAAAACTTATTATTATTGTTTACAACCAAAATATTTCTAAACTATTGCTTCTTAGCCCATGTCCAATGTATCCCATCAAGTTTTCTTTTCCACATATCCTTCTTTATCAAAATCCCATCAAAATATTAATATCCACCATCCTTCATCTAATAAACCCATCTCTACTTCAATCTTTTTTTTAGTACCACAAACATCTCAAACTCATACACATATCACTACTCAATCACAATCAACCCCTCTCATCCAACAATAACATACTCAACATTTTTCCACATCTCGCTACATCCTTTTGTCACAACCTATTCTATAAACTATATCTTCTAAAGCTACCCCTCATCAACCTCCACATTAATCCCATCCAGAACACATTCATCCTAATTTAAATTATCAATAGTCAAATCCATCACATCCTCTTTTTAATTATTTCACATCTAATCCTACAAAAATCCCTTGTAAGATCTCATTAAAAAAATTATACAATTTGGAAGCCACTACTAAGGGATCCAAACACGTCCTCACTTATGATAATGTTTTTAATCAACCCATTAATCCATCTATACCATATAAATCATATCCTCCACATTTGTAAATACCCGAGTTTACTATGCTCCATAGTATGGAGGACCCTCAATAACACATACTATCTTTCAAACACTCATGTTATCTCATAATTGATGGTCAAGATATCATGCTTAGAATTTTTCCTATGTTACTAGCGGGACTCGCCATGGACTGGTATAACTTCCTTCCTCAACTCTTTTCAATATCTTTCAATTATCTAGCCCTATTATACCTCGATCATTTTTCTATAAATATTACTCGTATAATCACTATTTATGACCTTTCTACCATCATACAATCTGAAAATGAATCTCTTATTGATTTTTCACTAGGTGGAAAAGCATTATCAATCAATTGTCCTTCCCACTTCCTCAATCGTAACTAAGTGAGTTGTTTACTCAATCATTTTCCTCACATATCTCATCTATTATCCAAATTCACACATTCCAGACCTTTGATGAAGCCTTCACCATGGCCAATAAATTAGAAATCCAATCCCTTGAAAATGGCCATCTCAATCATCAATCTCCACATGTCCCATCTGATTCCCCTAGGTCTTCTTATGAGTCAGATGAAAATATCACACATGATGTCATTACTTGTCTTCCTGACCCAATACCTTTGATAGATTTAGTCCATATAAATATTGTGTATCCCTTGAGTCATATCATAAACAATATTACATGTTATCTTCCCCATGAGGGGACCCATTCATTACCGATGTTTCCCCTTTGAAAATTCAGAACACATGGTTCCTCATTTCGGTGATCCTTGTTATGAATAAATCATACCCATTCAACTTAAAATTAATAAGAAATAAAATAAGACTTACTTAACCTCATTATGATGGGGTTTTGTTGATTGGATATTTTGTCGGACAAAAATATGACATTCAACCAAAGTACATGGGATTAAATCCCTCCTCAAAGATAGGTGAGGCTACCTATTTATTAGTAATCTAAAACACGAAGAAATAATATATACAATATCCACACTATTCTAACCATTGGGGTTGGGATACAATATCGAAATCCATATCAACATGAAATGGAGATGTTACAATCTTTATATCAATTGGAATTTGAAGGTAAAATATTATAGATGAAATAAGGTGGGAAGGGAATGAGAGGAATGTATTTTTTTCCAAAGCAAACATAGATCAAGAATAATGCACTGAGTTACAAAAATTCTTGTTCTTGAAGAACCCGAGTTCTTTGGATAGGTGAAGAAATTCTCACTTGGATGGATGCAACACTATTGGGTGAAAGTATGAAATTATGTTGCTAAAGCAAATCAAATAATGGATCGGTTTCACCCCCGGCTCAAACTTTGATCGAGTGAAGATCTTTCTGGTCACTTGAACTGGAAAAGGGATTAAATCCTCCTCAAAGACAAGTAAGGCTTTCTATTTATTACTAATCTAAAACACAAAATAAATAATATATACAATATCCACACTATTCTAACCATTGGGGTTGGGATACAATCCTGAAATCCATATCAACATGAAATGGAGATGTTACAATCTTTAGATTAGGAAGAATTAGAAGGGAAAATATTATAGATGAAACAAAGTGGGAAGGGAATGAGAGGAACATATTTTCTTTCAAGAAACATAGATCAAGAAATACTTATATGAGTTTTAGATAATGAGTGTAATATTCTGAAACAATTAAAATGATCAAGAATACTAAACAAAGAATAGCTCAAGATTTTGGACGTAAGAAAAATCTTCTCAAGATAGATGAATCCCACAACACAAAGTTTGTAAAATAACACCTATTTCTATTCTTCAATGATTAAAAAGAAAATACAAAGTTTTTCTTCTTCTTCACAATAGCTCTTAATATTCAAAAAGTCTCTCTTTAGGAATGCACAAGAATCCCTTATTTATAATAAAAAGAGAGAGAAAATAGGATTAAATCCTAGAAAATAGTCATTCAATAAGAGTCCTATTTTGCTTGACTCTCACGCAGAGAACAAGTCAAAATTTTCTTCCTATGTGACAAAAATGGAAATGAAAAAGACATGTCAATTTCTGGAAGGAAATGACATGTAACATCATTTCTTATTCCATTTTCCTCATCCTTGTCTTCTTCTTCAAATGACGCCTTGCTTGTCTCGAAACTCTTGAAACTTCCAGATTATGCCTTGCATTTCAGCTTCATCTAGCACACTAGAATAATCACTTAGAACCTCACAAGTTTCCTATGTGTCACTTGCATTTCCAGAAGTTTTCTTCAATCTCTTATTAAGTTTTCTCAATGATTCCAAAACATTCTCGATCTTTATAAATTTATCAATGACGCTCAGATCAAAGATGGAAGCTAGTTCTTACTCGATTGATTCCTAAATTTGTTTATAGAAACCATCACAGTAGAATGGTTGCACCTTCATCCAATACTTTGGGAAATATCTTGAACAACTCTTCTTCGATATCACTGGTGGCATCAATCAACTGATCCTGGATTCTCTCAACTTGTTGCAAGCTTCACTGAGAATCTTTATCTTGAACCTAATAGCCTTGGTTAGCTGGAAGTGTTTATCCCCATGTGGAATGACTCCTTCTTCCACTAAGACCCGAGATGGAACTTGCTTCAGTGCATTGAGGGCCTCCAAAGTTAGTTCGAGGTTTCCAACCTCCTATGTGAAAATTCATCATTCATCTTGTCACCATCCTTTTTCATTTCCTCCAAGGATTTGTATACCTCTACTATATCATCAATGACTTTCCTTCCTTAAAGGAGTAACCTCTGAATCCATTCATCCACCATTCTCCCCTTCTCATTGATCTTCTCAATAACAAGCACTGATGAGAAGTCAACCCGATAGAGTAGGAGTAGAAGATGATGGGGTTGACTGAGAGGGCTTTGAGAGCTTAAGCAATACTTCTGTCAACTGTTCCACTTTCTCTTTTAGCTCATCCCTACTCACCTTTGTTTCCTTCAATCTTTTGGCATAGCACATTCATGGCATCTTGTGCATCTTTTTGTGCCCCTTCTATTGTTACCTTCCTAGATCCACCCTTGTAATATGATAATCAAAAGTTGTTATGTCCTCCTTGGTTTTGTCGGCCGCGGAGTGGAAATCTCTACAAACTTATGCCCTGAGGCATCTACTAAAACTCTTGAAACTATTTTGGTTTCTTGGTAGATTTGGTAGGAGAAGCCTTGAGTGAACTAAAATCAAAGGCTGGTAGGGGAACTACCACCTTCCTCTTCCTTGAGTCTAGTCGACCAACCATTGAGGTACAATGAAGAAGTTACTCCTATTGAGGTGTCATGGTTGTATCTATGGGTGGAGGAAGATTTTCTTGCAGAGTCATGATGACTGCAAGTGTAGTGACTATGGGAATAGACTCAGGAAATGAAGGTGTGGAAGGAGGAGGCATTTCTATAGCCAACGTAGGTCCAACAGAGAGAGGGGAGAGATCGAGAAAATGCTGGCCATGGCTGATGAGAGTGGCGTTGAAATATGTGATGATGAAGATTGGGAGAGAGAAGGTAAAGATCCCAGAGCTAAAGCTTGAGAAGCAAGAGAAAGACTTACTTCCGATGAGAAATCAACAAAAGGAGAAATGAGAGGTTGAACAACCTTGAATTCTGGAGAATTCCTCTGTCTCTAGTTGAGGAGGAGAATCCAATACCTCAACTATTTGTGTGGGAGTAGATGATTCAGCCCCCTACTTTTCTCCTCTTCTGACAAACTTAAACTTTATTTGTCTTTTGGTAGGGATTTTATCTTTTTCCTTTTCTCCCTTGGAGGGTCCCACTTCTAGAGTAGCTATCTTTGAAAATATCTTTTCTTTATAACTCATTCCCCAAGAAATGAGCCATGCCTTAGTGCGAAAAGGGTTTGAGCAGCTCTCTCGGTGATAGAATCCTTTTCAGCAATGGACCAATCGATGGCCGGGAATCCAAGTTGATCTCCATCTGACTATTCATACCTAGGTTCCAAGACACTTTCATTATCCGTGGTGCCTTCTAGGATATCAGCTAGATCTAATGCTTGGATTTCTTCAAGAGTCAATCTACTATTGTCTTTTCTTCGATGAAACCTCATCCCGAAGATCAACCCAGATGTCCTCTACATGGGGCACATGTAGATACAAGGTTCCATACGACTTAAGGACTCCTCGAATATCAAATCCCTCTCTGAACTTCATATGCTTCTTTAGTTTTTCCTAAAGTTTGTGCACCACATTCTTGGCCTTCACCACTGTAGAACATGTGTACCTTCCAATGGAAATTGGGAAGGAGACAACGGCCTTGTGTCTACTTTGTTGAACTTGTGGAAATCCAATAGTTGTCTAACCAACTCCATAAGGATGAGTTTGTCACCTGAAACCTAGGAAAATGGAAAGGAGTACTCATGGAACCTTACCACCCAGAGATAGGTAAACTTCTTGAATTGTAAGAAGATGCAACCCCATTTTGACACCTCCACCCATGCCTCATCAGAAACTCTTCTCTTTCTCAGCTCAGGGTCCAGCCTGTAAATATTTTCATAAAAGAAGGCATCATTCACTCTTCTAAATTGATCTTCAGATCCTTTTATTGTCAATCTGAGGGAAGTACCGATATATGTGCTCAGGTTGTTCATTCCCTTTGCATCCAACCCCGGTAGTTTCTCATACCTGCTACTACATAGGTGATGTATGACATCATGTAGAACTTGCCAGTAGACAAGACCATTTTCATTTGAGAGTCTATCTCATCACTTATTAAGGTGCCCCAATCAATCCCTTGGTCATTCTTCTTTATGATGACCATGAACTGATACATCCACCCTTGGAATTCTTTTGACTCTGGGAGCCCAAATAACTAACTCAGTAGGGTGATGATATCACTGACTTCAAGTATAAAATCACTTCTAGGGACCGACTTAGGAAACCTAGAAACAACTGGCTTAGCCTTGATCAAGAATTTCTTGTTCACATGCTTGATGCAGTCTTCTTGATCTTTGTCCCAAGATTTCTGTGCTGACTTAAGATTTAAATCAACATATTCCATAAAGTTGGGAAACTTTAGGAGTTGATCAAAGTAATCTCCATCTAATTTTACTATAGACTCTCCTACTTGATTTCTCACTGAGCGGAGGTCGAGTCATAGTGAGAAGCACATGCCAGAATGAATTCAGGGCATTGGGATGATACTGAAACCCTGCTATGAGTGGGAGACCACTTCTAGCTATTGAATTCATCCATGAATTCTGAGAAGAATCCTCGATCCTTTTCCAGAAGTCTTCCATGTCTATATTGCCGAGCTCTATGTCCCGATGTCATAATTGCAACTTATATAAGAAGAAGAATCTGTCTTCTGATATTTGTACTTCATCTTTCTAGACTTATCTAACTTATCCTTAGATGGGCTAGGGTCCAACATGAGGAGTCTTGAAAATTCCTGGAAGAGCAATCGGGTCTGGATGTTTGTTGGACAAGTGAACAGACCCGCCCTACTATTCGGGTTTTGAAACTTGCAAAGCAGCCTCGGAAACCCAACAGACTAGATTGTGTGTGTCAGGAAATAGACCATGTCAAACACCTTGAAAACCTAAAGACTGGTGATAATTCTGATGATGTCTTGAATAGTGTCGAACACTCATCAAACACCAAGACACACTAAACACTGGTGGAACTCAAGAGTGTCAAACACCGGTCAAGACCCGAACAAAGGTGGAATTCGAGATGTCAAACACACTTTGAGAAAACCCGACACAAAGGTGGAACTTGGGGGATTTCAAGCACCTAGAGAATCCTAAAATAAAGGTGGAACTTATATGATGTCAGACACCCTGTAAAACCTGAAATAGATGCAATCAGATTTCTATGATGTCAGGACATGAAAAATCCCCACCATGTTGCTAGTTAGGAATTTTTTAACCCTTTTGAAAAATATAGGGTAACATCTATGGGAAAATAAAAAAATACCCTAAGGGTGAATTCCAAACAAGAGGTTCTATGGGAATGTAATAAAAATCAAGAAAAGTAACCCAAAACCCTAAACCAAGAAGGAAGAGAAAAGAAATGGAAACTCCATTATGAACACCTCAAAAATAACCCAAAAAATAAAAGTAGAAAGAGGAGAGAAATACCTTCAATAAACTTGAAAAATAATCGAAGACGGATCACAAAATCGATCAAGAAGCTCAATCGGTTTGGAGGAGGAAGAAGCATGCACAAAAATCCAACGCATCAAAATCATACAAAGTAAAAAATGACGTGGAAAACCACCTATTTATAAAACCCTAACATTTATTACACATAGCTCGACACATGTGCCAACTACTAGAAAACTAGACATTAATGACATGTCATCATGCTTGGAGCTCCCGAAAACCCGACACAAAGGATTTGGTTCATTTCAGGTTTCGGTTTCGGGAAACATGAGGCATGAAGCATGAGATGTTGAGATGCTTCCAAGTTCTAAAAACTAACACACTAGCTTTGTTTTGGTTGCAGGGTTTTTGGGAACATGGAACATGAAACATGATAGATGTTGAGATGCTTCCGAGTTCTAAAACTAACACAAAACCTTACGGGTTTTTTTGGGAACATGGAACATGAAGGATAGGCAAAAACATGTTTCAATGTTCAACCTTCAAAAACCTAACACAAAGGACTTAGTCAATTCAGGTTTCAATTTTTGGGAAACATGAGACATGATGCATGTAAAGAACATGTTTTCATGCAGTGAAAGCCTAAAACCCAAAAATCTCTCTCAAAGGGAAATTTAAGAGATTTTTCCAAAATTTAACTGTGGTTATCTCAATTTTAGCTTGTTGTCACTAAAATGAGATAACAACTGGCTCCAGTTGGGGACTTTCTTTGAGACATCAAAGGAAGAGAACTCAAAATCAAGAAGCTTTATCCATTGGGCTATGGAGTCAGAAGAAGAGAAAACAAACAAAAGAAAGAAAGAAAGAAAAAGAAAACACACAAATAAAAAATAAATTATAATACAGTGCAAGAGAGCATCTTGCATTACTGATGGAACAACTTCAAATGTTGGCCACTGAAAGGTAGAGGGAGCAACTCTCCATCAAGGTATGATAGACAAAAGCTATTTTCACCATTCAACTGATGGATTTTGAAAGGACCTTTCCATAAAGAGTCAAACTTGCCATGCATCCCTTTCTGTTCCCTTCTCTTATCCCAGAGAAGTACTAGATCTCCAACTGGAAATCACGTTGCTTTGATTTCTTGTCAAATATCCTTTTGAATTTTCTCTGATGGTCTACAATGTGATCCACCACCTTGCTCCATTCTTCTTCTAGCCTAGCTAGGTACACTATTCTTTTTCAATAGAACTTTGAAAAGTTTCATCCTCAATTGCTTTAGCCAACCGTAAGGCTGAAATTCTACAGAGATAGGAATCTCAACATCAATTCCATACAACACTTGGAATGGAGACATTCCAATAGCTCACTTAGGAGTAATCCAATCTACCCATAATGCATCATACAATGCTTTGTGCCATGTCCTCTGATTCTCATCAACCATCTTTCTGATTATGGTCACCAGGTTCTTATTGCTTGATTCAACCTGACCATTGCCTTAGGGGTAATAGTTGGATGAGTGAGCCAATGTGATCCCAAACCCATAAAAAATTCAGTCAACTCATGTGATGAGAAATTGGAAGTGTTGTTCAGCAAAAATCTTGTGAGGAATGCCGAATCTAACAATTATATTCTCTTTGAGAAAATGGCAAACAACTTCGGAGGTAGCTTGTTTGATTGGAGCAGCTTCCACCCACTTGGTGAAATAGTCAGTGGTGTGAGCACATAATTATGGCCAGGAGCTAGAGGTAGGGTTTAGTACTCCAATGAAATCAATTCCCCATTGGTGAAAAGGTTCTTCAATTACTACAGGCTTCAAGGGAAGAGCAGCCAGCTTAGGGTGGCCAACAAATGTTGACAAGCTTCACACTTAGCCACCCATTCAACTTGAATCTCGAAAGAGAGTAGGCCAATAGTACCTAGCCCATAAGATCTTGTAAGCTATCATGGAGAAGAGAAATTCCTCCACATGCTAGATTGTGGAAGGATTCTAGCAACCTTATCTCATTGAGACTTATCAACACAACGTAGAATACACCATCAATACCCTTCTTGTATATACCATTATCCCAAAGAATGTATCTTGCAGACCTTAATTTAATTATTCTCTTTTATTTTTGGCTCAAATGTGGGGGAAATTCACCATAAGTTAAAAATAAAGTGATGTCTGCATACCATTCATCGTTGTGCTTACAAAAAGCACCATGGGCAATTCTGAAGAAGTATCTTTAGTTTCTTCACATTCTGTCTCAAACTTATTTTCTACAATCAATTGGCACAGGCCTCTTCCTCATACCAACTTGGTAGGTCTGATGTCCAAGTCATATTCCTAGACTTTGGCTATCCAGTTACCCCATTGACTACCCAACTCTTGTTGAGTCAAAATAGACTTAACTGCAGTATCAGGAACAAGAACGAGAGTGTGGGAACTCAACACATAATACCTAAAATGTTTCACTACTCTCACCACTACATAAGCATGCTTTTCAATTTGTGACATCTTCAATTCATGTTCCTTTAGGGGGAGCTCATGAAAGTGATGGGAGCTTCAATTCCTTCTTCATTCTCCTACATCAGGATGGCCGATACTATATGTGCGAAGCGTAGCTGTACATGATGAAATCCTTCTTGAAGTCTGGGCATACTAGAATAGGAGCATGAGAAATTTCCCATGACTTCTTCAAAAGCAAGCTTCCCTTCAGTGCTCCATCAAAATGGAGTCTTACCTTTCATCATCCCAAGGATATCCTTGGTTTTATCAAAAAAGTCAGGTACAAATATTCTTAGGAAATTGACCTTCCCGAAAAAGGAGTGCACCCTAGTTTTTGCTTATGGGGGTAGGGTAAGGCTTTGGATGGCCTTCACCCTCTCTGGGTCAATCTTGGTTCCTTCTTTAGTCATGATATGACCCAAAAAATTTCCTTTATTACTCCGAACATGGAATTTTTAGGATTTAATGAAATCCCATGACGCCTGCACCTTAAGAGTACCTGCTCCAGATGATCATAATGATCACTTCACTTTTTAGAGAAGACCGTCAAGTCATCCAAATACACAACTATGACCTTTCCCATCAAATATCTGAAAGCTAAGTCCATAGCTCTTTGAAACATGGCTCCAACATTAATCAAACCAAAAGGCATCCTCCTGTAAGCAAAGGTTCCCCATGGGGTGGTGAATGTCATTTTATGTTGATCTTCAGTAGCTACCTCAACCTGATTATACCCCAAAATCCATCAAGCATGGATAACATTTCTGATCCAGTGATGGTCTATAATACTTGGTCCATGATGGGCAATGGATAATTGTCTTTCAATGAAGACTGATTGAGGTTCTGAAGTCAACACAAATCTAGATTTCACCATTCTTCTTTCTGACAGGACAATATTAGCAACCTAGGTGGAATGATGGATTGGAAAGATAATCCTTGCATCTAACATCTTTTAAATTTCAGCAAGGATAGTCCCTAAGATCTTTGGGTTGTAATGCCTTTTCTTCCTGTAGGGTTTAACCTCAGGCTTTAAAGGAATGCTATGTTGCACATCCTTGGGCTTGAAAGACTTTAGATCCACATATGACCATGCTAGGACATCCATATATCTCTTCAGAGTGAAGAGAATCTTTCTTTTTCCTCCAGAGAACAACATTTACCGATGTTTACCATCCATGGTTGATCAAAGAGCCTAGGTTAACTTGATCTACCTCTGACGAGGAAGCACCTTCAGCTTGCCTTTTATCCTGAATGAAATGGTCATGCTTGTCAAATAGACCTTCCAGAGAAACTAATCCCTTTGGAATCTTATTGCCTTTAAGCTGGATGAATTCACCATCAATTTCTTGATATGAATTTGAGATGACTCATGGAAAGCTGATTCTGATCCTTCAAAATAAAGCTCACTAAAATTATCAGCTTTCTCAAGAAAAGACAATACCTATTGATCATCATTAAACACTTGCCAATGTGCTAAATTATCTGGAACACTTGGACGATACACAATCTCAATGGTATACGTGTCCTGTTTGAACTTTGGGTGAGGAAGGAGAAGAGATGCAGACATGGCTAAAGAATCAGCTTTATCATTGTAATCTCTTAAGACTGCCTTAATGGAAAAAGCATCAAAGCATTCTATGTTGTCCCAAACCTTGTTCCTGTAATGTCTTAGGTGATCATTTTTTACTTGATAGGTCCCCCTTACTTGATTCACAATCAACTCGGCATCTCCCTACACTTTAAGATTTTGATTCCTTTTTGTCTTGCCATTTCTAATCCTAATAACAAAGCTTCATATTCAGCTATGTTATTAGTATTATCAAACTACAACTTGAAAGCAAAGGGAAAAATCTCAAAATCTAGAGATATAAGAACCACACCAACACTCCGAACCAAGTAGTTGAACAACTCCCATCAAACTCAAGGGTCCAAAAACATTAGGATCTTCTTCTTTGACTTCTACAGAGGGCACCTCAGATGTCATGAAATAATTACCCAAGCCTGCATCTTCAAAGAGAATTTGAGCCTTGGGATCATCTGACTTAGTGACAAGGTACTTTGCCTATGTTTTAGGGTGAAGGACACGAGGAACTCCATTTACTAGAATTTTAGCTTTGGTCCAATCCATGTTGATTTCTCCTCCAACATCTTTGCAAAAACCTCTTCCTAAGAGAATACCATAAGCAGCTGGGATATCAACAACCAGGATAGTCATTTTCACTCTCTTTTTAGGGAAGGCAACAAATGCAAATTGTGCATCCTTGATTTGGCCAATCAAGGGGACTTGTTTGGTTTCCATGGAATAACACCACCCATAAGATTTAGTCAAGGTGAGTCCAAGGGCATGAGCTAATTTTGGGCATTACGTTATCAGAGGCTCCTGAGTCAATTATGCAATTGTTGAGTTTAAAACCGTTTATAAGTAAGGACAAATAAAATGGTTCAATATTTCCTAAAGAAGCAGCAGAGGTCATATTACTCTGAGGTAAAGGCTGAGTGGGGCTAGGAAAATGCCTTTTGAAGATGAAGGAATAATATCCTTGCTTCTAATGAATTTGGAAAGTTTCTCAAATTGCTCAGGGTTGGACTGCAAGTACTCAGCTTCCGACATTTGGATTTTGGTTTTCTTTACATGATCAATAATGTCAAAGTGGTATATGAGGGAATGATGGTGGGCTCAGTTCTGTTACACTAGTCTGAGCTGAGGTACTAGCCTTGAGGGAAGGAGAAAAAGAGTTAGAAGATGAAGTTACCTTTTTAGTTGTCTCCTTTTCAGTTTGTGCTTTGAGATAGGAGAGCCTCTTTTAGCCATAACCATGGGAGCTTCTTTACTTTTCTCCTTAGAGCCTTCAACCGATTTCTGGGGTTCTAGATTGAGATCGAGTGAAGACTACAAATGATTGACCATCATGCTCACCTTCATCTTCCTCATACTCCAAGTACCCAATGCTGGAGTCACCAACTGAATCATCAAAAGACTCATCAACATATCCTGAAGCTTCAAAAGCTTCATGAGAATCTTGATCTTCTAGTTCTTCACCATCCTCAACTATTTCAACTACTTGCGTTGAGAGGAGCTTCAATGGCCAGCCTAGTGGGAGCAAAGCAATCAACCGATTCCTATCTCTTACGGGGGAGCCATTGGCATTGTTGAAATTCCATCTAGGAATATCCCGATAAGGAATGTTGGTCACTTGTTGAGACATTTTCTTCTTTAAAGTGATCAAGTCATTGGCCATCTTCTAAATCATAGGATCAGTAGTACTCTGAGAAGAACTCTGATTTTTAGGCTTAGATGATTCTCTTCTGATCTTTCCAGCCAAAATAAGATCATCTTCTATTTCAAAGGGTCAGAGTAGCTTGAGCAAAGGGCCAAATCGGGATAACAGATCTTCTCAACAAGAAGCTCACATCAGGGGCTGAGCGTTGATGAAGAAACACTTTTGATTTTCAAGAGTGGGAATGGCTAGCTCTAGAATCTTACAATCAGCTTGTTGAATTTGGCTATGAAATCCACATGGGTTCATAAGACTCCTTCTTCATGTGTGTAAGCTATGCTAACAAGGCATGAGAGTCTTCAACTGGTTTGAACCTTGCTTCAATACAGATCACATGGTAGTCCAGTTGGTAATGCATGCATTCGGAAGATGGTAGAACCATTCTGCTACTACACCATGCAATGTCTCAATGAAGAGTCAAACAGAGATGTCTTCATGAGAAACTCCAAGAATGCCACATGCGACAAAGAATGAAGTGATGTGTTCATCAGGGTGCTACTTCCCATCACCGTTGAACTTAGGAATATTCTTACGTGACCCATGTGGTAGATCATGCAATGGTGGAGTTAGGGAAAGAGGACCAATAGCCACACCCCAAGGCACAGGTTGTGCTACCATTCTTCTGAATGAAGTGTGTACAGGAATCTGAGTATCAGACAAGAATAATGCACATGAAGGTTACAAAACTTCTTGTTCTTGAAGAACCCGAGTTCTTCAGATAGGTGAAGAACTTCTCACTTGCTAGATGCAACACTGTTGGGTGAAAGTCTGAAATTATGTTGTTGAAGAAAATCAAAGAATGGATCAGTTTCACCCCTGGCTCGGCTTGACCGAGTGAAGATATTTCTGGCCAGCTTGAACTGGAAAATAGATCTTTTTGAAAATAAGGAAAATATGGAGTCGCCAGACACCAATAGGATAAGCTTAGTCTTATCAATCCATATTCCCCAACAGAGTCACCAAAAACTATTGGTTGGATATTTTTCGACCAAAATATGAGGTTCAACCACAATACATGGGATTAAATCCCTCCTCAAAGATAGGTGAGGCTTCCTATTTATTACTAATCTAAAACACAGAAGAAATAATATATACAATATCCACACTATTCTAACCATTGGGGTTGGGATACAATCCCAAAATCCATATCAACATGAAATGGAGATGTTACAATATTTAGATTAGGAAGAATTAGAAAGGAAAATATTATAGATGAAACAAAATGGAAAGGGAATGAGAGGAACGTATTTTCTTTCAAGAAAACATAGATCAAGAAATACTTATATGAGTTTTAGATAATGAGTGTAATATTCTAAACATTAAAATGATCAAGAATACTAAACAAAGAATAGCTCAAGATTTTGGACGTAAGAACAATCTCTCAAGATAGATGAATCCCACAACACAAAGTTTGTAAAATAACACCTATTTCTATTCTTCAATGATTAAAAATAAAATACAAAGTTTTTCTTCTTCTTCACAATAGCTCTTAATATTCAAAAAGTCTCCTCTTTAGGAATGCACAAGCATCCCTTATTTATAATAAAAAGAGCAGAGAGAAAATAGGATTAAATCCTAGAAAATAGTCATTCAATAAGAGTCCTATTTTGCTTGACTCTCACGCAGGAGAACAAGTCAAAATTTGCTTCCTATGTGACAAAATGGAAATGAAAAAGACATGTCAATTTCTGGAAGGAAATGACATGTAACATCATTGCTTATTCCATTTCCTCATCCTTGTCTTCTTCCAAATGACACCTGCTTGTCTCGAAACTCTTGAAACTTCCAGATTATGCCTTGCATTTCAGCTTCATCTGGTGCACACTAGAATAATCACTTAGAACCTCACAAGTTTCTTGTGTGTCACTTGTGTTGCTAGGAAGTTTCTTCAATCTCTTATTAAGTTTTCTCAATGATTCCAAAACATTCTCAATCTTTATAAATTTATCAATGACACTCAGATCAAAGACAAAAGTTGGTTCTTGCTCGATCGATTCCTAAATTTGTTTATAGAAACCATCAGTAGGTAGAATGGTTGCACTTCATCCAATACTTTGGGAAAGATCTTGAACAAATCTTCTTCGATATCACTGGTGGCATCAATCAACTGATCCCTAGATTCTCTCAACTTGCTGCAAGCTTCACTGAGAATATTTATCTTGAACCTAATAGCCTTGGTTAGCTAGAAGTGTTTATCCCCATGTGGAATGACTCCTTCTTCCACTAAGACCCGAGATGGAACTTTCTTCAGTGCATTGAGGGCCTCCAAAGTTAGTTCGAGGTTTCCACCTCTCCATGAAAATTCATCATTCATCTTGTCACCATCCTTTTTCATTTCCTCCAAGGATTTGTATACCTCTACTATATCATCAATGACTTTCCTTCCTTGAAGGAGTAACCTCTGAATCCATTCATCCACCATTCTCCCCTTCTCATTGATCTTCTCAATAATAGGCACTGATGAGAAGTCGAACTTGATAGGAGTAGGAGTAGAAGATGATGGGGTTGACTGAGAGGGCTTTGAGAGCTTAAGCAATACTTCTATCAACTGTTCCACTTTCTCTTTTAGCTCATCCCTCGCTCACCTTTGTTTCCTTCAGCTTTTGGCATAGCACATTCATGGCATCTTGCATCTTGTTGTGCCCCTTCTATTGTTACCCTTCCCAGATCCACCCTTGTAATCTGATAATCAAAAGTGTTATGTCCTCCTTGGTTTTTCGATCGCAGGAGTGGCAATCTCTACAAACTTATGCCCTGAGGCATCTACTAAAACTCTTGAAATTATTTTGGGTTTCTTGGCAGATTTGGCAGGAGAAGCCTTGAGTGAACTAAAATCAAAGGCTGGTAGGGGAACTACCACCTTCCTCTTCCTTGGAGTCTGGTCAACCAACCATTGAGGCATAATAGGAAGAAGTTTCTCCTATTGGAGGTGTCATGGTTGTATCTGTGGGTGGAGGAAGATTTTCTTACGGAGTCGTGATGACTACAAGTGTAGTGACTATGGGAATAGACTCAGGGAAATGAAGGTGCGGAAGGAGGAGGCATTTCTATAGCCAACGTAGGTCCAAAAGAGAGAGGGAGAGATCAGAGAAAATGCTGGCCATGGCTGATGAGAGTGGCATTGAAATATGTGATGATGAAGATTGGGAGAGAGAAGGTAAAGATCCTAGAGCTAAAGCTTGAGAAGCAAGAGAAAGACTTACTTCCGACGAGAAATCAACAAAAGGAGAAATGAGAGGTTGAACAACCTTCTTTCTAGGGAGAATTCCTCCTGTCTCTGGTTGAGGAGGAGAATCCAATACCTCAACTATTTGTGTGGGAGTAGATGATTCAGCCCCTTGCTTTTCTCCTCTTCTAAAAAACTTAAACTTTATTTGTCTTTTTGGTAGGGATTTTATCTTTTTCCTTTTCTCCCTTGGAGGGTCCCACTTCTAGAGTAGCTATCTTTAAAATATCTTTTTCTTTATAACTCATTCCCCAAGAAATGAGCCATGCCTTAGTGTGACAAGGGTTTGAGCATCTCTCTCGGTGATAGAATCCTTTTCAGCAATGGACCAATCGATGGCTGGGAATCCAAGTTGATCTCCATCTGACTGTTCATACCTAGGTTCCAAGACACTTTCATTATCCATGGTGCCTTCTAGGATATCAGCCAGATCTAATGCTTGGATTTCTTCAAGAGTCAATCTGCTATTGTCTTTTCTTCAGATGGAAACCTCATCCCGAAGATCAACCCAGATGTCCTCTACATGGGGCACATGCAGATACAAGGTTCCATACGACTTAAGGACTCCTCAAATATCGAATCCCTCTCTAAACTTCATATGCTTCTTTAGTTTGTCCTAAAGTTTTGTGCACCACATTCTTGGCCTTCACCACTATAGAACATGTGTACCTTCCAATGGAAATTGGGAAGGAGACAACGGCCTTGTGTCTACTTTGTTGGAACTTGTGGAAATCCAACAATTGTCTGACCAACTCCATAAGGATGAGTTTGTCACCTGAAACCTCAGCAAATGGAAAGGAGTACCGTGGAACCTTACCACCTAAAGATAGGTAAACTTCTTGAATTAAAAAGATGCAACCCCATTTTGACACCTCCACCCATGCCTCATCAGAAACTCTTCTCTTTCTCAACTCAGGGTCCAGCCTACAAATATTTTCATAAAAGAAGGCATCATTCACTCTTCTAAATTGATCTTCAAATCCTTTTATTATCAAGCTGAGGGAAGTACCGATATATGTGCTCAGTTGTTTGGTTCCCTTTTGCATCCAACCCTGGTAGTTTCTCATACCTGCTGCTGCATAGGTGACGTACGACATCATGTAGAACTTGCTAGTAGATAAGACCATTTTCATTTGAGAGTCTATCTCATCACTTATTAAGGTGCCCCAATCAATCCCTTGGTCATTCTTCTTTATGATGACCATGAACTGATACATCCACCCTTGGAATTATTTTGACTCTGGAGCCCAAATAACCGCTCAATAGGGTGATGATATCACTGACTTCAAGTATAAAATCACTTCTAGGGACCGTCTTAGGAAACCTAGAAACAATTGGCTTAGCCTTGATCAAGAATTTCTTGTTCACGTGCTTGATGCAGTCTTCTTGATCTTTGTCCCAAGATTTCTATGTTGACTTAAGATTTAAATCAACATATTCCATAAAGTTGGGCAACTTTAGGAGTTGATCGAAGTAATCTCCATCTAATTTTACTATAGACTCTCCTACTTGATTTCTCACTGAGCGGGAGGTTGAGTCATAGTGAGAAGCACATGCCAGAATGAATTCAGGGCATTGGGCTGATACTGGAAACCCTGCTGTGAGTGGGAGACCACTTCTAGCTATTGACTTCATCCATGAATTCTGAGAAGAATCCTCGATCCTTTCCAAAGTCTTCCATGTCTATATTTCCAGCTCTGTGTCCCGGATGTCATAATTACAACTTATATAAGAAGAAGAATTTGTCTTCTGATATTTTTACTTCATCTTTCTAGACTTATCTGACTTATCCTTAGATGGGCTAGGGTCCGACATGAGGAGTCTTGAAAATTCCTGAAGAGCAATCGGTCTAGATGTTTGTTGGACAAGTGAATAGACCCACCCTACTATTCGGGTTTTGAAACTTGCAAAGAAGCCTCAGAAACCCGACAGACTAGATTGTGTGTGTCGGGAAACAGACCATGTCGAACACCTTGAAAAACCTAAAAGAATGGCGGAATTTGGATGATGTCGAGCAGGTGATAATATCCGACACACTGTGGAACTCAAAGAGTGTCAAACACCGGTCAAGACCCAAAACACTAGAGGAGTTTAGAGGATGTCAGGACACTACAAAACCCAATACAAAGGTGGAATTTGAAGAATTTAAGACACTTTGAGAGATTTGACATAGATCGGAACTTGGGGATGTCAAGAACCTAGATAATCCTGAAAACAAAGGTAGAACTTATATGATGTCGACACCTTGTAAAACCCAAAACAAATGCAATCATATTTCTACGATGTCAGGACATGAAAAATCCCCACCATGTTGCTAGTTAGGAATTTTTTAACCCTTTTGAAAACTATAGGGTACCATCTATGGGAAAATAAACAAATACCCTAAGGGTGAATTCCAAACAAGAGGTTCTATGGGAATGTAATAAAAACAAAGAAAAGTAACCCAAAACCCTAAACCAAGAAGGAAGAGAAAAGAAATGGAAACTCCATTATGAACACCTCAAAAATAACCCAAAAAGCATAAAAGTAGAAAGAGGAGAGAAATACCTTCAATAAACTTGAAAAATAATCAAAGATGGATCACAAAATCGATCAAGAAGCTCAATCGGGTTTGGAGGAGGAAGAAGCATGCACAAAATCCAACGCATCAAAATCATACAAAGTAAAAATGACGTGGAAAACCACCTATTTATAAAACCCTAACATTTATTACACATAGCTCGACACATGTGCCAACTACTAGACAACTAGGCATTAATGACATGTCATCATGCTTGAGTCCCCAAAACCCGACACAAAGGATTTGGTTCATTTCAGGTTTCAAGTTTTGGGAAACATGAGGCATGAAGCATGAGATGTTGAGATGCTTCCGAGTTCTAAAAACTTGACACATTGGCTTTGTTTCGGGTTACGGGTTTCGGGAACATGAACATGAAGCATGAGATGTTGAGATGATTCCGAGTTCGAAAAACCTGACACACTGGCTTTGTTTTGGGTTGGGTTTTGGGAACATGGAACATGAAACATGTGATAGGAAAAGCATGTTTCGATGCTCTAAACCTCTGAAAACCCAACACAAAGGACTTAGTCAATTCAGGTTTTAGGTTTTGGGAAACATGAGACATGATGCATGTAAAGAACATGTTTTCATGCAATGAAAGCTCAAAACCCAAAATCTCTCTCAAAGGGAAATTTAAGAGATTTTTCCAAAATTTAACTGTGGTTATCTCAATTTTAATTGTTGTCACTAAAATGAGATAACATGTTTAGAGATACCCACAAATGTTGATTGTGAATGTTAAAGTTATACTTCGATATGAAATAATGCAAGCTAATTTCCTGCGAGAACACCTACAAATCACAAACACTAAACCGGATATGATTTGTAAAATATAAGGAAAATTTCTAGCAAAGGCTAGTCCCTAAAAATCAAGGGACTTATTGATAAGGGTGTCATTCCAATTTTACAATCAAGTGGGTATAGAAAAAACAAATGATATACAATAAATGGTAATAATAAATGTTCGACAAATGTTTTGTTATTAAAAATATAGAGATGATAAATTATCATAAATGATAGATATGAATAAATGGTTCAAAATCAGAATCTAAATTAGTATCTGAATTCTCATAGGAAGGAGAAATATCTTCTTCAGTTGAATCTGGGTCTTATTCTTTAGAGAAATCTAAATTATTGTCTTTAATATATTACTTCTTAAAGAAGTCGAAAATGTATTATGGATCTTCTTCTTCCATGTTGTACTGGTACTTAGAATTAGAACCTAAGTTCTCGTAGTTAGTTTCATCTTCATATTTAGTGTCAGAGCTCAATTATTCTAATTTAGCTTCATATTGATATCCAAACCAAGCTACATAAGCTCGGAGACACAAGATCTCAAAGTAGGCCTCGAGAATTCATCTGTAGCTTCACAAATTCGTTGAGTAGATTTAAAGATTTTTTGTAAATGATCCAAAGGGGAAGAATAGATTGCACATAGCTCGAGGTCATGTAGAATTTCATATTTCTCCTAATGAAATGGGTGATGTATAATAGGAAGAGAGTTGATGCTCATTATTTCATGATTCAGGACACTTATTTCCATCTAATAGAAGTCATTCTTGATTAAATGTTAGCAACAAAAGAAATATGGTATAATTGATAAATGAAATCTGATTAAGTTGACGGGAAAATAGAATAGGAAGAAATCACAAGTGATTCTAATAATTCTTTGGCGATTCTAGAGGATAATGAGAGAATAATGAAAATATAATATCTAACCAATTATTTTTAAAATTATGATATTCTAGGGACTTGGATTATTACATGAGATGAATAAATAAACAGATAAATATATCGAATGTATAAATTAAGGTATAAAATGATATCTAACCTTGGTTGAAGGTGATGAATGTAATTGGTGAAACTTGGAGCTGGATGATGATTTTTTGATCTGCAACAAGCTCCAAAATGTCTCCCAAGATGTTTTGATAGTAATTTTGGATGGTAACACGATCACATTGATGTATAATAACACAGGTGAATTCCAATAGAAAACTCAAGCTCGAAAAAGTCAGTGGATGATCCCAAAAAGAGACTAATTTTTTTTTTTTTTAAAAGTAATCACTAGTGATTTACAAAATCACCTAGTGATTTTGGTCGGGCTTTTAGTATGTTTAGTAAATTGTTGGAACAATTTTCTAATTTGAGATTTTTGTTTTGAATTTCGTGGAGTGAGTTGCTAAGTAGTTCAAAATGTGTTGAGTTGGCGGGTGATGATAGAATGAGCTAATTTTATCTAGATTAGGTTAATATTTTTCTAGGTTTATAAATAATTTTTGATAAGTTTATAGATGATATTGATATGTTTGTTGGGATAAGAGAGTATAAAATGGATTTTAGGGAATATTTGGATAGTTAGGCAAATGATTAGGTTAGGTTAGATAATTTGGTATTATTTAAGAAAATAATGGTTATTCATACTTGCATATGTTAGTTTGATTAAATGGTGTATATCTTATAAAATATTAAAAAGTGGGCATGTAGTATGTGGTCTAAGATATGTATTATGTAACACCCTCGACAATTGTTATATTCCTCTTTTGCATTTCAAGTGTTGACATGTGATCTTCTTCTAAATATGTGTTCTTTTGGTTGTTGGAGATCATGCTTGATATGGATAAATCTTTTATATTCTTATGATCATTAGAATGGAATGGAATGGCTTCCTTGAATCCATTTTTCACTTCTTATAGGTGAGTTGCAATCTGGTTTAAAAGTTGCAAACTTATCTCTTTATCTGACTCATCCTTGGATCAATTTCAATGATCCAAGGAGTGTTTTAAACCTTCTCAATTAAATGAATGGTAAATTGACATTCCATAATTGAGGGACATGATGGACTAAATTTATTATTATAAGTTTTTAATCTTGTGTGAATGTGTTTCTATTCAGTTATATGTTGTGCTTAGGTCCTTGAATATTGATCTTAGCAGTCCATTGCTGATGTAAATACATCCTATTCATGGCATAGGAAGGATTCAGAATCCTAAAATTAAAGGATTACCCTATGGAATCCTACGTTGGGTAAGAATATATACTACCTATATATGTTACTTAATTGATTTTATTTTTGACCTAAGCATTGTGCTAAGGGGGAGTACGGAAAGGTTTCTAGGCTATCTAAATTAACCTAAAACCTAATGCTATATGGTTATGAGATGATCTAATCTAATGCTAGAATTACCTAAGGTAATTTTTTAGGACCTAAGGTAATTATTCCTAAACTAACCTAAGTTTAAGGATCTATCCTAACCTATTTTAATGGGAAACTAAAAGGGTTGCATGCCTCTAAGGCGATGGTTCCAATGGCATTGAATTATTGATAAGGTTCTTAAAGGCATTACGTACTGCTAGTTTTGGCAGGGGCTAGTTGAGTTAGCAGAGGCTTATGTGGAAGCTCCAATAAAGATGGAGTTGCATGTTAAATTGAAATTGGCATTCACCAGATTTGGGAGGCAGCAGAAGGAGAGTTGAGTGGGAAAATTAGAATTAATGAAATTAAGTGGCCTCGCTTTTATTCACAAACCGTCTAGGAAACTTGGAAGGTGGTTTTTTGGGATGTTGTTCTTTTACGCATGCTTTTCGGATTTTTCTCTACATGGAGCAAATTGGTTCTTTGAACCAGCGATTCGAATTGCACTACATTGTTATTTTTAACTTACCCGGTCTATTTTTTTATCATGGGAAGGTATATGAGGCATTACGAGGAAAGTTTTTGGTTGTTTGATCTTTCGTGGAGGAGAAATAGAGTTGGAAGCTCATCTGGAAGTCTCCTTCGATTTGGAAGAAGTGCTATCGGGCATGATAGGCTCTAATCTTTAAGATCTTTTGCTTTCTTCTAAATGATTCCTTAAAATGACTCTACTCTTATGAGATTCTTGGGTTGCATGTTTTATTTGATTATTTTCTTCTTGGGTTTTTTCATCTTTGGAAATTTGGGTATGAATCCTATTATCACCAAATCACAGCACCCTTATGTTTTCATAAGTGCATATACTTGAACTTACGGTGTGATTGGATAACATGGGTACTATCTCCAAGTTGTGGGACTTGCTACTTGAGATAGACCTCCAGAGAAAGTTGGTTCTTGCTCCTAAACTACCTACCACAATCTACTCTAATGCAGGGGAAACTAACTATTCTAATCTAAATTTCCAAGGGACCAGGGAGAGAGAATGCATAAAATGAAAGCCTACACTAAAGTGGTGATACACCAGAAAAGGAGTGGTGAACACTTCTAGTTCTACAGATAGACACAGATCATGGAATGCAACATAAACATCATGCACAAACTGATAAGATGTAATTGAAAGTCTGAAATGAAGCAAACAACACAACCAAAGGGCTGAAAACTGGTCACAGAGCCTGTATTGTCATTTCCACTGTCAAAATCCTTGCATTACAACATAAAAAGGTAGAAAACCTGTTACAACCATCAAGAGGTCTGATACTTGCAAAAATCACTTGTTGAAGGTGAAAGAAGAAGCTTTCTATCCAAAGAAATGTTCCCCCACAAAAATGAGCCAAATCTGGCTTTTTACAATGCATGGGTCGAGCCCAGGAGAGAGAAAACATGTAAAAACATGGGAGCCATTCCTCATTGAATGAAGATGCATTAAAACAGCATGGGCGTCCTTACAGACCCATGCCTTGACATTTTGGCCATGCTGAAGAAGAATGTGACCCATTTTGCATTAAAACTGGTTGTTGAAACGTCATTTCTAGCCATTACCACGTGCCAGAGACGTTTCTTGATTTTCTATCCCCAAACTGAACCAAAATGTGGAAATGATTACATAATCTTGTAGATAATTTCACCAGCTTTCCATTGATATAAAGAACGTGAAAATCCAAGCTTTGGATCGAAAGTTATGGCCATTTGAATATTTAGGGCAAAAACGAGGCCAAATCGGAATGACGGGAAAAAATTTTGAATTTTACCCCCTTTTTGCATTTTGGAAAATTTTCCAAAAATCCTTGTGCTCCGCCATTTGGATGAAATGTGTCAGAGCTCTAATTGGCTATGGGCTCATCCTTTGAAATGTTTTTGGGCCCTTCCTTAAAATTTTTGCCACTTGGACACGTGGCACTATTTTATTGGCTCGGGCCTGAGGGTGCACTTTGCCCTTCGAAAATTTGGCATTTTTCACTTTGGGAAAATTTCCCATTTCCCCCGCGCTCCGCCACTTGGATGACATGTGTCAAGATTCCATTCGATGGTGGGGGCAGTGGGCCAAAACTTTTACCTTTGAAAACTTTGACTGAAACTTGGAAAATTTTCTAAGTCCTTCTCTTTTCCCCTGCCACTTCCTGGGACACATTCTCCCGCATCGACCGATTTGGGATTTCTTGTCTGTGCTTGTGAATTTTTCACATTTTCACATCGCATGCATCCCTCACGTACCTTTTTCCAAGCGTCCTGGATGAAAATCTCCTGCTTGGTGATTCAGGCTTCCTTGTTCATGTTTGTGGCTTTTTCGGCTTTTCGCATCCCACGCGTCCCTCGCGTACCTTTGTCCCAACTGTCCCAGATGAAAATCTCCTATTCAGCTAATTCAGGCTTCCTTGTTCCTGTTTACGGATTTTTCAGCTTTTCACGTCCCACGCATCCCTCACGTACCTTTGTCCCAACTGTCCCCGCACTTGCACCTGGGAAAAATATCTCTGAACCACCCGAAATGGATTGTCAGTTGCAAGCAAATCGGCTGATTCGCGTCCCGTGCATACTTTTGTCCCGGCTGTCCCAAACCACGTGAAACAAAATACTTAGACAATTTTCCTTGCTTTCACCATCTCGGCTTTTCACATCCTCCGCGTACTTTTGTATTGGCTATCCCAAACCATGCGAAACAAAAGACTTAGGTGATTTTTCTTTGTTTGTTTTTTTTTTTTTTCTAGCCCCAAACTTGGTACGACGAACCTCAGTACGACCCGAACCCTTCAGACCCGAAATGCTTTAAAACAGTCCTGCAACCTTATTTTTTGCATTTTTTACATTTTTCTAACTCGTTGGGATTTTCTTCTTGGATGGGGGAGTTAGAAAAAGGCTGAGGGGACCCCAAAAAACATGATTTTGGGCCTCAAATCAATCTTACTTTCTCGGGACTGAATAATTTGATGCATGTTATCAAAATTACCTTGAGGGTGAATTTTGGATAACAATTTTTTGGTGAATCAATGGGGGTTATCTACCTACTGGATGAAGAATGACCCAGTGCTGAAGCATCCATTGGGCATGGAGTCATGAGTTGTAGCCTGCAAACTGATCTGAACTTTGAAAACCTCCTCTCTGAGCCACTTGGAAACCCACTGAAATGGACTGTGCAAGAGCAAAACCAGCACCACAAAAACTATGTACAAAACTGAAAATCATACATGCTCCAAATGGAACATGTAGAGTGTGCACAAGAACTTCTTTTACTGAAAGCAAAACTACCTATCCTACTCTAACTGGAAGCAAAAGTGGGCTAAACAAACCCTGCAACTGGTTGTGCAAAATAGCTTCCTTTCTTCAAAATTGGCAACCATGCAACTGATTTGGCATTGAACATGGCTGATTGGATGAATGGAAAATCAACAAGAAGCTAGTCTTCCACCCAAATCATCAAGGTATCAGGTGAAGGCAAATTCAATACCTCTTTTAGTTGTTCTGCATTTGGATTGGAGAGGTATGACAGCTGATCCTTGGTTCTTTGTAGCTCATCCTCATGCTTAGGAGCAAGCATGACTGGTTGTGACTTCTCCTTTGACTCCAATGAAGTCAAATACCTTATTGGGCAAGGTATGATCCATTTGATATGCCCATAGCTCTGATTTTCAACTCCAAAAATGGAGTCTTCTTGTAGACCCTCTTGAATGGATGATGTGGAAGCAATGGTAGAACCTTTCTGCCCTTTCTCTTCCTCCAATGAAGAACATGAAAGATTAAAATCTTCTAATATTAGTTCCAAAGGGCTGCTATAAGATGCAAGATACTACAAATGGGTGCTCTCCTTCTTGACAATAGGCTCAAGTACTTGGAGCGTGGAAGATGAAAGAAGGAATGGTGGAAACTCATTGGTTCTTCTTTATCAAAACAGTCCTCCAAATCTGACAAATACACTACCTCATGGTTATCCTTGTAAATGCTCAACTTCCTCCATGGTGTCCTCTTGATCTGTAAATTGATCATCATGGTTTCTTTCATCCTCCAACATTGAGTTTGAGAGATCAAACTCTTCTTCAGCACTAGAACTTGAGAGAGATGAAGTAGAAAGAAGAACTGAAGGTTCTCCTGTAGCCTGCTTTGTGCTCAAAGCCCTTGGATCTGCACTTTTCTCCTCCACAACTAGAATGTGCTCCTCTTCTTTTGGATTTGAAGAAGCTTCTTCTTCCTCTACTACTTGAAGACAATCCTGCTCTTGATAGAAATCTTCCTCTAGCACGACTTTTTTCAAGTCAAACTCTTCAATCTACTACTCTAGAGGACAAGTTGGGACTGCAAGATCTTCTTGAGCTTTCTTCCTCTATGGATGATTGTGTAACTTGAATTGAATCAGCATTCCCTTCAAATAGAGTGCCAACATGGACACTAATTTCTGAGAAAACCCTACTTGATCCACTTCTTTTCTTTTCTCTTCTTTGGCTGCCACAAAATCAGTCTTAACCACCACCTGTTCTCCAACTCCAACCTCTTCTAAAGGCTTAACCATCAAGGGGATCTTTTTCATCCCAAATTTAAGAGCCCAACTCTTCAGACTTTTAATTTCTTCATCCTTGTTCGGCTTTTCTTTTTCTTTGTTGTTTTCCTTGGTAGCATTCTGATTTTTATCCTCCCAACATGGGTTTGGGAATGCAAGAGGAGAAGTGGATTATAAATTAATTGATTTTGCAATTTTTTGTGGTGGTGGAGGAGGTAGGAACTCTTGTTTCTTTGGAGGGAATGGCTGTTTGGAAGGGAAAAGGATAGAAGAATTGAGATGTGGTGGAAGACTAGGGAATGGAGAAATGGAATTAACTCCTGGGGCAGCATTGACTAGATTTAGAATTTGAAATTCCAAATGAGATGATGCTACTTGAGTAATGGGAAGAGAAAAACCAGATGATGGTGTAGAACTTACCCATTGACAAGGTTGTTCAACACCAAGTGTATAGGCCTCTATTTCTGTTGTCCATTGTGCAAGTTGGGGCAGCATCTTCATCATGAAGTCCAGCTTCTCCTGAGGGCTGAAGTGTCTTGGAAAAGGGCCTCCCCATGGACAAGGAGTCTCGCAACCAATTCTGAAGGCCCTCATTTGAGTTGTTGCTCTTGATTGCACCATTTTTGCCTCCATCTTTTGGATTTTTTCCACAAAATCTGCATCTTCCATTTGATTGTTTTCATTGCATGTGTACCCTTGCTCTTGATGTGCTTCACGACCAAACTGACTTTGGTACTACTGCTCATATGGGTAGACATGCTGATTTTGAATTTGACCAAAATGCTGATTTGGAGGATTTGTAAAACATGTTGGAGGTGTGATATATTGCTTTGTTGTAAATGTGAATTCCATGATGGAAATGAAGTCATGATTGCACAACTTCATGGAATGGAAAAGAATTAAAATGATGGAAAGAAGAATGGATGGAAATGAATGGAAAATGGGTCTCGACTTAGATAATGAGTTATTTACTAGATGGAGTCACCATGTGCTTTTGAAAGTGCCTCCAAAAGGTGGATCTTTAACAAGAACACACCAACCTATCAAAGATAAATTGGAAGACCTCTAAGGTGTCAATGGACATGCCAAAACTTTTATCACCAAATCACAAAGACCCCTTATGTTTCCATAAGTGCATATACTTGAAATTACGGTGTGATTGGATAACATGGGTACTATCTCCAAGTTGTGGGACTTGCTACTTGAGATAGACCTCCAGAGAAAGCTGGTTCTTGCTCCTAAACTACCTACCACCATCTAATCTAATGCAGGGGAAACTAACTATTTTAATCTAAATTTCTAAGGGACCAGGGAGAGAGAATGCATAAAATGAAAGCCTACACTAAAGCGGTGATACACCAGAAAAGGAGTGGTGAACACTTCTAGTTTTGTAGATAGACACAGATCATGGAATGTAACATAAACATCATGCACAAACTGATAAGATGCAATTGAAAGTCTGAAATGAAGAAAACAACACAACCAAAGGGCTGAAAACTGGTCACAGAGCCTGTATTGTCATTTCCACTGTCAAAATCCTTGCATTACAACATCAAAAAGGTAGAAAACCTGTTACAACCATCAAGAGGTCTGATACTTGCAAAAATCACTTGTTGAAGGTGAAAGAAGAAGCTTGCTATCCAAAGAAATGTCCCCCCACAAAAAATGAGCCAAATCTAGCTTTTACAATGCATGGGTCGAGCCCAGGAGAGAGAAAACATGTAAAAAACGTGGGAGCCATTCCTCATTGAATGAAGATGCATTAAAATAGCATGGGAATCCTTACAGACCCATGCCCTGACATTTTGGCCATGCTGAAGAAGAATGCGACCCATTTTTCATTAAAACTGGTTGTTGAAACGTCATTTCTAGCCATTACCACGTGCCAGAGACGTTTCTTAATTTTCTCTCTTCAAACTAAACCAAAATATAGAAATGATGACAGAATGTTGTAGAGAATTTCACCAGCTTTCCATTGATATAAATAACGCGAAAATCTGAGCTTTGGATCGAAAGTTATGGCCATTTGAAGATTTAGGGCAAAAATAGGGCAAAAAATGGAATGGCGGGGAAAAAATTTGAATTTTACCCCTTTTTTACATTTTGGAAAATTTTCCAAAAAATCCCCGCACTTTGTCATTTGGATGAAACATGTCAGGCTCTAATTGGCCATGGCACATCCTTTGAAAATTTCTTTTGGGCCCTTCCTTAAAATTTTTGCCACTTGGACACGTGGCACTATTTTATTGGCTCGGGCCTGAGGGGTGCACTTTGCCCTTCGAAAATTTGGCATTTTTCACTTTGGGAAAATTTCCCATTTCCCCCGTGCTCCGCCACTTGGATGACACATGTCAAGATTCCATTTGATGGTGGGGGTAGCGGGCCAAAACTTTTACCTTTGAAAACTTTGACTGAAACTTGGAAAATTTTCTAAGTCCTTCTCTTTTCCCCGCCACTTCCTGGGACACATTCTCCCGCATCGGCCGATTCGGGCTTCCTTGTCCCTGCTTGCGGATTTTTCACCTTTTCGTGTCCCACACATCCCTTACGTACCTTTGTCCCAACTGTCCGGAGGAAAATATCCTGCTTGGCCGATTCGGGATTCCTTGTTCTTGTTTGCGGCTTTTTCGTCCCTCGCGTACCTTTGTCCCAACTATCTCGGATGAAAATCTCCCGCTTGGCCGATTCAGGATTCTTTGTTCCTATTTGTAACTTTTTGGCTTTTCACATCCCACGCGTCCCTTGCGTACCTTTGTCCCAACATCTGCCCCCGGATTTGCCCGGGACAAATATCTCCAAACCGCTGAAATGAACTGCTATCGGCAAATCGGCCGATTCGCGTCCCGCGCGTACTTTTGTCTGGCTTTCCCAAACCGTGCGAAACAAAAGACTTATATGATTTTCCTTGCTTTCATCCGTCTCTACTTTTCACGTCCTCCACGTACTTTTGTCCCGGCTTTCCCAAACCGCGCGAAACAAAAGACTTAGGCGATTTTATTTTATTTATTTTTTTGGCCCCAAGCTTGGTACGACGAACCTCAGTATGACCCGAACCCTTTAGACCCGAAATGCTTTAAAACAGTCCTGCAACCTTATTTTTGCATTTTTTCATTTTTTCTAACTCATTGGGATTTATTTTTGGATGGGGAGTTAGAAAAAGGCCGAGGGGACCCCGAAAAACATGATTTTGGGCCTCGAATCAATCTTACTTGCTCGGGACTGAATAATTTGATGCATGTTATCAAAATTACCTTGAGGGGTGAATTTTGGATAACAAATCCTTGGAAAATGATTGATATGTGTTTGAAACTATCTTGGTATGTGCTATTTACTATGACAGGCATGAGAAATTTGTCACTATAGCTCTACTTGTCATTTCTTGACCCATAATACGAAGAAGTTGTGTTTTAAACTGACCTTCGTAGTTGTTTATTTTGGTTTTGGGATTTGGGAACTCAAATCCTATTTGATCCTTCTTTTGAGCTCATCTTTGTTTGAGCTAAAGCTTATTATTGAGCTCATATTTGTTTGAGCTAAAGCTTGTAGTTGAGCTCATCTTTTATTTAAACTAGAGCCCGTATCTAGGTTCATGTGGTTTGAGCTAGAGCTTACAGGTGGAGATCGTGTTTTGTTTGAACTTGAGCTTGTGTTGAGATGGTGTTTCATTTGACCCTGTATTCAAGTTCGTGTGTAGTTAAGCTTGATTTAGGGATAATGTTTTGTTAAGGATTTGGAATAGAGATTCTTGTCACTCTGAAAAGTGTTTGGATTCTCGAGTAATCTTGGACTGTTGTTTTAAGTCCATATGTACCTCTATACTCATGTTTACTCTTTTGATAATATGGACTATTAATGGAAGTTCGTATTTTACACAAAGAATATTATTCTTTTTATTATTACGAACTCTGGTAGGAGCTCGTGTTTTGAGATGGTTTGAGTTTTCTTTATTTCATATCAAAATGGAGTGGGATTTTGTGGTTTCCTGAACTTTGTGAATATCTATTTGATTACTTGAACTACTTTGTGGGAAACTTGTGTTTCATTTTGAAGTTGGAAATAAGGTTACTTGTTTACACTATAAACTCGCTTAAGGTTTCCGTGTTATATTCTGAATTTTTTCATAACATTTTTATATATCGGTGCTCATGTTTGAGACTTTTTGATTTGGCACTATACATGTAATTTGATACATAGTATTTGGAATTTTTAGTTGAATGATGTGTTAGCTCTGTTATGGTATTTGTGAGTTGATTTTAAATTGTATTTTTAGTTGAGAGTTTATAACTCCTTTAATGCAAACTGATTACTCCTGGTAATTCTGGGTATGTAGTATGACTGAGCTGTTTGAACATCTCTTGGAGATTTAATTGGAAATGCTTTCGTTTGATAGAAGAATTTGGAATTCTTTTAAACAAGTTTGTACTAGTGCTTAGAAATAGTAGTGGAGGTAGAATACTTAGATCTGTTCAAGTCTGATTTTATTTTATAGTTCTAATAGAATTATGAATCACCCATGACTAATAAAATGTTGTGGAGGCATGTAAAGGAACTTTAGTTTCGAGTTCGAGCATACTCTGAATCTGGTTTAGTTTAAAGTTTTGGGTTTTCTAATCTTGTTGGGATCAATAAGTGAATGCTTGAGTCTTTTAAAAGAAGAAGGAAACTGGTAATCCTTAGGGATAGTGTGCTATTTTAAAATTTTACTTGTATGTTGTTCTAAACTAAATTTGGAACTCGTGCTTCTAATGACAAGGATTATAAGGGGAAACCTGCAATACATTTTTTGCATTAAGTTGGTTTTGTTTTCTCTTTAGGAACTAGTGTATGACCTTATTGTTTGGATTAGATACGGGAATTTGTTGTTAAGTTTGGAGAATAAATTTTGATAAGATTCCTTTTCTAACTAGTAGGGATTAGTTCCTTTTATTAAACCCCATTTGTTATTAGTTCTCTTGCAAGATGGAGATTTATTATACCTGTTTATCCTTCCTTGTTCATATCATTTGTTAAAGTGATGAAGGAAGAGATTTGTTGTTTCAGTTTTGTTGAACAAAAATACAATCTTGTTGTAAGACTATTTAAACTCTTTATTCCTTCTTAAGATTGATATGGGATTCTGTTCTATTTAAAAATCTAAAATGTTGCATTTAAAGGTAGTTGTCCTTTAAATGAAATAGTTAAATTCATGTTATGAACTTGTATCTGTTTTTGGATATTTTTGTGTTGAGCATAGTTTGGAATGGATATCCTTCTTCCTTGCTTAGGAGCTAGATGTATCATCTCAATGTGAACTATGTTGTAAACCCTTTCTTTGTTGTTTAAAGGTAATTGTTAGGATCAATTAAACTTTAATTTTGTAAGGAAGATGTTGTGGATTATATTTTGTTCTTCTCTAGGAAGTGAATTCAAATTGGTTAAGTGTACTTATTTTCCATTTGCTATTACTTATATTGATATTTATGATGTAATAATTGTCTCATTAAAGCAGAGTTGTTTTAATGGAACAATTATTGGAATGCACTTCGTTTTAAGGCTTAGTGCTTATCATGCTCAGTTCATTGAATTGACCCATGCTAGCAATTTTTGCAGATGGACTTCGTAAGTGATAAAAGAAGGCAAAACTTATATGATGCATTGGCTGATTTAAATTTGATTCCTTGTGAAGAATTCTGATTCATTCTTGAGATTGTATTGAAAAATAAAAGTAGTATTCTTTGAGAATGAAGGTAGTTGTTATGTAATATGCCTAAAATGCATAAGGCTTGTAAATGTATAAGTTATAAAAATGAATTAAAAGCTGATAATTTACTTGTATTGGTTGTGTAAATTATCTTGTACTTGTGTGAAAAAGATGGATTTTTATCTTGTTGATATTCTTCATATTATTTATATGCTTGATGGGTTATCCTTTGATATGTTGGATAAAGGGATTTAGTTCAATTTCCTAATAAAAATGCAGCTTGTTAAGCTATAGAATAGGACGATCATTATTTGAACTATATTATATAGTAATGTAATGTGTGTTGAACATACATTAATAATTGTGGATATTGGGTAGGATATACCTAACACTTAACATGTAGATACAGAGACTCTTTATCTTTCTTAATTGAATATAAACAAAAAAGGTATGTTAATGTGATTACAATTTATTAGACTTCATTTTGTATGAAGTATACTTTAATTGGATATATACTCAAACATTGAACCTATCTAAAAGTTATTGTACTTCTTAAATGAAAGTTGATAACGTTGTTTGGTTACTATTAATTGGCAATTTAACTGTGTGATCAAACATTAAAAGCAATCAAGAATATAATGAAGTTCTTAATGGACTAAATAAAGAAAATTTATTAAAGAACTTATTAAGTTTTGGGTTAGGGTTTGGCAGGGTTTCTATAATCTAAAAATAATCTAAACTAACAAAGTATTAACCATCTCCTTGGGGGTATGTACATCTCGATGAGGTAGTTTTTGTGGGATGTTGGCACATGCCAACTATAGGGCTGTACTTTCGAGAAGGCTTGGGTCTTCTCAAAATATATAGCATTGTAGTTGACATGTGGCATCACCCTTCCACATTGATCATCTAGATCTACACCCAATAGGAACTGAGACTTGAACCTAGTTTCCCTCTAGGTCCTGATAGGAGCATATTTAGGATATGAATTTTATTCCAATGGCTCGGGGTATGTTGGCACATCCGGTCGACTTAGGTCAACCATGTATGCCCATTTAACCTAAGCCATTGTTAGCATCTTCCTATAATAGGTTATGTTCCCACCTAGGTCTAGGGTTAAACCTAGGACAAGTGGACTGACGGTAGTCGAGAAAGACCAATCATGATAATTGAGGAGTGAGGTGAAGGACGTATTCCAATATGACGAGTATGACGTCTAGGAATAGTGACATACATAGTATGTTATAAATCTTTTGCCAAATTATCAAAAGCTCTGGTTGCTTTTTCCTATGTCACCAAGTTTAAAACAACGTGTTATCGGATGAATATTGGTATCAAATATTTAGATATTTTCTTTAAATAGATCACTCGAAGACTCGATGTAGGTAGGATGACAAAGTATACGATATGTATTCAATACATAAGATAATATAAATAGATCGGTAGCTTACCAAGTTATGGAATGAATAGATTGGTGAATCACCGAGTCATTATAGTTGCATATTTTTATCCATTGAATTTGATTGGCATGGAATGTTTGTTCTAAATAATGCTATATTTAGAACAATGAACACTATAAAAAAATTTCGTTGTTTCTAATGTCTTAAAATGGGAATGTTACATCTTGGTATCAGAGCTGAAGGCTACAGCTCTTGGACCTATTGTGTCCATAATCTAATGAAACTTAAATTTTCTTGTAATAGAAAATTGTGAGAACAAGAGGAAATGTTGTAAATAACCCTTTGCCTAAGGAATGAGTAAAGAACTACCCAAAAAATCGATGAGATCATTTCTGCCCTATCAAACACAAGAGATAATTTGGCTATGCTTGAAAAATAAGTAATGTGTAATGAGGAATAAGAAGTTGATAACAATAATCAGCCACCTCCAGGGACAAAGCCATTTTGGGTGTTGATAATAACAATGTTAACATACTTGTTCATCCCGAGAACAAAAAGGCTAGGCTAGAAACAAAAGCTGACTAATGACATAAAAGGATAAGTCCACCCAAGTTGGATGGCACCACATTAGGAGATGGGGCTGAGAACTAGCTCAGTGAGATGGAGAAATAATTTGTAATAAGAAATTTCTCAGAAGAAACAAAGGCAATATGGGGAGCATATCAACTTTCTCATGAAGCATCTTTATGGTGGGACAGCCACAAGGCTGAGTTGAACATTGATGAATCTAATATCACATGGGACCAATTTAAAGGTTACTTTAGGCAACGATGGCTACCACAACTCTACTATGATCAGAAAATGACTGAATTTCATAACTTAGCTCAAGGAAAGCTAACTAAAACTGAGTATTGGGAGCGATTTACAAAACTCCTTAAATATGTTCCTCAATACCAAACTGATGAGAATTTCAGGATATGGAAATTCATCATGGGATTAAATCACATTATAGGAAGAGAGGTGGATGTTCACAGCCCAACCACGATGGAAGAGGTTGTTGAAAAATCCATAAGGCAGGAACAAAAATTAAAGGCAATTTCTGCTCATAAGGAGGAAGTAAGGAAGAAGAATCCAAACTCCTCTTCATCATCTCTTGCACCCAAGAAAGGACCATGGAAGAAATTTGGAAGGAAAAGTAAGTTTTCATCTGATATAAATAAGAAACCAGCAACAAACAAGTTAGTTGTTAATGCACGAAACAACTTTGCCAAGGAGAATAATAACGGATAGAAGTCCTATGGGGGTCTGAACGATAACTCTAAGGCTAGAAATAAACCTGAGCCTAGGAAGGGACCTATAGGAGGATATTATAAATGTGGCAAGGATAATTATGCAAATCAATGTCCTTTGAAGAAGGATAATCGTAATCAATAGCACAAGATACATGCTGCAAAGATGGTGACAAGTAGGTTGAGAAACAAAGTCACACCCATAGAAGTTCTAGGTAAGTTATTTGGTTTACCAATAACTATTATTTTTGATACCGAAGCTACTGAATGTTTTATTTCTAGTAAATTAGCATCAAAATTAAAAAGAAAAGCTAGAAACATGGATAAAACATGGATTGTACAAAGATGGTAATAATGTTGTTCATATGGTAAGTATGTGTCTTTTTGAGTAGTCCTTGATTTACCTAACTTTTCCACGAGAGGTTGATCTTTATGTTGCACCTTTAGGGTCTTATGATGTAATCATAGGTGTTAATTAGTTAGTATAACATAAGGCTAAAGTGGACTATTTTGAAAAACACATTAGTTGTTTAGGCGACCTACGAAAATAACAGAGATTCGCGGTGTGAAATGTGAGATTTCTATTAGAAAACTCACAACTATGCAACTTAAAAAGGCAAAAATAAAGGATGTACCCTATATGCAGTAAAAATTACTGAATCAACAGAAGAGAGAAGTGATATTATGGAATAATATCCATTGTTATGAGACTTCAAAGATGTATTTCTAGGTCTTCCACCCAAAAGGGAATTTGATTTCACGATTGAGATCAAGACTAGAAATGAACCTATTTCTAAAGCACCGTATCGAATGAATACTATAGAATTAATAGAGCTTAAGGCTCAATTGCATGAAATTTTGTCTCAAGGTTTGATTAGACCAAGTATTTCACCTTGGGGACCACCCGTAATTTTTTGAAAAGAAAGATGGAACACTTAGATTGTGCATTGATTACAAAATGTTAAACAAGGTAACAATCAAGAATAGATATCCACTCCCGAGGATTGACAATTTATTTAATCGGATACATGGAGCATCGGTATATTCCAAGATAGATCTTCAATCTAGATATCATCAATTGCGAATTAAGGATGAGGATATTCATAAAATAGCTTTCGAGGACAAGGTATAGACATTATGAGTTTACGAGTTTTACCTTTTGGATTAACTAATGCACCACGAAATTTATGAATTTAATGAATAATATATTTCAAGAATATGTTGACAAATTTCTGCTCATATTCTTGACGACATTCTCATATATTCTAAAATCATTAAGGAGCACCATGAGCATTTGAAAATAGTTTTGGAAATTCGAGAAAGAGACAGGTTGTTTGGTAAGATTTCCAAATTTTCTTTCTATGACACGTATGCACTATCTCGGGACATGTAATAAGTAAATATGGAATTGTTGTAGATCCTTTTAAAATTGTATCTATAACCAAGTGGCCAACACCAAATAATGTACATGAAGTTAGAAGCTTCATGGGACTTGCTAACTACTATAGAAAATTTGTAAAAGATTTTTCTAAGATAGTCTGCACCAATAACTTCCTTACGAGAAGAAAGATAAAAAGTTTGTTTGGAGTGATAAATGTGAACTTGCATTTAAGACCTTGAAGGAACAGTTAACTTCAACACCTATTCTTATAGTACTAGATCCTAGTGGAGATAGTACCAAGATAATTGATGTGTTTGAAACTATCTTGGTATGTTTTATTTAACATGACATGCATGAGAAATTTTTTACCGTAACTCTGCTTGTCATTTCTTGAACTGAATACGAAGAAGTTGTGTTTTCAACTAACCTTCGTTCCTATTTATTTTGGTTCTAGGATTTGGTAACTCAAATACTATCGATCCTTCTTTTGAGCTCGTCTTTTTTTGAGATAAATCTTTTTGTTGAGCTCGTCTCTGTTTGAGCTAAAGCTTGTAGTTGAGCTCATCTTTTGTTTGAGCTAGAGCCTATATTTGGGTTCATGTGGTTTGAGCTAGAGCTTGCAGTGGAGCTCATGTTTTGTTTGAACATGAGCTTGTGTTGAGATGGTGTTTCTTTTGACGATGTATTCAAGTTCGTTTTTAGTTAAGCTTGATTCAAGGATAGTGTTTTGTTAAGGATTTGGATTAGAGATTATTGTCACTTTGAACGGTGTTTGGATTATCGAGTAATCTCGGATTGTTGTTTTATGTTCATATGTGCCTTTGTACTCGTGTTTACTCTTGTGATAATCTAGAATGTTAATGGAAGTTCATATTTTACACAGTAATAGTATTCTTTTTTGTTATTCTGAACTCTAGTAGGAGCTCGTGTTTTGAGATGGTTTGAGTTTTCTTTGTTTGATATCAAACTAGAATGGGATTTTGTGGTTGCTATGAACCTACGAATATCTATTTGATTAGTTCTAAACTACTCAGGGAAACTTGTGTTGCATTTTCAAGTTGGAATCGGGGTTACTTTTTACACTATAAATTGGTTAAGATTTCCATGTTATATTCAAACTTGTTTCATAACATTTGTATATATCAGTGCTCACATTTGAGACTTTGTGATTTGGCACTGTACATGTAATTCTATACATAGTTTTGGAATTTTTAGTCGAACGATGTGTTAGCTCTGTTATGGTATTTTTGAGTTGAGTTTAAATTGTATTTTTAGTTCAGATTTTATAACTCCTTTAATGCAAACTAAATACTCCCGATAATTCAGGTATGTAGTATGACTAAGGCTGTTTGAAAATCTCTCGGAGATTTAATTGGAAACGATTTAGTTTGATAGAAGAATTTGGAATTGTTTTAAACAAGTTTGTACCAGTCTTAGAAATAGTAGTGGAGGTAGAATACTTAGATCTGTTCAAGTCTCGATTTCCTTTTATAGTTTTAATAGAATTACGAATCACCCACGACTAATACAATGTTGTGGAGGCATGTAAAGGAACTTCGGTTTCGAGTTCAAGCATATTCTGAATTGGTTTAGTTTAAAGTTTTGGGTTTTCTAATCTTGTTGGGATAAATAAGTGAATGCTTGAGTCTTTTAAAAGAAGAAGGAAACTGGTAATCCTTAGGGATAGTGTGCTATTTTAAAATTTTCTTGTATGTTGTTCTAAACTAAATTTGGAACTCGTGCTTCTAATGACAAGGATTATAAGGGGAAACCTGCAATACATTTTTTCGCATTAAGTTGGTTTTGTTTTCTCTTTAGGAACTAGTGTATGACCTTATTGTTTGGATTAGATACGGGAATTTGTTGTTAAGTTTGGAGAATAAATTTTGATAAGATTCCTTTTCTAACTAGTAGGGATTAGTTCCTTTTATTAAACCCTGCTGTTATTAGTTCTCTTGCATGATGGAGATTTATTATACCTGTTTATCCTTCCTTGTTCATATCATTTGTTAAAGTGATGAAGGAAGATATTTGTTGTTTCAGTTTTGTTGAACAAAAAATATAATCTTGTTGTAAGACTATTTAAACTCTTTATTCCTTCTTAAGATTGATATGGTATTTTGTTCTATTTAAAAATCTAAAATGTTACATTTAAAGGTAGTGGTCCTTTAAATGAAATAGTTAAATTCATGTTATGAACTTGTATCATTTTGTGGATATTTTTGTGTTGAGCATAGTTTGGAATGGATATCCTTCTTCCTTGCTTTGGAACTAGATGTATCATCTCAATGTGAACTATGTTGTAAACCCTTTCTTTGTTGTTTAAAGGTAATTGTTAGGATCAATTAAACTTTAATTTTTAAGGAAGATGGTGTGGATTATATTTTGTTCTTCTCTAGAAGTGAATTCAAATTGGTTAAGTGTAATTATTTTCCATTTGCTATTACTTATATTGATATTTATGATGTAATAATTGTCTCATTAAAGCGAGTTGCTTTAATGGCACAATTATTGGAATGCACTTCGTTTTAAGGCTTAGTGATTATCATGCTCAGTTTGTTGAATTGACCCATGCTAGCAATTTTTGGAGATGGACTTCGTAAGTGATAAAAGAAGGCAAAACTTATATGATGCATTTGCTGATTTAAATTTGATTCCTTGTGAAGAATTCTAATTCATTCTTGAAATAGTATTGAAAAATAAAAAGTAGTACTCTTTGAGAATGAAGGTAGTTGTTATGCAATATGCCTAAAATGCATAAGGCTTGTAAATGTATAAGTTATAAAAATGAATTAAAAGCTGATAATTTACTTGTATTGGTTGTGTAAATTATCTTGTACTTGTGTGAAAAAGATGGATTTCTATCTTGTTAATATTCTTCATATTATTTATATGCTTGATGGGTTATCCTTTGATATGTTGGATAAAGGGATTTAGTTCAATTTCCCTATTCAAAATGCAGCTTGTTAAGCTATAGAATAGGGCGATCATTATTTGAACTATATTATATAGTAATGTAATGTGTGTTGAACATACATTAATAATTGTGGATATTGGGTAGGATATACCCTAACACTTAACATGTAGATACGAGACTCTTTATCTTTCTTAATTGAATATAAACAAAAAGGTATGTTAATGTGATTACAATTTATTAGACTTCATTTTGTATGAAGTATACTTTAATTGGATATATACTCAAACATTGAACCTGTCTAAAAGTTATTGTACTTCTTAAATGAAAGTTGATAACGTTGTTCGGTTACTATTAATTGGCAATTTAAGCTGTGATCAAACATTAAAAGCAATCAAGAATATAATGAAGTTCTTAATGGACTAAATAAAGAAAATTTAGTAAAGAACTTATTAAGTTTTGGGTTAGGGTTTGGCGGGGTTTCGTAATCTAAAAATAATCTAAACTAACAAAGTATTAACCATCTCCTTGGGGGTATGTACATCTCGATGAGGTAGTTTCTGTAGGATGTTGGCACATGCCAACTGTAGGGCTGTACTTTTGAGAAGGCTTGGGTCTTCTCAAGAATATAGCATTGTAGTTGACATGTGGCATCACCCTTCCACATTGATCATCTAGATCTACACCCAATAGGAACCGAGACTTGAACCTAGTTTCCCTCTAGGTCCCGATAGGAGCATATTTAGGATATGAATTTTCTTCCAATGGCTCGGGGTATGTTGGCACATCCGGTCGACTTAGGTCAACCAAGTATGCCCATTTAACCTAAGCCATTGTTAGCATCTTCCTATAATAGGTTATGTTCCCACCTAGGTCTAGGGTTAAACCTAGGACAAGTGGACCTGACTGGTAGTCGGTAAAGACCAATCATGATAATTGAGGAGTGAGGTGAAGGACATATTCCAATATGACGAGTATGACGTCTAGGAATAGTGACATACATAGTATGTTATAAATCTTTTGCCAAATAATCAAAAACTACTGGTTGCTTTGTCCTATGTCACCAAGTTTAAAACAACGTGATATCGGATGAATATTGGTATCAAATATTTAGATATTTTCTTTAAACAGATCACTCGAACTCGACTGTAGGTAGGATGACAAAGTATACGATATGTATTCAATACATAAGATAATATAAATAGATCGGTAGCTTACCAAGTTATGGAATGAATAGATTGGTGAATCACCGAGTCATTACGATTGCATATTTTTATCTATTGAATTTGATTGGCATGGAATGTTTGTTCTAAATAATGCTATATTTAGAACAATGAACACTATAAAAAAATTCCCTTGTTTCTAAAGTCTTAAAATGGGAATGTTACATCTTGGTATCGTGAGCTGAAGGCTACACTCTTGGACCTATTGTGTCCATAATCTAATGAAACTTAAATTTTCTTATAATAGAAAATTGTGAGAACAAGAGGAAATGTTGTAAATAACCCTTTGCCTAAGGAATGAGTAAAGCAACTACCCAAAAATCGATGAGATCATTTCTGCCCTATCAAACACAAGAGATAATTTGGCTATGCTTGAAAAATAAGTAATGTGTAATGAGGAATAAGAAGTTGATAACAATAATCAGCCACCTCCGAGGGGACAAAGCCATTTTGGGTGTTGATAATAACAATGTTAACATACCTGTTCAGCTTGAGAACAAAAAGGCTAGGCTAGCAGCATAACTCACTAATGACATAAAAGGATAAGTCCACCCAAGTTTGATGGCACCACATTAGGAGATGGGGCTGAGAACTATCTCAGTGAAATGGAGAAATAATTTGTAATAAGAAATTTCTCAGAAGAAACAAAGGCAATATGGGGAGCATATCAACTTTCTCATGAAGCATCTTCATGGTGGGACAGCCACAAGGCTGAGTTGAACATTGATGAATCTAATATCACATGGGACCAATTTAAAGGTTACTTTAGGCAACGATGGCTACCACAACTCTACTATGATCAGAAAATGACTGAATTTCAGAACTTAGCTCAAGGAAAGCTAACTATAACTGAGTATTGGGAGCGATTTACAAAACTCCTTAAATATGTGCCTCAGTACCAAACTGATGAGAAGTTCGGATATGGAAATTCATCATGGGATTAAATCCCGTTATAGGAGGAGAGGTGGATGTTCACAGCCCAACCACGATGGAAGGGGTTGTTGAAAAATCCATAAGGCAGGAACAAAAATTAAAGGCAATTTCTGCTCATAAGGAGGAAGTAAGGAAGAAGAATCCCAACTCCTCTTCATCATCTCTTGCACCCAAGAAAGGACCATGGAAGAAATTTGGAAGGAAAAGTAAGTTTTCATCTGATACAAATAAGAAAGCAGCAACAAACAAGTTAGTTTGTAATGCACGAAACAACTTTGCCAAGAACAATAATAACGGATAGAAGTCCTATGGGGGTCAGAACGATAACTCTAAGGCTAGAAATAAACCCGAGCCTAGGAAGGGACCTATAGGAGGATATTATAACTGTGGCAAGGATCATTATGCAAATCAATGTCCTTTGAAGAAGGATAATCGTGTCAATAGCACAAGATACATGCCTGCAAAGAGTGACAAGTGGTTGAGAAACAGGTCACACCCATAGAAGTTCTAGGTAAGTTATTTGGTTTACCAATAACTATTATTTTTGATACCGAAGCTACTGAATGTTTTATTTCTAGTAAATTAGCATCAAAATTAAAAAGAAAAGCTAGAAACATGGATAAAACATGGACTATACAATATGGTAATAATGTTGTTCATACGGTAAGTATGTGTCTTTTTGGAGTAGTCCTTGATTTACCTAACTTTTCCACAGAGGTTGATATTTATGTTGCACCTTTAGGATCTTATGATGTAATCAAAGGTGTTAATTGGTTAGTATAACATAAGGCTAAAGTGGACTATTTTGAAAAACGCATTAATTGTTTAGACGACCTACATAAAATAACAGAGATTCGCGGTGTGAAATGTGAGATTTCTATTAGAAAACTGTCAGCTATGCAACTTAAAAAGGCAAAAAATAAAGGATGTACCTTATATGTAGTAAAAATTAGTGAATCAACACAAGAGAGAAGTGATATTATGGAATAATATCCATTGTTCTGAGACTTCAAAGTGATGTATTTCTAGGTCTTCCACCCAAAAGGGAATTTGATTTCACGATTGAGATCAAGCCTGGAATCGAACCTATTTCTAAAGCACCGTATCGAATGAATACTATAGAATTAGTAGAGCTTAAGGCTTAGTTGCATGAAATTTTGTCTCAAGGTTTGATTAGACCAAGTATTTCACCTTGGGGACCACCCATAATTTTTTTGAAAAAGAAAGATGGAACACTTAGATTGTGCATTGATTACAAAATGTTAAACAAGGTAACAATCAAGAATAGATATCCACTCCCGAGGATTGACAATTTATTTAATCAGATATATGGAGCATCGGTATATTCCAAGATAGATCTTCAATCTAGATATCATCAATTGCGAATTAAGGATGAGGATATTCATAAAATAGCTTTCAGGACAAGGTATAGACATTATGAGTTTACAGTTTTACCTTTTGGATTAACTAATGCACCTGCGAAATTTATGAATTTAATGAATAATATATTGCAAGAATATGTTGACAAATTTCTGCTCATATTCTTCGACGACATTCTCATATATTCTAAAATCATTAAGGAGCACCATGAGCATTTGAAAATAGTTTTGGAAATTCGAGAAAGAGACAGGTTGTTTGGTAAGATTTCCAAATTTTCTTTCTATGACACGTATGCACTATCTGGGACATGTAATAAGTAAATATGGAATTGTTGTAGATCCTTTTAAAATTGTATCTATAACCAAGTGGCCAACACCAAATAATGTACATGAAGTTAGAAGCTTCATGGGACTTGCTAGCTACTATAGAAAATTTGTAAAAGATTTTTCTAAGATAGCTGCACCAATAACTTCCTTACAAAAGAAAGATAAAAAGTTTGTTTGGAGTGATAAATGTGAACTTGCATTTAAGACCTTGAAGGAACAGCTTAACTTCAACACCTATTCTTATAGTACCATATCCTAGTGGAGATAGTACCAAGATAATTGATGTGTTTGAAACTATCTTGGTATGTTTTATTTAACATGACATGCATGAGAAATTTTTTACTGTAACTCTGCTTGTCATTTCTTGAACCAGAATACGAAGAAGTTGTGTTTTCAACTAACCTTCGTTGCTATTTATTTTGGTTCTAGGATTTGGTAACTCAAATACTATCGATCCTTCTTTTGAGCTCATCTTTTTTTGAGCTAAATCTTGTTGTTGAGCTCGTCTTTGTTTGAGCTAAAGCTTGTAGTTGAGCTCATCTTTTGTTTGAGCTAGAGCCTATATTTGGGTTCATGTTGTTTGAGCTAGAGCTTGCAGTTGAGCTCATGTTTTGTTTGAACTTGAGCTTGTGTTGAGATGGTGTTTCATTTGACCCTGTATTCAAGTTCGTGTGTAGTTAAGCTTGATTCAAGGATAGTGTTTTGTTAAGGATTTGGATTAGAGATTCTTGTCACTTTGAACAGTGTTTGGATTCTCGAGTAATCTTGGATTGTTGTTTTAAGTCCATATGTACCTTTGTACTCGTGTTTACTCTTGTGTTAATCTAGACTGTTAATGGAAGTTCATATTTTACACAGTAATAGTATTCTTTTTGATTATTCTGAACTCTGGTAGGAGCTCGTGTTTCGAGATGGTTTGAGTTTTCTTTGTTTGATATCAAACTAGAATGGGATTTTGTGGTTCTTTATGAACCTACGAATATCTATTTGATTAGTTCTAAACTACTCGTGGGAAACTTGTGTTGCATTTTCAAGTTGGAATCGGGGTTACTTTTTTACACTATAAATTGGTTAAGATTTCCATGTTATATTCAAACTTGTTTCATAACATTTGTATATATCGGTGCTCACATTTGAGACTTTGTGATTCGGCCTTTGTACATGTAATTCTATACATAGTTTTGGAATTTTTAGTCGAACGATGTGTTTGCTTTGTTATGGTATTTTTGAGTTGAGTTTAAATTGTATTTTTAGTTCAGATTTTATAACTCCTTTAATGCAAACTAAATACTCCCGATAATTCTGGGTATGTAGTATGACTAAGGCTTTGTTTGAAAATCTCTTGGAGATTTAATTGGAAACGATTTAGTTTGATAGAAGAATTTGGAATTCTTTTAAACAAGTTTGTACCAGTGCTTAGAAATAGTAGTGGAGGTAGAATACTTAGATCTGTTCAAGTCTGATTTCGTTTTATAGTTCTAATAGAATTATGAATCACCCACGACTAATACAATGTTGTGGAGGCATGTAAAGGAACTTCAGTTTTCGAGTTCAAGCATATTCCTGAACTGGTTTAGTTTAAAGTTTTGGGTTTTCTAATCTTGTTGGGATCAATAAGTGAATGCTTGAGTCTTTTAAAAGAAGAAGGAAATTGGGAACCCTTAGGGACAAGGTGCTATTTTAAAACTTTACTGTATGTTATTCTAAACTGAATTTGGAACTCATGCTTGTAATGACAAGGATTGTAAGGGGAAACTTGTTGTACATTTCTTTGCATTAAGTTGGTTTTTTTCTCCTTGGGAACTAGTGTATGAGCTTATTGTTTGGATTAGAGATGGGAATTTGTTGTTAAGTTTGGAGAATAAATTTTGATAAGATTCCCTTTCTAATTGGTAGGGATTAGTTCATTTGATTAAACCCTTACATTATTAGTTCTCTTGTAAGATGGAGATTTATTATACCTATTTAGCCTTCCTTTTTCATATTATTTTTAAAGTAATGAAGGAAGAGATTTGTTGTTTCAGTTTTGTTGTACGAAATACAATCTTGTTGTAAGACTGTTTTAAACTCTTTATTCCTTCTTAATATTTATATGGGATTCTATTCTGTTTAAAAAATTAAATGTTGCATTTAAAGGTAGTGGTCCTTTAAACAAAATAGTTATATTCATGTTATGAACTTGTATCTGTTTATGGATATTTTTGTGTTGAACATAGTTTGGAATGGATATCCTTCTTCCTTGTTTAGGAACTAGATGTATCATCTCAATGTGAACTATGTTGTAGACCCTTTCTTTATTGTTTAAAGGTAATTATTAAGATCAATTAAACTTGAATTTTGTAAGGCGGATGTTGTGGATTATATTATGTTCTTCTCTAGGAAGTGAATTCAAATGGGTTAAGTGTACTTCTTTTCTGTTTGCTATTACTTATATTGATATTTATGATGTAATAATTGTCTCATTAAAGCGAGTTGTTCTAATGGAACAATTATTGGAATGCACTTCGTTTTAAGGCTTAGTGCTTATCATGCTCGATTCGTTGAACCTGACCTATGCTAGAAATTTTTGTAGATGGAATTCATAAGGGATAAAAGAAGGAAAAACTTATGTGATGCATTGGCTGATTTAAATTTGATTCCTTGTGAAGAATTCTGATTCATTCTTGAAATAGTCTTGAAAAGAAAAGTAGTAGTATTTAAGAATGAAGGTGGTTGTTATGCGGTATGCCTAAAATGCGTAAGGATGATAAATGTATAAGTTATAAAGATGAATTAAAATATGAGAATTTACTTATATTGGTTTTGTAAATTATCTTGTATTTGTATGAAAAAGATGGACTTCCATCTTGTTGATATTCTTCATATTATTTATATGTTTGATGGGTTATCCTTTGATATGTTGGATAAAGTGATTTAGTTCAATTTACCTAATCAAAATGCAGCTTGTTAAGTAAAATAGGATGATCTTTATATAAACTATATTATATAGTAATTTAATGTGTTGAACATACATTAACAATTGTGGATATTGGGTAGGATATACCCTAACACTTAACATGTAGACAAATACTCTTTATCTTTCTTAATTGAATACAAACCAAAAGGTATGTTAATGTGTTTACAATTTATTAGACTTAATTTTGTATGAAGTATACTTTAATTGGATATATACTTAAATGTTGAACCTATCTAAAAGTTATTGTACTTCTTAAATGAAACTTGATAATGTTGTTCGATTACGGTTAATTGGCGAGTTTAATTGTGTGATCAAACATTTAAAGCAACCAAGAATATAACGAAGTTATTAATGGACTAAATAAAGAAATTTTAGTAAAGAACTTATTAAGTGTTGGGTTAGGGTTGCTATAATCCAGAAATTATCTAAACTAACAAAGTATTAACAATCTCCTTGGGGGTATGTACATCTCGATGAGGTAGTTTTTGTAGGATGTTCACACATGCCAATTGCAAGGCTTTACTTTCAAGAAGGCTTGGGTCTTCTTGAAAATACAGAGTTGTAGTTGACATGTGGCATCACCCTTCCACATTGATCATCTAGATCTACACCCAATAGGAACTCAGACTTGAACTTAGTTTCCCTCTAGGTCCGGATAGGAGCATATTTAGGATATGAATTAGCTTCCAATGGCTCATGGTACGTTGGCACATCCAGTTGACTTAGGTCAACCGAGTATGCCCATTTACCCTAAGCCATTATGAGCATATTCCTATAATACGTTATGTTCCTACCTAGGTCTAGGGTTAAACCTAAGACAAGTGGACTGACGGTAGTCAGTAAAGACCAATCATGATAATTGAGGAGTGAGGTGAAGGATGCATTCCAATATGATGAGTGTGCCATCTAGGAATAGTGACATACACGTATGTTATAAATATTTGGCCAAAGTATCGCAGGAGTTCTTTGGTTGCGTTGTCCTATGTCACCAAGTTTAAAACAATGTGATATTAGATGAATATTGGTAGCAGATATTCAGATATGTTCTTTAAATAGATCACTCAGTACCTGGTGTAGGGTAGGATGAAAAAGTATATGAAGTATACGATATGTATTCAATACATAAGATAACATAAATAGATCGATAGCTTACCGAGTTATGGAATGAATAGATCGGTGAATCACCGAGTCATTACAGATGCATATGTTTATCCATTAAATTTTATTGGCATGGAATGTTTGTTCTAAATAATGCTATATTTAGAATAGTGAACACTATAAAAAAATTCCATTATTTCTAAATTCTTAAAATGGGAATGTTACATATTAAATGAATTGATTAGAAATGAAAGTGTGTCATATGATTAATCAAGAGGATGGTGCATTTGTATTGAATATTGGTATATTTAATTAATGAGATGGACCAAGATGATGGAGTGTAGATATTTTAGTGTCTACATTTTCCCATTTATGTCTAGCGGTTTTAACATCAAAGTGTCGAAAAAAACTAATTGAATGTTGGTTTGAATGGGTAATCTAACAACAATGCAATACAAAGAACACCGGTGTTTGTATATGAGTTTTTAATAAAATTTACCCCAATCCAAGGGATATTAAAACAAAATGTGATACCATGGAATCAAATGATAAGGGAATAAAAGGTTTTGACATCTATAGATGTATGATTCACGAAGGTAGGCTAAATAGATGGAGACAGTCAAGTGATGGGGGCTAAAGGGCACATGTCCCATAGATGAATGAAAAATTCTAATATTTATTTCACTTGTTTGATTTAATGTTTCTAGGACTAGGGTCTATTGAAAATGAGACACAATTGTGAAAAAATGATGATTGACATGTTCTAAGGTAAAAGTGGCTAAAACAGAGGGCTAATCGCTAGAGATTTGACAAAATCACCGATGATTATGGAAATCATCGGTGATTGCCCCAAGGTAAAATTTGGGCTATAAACAATTGGTTGCGAGTTCATTTTACTACATTATTATGGATGTGAATGTGAATTGATAGAGTGACCAAGGTTTAAAAAACATGTTTGTGGGTCAAAAAGAAGTGATATTTGGAGAAAATGACCTCTTCAAGCATGCAACATAAGCCCGCGATGACTAAGGTAAGTACTTTAATCTATTTATTTGTCTTTTTTTTTTTTTTTTAATTTTTTAATTTGTAGTATTTAATAGTCTTTAGGGTTTTTTACGCTTTTGGATGTCTTAGGTTGGACACAAGAATCACTAGTGATTCATTCCGAATAATTAAATATTCATGTGAATCATGGGTGATTTGACTGCTAGATGGTAGTTTCTAGTTTTTGATAAAGAAACGTATTATTTTATTGAATGATGGTGTTTGTGGTTTTAATTAGTGTTGATGTTAATGTAGTGATAATGTTAATAAAATTTTGTGATGATGTTCATGTCGATGTTAATGATATGTCTTGATGTTTTAGATGTTGTTTGTATTTTTAGGTGAAGATGTTGATGTTTAATAATATGATATTTTAAAACAATTATGATAATATTTGTTTGTGTGATTTTGTTTTTGTAGGTGGATGCTAAGTTAATCTTTGTATATGATCATATACCACCGATCTTGGATTAAGTGAGGGTTGATATTGAAGATGATGATTGGGAGCACATTGAGGCAGTGGATTTTGGTGGTATGAGATATTATCGATGAGATACACAAATGTCGATTTTGATGTTGGCCTTATTAGATGGTGGAATCCTTCCACCTGTTATTTTTGGCTACCTACTAGAGAGATTATGATTAATTTAGAGGATGTAAATCATATCTTAAGATTCCTTATCTATGGAGAGGGATAGTGTGATTAATATATTATATGAGGGGGATGCAGAGGATGTCAAATATGTTTTCTTATAACATATTGTATACAACTAAGAGAGAGGGGTCTACCCATATGACTATAATGATGATGGCTATTGTTTTTATGCTTTTCTAGATTCTAGAAGTGGTAATTTCCCATGGATGAAGATAGGGGTGGTGGTTGAGATAATGGAGCATTGTACAATGTTTGAGTGGGGGCCCACATTACTAGCGAGATACATTTAGAGACATGTGGGCTTGGAAGTCTCACAAGCGTTATGGTATCAATATGGAATTTCTTCTACGAGCTTGGGATTTTCAACAAATTGTCATTGCTTGACTAGTGGGGTTATCATGGAGGATTGATGATGAGCATGCTAGCTTTATGAGATGTAGATCAGATAGGGGTTGTGTGGGGAAGAGGTGGAGGACAAGGTACTATCGAGAGTTATTATCTAGATTGCGGTGGGTGTCATAATTTGGAGGCCCTACCTAGATTTCCCTATCGGCCCGAGTTCCCACATGAGGTTATAGGTTCGCAACAAGCTAGATGGCTTCAAGATCACAAAATGGGTGAGCACAAGTTACTCCATGTTTATCATATCAAGAAGTAGTTTGGATTGGTATAGGGAGTACCCAAGGACCCCGTATAGTAAAGGCACGAGGATGGTGACACCGATACTGCGGGGAAGTGGTGACGAAGTCAGAGATTATCATTGATCAATAGGGGACTATGGGTCATAATGAGCATGGAGAGATTTTCCCTCTTGATGATTTTGGGGTAACCCTAGAGTACATAGAATGGTGGACTCATGATTTGAGGAGTTTTGAAAAGACTCGAGTTATATAGAGAGTGAGACATGTGTGTGCTTTGGTGGAGGGAGGAGCACCAAGTATAGGAGGAAGTGCATGATGTCAATGATGACATTGATTAGGAGGGTGATGATGATTTTGTGGCAGCTATTACGGTGGTGATGGCCCGAAGGCCATATTAGAGTGGGAGAGAGATGTGGCTAGGAAGGAGAGAGATGGCCTCTTCGGACTTTGGGAGTCATTGATTGTTAAGCATGATAGTTTAATTAGTTAGCTCGGGATATTGTAGATAGATATCGGTATCATAATTAGAGGGAGGATCTAAGGAAGGCCTTGGGGATTGTTAGGAATTTTTTTTTTTGGTACGGAGATGGCGAGAGATGGCATAGATCGGATACAAAGAGCACATGCTAGTGGATAGGTTAGTGGATAAAGGCCGGAGGATAGCGGATCGAGACCACAAGCCAATGGATCAAGGAGATCTCCTATGGTACCAAAGATGGTCTCGTGGGACATTATCACATTACGGGATGAATTACAATACTAATTGATATGATGACTCATGATTTTCCACACACGTATTGTATGTTGATCATTTGGCCGGTAAAGTGGCAAGTACTAGTAAAAGTGCAGCGAGTGTGAGCCACCCACCTCGTAGACTAGAGTGAGGAAGTGCTAGCGAGAGAGGAGCTAGTGGAAATGTCGAGCCATTGGTGGTGTTGGTGATCGGGAAGACAGGGTAGTATTGGTCCTACTAATGGGATCCTCGGATGTTATCAGTTCATTAGTTGATGAATCTTTTGATGTATTTGATATAGGTCTCATAGAATCCCATTTTTGTATGACATTGATATATATTTTGATGTATAGATATTAGAATCCCATTTTTCATGACATCAATATGGTGATGATCACAATGTATATGGACTTGATTTATATGATGATGATGATGATGTTTATGACTTATGTTGTTTTGACTTATATGTGTTAATACATGTTTAATGTATGTTTTGAATTTTAATGTATTAGTGTTAGATGGATTTTGATGGATGCATTAGTTGTGATATGTTGAACTATTTAATTAATCAAATGACTTTAAAATGTGATTTTAAATGAACTATATCAAAAATATGACTAAGTAAAATGAAATGATTTCCCATGATGGATTTGATACATACACAATGGGTTTTGAAATATTGAACATGCTTACATTATTAGCCTTAAATTAATTTTAAATGATATTATCAATCGATAGTTACACAAATATTAATAAAAATGTGGGATTAAATGAATGTTCCTTTCTAGGACATGAAAGGGGTTTGAACATGTGTAGGTCGAGATAGGAATAAGGTTCTCCTTTTCCACAGGCTCATAGATAAATGCCTCAACTTTATACTTTTTGTGTCTCTTATTATAAAACAAACTGATCAATGTGGGAAGTTTTCTATGAGGGGAAAGTTGATCAATGCATGGATATTTCCCGGATGATTTTGATATTGATGCATTTGTTTTGATGGATAATCAATGCGAGAAGCCTTTCTTATGGGTATCCATCCTTCAAGGATGGTCTACATTTTTAACTGGTAGTTGTACTTTAAGGAATAAATTTAATGTCTACATTTGATTTTTTAAAAATATTCATCCTTTAAGGGATCAGTCTATAATTTTGATTGGTAGCTATCCTTCAGGATCATTCTATTACATTTCAAATTTTGAGAAATGCATCCAAATTATTTTTTTACATTTCCTTTGAAGTGAGGGTAAAATGATAATAGACCATTTCAAGGAGGGAAGAAGATGCATATATGACCTACACATAGATGCCCCTTATCATGTCCTTTACATGGTACATGAATGTAAAAATTAAAGGGGTTCTGAAAGATAGGAACTTGTCCAAAGTGAAAAATATGATGAACATAAACATGGTGCTAACCTTTAAGGTATATCTAAGATAATGATAGATAACCACATTCTTTCAAATAATTATTAGGACAAGATGGATGATATGACGAGGTGACAAGATTTTAATTGAAACTATTGTCATGATGATCAATCATTTAACATTAAAATTACCATAACTGCAAGGCATTCATAGGTTCCTTTTTCAGGTTCACCATCAAGAGAAGCAAAACAATATGCTCCTAACCCATACTTGTGAGTGATGACGTATGTACCAATATAATTAGGGGAAAACTTTCCATGTTTACTCCATTCTAATTGAGTGACATTTTTATTTTCTTTAAGTGCAAGATCACCAATTTTAATTTTGCATTATTTGATATGTTTGTTATATGCTTATTTAATGCATTCTTGATAAACCTAATGGTTTTCAAGGGCCATTGGAAATTTTTCATCCAACAGTTCAAGTTGTGCTAGATGGTCTTATCGATGTTCTTTGTTAGGGGTGAATTCCTTAAGTGATACCCAAAGTGACAGGATTTAAACTTCAAGAGGTAAGACGAATTCAAAGTCGTATATAAGTGAATAGGGTGTATCTCCCGTAGGATTACAAATGTTATTTCGATAGGCCTAGAGGGCGAATGAGATTTAGAGATGTAAATTCCTTCCTGCATCATTTACTATTTTCATGATGATTTAATAAAGTGTTTTATTTGAGGCTTCATCCTATCCATTTTAATGGGGATAATATGGAGATGAAAAGATTATTTTAATTTTTAAGGTATAACAAAGATTTTTAATTTTTTAATTTTAAAAGGATTTTCCATTATCTGTGATAAGTTTATATGGGATGATAAAATGACATATAATGTATTGATATATGAAATTGCTAATAGGTCCCAACTTAGTGGATGTTAAAGGGATAGCTTCAACCCATTCAATGAAGTATTCAATAGCTATGATAATAGAGTGATGTTGTTGAGATGATTTAGGATTAATCTCACCAATAAGGTCTAACGCACATTGAGAGAAAGACCATAGGTCATTAGCAGGTTGTAATGCTTGACTGGGAACATAGATGAAATCTGAATGAAGTTGAAATTTAACACATTTCTTAACATGTTCACAATAATCCTTGGTGATAGTAGGCCAGTAATACCCTAACTGTATAACACATTTGGATATGGAATTTTTTGAATCTTTAGTTTCTAATGGGATGAGGGATCCTAAAGAGGCCATTGTATCTATAATTTTTTTAGAATATTGTAAGATGGTTTGGATAGTGTAGTGATAAAAAACACGAAGGAGAAAGTCAAAGTTGGCTTTATAATTTTGTACTATTTCATTTTTACATTGATATTCTCCTTTAACTTGACTGATAACGAGTTGTGAATCTCCATAGATGTGTAAAATGTGAATGCCTAGGAGAATTGGGGTTGTAAGGCCCATGATCAAAGCTTCATATTATTAGTGCATTCGGAGTTAAGTTTTAATGATAATTCCAAATAGGAATTACCCAAGGAGGTATGATAACAATACTAACCCCTCCTCTTTGATGGCATTTAGAACCATCAAAGTAGAGATATTTACAAGGTTGAATTCATATTTTTGACATTGTTGATGGTTTCATCCGGAAAGTATTCATGAGGAAGTTGATTTTTTGGTAAGGGAGCATCAACGAGCTGGTCCGCAATGGCGTGACCCTTACAAGATTTTTTTGAAATGAACTCCTAATCAAACTTAGTCATAAGCATAAGCCATCAGGTTATACGGTTGCTATGATATGGTTTAGAGTGTATGCTTTTTAGAGGATTGAAGCTAGTGACAAAATTCATTTTTTGATTAAGAAGATAATGATGCAACTTGGAAGTGGCAAAGTATAAAGTACAACATATATTTTCAAATTAAATGTAACATGTTTCATATTCATGGAGTCTATGGCTGATCTAATACATCTTGTTCATGACCCTAATTGTCTCGGTGAGAGAACAATGCTTCTAGAGCATGTTAAGTAGATATATATAGGTAAAATATCACCCCTTCACAAGGTGCTATAAGCACAAGTGGTGATAGAAGATATTTTTAATTTATTCAAATATTTTTTGACATTTAGAAACCTAGTGAAAATCAAAATCTTTATGGAGAAGATGGTGAAGTCATTGAAAATGATTAGAAAGTTGTGATATAAAAATTCATATGGACTACACCTTACCCCGAATACTATGTAATTGTGTAAGATTAGATAGTGGAGGAATTTCAATGATGGCCTTAAAATTTTTGGGTCAACTTCAATACCTTGGATAAATATGATGAATCCTAAAATTTTTCTAGTGAGGACATCGAAAACACATTTTACAGGATTGAGAAAAATATAATATTGATTGAGAAGATTGAAGATGGATTTAAGAATGTCAAGATGATATTTGTGTTGCTTATATTTTCCTAAATGGTCATCAACATAATATTTGATTGTTTTGTGGATGATGTCATGAAAAATGTAAGTCATATCATGTTGATAACTAACTTCTTCATTTTTTAAGGCCAAATGGCATGACACGGTAAAAAGGTTCCCTAAGGTGTAATGAAAAAGGTTTTATGCTGATCATCGATGGTGATAATAATTTTAATATAACCAAAAAACCATCCATAAGGGAGATCATTTTATGGTTGGTTGTTAGGTCAACGAGCTGATCTATGTTTGGAAGAGGGAAATCATCTTTAAGACATGCAAGATTGAGATCCCTAATTTTTTTAAAGATACATAACTTGCACGAGGCTTATGGATAATCAATGGGTATAATGAAATTAATAGATAAAAGATGTTGTAACTCTTCTTTGACAAGGAGAGCTATATATGGATTTATCTTACAAAGTTTTTGTTTAATAGGCTTAGTGTTTGGATATGTGACAATATTATGTATGAAAATGTTAGGATCTATCCAAGGCATATCATTATATGACTAGATGAAATATTGATGATATTTTGATAAAAATGCGTTGAATTCATCTAACTCCTCTAGATTTAATGATTGACTGACTTTAACTATGTGAGGATCATGAGGGGTTCCTAAGTTTACATCGATGGTGGATTCATTAAGGAGGGTTGGTGTATCAGATGGTAGGGATTTTTGGATGAATTAATACTTAGTTCCCATATGGGAAAGGTTTTCTTAGTAATCATGACATTAAAGGATTTTTATGGTGGGTAAATCTTCTTCGACCATTTCTAGCCAAATAAGAGGAAATTATTTAATGACATGGTTGTTGATAAGTCGGTGGTCCTAAGGATATGGTGCGGCTAAAAATAAAAATTTAAGCGGTATGGGTACAATGTCATCTACATCCATAGGATCTTCAAGGGATGTGGGTGATGATGGTTCTAATTCAATAATGAGAATGGATGTAGTAGGTTTGGATGTAGTGGGCTCGGATGTTTTGGAGTTATGTTTCTTATAGCCTAAACCATATTTTTAATAAGTTTTAAGGGAATGTTAGATAACTAAATCATGTATTCCCTATTCATAATGACTAATTAAAAAACCTCTCCACGTGTAACGGTGAAGATACATACGAGTGAAATTTGGATTATCTAAAGATTTAAATTCTAATGTGAAAGGCATGGCATAATATTGATCAATAATATGGAATGAAGGATTATTGAGTCACCCATAGACAAGATGTGTTTTAAGATAAGTGGGACCATCGAAATAACATCTCCTACATTAGGTTAATATTTGGGTTGTTTGTCACGGTGGTCATAAGTCTTCGATGAAGGAATGTGATTAAGCATGAGGAGACGATATTACCCCAATGTAAGGTGTTGTACGACATCATTAAGGGATAGATCATCCAAAGTAGTTTAGAGGAAGGGATGGACATGCTAGTAGATGCTTCATCAGATGATTTAGATGTGGACTTGGGAACAAGTACGTCATTCGGATGATACATCATGTAACAATCAACGAAATTATTTGTATCTATAGGCATGGTGAATGTTTGACTTTTATTTTCATATTTAAGGTCGCGATGGATATTTTACGGAATGCAATGCATGCTGCATATCCATGGGCATCCTACTAACATTTTATATTGAAATTATCCTTTTATGATGTAGAATAGTTATGGTAATGTTTTAACAATGACTTTAAGTGGCATAATAACAATACCTAATGTGGGTGCAATTGTGTCGTTGAAGGATCATAATAAGACTTGAGTTTGAGTGATAACAATGTTTCATATTTTAAGTTGATCATAAGTGAGGGAGAATATAATTTTAATGGTGTTACCACTATCAATCATTACCATTTTGATATGGATGTCATTAATTTGGCGGTGATGAAAATTGGTAAGTCGTGATCTTCTAGTTTAAGAGAAGGTATTTCAAATGGTTCGAATGATATGGAAATAGATGATTTTACAGATCCTATAAAGTTTGTAGAGGATAATGGATCATGTGAAGGTATTGTTATTGATTGGAGGGCTTCATTCATGGATTTTTTATGGAGAGGTGATGTTTGTATCAATTCATATAATCACATTTTAGCAAGATCTTGGTGTAATTGTGTTATGACAATTTTTTGCATCGCGGTGGATGTTGAAGGTGGTGTAATGAGGATCAAAACCTTAGTTTTGGGTGAAATTTTGAACCGATGTTTTGAGGATGAATATTTTGGGTTTACCCGATGGAGGACCTATATCTGGAGGTGGAGGCATGGCTACAAAACTTTTACCTTTACGAGGCTCATATTTGTCTATGTCATAATTTTGTGAGTGAGTAGTGATATGTACAACATCAACCTGATGGGAAGGATTTTTAGACATGGTTTCCTTGGGTTTAGAAACAAAGGACAGTGATGTTGGTGTCTATTTTGCATGTGATTCGAAAGGAAGGGAAGTCATATTTCCTAGCTTCTAAGTAATTAGGTGGAAGGCCTTATAATTCTCTATAGAATGACCTCATGTTATATAATAATCACATGAGATGCTAATTTCATACCAAGAGGGTTTCCATCATCATGGATCTTATGGTTTTAGTGGAGGAAATGTTATGAGTTATTTTTGAAGGTCATCTAGAATGGTTACATAATGCCCCTTAGGTGATGACACAAATGGTAATGAAGTTTTAGATATCTTATCTTTTAGTGGCAATAAGACATTGATTGCAAGTTATTGATTTGTTTGTTATTGATGAGTCCTAGATAATATAGTGAATGAGGGGTGAGGACCTAATGGGGAAGATTGATAAGTAGACCTTGCACATGGAATGGCGGGATGATTACTAGGAGTTGAAATGAAACTTACGGGAGGAGGTGGGATAAAATTTTGAGGACCACAAAATTGATATGCTTTAGGGAAGGTGTATGAAGGAATTTTGAAAACTTGGACAATGCCTTGTTTTTGAGGTCCTTTCATGGGTTTAGTTGAGTTTGGTATGGATGTAGAGGAATTTTTGATGAGGGAAGAAGGGTTTAAATGATGTGATTGATGAGATCCAAACGAGTTGTGGATTTTGTAGTTTTGGATTGGTTAATGTAGAGATAATTGATTTTGTAGATGGGGGAAAATATGATTCATAGCTATGTTAGGTGGAGAATTTTTTTGTCATAAATGTTTTAATATCAGTCATAGTTATATTTGCAGACCATGGTGTAGACATGTATATAAATTCAATAGTGATTAGTGAAAAGATGGGAGAATAGCTTTAGTGGTTTTTTTGAAAGATAAGGATTCGGTAGGAACACGTTTAGGTTCGGTGGGTATTTTTTTTTGTTATGTGGATGTGGATGTTGGTTCAATAAGTGTGGATGTTAGTTCGGTAAGTGTGGATGTTAGTTCGGTAGGTATGGATATTAGTTCAATAGATGTTGGTTCAATTGATGCGGATGTTGGTTTAAGAATATGTAATGTTTTAGTAATGATGTGGTCAGTGTGAAAAACATTTGTTTGTGGTTGATCAATGGATGGGGGATGATTTGGAAAGGGTTAATTAAATATGTCAAGGTTTATATTTGGGGTGCATTCAGATTATCCAAGAGTAGTTAACCATTGTCAATAAAATCTTGAAGAAAATTGCGAACGCGTAAAACACCTCTCAATTTCATGTCCTTTTACCCTATGATATTTCCAATAGTCATTATCTCGATACAAAGAGAGCTTAGATATAGAAGTATAGATAGGTTGAATGGGTGGGAGAGTTATCATATTTTCAGTGAGTAACTTATCAAATACCATGTGATAATTCTCTCCTGTTGTTGTGTAACTACATCATGGACAAGAATGTTCGAGTAGTGGTATTGTCCTTGGGAGTGGATTTAACTACTATAGCGTTGGCAAATGATTTGGATTTTTCAAGATTGGATGATGAATTTAATGGATATTTAGTTTGTGGTTTCTTAGGATGAAGTTTGACTCAACCATCTTCTAAAGCTCACAGTTCCAATTTATGGGCCATGGTAAAAGCTTCATCGAAGGTATGGAATGTTTGAATTTGTAATGTTGAGGAAATATGTTTGGTGCATGATCGAAAAAAAACATCAATAAATTTGGCTTCTCAGTAATGAAAAGGATAATTAATTGATTGTACCCCTCTAGTGGGAAACAAAATCAACAATGGATTCATCCTCAAACTATATAATAGCATAAAGGTAGTTAATAGTGACTTTGCAAGCTATGTTTATTGAAAAATTCTCTAAGAATAATTGTGCGGGTTATGTAAAGGAGAAAATGGAGTATTGCGGAATGTTATTATACCAGTCCAAAGAAAGACCAATGAGGGATATGGGAAAGGTCCTCAACATGAGGTCTTGGTCATGTGCTATTAGATAAAAGCAGTGGCAAAAATAAAAATATCTATTGAGGATCTTCCTTTATATAGAATTTCATAAATTTCATAAGCTCCCAATGAGGTGGAATACTTTTAATGGGACCGAGGGATGAATAGGCTCATTATAGATTTGATCATAAGAGAATACATTTTTGGGTCCATATGAGGTTATTTCTAGACTAGATATATGATTCATGAGGGATTGAAGGGGGTTGGCTTGTGTTGGTTGTTACGAGGATGGACCAAGTTAAAATGAAAATTGTTTAGGTTGTGAGTTCATCCGGTAAGGAATGTTCTGTTGAGGAAAATTTTTATGATAAGGAACATTTTTGTGGTATATTTTGTTGTGGGATATTATAAGTAAGTGGAATGTATTTTTGAAGTGCAATATTCTATCAAGGAAATCTTTCTGAGGAATATACTATTGACAAGGAATACCTGTTGTGGATTATTCTATTGTGGGATGTTTTGTTGAGAAATATATTGTTGAGAAGGAATGCTTTGTTGTGGAATATTTTGTTGAGAATTGTTTTAAGTAAGTGGAACATTTTGTTGAGGAATATATTGTTGAGATGTTAAAGGTTGTGAAGGTTGTATATATTGGTAAGGGTGTTGGATAGATGTAGTAGTAAATGGTTGTGAATAAGGAGGTGGTTGTTGAAAGGGTATAGTAGAGGCAACGAAAGATGGTGCTTTTTGTGGAATGCTTTGATCAAGAGTAGATTTTGGTATGGAGATTAATGGTTGTGATGGTTGTGGTATGTATTGTGAAATAGGGTGAGTGGTGGTGATATCACTAGTATTGATTAAAGGAATAGATGTCGGAATGGACATAGTGATATTCTGAATATTGTTAACTGGTTGAGATACAATAGTAGAAGTAGAAACATAACTCATTGGAGGTGTCTGAGTGACTAAGGATGATGGAGGGGTAGATAATGAAGAACTGGTATTGCTTTGTGGAGGTGTTTAACCAGTGGAAATCTCGGGGGAACACATATGTTATTGGGCATTGTGTATTGAGAGGAAACCATATGAAGACTAAGAATAGGAATGGAAGATGCAAATTATGACATTTTGACTTAAAGGTGGATATGAGTATATTTTTTGAACAACATGTTCCTGATTTGAATCAATAAGACTTGTAATACTAGATGAAGGATCATATGGAGGTGGTGGTTTAGGTATAGATTGTTGGTTTGAATTAATGAGATGTGAAGAATCAAGAATACTTAAAAATGGTTTAGGTTCAAATTATTGGTTTGAATCAATAGGATGTGAAGAACTAGATAAAGGATCGGGAATATTTGAATATGGTTCAAGTATGAATGGATAGAGTTGAACAACCTTAGGCATCAAATAAGCATTGATAGAAATGGGGTTTGAATCTAACATTTATTTGAGAACAAGGTATCCTCTTTCAAAGAAAGTGGGTTCAAAATATTTTGATTCTAAACTGGGGGAGTATGGTTGTTTAGTTTCTTCTTGTTTGGATGTATGGAAAATATGACTATGAATCTAACGTGAAGAACATAAGAGACGTTGTATCATTTCTTCATTATATTTTTCCTTTATTTCATCCCGGTTTTTTTGACATATAATAAACGAGTATAAGTAATTGGTTGATGGAATGGTTTTTCTTGTTGTAATGGCATGGTAAATACTCTTATAAATACATAAGTAGATAAAGGTGTAGACAACGGTGTATAGAATGGAATAGATAACAAGGTTTGTTGTTATAAGGGTGTAGATAGTGGTTGAGACATGTTTTTAGAGGTTTGGTTGTGGGATTGTTGTCTAGTTTGTACCATAATGAACAAAAAAACACTCACCTAAAAATCAACTAAATGAGTTACTAAAAACAACAATCAAAAACAAGCAAGATGATTTTTTTATTTTCTTAATTTAATTAAAAAGAGTGAAATGTGTAAAAGGGTTAACGAAGGTCCTAGGAAATGGCAAGCTAAGGTAGGTTTCAAGTATGTTTAAGGGTGGAGTCCTCGATATACTCAAAGGTACATGAGGCCCAAATTTGTACGATTGTCGATATGGGCATGGTATTGGGTCCTACCCCCTCACTTCATAGTCCCGCAATGATAAGGGTGTTGGGTGCTTTGCTAATATACCGACAGACATGTGATTATACTTAGCTAGAGCATCAAGTTAACTTCTCCTCTTGGTGATCAAATCCAAGTAGGTATCCACCTAGGTGGGAATTATTTAAATGTGTTTTGATGTTTAAGTGGTTTGGTTGTGTGTGGGGGAAAGGAAAGTGAATGTAACAAATTACCTTCCTAATTAGTACTATGTGAAGCAAGAAGGATGAATGGTTCATTTTAAAACCCAAATCAAAATATTGTTTTTGATGAAGAAAATCAAGAAAATAATGCGATACTGAAAAAAAAATATGGATTTAGGAATCACCATGATAAACGCTTCATATATATATATATATATATATATATATATATATATATATATACATATTTACCAATTTTAAAGAGAACAATCCAACAATCCAAAATAAAAGTAGAAACTTGTAAAAATAGGTTAGCAAAAAAAAAAAAATAGAGATTATCAAGCAATATGTAAAGCAATCAAAAAGAGCATAAATCATTAGCAATTGGATAAATTGTTGGTGATTACTGTGTAGAGAACCAAAAATGAAAAATGCTAATTTTAATAAAATTAATAATGAAATGAAGGACTGAGGTCCCACTTGGCGTGCCAAGATGTTATGAATAAATATCACCTCTTTAAATTAAATTAAATAAGAAAGAAAATAAGAATTACCTAGCCTCAATATGAAAGAGTTTAGAGATACTTGCAGATGTTAATCGTGAATGTTGAAGTTTTGCTCTATATATGAAATAATGCAAGCTCCTTTCCTATGAAAGCACCTACAAATCACAAACACTAAACCGAGATATGATTAGTAAAATATAAGGTGGATTTTCTGGAAAAGGCCAATCCCTGAAAATCAAAGGACTTCCTAATAAGGGTGTCAATCCGCTTTTACAATCAAGTGGGTACAAAAATAATAAATGATATACGATAAATGGTAATAATAAATGTTTTGAAAAATGTTTCATTATTATAAATATAGAGTTGATAAATGATCAGAAATGATAGATATGAATCTATGGTTCAAAATCAGAATCTAAATAAGTATTTGAATTATTATAGGAAGGAGAAATAACTTCTTTAGTTCACTCCAGGTCTTCTTCTTCAAATAAATCGAATTTCTTGTCTTTAGTGTATTCCTCCTTAAATAAGTCTAAAATGTATTCTATATCTTTTTCTTCTATGTTGTCTTGGTACTCGAATCGAATTTGAGTGCTCGGGATAATTTTTCATCTTGATTCGGTCTCGAGCTCAATTCTTCTAATTCAGCTTTGTATTGATATTCAAACCAAGCTAGATCAGCTTGGATACACAAGACATCAAAGTACACCTCCTATAATTCATTTGTAGCTTCGTGGATTTGTTGAGTAGATTCAAAGATGTTTTGTAAATGATCCAAAGGGGCAGAATGGATGGCACACAACTTGAGGTCATGTAGAATGTCATATTTCTCCCAATGCAATGGGTGACGGATAATAGGTAGAGATTTGAAACTTGTTATTTCATGACTCGGACCACTTATTGCTATCTAATAGAATCCATTCTTGATAAAATGTTAGCAGTAAAAGAGATATGATAAAATTGATAAATGAAATATGAATAAGTCTATAGGAAATCATATTATGCAGAATTGCAGGTGATTCTAATAATCGTTGGCGATTCTAGAGGATAATGATATACGATGAAAATATAATATCTAACCAATTATTTTTGAAATTATGATGTTCTAGGGACTTGGATTATGACGTGAGATGAAGAAATAAATAGATAAGTATACTTGAATGTATAAATGAAGGTATAAAATGATATCTAACCTTGGTTTAAGGTGATTAATGTAATTGGTGAAACTTATAGTTGGATGATGATTTGATGATCTACAACAAGATCCAAAATTTCTCCCTAGATGTTTTGTGATAATGTTGGAGGGTAACATGATCACATTGATGTATAATAGCACAGTGCATTCTAATAAAAAGCTAAAGCTTGAAAATGTTAGTGGATGATCTTGAAAAGAGCTGAAAATTGTTAGTAAATTGTTGGAACAATTAGCTAATTTGAGATTTTTTTAAAATTTTGTGGAGTGAGTTGCTAAGTATTTCGAAACGTGTTGAGTTGGCGGGTGATGATAGAATGAGCTAAATTTAGCTAGATTATGTTATGATTTTTCTAGGTTTATAAATAATTTTTAATAGGTTTATAGATGATAATGATAGGTTTGTTGGGATAAGGGAGTTAAAAATGGATTTTAGGGAATTTTGGATAGTTAGGAAAATGATTAGGTTAGGTTAGATAATTAGGTATTATTTAAGAAAATAATTATTTTTCATACGTGGATATGTTAGTTTGATTAAATGGTGTATATATTATAAAATATTAAAAAGTGGGGGTGTAGTATGTGGTCTAAGGTATGCATTAAATTAATTGATTAATTGAATAGAAATAAAAGGGTGTCATATGATTAATCAAGAGGAGGTTGCATATGTATTAAATATTGGTATGTTTAATTAATGATCTAGACCAATATGATGGAGTGTATATTTTTCGGTGTCTACAATGCTTATGTGTCAATATCACTTGTGTCCATTGTCTAATCATCCATTACCTCCTTGCAACCCTTAGACTCTACTTTTGAGACTCATTATTAAAGAGGCATTCATAATAAAATATCTCTATATCAACCAACTTTTTAAACTAGTCGAAGAACTGGATAGCTAACATGAATATAACCCACCTTAATCATGTCTTGAAATAACATATTCCTTATCCGAATAAGACCCATTCCTATCCCGGCTCTTCACTTACCATCTAGTCTAGAATCTTCAACTGAATCAAACACTATACAATCAAATACCACCACATCCATGACCTTACCCTCGTCATCTCAAATGAAATCTTGTCCTCTATCTAGGAGAAACATTAAAAAATCAAAACCTATCACATCCACTACCTTATCCTCATCATCTGTCATAAAACACCCTCCAATACCTAAAATAAACAATGAAAAAGAAAAACAAAAATTACCTAGGGCCTCCACATTACCATCCATTTTAGGACCCCATCCTTTGTCACAATCCAAAACTATCGAGATATGAAACTCCACCCTTACCATCTATTTTGGGTCCACATCCTTTATCTCAACATCATAGAAAAAATTAATACCCCTTCTCATCCTTGACTGGTCCCTCCTCGCCCATTTTAGGACCACATCCATCATCCAATTATATCAATCCCATATCATATCCTCTTTCTTATCAACCTCACAACTCCCCTATGACGTTTCAACACCATACAACATCCACGAATCCACCTCCATCCAAACATAAGACACGTCCTACTAGGTGTTCTCATAAGTCAAAATCAAAATCAAAATCCATTAAATAAAATCCCCATGTTAGTGCTCGTTTTGAGCTCACCCTTTTTCCTAAATATACCTTCATAAAATTTTCATGTTTTGTTTCCTAGAACTCTAAAGTATGTATGTTCAGATGATAAACCCATGTTAAACCAAGAAAAAATACCACGTTTGATCATAAATCTAGTGTGAATCCTCTTTTCATTGACCAAATCATAACCATGTCGTTTCAGAGAAAGATCCAAGAAATCATTTTCGGATGATTGTGTTAATCCTTGTAAACTCCCCATGTGTGTTGTTCCTTTTATTTTCAATGGAAACTGCATTTTTTTCTCTAATGCTCGAAAGTAGGTGGCGTGATTTAGTTGGTTTCGCTATATCAGGTTTTATTTTCACAATTACAAAAGTAAATAAATGGCTACAAATTGTAAACCAAATGTTAGGATAAATTAATTATGCATTATATGATTTATTATTTAATTTATTTTATTAATTAAATAATCATATTATATGGTTATATTATAAACCATAATATAATTGTAAGTTGTTATATGGTTTTAAACCATATCTATATTTTTGTTTCACGGGGGATAATTGTTACAATTATTATAACAATTTATATGCTTCTGGATGTATTATTGGAAGCGATTGTGAGTATAGTTTTACCTGTGCAACATATTTGTTTATCACATTTGCTGTCCAATATGTATAAATATTGCAAAGCCTTTGCATTGTAATGGTTAATCAATTTAACATTAATAAAATATACAAGCTTCCGTCCCTATTTGTGAAATTACATTTGGTTTCAGAGCAGGTTGAAGGATATTGGAGGATTACAGCAGAGTTTGAGGAGCACTGGAGAAGCTTGTGTAAGCAAAAGAGAGCCAGAGTTGCCTCTACAACTTCCCACCCCCAATCCCTTGAAAAACCACCATCAAATTCCTCAAAACTACCATCAAATTCCTAAAAACCACCTTTATTCATTGCAATTAAGGTTGAGGAGGATAAAATTCACCAAGGAAGAGATTACAAACTCAATGGAAGGAAGAAAAATGATCTAAGGCGCCATACACAGTCAAAACCGCCTTCATTCTCACCAAAACCGCTTTGTCGTTTTTCTCTTTCTTTGGAATTTTTGTTCAAAACCACCTTTCCAAAACCATGGTTTTATGAAGGGGTATGGTTTTACAGTTTAGAAGTGTTTAATTATAATTTTCTCTTTACATATACTTGTTTAGCTTAGCCGCCCAAGTGGCTAGCATAACTTTTGTAAGACACTTCCCATCAAGAGAGGTCAAGGGGTCAAATCCCCCTCCCTCACCCACTACTAAATTTGGCGAAAATTTAGTGGAACCGCTAACTTTAGTAGAAAATTCAAATTTAGTTATAACTAACTAAATTTAGCGAGAAAAACCCTATTTTAGGGTAATTTTTTTCTCCACTCTGCATATTTTTGCATTTGGAGCACTTTTTGCCAAAGGAGGGCTATCTAAAAACTTCATTTTGAGCTAGTTTTTATAGTTGTTTTCTTAGCAAGCCGTATTGGGCTCCGAAGGCCACTAGGGCCCCGAAAAATAATTTTTTTCCTGCCATTCAATTTTTCCAGATTTTTGAATGTAATTGCATGCTTCAACATATTGTACTAATTTGCAGGTTTCCATAATCAACTACAAACTTTGTAATTGCTTAGAAACTGGTAAATTTGTAATAAAAAATAGTATAAAATTGGTTCTGTAACACTCACAAGATCCTAGATCTCATTCGTAGTGTTCGGTATATACGGTGCCTCTGGGAAGTGCTTACAGGTAAAGTCATTGGGACTACTACTACACTTAACGCCTAATACAGATTTGCAACATAATGTCGTCTCAGGCATTGACCCTTTAAATCGACGGGGAGTAATAAGGTCACAGTGCACACACACACTATGAGCCATCCCATCCGTCCTGAGCGATTGCACGACATATATCTAGATTGAGAAATTATCCAAGTATATAGCGAAGTTACGCGTGCGTATGAGGATATTTCTTTGAGTCGGTGTCAATAATCACACGAGACCATATCGCACTACTATTTTGGTACCATGTATTGAATTCTTTCACGTATATTAATGCATCTTTCACGTACCACCGGGTATATAGAAAGGGTGAGATTCTTCCACATACCGAATGGGTATATCGGAAGGCGCGTATATAGAAAGGTTCGGTATATCAGATTGACGGTATATGATTGGGAGACCTAATACTTGGAGTGATAAGAGCCAAACCCTGTCATTGATCTCTTTAAAATGGGCACCAATGCCCCCAAATTTTGTCTTCTGGATTCACAATTGCTCAGAGGAAGCAACTATGCTGCATGGAAGACAAAAATAAAGACACAACTTGAGTTTGAATAGATTTGGTCTGTTGTGAATGGTACTGTGACCAGATCAGCCACTGATACAACAAAACAACGGTAGTTTGATAAAGTAGATTAGAAGGCCAAACTCATCATCTTGTTTGGAGTGTTCGATGATGTGCAACCCCACATTCGAGATGCCAAAACAGAAAAAGAAGCATGGGATAAATTGAGTACAATATACGAGGCCAACAACAAGAATGTCATACTGAATTCGCAGAGTCAGTTACATACACTGAAATTCAAGTAGAATGAGAAAATTTAAGCTTTCTTAAGAAGATTTGTAGAATTAAGGGCTTCACTTTAGTCCTTGGAGAACCAGTCACAGATGATGCTCTTGGTCCCATTATTCTAAGAGCACTCCCCTCTTCTTACCACATTTTTTTCACAACAATAAACATGACAGATACAAAAATTGGTTTTGACAAACCGTAAACCTATTGCAACAAGAGGAAGCAATGCACACTAGGGATGATGAAGAGAAGAAAGCATTGTCTTCACATCAAAAATGGAAAGGAAAAGGTAAAGGAAAACCTAATTCCTATTAGAAGTCCCAACATCAGAATCAATATCATGGGGAAAATCAACAAAAGAAGCAATGCCCAATTCGCAAAAGAGGACATGACTTAAAATATTATTGGTATAACACTTATAAGAAAGGTTCATCAAGAAAATCTGGACCATAACAACACCAATCTTACAAGGGAAATTCTAACAACTATCATGGGCAGAAAAAGGGGAACTAGAAAAGAAGACCCCACTAGTAAGGTAATATTGCTGAGCAACAAGAACAGTAAGACAATGAAGACTTCTTGTTCACTGCTTGATCAAGTGAACCATCCACGTCATCTAGTGATGTCTGGTATGTTGATTCGGGAGCCACTCAACACATGAACGACCATAAAGACTGATTTATTTCAATGAGGGACACGCCATCAAAAAATCATGTTTCGTTGGGAGATGATTCTTCATATACAGTTCAGAGGATTGGGAACATTTCTCTACCCCTTGGTTCATGCAAATGTAGACTATCAGATGTCCTATATGTCCCTAGGTTGACAAAGAATCTCCTTTCAGTTAGTCAACTTCTAGATCACAACATGAAAATTGACTTCGATAGTCAATCCGATAAGAAAACATGTTTGATTCGAGATAAATCAAGAGGCTAAAAAATAATTGCAAAATCCTCTAATGTGGGACGCATGTTCCAACTTGATTTTTTTCACAAAGATGATCAAGCACTTATAGCTAAAAACACCACCTTAGCACAATTGTGGCATCAAATATTTGGTCATGTAAGTTTCAAATATCTCGAAACACTTCACCGGTGTAATATGGTACATGGGCTACCATCTCTTCATAAGGATACAGATAAGTGTCCTCACTGCCTAGCAGGAAAACAACACAAAGTTTCATTCCAAAGGAGTACATTTCAAGCTCATGGTAAACTTGACTTGGTTCATACTGATATTTACGGTCCACTACAACCAAGTCATACTGGGTTCCAATACTTCATGCTTTGTGTTGATAATTATTCACAAAAATGTGGATTTTTTGTCTTCACAAGAAAAGTGAAGCATTTGAAACCTTCAAAAATTTCAAAGTAGCAGTTGAGAAAGAAACTGGTCGTCACATCAGAACTCTCCGCTCAGATCAAGGGGGGGAATTCACTAGTGATGAGTTCGAGAGATACCTACAAACTCACGAAATTCATCGAAAAATGCCTCCTCCACACACATCGCAACAAAAATGGTGTTGTTGAGAGAAGATTTCGTACCATCATGGATATGGTGCAATGCATGATCGATGATTCCATACTTGTAAAGACATTTTGGGTAGAAGAAGTAAAGACAATAGTGTATTTGTTGAACAAAGTGTCCACAACTACTCTTGATGGAATTACACCATAAGAAGCATGATCAAAAAGGAAACCATCCATTGCACACCTTAGAGTATTTGGGTGCAAAGCAAGCATGCACATACCCAAACAAAATAGAAATAAATTAGACATGAAGTCACAAAAACTCATCTTCATTGGGTATAGTGAAGAGACTCTTGGGTATAGATTGATGGATCCTAAGACCGAAAAGTCTACACCAACAGAGACTCCTCCTCTGACTCACTGCAAGATGTAGATTTTTCACCTATTATAAAAATTGAAGATGATGTTCCCTCGAGAAGATGAAATTGATGATGGGGATGATGATGATCAGATAGAATTACAACCCATGGGAATAGTTCAATGTATGCCTAAATGGTGTACAAGTACATTACGAGATGTAAGATTGGATGCTCCACTAGATACATCCACCCCTGGACCACGGACTCGCAGTAAAGCAATAGAAGAAGTTAATTTTGCTTTGATGAGTAGAGTTATTGAATCAGATGAGCCCTCAATATTCCAGGAAGCCCTACAGTCAAAATCTTTGAAAGATGCCATGGATTTTGAATATCAATCAGTGATGAAGAATAAAACTTGGCAGCTTGTCGATCTTCCATAGGGAAGAAACCCATTAGATGAAGATGGATATTCAAAACTAAGTACAAAGAATATGGGACAGTGGACAAGTACAAAGCAATACTTGTAGTAAAGGGGTATGCACAAAAAGAAGGCATTGACTATGAGGAGACATTTGCTCCCATAGCTAAGATCAAAATGATCAGGATGATCTTTGCTCTAGCTGCTCAGTTTGGATGGAAAGTTCACCAAATGGACATAAAAAGTGCCTTCCTAAACAGAGATTTACAAGAAGAAGTCTACATGACTCAACCTGAGGGATATGTTGTACCTGGTCAAGAAGCAAAGGTATGCAGACTTAGGAAATCTTTGTATGGTCTAAAACAAGCACCCCGGGCATGGTACATCAAGATTGATGAGCATCTCGTACAACATGGATTTGTTATAAATCCATACGATCCCAATCTCTACCTCAAAAATAAAGGGGGAGATGGTGATTTTTGTTGTCTATGTCAACAATCTAGTCATCACTGGTAGTTCAGTGAGGATGATCAATGCAACAAAGAAAGATCTTAATCAATCGTTCGACATGACTGATCTTGGGTTGATGCACTATTGTCTTGGATTGGAAGTGTGGCAAAAAGAGAATCATATTTTTGTTTCTCAGATGAAATATACCAAGACTACGCTCGATAAGTTTAGGATGATGGATTACACACCAATTGCTACACCCATGGAGAATAGATTGCAGTTATCTCGTTCAGATCCATCTCCTGAGGTAAGTGCCACTCTCTATCGGTAGTTGATTGGGAGTCTCATTTACCTGACCTACACTAGGCCAAATATCAGCTTTGCAGTAAGCTATCTATCCAGGTTCATGCAGGAACCCAAAGTTTGTCATTGGAAAGCAGCAAGGCACATATTGAGATATCTCAAAGGATCAATGGATCTTGGTCTAGAATACAAGAAGAATGACAACTTATTCTTGTCTAGATATTTGGATTCAGATCATGCAGGAAACATTGATGACAAAAAATCCACTTCAGGATTTGTGTTCTTTATGGGATCTGGACCAATATCATGGGGAAGTAAGAAACAACACTTCGTTTCTCGTTCTTCCATAGAAGTTCGAGTATCGTTCTGCAGGAGAAGTTGTCTGTGAAGTGATTTGGCTACGTCGCATACTAGAAGGACTTGGAATACCACAGGACAAACCGACCACCATGTATGTTGACAATGAAGGTGTTCTCAAACTTGTTTGCAATCCAATTTTTCACGAGAGAACAAAGCACATTGAGGTACAAGTTCATTTCATACGTGAACATGTGTTGAAGCACAACATCCAACTTCAATATTGTCCAACAACTGAACAACGAGCAAATATCTTCACAAAATCACTTGCACATGACAAGTTTGAGTTGTTCAGAGATTTCCTCTCCTCATCCCTTGAGACAATGCACAATTAAGGGGGGGAATGTTAGGATAAATTAATTATGCATTATATGATTTATTATTTAATTTATTTTATTAATTAAATAATCATATTATATGGTTATATTATAAACCATAATATAATTGTAAGTTGTTATATGGTTTTAAACCATATTTGTCTTTTTTTTTCACAGGGATAATTGTTACAATTATTATAACAATTTATATGCTTCCCGGATGTATTATTGGAAGTAGTTGTGAGTATGGTTTTACCTGTGCAACATATTTGTTTGTCTGCACATTGCTGTCCAATATGTATAAATATTGCAGCACTCCATTGTAATGGTTAATCAATTTCACATTAATAAAATATACAAAGCTTCATCCCTAGTTGTGAAATTACACCAAACTCCAAAATCCAATGAAATATTCTAAGGAATATTCAAGTTATATGATGAAAAGTAAAAATATAACCCTGCTTAGTGAAAGGAACCTATTTTCAAATGTGATTGGAGCGAGGAATGGATCGATGGTGCACTTTTGCATCAAAGGACTAACGTAATGTAAAGTGTAAATAGATCCCTAAAGACCGACTGAAACATGTGTCAACTTCTCAACCAAAGTCAGAGAGTTGATGTTCAGGTCAAAATTGCAATATGGCACTTGTTTGACGAAATATACAAAACTATAAGTAGAATCCCCAACCCCGTAATGTCTCAAATTAAGAAACATGGATGGCTCACATTCAAAAGGATAAACACATCAAAGGGTTAGGATTTAAATAATTAATGGTTTCCTCTATAAATACATGCACATGGATCAAAGTATGAATTTTAAAGGTTTTTTCGATCATTTAAAGCTTTCACCTTGCACACAAGAAATTTGGATGCCCTAGCAGCGTTAATTCACAAAAGAAAGAAGAAGAATCAATTTTGAAGTTGTGAAATCGAGCCAAGGAACTCGAGTTATGGAAGCAAGGGAAAATTTCACAGAGTTTGCAAAGAAATGGGAAAGTCCTTGCTTTACCTTAGTTTCCTTAATACTTTAATTAGGATTAAGAGTAATTAAGAGGTAAGATCAAAAACCACAAGATGAGATATTTGGAATTAGGTTTCCATGCAACTTCCAATATTTCTATTGATTTAAGATAATGTAATGGATACAAAATAACTGAATGCTAGTCTAGATGACTTCATGAGAAGACTTTTTCCTCTGAATAAGTGAAAATGGATGGCAGAAACTGATTTTATCCACATTTACTTTTTATTTGTGTTTCCACCATCTATACAATCTCCCGAGATTGTATGGATGTATGATAAAAATTATGACTCAAAGAAGAAGGAGGTATTGGATAGATGTGGGGAAAGATTAATAAATTTTACACCAGAAGATTTTAGGGAAATATTGGGGTTACCAAAGTTGGCTCAACCAGTAATTGCTACCATTGAATCAACACATATTGATTATGACACAAGACATGATGAATATGTTGAAATGTTAAATACCCAATGGTTGAAAGAAAGGAAGCCATATGTTAAAATAATCCCTAAGAAATTGACTAAGGCCATGTTTTTGAAGAGGTTGAGGACCTCATTGTAATACTAAGTAGAATGGTAGGGTTAGAAGGGGTTAACAATTTTCAAGAGTGGATGTGCCCCTTCATAATGGTTATCTTGGAAGAACAAGGAAATTTTTACTAGGAAAGCTTTATATCAACATCTATTCATGCCCAAATCATGAAAATAGCTATAAAAATTAGGACATGTGATCCAGTTGATATCAAATTCTACATGATGTCTTACCTCATCTATAACATTACATGTTTCAAATCATTCCTAGGTCTCCCACCATAGGAAAGTTTTGAAAACCATAGGGTGTATGATGTATATTCATAATTGAGATTGGAAAAGTGGAGAGGAAATTTCAAGTAGGTAAATGATGCCTTCATTTCCCCTATAAATTTCCTTTTCAAACTAGAATGGGAGCAATACAAATTATCTACTAATGATGGGGCTACAAGATTATGGAATATGGTTGCATCTTCATACAGTACATATTTTTCACATATTTCAGGGTAAGTGGATTTTAAGGATAGCCCTACAAGTTTCCTAGATATGTGAATGATAAGTGGGTCTTAATGGAATTTTCAATACAATTGGTCCCTGTACATAAAAAAAAGATTATAAGGAGACATAAAAACAAACCTAAAATTCTCTCTCCAAATAGGGATATATTCCTACCAAACAATAGAAAAATCTAGATAAATGGATAAAGATATGGAGAGGTTTGAAATGGATACATGTACATCAAGGCCTAACTATGACATCCAATGGGTTGTCAATACAGGTGAGCATGAACCCCATTTCAAATACTACTGGATGAATTACATGGATGAAGAAGATGTTAGATTGAGGGATTATTCTAGAATGACTTTAAGACAATTTATTGACTTCAAAATTGTTGTAATTCCTCAAGGAATAGAATATGATAAAAATTTGGTGGGTCAATATTACCTTGACCAAAATATGGGGTCAAAATCAACCAATCCTATAGATTGGAAAGAAGAAGAATCAGATGATCCTCATGAAATAATTGCTAATGTAATAAGGAGAATTATGACTTGTCGATGGGGAAGGGTATGGATTTATCCTTACAAAATAAAAAAGTGTTAATGGATGTGGGATAATTTCAAAATTTGAAGAAAGATATCCCTCTGCTAAAAGAGGGAGCAGAAAAAATGGGCCCCTTGAATGGACAAGCTCCCCAATTACCCAATACAAATCTAACTACTGATACCAATGATGAATGGACAATAGACACAAGTAGGAGTAGAACTTCAAATACTTCCTTGACTCAAAAGGTAGAGGGAATACTCTTGAGGGCTATACAAGATATCCCATTTCTTTAGTAGCGCTAATATAAGCCAAAGGGATAGGTTTGAATAAACCAAGAACTATCTTATAGATATTATCAGGGTCATCTAGTGCACCAAAGATGATGAGGGGATATGTGTCAAATGTTGATCCAACAGTTATAGTGCAAAGTGTTAAGTGGAGGAGGACCCTAAACTCAAGTATTTTTAAAGAACTATGAAAAGGAATAAATTAATATTACCTTTGGAACGGGATATTGGTGGTGTAACGCAGAGGAGGTGGTCATGGTGCAAAGAAAAACAATATAAAAGAGACTAAATTAATTTATCCTCCCACCCTAACCGAAACTCAAAATAAAATTCTTACTTCATTGGTTCAGCAACCAGTACCATTATAAACTTTAGAAGGTATTCATTCTAATCCATTTTTACCACGACCATTTATAACTTCATATTTGTCTCCAAATAAAGTTGTTGCAGAAATAGTTTATTGTGCCCCTATATCTAGTCGGCGATATGATGTTATGACATAAAAAGTGTAAGATAAACCAGTTGTTATACAACCTGAGGAAAAGAATATGACAAAGGTAATTGAAATTATTCAAACATAAGAACATTCAAAAATGACTATTGACATAATTGATTTGGAGTTACTTAAAGAGATTCATAGACTTGAGATAGTTGATATAAAAGTTAAAACTTATACACATAGGGTGGAAGTGTTTCCCAACAAGAAATACATATGCAATATTTTGATCAATCATCAAATATCAAATTGGGGGCTCAAACCCAAGGTATTCAAATCCAAAGTATAGCCCCTGTTATGGAAAGTGAAATGGTGACTCAACAATTATGAATGAAACATCTATATCGGAAGTTGTGTATACTAAAAGTGAGCCACCCAAGGATTCAAAGATAATAAAGGAGAGTGAATTTTCTCAAAGTACAAGTACCACAAAGGAAACTATAACGATACTTTATGCAAAATAAATAAGTATACCCACCGAGACCAATGATGAGGAAAGTACATAAACGACAATAAATGTAAAAATCAAGAATCAATCCTTGAATCTCAGCCAACAATACAACAAGAAGATAACCCAAAAATGAAAAATGTGGTTAAGGATAAATCCCAAGGATACTTTCCCACCAAACAACCACTTGTGGTGGATAAAGATATGTCAAACAACAAGGAGCCATTTAAGGTTCTAAGTTAGAATAGGAGATTTCAAAGAAAGCTATATATATAGTGGCCACTTCAATAGAGAAATTTAAAGAAGATGCAAGTGCAATGGCCACCCCAGATGAAATTTCAAGGAAAAACAAGTGTACCTATAATTTCTGCAAAAGTTAAGGGTCAAGATGAGAAATTAATGGGTAGCAAAGATTCATAAGGTATTAACTAGTCTCTTATTCGAGAATATGATACGAGAGGAACCAAAGAAGGTGACATTGGAAAGTAAAAAACAAGCGGTGAAAGTTGAAGGAACACACAAAGATATTCTAGTACCTCAATATATGTAAGGAACATCAACAAAATGAGTGTTGTACTTTGAAATTGCACACTTCACACCAAAAGGAGTAAAGATGGGTAATGCCCCTATGACTGGTTGGTTGGGAGGACTCCTTCAAGGAAGGAAAATGAATTTATTCAAAGAGGATTTTTAGATACCAAAATAATTTCCTTCCCAAAACCTAAAAAATATTGAAATAAAGAAAGGATTCTCACTTAAACACATGTAGATCATCATGGATTGAGCACCCTACTGATTACAACTCCCCATTTTTAGATTTAGTAGGGAAATATAATCAACAGATTATAGATCCACCATTAAAATGCTGAAGATTATAGATTGTGATATGCAGTCGATTAGACATAGAGATAGCTTAAAATAGATAGTGAATAACAGATCTTAATGAGAAAGAGCTGAAAGAAAATAAAAATAAGAAAAAGAGATAGATAACACTATATTTAAGTGGAGAAACTTGAAGGAAAAAACTCCATTGGTAAAGCATTTTCTTTATTAAGAATTCACATGAGTTTAACCCAACACTTCCACTTCCACATTAGTCTTTTTCAGTTTCTACAGAGCTATATCTCTTGATCAGTTAATACAATGATCATCAACTATATCTTATAATAAGATCTCGTCTTTATGTCAGTTTGTAAAAATTTATATGTTGTAGAAAACCAATCCTAAGAGGGATCACCCAAATCAATGTGGGTGGGTGAATTGGTCAAGCCACTTCACTCTTAAATGTGAAATACCTTCACAATAAATTTTGATGAAAAAAATTTAATACAATATTGGGGTGTATTGCAGTGGTAGATCCCACTTGACATTATCACCCCAACACTCCCCCTTAATGTTAAGTGGGAAGACAAATTAGACATGCCAGTTTTACCTTTTTTTGCAAAAAGATTTTGAACCTTGAATCAACAACAATGATTCAGGCTAGCATGCAAACAAGGGAAATCCGTAGATCTTCCCATACAAAAATTATTAAGACCAGTGCTTTACATATGAATACTTACATCGACTATGTATCCTTTTATAAACTAAGGCATACCCGAACTAAACTTTCATTGGGATTTACAAGTAACTTCACATAATGTGACACATTTATTTATTACAAATTAGAGGAAGTATTGAAATTTTTCAACAAGCCGTTAAGAGGTGGAATTTTCATGCAAATTCCCCTCAAGGGAAACTCTGATAGGCCCAATAAGGCACAAAATTTATAGAAATTTATAGAACACAATATTTTTGTGAAGATACATGGAACTTGATCTTCAGTTGAACAAAACTTGAGATCAATATCACCATTTAGGACTTTCTCTCTAATGAAGTGCATATGAACTTCAATATGCTTGGTCCTTCTTTCTAAAATGGATTCTTTGTAAGAGAAATTCAGCTCTAGATGTCATATATAAGAGTAGTAATCCCTTTGATTCCCATGTGCAGCTCATCCAACAATATTTTTAGTCACATAGCTTATTTTGCATCTTCCATAGCACTTCTATACTTTGCCTCAAAGGAAATATATAGAGACTTTTGGTTGCTTCTTTTTACTCCAGGTGATGGCACTGCACCTAACTTGAAAATATATCTAGAAGTAGATTTCCTATCTGTGCAAGATCACCAACATGATTAGAATCACATTATCCAAATAATTGTACATCATTACAAGAAAAATAAAAAATACCATAATGTATCATTACTTTAAAATATTTCAAAATCCTTGTTGACATTTTCCAATGACATTCATAAGGTTCTTGCATAAATCTTGAAACTACTCCCACCGCATAAGAAATGTCAAGTCTAGTAATAGTTAAATAAATTAGAGTACCAACTATTTTCTTATACAGAGTAGGATCAAATTTATCACAAGTTGGTTTATATTCGGATTAACACCAACTTCAGGTAGGAATGGAGACAGGGTTATAGTCAATCATGTTAAATATTCTAAGAAATTTCATAGCATACTTGATATTGAGATGCAATAATAGACTTATGATCTTGAACTATAATCATGCCAAGAAAATGATTTAATAAACCTAAATCAGTCATTTCAAAATGTTGTTTTAACCTTTCTTTGATTCTAACAATTAAATTTCTATCACTACTAGTAATCAAAATATCATCTACATACAATAAAATAATGATAATATGATTGTTTTCAACTTTAACAATTAAATCATTATCATAATAGCAAAAAAACCAAGATCCCGAAAGAAATAGTTAATTTTAGCATACCAAGCTCTAGGAGCTTTCTTAAGACCATTAAAAGACTTTTTAAGCTTACATACATAAAGTTCCTTTATAGGTACTTCAAATCCTTTAGGCCAACTCATATAAATTTCTTCTTTTAAGTCACCATCTAAAAAAAAAAATTAACATCCATTTGGTGAATCTCCCAATCATATTGGGTAGCTAATGCAAGAAGAATTCTAATAGTTCTCACCTTAGGAAAAGGGGAAAAAGTCTCACCATAGTCAATTCCTAGTTTCCTTTCCTTGAACTTTTCAATCTCTCCTAATGAGTTATATATTTATTTTGAATAACTGCCTAGATCCTACAATACTTATCTTAGAAGGAGGGACTAGTTCCCAAGTGTCATTCTTGATTAAAACATTGTATTAATCCTTCATAGCCTCAATCCATATATCATCTTGAGATGTTTTTCCAAAGGATTTTGGTTCTACCTCATAGAGGGTCATCAATACATGATAACTATGTTGACTTCAAGTTAGTTTTTAAAGACTATAAGGATGAGAGTTTTGAAAAAAAATTTAGCCCATTTAGGAATCTTAGGTTGTAATTCATTTTGGGATGACCCCCTCAATCTCCATCATATCTATATTAGGATAATTAGCCTATCATACTTCTATTTCCATAATGTCGGTAGGAGGATTACCGAATTTGTCTCCGGAGTAGTAGAGGAGGGTTCATGAGAAACATCAGAGAATTTTTTCTCTAAGACTTGAAAATTTCTGATTTAAACAATTTCATGATTGAATGGATCATAAACTCTCAATCCTTTAGTTCTACAACCATAGCCAAAAAAATACAAGAGAAAGAGGTTGGATCAAGCTTATTCCTTTTTCTTTTCGAATGAAGATAGAAGCAACACTACCAAATATTCTTGAGTTTGAAATATCTAGTTTTTTATTTTTGCATACCTCATGAGGAGTAGTTTGATGAAGAGATTTAGTAGGTACTCTATTAAGAATATAGACAATAGTGTTCATAGCTTCAGCCCATAAGAACTTAGGCACATTAGATGCATGAATCATAGAACTAGCCATTTCTAAGACAATCATATTCTTTCTTTTTACAATGCCATTTTACTGAGGGAATAGGTAGTAGTCAATTCTATTTGAATCGCATTATGACACACAAAAATCATCAAATTTTTTTGACATATTCACTTCCATTATCAGTCATAATTACCTTAATTTTAAGATTAGAATAATTTTCAACTAGATCTTTAAATTCCTAAAATTTAACTAAGACATCGACTTTTTCTTTATAAAATAATACCAAGTCATTCTAGAGTAATCATTAATAAAAACAACATACAAAGCAGACCTAAGAGAAGGAACCTCTAGTGGACCTCTTACATCACTATGAATTAATTTTAATAACTGAGACAAATTTAGATCATGATTTTTTTGAAATGGTTGATCAGTTTTCTTATGACGTATGCAATCAGTAATAAGTTTCATGTTGTGACTTTATCTTTGTAAGCCAACAAAAAGATTCAGTCTAGACATATCATACAAGATTTTGAAATTTACATGACCAATTATGTCATGCCAAAGCTTAATATCATTCTAAGAAGAGGAAGAACAAAAAGACTCATAAATAAAACCATCAAAGATATACAAGCCATTTTTCTGAATTATAAAAGCAATAATATTCTTACATTGGTTAGCTAAGAGCAAGAAAAAATTTTATTTTTCAATTGAGGAACATAAAATAAATTCCTAATTACATCATTTGATAGCTTAACATTTCAAGAACCTTCATATCTAATGATTGAGTTATCTCCAATATAGATACTCTCTTCACATTTAACTACATCTGAGAGGATACTAGGAGTACACGTCATGTTCCTGGAGGCACCAATGTCAAGAATCCATTCATTTTCATTTGAAGTTGAAAGGGAAATATACAAAGCAATAGACTTCTCAGCCACATTTGTTTGATTTTGCTTCGATTTTTCTTATGAGTATTAGGCTTGCTGTTCTTAGAATTCTTAGCTAATTTGTTAATTTTTACTCTACAATCAAACTCTTTATGCCCAAATTTTCCACACTTATTACAAGTTCCATTAAATTTGACTTTAAATTTCTGATTGTTCTTAGCAGAATTAGTCTTAGGATTTGATTTAAATCTAGATATGATATTAGACTTCTGATTATGATTGTTGTTATTTTTATTATGAGAAGACTTATGATTATGTGAGAATAGAGCTTGAGAAGCAGTCTCTTTTGAATCAAATTTCTCCATGACTCTCTCTTCTTGAATCAACAAAGAAGACAAAGTGTCCAGATCAGGTAGATCATTCTCATTCTGATACTTAGAATTAAGAAGTGAGATGTAATGTCTAAATTTTTCATGAATATTAATCTGAATTATAAAGTAAAAATCTTATTTTCAAATAATTCATAGTTACAACCATCTAATTGAGCTTTAATGTTCTTAATTTTAGCTAAATAATTGACAATTTTCTCACCCCCTTCATGGGTGTTGTAAACATCTCTAAAACTAGTTTAATGATCTTAGACAACCTATTGCCTTCATGCATGGTTTCTAATTACTTCCATGCATCTACAAGTGAGTCCATATGGCCTATATGCATCAAGAATTCATCTCTAATGTTTTGGAATAGGATGGAAAATCTTCCTGAGATCTCTAAGAGAAGAAGATAAGGTTTTCAGGGGTATCTTGTCTCCCTGTGGGACATTTTTCTATACTAGTCACAAGATCCCAAAGCTTCCTAGCCATAAAACAAGATTTTAAACGCACTTTCCAAATGCTATAATTTGTTCCATTCAAAATATGAGACTTATCCATCGAAAAATTAGTAGAACTAGCCATTTTAATGCTCAGACAAAAATGGAGATAAATACAACTAAAAAAATCAAGGAAGCCAAACAGAGACAAAAACTAGCTACAAATCCTTTTAATAGCTATATGAATGCAAACAACTTGAGTTTAGTAAAAATAGCTTGATTTGATCAAATTTAAGATCAATTTGACAAAGCTTAGTTGAGGTAAATTTTACAGAAAACTAACCAAGCTCGACCGAGTTGGGTTAGAGTATCTCAATGAGTTATTTAGCAGATTGAAGGGGAGATCTCAAAAACGAGCTACACGAGATCAAAATGAACTACTTTAATAAATAAAAATGAGTTAAAAACAACCAACATAAGGGTCTACATGTGGAACAGATCAACAATACTGAAGGAAATTTTCGGATTTAAAATAGATCCTCAGGCAGATGCAAAATCTTTAAAAATTAAAGTCAATGCCTTTTCAGGTCTACGATAAAAAAAACACATGTCAAACAACTATGACCAAACTGACAACATCGAAAAATAAATACACTCGTCACTTTTCAATTAGCCCGCATTTCTCAATCTAGATAATAAGTCAAAATAAAATTACTTTAAAAATGAACCATATACATGTGTCTTAAATTAATTGGATTGATGTTTCACAGTTTGACATAATGCAAAATCAAAGTCTTAGTCAAATAGATCCACTTGTTAAAATTTTAATGGCTAAAAATAGACACTTGGTGGTTTTACACTAATCTTTAAGAAGATATATTTGAGTAGGCTTAAAGTCCCAAAAATAAACCAAACTTTAAAAATTTCGGTCCGAAAAGGTACAAGATAGGTGTCTTAATTTAAGTGGCTAAGCCAAAGCAAAAATTGAAACTCGACACTTGTGAAGGCTAACACACTTAAAAAATATTAATATACGTGTCAAAAATAAATTAGTTTGTGCTTCACAAATCTAACAAAGATCGCAAAAAAATATACATAGATCCTTTTAAATGGTTCACACTTGAAGTCGAAAAGAATGACAAATGCAAAAAGAGATATATGTGTCTAAGTGCTAATTGTTTACACTTTGTAGTGCAACCAAAATATCTAAAGAAAAGTGAGGACACGTGGAGTCCTTTAAATGGCTCACTTTTCACAAGATTGAAAACTACAAAAAGGTGGAAAATTCTATATTAGACGGACAAAAAGTGGGTAAGTGTTTGGCACATGAATGTAGGGTGCAAGAAGAGTGCACGACACTATAGTAAGGTTGATGTGCCTAGCATCGGGACTGTAACTTCATTGAGAAAGCTATTTTTAGCACTAGCATGTTGGGCACACAAGGATAGGAAGACTTGTAGTGCACGTAATGTTATTTTGGGAGAAAACATTAGTTCGAGCATCATGCATCGTTTAGTCTAATAATAGGATTTTTTCTCCGAGTTATCTATAGGAAGTGTATTATTAGAATACTTGCATGTTTTGTAAAGGCGTATGGCTATTATTGCCATGTGACCTATTTTAGGATAAGTACATGGGTGGTGAAGGAAAATTCCCCACCCCTATATATATTTATATATATATATGTGTGTGTGTGTGTGTGTATGTATTGATTTGCATGGTTTTGTGTGTGTGAATTATTTTAGAGTTATGTTACTAGTTTTGTCACGCACATCACTCATGGAGATACAAATGTAATGTAGGAAAGGTTTTGCATTTTACAATATTTAATGCAATGGTTCATATTACTTGGATAATGGTGTTGAACATGATTGAATCCAGTTCTTGCATGGTAAACCTTGTTATAGTCATTGTTTATTTCATCTTACATATATTCTAAGATCTAGATCTATTTTATGCACCGTGTTTTGTTTACTATTGGTTATGAACCCGAATACCTATATGCACCATTATATTAAAATTCTAAATAAAAAAGTGTTATCGAAATAGCTCTCCTAGCCATTTGGATAACTTGCATACACATTACTCTTGTGTGCATGCGTGTGCCCCTCTTCACCTCTTTCTTCCATTTCTATCTTGCACCCACACTTTGTGCATTTAACTTCTTTCTAGCCACTCAACACACTTCCAAAGTGAAATCCAAAGGGGAAGACCCAAACGAGTGCTAAGCTTCCATGCGTCCAAAATCCCTAAAAGTTTCACCAGCCATCGAAAAGTCTTTGACTTAGTGGAAGCCTCTAAGTGTCTCAATGGTTCAATGTCAAAAGGAAAGTCTGGAGGCAGTACCTAAAGAAGTGTGTGCCTTCCATGTGTCCCAAATTCCAAAAAAGGGAAAGAATCAGGTTGAATAGTCATATAGAGGTAGGATAATTGAGGGTGCCAAATGTTAGCACGATGTTATTTCAAGGATCAAATTTGGGGTGGGCTTCCGACAAAGCATCTAGCCTCCACGTGTCTTGGGTCAAATACAATGCCTCCACCCGTGGAAAATACTCGAGAAGAACACAAAGGAAATAGGGAAACTCGTGGATTCTACCACATGTCATATGGGCACTATTTCAAGAGTGAAGGAAGGAGATGTTGCAAATCAGCAAAGCACCCCGGATGCAAATCGGGTTTCTAAGTTGATGTTTTAGGCATCCAAAGGTGATTGCACAACATTAAAACCTCTCTCAAGTGTGGGACTTGTAAAATGAGAGAGGAATATCCAGATTAGAGGCTTGTTCCTTAAACTCCTCTCGATCAGATCTGTTATTTTTGCACAATTGTAAGAGGTTTGAATCCTAATCCTACTCTAAATTCCAAGGAGGCGAGAGATAGAAAGTGCAAAAATTGAAACTAAACTAATAGGTGATACACCAAAGGAGTGGTGAACACTTCTTTTCATGAAAATTGACACAATTTCATGAAATGCAACATGAAAAATCATACACAGGCCGATAAGATGCAATTAGAGGTCTGAAATGAAGCAAGACAATACAAACAAAGGACTGAAAATTGATCACATAGTCCACTGTCATTTTCAATGTCAAAATCCTTGCATTTGCAACATCAAAGAGGCGTAAAACCTATTACAATCATGAAGAAGGTCCGATACTTGCAAAATTCACTTGTTGAAGGTGAAAGAAGAAGCTTTCTATCCAAAAAAAGTTCAACCCTAAAAAAATGAGCCAAATTCTTCTTTTACAATGCATAGGTCGAGCCTAGGAGAGAGAAAACATGTAAAAAACATGGGAGCCATTCCCCATTAAATGAAGATGCATTAAAACAGCATGGGCATCCTTACAGACCCATGCCCTGACATTTTTGGCCATGCTGAAGAAGAATGCGACCCATTTTGCATTAAAACTGGTTGTTGAAACGTCATTTCTGGCCATTACCACGTGCCAAAGATGTTTCTTGATTTTCTCCCTCCAAACTGAACCAAAATACAAAATTGACCCCAGAATCATGTAGATAATTTCACCAGATTTCCATTGATATAAAGAACGTGAAAATCTAAGCTCTAGATCAAAAGATATGGCGATTTGAAAATTTAGGGCAAAAACAGGCCAAAATCGGATCGGCGGGCAAAAAATTTGAATTTTTTACCTTTTTGGTCATTTGGAAAATTTTCAAAAAATTCCCCATGCCCCACTGGTTCAGGTGCCATGTGGCACATTTTAATTGGTCACGGGCCCTTCCTGCTCCATTTTACTTCATTTTTGCCTTTGGAAAATATTTCAAAATTTCCCCCAGGCCGATGAGGTGAAGACACGTGGCGAGATGTGATTGGCTTGGGCCTATCTCTCCTGAATTTTCCACGGGTCGCTTCAAATTTTTTGTCCTGGACATGTGTCAAAACCCCATTGGGTGTGGGTTTGACCCTCCAAAATTTCCTCGCGGGCTTGCTCTAAATTTTTTGCCCTACCTGGACACGTGGCGAGATTCCATTAGCTCACAATAAGGGGGCGGGATTTCCCTTCTAAATTTTCCTCTATTTCCTCCTTGGGAAAATTTCCCAAATTTTCCCCATGCTCCACTCAGTCGAGACACGTGGTGAGATTCCATTCGTTGGCAGGGGCGTGGGGTGAAACTCGCCCTTTGGACTTTTGGCAAAACATTTTGCCAAAAATTCTAATTCTTCCCCCCGCTCCGTTGGTGTGGACCTCCTTGGACACGTGTTGCATTGTGATTAGGTGGCGGGAAAATGGGTGAAAATTTCCTTCTTTGAAATTTTGGCCAACACTTAGCCAAATTTCCAATTTTACCCCTGCGCTCCACTTTCCGATTCCTTATGACACGTGTCACGTTTTGATTGGCTGCGGGGCCATCTCTTCAAAATTTCCTTACGCCAAAACTTAGCCAATTTTCCCAAATTTTTTCCCTGGGACACGTGGCAGCTCCTGATTCATCAGTGGGCCCCGGGGGAAAATTTTCCTTTTGAAACCTACGCCAAAACACTTGGCAAAAAACCAAATTCTCCTCCGACCCCCGCCACTTCCTGGACACGTGGCATGTCCTGATTGGCTGTGGGCCTTCTAGGGGAAAATTTCCCACAAAAACTCCGCCGAGCCATAACTTGAAAAATATGTGGAGTTAGGAGGAAAAATTTACCTTTCTGGAAAGCTGAGAGAGAGCTCTATCTAATGGTGTCATTTGTAGAAATATTTGAGTTCCTAAAAATCAAAAAATGGAGACTAAGGCACAAGAGAGGTAAGAACACAAGGAGTTATCCACAAAATGAGCAGGGGCACATTTTGGATAACAATTTTGGTGACTCAGAGGGGTCATATTCCTGCTAGATGAAGATACCAGTTGCTTGAAGTAGCGCATTGGGCATGGAGTCATCAAATTTTCTGTTTGAAACCCCAACCGACTTAGAATGTTGCAAGGAGGAAGATGGAATATCACCCGATGGAAGCAAAGACTACAAAACATCTCCAGGGATAAAAGCTTGTGCCAAGCACTTAGGGAAAGAAAAACAACCTATACCAAAACAATGTGCACAAGCACTTGGAGGAATGAAAACCTAAGCTAATATTTACAAGGTGGAGAATTTCCCTTTTAGTAGCAATTCTTTAGATAGATTCCATTGACTGAAATCTGCAGTTCTTCGCCATCCAATGAAGACAATTGGAAGGCATTGTTGTCCTTACACTTTGTGACCATGTATGGACCACTCCAAATGGCATCAAATTTTGAATGCCTTCCCGGTTTTTCTCTATCTGCATCCCATTTTAACACTAGATCTCCAACTTGGAAAGATCTACTCTTGGCCTTCCTATCAAATGTCTTCTTGATCAAAGCTTGATCCTTCTCTATTGCTTGGGATGCTTGATCTCGATCTCTTGAGCTCCATCAACTCGCTTATCTCACCTCCATGGGCCCAAACTCTAGCAACTCTAACTCGCTTCATGAGTTCTAATGTTGGTAACTCAAGTGACATGGGCAAGATTGCCTCTCTTTCATAAACAAGCTCGAATGGAGAGTTACCTATGGATCTCTTGGGAGTTATCCTATCAGCCCATAAGGCTGATTTCAGTTTGGTATGCCAAGACCTCTGATTCTCATCAAGAGTCCTCCTAATGATCCTCAACAAGTTCTTGTTTGTAGATTCAGCTCGCCATTACCCCCGAGGGTAGTAGTTTGATGAAGTAATTAGGTAGATCCCATTCTTGACAGCCCACTCACTCACCTTAGATCCAATGAATGCTAATGCATTATCCGATATTATCAGTAGCAGGTATGCCAAATCTGGTGACTATCCCCTCATAGAAGTCTAAGATGCTAGACTCATTTGCTTCCTTGAGTGCTACTTGATTCACCATTTGGTAAAGTAGTATGTGGCTGTCAAAATCCACTTATGCCCTTGGCTTGAATTGGGATTAATGACTCCAATGAAGTCCAAACGCCATTGCGTGAATGGTTGGTCAACTGAAATTGGATGCAATGGAAGGGCAGCAAGCCTCTCTTTACCTATGAAGAATGCACAATTCTTGCACCTTTTGATCCACGCAAAGCAATCACTAAAAATCTTGGGCTAATAATAACCATCCTTCATGATTTTTAGAGCTATCACTCTTAGTGCAAAATGACCACTAGCTGCTCCACCATGGAACTCTTCCAACACCCTATGAATCTGATTTGTGCTAATGCATCTCAGCAGCACTCCATTCACATCTTTCTTGAACAAAACACTGTCTACTATGGCATATGGGACAACCTGCAATCTGAAGTGTCTTCTTTGGGTCTTGTTCATCTCTAGAGGGCATAGGCCTGTGCTTAGGAAGTGCATTATACCTTGGGTCCAGCAAGGAGTGGGGACAGCATTATCCTCTTCTTGAGTGCTACCTTGCACATGGCTCTGTTTGAACTCACAAAACAACCTCTTATTTATTGCATACTCCTTTTTGCTTGCCTAGAATCAGTTGCTCACACAATCCTTTTCCTCTTACCAGCTTGGTGACCTTGATCTCAATATCATACTCCATGACATGAGTGATCCAACCTACCCTTTTCTCATTCAAATCCTTGTTGAGGAGGAAGTCCTTTACTCCCGCATGAGAGACCAACAACTGAACCTTGTTGTTTGAGACTAGATGCTTGAATTTATTCAAGCTTTTGATTACTAAAAGTACATGCTTCTCAATAAAATAATATCTCACCTCATAGTCATCTAGGCTTTGGCTGAAGAAAGTAATTGGCTACTCATCATTGTCCTTATTCTAATGTACCAAAATTGCGTAAATAGTATCATCACCTCCAAAACGCATAGAGGATGAAATCCTTGGAGAAATCTAGGTTGATGACAGTTGGGGCTTGAGAGATGGCTTCTTTGATTGCTTCAAAACTTTCCTTGCCTTCTATTTTCCATTTGAAAGCCATGCTTTTCTTTAACATTTTGGTGATAGGTTTGACAAGGGCTGCATAATCTTGGACAAACCTCTGAACAAAGTTTATTCTCCCAAGAAACTCAAGGGCCTTCTTGTGGCTTGGCAATGGTAGTGCTCTTATGGCTTCACTCTTTCTGGATCAATTTCTAATCCTTATTTGGAGACAATATGGCCAAGAAGCTTTCCTTCATGTGCTAGGAAGATACACTTCTTAGGATTCAAAGACACTCCAAATCTCCTGCACCTTTAGAAGACTTGTCTCAAATGAGAGAGGTGGTCTGCATTCTTTGAAAAAATAGTGATATCATCAAGGTATATCAGCACCACGTTGTTAATCAAACCTTTGAACGCCATGTCCATCGCTCTTTGGAAGGTAGCTCCAGGTGTTAGACAGCCCAAATGGCATTTTCCCGTATGCATAAGTTCCCATTTGGTTGTGAAGGTTGTCTTGAACTGATCTTCTTCCTTCACCATAATGTTATTGTAGCCCAAGTAGCCATCAAGTAGTGAAAACCTCTCAGAGCTAGCCACAACTTGCAAAATTTGCTCCATAGAAGGGAGTGGGTAATGGTCCTTGAGAGATGCTCTATTCAAGTCCCTGAAGTCAACACATAATCTGATCTCTCCACTCTTCTTTCTGACTGGAACTAAGTTGGCAACCCAACTAGAATGCTTGATTGGGAATATGATTCTTGACTCAATCAACTTGTTCAATTCCTTCCTCATGAGAGGTTCCATGTGTGGATTGACTGGCCTTTGTTTCTGCCTGATGGGCTTAGTATTTGGATCCAACTCAATGGTGTGCTGAGCTAACTTGGGATTGAAACCTTTCAAATCTTCGTAGCTCCAAGCAAACACATCAGGGAACTCTTGACACAGCTGTATGAACTCATACCTTTCTTGTTCAGTTGTCATCTTTCCAATTTGTAATGGTTTGTTCTCTTCCACCAAGATGGATACTGAATCTTCTCTCTTGACCTGAATGTTTGCTTTCTCTTTCCTAAACTGATCATTGGGATTGAAAATGGACTCCAAAGTGATAAGTCCCTTGGGCAGCTTGTTAGTTCTCAGTTGTACCACTTGGTCACCATACTACTGTTCCAATTTTTCCTGATTTTTAGCTGAGAACTCAGCTTCTTCTTGTAAGAAATGGATGATTTGCTGGTCATTCTCAAACACTTGCCAACTTACATTGTTATCCGGCACTGAAGGCCTCACAATCACATGGATGTTTGGCTGTACCTTGTCCTTTTGAATGCTTTCCACAATATCAAAGGCTGCCCCAATCGCAAGCAAGCCTGTCAAAGAGCTTGGTTTTCTTTTATAGGAATGGATTTTATGTTAAAGCCCTCAAAATCTTCAATGAGGTCCCACACCCTATTCTTGTAGCACTTGAGTAGATTATTCTTGATAGCATGTTGCCCCTTAACTTGGTTTACAATCAATTAACTGTCACTAAAGACTTGCAAGTTCTTTATTCCTCTCTTTATTGCCCAATGCATCCCTTGCACCAAGGCTTCATATTCAGCAGTGTTATTGGAGCATGCAAACTGAAATCTAAAAGCTAAATAGTACTTTACTCCTTAAGGTGAAATAAGCATAGCTCCACCTCCTGCACCTTGTCTACTCATTGATCCATCAAAAACAGCAACCATACCTCATTATCATCCTTGTGGTTTGGCTTGGTGATGCTAGGGATGGGATGATCTTCTTGATGTATGCAATAGACCCCTAGCTTAGATTCTTCTACTTCTTGATAAGGATCAAAAGCATGCACCTTGTTTTCCCATTCATCAAGAGTTAGATACGGGATGCTTCCAACCTTGGTGTCAACTTCATCAGTGCTTGGGTGATCTTCTTGATCAAATTCCAAACAATTGGCATTGATCTGACTTGGAGTGTAGGGCTCAATGTGGAAGTTTGCAATAGGTTTAGACCTAATTATAGCTTTGGTTCCATACCTCGTTCTGAATAGCATGTGTGACCAATTAGCAGACAAATATCCTCCAATCTTGGCTATGAAATCTCTTGAAAAACATAGGGTAAAGAGTGGTGAAAGGTCTATAACTCGATACATCTTGTAAAACAACAACATTTGGACATGCATGTAAGGTAAGACTCAAGTTTCTAATCACCCCAATCATTGTTATTCGCTATCCCATCCAACCGCACTACCCCTTTGGCTATGGTTTCATATTGAAGTCCTAGCCGATCAGCCTATTTGCTTAGGCATCACTGAGCTACTTTCCCCGGAATCAATCATGCAATTGTGCACCAATTGGTTTCCAATGATTAATGAGACATAAAAAGGAGGGGGCTTCAACATTTTACCTTGTTGTTCTCCATGATTCCCTTCAGGCTGGGCAACATTTGTGAGCACCTTCTCTTGCATTTTGACTTGCTGATTCAAAGTTGGCCAGTCCTTCATGGCAGCTTGTAGCAAATCTCTCTGGCCTGGGATAGATAGGGATTCCCACATTGATATATTTACATTTGTCTTCTTCATCTGATCAATGATACTAAATGGTGATGAAGGATCTCTTTGCTGTCCCTTGGTTTGCATATTCATCCCTTGCATGTGGGTAGCAACAACTGGTATTTGAGTTGGTCTAGGAGCTGTTCTTGGCTGCCCTTGTGCATTTACAACTGGATTTTGTTTTCCAACCATTTATGGAGCCATAAAAGGTTGTGGATTGGTTGGAGCTAATGGTTGTTCTTCACCCAAATTCCTTCTTTTTGACCTTGTGTTGGCTGCAACACCTTGAGAGACTGTTTGATTTATGCCACAAAAATCCTCTGCCTACCAGTTCACAAGTGTGGTGTCATTTGGAGCTGATTGCTGCTGGAATGTTTCTTGTTGTTGGTTGTTTCCTTGACTTCCCTCACCCTCCACACTAGTAGTTGTCACCATTAATGCTTGATTCAAGGCACCGTTGAAGCACATAGATTGGTTGTGAGGTTCATTGCATGGAAAACACCAATCATACTCCTGAGCAACGTTGTTTTGTGTTGGCACCAATGCCTTAGAGGTAGATATAGCATTTGGATTATAGGGCTGAAATGGTCTGTTGGCAGGAGGCCTTTCTTGATTTAGATTTGCAGCTGGATTGGGTGGTCTATGAGGTTGATATGGCTGCCTGTTAGGCTGAGCTTGAGGCTGGAAGGAAGGTCTAAAACTTTGGGCTTGTTGCCTCTTGAGAGTAACCAGCTCATTACCTAAATTTTGCAATTGCTTCATGACTTATTGAAGCTCATTTGGGGCACTTGGAGATGAAGTAGAAGCTTCATTTGAACTCTGATTTCTAGGAGTGGGAGAAGGAGCCAAATTAGGTGCTTGATTAGTGTTTGGGCTCTCTAAACTTAGAAACAATGGCATGGGAGGTCTAGGGGCTAGTTTGCCAGCTTGGATCAAATAATTTTCAGCCCTAATGGCAATGCTATAAGCCATAGGGATAGTTATGCCTCCCATGGACTGAATCAACATAGAAATATCAGAATTTAGAGCTTTGAGATAGTAAAGAAAAGAACCTTCTGCTGTTGGCCTGACTGCCACTAGAATTCTCTCCCAAGTCCTTTGAAATCTGAAGTTGAAATCAGTCAGCTGCTCATTGGGAGCTCTCTTGATGGTTGTCAGCTGCTCCAAAAGAGACAAGTTGTCTCCCTTCTCTCCAAATTGCTCATGAAGTGCTACACATAGCTGGTTCCAATTTTGAATAGAACCTGAGGCAAGGCTTCTAAACCATTGCAAAGCCTTCCCCTTGAATGAAGATGCCAGCAATTTGATAGCAACTTACATCTCATTGATTTCATGAATTACACAAAGGTTGGCAATGTCTTTAACATGATCACCAGGAGTAGTCTGATTCTCTCCAGTGAAGTATGGAATGTTCTTCAAGGCTGAAATTTGAATTAGATTTTGTGAATTGAGAGTAAGTGGGCTACTACCAGTGAAATTGACATAGGGGTTGTTTTGTGCCATTCTAATTGGTCTTAGAACCCTTGTTGACTGAATGAAAGGCCTACCAGGTGGAGGAGTTGAGAGAGTTCTATTTGGTGGAGATGGAGACCTTTGAATCCTTCTTCCTCTTTTCCTTCTTCTTGGAGATAACTGTAGATATTCAAACAATACCTCTTCCTCTCCATCTCTTGACCTTGTGTTGATTCTTCTCATGAGTTTTCAGGTCTGCACTACTAAAACCAGCTGATTCTTCTTCCTCGAGTCGCAAGATGTGTAATTTATAGCTCTTCTCAAGCAAGAAACTTGTAACAAATGCACATCAATTTTTTTGTAATGAAAATGAAGACCTCTAAGGTCCCACCAAAGCGCCAAAACCAAGTTGTTGCAAATTAAGCAAAGACTCTCGATGCAAATCAAGTTTCTAATTTGATGTTTCAGCATCCAAAGGTGATTGCACAACATTGAAACCTCTCTCCAAGTGTGGGACTTGTAAAATGAGAGAGGAATCTCCAAATTAGAGGCTAGTTCCTTAAACTCCTCCGATCGATCTATTATTTGCATAATTACAGAGGTTTGAATCCTAATCCTACTCTAAATTCCAAGGAGGCAGAGATAGAAAGTGCAAAAATTGAAACTAAACTAATAGGTGATACACCAAAGGAGTGGTGAACACTTATTTTTCATGAAAATTGACACAATTTCATGAAATGCAACATGAAACATCATACACAGGCTGATAAGATGTAATTAGAGGTCTGAAATGAAGCAAGACAATACAAACAAAGGACTGAAAATTGATCACAAAGTCTCAGACCGTCATTTTCAATGTCAAAATCCTTGCATTTGCAACATCAAAGAGGCAGAAACTTGTTACAATCATGAAGAAGGTCTGATACTTGCAAAAATCACTTGTTGAAGGTGAAAGAAGAAGCTTGCTATCCAAAAAAATGTTCAACCCTAAAAAAATGAGCCAAATCTGGCTTTTACAATGCATGGGTCGAGCCCAGGAGAGAGAAAACGTGTAAAAAATGTGGGAGCCATTCCCCATTGAATGAAGATGCATTAAAATAGCATGGGCATCCTTATAGACCCATGCCCTAACATTTTTGGCCATGCTGAAGAAGAATGCGACCCATTTTGCATTAAAACTGGTTGTTGAAACGTCATTTCTAGCCATTACCACGTGCCAGAGACGTTTCTTGATTTTCTCTCTCAAAAATGAACCCAAATGCAAAATTTACCCTGAATCATGTAGAGAATTTCACCATCTCTCCATTGATATAAAGAACGTGAAAATCCAAGCTCTGATCAAAAGATATGGCGATTTGAAAATTTAGGGCAAAAATAGGCCAAAATTGGATCGGCGGGCAAAAAATTTGAATTTTTACCTTTTTGGTCATTTGGAAAATTTTCAAAAATTCCCTACACCCCATCGGTTCGTGCCCACGTGGCACATTTTAATTGGTCGCGGGCCCTTCCCGCTGCCATTTTACTTCATTTTTGCCTTTGGAAAAATTTCAAAATTTCCACGGCCGATGAGGTGAAGACACGTGGTCGCTTCAAATTTTTTGGCCTGGACACATGTCAAAACCCCATTGGGTGTGGGTTTGACCCTCCAAAATTTCCTCGCGGGCTTGCTCTAAATTTTTTGCCCTACCTGGACACGTGGCGAGATTCCATTGGCTCGCAATAAGGGGGCGGGCTTTCCCTTCTAAATTTTCCTCTATTTCCTCCTTGGGAAAATTTCCCAAATATTCCCCGCGCTCTGCCCGGCAAGGACACGTGGTGAGATTCCATTCGTTGGCAGGGGCAGTGGGGTGAAACTCACCCTTTGGACTTTCGGCAAAACATTTTGCCAAAAATTCTAATTCTTCCCCCCGCTCCGTTAGTGTGGACCTCCTTGGACACGTGTCGCATTGTGATTAGGCGGCGGGAAAATGGGTGAAAATTTCCTTCTTTGAAATTTTGGCCAACACTTAGCCAAATTTCCAATTTTACCCCCGCGCTCCACTTTCTCGATTCCTTATGACACGTGTCACGTTTTGATTGGCCGGGGCCATCTCTTCAAAATTTCCTTGCACCAACACTTAGCCAATTTTCCCAATTTTTTTCCCTAGGACACGTGGCAGCTCCTGATTCGTCGGCGGGCCCCACGGGAAGAATTTTCCTTTTGAAACCTATGCCAAAACACTTGGCAAAAAACCAAATTCTCCTCCGACCCCTGCCACTTCCTGGACACGTGGCATGTCCTGATTGGCTGCGGGCCTTCTAGGGGAAATTTTCCCACAAAAACTCCGCCGAGCCATAACTTGAAAAATACGTGGAGTTAGGAGGAAAACTTTACCTTTCTGGAAAGCTAAGAGAGAGCTCTATCTGATGGTACCATTTTTAGAAAGATTTGAGTGCCTAAAAATCAAAAAATGGAGACTGAGGCACAAGAGAGGTAAGAACACAAGGAGTTAGCCACAAAATGAGCAGGGACACATTTTGGATAACAGAGACAAATCGCAAATGAACACGGAGCTACCACATGGACTGGTACAAAAACTCTTTAAAATATTGTGAACCCATGATTCAAATTTAAAATGGGCATATCTTTTGACTTGGGGTTCAAAATCACAAATATGGCACTGTTGGAAAGATCTCGGCCTCATCTATGCTTTGGAGATCTAAATATTTAATTTTGGAGAAGTTAGGTGGGGAGGAAATGAAGAAACTTCTATCAAGCCATTAAAGTAGAATCAAATTTCTTCAACCACCAAATCTGATTCAATTTGATCCATTGTTCCTCCTCCTTCGAGGTGTCGAACAAGTAATTGATGCAGACATGATAGATTTGGGGTGGATTTGCTGGAGGAATTAATGATGGTGGTTGAGCTTTGAATTAGTTGTTCCCATTTCTCTCTCTCTTTCTTCCCTCTATGTTGAATCTATAAAAGATAGGGTCAGGGCTCATTTTAAAAGGTTGGACACTCTTGATCCTTACGCATGTTGCTTTAAGGGAGTCCACATTTTTGTATGTTGATTTGATATCAGCCTCCTTATCATTATAATAGTTCTATGTATTTTGGAAGTAATAGAAGTATTGTTTTATGACTATTCTCTATCGTAACATGTTTTTATTCCTTCTTATTGCCTCTTCTCTTGCATTGCGTATTGTTGTGCTACTTCAGTCCCCTATGCAATTCCATATTTGGTTGTGTTCCATGAGAACAATTTGGTGAATGTGTGTTTTGTTGTGCTACTCTTTCCTAGCCTCATTTCACACATTCCTTGTCATTCTTGCATAGATGTAATGATAGTTTTCATCCCTCTTTTTGGTGCTATCACCTTTTAGTGTATTGTACTTCATGTTATCCTTCTTTCTCCCTCGGTCCCTCGGCATTCTTCACTTAGTTTCCCTTTCAAAGAGTAGTAGTAGCAGAGAAATAGATAGAGGAACCAGCCTTCTCCGAGATCCATCCCAAGCACGTAACATCCCATAACTTGGGAATGGTTCCATTGTAGTCTTAGACACCTTAGCCCTTTTGAGATCCGAGACGTGGGTGCACGTTTGAGTAACCAATAGTTTCTGCATGCCCAAAGGGGGAGCAACATTTAAAGCTCAAATTTCATATCTCTAAGTTATAGTGTGTGAACTTAGTGTTTCATCCTTCGAGGCTCATTTCAAACACATTTGGCAACTCCCAATATTTTAAGATCTCTGTTTCAATAGTCTTGAGTGCCTTTCATGAGAAGAGTGCACACAAGAAGAAGTGCAGCAGTTGAAGATTCTTTTGAATACCTCCAACTATCCCCAAGAAAATTCCATTCTAGAAAGCTCGCGCATGCATCTCTATCTCCAACGTGTCATTCCCACTCAACTCCTCTAGAAAATAGACACTGTGTGCCATGAAATGGCACATCAGCCACCTCCTCCATTAAGAAGCTTTGCAAACTTTGATGGAGGGAGTCCCTTACTCCTGGCCTTGCAGCACAATATCCAAAATGGTGAACTCAAGAGTATTCCTTACTTTACTAGTGAGAATCAAGTCACCCCTTAGGAGCATATCCAGGATGTGGTAAATGTCTTTTCACTCTATCCGATCACACATAATGATGTAGTAGTCGTTACTTGTAGCCTTTTTCAAAGGGAAAGCACTTCATTGGTATAGAGGCTTAAGACTTAGATCTATTAGCACCTAGGATGAGTGGGAACAACTCTATGTAGTTATTTTGAAGACAATTCAGATCACCTGTCTTTGATGGAACAATTGACAACAACAAGGAGGGCACCCAATGAGCAAATGACTAATTTCAACATTAGATTTCAAAAGACTTGGGAAAGAATCCCTCTTGTGGTAGGACCTACAAACCAACATGCTTTGCTTTATTATCTCGAAGGTGTTCAACAAATATATTTAAGTTATGATCCAATCTATGGGAGTAGGACTCTACCAGCTACTTATAAAATTCAAGTAAGGGTAGAAAATAGTATCATTTAGGTAAGAAATTTATCTCCTAGACCGCACATGCCCTTCTTCCCGTATATTTCACAAGCACCCAAGCCTTCCATGGACCCTGTTCTTACTCCTAAGTAGAGTGTGCAACTGGTTACCTCAACATCCTATTCTCCATCACAGCAAAAGGAGGACGAATAATTGAAGGCCTTGATCAAAAATTTATCAAACAAGGTAATATCATTAGAAAAGTAGCAAGCACAAGCATATAGAGGTATTTCTAATCAGGTGCATGGCCAAGGCAATCAAGATTGTCATAATCAATACAGAAATCAAAGATACGCACCCAACCAATAGAATGATAGGTGACATCCTAATGCATAACTTCCCTTGCAAGTTTTCCCTCCCGCACCTTCTCTCCTAGTACCCAAGCGAGCCGAGCGCTTCTTTCGCTTCTAAACAACTTGGCACAAGAGTCAGAATGGTGCTTTCTTTACAAAATGCCTCATAGTTAGTACCATTGTGCTAATGTTGTGCACACCTAAGCCTTCATGAACTAGAATTCTTCATCCTATGAGAACACAATAAGCATCCATGAAGAAGATAATCTAGAAGGACCAAAAGTTCCTCCAGAGTCCAATTTGATGTTCTTTGGCGTGGAGGACTTCTGTGCAATCAACCAAGCTACAGAAGATACAAACAAACCACATGCCCAAGTGGAAGACAACACAAGATATAAGAAAAGAATATTAGAGTCGATGCATAGGTAATAGTCCCAAAAATACAAGAAGATCTTCAGAAGAAAAAATAATTAGAAAAGACCTCTTACAGAAAAAGCATTCATATCCCTATGTAGGATGTCCCGTAAAGCTCCTTCTAAAGCATCATGTGCCCATCCTTTGGTAGGCCAAGCCTCTACTCTAGCTAAAATTTAGGCTTCCACACTTGAACAGTCAAGAAGGGATGTTGTTCCCCAAATTCACAAGGTGGGGGGGCTTCTATTTAGCATTGTTGACCAGATGAAGAAAACAAACATAAATGTCACAATGTGGGATGCCCTGACCATTCCATCTCAGCAAGATATGTTGCATGAAGCACTAATGCAACTTCCACGTGCTAAAATGGTAATGCGAAGCCACGCGCTTCTATCAAAATATTCCAAGAAGAAGAGAAACAAGTAAGTAAAGTTTCTAAAACCCCACCCTTCTATATGTCCTTGATTATATGCAAACACCTAGTGCATAACTGCTTGATTGACTTAGGTGCTAGTAATTCTGTCATGCCTAAGAAGATAGCTGATGTCTTAGGTCTGAAATATAGCCCTTTGTCTAAAGGAGTCCTACAACTTGATGGCTCAATTATAACTACATTAGGATTCATCAAGGATCTTGAGCTAACCGTCCATGCATGTCTAAGCCTAACAATTATTCAAGATGTGTCAATTATTTACCCGCCTCCTTTGTTTTCCCTATGTCTATCAAGAGAATTCATTGCTAAAGTGGGTGGTTACTTGTCTTTTGATTGGTCTCATATTTTACTTAAGACAAAGTATGGTGCCCAATTTACCATACAATTTGAACCTATATTTTCTTATCATATAGAGCCATATGTCCCATCCCCTCTCCAAGCCAATTGTTTTATCCAAGAAGAACAGTTTCAGTTCCTGAAGATCAATCTCTTCCACCCTCTATTCTAGACCTAGTACTTGATGAATGGGTGGAGAGGAATAAAAATTTGATCCCTATATTGAAGAACTAGAAGCCTATGAAACTAGGCTTGGTACTTATTGCATTCTAGAAGAAGACGTCACGCTTCCGTGCGTGCTCATAGCAGTCAAAGTTCAAACTGGTCTATGGAAGTTATAATTTGATGGATCCGTATAGAAACAACACAGAGTAGGAGTGGTTCTCATTTCCCTAAGGATGAGAAATTATTCTTCGCGCATAGGCTCTAGTTTGCATATTCTAACACTATGGAAAATATGAAGCTACTGGTGCATGACTTGCTTATTGTTGAAAAGAAGAAAATTTAAGTGTTGGAAATCTTTGGGGACACAGAATTAATCATCCACCAAGTCACCAACAAACTCCAGAAAAACAATAAGCTTCTTAAATCTTTTATAAACATAGAGTTTAGGACCTATTTGAGAGCTTTGATGGCCTTAATCTATAGGTAGTTCCGTATATAATGAATAAATTAGTCGACAAAATGGCTACGCTTGGTTCATAGTTTCCTCCTACTGAAGACTTTGTCAAAGGAAACAATCATCACATTAAGATGGTAATTAAATCATCCATTCCAGATAATAACACCAGTTGGAAAGTGTTTGATAATGCGACGTGCAGATCATCTAGTTTATCTAGAATGAAGTTGAATTTTCATCAAGTATGTAAGTGACTTGCATGACAACTATGGTGACCAAGTAATACAAATTAAAGAAAAATAATTTTCGTAAAGGGTTGGTCACCTTAGAAAAAGTGTTCAGCCCTGATGATGAGTTCAAGGGTGAAGAAAGATACATGTATGCCACGCAAGAGGATTACTCCTCCATTAATATTACACACGAAAAGGAGATCTTTGCTTAGTAGGACTTGTCCAGATGAATAAAATTAGGCCTTCATCTCTCTCTCAAAAATATAGTGACATTTTCTCATGGGAATATGAATACCTCAAAGGTTTTGATCCAAGTGTTGCTCAACACTCCATTGACGACTTGATCCCAAGATAAATCCCGTTGATGTAAGTAATGGCCAATCAATCCAAAAATAGATCCTCTTGTGAGAAAGGAGTTATCCAAAATCATTAAGGAAAATATTATATTTCCTATCAAATATTCCACCTAGGTCACAAATATGGTTCCAATGGGCAAAAAATGGTGAAATCAGACTTTGTGCTGATTTAAGAGATTTGAACAAGGCATCTCTAATGGATCATTATCTTTTTCCTTCAATGGAGAAAACTCGCATACTTGTGGCTACCATGTAAAGGTTCTCTATGCTTGATGGGTATTCGAGTTTCAACCAGATCTTGGTCACGGAAGAGGATCAATTCAAAACATAATTTACAACAAAGTGGGGAACATATGCATACCGTAAAAATTCCCTTTGGTCTGCACAAATGCGGGTGCAACATTTCAACGTGCCATGGATATTTCCTTCAAAGGTTACATCAATGAGTTCATCTTTGTTTACCTTGATGATATAACTATATTCTCAAAGTAGAGCACAGATCACATGGTGCACCTAGATAAGGTCTTTGAGAGATGCATAGAATTTGGGGTATCTCTTAACCCCAAGAAGTGAAATTTTTTGGTGGCTCAGGCAGGCTCTTGGGCCATGTGGTTTGAAAGGATCACATCGTGATTGATCCTGAGTGCATTTCAGCCATCCTAGCCCTTTCCTGCCAAAGGCAAAAAAGTTCCTTACAGTCCTTCCTCGCACGATTAACTTTGTTAGATACTTTATCCCTAAGTTTGTGGGACTGGTTCAGCCCATCACCCTTATGCCCAAGAAGGACATAGCCTTCGGATGGACAACGTAAGGAATAGAAAGCTTCAACAATATCAAGAAATACATTGCTTGTGCACTAAAACTCCTCAATCAAGACTACTTAAAGGATTTCATCCTTTATGCTTATGGTACTGATGCAAGCATTATTGTTGTCCTAACATAGGAAAATGAACAAGGGCTAGAACAACCAATGGCCTTCTTTAGCCAGACGTTAAAGGATTATGAATTGAAATATAGTCACATAGAGAAGCAGGTCTTCATCATCATGCACGCACTCAAGAAATTCAAGAGCATGCTCGCCACAAATCATATCAAGGTGTTATTATCCCACTCATCTATTAGAGACTTCATAATGGGAGCATAAATTAGTGAGAAGAGAGTGCAATGGGTGACAAAGATCATGGAATATGATGTAAATATTAAGGACACAAAGATGGTAAGAGGCGGCAAGCACTCTACAAACAGATTGCTGAGGATGAGCAGAGTGAACCTGAGGCTTCATTATTTCGTGGATGAAGACCTCCCGTCTCAGTAGAACATGAAAAGAATATAGACCCCGACACACATGAATGGATGAAGGACATGATCACACTCATTTCCAAGGGTGCATATCCTCTTGGTTTGAATAAAGAAAAGAGAAGGCATATGAGGTTACAATCTGATCCTTATGTTTTGATTGATGGACTTCCTTCAAAATAAATCTAACTCGGCATGTTGTTAAGATGTTTCAATGGCACCCAGATCAAAAAGTGTTAGCAAAATTTCATGATGGATTCTCTCCGTGGACACTTTCTCTGCTAAAACTATAGCAATAAATATCATAATGATAGTTATGTTTTGGCCTACCCTATTTATAGATGCACATAGGTGGGTCACAAACTGCAAAGAATGTGATTTCTTTGCAGGAAAGAAAATATTGGCAGCACTTCCCCTCCGTCCAATTCAAGCAGATTAGAATTTTGTGCAATGGGGTCTCGACTTCATAAGCATGATCAATCTTCCTTCAAGTGATGGACATGAATGGGTGCTGATAGCTGCGATTAATTCATTAGATGGATAAAAGTCATGCGTGCTTAAGGAATGAATTGAGGCGGTCATCCTTAACTTTCTTGAAGGTTTAGTCACAAGGTTTAGTGTTCCTCAAACCATTATCTCTCGATAATGAAAAGGCCTTCCTTGGTGCTAAAATCACTAATTTGGCTCAAAGTTTGGGTATTTACGTGAAAACCTCTTCTAACTATTACCCTCGGGCAAAAATCTAGCAAAATCAATAAACAAGAACCTGATCAAAATCATGAAGTGCACAATGAACATTAGCCAAAGACAATGGCATACAAAGGTCATGCGCATGCTCTAGGAAGATATAATCATAGTCAAAAAGGAAATAGGAACTTCGCCTTAAAATCTTGTCTATGGAAAGGAGGTTGCCATTCCTTTGACGCTAGAACTAAATTCATTAGCGCTTGTTTAGCAACTGGAATTTAAGGACGTGGATAAGAGAGAAATCGGGATGCCGAGCTAGTTAATCTTGAATATCTCAAAACTCTTCCATGATTAAGTTAGAACAACATCAACAAGCAAAAAAATGGTTTGACAGAAAGGCTAGGCCTCAAGCTTTCAAAGTTGGGGCCTTGGTTCTAAAATGTGATCTTGACAGAGCTAAACCAGGTGCCATTCAAAATTTGATGCACTTTGGAGTGACCCATACATTATCAAGTCCTCGTAAAGATACATTATCAACTCCTATAAAGAAGCCAAATATTTTGAGTTAACTCATCCAGATGGAAGCGTGCTACAAATCCCAATAAACGGATCTATCTCAAACCCTTCCATTAGGTTTACTACATTATGTTGTATATATCAAAGTAGTTTCAATTCCTCCAGTGTGCTCCACACACATTGTTTTTTCATACATAGTTCTTTCCCCTTGCGTGCTTCCTACATGTGCTCTTTTGTTACTTCTAGAATGCAGAGCTTCTCTCAGCAGTTGTGAGATTCAGAATAGAGTGTAGATATGATTTTCAAGTGATTACAGGGGCATTTTCATGATTGAACAAGTTGAATCCATGCCTAATGGACTTCTAAGGCTAAAAATCTCTTTCACGTAGCATGCAGATGGCCCCGAAAGTCACAAAATTGTTATCTAAATAGCTCTCCCAGCCATTTGGATAACTTGCATACACATTCCTCTTACTCTCATTGCACATACCCCTCTTTGCCTCTTTCTTCCATTTCTACCTTGCGCCCACTGCGTATGTTCACCTTCTTTCTAGCCACTCAACACACTTCCAAATTTAAATCCAAATGGGCATTCCCAAATGAACGCAAAGCTTCCACACGTCCAAGAACCCCAAAAGTTTCACCGCCATTGAAAAATCTTCGATCGAACAAAAGCCTCCAATTGTCTCAATGGAATAATGTCAAAAGAAAATTCTAAAGGCAGTCCCCAAAGAAGCGTGGGCCTTCCACGTGTCCCAAATTCCAAAAAAGGGAAAGAGTTGGGTTGAATGGTCATCCAGAGGTAGGCCAGTGGAGGGTACCAAGTGTCAACATGGTGTTATTTCAAGGATCAAATTTCAGGTGGGCTTCCAAATATGCACCTAACGTCCATGTGTCTTGGGTCGATACAATGCCTCTTCCTATAAAAAGACTCAGGAAGAATACAAAGGAAATAGGGAAACTTGTAGATGTTGCCATGTGTCACATGGGTGTTATTCCAAGAGAAAAGGAAGGAGTCAAATCTCAAATGATCACAAAGATGCCACGTGGACCTAGTACAACAAACTCTTTAAAATATTGCACGCCCATGATTCAAATTTAAAATGGGCATATCTTTTGACTTGGGGCTCAAAATCTAACAAATCTGCACCATTGGAAATATATCGGCCTCATCTACGCCTTCAAGATCTGAATCTTTATGTTTAGATAAGTTAGGTGGGGAGGAAATGAATAAGTGTCTATCGGCAATTAAAGCATAATTGGATTTCTTCAACCACCGATATGATTCAATTCAATCTGCGTTCCTCCTCCTTTGAGGTGCCGAACAAGTAATTGATGCATAAATGACATATTTTGGGCATATTTTTTTGAGGCATTAACGATGGTGGTTGATCTTTAAATTAGTTTTTCCCACTTCTCTCTCTCTTTCTTCCTCTCGTACTAAATCTATAAAAGACAGGGTTGGAGCTCATTGTAAAAAGGTTGGACACTCTAGATCCTTACACATGTTGCTAAGGACTCCACATTTTTATATGTTGAGTTTAAGACCTCTATGTTTGGCTCTTACATGTGGATATCAGTCTCCTTATCATTGTAACCGTTACCTGGCATTTTGGAAGTAATATAAGCATCGTTTGTGACTATTCTCTGTCCTAAGGTGTTTTCATTCATTCTTCTTACCTCTTCTCTTGCATTTTGTATTTTTGTGCTACATCAAGTCCCATGTAGTTCCATATTTGGTTGTGTTCCATGAGAATGATTTGGTGAATGTGTTTTTATTTTTCTCCTCGTGCCTAGCCTCATTTCACACATTCACTGTCATTATTTCTTAGAACATATAGTGTTCATCCCTCTTCTTTGGTGTTATTTCCTTTTAGTGTAGTTTACTTCATGTCATCCTTCTTTCTCTGGTCCTTTGGCATTCTTTGCTTAGTTTCCCCTTTCAATAATAGCAATAGCAGTAGAGAAATAGATAGAGGAATTGACCTTCTCTAGATATCTGTCCTAAGCATGCAAGGTCCCACAACTTAGGGATGGTTCCATTGTGGTCTCGGACACCTCGGCCCTTTTGAGATCTGAGATGCATGTGCACATTTGAGAAACCAACAACAACCATAAAGATGGACCCGGTGCCTTTGTGTGCTTTAGGTGAGTGCTTAACTTAGGATGAGTGATGTTCCAATGCACCTAGGTTATTCACAATGAATTCTAGGCTGAATCATTGGTTCCATTGTGAGGACCTTTTTTCAGTTGTTTTCAAGATGTTACATGATGAAGATGTACTAGTTGACATTAGAAAGTGTTTATGAGTGGGTTCTAGATCTCGAAGAAGTGTATGCTTAGAGATTCAAAGCACTAGATTTGAGTTTGATGCACGCACTTGGGTTGAGAATCATCTATATAACTGATTATATGAGAGATTCTTTACTATCTTTCCCAAATAACTATACGAGTGACTAGTTTCTTATGTATATAAAAATAATTGGAGGTTTCCTACACTTGAATACATGCAAGAAGACTTTTAGGATCTCTATAATGCTGATCTAATTGGGATGTGCATTGTGGATACTTCAAAAGAGTGTTCGAATAGATATATTTTGAGTACTCGATTTCCACTTTTCAATTTTTACATTATCCTAGATGATCATATCTACATGGAATTCCACTAGAGATCAAGATCTTGATGGTAACCGTAAATTTGGAAGATAAATTGATGGGTAGCTAAACCCCACCACGTATGGGGGAAGGAGTAGGTGAGGTGAATGATGGCTAACCTAGCGGTAGATATGTAAAGATAAGAAAGGCATATTAAGTTCAATTAGGAACGTGACAGGATTTAGAGATGCGGTGTGAGGTTGTAGAATGGATGGCATTGTGGAGAGAGATGGTTCGTGAAGGATTTGGAGCTCATGTAGAGGACATGGAGCCAAAGCATCTGGAACTCCACCAATTAGGAAAGCATGAAAGGGAATCCTTATTTTCCTATTATGAGACCGCACCAAAAATACAACATGGGTGGAGGCGTGCATTTGAATCTACCTATAAAATTACCCCTTGCACTTGGTTTTCTAGTTTCTAATACTGTCAGTAGTCAACAAGCTAGTTTGGGAAGTAGAGTAGTAAGAGGTAAAGTTAACTTATCATCAATTTCAAGAGTAAACTAGATAGCAACTACATTTATGGTCGAGAATACATATTCATTGTTATTTGGAGGTCTAGTTAGAGATCCATTTTGAGGCACATCATCGATAAAGCTTATGCGCCCAGAGCTTTGGAATAACATCCGGGAGTAGTGCAACTTCACAGGACTATAGGATTTTAGTTTAGCACCACTATTGGGACATAAGGAAGTGTACTTTCTAGTTCAATTATTATTACAAGGGGAGTATCGGGAGGTACATGTGGCTTAGGAGATATCAGATTTGGTGGAATCTAGAGGTGAAGGTAAAACAGATGTTATGGGTTTGGTGGGCATGGTCCTCATTAGCCCTAGAATATTTCCATGAGGATATCACTTCATCTCCTGGAGTATAGGGGAATAGAATATTTTTTAAGAATGTACATATGTGTGAGATACTGTGGTAAACAAAAGGAATCACCACTTTAGAGTGCCATAACAAGTCGGGTTTGCAACTACGTTGTAGGACGTGCACATAGCTAGTACTTGGAAGTTTGACTCGATCAAACTTGTGTGGATTATACGGTGTTATGGAGTGATTTCCTTAAATAATTTTATATCCCTAGGTTTGAATAGAAAATTATAAGCACGCTCAAGAATATCGGAAGGGCACTGTTTGAAAGTGTTCAGAATATGATACTCATTTCAAAACACTCATGTCTAAACTATCATATGATATTCATGCAATTCAGCATGCACACAAGTTCATCGAGGGCCTGATCACTCCTTTTACGAGGGAATGTTCACATAAGACTTATCTAGACACATGCGAGGTAGTGGAAGCATCTTTGTGCACCGAGGTAGTTGGGAGCATAGACACATGAGTGAGCCCATTCTTGGAGGCTCAGATTGTGGAAATGAAAAAAAAATGAGAAACTATCAGCCAATATAACACATAAGACATGCATTGGAATTTGGTGCACAAATTGTGAAGTAGAAGGGCATACTAAGGATATTTTTCCTCACAGATCGGTGTGTTCCTTATTACTAGAATGTGAGATATGTCATTTAGACCATGATGCAAGCCACTGCCCATTGATGCAACATGTGATAAGGAAGAATGTGTCTTGCTACTGTAATATTTTCCAGTACACAACTCATAATACTAAAGATTACAAGTTGATTGATCAGATCCATGATTCCATCGATATTGGTATGCGACAAATTGGAGTTGTGAATAGCTCTTAGGATAAAAGTTAAAAACATGATCATGATCACAATTAAGGTGTTATGATCATAACGAAGGGCGCTTTGAGGGAGGATGTGGTAGAGGTAGAAAATAACATGGTGGATTCAAAGGTGAGGCCATGGTAGTGGACAAGGTGAGTTCCCTCATGGAACATGTTATACATGGAGATCTCTTGACCATTACAGTAGTGAGTGTCCTCAAAACATTACTTTTTCTTTTTATAGAAAGAATCATAACTATGAAGAGTTATCGAATTATATGAACATCTAAGAAATAAGCAAAAATAGGAGAACATGGGAACAAGGATGCTTAGAATACAATGCGTCATGGAGAAGCAATGGATGCCAAAGTTAGTATCAGATCCTGAGGTAATACCTGTGAAGATTACTACACGCATTGAAGCTGTGCATGCCAGAGAAACATTACAATAGAAGCCTACCATTACTAAGGAGGAGGTTTTACATGAAAATACTAATACCCTACACATCAGAAGGAGTTTTATAAGGAAACCATGGAGGTACTCAAAAATTTGTGTAGTGAAATACAATTTTTAAAATAATAGTAAAGGAAGTTGGAATAGGAGAAGGCAAATGATAATTTCCACTCAAATGTTGATGATCTGAAGGAAGTATGCAATATGTTGCATTAGGAGAACATTATTCCATTACTAGGGATTTGGTTAAAGGGAAACACTCTCTGTGCTAGTATTGAGAATTAATGGTAGAGTTTTCATGCCAATTTCCCTCCTCATACCTTGGATTATGACAAGGAGATCACTCTAAATTTTGTTGTGGATGGATGGCTTTTGAGTAATATTTTTATTGACACAGGTGTGGAAGTGAATTTTCCTACCTTAGATACATGGGTTGAGATGGACATACCTCCATTGCAGCCATATTCTAATGTATTGTATATGAAAAATTGGACTAAGGCCATGCCAATTAGGTTCTTTAAGGATGCATCCATTACTATACATGGTGCCAAGTTCACTGGAAACTTTTAGGTCTTAGCACTTGCGGAAGCGAAAAGCTTCCTAGCTCTACTTGGGCACCCTTGGTACTATGTAAATAATGTTGATTTTTGGTTCAATAAGGGATATATCAGTTTTGAGAATAAGGAAGAATGTGTTATTATCCCTTTGATAGACAGGAAATATGCACCTTATGTTGAGACCTTAAGTGAAGAATACCTCAATAGAATTTATGTGCACACCACTCGAGATCTGAAAGTGCTTAAGCAATCTAAGGAACAAATTCTCTAGTAGGATGATACAAAGTCCATCGGTGATATTCTAAGTATTGTCTGTGAAAATTGGGCACATGGAACTTATGATATGGTTGGGTACATGGTAAGAAGTGTAGTTGCAAGCGTCGAAATCTGCATTGTTAGGTAGTTAGGAACAACCACCGTACCTTAGTATACTTGGCGAAGGAAACCTTGAGGTATTTCTATGAGCCATGGAAGTCCAATAGAAGGATCAAGTTGACAAAAGGAATATGTTAGTTTATACCCTACGTGGTGCAAGTAGTGCGCTAGTGGATGGTTCATAGGGATAATCTCATAGAATGGAGAGAGGTGAGAGTCACCATATCGCTCGTGAAGGTTTCTCATAAGTAATGCTCCTATTCAAAAATGTGAATATTTAGGTAATAATCATGTTCATCACTATGTTCAGTAGTGTGAGAGACTCTTGAAAGGGGGTTAGGAATCTTTACCACCTTTGTTGTGGGTACATAAAGTTTATTTCACCTTGTGAGGTTGCTAGTGCACTTGGTATGTTTACGAAGAGTTACATAGAGGGACTCGAAATTGGCAAGACTTCACTACAGAATGATCCAAACTTTTACTACTTCTCCACTAAACCTCCGTGAAAGAGGAATTACAGTTATGGAGTGCTTGACTATGGGAGATAGTGTAAAGGTTGAAGAAATCATTTAGGATTTGCTTAGTGAATCAAACCTAGAAGCACATTTTAAGGAAGTAGAAGAGACGGATGAAAAACTATTTGAGTGCGCTTTCCTAGAGAAGGAGAAAGGAAATATGGTCTACATGGTGGATGTCGCAAAAGTGAAAAATTTGGACATAGATCATTCATAGGGTACACATGAGGTCTTAGACAAAGTGCAGATGAGAAGGCGTGTGCCTATCATGAACCTATGAAGACAAAGAAAGTAAACATTGGAATGAATGTTGATCCTAAGGAGGCCATAATTAAGATTACTAGTTTAACTCAAGTGTCTAAGATAATTTAGTTTCTACATGTTTTCTATTACTTATTTCATAGAGGCTACCATGAGCTGAAAGGAGTGCATGAATATTTGGGTAAGATGAAAATTAAGTTAAAGGAAGGTGTGTGCCCACTTAGGAAGAGACCTTACAGGATGAACCATAACCTACATATAAAAGTTAAAGAATAAATTGACAAAATGTTGAACTCTAGCATCATTGAGCCCATAGAGGAATCACAAAGGGTTAGCCCTATGGTAATCGTAATAAAGAAGGATGAAAGAATCAAGATTTGTGTGGACTACATGGAGCTGAATGCTGCATGTTTAATTGATTTGTTCCCTACACCATTTGCTAAGGAAATATTGGAAGGCATTGCAGGGTGCAAAATTTACTCTTTTACATATGGATTCTCTAGGTATCATCAAGTATGAATTACTAAATAAGATCAAAATAAGATAATTTTCACCACCGAACGGGATGTTTGGTATACACAAAGTGATGCCCTTTGGATTGAAGAACACACCTGCAGTATTTTTGCACATTATTTTTCAAGGATTCCAATATTTTATTCATAAATTTTTGCAGGTTTACTTGGATGATTGGGCCATGTATGGGCTTATTAAGGATCATTGTGAAAAATTGAGGTTAATGTTTGAGAGGTGTAGACAGCTAAGCATCTCTTTTAGTATTAGGAAGTGCATATTTGCTACACCTTTTAGAACTTTGCTAGGGCATATCATCTGTAAGGAGGGTTTGTTGGTAGATCCAACTAAGGTTGCAATCATCTTAGGCTTGGAGGAGCCTACTAGTAAGAGTGAGGTGCATGGATTCTTCGGAAACACAGGGTATTGCAGGAAGTTTATCAAAGGATATGCTAATATTTATGTGCCCTTGGATGAGTTATTAAAGGGTAAAGGAAAGTTCTATTGGGGATAATCGCAGCAATGCACATTCGAAGCACTAAAGAAAAGGCTTACTATTACACCTATTCAGTGTTTTCCTTCATAGAATGTACCTTTTCATGTACATGTGGATGCCTCTAGCATGACCATTAGAACAGTTCTATCTCAGCCTAGAAAATGTATTATAGATAATCATATTTTCTTTTCTAGAAGAAATTTGACTCTACGGAACAAAATTATATAACTACGGAGTGTAAGGATTTTTCAATGGTCTACGTGCTACATAAGTTCCAATAGTAATTTTTAGTAACACCATTTATTTTCTATAGATATCACATGGCATTGAGATACTTGGTGAACAAGCCCTTCTTATAGGGGCACATATGTCGATGGGTTCTCTTATTACAGGAGTTTGAATTTATAGTGGTGGTAAAGCCAGGTAAAAGAAATTATGGTCTAGATCATTTGTCAAGGATTCAATTAGGAGAGGATGCATAGAGTATTGAAGATATAATGTCAAATGCACAGTTATACAGGTTAAACCACATGCCCTTGGAATTAGAGGATATTGTTGTATTTTTATGAATAGGTATGATGCCCGAAGGAATGAAGGCCTTGGAAAAGAAACAAATTGTAATTCATGTCACACATTTCATGTTAATTAGTGGTTCTTATACAAGCTAGGTCGAGATAAAGTATTACGCCGGTGTAATCTTGGAGCATGACCTAACGGAAATCATGGAGGAGGCTCAAGGTGGTATTACATGTGGACACTATGTAGGTGATGCCACCGCACACAAGATTCTACTAGTTGGTTTATGGTGGAAAACCTTGTATAAGGATTACAAAGACAATTGTAAGGCATGTGATCACCGTCATCACCCTTAAAAAACACGGGAAGAGAGATGAAATTCCATCAAGCCTATTACTAGTGCGAACCTTTTGATAAATGGGAAATTGACTTTATGGGTCCTATTTCCCTATATGCACATAGAAATAGATCATGCTAGATCATCACTTTTACATATTATCCTACAAGGTGGGCGTAAGAAGCACCTAGAAAGGATTGTACAACAACTACGGTAGTAAGGTTCTTATGGGAAAATATTCTTACCAGTATGGATGTCCTTTAATTTTGACAAATGATAGAGGCACTAATTTCCTCAATGAGACCATAAGGATATTATTGGATGAATTTATGGTTGCATTCCATAAGACAACACCTTATCACCCTCAAGAAAATGGGATTGCTAAAGATTTCAACAAGATATTGAGCTAGACTTTGACAAAAATTTATGATGTTGGAAGGAAAGACTAGGATGATAAAGTTTATGTTGTGCTTTGGGCATATAGAATAGCCTAAAAATGGTTGAATAAGGTGATGCCCTTTCAATTAGTGTTTGGTACAGAGGAAGTTCTCGCCCATGGAATTCGTGTTACCTTATTTGTATATTTTACGCATAAAAGGAATGGATGATAAGCAAGCATTGGAAGAAAGAATTGAAAAGTTGATAGAACTGGATGAGAGGAATGAAATAGCATGATGGAGTTAAAATAAAGAAAAATATAGGAAAAAGGCATGACATGACCGGCACATCGTGACAAGAAGCCTAAGGTTGGGAAGATGGTACTTATTTATGATTCAAAGTTCCCGTGCCACCCAGAAATCTTAAGGTGCATTGGTTGGGACCATATGTTATCACTCATACACTTGAATCGTGCACTTTTCAACTAGAATTTCTTGGGGGAACATGGTTTCCCAATTACTTAAATGGGAGTAGGCTGAAGCCCTACTATAAATAATCCTTCTTGGTGTTTGTAATAAGGTAGTATTTCCATTTAGATTATATTTACCTTATTTTCTTTCATTTAGATGTGTTTCCTTCATTGTCGCTATACTTTGTTAATGTAGTTCAATGTTATATTTAATAAGCATGCTTGTGCAATCGGAATCTTGTTACAATCTAAAGTGTTTTTATGCATGAAGGACTACACATACCCTTAGTATGGGGTAGATAAAGAAGGATAGTTTAGTACAAAAAATAAATAAACTCATGGGTGACCATAAAGAGGGACCTAGATCCTTTGTGTTCTTTGGGTGAGCACTTAGCGTAGGTGAGTGATGTGCTAGCACGCCTAGGCTATTCAATGCGTGAGTTCTTAGAAACTACGAATGAGAAGACACGTGCCTACCATGAACCTATGAATATGAATAAAGTAAACATTGGAATGGATGTTAAACCTAAAGAGGCCATAATTGGATATTACTGGTCTAAATTTGAAGTGTCTAAGATAATTGAGTTTCTACGTGATTTCCAGGGACTTATTTCCTAGAGACTACCATGAGCTAAAAGGAGTGCATGAATCTTTGGGTGAGATGGAAATTAAGTAAAAGGAAGGTTCACACCTGGTTAGGAAGAGACCTTAAAGGATGAACCCTAACCGACGCATAAAAGTTGGAGAAGAAATTAAAAGATGTTAAACTTTGGCATCATTGATCCCATAGAGGGGTTAGATTGGATTATCCCTATGGTAATCAACATAAATAAGGATGAAAGAATCAAGATTTGTATGGAATATATGGAGATGAATGCTACATGTGTGATTGATCATTTCCATACACCATTCATTGTAGAAATATTAGAAGGTGTTGTAAAACATGAAATTTACTCCGGTTTTGCACAGACAAAGTAGATGTAAATATCCACATTCTACATAAGACTTATGTATGGAAAGGGAAAGAGGCCTATGTGGAAACCATGGAATCAGACAATGTGGACATCACATTGGAGAGTCTCAGCCATAGAACAAGTTGAACCAAAGGTGTGTGTCTATTTATCTAAGGCCAAGGTTCAAGGATGACAAGGTAGTAAAGGGTGCGAGATATGACACTCCAAGGATCTCCCAAAAAGGGGCGACCATGGGAACATCATGGAAAGTTTCATGGGCAGACCCTACTTAGAAAGATCCATAGCCTATCATGTTAGAGAATGTCTTGAAGTAGGATGAACCAAAATAAAACACCATACTTGGTTTGTACAAGGATATTTCTATGGAAAAGGTGCACATCCAAAGACTTTGGTGCGGGGACTTTACTGACTAGTAAGAAGATCACGATGCATAACTCCTATGAAGAATGAGGAAGAAGAAAGGAGAAATCACAAAAATATGTTCTTGTAAAGGATAGTGAGGAGGAAGAGTCCCTTAGCAAAGCATGCAGGAGAACGATGACACCCCTAGCATTGAGATGCAAGAGGATGTAGATATTGTGGACCTGTTCATATATGAAACTATAGATGATAGTATGAGTACCCATGAGAAACACTCGGGTGAAGGGGAAATCAGCACTAGTGGGGATACATAATTCCTAGAACACCTTACACATGAAGGAGAAGAGAAAGAGGGGGAAGTAAGCTAGAATGCGGGAGGAGAAGAACAATAAGACATAGGAGATGAAGAACCACAAGGGGAAGGTGCGCATATTCAAGAAGACGTGGGGGAAAAGACAATTCAATATGGAGGTGAAGAGGTAGTGGGAACTCAAAAGTTGGGCTACTTGGATGACCAAGAAAAAATCATTTGTGTCTCGCTTCAGAGTACCCCCGCACAATATATTATTGTGTGGTTGGGATTGGATGGACCCAAAGATGGCCAATATGCACACTCAAAATAATTTATCATGGAGAATGTAGACTCACATGGATGAGCCTGAATTTGATCTTTGTGAGGTGATGTGTAGCTCAAAGAAGATAAAGAAGGAGCCAAATACACACCATATGACCATCAAACCCACACAATTTTCTAATGAACAGGTGAGTAACACATTGGTTAAAGTGTCCACTAAAGTAACATCCTGAAATATTGATAAGGAAACAAAAATATGGGCACTCCTCGAAGATAATAATGATAAGGACAGAAAAATAAAAGGACTCACCTAGGAGTGGGATAATGCAGTGGTCGAGGAACATAATGTCAACAAGATGGCCAAGCAGATTGCCAATGAAATCTTGTAGAAAAGCCTGATTTTCAAGAGAAGGTGCCCAAGGATTTCAAGTCGAACTACATTACCTTCGTATAATAGTTCATTTTCTTTTAGAGGATGAACCAATATGCCTCCCTAAACCAAAGGATGCTACAGAAATAAGCATCCAAGGTCAAGGCTTCAATTGCAAGGAAGATATCTAGCTATGAGGCTATTTTGCAAGCCTTAAGGGATGAAATGAAGAAGGAAGATTCAGTGTTGGCCATGTGTACAACACCTGATAACTTAGTTCAGGAAAGAACGAAAGAAGAGGAAAATGAAGTTCTACATGTAGCAAAGGATGAAACACTTGGGCACACATAATGGGTTACCCTGTAGAAACAAAGCATGACACGTTGGATGTTGCAAGAAAACAACACATGACCGAATAAAGAGCATCATAAATCTCATTGTTGCAAAGATGGATGACATAGAAGGAATTTTCTCGGTATGGTCAATATCCTTATAATTTTGAAGAGTGAGGGTGGAAAAATGGCTATATGTGAGTTCGATGGCATCATTTAAGATATCCCCGATAAGGAAAATGCAATGCTTAAGGATTAGTAAGAGTTTGAGGGGAAGTTCAAAGTGAATATCAAGAGTTCATTATACCGAGAGAAGAAAAGGGTCCAAAATAATATGACTTAATGTATTCATTATTATTTTATTCTTATCCTATATTCTTTGGAATGGCAAGTTGATTACCCATTACCGGGGTAGTAATCTATTTTAGTGTGGGGTATTGTTAGAAGGAAAAAAATGGGCTAAGTTTTGGGCACACAAATGTAAGGCACTGGAAGAGTGTGTGACACTATAGTAAGGTTGACGCAACTAGGATCAGAACTTAACTGCTTCTGTTATGAACACTAGTTTTTGAGCTAGCATGCTAGGCATACAAGGACATGAAGACTTACAGTGCACACAATGGTATTTTGGGAGTAAGCATCAGTTCGAGTGCCATGCATGGTCTAGTCTAATAATAGGATTTCTTCTTTGTGTTATCTATAGGAATCCTATTGTTAGAATACTTGTATATATTGTAAAGGTGTATAGCTATTATTAGCATGTGACCTATTTTGTGAAAAGTGCATGGGCGGTGAAGGGAAAGTCCCCACCCCTATATATATGTATTGATTTGCATGGTTTTGTGTGTGCAAATTATTGTAGAGTTATGCTACTAGTTTTTTCATGCGCATGACTCATGGAGATACTTATGTAATGTAAGAAGCTTATGTGTTTTACAATATTTAATACAATGGTTCATATTGGCTAGATAATGGTATTGAACATGACTGAATATGGTTCTTGCATGGTAAATCTTATTATAGTCATTATTTAGTTCATCTTACATATATTCTAAGATCTAGATCTGGTTTATGCATTATGTGTTGTTTACTATTGGTTATGAATTTGAATACCTATATGCACCATCATGCTAACATTCTGAATAAGCAACCATAAAGAGGAACATGGTTCCTTTGCACACTTTGGGTGAGAACTCAACTCATCTCGAGTGATGTGCCAAGGCACATGTGTTATTCATAGTGAATTCTAGTGTACATCATTCTAATTATATAACCACCGCAACAAATCAAAAAATTGAGAAATGTGAAATATGGAGTAATTCTATTGGCTTGGATTTTGTAAATCTAACAAATTCAAAATAAAAGATAATTGGAGAAATTTTATTGGCTTACCCTTCGCATATGACAAAATAAAGCTCAAATCAAAGTAACAATGTGAAATATTAAGTGACTTGGATCTTCCCTATCGAATCTTATTTCAAAAATGATAGAGAACAACTAAGCCAAGTTTGACAACATGAAGACATGTGTAAATCCATTATTGGCATGTGTTTCATGACTGATAATAAGATAAATAATAAAATAGACACCACGAAGCAATATGGAGCCTTTTTATTGTCTCGAGATTCATAGAGACATAAATGTTTATTTAGAAATTGACAATGCAAAGATAGCTGGAGAAAAATGATTCGCTCAAGCTTCACAGTAAAAAGAACTTCACTGAAATGAAAATAGTCAAATAAGAATAACAAAGTGAAGCTAGATGGCACTAGAAGATTGGATTGTGCTTTTCAAAGACATAAAGGTGTCAAATTAAAGCCACTTGGCACTCTAAGAGTGGATATGGCTTCACAAATATGATAAAAAGGGTAGTGAAGCTATTTGGAGCAATTTTAATGGTTTGATTTTTGCAAAACCAATCTGATCTAAAGAAAGACTGAAGTTTGAAGATAGATGACACAAAATTATTAGCCCAAGCTTCTCAAAGATAAAACTAGGAAAAAAAATTGACTACTAGAAAAAAAATTAGAAGCCCCAAATAAAGTGGATCTAAATAAATCTTTCAGATCCAAATTTAAAAAATGACACAAATAGCTATAAGTGGCATGAAAACTTAAAATAAGCTCGCAGATGATGGATTTAACCCGTAAATGACTGAAACACAATGCATAAGAAAATATCTAAGCATAAAAAATCTCAAACATGATCTAAATATCCATTTCCCCCATATTTAACCAATATTTCAAACAATATTTAGGTAGGAATTAGAATCTTAAAACTGGTTTTCTTGAAGAAAACTGTGGAAATTTTAGGGTTTTGTAGATCTATAAATAAAATTAAAGCTTATTCACTTCTTTGAGTAAAAATTCTAGATTGATCCTACACATGCACAATCACTAGCTCTGATACCATGTTAGATTCAAATAGGGAAATATAATCAACAGATTACAAATCCACTTTGTTCAAATACCCAAGATTATAGATTATGATATGTAGTTGATTAGACACAAAAATAGCTTAAAATAGATAGCGAATAACAAATCTTAATGAGCAAGAGCTGAAAGAAAATAAAAAAAAGAACAAGAGACAGATAACACCATATTTAAGTGGAGAAACCCAAAGGAAAAAACTCCACTGGTAAAGTACTATCTATATTAAGAATTCACACGAGTTTAACCCAACACTTCCACTTCCATGTTAGTATTTTTCAGTGTCTACAAAGCTATATCTCTTGATCAGTTAATAAAATGATCATCGATTATATATTATAATAATATCTTAGTATTTATTTCAGTCTGTACAAATATATACATTGTAGATAGCCAATCCCGAGAGGGATCACCCAAATCAATGTGGGTGGGTGAATCGGTCAAGCCGCTTCACTCTTAAATGTGAAATACCTTCACAATAAAGTTTGATGAAAAAAAATTAATACAATATTGGGGCGTATTGTAGTGGTAGATCACACTTGAAATTATCATCCCAAAACCCATCATGGTAAGTCAAAGGATGAGATTAAAATTAGTGATTATGATGTCAAGAGCATCCAATTGAGGAAGCCTACTAGGGAAACACTAAAACATGACATCACAATGGCATTTGAAGACTTATTACATAAGGTTAATGAAAAAAATGATCTAAAAGGTGGTTAAAGGAGAAAATAAAGACATTATCTTCATGCTTACAAAAGTTGGTAGTGCCAACGTAAGAAAGACAAGAAGTTTCCACTACTATTACTTGTTATCACCGAATCACAGCACCCCTATGCATATACCTGAACTCACAGTGTGATTGGATAACATGGGTACTATCTCCAAGTTGTGGGACTTGCTACTTGAGATAGACCTCCAGAGAAAGTTGGTTCTTGCTCCTAAACTACCTGCCACAATCTACTCTAATGCAGGATAAGCTAACTGTTCTAATCTAAATTTCCAAGGGACCAGGGAAAGAGAATACATAAAATGAAAGCCTACACTAAAGCGGTGATACACCAGAAAAGGAGGATGTGAGAGTAATCTCCAAATGTGTGAAATACAAAGGCAAAGTGCACACTAGAAGAGGTGATGATAGTTCTCCATAATCTAGCAAAATGCATTCACAACAATATTCCAAGCACACACAATGATAATGAATTCCTACAAGAACATAATAATAGACACAATATTCTTGTAGAAAGATAAAAAGGGCAAGAAGAATGCAAGAAAACATAGCAGGGGAAGATACATCCACAAACTTGTATTTTATTGCTTCCTGGTATGCACAGCCTCGAGTCTATTACAAGATAAGGGCCTGGATCACCATACAAGGAGTCCACTACAAGGGCCTGCAACACACTAGCTTCACAAAGAAATTTTGGCAGAGCTTTGCTACCCAAAAACTCTCCCTTTTACAATGAGCCCAACACTCCAATTTATAGAAAAATGAGAAGGAAAAGAGAAGGGAAAATGGAAATCCTGAAATCTATCCTTCAACCACCTATAAGAGGCATTAAATTGAGTGAAATGATTGTATATTACTTGAAAAAGGCTCCCCATACTATCCCATGTGCTGCAGCAGAGAAAGAATGATGACCATGCCTCTTAATTGCACTCCCAGCTACCAAATAAAACACTGTTCTGAACCCAGCCACGTTTTCTTAAAAAACTCAATCAATTTCTAATCAAATCTAGAATTTCTTGATTTTTGTGCATCAGGATCGGAACCACGATTCCAACGGTACCAATTTTGTGTGATTTTGTTGAGAAATGCAAAAGTTATGGCCTTCTGAGTGCGGGCAGCTATTTTGGGTCCTGCAGCGGGCGTTTTGTCATTTGACGGAATGAGCATCAACTCGACTAGAGCCGAATATGTTTCTTTTATTTAAATATATCTACCCTCATTAAAATTAAGAAATCTAGTTTTTTTGGCGTAGAGGACATCATGCTCGTTCCAGAAAGTCCAATTTTGTGAAAATCGGAGCTCGGAGTCAAAAGTTATGGCCGTTTGAAGTTTCACAGGCCAAACGTTGACTTTTCTTCTCTGCCTTCGGCCACTTCAGCTTTTCATGTCCCACGCATCCCTCTGTCCCATTTAGCACAGTGCTGAAATTTCCCATTTCGGCCAAACTGGCCGGTTTGCGTACTCGCGGCCCAGATGTCCCCTTTGCTTTCGGACTGTTTGGGACAAATTTTCCCGATTCGCTCGGTTCTACCGGTTCGCGTCCTTTTGTCCCGCAAGCGTCCCGATCCGAAAGTTCTCATTTCGATCAATTTGGCTGGTTTGCGTACTTCACATACCTTTGTCCCGCGCATCCCAAACTGTTTCGGGCTGCCTTGACTCATTTCGCCCGGTTCGGCCGGTTCGCGTACTTTTGTCCCGCGCGTCCTGATCTTTGTTTCAACAGTTAGTCAATTTTTCAACTTTTCGGCCGCCTTGAGTTCCGCGCCCCACGCGTCCCTTTTTCCCGAATGTCCCAAATGCTGCGCGGACCGCCTGGCAGCCTTTCGGCCGGTTCGCGTCTAGATGTCCCTCATGTCCCGACTATTACAAGGACCAGGACTTAGCCATTTTTCATGATTTTTTCTGGCCCGAGCTTTTTTTTTATGCAATTTTTTACATTTTCTCAGAACTTGCTCTCTTCTACTTGGACAGGGGAGTTAGAAAAAATATGAGGGGACCCTAGAAACATGACTTTTTGTCCGAACTCAATATAATTTCTTGGGACTAAAGAATTTGATGCATGTTATCAAAATTACCTTGAGGGGTGAATTTTGGATAACAATTACTCCATAAATCCTAGGTAAAATAGAAAAGGCTAGTGAGAAGGCTGAGGAAATAGATAAATGGGTGGAGGTTTTGTCTCAAAAGTGTAGAAAAATAATTAAAAAAACAATTAAAAGGTATGTAGAGTTAACCAACATGCTCAATAACATAAATGACTTAAATGATAAATGTGAAAATGAATTGTATCATAGAGAAGGGATCCTTCCCAAACTTAACACCATACAACAACTTGATGAGGAATTATTAGAAAAGGAAGGAATAGTGTTTCCTAAGGAAAAAGGGATTCAGTACACACTGGAAGATTTAACCAAAATCAAGGTAGAAGTTGTGAATTAGGTTAAAGTAAAGGTGGACATTGAGAAGGATTGGATAGGAAAGGGTATTGATACTATAGATGTTATGTTAGAAGAGATGGTATTTGAAAGACAAACTTACTTATGGGGAATTGAAGATTGATATCATGATTCATAATTTTGATAAAAACATCAAAGAGGAACATTGCTCCTATGAGGTCATCAAGAGGATTATCTCTGTGGAAAATAAAATTGTTGAGTTGACTAAAAAATTGAAAGAGTATAAGCATAAGATGGACAAATGTGTTGAGGTTTTGAATAGGCATAACTTAATATTTAAATATACCACATGACCCGATGAAGGGGAGATGATGTATTTGTTTCAAATATTTGATGCTTACATCATAGAACACTTGATAAGGAGGAATAAAATGAAGAAGGAGATGATGATCATGTTGAACCATGAGCAAGCTTAGGCTTGTCTTTTCTAAAAAACTTTCCTTTTCTAGTTGTTACTTTCATTCATGATAGTTGAATATTTTTTAAGTTGTGGATTTTAATTATGTATATAATGTGGAATAATACAGTAGGATTTCATTTTGTTTTAATATAATTATATATCTATTATTAACATGAAATTCATTGTAACATCTTAAATCTTTTTCATTTGAAAAAGAAATAAAAATGGACTTTTATAGGGGCCCCAACCCAGAAAAGATTTCATAAATCCTTAATATTATACCAAAGAGGAAAAAGGGGAAAGACACTTAGTTACTCTATCACGAAGAGATCCTCTCTCAAAACAGAATCTTCTTCAAAAGTTTATTCTTGCTAACTATAAATTTCTTAGTACTAACAGCTATTTATACAAATAAAACATCTCCCGCCAAACTATGAGACATGTCCGAGTCATAAGTTCATCAAAATTCACCCTAGCACCATCTCAACATATTTGACAAACTATTATTTGTCCTCTTTTGCATTGCAAGTGTTGACATGTGATTTTTCTAGTTAAGGAGTGTTCCTTCAATTTTTGCAAATCATGCTTGCCATGGACGAGTCATATATGCTCTTAGATTCATTGCGCTGAAATGATATTGTTTGCAAAGAATATTTTTTTGATTCTAATAGATAAGTTGTAATCTGAAATGAATTTTGTAAAATTATATCTTTTTATTAACAAATCCTTAGATCAATTCCATTGATCCAACGTATGTTTTAAATCTTCTTACCTCATCCGAATGGTAAACAAAACTGCATATCATTGTATGTTATGTGCTCGGATCTTCTTAATTGATCTCTTCAGACACTAATGTCATCAAGTAGTATGAGGCATGCTTAAGGACTATAAAATAAAAAATAAAAACTAAGTCCTAGGCCTATGATATATATCCTAACAGATTCTAAAATAAGGTAAATATACCCTTTTATCCATGCCTATTTCATTCGGGATAGCATCCTAATCTAGGTGGCATGTTCTAAATTGGGGTATGGGGAAATAACCTAAGGTGATGCTAGGCTTATTTCTAACCTATACCTAATACTAAATAGCTATGAGATATGACCTAACCTAAGATGGAAATTTACCTATTGAAATGTTTCTAAACCTAAGGTAAATACTTCTAAACTATCCTATGGTCATATCCTAAGCTAATGGAATCTACCCTAAACTAATGAAATATGGAAAGGGGACCTAAGGGTTATATGGCAAGTGGTAAGCTGGCGATGGTTCCTAAGCTATTAATGTGATTTGATTTTTGTATTAAATGACAGCGAACTGCCAGTTTAGGAAGAAGCATGAAATTTGGTGGGAGTCCACATGGAGTCATCACTAAGGTTTAGTGATGCATGTAGAAGTTGAATTGGGTCTCACCAATTTTGGATGGTGGTGGCGAAGAGAGATAGGCAGGAATTTGAGAGTTAATGGCATTAATGAGCCTCGTTTTTGGTGAGAAAACCACCTAGGAAACCATGCGGGTGGATTTTTTGGAGGTTGTTTGGTCATTCATACTCTCAATTTTTTCTCTGCATGGTGCTATCTGGTTCTTCAAACCAGTAGTTCTATTTTTAGTTTATGGATATTTTTTATTCCCTTGGTATATTTTCGATTCAAGGAAAGTATATGAGACATTAGGGAAAGAGATTTTTGGTTGTTGATCTTGCTTGGAGAAGAAGAAGTGTTGGAAGCTCAGCTGGAAGTCTTCTTCAAATCAGAAGAAGCACTATCGGGCATGATAGGCTCTATCCATTAAGATTTCTTACTTTAGTCTAAATTTTTCATTAAAATGACTCTACTCTCATGAGATAAATGGGTTTCTATTTTTGTTCTAGTTATTTGCTTTCTTGTTGAAAGAATCTCTGTGCTTTTGGTTTTGGAACCCTTGCATGATAATGTTGTTTTTGGGTGTTCTCTCTAAGTGAGTTAAAATGGTGAAATGCATTTACAACTATCGAGACTTTAGTGTTTTGATTGGAATAAATATATACTCTATTGTCTGCTCAAAAAAGAGTTTGAGTAGGTAGTTTTTGTCTTGAGCTTTGAACTGGAAGTCTCTTTTGAAAGTAGTATGTAAATGGGTACTTTTCTCTTATGCATCTCTGAGTTTTAAAGTTATATTACTCCTTCAATTTGTATGGATATATGTTTATCTCATTGTATGAACACAAACTTGTGTGAAAGCGAGGAATGGACATCTTGTTTGTATTTATACTAGTAAACTTACATGCTTATACTAAATTCCTTTGCTTATTTTGAAAGGTAGGTTAATACCCTTTTTAAACTGTATCCTATTCTATTAAGTTTTTATACTCCTTGTTTGGGACTGTATTTGTATACTTTGTTCTTTAGTATGAACTCAAACCGCTAAAAAAAGGTTAATGGGTGTTTGAGGTTTATGGAATTGTTGGTGTTTTGTACTTCAACTTGTATAAGATCTTAGAAGAAATATCTTGTTATTTTATATTGTTTAAATCTCCACTACTTCAAATCATAATTCGATGGGAGTTGGGTAAGTTTTGTTATTTGGAATTACTGTTACAGTTGAGCTCATGAGGAGATAAAAATGAAAGTTGTCTTATACTTTGGTTGTTTGTTATTGGAATTATCTTCTCAAACTTTGTAAGGTGATTACTAGTTTATTGAAATCTGGAAGATGGGATGGTTGTATTTGGTTGAAGTTCTGTTTGATGTTTTAAATACTCGGTAGTCATCTTTCTCCAAGTCGTTATGGTGATTATCTTCTTGGGTCTATTCAACTTTCTTAAGTTTGATTTTCTATCCTTTTTGGGCTTGGGTGAGGTGATGAAAACTTACTCACCAAAGTTAGAAAATTCCTTGTAGTTTTTAATGAACATGTTGAGAGCTGATTGTGACACGTTCATGGGAGTCGTTGAAAGTATAATAAACTTTTGGATTGTTACTTTTGTTTATGGAACCAACCAAACTGTTCTAGTTTATAAGATTTATTGATCTCTGTTTATTGGTGTGGAATTGTATGCATTGTCGGTTCACGACAATGTTTATCTGATCTTTTCCTATAGAAAGGAAAACTTAACCATTTCTTGACTGATTATTTTTTAATGGATGAGTCATGCATCGTTATGAAATTATTTTTGATGGACTCTTCTTGTGCACTCAACGGATGATTTCTTCCTTCTCTATTTGGTCATGATTAAGGGGGATCTTTTTATAGTCTTACCTTATTTTGATGGAACAAATGGTTTCAATCAATGACTGAAACCTTCAATGATAAAGAAAGATTCATTAAGGTTGCAAGTAAGTTAATAACTGTTGATGGGTAGGATGTAGACTCTTCTTTTCTGAAGATGCATATGAGAATTCGGTTTAACTGAATGATAAAGGAAATTGTAATCGTTTACTCTTCATCTCATTCTCCTTTCTTTATATAAAACCTATCATAGGTTTAATTGAATCATTTCTATTATTTTTATTAAGTAATTTATTAGTAGTTGTTTTTTTATTATTGGCAAATAGTTTTTTGAAAGGGACTATACCCTTGTACAACAAGGCTCAGAAGCCAGAATAGAAATAATAAGCACAAAGAAAGGGATCAATATCCAGAAATAACAATAAGGACCAACTGCAGAACTTCGTCTGCAAAAAAGAAACAACAACCAACAACTTCAGCAGCAACTAAACAACTGTTGCACAACGAACACTCAGCAATAGTACACCAACACCATTGGAAAGAAAGCATGCTGTAATCCGGCCACAAAAATGATAACCATGTACTCCGGCCGAACACAAACAAAGAAAATCATCCAGACGGATAGCCCTCCTTAAGGGTGAATTTTTTTCTTCTTGCTAACCGTAACCCAACCTGAAGGAGTCTCCACTGTTGGAGGAGAAGTCAAAGGAGGGGTATTCTCCTTAGTCGCATTTGTCCCAATTGGGACAGCCACAACCTTAATCATATCCGTGTTGCCCTCAACAACTTGAGCATTATTCATGCTGCTAATTACTTGTTACTAATTACTTCTCTACTTAAATTCTATTTAAGGAAATAGTAATTGTTTCATTGGTTTAAATGAAACATTGTTGTTGGGAAGTAAATTTCCATTGCTAATAAGAGGTATAATCTAAGAACCAAAGTTATATTTATTTGACCGAGAATTAGGGCATGTCACATCTGAATTGTGAATCTCTTATTTATTTAAGTTGTTGGTTGACTCATCTTAAAAATGAAACAATGCTGAAATGAACTTGTCTTCTCATGTTTTCTGGAAACTTGGTAAAGATGACAAGAAGGTCTTTGATTATGAAAGTAACTCTTTTGTTTTATATATTGAAGTTAAATTTATATTTCAAATTCAGAAAGAATGAGGAAATAATTTGAGGTTAGGAGCTATTATTTGATATAAATAAGTAAGTGTTTAGGACAATACTTATCTGTTATAAGGCAGTAGTTTGTTGATTGTATTATGATCTTTTCTTAAAAGTGAATTTAGATTGCTACTTGTGCTTCTTTTATGGTTGTTATTACTTATGTTTTATTTCAATGATTACATTAATTGTTTAATTAAAGAAGAGTTGTTTTAATGGAACAATTAGTGGAATGCACTTCATTTTAATGCTTAGTGCTTATCATGATCCCAATGAACTCGACTCTGCTAGCAATTTTTGCAGATGGACTTTGTAACTGATAAAAGAAGGAAATAAATTTTATGATGTATTGGTTGATTTAAAGATTGGCTCCTTTAAAGAGAACTCTGATTCGTTCTTGAGATGTATTGAAAATGAAAAGTTTTATTCTTTAATGATATTAGTATTGATTGACATGCAGTTTGTCTAAGATGCATAGTCTTGTAAATTGTGTATTTTATCAAGATGAATTGAAAAGGTTGGAGGTTTACTTTGAATTTTTGTGTAATTTATCTTGTACATTTTATGAAGGTAGTTGGAATACTATCTTGTTTAGATTTGGCATATATGTTTTTATTCTTATTTCTATTGTCATTTGATAAGTTGTATGAAGAGAAATAGTTCAATCTCTCTCTTAATTGAAGGTAAATTATTAAGTTACATAAGATGAAATTGTTTATCTAAATAATATATTATGATAACGGGATGTTTATGTAATATACAATTAAACTATAGAAAGTGTGAAAGATATAAAGGGTATGATAAACCCGACACATAACCATTTAGGAGGAAGACTCTTCCTCTCTCAAAAGAATGTAAAGTGAAATAATGGTGTTTATGGTCATTAATCATTTAGACTTCATTTTCTAAGAAGTTTTCTCTAGTTGAACCTGTGTGGTTGCTACACCTTATTTGAATAATTGAGATACATTAATTTAACCTTACGATGTATGTTGTTATGTTTTTAGATAATTGCTTGGCAAGCTAAAGTTAACGAACATAAAAGAAATCATGTGTTGATGAAGTTCTTTAATATTAATTAAATCAAATATGGATGAAGAACTTAAGGGGTGTTGGATTTATGGTTTGGCAAGGTTTTATAATTTGAATCTTAATCCAAAATTAATCAAGATTTAATGACCTCCTAGGGGTATGTACATCGTGATTAAGTATTTTTTTCGAATGTTGGTGTGAGCATAGCACCCGATTTAAACACAACAAAGATCTTTTATTCGACACACATTGAATTACATTCACAGGCTATTATATAGCCATATCAATAGGAAAATTGACTTCCTATTAAATAGGAAACTACAACACACCAGAATATATATTGTTATATATTTGTTATAACAATATATATAAAACTAACCATACAATTATTTACCACAATGTAAATACTAATTCCTAACAGTTGGCACATGCCAACTGTAGAACTATACCTTTGTGAAAACTAAGGTCTTCACAAGGATACAGTGTTGTAGTTGACATGTTGCAACACCCTTCTGCATTAGTTCATCTAGATATACATACATCTGGTCTTGAACTTAGTTTCTCTCTAGGAAAAGCTAGCAGTATGAATTGGAATAGGAAGTAGCTTTCTATGACTTAGGGTACCTTGGCACGTTCAATCGACTTAGGTCGGATGAGTATTCCCATATACCCTAAGTCATCGTGAGTGTCTCCCTATAAAAATTATGTCACTAACCTAGGTTAGGGTCAAACCTTGGGCAAGTGGACTGACAAAATTTGGTGAAGACCATTCTAGATAACAAAAGAGTGAGTTGAAGGACATATTCCGATTTGATGAATATGTCATCTAGGAATAGTAACATGAATAGTATGTTGGAAATCTTTGGCTAAAGTATCGCAAATTGTTGGTTGCATTGTCCTATGTAACCTCGTTTAAGGAACATGATTTTAGATGAATATTGGTGACAATTATTCAGATAGACTCTTTAAATACGTCACTCAATACCCAAATTAGGGTAAGAAAACAAGTATATGTAGTATACATAAAAGTATTCAATACATAGAGACAAACATGAGAGATTGGTTAGAGACCAGTCATTCAATGAGATATTAGTAATTCACCGAGTCATTTACAACTGCATATGTTTTTATATTATGAGATCGATTAGCATGGAATGTGTGTTCTAAATTATGTTTTATTTAGAACAGAGAACATTATGTAAAAAAAAATTCCTTGTTTCTAAAGTCTTAAAATGGGAATGTTACATCTTGGTATCAGAGATGAAGGTTATAGCTCTTGGACCTATTGTGTCCATAATCTGATAAAACTTAAATTTCTTGTTAACAGAAAATGGTTAGAACAAGAGGAAATGTTGTAAATAATCCTCCACATGAGGAAGGAGCAGCAACTTCCCAAAAACTCGATGAGATCCTTACTTGCCTTGTTGGACACAAGAGATCATTTGGCTGTACTTGAATAGCAAGTAATGGGAAATGAGGAGGAAGAAGATGTTGGTAATAATAATCAACCACCTCCTAAGGACAACGCCAATTTGGGTGTTGATAATAACAATGTGAACATGCATGATTAGCTAGAAAACAAAAAGGCTAGGGACCGATGATGAACTCACTAATGACATAAAAAGGATAAGTCCACCTACATTTGATGACACCACATTAAGAGATGGAGCTAAGAATTGGATCAGTGAAATGGAGAAGTACTTTGTAATAAGGAACTTCTCGGAAGAAATAAAGGCAATCTGGGGAGCATATCCGCTTTCCCATAAAGCATCTTCATGGTGGGACAACCGTAAGGATGAGTTGAATATTGATGAAACTAATATCACTTGGGATCAATTTAAAGGTTACTTTAGGCAACGTTGGTTACCACAACTTTATTATGATAAGGAAATTACTGAATTTCAGAATTTAGCACAAGGAAAGCTAATCATGGCGAGTATTGGGATCGGTTTACTAAACTCCTTAAGTATGTACCTCAGTATCAAACTGACAAGAAGTTTAGGATATGGAAATTCATCATGGGATTGAATCCCATTATAGGAGGAGAGGTGGATGTTCACAACCCAACCACTATGGAAGGGGTTGTTGAAAAATCCATAAGGCAGGAACATAAATTAAAGGCAATTTCTACTCATAAGGAGGAAGTGAGGAAGAAAGTTCCCAACTCCTCTTCATCATCTCTTGCACCTAAGAAAGGACCATGGAAGAATTTTGGTATGAAAAGTAAGTTTTCAACTGATAATAATAAGAAAACAGTAACAAATAAGTCTGCTAGAAATCCACAAAACAACTTTGTCAAGAATAATAATAACAGACAGAAGTCCTATGGAGGTTAGAATGATAACTTTAAGGATGGAAATAAATATGAGCCTAAAAAGGGACCTATAGGAGGCTATTATAACTATGGAAAGGATCATTACACAAACCAATGTCCTTTGAAAAAGGATTGTCATGATCAAAAGCACAAGATATAAATTGCGAGGCTGAAAAACGAGGTTGAAAAATATGTCACGCCCATAGAAGTTCCGGGTAAGTTATTTGGCATACCTATAACTATTATTTTTGATACAGGAGCTACAGAATGTTTTATTTCTAGTAAATTAGCATCGAAACTAAAAATAAAAGCTGGAAAAATGGATAAAACATGGACTGTACATTATGGAAACAATGTTGTTCATACAATTAGTATGTGTCTTTTTGGGGCAGTCCTTGACTTACCTAGTTTTTCCACTGAAGTTGATCTTTATGTTGCTCCTTTGGGGTCTTATGATGTAATCATAGGTGTTAATTGGTTAGCTAAACATAAAGCAAAAGTGGACTATTTTGAAAAACATATTAGTTGTTTAGATGACTTGCAAAAATAGTAGAGATTTAGGGTGTGAAACGTGAGATTTCAGTTAGGAAATTGTTAGCTATGCAACTTAAAAAGGCCAAAAATAAAGGTTGTACCTTATATGCAGTAAAAATTTCTAAATCCACTGAGGAAAACAATGATTTCATGGAATGATATCCGTTGTTACGAAACTACATCATCTCTGCTTTCGGAAGGGTTACCAGGTCTTCCACCCAAAAGAGAATTTGATTTCACAATTGAAATCAAGCTTGGAACTGAGCCTATTTCTAAGGTAACTTACCGAATGAATACTATTGAATTGGTATAGCTTAAGGCTTAGTTGTAAGAAATTTTTCTAAGGATTTGATTAGACCGAGTGTTTCACCACTGGGAGCACTTTGGTAATCTTTGTGAAAAGAAGGATGGAACACTTAGATTGTACATTGATTACCAAATGTTAAACAAAGCAACAATCAAGAATAGATATCCACTCCCTAGAATTGATGATCTATTTGATTAGATGCGTGGAGCATTGGTATATTATCGATATATCTTCGATCCGGGTATCGCCAATTACGGATTAAGGATGAGTACATTCATAAAATAGCTTTTAGAACAAGCTATGAACATTACAAGTTCATAGTTTTACCCTTTGGATTAACAAATACACCTATAACTTTTATGAATTTGATGAACAATATTTTTCAAGAATAATTGGCAAATTTGTGCTTTTATTCTTAGATGACATTCTCATATATTCTAAAAGTATTGAGGAACATCACGAGTATTTGAAGATATTTTTAGAAATTTTGAGAAAGAGATGATTATATGGTAAGCTATCTAAATGTTCTTTCTATGACATTGAAGTGCACTATTTGGGTCATGTTATAAGTAAGAATGGAATTAATGTAGATCCTTCTAAAATTGTAGCTATAATTGAGTGGCCTACACCAAAGAATGTACATGAAGTTAGAAGCTTCATGGGTCTTGCTAGTTACTATAGAAAATTTGTAAAATATTTTTCCAAAGTTGCTTTGCACCAATAATGTCATTGCAAAAAAAAGGATAAGAAGTTTTTTTAGAATGAGAAACGTGAATCTAAATTCAGAAATTTGAAGGATCGATTAACTTCAACACCTATTTTAGTTGTACTGACCCTAATGAAGACTTTACTTTTGTAACATATGCATCCGGGAAGGTCTTGGAGGTATTTTGTTACAAAATGACCAAGTCATAGCTTATGAAAGTATAAAAATAAAGTTACATGATTTGAATTATGCTCCACGTGATTTAGAGCTTGCTCACATTGTTCATGCACTTCAATTTTGGAGGCATTATTTGCTTGGTAATCCTTTTGAATTAAAAACTAATCATCTTAGGCTGAAGTATATTTTCACTCAACTAAATTTGAATGGAAGACAAGTGAAGATGGTTAGAGTTTTTGTCTCAATATGATTTTGATATAAATTATATTAAAGGAAAGGAAAATAGATTAGCTAATGCTCGAGTCATAGGAAGCACATTTATGCTCTTATAACATTAATAAATCAGTTTAAGGATGAAGTAAAAAGTCTTATGGAATCTGATTCTTATTTTCAACAAGTAAAAACAACGCTTGTATGCAGATCCAAATGATGTGAGATATAAAGGTTTTCACTTTGACAACGAAGGAATCTTATGATTTGAAAACAGAGTATACATACCTTCACTAAACGATTTAAGAAATAAATTGTTAGAAAAATTTCACAATTCAACTTTCTCTAGACACCCTAGTATTACAAATATGCTTGCTGATATAAAACAACAATATTTCTGGAAAGGGATGAAAAAGGACGTTATTGATTTTGTGACACATTGTTTGGAATGTCAACGTGTTAAAGTTGAACATATGCATCTAGCTCATTTATCGTATCTTCACACAGATACCACGATACAAATGGCAATTAATAAGAATGCATTTTGTACAAGGGTTACAAATGTCAAAAAATAAACATGATGTTATTTTGGTTGTTGTGGATAAACTAACAAAAGTAGATCATTTTATTGCTGGTAATCTTAAGGATGATTATCCTATTTTGGAAAAAGGTTTGTGCATGAGATTTTCATATTACATGGAGTACCTGAATTAATCATATCTGATAGAGATCCTAGAATGACTTCAAGGTTTTGCAAACCCTTAATGCAGCTCTAGGAACTAAACTGAATTTTAGTTTTGTGTATCATCCAAAAACAGATGGAAAAACTAAAGAGTTAATGAAGCTTTAGAGGATATGTTATGGATGTATTTCATGGATCAATATTATAAATGGGAAGAGTACCTTCCATTAGTTGAGTTTGCAAACAATAAAACTTATCATACTTCTCTAGAGAAGGCACATTTTGAACTGTTATATGGAAGAAAATGCGAGAACCCCTATTAAATGGGGACAACATTGAGGATATAGAGATAATTGGACCTGAAATCCTTACAGAAATGGAACAATAATTTAAAATGATTCGTGAACACTTAAAAGAAGTACCAGATAGGAAAAAGAGTTATCCTGACTTGAAGTGGGTTGATAGGAAATTTGAACTCGGTGAGAAGGTCTTTCTTCAGTTAAATTGAAAAAGAGTTTTATAGTTCTTGGTAATCTTTGCCAAGTTATCACCTCATTTTGTAGGACCTTTTGAAATAGTTGAAGTAATTATCCTTGTAGCTTATCGTTTAACATTACCTCTTGCTTTGTCACGAATGCATGATGTTTTACCATATTTCTTTGCTTAAGAAGTACATTTCGATTTATCACATGTGTTAAATTAGAATTGCTTGCGAGTCCAAGACCAAGGAATAATCATGGTTAAACCCTTGTAAGTGTTAGAAGCTCACCAATTGTGCTTAAGAAATTGTGAAATAAGTCAATGTAAGGTCCAATGGGAGTATTTTAATGAAGAAAGTGCAACTTGGGAAAATATGGGAGATATGAAAACTACTTTAGCATAATTATTTGAACAGAATTAATTACATTTGGCTGATATAATTTGTGATTTAATTCTTTTATGATAATGAACCTACCATTTTTGGGAAGATATTTCAATGTTTAAAATAAACATCTAAGTAAATGTTGATTGTTTTGGGAATTTTAAATTTTTGTTATGTTTTGAACATATGAAAAGAAAGTTAATAAATTATTGTCCTTGATGTAAATTTTTTTAAGGAGATAATCATCGGGACGATGATTCTTTTAGGAGGGAAGCATGTAACATCTTTGACAAACTGTTATCTTTCCTCTTTTGCATTGCAAGTGTTGACATGTGATTTTTCTGGATAAGGAGTGTTCCTTCAATTTTTGTAAATCATGCTTGCCATGGATGAGTCATTTCTGCTCTTAGATTCATTGCTTGAAATGATATTATTTGTAAAGAATCCATTTTTTGATTCTAATAGATAAGTTGTAATCTCGAAATGAAGTTTGCAAACTTATCTCTTTTTATTAAGAAATGTATGTTTTAAATCTTCTTACTTGATCTGAATTGTAAACAGACATTCAGAGGTTGGAGGACACAATGGATTGAAATCTTGTATGTTTACAAATTCTTTTATTTTCTTGTAAGATTGTGCCTGCATTCTATTGTATGTTATGTGCTCGGATCTTCTTGATTGATCTCTTTAGGATGCTAATGTCGTCAAGTAGTATGAGGCATGCTTAAGGACTATAAAATAAAAATAAAAACTAAGTCCCAGGCCTATGAGATCTATCCTAACAGGATTCTAAACTAAGGTAAATATACCTATCTTTTATCTATGCCTATTTCATTCGGGATAGCATCCTAACCTAGGTTGCATGTTCTAAATTGGGGTATGGGGGAAATAACCTAAGGTGATGCTAGGCTTATTTCTAACCTATACCTAATACTAAATAGCTATGAGCTATGACCTAACCTAAGATGGCAATTTACCTATTGAAATGTTTCTAAACCTAAGGTAAATACTTCTAAACTATCCTATGGTCATATCCTAAGCTAATGGAATCTACCCTAAACTAATGAAATGTGGAAAGGGGACCTAAGGGTTGTATGGAAAGTGGTAAGCTAGAGACAATTCCTAATATATTAATGTGATTTTTATTTTTATTAAATGATAGTGAACTGCCAGTTTACGCAAAAGCATTAAATTTGGTGAGAGTCCACATGGAGTCATCACTAAGGTTTAGTGATGCATGTAGAAGTTTAATTGGGTCTCACCAATTTTGGATGGCAGTGGTGAAGAGAGATATGTGGGAATTTAAGAGTTAATGGCATTAATGAGCCTCATTTTTGGTGAGAAAACCACCTAGGAAACCATGCAAACGGATTTGTTGGAGGTTGTTTGGTCATTCATGCTCTCTAATTTTTGCTCTGCATGGAGCTATCTGGTTCTTCAAACCAGTAGTTCTATTTTTATTTTATGGCTATTTTTGATTCCCTTGGTCTATTTTCGATTTAAGGAAAGTATATGAGACATCAAGGAAAGATATTTTTTGCTGTTGATCTTTCTTAGAAGAAGAAGTTTTAGAAGATCAACTAGAAGTCTTCTTTAAATTGGAAGAATCACTATCGGGAATGATAGGCTCTATCCATTAATATTTCTTTCTTTTATCTAAATGTTTCAATAAAATGACTCGATCTCATGAGATAAATGGGTTTCTTTTTTATTCTGGTTATTTGCTTTCTTGTTGAAAGAATCTTTGAGCTTTTAGTTTTGGAACCCTTGCATGATAATGTTGTTTTTGGGTGTTCTCTTTGAGTGAGTTAAAATGGTGAAAATAATTTACAACTATCGAGACTTTAGTGTTTTGATTGGAATAAATATATACTCTAAACTGTCTACTCGAAAAAGAGTTTGAGTAGGTAGTTTTTGTCTTGAGCTTCAATTGGAAGTCTCTTTAGAAAGTAGTATGTAAATGGGTACTCTTCTCTAATGCATCTCTGAGTTTTTAAGTTGTATTACTCCTTCAATCTATATGGATATATGTTTCATCTCATTGTATGAACACAAACTTGCATGAAAGTGAGGAATGGACATCTTGTTTATATTTATACTGGTAAACTTGCATGCTTATACTGAATGCCTTTACTTGTTTTGAAAGGTAGGTCATACCCTTTTAAAATTGTATCCTGTTATGTTAAGTTTTTACTCCTTGTTCGGGACTGTATTTGTATACTTTGTTCTTCAGTATGAACTCAAACTCATTTAAAAACAAAGGTTAATGGGTGTTTGAGGTTTATGGAATTGTTGGTGTTTTGTACTTCAACTTGTATAAGATCTTAGAAGAAATATCATGTTCTTATTTTATATTGTTTAAATCTCCACTGCTTCGAATCATAATTTGATGGGAGTTAGGTAAGTTTTTTTATTTGGAATTATTGTTACATTGAGCTTGTGAGGAGATAAAAATGAAAGTTTTCTTATAATTTGGTTGTTTGTTACTAGAATTCTCTTCTCTGAAACTTTGTAAGGTGACTACTGGTTTGTTAAAATATTGAAGATGGGATGGCTGTCTTTGGTTGAAGTTATGTTTGATGTTTGGAATACTTTGGAAGTCGTCTTTATCCAAGCCGTTATGGTGATTACCTTCTCGGGTATGTTCGACTTTCTTAAGTTTGATTTTTTGTCCTTTTGGGCTTAGGTGAGGTGATGAAAACTTAATCGCAAGATTTAGAAACTTCCTTGTAGTTTGTTAGCTAACATGTTGAGAGTTGACTATGACACATTTTTAGGAGTGATTAAATGTATAATAAACTTTTAGACTATTACTTTTGTTTATGGAACCAACCAAACCGTTCTGATTTATAAGCTTTATTGATCTCTGTTTATTGTTGTGGAATCAAATGCCTTGTTGATTCACAACAGCGGTGTTCACCGAGCTGCTGTTCTATAGAAAGGAAAACTTAACCATTTCTTGATGATTGTTTTCCAATGGCTGAGTCATGCATCGTTATGAAATTGTTTTCTGATGGACTCTTCTTGTGCACTCAACAAATGATTTTTCCTTCTCTGTTTGTCATGATTAATGGGGGTCTTTTTATAGTCTCACCTTATTTTGATGGAAAAAATGGTTTTGAATAAAATACTCAAACCTTTAATGATAAAGAAATATTCATTAAGGTTGCAGGTAAGTTAATAACTATTGATGGGTAAGATGTAAACTCTTCTTTTCTGAAGATGCATATGAGAAATTGATTTAACCGAATGATAAAGGAAATTGTAACTATTTACTCTTAATCGTGTTCTCCTTTCTTTATATAAAACCTATCATAGGTTTAATTGAATCATTTGTATTATTTTTATTAATTAATTGATTAGTAGTTGTTAATAATTACTTCTGTACTTAAATTCTATTTAAGGAAATAGTAATTATTTCAGTTGGTTTAAATGAAACATTGTTGTGGGGAAGTAATTTTCCATTGCTAATAAGAGGCCTAATTTAATAACCTAGGTTATATTTATTTCACCGAGAATTAGGTCAGCTCACATCTGAATTGTGAATCTCTTATTTATTCAAGTTGTTGGATGACTCATATTAAAAAAATGATGCTGAAATGAACTTGTCTTCTCATGTTTTCTCGAAACTTGGCAAAGAGGGCAAGGTCTTTGATTTTAAAGTAACTCTTTTGTTTATATATTGAAGTTAAATTTATATTTCAAATTCATATAGAATGAGGAAATAATTTGAGGTTAGGAGCTGTTATATTATATAAATAAGTAAGTGTTTAGGAAAATACTTAATTTTTATAAAGCGCATAGTTTTCATGTTTATATTATGATCTTTTCTTAAAAGTGAATTCAGATTGTTATTTGTGCTTCTTTTATGGTTGTTATTACTTATGTTTTATTTGAATGATTACATTAATTGTTTCATTAAAGTAGATTTGTTTTAATGGAACAATTAGTGGAATGCACTTCGTTTTAATGCTTAGTGCTTATCATGCTCAGTTCAATGAATTGACCCGTGCTAGCAATTTTTACAGATGGACTTTGTAAGTGATAAAAGAAGGCAATAACTTTTATGATGTATTGGCTGATTTAAAGTCTAGCTCTTTTAAAGAGAACTCCGATTCATTCTTGAGATGTATTGAAAAGGAAAATTTGTATTCTTTAATGATCTTAGTACTGATTGACATGCAATTTGTCTAAGATGCATAGTCTTGTAAATTGTGTATTTTATCAAGATGAATTGAAAAGGTTGGAGGTTTACTTTGAATTGTTGTGTAATTTATCTTGTACATTTTATGAAGGTAGTTGGAATACTATCTTGTTGATATTTGGCATATATGTTTGTATTCTTATTTCTATTGTCATTTGATAAGTTGGATGAAGAGAAATAGTTCAATCTCTCTCTTAATTGAAAGCAAATTATTAAGTTGCATAAGATGACATTATTTATCTAAATAATATATTATGATAATGGGATGTATATTGAATATACAATTAAACTATAGAAAGTGCGAAATATATAAAGGGTATGATAAACCCTAACACATAACCATGTAGAGAGGAAGACTCTTCCTCTCTCAAAAGAATGTAAAGTGAAAGAATGGTGTTTATGATCGTTAATCATTCAGACTTCATTTTCTATGAAGTCTGCTCTAGTTGAACATGTGTGGTTGCTACACCTTATTTGAACAGTTGAGTTACATTAATTTAACCTTACAATGTATGTTGTTCTATTTTTGGATAATTGCTTGGCAAGTCAAAGTTAATGAACATAAAATCAATCATGAGTTAATGAAGTTCTTTAATATTAATTAAATAAAATATGGATGAAGAAATTAAGGGGTGTTGGATTTAGGGTTTGGCAAGGTTGTCATAATTCAAATCTTAATCCAAAATTAATTAAGTGTTAATGACCTCCTAGGGGTATGTACATCATGATGAAGTAGTTCTATCAGATGTTGGCACACGCCAACTATAGAATTGTACCTTCGTGAAGACTAAGGTCTTCATGAGGATACAATGTTGTAGTTGACATGTTGCAACACCCTTCCGCATTAGTTCATCTAGATCTACATACATCTTGTCTTGAACTTAGTTTCTCTCTAGGCCAAGCTAGCAATATGAATTGGAATAGGAAGTAGCTTTATATGACTCAGGGTACCTTGGCACATTCAATCAACTTAGGTCGAGATAAGTATTCCCATATACCCTAAGTCATCATGAGCATCTCCCTATAACAAATTATGTCACTAACCTAGGTTAGGGTCAAACCTTGGGCAAGTGGACTGACAGAAGTCAGTGAAGACCATTCTAGATAATAGAAGAGTGAGGTGAAGGACATATTTTGATTTGATGAATATTTCATCTAGGAATAGTAACATGAACAGTATGTTGGAAATATTTGGCCAAAGTATCGCAAACTATTGGTTACATTTTCCTATGTCACCTAGTTTAAGGAACATGATTTTAGATGAATATTGGTAACAAATATTCATATAGGTTCTTTAAATAGGTCACTCAGTACCCAGATTAGGGTAAGAAAACCAAGTATACGTAGTATACATAAAAGTATTCAATACTTAGAGACAAACATGAGAGATCGGTTAGAGACCGAGTCATGTAATGAGAGATCGGTAATTCACCGAGTCATTTACAACTGCATATGGTTTTCAGTTATGAGATTGATTGGCATGGAATGTGTGTTCTAATTTTTTTTTGTTTAGAACATAGAACATTATGTAAAAAATTGTATTCCCTTGTTTCTAAATTCTTAAAATGGGAATGTTACACCATCCAAAATTTCAACAAGTTCTAATTTATTTGTGTAGGAAGAAATCCCTTCCTTAAGATATAAACCACCCTTGGAAAGATCCTTCTTCCCTTACAATTTTAAGGTAGAAGATGGAATGGAAGTATGTGTAAATGTTGGGAGTGCAATTACAACAGCTTTACGGAATATATTGAGTAGGATATTTAGAGATGGACTCATCCTTTCATTTCTTCATTAATAATGATGATGCCCTAGGACGTTGTAAAGGAAAATATTTTGCTGGCCTCTTCTTCAAAGTAGAAAAACATTTCTCTAACTCAGTCACCATATGAGAAAGAGAAGTAATGGTGTCTATAAAAATTCCTTCATTGAGCACATAAAATTTTGTAGGAATTTATTTCACAGTAAATTCCTCATTATACATAAAGGGACATTTATTATTAACTACACCGCTCATAGCCGATCGGTCTTGATGCAAAATCACTTAGACACCTCAAGAGTTTTTTTATTCTCCCACCTCAAAATATGGCAATACATAATTTTGAAAGCATGAAAGAATGTATTGATCCTAATTAGTCTTAGAATCATGGTCACTCAAATATCTTGAGCTATCAATGTCCCATCATAGTCCTCTAGATCTGTAATTCCAAATAGCATTCTTACAAATGCTTCATCTGGCCTGAAAAATCAAAAATTGAGTTTAAATCCTTGGAGGAAATCTCTATCAAACTATATGCTAGTGCTACTCCACCCATATTATAGATAAATACTTTTACTAATATTCTCACACTTAAAAGAAGGGATATGAGTTTGTAGAAGAAATGGTGGGAATTCATAGTTAAGATGAGGTTCGCAAGTTAAGCTAAGCAAAATCATAGTGAGTTGATTGTTGAGATTATCTATGATATCTGCACGCAGAGGAGATTAACTTGAGGTAGATTGATATCACTCAAAAAGGAGGTAATTGTCTTGATGTAAGATAACAAATGTTAAAATACTCAGCTCAAGAACATATGATAATAATTATGTATGTTTCAAGGAGGATTCCCAAAAGGAGAGAATGATTAACATCAAATCAAACTATTCAGGGGTGCTAAAAAAATCATTAAGAAATGTTTCTCAACCTACCCAAAATAGGAATGATCAAGTTGATGACGTAAAATGAATGACATATGAATCTCATTCATTATAAAGGAATGAAATACACACATGTCAACATCTATAAAGATCTCTCCACTTGGAATGATAGGGAATGAGATATTTTAAAAGTAGAAGAATCAAATATTGTTCCTTATGAACATCCTTGAAAATACTCAAATTTTTTTTTTTTTGGGGGTGGGAAATCATGGAAAGAATCAAATTTTGCATAGATATAAGAGGCATGCTCCTACATAAAGGTGGGGTTAATTATTCTAATATTTTAGAAGAAACAATGTAAATTGAAAAGCATTCTTGAAAACCTAAATCGAATAGAGATATATGTGATTTGTTTCACCTTTCAAATCTTCTTATGTCAAGATGGTTGCAAGTGTATAGCCATTGACAAGAATTGAGATCATAGGCTTTATTTTCCCTTGCTGAGAAATATAAAAATCTTGAAATAAATTTTTGTATGTTCATGAGCATTTTTATCTTTGTATTTGAGTGATATACTTTAAATGAACCATTTATATCTCCTGTTGTAATCTTGTGTTGATAATTCCTTTGAATTACACTAGATCTTGTCTAGTGGATGGTGTTTTGGCAACTACAATTATGCTATGCGAAGAGATTTCCTTTCATATTATGGTAAAAAGTTTTAAATTCATGATGCATCCATTCTTTTGAGAATATTTTGTAAGTATATGAGTGAATTTTAGGCATAATGGATCAAGAGTTTTCAATGTTTTATTGATAAGTTAACATGAGATTTTGTGTTTAATTTCTTAAATATTGTGTGAAATCATGTATTCTTGGGCTTCCATGAGTGCATATCTTATTGTTAAAGGGTTGTTTCTGGTTGTTTGATGTGTTCTTTTCACCTTGAGAAATTTTATGACATTGTTAAAGTTTTTGAGAATTCTATATAATCAAATTTATCTTGCTTTAATCTCCCACTCCTACACAAATAAAAACCTAAAATTGTTAAATCCTTTTGAACCACTTTTGTTTTCTCTACCTATGAACATTTTCTAAGGGAATTTACCATTTTTACCTTCCCTTTTCATAAATATGCAGAAGCAGACCAAAATTTCCACTTCCTATAAGAACACACATCCTCCTTGAGTGACATTTACATTATTTAGTGTGATAACTTGTGAGAGTTAAATAGTGCATACATTAACCATGTTCATTCAGTCTGATCTCTAAATTTCAAATAGAATACTAAGAAACTATGATTCCACTTATTTTTCTCACAAGTTCAGGATATAAAATGGGTTCTCTCACACTGGTTAAAGATAGGACCTAAAGCAATGGGGAAGGTCATCCCCTTTTTATATTCCACTCAGTTCATCTAATGCCCAATTTTGAATAAGTTTGTTAGAAATCTTCCCAAAGAAAAAGGACAAGTATTTCATACCTAGAGCATCTTACTTCAAGTTCTAATGCTTCTTGGCCTATAGGAGGTGTAAGATTTGTTACCAACACACTTCCGGCACCGTTGTTGGGGAGTATTTCCTTGAATACAAGAATATGTTGATCTATACTAATGTTTAAAGTGTTTTTAGATACAAATCCATGATATAGACTCAATTATTTATCAAGTGTTTGTAAAAATGAGCTTAAGATGAATTCATTTACTCGATATTCCCTTAGCATAAGAAATGTTTCCATTAAATTTGACTTGGATAGGGGTAAATACTGATAAAGTATATTGATATTTACCAAGATTTGATAAATTGATTGTGAAATATCAGTTGGCAAGTTGTTTAAATTGGTTTACATATCTAAGGGGCAATACCTTAGTGGCAGCTACATTCTTCTCAAAGAGATCTAGTAAATATCGATGCACAAAATTTTAATCATTGTTGATTTTTCATCTAGATTTGTAAACATGGAAGGAAGGAGATATTTCTTTAAGTCATATCCTACTATAATATTATTTCTAGAGTTAGGAAAGACAAATCCAGTGAGGAAGCAAATCTAGAAGGCATTAAGTGATCAAAATCTAGAAGGGAAAGTAGTCTCAGCTCCTGATTTTGATCAGCTTGGTAGAGGATTATTCAAGTACCTATGATAATTCTGGATCAAGTAGTCCAAGTGCTAATTTGTATACTTCATTCCGTGGGGTAATTTTTTCACTATAAATCGTGGTATTATTCATTTTTCTCCTTTATTAACTAGAGATAATCGATATTTTGTGAAATAGAGTCATTGACGGATCTGTATTGATAATATTTTATTCCATTTCCTCAAAGGCCTCTAGTCCCCCACCTTTTTAACCCTTCTATTTCAACATCTCCAGCTTAATAACATGGACCAACCTCTTCCTAGATCTCCTTTTGTTGTGAATGTATACAGACCTATAAAATTCCATGAAATTACGAGTTATCCAAATGCATTCCCACATAAAATTAGAAATAGGTTGTCTAAATTTCATGGTAATAATGCCATTACTGAAGACCAGCATCTTTGGATTTTTCATAATAATATGAAATATTTTGAGATCAAACAAGAGGATGTATGTGTGAGGTTATTTATACATAGTCTAGAAGAGAATGAAAAGGATTGGTACAAATCATTTCCAGACAACTCTATTGACTCTTGGTCCAAAATTAAGAAAGCATTCAAATCACAATATGGTTATAAAACTAACCCCGGGTTCCTTCTCACTGAATTTGAGAATATAAAGAAAAACCCTGATGAGCTTATGCAGGGATTTTCACACCAGATTAATTAAAGCCATAACTAGAATGCCTATAAACTTAAGGCTGAGTGATGAATCCTTCCTAATTAAATATTTCAATTAATTTGACAAGAAAGTAACATATTATTTTAGGAAAAAAACCAAATAACTTATAGGTAAGATTTCTCTATGGAAGTATAGATTTAGAATAATATTAAGGTAGAGGAGAAACCTCCAAAGAGGGAAGGTGTCAAGTTAATCAATCCTAAGAATCCTAAAGAAAGTAAGGGATTAGATATGGAGGAGGTGGTGAAGACTCTAGTAGGGGATAAATTAAATGTTTAGCTTCAATTCCCTAAGCTCAAGACCAATCCCAGGGATAAAATAGATTTGGTGATCATATCATGGGTGATCACAGGGAAAATGATAGAGGGAAAGGACCTATGGGCTCAGAGAACAAACTAAAAACCCTAGAGAAAACAATTTATTCTCTGATCCATTGACTACCAAAGTGTCATTAGTAGAAGAGGATCACATCATTGAATGGTGTGAAATTTTTTTCTACCACATCCCCCATGTGACCCCAATGTAGAAGAAGAAGAGGTTGATGATGAGGCTACCTTTGGTGATGTATGTATGTTTGAATGTGTTGAATTCCCACCACAAGGAGCTACTTCCATTGAGTTGCTAAGTTCCAAGACTGTGGATTATTTTTGGGACTGTGTAAGCTGGGTATCTTCTTTCCCCTCTACTAGTTGTGTTGATATAGATATGGTTCAAGAATTTGAATTACCTAACCATGAATTTGAGTATTTGAGAGCTTTAATGATAAAAAAATTATGATGGTGGTGTACCCTCTAAAGAGGATAGGAAACTTCTAATGAATGCAATAGTAGCACAAGAAAAGGAATATAATTTGTGAAATAGAATGGTCAAGGGACCAAGGCCACAACCTAAACCAAAGACAGCTATCCTAACTAACATCCCCAAGAATGACCCTAAGATAGATCTTCCCAATAAAAGCCCAGTTGTTGCTAATAAACCAAGTGCCCCTACCAATGCTTAAGTAGTCTAGAAAAGGAAATCACTTTACCTTATAGTACAAATTTTCCTAAGTACACCCCCTATGATATGGCTCAAATTTTGAGCTAGATCAAAGTTATTGTGCCTATTATTGAGCTACTTAGGATCCTTGAGCACAGAAGGAGAGCATTTGAATACTTAGGATTCAAGGAGGAAAAAATTTTCACAAGTAAATATGTAAAAAAATTTGATTTTCCACCTATTATTGTTGAGATAGAAGTTCCTTGAGAATCATAAAGCATGGGGGAATCACCAAAATTATATTTAGGAACTTCTTTGGTTGAATCCTAGTTGGATGTAGACCCATTTTTTACCACACTAGTCATTAAGAACATACTAGTCCATTATTGTTTTTTTGACCCAGGATCCTCATGAAACATAATGTCACTATATGATATGCATGAGTTGGACATAAAGGTGAGAATTTTTTTGTAAAATTCCATGTCATGGATTCAAGGGAAGTGCCAGTTATTGGATATGTGAAAGGTTTGGTTGTGTAACTAGTTTCTTATCTTGGTAAATACTTGACCATGAATGTGGTCATTATTGATTTTCCTACTAAATGGGGCATGTTATTTTGTATAAATTTGGAAAAAGTGTGAGAGGAAGTGTTCAAATGGATATGTCCTATGCTACTATACCCCTAGAGGGAAACTTGGTGAAATTACATGGTGAGAAGAAAATGTTACATTTGATTGAAGATCCAAACAATGCTTCCTATGAAGTGTTATTTATTGATGTGGATGTAGATAAATTTGTGGGGTATGCAGACTTTGAGGACCATATTATAAAGGACAATGTAAAATTGGAAAGTGTTGGTGCCCCTTGGGTTATGATGTTTGATGGAGCATGTTCTAAAATAGGCAATGGGGCTAGAGTGGTGCTCATTTCCCCAAACAAAGAAACATTTAATTTTTCATTCAAATTAAAATTTGAGTGCACTAACAACATTACAGAGTATGAAGCATTGCTCTTGGGTCTAAGAATTTCATGGAAATATGGGATCAAAGATATTTTTGTCAAAGGAGATTCTGAATTTGTAGTGAAGCAAGTCGACAGTGGGTTGAAGTCAAATTCCTCAAGTGTAGGACATGGATGGATATTAGTAGCTACATATTATTTTACTAAGTGGGTTGAAGCCATCCCTACCAAGAAATAAACTCATCAGGTAGTTATGGACTTCATTTTGAATAATATCATCTGTAGATTTGGGTTGCTGCCAAAAGATAGTTGTTGATAATGCCATGAGCTTTAGAGAAAAACCTTTAGTGGCTATGTGCCAAGAATATGGTATTAACTTGACTTATGCTTCTAACTACAACCCTCAAGGGAATGGTCAAGTTGAATCTAGCAACAAAAAATTTCTCAAAATACTCAGAAGGACATTAGAAATTAACAAGAGAAAATGGGGTGAACAACTCAAGTTTGCTCTATGGGTAGACAGAGTTACTACCAAAAATCCAATGAAAAGAGTCATTTTGAATAGGTTTATGGATTCCAAGCTCTTTTACCCCTGCATATGCAATTATCATCCTATTAGTTTATGGAACAACTTGAGGATGAAGGAAAATAAACCTTTATGAAGCTAGAATCAATCAAATACTAGAGTTGGATGAAGAAATAAGGGAATCCCACCAAAAGCACCTAAAATTCAAAGAAATACTTAAGAAGATATTTGATAAAAACGTGAATTTAAGGGCATTAAATATTGGGGATTTGATTTTAGTGTGGGATAGTAGGCATGAAGATAAGGGTAAGCATGGTAAATTTGATGCCCTTTGGATGGATCCATACTCCATTAACATCAAAATTGGTGAACACACCTTTTTGTAAAATACCTGGATGGAGACTTATTGGAATTTCATATCAATGGTAGGCATCTCAAGAATTTTCTAGACTCATCCCATAAGGTTAGGTACAAATTTTATAAAATGTACATGTTTTTTTTTCATTGTATTTGTTTCCATTTTGTTGTTATGGTTTATAGTGACCATTGTCCCGGTATCTCGGTGTTTTTAATTTCCATATCTCGCTATTGAGACCTTATGTGTGTTTGAATGACTTTGTTTCCCAATGGATTAAGGCACTAGGTCTGTAAGATTAATTGTTCATGTGGTTCTTGTGGCACCCGAATGGGGGCCCATCCCCAGTCGAGCCAATGTCGGTGCTCATTTTAAGCTTTCCCCTTTGTCCTAAATATACCTTCCCCAATTTTTCATGTTTTGTTCCTAGAACTCAAGTATGTATGTTCATATGATAAAACCATGTTAAACTAAGAAAAAATCTTGTGTTATATAATAAATCCAGTGTGAATACTATTTTTTAGTCAAGGAAATAATAACTATGTCATTTCAGAGAAATACTCACAGAAGCATTGTTAGATGATCATGTTAATCCTTCTAAACTCCCCTTGTGTGTCGTTCCTTTGATTTTCAATGCAAACTAAACTTTTTTCTCCTATGTCTGAAAGTATGTGGAATCATTTAATTAGTTAAGCTATATCAGGATTTATTTACACAATTACAAAAGTTACTTAATGGCTAAAAAGTGAAAACCAAACTCTGAAACCCAACAATATTATAACTATTATATGAGTTATACGACGCAAACTACAAATATAACCTTGCTCAATAAAATTAACACATGTTTAAATGTGATTGAATTGGGGAAACAAATCAGTGGTGCACTTTTGCATCAAATGCCCAATATAATGCAAAGGTAAAATATATCCCCGAAGTTTGAAAGGAAACACATGTCAAATTTTAAGCCAAAGCCGAGAGTAGATATTTGGGTCAAAATTACAGCTTTGACACTTGTTCTAAGAAATATACAAAACTGCAAGTAAAATCCCCAACCCCGCAATTTATAGGATCAAGCCATGTGTATGAATCACATTCAAAAGGATAAACAGATCCAAGGGTCGATTTAAAGTATTAATGGATTCTACCATAAATTTATGCACACAAATAAAATTATGATTTTAGAGGCATTTTTGATCATTTCATGTTTTCACCTTGCACACGAGAAATTTGGATGCCATTTCAAAATTAATTAATGAAATAAAGAAGAAAAATTGATTTTGAAGTGGTGAAATTGAGCCAAGGAACTCGAATTATGGAAGCAGGGGAAAATTTCACAGATTTTGCAAAGAAATGGGTAATTCCTTACTTTACCTTAGTGTTCTTGATACTTAAATTGGGATTAAGAGGAATTAAGAGGAAAGATCAAAAACACAAGATGAGGTCTTTGGAATCAGGTTTCCATGTAACTTCTAATATTTCTAGTGATTTAGACAATGTCATGGATACAAAATTACTGAATGTTGATCTAGATGACTTCCGAGAATACTTTGTGCTCGAATAAAAGCCAATAGATGATGGCCATTGTTGCTTAGCCACATTGCTTTAGTAGTTTCATTTCCACCATATATACACTCTCTCAATATTGTATGGTTGTGTAATAAAAATTAAGACTCATAGAAGAAGGAGGTATTGGACGGATGTGGAGAAAGATTAATAAATTTTACACTAAAAGCTTTAAGGGCAATATTGGGGTTACCAAATTTGGCTCAACTAGTAATTGCTACCATTAAATCAACACAAATTGTTTATGATGCAAGACATGATGAATATGTTGAAATGTTAAATACCTAATTGTTGAAAGAAAGGAAGCCATCTGTCAAAAGAATCACCAAGAAATCCACTAAGGCCATATTTGTTAAAGACATTATAAGGGTTTAACAATTTGAAAGGGGTTAGAAGGGGCCATATTTTGTTGAAAGGAAGAAATCCATTTGTAATGCTAAGTAGGATGGTAGGGTTAGAAGATGTTAACAATTATCAAGAGTGTGTGTATGATGTATATTCACAATTGATATAGGACAAGTGGATAGGAAATGTCAGGAAAGTAAATGATGCCTTCATTTCCCCTATCACTTGCCTTTTTAAACCAGAATGGGAGCAATATAGATTACCTGCTAATGTTAGGGCTGCAATTATGGAATATGGTTGCATCTTCATATAGTACATATTTTCACATATTTAAGGGTAATTGGATTTGAAGGATATCCCTAAAATTTTCAAAGATATGTGAATAATAAGTGGGTATTAATGTGTAACACCTTTAACAAACTCAAGTTATATTTCTCTTTGCATTAAAAGAGTTGGCATGTGATTTTCTTGAATGAGGTGTGTTTCCTTAATTGTTGAAAATCATGCTTGTTATGGATAAATTATCTCTCCTCTTAGAGTCATTAGACTAAAATGATATGGCTTTCAGGAATCCATTTTCACTTCTTGTTGATAAGTTTGTAATCAAATTTTTAGATTTGCAAACTTATCTCTTTTGACTGACTCATCCTTGGATCAATTTTAGTGATCCAAGGAATGTTTTAAATCTTCTTAACAAACTAAATGGTAAACTGACATTCAATAGTTTGAGAGGCATAGCGGACTGAACTTTTGTGTTTTAGCAAATTTTATGGTCTTGTGTGAAAATGTCTTCATTCGTTTGTAAGTTTGTGCTTGGGTCTCTGGGATTGATCTCCGCAGGACATTATTGGCGTAAACAAAATATAGTCATCTTATGACTATGAAGGGGATCAGGATCCTAAAGCTAAAGGACTATCCTAATGGTATCCTAAGCTAGGTAAGAACACCTACTTCATAGCTACTTCTTTTTAATTGGGTTGTAATCTAACATAAGCTTCTTATTCTATTGTGTTGGGGGGATGACCTAACCTAAGCTCTTGTGCTAAATGAATAAGGGAAGGGGAGATTACTATGGTGATACTATACTATGTTAACCTAATGCCTAAAACTAATGGTTGTGAATTTGATATAACCCGAGGTGGAAACTACCTAAGGAAATGTTTTAAGACCTATGATGATTAATTGATGGATTAACGTAAGTTTTGGGAAATCTAGCTTAAACTATTTGAAAGGGGCCTAAGGTCGCAAGTCACTACGGCGATGGTTCCAATGGATTTTATTGTGATTTGATTATATTTAAATACATGGAAGTACTAGCTAGTTTGGCAAGGGCTAGTTAAATTTTAGTGGGGCTTACGTGGAGGCTTTGCTAAGTATGGAAATGCATGTTGAATTGGAATTGGTACTCGCCAATTTTGGGAGGTGGTGGCAAGGAGAGATAAGTAGGAGAATTAGGAGTTATGGAATTAATAAATCCTAGTTTTTGTGCTCAAACCGTCTTGGAAACATAGGAGGCGGTTTTGTGAGAGGTTGTTTGGTTTTTCATGCATCGTGAATTTTGCTCCGCATGGAGCTAACTAGTTCTTTGAACCAGTAGTTTGACTTCTTCTTGGCTATTTTTGGTTTCTCTAGTCTATTTTTGATCAAGGGAATGTATAAGAGACATTTGGAAGAAAAATTGTTTAGTTTTTGATCCGTCATGGGGAAGAATAAGGGTTGGAAGTTCGGCTTGAAGTCTCCTTCGAATTGGCGAGGAACTATCATGCATGATAGGCTCTACCCACTAATATTTCTTTCTCTTTTCTAAATGATTCATTAAAGAAATTATACTCACTTGAGATATAGTTTTGCATGATGTGTCTAGTATTTACTTGTATGTTTTCATGAAATCTATGTGGTTTTGGAACATGAATCCATTGTTGTTAATGATAGTTCTTGGGAAATTTCGTTGTATTAGTTATTAGTGGTATTCGTGTAAACTTGCATTTGAAGCTCTACAACTTGTATTTGAAGATCTGTAGCTTGTACTCAAAGTATGTAACTTGCATTTGAGACTAGTATCGACCAAACTGGCTTTGCTACTTGAATGGTTTTGAATCTCTATTTTAGTCTTGAGTTTCATTGAGCTTGTAGTGAAGCTTCATGGTTGTTCTAATCTTGTGTTGAAGATTCATGATTGTTATGAGATTTTAATGGAATTTCATATTTGTTCTCAACTGAATGGAACTTGGTGTAGATCTGACTTTTTTTTGAATCTTTGTATTCAACACAGACTTTATTTAGTTCTTATGAATGATGAATTGGTAGTCGAGTTGTTGAGTTTTGTTTTGTACATACGCTCAGAGATGGAGTTTTATTCTTCTTTAAGGATTTGAAGTTTCTTGAACTCGTAATAGAACATTGGTGATTTATTTTGAGCTTGTATTTAGGGCTTTGATTTTCACTTTAGGCTCGTACTTGAACTTCATGCTTTTCTAAGCCAACATTAGAAGCTTGTGAAGTTCTGAACTTATGTTTAAAGCTCGTATTTGACACTATATAGGTATTCCATTATTATGGATTTTTGAACTTGTGTTGATTCTTTACTTGTATTGTGAGCTGGGTTTTGTTGGTTTTAAGGATTTGAGAAGCTTTAATCTCATTTAAGGACTATCTGTTCAAAAAGAGTCTTGAGAGATTGTTTTATTTAAAAGTAGAGCTGGTAATCTCTTTTGATATCTTCTTCTTGTAACTTCTTTTTGGATCTATTGTGGTATTTCTATTTTGGAGACTGTACCACCTTCTTCGAGCATGACATGGTGTGTGAATATGAAGTGTTTCCTATTCTTCTCGCCCGAGTGAACCCGTGTCCTGTGGAAGGCTTGACTATTGTTTGTAGAAGGTTTAAGGGACTGGAATTAAATCTTGTTATGGGTATTGATGATTTTTAGTTCGTTTGGAACAGTCGTAATAGTTTTTAAAAGGGTTTATGGAATGTATTATTTACTTTCCTTCTTATTTTTGATGTTGAAACAAATACTTCCCTGTCATAAGCCTTTAACTGGAACTCGAGAGGCTTGTGGTGATTCTGTTTAGTTAAGTTAGAAGTAAGTTTGGGACAATACTTGTCTTAAGTGTAGTATGAGGCTTATGGTAATTCTTGGGTTTTAATAGAATGTTGAATATAAAACCTAGTATACTAAGTGTAGTATGAAGGGATACAATATCATCATTCTAGATGTTTGGTAACATTTTTTTATTTGGGATCACGAACTACTTAATCATTTGCATTAAGTTGTTAATGCCTTGTAATGGAAATTTAGTCTTTGAGTCGTGAGTTGTATTGACCCTTGTAATCTTTTACGGTTGGAGGATTTCTACTCCTTTATGGTTTCATTGAATGAATCTCCAAGTTTTATAGAGAAAGAAATATGTTCTCTTAGGGACAGTTACTTATTTAGAGTCTGTACTATGAATTTCATTCTGAGATTTTAATTGAACTTGAACTTGGTGAATGGAAATGGGTAAACCAGTTTGTAAGTTTTGTGATGGAAAGTTTGTAGTGTGCATTCTTTAACTGTACATTTGGTTTTGTGTTCTCTTTTGGGAACTAGATAAATAACTTCTAAGTTTAAATTAGATAAGGGATTTCATTTCATAGTATAAATGAAATGAAATATGGATTGGGTCCTTTTCTATTTGGGATCCTTTTTTTGTTGTTTGTATAAGTTCATTTGATTGAACTTATCTATTTTCAATCTTCTTCTGAGATGGAAAATTTATTATGGAATGTTTCATTTCAGGTCTTTGAATTGAGGTAGATTTGTGCATTCTAAACCTGTAATTGCTTTACTAATGATGAGTGTTTGGAAAAATAGCATGTAGTGATTATTCTTCCTTTGTTATATGGAATGATGAAGTATTCTGATATGAGCTATGTTGTAACTAACTTATTTTTCTTCTTAGAAAAGACAAAGGTGTATTTCTATTCTTATGAAATTATGATACAATTGGATGACAAGACCAGTTGATTGTTTAAAAGTAATTGATAGGATCAATTAAGCCATATGATATAAATGTAGGTGTTGCAGATTATATTATGCTCTTTTCTTAAAAAGTGAATTCAGATTCTTTTTATTGTACTTCTTTTCTAGATGTTATTACTTATGATTGGTTGTATGATGTATATTAATTGTTTCATTAAAGCATAATTGTTTAATGGAACAATTAGTGGAATGCACTTTACTTTAATGCTTAGTGCTTATCATGCTTAGTTCATTGAACTAACCCATGCTAGAAATTTTGCAGATGGACATCGTAAGTGATAAAAGAAGACAAGAACTTTCATGATGTATTGGCTTATTTAATTCTGGATCTTATGTAAAGAGTTTCGAATCATTCTTGAATGGTATTGGAAAAGAAAAGTGATGTTCTTTTAAGATCTTAATTATGATTGACATGCGAATGTCTGAATTACATAGTCTTGTAAATGTACATTTTAAATCATGAATTGAAAGGTTTGTGTTGGACTTCAAATTGTGAAGTGAAATATTTGTACTTATATGCCGAAATAATAGTGATATCTTTGCGGTATTCTTTATATCTGTTTATATACTATTGTTGTTATCAGATATTGAGTAGGATTAAGGAGATAGTATAATCTCCCCTATTATAATGAACTTGTTAAATTACAAAAGATGTCATTCTTTAACTACACAACTATAGTTTAATAATGAAATATGTATGGGACATACAATTAATCTATATGTGTAACGAATGATTAAAAGGTTATTTTGAACCGAAAATTTAACCATGTAGAGGAAGACTCTTCCTCTCCGAAGAATGAAAGATAAGATGATTAGTGGTTATGACCCTTAATATTTATAACTTCATTTATAAAGTAAACATAGCTTAATCTAGGTGGATGTCACACTTTATTTGGATAGCTAAGTTGCATTAGGAATTAAATGTTGATGTTTGTTGTCCTGTTTTGGGATAATCAAAAGTTATTCCACGTTAATGAAAAATAATAAAAAATTTAATTAATGAAGTTCTCCATACCTAATCAGGATAGGTATGGGTAAAGAACTTAATAAATGTTGGAATTAGGGTTAGGCATGGTTATTATAATCTGAATCTTAATGCAGTTTAATTATGATTAATGACCACTAAGGGGGTGTGTACATCTTGATGAATCATTTCTAATATATGTTGGCACACGCCAACTACAGGACTGGGACTTCTCGAGGATACAACATTACAGTTGACATGTGGCAACACCCTTCTATATTTGTTCATTTAGATCTACGCACATCTAGACTTGAACTTAGTTTCTCTTTAGGTCAAGTTAGTAGCATGTTTAGGATAAGTAGTATCTTTCAATGACTCAGTGGTACCTCGGCACATCCGGTTGACTTAGGCCAACTGAGTATGCCCATATACCCTAAGTAATCATGAGCATCTTCCTATAATAAACTATGTTTCTAACCCGGACTAGGGTCAAACCTTGGGCAAGTGGACTGATAGTCGTCAGTAAAGACCATTCTAGATAATAGAAGAGTGAGGTGAAGGACGTATTCTAGAATTACAAGTATGTTGTCTAGGAATAGTAATATGTATAGCATGTTGAAAATCTTTAGCCAAAGTATCGCAAGCTACTAGGTGTGTTGTCCTATGTCACCTAGTTTAAAGCAATGTGATGTTAGATGAATATTGGTAACAAATATTCAATAGGTTCTTTAAAAAGATCACTCAAGACTGGAATAGGGTAGGAGAACCAAGTATATGTAGTAAACATAAAGTATTCTATACTTTAAGTTGACATGATATAACAATTGGTAACTCGAGTCATGAAATGAGAGATCGGTAGCATACCGAGTCATTACAATGCATATGGTTATCTATTATGAGATTGATTGGCATGGAATGTGTGTTCTAAATGATGTTTTATCCAAAATAAAGAACATTATGTTTTAAAAAAAAATCCTTTGTTTCTAAAGTCTTAAAATGGGAATGTTACATAATGGAACTTTAAAGAAAATTGGTCCTTGTACATAAAATATGGATTAATGGATGAAGAGATGTAAAGGTTTCAAATGGATAAATTTACACCAAGTCCTAATTATGAAATTCGGTGGGTTTTCAGTACAAATGAACATGAACCCCATTTTAAAGACTACTAGATGAATTCCATGGACGAAGAATAAGTTAGATTGAGGGATTATTATAGAATGAATTTAAGAAAAGTTATTGACTTCAAAAAATTTGTAATTCCTCAAGGAATAGAAGATGATAAAAATTTGGTGGGTCAGTATTACCTTGACCAAAAGATGGGGTCAAAATCAATCAGTCCTATAGATTGGAAAGAGGAAGAATAAGATGATCCTCATGAAATAATTACTAATGTAATGAGGAGAAAAATGACTTGGTTGATTGTGAAGGGTCTGGATTTATCCTTACAAAATAAAAAAGTGCTAAGGGAGTTCCAAGAATTGAAGACTTTGAAGGAATATCTCCCTCCCCTGAAAGAGGGAGTAGACAAAATGGACCCCTTGAATGGACAAGCTCCCCAATTACCTAGTAAAAATCCAACTACAGAGACCATTGATGAATGGAAAACAACCACAAGCAGGACTGGAACTTCAAAGACCGCATTAACTTAAAAGGAAGAGGGAATGCTCTTGAGGGCTATGCAAGATGCTCCCATTTCTTCAGCAGTGCCAATATAATCCAAAGGGATAGGTTTGACTAAACCAAGAACTCCCTCAGTGGTATTACCAAGGTCATCTAGTGCACCAAAGAATATGAGGGATCTCTTTCAAATGTTGATCTAGCACTTATAGTGTAAAGTGTTAAGGGAAGGGAGGGCCCTGAACTCAAGTGTTTTGAAAGAAATACAAAAAGGGATAAATTAATATTTCCTTTGGAAAGGGATATTGGTGGTCCAATAGAGGGAGGTGGTCATGGTGCAAAGAAAAAAAAATAAAGGATCCTACGAAAATTGATCCTCTTACACTAATTAAACTCAAAAGAAATTTTTACTTCATTGGCTCATCAAGAAATGCCATTATAGACTCCTGAAGGTATTCATTCTACTCTAGTTGTACCACCACCAGTTGTAACTTCATCTTTATCTCCAACTAAAGTTGTTGCATGAATATTTTATGGTGCCCCTATATCTAGTCATCTAAGTGATGTTATGACAGAACAAGTGCAAGATAAACCAGTTGTTGTACAACCTGAGGAGCAGAATGTAACAAAGGTAATTGAAATGAGTCAAGCACAAGAATAGTCAAAAATGCCTATTGAAATAATTTATTTGGAGTTACTTAAAGAGATTCCTAGACTTGAGATGGTTGATATAAAATTTGAAACTTATACAACAGAGGGTGTAAGTGTTTCCCAACAAGAAATACACATGAAAGATTTTGATCAATCATCAAATATCAAATTGGGGGCTCAACCCCAAGGTATTCAAATTGAAAGTACAACCCCTATTGTGGAAAGTGAAATGGTGAATCAAATAATTATGGATGAAACATCTATATCAGATGTTGTCTATATTAAAATTCAGCCACCCAAGGATTCAAAGATAATAAAGGAGAGTGAGGTTTCTCAAAGTACAAGTACCACAAAAGAAACTATAAATAAGATTGCAAAATAAATAAGTAGACCCACTGAGACCAATACTAAGGAAAGTACATAAACTAACAATAAAGGTAAAAATAAGGAATCAATCCTTAAATCTCAACCAACAATACGAAAAGAAGAGGACCTAACAAAGAAAAAGGTGGTTAAGGAGTAATCCCAAGAAGACTTTTCTACCAAACAACCACTTGTGGAGGATAAATATATTTCAAACAACAAGGATCTATTTAAGGTTCTAAGTCCAAAAAGGGATATTCAAAAAGACTAACAATAAAGGTAAAAATCAATAATCATTCCTTGAACCTCAAAGAAACAATGCAACAAGAAGAGGACACAAAAATCAAAAGGTGGTTAAGGGAAATCCCAAGGAGAATTTTCTACCAAACAACCACTTTTGGAGGATAAAGATATTTCAAAGAACAAGGAGCCATTTAAGGTTCTAAATCTGGATAGGAGATTCCAAAGGAAGCTATAGATGTAGTGGCCACTTCAAAGTAGAGAAATTAAAAGAAGATGTAAGTGCTATGGCCACCCCAGATGAAAGTTAAAGGAAAAAAACAAGTGTACTATTAATTTTTGTAGAAGGTAAGGGTCAAGGTGAGAAAAAATGGGTAGAAAAGAGTCAAGGTATTAACTAGTCTAAAATTTGAGACTAAGATAAAGAGAAACAAAAATGGTGATGCTGGAAATTGAAAAACAAGTGGTGAAAGTTGAAGGAACTCACAAAAATATGTTAGTACCTCAAGATATGCAAGAAAATGTTAGTGAAAAATCACATCACCCCCAAATGAGTTATGGATCTGCTTTTCTAAGGCAATGTCATTTGGTTTGATTGCACAACATTGAGCTTTCCCAAATTATGGGACCTTTGCAAATGGGGAAAGCTCTCCAGAGAAGGCTGGTTCCTCTTCCTAAACTACCCACCATAAGCTATTCCAGTGTAGGAAAGCTAATCTAATCTAATCTAACTTCCAAGGAGATAAGGAGAGGAAGAAAACAAGGAAAAACATAGCCTACACTAAAACGGTGATACACCAGAGAAGGAAAGTGTTGATTATCTATCAAAACTACCATGGAACAAGAAGAGGTGAGCAATGGAAAGGATGGACAAGTGCATCACAAACCAAAGATGGATTTCACAAAGAAAATGTTCCAAAACTCCATGAACATAGCTCCAAAACCTGCAATGAACATCCAAACATGCACAAATACCTACAATGAAGAGAGGAAAGAATAAAACAACCAAAAAATGAGCAAGGATGGAAAAATGCATCACAAAACATGTTTTTATTGCTCTAGAAGTTTGCATAGAACATCATTTCATGGGTAAGAGGTAAAAATACCATTAAAGAGAAAGGGAAGAGGTTTAAACTCCATTTTTGACCCTAGGGAAGAAAACAAGGGAGAGGCAGAGAAGAAGGATGAACAATTCTTTGACAAAATGAGCCAAAACTGGTTTTATCACTTGAACAGAATGAAGGAAATGAGAAAATGTGAGAAAATTTGATTTAAAACTCCAACCACCAAAAGGATTCATTAAAATAGTAAGGGATCCCTCAAAAATACATTTTTAATGCATTTGGCTATGTTGGAGAAGAAATAGATGCCATGCTTTATCAATTTTGGTGGTTGGGGTCGGTTTGCATTTTTCATGTGCCAAAGACATTTTCTCAAATTTTTGCATCAAACTCTATCAAAATTCAAAATTGAGGGGTCCATCATGTAGAGGATTTCAACAACTTTCCATTGATACCAAAATCACCAAAATACAAGCTCGGATTAAAAGATATAGTTGTCTAAAGATTTAGGGAAAAAATGGTGAAATTTGGGCAAAAATCGGGTTCGTGGGGCAAAATCCCGATTTTTTTCTTGTTTTTCCAAATTGGTAAAATTTCCCAAAAATTCTCCATGACCCGTGCCTCAAATGACATATGGCATCATTTGATTGCTTGGCGGGAATGCGATCCATTCTTGCCTTTTGTGTTTTCATAGCTTTGGCAAAATTTCCTAATTTCTCCTAGCGACCCGATTTCTGGCATATGGACTGGACACGTGGCATCTTTTACTTAGCTTAGTGGGGATGCACTTCTTTTTTCTTTTGAGAAATTTGGACAAAAATCCAAAAAAATTAAAGCTCTTCTGCCCCCACCACTCCACCTTGATACGTGGCGCATCCTAACTAGTTGCGGGCCTCAAAGAATTTATTTTCCTCTGCGGGCTTTCGGGCCAAAATTCTCTATCCGATGAACCAATACCTAGAAAATTTTGAGAGCCCGAAATGTGTAAAAATTTGACCGAGGCACAAAAAGGAAGCTAGTAATCCCAAAATAAGAGGGAGTAAATTTTGGTTAACAATTTGGTGACTCTTAGGGGTCATCTACCTACTAGATAAATGGTTAGTGGTCTTTGAAGCATCCATTGGGCATGGAGTCAAGCCTGATAACCAAATTTGATCTAAAATATGAAAAATCTAACCTCGAGCCACTTGGAAACCCACTAAAACTTAGAGTTGATATTCACCAAAAGCCATTGAATGTGTTGTGCAAGAGCAATACAATAGCACCAAAAACTATTTACAAACTAAAAATCATACATGCTCCAAATGGAACATGTAGAGTGTGAAAAATCACTTATTCTGCTGAAAACAAACCTACCTACTCTACTCTAACTGGAAGCAAAGGTGGGCTAAACAAACCCTACAACTGGTTGTGCAAAATAGCTTCCCTTCTTCAAAATTGGCAGCCATGCAATTGATTTGGAGCTGATCATGGCTGGTTGGATGAGTGGAAAATCAACAAGAAGTTGTTCTTCTACCCAAATTAGCAAGGTGTCAGCTGAAAGAAAATTAGATACCTCTTTTAGTTGCTCTGCATTTGGATTGTAGAGGTATGACAACTGATCCTTGGTACTTTGATGCTCATACTCATGCCCTGAAGCAAGCATGACTGTTGGAAACTCCTCCTTTGGATTTAATGAAGCCAAGTACCTGATTGGGCAAGGTATGGTCCTTTGAATGTGCCCATTGCTTTGAATTTTAACTCCAAAAATGGAGTCTTCTTACAGACCTTCCTGGATGGATGATGTGGAAGAGATGATGGAATCCTTATGCTCTTTTCCTTCCTTCATGGCAGTATGGAACTCTTCTATAATATGTAGCTCATCATTATTGATTGTAACATCTAATGAAGTTGCTTTTGCATTATTGTAACCTGCTGCAATACATTGTTGGCTCTGGAGTTCCTCCATTGTAGCTTTTGGAAGATCAAATTCTTCCAACTTTGATTCAAGAGGCATGTTGCAAACTACAGGTGGTGCTTGCATGTTCTCTTCCATGGAAGCAGGTTCTTGTGGTTGAAGAATGAATGATGAAGAAGGAAAAGTTGCAATTTCTACAAGCTCCTTCTCATCAAAACATTCTTCTAAGTCTGATGGCAAATCAAACTCTTCAATGTCTTGCTGCAGCAAGGTCTCTCCCTTTTGTATGGTGACCTTCAAATCTACATTTTTTTCACCATGTGGAGCTTCATCTTCAAACATGAAGCTTATCAGCTCGAACTCATCCAAAAAATCATATTTTTTGAGAGATGAAGTGGGAGAGAAATTTGTAACTTCTTGTATAACCTTCTCATGATTTAGTGCTTATAAATTTGTTTTGGTCACCTCCATGATGGATTCATCAATCAAATCAGGCCCTTAAAATGAAAGCAAAAAATCTTCAATAATGTTTCCTTCATCTAGTTCCAATTCTGATTTGATTTCTTCCAGTTTGTCCTCTTCAATGGGACTTGAAGTTGATTGTTCTTCAGCCTTGTTAATTGGTTTTACAGCTTGGATTCAATAAGCATTTTCTTCAAATAAAGTGCCAACATGGACACTACACTCAGAACAAATAGACTCCTGGTCTTCTTGCTCCTCTGCTGCTATAAAATCAGCCTTGGCCACCACTTGTTCTTCAACCTTTACCTCCTCTATAGGCTTAACCAGCAAAGGGATGTTTGTAAACCCAAATTTAGCAACCTAACTCTTCAGATTGTCTATCATTTCTTTTCTATTGGGATCCTCTTTTTGTTGTCCTTGATAAGATTTTTGAGTCTCTTCCCAACATGGGATTGGGAATACAAAAGGAGTGATAGGTTAAGATTCAACCAACTTTGCAATTGTTTGTGGTGGGAAGGGAGGTGGAACTTCTTGTTTGTTTGGAGGGGATGACTATTTGGAAGGGAAAAGGATAGAAGAACTAAGATGAGGTGGAAGACTAGGGAATGGAGAAATGAATTCAACACTTGGGAAGAATTCAATGGGAAGCTTGGAAATTGAAGCCCAAATTGAGATGGTGCTACTTCAGGAGTAGAGAGAAAATTACCAGTTAATGGTGTAGGATTTACCCATTGACAAGGCTTCCTGGCACCAAGTTCATAGGTCTCTCTCTCCACTGTCCACCGTGTGCAAGTTGGGGCAGCATCTCCACCATGAATTCTAACTTCTCATAAGGGCTGAAATGTCTTGCAAAATGGCCAACCCATGGACAAGGTGCCCTGGAACCAATTTTGAAAGCCTCCATTTGAGTTATAGCTCTTGAATGCACCATGTTTTCCTCCATTTTTATGATCTTCTCCAACAAATCTGTATTTTCCATTTGACTACTATCATTGCATGCATACACTTTCTCTTGATATGATTCATAACCAAACTAATTTTGGTATTTCTCATATGGGTAAGCATGATGATTTTGAATTTGTTCAAAATGCTGATTTGAAGGAGTTGTAAAACACATTGGAGGTGGAATGTACTCTATACTATGAATGTGAATTCCATGATGGAAATGAAGTCATGATTGCATAAATTCATGGAATGGAAAAGAGTGAAAGGGATGGAAAGAATAAAGAATGAAAAAGGAATGGAAATGAATGAAAAGGAAGGTTTGTAACTTCAGAGATGGATTTTGATTAGATGGAGTCACCAGATGTGTTTGCAAGTGCCTCCAAAGGCTAAAATTTTAAACAGGAACACATCAACCTATAAAACATGAAGTGGAAGACCTCTTGGCTCCCACCGGAGTGCCAAAACTGTTAATGAAAATTCACAACACCCCCAAATGAGTTATGGATCTAATTTTCTAAGGAAATGTCATCTAGTGTGATTGCACAATATTGAGATTTCCTAAAGTGTGGACCTTTGCAAATTGGGAAAGCTCTCCGAGAGAAGGTTTTGTTCTCTTCCTAAACTACCTGCCACAATCTATTCCAGTGCAGGGAAAGCTAAAATAACCTAATATAACTTCCAAGGAGACAAGGAGAGGAAGAAAACAAGGAAAAAAATCCTACACTAAAACGGTGATACACCGAGAGAGGAAAGTGCTGATTATCTATCAAAGCGCCATGGAACAAGAAGAGGTAAGCAATGGAAAGGATGGAAAAGTGCATCATAGACCAAAGATGGATTTCACACAAAAATGTTCCAAAACTCCATGAACACAACTCCAAAACCTGGAATAAACATCCAAACATGCAAAAATACCTGAAATGAAGAGAGGCAAGAAGAAAACAACCAAAAAAATGAACAAGGATGGACAAATGCATCACAAAAGATGTTTTTATTGCTCTAAAAGTTTACAAGAACATCATTTAATGGGTAAGAGGAAAAATGCCATTACAGAGTTATGGAGGAGGTTTAAACTCTATTTTTGAGCCTAGCGAAGAAAATAAGGGAGAGGCAGAGAAGAAGGATGAACAACTTTTTTATAAAATGAGCCAAAACTGGTTTTATCACTCGAACAAAATGAATGAAATGAGAAAATGCGGAAATTTTGATTTAAAACTCCAACCAGAAACAAGATTCATTAAAACAACAAGGAACCCTCAAAATCCATTTTTCGATGCATTCGGCCGTCTTTAGAGAAGAAACGGATGCCATGCTTCATCAATTTTGGTGGTTCAGGGTTGGTTCTACATTTTTCTCATACTAGAGATATTTCCTCAAAATTTCCCCATCAAATTACATAAAAATTAAAAATTTATGTTTCCATCATGTAGATGATTTCAACATCTTTCCATTGATACCAAAATCATGAAAATCTGAGCTCTGGATCGAAAGATATGGCCCTCTGAAGATTTAGGGCAAAAATGGAAAAATTAGGGCAAAAATCGAGTTCGCGGGGCAAAATCTTGATTTTTTCCCTCTTTTTAAAATTTTGAAAATTTCCCAAAATTTCTCTGTACCCCACTCCTCCAATGACATGTGGCATCATTTGATTGCTTGGCGGGAATGAGATCCATTCTTGCCTTTTGTGTTTTTGCAACTTTGGAAAAATTTCCTAAATCCTCCCAGTGCCCCGATTCCCAGCCGATGAATGGACACGTGGCATCTTTTTCTTAGCTCGGCGGGGATGTACTTCTATTTTTTCCTTTGAGAAATTTTGACAAAAAATCCAAAAAATTTAAAGTCCTTCCGCCCCCGCCGCTCTACCTTGACACGTGGCACATCCTGATTAGTTGCGGGCCTCAAACAATTTATTTTCCTCTACGGGATTTCAGGCCAAAATTTTCCTTTGAGTTTTTTTCCCAAAAGAGCTAAGTGCCAAAAAAATTTCCACGGGTCCACCTTTGCAATTTTCCCTCCAAACTCTATCGAGCCGTAACTCAAAAAATACAAGGAGTTAGGAGGAGTTCCTTACCTTTCTGAAAGGGGAAAAATTCTCTATCGATGAAGCAATACTCAGAAAATTTTGAGTGCACTGAAATATGTAAAAATTTGAATGAGGCACAAAAAGGAAGCTAGTTATGCCAAAATAAGAGGGAGATTATTTTGGTTAATGAAACATCAACAAAATTAGTGTTGTACTCTTAATATCCATACCTCACACCAAAATGAGTAAATATGGGTAATGCACCTATGCCTAGTTGGTTGGGAAGAATCCTTAAATAGAAGGAAAATGATTTTTTTCAAAGAGGAGTTTTAGATATCACAAGAATTACCTTCCAAAAACCCTAAAAATTATTCAAAGAAAGAAAGGATTCTCACTAGAATACATGTAGATCAGCATGGATTTAAGACCCTAGAGATTACAACTCCCCATCAAGGTAAGTCAAAGGATGAGATTACAATAAGTGATTATGATGTCAAACACATCCAATTGGGGAAGCCTACTAGGGAAACACTAAAATAGGATGTCACAATGGCAGTTGAAGGCTTGTTACAGAAGGTTGATGAAGACAAAGTATCTAAAAGGCATTTGAAGGAGAAAATAAAGACATTGACTTCATGCTTACAAAAGTTGGTAGGGCTAGGAAAAGAAATCCAAGAAGTTTCCACTACCATTACTCCAAAAATCCTGGGTAAAATAGAAAAATCTAGTGAGAAGGCTGAGGCAATAGATAAATGGGTGGAGGATTTTTCTCAAAACGGACGAGAAAATCATTGAAAAAACAAGTAAAAGGTATGCAGAGTTAACCAACATGCTCAATAACATAAATGAATTAAATGATCAATGTGAAAATTAATTATATCATTGGGAAGGGATCCTTCCCAAACTTGACACTATAAACCAAATTGATGAGGAATTATTTGAAAAGGAAGGAATAGTTTTTGTAACACCACAGAATGTTGTTACTTTCTCCTAAGCATTCAAGTGTTGATATGTGATTTCTCCCAGATGAGGATATGTTCCTTTGGTTTTGGGAAGTCATGCTTGATTTGGTTATGTAATTTCTACTCTTAAGATATTTGATTTAACCGGAATATGCTTGGATTCTTTTTCTTTCATCCTTCGCATATGAGTACAATCTGACTTCTGGAAGATTGTGGATTTATCCACCATTATGACTCAACCTTGGATCAGTTGCATTGATCCAAGGAATGTTTTAATTTCATGCAAGATGAAAAAATTTGTATTAACATTTCGTGAGTTACTAAGTCTGACTGAACTTTGAATGTTCAAGTTCTTTTAAAAACTCCTTCGTATAAAAAAATATGTCCGTAGAGGATAGTTTTGTTGGATTCCGGAGGTTAACTCTAGCTTATCATTGTAATCAAAATCTGGTTTCAGTCATCATAGCATCAGAAAGGACCTAGACCTTAAGCCAGGAAAGATGTGTAAGTTTTCTATCTAAAGCTTAATTACTAGATGCAAAATCAGAATCTGATCCGGGAATGTTTTATTCTGTTTGAATTCTATTTACTGATTAATCCTATCTAGTGGACCTAGACTAGAATCAGTAAGGTTATTAGTTTTTAACCTAAGCTATAACCTAATGTTGCAAGGTTAGTTAATCTAACCTAGTCCTAAACTATGTGCTTGATACTCCTAAGGGTTATCTAAACCTAACACTAAGGTGGGTGACTAAGGTTATATCCTATGACATTAAGACTAAGTCTAACCTAAGTCACTAACCTATCCTAAACTAATGCTATGAAAGGGGACCTAAGGAGGGTCACAAGTCTTGGGTGGTGGTTTCCATGGCATTTAAGGAAAGGATAAGGATGAAGGATAGGGAGTGCTTTATCAGGGTTAGTGGAGGTTAATTTGTTAAGAAGGGTCTTACGTGGTAGCATCTCTAAGAATGGGAATTTTTGTTTATTTTGGTTTAGAGTTCACCAACTTTGGTAGTCAGTGGCAATGGAAATAGGTGGGAGAATGAAAATTAATGCAATTAATTTGCATAGGGTCTCGAGCGTGATTGCTTGGGAAGGCATGCAAGTGGAATTTTGCTTGGTTGTCTTGTTTTTCATGCATTCCATTTTTGCTCTGCATGAGCACTAGTTTTTCGAACCAACCATCTACTCTTCGTTGCATGGCAATTTTGAAAGTTTCAAATTTACTTCTGTGTCATGGGGAATATATAAGGCATGGAGGTAACAATATTTTGTTGTTTAATCTTTCATGGAAGAAGAAGAGAAGGGGCGAGTGCATCAGAGGTCTTCTTCAAATTTTTAGTGACACTATCAGGCATGATAGGCCCTAACTATTAAAATCTTTCTTTCCTTTAAATTTTTTCATTAGAACAACTCTGTTCTGATGATATATGCATATTTTGACTTGGCTAGTAACAATGATTTGGGTTTTATGTTGATTTGGGGTTCTGGGTTGAACATAAAAATTTGGATCCTGGATGAAACCTACTTCATTATTCTTGTTCCCATGTTGTGAATCAAATATGGAGTTTTTCTATCCGTTTGGAGGTGTTGTAAGTTTTTTTATCTGACTGATGTATTAGATTAAGAACTGGCTCCATGGAAGGATGCATATTAAATGATTACGTGTTTGAAAACACCATGGTAATTCTTTTTGTTTCATGTAAGATTGGATCAACTAATTGTTTGCTTCACCATAAGAACTCTGGTTGTTACCATTCCATGTTCAAGGAAATAGGTAATTAATTTTGTGGTTAGAATGTTAGTATATTCAGTGAAACTTGACTGTTTTAGTTGCATGAGTTGGAAATGTTGTATGAATTTTAAGCCTGTACTTTTTATTTCGAAGGGTTTGAATGTTCTTATGATTGCAGGTTCTGTGAGTATGGAAGTACATGGTTTAACTGTTGTTTTGTGATTAAACAAGGGTATTAGGAACATGGTTATGCTCAGGAGGAAATGTATTTGGATAAGCTCTGTGTTTCCTGGCAAATTCGTGGTTAATCTTGGATCTGCCTTAATAGAAATTATGTTTAATGTGTGGTTAAGATAAGACTGTGTTTTATTTTACCTAGAGGTGATTGTGAAATCTATTTCTTTGGGCCGCATTACACGATGTTGGAAATTCTATTTTGAAAGAAAAACAATGACTTCAATGTCGATAAGTTTATCAACGTTCAGCTAATGCATCCCCTTTTGAAGTTGAAATTTGGGTTGAAATGTTCTATATGCAACTGAATGATCTATTTATTTTGATAGATAAAGCACTAATCACTACTATGGTATGAGTAGGGTGACTTTTGGGGCATTTTGAATCTGTATTTAGAATTCAATTATTAATTTTGTACATGCATTTTTGGTTTGGTGTCTTGAAATTATATAGCAACCTAATAGTGTGACAATTGGAATGATTCAGTTTTGATCCATTGGCAAAGGATGGTAATGGGAAGTTACCCTATTTTGACCTTAAACTCAATTGGTTCAAGTGGTGGATGAGATGTAGACTGTTGTTTTAGATCAGGGTTGTGGTCTGAGTTTTTACCATTTATAATGTTTTATGTAAAGAAAATGTTATTGACTGTTGTTTAATGTATAGTCGTAAAACCGTAGGGATCCATTGGCAAACTCTTAAGGTGGCTCTACCTGACCTGAGTTATTGGTTAAACTTAGATGTTTGGATTACTCATCTTTTCCTTCCTTGATGGAACTTGAGATGTATATTACTTTTTGGAAGTTAATTTAGTTCCGAACTTGATTACAATAGAGTTTAATCTTCTCTGTTTTCTTCCTCTAAGTTGAGAAGGAAAAATTGTTAAAGGGTTTCAAAATATGAAAGTGTTTATACTCTCCTTTGGAATAATAGTGTTCTCTTCTTTAGAATCCTATAAGGAACTCTACAGTAGGGTTATGGGATGACAGGACTGTTAAAAAAGTAAGTGTAGAGAAATAGTAAGTGGTGAGATCTTATCTTGGAAGACTCCTTTCGTTTTGTAGCTGTGTTAGGTCTTATTGAGAACTCAGTATGTTATCTTCTTGCAAAAAAAAAAGTAATCCAGTAGCTAATGCTTGCATACCTTGTCGTTGACTGATAATTAGTATAATAAGGTTATGGGCAGTTTGTTAGGAGGACTTGCAAGTTGCAGTAATCCATTCCTTTGCACAAATTGCTTGTATATGAACCTGTTGGATGTATACTTTAGAATGGTTAAGTTTTTAATTAGGAGTTGATTAAAAACATGTTTTCTACTGTTCTCGGTTTTATGGTTAGGTACTTAAGATTGTTCCTTCTTATTTTCTTGTATAAGATGAATCATCCAAAATAGATTAAAGTTGAAATTGTAACTGTAACTTGAGTTATGATATAGAGTCGTATTATAATGGGTAGAAAGAAAACTAGTGTGAATCATGATTTGGGATTTGATGGAATCGATGTCATTTAAACAGGATTGTTTAATGAAAACAATTAGTGGAATGCAATTGTTTTAAGGATTAGTGCTTATCATGCTCAGTTCACTGAACTGACCCATGCTAGCAATTTTTGCAGATGGTCATCATAAGTGGTAAAGGCAGACAAAATATGATATGATGCAATGACTGTTTTAATCTGGTTCTTATGAAGAATTCTGACTTGTTTTCCAAATTGTATTATGGAAGAAAGTTACTTCTTTTGTTGAAGGCTATTGTCTTAAAGTATGCCGAAGTGCATAAATTGTAATTGTATAGATTTGGAAATGAATGAAATGGAGAGATATTACTTATGTGGATTGTGTTACTTATTTGTTGGATTGATCTTCTTATTACCTATATGAATGAGTGTGCATTCTTATTGTTCTATACAATGGAGTCCAGATGGATTCCCTAAGTAAGCCTTAGCTAATTATATGGCTGAATACTACATATTTCTGGTTAGTAATTCTTATATCTTATGATTGTGGTTAAATTGTAAATAAGACCATTGCATTATTAGGGAAAGTTGAGAGTGAACTATGCCCTAAAATGTAACTATAACTGGAAGAAAATTTTGACCTCTCATAATGCACTAATTCAAAAGAAATATATATATGGTTATAAATCACCATGACTTAATGGTATTAAGTCTGATATGTTTCAGTCTATAAGGTTGTTACATACCCTTGTTGGATTAGTTATTTTCCTAATGGGAAAACTTAAATGGTTATTGTCCTATTTTGTGGATACAAGGTTGTTAGGTACCAACCGGCAACCTAGAAACAATCTTAAATCTAATTAAAACCCTTTTGTGAAACTGAACCTAATTACAAAAGGTAACTCAAAGAGTGTTGAACTCAGGGTTAGGGAAGGCTACCTAATAAGGTGGACCTGTAATCCAAATATAACTTGACATAAGTAAATTCTTGGAGGTATGTACATCTTTCCGAGGTTGTTTCGTAGGATGTTGACACACGTCAACTGCAAGGTTGTACCTTTGAGAAGATTAGGATCTTCTCGAGGATACAACAATGTAGATGACATATGGCAACACCCTTCTACATCGATCATTAAGATTTACACACCTAAGACTCGATCAAGATTTCCCTCCGGATGGTTAGGACCATAGAAAGTTATGAGGCAGCCCTTAGAGACTCAGGGTACCTTGACACATGGGGTTAACATCGGTTGACCCAGTATGTCAACTTACCCCTAGTCTTCAAGAGCATCTTTATAACGTGAATTATGATATTAATCTAATCCAGTGAAAACTTGGGACAAGGGGACTGAAAGAGGTCAGTATAAGATGTTCTATATAACATTAGAGTGGGGTGAAGGATGTATTCCAGATTGATGAGTATGCCGTCAAGGAATAAGTAATACTGAACAGTATGTTTTAAACCTTTGGCCAAAGTATCGCAAGCTGTTGATTGCATTGTCCTATGTCACCTAGTCTAAGGATCGTGATGCCGATGAATAGTGGTAACAATTATTCAGATAGGTTCCTTGGATAGAGCACTCAGAACCCGAATAGGGAAGAGAACCACAAAAATGAAGTGTTCAGTTGAAAAATTCAATCTCAAAGTTATGCATGAATAGATCGGTAGTTCACCGAGTCATGGAATGAATAGATCGGTGGTACACCGAGTCATTACAGTTGCATATGGTTATCTATTATAAGAATGATTGTTATGATATGTGTGTTCTAAATTATGTATTTAGAACAAGAGAACATTAATCATGAAAAAAAAAAAAAATTTCTTGTTCTAAAGTATTAAAATGAGAATGTTACATCTTGGTATCAGAGCTGAAGGTTGCAGCTCTTGGACCTATTGTGTCCATAATCTGATGAAAACCTGAATTTTCTTGTAACAAAAAATGGTTAGAACAAGGGGAAATGTTGTGAATAATGCTCCACCTGAGGAAGGGGCAGTAGAAATAACCCAAAAACTTGATGAGATCCTTGCTGCCCTGTTGGACACAAGAGATCATTTGGCTGTACTTGAAACAACAAGTGATGGGAAATGATGAGGATGAAGAAGCTGGTAATAACAATCAGCCACCTCTTGAGGACAACCCTGATATGGGTGTTAGTAATAACAATGGAAATGTACCTATCCAACCAGAAAACAAAAAGGCCAGGTTGGCAGTGGAACTCACTAATGATATAAAAAGGATAAGTCCACCTAAATTTGATGGCACCACATTAGGAGATGGAGCTGAGAACTGGCTCAGTGAAATGGAGAAGTACTTTGCAATAAGAAACTTCTCGGAGGAAACCAAAGCTATTTGGGGAGCATATCAGCTTTCCCATGAAGCATCTTCATGGTGGGACAGCCGTAAGGCTGAGCTAAATATTGATGAAACTAACATCACTTGGGATCAATTTAAAGGCTATTTTAGGCAATGTTGGCTGCCACAACTTTTCTATGATTAGAAAATGATAGAATTTCAGAACTTAGCTCAAGGGAAGCTAACTATAACTGAGTATTGGGAGTGGTTTACGAAACTCCTCAAGTATGTACCATAGTATCAAACTGACGAGAAGTTCAGAATACGAAAATTCATCATGGGACTGAATCCCATGATTGGAGGAGAGGTTGATGTTCACAGCCCAACCACTATGGAAGGGGTTGTTGAAAAATCCATAAGGTAGGAACAGAAATTAAAGGCTATTTCTGCTCATAAAGAGGAAGTGTGGAAGAAGATTCCAAACCCTTCTTCAGCTTCTCTTGCACCCAAGAAAGGGCCATGGAAAAAGTTTGGCAACAAAAATAAGTTTTCAGTGGATAATAATAAGAAAATGACAATGAACAAGCCTCTTGAAATGTAAGGAATAGTTTTGCCAAGAATTATAATAATGGGCAGAAGTCCTATGGAGGCCAATGTGATAATTTTAAGGCTGAAAATAATTTTGAGCCTAAAAAGGGACCTATAGGAGGCTGCTATAATTGTGGCAAAGATCATTACACAAACCAATGTCCTTTGAAGAAGGATGATCATAATCAATAGCATAAGATACATGCTGCAGTAGTAGACAAGCAAGCTGAAAAGCAAGTGACACCTATAGAAGTTCTGGTAAGTTATTTGGCATACCTGTAACTATTATTTTTGATACAAGAGCTACTGAATGTTTTATTTCTAGTAAACTCACTTTGAAACTTAAAAGAAAAGCTGGAAAAATGGATAAATCATGGACTATACAGTATGGTAATAACTCTGTTCATACAGTTAGTATGTGTCTTTTTGGGGCAGTCCTTGACTTACCTAACTTTTCCACTGAAGTTGATCTCTATGTTACACCTTTGGGATCCTATGACATTGTCATCGACATTAATTGGTTAGCTGAGCATAAAGCAAAAGTGGACTACTTTGAAAAATATATAAGATGTTTAGATGATCTGTAGAAAACAACAGAGATTCAAGGTGTAAAACGGGAAATTTTAGTTAGGAAATTGTTAGCTATGCAACTTAAAAAGGCCAAAAATAAAGGTTGTACCTTATATGCAGTAAAAATATCTAAATCTGCAGAAGAAGATGGTGATTTCATGAAATGATACCCATTGTTACAGAGCTTTCAAGGATGTATTTCGGAGGAATTACCGGGTTTACCACCCAAAAGGGAATTTGACTTCACCATTGAAATCAAACCAGGGATGAAGCCTATTTCTAAAGCACCTTATCGATGACTACTACAGAGTTAGTCGAGCTTAAGGCTCAATTGCAAGAAATTTTGTCTAAAGGTTTGATTAGACCAAGTGTTTCACCTTGGGGAGCACCAGTGATATTTGTGAAAAAGAAAGACGGGACACTTAGATTGTGTATTGATTATCGGATGTTAAACAAGGAAACAATCAAGAATAGATACCCACTTCCTAGAATAGATGATTTATTTGATCAGATGTGTGGAGCATCGGTTTATTCCAAGATAGATCTTCAATCTGGGTATCATCAATTAAGAATTAAAGAAGAAGATATTCATAAAACAACTTTCCAGACAAGGTACGAACATTATGAATTCATGGTTTTACCCTTTGGATTAACTAATGCACCAGCTTTTATGAACTTAATGAATAATATCTTTCAAGAATATTTGGACAAGTTTGTGCTTGTATTCTTGGATGATATTCTCATATATTCTAAAAGTGTCATGGAGCATAATGAGCATTTGAAAGTAGTCTTGGAAATTTTGAGAAAAAGAAGGTTATACGGTAAGTTATCCAAATGTTCTTTCTTTGATACCGAAGTTCATTATTTAGGTCATGTTATAAGTAAAGAAGGAATCATTGTAGATCCTTCTAAAATAGTGGCAATAACCGAGTGGCCTGCACCAAAGAATGTACATGAAGTAAGAAGCTTCATGGGCCTTGCTGGTTATTATAGAAAATTTGTTAAGGATTTTTCTAAAGTGGCTGCACCGATAACTTCATTGCAGAAAAAGGATAAGAAATTTTCTTGGGATGATAAGTGTGAATCTACTTTTAAAATTTTAAAAAGTCAGTTGACTTCAGCACCTATTTTAACTGTACCTGACCCTAATGGAGGCTTTACTGTTGTAACGGATGCATCCGGGGAAGGCCTTGGAGGTGTTTTGTTACAAAATGATCATGTCATAGCATATGAAAGTAGAAAACTTAAGTTACATGAGTTGAATTATGCCCCACATGATTTAGAGCTTGCTACCATAGTACATGCACTTCAAGTTTGGAGGCACTATTTACTTGGTAAACCTTTTGAGTTGAAAACTGATCATCTAGGGCTGAAATATATTTTCACTCAGCCTAATCTAAATGCAAGACAATGAAGGTGGTTAGAGTTTTTGTCTCAATATGATTTTGATATTAGTTACATCAAAGGAAAAGAGAATAGAGTAGCAGATGCTCTAAGTCGTAGGAAGCACATTTCTACTCTTATAACATTAAGAACTCAGTTTAAAGATGAAGTGAAAAGTGCATTGGAATCTGATATATACTTTCAGCAAGTGAAAGCAGCGCTTGCTGCAGATCCAAAAGATGAAAGGTATAAAGGTTTTCATTTTGATAATGAAGGAATCTTACGTTATGAAAACAGAGTATACGTACCTTTGCTTAATGATTTGAGAAAGAAATTGTTAGTTGAATTTCATAATTTGCCCTTTTCTGGACACCCGGTATTACTAAAATGCTTGCCGATCTAAAACAACAATATTTCTGGAAAGGAATGAAAAAGGATGTTGTTAATTTTGTGACTCATTGTCTTGAATGTCAGCGGGTGAAGGAAGAACACATGCACCCAGCTGGTTTATTATATCCCCATAGCATACCACAGTACAAATGGCAAGTAATAAGCATGGACTTTGTACAAGGGCTGCCTATGTCGAGAAATAAACATGATGTTATTTTGGTAGTTGTTGATAAACTAACGAAAGTAGCTCATTTTATCACTGGAAATCTAAAGGATGATTCTCTTGTGTTAGCTAAAAGATTTGTGCATGAAATTTTCAGATTACATGGAGTACCAGAATTAATAATATCTGATAGGGATCCTAGAATGACATCAAGATTTTGGCAAATGCTTAATGCAGCTCTTGGAACTAAACTGAACTTCAGTTCTGCGTATCATCCAGAAATGGACAAACTGAGAGAGTAAATCAGTGTTAGAAGATATGTTATGAATGTATTGCATGGATCAACAGTATAAATGGGAAGAGTATCTCCCATTAGTTGAATTTGCATATAACAATACATATCACTCTTCTCTTAAGATGGCACCTTTTGAGGCACTTTATGGAAGAAAATGCAGAACCCCTATTAGTTGGGATAACATTGAGGATAGAGAGGTAATTGGGCCTGAAATCCTTACTGAAATGGAACAACAAGTTAAAATGATTTGTGAATGATTGAAGGAAGTAGCAGATAGGCAGAAGAGTTATGCTGACTTAAGGCGGGTTGACCAAAAATTTGAACTTGGTGAAAAGGTTTTTCTTCATGTTAAACCAAGAAAGAGTTCTATAACTTTTGGCAAGGCTGCCAAGTTATCACCTCATTTTGTGGGACCTTTCAAATTGTCGAAGTAATCAATCCTATAGCTTACCGATTAGCATTACCACCTGCTTTGTCATGAATGCATGATGTTTTCCATATTTCTTTGCTTAAGAAATACATTTTATATTTGTCACATGTGTTAAATTGGAATTCCTTGCAGGTCCAAGACCCAAGAATAATCATGGTTAAACCCACTCGAGTGCTGGAAACTCACTAATTACATTTGAGGAATCGAGAAATACAACAATGTAAGGTCCAGTGGGACTAGTTTAATGAAGAAAGTGCAACTTGGGAAAATATGGAAGAGATGAAAACTACTTTTCCCTTTCTTTTTGAACAGAATTGAATCTGTTGACTGATAAAAAAAAATTTATTATGAATTTATCTTTTACATGTCATTATGTAAGCCAGTTTTGGGGCAAACATTTATTCAGGTTGAATAAATAGTAACATGATACTGATTTATGAAACTATTCAAGTTTGAAATAGTTAATTTGTTCAGTGAGTAAAAGAATTAATTGACCAGAAGATAAATAAAAGGATGTAATCATCGGGACGATGAATCTTTTAGGAGGGAAGCATGTAACACCCTGAACTGTTGTTACTTTCTCCTGAGCATTCAAGTGTTGATATGTGATTTCTCCCATATGAGGATATGTTCCTTTGGTTTCGGGAAGTCATGCTTGATTTGGTTATGTCTTTTCTACTCTTAAGATCTTTGATTTAACTAGAATATGCTTGGACTCTTTTTCTTTCATCCTTCACATATGAGTACAATCTGATTTCTGGAAGATTGTGGATTTATCCACCATTATGACTCAACCTTGGATCAGTTGCATTGATCCAAGGAATGTTTTAATTTTATGTAGGATGAAAAATTTGTATTAACATTTCGTGAGTTACTAAGTCTGACTGAACTTTGAATGTTCAAGTTCTTTTAAAAACTCCTTCGTATAAAAAAATATGTCCGTAGAGGATAGTTTTGTTGGATTCTGGAGGTTAACTCTGGCTGATCATTGCAATCAGAATCTAGTTTCAGTCATCATAGCATCAGAAAGGACCTGGACCTTAAGCCAGGTAAGATGTGTAAGTTTTCCATCTAAAGCTTAATTACTTGATGCAAAATCGGAATCTGATCCGGGAATGTTTTATTCTATTTGAATTCTATTTACTGATTAATCCTATCTAGTGGACCTAGACTAGAATCAGTAAGGTTATTAGTTTTAACCTAAGCTATAACCTAATGTTGCAAGGTTAGTTAATCTAACCTAGTCCTAAACTATGTGCTTGATACTCCTAAGGGTTATCTAAACCTAACACTAAGGTGGGTGACTAAGGTTATATCCTATGACATTAAGACTAAGTCTAACCTAAGTCACTAACCTATCCTAAACTAATGCTATGAAAGGGGACCTAAGGAGGGTCGCAAGTCTTGGGTGGTGGTTTCCATGGCATTTAAGGAAAGGATAAGGATGAAGGACAGGGAGTGCTGTCAGGGTTAGCGGAGGTTAATTTGTTAAGAAGGGTCTTACGTGGTAGCATCTCTAAGAATGGGAATTTTTGTTTATTTTGGTTTAGAGTTCACCAACTTTGGCAGTCGGTGGCAATGGAAAATAGGCGGGAGAATGAAAATTAATGCAATTAATTTACATAGGGTCTTGAGCATGGATTTCTTGGGAAGGCATGCAAGTGGAATTTTGCTTGGTTGTCTTGTTTTTCATGCATTCCATTTTTTGCTCTGCATGAGCACTGGTTTTTCAACCAGCCATCTACTCTTCGTTGCATGGCAATTTTGAAAGTTTCAAATTTACTTCTGTGTCATGGGGAATATATAAGGCATGGAGGTAACAATATTTTGTTGTTTAATCTTTCGTGGAAGAAGAAGAGAAGGGGTGAGTGCATCCAGAGGTCTTCTTCAATTTTTAGTGACACTATCAGGCATGATAGGCCCTAACTATTAAAATCTTGCTTTCCTTTAAATGTTTTCATTAGAACAACTCTGTTCTGATGATATATGCATATTTTGACTTGGATGGTAACAATGATTTGGGTTTTATGTTGATTTGGGGTTCTGGGTTGAACATAAAAATTTGGATCCTGGATGAAACCTGCTTCATTATTCTTGTTCCCATGCTGTGAATCAAATATGGAGTTTTGCTATCCGTTTGGAGGTGTTGTAAGTTTTTATCTGACTGATGTATTAGATTAAAAACTGGCTCCATGGAAGGATGTGTATTAAATGATTACGTGTTTGAAAACACCATGGTAATTATTTGTTGTCTCATGTAAGATTAGATCAACTAATTGTTTTCTTCGCCATAAGAACTCTGGTTGTTACCATTCCATGTTCAAGGAAATAGGTAATTAATTTTTTGGTTAGAATGTTAGTATATTCAGTAAAAATTGACTGCTTTAGTTGCATGAGTTGGAAATGTTGTATGGAGTTTGAATGTTCTTATGATTGAAAGTTCTGTGAGTATGGAAGTACATGGTTTAACTGTTGTTTTGGGATTAAACAAGGTTATTAGGAACATGGTTATGCTTTGGAGAAAATGTATTTGGATAAGATTTTGTTCCCTGGAAAATTCATAGTTAATCTTGGATCTGCCTTAATAGAAATTATGTTTAATGTGTGGTTAAGATAATACTGTGTTTTATTAAACCTAAAGGTCATTTTGAAACCTATTTCTTTGGGCCGCATTACATGATGTTGGAAGTTCTATTTTGAAAAAAAAACAATGACTTCAATGTCGATAAGTTTGTCAACATTCAACTAATGCATCCCTTAGAAGTTTAAATTTGGGTTGAAATGTTCTATATGCCACTGAATGATCTATTTATTTTGGACAGATAAAGCACTAATCACTACTATGGTATGAGTAGGGTGACTTTTGGGGCATTGCTGAATCTGTATTTAGAATTCAATTATTAATTTTGTACATGCATTTTTGGTTTGGTGTCCTGAAATTGTATAGCAACCTAATAGTGCGACGATTGGAATGATTCAGTTTTGATCCATTGGCAAAGGATGGTAATGGGAAGTTACCCTATTTTGACCTTAAACTCAATTGGTTTGAGTGGTGGATGAGATGTAGACTGTTGTCTTAGATCAGGATTGTTGTCTAAGTTTTTATCATTTATAATGTTTTTGTAAAGAAAATGTTATTGAATTTTGTTTAATGTATAGTTGTAAAACCGTAGGGATCCATTGGCAAACTCTTAAGGTGGCTCTACTCGACTGAGTTATTAGTTAAACTTAGATGTTTGGATTACTCATCTTTTCCTTCCTTGATGGAACTTGAGATTATATTACTTTTTGGAAGTTAATTTAGTTCCAAACTTGATTACACTAGAGTTTAATCTTCTCTGTTTTCTTCCTCTAAGTTGAGAAGGAAAATTGTTAAAGGGTTTCAAAATATGAAAGTTTTTATAGTCTCCTTTGGAATAATGGTGTTCTCTTCTTTAGAATCCTATAAGGAACTCTACGGTAGGGGTTATAGGATGACAAGACTCATTAAAAAGTAATAGTATAGAAATAGTAAGTGGTGAATCTTATCTTGGAAGACTCCTTTCATTTTGTAGCTGTGTTAGGTATTATTGAGAACTCGATGTTATCTTCTTGCAAAAAAATTGTAATCCAGTAGCTAATGCTTGCATACCTGTCATTGATTGATAATTAATATAATAACGTTATGGGTAATTTGTTATGAGGACTTGCAAGTTGCAGTAATCCATTCCTTTTCACAAATTTCTTGTATATGAACCTGTTGGATGTATACTTTAGAATGGTTAAGTTTTTAATTAGGAGTTGATTAAAAACATGTTTTTCTATTGTTCTCGGTTTTTGGATGGTTAGGTACTTAAGATTCAGATTGTTCCTTCTTATTTTCTTGTATAAGATGAATCATCTAAAATAGATTAAAGTTGAAATCGTAAATATAACTTGAGTTATGATATAGATTCGTATTATAATGGGTAGAAAGAAAACTAGTGTGAATCATGATTTGGGATTTGATGGAATCGATGTCATTTAAACAGGATTGTTTAATGAAAACAATTAGTGAAATGCAATTGTTTTAAGGATTAGTGCTTATCATTCTCAGTTCATTGAACTGACCCGTGCTAGCAATTTTTGTAGATGGTCATCATAAGTGGTAAAGGCAGACAAAATCTGATATGATGCAATGACTGTTTTAATCTGGTTCTTATGAAGAATTCTGACTTATTTTCCAAATTGTATTATGGAAGAAAGTTACTTATTTTGTTGAAGTCTATTGTCTTAAAGTATGCTGAAGTGCATAAATTATAATTGTATAGATTTGGAAATGAACAAAATGGAGAGATAATTCTTATGTGGATTGTGTTACTTATTTGTTGGATTGATCTTCTTATTACCTGTATGAATGAGTGTGCATTCTTATTGTTCTATGCAATGGAGTCTAGATGGATTCCCTAAGTAAGCCTTATTTAATTATGTGGCTGAATACTACATATTTCTGGTTAGTAATTCTTATATCTTATGATTATGGTTAAAATTGTAAATAAGATCACTACATTTTTAGGGAAAGTTGAGAGTGAACTATGCCCTAAAATGTAACTATAACTGGAATAAAATTTTGACCTCTCATAATGCACTAATTCAAAAGTAATATATATATGGTTATAAATCACCATGACTTAATGGTATTAAGTCTGATATGTTTCAGTCTATAAGGTTGTTACATACCCTTGCTAGATTAGTTATTTTCCTAATAGGGAAAATTAAATGGTTATTGTCCTATTTTGTGGATACAAGGTTGTTAGGTACCAACCGGTAACCTAGAAACAATCTTAAATCTAATTAAAACCCTTTTGTGAAACTGAACCTAATTACAAAAGGTAACTCAAAGAGTGTTGAACTCAGGGTTAGGGAAGGCTACCTAATAAGGTGGACCTGTAATCCAAATATAACTTGACATAAGTAAATTCTTGGAGGTATATACATATTTCTGAGGTTGTTTCGTAGGATGTTGACACACATCAACTGCAAGGTTGTACCTTCGGAAGATTAGGATCTTCTTGAGGATACAACAATGCAGATGACATATGGCAACACCCTTCTGCATCGATCATTAAGATTTACACACCTGAGACTCAATCAATATTTCCCTCAGGACTGGTTAGGACCATAGACAGGTTATGAGGCAGCCCTTAGAGACTCAGGGTACCTTGACACATGGGGTTAACATCGGTTGACCTAGTATGTCAACTTACCCCTAGTCTTCAAGAGCATCTTTATAACGTGAATTATGATATTAATCTGATCCAGAGTGAAAACTTGGGACAAGGGGACTGACTGAGGTCAGTATAAGACGTTCTATATAACATTAGAGTGGGGTGAAGGACGTATTCCAAATTGACGAGTATGTCATCAAGGAATAAGTAATATAAACAGTATGTTTTAAACCTTTGGCCAAAGTATCGCAAGCTATTGATTACGTTGTCTTATGTCACCTAGTCTAAGGATCATGATGCCGATGAATAGTGGTAATGAATATTTAGATAAGTTCCTTGGACAGAGCACTCGAAATCAGAATAGGGAAGAGAACCATGAGAATGAAGTGTTCAGTTGAAAACTTCAATCTCAAAGTTATGCATGAATAGATCGGTAGTTCACCGAGTCATGGAATGAATAGATCGGTGGTATACCAAGTCATTACAGCTACATATGGTTATCTATTATAAGAATGATTGTTATGATATGTGTGTTCTAAATTATGTATTTAGAACAAGAGAACATTAATCATGCAAACAAAAAAAAATCCTTGTTCTAAAGTATTAAAACGAGAATGCTACGGTTTTGCCTAAGGAAAAGAGATTAACTATGCGGTTGAAGATGTAATGAACATTAGGGTAGAATTTGTGAATAAGGTCAAGGAAAAGGTGGAAATGGAGAAGGATTGCATATGAAATGGTATTGATACAATGATACTAGGCTAGAAGAGATGGTATTTGATAGATACAAACTTACTTATGGGGACTTGGAGATTGATATCCTGATTCAATATTTTTATCAATACATCAAAGAGGAACATTTCTCTTATGAGGTCATCAAGAGGCTTATCTCTATGGAAAAAAAATTGTTGAGCTGACTAAAAATTTGAAAGAGTATAAGCACATGATGGAAAAATGTGTTGAGGTGTTGAATATTCATAACTTATTATTAAAACATCACACAGACTTGATGAAGGGGATTTGATGCTTATATGGACAAGAGAGTTGACAATGAGGAAGAAAATGAAGAAGGAGATGATGATCATGCATAACCATGAGAAGGATTAGTCTTTTCTTTTCAAAAAAAATTCCTTTTCCAATTGTTACTTTCATTCATGATAGTTTAATATTGTTTTCAATTGTGGATGTCAATTATGTATGTAATGTGGAACAATGCAATAGGATTTCATTAAGTTTTAATAAAATTATATATATATATATATATATATATATATTACTAACATGAAATTCATTGTAACATCTTAAATATTTTTCATTTGAAAAATAAAGAAAAATGAGGTACTATATGGTTGTCAACCTAGGAAAATATTTACATACATCCTTGATATTGTACCAAAAATGGAAAAGGGGAATGATGTTTAGTTATTCTATCATTAAGAGATCCTCTCTTAAAATAGGAATGTTATTCAAAATACTATTCTTCCTAACTATAAATTCCTTAGTCTCGGTGGCCATTTGTATAAATAAAACATCCCTTGCCAAACTATAATACATTACTAGAGCCATAAGTTCATCGATACTCTCCCTAGGACCATCTAAAATGTCAAAGTTCTAATTTCTTCATGTAGGAAGAAAACCATTAATTAAGATCTAAACCACCCTTGAAAAGAGGCTTCTTCCATGATGCTTTTAAGGGATAAGATGGAATGGAAATATGCGGAAAAGTTGGGACTGAAATTACGGTATTTTCTTGGACAGATTGAGGAGGAGGTTTTGAGATGGACTCACCCCTACATTTCTGTGTGAATAATGATGATGCCCTGTGGTTTTGAAGGAAACTATTTTGTTGGCCTCTTCTCCAAAGTAAAATGATGTTGCTCCAACTCAGTCACCTTGTGAGAAAGAGAAGGCACAATTTCTATAAAAGTCCCTTCATCAAGCACATAAGATTTTGCAAGAATTTATTTCACAGTAAATTACTCATAAAAAATAAAGGGACATGTATTATCAAGTGCACCCTTCACGATCGGCACGATCTTGAGCCAAAGTTGATTCAACACCATAGAATTTTTCTGATGCTCCCACTTGAAAATATGAAAATACATCATTTAGAAATCATAAAATATGAGACTGATCCTAATTAGTCTTTGACTCATGGCCACTCGATTATCCCGAGATGTCAATGTCCCAAAGATAGTCCTCTAGATATAAAATTCCAAATAGCATTCTTAAGAATGTTTCATCTGCGTCTGACAAATCAAAAATTGAGTTTAAATCCTTGGAGGAAATCTCTTTCAAACTGGATGCTAATGTTACTCCCTACCATATTGTAGACAAATAATTTCACTAAGCTTCTCGCACTTAAAATAAGGGATGTGAATTATTAGAAGAAATGGTGTGAATTTATAGTGAAGATGAGGCTAGCGAGTTAAGCTAAGATAAATCATGGTGATTTGATTGTTGAGATTGTTTATGATATCCACATGAGGGAGATAGATGTGAAGTAGACTAATATCACTCAAAAGGAGGTAATTGTCCTGATCTAACATAACACATGTGTAAGAACTTAGCTCAGAAAGATATGACAATAATTGTGTGTGTTTTGAGGTGGATTCTCAAAAGTCAAGAATGATTAATATCAAATCAAACTATTTTTTGGGTGCTAAAAATCATGAAAAAGGTTTCTCAAGCTACCTGAAATAGGAATGATCAAGTTGATGATGTCAAATGAATGACATAGGCATCTCATTCATCATAAAGAAATGAAATATACACTTGGAAACATTTGTAAAGATCTCTCCACTTGGCATGATAAGGAATGAGATATTTTCAAAGCACAAGAATCAAATCTTGTTCCTTAGGAATATTCGTTGAAAAGATTTTCATTTCCGGGGGAAAAATCAAGAAATATATAAAATATTGTATAGATACAAGAGACATGTTCTGTTTCGAGGGGGGTTAATTTTTCAAATATTTTATAAGAAACAATGTAAATTGATAAGAATTACTGAAAAGATGAATCAAATTGAGATATATATGATTTCACCTTTCAAATCTTCTAATGTCAAGATGGTTGTAAGTGCACAATCATTGAAAAACATTGATATCATAGGATTTATTTTCCCTTGCTAAGAAATCTTAAAATCCTAAAATCAACTGTGGGTATATTTATAAGCATTTTAATCTTTGTCTTCGGGTTTTATAATTTAAATGAACCATTTATCTCTCCTATTACAATCTTGTGTTGATACTTCATCTAAATTACACTATATCTTGTCGAGGTGGTGGTGTTTTGAAAGCGTAATTATGTTGTGGCAAGATCTTTCCTTTCATCGTACGATGTAAACAGCTTTAAATTCATGATGCATCCATTCTGTTGAGAATATTTTTGTAAGTATTTGAGTGAATCTTAGGCGTAATGGATTAGGAATTGTCAATGTTTTATTGAGAGGTTAACATGAGCTTTTGTGTTTAATTTCTTAAAGATTGTGTGAAATCATGTATTCTTGGGCTTTCATGAGTGCATATCTTCTTGTTAAAGGGATGCTTCTGGTTTTTTGATGTGTTCTTTTCACCTTGAGAAATTTTCTGACACTTTGTTAAAGTTTTTGAGAATTATTTATAATCAACTTTATCTTACTTTAATCTCCCACTCCTACACAAATACAAACCTACAATTGTTAAATCCTTTTTGAACCACTTCTATTTTCTCTGCCTATGAACATTTTCTAGGGGAATTTAGAATTTTATCTTCCCTTTTAATAAATATGTAGAATAAGACAAAAGTAGTCACATTTTATAGTAACTTTGAGTCGATTTGAGTGACATTTTCATTATTTAGTGTGACAACTTGTGAGATTTAAATAGTGCATACATTGACCATGTTCATTCAGGAATGATCTCCAAATTTCAAAGAGAAGACTAAGAAACTGTGATTCCACTTATTTTTCTCACAAGTTCAGGTTACAAAATGGGTTCTCTCACCTGGTTAAAGGTAGGACCTAAAGTAGTAGGGAAGGTCATCCCCTTTGTACGTACCACCATGTATTTACATTTCCCGGTTTTGAATAAGTTTGTTAGACATATTTCCCAATGACAAAACAATGAGTCTTCCATACTTAGAGCATCACACCTCAAGATCTAATGCTTCTTGGCCCACATGAGGTGTGAGATTGGGTACCAACACCATAAAAGGGACTTACATCAACATCCTTGAAAGGCTCATGTAGGATTCTCTTATTGCATTACCACCAATAAAATCACCTAACCGACATACTCGAAACCTACCCGATATTATCAAAACAAAACTTGTGCCTATCGTAGAATATTATGTCATGATACGAAGAGTGTAAAAATTTTAAAACCATAATTTAAAGACTATTCATTTTTATGATCTTCTCCCCCGAGAAGAGGACCATCCTAAGCCATCATCAACATCAACCTCATCTCCACCTTCGTGAGTAGTCACCGAAATTTGTAGGTCAAGGGATAAATCCTCAATATCATACTATCAAACCTTTGTAAGACATTTTTTCAACACCTTTCCTTGAATATATCTCAATCTCATAAGTGTCCCCACCTTCCCTTGAATATCTTTCAACCTCGTCAGCATCTACACCTAATTCACTGATAGTGTCCTCATCGAAATCTGTAGGAAAAGGGGGTCATCCTCAATAAGATCCCGACAAACCTTTCTCATCCATATTCTCATCACCTCCCAATGAAGGTCCCTCATCTTAAACCAAGAGTGGTTTCCCCCACCCATGTGAACATGGAATCAACATACACGAAGAAAATGTAAAACCAAATCTTCTTCATCTACCCCTCTTCATTAATTTTCCTCTCATATCTCATTCAATTTTTCAACATCTCCTTTATTAAGGCCTCCTTTATTTACTATATAGTCAATCAGTCAAGATCAAAACATCCATCATCCTAATATGAAAAACATCATTTCTTTTAGTGTATGTTGTCTCGATCCACAATATCATGCTAGGGGGACTCCTCTCTATTGAGAATTTGAAATTATTACCTTGCACATTCCCCTAAAACATCTTCACCAAACATATCATATCGATCTAATAAAATGTCACTTTCCTATAAAGGAACAAACATGGAATGTTTTCCCTTAATTGGATCATTCCATATAGTATGCATCAACCTTTAAATTCCTTTCACTTTTGATCTTTCTATTTTTAACATATCAACCATCATTATAGTAGTCACATCAAAGATCTTATTCCACCATCAACCACTCATTATATCATCATAATACTTTGAAAGAATGTTGTCTTCCCTCATTATCCTTACAAGCCTTATAGATGAACATCACGGTTTTGTTCATCGCATCTATCACTATGGACAAGTTCCTCTTCTATAGGAACCCCTTAAATCATTACACTCACCTACCCTATAGAAACTGAAAACATGACATGGGACACATGTGTGTGTGTGTGTCATAAATGCATATTTTCCCCTCCTTCAAACTCGCCTATTAGGGTCTTTCCCTCATCTCAAAACTGTATGTAAAGTCATTGGATGATTTTTATCAAGAAAAATCAAAATAAAATAGATTGATCCCTCGATGGATAGTTATTCAAAATATAAAATCATTATTAAAAATGTAAAAGGTAGACTGATTCCCTAAAGAATAGCTACTAGTTAAAATTATAGACCAATGCCTCAAAGGACGATTATCTTGTAAAAGTAAAAATCAAAGATGTATACCATAACCTCAAAGGGTGGCTACCTATGTAAGTGGATTCCCAAATTGATAAGCCTTCAAAAATATCAAATTTCAAAAGCATCTAAGAAATCTTCCTGCAATGATTAGCTTTCTGTCATAGCAAACTTCCCGCATTGATCAGTTTTCTTCAAAATAAAAGATTGAAAGCTAGGGTATTTCCTATGAACCCATTACGAAAGGAGAACCCCAATTCTCACATTAACCTACACATATTAAATCCTTCTCATGTCTTAGTAAGGTACACTTTTTCACTTCATCTCTATATTGAAGATCATATGAGTGACTACCCATTGTTAGTCATTTGATAACATTTGTTGTAAAGGATAAAAAGTGAAGGCACCTTCATTTTGTTGTTTCCCATCACATATGTATCAAATCTAGCATAAATTAATCAATCCACATTTCATTCTTGACTATTTTTTTGATAAACATAAAGATCACTTTAAAATCAATATCAAATAAGACATCATATAAAGGATATTACCTTAACAATAGTCAACCTTGCCACATCCACATCTATCAATGTATCTATCATTAGATCAACATCATGTATAGATCAACACAATCCTCAAAACATCTTGTTGTTACATTGTTGTGTCTAAAACATCACATCTATTCAATTAAATCAACATTTATCAACTACCTTCCTCCTCGAGTGTGTTACTTCTGTGATTACCATCAAGACCTCTATATTAGTCCTCATAAGCCCACTTTTCTAGAAGCATCAAACTACAGTCCTTTGACCTCATCAAATCATCATTTTATCCCTCATCGATAGTAAGTCATATGTCTATAGGACACGAACCCTTTGGTTCCCCTATCACTTGACTTCTGGTCTAGAAATCCACCTTTGTGACAATGTCATTTTCTTGGTCACTTGTCCTCATCAAATCATCATATTTTGCATCTTTAAGTCATATGGACATGAACCCTTTGGTTCCCATTATACTTGAATTTTCAGCCTTGTAATCCCACCTTTGTGGAAGCATCCATCATCAGTCCTATCACCTTGTCAAAATATCCATTTTCTTCATTAGATCATATGCCTATAAGACATGAACCCTCTAGTTCCCCTATCACTTGATTCTATGAAGGAGTTTATCTTATTTCTCTACCTTGTCTTGGGACATTATTCCATCATCCCTCATCACTCCCCATATTTGTATTCCCCCTTTCTTTGAGCTCTATTCTATTGCTGCCACCCTGTTTCTCCTTTCTTTGCCCTTGCCACCACTTCTTTGTCACACCCCATGCCGGCCATTCAGGCTTCTTCTCCCGTTCCCCCTACTGATGCTCCCACCCCCACTTGGCCTCTACCTCACGGAGACCGGTTACCAGGGCTTCTAGGAAGCTTAACCTTGAGACCCTTGCTGTGGAGAAGGGTTCTCATGAATTTGAAATTGCTCATGACCTCCTACATATCAGCAGTGCCAGCCCCTGGGAAGTGAAATTGGAAAGCCCTACAAAAAGGCTAGAAGCCTTAGAGGCAGATATGAAATTGTTAAAGGATGAAGTTAAAAACTTGACAAAACAGAAAGGAAAGAGGAAGAAGGAGGAGGAGGAGGATGTGGACAGCAGCCAAATTGAAGATATATACAAGAAATTGCACTCCTTGGACTCTCGCTTAGGGAAGGCCAAGACTAGGCATGATTACAACATCGCCATCTTTAGGGCAATTGAGGAATTTATTGAACAACACGTCAGAAGTGTCTCCAACCTAAGCGGAGTGCTGACAACTCTTTGGGGTACTGATAAAGAAAGCAAGAAGACCTTGGAGCAGCTGGATTCTAATGACGTTGCCCATATGACTACTTTGGGTATGTTTAAATCCTGGAAGAATATCAAAACCATCTTAGACAAAGCTACTAGGAAGTAGCTGCAGTTGATTCTCTGTCCTTGTTTGTTTTTGCTATTTTTTGCGGATCTTTTCTTTTTTTTTTTGCAGTATTTTTACTGTTTACGACTCGTTTTGGTAGCTATTTTTTAGCTACTTTGAACATCTTTATAACATTTGGATTCTGATCCTTTTCACTCTAGTTCTCTTGCTTATCCTGGCTTTTAGGCCTTCTTTTGTAATCAAGGGTATAGTCCCTTTCAAAAAACTATTTGCCACTAATAAAAAAAACTTAGAACATTAAGAATTTGAATACCAACAACCTAGCTTAGCCTTGAATAGGCCTAAAATATTATTTCCCTTTACCATAAATTTCAATCACAATAATTTTTAATAACCACTATCTGTAGCTTAGGTTCTATGATAATTATGCCCAAGCTTAGTAAAGTCCAGCATCAAAGGTACCCAACATAAGATTATACTAAAACATCAACCTTATCTTTGAATTCATTAATATTACCATCAAAATCTAAGGTAAGCATTAGTAATAATATAATCATGGTCCACATACCCCAACATATGAAGCTCGATATCATACCTGTTCACAATCACCCAATAAATGGTGTAGTAACATATTGCGACACTTATATAGGTAGGAGTTATAATAAATGAACTTGTTAGGATTATTCTAACAATGTAATAGAAAAGTATAGAATAGAATCAATGTAATCAATGATACACAACATATTCACTGTTAGTGTACTAATCCCATTATTTCAAGCATGCTACAACCATGCAAATAGACTAAGATCATGAATAGTAACCAAACAAGAATATAGGCCTACTGTAGAAGTATGTCATAAATCAACCACTCTTATCACAACAAGGTAGCAAAATAATGGGGGTGTTACATACCTCCCCCCTTAAAAGGATCATCGTTCTAATGATTTACTTCATCATAATAGATTTTCAGAAATTAAATTAATAATATACGTGTTCAATCATTAAATAATCCAAACAATAAAGCCTAAAACTTATAAAAATCAAGTTTTCATAAATATAAAACAACATTATGTTGGTTGTAACAACACTTTTCCAAGTCTTTGCTCATAAAAACAAAATTTAAAGTAGTTTTTCAGTCAAAGAAATCATAATGTATCATATAATCATATAAAATTGTATGTTTTATTGATAAAATAGGTGCCAAAAAACAATTTTTATTTCTTCTAGATTCTCCCAAGTTGCACTTTCTTCAGATAAATTGGTCCCATTGGACCTTGCATTGACTAATATATTTGTTTTTCAAGTGTAGCTTGCAATTTTACAAAACCCTTAAAATCTCAACCATGATGACCCTTAGGTCTTGAACCTGTAAAATATTCCAATTAAGTACATGCAACAAATTTGAAACATAATTTTTAAGAAAGAAAGTATGAAAAACATCATGCATCTTGGCCAATGTGGGAGGTAATGCTAATTGGTAGGCCACATGGATGATCACTTCTATGATGTTAAAAGTTCCAAAAAGCAAAGTGACAACTTGGCTGATTTTGCAAAAGAAATTGAACTATTCTTTGGCTTGAACCTTAGAAATACTTTATCTCGAAGTTAAAATTTCCTATCAACTCTTTTCAGATAAACTTAACTATTTTTCCTATCGAAACTTATTTTAATCATTCAAGGATTAATTTAACTTGTTCCATTTCAGTTAGCATTTCAGGTCCTATTACTTCTCTTTCCTCTAAGTTGTCCCAACTAACATGTGTTCTAAACTTTAGTTCATACAATGTCTTAAAAGGTGTCATTTTCGAGAGGAATGGTAAGTATTATTATACGTAAATTTGAGCAATGATATATATTCCTTTAGCTTGTATTGTTCATCCATGTGGTATATCCTAAGCATGTCTTTCATAATCGAGTTACTATCTCAATCTATCCATTTGTTTCTAGATGGTATGCATAAATGAAATTTAGTTTTGTCCCTAAGGTTGCATTTAATTTTTTCCAAAAATGTGAATTCATTTTTGGTCTCGGTTTGAAATTATTAGTTCGGTACACAGTGTAGTCTCGATATTTCATGCATGAATCTTTTTATAAGAGCAGTGAATTATCTATCATATTTGTAGGAATAAAGTGAGCTACTTTTATCAATTTGTTAACTACAACTAGAATGACATCATGTTTATTTTTAGACATTGGCAGCCCTTGAAAAAAATCCATGCTTATTACTTTCCATTTATACTATGGAATTTTGTGAGGGTACAACAGTCTAGTTGGGTGCATATGTTCATCCTTTACATGTTAACATTCTAAGAAATGAGAAACATAATCAACTATGTCCTTTTTCATCCCTTTCCAAAAATATTTATTTTTACATTAGCAAGAATTTTAGTCACTCTAGGATGTCCCGAATAAGGAGAATTGTGAATTTTAGTTATCAGTTTCTTCCTTAGTTCATTCTCCAAGGGTACAAATACCCTATTTCCATACCTTAGGACTCCATCACTATCAAATATAAATCCTTTATATCTCTTATCACTATAATCTGCAACAAGCACTTTGTTTTAACTTGTTGATAATAGGAATATGTTAACATTACTTTCTTTACCTCATCTTTGAGTTAGGTTCTCAAGGTAACAAGGGTGGAAATGTTATTCCCGCCACTTAGCGCATGTGTCACTCGGTTTATTTACCTTTAATATAGTTGATATCAAATTCATATTGAGACAAAAATTCTAACCATATTCATTATCTAGCACTTTCTCGGGTTTGGATGTCTCGAAGATGTATTTCAGCCTGAGATAATCTAATTTTATCTCAAAGGGATTCTCTAAAAGTTAATGTCTCCATAATTGCAAAACATGTATAATGGAAACAAGCTCTAAGTTAAGGGAGCATAGTTCAGCTCATGTACTTTGAGTTTTCTTCTTTCATAAAAATCACGTGATCATTTTATAACAAAATACCCCCTAACCCCTCACCAGAGGCATCAGTTACTAGTGTGAAGTCCCCATTGGGATACAAGATTGATAAAACAGATGCTATAGTTAGTTTCTCTTTCAGAAATTTAAATGCATTCTCACATTTATCATTCCAAACAAAATTCTTGTCCTTTTACGTAGTGAAGTAATTGGGGAAAAAAATTTGAGAAGTCTTTTACAAATTTCCGTAGTATCCATCTAGTCCCATGAAGCTTCTAACTTCATGCATGTTTTTAGGAGCTAGCCAATCAATTATGGTTACAATATTTGATGGATCTACATAAATTCCATCTTTATTAATTACATGTCCTAGGTATTGTACTTCATTCTCATAAAATGAACATTTTGAAAGCTTACCATAAAGTTTCCTCTTTCTTAATACTTCAAGTACAATCCTTAGATGTTCATTATTCTCTTCATGCTTTTTTAATAAATGAGAATATCATCCAAGAATACAAGCACAAATTTTTCCAAGTATTATTGAAATATATTATTCATTAAATTCATAAAATCTGTTGGAGCATTAGTTAATCTAAATGGTAGTACAATGAACTCAAAGTGCCCATATCTTTTCCTAAATACAATTTTATGAATATATTCTTATTTTATTCTCAACTAATGGTACCCGGACCGTAGGTCAAACTTAGAGTAAACTGATGCACCACACATCTGGTCAAATAGATCGTCAATCCTTGGAAGAGGGTACCTATTCTTAATTGTGGCTTTGTTGAGAATTCTATAGTCAATACACAATCTGAGTGTTCCATCTTTATTTTTAATAAAAATAATTGGTGCTCCCAAGGTGAGACACTCGGTCTTATCAATCCTTTTGATAAAATTTCATGCAATTGTGCTTTAAGTTCAACAATTTCAGTGGTAGTCATTCTATAAGGAGCCTTAGAGATTGGCTCGGTTCTAGTTTGATATCAATAATGAAGTCAAATTATCTTTTGGGAAAATGACCGAGGTAGTTATTCTTGAAATACATCACTATAATCACATAGCATCAAATGATATTCCATAGAAAACTTACCCTCTTCCCCGATTCTAAAATTTTTATAGCATAAAGCATGTAACCTTTATTTTGATCTTTTTCTATTGTATGGCTAAAATTTTCTAACGGAATTTTTTTATCCCATGTATTTATGTTGTTTTCTATAGATCATCTAAGCATATGATTCATTTTTCTTATTATTCTATGTTTAATTTATGTTGGTCAAGCCAATTCACACCTATAATTATGTCATATGATCCTAAGGGTGCTTCACATACAAGTCTATTTCTGTGGTAAAACTTGGCATCTACAATGCTATGCTAAACAAGCATTGGTCAACCTTGTAAACAATATTATTCCCATATTAGACAATCTATAATATTTGCATATATCCAACCTTTATTTTGATTTTATATTCTAACTTATTAGAAATGAAACATTTAATTGCACCATTATTAAATAAGATACTTACAAGAAGTCCAAAAACTTACAGGCACTTCATAGGTGTTGCTTATTTTTGTTTGCTTATCAACTACTACTATAGCATGTATTTTATGATGGTGATTTTTATTCTTCTTGATTTGATGGATTTTTTTTTCATAATGGTCTAGTCCAAAAATATAAATTCCCTTAATAGGTCCTTTCTTTTCAGTTTTACTTTCTACACTTGTATTATTCTATCCATTGCTCTTATTTTTGGCATCATTTTTAATGTTGTGATTTTATTACCATTTCCAGTTCATTTCTCATTACCAAAATTTTTCTGTCCCACCTTTTTGGTGCCAAATATGAAGGTGACTTCACAAATATCTTAATTTTTTCATCCTTGTGTGTAGAAATTTCATGTTGTTTCTTATAACATTCCCATTTTAAGACTTTAGAAACAAGGAATATATATATATATATATATATATATATATATATATATATATATATATATATTATAATTTTATCTAAATAATCATAATTTAGAACACACATTCCGTGTCAATCAATATCATAACAGATAACCATATGTAGGTTTAAATGACTCGGTGAAATACCAATCTCTCATTTCATGACACGGTTTCTAACCGATCTCTCATGTTAACTCAATGTATTGTATACTAGGTATACTTGGTTCTCTTACCCTATTATGGGTATTGAGTATTTTGTTTAAGAGGCCTATCTAAATATTTGTTACCAATATTCATTTAAGATCTCACTTTTTAAACTAGGTGACATAAGACAATGTAACCAACAACTTGCGATACTTTGGCCAAATATTTTCACATATTCTTCATGTTTACTATTCCTAGAAAGCATACTCATCAACCGGAATACATATTTCACCCCACTCATCTATTATATAGAATGGTCTTCACTAACTCCTTTCATTCCACTTGTTTAAGGTTTAACCCTAACCTAGGTTAGCAACATAGTTTGGTATAGGGAACCACTCGCAGTGACTAAGGGTAAATAGACATACTCAATCAGACCTAAGTTGATTACATGTGTCTAGTTATCCTAAGTCATCGTGAGTTACCCCCTGTAATAAATCATGTTCCTAACCTGACCTAGAGTATAACTAAGATCAAGTCCAAGTTTATGTTGATCTAGATGATCCAATTTTGAAGGGTGTTACAACATGTCAATTGCAACATTGTATCCTCGTGAAGACCCAAGTCTTCACGAAGGTACATTTTGTAGTTGGCATGTTCCAACATCTAACGGATGAATTACCCATCTCGATGTACATACCCAAGAAAGAAGTTAATTACTCAATTATTTTTCTTAATTAAGATTTAATTACAACAACCCTGTTGAACCCTAATTTCTTTAGCCCTTAAGGTTGACATCCACAGTTGAGTTGTTAATGTTTTAAAAAACATCATGATTGCTTTTTAATCATCAACTTCTTACTTTAGGGTTCAGTTAATTAAAATAGAAAAAAAACAAACAACAATAAGATTCACTTATTATACCAAACCATTCTTAGCTTATTTAAGTTCCAAAATAGGTTCCATTATAATAGACTTCATTGAGATGAAGTCTAATTAATAAATGTACATATTTAACTTTCATTTTCATTACACCTATAAAGGTATTGGTCAAGAGGAAGTTCACCTTCCTCTTTCTTGTTATGAATTAGGGTTCATTGTACCCTTTTACATTATACAAGACATCATAATTAATTTGCACTTTCATTAACATCTTTTAATAAACCATAGTGACTTAGTTAAAAGAACATCTATGTATGCCAACTTAATAATTTGCATTTCAATAAAGGGATAGTGTATCTAATTCCCTTCCATCTAACTTATTTAAGTCAAACTAAAAGGATTCCAAATAGATAAGAATATGAGAAAATAAAGATAAGATTAAAAATTCCCTTCACATAATGCACAAGGAGAATGACACATCAAGTACAAGTAACTCTCAATATTTTTCCATTCATCTAAGTGAAATACACATTTTACAAGTCCATTCATTTCAGACATCTTTCATGTCAAACAACATTAATAAGCCCAATTAAGAAATACAACTTTTCCTCTTACAAATACATTTCAATAGTGAATCATAATTCCTCATAAAAGATCTAATCTTTAGGTAAAAAAGTAACATCATAAAATATATTGTCTTCCTTTATCACTTACGAAGTCCATCTACAAAAATTTCTAGCATGGGTCAGTTCATTGAACTGAGCATGATAAGCACTAAGCATTAAAATGATGTGCTTTCAACTAACTGTTTCATAAAAGAACTCTACTTTTATGAAACAGTAAAGAAATACAGATAGATACATCATAAATAAATAACAATCATAAAAGAAAGAACAAAGTGATCAACCACATTAACATTTAGTAAAGATCATAATATAATCATCACTCTTCAGCCATTGATTTCATAAGAAATTATATCAGATAAGTAATATTTCATCCTAATTACTTATCTTATTCTTACTATAGATATTTATAGTTTATTTCTTACTTCATTCAACCTAATTCCTAAGAAATACACTTACTCTATTATTTCCCAAAAATAGAGTTATTCTAAGAAGCAAGGATCCATCATACTCAGCATTAACATGTTCCATCATAAAACACCTACAACCAAGCTAATTCAAACTTCAAGAAAGATTTTAGGATGAGCCATCAACATCTTAAAGTAAGAGATTCCTATTTAAGGTACTACACCCTAATCCAAAGCCCAAGATAAATCCTAAGTTTTAGGTTAAGCCTCAATGGGTTAGAAATAGGGTATGTATTATTCATTTATTTACACCAGACATTGGTCACACATTACCAAAAATAGATTCCAATCAACACAAGTCAAGGAGAAGAAGTAAAGGATTATCTCCCAACTACTCACTCTGCAATCCCATTAAATAATACAACTGAACCGGTCAATCCTTAAACAAGAGTAATACAGGTGAGGAAAAAGAAAAAGAGAGAGAGAGAGAAACAACTCAGAACTTCCCTCAGAGTTTGAAGATAACAACATTGCATTCCAAAACTCCTCAAAATTCGAAGAGAAGCAATAATTCCCTTCAGATTTTGAAAAAAACAATGAATTCCTTAACTCAGAAAAGAGAGGAAAGGATGTCAACAACAAGGAAGAGATATAGTCTCATCATTCCATCCTTCAAAAGGAGAAACACAGTCAAAATTCAAAGAGAATTGAAACATATCCCTACCAAGCACCATCCGATTTCAAAAATCATTACAACACAAATAGCATAATTGAAATTGAATCGATGTATATAGATATATGACATAAACTAGCAAGTTAGGAACCAAAATAAAGTTTCCCATCAAATAATGAGAATAGTCTCAGTACTACAGAGGCTATCACTGAATTGATTAAACAAATACCTTCAGTTAATACAAGTTTCCAAAGCAACAAGAACAATAACTAAATATTAAATTCATTCCAATGTTAATAGCATCCACTGAGAAGTTTTCTTATTTTCCAATCAAAGAGCGAAAGAGAACAATGATGGAGTAAAACACCCCTATGAGATTCATATTTCTTTTCAAAAGACAATACATAAAAATGAAGATATCGAATGCAAGTTTGACTGTCCCAACTTACCTTCAAGTTACCCCATAACTCCCTTCTTCACAAAAATCAAGGAACAACACATGAGTTTGGGAAGAGAGTTCCAGACTCTGAACCGATCTCAAGGAGAAACAACAAAAGTGACAAGACTCCAACCAGATGCTCAAAGTCGAGTCCAAAAGAGAAGAGAAAACTATAACGTCCCTTCCCAATTCCCTAAGGTAGACAAGACTGATCTAATCAATAGTTTGACTTAGATATCCCAACTCTTCAATATCATAAAAACGTCAATTAGAGTGCAAGAAACCAGTAAATCCAACCAGATGAACCGATAAGGGTAACTCCTGAAGCACAAAACCTTACCTCTACAAGGACTCAGAAAACAATCGGTAAGTCTTTCCACAATGGTGACAATAGAACTTAACAACTTTACTTCCAGTCAGATTTATATCAAGGGAGTTCATTCAGACCCCAAGACCAGTTGGGTCTTTAACAATTCTTTTCAAACATAAGGTGAGAAAATGAAAATGACATTATATAAATGCAAGCAGAGCTAAACATGCCTTCTCGAATATCAACCAGAGGAGAAAAAACTGAAACGTAGCCTTTCTCAACATTGACATCCATTAACTAATTCAAATAGACCAACAAGATTTCACTCAATCAAATCATATCAAGCTCAGAAAAATTAAGACTTGGTTACTATTATTTCCAACAAGATTGAATCCACAAAACTAAGATTCCTAACAACCATATCAACAAGGATCAAATAGAGTAACAAGAATCGAAAACAACTTTGAATAACTACAAAAGATGTCACTCATCTTACATTCTTCCAACAAAGGAAAACAAGTTTAACTCGAATATTTTTATCAAACAGTGCATTCCTCTAACTATTTTTTTATCCATAAAAGTATACCAGATTCAACAACATTCATTTACATAAATGGTTAAAGCCAAATTTGTTCATTCTTCCAACAAAGGAACAAACCCAAATCATATCTCATCAAGTAGTAACTAGGTAGGTATAAACAGTGATAGAAAATACAAGCATAAATCAAAATATGCATCATATATAAAAACCCATTTGTTTCCAAGAGAAGAGTTCTTTTAATGAAGACATTTAGTAAAAAGCATAAACAACTTAATGGGTAGAGCCTATCATGCCTGATAGATCTTCTATCGATTTGTAGAATATTTCCAGCCAAGCCTCCCACAATATTTTCCTTTTTCCAAGCGACGTCAACAATTCCAAACTTCCTATTACCTCTTATACTTCCACTGGATCAAAAATAGCTCAGAGGTGGCAAAAATAACAAAGGATTGGAAATAGAACTGCTGGTTTAAAGAACCCAAAACCTCCATGTAGAGAAAAAATCACAAAGAGAAAATGACCAAACAACCCCTCCAAAATCTACTTGCATGTCTTCCAAGGTGGTTTCTTCGCCATGACCAAGGCTCATTAATGCAAGGACAACCAACTCTCCCACCTAATTCTCCACACCACCCATCCAACAAATTTGGTGAGCTCCATTTCAAAATTTGCATGCATTTTTAATTTTAGAGATGATGCCAGCTAAGCATCCTTCTAGCTCCCCATGTCTCTCGCCAAAACTAGTTGTTCAAAGCTTATTAAATTCAAAATCAAATCTCATAAATGCCTTAGAAACCATCGCCACCGACTCACCACTTGCCATGCAACCCTTAGGTACCCCTTAGCTTAGTATTAGTTTAGGTTAGATTTTCATTAGGTTAGGATTCAACCATAGTCCTAGGTACACATTATTTTCCTTAGGTTATTTCCAAATCCATAACCTTAAACATAACAACTTAGGTTAGGGTGTCACTTAAGTAATTTAGTAATAGGTAATAGGTAATAGGTAATAGGTAGGCCCTTATTACCTTAGCTTAGAATCCACATAGGATAGAACATTCCAACTATGGTTAAGGTATCCACCTTAATAGTCCCATAATAGGCCCTCATTCTTATTATGCCATTCAACGTCTTAAAAATATTTATCAAGAAGGTCCAAGCTTACCGATTGTAGCAAGATGCAAAGCAAGGACACCAAAAGAAGGGTCCTCAAAATTATAACATAATAAAACTCAGTCCCTTACTACCTTCCATTTCAGAATGTCAGTTTATTAAGTTGATCAGGTAAGAAGAATTGAAGCATACCTTGGGTCAATGGAATTGATCCAAGGTTTTGTTATTAACATAAGATAAGAATGAAAATGACAATACAGGTTCATGTCCTTACAGAACACAGAAGAAGAATGACTTCATTTTCAAGTAAATAGAATCACAACAAAATGAATCTTTGTACAATAATATTTTATCCATTGCAAACATGATTTCCAACAGTAAAAAGGATACACCTTCCTAAGACAAATCATATGTCTACGTTTGCAATGTCAAAAGGGAAAGTAATCAAAGTAATAGTTTAGAACAATGATGTTACATACTTCCCTCCTAAAAAGAATCATCATCCCATGATTAACTTAATCATATAATTTGCATCAAGGAAAATCAAATTATTATACTCTCATTCTTATGTTCATAACAAACTAGGTTTCTAATTTCCCAAAATCAGCATTAAAGTAGTTGTCCATTTTTAAATAATGTAATGTCTACCCAAGACTGGCAGATTTATTGACATATCATAAATAAAATATTAAAATTTTATCAGTCAACATAATCAATTCTATTAAAAAAGTATGGAAAATAGTTTTCATATCTTCAAGATTTTCCCAGGTGGCACTTTCTTCGTTCAACTAATCCCACTTGGACCTTACATTTGCTTATTTCATGATTTCTTAAGTGCAACTAGTGAGTTTCCAGCACTCAAATGGGTTTAACCATGATTATTCCTAGGTCTTAGACCTACAAGGAATTCCAATTTAACACATGTGATAAATCTGAAATGTATTTCTTAAGCAAAGAAATATGGAAAACATCATGCATTCATGATAAAGTAGGAGGTAAAGCTAAATGATAAGCTACAGGGTTGATTATTTCAACAATTTCAAAGGGTCCCACATAATGAGGTGATAACTTGGCATCCTTTCCAAAAGTTATAGAACTCTTTTTCGTTTAACTTGAAGAAAGACCTTCTCACCAAGTTCAAATTTCTTATCAACCCGCTTTAAGTCAGCATAACTCTTTTTCCTATCTCGTAGCTTCTTTCAAGTGTTCACGAATCATTTTAACTTGTTGTTCCATCTCCATAAGGATTTTAGGTCCAATTACCTCTCTATCCTCAATGTTGTCCCAACTAATAGGGGTTCTACATTTCCTTCCGTATAATGCTTCAAAGGTTCCATTTTTAGAGAGGCGTGATATGTGTTATTATAAACAAACTCAACTAATGGAAGGTACTCCTCCCATTTATACTTGTTGATCCATGTAATACATTCTTAACATGTCCTCTAAAACTTGATTAACTCTTTCAGTTTGTCCATCCATTTCTCGGATGATATGCAGAACTGAAATTCAACTTAGTCCCTAGGGATGCATTAAGTGTTTGCCAAAATCTTGATGTCATTCTTGGATCTCTATCCGATATGATCAATTCAGGTACTCCATGTAATCTGAAAATTTCATGCACAAATATTTTTGCTAAAATAGGTGAATCATCCTTAAGATTACCAACAATAAAATGAGCTACCTTTGTTAGTTTATCAACAACCACAAGAATAACATCATGTTTATTTCTTGACATAGGCAACCCTTGTACAAAATCCATGCTTATCACTTGCCATTTATATTGTGGTATGCTGTGAGGATACAATAAACCAGCTAGATGCATATGCTCAACTTTAACATGTTGACATTCTAAACAATGTGTCACAAACTCAATCACATCCTTTTTCATCCCTTTCCAGAAATATTGTTGTTTTATATCAGCAAGCATCTTTGTAATGCCAGGGTGTCCCAAAAAGGTGAATTGTGAAATTCAGCTAATAATTTCTTTCTTAAATCATTTGACAAAGGTATGTATACCATGTTTTCAAACCACAAGATTCCTTCATTGTCAAAGTGAAAACCTTTATATCTCACATCATTTGGATCTGTAACAAGTGTTGTCTTTACTTGCTGAAAATAAGAATCAAATTCCATAACACTTTTTACCTCATCTTTAAACTTGAGTTCTCAATGTTATAAGAGCATAAATGTGCTTCCTATGAATTAGAGCATCTGCTACTCTATTTTATTTTCCTTTAATATAACTTATGTCAAAATCATACTAAGATAGAAATTCTAACCATCTTCATTGTCTTGCATTCATATTTGGCTAAGTAAAAATATACTTCAACCCAAGATGATCATTTTTTAGTTCAAAAGGTTTACCAAGAAGATAATTCCTCCATACTTGAAGTGCATGAACAATGGCAGCAAGCTCTAGGTCATGTGGAGCATAATTCAGTTCATGTAACTTGAGTTTCCTACTTTCATAAGCTATGACATGATCATTTTGCAATAGAATACCTCTCGAGTCCTTCCCCAGATGCATCCATTACAACAGTAAAGTATCCATTAGGATCAGGTACAACCAAAATAGGTGTTGATGTTAACTCGATCCTTTAGATTCTTAAATGAAATTCACATTTTTCATTCCATATAAATTTCTTATCCTTTTTCTGTAATGAAGTTATTGGTGCAACAACTTTGGAAAAGTCTTTAACAAACTTCCTATAGTAACCAACAAGACCCATGAAGCTTCTAACTTCATGTACATTCTTTGGTGCAGCCACTCAATTATAGCTACAATCTTGGAGGGATCTACCATTATTCCTTTCTTGCTTATAACATGACCCAAATAGTGCACTTTTGTGTCATAGAAAGAACATTTAGACAACTTACCATACAACCGTCTCTTTCTCAAGATTTCCAAAACTATCTTCAAATGCTCATGGTGTTCTTTAATGCTTTTAGAGTATATGAGAATATCATCCAAGAATACAAGCACAAATTTTTCCAAGTATTCTTGAAAAATATTATTCATCAAATTCATAAAAGTGGCAGGTGCATTCATTAATCCAAAAGGTAAAACTGTGAATTCATAATGCCCATACCTAGTTCTAAAATTGTTTTATGAATGTCTTCATCCTTTATTCTTAATTGATGATATCTAGATCAAAGATCTATTTTGAATATACTTGATGCACCATGCATCTGATCAAATAGATCATCAATTCTAGGAAGTGGATATCTATTCTTAATTGTTTCTTTATTTAACATCCTATAATCGATGCACAATCTAAGTGTTCCATCTTTATTTTTCACAAAGATTACCAGTGCTCCCCAAGGTGAGACACTCGGTCTTATTAAACCCTTAGAAAAAATTCTTACAACTGTGCCTTAAGCTCTACCAATTCAATGGTAGTCATCCTATAAGGTGCCTTGGAAATAGGTTCGGTTCTGGTTTGATCTCAATAGTGAAGTTGAAATTCCCGTTTGGGTGGAAGACCTGTAACTCTTTCAAAACACATCACTAAAGTTTTCGTAACAATGGATATATTTCCATGAAGTCACTACTTTATTCTATTGTTTTAGAAATTTTTACTGCATATAAGGTGCAACCTTTGTTTTTGGCCTTTTTAAGTTGCATAGCTGACAATTTCCTAACCAAAATCTCACATTTTACACCCTGAATGTCTTGTTTTTTCTAGTAGATCATCCAAACAACTAATATGTTTTTCAAAATAGTCAACCTTTTCCTTATGCTCAACTAGCCAATTAACACCTATGATTACATCATAAGATCCTAAAGGAGCAACATAAAGGTCAACCTCAGTGGAAAAACTAGGCAAGTCAAGGACTGCTCCAAAAAGACACATACTAACTATGTGAACAACATTATTCCCATAATGTACATCCCATGATTTATCCATTTTTCCATCTTTTATTTTTAATTTTGATGTTAATTTAGTAGAAATAAAACATTCAATAGCTCTAGTATCAAAAATAATAGTTACAAGTATGCCAAATAACTTACCTGAAACCTCTATGGGTGTGACTTTATTTTCATCATGTTTTTAGCTACTGCATCATGTATCTTGTGCTACTGATTACGGTCATCCTTCTTTAAAGGACATTGATTTGTGTAATGATCCTTACAAAATTGTAACAACCTCCTATAGATTCCTTTTTAGGCTCAAATTTATTTCCATCCTTAAAGTTATCATTCTGACCTCCATAGGACTTTTGTCTGTTATTATTGTTCTTGACAAAATTATTTCATACATTAGCAATAGGTTTATTCATTGTTGTTTTCTTGTTGTTTTCCATTAAAAACTTATTTTTCATACCAAAACTTCTTCCATGGTCCCTTCTTAGGTGTAAGAGACAATGAAGAGTTTGGAATTTTCTTTCTAATTTCCTCCTTATGGGTAGAGATTTCTTTCAATTTATGTTCCTACCTTATGGATTTTTCAACTACCCCTTCCATAGTGGTTGGGCTATGAACATCCACTTCACCACCTATAATGGGATTTAATCCCATGATAAATTTTCGTATCCTGAACTTCTCATCAGTTTGATACTAAGGTACATACTTAAGGAGTTTAGTAAACCACTCCTAGTACTCATTACAGTTAATTTTCCTTGAGATAAGTTCTGAAATTCAGTCATTTTCTTATCATAATAAAGTTGTGGCAGCCATCGTTTCCTAAAATAACTTTTAAATTGATCCCAAGTAATATTTGTTTCATCAATGTTTAACTCAACCTTGTGGTTGTCCCACCATGAAGATGCTTCATGGGAAAGCTGATATGCTCCCCATATTGCCTTAGTTTCCTCTAGAGAAGTTCCTTATTGCAAAGTACTTCTCCATTTCACTAGCCAATTCATTTCCATCTCCTAATGTGGTGCCATCAAACTTAGGTGGACTTATTCTTTTTATATCATTAGTGAGTTCACCAATTAGCCTTGCCTTTTTATTTTCAAGATGATCAGGTGCATTAGTTGTATTATTGTTATCAACACCCAAATTTCCAACATTAGCATTGTCCACATGAGGTGGCTGATTGTTATTACCAACATCTTCTTCCTCCTCCTCATTTCCCATTACTTGTTGTTTAAGTACAACCAAATGATCTCTTGTGTCCAACATGGCAACAAGGATCTCATCAAGTTTTTGGGCAGTAGCTACTTCTCCACCAGTGGTGGGTTGTTTGTAACATTTCCTCTTGTTCTAACCATTTTCTGTTAACAAGAAAATTTAAGTTTTATCATATTTATGGACACAATAGGTCCAAGAGCTGCAACCTTCAACTCTGATACCAAGATGTAACATTCCCATTTTAAGACTTTAGAAAAAGGAATTTTTTATATATATATATTTTCTGTTCTAAATAATCATAATTTAGAACACACATTCCATGCCAATCAATCTCATAACAGATAACCATATGCAGCTGTAAATGACTTGGTGAAATATCATCTCTCATTTCATGACTCGGTTTCTAACCGATCTCTCATGTTAACTCAATGTATTGTATACTAGGTATACTTGGTTCTCTTACCCTATTCTAGGTATTGAGTGTTCTATTTAAGAGGCCTATCTTGAATATTTGTTACCAATATTCATCTGATATCTCACTTCTTAAACTAGGTGACATAGGACAATGCAACTAACAACTTGCGATACTTTGGCCAAATATTTTCACATACTATTCATGTTTACTATTCCTAAATGACATACTCATAATAAAAAAAATACATCCTTCACCCCACTCATCTATTATCTAGAATGGTCTTCACTGACTCTGTCAATCCACTTGTTCAAGGTTTAACCCTAACCCAGGTTAGCAACATAGTTTGGTATAGGGAACCACTCACGGTGACTAAGGGTACATAGACATACTCAATCGACCTAAGTCAATTGCATGTGTCTAGTTATCCTAAGTCATCGTGAGTTACCCCCTATACTAAATCATGTTCCTAACCTGACCTAGAGTATAACTAAGATCAATTCCAAGTTTATGTTGATCTAGATGATCCAATTTTGAAGGGTGTTACAACATGTCAACTACAACATTGTATCCTCATGAAGACCCAAGTCTTCATGAAGGTATAGTTTTGCAGTTGGCATGTGACAACATCCGATGGAATTACCCATCTCGATGTATGTACATACCCAAGCAAGAAGTTAATTACTCAATTATTTTTCTTAATTAAGATTTAATTATAACAACCCTGTTGAACCCTAATTTCTTTAGCCCTTAAGGTTGACATCCATAATTGAGTTTTTAATGTTTTGCAAAAACATCATGATTACTTTTAATCATCAACTTCTTACTTTAGGGTTCAGTTAATTAAAATAGAAACAACAAACAACAATAAGATTCACTTATTATACCCAACCATTCTTAGCCTATTTAAGTTCCAAAACAGGTTCCATTATAATAGACTTCATTGAGATGAAGTCTAATTAATAAATGTACATATTTACCTTTCATTTTCTTTACACCTATGAAGGTATTGGTCAAGAGGAAGTTCACCTTCCTCTTTCTTGTTATGAATTAGGGTTCATTGTACCCTTTTACATTATACAAGACATCATAATTAATTTGCACTTTCATTAACATCTTTTAATAAACCATAGTGACTTAGTTAAAAGAACATTTATGCATGCCAACTTAATAAAATACATTTCAATAAAGGGATAATGTATCTAATTCCATTCCATCTAACTTATTTAATTCAAATTGAAAAGGATTCCAACAGATAAGAATATGAGAAAATAAAGATAAGATTACAAATTCTCTTCACATAATGCACAAGGAGAATGACACATCAAGTACAAGTAACTCTCAATATTTTGCATTCATCTAAGTGAAATACACATTTTTCAAGTCCATTCATTTCAGACATCTTTCATGTCAAACAACACTAATAAGCCCAATTAGTAAATACAACTTTTCCTCTTACAAATACATTTCAATAGTGAATCATAATTCTTCATAAAAGATCCAGTCTTTAGGTAAACAAAGTAACATCATAAAATATATTTCTTCCTTTATCACTTAAATTCCACTCGTAAAATTTAGTACGGGTTAAATTGCTAGCATGATAAGCACTAACTATTTAAAAAATGTGCTTTCAACTAACTGTTTCATAAAAAGAACTCTAATTTTAATAAAAATATAAATAAAGATAGATAAATCATAAATAAATAATCAATCATAAAAGAAAGAACAAAGTGATCAACCACATTAACATTTAGTAAAGATCATAATATAATCATCATTCTTCATCCATTGATTTCATAAGAAATTATATCAGATAAGTAATATTTCATCCTAATTACTTATCTTATTCTTACTATATATATTTATAGTTTATTTCGTGCTTCATTCAACCTAATTCCTAAGAAATCCACTTACTCTATTATTTCCCAAAAATAGAGTTATTCTAAGAAGCAAGGATCCATCATACTCAAGCATTAAGATGTTCCATCATAAAACACCTATAACAAGCTAATTCAAACTTCAAGAAAGATTTTAGGATGAGCCATCAACATCTTAAAGTAAGAGATTCTATTTAATATACTACACCCTAATCCAAATCCCAAGATAAATCATAAGTTTTAGGTTAAGCCTCAACGCGGTTAGAAATAGGGTATGTATTATTCATTTATTTACACCAATAATTGGTCACACATTACCTAAAAATAGATTCCAATCAACACAAGTCAAGGAGAAGAAGTAAAGGATTATCTCCCAACTACTCACTCTACAATCCCATTAAATAATACAATCCTTAAACAAGAGTAATACAAGGAAAAGATAAAAGAGAGAGAGAACAATCAAAAATTCCCTCGTTTGAAGAAAATTATTCCAAAACACGAGAGAGAGAGAGAGAACAACTTAAACTTCCTTCAGATTTGAAGAAAATAGAAATGAATTCCTTAAATCAAAAAAGAGGGGAAAGGATGTCAAAAACAAGGAAGAGATATAGTCTCATCATTCCATCCTTAAAAAGGAGAAACACACTCAAACTTCAAAGAGAACTGAAATAGATCCCTACCAACCACCATCTGATTTCAAAAATCATTACAACACAAATAGCATAATCGAAATTGAATCGATGTATATAGATATATGATAAAAAACTAGCAAGTCAGAACTAAAAATAAAGTTTCCCATCAAATAATGAGAATAGTCTCAGTACTATAGAGGCTATCACTGGAATTGATTAAACAAATACCTTCAGTTAATACAAGTTTCCAAAGCAACAAGAACAATAACTGAATATTAAATTCATTCCAATGTTAATAGCATCCACTTGAGAAGTTTTCTTATTTTCCAATCAAAGAGCGAAAGAGAACAACAATGGAGTAAAACACCCCTATGAGATTCAGATTTATTTTCAAAAGACAATACATAAAAATGAAGATATCGAATGCAAGTTTGATTTCCCAACTTACCTTCAAGTTACCCTAGATTCCCTTCTTCACAAAAATCAAGGAACAACACACGAGTTTGGAAGAGAGTTCCAGACATTGAACCAATATCAAGGAGAAACAACAAAAACACAAGACTCCAACCACATGCTCAAGTCAGTCCAAAACAGAAGAGAAAACTATAACGTTCATTCCCAATTCCCTAAGGTAGACAAGACTTATCTAATCAATAGTTCAACTTAGATATCCCAACTCTTTAGTATCATAAAAACGTCAATTAGAGTTCAAAAACCAATAAATCCAACCAAATGAACCATAAGGGTAACTCCTGAAGCACGGAACCTTACCTCTACAAGGACATCAGAAAAAATCGGTAAGTCTTTCCAAATGGTGAAAATAGAACTTAACAACTTTACTTCCAATCATATTTATATCAAGGAGTTCATTCGGATCCTAAGACCAGTTGGGTCTTTAAAAATTATTTTCAAACATAAAGTGAGAAAAAAAAACAACATTATATAAATGCAAGATGGAGCTAAACATGCCTACTTGGAATATCAACTAGAGGAGAAAAAACCAAACGTAGCCTTTCTCAAAGATTGACATCCATTAACTAATTCAAAAATACCAACATGATTTCACTCAATCAAATCATATCAAGCTCATAAAAAGTAAGACTTGGTTATATTATTTCCAATATTTGAATCCACAAAACTAAGATTCCTAACAACCATATCAGCAAGGATCAAATAGGAGTAACAAGAATAAAAAAAACTTCAATAACTACAAAAGATGTCACTCATCTTACATTCTTCCAACAAAGGAAAATAAGTTTAACTCGAATATTTTTATCAAACAATGCATTCCTCTAACCATTTTGCACAGTCCACAGAAGTATACCAGATTCAACAACATTCAGTTCACACAATGGTTAAAGCCAAATTTGTTCATTCTTCCAACAAAGGAACAAACCCAAATCATATCTCATCAAGCAAAGAACCAGGCGGTATATAAATAGTGATAAAAATACAAGCATAAATCAAAATACACATCACATATAAAAATCCATTTGTTTCCTAGAGAAAATTTCTTTTAATGAAGACGTTTAGTAAAAATTAGAACAACTTAATGGGTAGAGCCTATCATGCCTGATAGAGCTTCTATCGATTTGCAAAGATTTCCAACCAAGCCTCCCACAATCTTTTCCTTTTTCCAAGTGACATCAACAATTCCAAACTTCCTATTGCCTCTTATACTTCCTCTAGATCAAAAATAGCTCAGAGGTGGAAAAAATAACAAAGGATTTGAAATAGAAGTGTTGGTTTGAAGAACCAAAAACCTCCATAGAGAGAAAAAATCAGAAAGAGAAAATGACCAAACAACCCCTCCAAAATCCACTTGCATGTCTTCTAAGGTGGTTTCTTTACCATGACCAAGGCTCATTAATGCAAGGATAACCAACTCTCTTGCTAATTCTCCACGCCACCACCATCCAAATTTGGCGAGATCCATTTCAAACTTTGCATGCATTTTTAATTTTAGAGATGATGCCATCTAAGAATCCTTCTAGCTCCCCATGTCTCCACCAAAACTGGTTGTTCAAAGCTTATTAAATTCAAAATCAAATCTCATAAATGCCTTAGAAAATGTTGCCACCGACTCATCACCACTTGCCATGCAACCCTTAGGTACCCCTTAGCTTAGTATTAGTTTAGGTTAGATTGTCATTAGGTTAGGATTCAACCATAGTCCTAGGTACCCATTATTTTCCTTAGGTTATTTCTAAATCCATAACCTTAAACATAACAACTTAGTTTAGGGTGTCACTTAAGAAATTTAGTAATAGGTAATAGGTAATAGGTAGGCCCTTATTACCTTAGCTTAGAATCCACATAGGATAGAACATTCCAACTATGGTTAAGGTATCCACCTTAATAGTCCCATTATAGGCCCTCATTCTTATTTCGCCATTCAAAGTCTTAAAAATATTTATCAAGAAGATCCAAGCTTACCGATTGTAGCAAGATGCAAAGCAAGGACACCAAAAGAAGGGTCCTCAAAATTATAACATAATAAAACTCAATCCCTTACTACCTTCCATTTCGAATGTCAATTTATCAAGTTGATCATGTAAGAAGAACTGAAGCATACCTTGGGTCAATGGAATTGATCCAAGGTTTTGTTGTTAACATAAGATAAGAATGAAAATGACAATACAGGTTCACGTCCTTGCAGAACACAGAGAAGAATGACTTCATTTTCAAGTAAACAAAATCACAACAAAATGAATCTTTGTACAGTAATATTTTATCCATTACAAACATGATTTCCAATAGTCAAAAGGATACACCTTCCTAAGATAAATCATGTGTCTACGTTTGCAATTTCAAAAGGGAAAATAATCAAAGTAATAGTTTAGACAATGATGTTACATTTCTAATACCCATTTTTTTGCCTCTAGGAAAAAATGGATAACTAGTGTTCTACAGGAAAGAATGGTCAAATTTAGTGTATAATTATTTTTTTCTTTCTATTATACCTCTATGATGGCTTGGAACTGAGGAAATTCCATGAATTTCATGACATTAAGAAAGAAGGTTGAAAGCATTCAAGAATGGTTCATACTAGGGGGCTCGAAGTGAGCTTGCACAATGTATAGGGAGAGTGACCTTTAATATAGATCGGTAGAGATAAATGGATGTAAGGATAATTATTTTGTCATCTCGATGAGCTCATGGAGGCCACAAATGATCTATTTGGTGTTGAACTCTTCAGATGCAATGTCGGCATGTATGTGAGGGAGTGCGAATTTCCAAACATAGATCATGTAAGTTGAATGTGGCTGAGTCAATAAGTAACTCAATGAGTTGAGCTTAAGGTTATTCAGAGGATCCACAAGGACTGAGTTGTAGTCATGTAGTGAAAGAGGACTAGCTCAAGATCACATGAGTTGGCATCCAAGGTGGAAGTGCATGGATAGGCACAGCAGCACTTAACCATGATCGGGGTGCTTAGCGAGTTGGATGACTCAAGTGAATCCATGGAAAGTTAGGTCGATTGATTGGTAAAAGACTTAACATAGTGAATGAATACAAACTACCAAGAAAAAATTGTAAGATCTCAATCAATGTGCAAATGGTTGAGCTCGATACAACCCAAGTGAGCCACCACGTGAAGGATGGGAGAGCTTGTGTTTGACATTACGATGAGCTCAAGTTAGCATGACAAGGGATTTTGGTAACATTGTAGGAAAAATTTAAATTTTGGCCAGTGGAAATATGAAGATGTTGAGCCGAGTGGGATTTTTGGGTCAATGACCTATGACGGGCCCAACATGGGCGAAAATGATGTATAAATCCCATTCTAAGGTAGGAATAGGGAATTTAGGGAATCTATTCATAGGTGGTGATAACGTGATGGCGAGCCAGGTGAATTACATGCACACAAATATTCATGTGAGTGTGGCCAAGGAGTGTAGATTCCTCCACTAAGATGCCATCCAAGCTGAGTTAAGTGGGAGGTTGGTAGAAACCTAGAAACTCGCATAATACTCTGTCATTTAATGAGTGCAAGGAAACAAAACCTTGAATATAGCTCTAAATACGGTTGGAGTGAGGGACATACTCAATGAATGAGTGTTTTGATAAATACACAGGCATGCAAAATCACTCATCAGATTCTATTTTGTAAAATATATCTCCGTATAACCTCAAAGTTCAATTTGGTTTTTTCAAAGATTGATTTTTTTAAGGTAATGCATAGAAGAATTTTGTTACGAACCGAGTTAGGAAAGGTGAGCATGCTTGGATAGAGTAAACTTATAAAAGAGTTCAGATGGATTTCCATCACGTAGAGACAAATTTGGAAGACTCGTGCAAAACTTTCCAAGTCAAGGTGATGGAGCATGGAAAGCATGTTGATGCACGCGAGAACAAGCTCGATGATAGGCACTCGCGGTAGAGGTGAGTTAGATCAACGGGTGATTCGATGCAAAGATTGTCGTAGAAGGAGCTCGTGAGGGTGAGGAACTTAGATTACTAGGTCATGGTTATAGGATGTTCAAATTCTTTGATAGCATGAAGTAATCAACAATGAGCTTGTGAAAAGTGAGTTCATGACGAGGGAAACATGACACTTACGGTGGCAGGCGGGTGGTGTTGAGTGAGCTCGAGAGATAGAGTTCGTGAAGAAGAAAATATCGGGTGATAGTGAGCTCATGCAAAAGAATAGAGGTAAGCTCAGCATTTGGGAAAGAATTACGATAAGCTCATAGTTGGGTAGTGGTGAGTACACAAGTAAGAGTTATGTGATGAGCTTAATGTAGAGCTCAATATAGAAGAATCTAGAGCTCAATTGCAAATAAAAGGAGGCGAGATAACTCGGAAAAACCATAGTTAGTGACTCATCGATGGATGTGTGAACATGGAGCTCGACACGATCGTGAAGCAAGAGAAAATCTCAATGCAAGGAAGCTTAGTAATCACGCGATGCCAAGTAACTTGAATCTATATAAGGTGAGCGAAATGGTGAACTCAATGGTGGTCACTTTGTGATGGATTTGGTGCTTGGCGATGAGAATGGAACTTAATGCACATTTGAAGGAGAGGTGGTCTGAGGACTAGGAAAGTTAGTGGTGAGCTCAAGGCATACATGTAAAGGCACTTGGCAATGATGGTGGATCGACTCAGCATTGGGCTCATTATGAAGTTGATATATTGTTAAGGAAAAGAGATCATGCTTGGTAGATGGAATGAGTTGGTCTATTTTTTCCCTATTTTCATAGCCCCCGAATTTCTTCAAGTCGAACCAGTCTTTAGGGGGCCACCTTTAATTTATTTAAATTAATATTTTTATTTAAATATTTTATTAGTAATATTTATTATTATTATTATTATTAAAATATTTTATTTAAATATTCTTTTAATTAATTGCAAGTATTAGGTCAATATGTAATTAATGGAACATTATGGAACCTTCTCAAGTGGTTCAACCAACTATAATAAATACATCATGTGCCTTCAATTTAGGAAAGGAATTTATGACTTCTTCTCTCCTCTATCATAATTTCTTCTATAAATGTAAGTTAGAAGCTTATTCCAATAGGTTGGACAAGTTAGACATCTGAGAAAAGTTTATATTTTTAAGAATCCTCCTTCTTCTCAGTGAAGTTGTTCTTGTATGTTGACGAAACTTTCAAGCCTCCTTTCAAGACCAGTAATGGAAACTTGCCTCTTCCGAATGTATGATGCATTTTTCATGTTGTTGAAGTAATAAAAGTGAATGTTTTGTGACTAATCTTGGTCCTTTCATCCTTATATACTCCATTATTCCTTTCTCATGCTTACAGGTATATCTTGTGTGCAAGTTTAAGTTTCTATTGTAGGTTCTCAAAGTTATGTGCTTATCAAGTAGGGAGTATTACATGTGGTTTAGTTGTGGTTCTTGTTCATCCTTCTCAGCTTCATCCTTTTCAATAGAAGACTGATATGACATTATCTAATTGAAGTTTAACAAAGGAACACATGCTTCTTGTTTTGTGGTCTAGCGTTTACCCTCTCTAAGTTGCGGTAGGTTAAGTTGTATTGTGGTGCACAACACCCTCTTCAAGTTAACCCTTCCTAAGTATAGCAAAGCCATTTATTTAGTGCATCACCATACATAGTATAGTTTCATTTCTTGCAAATATCTTTTCCTGAATCCCATGAAAATGTTAGCATAGGACTAGATAATCATTTTATTACACTAGGAGTAGTACAACACTTAGTTTAGGAAGAGGAAGTCCGCCTTCTCTGGAGGTTCAACTCGAGCCCAAGTCCCAAATATTGAGAGGTGATCTAATGTTTCCAATCAAACCAAACTTCATCTTCACATTCTTACCATTGAAAGGGTGCGAGGGATTTGGCGACAACAGTTTTTGGCATGCCCAGTCGGACAAGAGTTGGTACTTCTCTTCTCATTTACACAAGTCAAAGTACTTGCAGACTCTATATCTCTAGATTTCAAATCTCAGTGCGTTAACTTATGCAAATAATTCAGACAAGAGATTATTCAAAGAAAGGAAATTATTATCATATCAAAATATCCTTGTCTCCTCCAAAGAGAAGGAGAAGAAGAGTTTCAACATTACTAGTTGTGGATTTACCTCGTAAGGATGGAAGGTTTCCTCCACCCATAAATAATCAAAATTTCATTGATATGGTGAGGAACCAAGTTTTTACCCCCTTCAATGCAAGAATTCCTCTTTTGTTGGCTCAATGTGAACTTATACCTATTGCGGCACTCAAAATTTTACCCTTATACAAAGGGGAAAATCGCGTTATTCTAGTGGAACATATTCTTGATGTAGCCAACATTTGTATAGTACATAATATCATAGAGGAAAACATTGCGGTTAGACTTCTTACTACCTCTTTAAAGGAAAAAAAAATTCAATGGTTTCAAAGGTTAAGTGTTGGTACTATAACCACTTGGGATGAGTTAGGAGGAAAGCCCTATAAAAAATTTAAAGAAAAGAGTGATCAACTGTCACTCTTAAAACAACTCACCACCATAAAGAGATATCCCCAAGAATACATGAGTGATTTTAACTTCGATTCCAAAGGACCTGAAATAGGATTCTATCACTCATAAAGCCTTCTTCAAATAATGTATTCTTGTACTATTGTTCAGCCTTGAATAACGATGTAGTAGTTATGATCCATTCCATGGGAGGGACTACACTAGCTAATGCCTACGAAGTTTCCATAAGAGCAGAGAATTCCTTGATTTAGGCTAGAAAGATTGCTCCATGACAATTTAATGGAATTGTCTTCGGATCTTATGAAAAATAAACCTACCATCACTCCTATTGTAGTATCTTCTAAGTAACTTGGTCATTGTGTCCTTACCTCTTCAAATGACCTATTTTAAGTCAAGTCATTACTACAAAATTTTTGGAATGCACTTGTTACACTAAAGAGACAAAAATTTCAATATAATCATCCATACCATCCACAAAATCAGCAATATTAGGCTAACCATCCTCCTTTTCAAGGGAAAAATCAGCCACAAAATCAAGCTACAACTCAAGTTGTAAATGCTAGACCTTTGAACTTTTAGAACCCTCTTACTACTAGTTCATCTAGAGCCATAATACATGTCCGAATACTCGAGTTCAAGAATATGAATGGTGTTATCCCTGTTCTCGACCCCACAATCAAAATTTTTGTCCTAATGGAGTTCTTAGCCATGACCTTATCATTCAAAGTGTATCTTCCTTTCAGAACCAACATAAAATTCATGTACGCGAGGAAATAACGAGATCAACCACATGCACCCAAATAAACCACTTTACTAAATTGGCAAGTAAAAAGGATTTTACGGGTTGAATAGAATTCCTCATCGGTGGTGGAAAACACTCCTTCTAAAAAGAGAGAAAATGGAACCTCAACCTTGTAAAGATGATAAAACATCCACCTCATATCCTCAGCCATAAGAAAAGGTTGATAAATATGTGGTAAAGAAACCATCAAAAACACCTACTAGCCAAACTACAAGGAAAGAAGGTTCTTCAGACATCACGGTACCCAACAAGCACTTTCAAAAAGAGGAGCGTAATGCTAAAAGAAAATTGAATTTTTTGGAACAATTACCTTCAACATAGTATAATAGATTAATAAGACCAGCTTGAGTGTTACCATGTGGGACGTACTCTCAATTCCTTCACAAACAATTTTTTTGTGAGAGGATTTGAATAGTTTTGGTACAACTGATGGATTATCAGGTCATGAAACAAAAATTGCTACAAGTTTATGGCAGTCAGAAGTGAAAATTATTCCTAAGGCAAAAAAAATACCACCACTTTATATTTCCCTGATCATTGGTGACCACCTAGTACATAATTTCATGATTAATTCTAGTCTCAGTAGCTTGGTCATGCCCAAACAAATTACAGATGTACTAGGAATACAATATATACCGGTTGTAAGAGGAGTTGTTCAACTGGATGGTATAGCCATTAAAATTGTTGGATTTATCAAAGAACTTCAACTTACCATCCATGAATGCCTGATTTTTTTAGTTCACCCAAGACATATCAGTCATTGATCTCCCTCCTCTCTTTGTCATTTTCCTATCACGATATTTCACTGCCAAGATGGGTGGTTATCTATCAACTGATTGGTCACATATGATTCTCAAGAATTGATATGGAACCAAAGTAACTATAAGGGTGGAACCAATATGCCATAATCATGTAGAACCCTACACTACTAGTCCTATAAATGGGAATTATACCATTGGTGATCTAGAAGAAGAATATGTTGATCATGAACTGACCACTCTTGTTGAAGAAGTCCCCGATACTATGTTGGATGAAGTGAGTGGAGATCATCAGTACAATCCCTATGTTGATGTATTGGAAGAATAAGAATCTTTTTTTTGGAAGAGATGGGATTGGGTACATACTTCATTCATGAAGAATGTATAATCATACCGCAACTGGTTAAAACACCAAGAAATTCTGAAGGACTGTGGAAATTGTTCTTCAATAGCTCTAGAAGTAAGAATGGATCCAATGCTAGGGTCATGCTAATTTCTCCAGAGGAAGGTAAGTACATGTCATCTTTCTAGTTGTAATTCATTGGAACTAATAATGATGTTGAATAGGAGGCCCTTGTCAAGGAATTGAGCTAGCTCAAAAGAAGGGAATCAAGGCCCTAACTATTTTTGGATATAGTGAGTTAGTTTTTCATCAAGTTGTAAAATTCAATGCATAAAAATTTATCTTTTAAGATCATATAAGAACTGAATCTAGGATTCGATTGAATATTTCAAATATTTTGGGATCTATGTAGTTCTTAGAAATCAAAATCAAGATGTTAATAGGCTTGCTACAATTGGCTCACAATATGAAATACATGTTGATATCATTAAAAATGGGAAGAAATTTGACAAAATTGTGGTTCAGCTTGTAGTCCTTGATAATGTGAGTAGTTGGCAAGTGGTCGATAGTGACAAAAAAATTTCCCTTTTACTATAAGAAGAGGTGGATTTTTCTACAAAAAATCAAGATAAGATGTAAGAATCATATTGAAATCAAAACATATAATTAAAAATAAAAAAGATAACAAAAGTCTTAATTACTCTAAAATCCATCTTTAATTCGGATGATCAAGCCAAAAGACAAATCTCTAACATGGTGGTCAAAGAAGAAGATTTTGAGAAATTCAAGGTATACAATGAAAAGGTTATAAATATCAACAAAGTATATACTTCTAAAGAGAAAGAAGCTTTCATCAAAATCAGTCAAGATTATCATGACATTTTTGCATGGAGCTACAAATACCTACGTGGTTTTGATCCAGGTCTAGCACAACATACCATCGAACTGGATCCTAATGCCAAGTTAATCTGTCTGTAAGGCGAGTCTAATTAATCCTAAAATTGAGCCATTAATGAGAAAGGAGTTCACCAAACTCATCAAGGCCTGTATAATTTTTCCCATCAAGTATTCCTCTTGGGTAGACAATCGGTGGTCGTAAGGAAGAAGAATGGAGAAATTCGGTTGTGCATGGATTTCGGGGACTTGAATCGTGCCTCATTGAAAGACCATTATCCACTTCCATTAAGGGAAAAATTATGTAAAATATAGAAGGAGATCAAATATTATATTTTCTTGATGGATATTCAGTGTTACAATCAAATTCTAGTCTAAGAATCGATTAATTCAAAGCAACTTTCACTACCAAGTTGGTCACATATGCTTACAACAAAATTCCATTCGGATTGTCCAATATCGGGGCTACTTTCCAAAGATCCATGGACATGGCATTTAAGGTATTAATCAATGATATCATCTTGTTTCACCTTGATTATATGATGGTATATTCTAATCATGTGGAAGACCACATCACACATATAAGAAAAGTTTTCCAAAGGTGTAGGGAATTTAGGGTTTCACTTAATCCAAAGAAATGTATTTTTATAGTGCACGAGGGAAAGTTGTTGGGGCATGTTGTTTCAATGGAAGGACTATCAATTGATCTAGCCAAGATTCATTCAATTATGTCCTTATCTCTCCCAAGATAGAAGAAGGGTCTCCAGAGTTTCCTAGGAACCATAAATTTCACGAGGAGATTCATCCCTCAATTTTCAACATTGATTAAACCACCGACAACCAAGATGAAGAAAAATATTCCATTCTCATAGATATAGGAAGGAAGGGAGAGATTCTAAGCCATCAAAATGGCCATTTCTCAAGCTCCCATACTGGTGAACCCTAGGTTTGATAAATATTTCATTCTCTATGATTTTTTAGGACAAGAGAGTATTTAAGGTATCCTCACCCAACAAAATGACAATCTGATGGAGAAACCAATTACTTTCTTCATCAATACCTCAAAGACTATGAGCTCAAATATTCATTTGCTGGAAAATAATTCTTTATGGTTATTCGAGCTTTGAATAAATTCAAGCACATGTTGTTCAACAAAAAAATCATCTAATGGTGTCTCATCCATGTGTCAAGGATTTTTCTCTAAACAAAGAGATGAATGAAAATCATGTTGGATGGATCAATAAGGTGATGTAGTATGACGTGTATATAAAAGTTACCAAACTTGTCATAGGTAAAGGTTTGTGTCAACAAATTTCAGTAGACACGAGAATCAAAAGGTGATGAGGATATGATGCTCCTAAACACTGATGAGAGTGATGATCAAGTTGACATGTTATCCAAAATGAAGAATTTCATTTTCTCATGAATTTATCCTGTGAACATGGATAAAAACAAATGATGAAATTTTCATCTTCTAACTATTCGATATGTTCTGGTAGATAATGTTCTCTTTTGAAAGGATTTTAATGATGTTCTCCTTCGATGCGTGGGACTGAACCATGTAAGTAAGATACTAAAAGAGTTTCACAATGGCCTATCTGGAGGACATTATTCTACATGAACAACTACTACAAGGATCATATGGGCCATTTATAATGGTCATATTTCTTCAAAGATTCCCATCTTTGGGTAAGGAAGTGTAAGTTATGTGCCCTTTTCACTAGCAAGAAGAAGTTGACAACTCTCCCACTGCATCCAATTCAAGTGGATCAACCCTTTGTTCAATGGGGTTTGGATTTCATCAGAATGATTAATCCTACATCTAGTGATAGACATAAATGGGTCCTTACTATAACAAACTATTTTACTCACTGGACAAAGGTAGTAGCATTGGAGGAGATAAATGAGAAGGAAGCTCTTGAATTCTTGGAAAGTATAATGACAAGGTTTTGTGTTCCATTTACAATTATTTCAAACAATGTGATGGATTTTCTTGTGCTCAAAGCTAAGTGAATGGGATTTAAAAAATGGATTCTACCTCAAGAATTCTTTCAATTACTATCTGCAAGGAAATAGATTGGCTGAGTCTAGCAACAAAAACCTCACAAGTATTATCAAGCGCATAATGGAGACTAACAGGAGGAATTGGTACACACAACTTAAGATTGATTTATGGGTAGATCAGATTACACCTAAAAGGGCCATCAGAAATTCTCCTTTCATGTTTGTATATGGAAGAGAATAAAAACTTCTACTCTCCTTGGAATTATCTTCTTTGTAGTTGGCTCATCATCTTGAAGTTATGGAGAAAAATCCTCTTATAGTCATGTTTTTTGAATTCATGGAGTTGGAAGAAGTATGAAACAAGGCTATGAATAATTTGGAGAAACATCAGGCCCAAGTTAAGAAATATTTTGACAAGAAAGTGTCTTGAAGGAATTTTAAAGAAGGAGATTTAGTTCTAATATGGGATGAAGATAAATCCAAACCGTAAGCATGCCAATCTTGATGCTCTCTGGAGCGATCTATATGTTATCACGAAATGCAAAGAGTCAAATTTGTTTCATCTATCTAGGCTCAATAAAAAGAACTGCTCATTCATGTGAATGGGATACATCTCAAATCTTGTTTTTGAGAGGCATTCTACCCCCGTACAGTTTAGTTAGGTGTTTTCCTCCCAGTGATTATAAAAATTGTTGTGTATTGTTGTTTTTTTACTTTCCTTATTGTTGTGTTGTTCTTGCATATTGTATCATCATTGGAGGTGTCAAGGAGAAAAGAGTTTCAAGGTTTCAAAGAGAGTTTTAGGATATCCCCAATTCCTCATATGCTTCATTCAAAATTTCGTAGTGCTATATAGCGCGGTCAAGCATTCATCGGTTTTAGTATATTTCCTACCTAGCATTGTCGAGAGAATTCGAGATCAAAAATAACAAGTAGACTTGAGATGTATCATAAAATATCAGATCACTTTCAAGATTCCAATATTGACTCCATGCCTAATGGATGACTTAAGGATACTAGAATCATGCTTAGCATGCAAGCATCCCCAAGAGGTCACCAAAAATGTTACCCATTTTTTTGCCTCCTAGGAAAAAATGGATAACAAGGGTTTACAAGAAAAAATGGTCAAAGTTGGTGTATAAATTTTTCTGTCTTTCTACTATACCTCCATGATGGCTTAGAACTGAGGAAATTCCATGAATTCCATGATGTTAAGAAATAAGGTTGAAAGCATTCAAGAATGGTTCATACGAGGGGGCTCAAGGTGAGCTTGCACAATGTATAAGGAGAGTGACCTTCAATATAGCTCAGTCAAGCTAAATGGATGTAAGGTTAATTATTTTGTCATCTCGACAAGCTCATGGAGGCCAAAAATGAGCTATTCAGTGTTGACCTCTTTAGATACAATGTTGGCATGTATGTGAGGGAGTACCAAGTTCCAAACATAGCTCGGGTAAGTTCAATGTGGCCGAGTCAATAAGTAACTCAATGATTCGAGCTTAAGGCTATTCAAATGAGCCACAAGGACCGAGTTATAGTCCTGCAGTGAAGTGAGAATAGATTGATCTCGCATGAATTGGAATCCAAGGTGGAAGTGTGTGGATAGGTCCAACTCAGCCATGATTAGGGTGATCAACATATTTGGATTACTTGAAGTGAATCGACTGGAATTCAAGTGGTTTGATTGGTAAAATACTTAACACAATGAAGGAATACAAACCACCAAGCAAAAATTGGAAAATCTGATCAATGTGCAAAGGGTTGAGCTTGATATGAGCCAATTTGAGCCAAGCAGGTGAAGGATGGGAGAGCTTGTATTTGGCATTACGATGAGCTTGAGTTTGCATGGAAAGGGAGTTAGGGAACATTGTAAGAGAAATTCAAATTGTGGCCAGGTGGAAATATGAAGATGTCGAGCCAGTGGGAGTTTTGGGTCAATGAGCTATGACATGCCCAACGTGGGCGGAAAAGATGTATAAATCCCATGCTAAGGCATGAACAGGGGAATTTGGGGAATCCATTCCTAGGTGGCGATAACATGATGGCGGAAAAGGTGCATTCCATACTCATGGAGATTCATGAAAGTGTGGGTGAGGTGTCTTGAGTCTTGAACTAAGATGCCATCCAAGCCAAGTTAAGTGAGAGGTTGGTAGAAACATGGAAACTCTACATAAGACTCGAGTCATCTAATGAATGTAAGGGACATGATTCCTTGAATATAGCTCTGAATACAGTTGGAGTGAGGGACATACTCAATGAATGAGTGTTTCTATGAATAAAAATACAAGAAAAATCACTCAGATAGATTTTATCTTACAAAATCTATCTCCGTATAACCTCAAAGTTCAATTTATTTTTGCCCAAGCTCGAAAAAAATGTTACAGGTAATGAATAGAATAGTCTTGTTACGAATTGAGTCGGAAAGGTGAGTGCACTTAGATAGAGTAAGTTTGTGAAAATTTCGAGATTGAGTTCGATTACATGGAGATAGAGATGGAAAAATCATGAAAAACTTTTTGAGTCAACATCATGGATCATGAAAAGCATGTCGATCCATGCAATAACAAGCACATTGTTAGGTGATCATGGTAGAGGCAAGCGAGCTCAATGGGCGAGTCGATGTAGAGATGGTCACTAAAGGATCTCGTGAGTGTGAGGAACACGGGGTGTTAGGTCATGGTTATGAGATGTTAAAATGATTTTATAATATGAATGAATCAACAAATAGCTCAAGAAAAGTGAGTTTGCGATGAGGGAAACATGACACTCACTATGGATCAGCGGGCGGTATTGGTGAGCTCGGGAAAAATCTCGTGAAGAAGATAAGAGTTGGGAAATAGTGAGCTCATGCAAAAGAACAGAGGTAAGCTCAACATTGGTGAAAGACTTGTGAGAATCTCATAGCTGGGTGGTGGTGAGTAAACAAGTAAGAGCTCGGTGCAGAGCTGAATACAAAAGAATCTAGAGCTTAGTCACAGATGGAAGGAGGAAGATAAATCGACAAAACCATGGCGAGTGACTCTTCTATTGATGTGTGAACATAGATCTCAACTTGATCATGGAGCAAGAGACAAGATCAACACATGGAATCTTGGAAGTCGGGTGATGCGGAGTAACTTGGTTACATGCGAGCGATGCAATGGTGGTGAAATCGGTGGTGATCACTTTGACATAGAGTCGGCCTACTCGGTGGCGAGAATGGAACTCGATGTACATGAGAAGGAGAGGTGGTCCGAGGACTAGGAAATTTGATGGTGAGCTCAAGGAATACATGAAAATGAATTTGATGATGATGGTGGATTTACTTAGCATTGGGCTCGATACAGAGTTGAGATATTGTCAAGGAAATGAGATCATGCTCAGTAGATGGAAGGACACAAAGGAAAGCTCAACATAGAGATCAACTCTATGATGAAGCGAACTTGGTGAAGAGATCATTAAAGAGCTTGGTGGCTTCATGGGGAGCTCGGTTTTGAGCTCGATGTTGATGAAAATCACTCGGCGGATGGAAGGAGTCATGCTCGGGTCATGGATAACAAGCTCGATGGAAAGCTTAGTGTAGAGCTAGATGGGATCAGTCCAAGTTGGCTTAGTCGGTGAACCCAAATTTCCCAAAATACAAAGCTCGAGCCTAACTCGGTGGGTTGGCTCGGTGAGCCAACCACTGAGTTGGGCTATTTTTTTCCTATTTTCATGGTCGTCCAATTTATTCAAGTCGAACCGGTCTTTAGGGGGCCATCTTCAATTTATTTAAATTAATATTTTTATTTAAATATTTTATTAATAATATTTATTATTATTAAAATATTTTATTTAAATATTATTTTAATTAATTGAGAAGATTAGGTCAATAGGAAATTAATGACACATTATGGAACCTTCTCAAGTGGTTTAACCAAATATAATAAATACATCATGTACCTTAACTTTAGGAAAGGAGTTTATGACTTCTTCTCTCCTCTTTCACAATTTCTTCTATAAATGTAAGTTGGAAGCTCATTCCAATAGGGTGGACAAGTTAGACATTTGAAACAAGTGTATAGTTTTCAAGAATCCTCCTCCTTCTGCAAGTTGTTCTAGTATGTTGACGAAAATTTCAAGACCGTAGTGGAAACTATTGCCTCTTTTGATTGTATGATGCATTGTGCATGTTGTTGAAGTAATAAAAGTGAGTCTTTTATGAATAATCTTGGAACTTTCATTCTTCTATACTTCTTTCTTCCTTTCTCATGATTGTAGGTATACTGTTAAATTTTAAGTTTCTATTATAGGTTATCGGAGTTATCTTCTTATCATGTGGTGGAGTATTGCATGCGGTTGAGTTGTGGTGCTTGTTCACCATTCTCAAGTTCATCCTTCTTCACAAGAACTATAATATGCCATTATTTGATTACATTTTAACAAAGGTAACACATGTTTCTTAGTGTGTGGTCAACCATTTACCCTCTCTAAGTTACATTAGGTGAAGTTGTCTTTGTAGAAATTACTCCGATCTAATACACAAATTACATGAAATAGCTACACAGACAATAATTGAAATCAGCAACTCTATATTATATTTTTATTATATATTCACTATTTCATTACACTCCATTATATAGGAGATGTAAAATAACAATCCTTACAACAACATTTGTCTTCATGTACAACCATACACCCATATGGTTTCAACCTCTCACCAATATAATAATAAAACAATACTAATTGTTTTATTATTCTAACTTACTAACTTACCACATACTAACCACATTTTACATTTACTATTTACATTTACATAGTAAATGTACTTTCACTAATTTACCATAATAATAATTACACATGTAATTATTATTCACCCGTACATACAAATGGAGCACTAAGATATATTTCCTAACATTCCCCCCCTTAGTGCGAACATGGGAAAAACCTGCCTTATACTTGCACCTGCTCATGATCTGATGATTTTATAGGATGATCATAAACCTAATGGATGGTTTTTCATAGGGTTGACCATAAACCGAAAATGGTGGTTTTACAAATAGTTTACCGTAAACCAAAAGGTGATGGTTTTGCATAGGGTTTACCAACAATCGAAAATGGTGGTTTTACAACTGGTGTACCACAAACCAAAAATGAAGGTTTTCAAGTGGTTTACCTACAACCACATCATGATATGCCAAGTATTATTCTTAGCCCTCATCACATCTCACTGCAAGGAATAACATAGGAAATTCTGCTGAAATCTGCTACATATATAGAAAATACCAGAAATGTAGGAAACTAGAAATGGAACATTGAGATCATGTTCCTCCCTCAATGTGAAATTTCCTTTATTATGCAAACCACAATAGGAACACTGCAACCAAACACTCTGCCAGAAATACAAAGAAACAACAGGAACACATTGTATAAAAAAATAATCACCATAACTGATACGGCCCAGTCGTTGGTGACTGACGAGAGGTCGTTGAATGACCTCCAACCTCCTGTGCCTCATTCCTCCAAGAAATTCACTTAGTATAGAAATTATTCGTAGTTATAGTCAATTTCATCTGTTATTTGTTCATCTCTAGCTTCCCATTCTAATTTTTGCTTACATCTGTAGGTACTTTTTTGTTTCCATCTACTATCCTCTATAGATTTTGATTCATTAACTGCATCTGAATTTTTACTCTCCATGTATGGAATTTCAGCCCAGTAAATTTATATAATGGTGTATCCATTTTATTGAATCTAAATATCCAAAAAAATTGAATGTAGATTTGAATTACCTTTGATTCTCTGATTTCTTCAAAAAAGCAGCAGTGATCAATGTGTTGTATAGTAAATTGCATGTTTCTTCCAAACTATGAACTAGGTTATGCTGAAATTTCTCTTGTAGCTTCCCGTATAACAGATCGTTCCACGCACAAAATTTTGGAGAAACCCAGATCACAAAACAAAAGTTACAAGATCATCTTTGAGACAGATTTAACCTGCTCTAGTACCAAATGTAGAAATTACTCGATCTAATACACAAATTATATGAAATAGCTACACGACAATAATTGAAATCAATGAACTCTATATTATATTTTTATTATATATTCACTATTTCATTACACTCCATTATATAGGAGATGTAAAATAACAATCCTTACAACAACATTTGTCTTCATGTATAACCATGCACCCATATGGTTTCAACCTCTCACCAATATAATAATAAAACAATACTAATTGTTTTATTATTCTAACTTACTAACTTACCACATACTAACCACATTTTACATTTACTATTTACATTTACATAGTAAATGTACTTTCACTAATTTACCATAATAATAATTACACATGTAATTATTATTCACTCGTACATACAAATGGAGCACTAAGATATATTTCTTAACATTCCCCCCTTAGTGCGAACATGGGGAAAACCTGCCTTATACTTGCACCTGCTCCTGATCTGATGATTTTACAGGATGATCATAAACCTAATGGATGGTTTTTCATAGGGTTGACCATAAACTGAAAATGATGGTTTTGCAACTAGTTTACCATAAACCCAAAGGTGATGGTTTTGCATAGGGTTTACCAACAACCGAAAATGGTGGTTTTACAAGTGGTGTACCACAAACCAAAAGGGTGATGGTTTTGCATAGGGTTTACCAACAATCGAAAATTGTGGTTTTACAACTGGTGTACCACAAACCAAAAAATGAAGGTTTTTAAGTGGTTTACCTATAACCACATCATGATATGCCAAGTATTATTCTTAGCCCTCATCACATCTCACTGCAGGGAATAACATAGGAAATTTTGTTGAAATCTGCTGCATATATAGAAAATACCAGAAATGTAGAAAACTAGAAATGGAACATTGAGATCATGTTCCCCCCTCAATGTGAAATTTCCTTTATTATGCAAACCACAATACGAACACTGCAACCAAACACTCTTCCAGAAATACAAAGAAACAACAGAACACACTGTATAAAAAAATAATCACCATAAGCGTCGACCAAATTTGCTGTTGGTGGTGACGAGAGGTCACTGAATGACCTCCAACCTCCTGTGCCTCCTTCCTCCAAGAAATTCACTTAGTATAGAAATTATTCATAGTTATAGTCAATTTCATCTGTTATTTGTTCATCTCTAGCTTCCCATTCTACAATTTTACTTACATCTGTAGGTACTTTTTTGTTTCCATCTACTATCCTCCATAGATTTTTATTCATTAATTACATCTGAATTTTTACTCTCCATGTATGGAATTTCAGCCGATTAAATTTATATAATGGTGTATCCATCTTATTGAATCTAAATATCCAAAAAAAATTGAATGTAGATTTGAATTACCTTTGATTCTTTGATTTCTTAAAAAAAAAAGTAGTGATCAATGTGCTGTATAGTAAATTGCATGTTTCTTCCAAACTTTAAACTGGGTTATGCTGAAATTTCTCTTGTAGTTTCCCGTATAACAGATTGTTCTACGCAAGAAAATTTGGATAAACCCAGATCGCAAAAAAAAAGTTACAAGATCATCTTTGAGACAGATTTAACCTGCTCTGGTACCAAATGTAGAAATTACTCTGATCTAATACACAAATTATATGAAATAGCTACACAGACAATAATTGAAATCAGCAACTCTATATTATGTTTTTATTAAATATTCACTACTTCATTACACTCCATTATATAGGAGATGTAAAATAACAATCCTTACAACAACATTTGTCTTCATGTACAACCATACACCCATATGGTTTCAACCTCTCACCAATATAATAATAAAACAATACTAATTGTTTTATTATTCTAACTTACTAACATACCACAAACTAACCACATTTTACATTTACTATTTACATTTACATAGTAAATGTACTTTCACTAATTTACCATAATAATAATTACACATGTAATTATTATTCACCCGTACATACAAAATGGAGCACTAAGATATATTTTCTAACATTCCCCCTTAGTGCGAACATGGGAAAACTCGCCTTATACTTGCACCTGCTCATGATCTCGATGATTTTACAGGGATGATCATAAACCTAATGGATGGTTTTTCATAGGGTTGACCATAAACCGAAAATGATGGTTTTACAACTGGTTTATCATAAACCAAAAGGTGATGGTTTTGCATAGGGTTTACCAACAACCTAAAATGGTGGTTTTACAAGTGGTGTACCACAAACCAAAAGGGTGATGGTTTTGCATAGGGTTTACCAACAGCCAAAAATGGTGGTTTTACAACTGGTGTACCACAAACCAAAAATGAAGGTTTTCAAGTGGTTTACCTACAACCACATCATGATATGCCAAGTATTATTCTTATCCCTCATCACATCTCACTGCAGGGAATAACATAAGAAATTCTACTTAAATCACTTTGCATATATAGAAAATACCAAAAATGTAGAAAACTAGAAACGGAACATTGAGATCATGTTCCCCCTTAATGTGAAATTTCGTTTATTATGCAAACCACAATAGGAACAACTATGCAACCAAACACTCTGCCAAAAATACAAAAAAACAACAGGAACACACTGTATAAAAAATAATCACCATAACTAATACAAACCCGTCGTTGGTGACTGATGAGAGGTCGCTGAATGACCTCCAACCTCCTGTGCCTCCTTCCTCCAATAAATTCACTCAAGATATAGAAATTATTCATAGTTAAAGTCAATTTCATCATTATTTGTTCATCTCTAGCTTCCCATTCTACAATTTTACTTACATTTGTAGGTACTTTTTTTTCCATCTACTATCCTCCATAGATTTTTATTCATTAATTGCATCTGAATTTTTACTCTCCATATATGGAATTTCAGCCCATTAAATTTATATAATGGTGTATCCATCTTATTGAATCTAAATATAAAAAAATTGAATGTAGATTTGAATTACCTTTGATTCTCGATTTCTTAAAAAAAAAGTAGTGATCAATGTGCTGTATATTAAATTGCATGTTTCTTCCAAACTTTAAACTGGGTTATGCTGAAATTTCTCTTGTAGCTTCCCCCATAACATATTTTTCTCACGCAAGAAAATTTGGATAAACCCGGATCGCGACAAAAACGTTACAACATCATCTTTGAGACAGATTTAACCTTCTCTGGTACCAAATGTAGAAATTACTCGATCTAATACACAAATTATATGAAATAGCTACACAGATAATAATTGAAATCAGCAACTCTATATTATGTTTTTATTATATATTCACTATTTCATTACACTCCATTATATAGGAGATGTAAAATAACAATCCTTACAACAACATTTGTCTTCATGTACAACCATACACCCATATGGTTTCAACCTCTCACCAATATAATAATAAAACAATACTAATTGTTTTATTATTCTAACTTACTAACTTACCACAAACTAACCACATTTTACATTTACATAGTAAATGTACTTTCACTAATTTACCATAATAATAATTACACATGTAATTATTATTCACCCGTACATACAAATGGAGCACTAAGATATATTTTCTAACATTCCCCCCCTTAGTGCGAACATGGGGAAAACCTGCCTTATACTTGCACCTGCTCATGATCTGATGATTTTACAGGATGATCATAAACCTAATGGATGGTTTTTCATAGGGTTGACCATAAACTGAAAATGATGGTTTTACAACTGGTTTATCATAAACCAAAAGGTGATGGTTTTGCATAGGGTTTACCAACAACCTAAAATGGTGGTTTTACAAGTGGTGTACCACAAACCAAAAGGGTGATGGTTTTGCATAGGGTTTACCAACAGCCAAAAATGGTGGTTTTACAACTGGTGTACCACAAACCAAAAATGAAGGTTTTCAAGTGGTTTACCTATAACCACATCATGATATGCCAAGTATTATTCTTAGCCCTCATCACATCTCACTGCAGGGAATAACATAAGAAATTCTGCTTAAATCTGCTGCATATATAGAAAATACCAGAAATGTAGAAAACTAGAAATGGAACATTGAGATCATGTTCCCCCCTCAATGTGAAATTTCTTTTATTATGCAAACCACAATAGGAACACTGCAACCAAACACTCTGCCAAAAATACAAAGAAACAACAGGAACACACCTTTGTATAAAAAAATAATCTCCATAAGCGATACACCACATTACATGGTTGGTGACTAATGAGAGGTCAACGAATGACCTCTCGACCTCCCCGTGCCTCCTTCCTCCAAGAAATTCACTTAGTATATAAATTATTCATAGTTATAGTCAATTTCATCTCATTATTTGTTCATCTCTACCTTCCCATTCTACAATTTTGCTTACATCTCGTAGGTACTTTTTGTTTCCATCTACTATCCTCCATAAATTTTTATTCATTAACTACATCTGGATTTTTACTCTCCGTGTATGGAATTTCAGCCCATTCAATTTATATAATGGTGTATCCATTTTATTGAATATAAATATCCAAAAAAATTGAATGTATATTTGAATTACCTTTGATTCTCTGATTTCTTCAAAAAAAGAGAGTGATCATCAATGTGTTGTATAGTAAATTGCATGTTTCTTCCAAAATTTGAATCTGGGTTATGCGAAATATCTCTTGTAGCTTCCCGTATAAAAGATCGTTCCACGCACAAAATTTTGGAGAAACCCAGATCGCGGAAAAAAGTTACAAGATCATCTTTGAGACAGATTTAACCTGCTCTGGTACCAAATGTAGAAATTACTCTGATCTAATACACAAATTACATGAAATAGCTACACAGATAATAATTGAAATCGACAACTCGTATTATATTTTTATTATATATTCACTATTTCATTACACTCCATTATATAAGAGATGTAAAATAACAATCCTTATAACAACATTTGTCTTTATGTATAACCATGCACCCATATGGTTTCAACCTCTCACCAATATAATAATAAAACAATACTAATTGTTTTATTATTCTAACTTACTAACTTACCACATACTAACCACATTTTACATTTACTATTTACATTTACATAGTAAATGTACTTTCACTAATTTACCATAATAATAATTACACATGTAATTATTATTCACTCGTACATACAAATGGAGCACTAAGATATATTTCCTAACATTGCCTCCTTATTGCGAATATGGGGAAAACTTGCCTTATACTTGCACCTGCTCATGATCTGATGATTTTACAGGATGATCATAAACCTAATGGATGGTTTTTCATAGGGTTGACCATAAACCAAAAATGATGGTTTTGCAATTGGTTTACCATAAACCAAAAAGGGTGATGGTTTTGCATAGGGTTTACCAACAACCGAAAATGGTGGTTTTACAAGTGGTGTACCACAAACCAAAAGGGTGATGGTTTTGCATAGGGTTTACCAACAACCGAAAATGGTGGTTTTACAACTGGTGTACCACAAACCAAAAATGAAGGTTTTCAAGTGGTTTACCTACAACCACATCATGATATGCCAAGTATTATTCTTAGCCCTCATCACATCTCACTGCAGGGAATAACATAGGAAATTCTGCTGAAATCTGCTGCATATATAGAAAATACCAGAATTGTAGAAAACTAGAAATGGAACATTGAGATCATGTTCCCCCCTCAATGTGAAATTTCCTTTATCATTCAAACCACAATAGGAACGCTGCAACCAAACACTCGCCAAAAATACAAAGAAATAACAGGAACACACTGTATAAGAAAATAATCACCATAACTGATACGGCCCCATCATTGGTGACTAACGAGAGGTCGCTGAATGATCTCCAACCTCCTGTGCCTCCTTCTTCCAAGAAATTCACTTACTATAGAAATTATTCATAGTTATAGTCAATTTCATTTGTTATTTGTTCATCTTTAGCTTCCCATTCTACAATTTTGCTTACATTTGTAGGTACTTTTTGTTTCCATCTACTATCCTCCATAGATTTTTATTCATTAACTGCATCTGGATTTTTACTCTCCATGTATGGAATTTCAGCCCATTAAATTTATATAATGGTGTATCCATTTTATTGAATCTAAATATCCAAAAAAATTGAATGTAGATTTGAATTACCTTTGATTCTCTGATTTCTTCAAAAAAAATAGCAGTGATCAATGTGTTGTATAGTAAATTGCATGTTTCTTCCAAACGTTGAACTGGGTTATGCTGAAATATCTCTTGTAGCTTCCCGTATAAAAGATCGTTCCACGCACAAAATTTTGGAGAAACCCAGATCACAAAAAAGTGACAAGATCATCTTTGAGACAGATTTAACCTGCTCTAGTACCAAATGTAGAAATTACTCTGATCTAATACACAAATTACATGAAATAGCTACACAGACAATAATTGAAATCAACAACTCTATATTATATTTTTATTATATATTCACTATTTCATTACACTCCATTATATAGGAGATGTAAAATAACAATCCTTACAACAACATTTGTCTTCATGTACAACCATACACCCATATGGTTTCAACCTCTCACCAATATAATAATAAAACAATACTAATTGTATTATTATTCTAACTTACTAACTTACCACATAGTAACCACATTTTACATTTATTATTTACATTTACATAGTAAAATTTACTTTCACTAATTTACCATAATAATAATTACACATGTAATTATTATTCACCCGTACATACAAATGGAGCACTAAGATATATTTCCTAACATTTCCACCCTTAGCGCGAACATGGGGAAAACCTGCCTTATACTTGCACCTGCTCATGATATGATGATTTTACAGGATGATCATAAACCTAATGGATGGTTTTTCATAGGGTTGACCATAAACCGAAAATGATGGTTTTGCAACTAGTTTACCATAAACCAAAAGGTGATGGTTTTGCATAGGGTTTACCAACAACCAAAAATGGTGGTTTTACAAGTGGTGTACCACAAACCAAAAGGGTGATGGTTTTGCATAGGGTTTACCAACAACCGAAAATGGTGGTTTTACAACTGGTGTACCACAAACCAAAAATGAAGGTTTTCAAGTGGTTTACCTACAACCACATCATGATATGCCAAGTATTATTCTTAGCCCTCATCACATCTCACTGCAGGGAATAACATAGGAAATTCTGCTGAAATCTGCTGCATATATAGAAAATACCAGAAATGTAGAAAACTAGAAATGGAACATTGAGATCATGTTCCCCCCTCAATGTGAAATTTCCTTTATTCTGCAAACCACAATAGGAACACTGCAACCAAACACTCTGCCAAAAATACAAAGAAACAATAGGAACACACTGTATATAAAAATAATCACCATAACTGATACGGCCCCGTCGTTGGTGACTGACGAGAGGTTGTTGAATGACCTCCAACCTCCTGTGCCTCCTTCCTCCAAGAAATTCACTTAGTATAGAAATTATTCATAGTTATAGTCAATTTCATCTGTTATTTGTTCATCTCTACCTTCCCATTCTACAATTTTGCTTACATCTATAGGTACTTTTTTGTTTCCATCTACTATCCTCTATAGATTTTTATTCATTAACTGCATATGGATTTTTACTCTCCATGTATGGAATTTCAGCCCATTAAATTTATATAATGGTGTATCCATTTTATTGAATCTAAATATCCAAAAAAATTGAATGTAGATTTGAATTACCTTTGATTCTCTGATTTCTTCAAAAAAGCAAAGAGTGATCAATGTGTTTGTATATTAAATTGCATGTTTCTTCCAAACTTTGAACTGGGTTATGCTGAAATTTCTCTTGTAGCTTTCCGTATAATAGATCGTTCCATGGGAAATTTTTGGACAAACCCGATCACAAAGAAAAAGTGACAAGATCATCTTTGAGACAGATTTAACTCCGCTCTGGTACCAAATGTAGAAATTACTCTGATCTAATACACAAATTACATGAAATAGCTACACTGAGACAATAATTGAAATCAGCAACTCTATATTATATTTTTATTATATATTCACTATTTCACTACACTCCATTATATGGATATGTAAAATAACAATCCTTACAACAACATTTGTCTTCATGTACAACCATACACCCATATGGTTTCAACCTCTCACCAATATAATAATAAAACAATACTAATTGTTTTATTATTCTAACTTACTAACTTACCACATACTAACCACATTTTACATTTACATAGTAAATTTACTTTCACTAATTTACCATAATAATAATTACACATGTAATTATTATTCACCCGTACATACAAATGGAGCACTAAGATATATTTCCTAACAGTCTTGTGGTACACAACACCCTATTCAAGTTAACCCTTCCTTAGTTTCAAAATATCCTTTATTTGGTGCATCACCATTCCTAATATAGTTTCATTTCTTGAAAATATCTTTCCCTAAAACCCATGAAAATGTTAGGATAGGACTAGATAACCATTTTATTACACTAGGAGTAATCAACACTCGGTTTTGGAAGAGGAAGTCGGCCTTCTCCCGGAGGTTCACCTAGAGCCTAAGTCCCATATCTTAAGAGGTGATCCCATGTTTCCCAATCACAACGAATGTCCCTGTTCACATTCGGCCTTTTAGAGGGTGTAGTTATTTGGTGAAAATAGTTTCTATACCATCGATTACCTTTTTAAAGACAACCTCCATAGTTAATGGTATATTAAAATAAACTTCACCCCTATGGAAGGATTCAATCCCATGATGAACTTACAAATATGTAATTTATCATCATTTTGATATTAGGGAACATACTTTGGAATTTTGGTGAAATTATCCCAATATTCCACCATTGTCTTCCTTCCTTGGGTTAATGTCTAAAACTTAGACATCTTCTCATCATAATATAGTTGTGAAACCAACGCTACTTGAAATATATATTGAATTTATCCCAAGTTATATTTTCCTCATTAATACTTATTTCTACCTTATGGTGGTCCCACCAAGAGGATGCTTCCTTGGAGTGTTGATAAGCTCCCCAAGTAGATTTTGTTGCTTCCCAAAAATTTTGAATGGTGAAATACTTCTCCATTTCACCGAGTCAATTTTGGCTCCATCTCTTAACATCGTGTCATTGTTGATCTGTAAAACTCTTCAACTTTGGTAGTCTCTCCTTGCTCAAGTAAAGCCAAAATCTATTTCCAACATGAAGCTTATGTTCCCTTCTATGTTGATCGTGCCTAGCTTTGTACTTGGCCTAATATTTTTCTAGTTGTTCCTTGACTTTGAGATTGATTTGTCAGATCCTCTCAATGAATTTGTTTTCTCTAGCCACCTCTGTATCTCATGTATCCTTCTCATACTTCTATCCAACTGCTATGTCTAGTGGATTTGTAGGTAGATATCTGAAGCATGCTTCAAATGGTGACTTCATAGTGGATGTGTGTACTTCTCGATTATAGGAATGTTGAGTGTAGGCTAAGGAATCATCCCAAGTCCTTAGGTATATGTTGTTATACCCTTTGATCAACCGTACCAAAGTCCTATTTACCACCTTTGTTTGTCCATCTGTCGTGGATGGAAATTTGTTCTCCTCTCAACTTGGTATCCATATTATCCCACAAAGAAGTACCAAATTTCCCTAAGAACACGGAACCCCTGTAAAAACAATTGACTTTAGAAAACCAAAATGCACTCATACATTAATAGATAAAATATTTTCCACGTCATGTGCTTTTACTATCCTTTTACATGCCATAAGAACACACATCTTACTAAATATATCAACAAAAACATAGAAATATTCATGGCCATGTTTAGACATAGGTAATCCTCCTACAAAATCCATAGAAATGTCCTCCCATGGATGAGTATGTACTAGAAAAGGAATTTACAAACCTTCCTTCCTAGTCTTAGGCTTGTTAGTACAACAAAGTTTACATCCTGTATAAATTTTGATACTTTTTCTTGCATACTTGGGCCAATATTCATACCTTTGCAAGTAGTCTAGTGTCTTACAAACACCGAAATGTCCTGCTACTTTTGAGGTATGTGCTTCCCTCATTAATATAATTCACTCTTCTTTTGGCACGAAAAGCTTCGCCCATCGATAGAGTAGCTTTGTCTTTGAGAAAAAAATCTTCAATCCTTATCCTTTCAGCCCCTTGGGACTGCAACTAATGAAATTTCACCCCAAAGTCTTTGTCCAAGGAATATGCCTCTTCGTAAGCTTCCTTTGTGAAGGGCTCGATCTAAGAGATAATGGCAAAACATGAAAATTTCTCCCATTTGGATAGCCTAGATAACATGTATGCCACCAAGTTTTTACTACCCTTCTTGTATTTAATCACTAGATGGAACTCGCTAAAGGAACCCCATCCATTTGTAGTTCCTTTCCTACTATAATTTAGACTGTGCTTACAAATACTAGAGAGGTTTCTGGTCAGTGTACACAATAGTTTCTTTACCCAACAAATAATGCTTCCATTTTTAATTTCCTGAACTAGTGCATACATTTCCTTATCATATATTGAATATCCTTTAACTGTTGAAGTGAAAGTTTCATAATGATAACATATGATTTTACCTCCTTGAAGTAACACTACACCCATGGCACAATCACTCACAATGTCTCTACTTCAAAAGGCTACTGAAAATTAGGAAGAGAAAGTAATGCAACATGAATAATCTTGTATTTCAATAACTCAAAGGATTTGTCTTGTTCCTTACCCCAACCAAAACTCTTACTCTTTGTGGCCACTTTGTGTAGAGGTGTTGCGATTGTGGAAAAGCCCGGAATGAACTTCGCATGTATGTTGTCTTCGCTCCCACAAAACTCCTAGTTTATGTGGCTCCCGTTGGTGTTGGCCAATTAGTGATGGATTCCACTTTCATTATATCCACTCGTAGCTCTCCTCTTCAAACCATGTGCCCAAGATAGACAAGTGAGTGTTTGGAAAATTCACATATCTTCATATTACAAAGAAGTTATTTCTCCCTAAGAACTTACAAGACTTATTGTAAATGAGTTGGATGTTCTTCCCATGTGGCACTGAAAATGAAGATATCTTCTAGATATACAATGACACATGAATCTATGAAATCCTGTAATACATCATTTATCAATCTCATAAATGTAGCGGGTGCATTACATAACCAAAAAGGAAGTACTAACCATTTATAAAAACCCTATTTTGTCTTGAAGGTAGTCTTCCATATATCCTCCTCCTTCATTCTGACTTGGTGATAACCTAACTTAAGAACCAAATTTGTGAAAAATTTGGCATGCTGAAGTTAGTCCAAGAGATCATCTATGCAAGGAATTGGATATATGTTCTTTATGGCGATCTAGTTTAAAGCACGGTAGTCGATGCACATTCTCCAAGAACCATCCTTCTTTCGCACTATCATGATAGGAAAACCACATGGTGAGGTGTTCGGATGTATCACCCTTGTTATATTAGTTCTTGAAATTGTTTTTTTACTTCAGTAATCTCAAGAAAGGATTTCCTATCCAACCCGATGTTTAGTAGAGGGGATTTTGACAATAGCTGAATCTCATGCTCTACTTCTCATTTTAGTGGTAACCCACTAGGAGCCTGAAATACTTCTTGAAAAGAATGAATAATACTATCCAAATCATGCTTTCCCTGGTTAGAAATCTCTGCAACTTCTACCCCATCTTGTTTATCCTTTAATAAAAGTAAACAAAACTGATTATGATTTTCCTGAATAAGTCATTTTTCTTGGTTAGCACTTACCATAGTAACCCGTGTCTTACACTGGTGTGCCCGATGTTGTAGTTGATCCCATCCTTGACCCATTTGTACCGGTTTTCCTCATAAATATAGCATCCCTAACATACAAGTAAGGACTCCCGAATACAACATCAAAAGCATCAAGTGGAATAACGTCATCTTCAAAAACATCAATATATTGGGAATTTATCCCAAACTTGACCTTACATCTTCTTGTTACCTAAATTTCAACACCCTTCTTCTCCCAAACCAAAGGATAAGGGTGTGGATGTGCGTAAGTCTCAAGACAAAGCTTCTTTACAACTGCTTGAAAATCAAGTTAGACTGAGAACTCCGTATCAACCAAAGGATTTACCTTAGTTCTCTTGATCTAGATTTTGATCTAGAATAGTCTACTCATCTCCTCTTGTTGGCTGTCCATGTTGGTGTTCTTGCATCCAAGTCTCTCATCTACATCATAGTCATCTTTGATTTCCACCTCCCCTTCTATTTTCACAGCTGTCATGGACCTCTTTGAGTCCTTGGTTCAGTTCTTCGGATGTAAATCCGGATGCAACTTTCAACATGTAGCGTCAGTATGACCATTGATATCACACTTCTTGCAAAAATTCTTGGGATCTTTACAAGTATTAAAAGTAGTGGCATCTTATTTACCTTTCCCTTTCCACTTACTCTTGTTACTTGTTTTCCCAAACTCTTTCTTCTAGCTAATTTTTGAATTCTTTACCCTTGGCTTTGCTTCTCCTTGTTTCTTTTCATCATCTATGTAGTATGCATGTACGCATGCTTCATTGATATCATTGGGCTTTGTGGAGATGACATTTCTTTGAAGGTGAGAGTGAAGTCATCCCAAGTACTTGGTTAGAATATCTTCATCCTCCAAGTCCATGTTAAGCAATATGGCTTACCTCTCAAACTCCATAGTATAGTCCCCGCACACTTTGACCACTTCCTTGTCTAAAATACTACCACTTAATCATTTGGTCAGTCTTATGGCCAATAGGATAGAATTTAGCTCTAATTAATTCTTTAAATTCTTGCAAAGATTTCAAAATAGGACGCTTCTTCTTTTCACAAGCGGCTAGATGGGTTTCCCACCAAACCAAAGCATGTCCCTCCATCTTGAGACGTGCAAAGGTGATCCTTTGTGCCTTAGTGACATTATCGATATTAAAGTAGACTTATAACTATTTTAACCATTTATCAAGAAATTCTACATCTACTTGTCCTTCAAAGATTTTAATCTCAACTTTCATTTCAACTTTAAAAGGTGTATCATCATTTTACCTTTTCTCTTGTGTTAGAAGTCTCTTCTTCATGCTCTTCCCCATAACTTTCCTCATGACAGATCCTTCCTATGCCATACATTTTAGCTAAGCCCTGAACCACCGAGTCCATGGAGTCTTGTTTGACAGAAGCTATCTTCTATAAATCAAAAATCTCTTCTTCCCTTCTAAACATCCTATCCATCATGGTCTACAACATCTCGATTCTATGGACCAAGTTCTCTTCCTCCATTTGTCCCTGAATTCTCTGTTTCCACTTTTTATAGAAATTTCTCGGATCGCAAGGTAAAGCCTCTTCACCTTTAAATCTCGCCACTGTTATACAAATCCAAGAATGAATAACATAGTCCTAGATAATTGTTAGCTTTGATAACAAAATAATCTATAAACTCCTCAACTTTGGAATTATCCATAGAATCCCAATTAATCATTATTGTTCTACTTTCTATTAGAAAATAATAGAGATATCTAGTGAATGAATTATACTTGTGCTTAGAATCAACAACTTTTAGAAACAGAAAGAATATAGACGCATACACCAATAATTTTATTGAGGAAAAACCAGGTTGGGAAGGGAAATTGCTCTTTCTTCCTACTTTTATTGGCCAATTCAATAATAAGTACATAAATTACAATAAGTATGAAAAATAAGTAGATAATATCTCACACTTCCTCCCGAGCTTACTTTCTTTCTCTGTCTCAATTACTCCTTGCTTCTACAAATCACAATTCCAACACTAAGAACTTCTTAGTCACTTGCTTCATGCTTTGATGCCTTTGTTCTCTTCCATAACATGCATTTATGGCCTTTCTCATGTTCTCTTATGCACTAGAGAATGGATAAGGTCATGAAAAAGAAGAGACATGGAAACCCTTTGGAATTTTGGCATTGTTCGTGTCATATTTTATTTTCTCATCCCACAGAGCTAGGACCACCACCCCGGTGGGCTGGTGGTTCAGTAACCACCACCCCGCATAGGGTGGTGGTCTTGTCACTAGATAGATAGAACCTCTATGTATCATTTTTTCTTCTTCGTGTTGGCTTATTTTATAAATTAGAGTCATTTTGAATCCCTATGGATCAATTGTAATTGGGTGGGATGATCCTCTTGATATCATTTGCCATTTTATCTTCCAAACGTGCCCTCTTAATCTCAAGTGGATTTACAATGTTCGAGTATGCTGAATTATTATCATTCCTAGCATTGGGCTTTGCAACATTATTGTTATCATCATTCGATACTCTTGAGATGGTTCACTACCATCACTATCATTACCATTGTTATTTCCCATAAATTTTTGTTCTAAAATAACAACTCGGGCCTCCATGTATTCTAAATATCGGTGAGAATCTCATCCAACTTCTGCATTGTGGCTACATCACCACCTGTAGGTTGGTTATTCACAACGTTTCCCCTTGTTCTAACCATGTTTTCTGTTATACAAGAAATTAAATTTTGTTTAGCATTAGGACTCAATATGTCCAAGAGCTGAAAACTTCACTCGATATCAAAATGTAACAACCACTTTCTAACACCATAACTATGGGAATTATTTTTCCCAATTTAAATATATGCCTTCAATGATTTAAATGTACAAAATAACATTTAAATCCAAAGTCAAATAATTTTAAATCTTTAGATAACAAATAAATTAAACATGTGCATATGCATGGGTCAACTAGATCCTACTCGATCCCCCATAATTTTCTCTTTCAAGTCAGTACACAAAGTATACTAGTTAGTTCCCTTCTCAACATTGATTTTCAAGTGTTTGTTCAAAGTGTATACCTAAGGTTTATTCAATTGAATCCCATCCAACATCACACACTTAGTTAGAACTAGGTGAACATGACAATGTACTACCATACACTACTTCGGCCAAATTTTATGAGTCATGTGTTGAATGCTCTATTTCTAGATTACACAAAGTCTTTGAAACATGTCCTATCACCATGTAACTTGGTTCTGTTATTAGAATTGAATCATTCATTCAAGTTAAATTAATTTAAGTCACGCAATGATATAAAACTTGTGCATCCAATGAGATGAGCATGATTGTGCCAACTTAGGTTACCTATGGGAGAGAAAGAGATTAGGTAATGAATTTCATCATCACATGGTCAATTTATTCCCCGTAGCCAACATAAGTTGGTATAGAGGAACTAGACTAGCTAGATGGACAATTTCTACATCATAACACAACTTAATTTCCATGTTGATCATGACATGCATAATAAGTGGAGTTCGAGGGACAACATAGGATAACTGTTGTGGGTGGTACTCATTGAATGACCCATTTCATTTCATGAGCACTACATTACAACAACCATCTGATGTTTGCCTATTGAGCTCCATGTATTATGTTTGTCGTAAATTTTCACCTCATTGAATTTGTTTATGATAGTTTAAATTTCGTAATGTAATAATATTTATCCCATTCATTATTCGATCCTAAGGTCTATATCTTAGTTTTTATTAATTAAACATAATCAACTTCCACAAGTTGGGTTATGCACATTCCTTAAGCATTGAGTTAATTAGGGCAGCAAGTTGCATTAATTACGCAATCCCTAATTATTAAATTATAAACTTATCGTTATATTTTGTTAAGTAAAAAATGTAAAACTCATCACCGAAAGCACACAATCATAAACATCCGTAGAAGTTTTACATACTTAGGAATAACTATTAAAATTCCACAATACATTGGTTCATATCCATAATGATTATATAATATCAAATCATTAACCATATATCATCATTTAATAGTTCCTTCATACAATATATTAAATAATAGTCACCATTATTTAATTTAATAGATTGTCTCTTATATCCATTTTATAGCTTTAGTATAATTCATAGTATTAAAGCCATCACACAAAGGATATTACTCCCACTTATTCATAGTTCAATTTAATAATAGTAACTATCATGAATAGGAGTGTTTATTTCAATCTTATTAACATGTGAATATGTTCACAAATATGAATAAATGTCATAACCAGACAAGAGAAGTAATACAAAATTATTCAAACTTGAATTAAACTTTTATTATCCTTTTCGAAACCGATTCTAAAGTTTAAAGGATTAAATGCCTTCAAGAATTTAATTATCATGCACCACTTTTCTTTACAACATTATAACGATACTACATCCTTTAATCATGCTAAATAAAATCAACCTAGCCTTAAAAATCATCCACCAAGTGAACTTAAATCCTACCATCTGCAAAATGTTAGAAAAAGTTTCAAATAAGATGGAATGATAAGTACTCTTTCCCCTCAACAGTTTATGTCATTTAATATTTACATACATGAAATTCTGCAATAACTAAAACCATATAAATTAATTACAAGGACAATTAACATATACTTAAGATATTTTAATTTATATTCACAAAACTATCCACATTATTAGATTCTAATGCCTTAATGGAAATTAAAAGTTGACAAAATTAATTATAAAACAAAACAATATCAACCTTATTTTCAAACAATACATCCATCATTAGCATAGATTGTCATAATTTTCTCATCTATTATTCATTCCATACCTTACACAATAGGTATACCATTATGTAGAAACAAATACTTTCCCTAAGTCTGGTTGATATTCTTACTAAGGGAATCCTTATTTTTATCAAGTCAACCTTCATTAAAATAAGTCCATAATAATTTTAACATTAATTATTCACTATATACCATTCATACAGGTATTCATATTTATTAATATAACTAATACTTTCCCTTAAGTTTGGTTGTCATTTATATACTAAGGAATCCTTAATTTCCCGAACTCAAACAAATCCCAAGCATCATAGTATACAATTTTTTTTTCCCGAATCATTATAAATTCAAGTTCAAAGGATGTATAATAATATTCAAGGTATTCGAGTGCTTATCAACCTCATAGTTATCTTATCCATCGATATTGCTTATAAAAATAGTCAACCCCAAACAATTATTCATTCAAGTATAAGTAAAATGGTATTCGATGACCCTAAGGTATTTATTATTTTACCTTAAAATTTTTACAAAGATAACAAGTAAACCATCAATAACCCAATGAATACACCATGACCATATAGATATCAATGTGATCACACTAAGGGAAAAACATTCAACACAATCAGTCTTGGAAATATTAGAACTTTCATTATATATATATATATATATATATATATATATATATATATATTCATAAGTACAGAGGTCAAGTAATACCAAATAGGGATACATAACGTATGAATAAAATAGACATCATCGACCCCAAAATCACCGTGCTCAACAATAGTAAGGTGATATCTCAATACCTCAATTAATTTGCAAGCTATAGACAACTATAACAACTATCATGTAAAAAAATTCCATATATTGTAAACGATAACCCTAATATGAATATGCATTCACAGAGACCATCTATATACCTCAATGGGTGATTCTCATGGAGAAATATGACATTACATAAGTATGTAACCAAATAAATAACATCAATTTTAATCATTATAAAATATTGTAAAATATGATCGAGATTTGATACCATTCGAAACACAACCTTACATATCATTATAAAACACTTTGACTACTTAACCAAATTGAGCCCTCGCCATTGATAGATTGTTTGAGTCCAAAACCAAAGAGGTAAGTTCTCCTTAAACTAACCTATAAATTCTCTCCTAATAATAAATGGGTTTGAATAGAGCCTACTCTTCAAGCTAGGAACTGCAATTCCAAGAGTATAAACATATTCACACTTATCCCTTAGAGATTTATGGGAAAAATTGAATGGTTTATATAAAAAAGACAAAACCACATCTATAACTCGGAGTTGAATGAAGAATTCCCAAATAATTTTCACCAAACAATAAGCCATAGGTAATGCATGACTGAATCAAAGAATACGAGTCTATTAACGGTGATAGACACCCAAATGTACTTGGATATTTGGACTAATATAAGCAACATATTTAAAAGAGAGTTTATAAACATGAATATATTTCCGCAATAACATTTTACTAACAGTTAAAGTAAAAATGTAACTCTCCGAGATTATATTTAACCCATATTCAATAATAAGAAAAAGACAATACCCAGATTGATAATATCCCTAAATACCCATTTCAAAAAGATCAAAAACATAACTATTGCAGATATTTTATTCGTGCAAATAATAAATGAATAAGCCATTAGGAGATAAATAAAAAAATCATGCCTAGTAATGAAATCCCTCTTGTTTTCCTTCTTTTCGAAGATTTTCCTTCACAATAACAAACCTCGTAATCGATCCCATAGTAAAGAAAATACCTCCAAACTTCATCATGTTTATTTATTGAACCCATATATTAATGCCTTTCCAAAATAATTCTACTCATAGTTTCAAAATACATGAAATTGTTTAAGGAAATAACAAAGAACACAAAAATAGGGAGAAAAGTGAGCACACAAAGCTCCAATGAAACCCTAAAATAAAAACAACAATAACAAAACAACTCTCTAAGTTTCTCCCAAAACCGCTTCCTACTCTTGTTGAGGTCATGTGGAGACTTTCAAGACCATTATTGTATGCAAGGACATGTACAAATCCCTCCAAATTTCATGCCCATCCTTTTTCCATTTTCAAATTTAGCAGAGTATATTACCTTACAAACAGATCACTAAGTGAAGTTAGTCACCTAGATAACTGAACCTCCAACTAATTTATCTCCCATATGGAAGGTTTGTGGTGAATAATAAATGACCCATAAATATTACAGTTGGTACAAGCTACGAAGGGTGGATGCCAACTCACCCCCTCAACTTAGGCCTTGATAAATTTGCATATCATCAACCTTAATTTAGCATTATTTTATGCCCCTTTAATATTTATTCCCTAATGTTGGTGCCATTTTTGAGCTTGCACCATTTTGCCCTAATTTTTCCTTCATTTTGCATGCTCTGGAATGTTTTTTCTCTTAAATTGGTGGTCTACAACTTTTCCCTCCAGATTGAATGCCTTGAAATGCTCATAAACTTGTTGTTTTGTCCCAATTTGAATGAAATCAACATGTGTGCCTGTTTTGTGCCCTAATTTTTCAAAAATTTGCAGGAGCTCTGTCGTTTTTCCTTTTTGCCCGATCGTGGAAGTTTAAAATTGATCGATTTGCACTTGTATGCCATTGAAAATCCAATTCCATGATCAAAAATGCTTTAAAAACATGTTTCAGTTGGTTCAATTTTGAGAAATTTGTCGTCCTTAGTGAAAAAATTGAAATCTAGGGAATCCTTGGCATTTTTTGTGTTTTGACGGTCATATGGGCATCCTTTACCTGTCAAATTTTAGCTCAAAAATCTTCTCCTATGTGGTCATTTGTGATTGGACAAGGTTTGGCGGGTCTTCTCAAGAAACTTAGCATTTTTTTGTTTTTGGAAAAAGGTCTAAATTGTCCCCGCAAGTCCGCAAGTCCTCAGCCAATCAGAGGGTGACACGTGACATTTAGAAAAGTCAAAACAATGGAGGGGTGGAGCTGCGGAGGCACGGTGGAAAAATTTCCTTTGGTGAAAAGGAGTTAAAGTATGAAATGAGTCTTCAGGCCCTTAGCAAGTCACAGGTGGATGTGTGTCACATTTACATCAAAGGCGGGAATGAACATTGGTGGAAGACTTAGAAATTTTTTTACTTTTGGCAAAAGGGAACAAAAGTTGTGAAAAGGGCCGCGGGTCCGCCAGGCCAATAAGGAGTGGACACGTGGTAGGGAAAGGTGGAGGTGTAGGATGGCAGAGGAAATGTCAAAAATTTTCCTTCATAGAATATGATTAAAATATGAAATGAGAAGCACTACCCCTTAGTAAATCATATAAGGACATGTGTCTTACGGGGAGGACGGAGCCACGGAGGAGAATTGAAAAAATTTCCTTTGTATAAAAAGATGCAAAATGTGTAGAATTGAGCCATGACTTCATATCCAGGTTATATTTTGCCACGTGTTAGGCCCAAATCACAAAGGAGGAGTGGCGAGAGGAAATCAAGAAATTTTGCAAATTTCCAAAAAAGGTGGAAATGTGTAGAATCGGTCAGCGATTCCAATGGGACCCACATTGGGACACATGTAAAGCTCATTTTCAAAGGGTAGAGGGACGGAGAAAAAGGTCAAATTTTTACATTTTTCCAAAAGTTTTAAAATGTCAAAAAGTGATCCCAACCCCATTTCCAATCACATTGTGACACGTGGAGGGCTCAAATTAAAGGATAAAGGAAGATCAACGATAACTGTGCATTTTTCAGTTTGGCCACCATTTTTGCTCCAGGAAGTGTGGAAATACATTTTTGCATCAATTTTGATCAAATTTTTGACAAATTTGTGTCGTTTTTTCCTATAAGGACCAATGCAATCAGTTTTGAGGATCAATTTGAAGATCAGAGATGTTTTTGAAGTGAAATTTTACCCTAGCCTGTCCAAAATGTAAAATATCAAATCCAAAAGTTGCAGAGTCAAATTTTGGAGGGATAAGGATGAAATAATGAAAGGAAGGGGGTTTGCATGCTTTGAAGATGAAAAATGTGCCTCCACAATGGATAATGATGTAAATTTTGCAATGATTCATCTCTTTTTGAGACAACTAGCAACTTTTTGGACATGTTCTATTAAACGTCCATGTCTGTGAATCATGAGGAATTTTTGTAACAAATTTGATCCTTTGGCATATTATTTTCTTGGGAAATAAGGCTCGAAGGAGATTGAATGCTATATATTGCATGAATTTTTCATGCAAAGGGTTGGAAGAGTTAAAAAAAAATCCCTAGAAAACTAAAAATATTCACAGAAAATCTGGAAGAAGCCCATTCTCTAAGAAACCACCTGAGAACCACTTCTAATTCCTTTTTTACATCATATTTGTATCATGTTGAGTTGGTTTCAATTGTAAATCCATCAACAAGCTTTGAGATTGTTCTTGAAACATTCCCTTGCTGATAAATTTGATCATTTCTAGATTATTTTGTGTTGTCTCTTGGCAAAATTTGCATACATTTATGTTTCAGAATGTTTTCAATTTGTGTTTCTTGCTCCTATTGCAATCTTGTGTTTAAAATTTCTCTTGATCATACATGGTCTCATTTCTTGTGATTAGTTTAGTGGCATTTGCAATCTCACATTTAGAAGAGCTTTCATCTGATAAAGAGATAAACAAATTTAAAATCACTTTACTTTCCTTGATTTCAGAGATTGTTTGTAAACCTTTGGGTGCACCTTAGGTCATGATTAAATAGTGGTTGTTAAATGCTTCATTGGTTCATTATAACACAAGATTTTGTGATATATGATCAAATATTGTGTGGAAAGGTGTAGATCTGGGCCTCCATTTGATGCACATATCTTGGTTAAAGGGATGATTAACCATTTTGATACTTTTTGTTGTTGACTTTCTCCATATTTTGTTGAAATCCTCAAAGAGTCTCGGACCTTGGTTTTTCTTATCTAAACTCCCACCCATTCAAAACAACTAATCCTACCTTGTTTTACCCTTGTTTTGACCTATATACACATAGAAGATCAAAATCCATTTGCTAAAGTATGCGTAATGCATCACGATTTCAAAATGTCTTCGATAACCCTTGCGTTGCATTGAAAGTATCTCCATAATCTGGAAGTGAAAACTTGTGAAAGTCAGATTTGGAGTGTTGATCATATTTTCCTAAGGCCCTTTTCATACTATTTACACAAATTAAGGGATAACTTCATCTCCTTCACCATCCGAGGGTTAAAAGATAGGTTCTCTTACCTTGGTTGAAAGGCACAACCTAAAATAGCAGATTCGACAAGATCAAGTCCTTTTTGAGTGCTATCCATCTCTCCACAAATTTGAGTGTCGGTTAGATCATATCCCCCGGCTACAAAATGACACATACCATGATCCATCTGTCTTCAAGCTTCATTCCATATCTTTGATACTACTCGGACTGAAAAGAAGAACAAATTTGGGTACCAACACCTACAATTTATAAAGTGAGAGTCAAGGGTGATAAACATTAGACCCTCAACATAACTTAGAATATTAAAAATTTGAATATGAGAAAATTAGATTAGCCTTGAGTGGGCCTAAAATATTAATGCCCTTCAACATAAATTTCAAACACAATAATTTTGAAAACCCATTATCCTTAGCTTAGATTATATGATAATTATTCCTAATCTTAATAAAGTCCGACCTCAAAGTTAATGAACATAAGCTTAGACCAAAACAATTAGCTTAGCTTTGTGTATATTAATATTACCATAAATACCCAAGGTAAGCATTAGTAATAATATAATCATGGTCCACATACCCCAACATATGAAGCTCAATATCATACATGTTCGCATGTCACCAAATGAATTTGGTGTACTAACATATTGCGACACTTATATAGGTATGAGTTATAATAAATGAACTTTCTAGGCTTAGTCTAGCAATGTAACAACAAAGTATAGAATATAATCGACTTAATAAATGATACACAACATATTCACTATTGGTGTACTAATACCACTATTTCAAGCATTCTACAGCCATGTAAATAGACTAAGATCATGAATAGTAACCAAACAAGAATATAGGCTACTAAAGACGTATATCGTAAATCAACAACTCTTATCACAACAAGGTAGTAAAATACTGGGGACCATGTTACATTTCAACTAAAGCCTTAAATTATTTAAATTTTGACAAGACATCAAATTTATTTTGAATGAAATAAGACCAAATCATACAAGTGAAATCATTAATTAAAGTGACAGAATACAAAGAACCATTAAGATATGGAACTTTTAAGGGTCCTTGAACATCACTATGGAAAATTTTCTAAGGTTCAGAGGAATTATCATCATGATGACTATGAGAAAGATTAACATATTTCTTACCATGTAAGCACCATTCACGTGTGTCATGATTTTGGGAAATAGGTGGCAAACCAGCTTACTAGGTTTAGTCGAGATAGTCATACATGCTCCAAACATTATCATAACCTAGTCTCTCATGCCATAATTGCATTTCACTTCTTTGAGTTGTTAAACAAGAAGCAAAAGGAAAACCATTAAACGCATATAAACCATCTCTTATAATTCCTTCAACAATAGTAACATTATGTTCAATTTTTATAAATCATTTATGTTTTAATAATTTTACACTATAGTTATTTTGAGTCAATTGAGAAAAAGAAAGAAAATTCATTTTAAGTTTAGGAACTAACAAAACATTTTTCATTAAACCATTTGATACTTTTTCTTTTCTTTGACCCCAACATCGAGAATGGAATTATCACCCAAATAGATATGATATTTACACTCTCTCGATATCGATAGGATATTAAATCTAAAGTTCATGTGCTTAGAGGCACCACTATCTAATATCAACTCATTTTCTTTTGCGGTGACAAAGGTGGCATACAAAGAAATTACATTTCATTTTGACTATTTTTCCGATTCTTGTTTTGGTTTTGATTTATGTTGTGATCATATTTGTTACCCTTTTGATTTTTGAAATTTAATTTATTATTTTTAAAATTACAATCCTCATTCTTGTGGAAAAATTTACCATAGTAATGAGATTTTCCATCAAATCTAAGTCTTATATTTCTAGGTTTAAAAGTTGGCTTTTGGTTTTTGTTGAATATAGAGGTTTTACATTTTTATTTCTGAGCGAGAAGTGCCTAAGTGACATTATCCTTAGAATCAAAATTTGACATTACTTGTTCTTCCTTTATGAGGAGAGAACTAAGGGTTTGTAAACATGAAATGTCTTGTTACTGCTTGATATTTTGAATTCAAAATTGAAATGAAATTTCTAAATTTCTCTTGAATATTCAACTGAATAATAAAATAAACTAATTTATCGTGAATCAAGTTACTTCCACATCCATATAAATGTGACTTAATATTTTTTTTTTTTGCTAAATAATTTATCACTTTTTGATCTCGCTTCACGGTAGTTGTTATAAGCTCTAAAATTAATTTAATATTTTTTGACAAACACGTACCTTTGTGCATTAATTCCAATTGATACCAAGCCTCACTTGGACTTTCTTAATTCTTGATATGAAGTAGAAAATCATCTTGTACACTTCGAAAAATGATGGAAATCACCTCTTGTAATTTCTATTTATACATAGTGACGTTGTCGAAATTTCTTATCTTCCTGGTCGAGCTATTTTAGTTCCATTCACAACTGCCCATAATTTGCGAGCCATGAATTCTACCTTCAGCTTAAATCTTTTAAATGTTTTAGTTGGCCCCATTCAACATAATGATTAGACCCCATTTTTGCGTAAAAATAGAAATAATTAATAAACAAGGATTAAAATAAGAGTTTAATAAAGTCTCACCGTCGTATTTTAATCCTTGCATCCAAAAACTAATCTATTTACGACAAAAAAGGAGATCCTATTAATTGAATAATCTATACATGAATACGTTAGAATGATATCAAAAAATAAATTGAAATGTAAGTGATTTTTTTAGTTTTCTAACAAAATGATGATGATAAATTTTTTCGTCATGTCATAATATTATTTTACTATTTTTCACAAAAATAATTTTTATAATTTTTTTATATTTTTGAAAAAAGTAAACAAATAATTCATGGATATATATTTCTTGAAAAAAATATTTATATGTAAAAAAATTGGAGCTCTTGCTCCTTATTAGGTAATAATTTCTATCAACTCAACCGAGTTAGCTAACCAACTTGACGAGCTTATCACCGAGTTACCATTTCCATATTAACCGAATATAATTTCCAAACCAAATATTTTAAACTATGTAATTTTAATCAACCATGCCTTACCAACCAACTGAGCCATGAATGTTACCTGTTGAGCTGCACATAGTCATCCAAACAAAATATACCGAGCTACTCAGGTGAGCTATGCACCTGTAAGGGCTCTAAAAAATGTGGTAGTGTGACCATAGTCACACCACCATTCCCCGTCACATAGGATTATAAATGATTAAGCCTCATACTACCTTCCCCATGTCAAAAAAATACTTTCTCATATGAGGGAGATCCTGTAGTGAGGGTGGTCGATTAGGAGCCCACAGACATGTGACACACGGGAAGAAAGTTGCGCAAGGTTGTGTAGGGCATGCCACGTTGTATGGACATGGAAGGGGGGTTTGAGGGGGTCGCCCCCCATATAAACTGTGATTTTTTTAAATTTTTTATAGAATCTGTTTTAAATTTATATCAGCAGATAGTTTAATATTGTTGAGGTGTATATATAAAGCATAGTTTATATATATAACACGAAGAATTTTATAAAAATATAGGAAATAAAAATATAGATTATATTGATTATAGACTATATGTGCAAGAATTATTATTGGGTCCATCCAAGAAATTAGATAGGGTTTGGAATTCAAATTAAAATTAAAAGTTTTTACATTACCAGGGGGCAAAATGTTTTAATCGACCAATAAGAAAATTCAAAACCCTATTTTCTGGATTCTTGTCTCCCCTTGTAAACTTGAATTTCACTTGAATTTTTTTAACTTTCTATTTTTGATATCTTTAATTTTCCTACATACATTTATGAACTAAAGAAAATATTTTACAAATATTATTCACCCTTACCTTAATTTTACGGGCCTTTGGTAATTCTTGAATCCAAACTTTTACATGTTGTTGAAATCTCTAAGGAATTTCTACTTGTGCACACACCACACATTCAAACCATACAGAGAAGGAAGGGCGAATTAAATAGGATTTAAAAAAATAAATACATAACATACCAACCATTGCAACCTTAGAACATTAGAATTAAATTAGATTATTTAATCCTTCTCTGGTACCATGTCAGGACGAGGGGTGGAATAAATATTTACTAACCTTATTAAATGTTAGGTTAACATTAATTAACATACAAAAATATGAATGTGCACATCTAAGTAAAATAAATAACAAGATAAAATAAATGACACAATGACACAACATGTAACATGGAAAACCCCTAAATGGGTAAAAACCATGGAAGAATTAATCCACTATATGAGAAACTTTTACAACCAACCAAGTAACTCCCTCCTCACTTCTACTCCATGTTTTTACCAGGATCACCCTTCATATTCGATATTCAAATATTATAATCTATATGATATATTGATTATCCTGAATATGACCTATGGTCATATTTAAATAATGTGAAGGGTTATGACCTTCTTAACTGATGGGGCACACCTCCCTGATTTAATTGTTAATTAATTTAACCAACCACCTAATATAAATTTTATATTTAAATAATAAGAATATAATTTATTCTATATTATTTAAATATATACTAAATATTATGATACACTTAATATTATAGTTCTAAAAACACATACTAGCATTCGTATGATTCCTAAGCAAGAAAACTAGTAATTCACAACTTTATTTGGCCTCTTGTCTTTGTTTCTTGTTTTCTATTTCGCGTTACACACCCTACACCTAGTTGGTATTTTACTTATTTATCTTCTTTGACTCCAAACACCACCGATCAACTAGTGCAGAAGAACTAGGGTGCCCCTTTCCCCTCTTGGTGCCCTTTTCTGCTTTTCACCTTAATCGCTCCTTTTGTCTCTTTCATCTTTTGGGAGTTTTTTTCACTTATGGGTTGGCCTTCAAGTTTTCAATTATGGAATTCATACAAGGGAATTGATTTTTAAAAATATGAAATATTTATTAAATATAATTTTAATGTCACTAAAATGATATACAAGAGAATACAATAGGTTGAGCACTCTAAAGATGTGATTGTATAAAAAATGAGAGAGATAGGAACTTATCTAATTTTTTTACCCCAAACTATATCGAAACTAGAACAACTGATGTAAAGGCTTACTAGAATACTAAAATCACTCAATATAAGTTTTAGAACTCACAAAGTGGCTTGGACATGGACGCTTGGGTAGGGGCGAGGGTGTCCGAGTGCAAGTTACCTTTATAAGTGCATGTGATAGCACAAAGATTCGAACCTAATTTTTCTCATGTTGTTAGGGTTTCTCTATCCTTTGTTTTTGATCACCTATAGGTCATCATTAGATTGTCAAGTTCACTAGTAACTTGCAAAATATATGATATCCTACAAAACCCCAAAACACATCAAATCTTAAAAATAAAATATGTAAAATGCGAGTCGGTGATCCCCAAGGTCACCCAAAAGAGTCAACTTACGATCGAGTATTGCACTACATCTCGACTCTATGTAGTTTTATGTGCATATGTATAGAATTGTGTCCTTAAGTTTCCCTTGTGCCAATGATTCCAAGATAGCAGGATGTAAATAGATAGAATGCAAATGTGTGGATGAAAACAAGGACTTCCCCTTATTATGTAGTGTGTATGTAGAGTAATGAGCCCAAAATGTAGTCTCTTTGAAAGTATCTAGATATAATATACCTTGAGAATAATTTTCCACCATTATAATGATATGTATGTTCTATTAATATAGCTATATCCTTTTTCAATTTTGACACTATTGACACAACATGCCAACTACGACCTTGGGATAGGAGTAAGAAAACTGAAAATTCCAAGCACAAATGTCAAAAATGTGAACAAAAACAAAGAGGATAGGAGAATCCAAGTTTGACAAGTTGGTCTTGAGATAAGTGAAAAAAATGTGAGAATATCATTGTTGTATATATTTACCCCTCCGGGGTAAATATAGATAAACGCAGAGCAAATCAAAGTTTACAGGGCGGAAAAACAAGGCGGAGAAGCATGGTGGAAAAAATGTCGTCGGGTCTCCAAAACCTGACGCAAAGGGAAATCGGGTTTCGGTGGCGCAGAACATGTCGTGGTTCTCTAAAACCCGACATCAAAGGAAAATCAGGTTTCAGGTTTCGGGAAACACGAAACATGAAACATGCAGATCGCAAAGGATATCTCGATGCTCGAGGGTTCCGTAAACCCAACATCAAAGGTAAAGTGGGTTTCGGAGTCAGGGAAACAAGTCGGGAAAGCATGGGGTGAAAACATGTTGCGCCACCTCCCAAACCTGATGCATATGCAGTTTCATCTTCCGCCCCCGAAACAAAGGTAAAACTTGGAAATAGCGGCGGAAGCGGGTTTCGGGAAAACACAAGCATCAAACACATGTTGAGGCATCCTCAATACCCGATGCAGATGCAGAAGAGAGTCCCGAACCCGACTGGAATGGACCTGACACGGGAAATATGACAGCTCGCCATTTTTGGGTCGTTGGGGTTCTTACCTACCACCATGATGGATGGAGTTAGGCGCAGTCTTGGAGGTGGTTGGGAAAATCTCAATTTTCTCACTTCTCCATCTCTTTCCCTTCTATAAATTGTAAAGGATGGGCTTTTCCTCAAGGTTGGACATTCTCGTTTTGGCCTCTCCCTTCTTCTCTTTGGCAGGTGGAGTTGTGGAGCTCAAACCTCCCATTTGGAACTCAGTAATGCAACCTTTGCCTATTGGCATTTTTGCAATGTATTGTATCAAACCTTCGAGCAAATAAATGCATGACTGTGGATGTTTCTCAACCCTCTATGTGTTTCATTTTGCATCCTCCTAATCTTTCACTGTGAATATGTTTATCCATGCATGATATTGCATTGCATTTCTATGGTTTGTGTTTATTGGCAAAACATATGTTCTTCATTCCTTGGTGCATCACCTCCGTAGTTTAGGTTTTATTTTTATGCATTTCTCTCTCCCCGTCTCCTCTGGTAGTTAGATTAGGTTTTTGGGTAAACCTCTGTGTTTTATTGGTGCATCCGAACAGAGGAATAGGAGCCGACCTTCACCCGAGAGCTTTTCTGATTTCGAGAGGTCCCACACTTGGGAAAAGCTCCATGTTGTGCGATCACACCGAGATTCTCAACCCATCATATCACAGATTCTGGGTGTTGCATTTCGACACCAACAGCTTTGGCACGCCTATGGTACCTTAGAGGTCTTCCACTTCATCTTTTGCAGGTTGGTGTGTTCCTGTGAAGATTTCAGCCTTTGGAGGCACTTGCAAACACATCTGCGACTCCATCCGGTCAACAACCCATCTCTTGAAGTTGCAGATCTTCCTTTCCATTCATTTTCATTCATTTTCCATTCATCCTTCTTTCCATCTCTTTCATTCTTTCCCATTCCATGAAGTTGTGCAATCATGACTTCATTTCCATCATGGAATTCACATCAACAACAGCAGTATATTCCACCTCCAACATGTTTTACAAATCCTCCAAACCAAAGCATTTTGAGCAGTTTCAAGATCGGTATGCATACCCATATGATCAGCAATGCCAAAGTCGGTTTAGGCTATGGAGCTTTCAAGATCAAGAGTATGCATATAATGAAGACAATCGATGCAAGATGCTGGTCTCATGGAAAAAATCCAAAAGATGGAGGTAAACATAGTGCGATCCAGTGGCTCTGCACGATGAAAGCATTTGGAATCAGTTGCAGAGCACCTTGTCCATTGGTGGGACCTTTTCCAAGGTATTACAGCCCTCAAGAGAAGCTTGACTTCATGATTGCAATGTTGCCTTTTCTTACAAAGTGGATTGAAGAAATAGAGGTGTATGAGAGGAGTATTCAAAGCAACCTTGCCAACAAGTAAGCACACCTTCTCATGCCTTTTCTTTTCCTCTTTCCCAATCTATTTCATCTCAAAAGGTGTCAAGCTTTAAACTCTCCATTTGCTGTCCCAAATGTTGATCCCATGTCTCCATCTCTCGCCTTCCATCCCATCTCAGCTTTTCCACCCTCTTCTCTTCCAAATCCAAAACCCTCCACAAGAGCTAAATGAAATACCTTCCACTCCAAAGAAACAAGAGGTTTCACCTCCTCCACCACCGCAAAAATTGTAAAATCAGGTTGAGTTTCAACCTATCCCTCCTCTTGCATCCCCAATTCCATGTGGGAAGAAGAAATTGAAAAAATCACCATCAAGGACAACAAGAGGAAGAACCAAAAATAAAAGAAGTGACAGACACTTGAAGGTTTGGGCTGCCAAATTTGGGATAACAAAGATCCCTTGATGGTTAAGCCTACGAAAGAGGCTAAGGTTGAACATAACTGATTTTGTTGCAGCAGAAGAAGAGCAAAAGGAAGAAGCAGATCAGCAATCAGTTTGCTCAGAGTGTAGTGTCCATGTTGGCACTCTATTTGAAGGAAATGCTGATCCAATTCAAGTTGCACAATCAGCCATGGAGGAAGAAAGCCCTGAAGAAGATCTTGCAGTCCCAACTTGTCCTCTAGAGCAGCAGACTGAAGAGTTTGACTTGAAAAACTTCATGCTAGAGGAAGAGTTCTATCAAGAGCAAGATTGTATTCAACTAGTAGAGGAAGGAGAAGTTGCTCCAAATCCAAAAGAAGAGGAGCACAATCCAGCTGTGGAAGAGAAAAGTGTAGATCCAAGGGCTTTGAGCACAAAGCAGGCTACAGGAGAACCTTCAGTTCTTCTTTCTACTTCATCTCTCTCTAGCTCCAATGTCGAAGAGGAGTTTGATCTCTCAAACTCAATGTTGGAGGATGAAGGAAACCATGGTGGTCAAGTTACAGATCAAGAAGACACCATGGAGGAAGTTGAACATTTGCAGCAGGACAGTCATGAGGCAGTTTATCTGTCAGATTTGGAAGACTGTTTTGATGGAGAAGAACCGGTTGAGTTTCCAACATTCTCTCTTTCATCATCCATCTTCCAAACACAAGAGCCTGCTGTCATGGAGGAGAGTATTCATTTGCAGCAACCTGCATCTTATAGAAGCTCTTTGGAACCAAGATTGGAAGATTTTAATCTTTCATGTCCTTCATTGGAGGAGGAGAAAGGACAAAGGAATTTCACCATTTCTTCCACATCATCCATTCAAGAGGGTCTACAAGAAGACTCCATTTTTGGAGTTGAAAATCAGAGCTATGGGCATATCAAATGGATCAGACATTGCCCAATCAGGTATTTGGCTTCATTGGAGCCAAAGGAGAAGCCACAACTAGTCATGCTTGCTTCTAAGCATGAGGGTGAACTACAAAGTACCAAGGATCAGCTGCCATACCTCTCCAATCCAAATGCAGAGCAACTAAAAGAGGTATTGGATTTGTTTTCAGTTGACACCTTGATGATTTGGGTAGAAGACCAGCTTCTTGTTGATTTTCCACTCATCCAATCAGCCATACTCAGCTCCAAATCATTTGCATGGCTGCCAATTTTGAAGAAAGGAAGTTATTTTGCACAACTAGTTGCAGGGTTTGTTTAGCTTGCCTTTACTTCCAGTTAGAATAGAGTAGGTAGGTTTGCTTTCAGCAGAAGAAGTGCTTGTGCACACTCTGCTTGTTCCACTTGGAGCATGTATGATTTCCAGTTTTGTACATAGTTTTTGGTGTTGCTGGTTTTGCTCTGGCACAATTCATTTCGGTGGCATTTTGGTGAGAACAACTTCAGGTTCAATGGGTTTGAAGTGGCTCAGGGGGAGGTTTTCAAAGATATCAGGTTGGTCTCAGGTTATTGCTTATGACTCTGTGCCCAATGGATTGCTAAAAGGCCATTGATCTTCTACCTAAGAGTGAGTAAACCCGTGAGTCGCCAAATTGTTGTATATATTTACCCCCCCGGGTAAATATAGATAAACGCAGGCAAATCGGGTTTACAGGGCGGAGAAACAAGGTGGAGAAGCATGGTGGAAAATTTGTCGTCGGGTCTCCAAAACCCGACACAAAGGGAAATCGGGTTTTGGTGGTGCAGGAACATGTTGGGGTTCTCTAAAAACCCGACATCAAAGGCAAATCGAGTTTTAGGTTTCGGGAAACATGAAACATGAAACATGCAGATCGCAAAGGATGTCCCAATGCTCGAGGATTCCGCAAAACCCGACATCAAAGGGAAAGTGGGTTTCGAGTCGGGGAAACAAGTCAGGAAAGCATGGGGTGAAAACATGTTGCGCCACCTCCCAAACTCCGATGCATATGCGCTTTAATCTTCCGCCCCAAACAAAGGAAAAACTTAGAAATAGCAAAGTGGAAGCGGGTTTCAGAAAACACAAGCATCAAACACATGTTGAGGCATCCTCCAAACCCGATGCAGATGCAGAAGAGAGTCCCGAACCTGACTAGAATGGATCTGATGCGGGAAATATGACAGCTCACCATTTTTGGGTTGTTGGGGTTCTTACCTACCGCCATGATGGATGGAGTTAGGTGCAGTCTTGGAGGTGGTTGGGCATATCTCAATTTTCTCACTTCTCCATCTCTTTCCCTTCTATAAATTGTAAAGGATGGGCTTTTTCTCAAGGTTGGACATTCTTGTTTTGGCCCCTCCCTTCTTCTCTTTGGCAGGTGGAGTTGTGGAGCTCAAACCTCCCATTTGGAACTGTAATGCAACCTTTGCCTATTGGCATTTTTGCAGTGTATTGTATCAAACCTTCGGAGAAAATAAATGCATGACTGTGGATGTTTCTCAACCCTCTATGTGTTTCATTTTTCATCCTCCTGATCTTTCACTGTGAATATGTTTATCCGTGCATGATATTGCATTGCATTTCTATGGTTTGTGTTTATTGGAAAAACATATGTTCTTCATTCCTCGGTGCATCACCTCCGTAGTTTAGGTTTTATTTTTATGCATTTCTCTCTCCCTGTCTCCTTGGTAGTTAGATTAGGTTTTTGGGTAAACCTCTGTGTTTTATTGGTGCATTTGAACAAAGGAATAGGAGCCTCGCCTTCACCTGCAGAGCTTTTCCGATTTCGCGAGGTCCCACACTTGGGAAAAGCTCCATGTTGTGCAATCACACCGAGATTCTCAACCCATCGTGTTGCGAGTCCTGGGGGTGCTACGTTTCGACACCAACAAATACCGATAGACATGGATCCACATGACCTTACTAGAAATGGATGTAGAAGTGACAAAAGTGAGAGACAAAAATAATAGAAATAGTCAAAGCAAGTAGGTAGACTAGGAAGTGTGTCACCAGTGAATACTTTTCTTACTTAAGATCCATACATAAAATAACATACTTAGAAGTATATTAAAATAGTAGTATGTGCATGATTTTTTGTCTACATTTTCCCCCATTTATTTTATTTAAATGAAATTCTAGTTTAAAGTAAGTAAGTAACATACAAGTGAGAAGTCCAAAGAATTCTTGTTGTAGAAGTACACACAAAATAAGAGAACATATAGTGTGGTGAACCATGGATCGATGTGTTAACCCATGTGGCATAAATAGAGATGGTGAACCATTGCAAGGAGAACTTGGACATATTTATGATTTAATTTCAATAATTTTGAGATTTTGATTGTTGCTAGTGGAAATTCAATGGGGAAAGGAGTGATCAATTCCTGACCTAATTTTTTATGTTCGAAAAACTGAAGGATTTGGGAATCCTACCACAAGAGGAAGAGTGTTAAGGAGAGAGGTGTAGTTTTACCCTCCATCTATGAATACATCCTCAAAAGTTCCAACCATTGTAGACAGATAAAGACCAATTTTTTTCCATTTTGATCCATGTTAAATAACCCATATAGGAGCAGTATATGAAAGGAAATGACATCTCATTGCCCCCACTCCATGGGTGTCACAATACGTAGAGTGGTAGATGGATTCCATGTTAGGTCATATAGGAAAGTAGTGATGTAACTCCCAAGCTAGATCATCTGGGAGTAATAATGAAGTGATGTTGTACCGATCAATTGACTTGATTCAAATATTGAAATCTTTTTAGAAATTGAATGTATATGAGAGATTAGTCATGGCAATATTTTTACCTTTTTTCCCCAAAATTATGTCATTAGTGGGAATAGATAGAACATGGTATAAAAGATCACAAGTTATATTAGGATATTTTCAATAACAAAGTGTATTAGGAATGTCAAGTGATCACATAGTAGTCCTGAGGGATCATAGGGTGATCCTATTATATGCCACCCTTTCAAAGTGATAGGTAGAGTGAGATTAAGAATGAACGTTGAGCCAAAAGTAGATTGAAAATGATGTAATAGTGAGTAAAATAAAGTGTAGTAGATGTCATAAAAGCTGTGTGTATGTTTCATTACAAATGTGCTAGATTGGAATATAGCATTGTGGAATGTGTAAAGTAGGATGGTAGGATAAATTCTGAAACAAATGGCTTAGATAAGGTAGAAAAAAGAGTGTCGAGGATTCATATATGAGAAAAATCATGTGTCTTGTATTATTTAAAACAAGGAATGTGAATAGTAACTATAGTGAATGAGAGATTAAGGAATTTTTTATATACAAGAATACTAAAACTGAAGATTGGCTTCATTTTAACCTTGATTTATTGATATTTTGATCTCGCTTTGACATGGTGGCAGCGGCCATGGTGTCACAGATGACAAATGATTTTGTAAGTACAAGTATTTTCTAAAATTTTGTTGAAATTAGTTCACTTTTGTCGATTTTTTTTAATTTTAAGTTTGAATTTATAGGCATTTCTAACCTAGGAGAGAGTGGCTAGGGCATTGACATCCTTTGGGATGCAAGTGCCTAGTTCTAGGAGTTGGTGAATTTCTCCTAGGTATCTCGCATCTTGTTTTGACCTTAGAATTAGAAATATGTGTAATTTGATGATAGTTTGTAATATGAGCTATTGTTTTTAAATATGTATGAGCTGTTAATGTCATGATTTTATTGGTGTTTATGTTGTGTATAGGGATATTCATTTGAGGGAGTTCTGTGGAGGTAGAAAGTTTACTATGTTGTTGAATTTGGGACTATCCGATGGTGAGTGAGATATATTGGATCTGTACACCAGAGACATAGTGAGATTGGGGGACGTACCCCATAATATAACAATGATCAATACATGATGTGAGAGGTGGTTTTCATACACTTGTACTTTTAGTTTCCTATTGGGGAGATGACTATGACCCTAGAGGATGTGTATCACATATTGTGACTACCATTTATGGGCGAGAGAGTCCAAGTGATGGTCAGTAGAGAATTCAAAGGAAAATGAGAGTGGTTAGGTGATACTTTACACGTAAAATGGGTATAGATAGAGACCCACATTAGTGTGGATGCCATAATGAGATCAGTGCTCTGCGATTATGGAAGTTCATTGCAGAGTATTTTCCTCATCTCAGTAGCAATGGAGGGTGGTTGAGTGGACATATTGTATAAGATGCAAAATCTATGTCACCGTGCATAGAGTAGGATGGGATGAGATCAGTATGGGGATGATGTGTACTAGTGAATTTTTACGAGAGATCTATAGGTTCATATAGGAGGAACATGGGGGTGCAATTGACACCACCAAATTGTTACATGTATGAGCATATGAGCACATTGAGATATTGAGGCCACTTAATGAGCCACAAGATGATTGAGCGTGGCCTAAGATATTTACAGCAAGGTGGATAGGAAAGCATAGTAGGAGACCGATTGTTACTACCTATAAATCTATGTTTGATCATATGGGGATAAGGGATAATATATAAAGGGCATATTGAGCCTATGGAGGGTTTATAGAGGATGGATTAGAGATACGATTCATTTGATGTACTATGTGGATAGAGGAATGGTCCCTCAAGTGACCGAGATATTTCGGGTAGAGCGTTTGTCATGACTATTTGGTATGGCTCGGATGTGCTCCCGATCCATATTCATGGGTATGAGCTACTAGAGCTCGAGGATGCCGAGAGCAAGACTGATACAAACAAGAGCATAACTAGTAACCCCGATGTAGATGAGGTGGATGTGACCATAGACCCAATACAGGTGGATAATGCAGATATATGTAGGCATTTAATGTGTGGTTCTTAATGCACTAATGGGTGCTATTATTTCTAGTTGTTTTAGATGTAGTGGGAAAACCACAAGTTAGAGGAGAAGAGGGAATTCACCTACCCTTGATGGAAATGGTATAACAGTGGTTCTTGTAGAGTGTAAGTATTGTTTATTGTTAGTTGTTTATTGTCACTTAATTGATGTATATATGTAAATGTGTGTGATAAATAATGTTATATTGAATGGTTATAGGTGATTCTTATTGGTCCTTGATTATTGATTCATCGATCCACACATTGACATGGAATGTACCTCTAAATGTGCTCATGGGAGGTGGGATGTTAGAGCGAGTAGATATCATAGTGGGTGAGCATGCCCATTTATTCGAGCCATTAGCGATAGTGGAAACTACATGTATCACATTATTGGGTGATCTTGATGAGGCATGGGGAGAGAATCGGTGACCTAGGGAAATTGTAGGAGGAGAATCCTTAGTGTAAGATTTATTTACGTAGTATGTTGATTTATATAGTCAATTCATAGAGTAGTCACTTGAGTTAGCCTTATTACAGAGGTAGGTGGAGTGATAGAGAGGCCGCAACCAACGGTAGATATTGATCAATGAAACATCTAGTTATAGATCTCCCAAATTTTTTTATATAGATAATGATGATGATGTATGAAATTTTATGATGTAGCGATGCATTAGGGCTTGCCCCGTAGTGATTATATTTTTGTAAATGTGATTTTGGTCAATATATATAGAGATGGATGATTTTCATTATTGTGTTGTGTTGATGTTTGAGTGATATGTGATGTGATGATTGATTTGCATTGTGTGAATGATTATGTTAATTTGAAATAGAGGATTATGTAGATAGGAAGTAGATGAGAAATGTTTGAAAAGTGGATTATATGTATGAATGAGGATAGATAGTATGTCATAATAATAGATGTAAGTATGTCAAATGAATGATGTATTCTATATGTGAACATGTGTGAGTATTATGAAGAGGGGAGGAAGAATAGTGATGAACCCCAACGAAATCGAAGGAAGATGAGATTCATTTATATAAGACCCATCGAAAATAAAGAATGATACCTAAAACAAGAATGTGTCATTAGGAAATTGTGGGAAAGTATATGCTAGATAAATAAATCATTGTGGCGTATAGCATAAATATAGACCGAGGTTATTATTGTAACATATCCCTCAAAAGTAGTAATGTATAAATTGTAAGAACATGAGTGTGTCATCGGGTAATGAACTGATAAATATCACCTACCAAATATGTTTTTTTTTGTGAGGAGTAGTGGAAGCATGTGAATTTGTAGTAGCATGAGTGTAAGATCCAAAATGAGTGTCGATGATGAGATGGTTCTAATGATGGGATATATAGTGGTGGGAAGTAGAGGTGCTTGACGACTTAGGAAGTTGATATGAAGTAGAGCACCTTGTGAGGTAGATGAGATGATGCAACATTGGATGATTGAGGTGGATTCTATACATGGAAAATGAATTTAGGTTATGGATGAATGATGGCCTTAGAAGTGGGAGGAGGAGACAATAAAACTAAATTAATAGCATGTTTGTGTGAAATTAGGAAATAGACCTCTCACAAGAGTGAGATCTAAATGAAATGAAACATTTGTCTTCTAATTGTTGTAATTTTTCATGAAGGGCACAAAAATCATTATCAAAATGGCCATTGATGTGGTGAAAGATTGAGTAAGGATGACTACGTTGGTGATGCAAAGGATGATGCTGATTATTTAGATGGCAAGTGAATTAAGTTCTTATCAAGTAAAATATGTAGAACACCATGAGGATTAACATCATGTGAGAAATGTAATGGCTCCAAAGTAGGGGATGGAGAAGACTTCAGTGGAAAGCAATGTGGTGACGAAGATGGAGGATGTTTATGCAGTGAAGTGGATGGAAAATACTTGCGAGGTGGAGGATATGGATACCTTAGCGGACACTTGACAAATGGAAGAGGAGAAAAAATAGGAGATGATGTAGCAATAGAAGTAGTAAAATGGGGATCTATAACATGTACATCTATTAAATATTATTCTGATCCATAACCTTATAGCATAAAAGTGTAAATGATTCACATGTATCATATTGCAATTATTCTTTTAAAGCAGGAATAAATCCACAACAAAATATAAATTGCTTCTCTAGATCAATAGGCTGAAATAATAACTGATGCATGCAAGAATTGAAGTGTAAAATGTAATCTAGAATAGGTTCTTTCTTTCCCGATGTAATATAGGTAATGATCATATGTGACTATAGAACCGTTATTAAGCATAAAGTGTCTAAGAAAAGCATCTTCCATTTCACAATATCTACTAATACATCCAAAAGGAAAATGAGTGAACCATTGAAGAGCATCGTCAAAAATACTATGAAGAAAGTATTTTAGAAATAGGTAATCATTCAAATAAGAATCCATATCTAAACGATAATGCTTAAGATGTAGATATGGATTGCCAGTGCCATTGAAACATGAAAATGTAGGCATGATGAAATCCTTAGGAAATGCTGAATTGTGAATTTTCTTTGGAATAGGATTTCCATGAATAGATTTATTATCAATAGAAGCATAATAGGATTTTCTTTCAAGAGTGAGATATTGAACTTGAGATTGTAACTAGCCAACAACATGCATGAGTGATAAAATATCATGTGAAGGAATCATATAAGATGTGTGAGGTGCATTTAGAGGTTATAGCTTTCCATTATGAGTAATCATGGGAATGTGAGAAGAAGAAGAGGAAGATGAATATTCTATGGGAACACTAGATGTAGATGCAGAAGAAATAAGAGGAGGTATACTAGAAGAAGCAACATGAATATCATCGAGAGAATAAGAAGAGTAAATAGGAAGAGAATAATATAGGATATTAAATGAAATGCTAGAAGTATTATCGAAGAAACCAAAAAAGTGAGCCAAAGGAAATTATATAATCATCATTAATTCCCTCGAAATAACCTCAAAAATAGATGTAAGTGGAGTGGAAAAGTCACATTCATCACTTTCAAGAGAGGTAGAATATTTACTAACATTTTCATGCTCGTAAAGATAATCAATATTAGAAAAAATTTCACAATAGAGATAAGTATGAGAAGCACTATCATAAGATATATCTTTATAATTAGTAGAAACATTTTTAGAAATAGAAGAAGCATGAGATACAACTTTACATTCATCCTGAATAGTATGAGAAATATCATCATGCACATGTACATTTTCATCATTGGAAGTAACATTATTTTTATATATAGTAGCACAATCAATACCAAACATATAATCGATAAAATCATCATCGGGAGATGAAAAAAATAGAGTTAGGTGGAGTAGCCTTGGTGAGTATGGAAAAACAAGGATTACATCCAGAAAATGTTTTTCCTTAGAAACAATGATGAGAGTAGAATGGGAAAAACTAGTAGGAACCTTCTGTTCATTAACATCAAACAATCTTTGAAATTTGTCATCAAATTGAACATTATGATAAAGATAAAGAATTTTAGCCTAAATAACATCATCAATGATAGGATTGATACTATCATGATGCATAGATTTCCTAGAGAGAGAAGATTTACTTTTAGCCATCAGTGTTTTTGTGGATCCTAGGAAAGTATTTCTAAGAGATGGGTTGACAAAATGATTTTACAAAAATATGAAATATTTATTAAATCTAATTTTATGGCCGCTATAATGATATAAAAGAAAATACAATATGTTAAGCACTCTAAACATGTGATTGTATAAACAAATGAGAGAGATAAAGAACTTATTTTATTTTATCTTGTCCCCAAATATACCCAAACACGAAGAACTTATGAAAAGGTTTGGCATAATAGTGGAAACACTCGATATAAATTTTGGATCTCATAGAGTGGCCTAGACAAGGGTGTCAGGGTAAGGATAAGGGAGCCTAGGCACTAAATACCTTATGAGGGCACTTGTGATTGCACATAGGGTTGGAACCTTATTTTTTTCATGTCACTAAGGTTTCAATATCCTTTTTTGTTGATCTCTTGTAGGTCGCGGAAGATCTCTCGAGTTCCTTGGTAACCTATAAAAAGAGATGATATCCGAAAACCCCAAAACACATCAACTCTTAAAAATAAAATATTCAAAATGGGAAGTCGACTTACCCTAACGGTCACCCAATAGAGTGAACATACAACTAAGTACTACACTACATCTTTGACTCCATGTAGTTCTATGTGGGTGTGTGTAGATTCATGTCCTTAGGGTTCCCTCTCGTCAATGACACCAAGATAGTGAGATGTAGCTAGATAGAATGCAAATGTAACGATGGAATAATGAACTTCCTCTTCCTATGTAGCTTGTATGAAAATTAATGAGCCCAAAATATAAACCCTTTGATAGTATATAGATAAGATAACCCTTGAGAATATTTTCCCTTCATTATAATGATATGTATGTTATGTTTATATAGGGATCTTGTGTTTTAATTTTGACACTAGTTACACAACATGCTTGACTAGGACCTCATGATATGAGTAAGAAAACTGAAAAGGCCAACCAAAAATGTCAAAAATGTGAACATAAAAAAGAGGATAGGAGCACCCAGGGTTGGATAGGAGTTCTTGGGGACTAGTGTCCTAAGACAAATGACAACAAATGTAAGAATCTTGAAAGACATGGATTCTTGTGACCTAACCAGATTTGTATGTAGAAGTGATAAATGTGAGAGATAAAAATAATAGAAAAAATCAAAACAAGTGGATGGACTAGGAAGTGTGTCACCAATGAATACTTTTCTTACTCAATATCCATACATAAAATAACATACTTAGTGGTATAATAAAATAGTAGTATGTGCATGAGATTGTTTCTAGAGGAATCATATAATTACATAGTTATGTGTTCAACATAAAGCACCAAGCTCTAAGCATTATTACTATCACCTAATCTTGCACTCAAAAGGAACCTAAAGCACTACAAATCATTCATTTGACATTCAATCAAGGGACAAGAAACTAAATTTTCTAGATATAATACATAGGAAGGTGAAGTTAATTTTTCCATCCACACATACTATTTACATTGCTACATCTAGTTATATCCTACTATGAAGTACACTTGCAAAAGAGCATTTTAGGGGACACTTTTACACACACACACACACACACACACACACTAGAAGTACATAGATTTTGAGATGTAGTGCAATGCCCATGTCTAGATTTGTTTGTTGATTTCATAATTTATCCTAAACATTTACAGCATTTTTCACTTCTTGTTCAACATTTTTCCTAGTTCAAGACACTTCAGATCAAACGCAAATAAACTAAGTCATCTTCATATATCTCTTTCTTAGGGTTTCATACTTACTTTCTTATTTTATTACATCATATTATATTTAGTTGTGTATATCATAGTTTACATCGCTTAATCTGGAATATTAGGGTTTAGTAAAAAAAAATTAAAAATCATTTTGTGAACCCTACTCATGATCATACACTCATATCCTCATTTTCCCTATTCTAGCAAATCATATTTCATGGATCCTAAAATACCTCAAATTTATTTTACGATCTACTTCAAATGCATTCTAATTGTAAGGTTTTTCTCCAAAAACAATATCCACTATGTATCTCCCTCATAATATGCCACCCGCTCAAGTAAGTTCCATTTTTTATCGTCTATCTAACAACTTTTTTGCTCCTAATCCTCCATCCAGATAAACTATCTTAGATTCAATTCAAGCATTACATTGTTTTTTTCAATACAAAATTAAAGCTATGGAAACATCGATTACATTTATTAAATCTAAAATCCAATATCTCAAGGATGCTTCTCAATCCCATGCTAGTTCTTCTTCTACATCTCATTATACTTCTATGAATTCTATATGTGCTCATATTAGTAAAACCAAAGTCTTTCCACTACCCAAACCTCTCAAGTTTTATTTCAATGCTAAGAAACATGATATTATTCCTCATCTCCATAATCATCAATTGATAAAATTTACATCTACTCATTACTATCCTCCTAATCATCTTGAAAAATACTAAAGTCACCCATATTGCAATTATCATCATATTAATGGACTTACTAAAAATCGTTGATATTCTCTAAAATGACAAATTGTCCACATTAAGCATTATGGGATCATTTCATTTGATAAAAAAAAGGCTGATACATGTTCATATCCAATTGCTAACTCCCATTGGGATCCTAAATATGATCCATCTATGTCCAGTGAGCATCATTTCATAATTGCTTATGTTCCTACACTAGTAAGTCAAGAGCCACCTTTTCAACACATTCTGATTCAACAACTTCCACTAAAAATTAATTTAACCCCTCTATTTTTCATTTTTACACACTTGGAAAATTGGAAAATTTGCAGAGGTGTGGAATTGAAAAATTGATTGATTTTCAATATTGTTGAAGTCTAGAAAGGGTCATGCGGAGGAGTTTGAGCATGTCAAGGATGATTTGGAAATCCACAGCCAAAGGAAAAAAGCCTTTGAATCTTGGAGCATACTAAAGAGGCTGAAAAATTCCGTGGGGAACTTGAGAAAGCTCCAAAGCATAACAAAAGTCATGAATAAAAGAAAAAAAGAGAAAATCTACTCGAGTGAAGGAAAGGGACCCGCAGATGTTACTAAAAGCTACAATATGCTAGATAAGGCCACATGTCAAAGTGTAGGAGTTTGAGCATGCTACGTAAGGATTAGTAGAAGCTATGGAGGTTAAAATCGATGTAATGATAGAGGAGAAAGATGCATATCAAAGGAAAATCATGAATTTCCACACAAAATAAAAATTGAATATATTTTTTATCCCAATGATCTAATGTTTACAAATCTTGTCTCATTTGAAAAATCCTCACAATATAAATAAGATTTCATGAATCAAATGGTGGTATGTGGGAAAAGTAGAGGAAGGCATCTCAAACACACAAAAGATACACTTCCAGTTAAAGCAAAAAACAACATTTAATGTAGTTTGGGTGCCCATTTATTCTCTAATAAGGAAAAATGTGTGTGGTTGTGGGTAATCGAGGCATCTAGGTTTCTCTAAAAATTAATGAAATTGGTCGGTGGGTAGAAGGAGGAATTAAATTTTACCTCTAATTTTTTTCTAATTCTTCTCCCATTTCTCTAAACATTGTAGAATTATTCTTAGTTTTAATGTTTGATACTTTAGGAATGCAAGGGCATCATTTTTTTTTCATAAGTATAGACACCAAAATTTGGTATCGATACCTAAAATCATGCAAAAATCAGAAAATCTATCCCGTAGGTGAATCTTTCCCGTATTTGGTGGTGAACCAACCTATTCACCATTGACCCTATAAAACTAAGCCATTTATTTTAATTATCATCATATGCATGCACATACCTGAGTTCTTTTCCAACCTACGAGCTTCTTCTCGTGTCCGAAAATCCCCGCAATGATAAAAACCTCTTAGATCTCCTTCAAGTTTATTTGTGTTGCTCATGAACATTCCTTTGGGAGGTTATCATCATTTGGTATCATTTTATGTAGTTATTATCATATTAATGTTGTCTCATTTAAATCTAACCTTTTTCAGTCCAACAACCGTCAAGACTCTATTATCACCTATTCGATTAGTTCTTCTACTTGTAGGTTCTCCAATCTAGCTTGTTTCCCTTGGCCTTGTTAGGCATTAACCCGGGTCTCCATCGACCTATCTAAGTAATTGTTTACCTAGTCCTCTATCACCATCATTTATGTTTGATTCCTTTTAGTGTCTACTCCAACTCTTGCATTGCGTCCAAACCCCAAATCTTCCATCCCACTTCTTTGAACTTGTTCAGTTTTCATTCCAATCCACTGCGATCCTTTTTACTTTGTATCCCTTTCACTTATTTTCATCATACCCCCTCTCCAAGTTGTTTACAATGTACACATGCCTTTTTCTATCGGATTTGTACTCGTGAGCATCCACATATGCATCTACAACTGTTGTTCCATCCTTCCACCTTAGGTTGCCATCGACCTACCTCTCGTACATCCCTGGTCACCATCAACCTTGTCAGGTAATTGTGTTTTGCATTTATCTAGATTAGATTTTTATGTACCTTATATTTATGCATATTTAAATTTTTGCATTCCTTATATTATTCATATTTATCTAGCTTATTATTATTACTTTTATCATCTCTTACAAAACACAGGGGTTGACATCCACCAAGGAAGTTAACACTTCTTGGAGCTAGATTTTCTAGGCAACCCCCGCATCTATCATCTAATCAATCTCCTTTTCAAAGATTCTGATTTTCAGTTCAACTTATAGCTACAAGTATCTATCATTCACTTTGTGCTAGTATCCATAACATCGCATCTCGAGGTACCATAAACCCTATGTCATTATTGATTTTTATTTTTTCTTTAGTATCTAGTGCATTAAATTCATTGAGAACGAGAAACTAGATAAAAATTCTCGCATGCCTAATGGGACCACCCTTTAGGTGATCATTTGTATTTATTTCTATTATTCTACTTATTCTCTCTTCTAATAACACTACAAAGTGCAAGACCCTTCTCACTTTCTCATGTTAATTCGGTTTTTGGATTTCTCTTCCCATTTAAGTTCGATAAAAAAGGAAAATATTTATCTAGGTGTTCCTATTTTTCCCTATTTTCTCATTTTTGCATCGTATTTCCTTCTCCTGTGTGTGCATACTCATCACAAGATCACAATTCAATTTGGTTTTAAAAAATAACGTTTCTTTTTTGCATTTTATTTTCTCACATATTTTAAGTAAGAGGTTAACTTGTTGTATATCACAATCCTTGCACACAACCTAAAACTCACACATCTAAATCATACATTAAAAATATTCCTCCCGAGTTGACCGATTAGGATTTGATCACCCAACAAGAATCTACCCATTACGTCTCGTGCCATAACATCCTGTAACCAAATCTAGATTGACTTTTCCTAGGTACCTTGTTATCCATCCCCTTTTTACTTTTCACACTTTATTAATTCCAGATAATGAAAAATTCACTAGTTGATTTGTTTGTTAGAAAAATTCATAAAAATTATTTTTTCATTTCATACCTATTAATGCCCTTTCTAAAAATGCAACAATATAATATATCTAATGACACTCCTTCATCCAATAATATTGAGATTCCACATTGGATCTCTCAACCTTGTAAAGATCATGTCATTCAAATCGATCCCCTTTTGAAACCAACTCTCCTATTTCCCTCGCATGTTTCCCCCGACCAATCTAACACACCAATCCTCCTTACATTATTATCCATCCACTCAGAGTATGTTGTACATCTAAGACCATCCAACACTTTTCCTAAACCTACATAAACAATAACTACAATCCCCATACCTATCACATCAATTACTACCACTCCTCAAACATCTACGATGATCGATATCTCATCCTTTTCTCCTTCTATCCCCATCTAGGATTACTTTCACCATAAATCCATTTATTAGTATCACCAATTTGTGAATTCTACTCTTCTCTCATCACCTTATATTAGTGACATCCCTACTTCATCCATCATGCCTACCCAACCTTTACTATTTATTGATATTCACATGCCCTATATTCCTCAACAATCAAACCTTCCCATCCAATCCCAGCCATCTTATTACATTCCTACTTTTCAACATTACACAATCCCACAACCAATCCAATCTCCACCTCTGGGTATCTTCAAACAACCCTTCCCTAATCCACCATCGAACAACTTATTCCCACCATCCACATCATACAATTTCAACCCTTATTCAATCAATACCATACATCAAATCACTCTTCCCTTACCTATCTCATTTACCTCATCATCTACCCTACCTTAAACATTATTGCTATGAATTTTTCAAAATATACCACTCATTATACACCTACAAACTATTCCTACCTTTACCACATCCACATTATCTTTGACTATACCTACCTCTTCATCCACATCCATCATGCCTCAACCTATCCTATTTAACTCCTTACCCACATCTACATCAAACACACCTATTACTACATCAATTGCATCCATAAATATCCCAATTATACCTATCTCATCATCAATCTCAACTACATATACATCTACCACATTAGAAAATCCACCCATGTCTACCTTGACATCTTCATCACATACTCCTACATATTTTCCCATGGCTACATCACCTATCTCACCCCCATATTTTATATTTAATCCTCCAACTACTTCTAATCCAAAATATACGCAATCCAAATCTCACATAGACCTTATACAAACACCTCTCTCTCCCTCAAAATCCATCCCTACACCATAACCTTTAGATCCTCCAGTTGAAATTATTGTCATCCTTGCAAGGGGTAAATCTTGTCGATCAAAATCTAAGAATCATGGTAAACATACCAAAAGGTCTTTCGGTATCCTTGTAAGAAGTTAGGTATTCACTCTTCTCATCAATTTGAACAATCTAATCCTCGTCCTAAAATAATTAATTTATCCATCTAATCTATATTCATTCCATCCCCTAAAGATAAACCAAAATCCCTTACCAAGCCTCACAAGAGCAATCTCCCTTTACTATTCCTATCAAATTTTACAAATATTTCATCGACATTTAATTCAAACATCGGTGATCACACTTCCTCCTATCAAATCCTTTAATCGTCATAGTAAGAATCATTCATTGTTTGATCCAAACTACATTTTCTCTTACCATCACACCCCGAGTCATGACATTGGGCATTGTAAGGCCCTCGAATCCATCATCCATGATATTATTGGGAATGATGAACCTCATGCATGGGTTCTTATTCTAGTCCAAGTAGCTAAAAATATAACCAATATTGGAATCCAATATTACTATTTTAGGATTTGAAAATTTAAAATATTGGAATTATCTACACTCCAAAATCGCACATATAGGAGTCTAAAATCTCACATATTGGATTCCAATATAGCATGTATTGGAATTCGAATCACATATATTGGAATCCAAAATCATGTATATTGGAATTATATGTACTCCAAAGTCCCATATGTTGGAATCTAGAAGATAAAATATTGGAATCCATTATACGGGCTAGTATCCGCTAGGAAATATTTATGATTTGTTATGTACGTAACATGTTTATATTTTATAAGGGATAGCAGCCACCAACCATTATTTATGCTATGTTATAAGGGATAGTGGCTGCCATCCATTATTTATGTTATGTTATAAGGGCTAGCGGCAACTAGCCATTATTTATGTTATGTTATTTATGTTATGCTATATGGTCTAGCTGACACTAGGCATTATTTATGACATGTTATGTACATAACATGTTTCTAATTTATATAGGATAGTGAACATATTCTCTTTTCCTTCAATGGTTGCAACAAAGGCCATAATGTGGTGTTAAATTTGACACACGTTTAGACATCTTTTATCATTTTTATATAGGCTAGCACCACTAGGCTAATGAATTTCAAGAGATGTGAGACAATTCCAGGTCAATTTACTATGATGTGATTGAACGTCATTGTAACTAGAGAATGATTAAAGATATTCTAAAGAAACTAGTGTAGGACCTCGATCAAGACTATGAGAATATAATTAAATGTACGTATTCTGCTACAAATTTCAAAGATGACTTAATTTTATAGTGCATCTATGCATCTATGTATCTGCTCCATATTTTAGTATGAATTCATTTTATCTACTCCATATTTTGGTGTGACTTAATTTTAAAATCCAGTTATTTTATTATGGAATCATTAGTATTGGGGAATCATTATCCAAAATAAGCCCATGCTTATTTTTGGCTAACTTCTCCTCCACTTCCTTTACTGGTACTTCAAATGAAATTTTTGCACGCTTCAGGGACTCAAAATTTTCTAAAAATGGTTCCATCAGATAGAAAAATTTCTTACCTTTCCGAGAAGGTAAAATTTTCCTCTAACTCCTTGTAAATTTCAATTTATGGCTCGGAAGAGTTATTTCGGGAAAATTTCCCTTGACAGGCCCACGACTAATAAAAATGTGCCACGTGGTAGAGGAGGTTGGGTGGTGGGGTGAAGTTCAAAAATTTGCCAAAGCGGTTGGTGGGGGCACAAAGACAAAATTTTTCCCACGAGCCCGCGAAGGAGAAGGAAATGGAATGGCGGAGGCACGGGAGAATTGGGAAATGTTTCCCTTTTGTCTAAAATGCCCAAAGGAAAATTTTGGCCCCAAGGCCCACCGATCGTTTAGAAGCTGACACGTGTCTAGCGGCGGAGGAGTCGACCCGCAGAAGGATTTGGAGAAAGTCACCAAAATTGAAAAATGTGCAAAGGAAAAAATTGGAAGTACATCCTCGATGACTAATGAGGGCGCCACATGTCCAGATAGCGGCGAGGTGGCGAAGTGTGGGGAGATTTGGGAAAATTTTCCCAATGAAAATTTCAAAGGAAAAAGGGGGAAAGTTGAGCGCGTGATTCCACCAATGAACCAGAAGATGCCATGTGTCCCGGGGTAGCGGAGGCATGGAGTTTTTTTGGAAAATTTTCCAAAGTTGAAAAAAGAGGGAAAATGCCATATTTTGGCTTTTCGACCCAATTTTTGACCTATTTTTGCCCTAAGTCTCCAGATGGGCATATCTTTTGATCCAGAGATTAGATTTGGAAAAAATCAGATTTTTTGGAAAGGTCTCGATCCCCTCTATGCATTGGAGGCACAAAAACATCATTTTTGTGGATTTTGATGGAGAAAATGTTAAAAACATCTTTCATGTCTTCAATGCATGATTTCTTTGAAAAATTCAATTTTTGCTTGAGCCTCCATGGTTTTCTTCTCCAGCATGCCAAGGATGGAGAATCAGCTCGATTTGATGGGGGAAAACCCTAGAATGTCTTCTCATGCCTTGAATGCAAGATCAGATTGCTTCAAAGACATCATTTTTATTCCATTTTTTTACTTCTCCAACATGCAGGCAAAAAAGGAAAGATCAATTTAATGGTTTGCAGGCCGATTTGATAGAGATTAATGGTGGGTGGTTGAATCCAAGGATCAGATTTGCTTGTTCCTTCTATTTTCTCTCTTTTGCTTTGGTTATAAATGAACAAGATTCATTCTTTGTAAGGGTTGGACGTTTTTTCTCTGTATCTCCCTTTCTCTCTATTTTGCAATGAGTTTGTGGAGTTCTCAAACCTTCCATAAATCTGTAAATGCAAAATTTATGCCTTTTGGCCATTGTAATGCTTTGTATCAACTCTGTGGAGCAATAAAATAAGCTTGTGGGTGATTTCCAGCCCCTTTCTTACTTCCATTGCATTCATTCTGATCTTTTCATTACAAATCTGGTTACTTGTGCATGTGAGTTGTATTATTTTTATGGTCTATGTTTAACGTACAGAGTGGGAGTTCATCATTCCTCGGTGCATCACCTCCATTAGCTTAGATTTCATTATTTCTGCAACTTTTTCTTCACCTTGGTCCCTTGGAAATATTTAGAGTAGGACTTAGGATAGATCCTCTGTAAAATGAATGCATGCACCTAAATAGAGGAATAGGAACTAGCCTTTAATCTGGAGAGTTTTTTCCCATTTTCTACAAGTCCCACACTTGGGGAAAAAAATTCCTGTTATGCAATCACACTGGATGCCCATTATCAAACTAGAAATATGAGAAAATATCTAGGGGTGCTGTGATTTTGCACTAACAATTTCAGCACACCCGGTGGGACCTTAGAGGTCTTCATCTTCATTACAACAAAGTTGATGTGCAATTGTTGTAAATTTCTTTCTTGAAAGAGCCCTAATTTACACATCTGGCGACTCCAAAAGGATAAAATCAACTAGTTTCAATAGTCCAAGCTTGAAGATTGATGAGAAGGATCTAAACAAGGTGAAGGATGAGAGAAGAAGGATTGTCTGAGTATCTATAATTATCCCCAGAAAGAAGAGAAAGGGGAAGAAGGATTCAAAGGTATCCATCTCCACCAAATAGAACTCTATCAACTCCTCCACCTGGTAGACCTTTCATCCAATCAACAAGGGTTCTTAGGCCAATCATAATGGCACAACCCAATCCTTATGTCAACTTTATTGGTAGCAGCCCACTTGCTCTCAATCCACAAAACCCAGTTCCAATTGCAGCATTGAAGAACATTCCATATTTTACTGGAGAAAATCAGACCACTGTTGGTGATCATGTCCAAGACATTGCTAATATTTGTGTAATCCATGAGATTGTTGAGATGGATATTGCTTTGTCAAATTGTTGGCATCTTCATTCAAAGGGAAAGCCTTGCAATGGTTTAGGATCCTTGAGGTAGGCTCTATCCACAATTGGAACCAATTGTGCATAGCTCTCCATAACCAATTTGGAGAGAAAGGGGACAACTTGTCTCTATTGGAGCAATTGAAAACTATCAAGAGAGCTCCCAATGAGCAGCTAACAGACTTCAATTTCAGATTTAAAAGAATGTGGGATATAATCCCATTGGCAGTGAGGCCAATAGCTCAAGGTTATTTCTTATACTTTCTCAAGGCTTTAAATTCTGACATTTCAATGTTGATCCAATCCATGGGAGGTATAACTCTACCTGCAGCTTATAACATCACCATTAGGGCTAAGAATTATTTGATCCAAGCTGATAAACTTGCACCTAGGCCTCTTATGCCCCTATATCTAGAGTTGGGAAGCCCAAGTGCTTGTCAAGCACCAATTTATCTCCTATTCCCACTCCTAAAAATTAGAGTTCAAATGAAACTTCTACTTCATCCTCTAGTGCCTCAAATGAGCTTTAAGAAGTTATGAAACAATTGCAAAATTTGGGCAATGAGCTGGTTACACTCAAGAGATAGCAAGCTCAAAGTTTTAGGCCTTCTTATCAACCTCAAACTCAGCCTAATAGAAAACCATATCAGCCTAATAGAAAACCCAACTCAGCTACAAATCAAGTAAGGCCTCCTTCCAATAGACCATTTCAGTCCTATAACTCCCATGTTGCATCTACCTCTAAAGCCTTAGTGCTAGTGCAAAATAATATAGCTTAGCAAAGATGACCGGTGTTTCCCATAGAATGAGCCTCACAACCAATTTATATGCTTCAATGGTGCTTTGTACCAAACTTTGATGGTGACAACAACTGGTGTAGAGAGCGAAGTAGGTCAAGAAACAAACCAACAACAAGAGACATCTCAACAAGATACAACTCCGAGATGAGACTACACTTGTCATTTGGTAGGCTAAATATTTTTTGGTGTGAATCAAACACATTCTCGAGTGTAGTAGCTAACACATGGTTAAATAAGAGGAATATTAGTGAAGGGTAGTCAGCAGGTCCAAGTGATTCACAACCTTCCATCACTCCACAAGGTTTTGTCAAGAAAAACATAGTTCCAAATGTGTAAGGAAATCCTAAGCCACCTTATAGACTAGCTCAAATGCTAGTTTTTGTATCCGATGGACAAGAAAAGAAAGTGCGAGACTAAAGGGCGAAAAGAGATGGTTCATCCTCATTCAATATCATTAAACAAATGAATAAGACCAATGTGAACATATCTATGTGGGAGTCACTATCCATCCCAGGACAAAGGGACTTGCTACAAGCTGCCACAAAGAATTAGTCAACCCATAATCAGCTAGCTCATGTGCAAGAGAAGTTACTCACAAATGCCACTCATCCCGAGGGGAAACTTGGCAGACAAAGAAGGTAAAAATTTGAAGCCCCTCCATTCTATGTTTCATTGATCATTGGGGATAAACTAGTACATAATTCTATGATCGATTCTAGGAAAGTAGTTCTGTGATGGCCAAGAAAATAGCTGATTATCCGGGCCTTCAATATGAAGTCATATCCAAGGGGTGGTACAATTAGATGGGACAAAGAGTAGTAACAATTGGGATAATTAAAGATTTGAACCTTACTTTGCATGCACGCCCAATGTCATTGTTTTTAGGATGTGTCAGTGATAGATTTTCCACCACTCTTTGTCATATGTTTGTTAAGGGATTTCATAGCTTGAATTGGAGGATACCTATCTGCTGATTGGTCACACATGTTGTTCAGGACAAGATATGGAGCCAAGGCCATAATTAGGTCTGAACCTATTGCAAAATTTCACATAGAGCCTCATACTCCAAGCCCAATCAATGCCAATTGTTCAACATTTGATCAAGAGGATTATCCAAACACACATGAAGCTGACACCAAATTTGGAAGCATTCCAGATTTTAATCTTGATAAATGGGCCAGCAAGGTACATGGTTTTTATCCCTACAAAGAAATGGAGGAATATAAACTAGGAGTCTATTACATGCATGAAGAAAATCAGCCTCTTCCTAGCATCACCAAGCCAGACTATAGAGATGACAATGAGGTATGGCATCTATTCTTTGATGGATCAAGAAGTAGAAAAGGTGTAGGAGGAGGAGCTATTCTTGTTTCACCTCAAGGCATTAATTATTATTCAGCTTTTAGGTTTTAGTTTGCATGTTCTAACAACACTGCTGAGTATGAGGCTTTGATACATGGATTGCATTGGTCAAGAAAGAGAGGCATCAAAAACTTACAAGTATTTGGTGATAGTGATATGATTGTTAATCAAATTAAAGGACAACATGCTGCCAAGAATGACTTTCTCAAAAGTTATAGGAATAGGGTGTGGAATCTCATTAAGTATTTTGAAGGATTTGGCATCAACTCCATCCCTAGGAAAGAGAACCAAGTTGTTGATAGACTTGTAGCAGTTGGAGAAACTTTTGATGTTGTGGAGAGTATCAAAAGACATAAAATGCAGCCAAACATCCATTTGATTATGAGGCCATCAATGCCGGATAAATAATACAAGTTGGCAAGTGTTTGAGATTGACCAAAAAATCATAAATTTTTCGTAAGAGGAAGCTAAGTTCTCAGCCAAAAATCAGGAAAAATTGGGACAGCAGTACGGTGATCAAGTGGTACAGTGAGAACCAACAAACTTACAAAAGGACTTGTGACTTTAGAGTCTATATTAAATCCTAATGATCAATTTAGGAAAGATACAACAAACATCCAAGTCAAGGGAGAAGATTTAGAGCCAATCATAGTTAAAGAAGGAAAGTCACTTCAAATTGGTAAAGTGGCAATCGAGAAAGAAAGGTATGAATTCATGTAACTTTGCTAAGAGTTCCCAGATGTATTTTCTAGGAGCTATGAAGACTTGAGAGGTTTCAATCCCAAGCTAGCTCAACACACAATTGAACTAGATCCAAGTGATAGGCCTATCGTAAAAACAAAGACCGGTCAATCCACACATTGAGCCTCTCATGAAGAAGGAATTGAATAAGTTAATAGAAGAAAGTATCATATTCCCCATCAAGCATTCAAGTTGGGTTTCGAACTTGGTTCTAGTTAGAAAGAAGAGTGGGGAGATCAGGTTGTGTGTAGAATTTAGAGATTTGAAAAGATCATCCCTCAAGGATCACTACCCACTTCCTTCTATGGAGTAGATTTTGTAAGTTGTTGTTAGCTCTGAGAGGTTTTCATTGCTAGATGGTTATTAAGCATATAATCAGATCATGGTAAAGGAAGATGATCAGTTTAAAAAACCTTCACCACCAAATGGGGAACCTATGCATATATAAAAATGCCATTTGGGCTATCTAACGCTGGAGCTACTTTCCAAAGGGCAATGGACATGGCATTCAAGGGATTGATCAATAAAATAGTGTTGATATACCTAGATGATATTACTATATTTTCTAAAAGTACAGCAGACCACCTCTTTCATTTGAGGCAAGTGTTCCAAATATGTAGAAGATTTGGGGTATCCTTGAATCCCAAAAAATGCATATTCCTAGCTCATGAAGGAAAACTCCTAGGCCACATTGTTTCCAAATAAGGGTTAGAAATTGATCCAGAAAGGGTTGAAGCAATAAAAGAACTGCCATTACCAAGTCATAAGAAGGCTCTTCAAAGTTTCTTGGGAAGAATCAATTTTGTTCGAAGGTTTGTTCCAAACTTTACAGCCCTTGTCAAGCCAATAACTATGATGTTGAAGAAAAGTATGGCTTTCAAATGGATAGCTGAAGGTAAGGAAAGTTTTGAGGAAATCAAAGAAGCTATCTCATGGGCTCCAACTCTCATTAACCCAGATTTATCCAAAGACTTCATCCTTTATGCATTTGGCGGTGGTGATACAATTTCTGCAATTTTAGTACAACAGAACAAAGAAAATGCAGAGCAGCCAATTTCCTTCTTTAGCCAAAGCTTGGAGGACTATGAAGTAAGGTATTCCTTCATTGAGAAGAATGTTCTTACAGTGATTAGGAGCTTGAAAAAATTTAAGCATCTAGTTTCGAACAACAAGGTTCAATGCTAGTCTCTCATGCGAGAGTTAAAGACTTCCTCCTCAACAAAGATTTGAATGAAAAACATGCAGGGTGGATTACTAGTGTCATGGAGTATGACATTGAGATCAAAGTCACCAAGCTGGTCTGATGAAAGGGATCTGTGTGAGAAATTTTCCTTGAGTCAACCAATTGAAGCAAGAAAAGGGAAGAACTCTGTCTTGGTGTTGTAGGACAACCAAGAGAAAATATATGGTCAAGAAGAAAATGATGGTCTGCTCACTCCTTGCTGGACCTAAGACATAATGCACTTCTTACAAATAGTCTTATGCCCTCTAGAGATGAACAAATCCAAAAGAAGACACTTCATATTGTAGGCTATTCCGTATGCACTTGTTGGCGATGTCTTGTTCAAAAAGGATATCAATGGGGTGTTGTGAGGTGCATTGGGACAAATCAGATTGAGAAAATGTTAGAAGAGTTCCATAATGGATCAGCTGGGGGTCATTTTTCTCAAAGAGTGACAGCTCTCAAAATCATGAAGGTTGGTTATTATTGGCCCAAAGTGTTTAGTGATTGTTATGCATGGATCAAGAGGTGCAGAAATTGTGCATTCTTCACAGGCAAAGAGAGGTTAGCAACACTTCCATTGCACCCAATCTCAGTTGACCAACCATTCATGTAATGGGGATTGGAATTCATTGGAGTCATTAATCCAAACTCAAACCAAGGGCACAAATGGATTCTAACAGCAACATACTACTTCACCAAATGGACTGAGGTGGTGGCACTCAAACGGGAAAATGAATCTACCATTCTATAATTATATGAGGGGATAACAACCAAATTTGGTATACCTGCCACTATAATATCATATAATGAATTTGCATTCATAGAATCAAAGGTCACCGAATGGTCTGTTAGAAAAGGGATCTATTTGAGCACTTCATCAAATTATTACCCTCAAGGTAATGGCCAAGTTGAGTCCACAAACAAGAATCTATTAAGGATAATCAAGAGAAATCTTGATGAAAATTAGAGGACTTGGCACACTAAGCTCAAATCATCTCTATGGGCTAATAGGATAACTCCCAAAAGATCCATAGGTAACTCTCCATTCAGGCTTGTTTATGGGAAAGAGGTAGTCTTGCCTATGTCACTTGAGTTGCCAACATTGGAACTCATAAAGCAATTGGAATTGTTAGAATTTGAGCCCATGGAGGTTAGATATGCAAAGCATTGATGGAACTCCAAGAAACCAAAGAGCATGCAGCCCAAACAATGGAAAAGGACCAAGCATTGATCAAGAGAAGCTTTGATAAGAAAGCTAAGGCTAGAACTTTCCAAGTTGGAGATTTAGTGTTGAAATGGGATGCAAACCGAGAAAATCTAGGAAGACATTCAAAATTTGATGCCATTTGGAGTGGCCCCTACATGGTCACAAAATGTAAAAACAACAATGCCTTCCAATTGTCTACATTGGATGGTGAGGAATTGCAGATTCCAGTTAATGGAATCCATCTAAAGCATTGCTACTAAGGGAAACTTCTCACCTTGTACATATTAGCTTAGATTTTCATTCCTCCAAGTGCTTGTGCACATTGTTTTGTTGTAGCTTAGATTTACATTTCCCTAAGTGCTTTGGCATAGGTTTTATTGTCCCAAGGATGCATCTTTTGTAGATCATGTTCCAGGCCAAAATGATTTTTCTACTCTCACATCTTTATCCTAGAGATTTTCTAATGAATTGAGAGTAACAGGTAGTTAAGTTCATGACTCCATGCCTAATGGATTGCTTCAGGTAGTTGGTCACTTCATCCAGCAGGTAGATGACCACTCTGAGTAGCCAGAATTATTATCCAAAATAAGCCCATGCTTATTTTTGGCTAACTTCTCCTCCATTCCCTTTTCTGGTACTTAAAATGAAATTTTTGCATGCTTCAGGGACTCAAAATTTTCTAGAAATGGCTCCATCAGATAGAAAATTTTCTTACCTTTCCAGAAAGGTAAAATTTTCCTCCTAACTCCTTGTAAATTTCAAGTTATGGCTCGGTGGAGTTTTTTGGGGAAAATTTCCCTTGACAGGCACGCGGCCAATAAAAATGCACCACGTGGCAGAGGACGTCAAGCCGACGGGGTGAAGTTCAAAATTTTCTCAAGGGCCATGGAGGAGAAGGAAATGAAAGGGTGGAGGCACGGGGAGGATTGAGAAATGTTTCCTTATTGTCTAAAATTCCCAAAGGCAATTTTTGGCCCCAAGGTCCGCCGATTGTTTAGAAGTTGATACGTGTCCAATGCCGAAGGAGTCGACTGTGGAAGGATTTGGAGAGAGTCACCAAAATTAAAAAATACACAAAAGGAAATTATTGGAATCACATTCCCGTCGATGAATGAGGGAGCGCCACATGTCCATATAGTGGTAGGGTGGCGGAGGAGCAGGAGATTTGGGAAAATTTTCCCAATGAAAATTTCAAAGGAAAAAGGGGGCAGGTTGAGCCCTTGATGCCACCAACAAACCAAGACACCATGTTTCCCGGGATGGCGGAGGCGTGGAATTTTTTTAAAAATTTTCCAAAGTTGAAAAAAGAGGGAAAATGCCAGATTTTAGTCCACCGACCCGATTTTTGACCTAGTTATGCCCTAAATCTCTAAATGGGCATATCTTTTGATCCAGAGATCAGATTTGGAAAAATTAGATTTTTTGGAAAGGTATCAATCCCCTATATATGCATTAGAGGCACCAAAACATCATTTTTGTGGATTTCAATGGAGAAAATGTAAAAACATCTTTCATGTCTTCAATGCGTATCAAATTGCTTTGAACAAGTCATTTTTTGCTCGAGCCTCCATGGTTTTCTTCTCCAGCATGCCAAGGATGGAGAATCAACTTGATTTGATGGGGAAAACCCTAGAATGTCTTCTCATGCCTTGAATGCAAGATCATATTGCTTCAAAGACATCATTTTTATTCCATTTTTTTACTTCTCCAACACAGCAAAAATGAAAGATCAATTTAATGGTTTGTAGGACGATTTGATAGAGATTAATGGCGGGTGGTTGAATCCAAGGATCGATTTGCTTGTTCCTTCAGTTTTCTCTCTTTTGCTTTGGTTATAAATGAACATGATTCATTCTTTTTAAGGGTTGGAAATTTTTTTCTATATCTCCCTTTCTCTCTGTTATGTGGTGAGTTTGCGAGTTCTCAAACCTTCCATAAATTTGTAGATGCAAAATTTATGCCTTTTGGCCATTGTAATGCTTTGTATCAACTCTATGGAGCAATAAAAATAAGCTTGTGGGTGATTTCCAGCCCCTTTCTTACTTCCATTGCATTCATTCTGATCTTTTCATTACAAATCTAGTTACTTGTGCATGTGAGTTGTATTATTTTTATGGTCTGTGTTTAACAGCAGAGTGGGAGTTCATCATTCCTTGGTGCATCACCTCCATTAGCTTAGATTTCATTATTTCTACAAATTTTTCTTCACCTTGGTCCCTTGGAAATATTTAGAGTAGGACTTAGGATAGATCCTCTACAAAATGAATGCATGCACCTGAATAGAGGAATAGGAACCAACCTTTAATCTGGAGAGTTTTTCCCATTTTCTGCAAGTCCCACACTTGGGGAAAAAATTCCATGTTGTGCAATCACACTGGATGCCCATTATCAAACTAGAAATCTGAGAAAATATCTAGGGGTGTTGTGATTTTGCGCTAATTGGAACCCTAATATAATTCATATAATAGGTAAATATCCTTTCACGTCACATTCCTTCAAGAATCATATATCTAAAACCTGCACTACTCACCATAGAGAGAAAATCAAATAATAATTGACTTTACAGTACTTGTTTCTTTCACATGATTTGATAAGAAGAATGTTAGATCCAAAGTTATTTTGTTCTACATTGAAGCAATATTGAACTAATGGTGAGATAGACTCTTTATGTTAAGAGTAAATAAGTAAAATACTCCATAGAAAGATGGAAAGATGTTTGCTTTTAATTATGCCTTGCTTGAATTTTTTATTTTTAAAATTGCCTTAGAGTGGACTATTCCACTTAGAGTGCAAGGTTTTTTTGACATTAGGTAAAAGAGGGTTGAGGGACCATACCCCACACCTAAAAATATCCCAAGTAGAGAAGATATTCAATACCAAACCATAAAAAATATAGTATGATCCAAAAAGAATCATAACAAATAACTAGTACAATAAACTAACAATAAAAACACAAAACTAACAACACTAAACAACAACCTAACATCAACCTATACTTTTTCATTTTCTCCAAGTTAGCTGCTAGAGTGGCCCATTCCTTAGCCAGTGATTCAATGTTAGTTCCCAGAGTGGTTACATCAGCTTCAGATAGTTCCATTTTCCTCTTCTTCAATGTCCCCTGCTCTTCACATTTTATGTAGTCATTAACCATTTGTCTAAGAGTTTGAACGTGTTGTAAAATGAAATTAATAGTGAGAATAGTCCACTTAGTGAATTTCTAAAGCATAGCCTTAAGCTGATCAACATAACTATTTAAATTCTTACACTTTTCTTACAAAACCTCTCTATTACCACCCTTTATGACTCGAGCCATATCCTCAACTTTAATCTTCATTGCATGTCAATCGTTGAGGATAAAATGAATAGTTATTTTAGTAAGTTGAGTTTCACATTTCATGTTTTCAAGGTCTACAACCAATTTAGCAAGATTAACTCCCTCTCCCACACCACCTTTTCCAAGAAATTCCATTTGGATCTTTTCCTTGGTGTTAACTAAAACTTACCCCCTCTGTTGACTTAGTTCCCCTTTTTCACCTTCTTAACAGCTACCACCTTCACATCGTCTTGTGTTATTTCTTGAAGGCCCTATACTTGCTTCAAATTTAACCACATTTTGATCATACCCTTCACTTGAATTAGGGTATTCACTAGACTTCTCATTCTTAGAATTAGTTTCATCTTCCACAACATAATGTTCAAGGGATTTTGATAGAAACTATCCCCATTAACAGTTTTATCCATATCAAATATTGATGTTTTCATAATGGCCATAATAAAACCTTGATGTATGGGAATACTTATGTTTCCTTTTTATATTCATCCAGTGGTAGCACATAGAGAACAAAGTATATAGTATGGAAAACTAAACTATGACCATGTCTGAGGAAATTGAGCATAGGAAGATGGTAAGCATAGATACATTTATGACATCCCTCAAGAGTGAAAAACTTAGGTTAAGGGCCACTTCGTTGAATGGGGGAGGTAAGGAATTCCTAAGAAAGACCACAAAGTGAGGGGAAAGTTTTTCCTTACCTCACAGAAATAGCTTCATTTCATCCGTTGAATCCTTTTTGGGTTTGTAGACTTCACGTCCTTCTATGGGAATTCCCATAACATAAGCCACCATGTTGATTGATAATTCAATATTTTATCCCCACAACACTAAATTTCCCCCATTCATTTCATGACCAACTGCCATGCTGATCCAAAATCCTTACTGAGATACCTATTGTACCCCTCAAAAATATTTAAGAAAGGGAAAATCCCATTCATTCGAACACCTCCATATCCTTAGATTTAAAATCATTGAGATCCCAAGGCTCAAGATACAAACCAAATATTCCCCAATATTCCTATTAATAGCTAGGCTATCATGAAGAAAAATTCAATGTTCAAGTGATGCACTCCAACCACACAACTGCAATACCAATACACCAAGTAGCAACATAAATCACATATTCCTAGAGAGGATAAAATACGCATTGACATCCCGTTAATAAAGGAATAAACATGATTTCCAAGAGAGTAATAAACCTAGAATACAAGAACATTAACATCCCCTTAATAAACTATGTGTACCACACTTTGGACATGTAAGGAATTCCAAGAGAATAATAAACCCCAACCACGTTCACATTACAGAACATTAACCTCCCTTAATAGTTATAAATGTGTGACATCATTCATCATTAACCCCCTGTGTCACCTTCCACCATCCTTATGTACTTCAAAGAAGGAACATGAAATCATTGTGGACATTTAACTCCCACACATGACACTTTAAATGATAATTAAAATTCTTATATTCCCTTGTCAGGAGGATATATTTTCGTAATTAAATATAAATATGAAATAAATTAAAACTCATTTTCTAAAGGTATAATTATGGTAAATCATTTTAAGAAGAATTTGAATTTTGTTGTAATACTATTCATCACGCTGGAATCTCAAATTTACAAAATAATTCAATGCAAATTAAAATTATTTTCATGATATTTATGAACACACTGATTGTTGAAGTGCCTAACAATTTTTCAATTATTTATATACCTTAAACCAATGTGAACATTTTTTTAGTGGTCAATTTGAAGTTGAGAGGATAATATGACCTTAAAAATAAAATTAAGAGAGTTAATACTTAACGCTCACTAGGTAAAGCTGATGTAACTTATTGTGGTAAATTAACATTAATCAAATAAGAATTCACTAGAAATAAAAATGTTATGTACACTTTGTTATATATGAAGATATTTATTATCATTTAAATCCTTTAGTGAATTACAAATTTCCTAATGATAATCACACATATTATACATATAAATATTATTAAGATAGTCAGGCACATTATACAGAAACATGTTGTCAAACAAAATTAGGAAATTACATAATTTTCTTTTTTATATAGTTAAAGGCTACATAAAAAAAATTAAAAATGAGTACGAAATATAATGAGGCCAACATGGAACATGAATAATCGGCCTGCAAAAAACATAGAGTCATGGATACAAAACAAAAGAAAGAATGATATAGAAAACCTAAGGTTTCACCCAACCAAATGTCACAATATTATTTAGAATGACAAAGGATGTGTTAGCAACATACTTCAAGTATGTCATGTGATCGGGAAGGGGCGGGTATGTTTTACGATATCAACCATGTCTAGGGATGGTACGCGTTGGAGATAGATGACCCATCGAATCAACAAATGCTTTCAATAGAGTTGGTAATTTGAAGTAGGACCTGAATTTTCAATTCTAGGGTGTCACAAATCTCGATGTCAACCCAAAAAGGTGACAGACTAGGATATACTTTTGCAAAGAGATAAAGAAGGCATAATTATGCCAAATATTGAAACAAACCCACATGATGTTATGGGTAAATGAAATGGGATGCGACCGCCATGACCACTGCTTTATCTACACACAACACTAGGAAATTGAACATGAAGACACCTACAATCTTAGAGTTTATACGAGCTCTCCCAATGCTCTGGAGATAATCCACACCTAGGACGTTCACAATCACAGTCATAACATCTATGGATTCTATGTGGAAGACATTACGAAGATGACTCAGGCATAATAGTAGAGATGAATTTTTTTCCCACTTATTACTACACAAGAAGATGGAATGAACATAGATAGATGTGATGATAGGAAGGAGAAAAAATAGGTAGAAATGAGATAAAATGAGTGAGGATAGGAGAAAGCACAACCCAATTAAATATTCCATCCACTCGTTTGAGGAAGGTCAACAATAAAAAATTGATGGCGTCATCAACATTTTCCCATGAATTAGCTAGATTATTTGATGAAAATGATCTTATATTATATTAAATGCAACATGATACAATATTCTCTTAAAAAATAAGTGAGCAAAGATGAGAGCAAGCCCTAATGTCACAAGAACACTAGGCCAATCCTATAAAAACAACAAAGTAACAACTATAAGCGGGTCTGAGCAACACCAAAAACAAATCCTAGATTATGAAAAAGGGCTACCCATGATTGATAAACACACATTATAAAAAATTACATTACAAGAGATAATCACACACATTATACCAAAAGGTCTTATAAATTAAATCTACCACACCACCCTTGGAGCCATCCAGGATGGATAACACATCTCCACTAGATTTTGAATCATCGGCCTTGGATCTTCATCGGTAGGGGTGCCCCAATAGGATATTTTCTAAAGAGATGCTTTTAAAGTTCACTAAGGGTCATTTGGTTGCTAACATTGCCAAAATTGTGCCACTTGTGGCACTAGAGAGCGTGCTTGTTAAGGCATGCTTTGGCCAATTTATGGATGCATGTGGTAGTGGTGTGAACCACCTTCTGGTTGTGCTTATTGAACTTGTTTTCCATGATCTTCTTCACACCATTTTTATCTAGTCCAATGATATTCAATGGTGGATGATGAAAATTGAGGTTTTTCATTATCCTCCTTGTTAAGATCCCCCCATCACACTGTATCAGATGCCATCAATATTTCTATTTTATATGGGCTAGCGGTCGTTAGGCTCTATTTATTTCTTTGGAATAAAATTTTTACTAGTTTTAAAATGTCATTAAATTATGTTTTAAAATGTATAGCCCATTCCTGTAAAGATTGAAATATGTAACAGTTGTCATATTCTCCTTAATCAATCAAATCATTAGTTATCGCAGTAAAACCCTACAAATAAAAATAAGAATACTTATTCTCGTGTAAACTTCTTGTTAAGGTTTTTGAGTTCATATTTTTTTAGGGTTTGAGGGGTCTGAGGGCTCCATATTCTCTATACCATAATCCTAAATAATTTAGGGTTACATTCCCATCGAATCTTACTATTTTATTTAGATTTAAGTGAAATTAAATAGTAAATTATTATTACAAATAAAATTAAGAAAATGTGTTCATTTAAGTTGATACACATTGAATGTAATCAATAGAGGATAATATTTTTTAAGATCGATGATGTATGACATTACAGGGGTAGTCGATCTCTACACTCATGTCAACAAGACACTCTCTTAGAACAAGTTTCTTACAAGCACAAAGAAACCAACTCAAATCCTTTGTAACATCATTTACATTAAAATCAGTGGAAGGAATTAAATAATAAACAACTTCCACATCTTGCATTATCTTAAGGGGTGAACAAAGTAGAATACAAATACTCTAGAAAAATATCACAAGATTTCTCCATTCGTCTTTGAGAATAAGATTACCGTAACCAAAACCATTGAGCTTATTGATATCTCGTTGTGCATCCTCCTTGTTAAAATTATTAACAAAACCAAACCCCTTGCTAACCCCCGTCTTCTAATCCATGGCCACGTAGACATGCATAATGTGCCCAAATGGCTTAAAAATTTTGTGCAAACCAAAATCTATTTTTTCATCAAACAGATTAGTAAACCGATCATAATTTTCATCATTTTGGTGGTGCATGGTGTCATCGGGCGTTCCATGAAACTCCCGAGACTAAGAGGGACATAGGTTGATTTCCCAAGAGTGGACCAAGTGGCAATATCTCTAGCATTGCTTCCACCTGTGGTGAGGCCCTCGGCGGCCTTATCCATTATTAAGGTATCTGTGGCATCGATGGAGGAAAAATCCTTGAAAGTCCATTTTGATGTCCAAGTAATCACACTTGTTACTACAGATATGGAAAATTATGAGCACCACACCACCCTTAGAGTAGCCGGGATGAACAACGCATCTCCAAAACTTTGAATCATCTTACTTAGATCTCGGTGGGTGGGGGAACTCTAATAGAATTTATTTTAAGGAGATGCCTATAAAGTTTACAGAGGGTGACTTGGTTGGCAACAACACTGAATTTTCACCACTCACATCGCTAGAGAGCATGCTTGTTAAGGAACACTTTGGCCACTTTGGGGATGCACATGGTAGTGGTGTGAACCACCTTCTGTCTCGATCTTGTTAAACTTTTATTAAATGATATATTTCATAACGTTTTCATCTGGCCCAATGATATTCAATGGTGGATGATTAAAATTCAGGTCTATATTATCCTCCACTTTAAGCTTTTCCCATCACACTCGGTTTCATGACATCACTATTTATGTTTTATATTGGCTAGTAGCTACAAGGATCTATTTGTTTCCTTGGAATAACACTTTTAATAGTTTTAAAATGTCATTAACATTATGTTTTAAAATGTATAACCCATTTCCTTTGTAAAGAGTGCAATATGTAATGCTTGTCTCATTCTCCTTAATCACTCAAATCACTTTGGTTATCGTAGTAAAACCCTATAATAAAAATAAGAATACTTATGCTTGCATAAAATTATTGTCAAGGTTTTCGAGTTAATATTTTTTAAACGTTTGAAGGATCTAAGGGCTCTGTATTCTCTCTACCACAAATCTTGAACAATTTAGGGTTACGGTCCTGTCGACTCTTCCTATTTTATTTAGATTTAAGTGAATTTAACTAGTAAATTACTATTACAAATAAAATTAAACAAACATGTTCATTAAATTGGATACCTATTGAATGTAATCAATATAGGATAATATTGTTTGAGAGTGACAACATATTACATTTCATGGGTAGTCAATATTTGTGCACATGTCAATAAGATTCTCTCTTAGGAGAACATTTTTCTTAGAAGAATAAAGAAACCAAATCAAATCCTTTATATCATCATTGACATTAAAGTCGGTGGTAGACATCTAACAGTATAGAACTTCAACATCTTGCATTGTCTTAAGTTTTAAATAAGGTAGAATACAAATAATCTAGAAACAAACCACAGGAGTGGCCCATTCATCTTTGAGAATATTATTATCATAACCATAATGATTAAGCTTATTGATAGCTCTTTGTGCGTCCTCCCCATTGACAAAATTAACAAAACCAAACCCCTTGCTAACCCTTGTCTTATGTTTCATGGCCACATCGACACATGTGATGTTTCTAAAAATCTTGAAAATATTGTACAGATCAACATCCATCGTGTCGTCAAACAGATTGGTAACTTGATCAGAATTTTCATCATTTTTATAGTGCATGGTGTCACCAGAGTGGTCCACGACACCCCTGAGACTAGGAGGGACGTATGTTTATATCCCAACAATTGAAGAAGGTGTGGTATCACCAGCATTTCTTCCACTTGTGGTGAGGCCCTTGGATGCCTTATCCATTGCTAAGGTGTCTGTGGAATCAACGGAGGTGAGATCTTTGTAAGTCCATTTTGATGTCTAGTGATCTCCCTTCTTACCACATATATGGAAAACTATGAGAAATTCACCACCCTTGGAGCCAACCAGATAGACAACACATCTCCAACATATTTTGAATCATTGGCCTTTTATCCCGGTGGGTTGGGGCTCTGCAACGATATTTATTATAATTATATTCCTATAAAGTTCATTGAGGGTTCTTAGTTGGAAAAACACTAAACTTACGTGACTTGCAATGATATGGATCACGTTTGTTAAGGAATTCTTGTGCCACTTTATGGATGCATGGTGTAGTTATGTGAACCACCTTCTAGTCATGCTCATTGAACTTGTATTCCATGATCTTCTTCACACCATTTTCATCTAGCCCAATGATATTCGGTGGTGGCTGATGAAAATCTAGGTCTTCGTTATCCTCCTCTTTAAGCTTCCCCCATCACACTCTACCGAACACCATCAATGTTTCTATTTTATATTAGCTAGCGATTGCTAGGCTCTATTTTTTGCCTTGGAATAACATTTTTAACAATTTTAAAATGTCATTAACATTATGTTTTAAAATGTATAACATTTTCCTGTAAAGAGTGCAATATGTAATGCTTGTCTCATTCTCCTTAATCATAATCCAACATGTGTCTAGGGCATGTGTGTGTATCATTATCCTCCTATTCAAGCTCCCCACATCTCACTTTGTCATACGTAATCACTATTATCTATAGCTAAAAAAGGGCAAAGTAGTGAAATCCTCACGCGTTTGGAGTAAATTTATCACTATTTTATAGACACTCAAATCGTTGGTTACTCCAAGAAAACCCTCTAAATAAAAATAAGAATACTTATGCTCGCATAAAATTATCATCAAGGGAGGAAAACTCTTCTCCACCAGATTTAAGCTTAAGGTTTTTTTTTTTCAATCTAAAATAAATATTTATTTATTTTGTTTAATCCCCATGATTTGTTAAATCATCAAGTATCAAAAAACATAGAATAACACTTGATAGCACAAGAAAATTTCTTACGAGAACATGTATCTTAGAATAACAAAGAACCCAACTCAAACCCTTTATATCAAAATTTACATTAAATTTGGTGGAAGACATCAAACAATACAGAACTTCAACATATTGCATTATCTTAAGGGGTAAAAAAGAAGAATACAAATCATCTAGAAAAATACCACATGAGTGGCCCATTCAATTTTGAGAATAATATTATCATAACCGAGAATCATTAAGCTTATTGATAGCTCTCTCGTGCATCCTCCATGTTGACGAAATTAATAAAAATAAACCCCCGCTAATCCTCGTCTTCTAATTCATTACCATGTAGATACACGTGATGTGTCCAAATGGATTGACAAGGTTGTGCAAATCAACATCCATCATTTCCTCTAATAATTTAGTAACCCAACCATAATTTTCTTCATTTTTATGATGCATGGTGTCACCGGAGTATTCCATGACACCCCCCGAGATAGGGAGTGATGTAGGTGATCACCCAAGAATGGAAGAAGTGGCGGTGCACGCTAGTGCTACTTCCACCTACAGTGAGGCCCTCGGTGACCTTATCCATTGTTAAGGTTTTTGTTGCACTGATGGGGACAAGATCCTTTCAAGTCCATTTTGATGTCTAGTGATTTCCATTATTACCTCAGATATAGAAAACCATGAGCACCGCACAACCCTTGGAGCCATCTAGGATGGACAATGCATCTCCACCAGATTTTGAATCATAGGCATTAGATCTCGTAGGGCGCGGATGCTCCAACAAGATTTATTTTAAGGAGATACATGTAAAGTTCACTCGGGGTTATTCATTGGTAGTAGTTCCGAACTTGAACCACTCGCGGTGCTATAGAGTGCACATGTTCAAGTGTGCTTTGGCTACCAGTTTGTAGATAAACATGCTAGTGGTGTGAACCATCTTCTGGTAATTCTTGTTGAACTTGTATTCCATAATATTATTCACAGTGTTTTTTTTTTCCCAATGATATTCGGCGGTGGCTGAATGAAATCTAGGATTTCATTATCCTCCTATTTAAGCTTCCCCATCACACTCTGCCAAACACCATCACTATTTTTGTTTTATATTGGCTAGTGTATACTAAGCTTTATTTTTGCTTTGGAATAATGCTTTTAACAGTTTTAAAATGTCTTTCCAAACCTTGCTAAGGTTTTTAAGAAATTTGTTTTCATTCCTGGATCATCAATAAACAGTTTGTTTGGTCATGATGCAATCTTCATGTATGATCATGATGCAATATTCCACATAACAATAAACAAAAATCTTTAAAATAATGATCTACAAAACAATAAACAAAAAATGTTTTAGTTCTATAAGTGTTAGCAGCTGCTAGGATTTATTTTTCTTTGGAACAAGGTTTTATCATTTTCAAACTGTCATTAAGATTAACATATGAAGATCTAGTAAAAAATAATTTTATGATTTCAGCAAAGCCTCCATGGATTTGCAAATCAATAAGCATAACATGTTTCTATTTTATATAGTCTAGCGACTGCTAGGATTATTTATTTCTTACGAATAAGGTTCTTATCAATTTCAAAATGTCTTTAAGATTAAACCATGCATAACGGGAAAAAATTGTTTTTTATTTCAGAGAAGCCAAAATCTATGTGCCGTATAAAATTTTAAACTATGTAGGTCTGGGAAAACTCATTCTTTTATTTGTCCATGATCCATGATTGTCTCTTCACCCAAGTTAGAAAAAAAAATTCTTTCCCAAAAAAGAATCGAAAAAAATGATTGTGCACTGCAAATCTTTAAGAACCTTAAGGTAGTTACTTTATTCCATAAAAATTCACAATACATTGTTGGATTTGGAAGCAAAGTATATAATTCAAACGCCAATTGTGTGTTTGAACATTTTCAATTATCTACACTTTTTTTTCTCTCCATCATGTTTCAACCATGTACATAATTTAGTATAGTTTTCAAAATAGTATTACGGTTTCCATCAAATCTCAAGTATGTTAGGGTTTTGAGAGTAATTTCTTCTTTGATCTCATGCAACAAGAATCCTACGTCATCAATTGAAAGTATATTTTTTCACCATAGACATTACCATAAATGTCTACTATTTGTTGGCTTGTTGTTTATTTGAACTTACATTCTTGGAATCCCCAAATGAACCTGAAGTGGGTTTCTTGTAGCCAACTAAATTTTTTGATGATCATGTATTTCATTGTTGTTAAATCCATTAATGAAGACCATAAGTCAGTGTCAAAATATTTTTATGCAGTATTTATCAAGTCAGCACTAAACTCTCATTCAAAGTATTCAATATTCCCATATCTAAAATCTGGAACCATTTTACAAGGTATTTTGTCACCAATACCAGAAATTCCAAACATCAAACCTTTAACTCCCAAAACTAGTAATTTCGAGGCTTCCCAGTAGGATATATAAAAACAACTCAGAATCAATGTAGGCTTCCAAAAGTGATTAAAAAATTACATCAAAGTATTTAATCATAACTATAATTTTTTTTTATAAAACTATAATATCATCTCAATTGCAATGAAGATATAAATATTGCCTACTTTTAATTTTGTAATCTCAACATTTTAAATAAAGAGGGACCATATGACTGTACAAATGAATATCTTTGTTAAAAACATTTTGAAATAATTAATAGTTATATATTTTCTATTTGATGTAATTTTTGGATGTCGTCATGAACACTCGAACCTAACACAATATTTGTGTTATGTTTATGTAAAAATTGGTCATCAACCACTTATCTTTGAAAAACAATTATTCATTAGATTTATTCCCCACCATAAAAAAATTTGAGAGGGTTTCCCTTTTGGCCCATTGTAATACACATGTGTTTCTAGGGCTGAAATCAATACCATCTCTACTCCAAATCTTGTAGAGATCTTTTTCTACAATTTTGTCTTCTACACAATAATGTATTAACCACAATAATAAATGGTTTGAATTCGAACACAATTTCTTTTTCAAATCCTTAATCAAATTTTCAACTTCGGTGTAAGAGTGATAGCTAGACAAAAATCCCACTTCACATTCAACCGCCAAGATATTAAAAATTCCTTGATCCCACATCATATATTAAGAGTCTCCTTACCGAAATTGATTGTCAATTCTTTGTAGGATTGTATTTTCTCATTGAGAAAACCCTCAAAATCCAAAATAATTAAATCATCCTTTTAGCCAACCGCACAAAAGTACTTTTTCTCAATTGTTTGAAATTTAGTATTAACCAATTCAAATAATCAAAATTTTAGAATGTTAACACTTACTGATTGAGACTGCATCTTAGATTCCCTCACACTGCCCCTCTGCAGGTTCTTGTGATGTTCGTTCTATTTAGAAAAATTAATCAATTCAAAATAAAATTTAAGTTGACGTAAAAAATATGTGAAATAACTCACTTTTATACAATATTGCATAGATGTAGTTGTATATTACCAACCAATAGGTGTAAGCCATTAATGCCTAGACTATGTTTGGGTTAATAGTATATCATGAGATTAACACCACTAATAGCCAACTATACATAAGTAATTTTTTTTATTGTCCACAAATAAATATTAACCAATAAAACAAAAATTTACTCAATTAAAAATAAATCTAATTAAAAGATGCATGCTAGCGACCACTAGGGTAATACATATTACAAATAAACTACTTCGGTTTATGTTCCTTCAATTATGAGGGACTTATAAATGGTTTTCTTTATAATTGTATATGACTATCATACCATTTTTTGTCTACGAGTTCATGTGTGATGTGCCAATAGCCTCCCCATTTGGCATCAAATCTAAAAAAGAAGTTATTATTAAAAATATGTAAACAATGACAATCGAAACATCTTGTAGAGATAAATTTATAAAACGAGTATTTCCCACTCACCTTTTATAGATTAATTAGATGGATGGTCAACAACATCTAGGGCAACAAGTTGAATTGGTTTTGACATACTAATATTGACATCGTCTCCTTTGTTTGTATGTGGAGAGAAAGATAAGGTGTCTTCCTCTATTGTTTGGTTATCTGCATAAATATTTTATGTATCAATTTAAATGCATTAAACTAATAGAATTGTTTTAAGTGATCTTAATCAACATACCTTTTTTCAAATGAAAATAGTAATGTTGTAAAAAAATTCTTGATCATTTGATTCAACAATTAAAACCACAGATAGACCTAAGTCAACCAAAGCATGAACTATTACACTACCGTCACACAACACTATAATCGAGAATTATTAGAAGTGAGTCGAGTGAACATACGAGACCAAAAAAATAAGATATCTCGTAAATAAAAGGATGTGTCTTTCCTCGTAGGATAATTTTTCTTACAGTCACCATTTTCTACAAAATTTGATCCATCCAATCCATCACAATTTCAAATATATTCCCATTGTCAACATCACAATTGTGCACATTAGTTATTGTGTACATAAGACACAAAGATCTTAAATTTTCCACTTTGTTGTCATAAAATCTATAACATCCTTCCACAACTGATTCCCCCTTGTTTTTGAATTTTTACATGTATTTTTTTAATGTCTCTCTTAACATTTTTGAAGAAGAAATAGGTAAGAGCACAATAATTACACAATTTAGCAAACTAGATCCGACAACTGTAAGTAGGTCCATTATTGCATCAAAAGTGAGTACACTAGACAAATTACAAAAATATGTGATCACACATTTTGTATTGAATAAATTAGTTTATGAAATAGAAGATTTTGTTGATAGAAGCTAGAAGGGATATGCACATTGATAGGTACATTATTTGGTGTCTTCCATCCATTTCAATCACATATTTGTCTATAATTACCAGAGCTGGCATTGAGAGAACCTCTACCACTTTATCATCAATTTTTTTTTTTGCTTATTTTTCACTTCCTCCATAATCAAATTTTATTTTTTCTTTAGTTTCATCTCCCAAGATTACAAAAAACTAGTGGTATTTACATTCATGCACACCATATCTTTCAACAATATTTTTTCAAAGGTGCATTCTCCCAATACACGATTACATGGATATTTACTTTTCATATATTTTATAATTTTTTCTCTCATCCTTCTGTCATATTTTAATCTTTGGGAGTAAGTTTCTAAAGTCTCTACTATGACACTTGCTTCAATAGAGAGAGTTGGCCATACTTTCCATGCTTGCATTTTATCTAGTAGAATTGATATCTCCTCATCGGTCATTCGTCTTACAAGCTTGAATTAATTCATCATGAACCTTACCAATTAATTTGGTTGAAAGTTAGGTTGGTTATCCTTAAAAGGAGAATAATCTCCCACCAGATTTAAATAACTCAATGGTTGTTGTCAATTTTGTCCATAAGTCCTCAGGTAAATATAGAAATGTCATTTTTTCATGAAGGGTATCTATCTTAGAAACTTTGAATATAGGAAGGCATTTCATCTCAAAACACTACATTCAAAGATGAAGTAGTTTTCTTATTTTCTGCATATTACAAAATTAAATTTTAAGAACAAATGCGCTAAAATTAAGTTTCATTACCTTAAAATTGTCTGACTTTAAGTTACCCGATCTGGGCCTCCAAGGACATCCTAGGGATCTCCAAATCATTTGATCCTTGTAGATTACATCAATAAAATTGGTATCAATCCAATTTTTGTTTACATCATTTTACTGCTAGAAAATTTTAACAATGAATTTGCAAGGAGCATGTGAAGACATAATGCGAGCCTTTCTAAACTACATCTTAGTATGTAATGAATTGTATTTTCTTTCACCAATTTTTTTTTGGGAAAAAATGGTATGTTAACCATCAAAAATGTAGAAGTGCACTTCATCCCATTTCAGGTCATTTGGATCCTCGAGTTATAAAATTTCCTTTATAAAAGGTGAAATTGGAAGAAGAAGTGCATACCTTAGTGTAGGAATTGTTATCCATATTTTTCTCGGAAAAGTATTGGATCAGCCATGACCTTGCAAAGGAATAAACAGAGGAAAAATGTTTAAATCTTGCAAACAGGTTGTAGAAGGACTCAACAATGGAGTGGTGGGGCTTGTGAAATACTAAATGACCCTATGCGAGAAGAAAGGGAAGAAACAACTCTTTCAAGTGAATCTATGTATTAAATCTATCTAACAACTTATAGGTGGGCTTGGAAATAGAATAGCAAGGTTAGAGAAGGAGGAGTATCGTCACGAGAGAAGCCGGGAGTAAGAAAGGGAAGAAACGGAAAAGATCTAAAGTCTTCGTGCTCAAGATGATTCGAATGAGTCCAAAATTGGCTAAGTATGGAGGAGGCGGTGGAGAGAGCCACTTATTAGCATGATGCTTCTCCAAAGTTGAATCCTAAAAGGGAGACTTAAACTTGCTCCAACCTCCACATAGAAAATGGTCAATAGAGGTAAAAGAGTGGATAGGAGGGGCTCAAAACGATGCTAAGTATAGAAGTGTCACCGAAGCTGCCATGTGTCAATTTGGTGCATCTTCAATGGTAGATTCAAAGGCGAGGCTCAAATAAGTACTAGTTCACCACGTAGCCCGGGGTCCAAAAAAAAGGTAAGAGGGGCCATTAAAAATTCCAAGAGTCTATGGAGGCTTCCAAGTGTCAACCTTACACTCCTTCACGAGCAAATATTGATTGGGCTTTTAAGCGGGCATGGAGCCTCCATGCATCCAGTCTAAAAATAGGGGACAAAGTCGAGTTGAATAGTCAATGCATGGTGACAGTGGCGAAGAGTGCCAAGTGTCTAAAAGCTACTAACTCAAGGGTCTAATAAAGAAAATGTTTCCAGAAAAGTTCCAAATTTCCACGTGTCCCCGGTCAATAAATATGACACCACCGAGCAAAGGACTTAGCCAAAAACATAGAAATTAAGCAAGCCGATAGAGGAAGCCACATGTCAACCCCATCCCATTCTAAGAGAAAAATAAAGAGGCCACCCTCAAACAAGCGCCATCCCTCCATGTGTCCCATATAGAAAAGGGGGCCCATTTTTTATGAACTAGTTCTCCCACCTTTTTGTACGGATCTGATACAAACTTCGAAGGGGCATATCTTTCAACTCAGGGCTCAAAATATTACAAATTTGACACCGTTGGAAAGATCCTGACATTGTCTATGCCATGGAGATCTAAGAATTTAATTTGGGGAAGGGTAGGTGGGAGAAAAATGGAGAAACATATTGAGAGACATTAATGTAGGATCTATTTTTGCCCCAACAACTAGATTGGATTTCAATCTGATCCGCCATTTCCTCCTTCATCGAGGTGCCGAATAAGAAATTGATACAATAAAGATAGATTTGGGGGTAGATTTTATGGGAGGCATTAATAGAAGTGGTTGAGCTTTGGACTATTTTTTCCCACTTCTCTCTCTTTCTCCCCTCTTTGTTGAATCTATAAAAGCATGGTTGAGACTCATTATAAAGGGTTGGACATTCTTTTGTTTTCTAAGCTCCTCTTTCCTTCTAGCAAAGGAATTCATGAAGTTCAGACCTTCCATTTAAATTGTAATAAGTTTCCTACCTTCTGGCTATTTGTAATGCATTGTATCAATCTAAAAAAGCAATAAAACACATTTGTGATCGATTTTAGATCATTTATTGTCTCCTTTGCTCGCATCTCGGTATTTCATTATAAATCTAGTTATCTATGCTCGATTATTATATGTATTTTTTTCGTTTGTGTCTATCAAAGATAAAATAAATTCCATCATTCCTTCTGTTCATCACCTTGTATCTTAGTTTTTTATTTCTTTTATTACTTTTATCCTTGTCTCCTTGGTAAAAATTAGATTAGCTTTAGGAATAGGTCCTCCACAAGTTTCCATGTATGCACCTAAACAGAGGAATAGGAACCAACCTTTCATCTGGATAGTTTTCCCATTTACAAAGTCCCACACTTTGGTAAAAATTCAATGTTATGTGAATCACACCAAATGAATCTACCTTAGAAAAGAAGATCCTACGACTCATTTGATGGTGTTGTGATTTTGTACTAACAGCTTTGCACACTCGGTGGGACCAAGAAATCTCCATCTTTATTATAGTAAGATTGATGTGCACTTGTTGTGATTTTAGGTTTTAAGAAGATTTTAATATCTGCACTCTGGTGACTCCAAAAGGAACAAAATTCACTGGTTTCAGCAATCAAATATTCCCAAGTTCATGAGAAGGATACAAACAAGGTCAAGAATAAGAGAAGAAGGACAATTTGTAGACCTACACTTGTCTCCAGAAAGAAGGAGAAGAGGAAGAAGAGATCAAAGGTCTTTATCTCCACCAAATAGAGCCTTATCAACACCTCCTCCTAGTAGGTAGTTCTTTAAATCAAGAAGGGTTCTCAGGCTAATTAGGATGGCACAACCAAATCCTTAAGTCAATTTCACTTGCTCTAAATGCAAAAAATCCAGTCCCGATGGCAGCATTAAAGAGCATCCGATATTTCACTAGGGAAAACTAGAATTCTCCTGGTAACCACATTCAAGATATTGCAAATGTATGTACAATCTATGAGATCACTGAGATTGACATTGCAGACAAGTTACTAGCCTCTTCACTCAAGGGTAAAGCTTCACAATGGTTAAGGAGCCTAATATCATGCTCTATTCAAACTTGGGACCATCTATTCACAAATCTTCGAGGACCAGTTTGGAGAAAAAGGAGATAACTTATCCTCACCGGAGAAACTAAAAACAATCAAGAAAGCTTCGAATGAGCAGTTGACGGATTTCAACCTTAGATTTCAACAGACCTGGGATAGGATTCCAGTAGCAGTAAAGCCCACTAATGAGTGTGCCTTCTTATACTTTCTTAGAGCTTTAAATTCCAATATTGATTTAATGATTCAGTCAATGGGGGCACAACCTTACACTCGTGGCCTATAGCCTTTCCATAGGAGCTTAAAATCGTTTGATTTAGGCTGGTAAACTTGTTCCTAGGCCATCCATGCCTCTATACCTCGAATTAGGAAACCCAAGTACCAGCCAAACACCCATATTAGCTCCTATACCCACTCCCAAGAGTCAAAGTTTAGCTGAAGCCTCCACTTCATCATCTAACACCTCAAAGGAGCTTTAGGAAGTTAGGAAATAGCTTCAAAATCTAGGAAATGAGTTAGTAACCATCAAAATACAAGAGTAGGCTAAGAGTTCTAGGCCATATCAAAGGCATCGTGCTCAAAATCAACCTAGACCCCCATATAAGCAAAATAGACCACCATCCCAGGCTGTAAATTAGAGTCAACACCATGGAAAACCTCAAGCTACTAGACCTTTTAGGTCATATGATCCAAACATAGCTTCAACATCAAGGGCATTGGTTCTAGCACATAATAACATGGCACAAGAATATGATTGGTGTGTCCCATGCAATTAGCCACATAATCAATCGATGTGCTTCAATGGTTCAAACCACTGGTGTGTCATAAGAACCTAGCCAAGAAGAAAATCAGTAGAAGGAGACCAATAAGAGGGACCTCTAAGTGAAACTATGCTTGTCAATTGGCAAGTCAGACTTTATGGAATGAATCGGACTCCTTCTCAAAGTATAGCTTCTAATACATGGTCCAAGAAGAGAAATATTGGAGAAGGAAATTCACAAAACTCGTAATTGTCAATCCTCCATTGCTCCACAAGGTATTGGCATCCAAAATACAACTCCCAGTATGTAGAGCCAATCCAGGCCACCTTCCAAATCTACTCGGCACCAATTGTAACATCCCATGTGCAAGAGAAAATGTGCTAGGAAAGAGGTAGTAGAAGGATAGCTCATTTAATATCATTGACCAAATGAAGATAAAAAGTGTGAACATTTCACTATGTGAGTCACCGGCCTTTCTAGGCTAGAGGTATCTATTACAAACTACTATGCAAAATTGGTCAAGCTTAAATCAACCCCCCAACCAGTAAGAGAAAGTGCTTACCAATACAGCTCAACATGGGGGAAACCATCAAGAGCAACAAGGTAAGAACTTGAGTCCTCCTCCATTCTATGTTTCATTAATAATTGGGGATAAATTGGTGTATAATTGCATGATTTATTCTGGGGCAAGTAGTTATGTAGTTCCCAAACAAATAGTTGATCAACTGGGTCTGCAGTATGAAGTCATCTTTAGAGGGGTAGTACAATTGGCTGGGACAACAGTGACAACTATTGGAATCATCAAGGATCTTAGCCTCACTCTCGATGACTGCCCCAATGTGACTGTGTTGTAAAACGTGTCAGTCATAGACTTACCACCACATTTTGCATTGTGTTTGTCTAGGGACTTCACTGCCAAAATTGGAGGCTATTTTTCTATTGAATGGTCACATATGCTCTTTAGAACAAGGTATGGAGTGAAGGCCACAATCAGATCTGAGCCCATAGTGTATTATCACATTGAGTCTTATGTGCCTAGCCCAATCAATGCAAATTGTTCAGCTTTTTATTAGGAAGACCTCCTAAACACTTCTGAAGTAGAAACCAAGGTGGGGTGTATCTCATACCTAACTCTCGACGAATGGGTGGTCAAAAGACATGCTTTTTATCCCTATAAGGAGATGGAAGAATATGAGCTAGGATTCTACTACCTGTATGAAGAGAATCATCTTCTTCCTGACATCATTAAGCCAAAATATAAGGATGAAAATTAAGTATGGAAATTTTTCTTTGATGGCTCGAGAACTAGTTAAGGAGACAAAAGTGGAGCTATAATTGTGTCACCCCAAGGTATGAAGTATTACTTAGCTTTCCATTTCTAGTTTGTGTACTCAAATAACACTTTGAAAAATATGAGGCTTTGGTTCATGGATTGCATTAGGCTAGAAGATGAGGAATCAAGAACCTGTAAGTGTTTGGTGATAGTGAACTAGTTGCCAATCAAGTCAAAGGACAAAATTTTGTCAAGAATTACTTTCTCAAAAGCTACAATAATAGGGTATGGGATCTCATTGAGCATTTTTAAGCCTTCAACATTATGTCCATACCAAGAAGGAGAAAAAAGCTACTGATAGGCTTACAGTAGTTGGAGCAATATTTGATGTGGTTGATAACATCAAGAGGGACAAAGGACATCCACATATCCATGTGATTGTAAGGCCAACAATTCCAGATAACAACACATGCTGGCAGGTGTTTAAGAATGATCATAAGATCATCATTTTTGTAGAAGAGGAAGTTGAGTTCTCAACTAGGAATCAAAACATATTGGAGCAGAAATATGGAGATCAAGTAGTGCAGCTGCATACAAACAAGCTTCCCAAAGGCTTAGTAAAATTAGAGTCTATCTTCAATCCTAATGATCATTTTTAAAAAAGAAGGCTAATATACGAGATCAAAGGAGAAGATTCGAGTCGATTCTAGTTGGAGTAGTCAAAACACTTCAAATTGGAAAAGTGGCCACCAAGCAAGAAAGGTATGAATTCATGAAACTTTTCCGAGAATTTCTATATGTATTTACTTGGAGATATGAATAACTAAGAGGGTTCGACCCAAAGCTAGCACAACACACAAATGAACTAGATCTAGCTACTAAGCCCATCGAGCAAAAGCAGAGACCAGTTAATTCACTCATTGAACCTTTGATGAAGAAAGAGCTAAATAAGCTGATAGAGGAAAGTATCATATTTCCAATCAAACACTCAAGCTAGGTTGCAAACTTGGTCCCAGTTAGGAAGAAGAATGGAGAGATTAGGTTGTGTGTAGACTTTCAAGACTTGAAGAGAGCTTCCCTCAAATATCACTACCATCTTCCCTTAATGGAGTAGATCTTATAAGTGGTGTCTAGATTAGAGAGATTCTCTCTCTCTTGATGGCTACTCGAGGTACAACAAGATAATGGTGTAGGAAGATGATCGATTCAAAACAATTTTCACCACCAAATGGGGCACTTATGCCTACAGAAAAATACAATTTGAATTGTCTAATGCCAGAGCCACTTTCCAAAGGGCAATGGATATGACATTTAAAGGGATGTTCAACAAAATTGTACTGATCTATCTGGATGACATTACTATGTTCTCCAAAGATGCGAAGATCACCTTTTTCACCTAAGACATGTGTTTCAAAGGTGTAGGAGATTTGGGGTATCATTGAAACCTAAAAAATGCATATTCTTGACCCATGAGGGTAGGCTTCTAGGCCATATTTTGTCAAAGGTAGGTTTGGCAATTGACCCAGAGAGAGTTGAAGCAAGAAGAGCCTTGCCATTGCAAAGCCATAAGAAAGCTCTTCAAAGCTTCTTAGGAAAAATCAATTTTTTCTGTAGGTTTGTACCAAAATTTTCTGCCCTTATCAAACCAATAATGTTAATTTTGAAGAAGAGTTTGATGTTTAGGTGGGTAACTAAAGGAAGATCAAGTTTTAAGGCCATCAAAGAAGCTATATCACAAGCCCAAACTCTCGTGAATCCATATTTTTCTAAGGACTTCATACTATAGGCCTCTGGTGGCAGTGACACAATTTTTGCAATCCTAGTACAATAGAACAAAGAAGATACAGAGCGATAATTGCCTTCTTCAACCGAGTGCGAAGATTATGAAGTGAGATAATATTTCATCGAAAATCAATTCTGGTAGTGATCGGGGGTTAAATATATTTAAGCATCTGGTTTTAAACAATAAAATTCAACTGTTAGTCTCCCATACAGGAGTTAAAGACTTCCTTCTCAGCAAGGATCTGAATGAAAAACATACAGGATGGATGACTCGTGTCATGGAGTATGACATTGAGATCAAGGTTACTAAGTTGTTCTGTGGGAAGGGATTGTGTGAACAAATGGCCTCAAGTCAACAAGACGAAGCAAGTGGTGAAAAATAAGTTGTTTTTGTCCTGTAGGATAGTCAAGAGGAATAAAATGATGATGTACCCACTCCTTATTGGACTCAAATCATGATGCACTTCCTTCAAATAGGATTGTGTCCTCAAGAAATGAAAAAAACAAAAAGGAGACATTTCAGAATACAGGCCATCCCATATGTGTTTATTGATGGTGTCTTGTTCAAGAGGGACATCAATGGCATTCTGTTAAGATGCATTAGGACAAATCAGATTGAGAGAGTGTTATAAGAGTTCCATGATGAAGCAGCTGGAGGCCATTTTTCTCCATGGGTGATAGCACTCAAGATCATGAAGGTAGGTTATTATTGGCCCAGGGTGTTTAGTGACTACTATGCATGGATCAAAAAGTGCAAAAATTGTGCATTCTTCAAAGGCAAAGAAAGGCTAACAGCACTTCCATTGCACCCAATTTCAGTTGACCAGCCATTCATGCAATGGGGATTGGATTTCATCGGGGTCATCAATCCAAATTTGAGCCAAGGCCACAAATGGATTCTGACGGCAATAGAATATTTCACCAAGTGGACCGAGGCAGTGGCACTCAAAGAAGCTAACGAGTCTAACATACTAGATTTCTATGAAGGGATAGTGACTGTTTTGGAGTGCTAGCCACCATTATATCGAAAAATGCATTGGGATTCATAGGTTCCAAAATCATACGATGGGCCATTAGGAATAGGATTTACTTGAGCACTTCATCAAATTATTACCCTTAGGGTAATGGCCAAGAAGAGTCCACAAACAAGAACCTCGCTAAAGATTGTCATAAGAACTGTAGATGAAAATTAGATAGTTTGGCACACGAAACTCAAATCAGCCTTATGGGCTGATAGAGAAACACCCAAAATCTCTACAAGAAGCTCTCCATTCAAACTTGTTTATGGGAAAGATGCAGTGTTACCTATATCACTTGAGTTTCTAGCATTGGAACTCATGAAGTAGTTGGAGATGTCTCGAGTTTGAACCAATGGAGGCCAGGTATGCAGAGTTTATGGAGTTGGAAGAAACTAGATAACATGCACTTCAAATAATGGAGAAGGATAAAGTCTCAATCAAGAGATGCTTTTACAAGAAGGCAATAACAAGGGCCTTTCGGGAAGGAGAGCTAGTTTTGAAATGGGATGTAGACCGGACCAAAATAGGAAGGCATTCTAAGTTTGATGGAATTTGGAGTGACCCTTACATGGTCACAAAATGTAAAAGTAGTAAAGATTTCCAATTGTCTACATTGGATGGTGAAGAGTTATAGATTTTAGTAAATGAAATCTCTCTTAAACACTGTTATTATTAGAAGGAAAGTTCTCACCTTGTACATACTAGTTTAGTTTCTCATTCCTCTAAGTTCTTGCACACATTGTCTTGTTGTAGTTTAGGTTGATTTTCTCCTAAGTTATTTACATGCTTTGCATGTTCTACTTAGAGCATGTATGATTTCAAATTTTTATATAGTTGTGGTGCTCTTTTGTTTCTCTTGCATAACCCATTCAAAAATAGATGAAGCTCGGGTCAAAACAATTTTCTACCCTCGAAAACCATAATTTCAATATTTCTTATGAAAATTGAGAGTAAAAATAGTTAGGCTCATGAATCATAGGTAGGATTAGTATCATAATGTTGTTCTTAACTCCATGCCCAATGGATATGACAAGGTAATTGGTCTTTTCATCTAACATGCAGATACCCCTATGAGTCACCAAATTGCTATCCATATTTCATCCCTGTGTGAAGTATTGGATCAGCCATGACCCCACATAGGAATAAATAGAGGAAACATGTTTAAATATTGTAAACAAGTCATAGAAGGACTCAACAATGTAGTGGCGGGGCCTACGAAAGACTAAACGACCCTATGCAAGAAGAAAGGGAAGAAACGGCTCTGTCGAGTGAATCCATGTCTTAAATATATTTAACAGGTTATAGGTGGGATTGGAAATAGAATATCAGGGTCAGAGAAGGAGGAGCAACGTCACAAAGAATCTAGGATTAAGAAAGGTAAGAAATGGTGAAGATCTGAAGTCTTTAGGCTCAAAATGGTTTAGAATGAGTCCAAAACTTAGCTAAGTAGGGAGGACACAACGGAGAGAGCCACGTGTCGGCATGGTGCTTCTCCAAAGTTGAATCCGAAAAGGGAGACTCAAACTTGAGCCAAGCCTCCATGTAGCAAATGGTCAACAGAGGTCAAAAGGTGGATAGGGAGGGGCTCAAAAAATAGGCTAAGTATAGAAGCATCGCGAAATCTACCACGCGTCGATTTGGAACATCTCCAAGGAAGATTCAAAGCCCGAGCCTCAAATAAACACCGATTCACAACATAGCCTGTGGTCTAAAAAATATAAGAGGGTCCATTGAAAAGTCCAAGAGTCTGTGGAGGCTTCCAAGTGTCAACTCGACACTCCTTCACAGAAAATCTTGATCGAGATTTTAAGCAAGTGGAGAGCCTCCATGCGTCCAGTCTCAAAAAGGGGACAAAGTCAGTTTAAATAGTCAATGCATGGTGGCAAGCCAATAGAGAGTGCCAAGTGTCCAAAAAATGATAACTCAAGGGTAAAATAAAGAAAAGGTTTCCATACGAGTGCCAAATGCCACATGTCCTCGAAATATGACCCCGCCGAGTAAAGGACTTAGCCAAAAAACATATAAATCAAGCAAGCCGGTGGAGGAAACCATGTGTAAAGCCCATGCTACTACAAGAGAAAATATAGAGGCCACCCTCGAACAAGCACTCGACCCTCCACATGTCCCATATAGAAAAGGCGGGCCCATTTGTTTTAAACCGATTCTCCCACCCTTTTATATGGATCCTATACAAACTTTGAAGGGGCATATCTTTTGACTCAAGGATCAAAATATTACAAATCTGACACTTTAGAAATATCTCGGCCTCACAATGCCATAGATATCTAAGACTTTAATTTTGGGGAGGTTACGTGGAAGAAAAATGGAGAAACATCTTCAGGGCCATCAATGGAGGATTTATTTTTGCCCCAACAACTAGATCGGATTTTGATCTGATCTACCATTTCCTCCTTTGAGGTGCCTAATAAGAAATTGATACAGTCAAGATAGATTTGGGGGAAGATTTTATGGAAGGCATTAATAACAGTGGTTAAGCTTCGAGACTATTTTTTCCTGCTTCTCTCTCTTTCTCCCCTCTGTGTTGAATCTATAAAACTAGGGTCAAGACTCATTGTAAAGGGTTGGATATTCTTTTGTTTTTACAGGCTCCCTTTCCTTTTAGCAAATGAATTCATGGAGTTTAGACCTTCCATTTAAATTGCAATACATTTTCCTTCCTTCATGTCATTTGTAATACATTGTATCCATCTGCAAAGCAATAAAACATGTTTGTGATCAATTTTAGATCCTTTCTTGTCTCCTTTGCTCTCATATGGTCTTTCATTATAAATCTAGTTATTTGTGCTTGATTATTGTATGTATTTTTTTGGTTTGTGTCTATCAGCAAAACTAATGTTCATCATTCCTTCGGTGCATCACCTTATAGCTTTGTTTTTATTTCTTATATTCCTTTTATCCTGTCTCCTTAGTAAAACTTAGATTAGATTTAGGAATAGGTACTCCACAAGTTTCCACGTATGCACCTAAATAGAGGAATAGGAACCAACCTTTAATCTAGAGAGCTTTCCCATTTGAAAAGTCCCAAACTTTGGGAAAAACTCAATGTTATGTGAATCACACCAAATGAATATGCCTTAGAAAATCAGATAGGACGACTCATTTAGGGGTATTGTGATTTTTCACTAACATGAATAACATTAATAAACATTAAATAGACAATAAGGTCAACATTATCATCATAAAAACACGTATTTGATATTCTTGAGGTACCAAATGGCACCTAGAAACTTCAATTGGAAAAGAATAACCATTAAAAAAAAAAAAATTGTTTAACATTCGTGTTGGGAGTCTGAGAACTAAAAAATAGTGTTATGATTTAATAACAAACAAAATCATGCACACACAGATCTAAAAAATTCCCCACAAAATCTACAATAGTGGAAGTAGAAAATAGAATAATCCAAATCACACAAATTACACACACATAAAAATCATGTACCGTGGTTCACCCAATGTGGGTTATATCCACCAAAGATAGAGATCTCATATATATAATATAACAAGATATTATAAACCAAATCTTCTCGCACAAGAGTACATGTATCTCTATAAGAATATCTCCTCCTCCTAGATCTCCAACTAGATCTTCCTGAGTACACTAAATTATGCCTTCATACCACCACTTGTATCTCCTCTAGATCTCTAACTGTGAGATCTACCCGAGTACACTAAAACCGTGCCTCTCAAACATAACCAAATGTAACATACCTAAAGCTACCCTATATCTACCACTTTGTGCACCCAAGCTCTCACCGTATTGTGAATCTATAAACAAGGCCTCTAGAAATATCTACCAATGTGCAACCCTAACCATGCACCAGAAGTAAATCTCTCCTCCATCACCGCAACAAACTACAAACATGAAGAAAACTTCCTCTACGATGCTAGATTTCTATGGATCAACAATACAACATGATCTCATGGATCTATAATAAAAGATCTCACAACATGTGGATCTATAAGAATGAGCAATAACAAGATATCACAACAACCTGTGGATCTTACAAGAAGAAACCCAAAGTGCTTTACATACTATGCAAGCCATTACATGAGACTAAACAATACAAAGGAAATACAATAGAAGATAATACCATCTTCACATCAACAAAGAACCCGCACTTTCCTTCTATTCAACTTCTCTCTGTGAAAGCTCTTGTCTTCATGTAATCTACTTTTTCTTCTTCTTATTCTTCATCCTTTCAACCAAGGATTATGCTTTTATTCTTATCAAATCATCTTTAACCCTAATTTTCTAGCTTATATAAGCTTAGACAAACTTAGGGCAACTTATCCTTAAAATTACATCTAATAGATATTCTTTAAAACAAAAACAATATTAAAAATTGTGACTTAAAAATAAAGTGCTTCACACAAGTAATTGGTGTTGGTAAGACCTAACCATGGCTGGTTCCTCCTTTTCTTGACAGACATCGGTCCCACTATAACCAATGCTAGTTACTGTATTTCTAGTCACTTTCCATTTCATGCTAATTGTGAAGCAATCTAGCTCCACAACTTAACAATTTGAAGTTTCTATTTTCTCAAATATACAGGTCACTTTCTTCAAAAACAAATCTGATTTTTCATTCTTTTTAAGCCCTTGCAACTTTGACTTAGATGGATCTATCTCTAATTTAGACAAATAAAATCTCCTCAACATTGTAAATAGCTTTTCATGTTTTTGTGGCAAAAGCAAATGCTTTCTATTCAAATAATGAAAAATAGAAGAGGTATCCTCAGTTCTATACAATGTTTTGAATACCAAATTCATGTTATTATGAAATTCAAGGGCATTTCCATAGCCTTTTTTATCTAACTACATGAAATTCCCCAAATTCCAACAATATTTAAGACAAGAACACACCTTAGTTTTTCTAGAATCCTTCATTGTCAGTTTCTTGAACAATAAAACTTCCAACTCCATGTCAAGAATAAGGCACTTATTCATTATGACATCAATGTGTTCAACCTAAATACATAATGTTTTCTCATTAATAACTTTTGAATTTAGTACCATACTGACTTCTTTAACAATGTCCTCTTTAACAAAAATAACCGCAGATTAGTGTGGTAATTTTCTAGGGAATGAATTTCTATAAACCATCCATCGTTTCTCTTTTTCCAATCCATTTCTCCTTCAATCAAAGGAATTTTCATGAATGGATTGTGGCCAATGGGAATACAAATTACCTAGAAAAGGAATTAAACAAATTAATATTTCATAAGTAATTGGAAAAGACAAATAATGTTTCTCAACAGTGTAATAATAATGAGATGGTGTATCTTAATGCCATTATTTTCATAGAGTAAAAATCAATAGGAATAAATATTTATAGCATAGCGGTCACCAAAAATACTTTGACCCTCCTTTAGTTTAAACAATTAGTCACTATTAAATTTGGTTTTGTTTCAAGTAGTGAATTTTTTTCTAGATGTGAAGACTAGTGGCCGTTAGCATCTATATATTCCCATCACTGTAAAAAACATATTTGAGTTATACTACATCATTGTGAAAACATGGAATCCAACATAGGTGATAAGGTTTAAGAATTAATTATTTATTAATAAAAATATTACATGTCATGATGTGTTTGGCTGTTGTAATTAGGTGACTTTTATAGTTCTCATAAGATATATTGTGTATATTGCATTGTTTCACCATAAAGTAGAGATAAAACAGATAATAGGTAAGGGAAATGAGGAATACCTATGATAATAGAAGAAGGTGTGCACATGTAGAATGTTGACCAAGATGATTTTGAAGATATTCCCTTTGGCTAGGAGGAACGACCTATTAAGAACACAACAAGACCACCAAATGATATTAAATAACAAATGGTAGTGGACTGCCTAGCGAAGGCTAGATCTAGGAAGCATGATGCTTCCTCGAATGGCTATCAATCCATTATTGTAAACAAATTAATGCAAGGAAATATTGTAAATAAATGAATCCTACTGTAGTTGATAAGATTTAGGTATCTCCTATAACATACAATAAGTAAATTTAATCTAACAAGAAAAGTTACAATTAAATCTAGAGGGTTAATAGGATGGTCCAAATTTTTTCGGTCTAACAAAGACTATAGATGAGGTCTGAGTGATATTTGGTGGAGTTTTGGAAGGTTTTAAGTGATTTGGAAGCTTTTTTTGGTTTGGGGAAAACTTACCAATCCAAAGACTTATGTCGGTTACGCAATTGATATTAGCTACTGTAATGGACCGACATTGGTTAGGTGATAGGTGTTGATAGGGGAAATATAGTGAGAATATTTAAACTAGGGCTTTGGGCACTCTTTGTGATTGCACGAGAGTGAAGGGAGCTTAGATAATGTTGTGGGATTTTTGTAAGGACTCATAGATGAAAATATATGTGTTTGGGAAAGGTATGGAGGGTAAACGAGTAGATATTTGGATAGAGGTATTATGGGAGAGATCCGGGTAAGATAGAATATGGAATGAAATAGATAGCTAATAAAATAACTAATATACTAAAAATGAAAAGGAATAAATAATACTTACTTGTGGAATGCAGGTAGAAATTAGGTGGTGGTGATGGTTGTAGGAGAAGGCATACCTCAATGAATACAACATGGCAGGAGGACATGGTGCTTCTTGATGAGTGTACAATAGCTCTAGATCCATCTATGGATGGACTATGTGATGTATGAATGTTGTAGAGGTCTCTGGTATGTCACAAGGTTGGTAAAAGATTGAGAGTCGACCTAAAAGGTCGTAAGAGCTAGAAAACTAGATTTAGAACTTGAGAAAAGAGTTTGGAAATATTATTTAAGGTAACTGATGATGGTTAGGTGACCAATGCCAATCGAGGAATAACTGGTGTCGGTTAAGGAGAAATGGTCATATTTGCTAAAAATAGCCTCGATTCTTCCTAAATTTAGCGTGATTGAGATTTTGGTTCTGGGTCACAAGTGTGGAATGGGGTAAATGGAGTTGGAAATTGGTTAGAGGGATAATAGGCCATTAAGATTAGGGTTAGACTAAGTCCTAGTTGGTTAGGATAAGTGGGGACTTGGTTTAGGGAAATTAATAGGATTAGAATGGGTCTAGGGTGAGGTGGAAAGGTGAGGTGGCTAGGTGAGGTAGGTAATTAACTTAATTTTGGTAATTAAATTAATTAAAATATGTGCAAGTGGGAATGGTGGGGGAATAATATTGAATTAGTTATTCGAAGGGGATTTAAAGGGTTATGACCCTACATTTGCCCCTTTTTTTCATGTAGCTTGTATTGATAAGAGACTCCAAAAAAATAATTTTTTTGCCCTGGGTATAGGTTTAAGTTAACTTCCCCGGTATGGGTGGAGGTGATCCCCCTCAAACTTGGATTGGATGAAGGAGTAGGTTAAATCAGTGATGGGTTTGATAAAATGGTAGGTGAAGAAAAATAAGGTAGGGTACGGGAGTAGGCAATGGCGATTTTGGGTGTAGGTAACAGGCGGGGGAATTCAAACACACGCACATGTGTAGAATGCGAAAAGGAAATAGGTTGAAGATCTCACAAATTATACATCTTCAAAGGTCGATAGTTTATCCAAACAAGGTTGGTGTGGTTCTGGTATCCAAGGTATAGGATAGGGTCCTAAAACGCAACAAGGCTAGGTATAGGAATGGGAATTAGGTGGGTTCCAAAGCACCAAAAGGTTTGGGATGGTCAAGATAAACATCACAATGTTGGGAAAGTGTAGTAATTTTTATGCCCTTAGAATAACATTATAATCCCTTGTGTGTTGACCTATAAGCCAACGGGTGGTGGGTGCTCACCCGAGGCACAGGCGGGCACCAAGCCCATACTTTATGTAGCATTGCACTTGAATATGTTGTCATTGATGACATATTAAGTTCCAAAAACTAAATGATCATACATACATTTTGAAAGCATAGGATGGGTCATTTACACCAACATACCCATTCAAATAACAAAATAAACATCATACAACTAGTAGATATGATCCATAACATAAATAAAAAGGCACTAGAGTTTACATCCATGAACAATATATTTAGAAAAAAACCATATATTCATGTTGGTCATAGTTCAAGAACCACATTAAATTATCAAGAGCCATAATAGAATAATATAGAGATCTAAATCATATATCAATAGTTCTATCTATTCTCCTTATTACAAAAATTTAGCAGACCCACCCCTAGATATGTTAACATTCCTATAGTCCTCTAATGAGAACCCTAATCCTTAGAACCTCTTATTATTTCTGCAGAGCTTCATCTTTCATCCTTTCTATGATGATCCTGAAGCTTTCTCTCATCGATCCATATGGTGAATGCTCTCTCCAAAATGTTCCTCTCTCCTTTCTTCTACTACTCGAACATCTCTAAAAATAGTTTTAGCACCCACTTCCATGCCTTCCTTTAGGAGAAAATAGGTTGCCAAGTGTCAAGTTGGTCCTCCAATGGAGCATGCTTCTTCTGATCTGAGCTCTCCACTTTCTGCAATGATGTCTTTTGGGAATGTTCCATGCATGGAATATTATTTCCTTGACCACCAAGTCACCAGGCTGGCACCTTATCCACTTAACATGCCTAGTCGGGTCACGTTTTTCCTCAAGTGCCTCTTGGGAAGCCAAATATGAGTAATTCCTAAAATCCTCTTCTCTACCTTATGTGCATGGTGTGGTTTCTACTAAACCCTTCTAAAACCCTTGTCCTACATGATTTTCCCCACACACCCATCCTTTTCACTAGTCCCGCATGTGCACGCACCCTTTGGGACTTAGTCAATATTCTGAGGCCCAACGTCACCCCACACTAAGATTGTTCTCCATACTCGAAAACATCCTCTTTAAAGAATAAATAATAGTGGGAATTTGAATGGTTGGAGTAAAGAATGAAGAATGAAGAAGGGGAAATGGAAGAAATAAATAATGGAGGAATGAAGAATAATTTTTTTTATTACTGAAGAACAAGTGGGAAATCCCTCCTTATGTCTCCCTTAATCTTCTCCCTGGCATCCACCTCACCCTATGCCTGTTAACAAAGGTCACATACTAAGGAGCTCACATCTTCAAATCCTAGTTCACCACCCTTAGAATTTAACTTGTCAATAATGTTTTCTAATTGCTTGTTGAGGTCTTCTAGCTCATCCATCATGTAGGTGATTCGAGGATATATTTCCTTCACCAGCTTTTGATTGAGAGTCTCGGGGTCTCGATGGATTATGATTTTTTCTCTACCTCAACCAAGATCTTATCCCACTCTGCCATGTTTTCTTTATTCTTCTCTTGAAATTCCTTGAGGTCTACCTCATTCATAGCAAGTAGAAAGCTTGTTACTCTATCTTTATCAGCACAATTATCATAAGCAACTTTAGTTGTTTGTGTGGAAGATTTTACAGAGGTAAGGAGCTTCATATACCAAGTGACTATCTCCACAACCATTTTCTTTTCCACTTTCTCCTAGTGTGCCGTGTTTCCTTAACCGAGTATAACATGAGTGGCCATATTTCAATTGTAAGGATGTGAGTTAAATCTACAAAGCATTGTAAGGTCAATTCATATTTTTTCTCGAGAAGTTATAGGTATAAATACTTCAAGACAATAACATATGTAATCATATCAATTTTCTTATATACATCGCCCACATTTTCTATTTCCTCCTCGGCATGTGCCTTAACTATGCACCGATCAACTCTTTTTCTTCAGATCTTTGCCCTTTTCAACGAGGTCTTCCTTTTTCTTTTCCAATTCCCCCTCCAGGAGTCTTACCTTGTCATTCCTTCCAAAGAGTCTTTCCTCAACCTCGACTGAAACCTTGTTGAGAACATTATCGACTTGCTCATCGAGAAAAATGTTGAGAAATTACCAAATGGTTTTTTCCTTTGGTCTCTAGCAGCTTCAAAAGTTCCCCTGGTTAACTTCAAACTCAGGCTCATCGACATGGGACTCAAATGCCCAAGATAACATTTTCCTGGTTTGTGGGTACGCACCTTCTTCTTCGAATGAATACATTTCCAGGATTTGGTCTATAGGCACGGTGCTTTGGAACCATGCACATAATACCTTGTTTGGATCATGGATATAACCCATTCCTTATCCCTGTACTACTACCACACTCTTTCCTCCTATGCACGTTGCCTTTGGAAAGCTCACTACTAAGCTGGGATCTCCACCCATGCTTCCATATTCCTTCCCTACACTTTCATCCTTTATTTCCTTGAGTATCTCATCAATACTTCACTCCAATTTTTCTCCACTAATTTCTCTATTATTCCCAATACTTCCCTCTCTCTGACCTCTTCTATCTTCTCCTTGGTGAGGTTGGGGGTCCTCTAATCTTTAGTATTTACTTCTACACTCTCCCCTTTTCTGTAAGCATCTTCTTCTTATCCACCCTTCCCCTTACTTATTTCTTCCTTTGAGTCTTGCACATTATAGATGAGATAGTTCTCAACCTCTTTATCCTAGTCATCTTCTCTTTTGCCCCCGTAGGCCTCCAAGCTCTCCATCTCCTCCGAGTCTTCCTTCCCCACCACCTTCTACTTATGGGGATTCATCTTCTTCCTCAATAGTTGATTCCCTTCTAGGAAACTCTTCTTATTTTGGAACCCCTTCCTTAGGTGTCTTTTCCTTTCCTTGACAGGATACGTCTTCCCGCATGTGTATGTGTTTGGCTTGGCACTTAACTCTAGTGTTCTCATAGATTATGTTGTCTTCAAAGTTGGTGCTTTCTTCTCTAGTGCCTCTTTCTCTAGGGTCTCTTCCCTTTCCCTCTTCTTTGGCATGGCCTTCTTTCTACTAGTGGGATCCTCTAGGATGGAGACATCATTCTCCAAGTAAGCTCCCTTTTCATACTTGGGCCTAATGCGCAAGTATAATCTTTTTGTGGTCCTTCTAGCAATTTGAAGTGAAAAGGGTTTTATCATGCACACTTTATGGGAGACATAATTCTCCACATAAGCACACTTTTTGGTGTATACGAGCTTTCTCCACAAGTCACAATGGTCTGGTCCACCTCGCTAAGGTTGAACCTTAGTCTTTTAGCTTCCTTGAAGTGGTTGACCCCTACTTGGAAATACTGCGTAGTGAAAGAGAAAGGTAGTTTGCACCATGGACTCTTGGTCCCATCTGATAGAGTGAACCTACCAATGCAGAAATGTTGATAGACAATGAACTTAGTTTCTCCATTTACCAGTGTTGGAAACTATTCTAGTATCCTCCACTCAGTCTCAAATACATCACACATTTTCTTGTACCATTTCTCTAGGTGTGCCTTATGGGTGGCCGTCATGGTGTCACATGTGTATTTTTCAAACCTTTTCATGGGGAGGGATCTTCATCTAGATACTCCCATATGAACTTCTATAGCCCATCAAGAAATCTAATTTCCAAGAAGAGGATGGTGAGAAGAAATTTTTTGAACATTATCTTCTCTCCTTCTTACACGGTGTTGATGATGTCTTCTATAATATGGGCGGACAGGTTATAGATGGTCCTTTCTAAAATTTTCTAGCATACATTAAACTATACCTTGTTTATTTGTGTCCACCTCTCTTGACCATTCATCTTGGTTACTAGGTGCATGGCCATCCTAATCCTGGGTCGACATATCGGGATGTCAAAGTAGTAAGATCCCTTCTTATAGTCATACTCTTCCATGGTCTTCTTGATAGCCTCTTTATCCTCCATGTCATCATCTAATGAATATCCTTCGTAGATCAGGCCAGTAAACTTTGAGATGAGCTAGGGAGTTATGTGCATTTTCGGCCCGTAAAGTAGAAGTGGTCCTCATGCACACATGACATCAACCATTGGTATAACCACTCGAGCTTTCCAAAATAGGGCAACTCGAATAGTTGTAGTAGCCTAGCCTTCTCCAATTTTACCTTCACCTCATCACTATAAATTGACATCCCCTCTGGTGTCCTCTTATCTATTAGATGAACCAACTCTAGTGCCATTTCCTTTTCTATGGTACTTATGTGATGATTATAGTTGCTCATGACCATCTTCCTCACATGGGATACCCATTCTTTCCCAAGTAACACCCCATCTAGGTACTGCATCTCTGCATACCATTCTTCATTGAAACTGGTGGTGGCAGTTTGTTTTCCTTTTCCCTTCCTTCTTAGGTGAAATGGTTGCCTTCTTTGGTGCCATCTTCTTATTGGGTTAAAAAAACTCTTCCTTTATCCTCCTCCTTGATATTCTCAAATCTATGGCTCAACCGAACAAAAATTCCTCATATTCCCATGCCCTAGCTGCATAAATCTACCCTAGAAAACCCTTCAACAAGACAATGTATTCCACTAAAAATTCTTCCCTACACCCATTTACTCCTTCCACTCTGGTTTGCAAATCACCCTAGTCATGTACTTTATATTTTCACTCTTCTTTCTAGACACAAATCTTTTATTGTGGATGCCCTATTTCACAAGAGCTCTTCAATCTCATAATAGAAAGATAAATAATGATGTGCCCAACCCTTTACTTATAATTTTTTTCTATCTCCTATGGTAAATGCTTTGCCACCTACTAAAGTACTCAACATTAAATGCAAATTTTTCCACTAAAGTCTATCTTAAGTGCTCTTGCCCATGTGCCCAATCTTGTGCAAAACATACCTATAACCTTCAGTGCACAAAAATCCTTACTAATTGAAGATTCTTACGCATGCGTCTCGTAGCTATGAAAGCACTTCTTTCCTTGACCTTATTTTTCCCTTACCTACCTCAAGTTGTTCATGCGATTTTTATCCTTTGTATGTGGTCTTTCTAAAGCCTTCCCAAACCAAGATTTCTTGTCCACCTTTTTCCACGTGTGCTTTCCTACCTTACGTTATTTTTTTCTTTTAGTCAGGGCCATTAAAACATAACTTTCACTTCCAACCTCTATTTTACTTCACTCCACTCCACCCCACACTAAAAAGATGTGCGGTCCTTTTTGCATACAAAACCATTGAAATTAACGAGTAATTATCGATGTACAAGGTGTGCAAAACAATAACACAAAAAAAGGAACAAGCGACAAGAAAAGAAAACATAAGGAAAAGAAAAGCATTAAGGGAAATCCTAGGCTACCTAGAAATACTGCCTTATTTACAAACACAAGGAAGACTTATTTATAGTAGGGCTTCAGCCTACTCCCATTGAAATGGCTTGGTAATCTCATCCCATCCAATGCTTGTAACTAGAAAGCACCTAAATCAAGGATGTACGTGATGATGTATGGTCCCATCCAATGGACTTTCAGCTTCCTAGGATGGCACAAAAATTTAGAATCATATAACAAAACCATCTGCCCAACCTCAAATTTTTTTTTAATATGATGATCATGTCATGCTTTTTGTCTTTCCTTCTCTATATTTTGAATCCATGTAGCAAGTGATCATCTTTCATCTATCTGCATTAACTTATCAATTCTTTCTTTGAGCATTTTTTCATCAACCAATCCTCTTGTACACGCTATGCGTAGAGAGGGTAGCATAAATTCAACCGAAAAAAGAATCTGCGCCAAACACCAATTAAAATGGTGTGGCCTTGTTCAATATCTTATAGGTTGTTACTGTATGCCCATAGAATAGATAACACCTTATCATCCCAATATTTTCTCCCAACATCACAAATATTAGTTAATGTGTGACTTAGTATCTTGTTAAATGCTTCATAGTCCCATTCACTTGCAGTGATAAGGGGTGGTCTTGTGATGGGCCACCATAAACTCTGCCAACAAAATCCTAACCATTTCATTTAGAAAATGTGTACCCCTATCACTTGTTAAACTCAACGGACATCCATACCTACTAATTATGTTTTCCCATAAGAATCTTGTTGTTGTCATTGTTGTGTAATCCTTTATAGGTGTTTTCTTTTCCCATCTTGTCAAGTAATCAATGCAAGTGATGATGTAATGTGAGATAGTCCTTCGCGTGAGAGGTGAAATTGGTCCTACAAAGTCAATTTCCCACTTTTTAGATTGTTTAGTGCTAACTATCAGTCACAATGGCATTTCATCCCTCCTTCCATGTTTTCCAAGTCGCTGGAAATTGTCACAGGCCTTATAAAACTCAATACAATCCTGGTAGATACTCTCCCACCAAATCCCTACAAGTATAATCTTCCATGTGGTTACATTTCCTACATAGTTTCCTCCTAAAATCCCACCATGTACTTCCTCCATGATTGCAACATGCTCATGTTCTAATATGCATCGATGTAGAACCTCTTCATGGACTAATTTGTACAAATCTCTACTAAACAACATGTAAGGTGCGACGTGTATAACCAACTGATTTCTCTCCAAATATTTCATTCCTTCCGATGCTAGACCCATTTTAAGAAATACTTTAATATCTTCTAAGTCAGAGGGTGTGCACCGCAACCTAAAAAATTATGCATCTGGCATGGTATCCTCAATGCTCTTTATTTCCTCCCTAAGTCAATTCTTGATAAATGATTAGGTCCTGAATTACTCTTTCTTGGTTTTACCACAACTGAAAACTCAAATTATTGAAATAATAGGACCCAACAACATATGCGCCCTTGTAAAATAGGCTTGTTCACTAAGAACTTCAAGGCCATGTGATCTATGTAAAATATGAATGATATCGCCATCAAATACTACCTAAATTTATACAATGTATAGATCATTGATAGGGCCTCGCACTCTCAGTAGTTGTGTAAGTATTTTCTATTGTGTCAACTTCCTACTCGCAAAACACAAGGGGTGATCAAAATTCCATCACCGGATGTGCCATTACTTCTCCAATGGTTTTCCTAAGGCATCAACATGCACATGGAAAGGCTTATCCCAGAGGAAACCATAATATGGGTGTAGTAATGTTTATCCTTTAATGTGTCAAAATCCCTTTGTTGTGCCCATCCCCAGGTGAAAGGCATTCTTGTGTTTAAGAATTTTCTCTAAGGGTGTGATGATCTTGGCATATCCCTTAATAAATTTCCTATAACACCCCATATGCCGAGAGAAACTGCACATTGCACTCGACTCGGTAGGCTGCCCCAATTGCACAATAACTATAACTTTGGTGGGATCCACCAACAAGCCTTCCTTACATATAATATGCCCCAATAGAGTTCCAAATAGAGTAGAAAATATACATTTCATAATGTTGAGGATATCCTCAACTGCAAAAATCTCTCAAACATCACCCTCAAGTTGTCACAATGGTCTTTCACTAGCCCATACACAATACAATCATCTCGGTAGACTGAAGAAATTTATGGATGAATTCTTGGAGGGCTTGTACCAAAATGCGTGAGAACACAACAGGTGAATTATTCAGCCCAAAAGACATGACCAGGTAGGTAAAACTTCCTTTACAATTCTAACTTGGTGGTAACCTAAGAACCCATCCATAAAAGAATAGACCTCACGCCCAACTAGTCCTTCCATAATTTATTCAGGGAAAGGGTTTGAAAAGGGTCAATGACACACACTACATTAAAGTCCCTATAATCAACATAGATCCTTATACTATCATCCTTCTTAATGCTTATGACCATTGGAATCACCTACTCGATTCCTCAATGACCTTAATAATGCCCTGATACAATCATCTTGTCTATCTCCTCCTTGGCTCGTACACATAAATTCATATTCATCCGATAAGGTCTCTTCTGAATTAGGCATGCACCTTCCTTTAACTTGATCCTCATTTCCCTAAGGATTATTGAACACCTTTGATCTCATGGTACCTTCATGGGAATAAATCCTGAAACTCATGGAAAAGGTAAATGATCTTAGAAACTTCTTTCTCTGACCAATAATCTGCAATGATAGCTTTCTTAGGTTCTTCCTCTAAACCAATGTTAACCTTCTTTTTCTTCAATGGTTTATGATAGGCACATGCTCAATCATCTACATTATCCCTAACTTCACATGTACCTTCAGAATGGTTCACATCTAGACTCTCCATTTCTTCACCATCTATCATATAGACCACATTTCCTTTTTCCTTTTCCATGAATGCACACTCAAGTTGTGTCTCTTATGATTCTTCCTCATCAAAACACGTCTCGAAACCAGGTTCACCTAATAGCTCAAGTATCCTATCTTCTGCCATAACACTATCTCCCATTGTAAGGTGCTTGACTAGTTGAAATTCCTTATCCACTGATGGCTTTGTACTCTTATACTTGAAATAGTGAATGAGATCAGTCACCAACTCCTGCCAATTCCATGTCTCATGGCACATTTCTAAGGGAATGTACCATATGTGCACACAACCTTGTAAGGTGGAATATAACTTATGCACCCATAGTGAAGGTGGTAAAAGCTTCTACGCCTTCCATCCAGGCCTTCTCACATGCTTGGATATGACACGAGGCGGGTTATTTTCCATGGTAGTCTTGTATGACAATGGGTGCATTGCTTCTGGAGAACCTAACAGAGAACGTGGTTCTTAGCTCACATCATTCTAGAGGGCTCTCACAATGTGTTGCCCACAAATGCACTATAGTCTCAAGCAAGTTATAGATGAGCATACCTCTTCTTTCGTTATCATTTTTCCACTAAGCCTCCATTTCTCATAAGAAACCATCGGGGTGAGATCCTCCAGATAAACTTGGTAATGTCTTCCCTCTTAGGAACTTGATTGAGAATGATTTTTTACAATTGTCATTGATCCTCTCAACTGTCACCCAATTAATTTGTAAGTCTCATGTGCCCAATTGTCACATGCTATGTTGGTTGTATCACTCATATACTAAGCATATTCATTGTGGATAACTCCTTTTATAGGATGAATTACGTCAGGGTTTCTAATAGAGTGTACATAGATTCTATCAAGGACTTTATCTCCCAAGGGCTCAGTATAGGGTGTTGATTTCCCATCTGTCAAGGGGATGATGACCCATTCCTCCTTGTTCTCAAAAATAATATACCCCTTGTTAAATTGTAGGTCAACATTGTTTTTATAACACCAAGGGTTCCCAAGCAATGCTAGAAAGTTATCCACCTTGGATAGTGCCAAAACTTCAAAGTCTCCAGTGAACTTGGCCCCTTGAATAGTGATAACCGCATCCTTTAAGACACCAATGGGCATTTCCTTTGTCTTTTTTTCCATATACAACACATTCAAAGATGGCTGTAATGTGGGCCTTCCCATTTGATGCCATGCATCCAAGGTGAGAACATTGACTTCCACACCCGTATCAATTAGAATATTACTTAGAAGCCATCCATCTACAACAACATTTAAAGTGATATCTTTTTCATAGTCAAGGCTATGGGGAGGAAGGTTAACATGTAGAAATTTCCTCTCGTGCTCTCCTCTAGTGTGCATTACCTTATCTCATAACCATTCTCCCACCAAGGGAATGATATTCTCTTGCCTTTATATATTTCATACTTCTAACCTCATCTAGATCCTTCTAAGGAGCCTCAAAATTCTTCCTTTACTCTAACTTCCTTGATTTATACTTTAGATATTGGATCTTTCCTTGTAGACTCATAATCATATCCATAATCTCTTGATACACCTCTTTTTGATGAGGTCCTGGATACTTTCCATGTACCACTTCCTCTCTTGTAACTAGTGTTCTTTCTCCCTGTATCTCCTTGCACGTGTAGCCTCTGCTCACATCATCACTAGTACAAGTTCTAGTCCTAACTCATGTGCAACTCTTGGCATCTGCTATGAGTTGGTATTCTTTATGCTTACCATCCCAAAGCCTTTGTCTTTAGAGTGTTGTTGGATCATGTGCTTAAACAACTCAGGAACTCTTTTTACTTATGTTTCTTTCCACACCATGAGCATTGCAATAGATCATGAAACTCACACTCATAATTATCTATAGACCCATAGTTATAGCACATCCCACATGGAAATTTACTTCCTCCTCCGCAGCATTACTACAACCATGAAATCATCCACAGAAGCCCCTCCCACATGCTCCTCCATCTGTGATTCATTTATAATGGTTATCATCATGCTTGGAACTACTTACATGGATGGTCTGGCACACGCCAATATCAAAGGCATCATGTATCTATTCAAGTAGCCTACAATATTTTGTGCCATGGGTTGTAGAGGTATAGATCTTGTAATAGCAAGACACATTCTTATGGATCACACGCTGCAGTAGTGGGCATCTACTTGCATCGTGATCCTCATGGTAAATATCATAGTCCACCATCATGGCATGTACTGACATTTAAGGAAAACTTTCCTTTGTGTTCCCCTCTATCTCACAATCCATGCACCATAGACCATTGTGAGTCTCATGTGCCAAGTTTGTAGATAACTTCTCTAGCTACTTCACCATTGCAGTAATTTGAGCCTCAAAGAAGAGGATAACACCAATACCTATGTGTATAGGGAAACCTCCAAGGCCTCACGTGGGTCCATGAATGTCTACTACAAAGGAAATATTCTAAATGGTGTTATTAATCCTCTGACAAACCATTGAGCATGCTAAGAAGGATGAATATCATAAGATAACTTTGATAAGAGATTTTTGAATTATGCGTCATATTCCCCAACACTCTATGTCATTCCTTGTTGGATCTCCTTCAAGGCGCTAATGTTGTTCTACTCAAACTCAGGGATATGGAATTTGGATAATAAGACATTCTATAGTGTGGTGTAATCTACCACCATTTGATGGGGGTCATACTTTCGGTACAAACTATATGTGTGCCCTTGCAACATCGTTGCAAAATGACTTGCCTTTCACTCTAGGGTAGTGATACCCTTTGCGTGTGATAGAAATTGACACTTGTTTACATTCTCTATAACATCCTTAACACCCTTGTTCTCCGGTAGATGTAAAGACATCTCAAAAAATACTTACGAAGGTGGTTGAGTCCATTATATTCTTGATCCGAACCTTGATTCCCTCCGTTGTTTCCTCCACCACTAGATTTACTAGATCCACCCAATCATATCCTGTTAATCCTATAGATCCTCCTCATGTAGCTAGTAATGGGCATGATGTGGCTGCACCTATCATTCCCAATGTTCCATTGAACTACACACAAATGGTTTGTGATATTGCTCTGCTACTAGACATGTATCCTGCATCACTCCCATATATGATACCAAAAATTTATGTACTTGTACTTTTCCCAAAAATCCCTCCAAACACAAGAATTGTTTGTGTGGCCATAAATGTCCCAAATGAGAAGTTATACCTCCTAGGTGCAGATCGATCACTTCCACCAATACCAACTGGGTTAACAATACTTATTTCTTGATTTGGAAAACTAAGTGCTAGGGGTCAGTCACTAGGTGGTTTTAGATGTGTGCCAATGAATCTCCTTTCTCCACATGACAAACTCTCATCAGAAGATGAAGGGGTTTCTCTCCTGTGCTTTCCAAGATGGGGTAACACAAACTACTTAGGTTCCACATCCTCTACGTGAACCTCAATTCCTTCCCGTAACATCTACCTCCATAGATCCATCACTCCCACAACCTTGCATTTTCTAGGCTAACTCCCTTTCATGCACTTCACTACACTTGAGTTGTCTCTCTTCTCTCTCCTTTTCCACCACAAGGTCTACCATCTTCCTCCACCCTAGTTTTATTGTCTAGCCCTTAGTGAAGCTTATATGGCCATAGGGAATTCCTCCAAACATAGCATAATGATCAATATCTTCATATCCAATGGGATAGCTCACAAAAAAGATCCTCTAGGTTCCTTTAGGAACTCAAACTCAATAACCTCTTGATAGGATTATGTATAAATTGTGTATTCTAGGGTATAACTAGTTATCACTCTTTTCTACTAGTGATCAATAGCACATGTCTAAGTCGATATATACATCTTGCAGCCTCGGTAATAATCTTAGGTCCACACACGTGATTTATAGTAAAATCTCAATTTGGATGCATATGCTGAAAGCCATTCATAAAATTATACTAGAAAACAACAAAAAGAAGGTCTCATACAACACATGATATAGGTTTTCTTCTACCCATCAGCATGCATCAAAATCAGGTTCAATACTAAATATTTAACCAAACTCATCCTCCATGCTCTTAAACCATGCTTCGACACTTTCTAAGGTCAAACACTCTGTCATCACACATCATCTTCACAAAAACTTCAAAAAAAGGTCCCAAAATGAAACCAAGATATAGTCATTTTAATTCCCTTAGAATGACCTTTTAATCCCTTTCTTTTTGGCCTATCACTCAAGAGGCATTGGGCGCTCACCGAGGCGCACGTGGGCACCGAGCCCCTCCTTTATGTGAGCATTGTGAGAAGATGTTGTCATTGATGATATATTAAGTGAATAAAATTAAATGATCATGCATACATTCTGAAAGCATAGGATGAGTCATTTATACCAACATACCCATTCGTATAACAAAAACATGATACGATATAGTATAACTTATCCATAACATAAATAAAAGGAACTAGGGTTTCCACCCATTAACAATATATTTATAAACGAACCATATATTCACGTTGATCATAGTTCGATAAGAAAATTACATTCACAAGAGCCATAACAAAAAAATATAAAGATCTAACTTAGGTATCAATAGTTCTATCTATTCTTCTTATTAAAAATTTCAGCAGACCCATCCCCCTAGATATGTTAACATTCCTACAATCCTCTAATGATAACCCTAATCCCATCATCAAACCATATGGTGAATGATCTCTCCAAAATGGTCCTCTCTCCTTTCTTCTACTCAAGCATCTCTAAAACTAGGTTTAACACCCACCTCCGTGCCTTCCTTTAGGAGCAAATAGGTATCCAAGTGTCAAGGTAGTCCTCTAATGGAGCATGCTTCTTCCGATATGATCTCTTCACTTTCTATAATGATGTATTTTGGGAACATTCCATGCCTGGAATATTATTTCCTTGATCACCAAGTCACTAGGTTGGAACCTTATCCATTCAACACACCTAGTCGGAGTAACTATTTTCCTCAAGTGCCTCTTGGAAAGTTGAATATGACTAAGTCCTGAAATCCTTTGCTCTATCTTGCGCACGTGCCACGGTTTCTATTAAATCCTTGTAAAACCCTTGTCTTGCAAAATTTTCCACACGATCCCATCCTCTTCATTGGTCCCGCGCACGCATGTGCCCTTTGGGACTTAGTCAATATTATGAGGCCCAATAGCAAGGCAAGGTTGGTAGGATAAACAACATGAGTAACTTCATCGGAAGGTATAATGAGTAAGAAAATTTGAGTTTCAAATGGGTGTGTTTGGGTTTGGTGTATAGGTGAGGCCAAGGGTAAGGTTGAGGTCTAGGAAAAATTAGGGAGATGAATAGGCTGGGAAGGCTACTAGGTGAGCCTATTAGGTGATGGTAAGGCCCCTGACAAAGAGAAAATTATATTGTGTAGTAAAAATTTGGGCAAAATAGGTTAAATGGATATTATAGGGTGACTAATACTTTGGTTAAAGGGAAACTGATGATGGTACGGGTAACTCGATGTTGGTTGACTAGGGAATGACCTGACTTGAATTTAGTCTAGTTGATTTGGGGGTAAAAAAGTTAAAAATCCACGTGAAATGGATCATTTGTGCATTTATATATTTGGAAAAAGGTAGAAGAATAAGTTGAGATGAGAAAAGTGATAAGGAGATCTACTCGGATGAGTTGGAAAGCTAGTAGAGGTTGATAGGAGTGGACTTTGAAGGGCTTGTAAGATTAATACAAGTGATTAGATTAGTGGGTAGCTAAGGAGTTTATTTAGTCATGGCTGATGTGGGAGATGGAGCCGAAGGTCCTCTAGACACTGTCGGGGATAGGTTACTAATTCTTATAGGTGGAGGCCAAATGAGGGTAGTGGAGAGAGCAAAGTAGAGGTGTCGAACCTTCATAGATATGATATGGAGATGATTATATATATATATATATATCAGCTTGCTTGTAGAAGAGGTGAGATGTATATGAGAGATTTTGAGATACTTTATTTATATCTGTGTATACATGTATTGACATACAAACATGCCATTTATATAGTTGATGATGATTGTTATATATGATGTGTTTGAATTTATTTCCAATAGATTTTTATTATGGAAAGTAGATATGCAGGCATGGTTTGAGTGATGATGTATGTTTTAATTTCATTTCCATTTTATTGATGTCATGGAAACTTAGATGATTAGGCATGGTTTGGTTTAATTTCCAAGTTATTGATATTATGGAAACTTAGATGTGTTAGGCATGGTTTGGTTGATTTAGGTTGTGAATGATAGGTTGAATTTCCATTATATTGATGTCATGGAAACTAGATGATTAGGCATGATTGAGTTGATATTTGTGATGAAAATGAGATGATGTTAACTTTTGATTTCTAAGTTATTGTTCTCATTGAGAATAGGTATGTATACATGGTTGTGATTTCCAAGTTATTAGTATTATGGAAAATAAATGATGATGTACATGATTGATGTATGAGATTTATTTTGATTTAACTTCCAAGTTATTGTTTTTATGGAAACTAACTAACTAAGTTTTGGTTTGAGGCGGGGAAATGATGATGGGGAAAGAGTGGCCAAGCTAGCTTTAAAGAGACTCGGGACGATGTAGTTCTCCCATAAACCAAGGAAGAATGTGATTGAGTTAGGTAAGATGAATAGGTAGGTTGGATAGCTAGGTTGGCTGGGTAAGGCATGTTTAACAATAGGCCAGGTCGAATATTGGATGGGTAATAGGAAAGGTGACTTAGGAATAGGATTAGATGAACGTATCAAGGTGGTTTTGATTTTTTTGGTATTGTATAGTGTGAAGAAGAAACAAGTAGGAAAAAGGTGAACTAAAGAGAATCAATTTTCTCCATAGTTGGCAAAAACCAAAATTTTCATACCACCAGACTTAATGAACAAAATTCCCTAGGTACATCATTGCATGAATGATGGGTCGAGAGTTGAAAGAAGTTTCATGATAAAAATGTGTAGAATACACACCACATCTCTTAAGTTGATTTAGAAGTAAATAAACAAAAATTAAGGTGGAAGAGTTCATTAAGCATAACCTTATTGTGAGACAATATGCCCCTTGTGCAAGATACCCAATACCACAATAGGCAAGTCCATGACCAAAAGCTTGTATTTTTCTTGATTTTTTCTTTTATTTTTCTTTGTATATATTGATCAATGTAGGAATTATATATTGGGATAAATAGGTTCTCCTTGAGCTCTTCACAAAGCTAATCAATGCAGGAAGCTTTATGATTATTTTATTTGAGAGATATAGAGTAGTCTTCTTTTTGGATAGACTAATTACAATAAGTGGCTGGATTTTTATATATTTACTTTGAGGGATAAATATACTTATAACAAAAAGATAGAGACATAGATGAAATTTTGATGGATTCATCTACTTGTAAGAAGTATGAATCAAGGAGTAGAGTTTTTGTATCCCATATATTTTGTATTTTTGGGCTAAAAGTCATGGACAAGACTATAAAGGAGTGTAGGCATCTTTTATGAGGGTAAAACCATAACACAAAAGGTTAGCTATGAAAGAGGGGTTTTAAGTAATGAACAACCATGGGATTCCATCCTAAAAAGGATGAAAATTATCCATGATAATCATGCCATGAGTAGATTCGTGGTACTCATATTAAAGACAAGGTTGAATGGTGACGAAATATCATAGAATTCTAGTTTATTCATTGGTCCTTAAAAGGAGGTAGGTGGAATGAGAGGTTTTCTCAAGGGATGAGAATATAAGTGACATAAAGTGATGTAGTACTTTATTCAATAGTAGAACGGTTGAAGATGAAAGGAATTAAGGGGCTCAGGTTCATGTTTACCTTCAAGAGAAGATAAACGATAAGCACTTGATCCATAGGTATGGGTGACGATATAAGGTCCAAGCCAATTAGGAGAAAACTTGTCTCATTTACTTTTCTCAGCTTTGGCTACGTGTTGATTTTATTTTAGGAAAATATATCTGGCCTTGAAAGTTCATTCATGAACATGTTTTTCATAGGCACGTTTGATACTTTTTTTGTAGATTTGAAGGTGGTCGAGAGCATTTAAAAAAATTCATCTAATAGCTCAAGTTTTACCAAACATTCTTGGCAAAATTCATCATCATTGAGCATATATTTAAGTGAGATACAAAGAGATGGAATTTGGACTTTGAGAGGTAGGACTTCCTCTGTACCATAGACCAAAGAGAAAGGTGTGGTAGTGGCAGAGGTGTAAATGTTGGTGCGATAAGCCCATAAGGAGAAAGGAATGTGTGTATGCCAATCCTTACCAGTATTATCGATAAATTTCATGAGAATTTTTGAGGGTTTTGTTAGTTGATTTGGCTTGACAATTTTTTATGGATAATATGGTGAAGAGAAACTGAGTTGAATACCAAAGTTATCACATATATTTTTTTAGGTTTTTATTTTTGAATTGTTTACCATTTTTAGTGATGAGGCAATGAGGAACACCAAAATGAAAAATTGATGTGATGGTTAATGAATTCACATATTTTCTTAGATTTGGTAGAAATTAGAGGAATGACTTCCACCCAATTAGTGTAGTTTTCAGTTTTTGTGATGAACCATTGATGATGTTTATAATAATGAGAGTTAATATCTCCGACAATATCCAAACCCTATTGAGAGAAAGGCCAAAAGTATTTGGTGACTTACGAGGCATGACTTAGGGAGTTATGAAGGATACCATGTTATTGAAACTACACACAATGCTTGATGTATTCACAAAAATTTTGGATAAGGGTTGAAACTAATAGTAAAGGAGAAGGATACATTTGGCAATGACATGGCCATTCAAATGTCCACCAAAAATCCCATCATGGATTTATTTAATGGTGTACAGAATTTCAAAACTAGTGAGGTACCATATGAGGATACCTTTAAAGCCACGCTTGTAGAGAAGACCCCCGATGATGAAGTAACAAGATACCTTTCGGAGGAATTCTCACTTACCATTGCGAGTGAGATATGGAGGCAAGATTGAAAGGGAGAGGTAGTCAGTGAACTGCTTATACCATATGTCACGTGGGTCAGTTGCATTTCTTCCCATAAAATTTATGTTAGAGAGACTGCAACCATTATATTGTGACAAAGATTTTAGAGTCTAAAGGTGAGGTGGATATTTGCGAGGTGATGAAAGCCATGGTATCTAAAAAATTGTTAGTGGATCGTGAAATAGTTTGAATTTCATAATTATCAAAGGTATTCAAAATCATGTTGACGTGATACTTATAATTTTGAAGTATTTTGTTATGACACCGGTATAAAACATTGACTTCATTGATGATCACCATAATTTCAAGATATTAGTGGTCTTAACATCTAGGATAATGAAAATTTGGATACCGAACACAAGTTCTTTGTATTCAAACATGTTATTGGTATAATGGAAGTCAAGTTTGGAAGATAAAGGTATAGGTTTGCCATAAAAAGAATGAGGATAACCCCCCGCATCACCCCCACATCCACATTTAGAATTGTCAAAAAAATGGAATCGATAAACTATGTCATCTAGGAAAGAGTGTAGATAGATTCATCAAGAAAATCAAAATTTTAGGGTTGATGTCCAAGAAGAGGGGGTGTTTACAAGCTGATCTTTAATGGTTTCTCCTTTGATAGACTTCTGATGAATGAAATCTAGGTATAGGTTTGTAAGGAGCATGAGCCAACATGAGGTGCATTGATGTTGGTAAGGTTTAACATACATGTAATGTAGAGGGTCAACATTGGTAAAAATGAAGGTCTTGTGGTTGAGTAGGTAGTGACAAAGTTTAGGGGCCACAAAGACTAAGGTGAGGAAAATATTTTCAGCATGTGTATACCTAGTCTCATAGTCTAAAAGAGTATAAATTATGTAATAAACCGCATGTTCCCTATGTTGTTCATCATGATGAGTGAGCATGGAACCTAAGGAATGGTTAGTGGCAGAATCCGTATAGGTAAAAATGTTTGTCATCTTTAGGTGGAATGAGCACTTTGGAGGATGAAGAGCACATTTTTTTAGTGCTTCAAAGGCTTTGTGGCACTTATCATTCTAATTAAAGGAGACATCCTTTTTAAGAAGATGATGAAAAGGGTGACATCGGTCAAAAAGTTGGGAAATAAAATGTTGAATGGATTACAATTTTCCTTTCAAACTATGAAGCTTTCAAAGGTTAGTAGGTTAAGGCATCTCAAGAATAGCCTTGATTTTGGCGGGATCGACTTCGATGCCCTGCAAAGAAATGATGAAATTAAGGATTTTTCTAGAGATAACGATGAAGATGCACTTTTTATCAAGGTGAACATAGTATTTGATGAGATGGTTAAAGATGATTTTGAGAACTCGGGAGGTGTTTGACAAGTCTTTTGAACTTACTAAGAAGATTGTTGACGTACTCTTCCAATATATCATGCATGATGTCATGGAAGATATAGGTAATAACATACTGATAAGTGGCACCAGTTTTTTTAGGCTAAAATGTATAAAATGATAATAGAATATCCCTGAGGGGTGATAAAGGAAATTTTGTTTTGATCCTCTAACGCGATTAATATTTGGTTATAACCCAAGAATCCATCCACTAGAGATAGTATCTCATGGCTGGTTGTAAGATCGACCAACTTGGTCGATGTTAGGCAAAGGAAATTAATTCTTAGGGTAGGTGAGGTTACGGTCGTGGAATTTCATGAAAATGCGGAGTCCCCCTATCGCCTTAGTGATAGGAACAATGTTAGAAATCCATTGTAGATAGTCAATAGGGAGAATGAAAGAAACAAAAAGAAGGTGTTGGAGCTATTCTTTGACAATAAGATCATTACATGGATGCATTTTTCACATCTTCTGTTTCATAGGTTTGGCATCGTGAATAGTAACAATACTATGCACCACGATATTTGGGTCAATCTTGAATATCAGCGTAAGACCAAAAAAAAGTGTTGTTATGATCTCGAAGGAAAGAGGTGAAGGATTCTTGTTTAGAAGAATCTAAAGATTGGCCTATCTTTAGAATGTAAGGTTCAAACTTGAGTGTGAATGTTGATCTCTATGGTCAATTCATTCAACATGGTTTGTGTCTTAGAAGGTAATGACCGATGAATGTAAGAATCTTTTGCACCTAAATAGGTGAGAATGGAATCATCATCCTGACATTGAATGATGTTGATAGAAGGTGTGTCTTCCTCGAACATGTCGATAAAGAAAAGGAAGGGGAGAGGGTGCCTCACCATCTTGATGATAGGTAAGATGTTCCAAAGAAATGGTGTTCATGAAAAAAAATTTAGAGGGATGGATTCTGGATCCATAGACTCTGTGGGTGAAGGTGGTATAATAGGCAAAGAAGGTGATGAAGGTTCAAAAGGTTGATCTTCCTATACGAGGTCAAATCTATCCTTTTTGGGACTAGGTGGTTAAAAAAATCCAATTCCATGGAGATCCTTATGTTTTCAGGTAGTGCAAGGAATAACTATGTGACGACCTTGTTCATAAAGACCAAATCCAAAGCCTTTCCAAGCACAATGATGAAGAAAGGTGTGGGAGAAGTGGTAGTTGGTGAGGTAATGGAAATCAAATGAAAAAGGTCATGTTTGAGTAGGTGATTTGTAAGAATATGAATAAGTATCAAGTCCTCCAAATTTTAGGTTGGTAAAAAGGTGGGGAGGACCATATGTAAAAACTTATCCTATACAAAAATATTATGTGGGTGTTGATGAAGGTTTCCATAATCTTGAGGAGTTTGGAAAGTGTTTATGTTGTACAAGTGATACTCCCCAAGGTAAGCCATTGAAAAACACCTACCAAAGGGTTAGAAATTGGTAATTTGGTGGGTAGAATGGATGAGCTATTCAAATTTTGAGAAGAAGGGTTGGTAGATGGGATAACTTTTAAAGTTGCAATAACAAAGTGGGGAGAGATGGGATGGGTGAGGAAGATGTAGTAGCAGAAGTGGTAGATGAAGTAGAGGAAGAAGATGAAGTGGAAATGGTTATAGATGAGGTGGCATTAGTAGTAGATGCCTTAACTAGAATAAGGACATCATTATCTTGATACAACATGTTGCAGGTTTTTAAAGGTGAAGGATCTACCTAAATAGTGTAAGGGTGTCCTTCATATTCAAACTTGATGCAACGGTGAAGAGTCGAAGGTACATACCCCATGGCACATATCCTAGGTCTTCCAAATAAAATGTTGTATTTTAATTTCCCTTCGAGAACATATAATAGTTCAAGAATGGTGTCAAGACCCACGTGAAAGTGGAGGATGATGGTGCCAATATTAGAAGTCAGAGCATCATTAAAATAACCCAACATAACTGGGTTATTATGCATGCAATTGGCATGTATGCACGTTTTCTCATATGCATGGGAATAAATAATATTAATACTCGTACCTCCATCAATCATAATGCATTGGGCGCAAGTATACTCAATGTAGATGGATATGAAGAGAGCGGGATCATGATCCTCGTTAATGGTGAGGAGAAATATTTGAGTTATAGAAATTGATGACATAAACTTGGTGAGGATTAGCGACAATATACATTTTAGGTGAAGTAGTAAGAGTGGCCACATTATGAGGGGTGAATATGGAAGCAACGGGTGTAGGTTCATTTAGTATAACCTCAATAGTTTGTAGGATCTCGAGGAGGACCTGACGATGAGACTAAGAGGTTTGGATGAGATCATATAAAGACATTTTTATACAATGTTGATGTAGTTGTTTTATCATAGTGTGATGTGGGATGCCATCATAAATTGGATAGGCTGGCCCATGGATGGTTACCTTAGGGGAAAGTACAAATGGAATGGTAGGTGCAAGTGCACTAGATGGGTTGTCAACTTTTTATTTTACTTTGTTATTTTTGATTGATTAGCTACTCAAACCATATTGATTTCAAAGACCAGAGGTGGAAAATATGGTTATGGAGATGGAGGTAATGACCGCTGAATAGATATAGGATTAGGTCATGTGGTGGCGGCGAAGGGGGAATTGAAGTATCTTCCAATTGGTCATATTCTTCCAAGGGATTTTTGAATTACAAAGATGAAGGATAAAATTTATAAGAACCTTACAATCCTTGATATCATGCCCTAAGAGAGATGATATGCACAAATATTAGTATCATCAAACCCTTCGGTTTAGGTTTGAGCGGGTCTTAATGTTTAATGGGAGGTAATGTGATAGAAAGGTTTTTAGCAACCTAGCAAAGACATTGGAATAATATGCCACCAATGGGTCACAATATGATGTCGAGTGGATTTTGGTGAAGCCACATGTTATTTTTTCGAAGAGGTGGTCTTGGAGGTGTTGTAGGTGGGGCTACCCTTCCGGTAGTAGTGAAGGTTTTGCTTTTATTTGTGATTTAGGTTGCACCTTCTTGGGTAAAGGTTCAGGTTGGGTACATGAGGTAGAAGGAGATGTAGAAGATAATGGTAATCTAAAAATGTAGGGTGAAAGTGGTGGTTTTGGTTGTGATATGGTGGTAGATAATGGAGAATATATAGGAAAGCGAGGTGATGAAGGTATAGGCATGGGTACTGGTTCAAGAGGTTGTGAAGGTAAAGGTGTGGGAAAATGAGGTGATGATGGTAGAGGTGTGGAATTCCATACCTTGGACTTGCCTTAGTGAAGTGGTAACTCAACCAAGGTAGAAGGATGTGGTCCTAAGATCGATGGAGGGGGTGAGGGTGAATAAGGCCTAAGAGATTATATCTTCTTCTTACACGTGGGAGTTGACTTCATGACGAGTGGTTGTTTAATAGTCATGTCTATTTTGAATACGGAATGTACTATAATAGGTGTAGGATGACCCCAATATAGCATTAAGTTTAGGTGTTGATGAAGGTTTGGGTTCAAGTGAAGGTCAAGGTGAAGGTGAGGTTGATGAAGAAGATGCTAATATGAATGGTTCAGGAATCATGGTCTTATTTGTTTGGAATATATTTGGATAAATGGTTTAAGTATTTGGGTTCAACATATTCATTTGGGTAGGTACTGGGAGACAAAAACACCCCCAGTGTTGTGTGGTCAACATACTCTAAGCAATCAACCAAATGAGATAATTTCGTAGAGGTAAAGGAAGATGGAAATGAATTGGTGGTAATCCCTATGAAAACTTTTGAGGTCCGTGAGAAAGGGAATTTTTGGGTTCGACTTTAAGGTAGAAGTGATGCAAGAAGATTAACAGGATGCTGATAGAATATGGGAGACACATCACCGATAGGAAGAGATTATAAAATGGGTTCCTCTATGGATCCAGGAGGGGGAAATGTCGGTAGTGTAGACTCTTCCTTAGATAGAGAAGAGGATAAAATAGACTCTTCCTCGGGTAGAAGTGTAAGTAATACAAGATCCTTGATAGTTGATAGAATAATTCATGTAAACACCTTTGTAGATGAAGGAATAGGAGAGGTAGGCTCCTCCATGGGTAGAGGAGTAGGAGAAATAGGATGTTACATGGGTAGAGGAGATTGCATAATAATTTCATCAATAAACAAAATGGAAGGCAACTGAGTAGAAGGGACAAGTACTATGTCAAAGATGGCATGGACCTCTTGAATGTTGGTATGATTTTTAGAGGTCTCACCATTCTTATTTGATGAGTTGGTATGGTTTGGAAAAGTTTTCTTAAAGACCTTAAGGTTTTGATTTATAGGAACATTAGGGTTGTCTAAGATAAGATCTCCATTATCTAACATTTCTGGATAATGTTTTTGAATGTTTTACAATTTCCATCAATATGCCCTCTAATGTGGTGATAGTTACAGTAGTAATTATCCTTACCCCATATGGGTACAATATGGGAAGGGTTAAATCAAGTATGTGGTTTGATTAGTGGAAGAGTGATGGCTCCTTCTTTTACAAAAATTTCTAACACAGAGTAGTAAGGTTCTCCTATGGGCGTATAACATCTTTGTTCATATTTGTACTGGAAATTATGAACAGGTGAAAATTAGAAGGGGTTTCAGTTGGTATGATGGATGAGGAGGGCCAATTTCAATACCACCACATTGGTGGATCCTTTTTCCATAAAATAATTGTTTTGTAGTTTAGAATATGAAGGGGAATCATTTGATTTAAGAAGAGTGATCTTGTTACGTAGATGAAGTTTCTTCTCTTCCAGGCATGGATTTATAACTCTGAGCCATAATGAATGCCCCATCAAACTTTTAGAATATTTGTACTTGAAGAGTTGGGGAGATTTTCCTAGTACAATCCCTAGTGAACAATTCTATTACCTCAGTTTGTGGAAGTTGAAAGGTAATCTGATTATTGAGACCCCAACGCATGACAATGCCAATGATAGAATCATCATTATACTAACAAATAGAGTATAAATTAGTCATGGAGACCTTATTGGAGATATTGATGGAGAAATTTTCATGGAAGATCTGGGATAACTGATTGAATGAGAAGATTGAGTGCTTTGGTAAAGCATTGTACCAATCTAAATCAAGTCTTGTCAAGGACATAGGAAAAGGCCTAAGAAGTAAGCCGTCATCGTGGGTGATAAGATAACAGACATTTTTAATGATCACAAGTGTTATTACATATATTCCTTGCTATTAAATTGATTTAACTTAGACATCTCCCAATATGTGGTACAAGGATGAGTGGGTATAGATGGATTAGTAAGCTCATTACAAATTTCATCATAAGTCAAGGCATTGCAAGATATAGAAATAGATTCTTCCAGGTTCATCATCTTATCCATCATCATCTTTATAAGATCATTTGTAGGATTTAATTGAGGGATGCCCCCTATGGTATAAGGGGGTGGATGAGGTAGATAAGTTGTAGATGACACACTAGTGTATGGTGGTGCCGAATAAGAAAATTGTGATGGGGGTATGTAAGAGGGAATAGATGATGAAGGAATATACCTTGAATAAGAAGCATAAGAAATAGTAAGTTGTTGAGTATGGTATAATTGGGAGGATCTTGTGTGGAGACCCTTGTAGCAATAGGTGGAAGAGTTTGGGGTATGGAAAGGACCAGGTTCTGGAAGGGGGTATGAGATGTCAAAGTGATTAGTGGCTGAGAAGAAATGGGTACATGAGGTGCTGATGATGTGGGTATCCCTACACTAATAGTTGTAGATGATGATGAGGTAGACATCGAAGGGGAAAAAATGTCAAAGGTGTGATTGATGCCATAGGTATGACAAATATCAAAGATGTAGGGATGATCTGAGAAAGAATGGGTAGTAATGTGGAAGCAGGTAACACTACACTAGTGTTGGCCGATACGAAAGTGGGGGTAAGAGATGGAGGAATGGAGAAATGCATCCCATATATGAGTTTTCCTAATGATTCATGGGTAGCAGAATGGGTGAGGTAATATTGCAAAGGCTATGGGATTTTGATTAAGGAATTTCATTAATTCCTCATCACCTACATGTATAGCAGAAGACAATAAGTGGGATCTATGGGTGAAGAAATAGAAGGTGGTGAAGGGGTGGGTGATAACCATTGATGTATGGAATGAAAAACTAGGGAGTTTACTTTTTGGAGAGTGAAAACCATGTAAATGGTGGAAATATATGTAGTCTGAGCTCTAAAAATGATACAGAAACATAGAAACAGAAGACAAGAAAAATCTAGAAAAATGAAAGTAGGTTGTTGTTTCGATAAAAATAAAAACACATAAACCAATGTCAATTGGGTAATCGATTCCCATTGGCGTAATAAACCGACAATGTTCGCCGGATCGGTGATGGTTATCAAGAAAATCAAAAGAATTATAAATATAGAGATGAACGGGGAAAATGGAGTATACTTGGACTCTCTTAATGGTGATAGTGATTGAGAAATGTAGTAAATGAATCAGAACACAAAAAATGTATGAATATGAATTAAACACTATTTATGAAAAAATGACCAAACAACAATAAATTTATGCCGTTTAGTTAGCCAATATTGGTATGATGACCTGAATCGATGTCGGTTGCTAGACCAATGTCGACTACTATGAATTTTAAGAAGATGATGAATTTTTTAATTTAAGGTGAATTAAGTCAAAATAAAAACTAACTCAGAAGTTGAGTATGCTAATAAGATGTCCTATCACACTCAGAAAGAACCAGAATACACTATTTATGATTATGGAGTGTGAAAGAGAAGAAAAAGTGGAGAATCATTCTCTTAACTCAAAATGCAATTCAAACAAGAAAAAACTAGCAAAACATGTAAATCCTAGGTGTCAAATTTTAGTGTTAAGTGGGTTATTCCTTTTAGACTAACTATAAATGAAATAGAGTTTTTGGATAATGAAGGTTCCCTATAAGCAATCTATGGTTGGTTTCAAGTTATTTTTGGATAAAGAGGCCCGATATACCTTTTATTACATGTGGTCTAAACTTTGATATGACAAACTAGCAACAACACCGGCGGTGCCACCATCAACGGGTTGTTAAATCCTTGACGAATTCTTCCTAGAAAGGGAGTGTTTAAGAAATGTGTAAATTATTTAAGTGGTTTGGCCTAGGAGTGTGTGCACAAATGTGAACTACGCTTAATCCAAATCCAATCACCAAGTGGTCATGACCTCCACCGTGTGATTGCTAATTAAATATATGTGATCTAATGCAACACTCAAAGGATGAAATGCACATATTTTAAACCCAAATTGAAAATTATATTCAATGTAGAAAAGGAGAATAGGAAGATGAATGATATTTCACTAAATGCAATACAAAAGAGAATAATAAATGTTCTTTTTAAGCACCAAAGGACAAATTTATTTTAGACAAATAGAAAGAAAATAACATTAATCGAGAGATATTTAGAGTGAATTTTTCAGAAAGAAAGAAACACCCAAATATACCCTATATGAAAAATACAAAGAACTTGAAATATGGTTCTAACAAAGTGTGCCAAAATGTTTCACCTGCAATGTAGATATAAAAAGATAAGACGTAAAGGCAAGGAGGAATACCTATGATAATAGAAGAAGGTGTGCACACATAGAATGTTAACATGGCTGATTATGAAGACCTTCCCTTTAGCTAAGAGGAATGACTCCGTTAAGATTACAAAAAGACCACCAAATGATATTAAATAGCAAATAGTAGTGGACTTCCTAAGAAAGCCTAAATCTAGGAAGCATGATGCTTCCTCATATGGTAGTCAATCCATTGCCATAAAAAAATTAATGCAAAAAAATATTATAAATAAATGAATCCTACTATATTTGATAAGATTTAGGTATCTCCTATAACATATAATAAGTAAATTTAATCTAACAAGAAAATTTATGATTAAATACAGAGGGTTGATAGGTTGGTCTAGGTTTGTAGGTCTAACAGAGACTATAGATGAGGTTTGGGTGAGATTTGGTGGGGTTTTGGGAGGTTTTGAGTGAGTTGGAAGCTTGTTGGTTTGGGAAAAATTTACCATTCATGGAGACCGATGCTAGTTAGGCAACAATGTTGGCTACTGGTAATGGACTGACATCGGTTGGGTGATTGGTGTTGGTAGGGGAAATTTGGTAAGAATATTAAAAATAGGGCTTTAGGAACTCTTTGTGACTGCATAGAGAGAGAGGGAGTTCAAGGAGGCTATGGTATTTTTGTAAGGACTCAAAGGTGAAAATATATGTGTTTAGGCAAGGTATGGAGGGTGAACTGGTAGATAGTTGAATGAGGTACTTGGGGAGAGATCCGGTAACGTGGAATATATGGAATGAAATAGGTAGCTAATAAAATATCTAATCTACTAAAAAATGATAAGGAAGAAATAATAATTACTTGTGGAATGAGGGTATAAATTAGGTGGTGGTGAGGGTTGGAGGAGAAGGTGATCTCAAACAAATGCATCAAGACATGAAGACACAATGCTTCCCGTGAGTGCATTGAGCTTTGTATAAATCTATGGATTGATGGTGTGATGTATGAATTTTTTAGAGGTCTCTAGTATGTCACAAGGTTGCTAAACATCTTAAGATTCCATATGCAAGGTTTCAAGAGCTAGAAAATAAGATTCAGGACAGAGTTTAGAAATATTATTTTAAGTAATTGATGATGGTTAGGTGACCATCACGCCAAGGAATAACTAGCGTCGATTAAGGAGAAATGGTCATATTTGCTAAAAATAGCTTGATTCTTCCTAAATTTGGCATGATTGAGATTTCGGTTATAGGTCAAAAGTGTGGAATGATGGTAAATGGAGTTGGAAATTAGTTAGAGGGATAATAGGTCATTAATATTAGGGTTAAACTAAGTCCTAGTTGGTTAGGATAAGTGGGGACTAGGTATAGGGAAATTAATAGGCTTAGAATGGGTCTAGGGTGAGGTGGCTAGGTGAGGTAGGTAATTAGCTTAATTGTGGCGCTTAAATTAATTAAAATTTGTGCAACAGGGCATGGTTGGGGAATAGTATTGAATTAATTAATCGAAGGGGATTTAAAGGGTTGCGATTGAATTTTGGTGTCTACACACATAATTGAAATCGATTAGTATAAAGAAAAATTTCTAGCAGCCGCTAGATTCGATTAGTAATTGAAAGGTATGCATCCCGATATCAAGCCTTAATAGTTTCCTATTTTAAAATTAGTGATCGTAAAACAAAAAGTCATGGAAAACCCCGGTGTCTCTGGGATCCTTGTAGAATGCTAATGTACCTAACGCGCACTAGGATTAAGATTACATGTTTGACTACATGTATTGTATTATCTTGAATCTACGTTTTAACTCACGTATATTTAGAAAAAGTTGTAAAAAAATGTCTTATCTTGGAATATTTCTTGTCTTCTCTTGTCTTAGAACATCAAATAAATGTAGTAAGCATCCTTGTGAAGTTATGCTAGTATTGTAAAATTTAAATATAATAATGGAGCATAGTTAGTTTTCATTACATTCACATTACTTGTCCCGTATAAAAAAAAAAAATACTAGCGGACACCAACATCAAGATAGTTTTTTAGGCTAGGAATAACATGTAATAGACTTCAAATATTCTTGTGTTAATTACGTGTATTCAGAAAAGTGGTAAATATTTTTAATTACATGTATTCATAAAGTGGTAAATATCTTTCTTGTATTTGAATATTAGTTGTCTTCTCTTATCTTGGAACATCATAGAAATGAAAATTCTTGGCTAACGCCAAGATATCAATTAAAAATTTTAGTGACTCATTAAGTATTTAATCAATGAAAAATTCATTGTCTACATTATTGACAAATATAAGTGTTGGAGCATAATAATAGAAGTACATATTTTAAACCTAAAGATGTATCTTGTTCATCTTGGCCCTGCATATTTTTAGAAATTACATGTTAAAAAATTAGTATGTAACAATTTACAAAACATCAAGGGAAAAGATGTACATGAACCTTTCTTAGGAATAAAGGATCAGAGGTCATGAAGAGCAATTCTTGTTTGATTTTTACCAATTCTTCATTGACGGGAAGCCTAGTGTCCACTAGCCTCTACAATATCGGGAATCCATTTTCATGATGCAAAAAGAATCTCAACAGATTTGTTATAATTTTTTTAAATTATTTTATATTAGTTGACTGTCCCCCTGGCGATTCAAGTCCTAGAATACATACCTTCTCAAAGTTTGATGCCCTATGTAGATGTCATTTGATATTTTGTGCATAAAACATAATCCATATATTTTCATACAAACAAAAATGATTTACAACCGTAAGCACCATTAGTTAATTCTCGTAATAAAGATAGACACATAGATAGGAAATTTTAGATCATAGTAGAGGAAATGAGCCATTTATCATGAATCCTAATGTAAGAGGTTGCTAGAGAAACTTAACAATCATTATTTTTTTAAATACCCTTTAATAATTCATGATTTTTTTAATATGTAGATTTTCGTGTAGACATTTAAATTATGTGGAGAACATATTTTTAAGGGATTTAGAATAAGTAATTTTGAATGAAAAGGAATTTAAGGCACTCCATTACTTGAGATTAAAATAATCTTTATGGGTTGTCTATGTGTCACCATTCCATTCAACAATTTATTGTTGATACTTGTTGTGACTTACTTTATTGGCTAATTTTTCTTTAATTTTTAACTTGAATTCAAGAAACTAATGGTAATTTATTTCACATACCCACTCATGGTCATTGATCCATACATGGTCATTGGCCCATACATGTTCATTTGCTCCTTTCCTCTACCACAAGTAGATCATACTAGAAGATGTATCCTCGAATATTATATGGCGTGGTAGCCACGAAAAAATAATGGGTGATTAATGAATAGAAATTTATTAAAATATTAAATGTATAAATCAGTAAGTTTAATTGTTGGAATGTTATTTGTCCATGGCTAATGACTCGAATAGTAATGAATTAATTATTGCACGTGAATCCCATATTAAAATTCTGTCATTAAAACCTAGACCTTGTCAAGGAAAATAAATCTTGTGTGATTAAAATCCCCTTTGCATGCTCTCATTAACTTTGGATTGGACCTTAAATATTATCTATTAAGATAACTACTAAATAGGAAGATTTTGTGATAAGATTTGCAATAACTATCTTGATTGGCTAGACTCATCACCTTTTCTAATAAACGTTGAAATTAAAGCCGCTGGAAATCTTGTATTAATTTCAAACATGCAATGGAATATTCACTCCATATATTTATCTTATCACTCCCCCTTATTTTCACACCTTTTGGGTTTATTTCATAAGATTTCATTTATTTTGTCATGGCTGGACCAATGTTTCCTTTCATGTAATTTTCCATGGCTATGAGTGAAATGGGATTTTATACCAAAATTTCAAATTACCATTTAAAATCCAATTTTAAAATCGAAACAAAGAAAGACCTGGTTGCTATTAAGGGAGTTTTTGGAGATGTTTATATTTCTCTAGAGGGACATTCGAGTGTAAATGTGGAAGTTTCTTCAATGTTTATCTTTCTTCTTCTTATCATACACTCGGAAAAGGATTAGGATTTGGAGATGGGTCGTCACTGGATCAAGATAGCATATAGGGTTGGCATGGAAGTAGAAATGGACAAAACCTTCAGTGGACCAAGGAACTTGCTTTTGATGTTCACTATAAACAAGAAGGTTTGGTGCATGTAGATATTTTTAGAGAGTTGTTCAAATGGTTTAATTTCCTAAATCATTTCTTGTTTGAAGTGGAAAAATGGGGCAAGACACCAATGACAGTTGTAGGTTGCTCCACTTGCTTGACCTAGATGTTATGTCTTCTCCACTGCAACAAAAATTGACACGTTTGGATCTTCTTTACTAGAAAGGTCGTGAGGCATACAATTGGTTAAAGAGTTAGGATGTTGCTGGAAAAGAACATATTTTTCTAAAACCACTAGCGGAAACCATTTTTAGGCCCATTCAGGTAGAGGTTAGGAATGGTCATGTGTTTTGGATAAATTATTTCTTCTAAAATCCATCAGGTTGTATCTTTGTTTTGGTTTTTGTATAGAATTTCCATTTCCATTATTATAGAATCATATGTTCAAGCTTCTTTCGTTAGGTTTTTGTATTCCCAACCACTTATTTTCTTGGCATTGGCCCTTTTTTTTTCACCAAAGTATTGTTGTATCATTCGGGTTTTTAAACTGATCCTCTCATTGTATCTATAATGTAAAGGAAAGGGACCCTTTAACCCTCATTTAATTATAAAATACAAGAAATCATTAGTAGAATTTTATGTTATGCATTGCACTAAGTAATTTAAATAATTACTCACTATTAAATTTGGTTTGTTTCAAGTTGTCAATTTTTTGGTAGAAGTGAAGACTAGCAGCCGCTATTTTCTATATACTCTACAATATATTTTCATCAATGTAAAAAAACAATCTTTATTTCTTTAGGTTAGAGGGGATTTAGTGCAAGACAAGAGTTATCATAACATCCACTAATATCAAGACTTTGTTATGTTACACCAACGCCAAAAAATAATCTATGACCTTAGAACCCGCTTTCCTTATTATATCATGTGGTTGAATTCGAATAACATATTGAAATCACTATATTATAGGCTGAAAAATTATTTTTGGAATATGTGTAATCACGAAATTCATTAAAATTTGTTATGTTACACAAAGGGAGTATAATAAGCTTCAATATTAGGGGCTACATGTAATCTGGAAAATCATTAATATATGTCCTATGTTCAATTTTTTTAGATGATTTAATGCTTTTGATAGGATCTTAGAACCTATGGATTCATGGGATCCCACCCAATTACAAACATGAAAGATAATCAATAAACCACACAAACCATAAAAACAAAACCACAAAAACTAACTAGGCTATGATCCAAGCAAACCTAACATCGACGGTAAAAAAAAATCTAGCCAATGACAACCAAGGACAGGAACCAAAAATTACACTTTGGAGAAGCCAAGATTCTTGGCCACAGATACATCCTCCCACCCACTAAGACATTGGTGTGAGCAAAGTGTGAAACAAGAAGTTATATGTGAATCCCTATTACCTTTGTAGACCAGCCACACTAGTAGAGTGTAGGAAAACATGATCCAAAATCCCGAAAATATAACTTCTTCATCCATATTCCTTCACCAATCCCCTCAAAACAAGTAACATGCACGTCTGAAGCAAACCACATCCAAACTACGTTCCTCAAGAGAGCTCGGCTATCACCCTCCTCACTTCCTCCATGGCTATCCCCTCACAAACAAAGTCAATAAGCAATTGACACCTTCCAAAATATTATAATGGTTTAACCAAGTTATCCCCATGCTTGAGATTAGTGAAGTGGATGGAAATATATCTCACCTTGTCAATATTTTTCCTAATGAGAAAAATTCAGACATGAACCAAGAGGTGACTTTCGAATTCACTCGATCTCTGGATAACTTTCCCAAGTATTCCTCCCCGTAATCCTCATAACTACCTCACGTAAAGAACTTGATGCCTCCCTAAAGATAATCCTAATACAAGCCTAATAAATGCTCTAAAAACACCATCTCACACTTCATGCCTTATTGAAAAATAAAAGCAACGAAGCACACTTCATACTCATCTATTAGAACTCCACACTACCATTAGCCACCACAATCAAATGAAATAATGAAAATAAATCTAGGACATTGAAAAATAATAACACCTTGCTCTCCCTTCCTGATATATGATATCTCAGAATGTGCTAGTTCACCTTGATTTCATTGGGCCATCTATCTTAATGTTTCCTTTGTTAGCCAAGAAATTAGTAGCACAATTTTATTCTCTATAATTATGGTTTAAAACCCACTTAGGGATTTTTATCAACCAATGCAAAATGTTGGTGATATTATAATCCAACTTCTAGGATAAATCTTCTCCCTTTTAAACATCATTTATTACCACCTAGGAATCACCTTCAATTACCAAAGCCTCACATCCAATGCTGACTACCAATTTGAGACATACCAGAAAAGTTTGAGCATCTACCTCATTACACATCTCATCCTTTAAAGGAAATGACCTAGCTATTAGTAAAATTCCATCTGCATCTCTAATTAAACACCCCATTCTTGATATGCTTGAGTTTCCTTTCTAGGATCTGTAAAGTTAAGTTCTCAAAAAGTGGGAGGGGTGGAAAATTTTGGATGATAAATGATTTTATTATACCATAACTATGAACTAGAGTGGTGGAGGATCAATTTATCTAAGTGGGACATGGGGGTGGGCTTAGGTCCTTAATGTCCACCAAGAAATATGCATTCAAGTGCCCCGCTATGTTTTTATTGGTCCATATGGAGAAGTTTGACCCCTACCTCAAGGTGTCCACATGGCCAATTATTAAAAGCATCCAATGAAATCAATGAGAATGGAAATTACATGTAGAAACCCAGATGGAGAAAATATTCAAGGTTATGGGACATACAGGTACTAATTAGGATGATAATATTGCTAAAATGGATGTCCACATTAATGAAATGAAGGGTGATATGAGGCTCACCAAAATTATTTTATTCCTTTTAAACAACTAGAATTCCATGATAATTCAAGTGGATGATGTTTCTAGAGTCATGGGTGGAGGTAATATATAAATTCTGAAATAAAATTGTAAAAACCTCAAGAATGATGTTAACCAAATCAAGTTCATTCTCAAGAGTTACATGGAATAATGAATTATCACAGCTTAAGTCTACTCTGCAGTACCTTCAAACCCTCGAGCAACTAGCCAATGCTTACATGCAAGTCAATTAACAAGGTAATTTGAAGAAAAAAATGGATACTACTGAATGTGACCTTGACTCACTTGGAGCTAACATAGAAATGTTGTTGAAGGGATGGGCCAAATCATAGCCAATTAGGATAAATCCAAGAAATGAATATTATGTTGAAGAGTGTTATATTTGGTGTTTTTTTATTATTTTATTTCATAGTTATTATGTTACTATTTACCGTATTTTTATACAAGTCTTTTTCTTATGTTGTGAATTTGATCATGTGCTTAGTCAGAGCTAAACTATATATGGTTCATTTATATTTAATTTTTTTTTCTATTATTTTGAACATATGCTCTTTTATGAGCCATGCTATGTAAGGGGTAGGGTCCTGTCAACCCTATTTTACTAATAAAAAATATGGGAATGGAACTTGGGTTGATAACTACAAACTACTTGTAAATTTTGGATGGTAAACACTTTTATTATACCATATCTATGAACTAGAGTGTTGGCGGAGCACTTTCTCTAGGATGGACATGGAGGTGGACTTGGGTTCTTAATTTCCATCGAGTTATCTAGATTTTAAGTCCCTGCTATGTTCTTCTTGGTCCATATGGATAAGTTTGACACCTACCTCAAGGTCTCCCCATGGCCACTTATTGAAAACGTCTATTGAAATCAATGGGAATGGAACTTGGGTTGATGATTACAAACTACTTTTAACTCGCCAATAGATAAAGAACTTGAGTTCATCATGTCTTCAAATATTTTTTGTCTAGTTTTATATTTGAATATCCATTAAGTCATTACTAATTGATATGTATGAAAGACAACAACTTTCCTAGTGGTCACTAACCTCAAGCCTCTATGATGTTGCAACAACACTAATTCAAATACAATATTGAACCATACAACCATGGCTTAAAATTTAACACAAAGGTCACTAGGTTTAAATTTTAGTTTGGAATTCATATGATATACTTTGAATATACTATTGAGCTCAATAGCTATTAGGCTTAAATTTTTGTTTGGAATCACGAGTATTCAGGAAATAAATATAGTGATCAACCACCGTAGTGGTAGTTAGTAATTAGAAATAGTATTTAAAAATTGAAATATAATCATGGGGAGCATTTAAAGTGATTCGTTATCTTCCTCTTGGTCCATATGGACAATTTCGACCCCTACCTCAAGGTTTCCCCATTGTCACTTATTGAAAGCATCCAATGAACTCAATGAGAATGGAACTTGGGTTGATGAATAAAAATACTTGCAAATTTTTATGGTAAACACTTTTATTATACAAGAGCTATGAACTGGAGTTGTGGAGGAGAAATTTCTCTAAATGGGACATGGAGGTGGGCTTGGGTCCTTAATTTTGGCGGAGTGATCTGCATTCTAAGAACTCCACTATTTTCCCCTTAGTCCATATGGAGTTGTTCGACCCTACCTCAAGGTGTTGCCATGGACACTTTTTGAATATCCAATGAACTCAATGGTAATGGAACTTTGGTTAATGATTACAAACCACTTATAAATTTTTAATGGAAAACACTTTTATTATACTATATCTATGAACTAGAGTGGTGGAGGAGTAGTTTCTCTAAGCAAGACATGGAGGTGGGATTGGGTCCTTAATGTGTGCTAAGAAATCCATATTTGAAGCACCTTTCTATGTTCCACTTGGTCCATATGGAGAAGTTCGACCCCTTCCTGAATATGTCCCCATGGTCACTTGTTGAAAGCATCCAATGAAATCAATCATAATTGAATTTGGGTTGATGATTACAAACTACTTGTAACTCATCAATAGCCCAAGAGCTTGAGTTCATCCTATCTTTGAATATTTTTGTCTAGTCATGTATTTTAATATCAATAACATCATTATTAATTGTCCTATATGCAAGACAACTATCCTAGTGGATTCTAACCTCAAGGCTCTCTAACATTGCAACAACACTGGTTCAAACAACATATTGAATCCATCAGCCACTAGGCTTAAAATATAACACACAGCCCACTAGGTTTAAATTTTTCATTTGGAATTCATGTTATAGACTTCAAATATACTATTGAACTGAGTCACCACTAGGATTAAATTTTTTTTTGGAATCATGAGTAATTAGAAAATAAATTTAGTGAGCAACCACCCTAGTGGTCACTAGACATTAAAAATAGTCTTTTAAAATAGAAATATAATTGCGGGGAGCATTCGCAGTGCCCCGCTATGTTTTTCTTGGTCCATATGGATAAGTTTAACTCATACCTCAAGGTATCTCCATGACCACTTATTGAAAGCATCCAATGAACTCAATGGGAATGGAAATTGGGTTGATGATTACAAAATACTTGTAAATTTTAGATGGTAAACACTTTTATTATACTAGATATATGAACTAGAGTGGTGGAGGAGAAATTTCTCTAAGCATGACATAAAGTTGGGCTTGGGTCCTTAATGTCTGTGGAGTGATATGTATTCAAAGCACCCCACTATGCTTTGATTATACCATATGGAGAAGTTTGACCCCTACCTCAAGGTGTCCCCATGGCCACTTATTGAAATCATCCAATGAACTTAATTGGAATGGAACTTGGGTTGATGATTACAAACTATTTGTAACTCACCAATAGCCCAAAAACTTGAGTTCATCATGTTTTCAAATATTTTTTTATCTAGTCTTGTATTTGAATATCAGTCAAGTCATTACTAATTGTCTAGTATGTAAGACAAAAACTATCCTAGTGACCACTAACCTCAATACTTTGTGATGTTGCAAGAAATATAATTCGAATAACATATTGAACCCAATGGCCACTAGGCTTAAAATTGAAAACAACGATCGCTAGGATTAAATTTTTTTATTGGAATTCATGCAATAGATTTCAAATATACTAGTGAGATCTTAATCTTCTAGGCTTAAATTTTGTTTTGGAATTACGAGTATTCAAGAAATAAATATAGTGAGTAACCACTTTAGTGGTCTCCAGAATTAAAAATAGTCTTTTAAAATTGAAATATAATTTCTGGAGCTTTCAAAGTGCCCCGTTATGTTCCGCTTAGTCCATATTAAGAATTTTGACCCATACCTCAAGGTGTCCCCATGGCTACTTATTGAAAGCATCTAATGAAATCAATAGGAATGGAAATTAGGTTGATGATTATAAAATACTTGTAAATTTATGATGGTAAATGCTTTTATTATACCAAATCTATGAATTGGAGTGGTGGAGCAACAATTTACCTAAGTAGGACATTGTGGTGGGATTGGATCCTTAATGTCCACCAAGCAATCACATTTGAAGTGTCTCACTATGTTGCGCTTAGATGATATGGAGAAGTTAAACCCCTACCTCAAGGTGACCCCATGGCCACTTATTGAAAGCATACAATGAACTAAATGGGAATGGAACTTGGTTTGATGATTACAAACTATGTGTAACTCACCAATAGCATAAGACCTTGGGTTCATCCTATCTTCGAATATTTTTTCTCTACTTATGTATTTGAATATTCGTCAAGTCATTACTAATTGTCCTGTATACAAGACAAAAACTATCCTAGTGGCCGCTAACCTCAAGCCTATGTGATTTTTCAACAACGCTAATTCGAATAACATATTGAACCCAGAGGGGCATTCTGCTAGGCTTAATTTTTCATTTTGAATTCATACGATAGAATTAAAATATACTATTGATCTCAATGGTCACTAGGCTTAAATTGCTGTTTGGAATCATGAGTATTTAGGAAATAAATCTAGTGAGAAACCACCCTAACGGTCATCGATCATTATAAAAAGTCTTTTAAAAGTTAAATATAATTACGGGGAGCATAGTTAGATTTTCATTCGAGTCGTTATAAATTATCCTGAATCCAAGACAAAAATATCCTAGTGGCCACTAGGAATATCATGTAATAAACTTTGAATAACATTTTATACTCAAAGGTCTCCCGACAAAACAATTAATGTTGGATTTTAGTTCAATTTTGAGTTTTTAGTTGGGTTGTTAATCATTATCTTGAATGCAAATGCAATAATTATGCTACCAGTTGCTAATATTAAGTCTTTATTATGTTACACAAATGTAGTGGAATAATATATGACATTAACAACCGCTAGGCTTCAAATATCATGTGATAGAATTCAAATAACATATTGAACTCAACGGCTACAATGCAGAAAATTTCATTTTGGAATATGTGTATTATGGAAAAACATTAAAATTAATCTTGTCTTTGAATATTTGTTGTCTTGGAACATCAAATAAATAAATTAAACATCCACCCTAGTGGTCGCTAGTCTTAGAAGGTAGTAATGTAACATCCAAATATAATAAAGGAGCTAGTTAATTTTTCAGTTGGGTCATTACTAATTGTCATGTATACAAAGTAACAAAAATTCTAGTGACCGCTAATCTCAAGTATTTGTTATGTTGCACTAAAGCTATTTACTAATATTTGACATTAGCGGCTGCTAGGATTCAAATACCATGGTAGGATTTTGATAAATTAATATGGAAATCTAAATATAATAATGGTTCTTAGCTCAATTTTCAAGCAAGTCATCCTAGTTGTATTGTATGCGAGTCAACCAGAATCTTAGCGGCCGCTAGTCTCCATTCTTGTTTGAAAAATGTATTCAGGAAACTCTTTAATATTTGTCTTGTCTTGGAATATTTTTTTCCTTGTGTTGTCTTGTAATAGCTAGGAAATGTCATAAACATCGAGCTTAGTGGCCTCTAGTCTTGGAATATGTTATTTTAGAATTTAAAAATTGTTACTTTATATTGGCTCATTTATCAAGTAAGTCATTACTAATTGTAAATGAAATATATGTTTGTAAATAGAATGATTAACATTTATATTTAATAATATTTACGAGAACATATAATGTGCTTACCTTTTTCTAAACATAAAAAAATTGTAAAGACAATGCATTTAATTATTTCTACATGGAAAAAAATATAAAAACTATGTATATTAACGCGAAAATCAAGTGAGAATTGAATATTGAAGAATTAGTCATGACTATTTCTTTCATATTAAAAAAATCATTAAAGGAATTCAAAATGATTACCTAAACTATACAAAAGCAAACCATTATGATTTATAAAAAAAGAATATGTGACTCATGTTTTGTTGTTAGAGATATTTGTCAATACTTACGTGAAAAAATAAATGGATGAAGAAGAACGAAAAATTAACAAAAACTAGAGAGACAGATAGAAGGGCTGAAAAGGGAACCCATTTAACAGACATGAATACTTGAGCTATGAGTGAAGAGGAAAAATGGGCTTTTGGAAGGAATAAATATTTTAAAAGGGATAAAAAAATCTTCGTTCATGGGCAGAAAAAAATGTGGTTTTAGATAGAGCAATAGGTTTTGAGAATAAGATGGAATGGAACAACAAAGGAGCCAAAGGGAAAGGTAGGGACGGGTTGCGATGCAAAATAAAAGAACTAGGTGAATACAGATTACTCCAAGTTCCCACCTTAAACTACATTACACATACAATAATTTTGATAAATAATTTTTTTAGTTGTATCTGATATTTTGACATGATCCATAATGTTTTTAAAGCTCGTATCCTCTCTAAAACATAGTATCGTTGATATTATATTTGCATCTTTTTTTCTTGTCTCTTTTGATTATGTCCTTTTTGGGCCTCCTGATATGTACTTGCACCCATGATCTATCCAATATCACTATTTTTGTCTTGTTTGGGTGCCCCCAAACTTGATTACGATTGATGCCTCATCTTACCGTTCAAAGAAACCTCTAGGAATTGAGCACTTAGACCAAGAAATTAGTGCTTGCACATATTGTATTCTAATTTCAAGAGATCCTTTTATACACTTACAAAATTAAAAAAACCCTAATATGTATTTCTTTGATGTATTTATTTTTTTCCAAATGCATTCAATGAAACAAAGTCCAAAAACAAAAAAAGTGGCAATAGGAAATTTAAAAATTTGAATTTCCCCTTCTTAAACCGAAAGTGCAGGATTTTGATATTTCAAATATTTGCATTTAATGTGGGGGATTTCACATATCGTACTTTGAATTAACCCATCATTAATATTTGCATTTAATTCGAGGCATATGGTGGGATATAAGGAAATCAAATTGATTAATTTTACCTACTTTATAAATAAGTGGGACAACGATAAAAGTTTCTTTGTGATCACTTGGGAAAACCTCAAATATTAATTTAACCATAATAAAAAACCATTTAGAAAATAGAAGTGTGTATTAGGAAACAAAAACTTAAATTTTAATAGAGCAATATATGCCTCGTTAATTATTAATTTTTATCTAGTGCAAATTTGGTATTTTATAAATATAATGTGCATTAATTGGGGATAGTGTGGGATTTGGGGAAATCAAATTTATTAATACTACCTACTTTAGAAACAAGTGGGACATCGAAAAAATTTCTTTGTGGACTTGCAACAAAACAACAATTGTTAATTTCATCATAATAAAAACCATTTAGAAAATAGAAGTGAACATTAGTAAACAAAAATTTAAATTTTAAGAGAGCAATATACGCCTATTTAATTATTAATTTTTATACGAAGCAAATTCAGTATTTTATAAATATAATTCACGTTAATTCGGGAATAGAGTGGAATGCATGTCAAATTTATTAATACTACTTACTTTATAAATTTTTAGGACAATGTCAAAAGTTTCTTTGTGAACTATCCGGAAAACAAAAAATATTAATTTAAGTATAATAAAAAACCATTTAGAAAATAGAAGTGAATGTTATTGAGAAAAAAAATTAAATTTTAAGAGAACGACTTACACGTCATTTATTATTAATTTTTATCAAGTGCGAATTCGGTATTTTTAGCTATCGTCTGTGTTAATAAAAAAATCTAATAAAATGTGGCATCTTGCAAGTTTGAACCAGTTAATTACACAATTATATAATTGACACATTTATTAAGAAAATTTTAATTAGTGATAGAATTAACAAATATTTTTTACCTATAAAAATCTGCATTATTAAGTTGTAATTGTAATCCATTAAAATGTTGCCACATGGCATGAAATTTCTAATATATCTCATGATCGTCAATATTTTGGAGTTATTAACACTTTACTCTAGAAAAAATAAAACATAATTTTATGCTTCACTAGAATTTGAGAGTACCTTATAGATAGGAAAGAAAATAGTGACTGCTAAGCTCCATTAGAATGATATTTTTACAACACCAAATTAAAAATAATAAATACTTACATTTTATAGGGGCTCAAGGTATTCTCTTCATAATGTGTTAATGAACAAATTCTACATGTTGTATGTTGTTCGTCTATTTTTTGAGTAGAATCCTAGTAGTCGCTAGCCTCTACAACTCCTAGGTTTCATTTCCAATAATGTAAATAAATATATTTATAGTTTTCGATCACTAGTATTTTCATTAACTATAATCTTATCTTATTGACTATACATTCCTTCCACAACCAAGTGTGGCACTACATACCATTGAAGTATTTCTCAACTTCTATATTACTCATAAGTTCTTTTATGTCTAACACATAATTTATATTGGTTCGTATCAAGTAAAATACTTAGTGACCGCTAAGGTCCATTACTTGAACAAGATCAATCAAACAATGGGTGTGAAAGAAAATTCTTAGTGGATGTTAAGCTTAATACTTACTAAAAGGAATGATTATGAAAAAATAGGCTAAACAATTTCTTGATAACATAGACGCTTTATGAATGAATCATACTAATAGATATTAGCATTCACTGGGCATTTTCCATCATATATTTTGATAGAAGATAAGTGAGATATGGACAATTTTTAATGTCAAAAGCTATGGAGGTCTTTGCATATTCGGAAGAAATATGATTACTAAATTTTTTTCGGGTACTCATATAACACCATAGGGACTACTAGGCACACACCTTTGCATCTTTTCTTTTTTAACACATTGGTGTGCATCAATACAAATGATAAGCGACCGCTAAGCTCTGCTACTTGGATGGATGAGTAGATTAGTGGCCATTAACATCAATTGAGTTTTCATTTTGAATATAGAGATCAAACAACAGTTCATATTAAAGAAAATTCTTAGTGACCGCTAAGCTTGATTACTTTCGGAAGGAATAATTTTCCAGAAGCTAGGCTAAATAATATTTTATTTCAAACATAGCACTCTAATAAAAATCATAGTAATATATATAATTGGGCGCTAGGAATTTTTCATGAAAATTTTAGATGCAAAATATGTGAGATATAAAAATTGATCGTGTTGAAAGATACAAAGGTCTTTTGAGAAAGTAATATATATTAGTGGCCTCAAGGCTAAACTATTTATTAATTTTGAAAATAGAGATAAAAAGAAATGCCTAGCGAATACTAAGCTTGAATAATTACACAACATAACGATTTACACTTATTGTTTATTGTTAAATGAGAAAGGAATAAATTAGTGGCCTCTAGGCTAAACAGTTTCTTAATTAAGAAAATAGAAATAAAAAAATAGTATTACAAAAATGATTAAGCAACCACTAAGCTATAATATTTACAAAAAATAATGCTCGTATAATAGATCAAATGAATGGATGAAATGGTGTTGCAAGGCATTTTTCATGTCGGTTCGTATAAAAAAATTCATAGTGACCGCTAAGCTACATTACTTACTGAAAGGAGTGGTTTGGCACTCACTAGGCTCTACTTGTTTTTGTTTTTAAAAATATCGAGCTAATAAAATTCAATGTTTGTCTTTGCGACAAAGATAAGAGTTAGAGCATAATAATATAAGTACATATTTTGAATGTGAAGATGTATCCTGATCATCTTGGCCTTGCATATTTCCAGAAAATAACCCGTTAAACAAAATAGTCCTAAATGTTTTACTAAAAATTTAAGGCAAAGATGAACATGGGTCTTGCTCAAGAATGATTGATCCAAGTTTGTGAATAGCAATACATGTTTTATGTTTGTCAATTATTCGTTGATGAGAAGGCTATCGGTCTCTATCCTATATATTTTCGACGAATCTATTTTAACCATGCAAAAACAATCTCAACAGGTTTGAAGTCATTATTTGTAATTATATTATATACAATGGACTATCCTTGCTAGAGTCAAGTGCTTGAATACAAAATTTTTATAAGGATGACTAATGACTAGAATTTTTGTAACCGATAAGCATCGTTAGTTAGTGAAAGGAAAGGCTTTGTTATTACTACGTTTGAAAATTTATTATAATTAACATAGCCACATAGTGTGGCAATGTTAGATCATCGTAACATATGTACATAAATTAAACCTGAAGACATGTTTTTTCTATCTTGGCCTTTCCCATTGTCTTAAAATAATCCTTCAAATAAAATTACCTAAAGGATCAACCACATACGCGAGGGTGAAGGTGAACAAGATTTTGGTTTAGTATTATATGGCGTAATTCTATTTAATTGATCAAATGTTTCTCATATAGTATGCCCAATAGTGTGTTTGATAAAATAAAAAAACTTTTGGAGGCCAAGGAAATTAAAAAATCTGAGTCTAAGTGATATATGAGTGTGTAAGACTCTCGTTAATCATTGAAGCTAGTTTGGTAAGATAGCCACAAAAAAGGGTGACCTTATTCCAGGATGCTAATCGCATTTTTAATAACATGACTAACGACTATAATTTTTACTGGAATTATTTTTAGATTGATAAAAGCCGATACTGTTGATTTATGTAAGAGAAGTGTAGTTATGCAGATATATAGTAAATTTTGAGAAGTCATTTTGTAAATACGGAAGGTGTTATTACAGAGAATGTTGAAGAGGGTATTGAGAAAAGAATGTTAGTGGAAATCATGTTGTGTATAATTTGTGTAGAAGGAATTTTCTTTAACCAACCCTATCGATACAATATTGTATCGATCAATTTTTTCCAATATACTTGGTTCGTATTGCCCAGCTATATGATTTGTATCATGAAACAAGATAAAGTATGGAAGTTTTAGACTATTTTCATTAAATTTTAAGTAATGAGTTTTTTTTTCAAGACCACACCAATATTTGTTATTTTGAAGGAAAGAAATAGAAGGGAATTATCTATCCTCAAGACTTTTCTGGCTCTTGATGGCATGATCAAGATATGTGCACTACTGATTAGTAATTCATAGTTGACGCTTAATTTTTTTGCTTTTCTGTCTTGTGATGTTTTGTAATTGGATGTACTCCTAGGATTTTTGTTTGCCTAGTTTGAACTCGTGGCTTTGGGGTGTGCTTCCATACCACCAATTTTTTTGGTGAATATTCTTATATCATTTTACTTGTTAATAGAATATAAGATGTTATTCATAAATAAAACACACCATCAATCATAATTAGTAAATTGAAATTATATGTAAAAATTATTGAGATTACTCAAAGGACCAAATATATAATTTTTATTTTTAGTGATTATGAATAGTTTGAAGATTAGATTGTGCAAAATATCATGATATTGATTATCAAGGTCTTCCCAGCATCGTAGATTATGGAACTTGATCCCACCCAATGTAAATTAATTAATAAATGAATCAATAAATTAAAGTGTTGGAAAATTGTTGGTCTATTGCTATTGAATTGAATAGTAATGAATTAATTATTGAGGTGACTCTCATATTATTGCTAACACCGCCATAAAAAAACTTGTGTGAATAAAAATACTTTTGTACTCTTTCATTAATTACAGATTGGACCTTAAATGTTATATATGGGGAGGCTACTAAAAAGGTGGATTTTATAGAAAATCGCATGATAAGATTGGAAATAAATATGTTGATCGCTCGGACTCATCACCTTTTCCAATAAAGGTCGATATTAAAGCCCCTAACAAGCTTGTATTAATTACAAGCATGTGATGGCATAGTCACTCCATATATTTACCAATCATATCCTCCTTATTTTCACACCTTTCATATTTATTTCACTGGATTTCATTTCATCTATAATGACCTTTACAATGTTTCCTTTCATGTAATTTTCTACATCGGTGAGTGAAATGACATTTTATAACATACTTTTCACGTCACTGTTTGAAATCCATTTTTCGAATTAAAACAAAGCAAGACCTAGTTTCTATTGAGGGAGTTCTTGGAGATGATTATCTTTCTCTAGAGGGATGTCTGAGGGTAAATGCAGAAGTTTCTTTGATGTTCATTTTTCATCTTCTTATCATACACTTGGTGAAGGATTGGGATTTGAAGATGGGTCATTACTGGATCAAACCAACATATAGGGTTGGCATGGAAGTGGAAATGGAAAAAACATGAGTGCATTTTGGCCCTTGCTATTTGAGGATGGTTATAAATAGTAAGGTTTTATGGATGAGGCCATTTTTTCGAGTTGTAAAAATGGTTTGACATCCTGATGCAATTTGTGTTTGGTGTGTCCAAATGGGGTGAGACATCGAGGGTGGGAGATAGTTTGCTCCCCTTTCCTAACCTAGATGATATTTTTCTCTAATAGAAGAGGAACTGTCACATTGGCATCTTATTCACCAGGAAGGTCACGAGGCATACGATTGGTTAAAGAGTCAGGTTGCTTTATTAAAAAGAGCATATTTTTCTCAAACTTCCTGCAAAAACTATTTTCAGTGCCCATTATGGTGGAGGTTATAGAGGTTTCATCTGATTCAAACAAATACATTCTTTTAAAATCCTTCAGGTTGTAACTTTGTTTTGGTTGTTATATAGCCTTTCTAATTACATTGTTACCAAATCATCTTGTTTGTTTTACTGGTCTGGGTTTTTTTAGTATTCCCAATCACTTATGTTTTTAGCATAAGCCCTTAAGCATTTTTTCACCAAAGTATTTTTGGATCATTTGGGTTTTTTATAATGATCCTCAATTGTATCTGTAATGTAAAGGGAAAGGGACCCTTTAACCCTCCTTCAATTATAAAAATCAAGAAATCATTAATAAAAGTTTTTTTTGTGCGTTGCACTATGCAATTTCAACAATTAATTGTTATTATTATTTTTTTTTTGAATATGTCAATTCATTGCTAGAAGTGAAGACTAATGGCTACTAGCATCAATATATTATAGAATATATTTCCGTCAATGTAAAAACAATCTATACAACTTTAGGATAGAGGAGCTAATAGTGGATTGATGGCTATCTTCCCATCACTTTAAAAAAATTTAGTTACATTACATCATTGTGGAAACCTAGAGGTATTCACTTTCAAAAGCTATGGAGGTCTCTCGAGAAAGAAATAAATTTAATTATCTTGCAATAATAATAAAAGATATTGTAAATGAATCTATTTATTTTACAGAAACCTCTCCTACAAAAATATTTCGGGGAAATTCATGTCATTAAAAACTTTTCATGTTTTCCTCCATACAGTTGTAGATATAAACACAAATTTTCTCTACATACCAATTCAGTTTTGTTTCTTATGGTTTTTGGATATCACCAATTAATTGATGCAAGAAATAGTAGTTGTCTTTTAAATAGCTTGGGTTCCAAAGACATTCTTCTATTGTTATCGAAAATTTGGCAAACTTGGATATGTATGATGTTGTTTAACAAAATTGTGGCCCAATGTAATGAACAACATCCATCTCAAAACTGAAAATTGTTTGCATTTGTTAGGGTTCAATACTACTATTATGCATAATTATAGCTCTGTACTGTTCAAATCATCCAAAGGTATTTACAAAAGGATCTACAAACAACATAGAGAAAGGTGCTAAAAATAACATGTAAAGACATGATTTCATATTGTATAGATTATCGATGACAAATTAGAAAGAAATATCATATTATAATTTGTTTATTACACATCTATGTGTTACATTTAGGTTGTCCAAGGTTGGTCACACTACACATGAACATGACTCTTTACACGTACGACGATATAATGACAATCACAAAAAATCTTAAAGAGAAATATGTAATTGGATATGGTGCTACAAGAAATATTTATAAATTTGATCTAAAGAATTCTAAGCCAATTGCTATAAATAGAATGTATAGTTGTTACCCACTAAGTTTGTTTGCATTTAAAACTGATGTGGAGATAGTTAGAAACATCAAGCATTGGAATCTTGAGAGTCTAAATGGATGTTCACTTTATCCACTTGAAACCTAATTTTTATGATTACATGGTAAATGTAAGTCTATGAGACATCCTACATGGTGAGAAAAATTATTATGTTATGAAGAAAATGAATATGTACATTGTAGATTAAATTTTTGAAATAGAAATGGCCAATAAACCTCTAACCTTCATAGTAAAATGCATATTGGGAAAATCTAACAAGTGTTTTATTAATTTTTATTTTCATGTAGGATCGTCAAAGAATATTAAGCTATACTAGAATGATCAGCTAAATATTTCTCATGGTGCTAAAGAAGGATAGCCATATATTCATTATTATTGTAACCCACACATTTTTTACAGGGATGTGAATACTTCTAAGATTGTTTTGGATTATAATTTCGATTTATTTTTTTTTCTTAGAATTTGGCATTGATAATTCCATTTCCTTGGCCAAACACCAAACCTCTACCTATGTTATGGGTATTATTTGTTACATTGACCTAGAATATATAAGAACATCAAGGCTGAATAAGAAATATGTAGTACACTCTTCGCTACTTCCTACTCGTAAATACTAGTCTCTACTTTGATAACACCTCCACTACTACTTTACTCAACACTACTTGTATCCAAACCAATAGTCCCATTCTAGAGGAAGCAAATGTATTCATGTTTTGTGTAAATAAAATTTTCCACAAAAGGCGATGACTCATATAATATTTACAACTATATATGTATGAATTTGTAACAAATTTAAAATGTATAGATAGAACCTTTCAATGTAAAGATGATGACAGATTAGTTTTGTTATTTCTTGACTCAAAAATACAATTGTGACACAATGAGTGTTTTGATTGATGTAAACTATAAAATAATGGTTCAATGTATCTCTAAGGGTGTAAGACAACGTTTCTCACAAATATTTTTCTTGCATTGTGTCAAGGATTATTTCATTTTCTTGCTCACAGAAAGTGACTCATTATTTATATGGAGAATGGAACAATTTACAAGCATAAATTCTACTATCTTTTAGAGTAGAATTTTTGATATACATAAAATCCCAATTTTTTTATTTGATTTTAATGATTACTCATAGATATAGTTTATAATAATAAACACTAGTGAACTTGTACAATCTAAAAAAATAATAATTGAGTTGTTACAAGGTATATTTCGGGGTGAGAACGTAATTTTATTGTGAGTTCCACTAGAAGTCAAAATAACACCACTAACATTTATGGCCTCATGTCAAATTTAAGGATATGTGCATACTAAACATTGAAAGTGTGTTCCTTGCACTTTCAAATTTTGAGATTCACACTCAAAAATTCTAAGTACAAGACTTCACACTTTGAAAGTACAAATCTCAAACTTTGAAAGTGTGAGGCTCGCAATTTTAGAGGGAAAGGTTCTCATTTTCATATTGTGAGGCTAAAATTATTTAGAGAATGAGGATATCACTTTAAAAGTGTGAGGCTCGGAATTTTCATAGTGTGGGGATCACACTTATAAATTTATGGGGCTCTCTAACTTTCAAGAGTGTGGGACTTGCACTTCAAAACTTCGAGGCTCTCAGACTTTATAAGTACAAGCCCCACAATTTAAGAGTGCGAGGCTTGCACTTAAATACAATAGGATCATGACTTATAATAGTTACCAGTAGCTAACATTACATCGAGGATTTTTAACTTTCATTTAATACAATGGGATCATGACTTATAAGATTTAGCAATCGCTCACCTTAGATCGATGCTCATGACTTATAAGAGTTAGCGACCACTCACCTTACATCGAGGCTCATGACTTATATTATTTAGATACCACTAACCCTACATCAAGGCTCATGATTTATAATAGTTAGTAACCACTCACCTTAATACAATAGGATAAAAAATAATAATTAGCATCCACTCATGAATTTGAACTAGCTTTTGTAGGAAGTTATTGTTAATTTTTTATTTTTATTAATCCAATAGGATCATGCCTTATAATAGTTAGCAGTTGCTAGCCTTACATACTCTCAACATTAAAAATCTAAAAATGGTGAAATTGGAATCCAATAATAGCCAAATTAGAATCCAATAATAGCGATATTAGAATCTAATAATAGTGAGATTGGAACTAGAATAATTCCAATAATGACAATATTGGAATCCAATATTACTACTATTGGATTCCAATAATAGTAATAATGGAATCCAATATAGACAAAATGGAATCCAATATACAAAAATGGAGATGGATTTCTTCCAATACTTGAAATACTGGAGTCTCAATTCACTGGAATATGTCCCGATTTAGTGAAATAAGCATTGGGAGTATTTTCCCCTTGTTATTGTTTCTTTCGTATCTCTTATCCACATCAATCGATGCCCTTATCCATCTAGCAACTCTCTTAACAAAGTGGGGGAATTTACTCTAAGAATACCTCTGTGACTTTGTAATATTTACTTTATCGAAGTTCATCTCATCTAATCTTAGCTAGTTTATCTATCTGCCATCTTATCTCCATCCTAAGCCCACTTTTATGTCTATTTTCTCCTCTCTTAAGGTGCATGTTTCTTGTTCCCTCATTTCCAAGGTGTTGCATATATTTTATTACCATTCCAATGAATTCAATTTTATTCTAAGCCCGTTGTTGTGGCCATCTTCATCCTTCCATTCAGGTACCATTCATCTCTATTTTCATCAAATTCCACCTTTTGGCCATATTTGTGCCTCTTTTGGGGCACCATATTTTTTACTAAGTCCACCTTTGAGGAAATATTCATTCCTCTTTTGGGCCACCATCCTTTTTATCGAATCCCACTATTGTGGCCATGTTCATCCTTCCATTGATGGACTATTCATCTCTATTTTTTAAAAGTCCACCTTTGTGGTGATATTCATGCCTCTTTTGGGGCACCATCCATTTTTTTAATCAAAGTCCACCGTTGTGGCCATGTTTATCCTTCCATTGAGGGACCATTCATCTCTATTTTCATCAAATTCCACAAATGTGGCCACATTTATGCCTCTTTTAGGGAACCATATTTCCATTTTTTTCATCCAAAATCTATCATTGTGGTCATATTTGTCTCTCTCTTGGGGACCATTTCTTCGTATCATTAGGGACATATATTTTCACTTCCTTAAATGCAAAGTTTTTTATTTTTTTCCCACATCTAATCCTTTATAAGATAATAATATCCTATCCTAACGTGAATTTAACATTGCCGACCTCATCATCGAATGCCACTACTCTAGAAAGGAGCTAATGTGGAAATTTTTCCCCTAAGCAAGATTGAACTATATATTGTCACACAAGTATGGGCACCGATCCTTTCGATTGGCCTCCTTGATGGTAAACTAGAAGTGGAACCTCTTAATGAATTGCACTTGCAACTATTATATCATTAGCATTTCTACCAAAGGTGTTACCAGCTATATGTTTAGATCATTCCTTCATTTTAGTTGTTTCCATTTCTCATCTTAATGATTTGGAATTATATGGTATTTCATCACTTCCTAGCTATGACCATAAATATGAGCAGCATGGCTCTTCCCATAGCATTTTCCTTATGGATAGGTTGTCCCTTCTTGGTAAGAACTCCATTATTGTTACATCCATCAACCTCTTATTCACCTATTGGAATCATGAAAGGGTCTAGGGTGTCTCTTATACATCCTTATTCCCATCCTAAGTGGTCTACATAGCTAGTCCCATCTCTCCCCACATAAAAATCAATTCATGGATGCTCTTATCAAAATCAAAGTTATCAAAAATAGAATAATCCATCGAAGGACATCTCTTCATTCTAAATAAAAAGGAAATCAAAATCAAAATCACGTCAAAAATAGACCAATCCCCAAGGATGGCTATTATATATTATTCTTTTGATCTATATTATGTATAAAATAGACCATAACCTCGAAGGATGGATACTCTTTTATGGGATTTGAAGGCTTCCCTCATTAATCATCCTTCAATTTTATCATCCTAAGAAATCTTCCCACAATGATCATATTTCTTCTAGTAGACTTTCGAATTGATCATTTTTCTCTTTACCTTCCCCAGAGATGGGGCATAGTTTTAGGGAAAACCACTTTTGGAGAACCCTCTTCCCTTGTACAAGTTACATCTCAAACCCCTTTTTTGTTTCAACACTAGGTTTATGATTTCATTTCATTCATGTTCATTGTGATCTTTGGTATGACCAATTTCCGTTGGTTACATACTAACATTTTTTTAGGGTCACATGTTCCTTATGTTACTGGATCCCCTTCTTATTTACCTTCATTACACTTAGAGGCATCATTTCTTCTCACATTCCTTGATTTGACGTACCTATAGGTCACCATATTTAAGTTGCATCTTATCTAATCTTATCCAATCTCTCTCATCGTAAGTCCACCTTTATGGCCATCTATATTCTTCCTTTAGGGCATTTTGTTTCAATATTTTTCGTCCTCCATGTTTCATTTAAAGTCCACCTTTGTGGTCATACTCTATATCTCTTCTAGGAATTATAATCACAAAGTCCACCTTATGGCCATATTTATTCCCCCTTGGGAAATTTTACTTAATCATTCCTTTCCTTCTCTTCCTTTTTGACCATATTTACTCCTCCTTTGGGCATTTTATTTCACAATCCTATCTAATTTGTGCATGAAGTCCTCCTTTGAGGCCATATTCATTCCCCCTTTGGGAATTTTATTTCAACATTCACTCTATCCATTTCTACTCTCGAATTACTCCATTGAGGCTATATTTACTCCCCTTGGGGCATATTATTTCATCATCCACTTTTTCATTTTTCTTTCTAAGCCATTTTTCATGTCCTGTGTTGGGGCACCATAACCTTTCATCCTCATCCCTTACAAACAAATACCTATTCACTCAATTCCTCGTGTAACAAGGATTTGACATACCTTTCACATTTATTTGTGCATATTTTCATGTTTTCCTATGACCTATTGGTTATTGTGGCTTGCATCCATACTACAATGATCTTCCCCACTCACTATCCTATAGAACATTGTATTACGTATCTATTAAGACCACAATTTTCCTCTCGATGTGATATTGAGTCACCGCCATAATTTTTATTTTTATTATGATTCTTTTTTGTTGTGCATCTTGCCTTGGTAATCATTTACCCCATTTTTCTTTACCCACATGTCTTTTATCATCTACCTTTTTAAAATGCATCATCAATTTCCCTTGGCATCATCAATCCCCCATTTGAGGGGGAGCTCATCATCTACCTTTCACTAATCCTTATTTACCCTCAATCCCCAATAATTTTTGTCTCATGGCTTGCTAGTGCAAACCACTCAAAAATGGGAAAAATGTAGACACCAAAATTTGGTATCGATACCCATAATCACTCCAAAATCATAAAATCTATCTCGTTGAGGAAAATTTCCCCATAGTCGGTGGCGACCCAGCCCATTCACTATCAAACCCATAAAACTAAGCCCTTTCTTTCCATAATCATCGATGTATGAACATACCAGATTTTTCTTGTAACTCGCGAGCTTCTTCTTATGTCTTAACATACCTGAAATGATCAAAAACATATTGGATCTCCTTCTAGTTTATTTTCATCACTCGTGAACATTACTTTGGGAGGTTATCATCGTTTGGTATTATTTTATGAAGTTATTATCATATTATTGTTGTCTTTTCTACATCTAAAATTTTACAAGTCCAACAACTATCGGGACTCCATTATGATTCTATTCTATCAATTCTTCTTCTTGCAGGTTCTCTAATCTAGGTTGTTTCCTTTGACCTTGTTCAACACTAACCTGGTCATTGTCAAACTTCCCAAGTTCATCACAACCTAGTCCTTTTTCATCATCCTCTCTATTTCAAATTCATGTTAGTGTCTCTCTAGCTCTTGCATTACATCCGAACCCCAAATATTCCATTCTCCTTCTTTGACCATATCCAGCTTTTAAGTATAAGCCATTGTGATCCTTGTTACTTTGTATCACTATCGCTTCTTTACCTAAAAATCCCTCTGCAAGTTATTTCCAGGTGTGTACAGTGCCTTTGTGTTGTCAAGTTTGCACTCGGAGCATCCATCTATGCATTTATAGTTGTTTTTCCATCCTTACACCTCAGTCACCATTGACCTACCTCCGTGTAGCTCTGGTTGTTATCGACCCTATCTAGGTAAATGTGTTTTACATTCATCTAGATCATATTTGTATATACCTTACATTTCTGTATATTTCAGTTTCGTGTGCCTCAGATTCTGCATATTTATCCAACTTATTATTATTACCGTTATCATCTCTTACAAAACATGGGGGTTGACATCCACCAAGGAAGTTAACACTTATTTGATCCGACTTTGTCTAAGAAACCCCACATCTATCACATAATCAATCTCCTTTTCAATGATTCTTATTTGTAGGTTCAACTTGTAGCAACAAGAATCTATCATTCACTTTGTGCTCGTATCCATCACATCACATCTGAGGTACCATAAACCCTCCATCATTTCTGAGTTTGATATTTTCCTCAATAGCTAGTGCATAAAATTCATTAAGAATGAGAAACTATATAAATAATAAGTATTCTAGGAGTTTCTTTTCTTAGATCATGGCTCTGTGAATGTTTTACATATTCTCCTTGTATTGTAAATTTTTTTAACGATCTTCAGCAAATAAAATATCTAGTTTTGTGGCTCATTCCTGCCTTAGCTAGTATTTCATTGCATTTCCTTGCCTCTTTATTTTCTTGTGGGAATTTTGTATGCATCATTCTTGGATCTATATCTATTGTGCATCATGAAAATGGAAATCTAGACTCAGTGTTGAACTTTGGATTTTGTTTCTACCCTGTCCATCATCGTTTTCTTCAATTTAATCTCTTTTAGAAGTATCTTTCTCCTTATTTTTGGTGTTATCACCTTCTCTTGTTTAGTATTTATGTTTTGTGCATCTCTTTCTCACCATGGTCCCTTAGAGTGTTAGAGTATAGCTAGATAATTGCATTTCAATTCCTAGGATTAGTGTAGCATTAAAAATAGATAGAGGAAACTGACCTTCTCTAGAGGTATATCTCATTTTGAGTCCCACAAATTGGAGATAATCCCATGTTTCCTCAAAGCCCATAATTAAAGTGATTTGGGAGGGGTGCAAATTTCAGCTCCAACAATTTTGGCACACTGAGTGGGACCTTTGAAATTAATATTTCATGTATTATCAAGTTTCGATGTGTATCTTGGTAAAATCCTATCCTTTGGAGGGTCTACAACAACACATATGGCGAATCCATTAAGTAAATCAACATGTTTCAGAAATATTAGTGCTTGAAGTTCATGAGAAACATTCAAACAAGGTCTAGGACAAGAGAGGAAGGAATATTTGAATACTTGCATCTATAGCCAAGTAGAGGAAGAAGAGGAAGAAAAGTTCAAAGATCACCATCTCCACCAAATAGAACTATTTCAACACCTCCTCCTGGTAGGCATTTCTTATAGTCAACAAGAGTTCTCAGAAACATTATAATTTCTCTACAATCACAAAATCCATTTGTTAACTTCATGAGCAGCAACCCACTTTTTGTCAATGCATGGAATCCCATTCTTGTGGCATCTTTGAAAAATATTCTATTCTTTACGAGAGAGAATTACACTACTCCAGCTGATCACATCCAAGATATTGTAAATGTATGTGTAATTCATGAAATTGTTGAGATGGAATTACTAGCTAAACTTGTAGCTTCATCATTTAAAGGTAAATATTTTCTTTGGTTGAGAAGCTTGACATCAAGCTCAATTCAAAATTGGAATGCACTATGTATAGCCTTGTGTAATCAGGTTTGAAGAAAGGGTGGATAATATATCTCTGTTATAACAATTGAACACAATCAAAAGAGCTCCAAATGAGAAAATGAAGGACTTAAAGTTAAAATTCTAAAGGTCTTGGGATATAATTCCAATCCTTGTTAGACCCATCTGCTAAAGATGTATTTCTCTATTTCTTAAAGGCTTTAAATTCTCAGTTATAGTTGTTATGATCCAATGTATGGGGAAAATAACTTTATCAAGAACTCTATGCATTGTCAATTAGGGCTAAGAATAGTTTAATACAAACTATAAAATTAACACCTAAGTCTGCCATGCCTTTGTATCCCGAATTACCTCAAGCCATCCAACCTTTTATTACTTTTATCCCTAAGAAAAATATATAGCTTATTGCTTCCACATCTCGACTCCCACACAATAGAAAGAATATCAAGATATGAATGCTTTGATTAGAAGCTTAACCAAAAATTCATGTCCTTAGAAAATAAACAAGCACAATCCCATAGAAATTATCAAAATCAAGGGAAAACCTCAAACTAGGGTTTTACACAAAATCAAAAAAATAATAGATGGAAAGGCGAATGCTCCTCTTCCATTGGAAATAATCCATCCTCCATGAGTGCTTCCTTCTCCTAGTTCAAGCCAAGAATTGTCTCTAGTATAGAACAATATGGTTTATGAAACCGAGTGGTTATTTCTATACAATTTTCTACATAATCAACTAGGTTGTGACAGATCGCATCTTCAAGCTTTCATGGCTTAAGGTTCTTCCAGCTTAGAAAGAGCCACTTTTAGAAGCACCTAGTTAAAACACAAAATTAGACCAAGAGTCCAATATTGACGTTAATCTCATGTTATTTGGAGCCGAGAACTTTTGTGTGGTAAATCAAGTGGTAGGTAGCTCTAGCAGGACCTCAAATTAGCAATGCTAATAATAAAAGATACAAGAAAATGATGTTAGAATCATAATATTCATCCCCCATGGCTAAGGATAATGCCACGGAAATGGAGAAAGATGCTAGATTGAACAAGAATACGTTTCTGAAACACCTAGTAAGTTTGTCTTAAACAAGGAGGTTTTTGTACATTCAAACTTTCCTGTTCAAATGCCACAACAATGGAAGAAAACACTAACATGCCACAGATGTAGAAATCCACAGGTCTTCCATTTTATATTGTCAAGTAAATGAAGAAGACCAATGTTAATGTGACAATGTAGGATATTTTGGATATTCCATCACAGAGAGATATCCTATGCGAAGCCCTCAAGCATTTTCCTCAAATTGATCTAGTGATGCAAAAACTCATGCCGTAATCAATTTTATCAAACAAAGGAGGACTAAGTAAGGAAAAATATCAAGACCCCACCTTTCTATGTCATTAATTATGAGTAAAAAAATTGGTTCATAACGCATGATTGATTCAGGGGCTAGTAATTTTGTAATTCCCTAGAATATTGCTAATATCCTGGGTTTCAAATACAATGTTATTTCTAAGGGAGTTTTACAACTTGATGGGTCAACCGTGGGTGTTTTGGGAGTGATAAAAGATCTTCGCTTAAACCTCCATGCCTTTCCAAGCCTCACAAAAACCCATGACATTTCAATTGACTTGCCTCCCATGTTTTTTATTTGTTTGTCTAGAGACTTCACTACCAAGGTAGGAGGTTATCTATCTTTAGATTGGACTCACATGATTTTAAGAACTAGATATAGTACAAGATTTACAATACAAGTTGAGCCCATCTTTTCCTACCGTATTGATTCATATAATCCCACCCTTATCTAATCAAACTACCTAATACTAGAAGAAAACAAATAAGGTTCAGTTTCAAGAGAAACCTATCCCTCCTTCTATGTCTATTGCTAGATGAATGAGATAAGAGAAACCATGGATTTGATCCCTATGAAGAAGATAAAAACCTTCGAGACTAGTCTTGCACTTACCGCATTCTCCAAGAAGGATCTATGATACCCACAACATTTAAACAAGAAAAGGAAAGTACTTATGGACCGTGGTGGATGTTCTTTAATGGTTACAAAAGTATAAATAGTGTCGGGAGTGTGTTGTGCTAATCTCTCCATTAAATGAAAAGTTCTTGTTTGTTGATAGATTATAGTTTGCATGTTCAAACAACATAGCTAAGTATGAGGCATTGGTGAACAATATTTTAATTGTTGAGAAGAGAAAGATTAAATAATTATAGGTCTTTGGAGATACTGAATTGGATATTCACCAAGTTCAAGGTAAATGTGCCATAACAAAACTATTGAAGGCTTACAAACATAGAGTTTGGGATCTGCTAGATAAATTTCATCCTCTTAACCTACACTTTGTGCCTAGGAAGTTGAACAAGCATGCTGATCGATGAAGGCTTTGGGTTCTCAATTTTCACTAGAGAAATACCTTATCAAGGGAAATGTACAAAATATCATGATGGTGGTTGAGTCTTCTATTCTAGGTAATTAGATCAGATGGCAATTTTTTGACAATGATGAAAAAATTGTCCAATTCATACAAAATGAAGTTGAGTTCTCCTCAAGAATGCAATTTGATTTACAAGAAATCTATGGTGATCAAATAATTCAACTCAAATGAAAAAAATTACTGAAGGGATTGATCACCTGTAGTCTCTTTTATCACCGCATATTTCAGCAACCAATCCCAAACGCACCGACATATCACCCGGTCTTATCCTCGAAGCTCACTCGATGCACGCGTAAGCATCAAGTCCCTCCTTTAAGTGATCTTCATGTGAATGTTCCTTCTTAACATGAGGATGTAATATATCCATAAACAAGTGAATTCATTCATGGAATTTAATATATAAGCACTAACTCCTATCCTAATGCATTCCAAGCATAGATTAACATGATCAACTAAGGAAAGTAGAATCAACCCATAAGCATCATCAAGAAAACCTGTAATGCACATATGAACATAAAGGAAAAAATACATAGATCAAGATCCATCAAATGAGTATTTCAGAATAATTTCATTATATTCATAAGCCAAAATATGGTAGCTAATATTACATCAAGAGATTCCCATTTGTGGAAATGTTCACACCACCAAAGCTTACTATTCATCACAAAGCTCGTCATCACATCTTTTTATTGCACACTTTTCAATCCTATCTATCCTTACTTATCTATCCTTAACTCTCTAAAACCATCATACTTATAGAATAATCATTATCCTTTCATATTAACCACTCATCATCACCTGTGAAGGCCTCATGGAATTGTTTCATCATTGGTCTACCACTACCTTAAAATATGCCGTGTGGCCATTTGTTTCCCTTAATCGATTTCATTCTAGAATGCATGTGCTAGTTAATTTTTACAAACCTTGACTCCTTATCCTTTCATGATAACTATATTTATGCCTTGGAATATCCTTTCCTTGATTCGCAAGTCTCCATAGCTTATTAGAATATATATCCGGTCACTTTTCTGCTCACTCCCTAGGCATGTATTTTCCTATTGTCCAAAACTTACTAAGTCCCGACTTCATTTTTCCCTAACATGAGTCTTTGCACCTCTACAAGAATTAATTCTAAGTATGCCTTCATGCCCTGTTTCCGCATGCCACAAGGCTTCACGCCTTAGGTACTTATCTACTTTTAGGGGTCTAACATCACCCCACTCTAAACTGGTTTTCATCCTGGAAAACCTCCATGATTTGTAAACAAAAAATTTGTCAACCAAAATACTGTTGAAAAGAATAAAGAATAGAGGTTGGGAGAAAATATGAATAAATAATTGAGGAATGGGGGGGATTCTATGCGACCAATTGAAGGAATTTGGGGAACTCCACATCTATCTCGTCCTTCAATTTTTCCTAGGCCTTACGTGGCGCTTTACCTATGACACATAGTATCTTGTTTGGGGAGATTTATTCTACCTTCCCTCTCAACGTGTTAATAGCCACCCCTAGCTCCATGTAGAAACCCTCGAACTCATCCATCTATTCAGTGATGGATTCTTAGAGCTCGTTGATTCTGAAATCTAGATTTTAATGCTTTGTCTTGATTTTCTCCTTCGGGCCATGGTGTTAACGACCAATTGTGTGCGCTCTACCTTGTTGGTGGGGATGGTCTCCTATAACACTTTGAGGGATTCCTCTTCCTCTGTCACCCACGTGTCGATAATTGGCTCACATTTTCTATAGCTATTAAAGCCCTTATCCATTAGTATATTCACCTCCTTGAGTTGGGAGAGAAAATCTTCCAACTCCGTGATCTAGGCTTCAATTGTGACCTTGTTTTCTTATTTCTCCTTTGTGAGCTCTACAGCTATGGGGCCCATGCCATCCTTGATGTTAATGAGTAACATCCCCATGAGGTCATCAAGGTACTCCATCTCATCCCCATAATCAATCTTGTCCTGGCTCACCAATGTCGGACATTGTCCAAGAATTTTCTTCACGAGGGTGTCACGGCTAAGTCATACACCTCCTTCATCTCGCACTGTTCTCCCCTTAACCCTTTGTAAAACCTATCTATTTCCTTCTCTTTTATCTTCCTCTCGATGATCAAGTTTCAAAATTGGTCCTTGTATCCATCTGTGCCGCCGATTACCTCTGAAGACATATTTTGTAGAGCATTACATGCCTACTCATCTGTCAGGTGCTTAGGATCTACCACTTTATATTTATCTCCTCCCTTCTTCTTCAATCGATGATCATTGACCTTGAACTCAAGTTACTTGGTGTGGAAGTGCATGCACTAGCTGAGAATCTTCTTGGTCCTAGGAACACCCCCGTCTTGATCCATCAAATCCTAACCATCCAACTTTTTTGTGGGAGGGTGACCTGGAATCTTGCATGTAAGACCTTTGTGGGGTAATCCACAAATTCCATGTGTGGGGACATGGGTGCCCACTTCTTCCTGGTAGCTTTTCACTTGGTTATTTTATTCTTTTCCCTAGTTATAGCAAAGTGGTCCCCTTTATCTCTCTTTTGGCTAGTGTTCTTTGGTGTAGAGGCCCCACGTGTTGGATTCTTATTAGGCCCTACAGAGTGTTCTTCTCCTTCTCTGCACTTTTCTTACATCTATGGCTTCCACCTCAACCTCCTTACACTCTAGTTATGCTTCCAATTCCTCTTTGAAAGTGACAAGGTATTTTTCCTCTCTTTCCTTAACTATGATGTGGGGCTTGATGCATCGGGCATCTTTTATCTCTTTTCTTTAGGATATTCCTTCTTTTCCTCCTCCTCCTTGTACCCTAGCACCACCTTTTACCTAAGTGTTTGTGCCCTTGCTACCATTCTGTCATGTGTAGTACTTCCTATTTATAGAGGTATTTAACCTTCCTTCATCTTTCCTTCTTCCTCATCCTCTTCCTCTTGCACCGATTTCATGAGAAGGATTGGTGTCTCCCATGGCTTAGGAAAGTAAGAGTATGTAACCTCCACCTTAATTCCTCCTTATGGTTTGGGGTGCATCTGCATGAACACTTGATGGACATACCCCTTGATGGTAAGGCTGACTTATAGGTGTAATTCCATAAAATATAGTTCTAAAACTTCAACGTAGGTAGGTCGAGTGCCATACTTATATTTAGTGCACAATGTGTGGAAATTACCATCCACCTTGTCTACATCAAAAATAAATTTTTGTGTGTCTTTAATCTAGTTGATAGTGTACTTCATATATCCGGATATGAATGTAAAGTGTATTTTGCACCATGGCCACATCTCTGCCTTGGCCATCATAAAATTCGCTAGATAGAAATTTTGGGTAACAAAAAATTGTACCTTGTCTCCTATAACTTGTGGTAACTCATGGGGGATGTGCCCCTCATTCTCAAAATCCCCACGTAAATGATCGAACCATTTATTAATCCAAGCCTCGTAAGTGCTCGAGATTGTCCCATCGTAGGTGAGCTTTATGAATTGTATTTCAGGGGATGTGTGTGTGGGTGCGTGAACCCAAATGTTCTCATCTAGTCTGTCTGGGACAAAAATAACTTAGAGCACAATCAATAATAAGATTGAGCCCCAAGTTATCTTTTCTTTTATCTTGTTCCATACCCATGCCTCTTCGATGATGCCATTCACAATGAATTAGTCAAATTTTTAGTGTTCCCTCTTTGATACCTTGTAGGCCATGTATAGGAACCTTCGGTTAATGTCCATCCACCTTTCCAATGTACCCAATTTGTAGCTAATGAGATGGGATAAGAATCTCAATGTTGGATCTGGGAGATCTGCAATTATCTGTGCCCTACCCCCTTCTCGTAGTTTAATTTTTTCTCTAGCTCCTCAATCTTGGTAGTGACACATAAATCAAGTGCCATATCCTCTCTAGTGTTCCACAGCCTGTAACCATCTAAATCAATTGGCCTATGATCCTCATTCTTCTTCCCACAAAGTAGAAGAAATATTCATGCACCTATGACATTAACCACTTGAAAAGTGGTGTGGGTTTGGAAAAGAAGGGAATCTCTCATAACTACAAAATCTAGTCTTTTATAGCACTTGTTTTACTAATTCATCAACCTTAGGGTTTATGACCTCATCCACCATCGAGTGTCGACACTAGGTCTTCCTACATCAAATTTTCATTGTCGGATGTTCTATGGTTGTATTCATTGATCTTGTATTTGAATAGCTTCAAGGTTCAATTTTCAACCTTAAGAACTTCAGGAGGGTATTGTATCTCCAAGTAGATCTCCATGGGATCCTCCTTTTTCACCACTAGTTTCTTTATTTGAGCCTTCTTTGGTGCCACCTCCCTCTCCTTTTTCATTCATTCCCTAGGTGTTATGTTTGCCTCTTTCAAACTCCCTAACTTGATAACTTCCTTGCTTCTCTTTTGAGCCATCTCCTTCCTACTCTATTATCTTCTTCCCTTCGTGTTATGTCACAAATTTTACTAGCACTTTGGACAAGTCCAATCATTCATGATAGTATTTTATGTCACTCTTCTTTGAAAAACCTTCATTGCACTTCGAGCTCGAGAGCACAAAAGAAATTTTCTAAGGAAAAGTAGTCAAAATGACTATTCTTATCTCTTATTTATACTTTATCGATGCCTTAGAGTTCCTATGACCATGTTTCCTAATGTCACTTTTTGATAAATTGATTTATTTCACTTAAGTCAACTTTTGTGACTTCCCCTCACACTTTGCAGCTATAACCTTTAGGCACCAATACGAATTAAACCGCCACATACCTCCTTCATGCGCATCTCCATGCTGAAGTACGAAACTTTGCTTTGTCTACTAAGTATTTCCTATAATGTTTCCTACCTTATGTCATACCGTGTGATCCTTTCCTTCTTTTGGTCTTCATATTATTTCAACCCACCTTCATAACCGCATGAATTTACGCATCTTAGCCATTACGTTGCTCATTCTTCTTTCTTCGCGTTAATTTTCCCAATAGTCCACTATTGAAGTTGTTTTCCATCATGTTTAATATATTTGTTACCTCACCCCACATAAAAATATATGTGCGATCCCTCATGCATAAAACTTCTTATAATGCAATTATCTACTAGTGTACCAACATGTAAAACCAAACTGAAAACAATGAAAAATGACACAACTAAAAGGACCAAATGAAATCTAAACTAATTGGAAAAAACTGACTTATTTTTTAGTATATGGAAGCCTTATTTATAGTAGGGCTTCAGCCTACTCCCATTGAAATAACCTAGTAACCTCATCCCATCCAAAGGTTTGTTACTAACATGTGCCTAAATTGAGGATATACAAGATAATCTTAGGTCCTAACCAATGGACTTTCGGTTTCCTACGATGAAGTAGAAATTTTGATTCCTAAAGCAAGACCATCTACCCAACCTCAAATTGTTTATTTTTGATATGATTATTATGCCATGCTTTTTTTCGTGCCTTCTCAGTCTTTTGAATCCACCTAGAAAGTTATCACCTTTTTCCAACTGCATTAACTTCTCCATGTGCTCCCAGTAGTGCTTGATCATTAGCTAATCCTCTTGTGCATGCAATACGTAGATATGGTAGATTAAAATTTACTAGTAAAAAATCATCTGTACTAAAAACCAATTGAAATGTTGTGGCCATGTTCAATCTCTTATAGGTTGTCCTATATGCCCATAGTACAATTGAGAATTTATCATCCTCATCTTGTCTTCACACATAAAAACTTTTAGTCAAGTGCGACTCGATCTTGTTAAATTCCTCAATGTTCCATTTGCTTGGGGTAATAAGGGGTGGTTTTTTTATAGGCCACCATGAAATCTTATTAAGCCTTTGAATATTGGCTAAGTACAAGAAGGTGTGTGGGTGTACAAGGCCTATATGAAGAAGGGTGTGTAGGGTAAAGGTGTGCGGTGGCATGGTTTTAGAAGGGTTTAGTAGAATCCAAGGCACACGCATAAGGAAAAGGAAATGGTTTCATGATTTAGCCATTTTTGGCATTTAAGGAAGCATACAAGAAAAGCGTAACCCGAATGAGCATAGGGAGTGGATAAGGTGCCAAAGCATAACAAATCGATGGTCAAGGAAGTAATATTCCATGCGATGGAATGATCTAGAAAGAAATCATTACAGAAAGTAGAGAGCTCGGATGGGACAAAGCATTCTCTATTGAAGGACCACATGGACACTTAGAAACTAATCTATTACTATAGGAAGGCATGACAAAGGATGCTAAAGCTATATATAGAGATGCTCGGGTAGAAGGAAGAAAAGGGTCTCGCTTTTAAAAGAAGAGTGTGTAGTCACTGGCATCACATAGCAAAAAAAAGAGGTGAAGCTTTGTAGAAATAGGGATGGATTCTAGGGATTTTCATTAGGAAGGCTATAGTAGAGATGGCGTGTCTAGAGGGATTGGTCTATGAACATCTTTGTAATTTAGAAAGCATATTTTAGGATTCTAATGTATAAGTCTCATCTTCATTACGACATTTGGTCTCAGTAATGACCTTGAGGAATGCAATGTGGTTACTAAATAGAGATTAATATGAATATATGGATTTATTTTTATATACATTGTTCATGGGTATAAAACCTAATAAATTTTCTTTGTATTATCAGATTTGTTATTTGTTTGATATTTTCATTATTATCTCGAATGAATGTATGGTTCTTTCCTTCTTGTATTTAAGATTATGTCAATAGGAGATGTATTTTCACAAAACTCACATAACAGAGGGGTTCGGTGCTGTGTGCATGACACGGGTGAGTGCCCAAAGACATGTTGGGTGATAGGCCGATCCACATGGGATTATAATGTTGATCTAAAGGCCATAAAAATGACTACATCTCGGTTCCATTTCCAAGACCTGTTTTTGAAATTATTTTTAGAATGACATACATCTTGGTTCTTGTGATGCGTAATGACAGAATGCCTAACCTTGGAGAGTGTTGAAGCATGGTTTAGGAGCACAGAGGATGATTTTTTTATAAAATTCATTATGGGACCTGATTTTGATGCATGTAGATGGGTAGAAGAGCACTTGTACCATGAGTTATATGAAACTTTCTTCTATTGCTTTCTAGTACAATTGTATGAATGGATTTTAGAATATGCATACAGATTGATCTAGTACTATAGATCGTGTTTATGGGCCCAAGATGATTATAAGAAGCTCCAAGATGTAGATATGATTTGGAAATGTGTTTTCAATCACCGGTGGAAAGGATTCTTGACCAGCTATACTCTGGAATATGCCATTTCTACATATTCTTGCCCAGCAGGATGTTGAGTTTGAGTTTCGAGGAAGCCCAATGGATCATTTTTGCATGTTATCCCTTTAGATATGAAGATATTGACCATTACCCTAAGTTTAGAGGCATTTCCTATGGCTGGCCAAGCTTCTCTAAACATTGGGAAAGGAAAATAGGGTTGAGGAATATGTCGACATTGCGGTTGAAAGGGAAAGGTAAGAGAGACACTTAAGTAGAGTGAACCTTGTGAAAGGGAGATGGCTAGACAATGTGAAATTATAGGTGTGATGTATCTATGGAGGAATAAATTATAGGAAGGAGTTGAGGTTCACTTAGAGGACATGGAACTTGAGTAGTTTTTTCTACCCCATATTTGCAAGGGCGATAGAGAAGCCCCTTTAGCTTCGATGATATTTTTTCACATTTAGAAAGGAGAGACATCAACGTGCATCCGAACCCACCTTATGACAAACCTCTAGCACTTAGTTTTCCAAATCAAGGAAGAAGTATTGCTAATCTGGTTAGTATCGGTGGAAGAAACTGATCTACACCTAGGAGATATAATTGATCATTTGGGACATCCAAGGTTGTGCAAACCATTTCTGTATTTGGAGGAATTTTTGGACAAGGTATAAATACACAAGGTTTGTGTATCACATCTGGAAGTGGCATGAGATACACAAATGGAAGTGGGACAATATCACAAACCATCGGCGTGAAGTTTAGTGGGACATTGGGACACTATGCATAACCACTTCATGCCATTTTTTGGCTACAAAGTGGGTAGATCTCGGTGGTAAAGGATCTGCAGGACCTCAGCAGACTAGCAGATCTAGAGAATCTAATGGGTTAAGAGGGATGGGACCTGGTGGGTCTAGTGGATATGGTGGCAGAGGAAACACCGAAGGGAACAAAGGTTATGGATCGTGAAGACAAGGGCCTCAAATACCCCCATTGTTTTTTTTTGAGATGTTTTTACTCTACCGTACTACATAAGCATTAAGGATACCATAGAACACCTACACAAATGTAAATTTTTGGGGTATGTAAAGGAAATCACTACCTTAGAGAGAAAAGAAAGTTAGTTTGCAATGACATTATAAAGGGCATGCACATAGCTGGTACAACAAGTATGACCCCAACCAGACGGTTTGTGGACTACACCGCACTAAAGAATGCCTTTCTAGAATAATTCCATATCCCCGATTTCGAGCTAAAAACATCAAGCACCCTAAAAGAAATCCAATAAGGAATGGCAGAGAGTGTGTGGGAGTATGACGTATGATTCAAAACTCTCTTATCAAAAATATCCTATGACATACACCCCTCTCAACATGCTCAATGGTTTTTTGGGGGATTGATAATGCAGCTTTAGGAGGAAACTATCACATTAGACTTTCACACTCGCATGAGGCCTTGGAAGCTGCCCTATGTGCTGATGCTATTGAGAGCATTGATACTAGTGTTATCCCTTTTCTGGAGGCTCAAATTACTATAATGGCCAAGTAGTTGGAGAAGTTTTCTAAAAATTCAATGCATGAGGTTAGTACTAGGCTTTAGTGCACGATTGTGGAGTGGAGGGGCATGCCAGGGATATTTTCCCTCAGAATTCGATACGTGCCATGGTGGTAGACTGTGAGATTTTCCATGGGGATCATGATGCAAATAGATGTCCTCTACTACAACACACAATCTATAAGAATGTTTCTTGTTATTGCAAGATATGTACCTCTACGACCTATGATACCAAGGATTGTAGATGATTGACCATATTCATGATGCCATTAATCTTGGTGTGTACCAGACTAGCCATGAAATTAGTTCCAAGGATGACGATCACCATTATGAAGGGAGTAAAGATGGAGGAGCATGTGGAATAGGATTTCATGAAGGATTTCATGGTCACAATAACTATGGCAGAGGAAGAAGTGAGTTCCTATGAGGAACCTTTTATAACTGTGGGTCTATAGAGAATTATAAGTGTGAGTGTCCTAATCTATTGTAGTGCTCATGGTGTGGGAAGAAACATATGTAATAGGAGTGCCCCGATTTATTTGAGAACATGAGCTAACAACACCGTAAATACAAAGACACTGGGATGGTAAGTGTGTGCATGATTTTGTTTAACTAAGTTAAGGAAATTAAAAATAAAACCTAGTAGTCTTAATTAACAAAGTAAAATAAAAATATAAACACCATCTTGTTAAGATCTAAGCAAGATTAAATAACAACATTATCATAAACTTTGAAATGGAAATCAAATTAACATGTTAATTATCAAAACCTCTACTCTTTAGACTACCAACACAACTAAATTGAACATAGGTAGATACATGGGAATCAAAGTTGATTGTTTGATTTTAAGGGATTAGGAATGGAAGCTCATTAAAGCATGGCTACAAGACCACTTTGATTATTTCCATATAACCCAAATGCTTAAATGGATGAAATGCAAGAATGAGGCTTAGCTCTCCCAATGCTGAAATGATTAAGGATGACAAAAGGCTTATAGTGTATGTACTTTATGCTTTCTTTTGTTTCTCAAGAATTAGGTGTAATTGTAAAGTTAGGAGGAGGGCTCTTTATATATCCCAATGGATAAAGGAATCTCTACATCACTTTGCATGTGGGATAATAGAGATGTTGAGTTAGTTGTGGATAAGGGGGTTTTGAAGGGTTGAGTTAACTTTAGGAGAGTTTAGCTTGTCCTTTAGTGACTCCTGTGGATAAAGGGGGTTTATTAATTAATCAAGATGATTAATTAATACATGTACAAGCTTATATAATCTTTTTATAGCAATATTTGTATGATTTATACTATAGAAGGGGATTAAATCAACTAAATAATGATTTATTAGTTTAATGAAAGGGGAAGCTAATTAATTAATAATAGTTAATTAATTTAGATAAAGGAAGGATTAATTAACATAAGGTAATTAATTAGAGTATTTGTTAAATAGAATACTTAATTAATTACTTATTGTAATTAATTAATGATAATAGAAGAGAAGATGAACATTATTGACGATATGTCGCCAATTTGCGGGAAAGGGGATAATTAACACAATTTAAGTATTTAAATTGTTCATGCTAAATTATAGGTGTCTACATTTTTCCCTCTTTGGGGTGGTGTGAGTGGCACCACTCCAAAGATTGTAGATGGATAAAATTTATAAGGGGTATAAGAAAAATTAGTAGAAGTGAGAGATTCCCCTCGAGTGTCAATATGGTGATGAAGGAAGATGACCGATGATCGAAAAAGGTGAGAAATGGATGGAAGAAAGGAGAGGATTAGGATGCCCAAGGTGAAGAAGAAGAATAATTTTGATAGGAGGGTGATGTAGAAGGAATGAAGATGGGAAGAAAAAGAGAAAGAGTTCATCCAAAGTTGTATTGAAACAACTTTATTGTCATCATATTGCCAAAAGATCTATATCATCGGTCCTTATTAAAAATATAAGCATACGACAATAGTAGGATGGCATGAAAATCCATACTACGAATAATTTTCCATTTCTCGACAACACCAACTCCATGCAACATAAAAATGCAATGCAATATGAGAAGGAAACAAGCTCATTTAATAGGAAAAAAGTACGAACACACATATGCAACCCAATAATGGTCAAGAAAGTTGTACAAATGTTTTTTTATCAAGCTTAAGAGTTCCACATGTTTGTGATTGACAACAAGGGTTAAAAATGATTCCCCAAGAAAGGATACATGCAAGGAGAAATGATAATGGACACTCACCCAAGGAGAAAGCTTTGGATGAAACGAAATAGCACTGTGCAATGAGATGTGCCCCGAGTAGGGACGAAGCAAGTAGCTAGATTTGTGAATGGTTGTGAATCTGGAAATCCACAAGTCATGTTGATCAGTGAATATTTGAAACAAACTAGTAGGATATAGAAAGAATACCATGCGCAAGACACAAGTTTCAAGTGTAATAAGCGGTTACCAATTTTTTTAGGTTTTCTAATTTTTAGGATTTTGTGGAGAATTTTTCCTTGTTTTTGGATTATAAAGTGGCAAATATATATATATATATATATATATATATATATTTATTTTGTTTTTGTGGTTTCTAAAATGTGGTGGACAATGGATGCATAGAATAAAATAGAAGAATCGAATGAAGTGCCTAGATGCAAAATAAAATGTCTCAAGGGGATGAAAGAAGAAACAAGTGACATGTAACATTCCCATTTTGAGACTTTAGAAACAAGGGAATTTTTGTATACAATGTTCTCTTTTTTAAATAAAACATCATTTAGAACACACATTCCATACCAATCAATCTCATAATAGATAACCATATGCAGCTGTAAATGACTAGGTAAACTATTGATCTCTTATTTCATGACTCAGTTTCTAACCAATCTCTCATGTTTATCTTTAAGTATGGAATACTTTATGTATACTACGTATACTTGGTTTTCTTACCCTATTCCATGTACTGAGTGATCTATTTTTAGAACCTATCTGAATATTTGTTACCAATATTCATCTAACATCATGTTTCTTTAAACTAGGTGACATAAGACAATGCAACCAGTAGCTTGTGATACTTTGGCCAAAGATTTCCAACATACTGTTCATGTTACTATTCCTAGACGACATACTCATCAAATTGGAATACATCCTTCACCTCACTCTTCTATTATCTAGAATGGTCTTTACTGACTTTTTTTAGTCCACTTGCCTAAGGTTTGACCCTAACCTAGGTTAGTGACATAATTTGTTATAGGGAGACACTCATGATGACCTAGGGTATATGGGCATATTAAACTGACCTAAATCAATCGAATGTGCCTAGGTACCCTGAGTTATAGAAAGCTACTTCCTATTCAAATCATGCTACTAAATTGACCTAGAGATAAACTAAGTTCAAGTCCAGATGTTTGTAGATCTATATGAAAAAATGTAGAAGGATGTTGCCACATGTCAATTGCAACACTGTATCCTCGAGAAGTCCTTAGTCTTCTCAAAGGTATAGTCCTCAGTTGGCATGTTCCAACATCTGTTAGAACTACTTCATCACGATGTACATACCCCTAGGAGGTCATTAACACTTAATTAAATTTGGATTAAGATTCAGATTACAACAACCTTGCAAAACCCTAAATCCAACATTCCTTAAGTTCTTCTTCCATATTTGATCTGATTAATATTAAGAACTTCATTAACTCATGATTGCTTTTATGTTCATTAACTTTGGCATAATCCACAGCTTATCCAAAAACAGACAACAAACATCATAAGGTTAATTTAATGTAACTTAACTGTTCAAAGAAGGTGTAGCATCCACATAGGTTCAGCTAGAGTAGACTTCATAGAAAATGAAGTACAATGATTAACGATCATAAACACCATTCTTTTTGTTTTACATTCTTTTGAGAGAGGAAGAGTCTTCCTCTACATGATTAAGTGTTAGGTTATCATACCCTTTTTATCTTTCACAATTCCTATAGTTTAATTGTATGTCCATTACACATTCCATTATTATACTATAATTTTTTAGATAGAGAACGACATCTTATGCAACTTAGCAAGTTGCATCTTAGTAAGGGAGATTGAACTATTCCCTTCATCCAACTTATTAAATGATAACAATAATAAGTATACAAACAGATATGAATAATATCGACAAGATAGCATTCCAATTTCCTTCATAAAAAGTACAAGAGAATACACAACCATTTGAAGTAGATCTCCAAACTTTTCAATTCATCATGATAAAAATACATAGTTTACAAATCTATGCATTTTAGACATACTTCATGCCAATCAGCATTAAGATCATAACAAAATACAACTTTTCCTTTTTCAATACAACTCAAGAATGAATCTGAATTCTTTACAAAGAGCCAGACTTTAAATCAGCCAATACATCATACAATTTTTTTCCTTCTTTTTCACTTACGAAGTCCATCTACAAAAATTTCTAGCACGGGTCAGTTCATTGAACTGAGCATGATAAGAACTACGCATTAAAACAAAGTGCATTCAACTAATTTTTCCATTAAAACAACTCTTCTTTAATGAAACAATTAATGTATCATACAAATAAGCATAAGTAATAACAACCATAAAATAAGTACAAATAATAAGTTTGAATTCACTTTTAAGAAAATATCATAATATAATCAACAAACTACTGCATTATATCAGATAAGTATTGTCCCAAACAATTACTTATTTATATCAAACAACAACTCTTGTCATTTAATTATTTCATAATTCTTTCTGAATTTGAAATACAAAATTTAACTTTACTATATAAACAAAAAGAGTTACTTTCAGAATCAAAGACCTCCTAGTCATCTTTACCAAGTTTCCATAAAAACATGTACAGTCAAGTTCATTTTAGCATCGTAACATTTTTAAGATGAATCATCCAACAACTTAAATAAATAAGAGATTCACAATTCAGATGTGGCAGCCTAATTCTAGGTCAAATAATGTAACCTAGGTTCTTAGATTAGGTCTCTTATCAATACTAGATAAGTATTTCCCAACAACAATGTTTCATTTTAAATAACTGAAACAATTATTAAATACCTTTTAAGTAGAGGAGTAATTAATAATAGTTATTAATCAATTACTTAATAAAAATAATGTAATTGATTCAACTAAACCTATGACAGGTTTTTATAAAAATAAAGGAGAATGAACTGAAAGGTACACAGTTTACAATTTCCTTTATCATTCGGTTAAACTGAATTCTCATATGCATCATCAGAAAAGGAGAGTCAACATCCTACAACTTAAATAAATAAGAAGAAGAATCAATACAAACTATCCACAAACTCACCATTCTTCTAAGAGATAGAAATCAGGTTCGAAAGTACATAACTGAATCAAACAAGGAAGCCAATAAAGAGATTCATCATTTAAGAGACAACTAATAACAGGGATCTCAATCCAATCCAAGAAGGAAGAGAATTAAAACAGTTATCAACTCACTTGCAACCCTTATGAATTATTCAACATTATTGGAGATATCAGTCAGTGATTTAAAACCATACGTTCCATCAAACAAGTAGATTTACAAAAGGATTATTTCTTACTCATATCCATCTAGAGAAGGGTCATATTATCTATTGTGTGCACAGAGAGGAGACCATCAGAAGCAGTTACCTAAAGATGCATCGAAAGAGAAACAAGACTCTACCCTTGAAAACAATCAGTCAAAGAAAGGTGTAAGTTTTCCTTTCCAAGGGATAGGCTCAGCTGTTCACGGTCGTGAAATCGACAAGACATTGATTCCACACAAATAAACAGATATCAAGAGAGTAACCAAATAGGAATGGTTTTGTTTGTTCAACATACCAAAAATATCAGTCCCAAAAGTTTCTTACACATCAAATGAATCCCATTAACTTTCCACAGTCTTCTCATAACATGATGCATTAACAAACTACAAAGAAGTTTCTAGTTCTGGCGAGTAAGTTTGCATCACCTCGTCCAAGTTCAAAAAGGACAGAGAATCAAACTTAAGAAGGTTGAATAGACCTGAGAAGGTATTCACCTTAATGACTTGGAGAGATTCAATCAATAGTTTATTTCAAACAAACAAAACTTCACCCATTTAACCAAACCTGACTTCCATACTTTTAAAGGAAGACTTAACAGAAAGGATCTGAACCGAGAGCTTAATCACCACTATTTTAACAATTGAATTCCAAAACCCTTTTTAAAACCCGAAGTTCTTTCAAAAGTTCCAATAGAGAATACAAAACCAAACATGAAGTTTAATGTCAAACATTACTTCTATTTTCCTTACGAGCTCAAACCGTATCAGTAACATCAAATACCATAACTTACCCAGCTCTGTCAAATATAAAATTTGAAGCAGTGAAGTTCAGTACAAAGAAAAAGCAAGTTATTACTTCCCAGTTCTTATACAAGTTGAAATTTAGGATGCATACAATGCCATAAACCACATTCCTCTAGTTATCTTTGTTTTAACACAAGTTTGAGTTCATACTGTAGAGAAAAGTATATAATACAGTCCCGAAAAAGAAGTACTAAATCTTCACAAAACAAGATATAGTTTAAAAGAGTATTCAACTACCTTTCTAAACCATCAAAGGCATCTAGTCTGAACAATGCCATTTTACCAGTATAGATAAAGAAACAAGACATCATTTCCTTGCTTCATATAAATACGTGTTCATGCAAAAGGGTCGAAATATCAACCCAGATAGACCGAAAGAGAAATAATACAACTTTTAAAACTCAAAGATGCATCAGAGAAAAGTATTCACTTATTTTCTACTTTCCAAAGAGACTTCTAGTTTGAAGCTCAAAACAAAAACCATTTACTTAAACTCTTTTATGAGAAGATAGTCTAGAACACATATTTTAATCAAAACACTAAAGTCTCTACAGTTCCAAATGTATTTTCACATTTAAACTTACTCAGAGAAAACACCCAAAACCACATTATCATGCAAGGGTCCCAAAACCAAAAGCACAAAGATTCTTACAACAAGAGAGAAAATAACCAGAACAATAACCGAAAACATTTATCTCATGAGAGAAGAGTTGTTTTAATGAAACATCTAGAGAAAAGCAAGAAATATTAATGGATAGAGCCTATCATGCCTGATAGTGCTTCGCTGATTTGAAGGAGACTTCCAGCCAAGCTTCCAACTCTTCTTCTCCTCCAAGAAAGATCAACAATAAAAATATCTTCCCCAATGTCTCATATACTTTCCTTGAATCGAAAATAGACTAGGGAAACCAAAAATAGCCATAAAGTGAAAATCGAACTACTGGTTCAAAGAACCAGATAGCTCCATGCAGAAAAAAATTGTAAAGCATGCAAGACTAAACAACCCCAAAAAATCCACCCACATTGTTTCCAAGGTGGTTTTCTCACCAAAAATGAGGCTCATTAATGCCATTTACTCTCAAATTCCTACCTATCTCTCCTTGCCACCACCATCCAAAATTGGCGAAGCCTATTTGAAATTTTGCATGCATCACTAAACCTTAGTGATGCCTCCACATAGGCTTCCTCCAAATTTCATGCCTCTACCTAATCTGGCAGTACACTGTCACTTAATTCCCAAGATCAAATCACATTAATAGCTTAGGAACTTCGCCTAGCTTCCCACTTGCCATACGACCCTTAGGTCCCCTTTCCACACTTCATTAGTTTAGGATAGATACCATTAGCTTAGGATAGACCATAGGCTAGTTTAAAAATATTTACCTTAGGTTATAAACATTACAATAGGTAAATAATCATCTTAGGTTAGATCATAATTCATAACCAAATAGTATTAGGTATTAGGTTAGAAATAATCTAGCATCACCTTAGGTTTTTCCCCTCATCCCAACTTAGTATATGCAACTTAGGTTAGGATGCCATCCCAATAGAGCAGACATAAATAGGAGATAGGTACTCTTACCTTAGTTTAAAATCCCGCTAGGATAGATTTCATAGGTCTAGGACTTAGTTTTTTTTTCCTCAATAGTCCTGACACAGGCCTCTTTTCACTTAATGCCATTAAGCATCCTATTGAGATCAATCAAGAAGATCTCGAGCACAAAACATACAACAGAATGTAGGCATGATCTTACAAGACAATAAAGAATTTGTAAACATACAAAAGTTTAGTTTGTTATGTCTCTCAACCTCTGAATGTTAGTTTACCATTCAGACTAGGTAAGGAGATTTAAAACATACCTTGGATCAATGGAATTGATCCAAGGATGAGTCAGTTAATAGAGATAAGTTTGCAACCATCATTACCAGATGTGAAAATGGATTCTTTACAAACAACAACATTTCAGTCTAATGAATCCAAGAGCAGAAATGACTTAACCATGGCAAGCATGATCTTCAACAATCAAAGGAACACACCTCATCAAGAAAATCACATGTCAATGCTTGCAATGCAAAAGAGGAATATAATAGTTTTTCAAAGGTGTTACATGACAAACAATGTCCCCGTATAACAAAAAAAAAAATTATTTGATAGAGTGTGGATAAGAAGAAAATCACCTAGGAGCAATAAAATTGTCCTAGTGAGATGAAAGGGGTACTCGATGGCAAAAAAATCCCCAACACCATGAAAATGAAAGAAAAATAATTATTTAATTAAAATAATTATTTGACGGTGAATAGAAGAGAAAATGGCAGTCAAAACAAGCCTCTAGGCATCACGACCAGTGAAAAATAGCTTGATATACCCCACCTGTGGGGAAGGGGGTAAATCACAAAGTGACCAATTAATTTGTTAGCAATCACTGCCAAGTTTTTACCGCGAGACTCTAACAGTGACGAGGATCATGGTGAGAGCACAAGACCATTTGAGATGAGAAGACATAGTTCGGGGTATGATCGACATGCAAAAGATAACATCTTTGTGAGTAACCTAATCCTCTTTGTTAATTTCATAATTAATGCTCGTAATTAATGTTAGAAGTAGGAAACTAGAGAAGAGTTGCACATGCACGCATGCATAGGTGCCTGATGATGGAACAGTGTCATTGGAGCATATGTACACGTGTAGGCACCAAAAAGATGTATATGCACATGCTTATACACCCACATGATAGCGCACATACAACACATGTGCACACATGCACACACACCAACATGATAACTCACACACATAGTGCACACATATGCGCGCATGTGCAAGAACACAAAGGATGGTGTAAGCATCTATAGGCGGATGTGTGCATGCATATACACCAAAAAGAGGGCACCCACACCATGGGGTGCAAATATTCCCTAAAGGGTGTGTAAGCACATGGGGTAGATGAAGGAGAGATAGAAAAATGCCAAAAATGATGACACTTAGAAGAAAATTAGGATTTTGGGTTAACCCTAAAAAATGATAGGTAGAACGTAGAAGAAATGTTAGTAGCTGAAAATTGGAATGATTTTGTAAAGATGGTTACCCATGCTATAGAAGTGAGAGAGAATTTTGTGCATAGAAAAGCTAGAGGGGAACATGTTTAGATGAGACCGGCACGTGGTGGCAATACTTTTGGAGGTAGTGGGCCTAGGCCCCGTATCCCAGATGCCTTCCATTACATTAGGTGACAACCTCACGACCGCATTGAATGAGCGGTGACACAACGAGAGCCGTGCTTTAGGATCCCTACCAGAGAGATGACAACTACTCTGGAGGATGTATGGTGGATTCTTCACCTACCTATCATAGGCTCGCTGATCAATTATATGAGTGGCCTTGGGCAGATCAGGGCAACATTCAGTGAATTGTTTGATCGTGATGAGATACCTCATGATGGCATGATAGTTTCATTGTATGAGTGCATAGATAATCCGACATTACACTAGGGACTCTTATATGTGATGCCACTTATCAGTGGGTTTTTGCTCACTGATAAGACCAGGACATACTTCCTATGGGTCTGATGACATTGGTTCATAGGATTTTCAAGTGGCGAGTGCTATTTCTTGGGCCAAGGCATACCGGTACATCTATACTTGGGACTTACACTTGATTACATACCACCGTCAGAAGATAGTGGGGCCTGCCTCTTTACTGCAGATTAGGTCTTGGGACCACATAGCTATCAGGTGCCCTATAGGTGCATTACATGTCCGAGTCCCAGAGGAGCCGTCATACATGGCTTGGGTTTCTATAGGTGACGAAATATGAGGGCACCTAGATAGCTTGTGTAATTATTGACTAGAGTTTGAAAAGCTGCTAGAGAGAGACATTATATAGAGGCCTTACAGGTACATACAAAGGGCTGAGGAAGGATTAGAGCTCAATGTTTGTGCGGGGGAGAATTTCCTTGTAGGTAGTCATGGTTAGATCATCTAGTTATACATAGTAGACCGATTTTAACGATAGCTGGTTAGGGTGCAGGGGGTTTCATAGCTAGATATGTGGTATACCCGCCAAGACTCGAGAGGTAGACTATGGGGCCATGCATATAGGTGGTCTCGAGCTAGGGATATATTTTTACAGTGATACCATAGGCATGGGACCAAGCCTAAAAATCGTAGATCCGGGTACCACTACCAATTACATGGATTGGTACGCCACTATTTTACCTCGGTTTTTGACTATTCCAAATGAGGCATGAGCAACAGGCATTCACCACTACCAGAGCTTCCTTATAGTGGTGAAGAGAGGGAGGATGTAGTGGCCCATGACCCAGATGATCCATTTGATGGGATTTTGCATAACGCAGGCGGGTACATCACGGTGTAGGGACCAAGAGAGGAACCTACACAAGTTCATAGGCTTAGATTATGAGAGTAGAGACATGCCTCTGTGATCGGTATAGGGGCACGTACAAGAAAGACCCTTGTAGTGCATCTAGTTTTTAGATAGTAACCTTATAGTAGTAGTTGTAGTAGGCTATAAAGATAGAGACCAGGTTCAAGCTTAGACTTTGGCAACACAAAGGAGTGGGATTAGGCTCGCGCCAGCCGGATAGGGAGGTGATGGTGTCATCCATTTCCGGAAGATACGAAATATGGTAAAACAAATGGCTTAGGTGACGAGCCTATATTAGTATACATAGGCTCATCTATAACCTCTCGATACTAGAGAGAGAAGAGTGAGTCACGGGTTAGGTGAGCTTTCCCGAGTATCAGCAGAGATAGCATCCTTTCAATGCATAGATGGCACAGTGGTGACAACCCGGACTCACAGAGATCTAGCTATGGCATAGGGCAGAGCATCTTATTACTGATTGTTATATTATGAGATAGTTCGAATGAGCAAAGTGGGAACCTTCTTATAGCTAGCAGTTGAGTAGAGTGACGAGGTCAGAGAGGCCTCAAGCCTTAGTCGAGTAGCTATGGGGGTAGCTTGTAGGATCGAGCGCCACCCATGTTATGCCTCCACCACAGGATAGACCAGCCAACCCATCTGAGGGCTTGAGTCACCCCTGATCCATATTGTATTGATACATGTGCCTCTTGATGAAGGCTATGAGAATCTTGTGCTCGATGTACAACATTCTTTATGTATAGTAGTTTTGACATATGCCTCTAATGAAGGTAGTTGTATTCTTTGATTGATGTATATCATCCTTTTTGTACACCTCAGATGAAGGAATTTTTATGTATAGTAATGATGTATATCTATTTTTGATACAGATATACCACACACATGTCTATGTATATATGGACATTTTTGACATGACACATGTGTTATGAGATGGTGGAAATATGATGATGTGATAACAAAACGATGCACATGCAATAGGAAAACACAATCAAATGTTAACAAAGAACATAATGAACCAATACAAAAATGTACCATGATTCACCAACATGCAAAAACACACTTCAATATGCACAAGAAAGAATAAATCTGATCTAAACAAGAAAATATGAATCCTAACAAAGTATGTCCAAGCAACAAACAATACAAATGTACAAACATGAAGCAACTATACAAGCAATCAAGCAAAGAAAGAAACAAGATAACACAAGTAAACTAAAGTGAATGTTTTTGTAAGATTGTTTTGTGAAACAATTTTCTATTTTTTTATTTTTGTGAAACAATTTTCTATTGTTTTGATTTTCTAACATTTTTGAATGTTTTTGTGTTTTCCTAACAGTTTTCTAGAGCTATGCACAAGTAACCAAGAAAGCATGGATGCCCCCAGTGTTAGACAAGGATATACAAGGGTAAATTCCATGTGCTTATAAACAGAAGGTGAAGTCACATTAGTTCCCCCAGCGTGAGATGGGGAATAGACAAAGACCATGCCTTCACAGACTAACAATAGGAGAAAAATCCAGATCAAGGCTTGACAAGATTAGGCTCATAGGGAATCTTAGAGGTAGATGTGGAACTAGCCCTAGGCTAAGTAAAAGTACCCCTAGATGTAAGATGCTTGTGAACAACGAATCCTCCCAAGGCACTGGAAACCATTTTTCACCCAAGAACCTATTTAAAGTGCCACAATTGCATGGTTTTCACTTATGGATGACCTTTTTTCTCTTATTTTGATTTTTTTGTATTTGTATTATTTTTACCTTGTTTTTGGTTTTCTTTTCCTATTTTCACACCATGTTTAAGCATAGAACTCGCTTAATGTGCATGGAATTCATGGGATCATGGATCTTATCACCATTAGGGTGGGTAAGTTTGTATGGTCTTGTGCCATACTTGGCCATGATAACATAAGGTCCTAACCAATGTAGTTTGAACTTTCTTTTTTTTCTTTTCTCATTTTTCTTTTGTGTTGAACCGATTTTATTTCATGACCAAATTAACAATCTCAAACTGATGAGGTATGATTATTTTGTTGTAGTTGTGAGAAAATATGTTCTAATAAACTTTAAGGTGATTTAAGGCACGGTTGCACTTCTCGTCTATGAGTTCTAACTCTACTAGTCTAGCCACTCGGTAATCTTCATCCTTGTCCATATAATCCCTAAGAGAGATTCTTAGGGAAGGAAGATCAATTTCTAACGGGATGATAGATTATGTTCCAAATACTAGGCTATATGGTGTTGCACTAGTAGGGGTATGAATAAATGTCATTATAGACACTAAAATTAGGTCACACTCCCCTTTGGCCCCATGACCAATAAGCACCCTTTATTACATTTACCTAGCCATGACCCCCCTTCACCCCACTAATATTAATTTAATTAATTAAATTAAATTAATGCATTATCCTCACTATATTTATTATTTGAATATTTTATTTAAATAATATCCACACATATAGTTCACTTAGACACCTCACCAAGCCAACTCAACCTAAGACCTATTCTTAGCAAGTTGTCATAACTAACTAAGACTTATCCAAACCCTAAAAATCAATGCCTACATCCCCTCTAACCATATCCCTACATGCTCATAAGAAGCTCCCGCCTAATCCACAGGATAACGACACAAGATCCAAGGAAATAAAGAGGATCTCCCTAGTTTAGTAAACCTAGGAAATCCCACCTTGTCTCGACATCGGTTACCCCTAATCGTCACTGTTAAGCCGTGACTACCATCGGTTACCCTTTTAACCCCTAAACTACCTTATTCTCAAGGTTGGAAAACATTGGGAGAAGGTTGATGAGCAAGAACACATCTCAGAGAGATAACGCATCTTCAGAGAGAAAATTCCAATGAAAACCCACATGCAAGGAAGGAGATTGAGCATCTTCTCCTGCACAACAATCCCAACCATGTTCTGATCTATCCAGAAAAGAGGAGTGTACATGAAGCCCATACGAAGATTTCTTTCATGAGTGATCACTTGTAACCTTCAAGCCTCGATCGCACCTCCATCCTTCACACACAAGCATTCACGACCATAATCCAAGTAAGTATAACATCATACTTTCCCGATTTATTTCATTTCATCATCATATTATCATCCATTGCTTACCTTACCCCTATTGACCTTATATAAAATTTTCACCTCCATATACCCATTAAAAACCTTGCCAAAGTCTACCCCAATCACCCAATACCTCATCTTGAACAACCAAAGTCCTTTTTGTAATCACAAAGGAGACCTAAAGCTTTTTCGTGACATTTTCATATTTCACAAGAATCGGCACTAGTTACACCTAACCATCATCGATCAACCCTAAGTGACATCGGTCCCCTTATTTTCCCACACAGCCTTGAACAGAGACCTACCCACCAAATTTCATCTCACCCTCATTCACCTGTGATCTACCCGAGACCTCTATCAAACCTACAGAGACCCAAAACATATCATTTGACCTTTGATTATATTCTATCTTATCCTCGTTAGATTAAATCTATTTCTTATTTTGTTTTAAGTGAGATACCTAGATCATTTTAAATAACAATAGGATTTACTTTGTTTACAACATTAAATTGTTTAAAATAGTGGACTAACAGCCATCTAGGAAGTATCACACTTCCCGGATCTAGCATACACTAGGCAGTTCACTACCCATATTGTTTAATTCCTTCTAGTGGCCTTGTTTTCATTATAGGTAGTTCCTCCTAGCCAAAAGGAAGCTCTCGCGATCAGCTGTGGATATGGAAGTCATATGGGCGCAGAAACCCATCAACCAACATTTGAACAGGTATTCCTCCTACGCCTATTACCCTATCTATTTCGTCAACACTTCAAAGAAATGATCTAAGAATCAGGTGAAACATTTTGGCACGCCTGGTGGGACCCATTTGGGGTTCCTTGCATTTCATTCATTCCTAGAAAAAATTGTGTGTTTGTTTCCCTTCTGAAAAGCATACACACTAATTTTCTTCCTTGGTAATCCACCTCTTTTTTCTATTTTCTCTAAAGGAAACTTTTTCTTTTGGTGTAATTAAAAAGAACCATTTCTTCATGTTTTATACATTATAGTGAAAGAGCATCCCTCTTCCTCTTCATATTATTGCATCATCAAATTTTAAATTTTCAATTTGGGTTTAAAAATAAGTACATTCCATTATGATTTATTGCATTGGCTCACTTTAATTGAGGGCAACCTATACACTGGAAGTCATGCCCAGTTGATGGTTGATAAATGAATCGTAGAAAAGCACTTATGTCCTTTTCTCTTTCTCTAAGTCTTACCAAACCTCACAAAAATTTAAAATACAGACATTATTAAACAACATCCTACTTGGAAGAAGTTGTAGGTGATCACGCAATCATGGCACAACAGACACCTTGCTCGCTACTCTATCGAGTCATACTTCAGAGTGAAGCCTGCCCCCACCATAACATACCTAAAACCTCACCTTTTAGATCTCATTCTTTGTAGGAAGCCATCCTCACCAAAAAATCTATTTCACAATTCATGTGTCAATCCCTAAATAGCATAAGATAAACAAACATAATAGAAAGGGAACTCCTAGGATCACATTTTCTTAGTGTTTTTGCTTGGCTTGCATTTTGAGGTGAGAGATCATGTTCATCACTTTTTTGTTCATCCTTGCATGCTCCTCATCACAACTAGTGTATTCTCGACTTCACCTAAGTGTGCCTGGGCCATATCATCATCATTCTCATAATTTTGGGTTTGATTCTACATATAATTTTAATTCACAACCACTTTCTTTCATCACTATTTCAATTTCACAGTAACCGTCATCGGTTACCTCTGATCGCCATCAATTATACCCAACCGACGTTAGTTCCAAGTCCTTTTGCTAACCTACTCAAAAGGATATTTTTCTTCACTTTCTTCAACTTTTCACAGCCCCTATCACCGTCATTATTCTGATTGAAGTTTTAAACATCTTTAGATTTGGCATACCTATCATATTTTACCTTCTACCTCACTATTTACTCACTTTCCTTTTTCTACAAGAATCGAAGCGATTACCCCTAACCAAAGGTTCATTTTCCCTAATCGCATCGATTAGCCTGCTTCAAATTCCAACCACCATTTGGTATTTAATCAAATTTTTGTCGCTTGATTCACTGCTCCTCTTATTCTCTATGTCATTTACAAAGAAGCAACCCTACCTAATCAAGATCGGTTCACATGGTGCCGACCCAAAGACAAGCAAATACCCTCATATTTCATGCCACCACAACCACTCCCACCTAGTCCTTCACCACCTTCCATTTTATCACCATCCATGGATCCCATCCATCCTATTACTATCACTACTCGGAGATGAGGAGTTTGCATGACTCCTTGACTAGAACCTTTCCGCCTTGCGCTTTACCTTTCCCACTCATCCACTTGAGACGCCTCGAGTCGGTTGATATATGGCATGCCCGTATCTATCCCCCAAATCTCACACCCACTCCCATATCAGCCCCATCTCGGCTATGTGTTGTCCACATCCACCTTACCCCACTCATTTTGTAGTTAGGTCCTATACCCACTATGAATACCGCTGTCATGCTACCTCTCGTGGCCCTTGTTACATCCACTGCACTTGACAACTACCCCAAAGACAACCTCATCCACCCCTAATGTCTCACACATACCCATAGCTACATTATCACCTCCAATGTCGGTGACCCTACCCGATTTCAGAACATGGTCCTTTATATTCCACAATCATTAGCCCTCATTATTACTAGGGTTACCACGACCCTTCCACCCCCATATACATACTATCAATAGCCTACCATTTCATCCATTATACATTCTAGTACGCACTCTATTTCACTACCTTCTTCTCCACCACCCTACATGGCAACCTCATATACTGGAGTGTCACCCTATTGTATGCCCAAAACCAACCTCCTCACATTACAGAGGCACCCAATCATCACAACCCACCAATGACCTAATTAAATTGATGTTGGAAAAGATGTAGACATTGGAAGAATTGGTTTCTCGCTCCCGCAACGCTCTCACCTATGACGATATTTGTAACAATCCTATTCACCCATCCATTCCTATCCGTTCATACCCCATGCATTGGGAAATGCCTAAATTCAATCATTTCAATAGTAAAGAATACCCACAAGCAAGATTTGCGGTCGCTCGGACATGGGTGTTATCTCGATTGCTCATGATGATGCCTTGCTTTTGAGAACCTCTCCCATGTCCCTCACTAGACCTACATTAGATTGGTATAGTGGGTTACCTAAACACTCTATATTCTCATTCAATCAAGTAGCCCAAGCCTTCTTAGATCATTTCTCTATCAATATCGTCAAGAAAGTTACCATGACCGATCTATATTCCACACATCAGTATGAGGACGAATCTATCATAGATTTTGTCACTCACTGGCACAACCTGATCAATCAACTTACCTTCCAACTGCCACAAATTGAACTCATCGAGCTCTTCACACGGGCTTGCACTAGACATATTTCACCAACCTTGTAGGTCTAAACCTTCCAAACATTCGATGAGGCATTCAAGATGGCATGAAAGTTAGAGATTCGGCCATCAAGAGAAGAAAATACAATTACGCAATAATAATTCAGAATTCAAGTTGAATGATACCTCTTCTTCTTCCAAACCACAAACCAATTATTCAAAAGCTAAGAGCATTGCTAATGCAAAGGGTACTCAAGGCCGGCCTAGCTCATCCATCAAATTAGGCTACACCCTCATCTAATATCTCACCGTCCATACTTTTCAATTCGATTTAGAGTAGCAAAAATATACCCCAATTGAGGAACCATACTCTTCTATTTTAGAAAAGCTTATCAAAGTTGGAGCCATCACCTTCAACTTATAAAACCACACATTGGTTTTGACTGCCGCCGCCCCATGCTCACATGGTATAAAGAACATGATTTATGTAACTATCATCAAGTAAAGAGTCATAATGATGGCAACTACATCACTTTCAAAAATATTTTCCAAGAAATGCTCAAGAAAGGCAAGTTATCTATGGATAATCCCAATGCCACCCCCAACCAAAATCTACAAATTTTTAAAAACCATTTCCCAACCATGCCTCTTCATCCAATAAAACCGGTGAGACATAAACTCACGATACCCATACCCACGAGGTTCATGCTATCTTTAATGAGGTACCTATCACCTCCCAATTACCCCATATTCCTTCCATAGAGGAGATCCTAGCCTGAAATAATCCTTCCGAATGGAACCAACCTCTTTGTTCCTTCACAAACAGAGGAACACCTTTCATCTCCTTCATCACCTACGAGGGGTCTTCCGCTAACATTGAGCCCATCTCACCCTTGGCTCTACCACTTAGAGAAACTTTACCTACAGTACTCCTCCACTTAGAGGAGCACCCATTTGTCCCTCCACTTATAGAGAATCTCTCATCATCTCCTTCACCTATCATAGACCTAGTGTAGACACCAAATTTGTGTCTTACGACCCCCTGTGCCCCGCATCTCATATCGCAACCTAACCTCATCACCTAAACCTTACACAATTATTTATTAATTACCTTATAATTAATAAATCCACATCTCCAAACCTGCCACCTCATTTTGCCACCTTATCATGACCTAGCCCTAATCCTAAACTAACCTAATTAAGACCTATAACTTGGTCTACATCCACACCCATGACTAATTACTCCTCACTCACACCAAAACCAACCTAATAATGACTTGACCAAGCCTACAACTAATCCCTCGGAAGAAAAGGAGGGAAGGCTGGCTATTTTACTAAAATTAGCCCACTTTGACTTAACCGACATCGGTTCTTACTCGACTGCCATCGGTTACGTAACCGCCATCGATTCTCTGTAAATGACCTCCCTCAACCAAAAACAAAGGATCTGGAATTCATTGAAGAGATCGGGAATTTACTTGGCTGAGCAGAGACAAGTGAAGGAAAGAAAGGAGTTTACAGAGAAGGACATCAAGCCCAAGACTGCATCTGAGTAACCACAGCCCAGTGATACTCATCCAAGCATTGGGAGAGAAGATAGCTCATCTTTGATTGTCTGATCATCCTACTCGAGCCCCGCCTCGTTATCACGCTTTGGACTCGTGTCTTCATCAGAACTTGTAAGTACTATCTTGTATGTTCTTTTAATAACATTTCTTGGACTTTTGAATCACAAGAATTATAAGTCTACTCCCGTGCATCCACTACCCGGTAACACCCTACATCTAACTGTACCTCCTCTACCCTTACATTGCCCCAAGAACAACCCCCATACTTTCTCGAGTCTTCTCCATCACCCCATTACCTATCCCCAATCATTTACCAAAGATAATAAACACCATAGCCACCTTATAGCCAACCTTCACTAAAATCCCCTAAATCGCTGCCCCTACCGATATCGGTTATTAGAACTGCACGTGACAAGTGACTAGCATCGGTCACTGTGATTCAAAACCAAGACCAGCCTTTTCTATTTTTTAACAGGGTAATTAAATTGTAATCTTGTAATAAATTCTTTGTTAGAATTTGTGTTAATTCGTATTAGTAGGGAACTGACCACCTTCAAAAGGAAGTCCAATATTTCCTGGACCTAAGGCGGTTCCTCTCATTTATTGTCTAATTAGAATCTAGTGGTCTTGTATTCTTACTTGCAGTAATCCTTCCTGCATAAAAAGGAGTTCTTCGCAATCGATCTGATCTCTCTCTACGGTACATGCACACCCTCCAAACATTCAACAGGTATTCCTCCTAGCCCTAACCCTTATCTGTTTCTCAAGAGAATGAAAGGATAGAAGTAACTCTATTCCAAGAATAGAAACATCCTTCTGTGTGAAACATTTTGGCACGCCCTGGTGGGACCCATTTTGGGTTTCTTTCTTTCTTGCTTGCTTTCATATAGGGAGCATACTTACAGTTTGTTTCTGCTAAATATTCACAAAATATTTTGTCATTTTGGTAAAAGAATTTGTCTTGCTTTCACATCTTTGCATTAGTGAAAATCATCTCCTTGCTTCATCGAATATCATTTTCGATTTGGGTTTAAAACACGTGCATCACATTCTTGCTTGTTGTTTTCAATTCTAGTGAACATAGATTAAGTAACAGGTCGTACACGTGGGGGTGATATCCACGGTATTGACAAGAAATTAATCTTACTTTCACTGCACAACACATACCAAATCACATCATAAATTAACACAACAGCTCAAACATCCCCCTTTTCCATGGTATTCCTCCGCCCAATTGAGGTAACCTTATAAGCCAAAACAAACTTGACATTTCCCCTAAGTCTTCTGTTTAGGATTGACATCATCTTGCGTCTAAGGCATAAGCCCACAATAATTAAAACTAATCCTAGGGTTAGTCTCTTGATTTGCTTGTGCATCTTGCTTGTTTTTTGTTCTGTTTCTCTGTCCTACACTATTTTAGTGATTACTTCAGAATAGTTGGGTAGGCATACTAAGCATTGTTAACCCCAAATCAGCAACTTCCTACAGCTTCTTACACCGGTCCTATTATACCAACATCGGTTAACTTACCGACATCGGTTACAGTCTGACCGACATCGGTTACCTGACCGATATCGGTTACTGTCTTTCATAGTTCCCAAAACCAGCAACCTACCAATTCCAACATTTTGTTGCTGCTTCTGTTCCTGATAGATTGCATCCCTACTGTGTACTCTTGTCCATGGTTGTTATCACTCGAAACAAGCCGCAGCCATGGTTTCACATGCCTATTCCGTGCCTTTTCCTGAATCACCCCCTTCACATTCTATAGGGAATCCTATGGACACCAGTGAGGTTCCCAAAATCCCTGTAGGAGATAAGGAATTTGTGAAATTTTTGGACGCCAATCCTAGCGCTGTACAGTATAGACTATTTGTCTCATGCCCCTGACCGTACACCCGACGGTCAACTCCTTGTTGGCATGCCTATTAGTATAGCTGCTCACTTAGCTCCTTCCCCACCTGATAACTCCACCTTGCCTTCTTCATCCTTAGCCCCGTCTCCCAACTCAGTGGCTTCAGAGGTTCTTACGACATAGATTGGCTTTCCTTTTGTTAATCTGGGCCCCACGTATCATTACCACCAACTGCTCCTACCTCGTCTCTCTCGCAGACTACTCCTTTCATAACTTGCTCTCTGCCACCTATCCACACGAGCTTTCCTTCTCAAGCTCCGCCCACCTTTTCATTTCCACACACTTATCCGGTGGCTTCAACACCTTATATAGGACATCCCTATTCGGTCACCTCAACATATTCATCCTCAATACCTTATCAACATTTAGCCCCCCCATTGTCTAGTGGAGGCCCTTGGCCCAATCCTCCACCTTTTACAACAACCGCACCATCATCTCATCCAACCACTGATTTCATCAAACACATGATGGACAAGATGCAAAATCTAGAGGCTTCTGTTTCAGGAAGCCATAGCACCCTGACATATGAGCAAGTTTGTTGGGATCCTATTCATCCTCCTGTCCCCCTTCATTCATATCCTCCTCAATGGGAATTACCAAAATTCACTCGTTTTAATAGTAAGGAGGATCCTCAACAACACTTGCGATCATTTAGACATGCTCATATTTATCTGATTGCTCATGACGATGCTTTACTACTCCGCACCTTTCCCATGTCCTTATCAGACCTACCTTGAGTGGTACAAGTGCTTTAACCCAAAGACTTAATCTTCTCTTTTAACCAATTAGCCCAATCTTTCTTGGATCATTTCTCCATTAATATTGCTAAGAAATTATCTATCACCGACCTCTATGCCGTCCGATAATTTAAAGACGAATCTATCACAAATTTTGTTGGACAATGGTGGGGTCTCATCAACCAACTTACTTATGCCTTGCCTCATGCCCAACTCATCGAACTCTTTACGTGGGCCTGCACTAAGCACATTTCTCCTACCCTCCAAACTCAAACTTTCCACACCTTTGATGAGTCTTTTACTATGGCTCGAAACTAGAAATTCAAGCCTTAGAGGAAGAGAATTGCGGTTGCACAACAAAACCCTAATTTCCAAACCCAAGACTCCACCAACAAACCCAACACCACCAATTCTCACGCATCAACTGCTTCGAAATCAAAAGGAGCTGTCCACGCGGTGATGGTCAAATCCCAAGCACCGTCTAATACCCCGCCAAAAACCACCTATAAGTATAAAGCCAAGCCCATCAATTACACTCCCTTGGGAGAAACTTATGGTGTCATATTGGAAAAATTGCTCAAAGCAGGAGCTATCACCTTGCCTCCTATTAAACCTCACTCCGGGTTTGATTCCACCCATGCTATACCTTCTTGGTACAAAGAAAATGACTTCTATAACTTCCACCGCGTGAAGGGACACAGTCACGAAAACTGTAAGATGTTGAAAAACATAGTACAGGAAATGGTTGATGCAGGGGATATAACCCTCGATAATCCTAACGCCCCTGCTAACCGAAATTTGAAAATATTCAATAAACCATTCCCAAACCACTCTTCTAACAGTAACATAAATGAAGATATCTTAGCCGAGGAGAGTGTTCATGAAATCCATGCAGTTTTCGATTCCCAACCAAAATCCTCTATTGAGAAAATTCTGAATCAAGCCTCTTCACCAATGCAGGAATCTGCACCCGCTTCACCACCATCAAGACAAGATGATAACCTTGCCATTCCTTTACCCATAAAGGAATTAACCACCCAGAGTTCCCTTCTCATAGATGAGCCTTCTTACACCACATCTTTGCAAGACTGTGAGTGGATGTTATCTAACTTATCTATTTCCCAAACATCTCCTTCTACCACTCTTGCTATACAAGAGGAAGGCTCGCCACTTTTTCCATCATCCTTAGACGAGAAACCCCTCGAACCAACATCACCAAATTCTTTAATCATGACGGATCCTCTCAGACATGCCCTCCTACCTATTAGTTCTTCATTTCCTAAATCTTTTCAGTGACCAATTGACCTCTTAACAACCATTGATACAGAGACTCATTTACCCCTTGTATCACACCCACAGTGGACCGGAATTACAACCCACCTTTCTTCCATACAAAAGTTCCTATTCACATGTGAGGATTGTCACCCCTCTGAAGATAGATGAGTCCTATGGGAATGTTTGAGTACACCATGCTCTACTCAAATGCAGATGACTAATCCAGACCCCTATCATATACCCGTGGTGTGTTTACAAAAACTCAAAATGCCTATATCCTCACCTTCATCCCCCTCATATCTACCAAATACCTCATCCACCTTTATTAACCTAACCAAACATCCCCCTACACTTGGGACTTCACTAATACCCAGCCTAACACACCCACCTAAATGGTTAGATTTATCCAAAAATAAAGCCGTCCATCCACCTAGGAGACAGACCCAATCTCCTCAAGTCCAATCTATGCCTCTGTCACAACTAAAACCCTCGCCATCACACTTACCTTCTATATTGGGACCTCACCCCTCCACCTTGCTTCAATACATCGTACCTCCTACGTTTTCTTTAAAACGACCTGCACCTTCTACATCCATATCCTGTCCACCTATCAACCCTAAACAAACTCCATCATCAAAGGATTTGTTTGTTGTCACTCCTCTTTCTCCGTGGTTGTTTCCTGATACCACATCATCTGTGGCCTCATCATCTAACCAGCTAAACATAACTTCTGCACCGAAGAAGCCATGTTTAGTTAAATCCAATTATCAAAACCCCTTATCTAAAACACCATCCATACGAACCAACCATACCCAAACATTACCAAAACCCACCCAATCAATAGCTTCATCTTCCTCTGACTTTGACCCGCTTAAAGGATCTTACGCTAAGATCCTTGATATGTTGGTGGAGAATGTGACCATTTCCCTACCCCCACTTAGACCTTATGATCCATCTAAACCTCGACCTATAGGTTATGATGAGTCTAAAATCTATGCTTACCACCGCACACCCGGACATGATGTAGAGGGATGAAAAGCTTTGAAATCCATCCTTCGTCAGTCACCTCTCTCAGATAGAAAGGTTAAGAAAGACAACTTACGAAGGGAGAGACCTTTAGCTTCAATTCCCTCTCCTATACCACCTATCCCCGCCTCACCAAGATCTATCATTATTACAACCCCACCTCTCGAAGACCATGACTTATCCCTACCGTCTTCCTCCTCTCGTGTTCACGAGATCAACATGATTAGTGTTGCTACTGAGGGCGTAAAAATAATGGGAAAGCTAAAGAAAGCACACTGTGGCCTCTCTTTCTCCATCCACCATCCCGATCATCACACACCACCTAAAGTGGTTATTTGTGGACCTTCCTACCCCATCTCTCGATGGAGTTGCCCACCGAACCATGATCAAACAGCTTCACCAATCACCTCGTAAAAATGACACAGTATGATCTCATTCGCACCTCAATCTCATCGACAAGCTCCCGTTGAAATCCTTCAAGGTATATAGGTCTTACCTAATGAAACCTTGCTCATTACCTCCATCTTAACACCCAACCATGTTGCTTCTCTCACCAAACAATCTATCACTTCCGTCCCCTCGTACATAAAGAAACCATCTTGCGGTTTCTCAAAGACGAAATTGTTGACTTTGGTGCGTAAGATCCTAACCTCGCTTCTTTTCATCTCGGGACATGCCTGACATCCAGGTGCATCATGTTATGATTGATGGGGGTGCTAGCCTAAACATCATCTCTTCCAAAGCCTTCCAACAAATGAATATCCCCTCTAGCTACATGTGTGCCAACCCCACCATGCTGCATTCATTCAACGATGCTATTACTTCTACCTTAGGCACTGTGATCCTTAACATTCATGTAGGGCCACGTACCTTACCTAAACTCTTTTATGTCCTTGAGGGTGAATTCCAATACAACATGTTGTTAGGCCACCCTTGGATCCGGGCTATGGGATGCGTTCCCTCCACCTTACATAGATGCATAAAATTTGAGTATGAGGGGAAATCCTACACCGTAAAAGTTGACCCTCCCCCCTTCAAAACCTGTAATATGTTATATCACCCTAATGATGTGCTTGTACCAGTCAAGATACCCATTCATCCAACCTAACCATCCACTTCAACCACACCTCAACCATCCACCTCAACCGCACCTACACCTTCAACCAATGAAACCACCGTCGCAAATACCACTTCCTTTCCCGCAGACAATATCCCAACCTCAGATCCCTTAGTAGATGTCTTTCAATGCCTTACGCTAGGGGAGTATCACCTGTATAACGTTAGCACGTTCCATACCCCATAGGAGTATGGACAGTTACATGCATCCTACCTATGACCATCGTGTGGGGGAAGTAATCTCCTACGGACCACCTAATTGCCACACCAACCTAATGTATGGGGGTGTCGATACATCCTCTATCACCCCTAAACCTCCCCTTGGTGTGGTCCCCTTCCAATCTGATTTTCAATATCTAACTAATCACCATTTCTCTCTCACCTTCCTGACACGCTGTGCTTGGAAGGGCTTCGGTTTCGGTCTTTATGAACAAGGCCGACATACGATCATTCCCATTACTACACGCAAACACAAAGATCGTCGTGGTCTTGGATTCTCTGAACCACCTACACTGAAAACATCACATATCCACTGTATCTAGGAAGGTGACGAAGTCACCCCTTCCGGACCATCATCACCCATTTTTCCATCGTCACCCATAGAGTCGATAGACCTTGAATCTATCCCTCCTAACTTTTTTTTTTCATAAATGCTATCTTCTTGGGTCCTCTCACTTATCAACGTGATAATGAAGACCCATCTTCTCTTCCCCTTCTATATCCAGACATGATCGAAGAGGACTCACCTTCAATTAATGTTGTTGAGTGCCAGGATGACGACTCCATCCTCACTTACCTTGGTGCGGATGACTCTTATATTCAACGCGCCTTGCCATCTGATACTCAAACCATGTTGAATGAGTCGACTATAGAAATCAACATCCACACTAAGGACGATCCTCACATTGTGAAGATCGACAATCTCTTTCCGCATCAGAATAAACTTCCTTCATTACCTTCCTCCGTGCTCGCGACCAAGCTTTCGCTTGGTCCTACGCTGACATGCCAGGAATTGATCCTAACATTGCTGTCCATAACATTACCTTAAAACCCGATGCCAAACTAGTTAAACAAAAACTGAGAAAAATGCATCCACACATTGCCCTCTTGGTCAAAGAAGAGCTTCAACGACTCCTTTCTGTTTCCTTCATCTTACCTATTGACTATCCTCAATGGATATCTAACATCGTACCTGTTACTAAAGCAATGGGGGACTTCGGATATGTATGGATTTCCGGGACCTTAACCTCACTTGCCCAAAGGATGACTTCCCCCTACCAAGTATTGATCAACTTGTTGATCTCACTACGGGTCATGAGATGCTTTCTCTCATGGATGGCTTCTCGGGATACAATCAAATTTTGGTAGCCCCGCCGATCAACATAAAATTGCCTTCATAACTCCTTGGGAACCTTCTGTTATCGTGTCATGCCGTTTGGCCTTAAGAATGCTGGTGTGACCTATCAGCGGGCTATGACTTACATTTTTCATGACATTATGCACACTATCCTTGAAGATTATGTCGATGATCTTCTTGGCAAATCTAAACATCGCAGTGAACATCTCGATGTTTTAACCATTATTTTTGATCACCTGTTACAATATTGTGTTCATCTTCAACCAAAGAAATGTGTCTTTGGTGTCCTTTCGGGAAAACTCCTTGGTTTTATCATCTCTTTGCGTGGCATCGAGGTCGATCTAGCTAAAGTCAAAGCTATCCTAGAAATTCCCCCACCTACTAACCTCAAACAATTACGTAGTTTGCAAGGTAAACTCCAATCTATTCGGCGTTTCATCTCTCAACTCTCGGATCAATGTCAACCTTTCCATCATCTCCTTAAAAAGACATTGCCTTTCAATGGAGTGAAGAGTGCCACCAAGCCTTTAAGTCTCTTAAAGCCTATCTCTTAACCACACTCGTGCTTATCCCACCTCAGGACGATCACCCTTTCTACCTTTACCTTTCTACCACCGACCATGCTGTAGGAGCCATGCTCGCACATCGTGACTCCGAGCATCGAGAACAAGTCGTTTATTACATAAGTCATACTCTCGTGGATTACGAGACTAGGTATACACATGTAGAAAAGTTGTGCCTAGCCCTATCATTCGTAGCCACCAAACTCCGAAACTACCTCCTAAATCACAAAACTTTTGTCATCACCAATGTAAACCCCATTCATTATATGTAAGCCAAACCACATATAAACCAACACATCGCCCGATGGCTTATGCTCCTTGCCGACCTTGACCTTGAATTTGTACACCAGAAATCAATAAAAGGACAAACTATTGCAGACCAACTCACGGAAGCCCCTTTACCTGGGAACAATTACAATTTTAATTTCCCGACAAACTCATCGCACTCTTTCACTCAGTGAGGATTCATATCCAATGACCCTCTTCTTCGATGGATCTAAATGCCAGTGCGGCGGAGGAGCCGGCACTTTTCTCATTCCTCTTGATGTTGAGCCTATGCCTCTTTCATTCCGGCTTGATTTCCCCTGCACTAATAATACAGCGGAATACGAGGCCCTTGTTTTGGGTCTCTAGGTTGCGTTACACTTAGGTGTCAAGTCTATTAAAATTTTGGGTGACTCCCAACTCATAGTCAATCAAGTTATGGGCATCTACCAATGTAAAAATGAGGAACTTCAAAAGTACAAACATTACGTGGATTCACTTTTGACCTTATTTACTCATTATTCTATCCAAACCATTCCCCACTCCACTAACAAATTTGTGGATACTATGGCTTGCTTAGCCTCGCAAATTCCTACCTCACCAACTGACTCTGACATATTCGTCTTGGTCCAACAACTCTTTGCCCCATCTTACTCAGCCCCGATGTTTGTATGATAAATAATGTGTCTACTAATTCACAGGATACCTGGTATCACCAATTTCACGACTACCTTACAACCTCTGTTCTCCCACCTGACCTTACTAGTAACGGCAAACGTGATTTTCTTAAAAGTGTTTCTCATTATGTCGTCATGGGGGGACTCCTCTATAAACGTGGCTTTGATGGCATCCTCCTTCGATGTCTAACCGGTGCGGAGGTCACCTATACCATCCAACAAGTCCACGACGGTATTTGTGGTGGACATTTTAGTGGCCTTGCCGTGGCCAAACGGATCCTTCGCCTAGGCTATTATTGGCCTACTCTTAATAATGACTGCTACGAATATGTTAAGCATTGTGTTATGTGTCAACAACATGCCAACCTTCAACATACTCCTAGCCATCCGCTACAGGTCACACGAGATCTTTGGCCTTTCTCACAATGGGGTTTAGACCTTATTGGTGAGATTCACCCACCCTCTTCGCAACGTCACCGTTGGATAATCACAACAACCGAATATTACACTAAATGGGTGGAAGCCATTCCACTCATTTCAACCAAAAAAGAAAAAATTCGAATTCATTAACCATCACATTATTTGTCGTTTTGGCGTTCCTCATTGCACGATAATGAGATAATGGAAAATCTTTTAAAAATAAGTTGTTACAAGACCTTTGTGACAACTTTGGTATCAAACTTAGCTTCTCATCACCTTACTATCCACAAGCAAATGGTCAAGTTAAATCTTCTAATAAAACTCTCACCAAAATCCTCATGAAATTTGTTAACGATTTTGGAAGCAATTGGCTCGATCACATCCCTTTGCCCTTTGGGCTTATCGACTAGCATTCATACCTCCACTAATGCCACCCCATTTTCTTTGGTATATGGTACCAAGGCTGTCTTACCTCTTGAAATACAAATACCCTCCTTAAGAATATCTCTTCAGGGTATTCTCACCAATGATGATTTCCGCCAAGAGCGTTAGCCCAATTGGAGCTTCTTGACGAGCGTCGTCTTACAGCTCTTGACCACCTTCAAATCTATCAAAAGCGCATCAAGCATGCTTATGATAAGCGACTTCATGAGCATACCTTTAAGGTTGGTGATCTTTTCCTTAAAGAGAATCAACATGAAACCAAACTAAAAAAGAGAAAACGCGTAAATTTTCTCCAAATTGGATTGGGCCTTACATTATCACTCACATCTACGGATCAGGCACTTATCATTTAGCTTCGCTTAATGGTAAACCTGAGCCTGAACCCCTTAATGCCTTGCATCTCCGACCATTCTACTGTTGAATTTAGTGTTACATCACTTCTTATCTACCTTGTGCTCATCCCTTGAGCTCATTTACCACCTCATACACTTTGTTTCATGCATCTCAAAATAAAATCAAGCTCACATGGTTTGGTCATAACCTCCCCTTAAAGATGCCTTCCCCTTTTTAGTCTAGTCCATGACTTAAAAGTATCAAAATAACACGTTCTCAATTATACGCTTATGGGATATTCTTGAGTCAAACTTCCTACAAAACTAGATGCTTCATGCCAAACGGACATCTAGACCTCTAAAGTTATACATAGACTGCTCCCTCGAAGGACAGCTATGTGCAAAGCCACTTCTACTATTATAAATAGACTGCTCCCCCGAAGGACAGCTATACACAAAAACCACATCTACTACTATAAATAGACTGCTCCCTTGAAGGACAACTATACAAATTCAACCTTCATCAGAAGCTTCTCACATTCAGAAGCTTCTCACATTGATCAGCTTCGTGAAGAGCTCAAGAACAACAAAATGCATATCCCCTATGGACTTCCCACATCGATCAGTCTATATCCAGAAAAGTAAAAAAATAGTATTCCACAAAGCACTTTTGAGTCATGGACTTGTCTATTTAGGTTTGGTTCTCTTTAGTCAGCATAATCACCTTATAACAAGTTCTCTGTGCCCTAGCTCTACCAGCCACCTCACTTCACCATTTGTCAAAACAACAAAACTCAAGGGACGTGACGTATATCCGATATATTGTGATTATACGACTCTTTTCACCTACCGACTTCTCGCCTATGCAAGGCACCTAGGGATTCAAGCTCATCCTACATTAATAAGTGGTTTGTTTAGCTCTTCTCAACTACGGGACACTTTTGCCTCTTTTACTCGAATCTAGGATTGTGTGTTGACCTTAATCAGGACACGATTCCCTACTACTTGGGTAAGCTAACTTTCGTTTCACCTATACCTACACCAACATCACCAGTCCCTTACCAACACCAACAACGTTACCCTACCAATATCAATATTTTTACCACCAACAAATTGCCTAACTATAACCAAGTTGCCTAAATTCACCTCTCCCTAGTCCTAAGGGAGAACTACATCGGTCTGAGGCCCCTCCTTGCTTTGTGCAATGGGCTATGTAGGCAGCACTTAGGAGACATGGGGTCTCCCAAGGTTAGCTCGACCATCCCCTACCATAACCTATCATGTGTGGTAAATATAAATCTTTTTGTATTTCTATTTGATCACATTCATCTTTATCCTTTTTCAAAACAAAACATTCAAAACACAACCATTCTTATTATTATCATTACTCAAATCAGCATACATATTTAGTTTTATTTAGATGTTACACAAATACATCTTCTCTATATCGACACACGAGTTCGGTATCCTTATTTATTCTTATACTCCTATGAAATTCACTTAGACCCTTGTGCCTCCTCCTAAATCAGGTGGTGATCGTGATCGTCGACGCCACTCACTTGGCCTCTCCATCCTCAAAGGTGCCACTGCTATTGGTTCCTCCCACTGATCCGCCAACATCTCCTGTAACATACGAATACGTCCTCTCGCGTGGAAGAATCTCACCTCTAGTCTCTTCACTCATGACTCTGCAACCGCTAACAATCCCATTGTCTCATTCACCCACATTTGGAGCTGATGAACTAAACCCTGCAGACGATCTCTCTCCACTGTAATCACAGCTATGTCAGGATGATCGGCCCTCTCACATGAACCTCGCAACTCTGCTACCCACCATAATCTATAAGCCTCTGTCGCTCCCGCATCCATTACCCTGCGATCGGCTGCTATCTCTTCTGGCCCTTCTAGAGGTGTCGGCCGGGGTGGTGAGAATAATGCCTTAGCATCGATCCTCATGTATGGTCTATAAGCCATGGGTATATCCTGAACAAATCCAAATTGTCGCCGCATGCGATCTAGAGGAATCCTCTCGTACTCACCTGGCCTGTGCCCTGCGATCCACCTCAATCACTCTACACCCCTCAACTCCTCAGCTATGTTCTGTCACCATATAGTTCCCGTAAGGCCTCCAACAAATATCCACAATCATCACCATCTCCCATACCTACCTATAATACTCGATGTCATCTATCACGGCCTGGGATCTCACCTCTTGTTCTGTCTGGACCCATCGTCTGAATCCCAACCTCTGCACTCCTATCTCTCTTTCCTGGATTGGTCGGCCTATTGGTCACACACACACAATGTGCTCATAGGCCCAACAATGTAATAAGTATGCACAATCCAGTGTCGTCCTGTGATTTCACTTGCAGGCCCATAAACCCCTGTATAACTCCGCCAGATATGCGGGTGCCCATGCGAAAGTCACGCTCCTTTCTATCATTTCCCAAATAACACACATCAATGCTTTTGGAAATCTTCCCCCATCCGCCCTTGGTAATGCATAATACCCCACCGCTATCATTAATACCACTGCCAACCTTGTTTCCTCAGGGTGTGTTGCATACATTGTACCATAAGTGAATGTCAAACCTCACTGTGTCAAATCTTGTGCAACTGAACCAAATACTGCTATTATCGGTCCCCATGCCACGCTAGGCAATGCCTGATACACTGGTCTTCCTGTAATTGGGAGCCTCAAAATTCTAAACACATCTTCCATCGTCACTGTCATCTCCCCTGTTAGTAGATAGAAGGTATTCTTTTCCGGATTCCATCTCTCAATCAACGCCTACAACATAGCATGATTACGTGCGATTCGTGAATAATAGTGGATTCCACTTAACCCCACACGATTTATCAATGCCCATTCAGCTGGTGTTACATCCACTCGGATTCGTGACAACAAATCTGGCACACTATCATTCATCCTCAACCCTGCCTCTGCCTGCATACATCAAAACGACACACAACCATTCAATAAATCAAATCCCCAAGTGTTTTTTCTCACATTCTGGAAATTCCTACGATGAATCGGTATCGATTATAGATTACTAACCGATACCGATTATCTCTAAATGATACCGTCACTTCATCAATCATATACACCTGCTTAAAAACATCCCCTACGATAATTATTTTGCTCGTTTACTCCTCTCTATACCTATAAACATACGTGAACACCCTGCTTACCTACCCCATAACACTCACTCTATCCCAAACCCTTGCCTATCACCTTTTCTTTCTCATCTCTACCCTCTTACCTTCTCTCATCCTATTCATCAAAACATGCAACAATTAAACTACAACCAAACAGTTTACCTCTTGGGATGCAGCAGCTTGGGGTGGAACCTATCTTCCCTCTCGTCCCTACCTGCTAGATGCTTCTCCTCATTCAGCCATGTTCACCACCCTCTTCAAATATAACTTGCCTTTCTGCCTTCTTAATCCTAGCTCACAATTGCTTTACCTATCTCTTTCCTCCTTATCACTTAATTATTTCATGCAATTACCTGTATCAGTCATCAAATAGTGTCGCATTCGTGTATTTAACTTGTTGCATGACTCTAAAAATAAGAACTTAAGTTGCCGCCCAAGCTTTTCTATTTTTAGAAAAGCTCGTTTTGGCATAACCGGTATCGGTTACCTAACCGATATCGGTCAATAATCTACCGACGTCGGTTAGCTAACCGATATCGGTCACATGCCTCCTTTTTCTTAAACCTAGGCCTTTTCTTTATTTTTTTGCAAATTTTTGTGGCGCCCGCCTCTTTTTCCTGCATAACTACACCATTATCACTATTTGTCATCAGAATCACATCAACACACATATATATATATCATCACAATTTCATCAACATCATCTATCTACATTAAAACAACCATCGACAAAATACATACGACATTTTAAATATATACATCAAACCCATCAGTATACACACCATATGGATCAAACTCATCATCTATATACATTCAATTTCAAAAACCATCAACAAAACACATAAAACATTTTTTATACACACCATGTGGATCAAAATCATCATCTATATATATATATATATATATATATATATATATCAATGTTTAAATATACAACTTCCCCTACATGGGGACCTCTATCAGCTCAAAATAAAACAAAGCCGGCACGCAGGCTACAATCACTATCAAAATCTCGACTCGGCTCGCAGGCTGGTCTCTCATGTCAAAAATATAATCGGCTCGTAGGCTAGTATCAACTATAGAACCTGTACTCGGCTCGCAGGCCGGTATATACAACAAGAATGAATAAATAAATCATATGTAGGCACGTAGGCCTCTATATACCTGGTTCGTAGACCGGTGTCTATATCCAATATCAAAAAAACCATATCCACTCCAGGGGTGTCTCAGCTCTCCCCACCACCCTCAGCCCCTCTCCCTACTGGTCCTTGTGCTGGCTCTCACCTCCTCCCTGTCACCGACCCACCGGCTGTGGCTGTGCCCCCCTGGGATCTCTAGCTCCGAGAGGTCTCGCTCTGATGCGCCGCATATGGCTAATAGTCAGCCCCGGTACCATCAAGGACGTCCTGATAATACCGGGCCTCTGCTCTCGCCTCCATATAGCGGGCCCATGCCACCATGGCTGCTGGGGCTGGTCCCCCGACTCCTAATAATAGTGGCCTGCCCTGCCGGTGCACCCTGTGCTGTACCTATTTATGGCGGCTCGTGCTTGCGGTGGGGCCGGTGCCTGTGGTGGTGCCTGTGGCTGTGTCGGTGCCTATGGTGGTGCCTGTGGCTGTACTTTGTGCTTACACACTGCTTGGGCTAATTGCCTGTAGTACCCGATTCAGCTGTGCAAAGCAACAAGCTGCCCCTGTAATAACTGCACCTATCCTACGAGCCAGTCCCTCTCAACTATAACCACCACCAAATCTAGCTGTGTGGGCTGTGCTCTCCTGGATGCTCTCTGCCCTGCCCACCATACCAAAAATGAATCTGTGCACACCTAGCGTCATCTATCTTGTATCGTCCACCGGCCTCTCTGCTACCCAATCTGGGTCAACGGGCTGCGGTGCAGGTAGTGGGGCCTCTACATCATCCCTCCGGTACTGTGGGAAGGGAGGTGGCTCATCCTGTCGCAGCCCCAACTGCCGTCGTACCCTCTCTAGGGGTATCTGCTCATACTCTCTAGGCCTCCGTCTAGCTATCCAGAAAGTATATTGGATCCAGCGCATCTGTGCTCGGGCTCCTCCTTGGGGCTGATGGCCTCTGTAGGGCCTCCATACAATGTCTAGTGCGGTCAAGCCCTCTAACATATGATGGTAGTAGGCTACATCCCGTCCTGTGAGCACCGCTCGTGGCTGGCCCACGACCCCCAACCACCTCTGAAATCCATATCTATAGACAATCAGGGGCCCTCTGGTTCTGGGGTAGCCCCTACCGAAGTCGTATACATATGATGTGCTCATATGCCCAGCAGTGTAACAAAAATGTGGAGCAAATCCCAAATCACCTCATCCGGTGATAACCCCACAGCTCTTTGTATAGCTGCACCAGATATACTGGTGCCCAGGCATAACACGTATGCTCCTCTACCATCTCGTGCAGCACTCCCATCAAAGCCCATGGGAAGTGGCCTCCCTCTGAGTCCGGGAGGGTGAAGCATGTGATACCTATCATCATCAACACGGCAAGCCATGTCTCATGTCTGTGTGCATGATACATGTCGCCATAGGCAATGCTCGCCTGATAGGTTAATAAGGCGGTGCATCCCCAAATACTCAAGAATGCTTTCCATCACCGTCTCGCATCTACCTGAACACGCTTGCCTCCCCTACGATCGGCAGTCTCAGGATGTGATAAACATCCTCCAGGGTAATCGTTATCTCTCCAGTAGGGAGATGGAAAACATTGGTTACGGATCCCATCTCTCGATGAGGGAAAACCATAAGGTGTGGGTCCCTATCCACGCCCTCTATACCGCTAGACTCCGCCAAGTCCCACCTCGTGCATAATGGCCCACCGCATGCATGGACACATGTGGCCGCATCCGTCTCAATAGCGGGGCATCCGATATTACATCGTAAGCTTGACGTGTCTCGTAAAACAACCCACTTCATTAGACCTACCCTTTACAAAAACAACTACCTTAACCCTCTATACCCCTTTTACCCCCAACCACACCCCGACTCTATAACACACATCTACACTTACCCTACACATCCCCTTTACCACCAACCAACCAACCAACCACCCCGATATACTCTAGCCATCTACCTATACCCCCCCACTTTAACACCTCCTAATTCATACCCAACACCTAATCTATCCTAACCGAACCAACCACACAACCACCCCATTTCCCCCCCCACCCCAATCACCTTTCCTATCAACTCTACCCCCTCCCTCTTCACCCCCAAACAAAACAAAAACAACAAACAACAAACAAAACCAAAACAAAAAACAACAAAACAACAAAACAACAAAAAACAACAACAACAAACAACAAACAACAAACAAACAAAAAAAAACAAACAACCAAACAACAAACAAAAACACAAACAACAACAAAACAAAACAAAACAAACCTAACTAATGACCGTAGGTCACCGGTCACCTTGATCGCCACGGTCCCTCCCAAGCATATCCTATGCACCGGCGCCGGTCGACATACGACCGATGCCGGTCTACCAAAATCCAAGTTATGCCAAATATTTGGTCACCGTTTGTGGTCTAGAGCCGAACCCGACACGCCCCCACAAACATCTTTTTGCCTATTTCTACCCTTTTACCCACTGGAAAACCCTACAACCCTACCCACCCTACCGTTTTAACCTAACTAACCTACCTACCCACTCCATTTTACAAATTGCTTCAATTCATTCATTATTTTATTCAAAATTTGGATTCCTACCCAAAACCCACATCTCGCTTACAATCATTAAATTCACATAATTAGAGGTTTAGAGCCTACCGGTATGACTACACGTCGTTGTGGTGGGATAGGTGGTGGTGGTCCAACTGGTCCAGCACCTCCTACTCCTCCTAGCTGTGTCATGGCTCTAAATCTCCTCAGCTGGGTCCTCCACCAATCAAATTCTACCTCCTACTCGCTGAGGTCTACCAATCACTCACTCCTCCACTCAACTACAACGCTAACTCAAAGTACAAACTCAACAAAATCAATTTTATACTCAGACAAGCCATATTGGTTATCAAATTGACAATGTGACAATGACAGGCCGTATTTTTCTTTTTATAGGTTTTTTACCTATAACCGATATCGGTTATATTGTGCCCTAAAACACCGGTATCGGTCCTCTAACCGATACCGGTCATATCTAACCGATATCGGTTTTATACCTATTTCACCACAATTTCTGCCCTTATTCACCAATCTCCCTTTCTCACCACATCGTCTATACCCTCCTTTGCTAAATAGCCTTTTTTGACTTCATTGGCCCAATTCACGGCCGCAATCAACCAACCAGGCCCGCCCACAGCCGCAACCAACCATTTGGCCCGACCCAAGGCCGCAACCAACCAATCAGCCCGACCCAAGGCGTGACCAACCAATCGCCCGACCCAAGGCCGCAACCAACCAATCAGGCCCAGACCCAAGGCCACAACCAACCAATCAGCTCGACCCAAGGCCGCAACCAACCATTTGGCCCGACCCAAGGCCGCAACCAACCATTTGGCCCGACCCAAGGCCGCAACCAACCAATCAGGCCCGACCCATGGCCCTCACTAATCAATCGGCCCGACCCAAGGCCACACCAATTAAATACCTTGCCCACAACCTGAAAATTACAATTTTATCCACCCATCGTGTAGTTTTTGTTCAATCGAGCTCACTTGTTCGTGTTTTAGCATGATTAGGTACTTGACTTGATCAGTTGACCAACTTTGCCTAGACCGAGACCATGACGTTTATCTTAACCAAACCAACCATTTGGTACTATCGAAGATACCTAAATGTTCTGTACCTTACCCGTTATATCCTGAGCTACTTCCTATGCCTTGGATACCAAGATTATATCACCCTTGTTTGGATAAACTATCGACCTTTGCCTATGCATTGCTTGTTTTCTCTTCAAATCATGTACCACCGGTCGCACTACATCGCATTTCAATGTGTGTCCGCTTCTTCTTGCACTTACCCCACCATCTTACCATCATCTTAACACCGTTCACCCTTTATCAACCCTATCCCCGATTTCACGTTGCCTTCATCTATGATAGATTTGAGGGGATTACCTATACCCTTAATGGGAGTAACCACTTCTTATTATTGTCGGTGCAAGAGCTTTACAAGACAAGCTACATGATAACAAGGGGCTCATGTAGACACCAAATTTGTGTCTTACGACCCCCTGTGCCCCGCATCTCATTTCACAACCTAACCTCATCACCTAAACCTTACACAATTATTTATTAATTACCTTATAATTAATAAATCCACATCTCCAAACCTGCCACCTCATTTTTCCACCTTATCATGACCTAGCCCTAATCCTAAACTAACCTAATTAAGACCTATAACTTAGTCTACATCCACACCCATGACTAATTACTCCTCACCCGCACCAAAACCAACCTAATAATGACTTGACCAAGCCCACAACTAATCCCTTGGAATAAAAGGAGGGAAGGCTGGCTATTTTACTAAAAATAGCCCACTTTGACTTAACCGACATCGGTTCCTACTCGACCGCCGTCGGTTACGTAACCGCCATCGGTTCTCTGTAAATGACCTCCCCCAACCAAAAACAAAGGATCTGGAATTCATTGAAGAGATCGGGAATTCACTTGGCCGAGCAGAGACAAGTGAAGGAAAGAAAGGAGTTTACAGAGAAGGACATCAAGCCCAAGACTGCAACTGAGTAACCAGAGCCCAGTGATACTCATCCAAGCATTGGGAGAGAAGATAGCTCATCTTTGATTGTCCAATCATCCTACCTGAGCCCTGCCTTCATTATCACAGTCTTTGGACCTGTGTCTTCATCAGGAACTTGTAAGTACTATCTTGTACGTTCTTTTAATAACATTTCTTGGACTTCTGAATCACAGTAATTATAAGTCTACTCCCGCATCCACTACCCGGTAACAACCTACATCTAACTGCCTCTCCTCTACCCTTACATTGCCCCCAAGAACAACCCCCATACTTTCTCGAGTCTTCTCCATCACCCCATTACCTATCCCCAATCATTTACCACCTAATAAACACCATAGCCACCTTATAGCCAACCTTCACTAAAAGGCCCTAAATCACTTTACCCCTACCGATATCGGTTATTAGAACCGGTGCCGGTGACAATGTGACCGCATCGGTCACTTGTGATTCAAAACCAAGACCAACCTTTTCTCTATTGTTTTAACAGGTAATTAAATTGTAATCTTGCAATAACTTCTTTGTTAGAATTTGTGTTAATTCGTATTAGTAGGGAACCGACCACCTTCAAAGGAAGTCCAATATTTCCTCGGCCTAAGGCGCCTCCCTCATTTATTTTCTAATTAGAATTTGGTGGTCTTGTATTCTTACTTGTAGGTAGTCCTTCCCAGACAAAAAGGAGTTCTTTGCAATCGATCTAATCTCTCTCTATGGTACGTGCACACCCTCCAAACATTCAATAGGTATTCCTCCTAGCCCTAACCCTTATCTGTTTCCCAAGAGAATGAAAGGATAGAAGAAACTCTATTCCAAGAATGGAAACATCCTTCTATGTGAAACACCTAGTTGAGATATATTTTCCTCTTGGCGAGCATTCTCCATCAGCTACCCAGAATCCCGCCGACCTACTTTCGGCTCTCTTACCTACGAAAGTTGAAGCTAGCCAATTCCCCATCTCTAAGACACATTTTATAGGAATTACCATTAGGTCCTCACCAACTCCACCTACAGACATGCCATTCTCATATTTGGCTGATCGTTTAGTTTATGTGGATAGGGCTTTACTATGGGGGCACCTCTTACTCCCCATCTCAACACAGATGCAGATATCCCTAGTTGATACCTCCACTATCTACCCAAACACATTTCAACCAATCAAACCAAATACAACCACCTCTGTTGCAACCCCTTCCACGATACATGTTAGCAATAAAACCACACCCTTACCCATAACCCAACCTACATCTAATCCCAAACCCACACCTACAATATTTGTCTCAACTAAACCTATTACCACTTTAAGGGTGACCCCGACCACCATCCTCACTCATCTACCTATTAAAATGGATTTAGCTACATCCTCCAATGTCAATACCACACCTACTTCGACACCCAAACTAAAGAAACAAACTCATTGACCTCATACCCCAACCACACCAATCACACCCGCACTTATCCCATCTGTCTTAAGACCTTAGCTACCCAACATGGTCAAACAACCTTCACCCATCCATAAACCAATAACACAACAACCCATTCCTTCCTCACAAACCTCTAACCTACCTAGGCACACAAAACGACTTACACTCGCACTGTACTATTTTTACCAAGCAATACCTCCAATACCCTCAAACTATTGATTCACTACCCACTACACTTCAATCATTTTCCCTCACACTCCAAGCATGACCCGCATCATCTACCTTCATAGCACTCCGTTATCCCCATGGGTAACTCGCCCTCTTCCTCCATCTACTTTTATTCTAGGCCTCGTACACCTACATCACCTTTATCCAAGAAGGTGCAACCTAAAAACAAAACCCCACTACCCCATAATAAAGTATTCAAAACAACTACACACCCTCCTACCCATCCATCTATTGTACCCCTACCCAAGAAAACACGACCGATACCTAAAACCACACCAACACCTAAACCCCTAGCTCAACCCATTCCTACTCTTCTAATAACATTTCTTTGACAATCAACCACACCTGCACTATCCTATGCCAAAATTTTAACCAACCTCCTTGAGACTTTAGTTAACAAATTACCACCACTCCAACCTTACGACCCCCTTAAACCCAAGCTAAAAGGATTTGATGATACTAAAATTTATGCATACCATCGTGTTCCGTGGAATGATGTGGAGAACTCAAGGTCTTAAAAACCATTCTTATCCAATTTTGTCCACTCAAAACCAACTTTGAGGATGACAACCTTCTTAATGAGGATCCTACTTCACCAACACCCATTCCCATACTTCCCACTCAACAACCATAACCTCCACACTCACACTCCTAGAGACACTCCCAAGATTTGAAATTAACATGGTTCACATTAGAGAATTTGCCATGCCACCACCCCAATGTCGTTGCACCCAGATCACCTCACAAGGCTTTTCTCCTCCAGGGGTTTTTGCCCTTCATGTCATTACACCACTCACCCTACACCTTCCACATTCGCCAACTCCTCAAATCAACATGATGCATGTCACTACATGTGCGTAGAAGAAAAAGAAAAGGAAATTGACCCACCAACCAATCCTATACCCAACATACCATACGTACCCATACCTAAAATAAATATCCGTGGCCCCACGTACCCCATTTCGATGGCATCATAAATCACACCATGCTCAAACAATTACATCAATCTCCCTCAAAATGTCCTTATATGACCTAATCCAAACCTCATAATCCCATCGTCAAGCTCTCATAGAGGTTCTTTAAACTATTGAGGTTTTACCCAATGACCCTACACCCATTTCCTCCATTATCACACCCCATCATGTAGCCTCTCTCACCAAATTACCACCTTCATCCTCACCCCACCCTTGTTCACCAAGTGGCCTCCCTTAGCTTCTTAGAGGAGGAGATCACGCCATACCAAAATGATGACTTGGACCCAGCCCTCTTCATCTCTGTCCACATTGATGACATACGGGTATGCCATGTGATGATTGATGGAGGCGCTAGCATTAACATCATTTCATCCCATGCATTTGCTCAAATGTGCATACCTGACAATTACATGCATAAACATGTGGTCATGTTGCGTTCATTCAACTATGCTATCACCTCCACACTAGGCATTGTCATCCTCCACATTCACGTGGGCCCCCGCACTATTCTAAAATTGTTTTACATTTTGGAGGTGAATTCCAATATAACTTGTTGCTTGGTAGACCCTAGATCCATGTCATGGGTTGCATTCGTCCAATTTTCATCATTGTGTAAAGTTTGAACATGAAGGACACACTTTTACCATTCTAGCTGACCCATCACCTTTCAAAACATGTAACATGCTTTACCGACCAAATCATGTGTTCATACTTGTCAAGCTATCTACCTCCACAAACAATTTCACTTCACCTACACCTCGACCTACCAAGATAGCCACTACTTTCACCACACATACCTCCTCCATTCCCCCACTTCCATAACCTCCATGGCTGACCCATTAGCTTTCCAATCTGTAACTCCACCTCAAAGATCAACCTCGACACATCATCCATTCTAGCTACCTACTTACTAACCACTGATCCCTTGGAAGGTGTTTTTCAACGCCTCACTCTGGGGGAGTACCACCTATATAGTGTCAACACATTCCTTACTCCGTAGGAGTATGGAAGCCTTCACCAACACCCTCGTTATGATCACCATATAGGAGAACACCTCCTTTATGGTCCTCCTCATCTTTGTACTAGTCTCACCTATGGGGGACTTGATACTACCACTTACACACCTGAACCACTATCACAAACCCACCCATTTTCCGCTGAATTCCAATCACTTACCAATCGTTGTTTCACCCATACCTTCCTGCACCATTGTGTGTGGAAGGGTTTTTGTTTTTCCTTTTACGAGAAAGGCTGCTATACCGTTATTCCATGTACCACATACAAACATAACAACCAAAGTGGTATTAGATTCCTCAAACCTCCTACAAAAACAGACCACATTGAACTCATTGAGGACCCTAGCCCTTCCCCACCTTCATCTTCATCACCACCTTCACCCACTCAACCTTCATCACCACCCTCACCGATGGAGTCGATGGATCTTGAATATATCTCCCCTAACATTTTTTTTCATAAACACCATTTCCTTGGGGCGTTTGACTTATCAATGTGAAGACGAGGATCCTTCCACTCTTCCATTCCTATATCCTTAAATGATCAATGATGACACACCTATAATTAACATCATTCAATGTCAGGATGATGAATCCATACTCACCTACCTTCGTGCATAAGACTCATATATTCATTGGTCGTTACCCTCTGAGATGCAAACCATGTTGAATGAATCGAATATCGAGATCAACATTCATACTCGGGATGACCTCGCACATCCTAAAGACCGCATAATCTTTATATGTTGTTGAACAAGAAGCCATCACTTCTTTTCTCTAAGATCATAACAACACTTTCAATTGGTCTTATGAAGACATGCAGTATTGACCCCACCATAGTGGTCCATAATATCATAATCATTCTTGATGCTAAACCTATCAAACAAAATTTTAGGAAAATGCACCCTCTCATTGCTCTTCTCACAAAGAAAAACTTCAGCACCTTCTTTCTGTTTCCTTCATCTTACCCATTGATTATCCTCATTGATTTCTAATATTTTCCTATTACTAAAGCAACAGGGGACTCCACATTTGCATGGAATTTCGTGACCTCAACCTAGCCTACACGAAAAATGACTTTCCTTGCCTAGTATTGATCAACCGGTTGACCTCACCACTTGGTCATGAGATGCTATCACTCATGGATGGCTTCCGGTTATAACCAAATTTTTCTTGCCTGGAAGATCAACACAAAACCACATTCATCACCCCTTGGGGACCTTCTACTATCGAGTAATGTATTTTGGCCTTAAAAACAATGGTACCACATATTAACGTCTTTATGACTTACATATTCCATGATATCATGCATCGCATATTGGAAGATTACATGGATGATCTCTTGGGAAAATATAAATGTCACTCTAAGAACCTTACCATCCTCAAAACCGTCTTTCACCACCTCATTAAATATTGCATCTTCCTTCACCTAAGAAGTGCATCTTCGCAGTTCTCTCGGGAAAGATCCTAGGATTTATTATTTCCTTCCATGGTATAGAAGTTGACCATGCTAAAGTCAAGGTCATCCTCAAAATTCCTCCACCTATTAACCTTCGCCAACTCGTAGCCTACAAGGTAAATTACATCCATTCACCATCTCATTTTTAATTATCTCGATCGGTGTCAACCATTTCATCATCTCGCTTAGGAAGGATGTCTCCTTTAAATGGGATGATGACTGTCATAAATCTTTTGAGGCCCTACAACAATACCTTCTACAACCACCTATACTTATTCCACCTAAAGATGATCAACCTTTTTACCTATTCATATCCACTACTTGATCATTCCTTGGGAGCCATGCTCACTTACCACGATGAAAATCACATGGAGCAGGTAGTTTGTTACATAAGCCGTACTCTTTTGGACTATGAAGCCGATGCAACTATCCGAGAAAAACTTTTCTTAGCCTTAGTTTTCATTGCGACCAAACTCCGCCATTACCTACTCAACCACAAAACCTATTTCACGACCAACACCAATCCCTTGCACTTCATGTACGCCAAATCTTATCAAAATCAACATGCCACGTGATGGTTTATGCTTTTAGCTTATCTTGATCTTGAATTCATTCATCAAAAGTCCATCAAGGGCCAAACTATCACCAACCAACCGGCCGACGCACCTATTTCCAGGGATCAACCCTCTAATTTTGACTTTCTTGATGAGTCAATTGCTACTTTTTCCCTGGACAAACCCCCTTACCAAATGACACTCTTCTTCAATGTATCCAAGTGTCAGCATGGGGGTGGGGCTGGTATTATCCTCATTCCTCTTGATGGATAACCCATTCCTTTGTCTTTCAAACTAGACTTTGAATGCAACAACAATATTGCTAAGTACGAAGCACTCGTAATAGGTCTCCAAGTCACCTACGTGCTAGATGTCAAATCTATTAGCATCTTTGGTGATTCACAATTAGTTGTCAACCATGTCAATGGTATGTAACAATGTCATAACGAGATACTTAAAAGTATAAACATCATGTAGACATACTTTTGACCACCTTTGATCATTACACCCTTCAAATCATCCCATGTTTAACCAACAAATTTTCCAATACCATGGCTCGCTTAGCTTCCCAAATACGTGTGTCCTCACCGATTCCAAAATCTTTGTCACCGTACAATGCCTCCATTAACCTTATTATTTACCTCATGATTTTTACTCAATCAGAACCAACACCCCTGACCCGAGTGACCTTTGGTATAAAAAATACTCTGACTACCTTTCTCTCTCCATCTTACCTTTTGATCTCACCCGTAACGAACAACGCACCTTCCTTAAAAAGGTCTCTTGTTTTGTCATTCTAGGGTGACTCCTCTATAAGCGTGGATTTGATGGTATTTTGTTACGATGCCTCACAAGTTCTGAAATTCCTTATACCATTAAGGAGGTTCATGATGGCATATATGTCACTTAATGGCCTTGTTGTTGCTAAGTGTATTATTTGCCTAGGCTATTACTAGCTGACCCTTAACCATGATTGTTGTGACTATGTCAAACATTGTGTAAAATGTCAACAACATTCCAACCTTCATCATACACCCAGTCATGCCTTACAAGTCACTCATGACCTTTGGCCCTTCTCTCAATGGGGTTTGGATCTTGTCAAAGAAATCAATCCTCATTCTTCCCAACACCATCAATGGATCATAACTACTACCGAATACTACAAAAATGGGTGGAAGCCATACCACTCATCTCCATGAAAGCTAAGAAAATATGTGAGTTCATTAACCATCACATCATTTTTCACTTTGGTGTTCCTCATCACCTCATCACTGATAATGGAAAATAATTCAAAAACAAAACATTGCAAAAACTTTGTGACACCTTCAGCATTCAACTTAGTTTCTCATCACCTTATTACCCACAAACCAACAACCAAGCCGAATCCACTAACAAAACCTCAACAAAATTCTCATGAAATTGGTTGATGATACTGGGAAGGATTGGCATACACACATTCCTTTTTCCCTGTGGGCATACCACACTAGTATTCACACTTCCACTATGGCCACACCCTTTTCTCTAGTCTACGGTACAAAGGTTGTTCTACCTCTCGAATTCTAGATCCCCTCACTCTGCATTTCTCTCCATGACATGCTCACTAATGATGACTTTTGTTAGGACCACTTAGCACAACTAGATTTATTAGACAAACTTCATCTTAACGCTCTGGATCAACTTCAAGTTTACCAACAACGTATTAAATGTTCTTATGACAAACGTGTTCATGAACGAACCTTCCAAGTCAGTGACCTTGTTCTAAAAGAAAATCAACACATAACTAAATCAGAAAAAAGTAAATGGGGAAAATTTTCTCCTAATTGGCTTGGACCATACATTGCAACTCATACTTATGGATCAGGTGCCTATTATTTATCTTCACTTGATGGTAAACCCGAACCTAAGCCCCTTAACGCATTGCATCTTCGACCATTATATTATTGACTTGTCATCCTACCTCATCCTTTGTCTCTTTACAGCTCATCCCTTGAGCACTCTCCACTCCATACACCTCCCTAATGATTAAACAAGAATCATGTAAGTACCCATCACTTGTTATATCCTCTTGAATATGTGTACCACGCCATTGCACATAGCATAATTCTCATGGATACTTTTCATCTACCTTTAGATGAGATCCCATGGTCATTCCACCTTGGCTTTTGAACAAGAGTCCTATCCTCCACTTTGGTCTTGTCCATGACTTCAAAGACCTCACATGGGACCAAAATCCTTGAGTCAAACTTCTAATAAAAATATGACTCCCTCAAAAAAACATCTTCCTCTCGACAAAATTGTAGCTATAAATAGATTGCTCCTCGAAGGACAGCTTATGTGAAGCTTTCAAAATAGAAAAAAATGAGAAACTGAAGCTTCCCACATCAATTAGCTTCACGAAGACCTCAAGGAGTACCATATTATTTATCCCATATAGACTTCCCACATTAATCAATCTATCTAATAAAAAAAACTTTTTTAGTCATGGACTTGCCCACTTTGTGACCTAGGATCCCTTGCCCAAAGGCCCTGTCACTTAAAACATACAAAATGAACTACCTTTCACCCTCCTTACCATTTCCACTCTCATTTCCTCAATTATCTCCAAGGAAATCTTGGAATTTAGACATTTGGTGATCCTGTAACTACTTTCACTATAGAACAATCAATCATGCAATGTCTTTAGGGTCATATGTTCATCACCCCCTCCATGGTATGATCTACTCAAGAAGATCCTACCCAAGTAGGTTGCTTTATTTCCCCATCTTATCTTTTAACCATCTTTGTTTATGTTTTTATTACCTTATACAAGACTTGGTCCTCGACGCTTACCTTTGGGGTAATCCTCCCTTTCACCACAATCAACTTCACCTACATCCTTTTACCTATAATCTACCCACACCTATTAAACCTAAACCCACAACATGCCCAAAAACCTACCAACTCATTTTCATATTCTTCCCTAGCTCATGGAAGAACTACATCGGCCTCGACATCCCTTTACATCGGGACTATGTAGGCAAGACTCCAAGGGCATGGGGCCCTCGAGAGGTTAGCTCGACCATTTTCTACCCTAAAATAATTCATCAACCATGCCTAACTCACCATTTACATCACATTTCACTTAGTTCCCCTTTTATAACAAAATTGAAAACCAAGCCACATACATGACCAAATGCTTACCATAGCATACATTTATTACACCTACCATCTCTCTATCATCACTATGCATAGATTATACAACATTTCACAAATGACCCATAGTATCATTCATTACCAAAATAATGAATCCTAACCATGCCTATAACCCGACTCGATTCATTCCTATAATCCGACTCGATCCATGCCTAAACCGACTGACTCGATCCATTCCCGAATTGACCGACTCGACCTTTACTCTACCCATTTACCTCACCTTTCTTGACCTCATCATTTACTACCTCCCTTTTTCCTCCTTTGGGGACTTGTTATTTTACCCCTACCTTAGCTTGCCCCATGCCATGACCTAGATATTTGGACTGGACCATCGCTAGTGACCTTTGACGTCATGTGTTCATTATACCTTTTAGCACTCATACCTTTGTTGATTGACCTAATGACCTTACCTAGCCTATTACCGTGACCATTTATCCCGACCCTACATTTAGTGTGCACTGAACATACCTAAACATTCCTACACCTAACCTACATTATGTTTCCCGACCATATCCTATACCTTGATACGAGATTCACTTTAACCTTGTTCGAGATAAACCTATCAACCTTAGACGATGTAGAGTTTTCCTACTCTTCAACTTTGGTAGCGTGCTGCGCTTATACGTGTGCATGTTTTTGAGTGTCACTACCTTTGACCTTGACCCATTCCCTAGATTTCCTGAGTAGACCTTTCACCCTTTTCCCCTATACCCACTTTCCTTTTCCCCACATTTTCCTTTTAACAAACAACTCACCGCTTGACCTCGCTGCCTCGTTAGTTCTTGATTTTAGGGGATCACCTTCTCCCACACATGGGGCAAACACATCTTATATTTTGTTATCTTCGCTTACCAATACCAGCTATGCAACAAAAAGGGGCAAAATGTAGAAACTAAAATGAGGTCACACTCCCCTTTGGTCCTATGACCAATAAGCAACCTTTATTACATTTACCTAGCCATGACCCCCTTCACTCCACTACTATTAATTTAATTAATTTAATTTAATTATTGCATTATCCTCACTATATTTATTATTTGAATATTTTATTTAAATAATATCCACACGTATAGTTCACTTAGACACCTCACAAAGACAACTCAACCTAATACCTATTCTTAGCAAGTTGCCATAACTAACTAAGACTTATCCAAACCCTAAAAATCAATGTCTACATTCCCTCTAACCACATCCCTACATGCTCACAAGAAGCTCCCGAGTCTAATATGTGGGATAACGGCATGAGATCCAAGGAAATCAAGATGATCTCCTAGTTTAGTAAACCTAGGAAATCTCACCTTGTCTCGACGCGTCGGTTGCCCCTAACCATCGCCGGTTAAGCCGGACCACCGCCGCTACCCTTTTAACCCATAAACTACCTTATTCTCAAGGTTGGTAAACATTGGGAGAAGGTTGATGAGTAAGAACACATCTCAGAGAGGTAACGCATCTTCAGAGATAAAATTCCAATGAAAACCTGCATGTAAGGAAGGAGATTGAGAATCTTCTCTGCACGGCCATCCCAACCATGATCCGATCTATCCAAGCAAAGAGGAGTGTAGATGCAGCCCATGTAAAAGATTTCTTTCATTTGGTGATCACTTGTAGCCCTCAAGCCTCACATCATCACCTCCATCCTTCACACACGTATTCAGATGGAATCTAAGTAAGTATAACATCATACTTTCCTTTTTTATTTCATTTCATCATCATATTAGCATCCATTGCTTACCTTACCCCCTATTGACCTTATTTGACATTTTCACCTCCATATACCCATTAAAACCTCACCAAAGCCTACTCTAGTCACCCAATACCTCATCTTGACCAACCAAAGTCCTTTGTGCAATCACAAAGGAGACCAAAAGCTTGTTCTGTGACATTTCCAAATCTCACAGTAACCGGCACCGGTTACACCTAACCGTCGTCGGTCACCCCTGACCGACATCAGTCTTTGTATTTGCCCACATAGCCCTGAATAGAGACCTACCCACAAAATTTCATCTCACCCTCATTCACCTATGATCTACCCGAGACCTCTATCAAACCTGCAGAGACCCAAAACCAATCATTTGACCTTTGGATTCTATTCTAGCTTAGCTTGTTAGATTAGATCTATTTCTTATTGTGTTTTAAGTGAGATACCTAAATCATTTTAAATAAAAATAGGATTTACTTTGTTTACAACATTAAATTGTTTAAAACAGTGGACTGATAACCATCTAGGAAGTATCACACTTCTTGGATCTACCATACGCTAGGCAGTTCATTGCCCATATTGTTTAATTCCTTCTGGTGGTCTTGTTTTCATTACAGGTAGTTCCTCCTAGCCAAAAGGAAGCTCTCACGATCAGCTATGGATCCGGAAGTCATATGCATGCAACAACCCATCAACCAACATTTGAACAGGTATTCCTCCTACGCTGTTACCCTATCTATTTTATCAACACTTCAAAGAAACGATCTAAGAATCAGTGAACACGGTCGTATAAGCCCAAAGAGTTGGGTAGATTTGTAAATGCCAATTATGACCTATCTTTTTAACACCTTATCAAACTATTATATTCCTCTTTTGCATTGCAAGCATTGACATGTGATTTTTAGGACAAATGTATGTTTCATGGATGTTGAAAATCATGCTTTCCATGGATAAATCATTTTTACTCTTTGATTATAGGGCTGGTATGTTGTTACTTGTAATAATCTATTTCAATTCTTATGAGTAAGTCTTAATCTAGTCGAATGGTTGCAAACTTATCCTTTGTAATTGGACTCATCCTTGGATGAATTAAATTGATCCAAGGTATGTTTTAAATCTTCTTATCTAAACTGAATGAAAAAATGGCATTCATTGATTAAGAGACTTAATGGAATGAACTTGTGTTTGCTACAAATTCTTTACTATCTTGAAAGACCGTGCCTACATTTTGTTTTGTGTTGTACTCGGCTTCTTATTTATTGACCCTTACAGGGCACTTAATGGTGTTAGGGAAACCTACTTTAGGATTACGGAGAAAGTGAGAATAATGTGTTGTATATCTATAAGGTCTATCCTAAAGAGATTTAGGACTCGGAGTAATTTACCTAACTCTTTCTAAACCACTTTATGTGGGATGAAATCCTAACCTAAGTTGTTAACACTAAGTTAGTATGAAGAAAACAACCTAAGGGATGTAAATTTATTTCTAACAAATTGCATATACTATTTGGTTAAGCTAAGACCTAACATAGGGTGGTAATCTATTTAATTGTGGGTTGTATTGTAAGGTTATATATTTTAAACTAACCTAATATCTAACCTACATAATTATATCTATCGTAAACTAATGGGTATGAGAGGGAACCTATGGGTCGATTGGCAAGTGGGAGCTAAGCGGTGGTTCCTAAGCTTTTAATGTGATGGGATTTTGATTGATTTGGCATTAAGGCATGGCTATACTTCCAGTTTGGCATGGGCTAGTGAAATTTGGAGGAACTTACGTGGAAGCATCACTAAGTTTAGAAATGCATGTGGAAGTTCAATGTGGTCTCGCCAACTTTGGATGGTGGTGGTAAGGAGAGATAGGTGGGAATATGTAATTAAATGTCATTAATTCACCTCGGTTCTAGCGAGAAAACCATCTTGGAAGGCATGATAGCAGATTTTTGGGGTTGTTTTACTTTGCATGCTTCACTATTTTTCTCTGCATGGAGCTATCTGGTTTTTCGAACCAGCAGTTTGATCTACACTTTGTGGCTATTTTTGAATTCTCTGACCTATTTTTGTTTCGAGGAATGTATAAGAGGCATTGTGGAAAAATATTATTGTTGTTTGATCTTGCTTGGAGAAGAAGGGGTGTTGGAAACTTGACTGGAATCCTTCTTCGAATCGGTAGAGGCACTATCAGGCATGATAGCCTCTGCTCATTAAGATCTCTTTCTTTCTTTTAAATGATTCATTAAAAAAACTCTTCTCACTGGATATATATTTTTGCATAATATGTTTGGTTATTTACTTGCACGCTTTCATGAAATATATATGGGTTTTGGAATATGAATTCTTGGTTATTAATAGTAGTTCTTAGGAAATTTCTCTGAACTAGTTGTTAGAGGTTTGCATGTGAATTTGTATTGAAACTCTGTAACTTGTACTTGAAGCTCTATTGAACTCTTCAGCTTGTATTCAAAGCTTTGTTTCTAGCATTCGAGACTAATGTGGAATGAACTGGATAGCTTCTTATTGGGTCTTGAATATCTATTTAGTATTGTATTGAAGCTTCGATATTCATTATGAGTTATATTAGGACCTTGTGTTTGTTTTGGGACTGTGTAGGAATAATGTGTAGTTCTGAACTATTGGTTGAATCTTCATATTAAAAAGCTGCAGATCGGTATATAGTTCTTATGAATACCAAACTTGTTGTTAAGTTGTTGCATTACGTCCTGTACTTGAGCTCTGAACTAGATTTTTATTATTCCTTAGGGAAACATAAATGCTTGAACCCGTAATATAGTGTGGGTGTTTATTCTGAGATTTTATTAGGGCCATGGGTTTCATTATAAACTTGTATTTGAGTTTGCATTGTTATAAATTGTGTTCGAAGCTCGTATTTGACTCAGTACAGGTATCCATTGTTGGTTGTTTTGATCTTGTATTGGAATGGACATGTTTAATTTTTTTTAGGTATTATGAGCAGGAGTTTAGTGGGTATTAAGGATTGTAGAGCTTCAACCTCAATTTTTATATTGTCTATTGAAGGGGGTCTTGTGAGTTTTGTTTGGTCGGAGGTGGACCATGTAAATTCTTTTGAGGTCTCCTTTGTTTTTATTTTGAGAAAGAACGGTTGTATGGATTTTGCCTTTAAGACCACACTATGTTCTCGAACTTGATCATGCTTTTATTTTGAAATAAACAGATTGGAATTACGACCTGTTTTGGGACAGTCGTATCGATGGAAGAGGTTTTTGGAATTTATTATTTACTTCCTTTTTTTCTTTGATGATGAAACAAATTCTTACCTGTCATAATCTTTTAGCTGGGACTCAAAGAGGCTGGTGATGAATCTATTCATTTGGAAGAATTTTGGGACAGAGCTTATCTTAAATGAATTGCTTAGTTTCTTACTCTCTTATGATCTTTCATCTGATTCATGGGTTTAGTAGAATGCTGAATTCAAAACTATTATACTGTATGTGGTTTGAAAGGATATAGTTTTAATAAATTGGATATTTGGTAATGTTGCTGTTGTTGCAAGCTCACAAAGGCACTTCGGATGTAGATCGGATTCTAGGTTGATCACTCTAGCATCCAGTGTGATTGCACAACATGGAAACCTCTCTCCAAGTGTGGGACTTGTGAAACTGAGAGAGGAATCTCCATTTTAGAGGTTGGTTCCTCAAACTCCTCGATTTAGATCTATATTTTACATAAATACAGAGGTTCGAGATCGTAATCCTACTCTAAATTGCAAGGAGGCAGGGATAGAAATGCAAAAATTGAAACTAACTAAAGATGGTGATGCACCAAAAGGAGTGGTGAAACATTTCTATCATGCAAATAGACACAAACCAGAGATTGCAACATAAAACATACACAGGCTGATAAGATATAATTTAGGATCTGAAATGAAGCAAATAATACAAACAAAGGACTGAAACCCATTCACAGAGCTTGCATTATCATTTCCAGTGTCAAAACCATGCATTACAACCTCAGAGAGGTAAAAACTGTTACAATCTTTGAAGAGGTTTGATTCTTGCAACAATCACTTGCTAGAGGTGAAAGAAGAAGATTGCTATGCCAAAAGATGTCCCCCCCTATGAAAATGAGCCAAATATGGCTTTTTTATTGCATGGGTCAAGCCTAGGAGAGAGAAAACATACAAAATGTGGGAGCCCATTCCTCATTGACTGCAGATGCATTAAAGTGGCATGGGGGACCTTACAAACCCATACCCTATTATTTTTGACCGAATTGCAGGAGAATGCAACCCATTCTCGCAAGTTAAATTTGGTCGCTGAAATGTCACTTCTAGCCATGAACACGTGTCGAGCCATTTCTTAAATTTATCTCTCGAGAATGCACCAAAATTCAAGATTAACCCCGGAATCATGTGGAGAATTTCATAAGCTTTCTGTTTATATAAATAACATGCAAATTCGAGCTCTGGATCGAAAGATATGGTGATCTGAAGATTTAGGGCACAAAATAGGAAAAATGGATTTTGAAATTTTTCCCGCACTCTGCCACCTGGATGACATGTGTCAAGCACTGATTGGATGCGTAATTCTCTCTCCTTCGCTTACCCGTGGGTTTTTCCTTGAAATTTGACCTTTTTGTGATTTTGGAAAATTTTCCACTTTTCCTGCACCCCCGCCACTTGGGACACGTGGCATGCGTTGATTGGTCGACAGGGGTGCGGGGAAGACCTTTGCTTTTAGCTTTTTGCCAAAACTCTTGCCAAATTCTCCAATTCCTCCCGAGCTCCACACTCCCATGCTCTATTGGACACGCATTTTCTTTTTATTGGCTCGGGCTGACCCTTCAAACCTCACCCTTTGAACTTTTGGACGTTTCCCCTTGTGACACGTGTCATGCTGCGATTCATCCATGGGCCTACCGGATTTTCCGTCCCTTGCGTCCCTATGTCCCAACTTTCCTAGTGTGAAAGTTTTCCTTTTCGGTCGATCCGGTGGTTCACGTCCTTTGCGTCATCACGGCCCAGATGTCCCAGGTGTTCCACTCGGTAGTTAGTCAATTTTCCTCGACCTTGACTGTTCACCTTTACTGCGTCTGCGCGCGTCCTCATGGCCCAGATGTCCCTTTGCTCTATGGACCGCCCGGCACCCTTTCAGCTGATTTGCGCCCGATGTCCCAATTGTTCCAAGGACCGCTGGACTAGGACTTAGCCATTTTCATTATTTTTCCTGGCCCAAGCTTGTTTTTGCAACTTTTTCACCTTTTCTCAGAACTTGCTCTTTTCAACCTGGACAGGAGAGTTAGAAAAAATGTGAGGGGACCCTAGAAACATGATTTTTTGCCTTGAATCAATCTATTTTCCTGGGACTTGAGTATTCTAATGCATGTTATCAATTTTACCACAGGGAAATTGGATAACTTGCTCTTATTTGGGATTATGAACTACCTTCTCATTTGCATTTTTTATTAATGCTTTGTAATGGGAATGTAGTCTTCGAGTTGTGAGTCACTTTGATATTGTAATCTTTTATGATTGGAGGACTTCTACTCCTCTATTGCATGGTTGTTTGAACCTCCAAGTTTTATAGAGAAAGAATTATGTTCTCTTGGGGATAGTATACAGTTAGGGACTGTACTATGTATTTCTTTATGAGATTTGAATTTGTACTTGTGCTTGGTGAATGGAAATAGGATAACTAGATTACTAGTTTTGATTGGAAAGATGCAATGTGCATATCTTTAACTGGGCATTCATTTTTGTGTTCTCTTTAGGTAACTAACTAGAGAATTTCTAAGTTTGTATTAGATAATGGATTTCATTTCATAGTATAAATGAAATGAAATATAGATTGGGTCCTTTATGGTTTGAGATCCTTTATATGTCTTGTATAAGTTCATTGGTGAACTTCTCTTTTATTGATTCTCTTCGAGATGGGAATGTTACGGTCTTACTTACCATCTTCTCCATGATTCAAACCAAAGTCTTATTAGTGGCCTCGGCCTATCCATTTCCTTGGGGATAATATGATGTAGACCATTTTAACCTTATTTGAAACCGATGACAGAGATCCTTTATGGTTTTATTCTTGAATGATTTTCCGTTATCAGTAACAATGGCTACAGGAAAATAAGATGATTCATGATGAACTTGGAAATATGAGCACCTGTTACATAGGTCAAAGGGACAACTTCCACCCACTTGGTAAAGTATTCAGTAGTTGTAATGATGTGGGTGTGCCCATTAGATGAAGTATGGGTAATCTTCCCTATTAAATCAAATTACCATTTAGAAAATGACCATGGGGTAGTGATGGGTTACAATGGCTACAATGGAGCATGTATAAAATTTCTATACTTCTGACAAAGTACACACTTCCTTACATAGCTGTAGTAATTGGTTTCCATGGTAGGCCAATAATAGCCCACTCTCAACAATTTTTTGGCTAGAACCATTCCGTTAGTATGGGCCCTGCACACCCCTTCATGCACCTCTTTAATCATGTATACCAAATATGTCATATCAAGACAACGTAATAGATTCTAATTATAGCCACGAAGATAGAGCGTACCTCCTAAAATGGTATAGTGGGCTATTCGGCAAATTAGGCTTTGTTTCTCGAAACAGGAGATGTTGAGAGTGAATGTATTGTCTTTAAGGTAGGTGAAGATGGGCTCATGCCATGGGGAATTAGGACCAACAACATCACAAGCTAGATAGGATTATGGCATGTCATATGCAGGCTAGCGTATATTTTCCACAAAGAATGGCATATCATTACTTTGTGGTGGAATGCAGAGAATAGAACCCATAGTTGCCATAGCATCTGTAGATCTATTTTGTGCTCTTAGAATCTATTCAAATGTGATGCATAAAAATATTTTTTCAGAGTTTCTACTAGCTTCTTGTAAGGGATGAGTTTCTCATCCTTAACTTTGTACTCATCATTGACTTGCTTGATGATTAACTAAGAGTCACCAACAATATTAACATGATGAATGTCCCATTTGATGGCAAGCTTCATCCCAGTGATGAGTGCCTCATACTCTACGATATTGTTCGTGTAAGGAAAACCAAGGCAAAAATCCTGAGGTATGGGGTCGCCAGAAGGAGTAATGAGGACCACACCTACCCCTGAACCATGAAAAGTAAAAGATCCATCAAAGTGTACCTGCCACATGACATGATTCTTCAATGTACAGTAATGAGGCATCTGGCAGATCTAGATTCATAGGTTTAGTTCCTTGTAAAGGTGCTTCTGCTAATTGATCAGCAAGTACCTATCCCTTGACCAAATTTTGGTGCACAAATTTGATGTCAAATTCACTCAGTAGAATGATCCAATTAGCCATTCTACCGGTGAGGGTGGGTTTAGACAACAAGTATTTGAGTGGGTCAACTTTTGATATAAGCTTGGTTTTGGTATTTGAGTGGGTCAACTTTTGAAAGGTAAAAACTACAACTAAACAAGCTTTTTTGATTTGTGGATATTTGAGCTCATAAGAGATGAGAATTCGGCGAGGTAGTATACTACTTTTTCTTTGTGACCAAGGTCATACTAGGTGAGCAACACGCCAATAGAAAATTGAGTACCATAGATATAAAACAAGAGTGGCTCATTAGGAGTTCAAGGCATGAGGACAGTGGATTGGCCAAGTATTACTTAAGAAAGGTGAAGGCATGTTGTTATTGTGGTCCCCAAATAAAGGAAACATCCTTTTTAAGTAGGTGAGTGAACGAATGACACTTATTAGAAAGTCGGGAGATGAAGCGGTGGATAGCCTATATTTTTCCTTGTAACTTACACAATTGCTTAATGTTTTTAGGAGTAGGAGTCTCGGTAATAGCACACACTTTAGTAGGGTCTACCTCAATTCCCCTTCTTGATACAATGAAACCCAACAATTTTCCCGATAGCACACCAAACACACATTTCTATGGTTTTAGACGGACCTTGTGCTCTTGTAGGCATTTAAATATATACCATAAAATAGCAGGGTAGTCCTCCCTCATCTTAGATTTCCCAATGACATTTGTTTCACTTGATCCTAGATCATTTCTTTGAAGTATTGATGAAACAAATAGGGTAATGGGTGTAGGAGGAATACCTGTTCAAATGCTAGTTGATGGGTTTTTGCATGCATATGACTTTCGAATCCACAGCTTGGTTGTGAGAGCTTCCTTTTGGCTAGAAGGAACTACCTATAATGTAAATCAAGACCACCGGAAGGAGTTAAACAATATGTGCAATGAACTACCTAGCATGTGCTAGATCCGAGAAGTGTGATACTACCTAGATGGATATCAGTCCACTATTTTAAACAATTTAATGCACTAAATAAGTTAAATTCTATTGTAATTTGAAATGATTTAGGTGTCTCACACAAAACACAATAATAAATATATCTAATCTAACATGATAGGTTTGAATAGGATCCTAAGGTCAAGTAATCGGGTTCTAGGTCTCTGTAGGTATAACGGAGGTCTCGGGTAGATCACGGGTGAATGAAGGTGAGGTAGAATTAGGTGGGTAAGCCACTGTTCTAAGTTGTATGGGCAAATATAGTAATCAATGTCGATTAAGGGTGACCGATGGCAATTGGGTGTAACCAGGTGCCACCATCTTGGGAAAACTCGGGAATGCCACAGAATGAGATTTAGGTCTCCTTTGTGATTGCACAAAGGATTTTGGTTGGTCGAGATGAGGTATTGGGTGATTTGGGTAGGATTTGGTGAGGTTTTAATGGGTATATGGAGGGGTGAGTGTTGGAGGAGGTCAATGGGTGGCTAGGTAAACAATAGATGATAATATAATGATGAAATGGAATGAACCAGAGAAGTATAACATTCACTTACTTGGATTCTGGTCCTAGATGCCTACGAGTGAGGGATAGAGGTGCTGATGAGAGGTTTAAAGGCTGTAGGTGATCACCAACTGAAGAAAAGCTTCTGCATGGGCTGCATGTACATTCCTCTTTGTTTGGTTAGATCGGATCATTCTTGGGATGGTTTTGTAGGAAAAGATGCTTGATATCATTCCTTGCGTATGCGTTTTCTCCTAGAATTCACTCTCGAGAAGATGCAATATCTATCTGGAATGTGCTAATGTTCACCAAATTTTCCAATATTTTCCAACCTTACCGCCAACCTTGAGAATAAGGTTGTTTTCGAGTTAAAGGGTAACCGACGGTGGTTCCGACTTAACCGGTGATGTTTAGGGTAACCGGCATTGGTCAAGGTGGGATTGCCTAAGTTTACCAAACTAGGGAGATCCTATTGATTTCCTTGGATCTCGTGTCATTAACCCATGGATTAGACTAGGAGATTCTTCTAAGCATGCGGGAATGTGGTTAGAGAATGTAGGCATTGATTTTTAGGGTTTAGGTAAGTCTCGATTATTTATGGCAACTTACTAAGAATAGGTATTAGGGTGAGTTGGCTTGGTGAGGTGTCTAGGTGAAGTATATGTGTGGATATTATTTAAATTAATATATTTAAATAATAAATATATTGAGAATAATTAATTAAATTAATATTAGTGGGGTGAAGGGGGCCATGGCTAGGTGAATGTGATGAAGGGTGATTATTTATCGAGGGACCAAAGGGAGTGTGACCTTATTTTAGTGTCTAGATTTCACCCCCTTTTGTTGTGTAGCTTGTATCAGTAAGTGACGCTAACAAAAATAAGATATGGTTGCCCCATGTGTGGGTGAAGGTGATCCCCCTCAAACCAGGAACTGACGAGGTAGAACGCATAATCGGTGAGTGGTTTGATAAAAGGTAAATGTGATGAAAAGGAAGGTGGGTAACAGGGGAAAAAAGGAGCCATGTCTACTCGGGTAATCTAGGTAATGGGTCTAGGTCAAAGGTAGTAAAATTCAAACACACGCACATGTATAAACTACAACACTCTACCAGGTTGAAGAGAAGGAAAAATCTACATCATTTAAGGTCGATAGGTTTATCCAAACAAGGTTGAAGTGATTTCATTATCCAAGGCATAGTATATGGTCAACAAACACAATGTAGGCTAGCTGCAGGAACATTTAGGTATGTTCTGTACACAAAAGGTAGGGTCGGGATAAAAGGTCATGGGAATAGGCTAGGTAAGGTCATTAAGTTAATAACACAGCTTAACAAGGCCACAAGGTATACCGAACACATGAGGTGAAAGGTTGATAGTGGTGTTCTAGGTCCAAATATCTAGGTCATGGCACAGGTAAGGCCAAGGTAGGGGTAAAATAATGAGTCCCCAAAGGAGGAAAAAGGGAGGTAGTAAATTATGAGGTTAGGAAAGGTGAGGTAAATGGGTAGGATAAAGGTGGGATGAGGAAAATGATTAGGGTGAATGTTGGGTGAGGGAAAAAAAAGGAAGTAGGGGTAGGGTAAAGAGGTAAAACATAGAGCAATGTACGGGTTAGGGTGATTGATGTCGGTCAAGGAGAACCGACGTCGGTATAGGTCAACCGATGATGGTTAGGTAGGGCACGTGAATGATGTTGGTCAAGGGTAACCGACATCGGTTAGGTCGGTTTGTAATAAAAATAAAAAATCCATGTATTTGGGTATTCATTTGTTATTTTACGAAGTGAGAAAATGATAAAAAAGAGAGAAAAGAGAGAAAAGTGTCTGGAAAAAATGGAACACCGAGTTGGCGGTGTAATTGACGAGGATTGGTTGGTGAGTAGTGAGTCCACATGAGTAGTGCAAGAGATTCAATTGGTGAGAGGTTGCGGGTATCGATTTGGTGATGGTGGAGGCTAGAGAGGGGATGGGTGGGCCAACTTTGGTATAGCAGCTAGATGTGCCACCGAGATGATGGTAGCATGAACAGGTAAGCACCCTACTCTATGTTGTTGATTTGATAGATTAGAGGATTATTTTAGTGTTGGTTTAGGTTTTGTTTGTTTTTCGGTTTGGTGGGTGGGAAGAAATTAAATTTGGGAATGGGGGTAATATTGGGTAAAAGGAGGAATGGGGAGGGTAATAGATGGGATAGGGGAGGTGGGTGGAGGTCCAAGGGTAGTTTAGGTCATTATAGGTGGGCTAAAAGGGGCAGGGGGAGGTTTTTAGAGAGGGGGTTTTGGGAAATCGTGGGATTTTCCACGACAGTGACCGGCGTTGGTCAAGGTTGGTTGGCATTGGTTAGGTGGATCTGGTATTAGTCCCCAAACAAGTGACCAATGCTAGTTAAGGGGTGACCAGGTTGGTAGGGTGAATCGGTATCGGTCACCAAATAGGTGACCGATGCCGGTTAAAGGGTGATTGGGGTCGGTTAGGATGAACCGGTACTGGTCGGATTATTAGGCACAAGGGTCCAAAAGTGGTGTGGGCTAGGTAGTTGAGATGGGTAGGGTGAAAATAGGGTATAGGAAAATGATAATGGTTGAATATGGATTGATACATGTAAATTAATGTTTTGTTTGTATTGGATGTAGGGGAGAGCGCAGTTACATATGTGAGATAGGGTTCTACCTCTACTGGTGATAGTGCATGGCATAGTGACCCCGACGGAGCTGCAACATGTTGAGACAATGGGCTTGAGTGGGGTTCGTTCTTTATAGACATGTAGTCTAGTAGCCCAGTTTGATGGTTGCACTCATCGATAGATGGGACTCCGTGACCAACACATTCCACCTATTGATGGGTGAGATTACTATCACCCTAGAGGACATGTTCCAGATTCTTTGGTTACCCATATTGGATGCTTTGGTTTATTCTATCTCCTCTGAGGCCTTAGAGGAGCTGATTGCAACTATTTTCAGAGAGGGGATGGCTGACCTAAGATTCCATAGCACCAGCTTGAGATATGGAGAGATGTACCTAGCCCACCCGGAGGAGACTTGGCTAGTGGTTCATTAATGGAGATAGTGTCTTGTTATGCACTTCCGGATGTAGAATGTGGATGGTTTCCCCAATCACCGATGGGGTACTCCATGACATGATGGTGGATGAGACCCACTTTTCCCGGCACCAATGTTCTGGTGCAGCTATACAGAGAGTTGTGGGCATATGGGCGGTTGCGTAGGTTTAGCCTATGCTGTACATTTTTACTGCACTACTAGGCCTATGAGCACATAGTTTGTGTGTAGCCTATAGGGATGCCCCAGTAGATACATTCCTAGCGAGATTTGTGTCGGTGGGGTATAGGAGATGGGTGCCAGTGATAGGAGAGCAGAGATCTAAGAGGCCCACACATGATGTGGCCTATTTCCGATAGTTACTGGAGGGGTTGTCTAGAGTGGACATTATATGGAGGCCATATGTGGGGTTCCCCTCATATAGGAATATGCATGAAGAGCTAGATGAGCTCCAACTAGAGAGATGGATATAGGGTTGTCGTGTTGGGAGGACGAGATGGTCTCGGTAGATAGAGTTTGGTGATAGTTAGGGCTAGTATAGGACATGCCTCCGCCCCTTCCCATAGTAATGGAGAGATGATGTGGAGAGGCCCTTACCTCTACCGTAGCCTACTTTTCCCACAGGGTAGGAGGAGTAGGTAGTGGACCGGCGTATAGATGACACCAGGAGTGCACAGACAGTCCGTAGTCGTGGGTGGCTCAACTACGAGCTATACCACCCGAGAATGGGGGATACAGATCTAGCTACTACTTATTACGGTGTAGAGATGCCCGACAAGGGTAGATGGCTACTCTCATTACCCATTTGGGTATACTATAGACATAGCTAGAGGGCTCGGAGGTGGAAGTAGAAAAGCTACACGTATAGGTGGCTAGTCTGCAGGCCTAGATGGGCGATGGAAGAGATGGAGATGGAGAGGAGGGGGATGGTCAGGTGGTAGGTTTATAGGGCTAGTTAGACACAACCTAGACATAGATTGGGGTCTTATAGGCCCAGATACAAGCACAGGGGTAGGGGAACCACCACAGGCACCAGGAGTAGGTCCCAGTTCACGGGCGGAGTGCACGGGTACGTCCCACGAGTAGGTACAGGGGCCAAGACCTATGGGACCACCACAGACCGTGCCTTTTATCTATGCTACGGGATGCCCTAGGTGAGACTAGATACTATCAGGACCAGCTGATGGTGGCCGGGATAGACTTCATATCCTATGCTGAGTATCGGGCATATGAAGCATCTACCGAGAGCACAAGATCCCATACTCACAAAGTGTGGAGAGTACGGGGAAATGAGCTTCGAGGCTTGATCGGGTAAAGGGTACTAGTGCACAGAGACTAGCTCCTAGTGAGGCACCGCGGGGACCCGGGAGGCTAAGGGTATAGGCGATACAAAGACGGAGGAAATCCACTAAGATGTCGATATGTGGTCACCTAATTTTGATGTTTGATAGTTATTTTTGATTATATACCATCCTACGTGCTAAGAGATAGTTGCATTATTGATCACATACTGTCCTGCATGCCGAAGATAGTGAGGATGTATGAGTGATTTAGTATATTTCGAGCATATACTGGCCTGTGTGCCGAAGATATTTTGTATTGATTCATTATTTTATTATATATATAAGACCAACTTGTATGCTGATGACATTTTGTATTGTATATCATCCTATGTGCCAATGATTTTGAGATGATGGACATGATGAGATAGCCATGTATATTTGCGATACACATTAATTTATATGATGAGATATATGTTATGATTTGATTTGTTAATGTGTTTATGAAATATGAATTTGTCATGTTTATTTGGATGGAAATTAGGTGAGTAAGGAATGATGGAGTCGGGTTGGTATAGGCATGAATCAAGTTAGGTTGGTTTAGGCATGGATCGAGTCAGGATGGTTTAGGCATGATTGATTCAGGTTAATTTAGGCATGGATGGAGTCAAGTTATATGCATGGATTGAGTCAAGTTATTTAGGCATGGATTGAGTCAGGTTATAGGCATGGATTGAGTCAGGTTATAGGCATGGATCGAGTCATGTTGGTTTAGGCATGGTTGAGTTAGGTTGATGTAGGCATGGTTGAGTTGAAAGTAAGTGAAGTTATGATTCATTATTTTATGCAATGAATGATAATATGGGTCATATGTGAGATGTGGTATAATCTATGCATAGTGATGATAGAGAAATGGTAGGTGTAATAAATGTATGCTATGATAATGTTTAAAATATGAAACAACTTGTTATGTATGTGGTTTAATTTCCAATTTTGGGTATAAAAGGAAATGAAGTTAGGTTTGATGTAATGTGAGGCACGTGGAAGATGATTTTTTTAGGGTAGAGGATGGTCGAGCTAACCTCTAAGGGCCCAATGCCCTCGAAGTGCTTTCTACATATTCCCGGTGAAAAGGGACCTCGAGGCTAATGTAGTTCTCCCATAAGCTAGGGAAGAATATGAGGAGGTATGAAAATGAGTTGGTAGGTTTTTGGGCATGTTATGGGTTTAGGTTTGTCGTGTGTGGGTAGATTATAGGTAAAATGATGTAGGTGAGGGTGATTTGTGGCAAAAGAAGAAGATTACCACAAAAGTAATCATGGAGGACCAATTCTGTATAAGGTAATAAAAACGTAAAAAGATGGTTAAAAGATAAGAGGGGGAAATAAAGCCACCTAATTGGTTAGGATCATACTGAGTAGATCATACCTTGGTGGAGGTGATGAATGTAAGACCCTAAAGACATTGCATGATGGACTGTTCTATGGTGAAAAGTAGTCACATGATCACCAAATGTCTAAGTTCCAAGAAGTCCCTTGAGGCAGTAGGAAATGAGAGTGGGCATGGTTTGAAGGGTGAAAAGTGGGTAATTTTTATATGGTATAGGTAGCATGCATTTTGAGCAAGAGAACCTAGATCACAATGGGCAAGTCCATGACAAAAAGGTTGAGTGTTTTGACTTATAGTTGAGATAGACTGATTGATGCGGGAAGTCTATATGGGATGAATAAAATTGAACTCCTTGAGGTCTTCGTGAAGCTAATCAATGTGGGAAGCTTTGGTTGCTCTCATTTTTTTTAGAGATTTACATAGTTGTCCTTCTAGGGAGCAGTCTATTTATAGTAGCAATTATTGAGAGGAAGATGTCCTTTTGAGGGAGTCATCATATTTTTAGTAGAATTTTGACTCAAGGAGTTTTGTCCCATGTGAGGTTTTGAAGTCATGGACAAGACCAAGGTGGAGAATAAGACTCTTGTTCAAAAGGCAAGGTGAAACAACCATGGGATCTCATATAAAAGTAGAGAAAAGTATCCATGAGAATCATGCTATGTGCAGCGCCATGGTACACATATTCAAGAGAAGATAACAAGTGACGGGTACTCACATGATTCTTGTTTAATCATTGGTGAGGTGTATGAAGTGGATAGCACTCAAGGGACGAGCATGGAAAGAGACAAAAGGTGAGGTAAGACTGTAAGTCAACAATATAATGTTTGAATATGCAAGGCATTAAGGGGCTCAGTTCGGGTTTACCATCAAGTGAAGATAAACGATAAGCACCTGATCCATAGGTATGAGTTACAATGTATGCTCCAAGCTAATTAGGAGAAAATTTTCCCTGTTTACTTTTTTTTGCGTTAGTTACATGTTGATTTTATTTCAGGACAAGGTCATCAAATTGGAAGGTTTGTTCATGGACATATTTTTCACAGGCATGTTTGATACATTTTTGGTAAACTTGAAGGTGATCCAGAGCATTAAGATGACATTCGTCTAATAACTCTAGCTATGCTAAACAGTCCTAACACTAGTCATCATCATTGAGCATGTCAAGGAGAGAAATGCAAAGTGAGGGAATCTAGACTTTGAGAGGTAGGACTGCCTCTAAACCGTAAACCAGAGAAAATGGTGTGGCTGTAGTGGAAGTGTGAATACTAGTGCGGTATGCCCACAAGGAAATAGGAATGTGCATATGCCAATCCTTCCCAGTATCGTCAACCACTTTCATAAGAATTTTGTTGAGGGTTTTGTTAGTGGATTTGGCTTGGCCATTGGTTTGTGGGTAATAACGTGTTGCGAAACTAAGCTTTGAATGCCAAAGGCATCGTAAAGATTTTGCAATGTTTTATTTTTTAATTGTTTTCCATTATCAGTGATGAGGTGATGAGGAACAACAAAGTGACAAATGATGTGGTGGTTAATGAACTCACATATTTTCTCAGCTTTCATGGAAATGAGTGGTATGGCTTCCACCAATTTTGTATAGTATTTAGTAGTAGTGATGATCCATTGATGGCATTGTGAAGAATGAGGATTGATTTTTCCGATAACATCCAAGCCCCATTGAGAGAAGAGCTAAAGGTCTCGAGTGACTGTAAGGCATGACTGGGTGTATGATGAAGATTGGAATGTTTTTGGAATTTTAAACAATGTTTGATGTAGTCACAAAATCATGGTTAAGGGTTAGCCAAGATAGCCCAAGAAAATAATATGCTTAGCAATAGCAAGGCCACTGAAGTGACCTCCATATACGCCATCATGAACTTACTTAATGGTATAAAGAATTTCAAAAATTTTGAGGCATTGTAAGAGAATACCATTAAAGCTGTGCTTATAGAGGAGACCCCTAGAATGATGTAATGAGAGACCTTTTAAGGAAAGCTCATTTATCATTACGGTGAGATCAGGAGGTAAGATGGAGAGAGAAAGGTAGTCAGAGTATTGTTTATACCAAAGGTCACTCGGGTTAGGGGTAGCGGTTTCGATCGAGTAAACATCGTGAGGTAAATAAGAAGGTGATTGGATTCATTATATGGTGACAAAGATTGTAGAATTGGCGGTGAAGTGGGTATTTAGGAAGCTAAGCAAGCCATGGTATCTACAAACTTGTTGGTTGAACATGGGATGGTTTGAAGGGTGTAACGATCAAAGGTGGTCAAAAGTATGTCTACATGATGTTTATACTTTTGAAGTATCTCGTTACGACATTGGTACATACCATTGACTTGGTTTATGACCAATTAAGAATCACCAAAGATGTTGATTGATTTGACATCTAGGGCATAGGTGGCTCGGAGATCTAGTACGAGTGCTTCATATTCAGAAATATTGTTGGTACATTCAAAATCTAATTTGAAAGACAAAGGCATGGGTTCACCCTCAAGAAGAATAAGGATAATACCAGCCCCACCCCCACGCTGACACTTGGAACCATCGAAGAAGAGTGTCTTTTGGTAAGGGGGTTCATCCAAAAAAGGGTAGCAATTGACTCATCTAGAAAGTAAAAATTAGAGGGTTGATCCTGAAATAGGTGTGTCGGCCAATGGTGGTTAGCAATAGGTTGGCCCTTGATGGACTTTTGATGAATGAATTCGAGGTCAAGATTAGATAAAGCATAAGCCATCGTGTGGCACGCTGATTTTGATAAGGTTTAGCATACATGAAGTGTAAGGGGTTGGTGTTGCTCACAACATAGGTTTTGTGTTTGAGTAGGTAATGACGGAGTTCGATGGTGATGAAAACTAAGGCTAAGAAAAAAATTTCAAGATGGGTGTATCAGGTTTCATAGTCCAAAAGAGTATGGCTTATTTAATAAACCACCTGCTCCCTGTGTTGTTCATTACGATGAGCTAGCATGGCTCCCAAGGAATGATTAGTAGCTAAGATGTATAGGTAAAATGGTTGTTTTTCTTTAGGTGGGATGAGTACGGGTAGTTGGAGAAGGTATTGTTTTAAGGCCTCAAAAGCTTTGTGATAGTCATCATCCCATTTAAAGGAGATATCCTTTTTGAGCAGATGATGAAATGGTTGACATCGATAAGATAATTATGAAATGAAATGGTGAATGGTCTACAACTTACCTTACAGACTATGGAGTTGTCAAAGGTTAGTAGGTAGAGGCATTTCAAGAATGGATTTGACTTTAGTAGGGTCAACTTCTATTCCACGTAGGGAAATGATAAACCCTAGGATCTTTCCTAAGAGAACCGCGAAGATGAACTTCTTAGGCTGAATTCGGACGCATATTTAATGAGATGATAAAAGATGGTTTTGAGGATGGTTAGGTGCTTAGAGCGGTGTTTAGATTTGGCCAAGAGATCATCCATGTAATCTTCCAATATGTGATGCATAATGTCATGGAAGATGTAAGTCATAACCTGCTGATATGTGGCACTAGCATTTTTAAGGCCAAAAGGCATGAATTGATAGTAGAAGGTCCCCCAAGGGGTGATGAACGAGGTCTTGTGTTGATCCTCTAGGGAAAGAAATTTTTGTTATAACCCGAGAAGCCATCCATGAGTGATAACATCTCATGACCAGCGGTAAGGTCAACCAGCTTGGTCAATACCGTGTAAGGGAAAGTCATCTTTTGGGCATGCTAGGTTGAGGTCATGGAATTCCATGTAAATATGGAGTCCCCCTATCACTTTAGTGACAGGGACAATATTAGAAATCCAATGAGGATAATCAATGGGTAAGATAAAGGAAATGGAAATAAGGCGTTGAAGTTCTTCTTTGACGAGAAGAGAAATGCAAGGGTGCATTTTCCTTAGCTTTTGTTTGATGGGTTTGGCATCGGGAATGGTTATGATATTTTGGACCACTATGGTGGGGTCAATATCGGGAATGTCTATGTAAGACCAAGTGAAAGTGTGGTTATGATCTCTGAGAAAATAAATAATGGCTTCCTATTCAGCAACATCTAAATATTGTAAGATCTTTAGGATGGTGGGTTGTCCTGAGTATGAATGTTGATCTCGATATTCAATTCATTCAACATGGTTTACATCTTAGAAGGTAACGATGTTAATTGAAGGTGCATCATCATCAATCATTTCGAGATATAGGAAGGGAAGAGTGGAAGGGGCCTTGCGATCGATTTGATAAATCGTGAGGCCCCAAGGAAATGGTGTTTATGAAGAAAAAAAAGTTAGGAGGGATAGATTAAGGATCCATCGACTCTATCGGTGAGGGTGGTGATGAAGGTGGAGTGGGTGAATAAGGTAGAGAAGAGCTAGTGTCTCTGTAATGAGTTCAATGCGGGCTTGTTTGGTAGGTGGTTCAGAAAGACTATACCACTACGGTCATTATGTTTATAGGTGGTACATGTAATAATGGTATGGAGGCCTTGCTCATAAAATCCAAAACCAAAACCCTTCCATGAACATCAGTGTAGGAAGGTGTGGGAAAAATGGTGATTGGAAGTCGGCGGAAAAGGGGAAAGTTTGTGGCAATGGTTCGGTGTGTAATCGGTAGTATCAAGTCCCCATGGGTGAGACTGCATGCCGAGATGAGGAGGACCATAAAGGAGGAATTCTCCTATGTGGTGATCATAGTGAGGGTGTTGGTGAAGGCTTCCATACTCTTGTGGAGTAAGGAATGTGTTGACACTATATAGGTGGTACTCCCCCAGTGAGACATTGAAAAACACCTTCCAAGGGATCGGTGGTTGGTATGTAGGTAGCTGGAATGGATGATGTGTCAGAGGTCAATGCGGAGGTGGAGTTAATAGATTGGGAAGCTGATGGGTTAGTCATGGAGGTTATGGCAGTGGTAGGAATGGAGGAGGTATGTGTGGTAGAAGCAGTGGTTGTACTGGTAAGTGGAAGTGTAGGTGAAGAAGTAATAGATTGCAGAGGTAGTTGGCTTAATAGGTATGAGCACATCATTGGGTTGGTAAAGCATGTTGCATGTTTTGAAAGGTGAGGGTCAGCTACAATGGTATAAATGTGTCCTTCATGGTCAAACTTTACACAATGATGCAAAGTGGAAGGAACGCAACCCATGACACGAATTTATGGTCTACTAAGCAACAAATTATACTAGAATTCCCCTTCCAAAATGTAAAACAATTATGGAACAATGCGAGAGGCCCACGTGAATGTAAAGGATCATGGTGCCTAGTGTAGAGGTGATAGCATCATTGAATGAATGCAACATGACAGGATGTTTATGCATGCAATTATCAAGTATGCACATTTGAGTGAATGTATGGGATGAAATGATGTTAATGCTAGCACCCCCATCAATCATCACATGGCGTACCCGTATGTCATCAATGTGGACAGAGATGAAGAGGGCTGCATTTGGGTCATTTTTTTGGTGTGGCATGATCTCTTCCCTTGAGAAGCTAAGGGAGGCCACTTGGTGAATAGGGAAGGGTGAAGATGAAGGTGGTAATTTGGTGAGAGAGGATATATGATGGGGTGTGATAATGGAGGCTACGTGTGTAGGGTCATTAGGTAAAACCTCAATAGATTGAAGAACCTCCATGAGAGCTTGACAATGGGATTACGAGGTTTGGGTGAGGACATATAGGAACATTTTAAGGGGATACTAGTGTAATTGTTTAAGCATGGTGTGATGTGTGATGCCATTATAAATGAGGTACATGGGGCTACAAATAGTGATTTTAGGTATGGGTGTAGATGATATGTTGGGTATAGGATTGGTTAGTGGGCCATTGACTTTTCTTTTCCCTTATCCTTCTAAGCATGTGTAGTGACGTGTATCATTTTATTTGAGGGGAGTTATGAAATGGAGATGGTGTAGGGTGAGTGGTATAACGACACGATGGGAAAAAACATACTAGAGGATAAAAACCTTGTGAGGTGAGTTGGGCACAATGACATTTGGGTGGTGGCATGGAAATTTCTCTACGATGTAAAACATGTTAATTTCAAATCTTGGAGGTGGCTCTAGGAGCTGTGAGGATGGAGGTTGTGGTTGTTGAGTGGGCGGTGTGGCAAGGGGTGTCAATGAAGCAGGGTCCTCATCGAGAAGGTTGGCATCATCAAAATTGGCTTCCGAAGGACAATACTTTTTGATATATGACGGTTTTCTAGCCTTGCAGCTTCTCCACATCGTGCCTCGGAACATGATGGTATGCACAAATTTTAGTATCATCGAAACCTTGTGGCTTGTGTTTTATGGGTTCATAAGGTCCGAGTGGCGTTAATGTGATGACGAAGTCTTAAGAGGTTGGTTAAAATTTTGGCATAGGACCCTACTAATGGATCGCAATGGGAAGTGAGCTTGGGTTTGGGTGTAGGTGTGATTTATTTTTGAGGAACAACTTCTAGAAGAGGAGGAGTGGGTTGAGCTATGGTTTTGGGTCCTGGCGTGGTTTTGGGTGTTGGTCATGTTGGTTTAAGTAGGGGTATAGTAGGTAAATGAGTAGGAGGGTGTGTGCTTGTTTTGAATACCTTATTATGGGGTGTGGAATTTTGTTTTTGGATTACACCTTCTTGGGTAAAGGTAATATGGGTGTAAGAGGTCTAGAAGGAAAAGAAGATGGGGAAGAGGGTGAGTTACCCATGGGGATAATAGGGGTGCTATGAAGGTAGATGACGTGATTCGTACTTGGGGTGTGAGGGACAAAGGCGAAGTGTAGTGGTTAGTGAAGCAATAGCCGAGGGTATTGGAGGTATGGGTGGTAAAAATGTTACAGGTGTGAGTGTAAGTCATGTTGGGAATTTGGGTAGGTTAAAGGTTTGTGAGGAAGGAATGGGTTGTTGTGTTTTTGGTTTATTGATGGGTGGAGGTTTCTTGACCATGTGGGGAAGCTGAGATCCTAAAGCGGATGGGATAAGTGTAGGTGTGATTAGCACAACCGGTATGAGTGCTATGGGTGTGGTACTTCTATTTAGGTGCGGTATTATCTTTGGAGGATGTAACTAAATCCAATTTGATAGGTGGATGAGTAAGGTTGGTAGTCGGGGTGACCCCTAAAGTGGTAATAGGTTTAGTCGAGGATGATGTCATAGGTGTGGGTTTGGGTTTGGATATAGATTAGGCTATGGGTAAGGATGTGGTTTGAGCTATGACAGTGTCATGGAAGGAGTTGTGATATAGGTGGTTGTGTTCGGTTTGATTGGTAAAAATATTTTTGGGTAGATAGTGGAGGTATAAGCAAGTGACCTCTACATTTTTGTTGAGACAGAAGGAAAAGGCATCCCCATAGTAAGGCTTTATCCACATAATCTATGTGATCAGCCAAACGCGACAACATGAATGTCTCGTAGGTGAAGTTGATGAGGACCTAATGGCAATTCCCATAAAATGTGTCTTAGAGATGGGAAATTGGCTAGCTTCACTTCCGTGGGTAAGAGAGACAAAAGTAGGTCTCAGAGATATTGGGTAGTGGATGGAGAATGCTCACCAAGAGGCAAAGGTATCTCAACCGGGTCTATGTTAGGTGTAGAAGGTGATGGAAGCTCCTTTACAAGTGGAGGAATGGATAGGTGATCCTTTGTGAGTGGAGGAGGTAATGGGTGCTCCTCTATGGGTGGAGGAGGTACTATGGGTAAAAGTTCTCTAAGTGGAGAAGTCAGGGCTGACTTGGTCTTGATGTTTGTGGAAGACTCCTCCATAGGTGATGAAGGGGAAGAAATATGTTCCTCTATGGGTGAAGGAATAGGGGAGGTTGGTTTTGATGGAAGGAGGATTTTGGGCTAGGATTTCCTCTATGGAAGGAATGTGAGGTAATTGGGAGATGACATGTACGTCATTAAAGATAGTGTGAACCTTGCAGGTATGGGTATCATGAGTTGAGGTCTCACCGGTTTGATCGAACAAAGGAGCATGGGTGGGAAATGGTTTCTTGAAGATGTGTAGGTTTTGGTTGGTAGGTGCATTAGGATTATCCATGGTTAACTCTCCTTTCTCGGAGCATTTCTTGGAAAATATTTTTGAAAGTAATGTAATTAGCATCACTATGACCCTTTACTCGATGATAGTTATAGAATTCATGTTCTTTATACTATGCGGGCATGGGGTGATCGGGGGTCAAAACTAGTGTGTGGTTTTATGGGTGGAAGAGTGATGAATCTGGATTTGATAATATTTTCAAACAGATAATAGTAAGGTTCCCTAATTGGGGTGTATTTCCGCTACTCGTCTGAATTGAAAAGTTTGGATGGGTGAGAGATTAGATGAGGGAGTACCCGATTTGATGGATGAGATGGGATGGCCTTGAGTACCACTGCATTAGTGGTGCCCTTAGCCTTTGAATAATTATTTTTGGTTTGGAAGAAGAAGAGGTATCATTTGACTTGAATGTCGAATTCTTATTGTGTAATTGGATTTTCTTTTCTTTGATGGCCCAAATCTCTAACTTCCATGCCATGGTGAATGCTTCATCAAATGTTCAAAAGGTTTGGACCTGAAAGGTCAGTGAGATATGTCTAGCACAAGCCCATGTGAAGAGATTGATGAGTTTTGTTTATGGTAGTTGGTAGGTGAGTTTGTTGATCAAGCTACGCCGGAGCAACAAAATATATGATAGATTCATCCTCATATTGATGCATGGAGTATAGGTCGGTCATGGTAACCTTCTTGATGATATTTATAGAGAAATGATCTAAGAAGTCTTGGGATACCTAATTGAATGAGAATATGGAGTGTCTAGGTAACCCACTATACCAATCTAATGCAGGTCCAGTCAGAGACATGGAAAAGGCTCTCAAGAGCAAGGCATCATCGTGAGTGATCAGATAACACCCGTGTTTGAATGACTACAAATACTAATGTGGGCCTTCTTTTCTATTGAAATGATTGAATTTAGGCATTTCCCAATGCATGGGATATGGGCGAGATAGTAATGGATGGGTGGATGGGCTTGTTGTAAATCCCATCATAGGTGAGAGTGTTGCGGGAGCTAGAAACTGATGCCTCTAATGTATACATCTTGTCTAACATCAATGTAATTAGGTTGTTGGTGGGTCAGTGATGATTAGTTACCTCCCGTAGTGTGAGGGTTAGTTTTGGAGATATAATGGGGTGACACTCTAGTGTATGGTGCTTTCATGTAGGTTGATTTTGAAGAAGGTAGTGAAATAGGGGTATATACCCCGAGTGAATAATGGAGGAAATGGGAAGCTGCTGATAGTATGTATATGGAAGTGGAAGGGTCGTGGTAACCCTAGTGGCGATGGGAGTTAACGATTGTGGAATGGAAAGGACTACATTCTAAAAAGGGATAGGGTCACCGACACCGAGGTGTTAATGTAGCTATGGGTATGTGTGAGACATTAGGGGTGGATGACGTTGCGTTTTGGGTAGTTATCGAGGGTATGGTGTATGTGGCGGGGGGTAATGGAGGTGGCAGATGTGGCATTCATAGTAGGTACAAGACCTAGCTATGAAATGACTAGGGGTAAGGTAGATGCGGGCAACATAGAGCTAGATGGGGCTGATGCAGGAGTGGGAGAGAGAGTTGAGGGGATAGATATGGGCATGTCGTATATCAACTGACTCAAGGCAGCTCAAGTGGATGAGTGGGAAAGGTAAAATTATAAGGTGGGTAATGTTTTGGTCAAGGATTTGTGTGAACTCCTCATCTCCGGTAGCGATAGTGATAGGTTGGATGGGATTCGTGGCTAGTGATAAAATGGAAGGTGGTGAAGGATTAGGTAGGAGTGGTTGACAACTAGCGTGAAACACAAGTGCACTTTCTTGTCTTCGGGTCAGCACTATGTGAACCAGTATTGATCAGGTAGGGTTGCTTCTCATAAATGACACAAAAAAATAGTAGGAACAGTGAATCTAGCAAAAAAGTGGATTAGGTACCGAATGGTGGTTGGAAAATGAAACAGGATAACTAATGCCGCTAAGGTAATCGACGTCGGTCAAAGGTAATCTGTACATACCCAAAATTGTAAGGTCATCTTTCAAGGAACAGCGTAATAAGTGCCCAAATGATGATGCAGTCTCTTCGCAGGTGTTCGGGGTCCGAAAAGCTCTCTGAATATGCGTTAACATCCCGCATACCCCGCTTAGCCCCCGCATGCTTTGTTTTCACCTTTTTCCCTCTTTTCTTGCCCCTTTTCTCTTTAAAATGAAACCACCACCACCGACCGGGTGGCGGTCAGAACCGCCGCCCGAATAGGGCGACGGTCTAGAATCGCCACCACCTGTCAGGCGGCGGTCCTTTACGTATTTTCCAGAACATGCTTTTGATGTGACTCACATGAAATATCAATGTTTCACTAGCTTTCCTTGCCGACTTAAGCTTGCATTTATATTTTTGGTTCCCTGGAATAGTGTTTTTTCTTTGTTTATTGTTTAGGAGTTTAGTTTGATTTTGATCTTTGGGTGATTTAATTCCTATAAATGAATTGCTTGTGCTCAAGAAAAGGGCCCCAGCTCTGCCCCTGATTTCACTTTCATGCTCTCTTTTTCATAGCTTAGTCTGTTATTCTGTTTAGAAGCCATAGTTTTAATTCTTTGCATGCTTAGTTAGCATTGTCTAGCTGTTGGTAAGCCACATATCCAGCTTGTGCAAACAGTGTTGCTGTTCTATCTAATCCATTAGAGTAGAATAGCTTAGGAAGCCATTAAAGTTGTAGGTTTTTCTCCTCAAATAGGATAGTTTCAGGTTCTGGACGCATTATGTTGCATGATTCGCAATAGATCCCGCTAGGAACTGCATAAGCCAAGCTCTGTACTCTTGTGATATCCCTCTCTTATTCACATTCTATTCAGTCTGTATTCTAAAGGTTGTCTCTTATTCCAACACCTACCCCTATTGATGTAAGCATTACACACTTTTCTGGATCTACGTGAGCACAAAGAACGAAGAGATCATACTGAGGGGACAAGATCACACACACACCATCGGATTCGCCACTGTTCTGTGGAATCCAGGTTCTAGCTTTCAAAGTTCTAGTTAGAATCATATCAAATAGAGTAGTTAATCACTTTATTTTAGTAAATTCTATTCTCGATATTACTGGGGAAGTGTGGGGGTTGATAGTTTCGAGAAACTATGATTCACCCTCACTTCGAGGTAGGATCGAGAATCTTGCAAATAGATTAGTTATTTCATTGTTTAGAATAGATATACAAATTGCACAGACAAATAGCTACACTCGGCTATTTTGTTTGTTTTAAATTATTAGTTTAGTTGTCAATTCTAAATATTTTAAATAGTTGCTTTCTTAAATTCTTATAAATCATCAAAAAATACAAAAAGAAGTCATATATGCTATAAATACATTTCGTATACTTAGAGTTCACTTTATTACAGTTTGTTTATATTATTGCGTTTGTATGACAATTACGGGACCTAGGGAGCCCAGAGAATATGTTTTCGAGCCAATCATGCCTCAGCCTAATCTCATAACAGCAATAACTGATATTGACCAGAATCTTAGAATCCAAGTCTTCCAAACAACATCAGACTTTCAACAAATCAGATCTCAATTAAGAGGATTAAACATAGAAGACGACCAAGCACATACGTTTTGGTCAAATCAGCCAAACTACAGATTACCCTAGAAAAACATCTACATGACTGTAGAAGGGTTTGAAAGAGAACAAACATTCAGGTGTGACCCTTTAGTTCCACAACCAGACGTAGGAGACACCCTCACAGACATAGATACCAGCCTAAGAATCCAGGTTGCAAGAACGCCTGTGAGGTATTCTGAGAAGATCGCACAACTGTTGATTCTAAACATAGAAGCTGAGAAAGCATATGATTATTGGATACTAGGAATTAGGACTTGATTTCGTATATGACCATAACAGAACCGCAACAACCAAGAGTCTACGGTTGTGACCCACAAGTCCCACAGCCTAACGAATCCATAAGTCAATCAGATATAAACATTGGCCTACGCACACTAGTATTCCAATCCACTCCACTTCCACCCATCATCATCGAACAATTGTCCTTACTAGATATAGTGGCTAACGAAGCTAGAGAATTCTGGACTAGGCCAAAGAATCATCCGTAGAGTCAATTGTTTCCACCATCCACCATATGACCTTATCTGGAGACATGAAAGTATCCCGGTCATTTCCCATGTATTCCACAACCCATAAATCAAATCAAGCCAGAGCTCGATATTGATTGGAGCCTTCGAGCAGTCATCCTTGCCGATCAATCTATCACACCAGTCCAGGTTAGAAGGACCTTCTTTTCCTTAGATTCACAAATTCCACTAGTGCATGTCGAAGACATTAGATTGCCTAACTAGTCTGTCTGCATCCCACGAATATTCCATCCCCACTGGCTGTCTCGGCACGACCTCGGGAGGTCGGGTACGCAGAAGAGTTACCTGTAGATTCCCACGCTCGCTTGTCACTTTTCCAGCGTACAAAATTGGTGAACCCGATGTGAACTAACAACTGTTTCACCTTCTCTTTGAGAAGTTTCATCTCATCTCAATCACCTTCGCTCCTTCCCATTATTCTGCGGGTATTCATATACCCCCCGAATATGTCGGGATTTGATGAATATGGCAGACCCCTCTTGGGTCTCGAGGCATACTACGCCCAACAGAATAGGCAATCATCACCCTCGCTCTTAGTATGGGGTGACAACTATTTAACTAATCAGTTGTCAACACAAACCCCAAGAATCAAATATAATTCATCTTTTCAAATGCGGAGTTAAATCAAACCCCTCGAATGCAACAAACAGAGCCTTCAGGCTCAAATAATATGACATTTACCGGAGAATTTGGTTCATCTCCTCAGATGCTACTTAGACCACAAATTAGTAGACAATCAGACCCATACCTGGTCTTAGATGATGAACGGTCAATACGTTATCCTAGGAGTGAACAACATTCTCGAGGTATGTACCCACCTATAGGAGGTTTACAAATACAACCCGAGGTCTCTTTTCAAGAAAATACCTCTATGCCACTGCATATAGGAAATACTCTTGGAGAAACTTGGCAAGATAGTGATCGGTTCATGACAGATATCACATGCCTATACAACACCGAGTATACAACAAACGCCGCTCAGGAAAAGCACCGTGACTTCACCAAATGAAGTCATTTCAATGTTAGTAGAAAAAGTGAGAGGGTTAGAACTTTCTCAAGCAAGTCAAAATTCTCCGTTCATTCAAGCAAGAAGTTCCAACCCGTCATACCACCCTGGCCAGGTAGATCTCCTCACAGAGTAGGCACGTTAGGCATGCCACCTCACCATTCACAACAACAACAACAACGGCAAAATCCCATGCAAGGGCCAAGCCAAAACTCATTTGGTTATCAAAACCAAAGTCAAAACCAGAAACAACAATCGTAAAACTTTAATCCTAATAGGCAATAGTTTGATCAGAATTTTAGGCCACAATATACACCAAACCAACAAAACAGGAATTACAATCCCAATTCTTATTGTGGCTTCCACAAAATTCGGGGTCATGATACTAGAACGTGTCGTGACTACAATAAATTCATGCAACGTTTACCAGAAGAACAAAGGCGCTTCTTCACATATTTGTTTTTGGCAGATCTCGTGTCATCACCACCAAACATGCTAGCAGGGGCAGTTTCCCCTCAAAATGCTCCCCTCAAGATCTTTAACGATCCACTTCCAAATCATGATAGCAATAGGCTGAATCCAGCTGGAACAAACAAAGGTGCAATGACGGGAAACAATGATCATGAAGCCTCGACTTCACTAAATCCATCAGTTGCGCCACAGTTAGGAAGTCAACCAAGACCCAAGATAGTCAGTTTGGTAGAGCTAGACGCTGAACTACCTATCGAAGCTATAATAAGAACATGAGAATATTTCTCTCAACCAAGCCCAAGTCATCTGCCAGAAATAGATAAGAGTCAACAAATAGTAGAAAAACCCGTAGGTGCCTATGATTTAATTAGTGACCTAACAAAACCTTCTCACACATTTCATTCTTGGATTTACTAAAGAACTCTCCTCCTCATAGAGCTACTCTTTTAGAATCATTAGGTCTAGGTCATCTAATTAACATCACTCCACCTCCTGAAACACAAGTAAATCACGTAGATTTTGATATCCACCCTCTGGGGCAGCTGGATAAGGATGTCGAATTCATATTCAAAATAAATAAAATACCCACAGATCTTTGAGATTACACACCGAGGTGACCCACCTTACACTTACAAGTATGGGTTTATAATAACTATGTAAAACGGGAAATGGTTGACGATGGGGCCGCAGTTAACATAGTCCCTTTCTCTTTCCTCCAAAAACTTGGATATGGGGAAACAAACTGTTCCACCACTTGAAATACGTTGAGAGGCTATGATAGCCTTAAAGCCACTTCAATAGGAACTATAATATTGCCAAATCACCTTAGGACCCAAAACAATCCTAACCAAGTTTTATATTATAGATCGGGAAACTAATTATAATATGATACTCGGCCGACCATGGATACACCGAATGAAGGCAATCCCTTCTACTTTATTTCAAGAAGTAAGATTCTTGCATCTAGGAAAGGTATTTGTAGCCAAAGGCGATCCAAAACCTTCGATTTGCACTCTAGCTGATTTAAAGAAAAGACCAGGGTGCACTCAATTTGAACTTCCAATAAACCAACTTAATAAACCCACTGACCCAAAACCAGAGGAAAAGTTGGTACCTACAACGGATCTTGAAACTATCAGCATAGCCAAAACAATCCCAACCCCCAAAGATAAAACTAAAGAAACAGTATCATTAGGGACTACTGCGAAAATCATTGAGTTGATAGAACAAGATTCACCAATGTTCTTACCATTTGATTCAAGAGTAGGCATAAGATGTTCCCTAGGTGTTGGTTCCCTTCCAGAGAGGACCTCTCGTATGGTAGAAGTAGAGTGCGCAAACGCAGCAGATGCCCCAACATCTATACTCCCGACTAAGTATTGGACTCTCCATTTCGATGGAGCTAAATGCCGTTATGGAGCGGGCAGGTATAATTCTTACTTTTCCCGAGGGGAAAGTCCTCCCATTTTCCTTTAAGTTAAACTTTGAATGCACAAACAATGGCACTGAGTACGAAGCCCTCCTCCTTGGCCTCACCTTAGCCAAAAGAATTGGTATTGATAACATCAGAGTCTTGGGAGACTCGTAATTAGTGACAAGCCAAGTTTCTGAAGTATACAAAACCAAATCCGAACACTTACAGCTTTACAAAGAAGCCGTATTAAATTTAAGCAAGGCATTTAACTTCATATCCATTGAAGCAATCCCGCGAGAGAAAAATCTTCTCGCCGATTCAATAGCAACTTCAGCATCACGTTTTACTCCAAGTAATGAGTTAGAAGATACCCAGTTCACGGTGTCCATTCATGATGAACCATTGATAAAAATAATGACAAATCCCCTTTCAAGCGAAAGTAAATCTACCGTCTTAGACCGTATTGATAGTGATGTGGCTACCTTGGATTACTTAAACGCCTATGCGGCATTACATCTCTCCTATCATATGCTAGATTTGTCCTTAATTCCACATTCGTCTTCCTATTTCGGGAATCCCATGATGGATCTCCCCTCACAAATGGAACCTAGCATATACGCAGTAGAAAATGGGGATGATTTGGATTTACCTCCAGCACCACCTGAGTTCAAAGAGGGTAATGCCTCTTTGATCGAAGAGACAATCGATGTCAACATCGGACAAAGATGAACCAAGAATATTGAAACTAGGTTCTTTATTAACCCTTAAGAAGTAGAAATACATACTCAGATTCTCAAAGAACATCAGAAGGCATTTGCATTTAATTATAAGGAGATGACAGGAGTCGCACCCCACATTGTGGTACACAACCTTGTCACCAAATCAGATGCAAAGCCAATTAAACAAAAATCAAGACCCATGAAGCCCAAGGTAGCTCTCATGGTAAAGGAGGAGGTAATAAAACTCCTCCAGGTAGGATTCATCAAGCCGATCAACTACTCCCAATGGGTATCTAACATCGTTCTGTTCTCCGAAGAATGGAAAGATACGCATCTGCATAGATTTTCGAGATATCAACAAAGCATGTCCTAAGGACAACTTCCCATTACCATCCATCGATGTTATTATTGATGCAACAACTGGTTTTGAACTTTTGTCTCTCATGGATGGATTCTCGGGATACAATCAAATCAAAATATCTGAGCAAGATCAAGCTAAAACCACGTTTATAACTCCTTGGGGAACCTATTGCTACGCTGTTATGCCATTCGGTCTCAAGAACGCTGGTGCTACGTACCAGCTGGGCCATGACATACATATTTCACGATCTAATTCATAAAATCATGGAATCTTACGTAGATGACTTATTGGCTAAGGCCAAGAAGCGTTGTGACCATCCCGAAGTACTCCGCGTCATTCTTTCATGTCTAATAGAATACGGAGTCACACTAAACCCAGAGAAATGTGTCTTTGGTGTAACGGGAGGGAAGCTCCTAGGTTATATCATATCGTCACGAGGGATAGATGTTGACCCAACCAAAATTCAGGCTGTCCTCGAAATGGTTCCACCTTCAGATGAATCTGGAATCAGATCATTTCTCGGAAAACTGGGTGCAATCCAAAGATTTATCCCAGACTTAAGCTTTACCATTCATCCAATCAACAATTTACTCAAGAAGGACTATAGCATTGATTGGACCGAAGATTACAATGAAGCCTTTGATGCAGTTAAGCGTTTCCTTTTATCACCACCTACGCTAATGCCACCTAAGTTAGATCACCCGTTAATTCTATATTCACGAGCTACCGATGTCTCACTGGCCTGTATGTTGGCCCAAGAAGACGATAACAAGAGAGAACGCGTGATTTATTTCATCAGCCGAATGCTACTCGACTATGAAACATGCTATACACAGGAAGAATGATAATTCCTTGCCATAGTCTTTACTACTAAACGCCTAAGACATTATATGTTGAATCAAGAAACGAAGGTCATGGTAAAAACGGACCATTTACGAACTTTCCTCACACAAGGGTCATTGTCTAAAAAGGCTGGACGTTTTATAACCTTAATGGGAGAATTCGAATTAACATTTGTAAATCAGAAGTCAGTTAAGGGACAAATCATTGTGGATTGGTTAGCTGACAACCCATTAGATGGAGGTGATCTAGTAGATTTAGACTTTCTAGATGAGTGCGTATACTACATCGAAACCCGACCCGCTATCTCTGAGTGTCCCTGGTACGCTGACATCATTAACTATATCATGGACCATACATATCCAGAAGGAGCTACACCACAACAAAGAAGACGGTTACGCATAATCGTAGCTAAATACGTCATTATAGAGCAGGTGCTCTATCGAAAAGCATTCGATGGAATGCTCCTAAGGTGTGTCGACATAGAGGAATCCAAGAAGATTCTCCATGAATCTCACAGTGGAATATGTGGAGGCCACTTCAGTGGCCATGCCACCGCTCGAAAAATACATCGAATGGGCTATTTCTGGCCCACTCTAGAACATGAACACCCCGAACCGTTGTTACTTTCTCCTGAGCATACAAGTGTTGATATGTGATTTCTTGTAAAAGGATGTGTTCCTCGATTTAGAAATCATGCTTGATATGTACTGTATTGTCTTTGCAGATTGCAGATCTTGACTGAGTCAGAATGTGATTAGACTCTTTTATCTATTTCATTTTGTATCTTAGTTTAATCTGATCTCGGAATAAATTATAGAGTTATCCATCTATAAGATCTAGTCTTGGATCAGTGGAATTGATCCAAGTAATGCTTTAAGTTTGTTCATGATGAATTAAAATCACGCACTTGAACAGTTGCAAGGTCTAGCAGCATTGAATAAGCTAGTCGAGTATGACTCGAGCTGATCAAGTGAAATGGATTGGTTCCCGATATCAAAGAATATCCGGAAGGTCTCGATCGTGGACCGTAATAATTCGATTACATACGATTCGCAAAGAGTAACAGAGCTAACCCCGTTCAAGAAGGTATGATATAGGTCTTTTCTGAGTGTACAGAATGTAGACCTAACTGGAATTATTAAATGATTAGTAACCTAAGACTAAACCTAACCTAGGGGTTAGATTAGTGTCAATCTAACCTAGACCTAGGCTATGTGTTAATGTCCTAAGTTAGTATCTATGTTATGGAAGTTAGATTAGGTATTAACCTAAATTCTAACCTAAGATACTAACCTAACTATGAGCAAGAATGTAAAGGGGCCTATGGAGGGGTGCGAACCATGGGCGGTGTTTTCTATGACATTTAATGCATGGGATAAGGATGAAGGACAGGTTTTGGCGGAGGTTTTAGCAACAGCTAAACTAAGCCGACGTGGCAGTTCGCCAAAACTGGAAATGGACTTGGGATTTTGTTTGACTATCGCCAATTCTGGCGGTCGGTGGAAGTGGAGTTTTAGTGGGAAAGTTGGTTTAATTGCATTCAATATTCTCGGTAGTCAAGCTCGGAACTCGCGAGAAGGCATGCAAACAGGAAGTTTGTTGGTTTGTTTGGCTTGTCGCGATTTTCGGGTTTCTCTCTGCCTGTTCACTGGTTCTTCGCACCAGTCTTCTTTGTGTTGCATGGCAAGTATGAGATTATCTAGCTCTTTTCTCTGGCAAGGAGAATATATATGCCATGGAGATAGCAAAATTTTGTTGGTCGCTCTAACTTGGAAAAGGAAAAGGAAGTCTGAGCTCTTCCAGTGGTCTGCTTTGGAAATTTGAGCAAAAATCCAGGCATGTTAGGCCCTAACCTTTAAAAATCTTGCTGTCTTTCAAGTGATTTCATTAGAACAACTCTGTTCAAATGTTTTGAGAAAATAGATGATTTTCTATGGAGGTCTTGTTTGATTTTTGGTACTGTATCTCTTCTGGTTCGATTTTTCAATTTCCCCTTGATGGGTGTTTATTAAATTCGAATTGTGGCTCTATTTCTTTGTGTATTCATTCTGGCTTAAATATGTGAGATATATATATATATATAAAGTATGAATGCTCGGCTGCTCAAATGAGAGCCCATAGAATATACCTGTGTTAGGTATAGGCCACTGTTATGTTGTCGATTTTTGGTCACCGTTTCTTGTTGTGGAAACTGTATGAAGGGATACTGATGGATATTGTATGATTGATCAGTTATATTGATCCTTTGGAAGCTCTGTCGTGGTTTTTGGTGACAGTGGCTAATGATACTTTTTGGGTTTCGTTTTGTCTTCTAATTTGTTTGGGAACAGGTAACTATTGTGTTACCATAGTCTTTACGACCCAGTGGAAGTTGTTTTCCTTGTTATTGTGGTAACAGGGTTTAACCGTTAACTGTATACAATATTGAGATATTTATATTTTATTTGAACGACTCAGTGGAGTCCTCTGAATGAGTCGTATATTACTATCCACTGCTGAGAATATAGATTCATCCTTGAGTTTTGTTAATTGAATTTCGTGGAAGTCTTGTAGAGGTAACAGGTCTTTTGACCTCTGTTATTTGTAATAAATAATGGATATAGACTCCCTGGGTATGCATTTGCATTTCTTTTGTGTAAGTTGTTCGAGAGTTTTGACGAGGCTCATTGAATTCCTTGCTATGAAATGGGTATTTGATTTGATTGCACTTGATTTTTTATGAATGCTTGCCATAGATGGCATAGAAGGATTCATCAACTAATTTTATCTTACACTCGTTGTTGGGTTCCTCGGTTATGGGTATAAACCCGTTAATATGCAATGTGTATATATAGATTTATAATTGTTGTAACCGAACGACTCGAGGAGTCGATTGAATGATTTATATTTATATTTGAACCACTGCTCGTGTTGAATATAATTGAATGATGGTAATTGTTGTGCAAAATGACTTAAGGGAATAACATGTATTTCGATCTTTGTTATTTTGATAAGATTCCTTCGCGTCGCAGAGGATTTTGTGATACAGATTCTTTAGGTGTATATTTACGTCTTCAATCTGTGCAAATTTTTGTAAAAGATTGGCAAGGGTACAAACAGATTTCTAGTTTTGAATTCATGAATCGGATTTGCTTGCCGATTTTTATAAAGCTCCGTTGATGGGCTCAGATGGAATCGTATGCAACTATTTGACTTATTACTGTTGTTCGGATTTATATGAACTCTTGGAAGGTGTCCTGTATTGTTTGAACCTTATTGAATCTGATTTTTTGGGACACTGTCGTTTTGTCACTGTTCCTTGAGTATGAATGATTATCTTGTATCCTGGCTCAGTTGAAGTGAGTCGTGAATACCATACTTAGGTTTGAATGCACCTCGGTGAGAATAGATGTGCTATGTTCCTTTCCGTTTACTTCATTCCGATTGAGACCGAGCATGTTTCGAATTACCGTGTGTCGTCTTGGCATAGTCTTTAGAAACCTCAAATTGCTTAATGCAATGAAGTCTCATTGTTTACAGCGTTATGCTAAAAGTTCCTTGATTTCAACTTGTGTCGAAAAGCCATACTGTATAAAAGGAACTAGTATTGGGCTTAAGGTTGATATATGGGATTGTTGATGTGTTAGGCTGGCCGTGACAGAGTTTTGCGTGTTTTATTTCTTGATTTAAAATAGTGATTCTTCCCGTGGCTGTCGGACTTGTTCGTATACATACTTTGGATGAATTTTTTCCATAAGTGGAGACGCAGATAAAGAGTGAACTTGTGTGAAAGGAAGTATGAATGATATGTTTCTTTCTCTTCGCTTATTTAATATTTGTTGATATCTCTGTCTAATAGTGGGAATTGTTTTGTAACATATTGGTAGAATCACGAATTGTTATGATATTTTCCTTTTGGATGAATGAAACGATCATCCAATGTTGTGATTTTGGATTCAATGATTGTTTGTGCACATTCGTTCCTTGATTCTTAATATTCGATGAAATATTTGAGAAGTGTTTAGGACTATTCTCGTAATGATGATAAAGTTACATATTTGTAGTCATTTTGGATTACAAAGGCATAGTCTAAATCATGTTTACTTGTTTGGATTATTGATTTCATTTAAACAGTAGGTTTAATGAAAACAATTGATGGATTGCAATTGTTTTAAAAGTTAGTGCTTATCATGCTCAGGTTCATCGATAGTTGACCTTTTCGGTTTATATACCTAAGTGGCAAGGTTATCTTTGTGTAATTTGGATGTTTTTGTGATTGACAATGAAAGCTTACAAGAAAAGAGGTTGAATTCATATGAGTGTTTAGCAGATCTTATTGTTCGCAAAAGTAATTTTTAATTTAAACAATTGCCTTTCTAAAAGATAGGTTAAAATGAACCTAAGCAGAACGCTAAACAAGTTGAATTAAATTACTGATCCCTAGTCTTGAATATGATAGGACAACACTTATTTGGATTCTTAATCATTTACATCCTTATACTAATAAGTATGATATAAATTCAGTTAAGAGAACTGATATAATCAAATGGAGTTCAGATGGCAATCTCATGTGAAGGTTATGAGATATTGTCCAATTCTGTTGTTTTAGAATCAGGTGTATTCTAATGACTCCTTGATGAGAGCTTGACCTTAATACCTCTACCATGTAATGGGATTTATAGAGGAAGGTCGTCTTAAGATGAAGAATCTAGGGATCGGGAAAGGCTAACCTTAGGGAAAAGTCTTTAAAGTAATTTAAACTCAAGTGCGTAACGCATGTTATTAAGTAGATCTTTTCGAGGCGGATTTAAAGGTTGACGACACAAGTCAACTGCAGGGTTGTACCTCCGAGAAGATTAGGATCTTCTCGAAGATACAACAATGCAGGTGACTTATGGCGACACCCTTTGCATTGATCGCTAAGATTTACACTTAGTTTTCGAACGAGTTACTCAGGGTCCGATTAAGAATGTGGTCATGTTATAAGGCTGCCTAGGAGATTCGGGGTATCATGACACACTGGTTGAACTGCAAGGTTGAACCAGTATGTCACCATATCCCTAATCCTCGTGGGCATCCATATAACATTATCACCTTGTTAATCTGCCTCCGAGTGATTCAGTTGTGAAAGGAAGGACTGACAGTAGTCAGAATAAGACATTCTATATAACATAAGAATGGGGTGAAGGGTGTATTCTAGATTGACGAGTATGCCGTTAAGGAATACGAGACATAAACAGTATGTTTCAAATCTTTGGCCAAAGTATCGCAAGCTGCTGATTGCGTTGTCCTAATTCACCTAGTCTAAGGGATGAGATGCCGATGAATAATAGTAACGATTATTCAGTTAGGTTACTTGGACAGAGCATTCTGAATCCCAGAGTAGGGAAGAGAACCGCAAGAGTAAAGTGTTATCTAAAAACACCAACTCTTTTTACTCATGAATAGATCGGTAGATTACCGAGTCATGGAATGAATAGATCGGAAGTAATCTGAGTCATTACAGATGCATATGGTTTATCATTATATGAATGGTTATTTGATTTGTGAGTTCTAAATTATGTATTTAGAACCGAATGCATTTAAAAAAAAAAAAAATTGACTTGTTCTATTGTCTAAAATGAGGATGTTATATGTTGAATCAAGAAACGAAGGTCATGGTAAAAATGTATCATTTACGAACTTTCCTCACACAAGGGTCATTGTCTAAAAAGGCTGGACGTTTTATAACCTTAATGGGAGAATTCGAATTAACATTTGTAAATCAGAAGTCAGTTAAGGGACAAGTCATCGCGGATTGGTTAGCTGACAACCCATTAGACGGAGGTGATTTAGTAGATTTAGACTTTCTAGATGAGTGCGTCTACTACATCGAAACCCGACCCGCTATCTCTGAGTGTCCCTGGTACGCTGACATCATTAACTATATCATGGACCATACATATCTAGGAGGAGCTACACCACAACAAAGAAGACGGTTACGCATAATCGTAGCTAAATACGTCATTATAGAGCAGGTGCTCTATCGAAAAGCATTCGATGGAATGCTCCTAAGATGTGTCGACATAGAGGAATCCAAGAAGATTCTCCATGAATCTCACAGTGGAATATGTGGAGGCCACTTTAGTGGCCACACCACTGCTCGAAAAATACATCGAATGGGCTATTTTTGGCCCACTCTAGAACATGATGCAATAGAGTTTATACACAGGTGTCGTAAGTGCCAAGAATTCTCCCATGAGATCCACATGCCAGCACAAGCTCTACAACCAATCGCTACTCCATGGCCCTTTTCTACATGGGGTCTAGACTTAATAGGGAAATTATCTCCCTCATCCACAGACGACCATAATTTTATAATCACGGCCATTGAATATTTTACCAAATGGGTGGAGGCCATGCCTCTCACTACTGTACCTGGTTCTGTGATCGCCAAGTTCATTTTGAACCAAATCATTTACAGGTACGGTATCCCACAAATCATTATCTCTGATAATGGAACTTCTTTTAAGAATGAAGAGGTTCGTGAACTATGCAATAAATTTAAGATAAGCCATCATACGGCTTCCTTGTATTATCCCCAAGCCAACGGACAGGCTGAAGTGACAAACAAGACACTGAAAGCCATTCTCCTTAAAACGGTGAAAGAAAACAAACGAGATTGGCATTTGAAGTTATATCTGGCCTTGTGGGCCCACCGAACCTCAATAAGAACACCAATGGGAGCAACTCCTTTCTCGCTGGTATTTGGGGTAGAAGCAGTTCTCCCGCTTGAGGTCGAAATACCCAGTCTCCGCATTTCACTACAAGGGATTCTGGATGAGGACGCTTATAGAGAAGCACATCTTTCCCAACTAGAAAGCCTAGATGAAACTAGGTTAGATGCCGAATAGTGACATAGAGTCTATGCTGACCGGATGTGCCGGCAGTACAACAAAAAGGTCTATGAACGCGATATATACGAAGGTGATCTAGTTCTAAGACTAGACAGCCAGATCGACAAGAAGACCGGTGAAGGAAGGAAATTCTGGCCCAAATGGTTGGGCCCATACCAAGTCATGAAGGACTACGGAAATGGTGCTTACCTCTTATGTATGCTAGAAGGTGAGGAATTTGGTGAAACAGTCAATTCCCTGCACCTCAAGCGGTTCTACGCATAAGCAACTAGCACTACTTGTATAATTATCTACATTGCATCTTCATACAGATTAAGATCATTTTGTCCACTTGTTTCTTACATAAATTGTGATCAAGGAATCTATTCTCAAAGAAATTCACTACAAACTCATGATGTTGTTGGCATAAAGCTCTTTAATCATACCTCTCCATCTTCATATATCATCGAATCATCTCGAATCTTTTATCAAATAAAGATAGACATGACAAAGTCTTAACGGTAACCATACCAAGATCTGCAAGTTTATTCTCACTTTGATTTCTTCTTAGGATAGGTGTCTTGCCTATGGTCTATTCTAGAAGCTTCATGGTGTCACATCTATCCCATATGCATATCTCTTTGGGAATAAGCACATACTGACATTTTACTCAAGAAAACAAGTCAACAAGTAATTAAACAGAAAATTTTAATTTTACACATTTCCTTGCCCCACCAACCTTCGGTGATGAGCTTGCGTCTCTTACTAGTGACGTAGGGTTGGGAAAGGATGGAAATTCCCTTACTCGCCTATACCTTGCCCACGGTGATAAACCCACGCTTCTTACTAGTAGCATGGGGCAAAGTGTAGGGGGTCTTCTTGACAAATAAGTACAAAAAGTCATAAACAAACAATTCAAACTTTGAGTCAAAAATGAATGAATCAGATGTTCAAAATTCCAAGAGAGTTAAAATCCTAAATACCTAGATATTGTCTACTATGTGGCCATCTACGGGTCTAAGTCTGGATAAACCGTAAAGCAAGTTGCATCCAAAACTATGAAATCACTCGAGTGGAGTTAGCTTGTAGCTTCCAATTTGGTTCTGCTAAAGCTTTGTATGTCTTCCATCACTATCATTTCACCACATTTCATAACTTGTGCCCTTCTTGGCTCTTGGTGATGAGCCCTTACATCTTACTAGTTGCGTGGAGTTAGGAGTGGGGCAAGTTAATCTGCTCATCATCATCTTGGTTATTTTCATCACTTTGCCAAAACAAACATGAGGTATCCATATTGCTCACAGAAGCTAAGATTCAAAATCACAATATATCTACATTATCATGTATCAGCATCACGAAACACAAAAAGAAAACAAGCATTTACATCATTTGTTCACCATTGCATACATTCTAAAAAGCATACAAACATACATCGTAGTATACACAAAGAAGCTGGAAATAGAAAGGGAAAACATGAGTGACAAGCTTTTGATTCAAAGACAAATGCATATATATAAATAATCAATGTTTATATACAATGCCATCATGCACTAGGCATGGTCAAAATGCTCAAAGAGCCCATGATACACAATAGTACAAAATACACAAGGGCCAAATGGCCTCTCAACCCCTACGCGACCCCTCCGAAGGTGCACGCCCTCGCCTAGGACTCCGGCTACGCCGGCGCTCTAAATGTACGGAGGGCTCAGGGTCCCGAGGGGCAGCCACGGTCTCACCACGAGAATGGCTCCTCATAAGGCACTCAGCCGTCCTGTAGCCCGCTAACTCTGTGCACAGGGTTGACACCATCCTGGCCACGTGCCAAATGGGAGCAAAGACATCGGTATGTCTACCAGCTACTGAGGGCTCCCCGGTATCTACAGATAACTCTGCTCGAGTCCTATCCATGGGGATCATCAGGGAATCGGTACATACCCTGCGGATCAGATCCCGCCACTCATCAACAGTCTCTACAAAAAAAGAAGAAAAACGAATCAGAAACCAAGCAAGAGGCTAAAAGATACAAGGAGAGATAGCAATTAAAACAAATCCTAAATTAAACAAACGTTAAAGAAGGAAGAAAGGATAACTTACTCGGATCACCGGGCCTCCAAGATGGGTCACTGGGACCGGCACCTACCGCGGATGCCGCTACTAACTGAGGGGCTGCTCCTGTGGCAGGGGCAACATGTCACCCTGCAACTGACTCATCCTCTCCACCATGGCCCTGAGAGAGTGGCTCCTCTGAAACTAGAGTGTCCTTCTCTGCGCTCTGCTCAGCCCTCTCTGCCTGCATAATGTCCTGAGTGTCATGCCACTCAGGATCACTGTCATCAGTCTGCTCCTCCGACCCTCCCTCTGTAAGCTCCTCAGAGTCGAGTCAATATCTATGGGGTCATCGCTACTATGAGCAGGACCCGCAGCAATCTGAAGTAAAGGTGCCCGAGGTGCACCAGCTCTCCCTCTAGCACGAACTATCCTCCTGGCTGCAATGGGAATGCCAGGAGTGATCACTGTCCAACCACGGCCTCTAGGCCCCCCTCTGGCCTCGCGAACTGATCTATAAACTGGCGCCACTGGGGGAAGCATGCCCATATACGGTAGGCCAAACTGCTGAGGAACTCTACCAAAAGGATGCACCTCCACTCGTCCCACTCGATCAATGAGCTGCCCTGTGGTGGAGCAAGAGATCAAGGTAAGAGTCTCCTCTCCCCATATGCCGGCCATAAGCCGGTACGGTGTCACCTCCATGTCTGCAGTAGTAAGGGAGGAAACTGGCTGGTGAGGTGCTCTAAGCACCGACATATCTATCCATCTGGCTGCCCTCACAGCCCCAGGATCTGCCACCTCCACGCCTCTGCCATAAGGGATAAAACGCTCATACACCCAACTCATGACTAAAGTTAGGTGGCACAATGACTATCCCTGTAAACGAACCACCCTGTATAAATCATGGTAGGTGGTCCCTAGAATATTTGCACCCCAGGCGTATATCCGGCCATGCCCCTCTATCTGCGTAATGATGGGGGCCCAACAGTATAACAATGTATCCCCTCCCTTGTCCCCGATCAGTCTCGAGGCAAGGATCCCCATGACGGCCTATCGAAGTACGGGGATAGGCAAAGAAGGAATGGATCAAACTCTCACTCCCTTCTTCGACCCCGTGGAGATAACTGCATCTCCCATATATGCTGCCCACTGTGCAATCTGTGCCTGTGAGCCTGCTGTCTCTAATGTAAGTCTCCTCCCGATGATCGGGACCCCCAAAATACGGTAGACATCCTCGAGTGTGATGGTCCACTCACCACGGACCCCTGGCAGTCGGAAGGTGTTCCGATCTGCATCCCAATAAGAGAATAAGTCACAAAGGATGTGACTAGATGGTGCAACATGAGGCACACACGATATACGCAGTATACCAGCCCTCTGAAGTGTGTCCTCCTCGTCCTGCGAGAGGGCATCCAGTACTCCTGAGAGCCAATCACACTCTCTCTCTCTCTCTGCTCCATCTAATATACTCCTCTCTCACCTGCATACACCCAAAAACACACAAAACAGAGCAAGTTAATATCTGAACAATACCGAGAAGGTCATAAAAACACGTAGAAGTGTGAAAACTTACAAGTGCAATCTCAAATAATAGTTCTTTTGCATTACATGCAAAAACCGCCACCACTGAGCAGGGAGGTGGTTTTGTAACCACCGCCTTAAAGGTGGCTGTCGTGTAACCGCCACCCTAAGCGGGCGGTGGTCACGTAACCATCGCCACTGTCTGTGGCGGCGGTCATGGTCCGAAAACCCACGCGGGTTTTTAATCTTAAAAAGCCTAAAACAAGCAAAAAATGACCATTTGACCTAAAAATGGAGCCTACCCAGTAGGCGCCCCCCCTAGGTGGACCTTTTGAACCTAATATTTTCAAAAATAACCCCCCCATTACAACAAATTTAGCATTTCAAATTTAAAGGGGGAAAAACACAAAATTGAAGAAAACCAACCTGTGATCTAGCAGGGTGGTGTTCCGCGCGTGGAGGCATGATCACGATCTCACTGCGGACGTTTTGACTATACTCACGCAAGAAACCATCGCCATGGGTCCCAGAGCTCAAAAACAATCAAATCAACTCGCGCAAATGAATAGGAAAATGGGCCCACTTTCATATATATAGCACCCTGATTCGTTTTAAAAGACTTTTTCGCAGGTTTGGAGCACTGATGGAGGTAAGTCCCTATCCCCGCATGAATGGTACGTTCTCATTCCCTATTATTTTAGCATTTATTTTCCAAATTATTGTATCTATCTGCACTTGAGTTCTCCTTTCGTTTTGCAGATAGCGGGAATTTTGGATGGCGTAATTTCAACACACGGACGTGTAAGGTATAACTTCTAACTTCCCATTTCGGGACTGCCATACTCGGACCCACCGTTTTATGCCTCTTCATGGCTAAAACGCTTCTCCGAGGGGGCAATATGTACGTACCCAAAATTGTAAGGTACTGTACTGCGGAACAGCGTAATAAGTGCCCCAATGATGATGCAGGTCTCTTCGCAAGGTGTTCGGGGTCCAGAAAAGCTCTCCGAATATGCGTTAACATCCCGCATACCCTGCTTAGCCCCCACGTGCTTTGTTTTCCCCTTTTTCCCTCTTTTCTTGCCCCTTTTCTCTTTAGTAATGAAACCGCCGCCCGATCGGGTGGCGGTCTCAGAATCGCCCCCACTGAGACAGGCAGCGATCTCAGTAACCACCACCACCGAGCGGGCGGCGGTCCTTTACGCATTTTCCAGAATGTTCTTTTGATGCGACTCACGTGAAATATCAACATTTCACCAGCTTTCCTTGCCGACTTAAGCTTGCATTTATGTTTTTGGTCCCCTGGAATAGTGTTTTTCCTTTGTTTATTGTTTAGGAGTTCAGTTTGGTTTTGATCTTTGGGTGATTGAATTCCTATAAATGCATGGCTTGTGCTCAAACAAATGGTCTACCCCTGATTTCACTTTCATGCTCTCTTTTTCATAGCTTAGTCTGTTATTCTGTTTAGAAGCCATAGTTTTAATTCTTTGCATGCTTAGTTAGCATTGTCCAAATTGTTGGTAAGCCACATATCCACTTGTGCAAATAGTGTTGCTTGTTCTATCTAATCCATTAGAGTACAATAGATTAGGAAGCCATTAAAGTTACAGGTTTTGATCCTCAAATAGGATAGTTTCAGGTTACGACGCGCATTATGTTGCATGATTCGCAATAGATCCCGCTAGGAATTGCATAAGCCAAGCTCTGTACTCTTGCGCTATCCCTCTCCTATTCGCGTTCTATTCAGTCTGTATTCTAAAGGTTGTCCCTTGTTCCAACACCTACTCCTGTTGATGCAAGCATTACATGCTTTTCTGGATCTACGTGAGCACAAAGAATGAAGAGATCATACTGAGGGGACAAGATCACACACACCATCGGATTCGCCACTGTTCTGCGGAATCCAGGTTCTAGCTTTCAAAGTTCTAGTTAGAATCATATCAAATAGAGTAGTTAATCACTTTATTTCAGTAAATTCTATTCTCGATATTGCCAGGGAAGCTGTGGGGATTGATAGTTTCTAAGAAACTATGATTCACTCCTCACTTCTGAGGTAGGATCAAGAATCTTACAAATAGATTAGTTATTTCATTGTTTAGAATAGATATAAAAATTACACAGACAAATAGCTACACTCGGCTATTTTGTTTGTTTTAAATTATTAGTTTAGTTGTCAATTCTAAATATTTTAAATAGCTGCTTTCTTAAATTCTTATAAATCATCAAAAAAATACAAAAAGAAGTCATATATGCTATAAATACATTTTGTATACTTAGAGTTCACTTTATTACAGTTTGTTTATATTATTGCGTTTGTATGACAATTACGGGACCTAGGGAGCCCGGAGAATACGTTTTGAGCCAATCGTGCCTCACCTAATCTCATAACAGTAATAACTGATATTGACCAGAATCTTAGAATCCAAGTCTTCCAAACAACAGCAGACTTCCAGCAGATCAGATCTCAGTTAAGAGGATTAAACATAGAAGACGACCAAGCACATACATTTTGGTCAAATCAGCCAAACTACAGATTACACTAGAAAAACATCTACATGACCGTAGAAGGGTTTGAAAGAGAAAAACATTCGTGTGTGACCCTTTAGTTCCATAGCCAGACACGGAGACACCCTCACAGACATAGATACCGGCCTAAGAATCCAGGTTACAAGAACACCTGTGAGGTATTCTGAGAAGATCGCACAACTGTTGATTCTAAACATAGAAGCTGAGAAAGCATATGATTATTGGATACTAGGAATCAGGACTTGACTTCGTATATGACCATAACAGAACCACAACAACCAAGAGTCTACGGTTATGACCCACAAGTCCCACAGCCTAACGAATCCATAAGTCAATCGGATATAAGCATTGGCCTACGCAAACTAGTATTCCAATCCACTCCACTTCCACCCATCATCATCGAACAATTGTCCTTACTAGATATAGTGGCTAACGAAGCTAGAGAATTCTAGACTAGGCCAGAGAATCATCCGTAGAGTCAATTGTTTCCACCATCCACCATATGACCTTATCTGGAGACATACACGAAAGTATCCCAGGTCATTTCCCACGTATTCCACAACCCATAGATCGAATCACGCCAGAGCTCGATATTGATTGGAGCCTTCGAGCAGTCATCCTTTCCGATCGATCTATCACACCAGTCCAGGTTAGAAGGGCCTTCTTTGCCTTAGATTCACAAATTCCACTAGTGCGTGTCAAAGACATTAGATTGCCTAACTAGTCCTGTCTCGCATCCCATGAATATTTCATTCCCATCTGTGTCTTGCACGACCTCGGGAGGTCGGGTACGTGGAAGAGTTACCTTTAGATTCCCACGCTTGCTTGTCACTTTTCGTAAGGCGTACGGTAACCACTTCCCGGTCACTGTAGAAAATGGTCAATGAGTGAAAAACCAGGTAGAAGGTCAAATCTGACAGGTATGCCAAATTTGATGGTGTTTTATAATGTCAATGGGAATGATGGCAGTGACAGGGAGTGTGAAAAGTGGAAGAAAATGAATAAAATGTCCTTTTGGGTAGGTTAAAGAAAAGACCTGGAACTGATGTCGGTTGGGTATAACCAACAATGGTCAGAGGGTAACCGATGATAGTTATTGTGAAATTGAAATAGTGATGAAAGAAAAGTGGTTGTGAATTAAAATTTGATGTGGCATCGGACCCGAATTCTAGGAATGATGATGATATGGCCTAGGGACACTCAAGTGAAGCCAGAATACACCATCTATGATGAGGAGAATGCAAGGATGAATAAGAAAAATGAAGAATGTGATATCTCACGTTAAAAATGCAAGCCAAGTAGAAACACTAAGAAAAATGTGATCCTAGGAGTGCCTTTTCTATTATGTTTTTTAGCTTATGCTATTTAAGGACCGACACATGAATTGTTAAATAGAGTTTTTGGTCAGGATGGCTTCCTATGAAGAAGGAGATCTAAAAGGTGAGGTTTTAGGTATGTTATGGTGGGTGCGGTCCTCACTCAAGTATGACTCGAAAGAGCAAAGAGTGGATGTCCACTGTGCCGTGATCATGTGATCACCTACAACTTCTTCCAGGTAAGATGTTGTTTAAGAATGTGTGTATTTTCAATTTTTGTGAGGTTTGGTAAGACTCGAGAGAGAGAGAAAGAGAAAGAAAGTGCTTTCTATGGTTCGTTTGTCAACCATCAGCTGGTCATGACTTCCAGCGTATAGGTTGCCCACAATTAATGTGAGCTAATGCGATAAATCAGAATGTAATGCACTTATTTTTAAGCCCAAATCAAAGTGTGAAGTTGGATGACACAATAAGATGAAGAGGAAGAGGGATGCTCTTTCACTATAATGCAGAAAACATAAAGAAATGGTTCTTTTTAATTACACCAAAAGAAAGGTTTCCTTTAGAGAAAATAGAAAGAAAAGGTGGGTTACCAAGGAAGAAAATTAATGTGTATGCTTTTCAGAAGGGAAACAAACACACAAATTTTCCTAGGAATGAATGAAATGCAAGGAACCCCTGATGGGTCCCACCGGGCATTCCAAAATTTTTCACCTAATTCTAGATCATTTCTTTGAAGTACTTACGAAATAGATATGGTAGCGGGCATAGGAGGAATACTTGTTCAAATGTTGGTTGATGGGTTTGTTATGCGCGTATGACTTCGAATCCACAACTAATTGTGAGAGCTTTCTTTTGGCTAGGAGGAACTACCTATAATGAAAAGCAAGACCACGGAGGAGTTAAACAATATGTTCAAGTGAACTCGCCTAATATGTGTTAGATCCGGGAAGTGTGATACTTCCTAGATGGCTATCACCCATTGTTTTCAACAATTTAATGCAGTAAATAAGGTAAATCCTATTATAATTTGAAATGATTTAGGTATCTCACTTAAAACACAATAAGAAATAGATCTAATCTAATAGGCTAGGTTAGAATAGGATCTGAAGGTCAACTAACTAGTTCTAGGTCTCTGCAGGTCTGACAAAGGTCTCAGGTAGATCACAGGTGAATGAGGGTGAGGTGGAATTAGGTGGGTAGGTCATTGTTCTAAGCTGTATGGGAAAATACAATAACCGATGTCGGTTAAGGGTGATGATGGTAGTTGGCTATAATCGTGCCGCCATTCGTGGAAAACTAGGAATGCCACAAAATGAGATTTAGTTCTCTCTCGTGATTGCACAAAGGACTTTGGTTGGTCGGGATGAGTTATTGGGTGGTTTGGGTAGGATTCAAAGATGTTTTAATGGGTATATGGAGGGGTGAGTGTTGGAGGAGTTCAATGGGTGGCTAGGTAAATAATAGATGATAATATAATGATGAAATGGAATGAACCAGAGAAGTATAACGTTTAATTACTTGGATTCTAGTCCTAGATGCCTATGAGTGAGGGATAGAGGTGCTGATGAGAGGTTTGAAGGCTGCATGTGATCACCAACTCAAGAAAAGCTTCTAAAAAGTTGTATGTACATTCCTATTTTCTTGGTCAAATCGGATCATTCTTTGGGATGGTTGTGTAGAAAAATATGCTTGATCTCTTTCCTTGCATGTGTGTTCTCACTGGAATTCACTCTCAGTAGATGTGATATCTCTCTAGAATGTGCTAATGTTCGTCAAATTTTCCAATATTTTCCAACCTTTTGCCAACCTTGAGAATAAGGTTATTTTGGGGTTAAAAGGGTAACCAACAACGATTCCAACTTAATCCATAACGATTAGGGGTAACCGGCATCGGTCAAGATGGGATTTCCTAAGTTTACCAAACTAGGGAGATCCTCTTGATTTACTTAAATCTCATGTTGTTAACCCACTTTGATTAGATGGGAGCTTCTTGTAAGCATGTGGGAATGTGGTTAGAGAGAATGTAGGCATTGATTTTTAGGGTTTAGGTAAGTCTCGATTAGTTATAGCAACTTACTAAAAATAGATTTTAGGGTGATTTGGCTTGGTGAGGTATCTAGTTGAAGTGTGTGTATGGATATTATTTAAATTAAGATATTTAAATAATAAATATAGTGAGGATAATGAATTAATTAAATTTAATATTAGTGGGGTGAAGGGGGTGATGGCTAGGTGAATGTGATGAAGGATGCTTATTTATCGAGGGACCAAAGGGGAGTGTGACCTAATTTTAGTGTCTAAAACATCATCCATGTAGTATTCCATCATATCATGGAAAATTACCGTCATTGCTCTTTGATAGGTAGCACCTGCATTTTTAAGAACAAACAACATTACTCCGATAATAGAAGGTACCCCAAGGAGTTTTAAAAGTCATCTTGTGTTGATCTTCCTCAGCTATCTTGATTTGATTGTAACATGAAAATCCATCCATAAGATATCACATTTCATATCCTATTGTTGAATCCACAATCATATCAATATTTGGTAATTGAAAATCATCCTTAGGGCATGCCTTATTTATTTCTCTAAAATGCAAGTGCATTCTTATCCCAACAAGATTTTTTTGGACATGAATGATATTGGATATACATTTAGAGTAATCAATGGGATGAATGAATCTTTCTGCAAGATATCTTTATAATTCTTTCTTAACTAGGAGAGCCGCCACAGTGCATCTTTTGAGATTTTGCTTAATAGGTTTACGATACATGTACAACTAAGTTGTGCACGACCAAATTTGGATCCAAGCCTAACATATCCTTATAGGACCATGTGAACACATCTATAAATTCCCGTAACAGCATGATGAATGTTTTATGTTCCCATGCTGAGAGTGAAGCTCCCAACTTGACTATTTTTGGGTCATCTTCTGTGCCAATGTTTACATCAATAGTCTCTTCTACCAGTAACTTTGAAAAATCCTCCATATGCGTAGGATTGGGAGGAAGGTTGAGATCTTCATCCAAGGATGTCTCCACGATATTTTCATCCTTGGCATGGTCACTTTTATTGTCCTTTGATTTTTTTATCTGTTTGTTTGTCAATGTAGACACAAAAATCGTGTTGTAATCACCTTGTTCCCTTAGCGCAACCCTATAATAACTTCCTCATCCTCAAAACCTTATCACCTACCTCCCGCACCCCACACATGTTAATTTAATTACTTTAATTAAATTAATGCCATTTATGTCCATATATATTAATTTAATTATTTTAATTAAGTTCATATCCTTTTACCCACACAAACATTGATTTAATTATTCACATTAAATTAATTCACTACCCTCAAACATCTATTTAATATAGTTGCCTTTCTTGAATACACTTCACCTAACCACCCCCATCATTTGACCCATTAACCTAAACCCTAAACCAATGTCCTAAATAAAACCTAACATTAGACCCATCCCCTCACCTCACATTAAAAGCCTCCTAAGGTTAGTTTTTTCCCCGAGAAAAGAAGAGACCCTCATCAAATGGCGGAACAACTTCTCGGAAAATTTTGAACAACCTGAGATATCTTGCCCAAAACGACGCCGATTTACCCTAAACCAACATCGGTTCCTCTAAACTCGACTCCTGGTTATACCGAGAATGGACCAAATGGCCTATTTAGCCCCATCTACAACTTTGTAATACAGGTTGTGCGGTTGGTTGGTGATTCATTGTTGATTTGAAACTTCTTATCACAAATTCAATCTCTGAGACCACGCAACAGCAGATATAACGAAGACTGATTGGAGATCAACAAAGGCAACCAAATACACTGGCACAATAGTGAAACTTTCTACCCAGCATTCTCCAACACAACAACCTCTTCATCATTCTTCAGACCCGTACCTCATAGAAGAGTAAGTATCCTCCTCCAACCTATTTCATCTACTTATCAACATCTACAATACTTTTTGTAAAGGAACTTAATCCTTCACCCTTCGTCCATTCCCTCTCTCCAGTTTCAGCCACCTTCTATACCCAATCATCTTAACACTTGGCCCAAATTTCCCATTTTGACCTCCTCAATAATCTCAAACCTTTGCAACATATCTAAATCCCCTCTATGATCAATTCCCATTTGCTATCCACTCCAATTTCACCCCAAAACTCCAAAACCCATACTTTGTGTGATTCCACTAGCCTCGACTTAACTATCGTCGAGTTCTCTTTAACCATCACCAGTTATAGTCAAACCTTCATCGATTCTGATAAAACCGTCATCGGTCTCTATGTTACACGATCTCTACCGAGAATAACAACCTGTTTCGACCTATCCCTACTTGAACACCTACTTGACCTTCAAATATGTATCTAACCTATCCTGTTAGCTCGATTCACCTATAGCCAACCTATTTGACCTCTGGATATCCTTCTATTATATCCTGTTAGATTAGATCTAGCCTATTGTGTTTGTATGAGATTCCTAAATCATATTAAACTACGAGGATAATATTTACTTTATTTCAGCATTGAATTGTTTTAAATAGTGGACTAACAACCATCTACAAAGTATCACGATTCTATGATCTAGCACATGCTAGGGAGTCCACTACATGTATCGTTTAACTCTCTTTGGTGGTCTTGTTTTGATTTTTATACATGTTGTTCCTCCTAGCCAAAAGGAAGGTCTCACAATCACTTTGATTCGAGAATTCGGATATGCGTGCGTTCAACCTTCAACCCTCCTAAACCAGGTATTCCTCTTACCACCTTTACCTTATCTGTTTTGTCAAGTACTTCTTAGAAAACTAAGAAATCAGGTGAAACATTTTGGCATGCCCAGTGGGACCCATTCGGGGTTCCTTGCATTTTTCTTCATTCCTAGGTGAAAAATTGTGTGTGTTTGTTTCCCTTCTAATAGCATTCACATTAATACTTTCTCCTTGGTAACATTCTCTTCTTTCTACTTGCTCTAAAAGACACATTTCTTTTGGTGTATTTAAAAAGAACCTTCTTATTCTTGTTTTCTACATTTTAGTGAAAGAGCATCCCTCTTCCTGTTCATCTATTGCTTTGTCATCAAATATCATACTTTCGATTTGGGTTTAAAACAAGTGCATTCCATTCTAATTTGTTGCATTAGCTCACATTAATTGAGGGCAACCTATACATTGGAAGTCATGATCAGCTAATGGTTGACAAATGAAACATAAAAAGCACTTCTATCCTTCTCTCTTTCTCCGAGTCTTACCAAACCACAAAAATATTCAAAATACATACATTCTTAAACAACATCCTACCTGGAAGAAGTTTTAGGTGATCACACAATCATGGTACAGTAGGCACCACACACGCTCTCGTCGAGTCATACTTCAAAGTGAAGCTCACCCCGCCATAACATTCCTGAAACCTCACCCTTTAGAATTCTTTCTTTGTAGGAAGCCTTCCTCACCAAGAAATTTTATTGTTCTATTCATAACAGTCAGTCCATAAAAATAGCATAATTTGAACAAACGTAATAGAATAGGCACTCTATGAACATTATTTCTTAGTGTTTTGCTTGATTTTCATTTTGAGGTGAGATCTTTCGATCATTATTTTTGTCTTTCCTTGCACACTCCCAATCATATTCGGTGTATTATGACTTCATCTGAGTGTTCTTGGACCACATCTACATCATTCTCAGACTTATGGGTTTGATTCAACACCAATTTTTTAAAATCACAACCATCTTTCTTATTCTCTATTTCAATTTCATAGTAACTAGCTACGGTTATCTTTAATCGCATCGGTTTAACCCAACTGGTGTCGGTCTAAAGTCTTCTTGGATACCTATCCAAAAGACACCTATTTCACTTTCTGAGCTATAAAAGGCTCCTATCACCTTCCATATTGTCATTACTTCAATCACAGTCACCTTACGTCTCATCCTATGCAAACATTGTCGATGGGGACCATCATTTAATAGATTGTTAGTTTTTCATAAGAAGGCAAGACATTAAACCTAATCGGCATCGGTTTACTCAAACCGACATCTATCACCCTATGTTGTTTTACAGCTCACTAGAAACCTAATTCATTCACCATTGAGTTTTTCCTAGTTTTTTTGTGTTCTGTGCCATTCAAACATAATACAGTCTCACCAAATCAATTCCTATCCACATGGTGCTAACCCATAGTTAGGCAAGCGCCTCGTATTTCACACTAGTCGACTACCACTCCCACCTAGCCCTTCATCACCTAGTCCTTTGCCACCTTCTATCTCATCATCCATGGATCCCAATCAACCTATCACCATTCCTAAAGGCAACATGGAGTTCGTATGACTCCTAGATCGAATCTTGCTTTGCTTTGAGCCACTATCTCACCCATTCCTCCACTCGAGATGCCTCGGGAAATTGATCTATGGCATGCCCATATCCTTATCTCCATCCCTAATGATCACTTCCGCCTCGACTCCACCTTCTACCATGGTGACCTCACCCATTTTATCCCCAGGTCATGTCGTAGCTAAGTCCCACGCTAGCTTTGACCACCACATCTGCTACGTCTATAACACCTGCAGTCTCCACCATACCTTCATCCACCACCCAAAACATAACATCCTCCACACCTATTATCTCATATATACCCGGTCGAACCCTACCATCCTTGGTGTCATTAACCTCTACCCCATTTAAAAATGTTTTCCTTTCGATTCCCCAATCTCTACCTCCCATCTCTACCAGGGTCACTACGAGTGGCCCACCCTCACATAACTACTACCATCCACCCCCTGTTTCATCGGTCATTTAGTCTGGGTATATACCCTCAATGTCTATCTCTTAATTCCCACCTACTTATTCGACACCACCATACTCTGGAATGTTGTATTCTTCATATATCCAACAAAAACCTCCTTTCACTTCGGGGTACCCAATCTTCACAACCTAACAATGAATTTATCAAGTTAATGATGGATAAGATGTAGACATTAGAAGCATCTATTTCTAGCTCCTGCAATTCTCTCACCTATGACAAGATTTGTAATGAGCCTATTCACCCATCCATTCCCATTCACCCATATCTCGTACACTGGGAGATTCCTAAGTTTAACCACTTTAACAGTAAGGAAGATCCGCAGTAGCATTTGCAATCTTTCAAACATGGGTGTTACTTAATTGCCCATGATGATGCTTTTTTTTACAAACCTTTCCCATGTCCCTAACTATTCTAGCATTGGTGGGTATAGTGGATTACCTAGACATTCCATCTTCTCATTCAACCAAATATCCCAAGCCTTCTTCGATCATTTTTTGATTAACATCATCAAGAAGGTTACCATGACCGATCTTTACTCCACACGCCAATATGACGATGAATCTATCAAATATTTTGTTGCTCGTTGGCATAGCCTAATCAACCAACTCACTTTCCAATTACTACAAACCGAACTCATAAAGCCCTTCACATGAGCTCGTGCCCAACATATCTCACCTACCTTACAGGTGAAAACCTTCTAGAAATTCAATGAGGCTTTCACCATTACACGTAAGCTCAAAATACATGTCATTGAAGAGAATAAGATATAATTACTGAAACAAAAACTCTTCGTTTAAATCACACGATACTTCCTCTTCCTCGAAACCTCAAATGAGTTATTCCAAAGCCAAGGGAACTTCCAACATAGTGGTACTTAAGGCTAGCCCTGCCCATCCATCCAATCACACTAAACCTTCATCCAATATGTCACCACCCAAACCTTCCAATTCAGACACGAACAAAAGAAATATACCTCAATTAGAGAACCATATTCATATGTTTTGGAAAAACTTATTAAATCTAATGCCATCACCCTTCCTCCTATCAAACCACATACTAGTTTTGACCCCTCTCACCCCATACCAGGTTGGTACAAGGAAAATGACTATTGTAACTATCACTGTGTAAATGGTCACAAAGTGACAATTAATTATATCACCTTTAAAAAATTGTTCAGGGAATGCTCGAAAGCGGCGAGTTAGTCCTAGATAACCTTAATGCACCTACCAATCAAGACCTTCATATTTTCAAGAAACCATTCCCTAACCATTCCCCATCTAATGATCAAACTAGTAATACCTCACACAACGAAAGTAATACACATGAGGTACATGTTATCTTTACCGATTCACCACCTATTTCCCAAATATCTCCTATCCTCTCTATTGAGGAAATCCTATCCCAAAATGCTCTACTCGCACATGAACCTACTTTATCTGTTCCTCTACCCATAGAGGAAAGCCCTTCACCTCCCCATACACCTACAGAGGAGTCTCTCGTTAGCACTGATATCATTTCCCCTTCAGCTTCCCTACCCAGTGAACTGCTACCAATTGTACCTCCTTCACCCATGAGGAGTACCCATCACCTTCTCCACCTATTCAGGGATCCAAAGGATTTGTCGTTACCTCTTAGTAACCATTCTCCATCAGCTACCCAAGATCCTATGGACCTACTTTCGGCTCTCTTACCTATAGAGGCTGAAGCCAGTGAATTCCCTATTTCTCAGACACATTTTATAGGAATCACCACTCGCTTCACATCTACCTCATCTACCACAATGTCATTCTCATGTTTGGTGACCGCCTGGACTATGTTGATAGGGCTTCACTTTGGGGGCGTCTCTTACTCCCGGTCTCGACCCAAATGCAATCATCTTCCACTGAAACCTCTACCATTTATCCAAAGAAGTTTCAACAACCCAAACCACACATGAACATAACTCTCGATACATCTTCTACTGCATCATCCTCATCTATACCCATCTCTCTACTTGCTAGCCGACGTGTTCCAACATCATCTCTTGTATCTAAACCCACTAGTGTTCTAGGGGTCACACACACATCAAACCTTACACATCTTCCTATTAGGATACACTTTACCACATCTTCCCATATACCTATGGAACTAATCCCTCAACCTAAATGAAAAACCCAACCTTCTAATCCACATGCACCGACCTCACCAACTACACCTTTATCACCTTCACCCTTACCATCAATCTTGGGACCTCACCCCTCTACCTTAACAAAATCTACTCTCTCAGGGTAAGCCTAAAATTCCCTTAACCCCTTTACCACATTCTATAGCTCTACCTAGGAGAACCTTGCATCCTTCATCACCATCTATAACTTCTTTTCCTTCTATACCACCATTACCTTCTATACCTCCTTCATTACCTATGACATTTTCTTCCACCTCACCTGTACCTCCCTCTTGACCTTGACCAACACCTACCACTACACCTCGCTTGTCCCCTTAGGTCACTCGTCCTCTCCCACCATCTCTCTTGCATCTACATCACATGTTCCCCTACACCTCTACCTAAGAAAAGACACCAACAATCGAAAAAAGTTAATTTTTCCAAAGAGGTGGTTAAAGCTACCCTCTTTCTATTACTACACCTACACCAAATAAAGTACAACCCAAATCCATCTTCGCATCACCTAAACTACCACCACAACTACCAAATCTTCCCTCCAAACCTACTTTTATTTCACATTGTGATCCACCGGTGGGATCATACGCCACCATCTTGGCTAACCTCCTCAAAATCTCTGTTATCCTGTTAGACCTTAAGACCCTCTTAAACCTAAGATGAAAGGGTTTGATGATACTAAAATTTGTGCTTACCATCATGTGTCGGGACATGATGTTGAGAATCGTAAGGGTCTAAAGGCTGCCCTCATTCAATTATGTCCTTCTCGATCCAAATTTTGATGACGATGACCTCCTAGATGATGAACCTATTCCACCCTCACAACCTTCTTCACATTTTCCTCCTACACCTATACCACAACCTCCATCTTCACCACCATAACCTTCCTTTCCATCGCCAAAATTCAAAATTAACATGGTTTGCATCGAGAACTTGCCATGGCTCCACCTAAATGTCATTACACCCAACTAACCTCACAAGGATTTTCTCTTCTAGTAGGTTTTTTCCCATCATGTCGTTATACTACTCACCCTACACCTTCTCCATTTTCCAACTCCCCTTAAATCAACATGGTACACATCACCACATGTGCGGAGAAGGGAAAAGAAAAGGTAGCTAACCCACCAACAAACCCTATACCCAACATACCATCTGCACCCACACCTAAGATAACTATCCATGGCCCCTCATACCCCATTTCTAATGGTGTTACACATCGCACCATTCTAAAAAAACTACACCAATCTCCCCTCAAAATGTCCTTATATGACCTCATCCAAACCTCAGAGTCACATCTTCAAGCTCTCATGGAGGTCCTTCAATCTATTGAGGTTTACCTAATGACCCCACACCTGTAGCATCTATTATCACACCTCATCATGTTTCTTCTCTTACCAAATTGCCTTCTACCTCAAACCTCCACCTATTCACCAAGTTGCTATCCTTAGTTTCTCAAATGATGAAATTGTCCCCCACCAAACCGATGACCCAGATCTTGCACTTTTCATATACATCCATATCGATAATATACATGTCTGACGTGTTATGATCGATGGGGGTGCTAGCATTAACATCATCTCCTCTCATACATTTGAACAAATGCGCATACCCAACAACTACATGCATAAACATCCAGTCATATTGTGTTCATTCAATGACGCTATTACCTCTACACTGGCACTATCATCCTCCACATTCATGTGGGCCCCGTACTATTCCTGAGTTGTTCTACATGTTGGAAGGGGAGTTTCAATACAATTTGTTGCTCGGTAGACTCTGGATTTGTGTCATGGGTTGTGTTCCTTCTACTTTGCACCGATGTGTAAAGTTTGAACATGAAGGACATTCCTATACCATTCCAGCTGACCCATCACCTTTCAAAACCTACAACATGATTTACCAGCCCAATGATGTCCTTGTACCTATTAAGGTGTCTACCTCCCTGCCTACATCTTCTTCACACATGACCCCATCCACCAGTGCCGTTACAACCTCACCTTCACCTAAATATTTTATTCCCACCACTTCTTTGTCACTCACTTCTACCACCACACATCATCTTCCCGACTAACCAACACCTTCGTTGATCTAACTTCTAATGCTTCCTCCATTCCAGCCACCAATATATAAACCAATGATCCCCTGAAGGTATTTTTCAACACCTCACTATGGGGGAGTATCACTTGTACAATGTTAATACATTCCTTACTCCACAAGAGTATGGAAACCTTCACCAACATCCTCACTATGATCACTGCATAGGTGATTATCTCTTTATGGTCCTCCCCACCTCCATACCCATCTTACCTATGGGGTACTTGACATTTCCACTTACACACCTGAACCACCATCACAAACCTGACCTTTTTCGGCCGACCTTCAATCACTTACCAACCACCCATAATCATTCCACCTAAAGACAACAAACCCTTCTACCTATACATCTCTCGCTACCGATCACTCTTTAAGGGCTATGCTTGCTCATCGTGATGAACAAAAAAACTCTATAGAAACTTTGTGACACCTTCGGCATCCAAACTTAGCTTCTCCTCAACCTATTACCCAAAAACTAATGGCCAAACCGAATCCACCAAAAAAATCCTAAACAAAATTCTCATGAAAATGGTTAACAATATGGGGAAGGATTAACATACGCACATTCCTTTCACTATTTGGGCATACCATACTAGTACTCACACCTCCACCACTACCACTCCCTTTTCTCTGGTCTATGGTACTAAGTCTATTTTACCTCTTGAAGTCTAGATCCCATCTCTCCATATATCCCTTCAAGATATGCTCATTGATGATGACTTTCACCAAGACCGTTTATCACAACTTGAGTTATTAGATGAACATCGTCTTCATGCCCTCGACCATCTTCAATTCTACCAAAAATTCATCAAGCGTGCCTATGACAAATGTGTCCATGAACGCACCTTCAAGGTCAATGATCTCATCCTCAAGGAAAATCAACATGTAACAAAAGTAGAAAAAAGAAAACGAGGTAAATTTGCTCCTAATTTGCTTGGACCATACATCATGACCCATGACTATGGATTAGGTGCTTATCGCTTTTCTTCACTTGATGGTAAGCCCAAACCTGAGGCCCTCAATTCTACTATTGACTTCTAGTCCTACATCACTATTTATCTAGTTCTTGCTCATCCCTTGAGCTCCATTTACCTTTTCTTTTCCACACCTCATCTCCAATGACTAAACAAGAATCATGTGAATACCCGTCACCCTTTTTCCTTATCTTAAATATGTGCACCACGGCTCGCACATGGCATGTTTCTCATGGATACTTTTCATCTTCTTTTAGATGGGATCCTATGGTCATTCACCCTTTCTTTCTCAACAAGAACCAAATGCTTCGTTATAGTCTCGTCCATGACTTAAAAGCCAAAAAAATTTATTAAAAATAAAATAAAATAAAATGAATCCCTCGTAAGGATAGCTATAAAATCTCACAACTCTCTACATAGTCTTTCTAAAAAGAGGACTATCTTCTCAAAAATCAATATTCAAAGCTTCCCACATTGATTAGCTTTACGTAGACCTCAAGGAGCCATAAAGACTTCCCACATTGATAAGTCTATCTCAAAATTCAAAAATAAAAAGAAAAAGAAAAACAAGCTTTTTCGTCATGGACTTGCCTATTGTGATCTTGGCTCTATTTCCCAAGGCATTCCTCTTCCCATTTTATGACCCAATTACCTTCACCTCCTTACCCATTTTATTTTCAATTCATACCTTAAGGGACCTGTTGAACCTTCGACATTTGGTGATTTTGTGACTATTCTTCACCTTTAGAGTAATCAATCATGTAATGTCTTTAGGGTCTTATGTTCATTATCCTATCTCGTAGATGTGTTTCATACATTTGATCCTTGCCAATCGGGTGGCTTTCTTGCCCCCTCTTATCTTTTCTCTTCTTCATTACCTTTTGATCTTCCTATATAGGACTAGACCCTCGACACCTGTCTTTTGGGATTTTCTTCTCACACCTCAATCAACCTAAAATCACCCATACCTATCTACCTATATTCCACCTAACCTAATCGACCTTGACCTAATCATACCCATGGCTTGGAATCAACACTACCTATCGACCTAAAATCACCCATACCTATCTACCTATATTCCACCTAACCTAATCAACCTTGACCTAATCATACCCATGGCCTAGAATCAACACTACCTATCGACCTAAAATCACCCATACCTATCTACCTATATTCCACCTAACCTAATCAACCTTGACCTAATCATACCCATGGCCTAGAATCAACACTACCTATCGACCTAAAATCACCCCTACCTATTCTCCTATCTTCTCATATTCTTCCCTCACTTATGGGAGAACTACATCGGTCTGAGGTCCCTTTTCACCGGGACTATGTAGGCAGCACTTCCAGGGCATGGGGCCTTGGAAGGTTAGCTCGGCCACTCTTTACCCATACCATTTGCCCCACCTTTACTTGTTTTCCTATTCATATCAAAAACCTCGACATCTAAACCATACACCACATAACTTTTACCATTTATATTATTTCACATTTTCATACATTTTCCACATTTTACAACATCTCATGCCTTTATATTGCCATTTGTTATCAAAATTCCAAAATGACTCAACCATGCCTATAACTCCGACTCATCCATGCCTATAACCTAACTCAACCATGCCTATAACTTGACTCAATCCATGCCTATAACCTAACTCAACCATGCCTATAGCTTTGACTCAATCCATGCATATCACCCGACTTAACCATGCCTATGACCTCGACTCTATCCATGCCTAAACCGACTCGACTCCATCATACCTAACTCACCTAATTTCACATCCATATCAAAGTAACAAATCCATATCTCATCTAATACAAGAAATAAACTGATATCTCATACACAAATTACATCACAAAATACCATGAATCTCATCATATAAATCAATAATCATGTGTATCTCAAAATACATGATTGTCTCATCATGGCCATCATGTCAAAATGTCGCACCGCAGCCGATATACAATACAAAATGTCATCAACATGTAGGATGGTCTCATATATACAAAAAAATGAATGAATCAATATAAAAATCTTTGGCACGCAGCCAATATCATGTACAACAAAATAATAAATATAAAATCTCTTCAAAGACGCAAGCCGCTCTCATATATATAATACATACAAAAATGACTTGCACGCAGTGCTAGCTAGTCCATAGCAGTCAATCATCTCCCCATCGATGTCGGGAATGCTCCCTCGTGACCGTGTCTTTCCCCTACCCCTACCTTGACCACTTTACCTTCTTCTCTCGCCCTCCACCTTCTTTAACCTCACCTCATTATCTAATTGATGTCTCCTTATTTTACCCCTACCTTAGCCTTACCCATGTTGTGCCCTATTTACTTGGACTCGAAACCTATTTGTGACCTTTGACCTCATGTATTTTCTATACCTTGCAAAGCACATTACCTATGTTGAGTTACCTAACAACCTTACCTTGCCTATTTCGTGACCGTTTATCCTAACCCTACCTTTGGTGTACCAAAACATACCTAAACATTTCGTACCTAACCTACATTGTGATTCCTTACCTTATCTTATACCTTGATACCGAAATCACTTCAACCTTGTTTGGATAAACCTATCACCTTAGATAATGTAGAGTTTGCAAGCTCTTCAACACCGGTACCGTGTTGCGGTTTATACATGTGTGTGCATTCAATTACCCCTACCTTTGACCTTGGCCCGTTCACCCATTTACTTATATGCTTGATTTTCCCTTTACCCCATTCCCCATTTCTCATCCTTCACTTTGCCTCCAATTTTATCAAACCACTTGCCGATTCACCTTGTCACCTCATCGCCTCTGGTTTGAGGGGATCACCCTCATTCCCACTTGGGACAACCACACTCTATTCTTGTTCACATCGCTTACCAATAAAAAAGATACATGACAAGAAGGGGAAAATTTAGACACAAAAATCATGTCGTAATAAATGTGGTCCCTTTACGCAACCCTATAATCACTTCCTCATCCTCAATACCTTATCACCTACCTCTTGCACCCCACACATGTTAATTTAATTACTTTAATTAAATTAATGCCATTTATCTCCATGTATATTAATTTAATTATTTTAATTAAGTTAATAGCCTTACCCACATACACATTGATCTAATTATTCACATTAAATTAATTCACTACCCTCACACATCTATTTAATATAATTTCCTTTATTAAATACACTTCACCTCGACCACCACCATCATTTAACCCATTAATTGAAACCCTAAACCAATGTCCTAAATAAAACCTAACATTAGACCCATCACCTCACCTCACATTAAAATCCTCCTATGGTCAGTTTTTTCCCGAGAAAAATAAGATACCTTCGTCCAATGGTGGAACAACTTCCCAAGAAAATTTTGAACAACCCAAGATATATCACCCAAACCGACGTCGGTTTAACCTAAACTGATGTCAGTTCCCCTAAACTAATGCCAGTTATACTAGAATGGACCAAATGGCTTGTTTAGCCCCATATATAGCTTTGTAATATGGGTTGTGTGGTTGGTTGGTGATTAATCATTTATTTGAAACTTCTTATCACAAATTTGATCTGTACAGACACAGTAGTAGAATGAATACTGATTAGATATCAACAAAGGCAACCAAATACATTGGCATAATAGTGAAACTTTCTAGCCAACATTCTCCAACACAACAACCTCTTCATCATTCTTCAGACCCGTACCTCACAGAAGAGTAAGTATCCTCCTCCAACCTATTTCATCTGCTTATCAACATCTGCAATACTTTTGGTAAAGGAACTTAATCCTTCACCCTTCATCCATTCCCTCTCTCCAGTTTTAGCCACCTTCTATACCCAATCATCTTAACACTTGGCCCAAATTTCCCATTTTGACCTCCTCAGTAATCTCAGACCTTCGCAACATATCTACATCCCCTTTGTGATCAATTCCCATCTACTATCAACTCCAATTTCACCCCAAAACTCTAAAAACCAAACTATGTGATTCCACTGGACTGACTTAACCGTCATTGGTTCTTTTTAACCATCACCGGTTATAGTCAAATCATCATCGGTTATAGTGAAACCATCATCGGTCTCTGTGTCACCTGATCTCTTCTAGAATAATAACCTGTTTCTGGCCTATAACTACCTGAACACCTATTTTACCTTCAAATCTGTATCTAACCTATCTTGTTAGCTCAGAATCACCTATAACCAACCTATTTGACCTCTGGATCTCCTTCTAGCCTAGCCTGTTAGATTAGATCTAGCCTATTACATTTGTATGAGATGCCTAAATCATATTAAACTACAATAGGACAATATTTACTTTATTTCAGCATTGAATTGTTTTAAATAGTGGACTGATAGCCATCTAGGAAGTATCACACTTCTAGGATCTAGCACATGCTAGGCAGTCCACTGCATATATCATTTAACTCTCTTTGGTGGTCTTGTTTTGATTCTTATACAGGTAGTTCCTCCTAGCCAAAAGGAAGGTCTCACAATCACTTTGATTCGAAATTCAGATATGTGCACATTCAACCTTCAACCCTCCTAAACCAGGTATTCCTCTTACCACCTTTACCTTATCTATTTCATCAAGTACTTCTAAAAAAACTAAGAAATCAGGTGAAATAGTTAGCACCTCAAAGAGGTTTTCACTGTGTGACTTGGAATTTGACTTTTTTTTAGGCTTTGCATCGAAACCTTTTCCCTAGATTTTTCTTAAATTTTACTAACCACAAAGCTCAGCTTCCTCTCCAAAGTAGGCACATGTATCTAAGTCAATATAGAATCCCTTTTTATGATCTCCAATGGGGATTGTATCCCGAATGCCCATGAATTCCACAATAGCTTCATAATTTTCAAATAGATCTATTGACATATGACCTTGTTGGTCCCATTCAACAAGGTAAGGGTAAATGAGGTCAAGTGTAGGTTCTATAGGGGTTATGGTGAGGATAGCGGTATTCATGAAAAGGTTCGTGGAGGCAAGATCCTCGTATTGTCTATAGTGTGGGAATCAGATCACTATCAAAATAGTTAGAGTGATCTTTGTGTTCGAGAGAAGGTAACATCTTTATCATTGGGATGTGCCCCATAAGGGATAATTGCAATGTCATACCTTTCTATTTTAAAATGTGGGAGAGGCACTTTGTTCTCTCTATCCTTACTCATTCCTTTCACATCCTAGACCTTTATAGCCCATGGAGTACATCATTCGACTATATTTCTCATACTCAAGGGTTTAGTAGCAAGTTGGTTTAATATCTTTCGAGACCCAAGTCATGGGTGGATCCAACAATTTCTCTTCATTCAGCAAGCCTCCAAGTAAAAATGACCCATAGTTTGCTCATATCTATGCTATCTCGAAATGATAGTTGGGTCGACCTCTAGTTTTAGGTGAAAATGAGAGGGCTGAAACTAAAAGGGCTTGTTGCACATTATATTCTCCACAACCTTATTCCAAAACCCTCATCTCCCATGAATAAAAATGAAAAGTTGATGTAGAGGCACCACGGGTACAAGAACTGAGGGAATTTGAATCTACTCGAGACTCCATGGCTTCATATTGAAGAGGAACAACTATATCAAGAGGGACACGTATAGGTACCATTACGTGAAAAAATATTGAGATCTCTCGTAGTGAGCAAAGGGCTCAATCTCCTCGTATTGTGATATTGTGTCCCTCATGCTTCAATTTAATGCATTGATGGAACGTTGATGGCACGGTTTTCATGGCATGAATCCACGGTCGGCCTATAAGCATATTATATGGGAGTTCTAGTTCTATGACATGAAACTTTGTGTGATGACAAGTGGGACAGAGACTTCCATGGGTAATGTGATTGTGCTAGCTGAATCTCGTTTTATTTTTCATAAGCAGTTATATTAATGATGTTTGACACAAGGTCTTCTTTGGTATGTCCCACTTTCTTAACTAATTTTAACGTGCATATATTCAATCCTGATCCATTGGCCACAAGCACCCATTTAATATTTCGGTGGGTAATAAATACCTCAATAAACCAGGGGATATTATGTGTTGGATTTAAAGTAGGGATTTCCCTATGATTAAAGAAAATGTGCTTAGTTGGTACAATTTTTGCTTCCATATCCTCGAAGATGTGTAGGATCTACTTCTAGTGGCACTCCTGACCCTTAAAGAGTTTGGTACAAAATGTCTTTATGTACATTTGATATCTTAAGAATATCCAAGATCAAAATCTTGGCAGATGTCTTATCAAGTTGTTCTAAGAGGTTGTACTTACAATTTTTTGGGGTATTGACTAAGAGGGTTCGTAAATCATGTGGTAGGCACGTCTTGTTACCACAACATAATCATTTCCCTTGATTTTAATGGTGTTCACATGGTCACTAGGAGAGTGAATACATACAATGAGTGAATCATAATGGTTATTGTCTTATTTGGTATATAGGTAATTTGATTTTTTTATAACACCGGGATGACTCCCTCAATCCACCTTTGGCTCCTCTCGACTTACCATGTTTGGGGAATGGTTCTTTGTATATCCCCATCTTTAAATTTGGCATCCGATTTTTTTCTAGGTTGTCCACTTCTATCTCCCCATTTTTATTAGGTCTTGAATGTAGTGATGAATTCACGACATTTTTCTATTTTGTGTCCTTTGACACAATGTAATTCACAATAGTCATGCTCTTTGTACCATGATGGTTTTTGAGTATTTTCATCAAAGGGTTGTGTCATGGATAACTCACCATATGAGCTGCATCCAATTGTTTCAATGTAAACAGAAAAGGCTCACTAAGAGGAGAGAAAATTATCCATTTAGGTGGTGGTTGAATAGGTCCTTTGGTTAGTTTAAAAGGTTAACCAGTTTGAACCATTTGTAGGCATTTGGAATCTCTCGATCCCGTCTCCCACCACATTTTTGTTTTTTTTTAATATTTTTGGCTTCTCCGTAGGTTTAACACTTTGGTTATCCTTAGATTGTGACTTAAGAGTTCCTTTAGCAATAAGGTATTTCTCTATTTGAATGACTTTTCCAATGACCTCCTTGAAAGTAAAAACACAATGCATTTGAATGTCAAAAGCGATGTTTGGATTTAGGTTGGGCACAAAGATACTTACCACTGATTTTCGAGGAATGCACAAGGGAAGCGATCGGCTATCCCTCTTCACCATTGTAGGAAGCTAGAAAATTTCTCATTAGGACATTTTTGGTGCTGCATAAGTCTTTCATGGTGATATCACTTTCTATATTTTATGAGAAGTGACGCACAAACCTCTCTTCCAGCTTCGGCTAGGCAAACACAGACCCCAGAGTTAAATGAGTAAACCACTCTAAGGCTTCACCTCCTAGACTCTTGGGAAAGAGTCGTATGAGGTAATTATCTCTATAGGAAACATCTTGACATGCCATATAGAAATCCTTTACATGATCTCGTGGGTCTCCCTTTCTTCTATATTTTTGAATTTCAGCATGTCAAATTTTTAGGCAAGGGTTGAAGTGTAGAAGATTTCTCAAATGGATGGGAACATAGTTCTTCATATTATATTTTTATGCTCCCCACATTTCTCTCTTAAATGATTTCGAGTATTTCTTTCATAGATTGTACTTCTTGTGTGAGTAATTGTTCTTTAGTGGGAGAAACATGCATATACACACGATGATGCTCCATATTTTCTTGTCCTTGATTTTTCCTATGAAGTTAATTGATTTTGACCTTAGGCCTTGTCTTTTGGATATTCTTGTTTTTTTTTTTTTTAAATGAGAGGTTAACAAGGCTAATTGTCAACTAAGGTTATTAATTTGTTTCGAATAGTGACTTCTTCTTCCAAAGGTTACTCTTCTTCTTCATAATGTGGAGTTTCTTCAAGATTCTCATGTCTTATCCTAATTTCACGTAGCACTTTAATACAGGGTATTCTATGTCCCACTACATTATCATTTCCCATATTGGAGGTAGAATCATGTCCATGTGTTAAAATATCCTTCATGTTGATAAGAGGTCACTCCTCATCATTAACATTATTTGTAGGTGGGGTTGTTTCATGTTCGGTGGGCATTTTGGCTCCCAATTTTACAACTCGTGCCAACACCCTATCATTTTTTTCTAAAAAGGAATTCATCTAATAAGGTGGGGTCAAAGTAAAACTCCACATGTGGGGATTCTAATTCATCACCACTATGATCTATCATGTCTTCTATCTCTTTTTCTCGTGGAAAATAAAGGCCCAATATCATGACCAAAATAAGAGTTTGACCCTTCTTTGTTTGAGGCTTCCTAAGTTAGCACTTGTTGTGCTTCAAATGTTTTATTTTTGATCCCTAATCATGTTTTAGGAGCCATGATGTGCAACATTTTTGCCAAGGTATGTTGTGAATGTGTTAAAAAAATTGTGATCACGCCTAAGTGAAATGCAAAAAGAATGTCAAGAATATGAATGAGTATAAATGTTAAAGTACCAATGTGATAGAGTGATAAGTCAATAGTGGCACAATGCTTGCTACCTAAGCCTATCAATTGAATAAAGTAATTCCCGTGTTTTCTTCAAAGGTAGTTGGTGTTGTAAGATAATTTACAAGATTTCCCTACTTATGTCAAGTTCAATGGAATGAACAAGTCATAAGTAAATACAAGAAGTTAATGTGACCTTCTAATAAGGTATACTAGAAGTAAGCTTAAATTCAATTAATACCTATATCCCAAAAAGTGCCGCTTATAATTTGTGAGTGATACAAAAATGTTACCAAGATATGTTAACCAAACTTTGCGAAAGTAAGGTATTGATATCAAGATGATATTGATATAACAAACACAAGTGGTAACATGTAGCACTTTTCAAAATCGAGGTAGTAATGGAATCAAAATAAAATCTTATAGTATAACTAAGAATTGTTAAAATGTGTATAGTGTAACCTTACAATGCAGATATTTAGGTCAAGTTTATAAGAAACAAGACATAAATAACAAATTTGCAGTGATACGATATAAAAAAGGTAACCTTTCCAAGGAATTCCAAGATGATGAACCATGCCTAACTATGATAATGATCCCGACATGGGTATGAAGATCACAAAGGCCGCCATTGATATTAATATGTCTCCACACACATTAGATGTTTAACTTACCTATATGCAAACAACGATGGGAGTAAACAAACAAAAAAGTGGTAGAAACAATCAATTGATAACGCAAAGGTAGTAAATCTTATTTTGATTAACAAAGTGTCAAAATAACATGAGGGGAGTAGATCAAAATGGGGATGAAAAATGTTTTCTTTACTTTGGTAGAGTTTCCCCTCGCCTTAAGACAAGTGAAAAACTAAACAAAAGAAATGCTTCCCACATTTCATGAAGAACATTGTTTTCAAATGGTCGAAGTGGGCTCCTAGCCAAATTCTATCGTCATAGGTGGTTCTCTCTTCCTAGGTGTTACAAATTTTTCTTAAGTGAGCTCGATTTACCCAAAAATTCAAAATGACTAATTTGGCAGTATCTTGGATTTACTTTACCCCCTTCGAGAACAAGAGGAAACTAGTACATCTACATGTACTATCACCGGGACGTCATACGAACAACCGGTAATGCTAACTCACAAGGAAAAAATAATCAAGTAGGTTTTGCAGATCATTTCCAATTTTTTCCACAAGGTTCCTCTTGCGTGGACTACTTTGGGGTTCCTAGTACCACCCCCTTTGTTGTAGCTTAAGGATTTATGCTAAAGGGGTTATGTTCTAGTTGAGCAGATAGGACGTACCCTTTTCTCAAGCCTGCAATAAAGTGTTTTGAATATGGTGTTTTTAAATATTTTTAGTTTGATGTGGTTTGCTTGACCACCTTTTGGCAACCTACATGGAAATTTTATTAGTAGTTTGATTTTGTTTCGATTCCACCTTTCTTTTGAAAGAGTGTGTTTAGTTCTGCACAATGGGTTAGTAATTTTCCATAAAGGGAATAAACATAATTTTTTATTCTCAAGATCCTTCAAGGACGTAAGAGAAGAGAATATGTGACATTTTCTAAAATCCAAGAAGATACCAAATGGAAAAACACTTAATTCAAACACACCAAGTTAAGTCATTCCAATTTAGATATTCTTAACAATTTCAAAAGTTAGAAAGACTTGAGAATAATTTTTATTCCCAAGATCACCCCAAAGGATGCAAGGCAAGAGAAAACATGGTCTTACTCTTATAAGCAAGCATGAAAAGTCTATCTAGTCTAGATAAATAATATAAATATACCCTATAAAAATAGGCATTAATTATATAAAACATGTAAAGGAGTTAGCACTTTAACACTTTAATTTGAGAAAACTAAAAGAAACCTATGCCTCGGTTTAGGAATGTGTGCATGGGTTAGGAAGATATGCCCCTTTGTTTTTTTCAAACTCACAGTGCACCTACGCCACCTGAGAGGTATCAGTGCTAGGATTAGGGCATGTGCACTAGGGTAGATAAAAAGAAGTACTAATTTCTCGACATAGTGCCTACGCGAAGGTTAGGGCATATGCCTACCCATTAAAAATAAACATATACAAAGACCTTCCTTGAAGTTTATGTGAAGCCACCTGATTCCATGACAAAGATATTTATGAATAATAATTATGAAACCACCACCCCTTCACCCCTCCATTAACATAATAATCAATTTATTATGTCAGCTAATTATGAAGATCATAGCATATTTATGAAGAAGAATTATGATCTTCATAATTAGCTAACATAATAAATTGATTATTATGTCAATGGAGGGGGTGAAGGGGGAGGTGGTTTTATAATTATTCTTCTTAAATATGTTCTCATGGAATGTGTGTAACTTCACATAAACTTCAAGGAAGGTCTTTGTTTTTTTGAAGCTTCCCAAGTTTGCGCTTGTTGTTCTTTTAATGTTTTCTTTTTTATCCCTAATCATGTTTTAGAAGCCATGATGTGAAATAGTTTTGCCAAGGTATATTGTAAATGTATTCAAGAACTTTCGATCACACCTAAGTGAAATGTAAAATGAATGTCAAGAATATGAATGAGTATAAATGTTAAAGTACCAATGTGATGGAGTGATAAGTCAATAGTGACACAATGTTTGGTACCTAAGCCTATCAAACGAATGAAGAGCTTCCTATGTTTTCTTCAAAAGGTAGTTGGTGTTGTAAGATAATTAACAAGATGTCCCTACTTATGTCAAGTTCAAGGAATGAACAATTCGTCAGTAAATACAAGATGTGACCTCCTAGCAAGGTACACTAGAAGCAAGCATAAATTCAATTAATAACTATATCCCAAAAAGTGTCGATTACAATTTCTAAGTGACACAACAATGTTACTAAGATATGTTAACCAAACTTTGTGAGAAAGTAAGGTATTGATATCAAGATGATATTGATATAACACACACAAGTGGTAACACATAGCACTTTTCAAAATCGAGGTAGTAATGGAATCAAACTAAAAGCTTATAGTATAACTAATAATTTTTAAAATGTGTATAACGTAACCTTACAATGAAGATATTTAGGTCAAGTTTACAACAAACAAGACGTAAATATCAAAATTGTAGTGATACGATATAAACAAGGTATCCTTTCCAAGAAGTCCAAGATGATGAACCACACCTAACTATGATGATGATCCCGACGTGGTTATCAAGACCAAAAATGCCACCAATGATATGAATACGTCTCCACACACTTTAGATGTTTAACTTACCCAACCGAAAACATGGATGGGCATAAATGGAAAATATGTGGTAGAAACAATCAATTGATAACGCAAAGGTAGTCAATCTTCTTTTTATCAACAAAGTGTCAAAATAACATGAGGGGAGTAGATAAAAATGGGGATGAAAAATGTAGGCTTTACTTTGGTAGAGTTTCACCTCGCCTTAAGGAAAGTGAAAAACTAAACAAAAGTAATGCTTCCCACATTTCATGATGAATGATGGATCACAACTCAACATTATTTTGAAATGGTCAAAGTTGGCTCTGGCCAAACAATATCTTCTTAGGTGGTTGTCTCTTCCTAGGTGTTTCAAACTTGTCTTAAGTGAGCTCTATTTACCCAAACAAGTCACAATAAATAATTTGGGAGTATCTCGGCATTACTTTACCCCCTTGAAGCATAGTAGGAAACTATTGCATCTATGTGTACTATCATTGGGGTCACCATATGGAAAACCGGTAACGCTAACTCACAAGGAAAAACTAGTCAAGTAGGTTGTGTGGAGCACTTCCCATTTCATCCACAAGGTTCTCTCTTGCATGGACTACTTTGGGGTTCCTAGTACCACCCCCATTTTTGTAGCTTAAGGTGTTATGCCAAAGGGGTTATGTTCCAGTTGAGTGGATAGGGACGTACCCTTTTCCAAAACCTATAATATAGTGTTTTCAATATGGTGTTTTTTTATCTTTTTAGTTTGATGTGGTTTTCTTGAACACATTTTGAAACCTACATAGAAATTGTTTTAGTAGTTTGATTTTGTTTCGATTCCACATTTCTTTGGAAAGCGTGCATTTGGTTCTGGACAACAAGTTAGTAATTTTCCATAAAGGGAATAAACATCATTTCGATTCTCAAGATCATCTAAGGACGTAAGAGAAGAGCATACATGATGTTTTCTAAAATCCAAGAAGATACCAAATGGAAAAACACTTAATTCAAACACACTAAGTTAACTCATTCCAATTCGATATTCTTAACAATTTCAAAGCATTAATAAGACTTAAGAATCATTTCGATTCCCAAGATCACCCCAAAGGATGCAAGGGAAGAGCATACGTGACATTACTCTTATAAGCAAGCATGCAAATTCTATCTAGTCTAGCAAAGCATGTAAACATACCCTTTAAAAATAGGCATTAATTAGATAAAACCTATAAAGGAGTTATCACTTTAACACTTTAATTTGAAAAAAATTGAGAGACACCTATGCCCCGATTTAGGCATGTGCACATGGGTTAGGAGGATACGCCCTATGCTATGCTTTTTAGAATCATAGTGCACTTGTGCCACCCGAGAGGTATGAGCACCATGATTAGGGTGTGTTCCAGGGGTAGATAAAAATAAGTACCAAATTCTGATAGAGTTCTTGTGCCACCTAAGAGGTGCTTGTGCCACTTGAGAGGTGCATGTGCCAAGGTTAGGGCATATGCCTACTCATTTAAAATCAACTCATACAAAGACCTTTCTTGAAGTTTATGTGAAGCCACACATGTTCCATGAGAGCAGCATATTTATGAAGAATAATTATGAATGTAGCCCCCTTCACACCCTTCATTGACATAATAATCAATTTATTATGTCACTAATTATGAAAATCATATCATATTTATGAAGAATAATTATGATCTTCATAATTAAATGACATGATAAATTTATTATTATGTCAATGGATGGGGCGAAGGGGGCATAGGTTTGATAATTATTCTTTATAAATATATTCTCATGGAATGTGTGTGGTTTCACATAAAATTCAAGGAATGTATTTATTTGTTTGAGGCTTCCCAAGTTTGCACTTGTGCTTGGAATGTTTGATTTTGAGCCCTAATCATGTTTTAGGAGCCATGATGTGCAATAGTGTGCCAAGGTATATTGAAAATGTGTTCAAAAATTACGATCACACTACGGTGAAATGCAAAATGAATGTCAAGAATATGAATGATTATAAATGTTAAAGTACCAATGCGATAGAGTGATATGTAACGTCCCCATTTTAGTACATTAGAACAAGTAAATTTCTTTTTTTTTGATAAATGCTTTCTAGTTCTAAATACATAATTTAGAACTCACAAATCAAAACAACCATTCTTATAACAGATAACCATATGCATTTTAATGACTCGAGTACCTCCAATCTATTCATTCCATGACTCAAGAATCTACCGATCTATTCATGAGTATCAAAGACTTGGCATTTTTATTTTAACACATCTCTCTTGCAGTTTCTCTTCCTAATCTGGGATTGAATGCTCATCCCAAGGAACCTATCTCAATAATTGTTACCATTATTCATCGGCATCTCGTCCCTTAGACTAGGTGACATAGGACAACACAATCAGCACTTGCAATACTTTGGCCAAAGATTTGAAACATACCGCTTATGTCTCATATTCCTTGACAAAGATACTCGTCATTCTAGAATATGTCCTTCACCCCATTCCCATGTTATGTACAATGTCTTATACCGACTTCATCAATCTCTCTTGCCCCAATTTATTCACTCAGGAACATATTAGTAATATGACAACGTTATAGGGATGCTCCCGAGGACTAGGGATACGGTGACATCTTGGGTCAACCCTAGTTAACCCAAAGGTGTCAAGATACCTCGAGTCTCCTGGGGTAGCCTTATAACATGACCACATTCCTAATCAGTCCCAGAGTAAAACTTGTTCGAGTTTAAGGTGTAAATCTTAACGATCAATGCAAAGGGTGTCACCATAAGTCACTTGTATTGTTGTATCTTCGAGAAGATCCTAATCTTCTCGAAGGTACAACCCTACAGTTGACTTGTGCCATCAACCTTCAAATCCACCTCGAAAAGATCTACTTATTTATAAGTGTTACATACGTTGAGTTAAAGTTATACTTTAAGACGCTCCTTTTAGGGTAGTCTTTTCCCAACCCCTGGGTTCCTCACCTTAGAATTACCTTTCTCAATAAAACCCATTACGCAAAGAGAAGTTATTAAGAATTGTGGTCTCATCAAGGAGTTCATCGAAAAACAGTAATCTAAATCAACGAAACTGGGCAATAGCCCTAAATCTTCACATAAGGTTGCTAACCATACCCTTTTAGGTTTATATCAGTTCTCATAACTGAAATATATCTTACTTATTAGAATTGAGATATAGTGGTTAAAAATCCAATTAAACATTGTCTTGACTTAGATCAAGACTAGGAAGTAATAATTTATTCAGCCCGTTTAGCTTCCTGTTGAGGTTTATTTTAACCTTAGCTTCTCGAAAGACAGTGATCTAATTTCCAATTTAGCTTTAGATAGAACATAACAGATCTACTAAACATTCACAAGTATTCAGTCACATAATATTTTCAAAGCTTACTTAGAGAATCCCAAATGTCTCCAAGGTATACAATGATAACAATGCTCTTTAAAATCATCCGAACCGAAGAAGTTCAATCCATCAAGATACAAATGCAAACACATAAGTAACAAATACCTCATTTCATTCATTTCTAAGCTAATCAAATACATTTTATGCATTCAGCATATTGGATACAATACTCAACAGCAAAAGAACATCTTTCTTCAAGTAGTACATTTAGAGAATCAAATTGGAATTCATCATAAAACCAAATTAAACGATCTGAACATCATATCAGATCTGCGTGTCTTTACCACTTATGGCAACCATCCAAAAAATTGTCAACACGGGTCAGTTCGGTGAACTGAGCATGATAAGCACTAATTCTTAAAACAATTGCAATCCACCAATTGTTCTCATTAAACAACCTGTTTAAATGAAATCATTTATTCAAATTCCAAACATAAATCAGGCTATTCATCTTATATGTTAGAGACTAAGAACAAATGAATACAACCAATCTAAAGACAACAAAACTCCTACAAAATTGTTTCTATCAATTTCTCAAGGCAGTTAAAACATTCAACAAGCTCACTGTCTTAATTCTTTTATCATCATAACACATTTCAATGTTATTGACAAGTATACCTATTTAAACAACAGCTCACATTTTATACCAGTCTCTCCATATAATACCTCAGTTTATTCTTGTTATGCCCTTACCGTAGAGATCGCAAAAGGATGCAAAAAGAAAGCACACAAGTTTTCCTTTCTAGGAGAGAGAGGATTTTCCTATTCCACTTACTATAGACATCAACATATAAATTACAAATCAAGAAGAAAGAATAGAGTCCATCGAGATCCTAAATCAATAACATTCTCGGACTGTATGCACTCCTTTAGTTTAAACATATATATTTACGCTGCGACTAAATCGGGATTACCGAAGAACTACAGTTCCATCTAAATCCAAATATAAAAGTCACCTATAGCTACTAAGTGATTCAAGAGCTTTTGCGCCAAGCAACAGAAAATAATCCAACCATGAAAGACTCAACAAATCTTTTCTCTATCATTTATCAACATGAAAATACCCAACACCATCGCCTGACATGGTACAGCTAAGAGCTCTTTGTTTTAGTCAAACTTGAGACAAGATAACATTAAAACAAATAACGTTTCCATATGCAAATACAGTGACATTCACGCAGAGTCGAAACACAATATGCACAGCTTCATTCAACTAATCAAATCCCTATGATTATACAGCAAGGGTGTAAATTAGAAGCCGTTTTCAAGAAGAATAATCACAACCAGGTCTTCACAGGAGCCGAATTCCATACCAATAAATTTCCTCAAAGTTTCATCAAAAGTGGAGTTACTACAAAAGTTGAGTTGATAAAGAAATCCCATCCCTTAATTCCTCGAACCGAATCAACATAACACAACAATATTAAGAAAGAGTCAAAACGATATGCATGCTCAGCGAGGGCTCAAATCGAGAAATGAGCCAACACGCAGCATATCATGGACTCCAACAGTGCCAAATCCAACCAATACTTATAACCAAGGTTTCAATTGAAGTTGAATTCATACGACAACAATTCAAGAATCCTAAAAGTACTCACAACAAAACTTCTACAGAAGTTAAAACATAAATTACCTTTCAATGACTCCATCGAAGTCAATAACATTTAGTATTCTTAACAAAACAACAACATTCATAACCAAGCTTAGACAAAAGTTTGAAATACTAGATACATTTCAAGGACTCTCACTGAGTCAATACCAACCGTATTCACAACTGAGCTTACACAGAAGTAGAAACACCAGTTACATTTCAAGGACTTCAACAGACTCAGAATCAACGAGTATCCACAACAAGCTTCTGCAGAAGTCATAACATACCACCCATTTCAAGGATTCCAACAAGATGCAAAAGGAAACTACTATAGAAGTTAAAAACATAAGTTACGTTTCAAGGATTCCAAAGGAGGCAAAACCAAAAGCATTCTCAACTAAACTTCTACGAAGTCATAATATACTATCACTTTCAAGAGTTACAACCATAACATGCTAAAAGTATCCTCTACAAAACTTCAATAGAAGTCGAGACATACGACACATTACAAAGACTCTCACTGAGTCATTTTTGTATTTAATTCTTGCTACTTTAGACAGATTTTAACCGAAAATCACAAACTCGGTAAGGATTTCAACAATCGTCACAATCAAGTAGAATAATCTCAAGTGAGCATTCCAACCGAAGGAACTTAAAGTATTCTAGCAAGATTCAACAAGGTTCGACATCAATAATAAAAGCACAACATCAATTGTACTCAAAATGAAACCAAAAAGAAGAATAATACAGTAACCATTCCAACAAGGTCTTCGAAAAAACCCGAGATTCATAATTCCGTAGGAAAAGAAGAACTAATACATTGCTTCAAACCAAATGAACTGAAATCACCTGAACAGAGTTGTTTTAATGAAAGCATTTAGAGTAAAGAAAGATTTTTAAAAGTTAGGGCCTATCATGCATGGTAATGTCGCTTTAAAAATCCAAAGAAGACCTCTGAATGACCTCGAGCCTTCTCCTCTTCTTCCATGTTAGATTCATTAACAATAATTTGTTACCCTCATGCCTTATAAAATTTTCTCGGCAGAGAAAAGAGCTAGTTATTCTCATAGTTACCATGTAACACCAAGTAGACTGGTTCGAAGAACCATTGATCAAACAGAGAGAAAACCGAGCACATGGAAAACCAAACAACCAACTAGTTTTCCATTTTGCATGCCTTCCCAAGCAATCCGTGCTCGGAACCGAAGTTCATCAATGACATTAACTCCAACATTCCCGCCTAACCTCCATTGCCACCGACCATAGTTGGCGATGGACAAAAACAAACCAAAGACCATTTCCAGATTTGGCGACTCTACCACGTCGGTCTCGATGGCCGTTTGAAATCTCCGCTAAATCCCTTGTCCTTCATGCTTATCCCCTTCATTTAATGCCATAGAAACTACCACCCATGGCTCGCACCCCTTCATAGGTCCCCCTTCATCCATGGTCATTAGTTAGGTTAGAAACATAGGTTAGATCTTAAGGTGATACTTAGTCTAACTTCCTTAGTGCTAGGTCGCTAACCTTAGAAACATTTAGCTTATAGTTTAGGGCTAGGTTAGATTAGCACTAATCCAACCCATAGGTTATAGTTTAGGTTTAGGTTATTAACCTTAATAAATCCAGTCTAGGTCTAACAAATAGAATCGTTCAGTATAAGAACCAACAGATATACATTCCCGAAATGGATTCAATCCAGCATTGATAATAAGCTAGCAGTATATATACCAGAATTTATTACCTGGCTCAAGGTCTAGACCTTCCTGATATTACGATATCGGGAACCAATTCATTTAACAAGATCAGCCTGAGTTAACTCCTGAATTGCTCATTCAACACATTCAGACCTTGCAACCTTCGTAAGGTCTATAATTTTTGTTCATCCAGAATAAACTTAAAACATCTCTTGGATCAATGCAACTGATCCAAGGTGAAGTCATAAAGATGGGTGAATCCACAATTCACCCCAAATCGATTAAACTCGGTGCCAAAAATGAAAGAAATAAAAGAGTCCAAGCATATTCGACTCGACCAAAGATCTTCAAGAGCAAAGAAGATACAATCCATATCAAACATGACTTCACAATCAAAGGAACACATCCTTTTACAAAAGAAATCATATATCAACACTTGAATGCTCAGGAGGAAGTAACAATAGTACAGGGTGTTACATGCTTCCCTCCTAAAAGAGTCATCGTCCCGATGATTACATATTTGATTTACCTTCAGGTCAACCAATTTATTAGTTCAAAATACAATAAGACTATTTCCAACTTGAATAGTTCCAGAAATCAATGTCACGATACATTTTATTCAGCCTGAATAATGTTTGCCTCAATCTGGCTTTCATATAGACATGAAAAAGATAAGTTCATAAAAAAATGTTTTGTCAATAGATTTCATTCTGTTGAAAAAGAAAAGGAAAAGCAATTTCCATCTCTTCCATATTTTCCCAAGTTACACTTTCTTCGTTAAACTGGTCCCACTTTGGACCTTACATTATTGTATTTCATGATTTCTCAAATGTAATTGGCGAGTTTCCAAGATACTTGTGTGGGTTTAACCACGATTATTCCCGGGTCTTGGACCCGTAAGGAATTCTAATTTAAAACATGTGACAAATCTGAAACGTATTTCTTAAGCAAAGAAATATGGAAAACATCATGCATGCGAGACAAAGTAGGTGGTAATGCTAATCGGTAAGCTACAGGATTGATTATCTCAACAATTTCGAAAGGTCCCACATAACGAGGTGACAACTTGGCAGCCTTGCTAAAAGTTATAGAACTCTTTCTGGGTTTAACATGAAGAAAAACCTTCTCACCAAGCTCAAACCTTTGATCAACCTGCTTAAGGTCAGCATAGCTCTTCTGCCTATCTGCTGCTTCCTTTAATCGTTCACGAATCAACTTTACTTGCTGTTCCATTTCAGTGAGGATCTCTGGTCCAATTACCACTCTATCCTCTATACTATCCCAACTAACAGGGGTTCTGCACTTCCTTCCATAAAGTTCTTCAAAAGGTGCCATTTTAAGAGATGAGTGATAAGTGTTGTTGTATGCGAATTCAACTAGTGGAAGATACTCTTCCCATTTATACTGTTGATCCATGCAATACATTCGCAACATATCTTCCAACACTTGATTTACTCTCTCTGTTTTTCCATCCGTTTCCGGATGATATGCAAAACTGAAGTTTAGTTTCCTTCCAAGAGCTGTATTAAGTGTTTGCCAAAATCTTTACATCATTCTAGGATCCCTGTCAGATATAATCAATTCTGGTACACCATGTAACCTGAAAATTTCATGCACGAATCTTTTGGCCAACACTGGTGAATCATCCTTTAGATTTCCAACGATGAAATGAGCTACCTTAGTTAGTTTATCTACAACTACCAGGATAACATCATGTTTATTCCTGGACATAGGTAACCCTTGTACAAAGTCCATGCTTATTACTTGCCATTTGTACTGCGGTATGCTATGGGGATATAATAGTCTAGCAGGGTGCATGTGTTCCGTCTTAACCCGCTGACATTCCAGACAATGAGTCACAAAATCAATAACATCCTTTTTCATACCTTTCCAAAAGTATTGTTGTTTCATATCAGCAAGCATTTTTGTGATACCCGGGTGTCCAGAGAAAGGTGAATTATGAAATTCAACTAACTTCTTTCTCAAATCGTTCAACATAGGTACGTATACCTTGTTTTCATAACGTAAGATTCCTTCATTATCAAAATGAAAACCTTTATACCTTTCATCATTAGGTTCTGTAGCAAGCGCTACTTTTACTTGTTGAAAGTATATATCAGATTCTGAGGCACTTTTTACCTCATCCTTAAACTGAGTTCTTAATGTTATAAGAGCATAAATGTGCTTCCTACGACTTAGAGCATCTACTTGCCCTATTCTCTTTCCCTTTGATGTAGCTAATATCAAAATGATATTGAGATAAAAATTCTAACCACCTTCTCTGTCTGGCATTTAGATTAGGTGAGTGAAAATATATTTCAGTCCTAAGTGATCAGTTTTCAACTCAAAAGGTTTCCCAAGTAAATAGTGTCTCCAGGACTTGAAGCGCATGAACAATGGCAGCAAGCTCCAAATCATGAGGAGCATAATTCAGCTCGGTAACTTAAGTTTTCTACTTTCATATGTTATTACTTGATCATTTTGTAACAAAACACCTCTAAGGCCTTCCGCAGAAACATCCGTTACAACTATAAAGCTCCCATTAGGGTCGGGTACAGCTAAAATAGGTTCATAAGTCAACTAACTTTTTAGACTTTTGAAAGTAGTTTCACACTTATCATTCCAAATAAATTTCCTATCCTTCTTCTGTAATGAAGTTATCGGTGCAGCCACTTTAGAAAAATCCTTAACAAATTTTCTATAATAACCAACAAGACCCATGAAGCTTCTTACTTCATGCACATTCTTTGGTGTAGGCCACTCAGTTATTGCCACTATTTTTGAAGGATCTATAGCAATTCCTTCCTTACTAATGACATGACCCAAATAGTGAACTTCTAAATCAAAGAAAGAACATTTGGATAACTTACCATACAACTTTATTTTTCTCAAAATTCCCAAAAATATCTTCAAATGCTCATTGTGCTCTTCAACACTTTTAGAATAAATGAGAATATCGTCCAAGAATACAAGTACAAACTTGTCAAAATATTCTTGAAAGATATTATTCATTAAGTTCATAAAATCTCATGGGTGCATTAGTTAATCCAAAGGGTAGAACCGTGAATTCATAATGTCCGTACCTTGTTCGGAAAGTTGTTTTATGAATATCTTCTTCTCTAATCCTTAACTAATGATAACCAGATCGAAGATCTATCTTAGAATAAACCGCTGCCCCACACATCTGATCAAATAGATCGTTGATCCTTGGAAGTGGGTATCTGTTCTTGATTGTTGCTTTGTTCAACATCTGATAATCAATACATAGCCTAAGTGTTCCATCCTTCTTTTTCACAAATATTACTGGTGCTCCCCAAGGTGAAACACTTGGTCTAATCAAACCTTTAGACAAAAGTTCTTGCAATTGAGCCTTAAGCTCGACTAACTCTGTAGTAGTCATCCGATAAGGTGCTTTGGAAATAGGTTCCATTCCTGGTTTGATTTCGATGGTGAAGTCAAATTCCCTCTTGGGTGGTAACCACTGTAATTCCTCCTAAAAACATCTTTGAAACTTTGTAGCGAGAGGAAATTGTTTCATGGAATCACCATCTTCTTCGAAAATTTAGATATCTTTCTTTGCATAAAGGGTGCATCCTTTGTTTTTAGCCTTTTTAAGCTGCATGGTGACAGGTTTGCTAACTGAAATTTCTGTTTCACCCCTTGAATCTCTGTTGTTTCCATCCGATCATCTAAACATTTTATATTCTTTTCATAGCAATGCTGCTTTTGCTTTATGGTCAGCTAACCAATTGACACCGATGACAATGTCATACGATCCCAAAGGTGTAACATAGAGGTCAACTTCCGTGGAAAAGTTAGGTAAGTCAAGGACTGCCCCAAAAAGACACATACTCACCTGTATGAGCAAATTATTACCATCTTTGTATAGTCCAAGATTTATCCATTTTTCTAGCTTTTCTCTTAAGTTTAGAAGAAAGTTTACTAGAAATAAAACATTCAAGAACTCCTATATCAAAAGAATAGTGACAGTATGCCAAATAACTTACCCTAGGAACTTCTATAGGTGTCACCGCTTTTCAGCTTGTTTGCTACGGCGGCATGTATCTTATGCTACTAGTTATGATCATCCTTCTTCAAAGGGCACTGATTTGCATAGTGATCTTTGCCACAATTATGTGACCTCCTACGGGTCCCTTTTTAGCCTCAAAATTGCCTCTAGCCTTGTAATTATCACGTTGTCCTCCATAGGGCTTCGGCCCATTGTTATAATTTTTGGCAAAATTATCCCTTACATTTCCAACAGGCTTATTTGCTACTATTTTCTTACTATTATCCCCTGGAAACTTACTTTTGTTTCCAAAAATTTTCCATGGTCCCTTTTTGGGTGCCAATGAAGTTGAAGAAGGGTTTGCAATCTTCTTCCACACTTCCTCTTTATGAGCAGAAATAGCCTTTAATTTATGTTCTTGTCGTATGGCCTTTTCAACAACTCCTTCCATAGTGGTTGGATTGTGAACATCGACCTCTCCCCCTATCACGGGATTCAATCCCATGATGAATTTCTATATTCTAAACTTCTCATCAGTTTGATACTGTGGTACATACTTGAGGAGTTTTGTAAATCACTCCCAGTATTCGATTCCACCGTTAGCTTCCCTTGAGCTAAGTTATGGAATTCTGTCATTTTCTGATCATAGAAAAGTTGTGGCAGCCAACGTTGCCTAAAATAGCCCTTAAATTGATCCCAAGTAATATTGGTCTCATCAATATTTAGCTCAGCTTTATGGCTATCCCACCACAAAGATGCTTCATGGGAAAGCTGATAGGCTCCCCAAATAGCTTTGGTTTCCTCCGAGAAGTTTCTTATTGCAAAGTACTTCTCCATTTATTGAGCCGAGTTCTCGGCTCCATCTCCTAATGTGGTGCCATCATATTTAGGCGGACTTATCCTTTTATATCATTAGTGAGTTCTACCGCCAACCCGACCTTTTTGTTTTCTCGGTTGTGCAGGTGCATTTCAGCATTATTATCAACACCCATATTGGGGTTGTCCTCGATCGATTCTTGATTGTTATTACCAGCTTCATCTTCCTCCTCATTTCCCATTACTTGTTGTTCAAGTACAGCCAAACGATCTCTTGTGTCCAATAGGGCAGCAAGGATCTCATCAAGATTTTGGGTTGTTGCTGCCCCTCCTTCTGGTGGAGCATTATTCGCAACGTTCCCCCTTGTTCTAACCATTTTCTGTTACAAGAAAATTCAGGTTTTTATCAGATTATGGACACAATAGGTCCAAGAGCTGCAACCTTCAGCTCTGATACCAAGATGTAACGTCCCCATTTTAGTACATTAGAACAAGTAATTTTTTTATTTTTTATTTATAAATGCTTTCTAGTTCTAAATACATAATTTAGAACTCACAAATCAAAACAACCATTCTTATAACAGATAACCATATGCAACTGTAATGACTCGAGTACCTCTCGATCTATTCATTCCATGACTTGGTAATCTACCGATCTATTCATGAGTATCAAAGAGTTGGCATTTTTATTTTAACACATCACTCTTGTGGTTCTCTTCCCTAATCTAGGATTCAGAATGCTCTGTCCAAGGAACCTATCTGAATAATTGTTACCATTATTCATCGGCATCTTGTCCCTTAGACTAGGTGACATAGGACAACGCAATCAGCACTTACAATAATTTGGCCAAATATTTGAAACATACTGCTTATGTCTCATATTCCTTGACAACATACTCGTCATTCTGGAATACGTCCTTCACCCCATTCCCATGTTATGTACAATGTCTTATACTAACTTCACATCGGTCTCTCCTTTGAAGTTATTCACTCGGAATGGATTAGTAATATGACAACGTTATAGGGATGCTCCCGAGGACTAGGGATACGGCGACATCTTGGGTCAACCTAGTTAACCCAAAGTGTGTCAAGATACCTCGAGTCTCCATGGGCAGCCTTGTAACATGACCACGTTCCTAATCAGTTCCAGAGTAAAACTTGTTTGAGTTTAAGGTGTAAATATTAATGATCAATGCAAAGGGTGTTGCCATAAGTCACCTATATTGTTGTATCTTCGAGAAGATCCTAATCTTCTCGAAGGTACAACCCTGCAGTTGACTTGTGCCATCAACCTTCAAATCCACCTCGAAAAGATCTACTTATTTATAAGTGTTACATATGTTGAGTTAAAGTTATACTTTAAGACACTCCTTTTAGGGTAGTCTTTTCCCAACCCCTGGGTTCCTCACCTTAGAATTACCTTTCTCAATAAAACCCATTACGCAAAGAGAAGTTATTAAGAATCGTGGTCTCATCAAGGAGTTCATCGAAAAATAGTAATCTAAATCAATGAAACTGGGCAATAGCCCTAAATCTTCACATAAGGTTGCTAACCATACCCTTTTAGGTTTATATCAGTTCTCATAACTGAAATATATCTTACTTATTAGAATTGAGATATAGTGGTTAAAAATCCAATTAAACGTTGTCTTGACTTAGATCAAGACTAGGAAGTAATAATTTATTCAGCCCGTTTAGCTTCCTGTTGAGGTTTATTTTAACCTTAGCTTCTCGAAAGACAGTGATCTAATTTCCAATTTAGCTTTAGATAGAACATAACAGATCTACTAAACATTCACAAGTATTCAGTCACATAATCTTTTCAAAGCTTACTTAGAGAATCCCAAATGTCTCCAAGGTATACAATAATAACAATGCTCTTTAAAATCATTCGAACCGAAGAAGTTCAATCCATCAAGATACGAATGCAAACACATAAGTAACAAATACCTCATTTCATTCATTTCTAAGCTAATCAAATACATTTTATGCATTCAGCATATTGGATACAATACTCAACAACGCAAAAGAACATCTTTCTTCAAGTAGTACATTTAGAGAATCAAATTGGAATTCATCATAAAACCAAATTAAATGATCTGAACATCATATCAGATCTGCGTGTCTTTACCACTTACGGCAACCATCTGCAAAAATTGTCAACATGGGTCAGTTCGGTGAACTGAGCATGATAAGCACTAATTCTTAAAACAATTGCAATCCACCAATTGTTCTCATTAAACAACCTGTTTAAATGAAATCATTTATTCAAATTCCAAACATAAATCAGGCTATTCATCTTATATGTTAGAGACTAAGAACAAATGAATACAACCAATCTAAAGACAACAAAACTCCTACAAAATTGTTTCTATCAATTTCTCAAGGCAGTTAAAACATTCAACAAGCTCACTGTCTTAATTCTTTTATCATCATAACACATTTCAATGTTATTGACAAGTATACCTATTTAAACAACAGCTCATATTTTATACCAGTCTCTCCATATAATACCTCAGTTTATTCTTGTTATGCCCTTACCGTAGAGATCGCAAAAGGATGCAAGAAGAAAGCACACAAGTTTTCCTGTCTAGGAGAGAGAGGATTTTCCTATTCCACTTACTATATACATCAACATATAAATTACAGTCAAGAAGAAAGAACAGAGTCCATCAGAATCCTAAATCAATAACATTCTGGACTGTACCGACTCCTTTAGTTTAATACATATATATTTACGCCTGCGACTAAACAGTCGGGATTACCAGAAGAACTACAGTTCCATCTAAATCCAAATATAAAAGTCACCTGTAGCTACTAAGCGATTCAAGAGCTTTCGCGCCAAGCAACAGAAAATAATCCAACCATGAAAGACTCAACAAATCTTTTCTCTATCATTTATCAACATGAAAATACCCAATGCCATCGCCTGACATGGTACAACTAAGAGCTCTTTGTTTCAGTCAAACTTGAGACAAGATAACATTAAAACAAATAACGTTTCCATATGTAAATACAGTGACATTCACGCAGAGTCGAAACACAATATGCACAGCTTCATTCAACTAATCAAATCCCTACGATTATACAGCAAGGGTGTAAATTAGAAGCTATTTTCAAGAAGAATAATCACAACCAGGTCTTCACAGGAGCCGAATTCCATACCAATAAATTTCCTCAAAGTTTCATCTGAAGTCGAGTTACTACAAAATATAACAGGGTATCAACAAAGTCGAGTTGATAAAGAAACCCCATCCCTTAATTCCTCAGAATCGAACTGAACATAACACAACAATATTAAGAAAGAGTCAAAATGATATGCATGCTCAGCGAGGGCTCAAATCGAGAAACGAGCCAACACGCAGCATATCATGGACTCCAATAGTGCCAAATCCAACCAATACTTATAACCAAGGTTTCAATTGAAGTTGAATTCATACGACAACAATTCAAGAATCCTAAAAGTACTCACAGCAAAACTTCTACAGAAGTTAAAACATAAATTACCTTTCAATGACTCCATCGAAGTCAATAACATTTAGTATTCTTAACAAAACAACAACATTCATAACCAAGCTTAGATAGAAGTTTGAAATACTAGATACATTTCAAGGACTCTCACTGAGTCAATACCAACCGTATTCACAACTGAGCTTACACAGAAGTAGAAACACCAGTTACATTTCAAGGACTTCAACAGACTCAGAATCAATGAGTATCCACAACAAGCTTCCGCAGAAGTCATAACATACCACCCATTTCAAGGATTCCAACAGTATGCACAAGGAAACTACTACAGAAGTTAAAAACATAAGTTACATTTCAAGGATTCCAAAGGAGTCGAAACCAAAAAGCATTCTCAACTAAACTTCTACAGAAGTCGTAATATACTATCAATTTCAAGAGTTCCAACCATAACATGCTAAAAGTATCCTCTACAAAACTTCAACAGAAGTCGAGACATACGAAACATTACAAAGACTCTCACTGAGTCATTTTCATATTTAATCCTTGCTACTTTCAACAGATTTTAACCCAAAAATCACAAACTCAGTAAGGACTTCAACAATCGTCACAATCAAGTAGAATAATCTCAGCAAGCATTCCAACCAGAAGGAACTTAAAGTATTCTAGCAAGATTCAACAGGGTTCCACATCAACAATAAAAGCACAGTCAGTCTGTACTTGAAATGAAACCAAAAAGAAGAATAATACAGTAACCATTCCAACAAGGTCTTCAAAAACCCGAGATTCATAATTCCACAGGAAAAGAAGAACCAATACATTGCTTCAAACCAACTGAACTGAAATCACCTGAACAAAGTTGTTTTAATGAAAGCATTTAGAGTAAAGCAATATTTTTAAAAGTCAGGGCCTATCATGCCTGGTAATGTCACTTTAAAAATCCGAAGAAGACCTCTGAATGAGCTCGAGCCTTCTCCTCTTCTTCCACATTAGATTCAGCAACAATAATTTTTTATCCTCATGCCTTATAAAATTTTCTCGACAGAGAAAAGAGCTAGTTATTTTCATAGTTACCATACGACACCAAGTAGACTGGTTCAAGAACCAAGTGATCAAACTAAGAGAAAGCGGAGTGCATGGAAAACCAAACAACCAACTAGTTTTCCATTTTGCATGCCTTCTGAGCAATCCGTGCTCGGGAACCGAAGTTCATCAATGACATTAACTCCAACATTCTGCCTAACCTCCATTGCCACCGACCGCCATAGTTGGCGATGGACAAAAACAAACCAAAGACCATTTCCAGATTTGGTGACTCTGCCACGTCGGTCTCGATGGCCATTTGAAATCTCTGCTAAATCCCTTGTCCTTCATGCTTATCCCCTTCATTTAATGCCATAGAAACTACCGCCCATGGCTCGCACCCCTTCATAGGTCCCCCTTCATCCATGGTCATTAGTTAGGTTAGAAACATAGGTTAGATCTTAAGGTGATACTTAGTCTAACTTCCTTAGTGCTAGGTCGCTAACCTTAGAAACATTTAGCTTATAGTTTAGGGCTAGGTTAGATTAGCACTAATCCAACCCATAGGTTATAGTTTAGGTTTAGGTTATTAACCTTAATAAATCCAGTCTAGGTCTAACAAATAGAATCATTCAGTATAAGAACCAACAGATATACATTCCTGAAATGGATTCTATCTAGCATTGATAATAAGCTAGCAGTATATATACCAGAATTTATTACAGCTCAAGGTCTAGACCTTCCTGATATTATGATATCGGGAACCAATTCATTTAACAAGATCAGCCTGAGTTAACTCCTGAATTGCTCATTCAACACATTCAGACCTTGCAACCTTCGTAAGGTCTATAATTTTTGTTCATCCAGAATAAACTTAAAACATCTCTTGGATCAATGCAACTGATCCAAGGCTGAGTCATAAAGATGGGTAAATCCACAATTCACCCCGAAATCAGATTAAACTCAGGTGCTAAAAATGAAAGAAATAAAAGAGTCCAAGCATATCCTGACTCAGTCAAATATCTTCAAGAGCAAAGAAGATACAATCCATATCAAGCATGAATTCACAATCAAAGGAACACATCCTTTTACAGAAGAAATCATATATCAACACTTGAATGCTCGGGAGGAAGTAACAATAGTACAGGTGTTACATGATAAGTCAATAGTGACACAATATTTTCTACCTAAGCCTATCAACCGAATGAAGTACTTCCTAGGTTTTCTTCAAAAAGGTAGTTGGTGTTTTAAGATAATTAACAACATTTCCCTACTTATGTCAAGTTCAAGGGAATGAAAAAGTCGTAAGTAAATACAATAAGTTAATGTGACCTCCTAACAAGGTACACTAAAAGCAAGCATAAATTTAATTAATACCTATATCCCAAAAAGTGTCGAGTTACAATTTGTGAGTGACACAACAATGTTAATAAGATATGTTAACCAAACTTTGTGAGAGAGTAAGGTATTGATATCAAGATGATATTGATATAACACACAAAAGTGGTAACACGTAGCACTTTTCAAAATTGAGGTACTAATGGAATCAAACTAAAAGCTTAGATTATAACTAAGAAATGTTAAAATGTGTTTAGCGTAACCTTACATGCATATATTCATGTCAAGTTTACAAGAAACAAGACGTAAATACCAAAATTTTAGTGATACGATATAAACAAGGTAACCTTTCCTAGGAAGTCCAAGATGATGAAACATGTCGAACTATGATGACAATCCCGATGTGGGTATCAAGATCAAAAATGCCACCAATGATATGAATACGTCTCCACACACTTTAGACATTTAACCTACCCAACCTCAAACATGGATGGGCGTAAATAGACCAAAAAAGTGGTAGAAACAATCAATTGATAATGCAAAGGTAGTCACTCTTCTTTTTATCAAAAAATGTCAAAATGACATGAGGGGAGTAGATAAAAATGGGGATGAAAAGTTTTGGCTTTACTTTGGCATAGTTTCACCTCTCCTTAAGGCAAGTGAAAAACTAAACAAAAGTAACACTTCCCATGTTTCTTGATGAATGATGGCTCACAAATAAACACTATTTTGAAATGGTAAAAGTGGGCTCCTAGCAAAATAATATCTTCCTAGGTGGTTCTCTCTTCCTAGGTGTTACAAAGTTGTCTTAAGAGAGCTCGATTTACCCAAAAATTCACAAGGAATAATTTTGGAGTATCTCCGCTTTACTCTACCCCCTTGAAGCACGGTAGGCAACTAGTGCATCTATGTGTACTATCACTAGGGTCGTCATATGAACAACTGGTAACGCTAACTCACAAGGAACAACTAGTCAAGTAGGTTATGCGAGAGACTTCCCATTTTGTCCACAAGGTTCCCTCTTGCATGGAATACTTTGGAGTTCTTGGTACCACCCCCATTATTGTAGCTTAAGGAATTATTCCAAAGGGGTTATGTTCTAGTTGAGTGGATAGGGACGTACCCTTTTTCAAAACCTGCAATATAATGCTTTTAATATAGTGTTATTTTTATATTTTTAGTTTTATTTGGTTTTCTTGAAAACATTTTGGCAACCTACATGGAAATCTGTATTAGTATTTTTATTTTGTTTCAATTCCACATTTCTTTAGAAAGCGTGTTTTTGGTTCTGCACAACAGGTAGTGATTTTTCATAAATGGAATAAACATCATTTCTGATTCTCAAGATCATCCAAGGACACAAGAGAAGAGCACACATGACGTTTTCTAAAATCCAAGAAGATACCAAATGAAAAAACACTTAATTCAAACACACCAAAGTTAACTCATTCCAATTCGAGATATTCTTAACAATTTCAAAGCATAAAAAGACTTAAGAATCATTTTTGAATCCAACATATCCCCAAATGATGTGAGGAAAGATCATACGTGACCTTAATCTTATAAGCAAGCATGCAAATTCTATCTAGTCTAGTAAAAGCATGTAAACATACCCTACAAAAATAGGCATTAATTAGATAAAACATGGAAAGGATTTAACACTTTAACACTTTAAATTTAGAAAAATTAAATACACCTATGCCCCAATTCGGGCATGTGCATGTGGGTTAGGGCATATACGCCCCTCTGTGTTTTTTATACTCACAGTGCACCTGCACCACTTGAAAGGTATCTGCGCTAGGATTAGGGTGTGTGCGCAAGGGTAGATAAAAAGTAGTACCAAATTCTGACAAAGTTCCTATGCTAGGGTTAGAGCATATGCACCACTTGATAGGTTTTTCACTGCAGCGGTGAAGGTATAATATAAATAGAGTGTCTGCGCCTAGTTTGGTGTGCCTACACCATGATTAGGGTATGTGCGCCAGGGTTGCCAAACAGAGATACAAAACTCGATAGTGCGCTTTCTACGGCACCTAAGAGGTGCCTATGTCGGGAGTTAGTGTGCATTCACCCCTCCTGTAATCAAATTACAACCAAAGACATACAAAAAATCTCACAACACTTCAAATTTTAGTAAGTTAGCTTGAAATTGACAACAACCCATTAAAATGATAGCTCTAAATGAGAACCTACACATATAATACTAACAAAATCCTAAGAAATTGAACATTATTTACTATATGTGTATATCAAAGGTTATCCAAAAACAATAGAATTCAAGCTAGAATGTTAAGGGACTAAGGATCCGTCCCATCGGGCATGCCAAATGTGTGCATGGTTTTGTTTAACTAAGTTAAGGAAATTAAAACTAACACCTAGTAGTCTTAATTAACAAAGTTAAATCAAAATCTAAACACCATCTTGTTAAGAGCTAAGCAAGATTAAATAACAACATTATCATAAACTTTGAAATGGAAATCAAACTAACATGTTAATTATCAAAACCTCTACTCTTTAGACTACCAAAACAACTAAATTAAACCTAGGTAGATTCATGGCAATCAAAGTTGATTGTTTGATTTTAAGGGATTAGGAATGGAAGCTCATCAAAGCATGGCTACAAGACCACTTTGATTATTTCCATCTGACCCAAAAGCTTAAATGGATGGAATGAAAGAATGAGGCTTAGCTCTTCCAATTGTGAAATTCTTAAGGATGGCAAAAGGCTTATAGTGTATGTACTATATGCTTTCTTTTGTTTCTCAAGAAATAGGTGTAAGTGTAAAGGTAGGAGGATGGTTCTTTATATAGCCCAATGGATAAAGGAATCTCTACATCTCTTTGCATGTGGGCTAATAGAGATGTTGAGTTAGTTGTGGATATGGGGGTTTTAGAAAGGGCTGAGTTAACTTTAGGAGAGTTTAGCTTGTCCTTTAGTGACTCATGTGGATAAAAGGGTTTATTATTAATCAAGATGATTAATTAATAGATGTGCAAGCTTATAAAAGATTTTTAGAGGAATATTAGCATGATTTAGACTATATAAGGGGATTAAATCAACTAAATAATGATTTATTGGTTTAATGAAAGGGGAAGCTAATTAATTAATAATAATTAATTAGTTTAGATATAAGGAAGGATTAATTAATGAAAGGTTTTTAATTAGAGTATTTTTTGAATATAAGACTTAATTAATTACTTATTGTACTTAATTAACAATGGTAGAAGAGAAGATGAGCATTATTGACGATATGTCGTCAATTTGGTGGAAAGGGGATAATTAGCACAATTTAAGTAATTAAATTATTCAGATAAATTATAGGTGTCTACAAAGTAAGTATAAAGAAGGCCGACCCACGGTGGATGTTAAGAGTGGCATGTGAGTAAGGATTAGAACCTATACTAGTGAAAATGTGAGCAGAGGCTACATATGTAAGGGAGATGCCAAGGCAAAAATTGGTTATTAGGGAAGAAGTGGTACATGGGAAGTATCTAAACCCTTCTCTTTAGAAGGAAGTGCACCAAGAGACTATGTATGTGATTTGGGGATTACAAAAATAGATCCAATGCTCCACAAAAGGATCTAGATGAGGCCAGGGAAGTGTCCAAAATACTAAAGTAGGAGAATATAATTTCCCTACTATGAGAATGGTTATAAGAGAAGGTACCACGCACTAGGAGAGCGTGAAAGGAAGGTTGTATATGCAAACCTTTCTCCTCACAACCTTGACTATGATAAAGAGATTACAATGAATACGAGTTTTGAATGGGTGGCTTCGAGAAATATCCTTATCAACATAGGAGTGGAAGCCAATATTCTCACCTTGGATGCATGGAATCAAATGGGAAGGCCCACATTACATCCATCTTTGAATGTGTTGTATATGGTGAATATGACAAAATCAATACCCATTAGAGTCTTAAAAGATGTGGTTATCACTATTCAAGGGGCCAAGTTCACTTGGAACTTTGAAGTCTTGGCACTTGTTGAGAAGGATAATTTCCTAGAATTACCTAGGTGCCCTTGGTGTTATAAGAACAATACTTGACCCATGGTTTATCAAGGGTTATATCAGTTTCAAAACAATGAAGAAAGGGTGATCATTCCTTTAACGAGATGGGAAGTCAACACCTATCTTGAGCCCTTAGGAGAGGAATTCCTTGACACAATCTATGTAACACCCTGAACTGTTGTTACTTCCTCCTGAGCATACAAGTGTTGATATGTGATTTCTTTGTAAAAAGGATGTGTTCCTTGATTGAGAAGTCATGCTTGATATGTACTGTATCTTCTTTGCAGATTGCAGATCTTTGACTGAGTCGGGATATGATTGGACTCTTTTATTTCTTTCATTTCACACCTGAGTTTAATCTGATCTCGGAATGAATTATGGAGTTATCCATCTATAAGACCTAGCCTTGGATCAGTGGAATTGATCCAAGTATTGCTTTAAGTTTGTTCGTGATGAATTAAAATTATAGACCTTGAACAGGTTGCAAGGTCTGGATGCATTGAGTAAGCTAGTCCGGAGTATAACTCAGGTTGATCGTGTGAAATGGATTGGTTCCCGATATCGAAGTATATCTGGAAGGTCTTGATCGTGGACCAGGTAATAATTCAGTTACATATAATTTTGTAGCCTAATGGCGACAGAGTGAACCCTGTTCGAGAATGCATGTTGTAGGTCTTTTTCTGAGCATATGAAATGTTAGACCTAATGGAATTGTTAATGTTAGTAACCTAAAACTAAACTTAACCTAGGGGTTAGTGTTAATCTAACCTAGACTAGGCTAAGAGCTAATGTTCAAAGTTAGTAACTATGTTCTAAGAGGTTAGACTAGGTGTTATCCTAAATCCTAACCTAAGTTACTAACCCAACTTTTGAGCAAGGAATTCAGGGGACCTATGGAAAGGGTACGAACCATGGACGGTCGTTTCTATGTTAATAAATGCATGGATAAGTATGAAAGATAGGTAATTTGGTGGAGGTTTTATAATGGCTAACTTGAGCCGACGTGGCAGGTCGCCAAAATTGGAAATGGTCTTGGAATTTCATTTGTCTATCGCCAACTATGGTAGTCGGTGGCAGTGGAGTTTGAGCGGGAAAATGGGAGTAAATGCCATTAATGAACTCGGTAATCGAGCTCGGATTCCGCGAGAAGGCATGCAAAATGGAAAGTTAATGGTTTGTTTAGTTTTGCATGCACTCCGGTTTTCCTTCTGTCAGTTCACTGGTTATTCGCACCAGTCTTCTTGGTGTTGCATGGCAAGAATGAGCGTAACTAGCTCTTTCCTCTGGCAAGGAAAATATATAAGTCATGGAAATGGCAAATTTTTGTTGGTGGCTCTAACTTGGAAAAGAAAGAGAAGGTTCGAGCTCTTTCAGTGGTCTGCTTCGGAATTTTGAGCAAATATCCAGGCATGTTAGGCCCTAACCTTTAAAAATCTTGCTGTCTTTCAAGTGATTTCATTAGAACAACTCTGTTCAAATGATTTATGGGTTTAGATGATTTTATGGCAGTTACGGGTGATTTTGTTACTGTATCTTCTTGCTGTTCGATTTTCAAATTTAACCCTTGAAGGGTGTGTGTTGTATTTTGAATCATTATTCATTTTTATTGCATTTTACATTCCGGCGTAAGCCTATGATACGTATGCTTGAAGGGTACTTATCCTGCTCTGTGAGAACCCGTGCATGATTCCCTTCACCGGGTTCAAAGCACTTGTGATGCTTGTTGATTGATTCTCGTAGTCGATGCTTGTTGTTGATACTTGCCATCAATGCTGGTTGTGGTTACTCGTAGAAAGGAATACTGATGGAATTTTGTTTTATTGCTCATTTTTATTGAACTATTTGTAAGCTCTGTCGTGGTAAATATTGGTTGTGGTTATAGACTCTTGTTGGGTTTTGTTTGAAATTTAAAGTTATTTGTTAATAAATAACTTGTTGTGTTACTGTATCTCATCGCGACCCTGTTGAGGTTGTTTTTCCTTGCGTTGTGGTTATGGGTTTCAACCCATTGACAGTATGCAATATGTATATATTTATGTTTGTTGTAATCAAAACGACTCTGGAGTCGATTGAATGATTCATATATTTGGACCACTGTTGAAGCTAAATATAATTGAATATTGGTAATTGATGTGCCAGAGACTTGAAGGAATAACATGTATTACGACCTCTGTTATTTTGTAAGAATACCTTCGTGTTGCAAGGATTTTGTGGTACAGACTCTTTGGGTGTATTTTTACGTTTACATTCTGTGCAAACTTGTGCAAAAATTGATAAGGGTTCAGTCGGATTCCTTGTTTTGAAATCAGTATTTAGATTTACTTTTGCCTGATTTTTAAATGTGTACCATTGATTGGCACAGATGGAATCATTTAATTTTATTTATCTTGTTACTGTTGTTCGGATTCAGTTGAATCTTGGAAGGTAACCTGTATTTTTGCCTCAAATTAAACCTGATTTGGTACACTATTGTTTTTGTCACTGTGGAAGTTCCTTGAGTATGGATAGTTATCATGTGTCCTGGCTCTGTTGAAGTGAGACGCGAATACCATACTTTAAACTCTGAATGCATCCAGATGAGAATAGACATGTTATGTTTACTTTCTGTATATTCCAATCGGTTTGAGGTCATGCATGTTGCATGGGAATTCTGTGTGATTACCTCGGCATTGTCTTAGGGAAACATCAATTGCTCAATGCTAGGGAGTCTATTGTTGACTGCGATATAATAGAAGTTCTTTGATTTCGACCTTGGGTCGAAAATCCTTACTGTGTTTTAAGTAGGGACTAGCATGGGATGTAGTTTGTTATATTTTAACTTAAATGGAACTATGGTGCTTTTGATGGCCGCATCTGATTTATTTATATATATATGTCTAGTCTCAAGCTTGGCTGAACAAAGGAACTGTCGACTTCCCCTCGACAGACGATGGCGTTGAATTTCTTCTTGTGGTCGCTTCATGTGGAAAGTCCTGTGTAAACTGTTGATTGACATTCATCTGTTTGATTTAAGAGCTACTGCAATGATAATATGTTACAGGAGTTTTGTTATAATTGATTTTAACAAAACTATAATCCTTTTTGTGGCTCGATAGCTTTATTTGTATGTTTATAAGAGACGGAACAGTCATGAGCTTGTGTGAATAGAAATATGGATGACTTGTTTCTTTCTCTTCTATTATGGCAATATATGTCGATATCTATCTAACAGTTGGAACTGTTTTTAACATATGGTTGGAATCATGATTTATTATGATATTCCTTTTTCTGTTGAATGTAATGATCTGTCCAATGTTTGATGATCTTGGGATTAAAATGAATAGTTGTTTTGGATACCTTCGTTCTTCTTGATCTCTAATATTTTGATGAAATATTTGAGAAGTGTCTAGGACTATTCTGTAGCAAAATTTGTATTACACGTTATAGACATGATGTATTACTAAAGCATAGTCTGAAATATGTTTACTTGTTTGGTGAATTGATCTCATTTAAACAGGGTGTTTAATGGAAACAATTGATGGATTGCAATTGTTTTAAGAGTTAGTGCTTATCATGCTCAGTTCATCGAATTGACCCATGTTGACAAATTTTGCGAGATGGTCGCCGTAAGTGGTGAAAGCATGTAGATCTGATAGGATGTTCGATTGTTTAACTTGGTTTATGATGAATTGCAGTTTGATTCTCTAAATGTACTATTTGAGGATAGGATGTTATTCTTCCGTTGAATATTGTATCAAGTATGCTGAATGTATAAAATGTATTTGATTAGTTCTGAAAGGAATGGAAATTGATATTGTTACTTATGTGTTTGTATTCTTATCTTGATAGTTTGACCTTCTTCGGTTCAAATGATCTAAAGAGCATTGTTATTATTATATAATTTGGAGACTTTTGTGAATGTCAATGTAAGTTTGCAAGAATATGAGACTGAATTCTTATGATTGTTTAGTAGTTCCAGTATGTTCTATCAGAAGCTAAATTGAAATTTAGGTAACTATCTTTTTGGAAGATAGGGTTAAAATATACCTAAGCAGAACGCTAAACAAACTGAATTAAATTATTAATCCCTAGTCCTGATTATGACAGGACAACATTTAATTGGATTCTGAATCATTTATATCTTGATACTAATAAGTATGATATAAATTCAGTTATGAGAACTGATATAAACCTAATGGGGTTCAGATGGCAATCTCATGTGAATTTTATGAGATATTGTCCAATTTCGTTGTTTTAGAATTATGTATATTCTATGAACTCCTTGATGAGACCTTGGCCTTAATAACTCCTCTGTGTAATGGGTTTTATTGAGAAAGGTCATCCTAGGATGAGGAATCCAGGGATCGGGAAAGGCTAACCTTAGGGGAACGTCTTTAATGTAATTTAAACTTAGTGTGCATAACACTTATTAATAAGTAGATCTTTTTGAGGCGGATTTAAAGGTTGAAGACACAAGTCAACTACAGGGTTGTACCTCTGAGAAGATTAGGATCTTCTCGAAGTTACAACAATGCAGGTGACTTATGACGACACCCTTTGCATTGATCGCTAAGATTTACATCTTGATCTCGAACGAGTTACTCAGGGACCGATTAGGAATGTGGTCACATTATATGGCTGCCTAGGAGACTCGGGGTATCTTGACACACTGGTTTAATTAGGATTGACCCAGTATGTCATCTTATCCCTAGTCCTCGGGAGCATCCATATAACATTGTCACCTTACTAATCCATTCCCGAGTGATTAACTTGGGATAATAGGGACTGACAGAAGTCGGTGTAAGACATTCTACATAACATAAGAATGGGGTGGAGGACGTATTCTAGATTGACGAGTATGCCGTTAAGGAATACGAGACATAAGCAGTATGTTTCAAATCTTTGGCCAAAGTATCGGAAGCTACTGATTGCATTGTCCTAAGTCACCTGGTCTAAGGGATGAGATGCCGATGAATAATGGTAACAGTTATTCAGTTAGGTTCCTTGGATAGAGCATTCTGAATCCCAAAATAGGGAAGAGAACCGCAAGAGTGATGTGTTAAATAAAAACGCCAACTCTTATTACTCATGAATAGATCGGTAGATTACCGAGTCATGGAATGAATAGATCGGAGGTACTCCGAGTCATTACAGCTGCATATGGTTATCTGTTATATGAATGGTTATTTGATTTGTGAGTTCTAAATTATGTATTTAGAACCAGGAAGCATTTATCAAAAAAAAAAAAATTGACTTGTTCTATTGTCTAAAATGAGGATGTTACATCTTGGTATCAGAGCTGAAGGTTGCAGCTCTTGGACCTATTGTGTCCATAATCTGATAAAAACCTGAATTTTCTTGTAACAGAAAATGGTTAGAACAAGGGGGAACGTTGCGAATAATTTTCCACCTGAAGGAGGAGCGGCAACAACCCAGAAACTTGAAGAGATCCTTGCTGCCCTGTTGGACACAAGAGATCGTTTGGCTGTACTTGAACAACAGGTGATGGGAAATGAGGAGGATGAAGAAGCTAGAAATTACAATCAGCCACCTCCTGAGGACAATCCCAATATAGGTGTTGATGTTAATGTTGTAAATGCACCTATCCAACTAGAAAATAAAAAGGCCAGATTGGTAGCAGAACTCACTAATGATATAAAAAGGATAAGTCCACCTAAGTACGATGGCACCACATTAGGAGATGGAGCCGAGAACTGGCTCAGCGAAATGGAGAAGTACTTTGCAATAAGGAACTTCTCAAAGGAAACCAAAGCTATTTGGGGAGCCTATCAGCTTTCCCACGAAGCATCTTCGTGGTGGGATAGCCGTAAAGTTGAACTAAACATTGATGAGACCAATATTACTTGGGATCAATTTAAAGGCTATTTTAGGCAACGCTTGGCTGCCACAACTTTTCTATGATCAGAAAATGACAGAATTTCAGAACTTAGCTCAAGGGAAGCTAACGGTAACTGAATTCTGGGAGCGGTTTACAAAACTCCTCAAGTATGTACCACAGTATCAAACTGACGAGAAGTTCAGAATATGGAAATTCATCATGGGATTGAATCCCGTGATAGGGGGAGAGGTTGATGTTCACAGTCCAACCACTATGGAAGGAGTTGTTGAAAAGGCCGTAAGGTAAGAATAGAAATTAAAGGCTATTTCTTCTCATAAAGAGGAAGTGCGGAAGAAGACTGCAAATCCTTCTTCAACCTCTCTTGCACCTAGAAAAGGACCATGGAAAAAGTTTGGAAACAAGAGTAAGTTTCCAGGAGATAACAGTAAGAAAGCAGCAGTAAATAAGCCTACTGGAAATGTAAGGGATAATTTTGCTAAAAATTATAACAATGGGCAGAAGCCCTATGGAGGACAACGTGACAATTACAAGGTTGGAGGCAATTTTGAGCCTAAAAAGGGACCTGTAGGAGGCTGCTACAATTGTGGCAAAGATCACTATGCAAATCAGTGCCCTTTGAAGAAGGATGATCGTAATCAGCAGCATAAGATACATGCTTTGCAAAGAGCGCATAAAGCAAGTGAAAAGCAAGTAACACCTATAGAAGTTCCTGGGTAAGTTATTTGGCATACCGTCACTATTCTTTTTGATACAGGAGCTACTAAATGTTTTATTTCTAATAAACTTGCTTCTAAACTTAAAAGAAAAGTTGGGAAAATGGATAAATCTTGGACCGCATAAAGATGGTAATAACTCTGTTCATACAGTGAGTATGTGTCTTTTCGGGGCAGTCCTTGACTTACCTAACTTTTCCACGGAATTTGACCTCTATGTTGCACCTTTGGGATCGTATGACATTGTCATCGGTGTCAATTGGTTAGCTGACCATAAAGAAAAGGTAGATTGCTATGAAAAGAACATAAAATGTTTGGATGATCAGCTAGAAACAACAGAGATTCAAGGTGTGAAATGGGAAATTTCAGTTAGAAAACTGTCAGCTATGCAACTTAAAAAGGCTAAAAATAAAGGATGTACCCTTTATGCAAGAAAGATATCTAAATCTTCAAAGAAGATGGTGATTACATGAAGCAATTTCCTCTCACATACAAAGTTTCAGGGATGTTTTTCCTGAGGAATTACCAGGGTTACCACCCAAGAGAGAATTTGACTTCACCATCGAAATCAAACCAGGAACAAAACCTATTTCCAAAGCACCTTATCGAGATGACTACTACAGAGTTAGTTGAGCTTAAGGCACAGTTGCAAGAGCTTTTGTCTAAAGGTTTGATCAGACCAAGTGTTTCACCTTGGGGAGTGCCTGTAATATTTGTGAAAAAGAAGGATGGAACACTAAGGCTGTGTATTGATTATCGGATGTTGAACAAAGCAACAATTAAGAACAGATATCCACTTCCAAGGATCGATGATCTATTTGATCAGATGCGTGGAGCAGCGGTTTATTCTAAGATAGACCTTCGATCTAGTTATCATCAGTTAAGGATTAAAGAAGAAGACATTCATAAAACAACTTTCCGAATAAGGTACGGACATTATGAATTCATGGTTCTACCCTTTGATTAACTAATGCACCACACAAATTTATGAACTTAATGAACAATATTTTTCAAGAATATCTGGACAAGTTTGTACTTGTATTCTTGGACGATATTCTCATTTATTCTAAAAGCATTGAGGAGCACAATGAGCATTTGAAGATAGTTTTGGGTATTTTGAGAAAAAGAAAGTTGTATGGAAAGTTATCCAAATGTTCTTTCTTTGATTCAGAAGTTCACTATTTGGGTCATGTTATAAGTAAAGAAGGAATTGCTGTAGATCCTTCAAAAATAGTGGCAATAACTGAGTGGCCTGCACCAAAGAATGTGCATGAAGTAAGAAGCTTCATGGGTCTTGCTGGTTACTATAGAAAATTTGTAAAGGATTTTTCTAAGGTAGCTGCACCAATAACTTCATTGCAAAAGAAGGATAAGAAATTCATATGGAATGATAAGTGCGAAGCGGCTTTCAAAAGTCTAAAAGACCAGTTGACTTCTGCACTTATTTTAGTGGTACCAGACCCTAATGGGAGTTTTACATTGTAACGGATGCTTCGGGAAGGCCTGGTGTGTTTTGCTACAAAATGATCAAGTCATAGCATATGAAAGTAGAAAACTTAAATTACATGAGTTGAATTATGCCCCTCATGATTTGGAGCTTGCTGCCATTGTTCATGCACTTCAAGTCTGGAGACACTACTTACTTGGGAAACCTTTTGAGTTGAAAACTAATCACTTAGGACTGAAATATATTTTTACTCACCTAATCCCTGAATGCCGATGACGAGAAAGGTGGTTAGAATTTTTATCACAATATGATTTTGATATTAGCTATATCAAAGGGAAGGAGAATAGAGTAGCTGATGCTCTAAGTCGTAGGAGGCACATTTCTACTCTTATAACATTAAGAACTCAGTTTAAAGATGAGGTAAAAAGTGCCTCGAATCGATGCATACTTTCAAGAAGTAAAAAGCGCGTTGCTTTGCGTAGAACCTAATGATGAAAGGTATAAGGGTTTTCATTTTGATAATGAAGGAATCTTGCGTTATGAAAACAGGTGTATGTACCTATGTTGAATGACTTAAGGAAGAAGTTGTTAGTGGAATTTCATAATTCACCTTGCTCTGACACCGGGTATCACAAAAATGCTTGCTGATCCGAAACATCAATACTTTTGGAAAGGTATGAAAAAGGATGTCATAAATTTTGTGACCCATTGTTTTGGAGTGTCATGGATTAAGGCGAAACATATGCACCTCGCTGGATGGATTATATCCTCATAGAATACCGCACTACAAATGGCAAGTAATAACCATGGATTTTGTACAAGGATTACCCATGTCCAGGAATAAACATGATGTTATCCTGGTAGTTGTAGATAAACTGACTAAGGTAGCTCATTTCATTGCTGGAAATCTAAAGGATGATTCACCAAAGGTCTGCCAAAAGATTCGTACATGAAATTTTTAGGTTACATGGTGTACCAGAATTGATTATATCTGACAAGGATCCTAGAATGACATCAAGGTTTTGGCAAACGCTTAACGCAGCTCTTGGAACGAAACTAAACTTCAGTTCTACATATCATCCAGAAACGGATGGACAAACTGAGAGGGTAAATCAAGTGTTGGAGGACATGTTGCGTATGTATTGCATGGATCAACAGTATAAATGGGAGGAGTATCTTCCATTAGTTGAGTTCGCATACAACAATACTTATCACTCATCTCTTAAAATGGAACCATTTGAAGCACTTTATGGAAGAAAGTGCATAACTCCTGTTAGTTGGGATAGTGTTGAAGATAGAGTGGTAATTGGACCAGAGATTCTCACAGAAATGGAACAGCAAGTTAAGCTGATTCGTGAACGACTAAAGGAGGCAACAGATAGGCAGAAGAGCTATGCTGACCTTAAGCGGGTTGATAGAAGGTTTGAGCTTGGTGAGAAGGTTTTTCTTCGTGTTAAACCTAGAAAGAGTTCTATAACTTTTGGCAAGGCTGCCAAGTTGTCACCTCGATTCATGGGACCTTTCGAATTGTCAAATAATCAATCCTCGTAGCTTATCGTTTAGCATAGCATGCCACCTACTTTATCTCGCATGCATGATGTTTTCCATATTTCTTTGCTTAAGAAATACGTTTCAGATCTGTCACATGTTTTAAATTGGAATTCCTTGTAGGTCCAAGACCCAGGAATAATCATGGTTAAACCCACACGAGTGCTGGAAACTCGCCAATTGCATTTAAGAAATCATGAAATACAACAATGTAAGGTCCAAAGTGGGACCACTTAACGAAGAAAGTGCAACTTGGGAAAATCTGGAAGAGATGAAAATTGCTTTTCCTTCTCTTTTTCAACAGAATGAAATCTGTTGACAAAACATTCTTTTATGAACTTATTTTTTTAAGTATTTATGAAAGCCAGATGAAGGCAAACATTATTCAGGCTGAATAAAAGATGTTGTGACATTGATTTCTGGAACTATTCAAGTTGGAAAATAGTCGCATTAATTTGTGAACTAATGAATTGGTTGACCTGAAGGTTAATTGAATATGTAATCATCGGGATGATGAATCTTTTTAGGAGGGAAGCATGTAACACCCTGAACTGTTGTTACTTCCTCCTGAGCATACAAGTGTTGATATGTGATTTCTTTGTAAAAAGGATGTGTTCCTTGATTGAGAAGTCATGCTTGATATGTACTGTATCTTCTTTGCAGATTGCAGATCTTTGACTGAGTCGGAATATGATTGGACTCTTTTATTTCTTTCATTTCACACCTGAGTTTAATCTGATCTCGGAATGAATTATGGAGTTATCCATCTATAAGACCTAGCCTTGGATCAGTGGAATTGATCCAAGTATTGCTTTAAGTTTGTTCGTGATGAATTAAAATTACAGACCTTGAACAGGTTGCAAGGTCTGGATGCATTGAGTAAGCTAGTCCGACTATAACTCGTGTTGATTGTGTGAAATGGATTGGTTCCCAATATCGAAGTATATCCGGAAGGTCTTGATCATGGACCGTAATAATTCAGTTACATGTAATTTTGTAGCCTAATGGCAGTACAGGAGTGAACCCTGTTCGAGAATGCATGTTGTAGGTCTTTTTTTTGAGCATATGAAATGTTAGACCTAACTGGAATTATTAATGTTAGTAACCTAAAACTAAACTTAACCTAGGGGTTAGTGTTAATCTAACCTAGACCTAGGCTAAGAGCTAATGTTCAAAGTTAGTAACTATGTTCTAAGAGGTTAGACTAGGTGTTATCCTAAATCCTAACCTAAGTTACTAACCTAACTTTTGAGCAAGGAATTAAGGGGACCTATGGAAAGGGTGCGAACCATGGGCGCAGTTTCTATGTTATTAAATGCGTGGATAAGTATGAAAGACATGTAATTTGGTGGAGGTTTTATAACGGCTATCTTGAGCCGACGTGGTAGGTCGCCAAAATTGGAAATGGTCTTGGAATTTCATTTGTCTATCGCCAACTATGGCGGTCGGTGGCAGTGGAGTTTGAGCGGGAAAATGGGAGTAAATTCCATTAATGAACTCGGTAATCAAGCTCGGATTCTGCGAGAAGGCATGCAAAATGGAAAGTTAATGGTTTGTTTAGTTTTGCATGCGCTCCAGTTTTCCTTCTGTCTGTTCACTGGTTATTCGCACCAGTCTTCTTGGTGTTGCATGGCAAGAATGAGCGTAACTAGCTCTTTCCTCTGGCAAGGAAAATATATAAGTCATGGAAATGGCAAATTTTTGTTGGTGGCTCTAACTTGGAAAAGAAAGAGAAGGTTCGAGCTCTTTCAGTGGTCTGCTTTGGAATTTTGAGCAAATATCCAGGCATGTTAGGCCCTAACCTTTAAAAATCTTGTTGTCTTTCAAGTGATTTCATTAGAACAACTCTGTTCAAATGATTTATGGGTTTAGATGATTTTATGGTAGTTACGGGTGATTTTGTTACTGTATCTTCTTGCTGTTTGATTTTCAAATTTAACCCTTGAAGGGTGTGTGTTGTATTTCAAACATTATTCGCTTTTTATTACGTTTTACATTTTGGCGTAAGCCTATGATACGTATGCTTGAAGGGTACTTATCTCGCTCTCGTGAGAACCCGTGCATGATTCCCTTCTTTGGGTTCAAAGCTTGTGATGCTTGTTGATTGATTCTCGTATTCGATGCTTGTTGTTGATACTTTCCACAATGCTCTTGGTTGTGGTTACTCGTAAAAAGGAATACTGATGGACTTTTGTTTGATTGCTTAGTTTTATTGAACTATTTGTAAGCTCTGTCGTGGTAAATATTGGTTGTGGTTATAGATTCTTGTTGGGTTTCGTTTGAAATTTAAAGTTATTTGTTAATAAATAACTTGTTGTGTTACTGTATCTCATCGCGACCCTGTTGAGGTTGTTTTTCCTTGCGTTGTGGTTATGGGTTTCAACCCGTTGACAGTATGCAATATGTATATATTTATGTTTGTTGTAATCGAAACGACTCTGTGGAGTCGATTGAATGATTCATATATTTGGACCACTGTTGAAGCTAAATATAATTGAATATTGGAAATAGATGTGCCGAGAGACTTGAAGGAATAACATGTATTACTTACCTCTCGTTATTTTGTAAGAATACCTTCGTGTTGCAAGGATTTTGTGGTACAGACTCTTTGGGTGTATTTTTACGTTTACATTCTGTGCAAACTTGTGCGAAAAATTGATAAGGGTTCAGTCGGATTCCTTGTTTTGAAATCAGTATTTAGATTTACTTTTGCCTGATTTTTAAATGTGTACCATTGATTGGCACAGATGGAATCATTTAATTTTATTTATCTTGTTACTGTTGTTCGGATTCAGTTGAATCTTGGAAGGTAACCTATATTTTTGCCTCAAATTAAACCTGATTTGGTACACTGTTGTTTTTGTCACTGTGGAAGTTCCTTGAGTATGGATAGTTATCATGTGTCCTGGCTCTGTTGAAGTGAGACGCGAATACCATACTTTAAACTCTGAATGCGTCCAGATGAGAATAGACATGTTATGTTTACTTTCTGTATATTCCAGTCAGTTTGAGGCTGTGCATGTTGCGGGAATTCTGTGTGATTACCTCGGCATTGTCTTAGGGAAACATCAATTGCTCAATGCTAGGGAGTCTATTGTTGACTGCGATATAATAGAAGTTCTTTGATTTCGACCTTGGGTCGAAAAGCCTTACTGTGTTTAAGTAGGGACTAGCATGGGCTGTAGTTTGTTATATTTTAACTTAAATGGAACTATGGTGCTTTGATGGCCGCGTCTGATTTATTCATATATATATATCTAGTCTCAAGCTTGGCTGAACTAAGGAACTGTCGACTTCCCCTCGACAGACGATGGCGTTGAATTCTTCTTGTGGTCGCTTCATGTGGAAGGTCATGGGTAAACTGTTGTTTGACATTCATCTGTTTTGATGTAAGAGCTACTGCAATGATAATATGTTACAGGAGTTTTGTTATAATTGACTTTAACAAAACTACGATTTTTTTTGTGGCTCGATAGGTTTATTCGTATGTTTATAAGGTGAATGCTCTCCTTTCAAGGAGACGGAACAGTCATGAGCTTGTGTGAATAGAAATATGGATGACTTGTTTCTTTCTCTTCTATTATGGCAATATATGTCGATATCTATCTAACAGTTGGAACTGTTTTTAACATATGGTTGGAATCATGATTTATTATGATATTCCTTTTTCTGATTGAATGTAATGATCTATCAATGTTTGATGATCTTGGGATTAAAATGAATAGTTGTTTTGGATACCTTCGTTCTTCTTGATCTCTAATATTTTGATGAAATATTTGAGAAGTGTCTAGGACTATTCTCAGAGTAGCAAAATTTGTATTACACGTTATAGACATGATGTATTACTAAAGCATAGTTTGAAATATGTTTACTTGTTTGGTGAATTGATCTCATTTGAACAGGGGTTTAATGGAAACAATTGATGGATTGCAATTGTTTTAAGAGTTAGTGCTTATCATGCTCGGTTCATTGAATTGACCCATGTTGACAAATTTTGCGAGATGGTCGCCGTAAGTGGTGAAAGCATGTAGATCGATAGGATGTTCGATTGTTTAACTTGGTTTATGATGAATTGCGGTTTGATTCTCTAAATGTACTATTTGAGGATAGGATGTTATTCTTCCGTTGAATATTGTATCAAGTATGTCAATGTATAAAATGTATTTGATTAGTTACTCAAAGGAATGGAAATTGATATTGTTACTTATGTGTTTGTATTCTTATCTTGATAGTTTGACCTTCTTCTTGATTCAAATGATCTAAAGAGCATTGTTATTATTATATAATTTGGAGACTTTTGTGAATGTCAATGTAAGTTTGCAAGAATATGAGACTGAATTCTTATGATTGTTTAGCAGCCCAGTATGTTCTATCGAAGCTAAATTGCAATTTAGGTAACTGTCTTTTCGGAAGATAGGGTTAAAATATACCTAAGCAGAACGCTAAACAAACTGAATTAAATTATTAATCCCTAGTCCTGATTATGACAGGACAACATTTAATTGGATTCTGAATCATTTATATCTTGATACTAATAATTATGATATAAATTCAGTTATGAGAACTGATATAAACCTAATGGGGTTCAGATGGCAATCTCATGTGAAGTTTATGAGATATTGTCCAATTCCGTTGTTTTAGAATTATGTATATTCTATGAACTCCTTGATGAGACCTTGGCCTTAATAACTCCTCTGTGTAATGGGTTTTATTGAGAAAGGTCATCCTAGGATGAGGAATCCAGGGATCGGGAAAGGCTAACCTTAGGGGAACGTCTTTAATGTAATTTAAACTTAGTGTGCGTAACACTTATTAATAAGTAGATCTTTTCGAGGCGGATTTAAAGGTTGATGGCACAAGTCAACTACGGGGTTGTACCTCCGAGAAGATTAGGATCTTCTCGAAGTTACAACAATGCAGGTGACTTATGACGACACCCTTTGCATTGATCGCTAAGATTTACATCTTGATCTCGAACGAGTTACTCAGGGACCGATTAGGAATGTGGTCACGTTATATGGCTGCCTAGGAGACTCGGGGTATCTTGACACACTGGTTTAATTAGGATTGACCCAGTATGTCATCTTATCCCTAGTCCTCGGGAGCATCCATATAACGTTGTCACCTTACTAATCCGTCCCAGTGATTAACTCGGGATAATAGGACCTATGTGTAGTAAGTCTACATAACATAAGAATGGGGTGGAGGACGTATTCCCGATTGACGAGTATGTCGTTAAGGAATACGAGACATAAGCAAGATGTTTCAAATCTTTGGCGAAAGTATCGCAAGTCTGCTTGATTGCGTTGTCCCGAGTCACCCGTCTAAGGGATGAGATGCCGATGAATAATGGTAACAGTTATTCAGTTAGGTTCCTTGGATAGAGCATTCTGAATCCCAGAATAGGGAAGAGAACCGCAAGAGTGATGTGTTAAATAAAAACGCCAACTCTTATTACTCATGAATAGATCGGTAGATTACCAAGTCATGGAATGAATAGATCGGAGGTACTCCGAGTCATTACAGCTGCATATGGTTATCTATTATATGAATGGTTATTTGATTTGTGAGTTCTAAATTATGTATTTAGAACCAGGAAGCATTTATCAAAAAAAAAAAAATTGACTTGTTCTATTGTCTAAAATGAGGATGTTACAAATTACAATGAATACAGTTTTGAATGGGTGGCTTCGAGAAATATCCTTATCAACACAGGAGTGGAAGTCAATATTCTCACCTTGGATGCATGGAATCAAATGGGAAGGCCCACATTACATCCATCTTTGAATGTGTTGTATATGGTGAATAAGACAAATTCAATGCCCATTGGAGTCTTAAAAGATGTGGTTATCACTATTCAAGGGGCCAAGTTCACTGGGGACTTTGAAGTCTTGCACTTGCTAAGAAGGATAATTTCCTAGAATTACCTAGGTGCCCTTGGTGTTATAAGAACAATACTGACCTATGGTTTAACAAGGGTTATATCAGTTTCAAAACAATGAAGAAAGGGTGATCATTCCTTTAACAGATGGGAAGTCAACACCCTATACTGAGCCCTTAGGAGAGGAATTCCTTGACAGAATCTATGTGCACTCCATCAGAGACCCTAAATAATTCATCCTATAGAAGGGGTTATCCAATTTGAAGATGCTCATTAGATGAGTGATATAACTAGCATAACATGTGACAATTGGGTGCATGAGACTTATGAGTTGATTGGGTGACAATTGAGAGGATCTATAACAAGGGTGATGAAGGAAAGTTCATTCAAGAACCGAGGAAGAAAGAAGATACCAAGTTACTCCAAAGGAGAAAATCCTAATTATTTCTTATGAGAAATGGAGGCTCAATGGAAAAAGGAGGAAGAAATGAGAAGTATGCTCAATTATAACTTTCTCGAGAATGCAAATCATTGGTGGGAAGCACATCGCAAGAGTATCCTAGACTAGTGCGAGGTAAGAGTCACATTATTTATAAAATTATGAAGAAGAAACACACCCAATGTTATCTAACACTACCATGACAAAGAACCCACCTCTTCCCATATCCAAGCATGTGAGAAGGACTAGACATAGGGCACAAAAAGATTTACCACCTTCATTATGGGTGCATAAGCTATATTCCACCTTATAGGGTTCTACACGTGCATGGTATATTCACTCTAAGAAATGATGTTAGATGGGGAATTGGTAGGAGTTAACGGTTGATCTCATTTAAGAGTTTAAGTATCAAGTACCAAGCCATCAATGGATAAGGAATTGTAAGTTATCAAGAACCTTACAATGGGAGATAGTGCTATGAAATTCTATAGATTACTTGATTTTTGGGTGAATCTTGTTTACAGTGTGTGTCTTAATGAAAAATATTTAGAATAAATGTAGCTTCAAAGCACGTACATTGAAAAGGAAATAGGAAATATGGTTTATGTAGTAGATGGTGAAGAGATGGAAATTTTGGATGCTAATCATTTCACAAGTATGCTCAAGAAGTCTTAGATAGCACTAATGAGCGAGTGCGTGCCTACCATGAGCCCTTGAAAATGAATAAGGTTAACATTGGCTCAGAGGTAGAACCTAAGGAAGGTATCATTGGGGACTATTGGTTGGAGAAAGAAGTTTTGAAGATCATTGATCTGTTGTGAAAGTTAAAGGATTTGTTCCCACATGGGTACCATGAACTCAAAGGCATCCACCATTCCTTTGGGGAGATAAGGATCAAGTTAAAGGAAGGTGCGCACCCAATTCAAAATAGGCCGTATCGATGAACCTAAACTTTCACATATGGGTCAAGGAGCCAATATATAAGATGATCGCTTTACCCATCATTGAGGTTGTGAAGGAATCGGAATGGATAAGCCGAATGGTCATCATTATCAAGAAGGATGAAAAAATAAGGATTTGTGTTGACTACAATGACCTAAATGTAGTTTTGTCATCTATCCTTTCCTAACCCCCTTTACTGAAGAAATTCTAGAGGGAGTAGCCAGGCACGAGGTCTACTCTTTCACTGATGGGTTCTCGTGGTATCACCAAGTCAAGATTGCAAAGGAAGACCAAGGAAAGAAAACTTTTGCCACTAAATGGGGAAGCTTTGCCAATATGGTCATGCCTTTTGGATTGAAAAATGTTCCTACTATATTCTTGTGCATTGTGGTACAACCATTTCAAGACTTCATCCACAAATTTCTTCAAGTCTACTTGGATGACTAGATTGTGTATAGGCTTGTAAAACACCATTGTGACAATTTGAGGCTAATGTTTGAGAGATGTCAGAAATTAATGATATCCCTCAAAATTAATAAATGTGTCTTTGCCACTCCATTTACAACCTTGTTGGAGCATATTATATGTAAGGATAGTTTACTAGTGGATCCCACCAAAGTTACAAGATTATTATGGGATTAGGGAGCCTACTAGTTAAAGCACAAAGGCATAGATTTCTTTGGCATACGGGTACTATAGGAATTTCATCAAGGGATATGCCATGATCACCATGCCCTTGGAAGAATTACTAAAGAATAAAAGTTTCTTTCATTGGGGAGACGTGCGGCAGAAGGCATTTAACACTTTGAAGGATAAACTTATCACCGGGCCCATACTACACTTTCCTTTTTGAGATAAACCTTTCCATGTGCATGTTGATGCCTCAAGAATAGCCATTGGAGCAAGACTAGAAAAAAAAATTTGAGGGGATTTTTGATCACCCTTGTGTTTTGTAAATAGGAATTCGACACTAGTAGAACAAAATTATACCACTACTAAGCACGAGGCACTATCAATGATCTATGCGCCGCATAAGTTCAGTGCAATATCTATTGGCAACACATTTTATATTCTATACATGCAACATGGAGTTGAAATACTTGGTGAACAATCCTATTTTCCAAGGGCACATATGTCGTTGGGTCCTATTATTTCAGGAGTTTATGTTCACTTTGTGGTTGTAAAACACCGGGAAGAGAAACTCAGGGACCTGCCCACTTATTGAGAATTAACTCGGAGAGGATGTGTAGAGCATTTAGGATACCATGTCGATGTGCAATCTTAGGTTGTGGCACATGCTCTCAGACTTAGAAGATATTGTGTTATTCCTGAAAACAAGTTTGGTGCTGAACAAGATGAAGGATTTGGAGAGAAAATAGTTAGCAATACGCGTCGCACCTTACATGTTGATTAGTGGAGATCTGTATAAGTTGGGATGTGATGAGGTTATGTGCCAATGCGTATTGGAACATGAGTACATGAAAATTATGGAGGAAGCACATGGTGGGATTGCAGGAGGACACTATGCAAGAAATGCTACTACATGGAAGATTCTTATGGTAGGGCTTCGATTGAAAACCATCTACCAAGATTGTATTAAATTTTGCAAGACTTGTGACGATTGTCACGGTTCCTATAAAAACTGGAAAAAGGGATGAGATGTCATTAAAGATGATAGAAAACATAGAGCCATTTGAAAAAAGGGAAATCAACTTTGTAGAGCCAATTTCACCTACTGCATTAAGGAATGGTTAATGCTACATTATTACTTGATAAGATGGACATAAACAATGCCTACAAAGGATTGCACTTCAGTGAAAGGATGACTACTAGATTTTTATGGGATAACATAACCATTAGGTATGGATGTCCTTTGAGCTTGACTAATTATAGGGGTACAATTTTTCTCAATTAAATCATCGAATTATGCTAGGAGAGTGTTGGACCCCCAGAATCTTAACCAAGTATGAAGGCTTATAGGCATGCAGGGTCCTAGCTATGAGAAGGCACGCAAGGAAAAATAAGATGAAAGAAAGGTTTAAGGAAGCACATAGCACATGAAATGCGTGAAAGGAGGCTCAAGACTTAGCCAATTTGAGTACCCAGGGTATAACATGTGAAAAGCATGATTGGTTGTGCATGGATAAGATGTTAGCATAGCTATAGGCTAATCCAGAAAGACCATGCCTTGGATGGAATCTTATAGAAGAACATCATGAGATAAAGTGGAAAGCCTAGTCCTAGAGAAGCATGCTCGCATGGACCAAATTTGACACTTGGCACCAAATCTGAGGACACTGGAAGGTGAGTTGGCAGGGTAGGAGAATTATAAATACAAGTACCTGTGGAGTAAAAGAGAGATACAAGTACGAGGTATAACGGGTTAGAGAGTGAGCGGAGCTCTATAGAATTACTTGCGAGTGGATATTTGTGTTCGTGAAGGAGTGTACTAAGCATGGAGTTGTAATTTTTATTTTTTGTTAGCTTAGTTACATACGTCTAGTGATATGCATGATTGCGGTCTGCTCTCTGTGACACTTTATAATGAATCAATGAATATAATGAGGTTACCTATTATAAATGACATGGATATCAATGGTTTTAATGCATATTTCTCTCATATGAGCTCTCTTCCTATCATTCTATGTATGAATTCTTGTATAGTTCTTTCTATCATAATGCATGTTATGGATTCTATTAAAGTACTCAGTCTAAGGTAACTGCAAGGATCTAGAGGTTGTTCTTAGCCCTTTGGTCCTTATATGTTTCAACCTCCCTCATAAAAACTATTACACCGATCATAAATGATGCTTCCCACTAAACTCAAATAAAAGAGAGAATCGGACCCACGCGTACCTCGGGTGAGTGCTCAAACTTCTTTGGATGATAGGCCGGCATGCATGGGGTTCCTTCCTTTTGTGATGGGTGTAAAAATGACTACATCTTGGTTCCATTGCCAGGACCTATTTTCAAAGTTTTAGTGGGATATAATATACATCAAGATCTGTGTAGTGAGGAATGACAGAGCGGTTAACATTGGAAAATGTTGAATCATGGTTCAAGAGCACGGACGATGAATTTTCTCAGAGATTCGACACTAGACCTGAGTTTAATGCACGTAGATGGGTAGAAGAGAACCTCTACCATGATCTGTACGAGACCTTCTTCTACTACTTCCCAATAGAACTATATGAATGGCTTTCAGCCTATGCGTCTAGATCAAGTTGGCATTATGGATCGGATGTATGGACTGAAGAATACTACCAAAGGTTTTAGGATGTAGATCTGATGCGGACCTGTGCTATAGATCACTAGTGGAGAGGAGTACTGACTAGTTAAACTCTGGAGTACACCATTTCCATGTATTCTTGTCTAGAGGTTATTGAGTTTGAATTTCTATGAGAACCTAGAGGAACGTTTCTATGTGCTATTCCTCTAGCTATGAAGATATTGATGGTTACCATGAGTTTAGAGGCTTTTCCAATGGCCGGATAAACCATTATGAGTGCTGGGTAAGGGAGCTTGGGTGGAGGAAGATGGAAGATATCACGACAAAGAAGGAGAGGAAGAGAGATGACTCAAGTATAGTGAAGCACGTGAAAGGGAGATTGCTAGAAGATGTAAGGCTTCTAGTGTGATGGATCTATGGAGATAGATGTTACGGTAAGGAGTTGAGGTTCACGTGGAAGACGTGGAACCTAAGCGAGCTTTGTGCTACCCCATATTAGCAAGTGCATGAGGGAGACCCCTTCGATTCTGGTGAGAGTTTGTTAAACCAAGAAAAGAGAGTCATTGGCACATATCTGAACACACCCAGTGACCGAGCCCTAGTGCTTGGTTTTCCCCAACTAGGAAGAAGTGTTGCTAACCCAATTGATATCAGTGGGAGAGAAAAATTTGTGCCTAGGAGATACAATTTTACAATCCCTTCTTCTATGGCTACACACATTCTAGTATTTGGAGGATTCTTTGGACAAGGAGAAAGTGTACAAGTTTTTAGTCTCACATCAGGGAGTGGTGTGGGACACAGTAGTGGGAGTGGAGCGCTATCACAAACAATCGGTGCATAGTTCGGTGGGATTGTGGGGACACTTGGCACAGCTCTTACAGCCCTATTAAACCTAGTGGTTCTAGTGGATCCGGAGGCACAGGACCTAGTGGACTTGGTGGATTAGGTGGTAGAGGAAACACCGAGAGGGAATCAAGGCTTTGGCTCAGGAGGACAGGGACCCCAACCACCACCTCAAGTATTCTTTTAAATGTCTCTACATTTACCAGATTATAGGGGCATTGAGGATGCTACGGAACATGTTCACAAGTGTGAATTGCTATGGTACGCGAAGGGTATCACAACCCCGCAAACGTAAGGCTAGTTAGTTTGCAACCACGTTATAAGGGCACGCACATAGATGGTATAGGAATTATGACCCTCATCAAACGGTGGTACACTATACTACCTTAAATGATTCATTCTTCGCAGAGTTAATAATTCCTAAGTTTGATTAGAAGAGCATCAGCGCTTTAAAGGAGATTCAACAAGGAACGGTAGAGAGTGTGTAGGAGTATGATGCACGCTTTATGACTCTCTTGTTTAAATTATAATATGATATCCATCCTTCTCAATATGCACATTGATTTTTTGAGGATTGATCAACCCTTTTCGAAGGGCCTTGTCTCATAAAATGTTTACAGACACACGTGAAGCATTGGAAGCTGCCTTGCATGCCGAAGCTGTTGGTAGTATAGATACTGGTGTTAGCCCATTCTTGGAGGCTCAAATTGTTGTTATGGTAAAGCAGTTGGAAAAATTATCTGTGAACACAACCCATGAGACTCACAGTGGTTTGTGGTGCATAGATTGTGAAATAGAGGGACATGTTAAGGATAATTTCCCCCAGAGGATGGTATGTGCCTTGATGGTGGATTGTGAAATTTGTTATGGGGACCATGATGCAAGTAGATGTCCCTTGCTGCAAAGTGCACAATTAGGAAGAATGTATTTTGTTATTGTAAAATTTACACCTCTAAAACCCATGATATTAAGGATCGTAGGCTCATTGATCGATCCATGAGGTCATTGATCATGGGGTGTACCAAACCAATGTTGCTAGTAGTTCCAAGGATAATGATCATTGTTATGAGGAGTGCGTAGAAGGAAGCACACGTGGAAGAGGTTTTTAAGGATGATTGCATGGTTGAGGTAATTATGGAGGAGGGAGTGAGTTCCCATGTGGAACATGTTTCAAATGTGGATCTACGAACATTACAAGTGTGAGTGCCTGACACTATTACAATGCTCATGGTGTGGAAATAAGCATAACTAGGAGGAGTGCCCGAATTATTTGAGGACATAAATCAAACACATCGAAAGGACAAGGGCATTGCAATGGTCGGATTAAGAAGATATACATATAATGGACACCCCGGGTAAAGACGGATGAAGGTTTGGAGCCCGTCTTGATAACAAGGGTAGAAGCCACATGTGTGAGAGAGGTACCAAGACAAAAAACCCTAGTTTTAAGAGATGAGGTCATTCATGGAAAATATACTGAGACCTTGTGCATCAAAAGGAGATATATCAGACACCATGGATGTTATTCAAAGGTTACAAGGGAGATCTAGTGTCTAAAGGAGAAATCTAGGAGGAATGCACAAGGAAGGAGGGTCAAGGCACAAAAGGATGACCTGATGAGGTCAAGGAGGTGTGTAAAATACTAAGGCAGGAGAATATCATTACCTTGCTAGGATCCCGGTTGATAGAGAAGGTGCCACATGCCGAGAAGAGCACAAGAGACAAGTCTTACACGTAAACCTTCCCCATCACAAATTTCTTGATTATGACAAGGGATTACGTTGAATGCAATTGTAGATGGATGGATCCTCAGCAATATCCTCATTAACACAAGTGTAGAGGTTAATGTTTTTACTTTGAATGCATGGCATCAGATGGGAAGACCTACATTACAGCCATATTCAAATGTGTTGTATATGGAAAACAAGACCAAGTCAATGCCCATCAGTGTCTTGAAGGATGCAGCTACTACTATCTAGAGAACCAAGTTTACTGGGACTTCAAGTCTTGGTGCTCACCGAGGTGGACAATTTCCCAAAGACTACTTGGGCACCCGTGGTGTTACAAAAACAATACGGACCTTCGGTTCAACAAAGGGTACATCAACTTTGAGAACAAGGAGGAATGGGTCATTATACCCCTAGCTGATGGGAAGTCGGCACCCTATATTGAACCATTGGGAGAAGAAGTTCCGAACAATATTTATGTGTGCTCAATTAGAGACCTTGAGATGATACACCCTACTAATGGGGTTATCCAGTTTGAAGATGCTCAGTCAATGAGTGATACCACTAGTTTAGCATGTGATAATTGGGTGCATGGAACTTATGAATTAATGGGATGGTAGTTGAGAGGTTCGGTGACCAAGGTAATAAAGGTGCACACAGTTAGGCACCTTAGATGAAGATAACTACCCAAGTATTCAGGAGGAGCCTTCCTTAAGATCTTTCTACAGGAGGTAGAATCTTAGTGGAAGGACGAGAAGGAACAGAGGGAGGTGTTAAGTTATATCTTTCTTGCACAACAACTCGGTGGTGGGCCACACATCAAGAAAGCCTTTTAGAATTACGAGAGGTAACAATTGCTCTCTCTCGTCGATTCTCCAGAGCAATGTACCCACCATCATCAAGGAGTACCATGGGAAGGATTCCACCTCTCTTCATATCCAAGAGTGTGAATGGGTCCGGAGAGAATGCGCGAAGCTTTTCCACCATCCCTCCGGTGCACAAGTTGTATTCTACATTGAAGGGTTGCACACACACATGGTACATTCATTCGTGAGACATGATGCCGATAAGGAATTGGAAAGAACTCGAGGCTTACCTTATTCAAACCTTTAAATATCGGAGTACCAAGCCATCGGTTGATAAGGCCTTGCAGGGTATCAACCGCCTTACCATGGGGGATAGTGTCGGGATGGAAGATATGCTATTGGAATTACTAGGGTAACCAAGATTGGGCGCACACCTTGAAGAAAAAGAGGAAGCGAAGAGTTACATCTTAAGCACACTTGTTTGGAAAAATAGAAGGGAAATTTGATGTATGTGATTGATGCGGAGAGGAATTGGAAAGCTTGTATGCTAGTCATTATATGGGGATGCGCTTGGTAGTGGATAGTGTAGATGCTTGTGAGCATGCCTACCATGAGCCTTTAAAGATGAAGAAAGTTAACATTGGTTCAGAAGAAGAACCTAAGGAATCTATTATTGAGGATTACTTTGGACAGAGAAGGAAGTATCAAAGATCATTGATCTGTTGCATGAATTTGAAGATTTATTTCCACACGGTATCATGAGCTCAAAGGAATTCACCATTCCTTGGGGAGATGAAGATAAAAATGAAGGATGGTGCATGCCCGGTTAGGAAAAGGCCCTACCAAATGAATCCTAACTTGTACGTAAAGGTCAAGGAGGAGATAGAAAAAATGATAGCTTCTGGGATCATTGAGGCAGTGGAAGAATCGAGTGGATAAGTCTGATGGTAATCAACATCAAGAAGGATGGGTGGATTAGGATCTATGTGGATTATAGGGAATTAAACGCATTTTGTGTCATTGATCCATTCTCGACCCCCTTCATTGAAGGAATTTGGGAAGGAGTCACTGGGCACAAAATCTATTCCTTTACAGATGGATTTTCAGGGTACCACCAAGTCCAGATTACAAAGGAAGACTAGGAGAAGACAAATTTCACCACTAAGTGGGGAATTTTTGCATATACGGTCATGCCCATTGGGTTAAAGAATGTTTCAGTTGTCTTTTCATGCATAGTGGTACAAGCATTCCAAAACATCATCCATAAGTTTCTTCAGGTCTATTTGGATTATTGGACAATATATGGTCTAGTTAAAGACCATTGTGATAGTTTAAGGTTAATGTTTGAGAGGTGTAGGCAGTTGAGGATATCCCTCAACATTAAGAAGTGTGTGTTTGCTACACCCCTTGGGACTTTATTGGGGTATATCATATGTAAGGAGGGATTTCTAGTAGATCTCACTAAGGTTACAGTTATTGTGGGGTTAAGGGAGCCTACTAGCCGCAGAGTAGTACACATATTCCTTGGGCATGTGGGCTATTACAGAAAATTCATTAAGGTATATGCCAAGATCGCCACACCGTTAGAGGATCTTCTTAGACATAAAATTTCCTTCCATTGGGGAGAGGTGCAATAGAGGGTGTTTGATACCTTAAAAGATAGGCATATTATCACACCTATTTTATGGTTTCCCTCTTGGGATAAGCCATTTCATGTTCCTATAGATGCATCAGGAACCGCCATTAGAGAAGTGCTTGCAAAGCTAGGTGAAGGGATTATTGATCATTGTCTCTATTTTGCAAGCAGGAAGTCGACAACGACAAAACATAATCATACCAAAACCGAGCACAAGGAATTATCAATTATCTATGTGATCTTCAAGTTTAGATAGTATATGTTGGCAACACTCTTTGTGTTCTACACCGACCACATGACATTGAAGTATTTAGTGAAAAATCCTGTTCTACAAGGGTGAATATGTAGATGGGTATTGTTGTTTCAAGAGTCTGAATTCACCATTGTAGTGAAGCCTGGAAAAAGCAACTAGTGGGCTTGATTATATGTCAAGAATTGATTCAGGGGAGGATGCACAGAGTATTGAGGAAGAAATTCCAGATGTACAACTATTTAGGTTGCAGTGAGTTCCCTCGGATTTGGAAGAGATTGTAATATTGTTAAAGGTGTGGTGCCAGATGGAATGAAGACATTGGAAAAGAAGCAGTTGGCCATACACGCCATGCCCTACATGTTAATCAATGGAGACTTATACAAATTGGGACGTGATGAATTTTACGTAGGTGTGTCTTAGAGCATGAGTGCCTGGCCATCATGGAGGAAGCACACAAAGGAAGTGCACGGTGAGCATTATGTAGGAGATGCCACCATGCACAAGATATTAATGGTAGATTTGTGGTGGGAAACCTTGTACAAGGATTGTAGAGATTATTGTAAAGTGTGTGACCATTGTTAGCACATTGGCAAACCAGGGAGGAGAGATGAGATGCCTTTACACCCTATTCCTAGTGCTTGAGCCTTTTGAAAAGTGGGTGATAGACTTTGTAGGACCTATTACACTGGAAGCATGTAGGACTGGGTCACATTATGTCATCACTTGAATATATTATCTCACAAGGTGGGTAGAGGCAACCCCAGTTAAAGATTACACAACAACAACAATAGTGAGGTTCTTGTGGGAAAACATTATCACGAGGTATGGATGCCCTTTGAGTCGAATAGTGATAGGGGTACGCATTTCTTGAATGAGACCATGAGGATCCTGTTATCTAAATTCATGGTGGCTCATCACAAAACTACGCCCTATCACCCACAAGAAAATGGAACCATGGAAGCATTCAACAAGATATTGAGTCATACCTTGACCAAAATTTGTGATGTCGAAAGAATTGATTCGATGAAAACGTATTAGTAGTATTATGGGCTTACAGACAACGTATAAAAGAATAAATAAAGCCACACATTTTCAATTGGTTTTTGTCATGGAAGCTATTTTCACGGTTGAATTTATGTTTCCTTCTCTATGAATAATGTGTGGAGGAGGGTGAGCCAATGAACAAGCACCTCGAAGAATGGATTGATGAGTTAATGAAACCTGGATGAGAGACGATCACTCACCCGATGGAGCCAAATAGCAAAAAAGGCAAAGCAAATGGCTTGGCATGATCGCCATATTAGAAATAAGAATTTTGAGGTTGGGAAATTGGTGTTATTATATGATTCTAAGTTTTTGTGCCATCTTGGGAAGTTGAAAGGCCATTGGTTGGGTCCTTACAAAATATCATACTTCTTTGATTTGGGCATGTGCGATTACAAGTGCTAGATGGGATGAAGTTTCTTGGACACTTCAATGGCAGTAGGTTGAAGCCCTAATATAAATAAGTCTTCTTGGTGTTTGTAATAAGGCAATTTTTCCAGTTAGTTTAGAAGTTTCCTTTATGCATTTTCCCCTTCTTGTGTTTCCCTTTCACGTTATTGTTTTGTTTTACACCTTGGGCGCCAGTAACCTTATTTCTATTTTTGGAGAATTTATGAGTGTGTAGAGGACCGCGCATCGATTTAAGTGCGGGGTAAAGAAAAGTAAAGAAGCACATGATCAAAGTGCCAAGGAAGTTGTGTTGAAAATTCTTATTCAGTAGCCGGGTTAAAATAGGTATATAAAGAGGAAGATGGAAGAATTGTTGGTGCTAGGGTAAAGATACTTGTAGATCCCATGTACTAAGGAGGATAAAGTGCATTTAAAGCAACACGAGGTAGGTGAGAGAAATGATAAGGATAGAATAAGTGCCTTCGGCGAGGGTTACATGCGCATAAGAGTCTTCTATCGGGTTGGATTGTTTGCGCACTAGAAGGTTGGAGGATTTTTGCGCGCAGTTGGGAACGTAAGTGAAGGCAATAAAGATGGGATTTGTTTGAAAAATATGCATTAAATGAACAAATTACGATGGTAGGTGTAGTAGAATTTAATGTCCAAAAAGAAAAAAGAGAAAACTAAAGTAAAGGGTCCTGGGCACTCTCATTTTTACTTTTCGAAATAGAAGAGTTTGAGATAAAAGCAAGTTCCATAAACTAGAGCTTTAAGATTCAATCGAGTGAAGGAAGATTTATGATCTTGAAGTATCCAGTTTGAGTTTGCGAACTATAAGGGGTTACATGGGTGTGGAAAGAGTGAATAGGTAGTCTTGTGAAGATTTTCATCCTAGTTAGGGTTCGACAAACTAGGGCATGGGTTAAGAAGGATTGTATCATGGATTTAAGATCGAGGATTGGAAGAAGTAAGACAAAGTAACAAGGAGAGAATAGGGGTGATAAAAATACCTTGACCATTGCACCCAAGAAAGAAAGGAAAGGGCAAGGCTAAACAACCGTGTCGTGGTAGACACAAATGAAGAATGGTATGCAGAGATGCAATACCTAAATGGGGTGATGATGGGGAAGGAATGGGAATCCCACTTAAGAAGTGTACTTGTTAGTGACTATAATCACCACATGAACAAAATAGAAAAATAAATGGCATTAGAATTAGTACTCCCCACTAACAAACGAACACCTAAGGGTTTGCCTATATACAATGATAACGTTAAGGTAAAAATAGAGAAGGCAAGAGTGTTGCAACTCTATGAGTTTATTTATTTTGGAAAACCAAAGCTCTTGTACTAATGGTTGATGTCACGGGTACACGAATATTATTTCCACTTTGTAGGGTGTAAGATGCACGTGACTCCCCAACTGATTTCACAATTTATAGGCCTCATATGTGAGGGAGATAGCTTGGAAGATGACCTTGGAGACAAGGAGGCCATTCAAGATACCATCACCGAGTATGCCTACAAGAAGGGGTTACGGTACTATGACATTTTAGACATCAAAGACCCCGTAATGAAAATGGCCATGCATTTGGTGACTAAGTTGAATGACCAGGAGAGGTGGATGCAGTCAACAAACCTTGGCTACATGTCTATAGGAAGATTGCAGAGGGAACCATATATAACCTATCCGCATAGATCACGAAGGAAATTGTCAGTTGCATGAAGGAAGGGGATAGGATCCTCTTCGGCAACATCTTACTCACCATTGTATTCATAGAGATTGGGGTGCCTGACGCATCGGAAAAATTTGTATGGGAGTACCCCGCAAGAATCCTTCACCCGTGAAGAGGTTTGAAAAATATGTCTGCGATACAATGACAACACCCCACAAGGTGAGGTTGGAGAAATGGTACATGGGCCTCGAAACACATTCGGGGAAAGTGGAGAATCCTGAATAACTCCTAGCGGCCACCAAGCGGAAGTCAAATTCATGGTTTATTAACACTACTTGCTTGGGAAGATTTAAGATGATAGACGAATCTTGGAGCCCTTAGTGCAAGCTTCCCTTTGTGTTCACTTCTCAGTACTTCCAAGCAGGGGTGAATAGGTTTAAAGAGTCAAAGAAGTTATCGCTGGAGCTGGGTAGTACGGATTGGGAACATAGGGAGATGAGGAAGAAGCTGAATTACACCAAAGTGGTAAGTGCACGTATGTGGAAAATTACATGTCACACAAGATTCAAATGATAAGGCTGATAATGCTACCCATCGCTGGAGGCTCTGCGATGTGCATGTACTTGTGCATAAGGCCAAAGTTTGAAAAGGGTGCGTATCTGGAGAATGAAGTCTCCATACCTGAAGACCCCTTGGGGAAGAAGAATCCAATGTCAAAGAAAAGAGGGAGAGGAGAAGAAGAAGCACCAATTGTGTAGACTACTCAGACAGTGAGCATTCCATCCACAAGTGCTAAACCCAACACTTACATACAGAGAAAGAAGTCTCTGGTGAAGGAGAAGATGCTAGAGGTAGAGGTTCCTAGGAAACTTGTCTTCAAGGAAGAATCACCTGAGGAAGAAGATAAGGCTAAATCCCCTGATCAGAGCCACCTCTTAGGAAAAAGTAGAGGGTTGATGAAGAAGTTGACTCGAGGCAACCAACAGCTTGAGAAATACATGGGTGGAAGAGGGGATGAAAGTGAAGAAGATGGCGGCAAGGAAGAAGAGGTAGAGAAAGACCAAGAGTCACATGTGTTTAGTGTCTATGACTCGGAAGAGGAGAGTGGAGATGAGAAGAAAGAGTTTGTATTCACGCGGTGCAAGGGTGCACAAGATGAGGAAGACACCGAAGACATAAAGGAAAATGAGGAGGATGCTAGGGAGAAGCAGGGAACTATAAACTTTACAAAGGAGTAGATCATGGAGGTGGCAAAGAGAAGAATGATAATGCTCGAGGTCTTGGTAGACCAAGATTTGGAGCACACCATGGACATAGTGCTAAAGGAAGGGAAGGGGGAGAACATCGAAAAAGAGCATGATAGCCGGTGAGGCCCCACTTTGACAGTAAGCTTCCCCAAAGGTGCACGCTTGGGTAGGATAACCCTTAATGAAGAAGAGAGGTAAGTAATGGGCTATGTGGATGACACAAATAAGGTGTTACATGTGTGATTCTAGAGCACCGTACCCACAGAGAGGCTCCTAGCCATGGGGTCTTTTGAGAAGGATGGCACATACCCCAGAACCAAGAAGATGCTCTCTTGGGCATTCGAGTCCCACATTGATGAGCCAGACTTTAAATTCTGCCAAGGAGTGCTCATCACATTGCCATAATATAAGGGATCAATCCCTTAGTGAATTCTTAGGAGATCTCGATGAGAAAGTCTCGCAACGCAATGAATAAGGTCACGATCAAGACCGAGGCTAGATTATACACACGCAATGACGAATCGAGTCTGGAGGAAAAGTTAGGAGAGAAGGAAGAAGAACTGGTGGAGAAGGACAAGAGATTGAAACAAGAAGAATTAATCAGCACACGCTTAAGGTGCGAGTTGAAGGAAGATAAGGTAAAGGTGCAGGAATTTTACAAGAAAATAGAGTCTATCAAAGGTGTAATTCTCCTGAAGCACCTAGACTTAGCACCACCCGCACAAAAGTACTCATCCCTCCTGGACTGTATATAAGATCTAATGCACATCCTCACTATGGAGAGACAACCCTTGGCCATGGAATCTGCGAGAAGAAGTCACCACGTGCTTGAAATAGGACAGTTGAAGGTGCTAATGCTCATTGCCGAGTACAACTAAGTACTTGCATGGAGGCTAAGATCGCTGCCCAATCTGCGGAGGCCATATATGATACATGTGTGGACAAAGATAAGGTGGCAAGATCCTTGGCCACCACACTTGAAGCAAAACTAAGAGAATTCCAAGAAAAGAACAAGGGGAACCATGCAGAGAGGGATAAGGTTCTAGCTGAAGTAGAGAAGAAATCAAAGGCAATTGAGGCTTTAAGGAGCTCAATTAAGGCCCAGCTAAAGGAACTATACCCATAGATTACTAGAAGGATGGACAAACTTGAGAACTTGGGAAAAGAGATGGACCAGACTATGGACATTTTGGGCACCTAGGGAGTTGGCCTAAGTTTTGATGAAGTGAGCACCCTGGTGGGTGACCTCTGCCAGAAGGCACAGGGTGAGGTCAAAGTATGGAATAAGCTAGAGGAAGACCTTAGAAAATATTTTCCTATCTTGTTGAATTCATGTCCCCACCTATTCTTCATTCTTTCTCTGATTCTTTCATCCCTTATTATTTTTGTAAAGTGTAAGACTATTCATTGGTTCCCTAGACAACATGCATCTTATTCAAGTAAAATGTTTCGAGGACGGAGAACAGTGTAGTGTGGGGTGATGTTGGACTCCTATAATATTAACCAAGTATGAAGGGGCATAGGCACACAAGTTCCCAGCTATGAGAAGGCGTGTAAGGCAAAAACGTGTAAGCGAAAGGAGGCTCGGGACTTAGTCAATTTGAGCACCCAGGCCAAAACACATGAAAAGTGTGATCGGTTCCACATGGATAAGATGCTAGCCTAGAAATAGGTTGGTTCAGGAAAGAACATGCCTTGGATGGAATCTTCTAGAAGAACATCATGAGATAAAGTGGAAATCCTAGGCCTAGAGAAGCGTGCTCGCATGGACCACATTTGACACTTGGCACCAGATCTAAGGACACTGGAAGGTGAGTTGGCAGGGTAGGAGAATTATAAATACAAGTGCCTATAGAGTAAAAGAGAGATACAAGTACGAGGTATAGTGGATTAGAGAGTGAGTGGAGCTTTGCAGAATTACTACGAGTGGATATTTGTGTTCAAGAAGGAATGTACTAAGCATGGAGTTGTAATTTTTCTTTTTCTGTTAGCTTAGTTACATACATCTAGTGATATGCATGACTGTATTCTACTCTCTATGACACTCTGTAATGAATCAATGAATATAATGAGGTTACCTATTATAAATAGACATGGATATCAATGGTTTTAATGCATATTTATCTCATATGAGCTCTCTTTCCTTTCATGCTATGTATGAATGCTTGTATAGTTCTTTCTGATCATAATGCATGTTCTGATTATGTTAAAGTACTCAGTCTAAGGTGACTGCAAGGATCTAGAGGCCATTCTGAGCCCTTTGGTCCTTGTATGTTTCAACCTCCCTCATAAAAACTCTTACACTAATCATAAATTATGCTTCCCACTAAACTCACATAAAAGAGAGACTCGGTATCGTGCGTGCCACGGGTGAGCACTCAACTGCTGGGTGATAGGCTAGTGCGCATGGGGTTCCTTCCTTTTGTGATGGGATTAAAAATGACTACAAATAGTTTATAGTGGCCCATCACAAGACTACCCCCTATCATCTATAGAAAAATGAAACTACTTAGGCATTTAACAAGATACTAAGTCACACATTGACCAAGATTTATGATGTCGGAAGAGATGATTGGGATGAAAAAGTATCACCATTATATGGGCATATAAGACAACCTACAAGAGGTTGCATAAGGCCACACCATTTCAGTTAGTGTTTGGTGCAAAGGATTTTTTCCCCATTTAATTCATGTTACCATCACTACGTATAGTGCATGCAAGAGGTTTAGATGATGAAAAATCACTCGAGGAAAGGATTGAAAAAATGATGTAGTTAGAAAAAGATGTTCACTTATTAGATGGATTTAGATTATTGAAAAGGCTATACAAAAGGCATGACATGATCGTCATATCAAGAACAAAAAGTTTGAGGTCAGGCAGATGGTTTTTTTGTATGATTCCAAGTTTCTATGTCATCCTGGAAATTGAAATTCCATTAGTTGGGCCCTTACATCATCTCATACATCCTTGATTTTGGCACATGTCTATTAAAATCATTTGATGGGATGAATTTACTTGGCCATTTCAATGGGAGTAAGTTGAAGCCCTACTAGAAATAAGCCTTCTGGTTTTTGTAAATAAGGCAATATTTCCAGTTAGATTAGAATTTCCCTTGATGCATTTTTCTTTTCTCTGTGTTTCCCTTTCTCATTTCTTGTTCCTTTCTTTTTTCTATTTTGCACCTTGTGTGCTCATAAAAAAATTATTTTTCAGAAGGTTGTGCATGTGCAAAGGACCACACATCTATTTTAGTGTGGGGTAGAGTAGTGAAAATTGAAGTATAAGGTGGAAGTAAAAGTTAAAATGGCCCATTTGAAAGATAGAAAGTGAGTGGGGAAACGGTGGACAAGAATGGTTGGTTTCGGATAAGGCTTTATAAATACCATGTAAAGAGAAGGAAAAGTGCATAAACAACATGAGGTAGGCAAGGGAAAAAATTAGGTAAAGGACGAAGAGGTGCCTTCAAAGCATCGTAGATGTGCACGTAAGAGTCTTCATTAATAAGGATTTTTACATGCGAGAATATTGTAAAGAGTTTTTCGTGTAGGATTTGGTGCATGGGTAAGGGTTCTTAAGGTCATTTTTAAAGGAAAAATACACATTTAATGATAAGTACATTGGTAAGGTGGCATAACATTTATTATTGGAAAGAAGGAAAAAGCTACAACTATGAGGTCGGGTAAATCATTATTTTACCTTACGATTATGAAGTAGAAGATCTCTTGTGAACTAGGGCATACATGGAGATTTGTGTAAAGGAAGAATAATCATAGAGATCTAAGTGTGCAACTAGGTTGATCTATAAATTAGAGTATAAGGAGTACATGGGAATGGGGAGAGTTATCCCGGAGTACGTCGTCTTGTGGAAGGGTTTTCATAGTTAAGGTTTGGTAGCTAGGAAACAGAGGCAGGAGGATTTTTGCAGAGTTGAGACAAAGAATTGAGTAGAGTAGTAGAGTAGAGAAAGGAGGAATCTAATTTTTAACCCAACAGGTAGAATTTCATCAAAGAAGGAAACCGTCTCACTAAAGAAATAGAAGAGAAAGGGAAAAGAAAAGAAAAACCATTGTCATCACTTGTTCTAATAAAGAGTGGTACGTAGAGATGATGTACCCAGATGGGGTTTTGTTGGGAAAAGAGATGGAATCACACTTGAGGAATATGGTCATAATCAACTACAATCATCACACAAGAACTATGAAAAAATAGATGGCATTGGAACTAGTTCGTCCAACTAACAAAAGGACACTAGAAGGAGTATCGATCTACAATGAAAAAGTAAAGGTGAAGTTTGAGAAGGATGGGTTATCTGCAACTATATGAGTTTCCCTATTTGAGAAATCATGAGTAGTTATACCAATGGTTAATGTCATGTGTACACGAGGAACACTTCTATTTTATAGGTTGTAAAATGCACATAACTCCTCAACTCATATCAAAGTTTACTAGTGTGACTTGCGTAGGAGACTCCATAAACAACGAATTGGATGATAACGAGGCCATTAAAGAAATTATGGAGGCTTATGAATACAAAAAGGGTTTGTGATATTTTGATATCTTAGATATCCTTGAGCCTGTTATGAGAATGGCTGCGTGTTTGGTTACCAAGCTGAATGATCAAGAAAGGTGGAAAAAAGTGAACAAGGTATGGCTGAATGTATGCTACAAGATTTATGAAGGCACCATTTACAAATTATCCACCTACATTGCAGATGAGATCATTAGCAGCCGCGATGAAGGAGAGGATATATTGTTCTAAAAATTCTCCTCACTATTGTCTTCTTGATATTGGAGTGCCCGATGGGATGGAGAAGTTTGTATGGGAGTATCCAAGAAAATTCCTCACTCATGAAAAAATTTGAGAAATATACTTGTGAGACCATCACATCCACTCACAAGGTGTGCCTATAAAAATGGTACAAGTGGATGCATGACACATTCGAGGAAGAGTGGAGGATACCTGAGTAGTTGCCCACACTCATAGATGGGGAAATGTATTTTTTTGTATATCAACATTTTTGTATTAGCTAGTTCACCTTAATAGATGGGGACTAAGATTCCATGGTGCAAGCTATCATTTTCTTTCACCAATAAATACTTCTAAGCGGGGTTAACCATTTTAAGGAGGCCAAGAGATTAAGGTTTGAACCTAGTGACTTAGATCAAGAAAAACGCGAGCTGCGCTAAAAGCTTGTGTATCCAAAGAAGTGCACATATGTGGAGAAATATGTCTCCCACAAAGTGTAGATGATAAAACCAATAAAACTGCGATCACCGAAGCGCTATAGGAATGGTATATCTACACATAAGGCCAAAGTTTGAGAAGGGAAACTACCTATAAAATTATATTGTCATTCCCGAAAACCCCACAAGAAGAAATAAGTTCACACTTGAATAAGAGGGAGAGAGAAAAGGTTCAAGAGAAGAAGGCACCAAGTGTGCAAACAACACAATATGTGGGTGCACAGAATCAAGCATTAAGCCAAGCACTTACACATGCAAGAAGAAGTCCCTAGTTAAGGAGAATACCCCAAAGAAGAGGTGTCGTGAGAAAGAGGAGCCCTCATAAGAGAAGATTCATAAAGGAAGGAGTCACTTGTTAAAGAGAAAGAGAGGGAAGAATATCCTATACTAGAACCACCAGTTAGGAAGAAACAGAAGATGAAGAAGGGAAGACTCGAAGAAACAAATGACTTGGAGGCATACATGGGTGAAAGGGTAGATGATGAGGATAAAGAAGCTCAGAATCATCATATGTATGATATACATGATTTAGAAGAAGGAACCAAAGGGAAGAATGGCGAGGAAGAAGCAGATTCTCAAGGTAAAGGGGTAAGCGAAGAAGTGAACACAAAAGATTAGAGGTCCTCAAGTCTCACCAAGGAGGAGATAGAATAAGCCACAAAGAGAGAAGTGGCAGGAAACATCGATAATTTAATTGAACAAGTAGAGGACATTGTAGATGGAGTGATGAGGGAGATTGAGGAAGAAAGTTTTGAAAAGGAGTATGTCAACATGGGTGGAGATCCCATTATGGACGTAAACTTTCCAAAGGCTATGCACATAGGTGGGAAGAGCATGGTGGAAACACAAGGGAAATGAATGGGTTACATCAATGATCCAAGCAAGGTGCTACACATGTGCTTTTAGAGCACTATGCTAATAGATCAACTCCTGGCCATGCCCTCATTTGACATAGAAGGCACATACCCACAAACTAGGAAGATGTTATCTTGGGCATTTGAATCACATGTCAATGAAACTAAGTTTTAGGTAAGCCAAGGGGCACTAATGAAGATGCCAAAGAAAAAGGGATAAACCCCTTGGTTAATGCTCAATGATTGTCAGATGAGCAAGTCTATAATGTACTCAACAAAGTTTTAGTTGAGGTTGAGGCCAAAATTTTTAGAAGAAATGATAGGGTGAGATTCCTAGAGGCGGAGTTGGAGAAGGAGGAGGATCTTCTTGACAAAAGCAAGGACCTGAAGCAAGAAGAATTGATTAGTGTATAGTTAAGGCATGAACTGAAAAAGGAGAAGGTAAGGGTGTGTAAATTACATAAGAAAATTGAGATTATTACTGATGATATTATCTTAAAGCATCTTGACCTAGCACCGTCTGAGAAAAATATGAATCAACCTTCCAGTTCTTGGAGGATTTGACTTGCATCATCACTATGGAGGTTGAGCCACTCACCTTATATTCCATAGAGGAAGCATTGGTCACCAAGAGAGAGAAGACAAGCTAAATCTCATAGGGATTGTTGGTGAGTATACCAAACTCCTTTTTTATGTGAAGGCCACCACACAAGTTGTTGAAGCCACCTATGATAATTTTCCCGATAGAGATAGATTAGTAAGCAACTTGGTCGCTACACATGAGATAAAACTCAAGGAGTTAAAGGATAAGAATAAGGGGAATAGAGAAGAGTAGGATAGGATCTTGGCTGAGGTGGATAAGAAATAAGAGGCTATTAAGACTTTGCAAGGGCTCAATCAAAAACTCAAGTTTGAAGGAATTATACCCTCAAATCACCCATAGGATGGATGCCCTCAAGGATTTGGGAAAAAACTGGAAGGAATTGTTAAAATGATGAGCACTAAGGGGTTACTTTGAGGAGGTAAGCACCTAGTTGGTGACCTTTGTTAGCAAGCGCATATCGAGGTTAATGCCCTGGGATAAGCTAGAGGAAGATATAGGGAGGTATTCTCCTCTCCTCCTTCAAAAATTAACATGTTCTCCTTCATTCCCCCATTCTTTCATTCTTTCTCCCAATTCCTCATTCATTCATGTTTTCTCTAACTATTAATATCCCACCATTATTTATTCATTTAAGAGAAGTGTTTCCAAGGATGGAGAAAAAGCATAGTGTGGGGTGATTTTGGGCCTAAGAATATTGTTTAAATACAAGAAGGCGCGTGGGTGCATGTGGCCTATATGAAGAATGGAGAGTAGTAGGTAGAGGCGCGTAAGACAAGGTTTTATAAGGGTTAAGTAGAATCCAAGGTGCATTTACAAGGAAAAGGAAAGGGTTTCAAGACTTAGCCATATTCAATGTTTAAGGAATTTACATGAGAAAAGTGTGACCCTACTAAGTATGCGGGGTTGATAAAGTGCCAACCTGGCAACTTGATGGTCAAAGAAGGAATATTCCATGTAATGGAAGGATCTAGAAGGATATCATTGAAGAAAGTGGAGAGCTTATATGGGAGGAAGCATGCTTCATTTAAGGACCACATGGACACTTAGAAACCAATCTATTACTTTAGGAAGGCATGGGGGTGGATGCTAAAGCTATATATGGAGATGCTTTGGTAGAAGGAAGAAAAGGGACTACTTTTTAAATAAGAGTGTGTGGTCACTGTGTCACCACATAGCCAACAAAGAGGCAGAGCTTTGTAGGGATAGGGATGGGTTCTAGGGATTCTCATTAGGAAGGCTATAGGAGAGATGACATATCTAGAGGGATGGGTCTATGAACATCTTTGTAATCTAGAAAGCATAGTTTAGGATTCTTATGTATAAGTCTTATCTGCATTAAGACATTTGGTTTGTAATGACCTTGAGGAATGTAATGTGGTTATTGAATAAAGAGTAATATGAATATATGGATTTCTTTTTATATACATTGTTCATGGGTATAAACCCTAGTACCTTTTCTTTGTATTATCAGATATGTTATCTGTTTGATATTTTCCTTGTTATTTGAATGAATGCATGGTTCTTTCCCTTCTTGTATTTAAGCTTCTATCAGTAGGAGATGTATTCTCACAAAACTCACATAAAGGAGGGGATCGGTGCCACGTGTGCTTTGGGTGAGTGCCCAGCGCCCATTGGGTGATAGGATGGTGTGCATGGTATTAGACATTTGATCTAAAGGGCATAAAAATGACTACAACTCTGCTAACAAAATCCCGATTGTCTCATTAAAAAGTGTTTACCTCTATCACTAGTCTAGCTTAAAGGAAACCCATACCTGCTAATTATGTTTTCCCATAGGCATCTTGCTATTGTGGTTGTGTAATCCTTCATAGGAACTGCCATTTCCCACCTTGTTAAGTAATCAGTATAAGTAATGATATAGCGTGAACCAGTACTTCAAATGGTAGGTGAAATTGGTCCTATAAAATCAATCACCCACTTCTCAAATGGTTTTGTGCTAGCTATCAGTCTTAAGGGAATTTCATCTTTTCTTTCTAGTTTACCAAGGCACTAAAAATAGTCATAGGAATTGAAAAACTCAATACAATCCTAGTAGATTATTTCCCACCAAATCCTTGGGAGAAGGATCTTTCTCACGGTTGCATGCCCTACATAGTGTCCTCCTATAATTCCACCATGTGCTTCCTTAATGATCAGTAATGTGTTCATGCCCTAAAACACACTAGCGTAAAACCCCATCATGTCCTAGCTTGTATAAGTCTCCACTAATTAACATTTAGGGCATGGAACATATGGATTATTGTTTCTTTTCTAAGGTCTTCATTCCCTCTGGTGCCACACCCATCTTGAGAAATACAACAATATATTCCAATTCGGATGGTGTGTGTCTCAATATAAATAGTTGTACATCTAGAATTGTATCCTCAATGCCTTTCACATCCTCTGCTAAGTCAATCCTTGATAAATGGTCAGGTCCTAAGTTACTCTTTCCTATTTTCACAATAATTGTAAACTCAAACTCTTGAAACAACAGGATCCACCGACATATGCACCCTTGTAAAATAGCCTTATTTACAAAGTACTTTAGTGTCATGTGGTCTGTGTAGAATATAAAGGGTGTTGTTAAAAGATATTGTCTGAATTTGTGTAGCGTTTAGATCATTGGTAATGCTTCAGAGGCTCGTGATTAGAATAGGTCTGCTTCCGGTGGTGTCAAATTTATGATAGTAAAACACAAGGGGTGCTCAACAATTCCTTTTTTGGGTTGTGTTAATATTTCCCAATCACCATCCCCGAACATCAACATGTACATGGAATTGCTTATCCCACAAAGGAAAGCGTAATATGGGCACAAAGTGATAAGATTATTCTTCAATGTGTCAAACATCATCTTCGTGCCTCTCCCTAATGGAATGTACATCCATGCTTCAATAATCCTTCCAAAGGCACAATGATATAACATACCCTCGTATAAAATTTTGGTAATACCCCATATGCCCAAGGAATCCACACACTACGCTCTGCTAATAGGTTCCACCAATCCCACAATTAAGGCAACTTTGGCAGATCCACCGACAAAATTTCCTTACATATGATATGTAACACCCTTGATAGTTGTTATTTGTAACACTCTTAACAGTTTGTTATTTTCACCCTTTACACTTGTTATTTGTAAAACTCTTGACAATTGTCATTTTCCATGCACTACGCTCTGGCTAATAGGTTCCACCAATCCCACAATTAAGGCAACTTTGGTAGGATCCACCAACAAAATTTCCTTACATATGATATGTAACACCCTTGACAAATAAGGTTATTTGTAACACTCTTAATAGTTATTATTTGTAACAATATTGACATGTAATTTTCCTTATACATATGTGTTCTTTTGAATTTTGAAGATCATACTAGATATGGGTAAATCATCTTCTATTCTTAAGATCCTCTCGATAGAATTAGAATGGCTTCCCCGAATCAATTTTTCATTTCTTGTAGGTGTGTTGCAATCTAGTTTATGAATTGTAAACTTTTCTACTAATCTAACTCATCCTTGGATCAATTTCAGTGATCCAAGGAATGTTTTAAAATCTTCTCTGAAGGATGAATGGTAAATTGACATTCCAGAATTTATAGACACATGACCGAACTTTGATAAGTACTTTATTCTTTGATTGTTGTATGAACATGTTCTATTCAATGGTATGTCATGCTTGGATCTTTTCAGTTCAATTGTATGGTAGGACAATGTTGACACAAACTAACTGTAGTTGTTCACGGCATAGGAAAGATCCAGGATTCTAAAAAGGACTAACCTACGGACACCTAAGATAGGTAAAAATAATTACTACCTAAACTATGTTACGTAACAAAATTCCTATTTTAACCTAAAGTTTTCTATTCTACTTTGATTTGGTTGATTGGCATCCTAACCTAAGCTCGGTGCTTAAGGATTTGGAAAGGTTTCTATACTATTAAAATTTACCTAGAACCTAATACTACAAGGTTATATTATGATCTAACCTAATGCCTAAAACTATAGTGTTGTAAATTAATCTAACCTATGTGAAAAATACCTTAGGCTATGTGCTAAGACCTATTGTGGTAATTGTTGTTTAGGTTATAACCTAAGGTATATATTCTACAATCTACCTAACGTGTAACCTAAGCAACATGATCTACCCTAAACTAATGGGTTTGAATGGGGAATTAGGTGGTCGCATAAATTGTAGGTGATGGTTCCAAGGCATTAAATATGTTTATAAGGTTTTAATTTCATGGAGGTACTTCCAGCTTTGGCAGAGGTTAGTGAACTTGGCAGAGGCTTAGGTGAAGGATCTAATAAACTGGGATTCTTTGTTAAATTTGATTTGGCAATAGCTAAACATAAAAGGTGGTGGCAAGGGAGGATAGGTGGGAAAATAACAGTAATGGAATTAATTGGTTTTGGTTTTCATGCTCAAACTACCTTAAAAGGCATCCAAACGGTTTAGTATGTGGTTTTTCACTTTGCATGTTTCACGATTTTCACTCTGCATGCTCATTGGTTTTTGAACCAGCAGATAGAAACTACGCACTTAATGGCTATTTTTGAGGTTTTAAACCTATTTTCAGTTCGTGGAATATATATAGGAGGCATGATGGAAAAAGAAAATGGTTAGTTGGTTTTTTGTGGAGAAAATGAGAAGTTTTGAGCTCGGTCGGAGGTTCTCTTCGAATTGGCAAAATCTCTATCGTGCATGATAGGCTCTAAAATTTAACATCTCTTGCTTTCCTATAAATGTCTCATTATAATAAGTCTGCTCTTTTGATATTCTTGGCTTTCTCATTTTATCTGGTTAATGGCTTATTGGGTTTATTAAATATATTGTATTGGTTTTGAATTCCATGGTAAATAGGGTTTTGTTTAGAAACTTACCATATATAGTTCTTAAAAATGAGAATGCATGCAAAAATGTATCTCAAGAGCTTGGCTTATTCATTTTAGAACATGAAATTGAAGTATTTTGTTTAGATAAATATTTTTGCTATTTAGAAGGGGTTCGAGTTTTTAGATCTTTGGGTTTTGTATAAAATTGCTGGAATTTGTGTTTTGTTGATCGTGAGCTTGATCTCAACTTGTGTATTAATGGAGCTTGTATTCGGGCTTGTTTTAGATTTGGAACTTGGTTCCAGATTTTAGTGAGAATTGTTGATAGAGTTTCTTGTTTTTTTGAACCATGTTGTAATTTTGTATATCTCTGGACTGTTGTCAAAGCACGTATAAATCTCGGTGCTTATATCTTGGCTCCTAGTGATAAATTGAATGTACCTATTAGTTCATAATATACTCGGTATTTGAATGCTAAATACTCATTTTTGGGCTCAAACGTGTGTAAAACTTGATTTCGATGAGAGATAATATCAGGTTCTATGCATTCGTGTTTTATATTCTTTTGAAAAAAATTGGATCAGTTATTATAGATTAGTAAATTACAAGCATTCGTATTTTATTACTTGTGTAGGTTCTGAACCTTGTAGGAACCTTGAGGTCATAAAGGCTAGCATTTGGGTTATGTTTTTAGATACAAACTATTGTGGGAATCATTTATCTCTATGAACCGGTGTTTATATTGTTGTCTAAATCTAGACTTTGTTGACCCCGTATGTGGCTCTGTACTTGTGTTTTATTTAGTGGAATTTCAAACTGTTAAATGGAACTTTGTATGTTTCATTACACTCGTATTTGTCTAATTGTATAGTTTTGAACTTTGTTAGGACTTGTGTCGACCCTGTTCTAGAACTATGGAGTTGTGTTCTACTTCTATTCTATAAACATTTAAAACAAACAACTCTTTTATAGATTTTTTTCTCAAAGAGAATTTGGAGAACAATTGGATGAGTCGTTGGGAAAATTCTCGAGAGATCTTGACCGAAAAAAATGTTCTATTTTGATGAATAAATTTGTAATTCATTTTAAGAATTGTTTCTTCTTTCCTGAGATGTTGATGGTATTTAATTAGAGGTAGATTTTTTCTCTCTGTTAGAGGAAACTTGTATCTCATACCTCTTAGAATAGACTCTGAGTTTCATTTATGAGAATAACTTAGTAATTTAGTATCGTATACTGTTATGGAGGGATTACTTGACTTTGTTCTAATAGTTTTTGTATTATAATTTATTGAATCAAGAACTGGTTATTCTTTTTGTAATGCAAAAATGAAACCTAACCTTGGGATACCAGTATGAGTTGTTTGGTCTTCCTTTGCACAATCATTTGTAGAAATGATGTTGGAAGAGGTTATATTATTTGGTTTTATTGAACTGTAAATGTCATTTTTTGGCAGACTATTGTTTGGTAGGACCTTACTTGTTGGGTTGAGATGAGTGAGTTGTCTCTTGCACTCTATTTTTTTCAGAATTATCTTTGGATGATGTAGAGTAGAGAGTAACCATATATGAGTTTGCCTTGATATTTGAACGTTGTTTCAGATCTCTAAAATTTTAACTTCTATATTCAAAGTAGATTTAAACTTATAGGTAAACCAATTGATCCTCTATTCTTCTTGGATTAAATGAAATTTTTCTCGAGATGAACATCTTAATTATTAAATTTTTAAGGTAATTGTCTTTTGAAAGAAAACAGCTTAAATCACATTTTGAATCTATTTTGTTCTTGGATGTATTGTGTTGGGTCTAGTTGTAATGGTTCTTCCTCTTCTTTTTCTAGGAGATGGATGAGTTATCCAAATCTGAACCATACTTTAAACTCTTCTTTTATCTTGAAGCAAAGATAAATGATGTTTTCTTTTATGAAAGTTTAGGAAAAATGAGATGTTACGACATATTGTTTTCCTAAGGATAATTGATTTAATCAATTAGACTCTATTTTATAAGGTTGATATAGTGGATTATATTTTTTCCTTTCTTGGAAGTGAAATCAATTAGTTAGAATGTACTTCTTTTCCGTTGTTTTTAGATATATTAATTATGATTTAATAATTGTCTCATTAAAGCGAGTTGTTTTAATGGAACAATTATTAGAATGCACTTCTTTTTAATGCTTAGTGCTTATCATGCTCGATTCATTGAACTAACCTTGTGTTAGCAATTTTTACAAACGGACTTCGTAAGTGATAAAGAAGGAAAAACTTATATGAAACATTGGCTGATTTCAGTCTATTTCTTGTGAAGAACTCTGATTTGTTCTTGAGACTGTATTAGAAAATAAAAGTAGTATTCTTTTATAATTAAGATAGTTGTTATGCAGTATACCTAAATGCATAAGTTTTGTAAATGTAATGATTACAAAGATAAATTGAAAAGTGGGAGATTACCAATATTGGTTGTGTAATTTACTTTGTATTTGTATGAAGGAGATGGGCTCTATCTTGTTGTCAATCTTCATATTATTTATATGTTAAAAGGTTAAATTTTAATAAGATTGGATTAAGGGATTAAGTTCAATCTCCCTACTTATGATACAACTTGTAAAGTTGTAGAATGTGATTTTCATTATATAAACTATAAATCATAGTAATGCAAAGTAGGATGAACATACATTAAAAAAAATGTGATCAAGGGGTAGAATAAACCCTAACGCTTACATATAATGAAAGACTCTTCATCTTTCATAATTGTTCATAAACCACAAAGATTTGGTAACATGACTTCAATTTATCAGACTACATTTGTTATGAAGTCTACTTTATTTTGGATATCTTTTGGCACTGAACTTTCTAAAAATTAATGTACTTTTTTACATATGAAATATTATAACACTGTGTAGTTATGCTTAACTGAAAGTTTAACTATGTATTCAAATAGTAAAAGTGGTAATAAATATAACAAAGTTCTTAAAGGGCTAAAAGAATAAATTTAGAAAAGAACTTATGGAATGTTGGATTGGGGTTAAGTAGGTGGCTGAAATCTATTTAGTTAATCCAAATTAATTAAATAAATAATAAATTCCTTGGGTATGTACATCTCGATGAGGCTACATTCAGAGGATGCTTTGGTACCTACCAACTGTAGGGTTATACCTTCGAGAAGATTAGGATCTTCTCGAGGATACAACGATGCGATCGACATGTGGCAACACCCTTATGTATTGATCATATCAATCTACACACTTGGTACTTGATCTTAGTTTCTCTCTAGGTCTTGTTAGTAACATGTATAAGATATGGGGTAGCCCCCTAAGACTCGAGCTACCTTGGCACATGGGATTGAATTAGGTTGACCCAAGTATGCCAACTTACCTAAGTCTTAGTGAGCCTCCCCTATCATAGCATATGTTGTTAACTAAAACTAGGGTTAAACCTTGGGCAAGTGGACTAACGGAGTTAGTAAAGGACATTCTAGATAACAATAGAGTGGGGTGAAGGACGTATTATGGATTGACAAGTATGCCATCAAGGAATAGTGATACGAACATTATGTTAGAAATATTTGGCCAAACTATCACAAGTTATTGGTTGCATCGTCCTATGTCACCTAGTCTAAAGTTTGTGATGTAGATGAATATTGGTAACAAATATTCAGATAGGTTCCTTAGACAGATCACTCAATACCTTGAACAGGGAAAGAGAACAAATTATACGTAGTATACGTAAAAGTATTCAATACTTAATGTTAAACATGAATAGATCGGTAATATACCAATTCATGAAATGAATAGATCGGTAGCACATAGAGTCATTTCAGGTTGCATATGGTTATCTGTTATATGAATGGTTGATAAATAATGTGTGTCTAATTATGAATTTAGAACAGAGAACATTATTTTAAAAAAATTCCCTTGTTTCTAAAGTCATAAAATGCTAATGTTACATCTTAGTATCGGAGCTGAAGGTTGCAACTCTTGGACCTATTATGTCCATAATCTGATTAAACTTAAATTTTCTTATAATAGAAAATGGTGAGAACAAGATGAAATGTTGCAAATAACCCTCCATCTAAGGAATGAGTGGAAACTACCCGAAAACTTGATGAGATTCTTGCTACCCTATTGGACATAAGAGATCATTTGGTTGTGCTTGAATAGCAAGTAATGGGAAATGAGGAGGAGGAAGAAGAAGCTAATAACAATAATCAGCCAACTCCAGGGGATAATGCCAATGTGGGTGTTGATAATAACAACGTTAACATACCTGTTCAAACTAAGAACAAAAAGGCTAGACTAGTAACATAACTCACAAATGACATAAAAAATATAATTCTACCCAAGTTTGATGGCACCACATTAGGAGATGGAGTTGAGAATTGACTCAGTGAAATGGAGAAGTAATTTACAATAAGGAACTTCTTAGGAAACCAAGGCTATATGGGGGGCATATCAACTTTCCCATGAAGCATCTTCATGGTGGGATATCCGTAAGGTTGAGTTAAATATTGATGAAACTAAGATCACTTGGGATCAATTTAAAAGTTATTTTAGACAATGATGGTTGCCACAACTCTACTATGATAAGAAAATGACTGAATTTCAGAACTTAGCTCAAGGAAATTTAATAGTAACTGAGTATTGGGAATGGTTTACAAAACTCTTCAAGTATGTACCTCAGTATCAAACTGAGGAGAAGTTCAGGATATAGAAATTCATTATGGGATTGAATCCCATTATAGGGGGAGAAGTTGATGTTCACATCCCAACCACTATGGAAGGGGTTGTTGAAAAAGCCATAAGGTAGGAACAAAAATTAAAGGCTATTTCTACTCATAAGGAGGAAGTAAGGAAGAAAGTTTCAAACCCTCTTCAAAGATCTCTTGCACCTAAAAAGGACCATGGAAGAAGTTTGGTAATTAAAAAAGTTTTTAGCTAATAATAATAAAAAGCAACAATGAATAAAACTGTTGGAAATTCACGGAACAATTTTGCCAAGAATAATAACAACGGATAGAAGTCCTATGGAGGTCAGAATAATAACTATAAGACTGGAAATAACTTTGAGTCTAAAAAGGGACTTGTAGGAGGTTGTTATAATTACGGTAATGATCATTACATAAATCAATGTCCTTTAAAGAAGGATGATTGTTATCAACAACATAAGATACATGTTGCGTAGCTACAAGAAAGCTAAAAAGTAAGCTACACCTATAAAGTTCTGGTAAGTTATTTGGCATACCTATGACTATTATTTTTGATATGGGTGCTACTTGAATGTTTTATTTCTAAGAAAACTTGCTTGGAAACTTAAAAGAAATGTTGGAAAAATGGATAAATCATGGACTATACACTATGGTAATAATGTTATTCACACAGTTAGTATGTGTTTTTTGGAGCAGTCCTTGAATTACCTAAATTTTCCATATAGGTTGATATTTATGGTACACCTTTAGGGTATTATGATGTAATCATAGGTGTTAATTGGTTAGTAGAACATAAGGCTAAAGTGGACTATTTTGAAAAACATATTAGTTGTTTAGATGACCTACAAAAAACAATAGAGATTTAGGGTGTGAAATGTGAGATTTATGTTAGGAAACTATTAGTTATGTAACTTAAAAAGCCAAAAATAAGGGATGTACCTTATATGTAGTAAACATTTCAGAAATTGCAGAGGAAAACAACGATTTTATGGATCGATATCCGTTGTTACGAAACTTCAGTGATGTATTTATGGAAGAATTGTCAGGTCTTCCACCCAAAGGGAATTTGATTTCATGATTGAGATCAGGCCTAGAACTGAACCTATATCTAAGGCACTGTATCGAATGACTACTATAGAATTAGTAGAGCTTAAGGCTCAATTGCAAGAACTTTTGTCTAAGGGTTTGATTAGACCAAGTGTTTCACCTTGGGGAGCACCAATGATTTTTGTGAAAAAGAAATATGGAACACTTAGATTGTGCATTGATTACAAAATGTTAAACAAAGCAACAATTAAGAATAGATATCCACTCCTAGGATTGATGATTTATTTGATCAGATGTGTGGAGCATCAATATACTCTAAGATAGATCTTCGATCTGGGTATCATCAATTATGAATTAAGGATGAGGATATTCATAAAAAAATTTTAGAACAAGGTATGGACATTACGAGTTTACGGTTTTACCTTTTGGATTAACTAATGCACATGAAAATTTATGAATTTAATGAATAATATCTTTCAAGAATACTTGGAAAAATTTATGCTCGTATTCTTGGATGACATTCTCATATATTCTAAAAGCATTGAAGAGCATCATGAGCATTTGAAAGTAGTTTTGGAAATTTTGAGAAAGAGACAGTTGTTTGGTAAACTATCCAAATGTTCTTTCTATGACACAAAAGTTCACTATTTGGGTCATGTAATAAGTAAAGATGGAATTGTTGTAGATCCTTCAAAAATTACAGCTATAACAGAATGGCCTGCACCAAAGAATGTACATGAAGTTAGAAGCTTCATGGGACTTGCTGGCTACTATAGGAAATTTGTAAAAGACTTTTCCAAGGTAGTTGCACCAATAACTTCCTTACAAAAGAAGGATAAAAAGATTTTGGAGTGAAAAATGTGAAATTACATTTAAAACCTTGAAGGAATAGTTAACTTCTACACCTATTCTTGTAGTACCAGATCCTGATGGAGATTTTATGGTGGTAACTGATGCATCCGGTGAAGGTCTAGGAGGTATTTTGTTACAAAGTGGTCATGTTATTACATATGAAAGTAGGAAACTTAAGTTACATGAGTTGAATTATGCTCCACATGATTTAGAGCTTGCTTGTCATTGTTCATGCACTTCAAGTTTGGAGGCATTATCTACTTGGTAAACCATTTGAGTTGAAAACTGATCATCTTGGGTTGAAGTATATTTTCACTTAGCCAAATCTGAATGCAAGACAACGAAGATGGTTAGATTTTTGTCTCAATATGATTTTGACATAAGTTATATTAAGGGTAAAGAAAATAGAGTGGTTGATGCTCTAAGTCATAGGAAGCACATTTATGCTCTTATAACACTAAGAACTCAGTTTAAGGATGAAGTAAAAAGTGTTATGGAATCTGATTCTTACTTTCAACAAGTAAAAGCAACACTTGCTACAAATTCTAATGATTTGAGGTATAAAGGTTTTCACTTTGATAAAGAAGGAATCTTATGATTTGAAAATAGAGTTTATGTACCTTTTCTTAATGGTTTGAGAAAGAAATTGTTAGCTGAATTTCATAATTCACCTTTCTCTGACACCCCTGGCATTACAAAGATGCTTGCTGATATAAAACAACAATATTTCTAGAAAGGAATGAAGAAATATGTTATTGATTATGTAACACATTGTCTAGAGTGCCAACGTGTTAAGGTGGAACATATGCACCCAGCCGTTTATTGTATCCTCATAGCATACCGCAGTATAAATGGCAAGTAATAAGCATGGATTTTGTACAAGGGTTACCTATGTCAAGAAATAAACATGATGTTATTTTGGTAGTTGTTGATAAACTAACAAAAGTAGCTCATTTTATTGCTGGAAATCTGAAGGATGATTCACTTGTTTTGGCTAAAAGATTTGTACATGAAATTTTCAGATTACATGGGGTACCTAAATTAATCATATCTTGATAGAGATCCTAGAATGACATCAATATTTTGGAAACGCTTAATGCAGCTCTAGGAACTAAGCTAAATTTCAGTTTTGCGTACCACCTAGAAACGGATGGACAAACTGAAAGAGTAAATCAAGTTTTAGAAGATATGTTATGAATGTATTGTATGGATCAACAGTATAGGTGGGAAGAATATCTTCCATTAGTTGAATTTTCTTACAATAATACATATCATGCTTCTCTTAAGATGGCACCTTTTGAGGCACTTTATGGAAGAAAATGCAAAACCCTTGTTAGTTGGGATAACATAGAGGATAGAGAGGTAATTGGACCTGAAATCCTTACGGAAATGGAACAACAAGTTAAGTTGATTCGTGAACACTTGAAAGAAGTAGCAGATAGGCAAAAGAGTTATGTTGACTTGAAGAGGGTTGATAAGAAATTTGAACTTGGTGAGAAATTCTTTCTCCGGTTAAACCGAAAAAGAGTTCTATAACTTTTGGCAAGGCTACCAAGTTATCACCTCATTATGTGGGACCTTTTGAGATAGTTGAAGTAATCAACCCTGTAGCTTATCATTTAGCATTACCTCCTGCTTTGTCATGAATGCATGATGTTTTCCATATTTCCTTGCTTAAGAAATATGTTTCAGATTTGTCACACGTGTTAAATTGGAATTCCTTATAGGTCCAAGACCGTGAATAATCGTGGTTAAACCCATTTGAGTGCTAGAAACTCACCAGTTGCATTTAAGAAATCGAGAAATAAGTCAATGTAAGGTCCAATGGGACCAATTTAATGAAGAGAGTGCAACTTGGGAAAATCTAGAAGATATGAAAATTGCTTTTCCTTATCTATTTGAACAAAATTGATTTTGTTGACTGATAAAAATTTATGATTTTATCTTTATATGACATTAAATATGCCAATTTTGGGCAGATATTTATTTGATTTGGATAAACAACTATTAATGCTGATTTCTTGAATTATAAGATTCTAATATATTTAGACTTGTGGTAAAAGAAGTGAATGAAGTGATTGTCCTAATTTATATTGTTAAAAAAAAAGTGTAATCATCGGGATGATGATTCTTTAAGGAGGGGAGCATGTAACACCCTTGACAGTTGTTATTTTCCTCCTTTACATTTCAAGTGTTGACATGTGATTTTCCTTATAAAGATGTGTTCTTTTGAATTTTGGAGATCATACTTGATATGGGTAAATCATCTTCTGTTCTTAAGATCCTTTGATTGAATTTGGAATGGCTTCCCTGAATCCATTTTTCATTTCTTGTAGGTGGGTTGCAATCTGGTTTATGAATTGTAAACTTATCTACCAATCTGACTCATCCTTGATCAATTTCAGTGATCCAAGGAATGTTTTAAAATATGCTCTATAGAATGAATGGTAAATCGACATTCCAGGAATTGATAGACATATGAATGAACTTTGATGGGTACTAGTTCTTTGATTATTGTATGAACGTGTTCTATTCAATGGTATGTCATGCTTGGATCTTTTCATTTGATTGTGGCAGGACAATGTTGATGCAAACTAACTATAGTTGTTCACGGCATAGGAAAGATCTAGGATCCTAAAAAGGACTAACCTATGGAATCCTAAGATAGGTAAAAAAATATTTACTACCTAAACTATGTTACGTAACATAATTCCTATTTTAACCTAAAGCTTCCTATTCTACTTTGATTTGGTTGATTGGCATCCTAACCTAAGCTTGGTGCTTAAGGATTTGGAAAGGTTTCTAGGCTATTAAAATTTACCTAGAACCTAATACTACAAGGTTATATTATGATCTAACCTAATGCCTAAAACTATAGTGTTGTAAATTAATCTAACCTATGTGAAAACTACCTTAGGCTATGTGCTAAGACCTATTGTGGTAATTGTTGTTTGGGTTATAACCTAAGGTATATATTCTACAATCTACCTAAGGTCTAACCTAAGAAATATGATCTACCCTAAACTAATGGGTTTGAATGGGGAATTAGGTGGTCGCATACATTGTAGGTGACGGTTCCAAGGCATTAAATATGTTGATAAGGTTTTAATTTCATGGAGGTACTGCCAGCTTTTACAGGGGTTAGTGAACTTGGCGGAGGCTTAGGTGGAGGCTCCACTAAAATGGGATTCTTTGTTAAATTTGATTTGGCAATAGCTAAACATGAAAGGTGGTGGCAAGGGAGGATAGGTGAAAATAGGAGTTAATGGAATTAATTTTTTTGGTTTTCGTGCTCAAACTACCTTGGAAGGCATGCAAATGGTTTGGTATGTGGTTGTTTCACTTTGCATGTTTTATGATTTTCACTCTGCATGCTCACTAGTTTTTCGAACCAGTAGATAGAACTACACTTAATGGCTATTTTTGAGGTTTTAAACCTATTTTCAGTTCATGGAATATATAGGAGGCATGATGGAAAAAGAACATGGTTATTTGATTTTTCGTGGAGAAAAGGAGAAGTTTTGAGCTCGGCTAGAGGTTCTCTTTAACTTGGCAAAGCACTATCAGCATGATAGGCTCTAAAATTTAACATCTCTTGCTTTCCTATAAATGTCTCATTAAAACAAGTCTTCTCTTTTGAGATTCTTGGTTTTCTTATTTTATCTGGTTAATGGCTTGTTGGGTTTATTAAATCTATGGTATTGGTTTTGAATTCCATGGTAAATAGGGTTCTGTTTAGAAACTTACCATGTACAGTTCTTAAAAATGAGAATGCATGCAAAAACGTATCTTTGTAGCTTGGATTTTCATTTTAGAATGGGAAATTGAAGTATTTTGTTTAGATAAATCTTCGTTGCTATTTAGATGTGGTTCAGAGTTTTGAGATCTTTGGGTTCTGTCTAAACTTGCTGGAATTTGTGTTTTGTTGATCGTGAGCTTGAGTTGAACTTGTGTATTAATGGAGCTTGTATTCGAGCTCATTTTAGATTTGGAACTTGGTTCTGGTTTTAGTGAGAACTGTTGATAGAGTTTCTTGTTGTTCTGAACCATGTTGGAATTTTGTATATCTCTGGACTGTTGTCAAAGCACGTATAAATCTCGGTGCTTATATCTTAGTTCCTGGTGATAATTTGAACTGTTACTATCAGTTCATAATATACTCGGTATTTGAATGCTAAATACTTGTTTTTGGGCTCGAACTTGGGTGAAACTTGAGTTTTGAGAGATAATATCAAGATCTGTACCTATGTTTTATATTCTTTTGAGAAAATTTGGATCAGTTATTATAGATTAGTAAATTACAAGCATTTTATATTTTATTACTTGTGTAGGTTATGAACCTTGTAGGAACCTTGAGGCCGTAAAGGCTAGCATTTGGGTTGTGTTTTGATACAAACTATTGTGGGAATCATTTGTCGCTATGAACCGGTGTTTATATTGTTGGCTAAATCTGGACTTTGTTGACACCGTATGTGGCTCTGTACCTGTTTTTTATTTAGTGGAATTTCAAACTATTAAATGGAAGTTTGTATGTTTCATTGCACTCATATTTGTCTAATTGTATAGTTCTGAACTTTGTTAGGACTTGTGTCGACCCTGTTCTAGAACTATGGAGTTGTGTTCTACTTGTATTAAACATTTAAAATGTACAACTCTTTTGTTGAGTTTTTGCTCAAAGAAAATTGGGAGAACAATTGGATGAGTCATTGGGAAAACTCTCAAGATCTCGATGGAAAAACATTCTAGTTTGATGAATAAATTTGTAATTCATTTTAAGAACTTGTTTCTTCTTTCCTGAGATGTTGATGGTATTTAATTGGAGGTATCCTTTTTCTCTCTGTTCGAGGAAACTTTTATCTCAGACCTCTTAGAATAGACTCTGAGTTTCATTTATGAGAAGAACTTAGTAATTTAGTACCGTATACTGTTATGGAGGGATTACTTGACTTTGTTCTAATAGTTTTTGTATTATAATTTGTTGAATCAAGAATTGGTTATTCTTTTTGTAATGCAAAAATGAAACCTGACCTTGGGATACTAGTATGAGTTGTTTGGTCTTCCTTTGCACAATCATTTGTAGAAATGATGTTGGAAGAGGTTATATTATTTGGTTTTATTGAACTGTAAATGTCAGTTTGTTGGAAGAATGTTGTTTGGTAGGACCTTACTTGTTGGTTGAGAGATGAGTGAGTTGTCTCTTGCACTCTATCTTTTTCAGAATTATCTTTGGATGATGTAGAGTAGAGAGTAACCCTATATGAGTTTGCCTTGATATTTGAATGTTGTTTCAGATCTCTAAAAGTTTAACTTCTATATTCAAAGTAGATTTAAACTTACAGGTAAACCAATTGATCCTCTATTCTTCTTGGATTAAATGAAATTTTTCTCGGATGAATATCTTAATTGTTAAATTTTTAAGGTAATTGTCTTTTGAAAGAAACAGTTAAATCACATTTTGAATTTGTTATGTTCTTGGATGTGTTGTGTTGGGCCTAGTTGTAATGGTTCTTCTTCTTCTTTGTCTAGGAGATGATGAGTTATCCAAATCTGAACCATACTTTAAACTCCTTTTTAGCTTGAAGCAAAGATAAATGTTGTTTTCTTTTATGAAAGTTTTAGGAACAATGAGATGTTACGACATATTGTTTTCCTAAGGATAATTGATTTAATCAATTAGACTCTATTTTATAAGGCTGATATGGTGGATTATATTTTGTCCTTTCTTGGAAGTGAAATCAATTAGTTAGAATGTACTTCTTTTCCATTGCTTTTTGATATATTAATTACGATGTAATAATTGTCTCATTAAAGTAGAGTTGTTTTAATGGAACAATTATTGGAATGCACTTCTTTTTAAGGCTTAGTGCTTATCATGCTCAGTTCATTGAACTGACCATGTTAGAAATTTTTGTAGATGGACTTCGTAAGTGATAAAGAAGGAAAAACTTATATGAAACATTGGCTGATTTCAGTCTATTTCTTGTGAAGAACTATGATTTGTTCTTAAGACTGTATTGGAAAAGAAAAGTAGTATTCTTTTATAATTAAGATAGTTGTTATGCAGTTTACCTAAATGCATAAGTTTTGTAAATGTAATGGTTATAAAGATAAATTGAAAGGTGGGAGATTACCAGTATTGGTTGTGTAAATTACTTTGCATTTGTATGAAAGAGATGGGTTCCATCTTGTTGTCAATCTTCATATTATTTATATGTTAAATGGTTAAATTTTAATAAGATTGGATCAAGGGATTAAGTTCAATCTCCCTACTTATGATACAACTTGTAAAGTTGTAGAATGTGATTTTCGTTATATAAACTATAAATCATAGTAATGCAAAGTAGGATGAACATACATTAAAAAAATGTGATCAAGGGGTAGAATAAACCCTAACACTATACATATAATGAAAGACTCTTCATCTTTCATAATTGTTCATAAACCACAAATATTTGGTAACATGACTTCAATTTATTAGACTACATTTGTTATGAAGTCTACTTTATTTTGGATATCTTCTGGCGCTGAAATTTCTAAAAAGTTAATGTACTTTTTACATATGAAATATTATAACACTATGTAGTTATGCTTAATTGATAGTTTAACTATGTATTCGAATAGTAAAAGTGGCAATGAATATAAAAAATTTCTTAAAGGGATAAATGAATCAATTTAGAAAAGAACTTATGGAATGTTGGATTAGGGTTAGGCAAGTGGCTGAAATCTGTTTAAATAATCCAAATTAATTAAATAATTAATAAATTCATTAGGTATGTATATCTCGATGAGGTTGTTCTGTAGATGTTGGCACATGCCAACTATAGGGTTGTACCTTCAAGAAGATTAGGATCTTCTCGAGGATACAATGATGCAGTCGACATGTGGCAACACCCTTCTACATTGATCATCTAGATCTACACACATTGGACTTGATCTTAGTTTATCTCTAGATCTGGGTAGTAGCATGGTTAAGATATGGAGTAGCCCTCTAAAACTCGGGTACCTTGGCACATGGGGTTGACTTAGGTCGACCCAGTATGCCAACTTACCCTAAGTTTTCGGAGCCTCCCCTTATCATAACATATGTTGTTAACTCGAACTAGGGTTAAACCTTGGGCAAGTGGACTGATGAAAGTTAGTAAAGGACATTCTAGATAACAATAGAGTGGGGTGAAGGACATATTCCAGATTGATGAGTATGTTGTCAAGGAATAGTAATACAAACAATATGTTAGAAATCTTTGGCCAAAGTATCACAAGCTTGTTGGTTGCATTGTCCTATGTCACCTAGTCTAAGGCTCATGATGTAGATGAATATTGGTAACAAATATTCAGATAGGATCCTTAGACAGATCACTCAATACCCTAAATAGGGTAAGAAAACCAAGTATATGTAGTATACAGAAAAGTATTCAATACTTGATGTTTAACATGAATAGATCGGTAGTACACCGAGTCATTACAACTACATATGGTTATCTATTATATGAATGGTTGATAAAGAATGTGTGATCTAAATTATGAATTTAGATCAGGGAACATTATTTATAAAAAAATTCCCTTGTTTCTAAAAGTCTTAAAATGGGAATGTTACATTATTTTCCTCCTTTACATTTCAAGTGTTGACATGTGATTTTCCTTATAAAGATATGTTCTTTTGATTTTTTGGAGATCATGCTTGATATGGATAAATCATATTTTATTCTAGAGATCCTTTGATTGAATTGGAATGGCTTCCTTGAATCCATTTTTCACTTCTTGTAGGTGGGTTACAATCTAGTTTAAGCATTGTAAACTTATCTATTAATCGACTCATCCTTGGATCAATTTCAGTGATCCAAGGAATGTTTTAAATCTGCTCTATTGAATGAATGGTAAATCGACATTCCATAAATTAAAAGACATATGACTGAATGTTGATTGATTACAAGTTCTTTGATTGTTGTGTGAACGTGTTTCTATCCAAATGTATGTTGTGCTTGGATCTTTTTAGTTCGATCGTGGCGGACAATGTTGTCGCAAATGACTATATCTTGTTCACGGCATAGGAAACATTCTAGTTCCTAAAACTAAAGGGACTGTCCTATGGAATCCTAAGCTAGGTATGAAGGCATATATTACCTAGCTATATTAATTAATTAAATTTTTTCTAACCTAAGCTTTTTACTAAAGTATTATGAAGAGGTTACTAAGTTATTTGAATTATCCTAAAACCTAATGTCATGTGGTTTTATCTAAGCTAATGCCTAAAAACTATTGTGTTAGAATTAATCTAACCTATGTGGAAACTACCTAAGGTGGTGATTTATGGATTGGGTTATATCCTAAGGTTACCTATCCTAAGCTAATCTAAGATCTAACCTAAGAAATTATGAGTATCCTAAACTAATGGGCACGAAGGGGGAATTGGTGGTCACATGTAGCATAGGCGATAGTTCCAAGGAATTTAAGTTGTTGATAAGGTTTTAATTGCATAGAAGCACCATCGGTTGTGGCAGGGGCTAGTCTGACTTGGTGGAGGCTTATGTGGAAACTTCACTAAAATGAAATTCCTTGTTAAATTTGATTTGGCATTAGCTAAACTTGGAAGGCGGTGGTAAGGAAGGATAGGTAGGAAAATAGGAATTAATGGAATTTATTTTTTTCAATTTTTGTGCTCGAACCATTTTAGAAAGCATGCAAATGGGATGGTATCCAGGTTCATTTCACTCATGTGTGTGCTCTTATTTTTCGAACTAGCAAATAGAACTATAATATATTTTTGGTTCTTGAGATTTTTGAGATTTTTGGAATATATAAGACGCATGGTGGAGAAAGAATATTTTTGTTTGATATTTCATGGAGAAGAGGAGAATTTTGATCTCAATTGGAGGTTCTCTTTGACTTGGTAGAAACTATCACTATCATGCATGATAGGCTCTAAACTTTAAGATCTCATGCTTTCTTATAAATTTTTCATTAAAATGATTCTGCTCTTTTGATATTTTAGGTTTACTTATCTTATCTGGTTATTTGCTTATTGGGTTTATTAAATCTTGTGATATTGGTTTTGAATCCTTGGTAAATGATGTTCTGTTGGGAACTTACCATGTATAGTTCTTATAAAAATATAATGCATGTAAAAATGTATCTCTGTAGCTCGACTTTTTCATTCTAAAATGGGTAATTGAAGTATTTTTTTTAGATAATCTTCATTGCTATTTGGATATGGTTCGAGTTTCGATAACTTTGGGTTCTATCTGATCTTGTTGAAACATGTGTTTTGTTTGATCGTGAGCTTGTGCTAAGCTTGTGTTTTAATAGAGCTTGTATTCGAGCTCATTTTTTATTTGAAACTTGGTTCTGGTTTTGTGAGAACTGTTGATTGAGGTTCTTGTTATTCTAAACCATGTTGGGATCTTGGATATCTCTAGACTATTGTTAAAGTCTATATATATCTTGGTGCTTGTGTTTTACTTCCTTATGATAATCTGAACTATTAATGACAGATCATAATGAACATTGTACTTGTATGTTATTACTCATTTTTGGGGCTCGAACTTTGGAGAGAAACTGAGTTCTATTTGGGGTAATATTTGGTTTCACATTTTGATTTGAATTTGTGTTGGAGCCTCTGGTTATTCTAACTAGTATTGAAACCTTGGGTAACTTGAGACTGATGAATGAATCCGTATGTGGCTCTATACCCGTGTTTTATTTATTTTGTAGAAATTTGGAACTATTAATGTCAGTACATAATATACATGACACTCGTATTCTATTATTTGTGTAGATTCTGAACTTTGTAGGAATCTTGAGGCCATAGGAGCTAGTATTTGGGCTTTATATTTTGATACAAACTCTTGTTGGAGCCATTTGTTGCTATGAACCGGTGTTTGTATTTTTGGATAAATTAGGACTATTGTTGATGTCGTATGTGGCTTTGTGCCCATGTTTTATTTAGTGGAATTTTGAACTGTTAATGGAGGTTTGTGTTTTTCATTACATTCATTTTTGGTTATTTGTATAGTTCTGAATTGGTGAGGACTTTGTGTGGACTCTATTCTAGTACTTTGGAGTTGGTTTCTACTTGTAGTAAACATTTAAAAACTTACAACTCTTTTGACAATTTTTGCCTAAAGAAAAATGGGAGAATAATTGGTTTAGTTATTTGGAAAATTATTAGAGATCTTATCAGAAAACGTCCTTGTTTGATGAATGAATTTGGTAATTCATTTTAAGAACTGTTTCTTCTTTTCTAAGATGTCAATGGCATTTAATTGAGGGTACTCTTTTCCCCTTGTTCCGTGGAAACTTGTATCTTCAAGATCTCTTAGAATAGGTTCTGGGTTTCGTTTATGAGAATAAATTAATAAATTAGTACTTTGTACTATTATGGAGGGATTACTTGCCTCTGTTATAATAGTTCTTGTATTGTAATACTTATTTAGTCAAGATGCGGTTATTCTTTTTTAATGGAAAAATGAAATCTGACTATGGGATTTCAATCTGAGTTGTTGATACTTCTGATCATGTTAAAATTACTGATCGATTGTTTTTCTATCTCTTCATGGATACTATAAATACACCTTGTGACTTTATATAGGAAAGGAATGTGATTCCTTTAGAACCGACTATGTTTTTGGACTGCTATTTTTTATTTCATTATGTGTATGGATTATCAAGTATAAGAAATATGGAAGTGTGCTTTCTTTTTACTAAATAGATTATTGGTTGAACTCTTCTGTTTGGTTCTCTTTAAAAATGTAGATTTCTTCATGAGTTGTTTGGTCTTCCTTGATCAAATCTTTTGTAGAAATGATGTTGGAATAGAATAGATTATTCAATTTTTAATTAGCTGGAAAATGTAAGCTTGTTTAGCAGACTGTTTGTTTGATAAGACTTTACTTGTTTGGTTTGAGATGAGAAAGTTTTGTCTCTTGTATTCTATCTTCTTAGATTAAGATGGAATTATGTTCTGATGAATATCTTAAATGTTAGAAATTTTTAAGGTAGTTATCCTTTATAAGAAATAGAAAAACGCATTTGGAGTCAGTTCTGTTTCTCTTTCGGATGTGTTGTGTTTGGGAATGGTTGTAAAGGTTCTTCTTCTTCTTTTGTGTAGGATTTAGATGAGTCATCCTATATGAACCATGCTTAAAACTCTTCCTTTGGCTTGAAGTAAAGTTAAATGCAGTTTTCTTTTATGAAATATTAGGAACAATGATATGTTATGATATGTTGTTTTCTTAAGGATAATTGATAGGATCAATTAGACTCTTTTTGGTAAGGTTGATATAGTGGATTATATTTTGTCCTTTTCTTGAAAGTGAAATCAATTGTTTAAAATGCACTTCTTTTCCGTTGCTTTTGATTTATTGATTATTTGATGTAATAATTGTCTCATTAAAGCAGAGTTGTTTTAATGGAACAATTATTGGAATGCACTTCTTTTTAAGGCTTAGTGCTTATCATGCTCAGTTCATGAACTGACCTATGCTAGCAATTTTTGCAGATGGACTTCGTAAGTGAAAAGGAAGGCATAAACTTATGTGACCATTGGCTGATTTAAGTCTGATTTTTGTGAAGAACTCTGAATCATTCTTGAGATTGTATTGAAAAAGAAAAGAAAAGTAGTATTCTTTTGTAATGAAGGCAATTGTCTTGTAGCATACCTAAATGTATAAGTTTTAGAGATGAATTAAATGTTGAGAATTTATTACTTTGGGTGTGTATATTATCTTGTACTCTCATTGCATAGATGGAATCTTATATTGTTGTTATACTCCATATTATGTATATGCTTAATGGGGTATTCTTAGATAAGTTGAATTTGGGAATTGGACTAATCTCCCTAAATGGATGCAACGTCTTAACATGCAGAATTTGATGTCATAACTAAACAATTCAATATAGTAATATTATATGGAATGAACATTCAGTAATAACTATTGAATTTGTAATGATTTATAGGGGTGCTAGGCCCTAGCACTTAATCATGTAAAGGAAGATTCTTCCTCTATCTTGTGAATGCAAATAAAATGAAAGATGTGATTCCTAATTATTAGAGTTCATCTTATTAAGTCTACTTAGTCACAACCTTGATGGTTTTTACACTTCCTTGAATGGTTAAGTCATAATAAATGGAACTTATGATGTTGATATCCTATTATGGTTAACGGCTTGTTAAGTCCAACAAATAATGTTAAAGGCAATATTAAGCTAAGAAAGTTCTTTAACAATCAGTTGAACTTGTTGTAGAGAAGAACTTAAGGAGTGTTGAATTAGGGTTAGGCAAGGATACTTGAAATCTATTTTTAATAATTCAAAATAAATAAATTTATAATAAACTTCTTTCGGTGTGTAAATTTTGATGAGGTTGTTCTCGTAGGATGCTTTGGCACTGCGCCAACCGTAGGGTGTACCTTTCAAGAAGATTAGGATCTTCTCGAGGATACAATGATGCAGTCGACGTGTGGCAACACCCTTCTTCATTGATCATCTAGATCTACACACTTGGGACTTGATCTTAGTTTCTCTCTAGGTCTAGTTAGTAACATGTCTAAGATATGGGGTAGCCCCCTAAGACTCAGGATACCTTGGCACATGGGGTTGACTTAGGTTGACCCAGTATGCCAACTTACCCTAAGTCTTAGTGAGCCTCTCCCTATCATATCATATGTTGTTAACTTGAACTAGGGTTAAACCTTGGGAAAGCATACTAATGGGAGTTATTAAAAGACATTCTAGATAACAATAGAGTGGGGTGAAGGACGTATTCTAGATTGACGAGTATGCCATCAAGGAATAGTAATATGAACAGTATGTTAGAAATATTTGGCCAAAGTATCACAAGTTGTTGGTTGCGTTGTCCTATGTCACCTAGTCTAAGGTTCATGATGTAGATGAATATTGGTAACAAATATTTAGATAGGTTCCTTAGATAGATCACTCAATACCTTGAACAGGGAAAGAGAACCAAGTATACATAGCATACGGAAAAATATTCAATACTTAATGTTATAAATGAATAGATCAGTAGTATACCGAGTCATGAAATGAATAGATCGGTAGCACACAGAGTCATTTTAGTTACATACGGTTATCTCATGTTATATGAATGGTTGATAAATAATGTGTGTTCTAAATTATGAATTTAGAACAGAGAACATTATTTTAAAAAAATTCCCTTGTTTCTAAAGTCTTAAAATGGGAATGTTACATCTTGGTATCAGAGCTGAAGGTTGCAGCTCTTGGACCTATTGTGTCCACAATCTGATTAAACTTAAATTTTCTTGTAACAGAAAATGGTGAGAACAAGAGGAAATGTTGCAAATAACCCTCCACCTGAGGAAGGAGTGGTAACTACCTAGAAACTTGATGAGATCCTTGCTACCCTGTTGGACACAAGAGATCATTTGGTTGTGCTTGAACAACAAGTAATGGGCAATGAGGAGGAAGAAGAAGCTGATAACAATAATCAGCCACCTCTAGGGGATAACGCCAATGTGGGTGTTGATAATAACAATGTTAACATACCTATTCAACCTGAGAACAAAAAGGCTAGACTAGCAGCAGAACTCACTAATGACATAAAAAGGATAAGTCCACCCAAGTTTGATGGCACCACATTAGGAGATGGAGCTGAGAATTGGCTCAATGAAATGGAGAAGTACTTTGCAATAAGGAACTTCTCAAAGGAAACCAAGGCTATATGGGGAGCATATTAGCTTTCCCATGAAGCATCTTCATGGTGGGACAACTTGTAAGGCTGAGTTAAATATTGATGAAACTAACATCACTTGGGATCAATTTAAAAGTTATTTTAGGCAACGATGGCTGCCACAACTCTACTATGATAAGAAAATGACTAAATTTCAGAACTTAGCTCAAGGAAAGCTAACAATAACTGAGTATTGGGAATGGTTTACAAAACTCCTCAAGTATGTACCTTAGTATCAAACTGATGAGAAATTCAAGATACAAAATTCATTATGGGATTGAATCCCATTATTGGGGGAGAAGTTGATGTTCACAACCCAACCACTATGGAAGGGGTTGTTGAAAGGCCATAAGGCAGGAACAAAAATTAAAGGCTATTTCTGCTCATAAGGAGGAAGTAAGGAAGAAATTTCTAACCCCTCTTCAGCTTCTCTTGCACCTAAGAAGGGACCATGGAAGAAGTTTGGTAATAAAAGAAAGTTTTTAGCTAATAATAATAAGAAAACAACAACGAATAAGATTGGAAATGCACGGAATAATTTTTCCAAGAATAATAACAATGGACAAAAGTCCTATAGAGGTCAGAATAATAACTTTAAGGATGGAAATAATTCCGAGTCTAGAAAGGGACCTGTAGGAGGTTGTTATAATTGCGGTAAGGATCATTACACAAATCAATGTCCTTTGAAGAAGGATGATCGTAATCAGCAGCACAAGATACATGCTGCAAGATGAGTGACAAGCAAGCTAAAAAGCAAGCTACACCTATTAAAATTCCTCGTAAGTTATTTGGCATACCTGTAACTATTCCTTTTGATACGGGAGCTACTGAATGTTTTATTTCTAGTAAACTTGCTTTGAAACTTAAAAGAAAAGCTGGAAAAATGGATAAATCATGGATTGTACATTATGGTAATAATTCTATTCATACAGTTAATATGTGTCTTTTTTGAGCAATTCTTGAATTTCCTAACTTTTCCACAAAGGTTGATCTTTATGTTGCACCTTTAAGTTCTTATGATGTAATCATAGGTGTTAATTGGTTAGCAAAACATAAGGCTAAAGTGGACTATTTTGAAAAACACAATAGTTATTTAGATGGCCTGCAAAAAATAGCAGAGATTCAGGGTGTTAAACGTGAGATTTCTGTTAGGAAACTATCAGCTATGCAACTTAAAAAGGCCAAAAATAAAGGATGTACCTTATATGCAGTAAAAATTTTAGAAACTGTAGAGGAAAACAATGATTTCATGGATCAATATCTGTTGTTACGAGACTTCAGTGATGTATTTCTAGAAGAATTACGAGGTCTTCTACCCAAATGGAAATTTGATCTCATGATTGAGATCAAGCTTGGAACCAAACCTATATCCAAGGGACCGTATCAAATGACTACTATAGAATTAATTCGATTAAGGCTCAATTACAAGAAATTTTGTCTAAGGGTTTGATTAGACCAAGTGTTTCACCTTGGGAGCACCAGTGATCTCTCGTGTGAAAAGAAAGATGAAACACTCAGATTGTGCATTGATTACCTAATGTTAAACAAAGCAACAATCAAGAATATATATCCACTTCCTAGGATTGGTGATTTATTTGATCAAATGTGTGGAGCATCGGTATACGCCAAGATAGATATTTGATCTGGGTATCATTAGTTATGAATTAAGGATGAGGATATTCAAAAACAAGTTTTAAACAAGGTATGGACATTATGAGTTTACGGTTTTACCTTTTGGATTAATTAACACACTTGCAACATTTATGAATTTAATGAATAATATCTTTCAAGAATACTTGGAAAAATTTGTGCTCATATTCTTGGATGACATTCTCATATATTCTAAAAGCATTGAAGAGCATCATGAGCATTTGAAAGTAGTTTTAGAAATTTTGAGAAAGAGACAGGTTGTTTGGTAAGTTGTCCAAATGTTCTTTCTATGACAAAGAAGTCCACTATTTGGGTCATGTAATAAGTAAAGATGGAATTGTCGTAGATCCTTCAAAAATTATAGCTATAACAGAAATGTCCCGCACTAAAGAAGGTACATGAAGTAAGAAGCTTCATGGGACTTGTTTGGCTACTATTATTAGAAATTTGTAAAAGACTTTTCTAAGATAGTTGCACCAATAAATTCCTTACAAGAAGAAAGATAAAAAAGTTTTTTGGAGTGAGAAATGTTAAATTGCATTTAAAACCTTAAAGGGATAGTTAACTTACGCACCTATTCTTGTAGTACCAAATCCTAATGGAGATTTTATGGTGGTAACGATGCATTCGGGAAGGTCCAGGAGGTATTTTACTACAAAGTGGTCATGTAATAGCATATGAAAGTAGAAAACTTAAGTTACATGAGGTGAATTATGCTCCACATGATTTATAGATTGTTGTCATTGTTCATGCACTTCAAGTTTGGAGGCATTATCTGCTTGGTAAACCATTTGAGTTGAAAACTAATCATCTTGGGCTAAAGTACACTTTCACTCATCCAAGTTTGAATGCAAGACAACGAAGATGGTTAGAGTTTTTGTCCCAATATGATTTTGACATAAGTTATATAAAGGTTAAAGAAAATAGAGTGGTGATACTCTAAGTCGTAGGATGCACATTTTTGATCTTATAACACTAAGAACTCTATTTAAGGATGAAGTAAAAACTATTATGGAATTTGATTCTTACTTTTAACAGGTAAAAATAACACTTTCTGTAGATTCTAATGATTTGAGGTATAAAGGTTTTCACTTTGATAAAGAAGGAATCTTATGATTTGAAAACAAAGTTTATGTACCTTTGCTTAATGATTTGAGAAAGAAATTGTTAGTTGAATTTCATAATTCACCTTTTTCTGGACACCCTGGTATTACAAAGATGCTTGCTGATATAAAACAACAATATTTCTGGAAAGGAATGAAAAAATATGTTATTGATTTTGTGACACACTGTCTTGAATGCCAATGTGTTAAGGCGGAACATATGCACCCATCCGGTTTATTGTATCCTCATAGCATACCGCAGTATAAATGGAAAGTAATAAGCATGGATTTTGTACAAGGGTTGCCTATGTCAAGAAATAAACATGATGTTATTTTGGTAGTTGTTGATAAACTAACAAAAGTAGCTTATTTTATTGTTGGAAATCTAAAAGATGATTCACTTGTTTAAGCACAAATATTTGTCCATGAAATTTTCAGATTACATGGAGTACCTATATTAATCATATCTAATAGAGATCCTAGAATGATATCAAGATTTTGGCAAATGCTTAATGAAACTCTAGGAACTAAGCTAAATTTTAGTTCTGCGTATCACCGAAAACAGATGGACAAAATGAAAGAGTAAATCAAGTTTTAGAAGTTATGTTAGGAATGTATTGTATGGATCAGCAAAGATAAGTGGGAAGAATATCTTCCATTAGTTGAATTTTCTTATAATAAGACATATCCTCGCTTCTCTTAAGATGACACCTTTCGAGACACTTTACGAAAGAAAATGCAAAACCCCTGTTAGTTGGGACTTGCATTGAGGATAGAGAGGTAATTGGACCTGAAATCCTTACGGAAATGGAAAAAGTTAAGTTGATTTGTGAACGCTTGAAGGAAGCAGCAAATAGGCAAAAAAGTTACGCTGACTTGAAGAGGGTTGATAGGAAATTTGAATTTAGTGAGAAATTCTTCCTTTGGGTTAAACCGAAGAAGAGTTCTATAACTTTTAGCAAGGCTACAAAGTTATCACCTTGTTATGTGGTACCTTTTGAGATAGTTGAAGTAATCAACCCCGTAGCTTATCGTTTAGCACTACCTCTTGCTTTGTCATGAATGAATGATATTTTCCATATTTTTGCTTAAGAAATATGTTTCGATTTATCACACGTGTTAAATTGGAATTCCTTGCATGTCCAAGACCCAGGAATAATCGTGGTTAAACCCATTCGAGTGTTGGAAACTCGCCAGTTGCATTTAAGAAATTGAGAAATAAGTCAATGTAAGGTCTAGTGGGACCAGTTTAATGAAGAGAGTGCAACTTGGGAAAATCTAGAAGATATGAAAACTATTTTTCCATATCTATTTGATCAGAATTGATTTTGTTTACTGATAAAAATTTATGATTTTATTTTTACATGACATTAAATATGCTATTTTGGGTATATATTTATTTGATTTGGATAAACAACTATTTAATGTTGATTTCTTGAACTATAAGATAATAATATATTTTGACTTATGGTAAGAGAAGTGAATAAAGTTATTTTCCTAAGGTATATTGTTAAAAAAATAGTAATCATCGGGACAATGATTATTTTAGGGAGGGGAGCATGTAACACCCTTGACAGTTGTTATTTTTCTCCTTTACATTTCAAGTGTTGACAAGTAATTTTCCTTATAAAGATATTTTTTTGATTTTTTGAGATCATGCTTGATATGAATAAATCATCTTCTGCTCGGAGATCTTTTGATTGAATTGGAATGGCTTCCCTGAATCCATTTTTCACTTCTTGTAGGTGGTTTGCAATCTAGTTTAAAATTGTAAACTTATCTATTAGTCTAACTCATCCTTGGATCAATTTCGTGATCCAAGGAATGTTTTAAATTTGCTCTGTTAAACAAATGGTGAATCGACATTCCATGAATTAAAAGACATATGACTAAAATTTGATTGATTACGAGTTCTTTGATTGTTGTGTGAATGTGTTTCTATTCAGTTGTATGTTGTGTTTGGATCTTTTCAGTTCGATCGTGGCAGGACAATGCTGGCTCAAATGACTATAGCTTGTTCATGGCATAGGAAACATTCTGTTCTTAAAACTAAAGGGACTGTCTCTACAGAATCCTAAGCTAGGTATGAAGGTATATATTACCTAGCTATGTTAATTAATTAAATTTTATCCTAACCTAAGATTTTTACTAAAGAATTATGAAGAGGTTACTAAGTTATTTGAATTATCCTAAAACCTAATGCCATATGGTTATATCTAACCTAATGCCTAAAAACTATTGTGTTAGAATTAATCTAACCTATGTGGAAACTACCTAAGGTGGTGATTTATGGATTGGGTTATATCCTAAGGTTACCTATCCTAAGCTAACCTAAGATCTAACCTAATAAATTATGACTACCCTAAACTAATGGGCATGAAGGGGAAATTGGTGGTCACATGTATCACAGGCGATGGTTCCAAGGCATTTAAGTTGTTGATAAGGTTTTAATTACATAGAGGTACCACCAGTTATGGTAGGGGCTAGCTGACTTGGCAAAGGCTTATGTGGAAAACTTCACTAAAATGGAATTCCTTGTTAAATTTGATTTGGCATTAGCTAAGCTTGGAAGGAGGTGGTAAGGAAGGATAGGTGGGAAAATAGGAATTAATGGAATATATTATTTTCGGTTTTTTGTGCTTGAACCATTTTATAAAGCATGCAAACTAGATGGTATGGGGTTATTTCACTTTGCATTTTTCATGATTTTTGCTCTGCATGCTCTCTGGTTTTTTGAACTAGCAGATAAAATTGTACTTAATTGCTATTCTTGAGATTTTTGACCTATTTTCAGTTCATGGAATATATAAGAGGCATGGTGAATAAAGAATGTTTTTGTTTGATCTTTCATGGAGAAGAGGAGAAGTTTTGAGCTCGGTTAGAGGTTCTCTTTGACTTGGTAGAAGTGCTATCAGGCATGATAGGCTCTAAACTTTAAGATCTCATGCTTTCTTATAAATGTTTCATTAAAATGATTATGCTCTTTTGATATTTTTGGTTTTCTTATTGGGTTTATTAAATTTTGTGATAATGGTTTTGAATCCTTAGTAAATGATGTTATGTTGGGAACTTACCATGTATAGTTCTTAAAAAAAGAGAATAAATGTAAAAACGTATCTCTGTAGCTCGATTTTTCATTCTGGAATCGGTAATTGAAGTATTCTGTTTAGATAATATTCATTGCTATTTGGATATGGTTCAGAGTTTTTGAGAACTTTGGGCTCTATCTGATCTTGTTAGAATATGTGTTTTGTTTGATCGTGAGCTTGTGTTTTAATAGATCTTGTATTTGAGCTCGTTTTTGATTTGGAACTTGGTTCTGGTTTTGTGAGAACTGTTGATTGAGGTTCTTGTTATTTTGAACCATGTTGGGATCTTGGATATCTCGGATCATTTGTTGAAGTCCAGTATTTAGCTTGGTGCTTGTGTTTTACTTCCATCGATAATCCGAACTATTAATGACATATCATAATGAACAATGTACTTGTATATTATTACTCATTTTGTGGCTCTAACTTTGAAGAGAAACTAAGTTCTGTTTGGGGTAATATTTGGTTTCACATTTTGATTTGAAGTTGTTTTCAATCCTTTAGTTATTCTAACTAGTGTTGAAACATTGGGTAACTCGGCACCTCGATGAATGAAGCCGTATGTGGCTCTGTACTCATGTTTTATTTTTTTGGAAAATTTGGAACTATTAATGTCATTACATAATATACACGCACTCATATTCTATTATTTGTGTAGATTCTGAACTTTGTAGGAATCTTGAGGCCGTAGGAGCTAGTATTTGGGCTTCGCGTTTTGATACAAACTCTTGTTGGAGCCATTTGTCGCTATGAACTGGTGTTTGTATTTTTGGATAAATCGGGACTATTGTTGACACCGTATGTGGCTCTGTGCCCATGTTTTATTTAGTGGAATTTTGAACTATTAATGGAGGTTTGTGTTTTTCATTACATTTGTATTTGGTTATTTGTATAGTTCTGAACTTGTTAGGACTTTGTGTCGACTCTGTTCTAGTACTTTGGAGTTGGGTTCTACTTGTAATAAACATTTAAAACTTACAACTCTTTTGTCAAGTTTTTCTCAAAGAAAACTGGGAGAATAATTGGTTTAGTTGTTTGGAAAATTCTTAGAGATCTTGTTGGAAAATGTCCTTGTTTGATGAATGAATTTGGTAATTCATTTTAAGAACTGTTTCTTCTTTTCTGAGATGTCAATGGTGTTTAATTGAGGGTACTCTTTTCCCCTCTATTCCATGGAAACTTGTATCTTCAGATCTCTTAGAATAGGTTCCGGGTTTCGTTTATGAGAAGAACTTAATAAATTAGTACTCTATACTGTTATGGAGGGATTACTTGACTCTGTTATAATAGTTCTTGTATTGTAATACTTATTGAATCAAGAACCGGTTATTCTTTTTGTAATGCAAAAATGAAATCTGACTATGGGATTTCAATCTGAGTTGTTGATACTTCTGATCATGTTAAAATTACTGATCGGTTATTTTTCTATCTCTTCATGGATACTATAAATACACCTTGTGACTTTATATAGGAAAGGAATGTGATTCCTTTAGAATTGACTATGTTTTTGGACATGCTATTTTTATTTCATTATGTGTATGGAATTGAAACTCATGCTCCTTGAAAGTAAATAAGTATAAGAAATATGGCAGTGTGCTTTCTTTTTACTGAATAGATTATTGGTTGAACTCTTATTTGATTCTCTTTAAAAATGGAGATTTCTTCATGAGTTTTTGGTCTTCCTTGATCAAATCTTGTGTAGAAATGATGTTGGAATAGATTAGACTATTCAGTTTTTAATTAGCTAGAAAATGTAAGCTTGTTTGCAGACTGTTTGTTTGATAAGACTTTACTTGTTTGGTTTGAGATGAGAAATTTTTGTCTCTTGTATTCTATCTTCTTGGATTAAGATGGAATTTTGTTCTGATGAATATCTTAAATGTTAGAAATTTTTAAGGTAGTTATCCTTTATAAGAAATAGTAAAACACATTTGGAGTCTGTTCTGTTTCTCGGATGTGTTGTGTTTGGGCATGGTTGTAAAGGTTCTTCTTCTTCTTTTGTTTAGGAGTTAGATGAGTCATCCTAATATGAACCATGCTTAAAACTCTTCCTTTGGCTTGAAGAAAAGATAAATGTTGTTTTCTTTTATGAAAAATTGGGAACAATGAGATGTTATGATATGTTGTTTTCCTAAGGATAATTGATATGATCAATTATACTCTTTTTGTAAGGTTGATATAGAGGATTATATTTTGTCCTTTTCTTGAAATTGAAATCAATTGTTTAAAATGCACTTCTTTTCCATTGCTTTTGATTTATTGATTATTTGATGTAATAATTGTCTCATTAAAGCGAGTTTTTTTAATGGAACAATTATTTGAATGCACATCTTTTTAAGGCTTAGTACTTATCATGCTCGGTTCATTGAACCGACACTCGTGGTAGCAATTTTTGCAGATGGACTTCCTAAGTGAAAAGGAAGGCATAAACTTATGTGGCCATTGGATGATTTAAGTCTGATTTTTGTGAAGAACTCTGAATCATTCTTGAGATTGTATTGAAAAAAAAAAAAAAGTAGTATTCTTTTGTAATGAAGGCAATTGTCTTGTAGCATACCTAAATGTATAAGTTTTAGAGATGAATTAAATGTTGAGAATTTATTACTTTGGGTGTGTATATTATCTTGTACTCTCATTGCATAGATGGAATCTTATATTGTTGTTATACACCATATTATGTATATGCTTAATGGGGTATTCTTAGATAAGTTGACTTTGGGAATTGGACTAATCTCCCTAAATGGGATGCAACTTCTTAAGACATAGAATTTGATGTCATAACTAAACAATTCAATATAGTAATATTATATGAAATAAACACTCAAGAGAAACTATTGAATTTGTAATGATTTATAGGGGTGCTAGGCCCAAGCACTTAATCATGTAAAGGAAGATTCTTCCTCTATCTTGTGAATGCAAATAAAATGGAAAACGTGATTCCTAAATATTAGACTTCGTCTAATTAAGTCTACTTAGTCACAACCTTGATGGTTGTTACACTTCCTTGAACATTTAAGTCACAATAAATGGAACTTATGATGTTGATATCCTGTTATGGTTGACGGCTTGTTAAGTCTAGAAAATAATGTTAAAGGCAATCTTAAGCTAAGAAAGTTCTTTAACAATCGATGAATTTGTTGTAGAGAAGAACTTAAGGACTATTGGATTAGAGTTAGGCAAGGATGCAGAAATCTATTTTTAATATTCCAAAATAAATAAATTTATTTTAAACTCCTTGAGGTATGTAAATCTCGATGAGGCTATTCATGGGATGGTGGCACACACCAACCGCAGGTATGTACCGTCGATAAGATTAGGATCTTCTTGAGGATACATCAATACAGTCGACATGTGGCAACACCCTTCTCCATTGATCATCTAGATCTACACACTTGGGACTTGATCTTAGTTTCTCTCTAGGTCTGGTTAGTAACATGCCTAAGATATGGGGTAGCCCCTAAGACTCAGGATACCTTAGCACATGGGGTTGACTTAGGTTGACCTAGTATGCCAACTTACCATAAGTCTTAGTGAGCCTCCCCCTATCATAGCATATGTTGTTAACTCGAACTAGGGTTAAACCTTGGGCAAGTGGAATGACGGGAGTTAGTAAAGGACATTCTAGATAACAATAGAGTGGGGTGAAGGACATATTTTGGATTGATGAGTATGCCATCAAGGAATAGTAATACAAACATTATGTTAGAAATATTTGGCCAAAGTATCACAAGCTGTTGGTTGCATGGTCCTATGTCACTTAGTCTAAGGTTCGTGATGCAGATGAATATTAGTAACAAATATTCAGATAGGTTCCTTATATAGATCACTCAATACCCTAAAAGGGGAAAGAGAAACAAGTATATGTAGTATACGGAAAATTATTCAATACTTAATGTTAAACATGAATAAATCGGTAGCATACCGACTCATGAAATTAATAGATTGGTAGCACACCGATTCATTTCAGCTATATATGGTTATCTGTTATATGAATAATTGATAAAGAATGTGTGTTCTAAATTATGAATTTATAATAGAGAAAATTATTTAAAAATAATTCCCTTTTTTCTAAAGTCATAAAATGGGATTGTTACATGATATGCCTCAACAGGGTTCTAAATGGAGTAGCGAAGATACATTTATTGATGTTGAGGGATATGTGCAACTTCTGGAATATCTCAAAAATAAACCATAAATTGTCACATTGGTATTTCACTAGTCCATACACTATCTAGTCATCAAGGTAGACCAAAAGGAACTTATGGATAAAATCTAGAAATGCCTAGACCACTATGTGTAAAAACATGGCAGGTGCATTCTTCACTCCAAAAGGCATGACTATGTAGGTAAAGCTTCCCACTTGGTGGCGAATGTTATCTTTTATTGGTCCTCATTTACAATCCTCACTTGATGATACCTTGAGAATCCATCCGTGAAGGAGTAGATCTCGTGCCCAGCTACTCCCTCCACGATCTACTTGGTGAAAGGGGTTGGAAAGGGATCAATAACACATACCGCATTCAAATATCTGTAATCAAAACAGATCCTTATCCTCCCATCCTTTTTAATGATAATGACCATTGGGCTTATCCATTCTAATTCCTCAACAACTTCAATGATACCTAAAGCGATCATCTTATCTATCTCTTCCTTGACTTGTACGTGTAAATTTGGGTTCATTCGGTAAGGTATATTCAGAATTAGGAACGAACCCTCATTTAGCTTGATATACATATCTCCTAAAGAGTACTAAAATACTTTAAGCTCATGGTACCCACACATAAATAAATCTATAAATTCATGTAACACATCAATAATCTTTGAAACCTCCTTTTCGACTAATAGTCGTCAATAGTAACCTCCTTAGGTTCCATTTTTGATCTAACGTTAACCTTCTTTATTTCGAGAGGTTCATGGAAGGTGTGTGTTTTTCATTAGTACTATCTATTACTTGTTGGTTTTCAAATAGGACTTTTTAGAAGAGCAACAGTCAGGGGACAAGAAGTCCCTCCTCTTTGATGGGAGAGGTTCCCTTATTCAGAAACGAACTTATTTACAAATGTACAAAATATTATTTTATGGTTGAACTTGGATATTACGAAAGTGTTTTCCACAAGGATCATCAGTTACAAAAGGACTGAGGAAAGGGAATAAGAGGATGAGCAGAATAGCAACATTCAGAATTATAGATAGCAGAATAATTCTTTATGTATGTGAAGTTTCAAGGAATTTAAGACAAGATCATTTGCATTGGCTGAATAGGATTAAATTTAAAGACACAAAGTTCTGTAAATAACCTTCTTCAGATTCATTAATCAAGGACACAAAGTTCCTTCTTGGTTATACAAGATCGCTGTATTTGCAAAACCGACAGTATGCAATCAGAGAGACTAACAAATTAGAGACAAAATGATCTTCACAATATTAAATGGAAAACACAGAAATAGCAGAGATCAAATAGACAATGAATAGAAAGCCCTTTTGTATTGATTTCTTTAAGATCTATTTACACTTTCAGAAAATATGCCAAGTTCTTCCTCCTTTCAAAATGGCGCAAAGAAGGCCATTATATAGCTTACAATTCGGTTACTCCTCGTAACCGTTTCTTTTAACTAGAGAATAGTTAAGGAATGCCAAACGCAATTTCTTAACTAATTACATGGAATACGAAAGGAATAGGAAGAAGAGAAAAGAATGAAGAAGGAGACAGGTGGACAGTCACTGAGAAGGACCCACCGTCTTCAGAAACCGCTTCTTGAATTTCTTTAACGTCTCAGCTATGTCTTTGCCACGAGGGACACACCAGACGTTTCATCTTGAAGATGACAATGGATATCTTTGAAAACTGATGTAAACGGCGTCTTGAAAGCTTCGTCCTTCTGCCAGCTGTCCTTGAAATTTGATCTTCGCAACTTAAATTCAAATTTAGCACATTCGGGTCGAGCGGGAAAAACTAAGTATGAATTGCATTAGGTTCACTTGGGACATGTGAGACGCGAATGCGCGAAACACGAGGCTCGGCCGATTCGGACGAAACAGGGAGAAGACGCACAAATGCATTTTGGGACATTTGGGACGAAAATGCGCGAAGGACGCGGTTCGGGTGAACCGGCCGAAAATGGGACAGTTTGCACTTTTTAACTTTGGGACATTCGGGACAAAAAGTTCCGAAGGACGCGGTTCGCGAATCGGCCGAAAATGGAACAGAAGGCCCGTTTGGACTTGGGACATTCGGGACAAAAAGTTCTGGAGTACGCGGTTCGGGTGTTTCGGCCGATCGGGGAACAGAATGCACTTCGGAACTCGGGACAGTTGGGACGAAATCGGGTGAATCGGCCGAAAATGGAACAGAGTGCACTTTAAGTTTGAACTTGAGAAATTTGAGACAAAAAGTTCCGGAGTACGCGACTCGGCCGGTTCGGGCGAAATTGGAACAGAGCGCACTTTTGAAATTGGGACATTTGGGACAAGAAAGTGCGAAGTACGCGGTTCGGGCGGTTCGGCCGAAATTGGAACATCTCGCACAAAATTTTGGGACACTTGGGACAAAGTTCCGATGGGCCCGAAAATGGAACAACTTCAGGGATTTCGGCCGATCGGGGAACAGAATGCACTTTCGTAATTGGGACAGACGGGACAAAAATTTCCGACAGGCCCGAAATACATACAAAATGACCCAAAACACAGATTTTCTCAATTTTCACGACTTAGGCACTTTAGAGAAAACACTCATAACTCAAAATTTTGAAATTTTACTTTTATCAGAGCAGGGAATTTTGAGTGGACAACAGCTGGCTCCTTCTGGGGATGACTTGGCATAAATTCAAGGAATGAGACAAGGCAAGAACTTAGACAAACTTGGTGAAGCAGACCAGTGCCTTATCCCTTGGGCAACGGAGTCAAAAATAGACCAACACAGAGGGCAACACACAAAAACAACAGAAGGGAAACACACCAAAACAACAGAAGGGAAACACTGTACAGAATATACAAGGGACTCCCTAATCACCTAGGACTTGAACAACTTGAGATACTACCCACTATAAGGAAGTGGGAGAGAAGAACCATCCATGTAATCAAGATAAAAGGAATTCTCACCAGCAAAGTGTCTGATCTTGAAAGGTCCGAGCCACAGGGAATCAAACTTTCCATGGCTGCCATGAGGTTCATGTCTTTTGTCCCATAACAAGATTTGATGTCTCCAACTTGGAAATCTCTGAACCTAGCTTTTTTGTCAAACAAGACCTTTACCTTCTACTGGTGAATGATATCCTATCAGCAACCACCAATCTGTCTTCATTCAGCTTGTGCAGGTACATAATTCTCTTGTCCAGGGCATCTCTGAAACTAGTATCCTCGATGGCCTTCATTAGATGCAAGGCCGGCAGTTCCACTGTCACTGGCAATTGAGCTTCAACTCCATATACCACTTGAAAAGGAGACATTCCAATAGCTCTCTTTGGTGTAATCCTGTCTGCCCAAAGAGCATCATAGAGCTTCTTGTGCCAGTTTCACTGAGACTCATTGACTAACTTCCTTATGATAGTCACCAGATTTTTGTTGGTAGATTCTGCCTGCCCATTTCCTTGAGGGTAGTAATCTGAAGAGTGAGCCAAAGAAATACCATACCCATAGCAGAAGTCCATTATCTCAGCTAAAGAGAAATTCGAGGCATTATCTGTTACAATCTTGTTAGGCACACCATACCTTACTAAGATGTTCTCTTTGATGAAACTGCATACCACTTCAGAAGTAGTGCTCTTAACTGGAATAGCTTCCACCCATTTGGTGAAGTAGTCAGTGGCAGTTAGCACATGAGTGTGACCAGCACTAGAAGCAGGATTGAGTGTACCAATGAAGTCCAAACCCCACTGTTGAAATGGCTCCTCAATCACAACTGGCTTGAGAGGCAAAGAAGCCAATTTAGGTCTTCCCACAAAGGTCTGGCAGGCCTCACATTTATCCACCCACTTGGATGCATCTCTGAACAAAGAAGGCCAGTAGTATCCTCCCCGGAGTATCTTATGAGCTGTAACCATTGATGAATAGTGCCCTCCACATGCCTGATCGTGAAAAGCTGAGAGCAACTTTCTCTGCTGTTCTTTGTCCACACACTTTAGAAATCTCCCATCCAAGCCACGTTTAAACAAAGCATTTTCCCATAATACATATTGTGCTGACCTCAATTTAACAGTCCTCTTTTCTTTGGCAGTTAAATGAGAGGGGCATTCCCCATAGGTGAGAAAATGGGTGATGTCAGCATACCATTCATCAACCGAACTCAGGAACAGAACAGTAGGAAGGTCAGCTTTCTCCTCCAGCAACTCATGTTTAGCTCCTTCAGCAATGAGCTCACAAAGACCTTTTCCACGAACCAGCTTGGTCGGCTTAATGTCAATGTCATACTCTTGGACCTTAGCAACCCAATTCCCTCTCTTGGATCCAAATTCTTGTTGTGTGAGAATTGACTTAACAGTGGTATCTGGAACCAACACCATGGAGTGAGAGTTGAGGATGTAAAAGCGAAACTGCTTGACAGCTTTGACCACTGCAAAAGCATGCTTCTCCATCATGGTGTATTTTAACTCATGATCCTTCAGAATATAGCTCATGAACGCAATTGGTAGCTCATGCTCATCAGAGTCTTCTTGAGTTAACACAGCAGCCAAGGTATTATCTGTAGCATAGCAATAGATGATGAAATCTTTGCTTTGAAATCGGATGAGCCAAACTGGATTTTTAGCAATAGCTTTCTTGATACCCTCAAAGGATTCCTTTCCTTCAAGACCAACCAAATGTTTGATTCCCTTTCATCATCTCGAGAAATATTCAAAGTTAATTCAGCAAAATCGTGATGAATCTTCTTAAAAATTGATCTTATCAAGAAGGAGTGCACGCCCTTTTTACTGGTTGGGAGAGGAATTTGCTGGATGGCTTGAACTCGTTCAGGATCAATCTTAATACCATCCTTGGAAACAATGTGCCCTAATAACTTTCCCTCAGTGACACAAAAGACAAATTTTTTAGGGTTCAGAGAGATCCCATGCTCTCTGCATCTCAGCAGAACTGTCTCTAGGTGATCAAAATGATCCGCTCTTGTCTTGGAAAACACTGTCAGGTCATCAAGGTAGATGACAATACACTTCCCTTTTAAGCTTCCAAAAGCCAGATCCATAGCTCTCTGGAAAGTGGCACCAGCATTAATAAGCCCAAAAGGCATTCTCTTGTAAGCAAAGGTGCCCCAAGGAGTAGTGAAAGCTGTTTTATGTTGATCTACAGTATCAACCTCTACCTGATTGTATCCAGAAAATCCATCAAGCATAGATAACATTTCAGAGCCTGTTACTGCTTGCAATATTTGATCCATCATGGGCAAAGGATAATTATCTTTCAGAGAAGCCTGATTCAGGTTCCTGAAATCAACACAGATGCGGATCTCACCATTCTTCTTTTCTGACAGGCACAATATTTGCAATCCATGTTGAATGGTGAATAGGAAAGATAATTTTAGCTTTCAACAACTTCTGTATCTCCTGAAAGATGGTGTCAGCTACTTTGGGGTTGTATTGTCTCTGTTTCTGCTTGAAAGGCTTGATTCCAGGCTTGAGGGGGATAGAGTGCTGCATATCTTTTGGTTTGAAAGCTTTCAAATCTTCATAAGAGTAAGCGAGAACATCTTTATACCTTTTTAGAAGATCAATTGCTTTTCTCCTCTCATCTGCTGAGCAACATTTTCCAATGTTCACGAACTTGGGGTCAGTAGAACTCCCAATATCAATCTTATCATACTCAGCTGATTGCTGAGGCCCAGAAGAAGCTCTAGATTTCACATACCTGTCATGCTTATCAAATAGTTCCTCCAAACTCACCAACCCTTTAGGAATCTTGTTTCCTTTGAGATTGATGCATCCATCTTGATCTGTTTCTTCTCCTTGGGTGACGGCTTGGTCAGAGGACACACTCTCACGAGGCAGGTTGTCACTTCCCTCAAAATACAGTTGTTCGAAATTACCCTTGAGTTCCAGGAAGGAAAGCAAATGCTGGTCATCGTTGAAAACTTGCCAGTTATTGGTATTGTCAGGTACACTAGGCCGGTGGACCATTTCAATAGTGAACTTATCCTGAGAGAATTCAGGATGGGGAATCAGTAGTGACCCTGAGACAGCCAGTGAATCAGCCCTGCTGTTCTTTTCTCTAGGTATTGCTTCAATAGAGAAAGCATCAAGGAATTCAATGGAATCCCAAACCTGATTCCGGTAATGCTTCAGCCTCCCATTTTTTACCTGAAAGAGGTTTCTGACCTGCTTCACAATCAACTCTGCATCACCACGAGCCAGAAGGTTCTTCACACCTCGTTCTTTGGCCACTTGCAGTCCAAGAATGAGAGCCTCATACTCTGTTGTATTATTAGTGTTTTCAAACTGCAACTTAAATGAAAAAGGATGTAGGCATCCTTCAGGTGACACTAGCAGGACACCAGCTCCAGAACCAGCTGAGGAACAACTTCCATCAAATTCTAAAATCCAAACACCATTGGGATCTTTAGGTGCTACTTTGGAGGGTTGGATTTCATCAGGGGACAGAATCATGTAATTACCATGCCCCATATCCTCATAGAGTATTTGTGCCTTAGGATCATCCGTTTTCTGCACAATATACTCAGACTGCTTCTCAGGTAGTAACTTCTTCATGTGTCCATTGACAGGTATGAGTGCATGTGACCAATCCATTTGAATCTCCCCGCCCACATCTTTACAGAAGTTTCTACTTAGCAACATTCCATAAGAAGGAGGAATGTCTGCTACTAGGATGGTAGCCAAGACTTTCTTTTCAGGCAAAGCAGCAAAGGCCACTTGTGCATCTTTAATCCTTCCAACCAAAGGCACTTCCTTACTCTCCATGGAGTAGCAGGATCCATAAGTACGAGTGAGGGTCAAGCCTAAAGCATGAGCTACTTTAGCAGGCATCACATTATCTGAGGCTCCAGAATCTATGACACAATTACTGAGCCTATGGCCAGCTATGAGAAGTGTTACATAAAATGGTTTAATTTTGTCACCAGGGGAGGTGACAGCAGCTACCAGACTTGGCTGTGGTGCAGAAGGAGGAGTAGGTAAAAGGCCTTTAGAAGTGGTCTTAGAGTTGGAATTAACAAAGTGGATCATTTTGGCAAAGGCTTTGGGATGGGTTTGATAGTACTCAGCTTCTGAGATTTGTACCTTGGTCTTTTTCAGGTGATCAACAATATCAAAGGATCCAGAAGTGGACGGGCCATCATCATTTGGAATTCTAGGCTTATCAACTTTAGGAGAAAAAGAAGAAGCAACTTTGGTAACTGGATTGATAGGACTCACCTTCTGTGTAGACGAAGTAGGGATAGGAGATCCTCTTCTTGCAATTACAGGGATAGTTGCCGACTGCTCCTTGGATTTCTTAGGTGGCTGGGTCACCTTCTCCCTCTGCTTTGTCTGTTCTCGAGTCATGACAAAGAAAATATTCATTGCTCATGTCTACTACCACTTCATCATAATCATCAATGCTCTCAGTGGTAAAGAAATTCACTCGAGACCCCTCAAGTTCCTCTACCTCATCATCAAATTCTCTCGCAAACTCTTCGCAAGCTTCGTTATCTTCATCATCATCTGGTTCTTCAACTTCACAGGTTGCGTTCACAGGAACCTTAACAGGAGGTCCTTCAAGTGCTAGTCTTGTGTGAGGAGCAGGCAAATGATTTCTGGGCTGAAAATTTCTTCTTGGAACATCTGCATACGGGGCATGCTGAGCCAACTGTTTCTTTATAGCGACAAGATCATTTGTGAGTTTCTGGACTAATGGATCAGTACTAGGTCCAGGGGTGGAAGAGGAAGAAGCAGCAGACTTAGATTTGGGAGGGTCTCTTCTCAACTTCCCTGACATGATCAAGTCATCTTCGATACTAACAGCCAGTTCTTGATCCAGAGCTAGTGTTCCGAGATTAGCCCTTCTTAGTGCATAACTAACTTTAGGCGATTGAGCATTTAGGAAGAAACACTTTTGAATTTGGTCGACAGGTCGGGTAGGCTGCAGAATTTTATTTATCAACCTGTTGAATCGAGCCACAAATTCTCTCAAGGGATCTAATGAATCTTTCTTTATCTGAGAAATTTGGGCAAGCAAAGCATGCACATCTTCTGCCGGCTTGAAACGGTTTTCGAACTGAGTTCTCATTGTGGTCCAGTCGGTGATAGCGTTAGCCGGAAGGTGGTAGAACCAATCAGCAGCATTGTCTTGTAACGTCTCAACGAACAGCCTTACGGAGACGTCTTCATGTTCGACTCCCAGAACTCCACATGCAACAATGAAGGCTGCGATGTGTTCGTCAGGATGCACTTTGCCATCGCCTTTGAATTTGGGGAAGTTCTTCCGGTTTCCTCTGGGTAACTCATGCAAAGGCTGAGCAAGGGCCAGAGGCCCGACACGATGACCCCATGGTAATGGCACTGCCATTCTTGGAAAAACGGCTTGGAGAGGAACTGTAACACCGGCAAGGATCAAAGCTCGTAGATTGGGACTAGCAGGCTCTGAAGGAATACCACCCGTAGGACTTCTATCTTGAACAGGTGGAGTGCTTGTCGAACGGGTCCTTCTATTTCTTGTTGAATTTGAAGGGAAAGGAAAACCTTGTTGTTCTAAAAGCTGAAACTGAGAATCTTCGATACCAAGGGCCCTTCTCCCTCGAGTGAAACGTGGAGTCGCCAGATCAAAAGATGATCAAAAATTACAGAACTGGAATGCGATTTTCCCCAGCGGAGTCACCAAAAACTGTTGGTTTTCAAATAGGACTTTTTAGAAGAGCAACAGTCAGGGGACAAGAAGTCCCTCCTCTTTGATGGGAGAGGTTCCCTTATTCAGAAACGAACTTATTTACAAATGTACAAAATATTATTTTATGGTTAAACTTGGATATTACAAAAATGTTTTTCCACAAGGATCATCGATTACAAAAGGGATCGAGGAAAGGGAATAAGAGGATGAGCAGAATAGCAACATTTAGAATTATAGATAGCAGAATAATTCCTTATGTATGCGAAGTTTCAAGGAATTTAAGACAAGATCATTTGCATTGGCTGAATAGGATTAAATTTAAAGACACAAAGTTCTGTAAATAACCTTCTTCAGATTCATTAATCAAGGACACAAAGTTCCTTCTTGGTTATACAAGATCGTTGTATTTGCAAAACCAGACAGTATGCAATCAGAGAGACTAACAAATTAGAGACAAAATGATCTTCACAATATTAAATGGAAAACACAGAAATAGCAGAGATCAGATAGACAATGAATAGAAAGCCCTTTTGTATTGATTTCTTTAAGATCTATTTACACTTTCAGAAAATATGCCAAGTTCTTCCTCCTTTCAAAATGGTGCAAAGAAGGCCATTATATAGCTTACAATTCGGTTACTCCTCGTAACCGTTTCTTTTAACTAGAGAATAGTTAAGGAATGCCAAACGCAATTTCTTAACTAATTACATGGAATACGAAAGGAATAGGAAGAAGAGAAAAGAATGAAGAAGGAGACAGGTGGACAGTCACTGAGAAGGACCCACCGTCTTCAAAAACCGCTTCTTGAATTTCTTTAACGTCTCAGCTATGTCTTTGCCACGAGGGACACACTAGACGTTTCATCTTGAAGATGACAATGGATATCTTTGAAAACTGATGTAAACGGCGTCTTGAAAGCTTCGTCCTTCTGCCAGCTGTCCTTGAAATTTGATCTTCGCAACTTAAATTCAAATTTAGCACATTCGGGTCGAGCGGGAAAAACTAAGTATGAATTGCATTAGGTTCACTTGGGACATGTGAGACGCGAATGCGCAAAACACGAGGCTCGGCCGATTCGGACGAAACAGGGAGAAGACACACAAATGCATTTTGGGACATTTGGGACGAAAATGTGTGAAGGACGCGGTTCGGGCGAACCGGCCGAAAATGGGACAGCGTGCACTTTTTAACTTTGGGACATTCGGGACAAAAATTTCCGAAGGACACGGTTCGGGTGAATCGGCCGAAAATGGAACAGAAGGCCCGTTTGGACTTGGGACATTCGGGACAAAAATTTCCAGAGTACGCGGTTCGGGTGTTTCGGCCGATCGGGGAACAGAATGCACTTCGGAACTCGGGACAGTTGGGACGAAATCGGGCGAATCGGCCGAAAATGGAACAGAGTGCACTTTAAGTTTGAACTTGAGAAATTTGAGACAAAAAGTTTCGGAGTACGCGACTCGGCCGGTTCGGGTGAAATTGGAACAGAGCACACTTTTGAAATTGGGACATTTGGGACAAGAAAGTGCGAAGTATGCGGTTCGGGCGGTTCGGCCGAAATTGGAACATCTCGCACAAAAGTTTTGGGACACTTGGGACAAAAAGTTCCGACGGGCCCGAAAATGGAACAACTTCGGGGATTTCGGCCGATCGGGGAACAGAATGCACTTTCGTACTTGGGACAGGCGGGACAAAAATGTCCGACAGGCTCGAAATACATACAAAATGACCCGAAACACAGATTTTCTCAATTTTCACGACTTAGGCACTTTAGAGAAAACACTCATAACTCAAAATTTTGAAATTTTACTTTTATCAGAGCAGGGAATTTTGAGTGGACAACATTACTTCATGCATACCCATAGTATGGTTGGCATCTAATTTCTCCACTTATGCACAATCTATCACATAGACCAACTTTTCCTTCTCTTTCTCCATGCAAGCGCGCTCAAGTTGTATCTCCTTCAATTCTTCCTCATTAGAGCATGCTTCTAATCCAGGTTTACCCATTAATTCTAGTATTATATCCTCCATCATGACATTACCTCCCATAGTTAGGCACTGAAAAACCTGTAGTGCCTCATTCACCAATGGCTTAGCACTTTGATATTCAAAGGTTTGAATCAAGTCATATGTTAACTCCTACCAGTTTCCTATCTGATGACATAATTCTGAATGAATGTACCATGTGCACAAACATCCTTATAGTGTGTAATAAAACTTGTACACCTAGAGGGAATGAGGTAAAGCCTCTGCACCTTCCATCCAAATCCTCTTGCACTCTTGGAAATGATCCAAGTGGATCCTTTCCAATTTTAGACATAGTTTATTTTACGTGTTGCTACTAAAGAATCTAATAGAGATCACAATCCTCACCTTGCACCACCCTAGAATATTGTTCTAATGTGACATCCACCAATGTGTTGCGGTCCCACACAAATTTTATACAATAATTATCGTTCTTTTAATCTCACATCTCCTTTGAGATTTTATGGCATCTAGGAAAACATCATTATTTCCATCCCTAGTGTAGCTTGGTAACTACTTCCCTCTTAGGCACCTGAGTGGGAACACCCTTTTCACTTTTATAATGGAAACACTCAATTTCCACCCAATTAACTCATAAGTCTCATGCACCCAATTGTCACATGTTACACTAGTGGTATCACTCATAGATTGAGCGTCTTTGAACTAAATAAATCTTTCCATAGGATTAATCACCTCATGGTCCCTAATATTGCGCACATAGATTCTATTGAGGAATTATTCTCCTAAGGGATTCATATAGGGTATTGACTTCCCATCGCTTAAAGGAATAATAACTGTTCTTTCTTGTTCTCAAAATTTATGTACCCCTTATTGAACTGTAGGTTAGCATTGTTCTTATAACATTAGGGGCACCCAAGTAACGCTAGAAAGTTATCCGTCATAGCTAGCGCCAAGACCTCGAAGTCTGTAGTGAATTTCACTCCTTGGATAGTGATAACACCATCCTTCAAGACACTAATGGGCATTTTCTTGGTCTTGTTACCCACATACAACACATTTTAAGATGGATGGAATGGGGACCTTCCCATTTGATTCCAGGAATCCAAGGTAAGAATATTAACTTCCGTGCCCATGTCAATGAGAATATTTCTTAAGAACCATCCATCAACAACTACATTCAAGGTAATCTCCTTATCATAATCAATGGTGTGAGGGGGAAGGTTAGCATGTAGGACCTATCACTTGTGCTCTCCTCTAGTTCACGGTAGTTTTTATCATAACCATTCCCCTAGCAAAGGGATATTATTCTCTTATCTCAGCATTTTGCATACCTCCTTGAATTCATCTAGATCCTTCTATGGATCCTTAGCTCTCTCCCTTTTCTCTAAATTTCATGCACTAGATATCTTTTAGGAACTAGGTCTCTCCTTGTAGGCTTTGAATTACATCCATGGTCTCCTGATAAATCTCTTTCGATAAGTAGGGTCCGGTACATTTTGTGAGCCACCTCCTCTCTAGTAACAAGTGGCCTTTGCTTTGGTATCTCCCCGGTGCATGTAGCCTTAGTTCACGTTATCACCAATACAGGTTCTAACTTTGACTCATGTACCACCCTTGGCATCCATTACGAGTCATCCTTCTTCATGCTTACCATTCCTATGCCTTTATCATTCCACTTTTTTTGGCTTGTGTGTTCAAATAACTATGGGCACTCCTCATAATTTTGCTTATTTCCACACCAAGAGAATTGTAATATATTAGGACATTCATGCTTATAGTGCTTTATAGACCCACAATTGTAAAAATTTCCACACAGAACTCAATTCTTCTATCTCGGTGGCTGCCTCAAACTCACTTCTTCTTCCACGGGGTCCTCCATCCGCACACCCTTCATAGTGATGACTGTCATCCTTAGAATTATTTGTAATGATAGTCCGACATACACCAATATCAATGGCATCATGTATTTGGTCAATCAATCTATAATCCTTTGTGTCATGACTAGTGGAGGTGAAAATCTTGTAATAACAAGACACATTTCTCGGAATTGTGCGCTACAGTATCATAAACCTACTTGCATCATGATCTCCATAGAAAACTTCAATCTACCATCATGGCACGTGCACCGATATCTAAGGGAAACTATCCTTCTCATGTGCCTCTCCCTCACAATCTGTGTACCATAAGACATTGCAAGTCTCATGATTTGAGTTCACGAGATAGATTCTTTAGCTACTTTTCCACTGCAGCAATATGAGCTTCAAGAAACGGGATAACACTAGTATCTACACTTCCTACAAACTCGGCGCAAAGTGAAACCTCGAAGGATTCATACGGGTATGTTGAATTCTCATGTGAAATCACTCTCCTAAAAGGTGTTATCAACCCTCTAACAAACGATTGAGCATGTTGATAAGGATGAATATCATAAGACATTTTTGATAAAAGAGTCTTAAAATGCACATCATATTCCCTCATACTCTATGCAATACCTCTTTGAATCTCTTTCATTGTGCTAATGCTATTCTATTCAAACTCAGGAATATGAAATTAAACTAAGTAGTAATTATGTGAGGTGGTGTAATCCGCCGGTGTTTAGTGGATGTCATACTTCTAGTACCAACTATGCACGCATCCTTGCAACATTGTTGTAAACTGACTTGCCTTTCATTTTGGGGTAGTGATCCCCTTCATGCACCATAGTAGATCACATTTTTGTACATGCTCTATAACATCCTCAACACCTTTCTAATCTGGTAGATGCAAAAAAATTAAAAAATACTTGCTGAGGTGGTTGAGGCTCTTATCTGCCTGATCTGGAACCTTGATTCCCTCTAGTGTTGGCATCACCACTAGATCCACTAGATCCACTAGTGCATATTCCTCTTAACACACCAGATCCTCCGGATCCACCAGTTCTACCATGTCCTATAGTTCATATTCCACCCATCAAGTAGATCCACCTCTCGTAGTTAGTGAAGATCCCAAAGTGGTCGTGCCTTATGTCCCCAATGTCACACTCGAATTGTTTATCAACATGCAGTGATATTACAATGCTACCAAATGTGTTCCCTATGCCACTTCTAGATGTGATATCAAATCTTTGCATACCTATACTTTTCCCAAATGTTGTTCTAGAAAATATACCTGCAAACACAGAAATTATTGTGTAGCCATAGATGTGCCCAATGAAAAGTTATACCTCCTAGGTTTTGAATGGTCACTTCCACCAATACATACTAGGTTATTAATACTTATCTCTAGATTTGGAAAAATAACTACTAGGGGTTGGTCACCAAGTGGATTCAGATGCGTGCCAATGAAGCCTCTCCTTTCTTCATATGACGAGCCTTCTCCAGAAGATGAGGGGTTTCTCTTCCATGCTTGCCAAGATGGGGTAGAACAGAATTCTTAGGCTCCATGTCCTCTATGTGAACCTTAATTCCTTCCCATAAAATTTGGCTACATAAATCCATCACTCCTACAACTTCATGTTGTTTGTCTAACTCCATCTCATGAGCTTCATTATACTTGAGTCGTCTCTCTTCCCTTTCATTTTCAGCCGCAAGGTCTATCATCTTCCTCCACCCTAGCTTCCTCACCCAACACTTAGAAGAATCTTATACATCCATAGGAAAAGCTTCCAAACTCACTATAATGATCAGTATATTTATATCTAAAGGGATAGCACACAAGAACCATCCTCTTGGCTCCCTAAAAAACTCAAACTTAGCAATCTCTAGACAAGAATACGTAGAAATCATGAACTCCAAGGTATAACTTGCCAACAATCTACTCCACCAATGATCAAAAACACATTTCCAAGTCATATCAGCATCATGCAGCCTCGATACTCATCTTTAGTCCATACACGAGGTCAATAGTACTAGCCGATCTAGATTTATACGCTGAAATCCATTTATACAACTCCACTAGAAAGCAATAAAATAAGGTCCAATATAACTCATGATACGAGATGTTATTCTACCCATTTAAGTGTGTCAAACTTAGGTCCATCATTATATATCTGAGAAAAATCATCCTCTATGATTTTAAGCCATACTTTGACACTGCCTAAGGTGAAGCATTCTATCATCACACACCATTATCACAACAGATTCAAAAAGAGGTCCCGACAATGAAACCAAAATGTAGTCTCTATTATCGCTTCCTATTTCAGTAACCAATCCCAAGTGCATTGATATATCATCTAGTCTTAGCTTGGAAGCTCACATGACATGCACGCAGTGCTATGTCCCTCCTTTATGTGATATTTATAAGACCGTTCCTTCTTAACATGAGGATGTAATATATACATAAATAAGTGCATTCATTAATGGAATTTAAGATGTAAGAACTTACTCCTAGTCTAATGCATTCCAATGATAGATTAACATGATCAACTAAGGAAAGTATAATCAACCCATGAGCATCATGAATAAAACCCGTAACACACATATGAACATAAAGGAAAAAATACATAGATCAAGTTCCATCACATGAGTGTTTTAGAATCAATTGATTATATTCATAAGCCAAAATATGGCAATAAATATTACATCCAGAGAATCTCATTTGTGGAAATGTTCACACTAGTAGAGATTTTTATTCATCATAGAGCTTGTCATTACATATTTTTTCACACACTCTCCTAGCCTATCTATCCTTACTTATCTATCCCTTGCTCTCTGAAAACCATCATACTCATAGAATAATCATTCTCCTTTCATCTTAACCATTCATCATCACCTGTGAAGGCTTGATGGAATCCTTTCATCATTTCTCTACCACTACCCAAGAATATGCCAGTGTCACCATGCATTTCCCTCAATCGATTTCCTTCTAGAATGTATGTTCCAGATTAATCCTTAACAACCTCAACTCCTTATCCTTTCATGATAACCATATTGATGCCCTAGAATATCCTTTCCTTGATTCACAAGTCTCCATAGCTTATCCACATATGTATCTGGTTACTTTTCCATTCACTCCCTATGCACATCTTTTCTTGTTGTCCAAAACTTACTAAGTCTCAACTCCATTCTACCCTGGTGTGAGCCTTTGCGTCTCTATGAGAATTACTTCTTTGTGTGCCTTCACGCCTTAGGTACTTAGTTACTTTTAGGGGTCCAACATCACCTTGGAACATATTTTCAATCGAGAAAATAAATTCAAAGTGATAACAAGAATACGGTGGAAAAATAAGAGGATTATTAGCCAATTACAATTGCTCCAAGAAAAGAGCTTCTCTTTGGCAAGGCATGTAATGAGGGTGAAAAGAGAGATTTGGTTTCCTTGTTCTAAAAGTTCAAAGATTATTTTCATCGGTTTATGAATATTTAAGAGAATATAATTCAGAAATATTTTGGCATTCTATTGATCTAGATTCTAATGATAAGCCAACTAGCTAGAGAAAGAGGTCGATTAATCCCATAATTGAGCCCTCATGAGAAAAATAATTATATAAATATATTAATCCCAAGATAATTTTTCCTATTAAGTACTCTAATTGAGTGACACATTTAGATCCTGTGAGGAAGAAAAATGGATAAATTGGGATTTGTGTCAATTTTGTAGATTTGAATGAAGAATCTCTAAGGATCATTATCCTTTACCTTCCATGGATCAAATTCTACAAACATTAGCAGATAGTTGAGAGATTTTCCATGCTTTATGGCTACCTGAGCTTCAATCGGATCAAAGTAAAAGAAAAGTATTAGTACAAAAATACATTCACCACAAAATGGGTAATGTTTTTGTACGAGAAAATGCCCTTTGGCTTATTAAATGTAGGTTCCACCTTCGAAAGAGATATGGACATCACCTTGAGGGTACATCAATGAGTTAATATTGGTTTACCTAGATGACATTATTGTCTTCTCCAAGTAGAGTGTGGATCATATGAAGCACCTGGAGAAATTATTTAAAAGATGCAGGGAGTTTGGGGTGTCTCTCAATCCAAACAAATGTAACTTTCGGTCACTAGGGGAAATGTTTTGGACATGTTGTTTTGAAGGAATGAATTTTCATTGATTTGAAAAGAATCTCATCCATCTTGGATTTTTGTTTCTATCTCACAAGAAGTATTTGCAGTCATTCCTTTAAAAAAATTTAAGTGTTTCATTCCTAACTTCAAGGGTTTTGTAAGACCTATTACTCTCATGCACAAGAAGGATTCAAATTTCAAGTGGATTGTGGAGGAAAAGTAGCTTTGATAAAATGATATAGGAAATTTCTCGAGGCCTTGATATTGATCAACCCCGACTATACCAAATAATTCATTATATATGATAATGGGGATGAATCTAGTATTTCCATGGTTTTACCTCAACAAAATAATCGGGGATTGGAGTAGCGTGTGACCTTCTTGATCAAACATTAAAGGATTATGAGCTCAAGTACATCCACATTGAAAAATGGGTGTTTGCTAGCATGAGAGATTTGAAGAAGTTCAAAAGCATGATTTCTACTAATCACATTAAAGTTTTAGCATCACATTCCAACATCAAAGAATTCATCATGGGAGTAGAACTCAACGAGAAACAAGATGGATGAGTAACTAAAATAATGGAATATAATGTGACCATAAAGCCCACCAAATTTGTGAGAGGAAGGTAACTTTGTGAGAAGTTGGATTTAGAAGTCAAAGATCATGAAGATATTTCCTTTATGAATGAAGAGCCTTGAGAAAATGTTGAATGGCGAGAATGATTAAATAAATATGTTCAATGATTGAATTTGGATTAATGATATGGAAAAATTTTTATCTACAGTGTATATCCTGCGGAGTAAACAAGGAAAAAGAAGACATGTAAGGTTATGGTTTGTTCCTATGCATTTATTGATGGAATTTTTTTCAAAAGACATATTGATGGAGTGCTTCTTAGGTGCGTCAAAGGTGAGCAATGTAATAAGATCCTTACTAAGTTCCATGATGGTTTCTCAGGTGGAAATTTTTCTACTTGAGCCACAATTATGAAAATTATAAGAGAAGGATACTTTTGGCGTATGTTGTTCACAAATACTCACACATGGGTGAGGAAGTGGAAGGAATGTGCACTCTTCACTGGTAACAAAATATTGGTGGCCTTTCTACTGCATCCAATTTAGGAAGATCAACCATTCACACAATGGGGTCTTGACTTCATTGGTATGATTAACCCTCCGTATAGTGCATGTCACAAATGGGTTTTAAGCTCGCAACATATTATTTTACTAGGTGAATAGAAGCCATGCCATTAAAGGAAGCCACTAAGTTAATAATCCTAGAATTTTTTGAAGAAATTTTTACAAGGTCTCGAGTCTCATAGACAATATTTTTTTATAATGTAAATGATTTCTTGGGATCAAATATTTCGATTGGGATTTTGGTCTCGAATTTATCTTAATACTTCTTCCAATTATTACCCCCAAGGTAATGGATTCACGGAATATACTACCTAAAATATTATTGGAATCATGAATAGGACAATGGATATTAACTAAAGGTAGTGGTACAAAAAGGTGATAAATTCTCTGCAAGGGGCGAGACATGATTAGAGTTAAAAAATCTATTGACCCCCACAAATTGGTATATGGAAAGGAGGTAAAACTTCATTTTCCACTTAAGCTACCCTCAAAGTGGAATTAGCTCAATAGCTAGAATTAGAAGGTACGAGATCGGAGGGAGATCAAAATGGAAGATTTAGTCGAGCTTGAAGAGTCTAGAAAGGCCACCATGATCAAGCTAGAACAACACTAGAAATAAAACAAGCATTGGTTTGATAGAAAGGATAAGCATCATATATTCGTGGTCATAGATCTATTTTTGAAATGGGATATGGATCATGATAAACTAGGGAGACACTCCAAATTTGATGGAATCTGGAGTTTACCATACATCATCACTACATTCAATGCAATTAAGTAATTTGAATTATCCCGATCTTGATGGGATTGTGATTCAAATCCCAATCAATGGGATCTACCTTCAACCTTTTCATTAAGATATTTCATTCCATCTTGTAAATAGTATAATAGGTTTCAATTCCTCTAAGTGCTTTCAGCATATTATTTTTTTGGTAGAATAGGTTTCTTTCCCTAAGTTCTTTCCATAGTCTTGTTGCTTGAAGATGTTCTTGTATACATATTTCATCACATTTTCAGGTCTTCCATATAAAGAGGTTACGAAATATGTTTGATCAGTTACGATCATCTTAGAAAATCAAATAGAGAGAAACTAAATCAAATTTGTGAATCCAAGTTTAGATTTTAGATCATTTTATGGATACCAGTGACTCCATGCCCATGGATGATTGAGCCACTAATAAATTCATCTAGCAAGTAGATGTTCCCTGTTAGTCACCAAAAATGTTTTCCATTTTTACACCCTTATAAAATTGGAAAATTTAGATAGGTGTAGAATTGAGAACTTGATTGATTTTATATACCATGGAATTATGGAAAGAGCCATGGAGAAGTTTGAGCATGTCGCGAGATGATTTGGAAAATCATGTTGCCATAGGAAAAAATCTGCCTAAGATTGGAGCATATCGTGGTGGTTGAACAATGTTGCAGGGAACTTAAGCAAGCCGCAATGCATAACAAGAATATGCGGAAAAAATAAAAACAATGAAAAACCGTTGAGTGAAGGAAAGGGATCTATGGCTGTCACTAAAAGCCATGATATGCTAGATAAAGCCACCGAGAAAAGTGGAGGAGTTTGAGCATATTGCATAAGGATTAGAAGAAGTCGAATAGGTCTAAATGTTTGTAATGTTAAAGGATAAAGTTGCATATCAAAGGAAAATGATAACTTTCCATGTGGAAGCAAAAATGGATATATTTTTGAACCAAATGATTTAATAATTAAAAAATCTTTTATCATTAGAAAAATCCTCAAAATCGAATCAAATTTCATGAATCAAATGATGGTAGGTGGTAAAATCAAAGGAAGGCATATCCAACATGGAAAATATACACTTCCAATTTGGTGTAGCCACTAGAATTTAATGTAGTATAGGCACCCTTTTCTTCTCTAATAAGGAAAAATACATGTGGTAGTGGGTAATGAAAGGTGTCCAAGTTTCTTAGAAAATTTAAGGAAATTAGTCGGTGAGTAGAAGGAGGTATTTGAATTTCCATCTAATTTTCTTCTTCTACTTATTGTCCCATTTCTATATATATCATAAAATGATGCTCAGTTTTAGTGTTGTATACTTTGAGAATGCAAGGAATAATTTTTGCTGCATAAATATTCTAAGATTTGCATGCCTTGGATCATGGATTTTGGAATATTTTGCATCTTCTCCTGTGTTGTAAAAATTTGTGCACGATCTTTAAGAAATACAATATCTATTTTTTGGCTCATTCCTGCCTTAGCTAATATGTAATTGCATTTTCTTGCCTCTTTATTTTCTCACAGATATGTCATATGCATTGTTCCTGGATCTATATCTATTGTGCATCATGAAAATGGGAATCTAGACTCGATGTTGAATTGTGGCTTTTATTTCTGCCCTCTCCATCATTGTTTTCTTCCCTTTTCACTCTTTTAGAAGTATCTTTCCCCTTATTTTTGGTGATATCTCCTTCTCTAATTTAGGATTTATGTTTTATGCATCTTCTTCTCACCATGCTCCTCAAAGTGTTAAATTATAGCTAGATAGTTGCATTTAAATTCCTAATGATTTAATGGAATCCAACATTAATCTGCAAAACCATAAATATAACATGTTTCTATTTTATACGGGCTAGCGGCCACTAGGATTTAATTTTTCTTAGGAATAAGGTTCTTATAACTTTTAACGTGTCATTAATAATAAACTATTTAGATCTTGAGAAAATATTTTAATGATTTCATGGAAGCCAACATTGGTCTACAAAACAATAAACCGATCATGTTTCCTTTTTATATAGGCTAGTGGCCACTAGGCTTAAATTTTTGTTCGGGAATAATTTTATTATCTATTTTAAAATTTCCTTAAGATTAAACTATGTAGATCTCGGTAAGCACATTTAATTATTTCAGGAATCCAACATTGATATGTAAAACAATAAACATAACATGTTTCTTTTTTTATAATGGCTAACTCTTGTTAGGATTTAAATTTTGCTTTGGAATAGGGTTCTTATCAATTTTAAATTTTCATTAACAATAAACTATTCATATATTGGGAAAATATTGTAATGATTTCATGGAAGCCAACATTGGTACATACAAAAAAAATGATCATGTCTATGGTTTATAAAGGCTAGTGGTCGTTAGGCTAATGAATTTTCAAGAGATGTGAGACACTTCACGGTTCATTTACTATAATGTGATTGAACCTCAAACTAACCGAGATAATTACTAATTTTTTTAAGAAACTAGTAGAGGGTGACAATCAAGACTATGAGAATATAATTAAATTTAAATCCATTCTAGATATAATTTCATATTTAAATATAGATATCAAATTAACTACAAAACCATTCCATATATATTTTAATATTTATATATATTATCATACAAATTACATAAAAAATTCATGGGGGAAGATTTGTAAGCATTTTGACATCCCCATACCTATTCTATTTCCTAAATACAAAATATAAATTCTCTGGCATTATATGCCATATACTATAAGTAGCTTCAAACCTTACGTAGCAGGGATAAAAAAACATACGAGATATCTTCGAGACATGACACATGGTTCTCCTATGAGTGTCATGTCTTAGAAGATATCCGTATGTTTTTTTATCCCTGGTCATGTAAGGTTTGAAGATACTTATAGTATATGGAATATAATACCAAAGAATTTATTTTTGTATTTAAGAAATAGAATAGGTATGGGGATGTCAAAATGCTTTAAAATCTTACCCCATGAATTTTTATGTAATTAGTAAGATAATATATATAAATATTAAAATATATATGGAAGATTTTTGTATTTAATTTGATATCTATATTTAAATATGAAATTTTATCTAGAATGGATTTAAATTTAATTATATTCTCATAGTCTTGATTTTCACCCTCTACTAGTTTCTTAAAAAAATTAGTAATTATCTGTTAGTGAGGTTCAATCACATTATAATAAATGAACCGTGAAGTGTCTCACATCTCTTGAAAATTCATTAGCCTAACAACCACTAGCCTTTATAAACCATGACATGATCATTTTTTTATGCAGAGACTAATGTTGGCTTCCATGAAATCATTACAAATATTTTCCCAATATATGAATAGTTTATTGTTAATGAAAATTTAAAATTGATAAGAACCCTATTCCAAAGCAAAATTTAAATCATACTGAGATATCTTTTGAGACATGACACATACTATAAGTATCTTCAAACCTTACGCAACTGGATAAAAACATACGGATATCTTCGAGACATGACACATGGTTCTCCTATGAGTGTACATAATAGTTTATCCATGGAGCATTAAGGAATTTATAACTTAGCACTCATAGGAAGAACCACCCCTTGATTATTCACCAAATATTTCATCCCATGTGCGAGAGGCATGCACACCTCTATCCAAAGCATAGATATGGAAATGCATGCTAATCGATTGCTTCTCCAATCCTTCATGTTTTTGTGCGAATAAAGCGGCAAAAGAATTAGATACAATATTGGTCACGAACAATAATTGGGCCATATCGAACACAATCCTTCTTCTAATTGATTGATTTGGGTCAATCATCAATTTCCTCATGCTTTCACATATGTCTTCCTCTTCATCCTCTTTGAATATTTCTACAATAGACCACACTTTCTCCAACCAACCCCTCATGGCAGCATTCTTAATTTTACCATCCATTTAGGTAGAGAACGAAACTCCATACGCTTCTCCAGATTAATGATATTTTCCTTTTAGGGCTTGTACTTAACTTTTACTCCATTTTCACTCATCATAATTTCAAACTAAAAACCACCCGCTAGAGCTCCTAAATCCCTACCACTTAAACTTTCCCAAAATATACTTACAGAGGCGCCATAATACCCTTACTAAGCACCACTTATAACATCCCACCGCAATTAAATTCTCATGCGTGTAAGGGAGCGATAAAATCTAGATTCCAAGAGAGGATTTTTGGACCCCTAATTTATTGGCTAAGTACAGAGAAGAACATGGGTACTGTCATCACAAATCCGGCACTATGATAATTCTTCATCGGGAACTCCTCGTCTATGATTATTTACTAATGCACAGACCTTTAGTTTTGTGGATGTAATCTAGAAACAAAACAACAACATAACACAAGAATACCATTGACTATGATAAGACGGAATGATGAAAAATCTGAAATATCAAAGTAAATTATAATATTAACATGAAATTGTTACAATCTCACCCATGAGGTACTTCAACAAGACTATGAGAGAAACTTTACAATTACACCTCTTGATGGCTTCTTCAACACACCTTTAAACTCGATGGCTTCCTTTGCACACTTCCTACAATATTTCTCACTACTTCTTTCTATGCTAAATGAGGGGGTGGCCTCTCTATTTATAGAACTTCCAAGCTTATCCATCCTATCTCTAAGATAGAATAAGAAATCCACTCTAAAAATCATATTCCATACCTTAACTCTTATCTGTACATGTAAGCTTATCTTCTAAGATAAGATAAACCTTATCATTTTACATGGGTTCCACATTTTTAGACTTTTTACAAATAAAATACACAAAATATTTATGACCTCACTCCTTGTCCTTATTACCAATATAATATTTCTAATTCCTAATCATGTAGACCCTACTTCTCTAATTACCCAAACTTTGACATTTTAACATTACCGGACCACTTACGACAAATATTTACTTTTTACAACATTCCTATTGTACTTTGACTATTACTGTACTCCACATTATTGGTGACACCGTACTAACAATGCCGTTATCTTCTATCAGACGCTACTACTAATTATACTTAACAACATCCTATTCCTAATACATACATTAATGAAATAGAAATTATGGAGGAAAATTTTAGTGTCGACATCTTCCCCCTTCCTAGCTTCTACTTCGTCCTTGGAGTAGACTATTCTGGTGCTTGGAAAATCTTCAACTTGTTGTGGTTGACCCATTTTGTAATGGGAGTGCCATCCAATTCCTCCAGTCGGTACGTACCATTTTCATGCACAGCTGCTATTTTGTAGGGCCCCATCCATTTTGGAAGAAATTTTCTCTGTCTTCTTTTTTTTGTATCTGGAATCATATACTAGAACCAAGTCATTCACATGAAATGGAGACCACTGGATCTTTTGATCAAAGTATTCCTTCTGCTTCATTTTCTTCTTATGGCTTGTATCCTTTGCTATTTCCCTCATTTCCTCTAGCAAATGAAGATGTACCAACCTTTCTTTTACTGAATCACTTTCATCCATCCTTTCATTTTTCATAACTCTCATAGTGGGAATATCAAACTCAATAGGAAGAATTGGATCAATGCCATAGGCCAACTGAAATGGGGAGTATCTTGTTGCTGACTTTGATGTTTCCCTATATGCCCACAATGCTGCATGAATCCTTTTATCCCATTTATGTACCTGCAAGGCTGCATCTTTTGCTAGAATTTGACACAACACAAAATTTGTTCGTTCCACCTGTCCATTTGTGCTTGGCTTGTATGTTGTTTCCTTCTTGTGCTTAATAGAAAACTTATTGACTAGGGCTTCTACCACCTCATTAATGAAGTGGCTTCCTTGATCTGTTACAATTTCTAATGGGCAACCAAATCTAGTGACAATGCGTTCATACATGAACCTTGCCACTTCATCCATGGAAGCTATTTTCAATGGCCTAGCTTCAACCCACTTGGTTAAATAATTTGTGGCAACTACAATATACTTATTTTGGCGTGATGTAGTTGGAAGTGGACCTACAATGTCTATTCCCCACTTTTCAAAGGGACCAAGGGGAAGAATAGGGCATAATGGAGCTGATGAAGTCTTACGGTTACCATGTGTTTGACAAATATCACATGTCTTACAATAATTATAACAATCTTTAAAAAGAGTGGGCCAGTGATAACCTGCATCCAAGATCCTTCTTACTGTAAGTTGTCTAGAGAAGTTCCCTCCACATGTACCATTGTGGAATTCTTCTAGCAGTTCCTTCCCTTGATCACGTCCAACTGCCCTCTTGTACTGTCCATCAGGTCCTATTTGAAATAATACTCCATGCAGAATAGAATATGGACGACTGGCTTGAGTAATCTTTCTCTTAGTCTTTGCATTGGCACCATCAGGAAACTTGAATTCATTCAGATAATTCCAAATATCTATGTATTCACTAGGGATTGTGTCAAGGGATAACAATGCTGCATCGGGAAATCATCATCATCACAAGATGATCCTAAACCATCATAGGCTCGAGAGAGTGCATCTGCATTGACATGCTTCTTTCCTGGCCTATCTATAATATCAAATTCAAACTCTTGTAGCAAAATTATCCATCTTGCTATCCTCCCTGATGGGTTAGGCTTATTTACAATATATTTTAGAGCCTGATGATTTGTTACAACTAGAAATTTTACCCTAACAAGTAATTTATAAACTTCTTTACAAAGAAAAATGATAGCGAGCCTCTTTTTCGCTTATAGTATAATTTACCTCAAGACTTTGCTCATTTGTCTACTCCCAAAGTAAATTGGATGTTCATTCCCATTTTCATCCTTTTGGCTCAAAGTACTTCTTAGTGTTGTATCTCGAGGCATCGGTGTACACAATGAATGGCTTGCTCCAATCTAGATTCTTCAAAATAGGTGAAGACACCGTGGCTTCCTTCATTGTCCAAAAGCTTCATGCGCCTTATTTCCCGGTTCATAAGTAACATCCTTCTTCAAGAATCAAGTTAGTGGTCAAGGCTATGCAATCTTTGAGAAATTCTTGATGAACCTTCTATAGTAACCCACATGGCCTAAAAATGATCTCAACTTACTTCTATTAAGAGGAAATGGTAAATCTTTGATTTTTGAAACTTTATCAAGATCAGTACCAATACCATCTCTAGATACAACATGCCCTAACAAAACACCTTTAGAACATCCAAAGACACACTTTGTAGGGTTTAGTGAGGCTTGTGCTTCATCTAACCTTTGAAATGTTGTCTCCATTTGGTGCAGGTGGTCCAACTTGCTCCCATAGATGTAAAAATCATCTAGAAATACTCTGATGAAGGTCCCAATGTAGGGTTCGAACACCCTATTCATCAAACGCTAGAATGTTGCTGGAGCATTACACAACCCAAAAGGCATAACTCTATAAGCAAACATTCCCCAAGGAGTGGTGAACGTGGTCTTCAAATTTGATCTTTCTCCACTATACGAACTTGGTTGTAGCCGCTATATCCATCAGCAAAACTATAGCACTCTTGGCCAGCTACTTCGTCCAAGATCTAATCTGAAAATGGAAGAGGGTAATGATCCTTCTTTGTTACCTTATTGAGCTTCCTGTAATCAACACAAATGCGTAGCTTCCCATTATTTTTTATTGAGATCACAATGGGAGAAACCCATTCTGAATTCTCCACAACAAATATGAATCCTGCATCAAGCAACTTATCTATTTCTTCTTTTATAGTCTTGGAAAAATTAGGATTCATTCTATATGGCATTTGCTTTATGGGCTTAGCACCATCTACTAGCTCAATACAATGTTCTACCCAACTTACTTGACAGAGTTCCTTGTAATCAAAAGTGAATAGGTGTATGTACCTTCGAAAGAGCTGGAGGTAGGATTCCTTCTCACTCTCCATCACAACATCACCAATCTTTATTTGTTGGAGATGATCATCAACTTCTTCTTTAGATAATTTTATGGGGTCATGAGTTGGTGTGACTGGAAGGATATCCATGACTGAAACATCCACCTCGCTTTCTTCATCTTCAGTGTCCACTTCACTAGTACTAGAGTAATCAGAGGATGTCCAATCATCGCCATCACTTGAATCCACAGGTTCTGCCTTATGATGTCGAGGGATCACATTTATCTTCACCCTCTCTCTACCACGTCCAAGTGTCATGAAACCTTCATTCCAGTAGTTTCTTGCATGAACTCTCCTTAGCCATGGTCTTCCTAGCAGCATTGGGTACGCAACAGTACCATTTTTCATCACCTAAAAGTCTACCACACATACAACACCCATAACAGATATTGCCACATTTGAAACTACACCTTCTGGTTTAGTTTTTCCTTTATTTAATGACCTTAACATAAGTGTTGAAGGGCGATCAATTTTTAAACCCAACATATTCATTACAGACTCGGTCATTACATTAACTGCAACACCTCCATCAACTAAGACATCATGAATTGAAATACCATTACATAATACCTCAACTTGTGGAGCATAGGGATCCGCCTCGCCTCCAAAACAGGGACCTCAACCTCCTTCCTTCTTCGAGCATTGAGTCCACCTCGCAACTCCCGCCTCTTCTCAGAAGACATATCCAAGAGTTGACCATATGTAATATTTGTAGGCCTTTTGGATAGATCTTCCAAGATGGAGTATGGTCCTTGCCCCTGTGAAATCAGAAAATCCTGCACACCCAACTTTCTTCTACTATGTTTCTTACTAGTTTCTTCTTTCATCTTCTTAGGATCATTTCCATCTTGATTATCTTTTTCTTTCTTTCTTTTTTTTACAAACACATCTACTTCATTATTTCTGCTCTTATCTACTACATCAAAAGAATTCATAGGTGCTTTTCCTTTATCATTATCTCCTTTACCAAATGTAGAAGCTCTATCTGGACAATTATACTTATAATGACCCTTTTTATAACAACCATAACAAACAACTTCAGAAATATTTCTTTTTGGACCTCTATCTCCTCCCTGAGAACTAAATTCCTTTCCTTGAAGAAGATTAATAGTTAATTGACCCATCTTTTTGAGCAGATCTTCATACTCAGTAGATGTACTAGGAGAAATATTTGTGCTCACCGGGAGTGGTTGTGGATTCTGACCAAAGGTGCTGGTGTAGGCTCTACTTTAGCAACAATTTCTTTGGGCTCCTCTTCCATGCTTTCTTCTTGCCTTCTTGCAATCTCCTTTGCTTGTTCAATGGTAGTCTTGGGTGGTCATACTTCACTCGTTGTCGATCTCTCGGCTTCATCCCAAGAATGAAGTGCTTACGAGAGAGATTATCCACGCCATTCATCAACCCATCCGCTAATCCTTCCTTCCGGATCTGGGCATCGAGCTTCCTCCTTAGCTCTAGAACACGAGCATGATAATCCCTTATCTTCTCCTTCTCTCCTTGGGCTAGCTTTGTGATCTCGATCATGAGGTCTCGCATATTCTCGTTGTTCACCAAATTCTTCAAGAAAACTTTCGCTTAATAAATCCCATGAGTTTTTCACATTATCACCTAGTGTTTCAAACCACCTAAGTGTGGAACCATCCAAAAAGGTAGGAAAAAATTCAGTCCATTGTTCCCTTCTTATAAGGCCATTACAAATACAAGATCGCTTAAACTCTTGAATGAAAGAAGAAGCATCTTCATTAGATTGAGCTGAAAAAAGCAGAATCTTTCCCATTTTCAAAAGTAACCACCATGAAATACCAACCACAAGTACAATCAACAAGACTTATGTGTACAACAAATCACTATATGTGACTTTACACCTTTCTTGGAATTAAATAGAAATGACCACGGTAAACTATGGTAAAACTTGACTTATCACTATGCGGTAAAACTGATTTTACTTGTGGTAAACACTATTCACGGTAAAAAAGTGAAGTTACTACGGTAAATACTATTCACGGTAAAAGTGACTTTACTTTGATAAATACTATTCACAAAAGTGACAAAAATGACTTTATCATGGTAACTACTATTCATGGTAAAAATGACTTTACCATGGTAACTACTATGCACATTAAAAACAAGGTTATCCTCCAATTGATTTTTGACTAAGTGGAATATCTCTCCGAAAATCCACCAACGAGGAATGGTCTTGCAACGGAACCAAAATGTCATCACCAATCCGGCACTATGATAATTCTTCACCGAACTCCTCGTGCTATGATTATTTACTAATGCACAAACCTTTAGTTTGGTGGATGTAATGAAACAAAACAACAACATAACACAAGAATACCATCGACTATGATAAGACGGAATGATGACAAATCTGAAATATCAAAGTAAATTATAATATTAACATGAAATGTTACAATCTCACCCATGAGTGTTATTGACTTCACTTGCCTTTCACTAAGACTATGGGAGAAACTTTACAATTACACCTCTTAATGGCTTCTTCAACACACCTTTAAACTGATGGCTTCCTTTGCACACTTCCTACAATATTTCTCACTACTTCCTTCTATGCTAAATGAGGGGGGTGGCCTCTCTATTTATAGAACTTCCAGTCTTATCCATCTTATCTCTAAGATAGGATAAGAAATCCACTCTAACGAATCATATTCCATACCTTAACTCTTATCTGTACATGTAAGCTTATCTTCTAAGATAAGATAAACCTTATCATTTTACATGGGTTCCACATTTTTAGACTTTTTACAAATAAAATACACAAAATATTTATGACCTCACTCCTTGTCCTTATTACCAATATAATATTTCTAATTCCTAATCACGTAGACCCTACTTCTCTAATTACCCAAACTTTGACATTTTAACATTACCGACCACTTACGACAAAATATTTACTTTTTACAACATTCCTATTGTACTTTGACATACTCACTTACGATGGCGCCCATTATCTTCTATCGACGCTACTACTAATTATACTTAACAACATGCCTATTATTTCCTAATACATACATTAATGAAATAGAAATTATGGAGGAAAATTTTAATGTCGATCCTGGACCTACTTAAAGAATGCATAGAAAGTGAATAGATAGGGTTCTAGGAGGGTTTAGTAGAAAAAGTTACATGTGCGAGGAAAAAGGTTTTGGGACTTAGCCATATTTTTGTATCCAAAACATGATAAAATAATGACCCAACTATGCGTGCGGGGGATAAGGAGTCCTTTACAATACCCTTATAACTTCAATGGAAGATTCTAGAAGGCAATCATTACAAATTGGAGATCTTGAGCTGAAGCATGTAAGAGGACCACCTTGAAACTCTAGAAGGATCTAAATAAAGTCTTGAAGGTCCCTGAGAAAGGCTATAAATACAAACACCCGATAGAAAAAAATAAAGAGACATAGAGATACACATAGAGGGGATTAGAGAGAATAGATGAAATGCAAAGCTCTGTAAAAATACATGAAGATATTTATGGGTTGGGCTATCCAAAATGATGTATCAAAATATGGATCTTTTATCCAAAATGCTCATTTTGTGGCTAACTCCTTTCATTCTTCCCTCTCTTGTGCCTCACCATAAATTTTTGGTTTTTTTTCGAGCACTCAAAACCTTCTGAAATGGCACCATTGGATAGAGATCTTTTTCATTTTCCTAGAAAGGTAAAGTTTTCCTCCTAACTCCATGTATTTTTGAAGTTATGGCTCAGGAGTTTTTGTGGGAAATTTTCCCCTGAAAGGCCCGTAGCCAATGAAATGGCGCCACGTGTCCAAGGAAGTGGTGGGGGTCGAGGAAACTTGGAATTTTACCAAGTGTTTGGAAAAGTTTTCAAAAGGAATATTTTCCCCAGCAAGCCCGCCGGTGAATCGATTTTGCCACGTGTCCAAGGGGAAAAAATTGAAAAATTGACTAAGTGTTGGCGCATGGAAAATTTTAATGAGGAAGGCCCGCGCCCAATCACATTTTGCCACGTGTCCTATGGCATCAGAGTTTCGGAGTGCAGGAGAAGTTAGAATTTTGGTGAAGTGTTTTTGCAAATTTCAAAAGGAAAATTATTGGCCCGCAGCCCCCAACCAATTCATGAAAGCCACCACGTGTCCCCGGGCACCCGGAATGGCGGAGCGCGGGGAGGAGATTGGGATTTTTTCCCAAAGGGATTACGCAAAAGGAAAAATGTTTGCAGAGGGTCCACGGTGAATGAAATTATGCCACATGTCCCAGATCGGTGGAAGGTGGGGAGAATTTGGGAAATTTTCCCAAAGGAAAAAGAAGGAAATTTCAAAGGAAAAATCACCCCCCAAAACGCGAACCAATGGAATCTCCACGTGTCAGGTGGCGGAAAAAACTCAAGACAAGCCCGCATGGAAAATTTGAAGGGTAAAGCCCACATCCAATGGGGTTTTTCCACATGTGTCCAGGTCAAAAATGGATCAAACAACGATGGAAAATTTGAAGGAAAGGCCCGCATCCAATCATAACGTGCCACATGTCCTCAATCATCGGCCCAAGTGGGGAATTTTTGAAAATTTTCCAAAGGGAAAAACAATGGAAAATGAAGCATTAGAGGCCCACACGCCCAATCAAAACATGCCACGTGGCACCCAGGATGGCGGAGCATGGGGAATTTTTGGAAATTTTCCAAATGACCAAAAAGTGGAAAATTTTAAAAAAATTTTCCCGCCAATCCGATTTGGCCCTATTTTGCCCTAAAATTTCAAACGGCCATATCTTTCGATCCAGAGCTCGGTTTTTCACGTTCTTTATATCAATGGAAAGTCTGGTGAAATTATCTACAAGATTCTAGGGTCATTTTTGCATTTTGATGGAGTTTGAGAGATAAAATTGAAAAATGCCTCTGGCACGTGGTCATGGATAGAAATGACGTTTCAACCACCATTTTTAATGAAGAATGGCTCGCATTCTCTCCCAACATGGCAAAAATGTCAGGGGATGGGCCTGTAAGGATGCCCATGCTGTTTTAATGTGTTTTGGTCAGTGGTTGAAGCTCTCCCATGTTTTCCCATGTTTCTCTCTCCTGGGGTCGTGGCTTGCACTGTAAAAATCGAATGGGTCATTTTTGAAAGGGAGACACTTTTTCATGTCTCAGAACTTCCCTTTTCTTCCTTTTTGCAAAATTTGTGAAATTTTTACCTTTCCATGCAAACAACACCCTTTTTTCCTCTTGATCAACCTATAATGCATTGTATTGATCCGAATGTTAATATATGCTGTGATTAAAATCCCTCAATCCTTTCATATATCTACCATTGTTTTCTTGATCTTTCATTACATTTTGAGAAATTTTTGCATGCTTTGTGTTTTGTTTTTTTGTGATTGTGTATGTATTGTAGTATCGTGTGTCACTACTCCTTTGGTGCATCACCTCATTAGCATTAGCTTCATTTTCTTGCATTCCCTATCTCTTGTCCCCTTGGAATTTAGAGTAGGAACTAGGAATTTAAACCTCTACAACTTGTAAGTGATATATCTGATCAGAGGAGTTGAGGAACCAACCTCTAATCTGGAGATTCCTCTCCCATTTTACAAGTCCCACACTTAGGGAGAGGATTCAATGTTGTGCAATCACACTGGATGTCCAAGATGTCAAACTAGAAGTCTGATCAACATCCAGGGGTGCTGCTGATTTGCAACAACAGTTTTGGCATGCCCCTGGTGGGACCTTAGAGGTCTTCATCTTCATTGCAACAAATTGATGTGCATTTTTGCAAGTTTCTTTGCTTAAAAGAGCCCTAAATTACACATCTGGTGACTCCAAGGAAGAAGAATCAGCTGGTTTTAGCAGTGCAGAGCCTTGAAACTCATGAGAAGAATCACCACAAGGTCAAGAGTTGAGAAGAAGAAGTGTTGTTTGAGTATCTATAGTTATCTCCAAGAAGAAGGCAAAGAGGGAGGAGAATTCAAAGGTCTCCATCTCCACCAAACAGAACTCTCTCAACTCCTCCACCTGGTAGGCCTTTCATTCAATCAACAAGGGTTCTAAGGCCAATCAGAATGGCACAAAACAACCCCTATGTCAATTTCACTGGCAACAGCCCACTTGCTCTCAATGCACAAAATCCAATCCCAGTTGTAGCATTGAAGAACATCCCATACTTTACTGGAGAGAATCAGACCACTCCTGGTGATCATGTTAAGGATATTGCTAATATTTGTGCAATCCATGAGATCAATGAGATGCAAGTTGCTCAAAACTTGTGGCATCTTCATTCAAAGGGAAAGCTTTGCAATGGTTCAGGAGTCTTGCCTCAGGTTCTATCCAAAATTGGAACCAGCTATGTATAGCCCTCCATGAGCAGTTTGGAGAAAAGGGAGACAACTTGTCCCTTTTGGAACAACTGACAACCATCAAGAGAGCTCCCAATGAGCAGCTGACTGACTTCAACTTCAGATTTCAAATGACTTGGGAGAGAATTCCAGTGGTAGTAAGGCCAACAACAGAAGGTGCTTTTCTATATTACCTTAAAGCTTTAAATTCTGATATTTCTATGTTAATTCAATCCATGGGAGGCACAACTATCCCTATTGCTTATAGCATTGCCATTAGAGCTGAAAATTGTTTGATTCAAGCTGGCAAGCTAGCTCCTAGGCCTCCAATGCCATTGTTTCCAAGTTTAGAGAGCCCAAGTACTAGCCAAGTGCCTAATTTAGCTCCTATTCCCACTCCTAGAAATCAGAATTCAAGTGAAGCTTCTACTTCATCTTCTAGTGCCTCAAATGAACTTCAAGAAGTCATGAAGCAATTGCAAAATTTAGGTAATGAGCTGGTTACACTCAAGAGGCAGCAAGCCCAAGGTTTTAGACCTCCCTTCCAGCCTCAAGCTCAGCCTAACAGCAGCCATACCAACCTCAAAGACCACCCAATCCAGCTTGCAAATTTAAACCAAGCAAGACCTCCTGCCAACAAACCATTTCAGCCCTATAATCCCAATGCTATATCTACCTCTAAGGCATTAGTGCCAGTGCAAAACAACATAGCTCAAGAGTATGATTGGTGTTTCCCATGCAATGAACCTCACAACTAGTCTATGTGTTTCAACGGTGCCTTAAATCAAGCATTAATGGTGACAACTACTGGTGTGGAGGGTGAAGGTAGTCAAGGAAATAACCAACAACAAGAAACATTCCAAAGCAAAGAATCAGCTCCAAATGATACTACACTTGTAAACTGGCAGGCAGAGGATTTTTGTGGCATGAATCAAATAGTTTCCCAAAGTGTTGTAGCCAACACAAGGTCAAAAAGGAGAAATTTGGGTGAAGAACAACCATTGGCTCCAAGTAATCCACAACCTTCTATCACTCCACAAATTATTGGCAAACAAAATTCAGTTCCAAACACACAAGGGCTGCCTAAAACAGCTCCTAGGCCAACTCAAATGCCAATTGTTGCTGCCCATATGCAAGGAATGAATGTGCAAGCCAAGGGACAAAAAAGAGATGCTTCATCTCCATTCAACATCATTGATCAGATGAAGAAGACAAATGTAAACATATCAATGTGGGAATCACTATCTATCCTAGGCCAAAGAGATTTGCTACAAGCTGCCATGAAGGACTGGTCAACTTCAAATCAAAAAGTCCAAATGCAAGAGAAAGGTGCTCACAAATGCTGCCCAACCTGAGGGGAATCATGGAGGACAACAAGGTAAAATGTTGAAGCCCCCTCCATTCTATGTTTCATTGATCATTGGAAACCAATTAGTACACAATTGCATGATTGATTCCGGGGCAAGTAGTTCAGTAATGCCCAAGAAAATAGCTGATCAATTGGGAATTCAATATGAAGTCATATCCAAAGGGGTAGTGCAATTGGATGGGACAACAATAACAATAGTTGGAGTGATAAAAAACTTGAGTCTTACTTTGCATGCATGCCCCAACGTTGTTGTTTTTTACAAGATGTCTCAGTAATAGATCTTCCACCACTCTTTTCCCTATGTCTGTCAAGGGATTTCACAACCAAGATTGGAGGTTACTTATCTACTGATTGGTCACACATGTTGTTCAGGACAAGATATGGAACTAAAGCCACAATCAGATCTGAACCTATTACAAACTTTCACATTGAGCCTTACACTCCAAGTCAGATCAATACCAATTGTTCAACATTTGATCAAGAGGATTATCCAAGCACTGATGAAACTGACACCAAGGTAGGAAGCATCCCATATCTAACTCTTGATGAATGGGCAAACAAGGTGCATGCTTTTGATCCTTATCAAGAAATAGAAGAATCTGAGCTAGGAGTCTATTGCATGCATGAAGAAAATCAGCCTATTCCTAGCATCACCAAGCCAAACCACAAGGATGACAATGAGGTATGGCAGTTGTTTTTTGATGGATCAAGGAGTAGACAAGGTGCAGGAGGGGGAGCTATGCTTGTTTCACCTCAAGGAGTTAAGTATTATTCAACTTTTAGATTTCAGTTTGCATGCTCTAATAACACTGCTGAATATGAAGCTTGATACAAGGATTGCATTGGTCAATCAAGAGAGGAATAAAGAACTTGCAAGTCTTTGGTGACAGTGAGTTGATTGTCAACCAAGTTAAGGGGCAGCATGTCTGTCAAGAATGATCTACTCAAGTGCTACAAAACAGGGTGTGGGACCTCATTGAAGATTTTGAGGGCTTTGGCATAAAATCCATTCCTAGAAAAGAGAACCAAGTTCGATAGCACCGATTGGCTTTCAGCAGTAGCTGGGGCAGCCTTTGACGTTGTTGAAAGCATTCAAAAAGACAAGGTACAACCAAACATCCATGTGATTGTAAGGCCTTTAGTGCCAGAAAACAATGTAAGTTGGCAAGTGTTTGAAAATGATCAACAAATCATCCATTTCTTACAAGAAGAGGCTGAGTTCTCAGCTAAAAATCAGGAAAAGTTGGAACAATAGTATGGTGACCAAGTGGTACAACTGAGAACCAACAAACTACCAAAGGGACTTATTACTTTGGAGTCCATTTTCAATCCTAATGATCAGTTTAGGAAGGAGAAAGCAAACATTCAAGTCAAGGGAGAAGATTCAGTGTCCATCTTGGTGGAAGAAGGCAAATCACTCCGAGTTGGTAAAGTGACAACTAAGCAAGAAAGGTATGAGTTCATACAACTTTTTCAAGAATTCCCTGATGTGTTTGCTTGGAGCTATGAAGATTTGAAAGGTTTCAATCCCAAGTTAGCTCAACACACCATTGAATTGGATCCAAGTACTAAACCCATCAGACAAAAACAAAGGCCAGTCAATCCACACATGGAGCCTCTCATGAGAAAGGAATTGAATAAGTTGATAGAATCAAGAATCATATTCCCTATCAAGCATTCTAGTTGGGTAGCCAACTTGGTTCCAGTTAGAAAGAAGAGTGGGGAAATCAGATTGTGTGTTGACTTCAGAGATTTGAATAGAGCATCTCTCAAGGATCATTATCCACTTCCTTCCATGGAGCAGATTTTACAAGTTGTTGCTGCTCTCGAGAGGTTTTCATTACTTGATGGCTATTCGGGGTACAATCAGATTATGGTGAAAGAAGAGGATCAGTTCAAGACAGCCTTTACAACCAAATGGGGAACTTATGCATACAGGAAAATGCCATTTGGGCTGTCCAACGCTGGAGCTACTTTCCAAAGAGCAAATGGACATGGCGTTCAAGGGTTTGATTAACAACATTGTGCTGATATATCTTGATGATATCACTATTTTTTCAAAAAATGCAGCAGACCACCTCTTTCATTTGAGACAAGTGTTCCAAAGGTGCAGAAGATTTGGAGTATCCTTGAATCCTAAAAAGTGTATTTTTCTAGCCCATGAAGGAAAACTCCTTGGCCACATTGTCTCCAAAGAAGGATTAGCAATTGATCCAGAAAGAGTTGAAGCCATAAGAGCACTACCATTGCCAAGCCACAAGAAGGCCCTTCAAAGTTTCTTGGGAGAATAAATTTTGTTCGAGGTTTGTCCCAAATTTTGCAGCCCTAGTCAAGCCTATCACCAAGATGTTAAAGAAAAGCATGGCTTTCAAATGGACAGCAGAAGGAAAGGAAAGTTTTGAAGCAATCAAAGAAGCCATCTCTCAAGCCCCAACTCTCATTAACCTAGATTTCTCCAAGGATTTCATCCTCTATGCATTTGGGGGTGATGATACTATTTCTACAATTTTGGTACAACAAAACAAAGACAATGATGAGCAGCCAATTGCTTTCTTCAGCCAAAGCCTGAGGACTATGAGGTGAGATATTCTTTCATTGAGAAGCATGTTCTTGTAGTAATCAGAGCTTGAAGAAATTCAAGCATCTAGTTTCAAACAACAAGGTTCAATTGCTGGTTTCTCATGTGGGAGTTAAAGACTTCCTCCTCAACAAAGACTTGAATGAAAAGAGAGCAGGTTGGATTACTCATGTCATGGAGTATGACATTGAGATCAAAGTCACCAAGTTGGTCAGAGGAAAAGGATTGTGTGAGCAGCTGATTTTGAAAAACAAAAGGAAGCATGCAATGAGAAGGAGGTTGTTTTGGCATTACAAGACAACCATGAGCAAGGAAGCACTCAAGAGGAAAATGATGGTGTCCTCACTCCTTGCTGGACCCAAGACATAATGCACTTCCTAAGCACAGGTCTATGCCCTCCAGAGATGAACAAGACCAAAAGAAGACACTTCAGATTGTAGGTTGTCCCATATGCCCTTGTTGATGGTGTTTTGTTCAAAAGGGATGTGAATGGAGTGTTACTTGAGATGCATTGGTACAAATCAGATTCATAGGGTGTTGGAAGAGTTCCATGGTGGATCAGCTGGTGGTCATTTTGCACCAAGAGTGACAGCTCTAAAGATCATGAGGGCTGGCTATTATTGGCCCAAGATTTTCAGTGATTGTTATGCATGGATCAAGAGGTGCAAGAATTGTGCATTCTTCACAGGTAAAGAGAGGCTAGCTGCCCTTCCATTGCATCCAATTTCAGTTGACCAACCATTCATGCAATGGGGTTTGACTTCATTGAGTCATTAATCCCAATTCAAGCCAAGGGCACAAATGGATTTTAACAGCCACAAATTACTTCACCAAGTGGACTGAAGCAGTAGCACTCAAGGAAGCAAATGAATCTAGCATCCTAGACTTTCTATGAGGGAATAAAACCAGATTTGGCATACCTACTACAATAATATCAGATAATGCATTGGCATTCATTGGGTCCAAGGTGACTGAATGGGCTGTCAAGAATGGGATCTACCTAAGCACTTCATCAAACTATTACCCTCAAGGTAATGGCCAAGCTGAATCTACAAACAAGAACTTGTTGAGGATCATTAGGAGGACTCTTGATGAAAATCAGAGGTCTTGGCATACTAAGTTGAAATCAGCCTTATGGGCTGATAGGATAACTCCCAAGAGATCTACAGGTAACTCTCCATTCAAGCTTGTTTATGGAAGAGAGGCAATTTTGCCCATGTCACTTGAGTTGCCAACATTGGAACTCATGAAACAGTTGGAGTTGTTGGAGTTTGAGCCCATGGAGGTTAGATATGCAGAGTTGATGGAGCTCCAAGAAATCAGAAATCAGGCATCCCAAGCAATGGAGAAGGATCAAGCTTTGATAAAGAAGACCTTTGATAGAAAGGCCAAGAATAGATCCTTCCAAGTTGGAGATCTAGTGTTAAAATGGGATGCAGATAGAGAAAAACCGGGAAGGCATTCAAAATTTGATGCCATTTGAGTGGCCCATACATGGTCACAAAGTGTAAGGACAACAATGCTTTCCAATTGTCTTCATTGATGGCGAAGAACTACAGATTCCAAATCAATGGATCCATCTAAAGCATTGCTATCAAGGGAATTCTCCACCTTGTACATATTAGCTTAGGTTTTCATTCCTCCAAGTGCTTGTGCAGGCACATTGTTTTGTTGTAGATTAGCTTTGCTTTCCCTAAGTGCTTTGGCACAAGCTTGTTGTTCCTGAAATGTGTCTTGCAGGCCTTGCTCCAATCAGATGATGTTCCACCCTCCATCTTCCTCCTTGTAGTGTTCTAGTCAGTTGGGGTACCAAACAGAGAATTTGATGACTCCATGCCCAATGGATTGCTTCAGAAACTAGTAACTTCATCCAACAAGAAGATGACCCCTCTGAGTCACCAAAATTGTTATCCAAAATGTGCCCCTTGCTCATTTTGTGGCTAACTCCTTTCATTCTTCCCTCTCTTGTGCCTCAGTCATAATTTTTTTCTTTTTAGGCACTCAAAACTTTCTAGAAATGGCACCATTGGATAGAGCTCTTTCTCAGCTTTCCAGAAAGGTAAAGTTTTCCTCCTAACTCCATGTATTTTTGAAGTTATGGCTCGGCGGAGTTTTTGGGAAATTTTCCCCTGAAAGGCCCGCAACCAATGAAATGGTGCCACGTGTCCAAGGAAGTGGCGGGGGTGAGGAAAACTTGGAATTTTTTACCAAGTGTTTGGAAAATTTTTCAAAAAGGGAATATTTTCCCCGCAGGCCCGGCGAATCAGATTGTGCCACGTGTCCAAGGGGGAAAAAATTGAAAAATTTGACTAAGTGTTGGCGCATGGAAAATTTTAAAAGGAAGGCCCGCGCCCAATCATGTTTTGTCACGTGTCCTATGGCATCTGAGCCAGAGAGCATGGAGGAGAAGTTAGAATTTTGGGAAGTGTTTTTTGCAAATTTTTGAAAAGGAAAAGGAAAATTTTGGCCCATAGCCCCACCAACCATTCAAAGCCCATGCCACGTGTCCATGGGCACGTGGGCCGAGCGTGGTGGAGCGCGGAGCAGGGGGAGATTGGGAATTTTCCCAAAGGGATTGCACAAAAGGAAAATGTTTGCCCAGAGGCCCACATCCAATGAAGAAATTGTGCCACGTGTCCTAGATCGCGGAAGGTGGGGGGAGAATTTGGGAAATTTTCCCAAAGGAAAAATGAAGGAAATTTCAAAGGAAAAATCACCCCCCCAAGCGCGAGCCAATGGAATCTCACCACGTGTCCAGTGTGGCGGTAAAAACTCAAGACAAGCCCGCATGGAAAATTCAAAGGGTAAAGCCCATAATGAATGAGGTTTTGCCATGTGTTCGAGTCAAAAAATGGATCAAAAAGTGATGGAAAATTTAAAGGATAGGCCCGTGCCCAATCAAACGTGCCACGTGTCCTCGATCATCGGCCTGGGGAATTTTTGAAAATTTTCCAAAGGGCAAAACAATGGAAAATGAAGCATTAGATGCCCACAACTAATCACAACATGCCACGTGGCACCCAGAATGGCAGAGCATGGGGAATTTTTGGAAAATTTTCCAAATGACCAAAAAGTGGAAAATTTAAAAATTTTCCCGCCAATCCGATTTGGCCTCTGTTTTGCCCTAAAATTTCAAACGGCCATATCTTTCGATCCAGAGCTTGGTTTTTCACGTTCTTTATATCAATGGAAAGTTGGTGAAATTATCTACAAGATTCCGGGTCATTTTGCATTTTGATGGAGTTTGAGAGAGAAAAATTAAAAAACACCTCTAGCACGTGGTCATGGACATAAATGACGTTTCAACCACCATTTTTAATGAAGAATGGCTCGCATTCTCTCCCAGCATGGTGAAAATGTCAGGGGATGGGCCTGTAAGGATGCCCATGCTATTTTAATGTGTTTTGGGTCTGGTGGTTGAAGCTCTCCCACATTTTCCCGTGTTTCTCTCTCCTGGGTCGTGGCTTTATCACCGTGCAAAAGCTAGAATGGGTTCATTTTTGAAAGAAGGAGACACTTTTTCAACTCTACAACTTCCCTTTTCTTCCTTTTTGGTAGAATTTGTGGAAATTTTTACCTTTCCATGCAATACAACACCCCTTTTTTCTCTTGATCACTGTAATGCATTGTATTGGATCTGGAATGTTAATATATGCTCTGTGATTAAAATCCTCAATCCTTTCATATATCTACCATTGTTTTCCTGATCTTTCATTACATTTTGAGAAATTTGTGCATGCTTTGTGTTGTGTTTTCTTGTGGATTGTGTATGTATTGTAGTATCAGGTGTCTGCAACTCCTTTGGTGCATCACCTCATTAGCATTAGCTTCATTTTCTTGCATTCCCTATCTTTCCCCTTGAATTTAGAGTAGAACTAGAAATTTAAACCTCTCGCAACTTGTAAGCATAAAGTGATATATCCGATATATCTTCAATGTTGTGAAATCACACCGGATGTCCAAGATCGAAGTCGAGGAGTCGAGGAACCAGCTTCGCAACATGGTTTAGAATCAACTATCTAATGACCATGAGATTCCTTGACTCCCATTTTATATGGTTCAAGTCCCACACTTGGGGAGAGGATTCAATGTCCTGTGCAATCACACTTCTTGATGTCCAAGATGTCAAACTAGCTCAACATATGTGTCCAGATCAAGATGGTACTATAGAGCACACATATGGACCTAAGATGATTACAAGAGGATAAAATATGTAGATATGACATGGACTCATGTTGTGGATAGTTGGTGGAAGGGAGTGTTGGCTAGCTACACTCTGGACTATGTCATTTCTATGTACTAGTATTTAGAAGTTGTTGAGTTTGAGTTTCTAAGGGAGCTCTGAGGATCATTTCTATGTGCTATTACTTTGACAATGAAGATCTTTATCATTACCTTGAGTTTAGAGGCATTTCCAATGGCTGGATAAACCCTTATGAGTGGTGGGTGAGGAAACTATGGTTGAAGAGGATAGAAGACATTGCGATTAAGAAATAAAGGGAGGAGAGATGACTCAAGTATAGTGAAGTGAGTGAAAGGGAGATTGCTAGACAATGTGAGCTTATAATTGTGATGGATCTATGCAGTAGACATTAAGGGAAGGAGTTGAGGTTCACGTAGAGGATGTGGAACCTACGCGAATGCTGTGATACCCTATCATGAAAAACACGGAGAGACCCCTTCAACTTATGATGAGATTTCATCTCGTGGAGAAAGAAGAGTCATAGCATGCATTTGAACCCACCTAGTGATCGGACCTTGGTGATTGGTTTTCAATATCAAGGGAGAAGTATTGTTAACCCAATTTGTATCGGTGGAAGTGAATGATCTATGCCCGTGAGGTATAATTTCTCGTTTGGGATGTCCATGGCTGCACATACCATTATGGTGTTTGGAGGAATTTTTGGCAAAGTAAAAGTACGTAAGGTGTAGGAAACATGTCCGGGAGAGACATGGGATACACTTATGATAGTGGAGAAATTTTGTAGACCATTGGTGTGTAATTTAGTGGGACACCGAGGACACTAGGCATGACCACTTCAGCCCATTAATGGCTCAGCAAAGAGGGTCTAGAGATGGAACCGGTGGATCGGGAGGCATAGGACCTCGGTAGATCTAGTGGATATGGTGGAGGGAACATTGAAGGAAACACCATAGGAAATGAAGGATCTAGATCAAGAGGATAGGAGCCTCAGCCACCTCCTCAAGTAATCTTTGAAATGTATTTATACTTACCGAATACTAGATCATACAGGATGTTGCAGAGCATGTTCACAAGTGTGAGTTACTATCGTGCGCGAAGGTGATCACAACCCCGAAATGTAAGGCTAGTAAATTTGAAATGAAATTGCAAGTTCATGTGCATAATCGGTATAGGAAGTATGAACCCCATCAGATAGTGTTAGATTACACCACATTGAAAAATTCCTTCCTAGTAGAATTCCACATCCCTGAGTTTGAGTAGAAGAGCATCAATGCTCTAAAGGATATTCAATACAAAATGGTAGAGAGTGTGTGGGAGTATGATACATGGTTTAAAACTATCTTTTCAAAATATTCATATGACATTCACCCTTCACAACATGCTCAATGGTTTTCTGGAGGGTTGATCACTCCATTTAGGAGGGCATTGTCCCATAAAACATTTACTAACCAACACGAGGCTCTAGAGGCTACCTTACACATTGAAGTAGTTGGGAGCATTGATACTGGTGTGAGCCCTTTTCTAGAGGCTAAAATCATTGCCATGGCCAAATAGTTGGAGAAGCTGTCTACAAACTCTACACATGAGAATCATAGTGGTCTTTGGTGCATGGATTGTGAAGTAGAGGGGCATGCCAAGGATATTTTCCCCGAAAACATTATGCACCACAAATGTAGATTATGAAATTTATCACGGGGACTAGGATGCAGTAGATTCCCTAATCAGTAGCACAATTAGGAAGAATGTGTCTTGTTATTGTAATATTTGCACCTCTATAACCCATGATACTAAGGATTGTAGGCTTATTGACTAGATCCATGAGGCCATTGATCATGGTGTACGCTAGACCATCCTTGCTAGTGGATCCAAGGAAGATGATTTTTGTTATGAAGGATGCACAGATGGAGGGGCGCATGGGAGATATTCTCACAGAGGATTATTTGGTCATTGTAACCACGAAAGAGGAAGAAATGAGTTCCCATGAGGGACTTTCTATAATGGATGGCCTATAGAATATTATAGATGTGAGTTCCCAAAATTATTGTAGTGCTCGTGGTGTGGAAAGAAGGACAAGTATGAGGAGTGACATGATTTGTTTGAGCACATGAGCCAAAAACACTGGAAAGACAAGGGCACCACGATGGTGAGTATAAAGAAGGCCAACACACAATGGATTCCGAGAGTGGCACATGAGTCGGGGTTAGAATTTGGTCCGATGAAAACATGAGCAGAGAGCTACGCGTGCCATAGAAGTACCGAGGCAAAATAATCTAGTCTCAAGAGAAGAAGTGGTACACGAGAAGTATCTAGACCTTGCCTACCAAAATGAGGTGTATCAAGAGACAATGGATGTCATTTGGAGCTTGTAGGGAGAAATCCATTGTCTAAAGGAGAATTCCAAGCAACAGGAGCAAATAAGGAATGTTGAGGCTCTGCAGAAGGACCTGAATGAGGTCAAGGAAGTATGAAAAATGTTAAGGCAAGAGAATATTATTCACTTGCTAGGAGAATGGATATGAGAAAATATTCCATGCATCGAAGCGAAGCACAAAAGGAAGGTGTTACATGCAAACCTCCCTCCCCATATCCTTGATTATGACAAAGAAATCACACTGAGTGCAGTTGTGGATGGTTGGATTCTAAGCAACATATTAATTGACTTGGGAGTAGAAGAAAATGGGAAGGCTTACACTAGATGCCCTGGCATCAAATGGGAAGGATTGCATTGCATCCATCTTCAAATTTACTATATATGGAAAACAAAACTAAGGCAATTCGCATTAGATTATTAAAGGATGCAAAGATTACCAATTAGGGGGCCAAGTTTACTGGAGACTTGGAAGACTTGGCGCTTGTCAAGGTAGATAATTTTCTAGCATTGCTTGGGTGCCCATGGTGCTATCAGAATAACGCTGACCTAAGGTTCAACAAAGGATATATCAGTTTCAAAAACAAGGAAGAATGGGTCATCATCCCTTTGACAGATGGGAAGTCATCACCTTACACTGAACTTATGGGAGAAGAGGTTCTTGATAGAATTTATGTGCACTCCATCATGGACCCAGAGATAATTCACCCTACAAAAGGATTTATCCAATTCGAGGATTCCTATTTTGTGAGTGATACCAAAATCATGTTGTGTGACAATTGGGTGCACGAGAACTATCGCTTAATTCGAAAACAATTGAGGGGGTCTGTATTAAAAGTGAATAAGGTGCGCTCACTAAAATGCATAGGAGGGAAGAAGTTACCAAGTTACTCTAGAGGGACATACCTTGAAATTTTCTTACAGGACATGGAATATCAATGGAAAAATGAGGACAAAAGAAAAGGGATGCTCGATTAACCTACTTGAGACTACAACGTGTTGGTAGGATACACATTGGAAGAGCCTCCCGTAGTGGTGTGAGGTAAGAATTGTGTTCTCTGTAAGGTTTTATAGAAGGAACATGCCCACGGTCATTTAAGACTACCATGGTAAAAAGACCACTTCATCCCATATCCAAACGTGTGAGAAGACCTGGATAGGAGGCGCAGATGCCTTGCCACCATCATTATGGGTATATAATTTGTATTCCACACTACAAGGTTATGCATGTGCATGATATATCCATTCATAAACACACCGCTAGATTGGTAATTGGAAATAATTGACACCGATCTCATTCAAGTGTTTGAGTATCGAGTATAAAGCCATCGAAAGGATAAGGAATTTGAGGTAATCAAGTACCTTATGATGGGGGATAGTGCTATGGAAGAGGATAGAATATAAGAGTTTCTAGGTGAACCTAGCTTGGAGGCACACTTTTAGGCGGAAGAATCAAAAGAGATACAACTTGAGTGTGCGTGCATAGAAAAAGAAACAGGAAATATGGTGTATGTAAGTGATGGGGAGGAAGTGGAAAGCTTGAATGTTAACCATTCAGTAGGGATGCATGAAATGATAGATAGTGCTAATGAATTGGTGTGTGCCTACCATGAATTGTTAAAGACAAAAAAGCTTAACATTGGTATAAAAGAGGAACCTAAGGAGGCCATCATCGATGATTATTAGTCAGATAATGAGATATCTAAGATCATTGATCTGTTACATGAGTTTCAGGATTTATTACCTTGTGGGTATCATGAACTCAAAGGTGTTCACCATTCCTTGGGGGAAATGAGGATCAAGTTAAAGGAGGGTGAGCTCCCGATTCGGAAGAGACCATATCAAATGAATCCTAACCTATGCATAAAGGTCAAGGAAGAAATAGATAAGATGATAGCATCAAACATCATTGAAGCCATGTTGAAGATTTAGAGTGGGTAAGTCTAATGGTTTTTAGTATTAAAAAGGATGGAAGGATAATGATCTGTGTAGACTATAGGAATTAGAATGCGGTTTGTGGCATCGATCCTCTTCCAACCCCCTTCACTAAATAAATTTTGGAAGGAGTGGCTGGATGCGAAGTATATTACTTTATGAATGGATTATCGGGTACCACTAGGTTCGAGATCACAAAGGAAGACCAAGAGAATACAAATTTTTCTACCGAGTGGGGAATGTTTTCCTAAACGGTCATGCCCTTTCGGTTGAAGAATGCACCTACTATGTTCTTGGGCATTATGGTACAAACATTTTAGGACTTTATCCAAAAATTTCTTCAAGTCTATTTGGATGATTGGATAGTGTATGGGCTAGTGAAGGACCACTATGATAACTTAAGATTAATGTTTGAGAGATGTCGACAGGTTGGGGATATCCCTCAACATTAAGAAATATGTCTTTGCTACCCCATTTGGAACACTATTGTGGAACATCATATGTAAGGAGGGCTTACTAGTAGATCCCGCCAAAGTTTCCATGTCATTGTGGGGTTAGTGGAGCTCACTAGAAAAAGGGGAGTTCACAAATTCCTTCGGCATACAGGTATTACAGAAGTTCATCAAGGGATATGCTAGGATAGTTGTGCCCATAGAAGAATTGCTTAAACACAAGAGTGCCTTACTTGGGGAGATGCACAGTGGAAGGCATTTAATACTTTAAAGGATAAGCTTGTCACCATGACCATACTATGATTCGATTCTTGGGATAAGCCTTTCCATATTCATGTTTATGCCTCAAGAATTTCCATTGGAGTAAATCTTGCAACAACTTTGGTGAAGGGATTGTTGATCAACATTTGTTTTTGCCAATAAAACTTAACACCGAGTAGATAAAAATTACACAACTACCGAGCACGAAGCATTATCCATGATCTACGAGTTGCATAATTTTAGGTAGTGTCTATTGGCAACACCCTTTATATTCTACATAGACCACATGACACTAAAATACTTATTCAATAAGCATGTTCTTCAAGGCCGCATATGTTGGTGGGTCCAACTATTTCTAGAATTTGAGTTCACCGTGGTTGTGAAGCTAGGAAAGAGTAATCGTGGACCTGATCGTCTATCTAGGATTGACTTAGGGGAGGACGCATAGAGAATTTATGAGACTATGCTAGATTCACAACTAGTTAGGTTACAGCGCACACCCTCAGATTTGGAGGGCATTGCAGTATTTCTTAAGACAAGTGTGGTGTCAGGAGGTATGAAGGCCTTGTAGAGGAAACAATTGGCCATATGTAACGCACCTTACATGTTGATTAGTGGAGATCTATAAAAATTTGGTTGTGATGAGTTTTTTTGCTGATGCGTGCTAAAACATGATCACATTGCAATTTTGGAAGAAGCACATGGTGGGATCGTAGGAGGACACTATGCTAGAAATGCAACCATGTGGAAGATTATGCTTGCAGGGATTTAGTGGGAAACCATTTACCAATATTGTATTGATTTTTGTAAGGCTGTGACCATTTCAAAGTGGCTTAGAAAACTTGGAAAGAGGGATGAAATGCCCTTACGACCAATAGCGACCTGACAGAACCATTTGAGAAATGGGATATTGACTTTGTAGGAAAAATATTACCAGTAGCACGAAGGACTAGTTTGCGGTACATCACTTACACTGATTATTTAACACAATGGGAAGAGGAAATACCTATAAAATATTTTATAATGGCTACAACTCCTATATTTTTATGGGAAAATATAATCGAGTAGGTATTTATTCCCATTGAGTTTGACAAGTGATAGAGGTATGTACTTTCTCAATGAGAAGGTCAAGATTTTTTTATTAGAATTTACGGTGGCCCATCACAATACTACCCCTTATCACCCTCAAGTAAATGGAACTATTGAGGAATTTAATAAAATACTTAGTGACATGTTAACTAAGATCTGTGATGTTGGTGGACAATATTGGGATGACAAAGTATTAGGTTTTCTTTGGGCATAGATGACAATCTACAAGAGTTTAAATATGGCCACACCATTTCAATTAGTGTTTAGCACAGAGGTTTTCATACTAGTTGAATTCATGTTTCCTTCGTTGCGTATAGCACACACAAGAGGATTAGCTAATGAGAAAGTGCTAGAAGAAATGATTGACAAATTAATGCAGTTGGAAGAAAGACGGTCACTCTCCAGGTGGAGCCAGAAGACTCAAAAATAAAAATGAAAGGCATGACATGATCATCACATCAAGAACAAGAAGTTTGAGGTTGGGAAGATGCTTTTGCTATATGATTCCCGAGTTTTGTGCCATCCTAACAAGATAAAAGTCCATTGGTTGGGCCCTTACATCATCTCATACATCATTGATTCAGGCATGTGCCAGTTGCAAGCATTGGATGGGACAAGATTACCAAGACACTTCAATAGGAGTAGGTTAAATCCCTATTATAAATAAGTCTTCTTGGTGTTTGTAAATAAGGCAGTGTTGCCAATTAGAATAGACTTTCCTTTAGTGCATTTTATTTTCTTGTGTTTCACTTTATCGTTGTTTGTTCCTTTCATTTGTTTTGTTTTATGCCATGTGTGTCATTAACCACATTAATTTTTGAGGTTGTGTATGTGCGAGAGGACCGTGCATCGGTTTAGTATGGGATGGAGTGAATGGAAGTATATGTCATGTCTAATACAAGTGTGCGTTGGAAGTAGAAATTACAAGTGAATATCCTCGGCTAAAGAACTAAAGGCACGTAAGGTTAATATGTGCATAAAGAAGAGATGAACGTGAATGATTGGTGTCGAGAAATCCAAAGAGAAACCACATACAGAGAGAAGCACATGAACAACACAAGGTAGGTGAGAGCAAAAATCAGGTGAATAGAAGAAGTGCCTTGGCGCTCTTAACTCACACGTAAGAGTCTTCTATCAGGATGGATTGTTTGTGCGCTAGAAGGTTGTAGAAGTTTTTCATGCAAGGTTGGGTGCATAAGTGAAGGCACATAAGGTCGGCTTGGTGGAAAAAGTCACATTTAATACTAAGTACAGTGGTAGGTAAAATAGCATTTAATGCTGGAAAGAAGGAAAAACTATAAATAAGAAGACAGGAACTTCATTATTTACCTTGCATTTTATGAAGGGAAGAAAGCTCTTGTGAACTAGGGCATCCAAAGCAAGATCTTTGTTATGAAGGAAGAATTTGAGAGATATGAAGTGCATAGCTAGGGTAAATTTGCTAACCATTAGGAAAGGATTACATGGGCATGGAGAAGTTAAGTAAGCAAGTGCCATCTTGTGGTAGGGTTTTTTCACTTAGGTTTTGGTGACTAGGGCATGGAGTTAGAAGGATTTTTCCATAAAGATTGAGCTTGGGGATAGATATAGTGGTAAAGCGAGAAAACAAGGAGAAGTTATCGATACTAAAACTAGTCAAAAAGATTGCACCCAAAAACCAACCATCTCACCAAAGAAGCAAAAACAAAAAGGTAAGGGAAAATAAACAACAGCTATCAATAGCACAAATGAAGAATGGTACGTAGAGATACGACTGCAGACAGGGTGTTGTTAGTAAAAGAATGGGAATCACACCTAAGGAATATGACGGTGAGTGATTATAACTGTCACACAACTACAACAGAGAAGGATATGGCCTTGGAATTGGTGCGCCTAACCAAGAAGAGAACGCTAGAAGGTATGCCAATTTACAATGATGAGGTAAAGGTTAAGTTGGAGAAGGCATGATTACTACAACTTTATGAATTACCCTACTTTGGTAAATCTGAGCACCTCTACCAATGGCTAATGGAACGTGTTCATGAAGACCACTTTTATTTCACAGGGTGAAAGATGCACATAACTCCCCACTTAATTTCTAAGTCCGCAGCCTTATCCGTGTGAAGGGGATAACATTAATGATGACCTAAGAGATAAGGAGGCTATCAAGGAAATAGTTGTTACATATGACTATAAGAAAGGATCATGATACTTTGAAATCATGAGATACTAGACCCCATAATAAGGATGGCTATGTGCTTGGTAACCAAGCTCAATGACCAAGATAGACAGACTCAAGTGAACAAGGTATGGCTGAATGTGTTCAAAAATATCTAAGGGGACCATCTACAACTTGCACCGCTTTCATCGTGGATGAAATCATTAGCAGCACACAAGAAGGTGAGAAGATACTATTTGGAAATGTCCTCACAATTGTCTTCTTAGAAATTGGAGTTCCCGATAGGTTGGAAAGGTTTTTGGGAGTACATAGAAGAGGATCCTCGCCCAGAAAAAGGTTCACAAAATATACTTGTGAGACCATGAAATCCAATCACAAGGCATGTTTGGAGAAATGGTAGAAGCGCATGAGGGATGCATTCAAGGAGGAATGGAGGATTTCACAGTAGCTATCCACACTCATTCAAGGAGAAGAAGAATTCATGATATATAAAAACACTTCTACATTGGAATATTTAGGTTGATAGATGAAACAATGAGCCCATGGTGTAAGCTTCCCTTCTCCTTCACTACACAATACTTCCAATCAGAGGTGAACAGATTCAAAGAGGCCAAGAGACTAAGGTTTGACCTTAGCAAGGTAGATCAAGACCACAGAGTTGCGTAAGAAGTTGGTCTATGCCAATTGGAGAAGCATGCATACATGGAAAGATATGTCTCCCACGAGATACAGATGATGAAACCAAGTGACTTTTACAATTACTATAAGGGTTGTAGCAATATTATACCTTCACATTAGGCCAAAGTTTTAAAATGGCACGTACTTGGGAAATGATGTATCCATCCTTGAGGACCCCATAGGTAGAAAGAAGCCCATGCCAAAGAAGAGGGAAAGGGAAGAGGTGTAGAAAGCACCAAGTTTTTAGGCTACATAAGCGGTAAGCACGCCGAGGGACAAACATTAATCCTAAACCTGCGAGTATGAGGAGAAATAAGTCCTCGGTGAAAGTAAAGACTCCATAGGAAGAAGAGTCGAGTACAAGGAACCCATCACCCAGGAAATGTAACCAAAGGAAGACGAGAAGGAAGAAAAATCTCCTACCAAGAAGAAGTAGAAGGTGATAAAATAAAATGATTTAGAGGATATAGAGAGCTTGGAGGTATATAGAGGCGAGAGAGATTATGATGATGAAGATTAACCAGGATGCAAGGACCATCCTATCTATGAGGTTCATGAATTAGAGGAGGAAGGAGAGGAAAAATAAATTAAATACATCTTTTCCAAGATGGAGAATGACAAGAAAGAAGAGGATACTCAGGACATGGGGTAAGTGAGGAAGTCACAAAAGAAAAAAGGACCCCAATCCTCACTAAGGAATAGATAGACAAGGCTGAAGAGAAGGAAGTAGCCAAGATCATTGAAGACCTAGTGGAGTAAGAGATGGAACTCAACATGGACCTAGTGATGAATGAAGCGAGTAGGAAAGTGTAGAAAAGGAATATGGTAGCATGCAAGGGGATCCCAATTCGCTTGTGAGATTTCCTAAGGCCACGTGCACATGGATAAAAAGTGAAGAAGCATCGCAGGTTTAGAGGATGGGGTATATTGATGACTCGAACAAGGTGTTGTGCACACACTTTCAAAGCACCATACAAACAAATCAACTCTTGGCTATGGCATCATTTGATGAGGAAGGTGCATACCCTTAGACAAGAAAAATTCTTTCTTGGGAATTTGAGTCCCACATTGACAAACCAAAATTCAAAGTGAGCCAAGGGGCAATAATGAAGGTACCAGAGTCAAAATATGATAACCCCTTGGTAAACAATTAGTGGCTATCAAATGAACAAATCTGTAACACACTGAATAAAGTTTCGGTGGAAGTATAGGCTAGACTCTTTAGGAGGAATGACAGAGTGAATTTTTTAGAGGTAGAGCTGGAGAAGAAACAAGAGGAGATGGAGAAAATAACTAAGGAGTTAAAACATGAGGAACTAGTCAGCACTCAACTAAGGCATGAATTAAAGGAAGATAAGGCAAGGGTATGTAAAGTCTCCAAGAAGGTGGAGATGATCACAAGTGCCATTATCTTAAAGCATCTAAACTTGACACCACCCACGTAGAGATATGAATCAAGCCTACAATGCCTAGAAGACTTAACTCACGTTCTCACAATGGAAAGATGACCACTGGCCTTGGAGTCTGCACAGGAGGCATCGATGCACAGAGAAAAGGAGGACAAGATTAAGGTTGTGGCCATTTTGGCCCAGTACAAGAAAGTCCTCACAGATGTGATAGTCACCACCCAAGTCACTGAGGCCACCTATGACAATTACACCAATAGAGATAGATTTGTGAGCATTCTGGTCATCACCCATGAAGCGAGCTCAAGTAGATCCAATAAAAGAAGAAGGGGAATAGGGTGAAATGTGAAAAAATTCTATCCGAGGTTGAGAAGAAATCGAGAGCTATTAAGACCTTGAGCTCAATCAAGAACCGTTAAAGAATTATATCCCCAGATGACCTATAGAATGGACGTGTTTGAGGATTTGGGAAAAAATTTAGAGGGGATTGTGGAAACGATGGATACCTAAAGAGAAGGGATAATATTTGAAGAGGTGAGCACCTTATTCAGTGACCTTTGCCACAGCAAACGTGAGTAACGTCAATACCTAGAATAAGTTGGAGGTAGACTTGAAAAAATATTTCCCTCTCCTCTTGCAAAAATAATCATAGTTCCCCATTCTTTCATTCTTCCCCAAAATCCTTCATTCCTTTATTATTTCTCCAAACTATTCAAGGATAGTCATTATTTATTCTCAGATAAGGTGTTTCTAAGGGTGGAGAATAGGCGTAGTGTGGGGTGATGTTGGGACCCTAATTTATTGGCCAAGTACAAAGAAGCACATGGGCATGTAAGGAGAAAGTGTGCGGGACAAGGTTATATGAGGGTTTAGTAAAACAAGTGGTGTGCCTGCAAGGAATAGAAAAGTTTTGGGACTTAGCCATATTTGGCGTATCAGAAAGAACACAAGAAAAGTGTGACCCGACTACACATGTGGAGTGGATAACATGCCACTGGGTAACAGGTGGCCTAGGAAGGAATATACCTTGGGATGGAATATACTAGAAGACCATCATTGTAAAGAGTGGAGAGCTTGATCCTGAAGAAGCGTGCTCACATGGAGGACCACCTTGGACACTTTGCAACGGATCTGCAACTCCCATAAAGGCTTGAAGGTGTTGAGAAAGGCTATTAATACAAGTACCTAGTAGAAAAAAGAAAGAGACAGATATAAACATAGACATGATTAGAGAAAGAAGATGAAAGTTGAAGCTCTACGAAATACATGAAGAGCTTTATGGGTTAGGCGAGGAGATCTATAGGAAGAATGATGTATCAAGGGATGGGTACATGTTTTTCTTTTGCATTGTAAGGGATGTAAGTCTAGTATTGCTACATTGTTCTAATATGCACTATCATTTTGGTCCAGTAATGATCCTCATAGATGTAATGTGATTACTTGTACATGTTCAAATATGAATATATGTGGTTTATGGCTCATACATATCTCTTTTTGTTATGTTTAGTGTGTTTCAAATGAATGAGTATAATCATTATACATCCTCTATCCCTCATGGTTCAGATCTATATTTTTTTAGTGTGCTTCTTGTCTAAATGGATAAATTAGTGTATCATTTAATCAATTCTCACCTGAATAAGGAGTTTCTTTTGTCTTTCAATTACACATCTATGCTACATTCTTTCACAACTCACATAAAAGAGGGGCTCGGTGCTTTGCGCGTGCCTCGGGTGAGCACCTAGTGCCCGCCGGGTGATAGGATGGTGCACATGGGATTGTCCTTATTTGTTAAGGGGTATAAAAATTGACTACAAGGATATCCCCTTACCAAAAAATTAACATCCCCTTAATAGTTATAAATTCACAATGACATTCATCATCAAACCCCATATCACCTTCTCATCATCCTTGCGTCCCTCAAAAGAAGGGAAATGAAAGAATTGTGGAAAATTTCCTCCCACATTTGACACTTTAAATGACAAATAAAATTCTCCTTACTCCCCTTATTAGGAGGATATCATTTCCTATTTAAATATAGATATGAAATAAATTAAAACTCCTTTTCTAAAGGTAGAATTATGGTAAATCATTTTAATTATTAATTAATTTCATTGTAAAATTGTTAATCACGCTAGGATCCTAAATTCATAGAATAAATCATAGAAAATTTTAAAAATTACATGATACTTATGAACATAGTGATTATTGAGTTGGTTGATAATTTTTCAATTCCTTTAATTCTGAAATTGATGTGAACAATTTGTACAACTATCACTTTGACTTCTAGAGGATAATGTGACTTTAAAAATAAAAGTAAGAAAGTTAAAACTTAATGGTTGCTAGGTAATGCATGTTTAGCTTATCTAGATAAACTAACATTAATGATATTAGAATTCACTATCGGTAATGTTTTTTCCCATGTTAAACCATATACGCAACTCCAAACCATATAACTTTCCTTTCTACCTATTTTCTTCTTTGGAAAAATCAATTACAATGGTGAAGAAAGGAACTTTCATTCTCCCTTTACACTAGGGTCTGATCAAATCTATCATTCAGCTGAGCACTCCCCTGTTGGGAAAAAATGATAAATTTGGGGCTTCAGCTTCAAACAAATCTCTGGGAAAAGGGCAGGGAGTTTGGACCCTAAGGAAGGAAGCTTTGATGATTTTGTGCCTAGGAATCCGGTGGCCAAATGTACCAGGTCAAGCATGGGCAAAGTGGGGGATAAGTTTCAAAACAAGAAAGAGCAGGTTCCCTGTCAGGCTAAGGAGGAAAACATTACCATTGTTTCAGGTGAAAGCCCTAGAGGCACCCCAACCCAGATGGAATCCTTTCATGACAAATTCGAAGGGGAAGGAGCAAGCAGTGAGGATGTGGCCAACATGAAAGAATAGGAGTCTTTCGAGGGTAAGCATTCCAAGAACACTGAGGAGGCTATCCATAGTCTACATAATCTTAAGATGGCTCAGAGGGATCTATTCTTGGCCCAGGAATTGGCTGTTAAAACCCATGCTTTTATGAGAGAGTTTGAAAACTATAGACTGAATACTGATATCAATAGGCACAAAATTAGCTTGATCTCCATGGACCTTAAGGAGCTATCTGACAAAGTGGATAAAATGTCTTCACTTATCCTAAGTGAAAACCTCAAAAATGCCAATGCCAAAAGCATGGAAATGGAAAGCGAGATGTTGAAAATGAAAGTTATTATTATGTAAATCAGGGATGCACATATCCTAAATGTGAAAATTACTATTTACCATCTTAAACTGCTAGCCGAAATGATCCATTCCATGGAGTTGGAAAAAGAAAAGGAAAAGGAAGGTACAGGGCCGAAGGTGGTGATTCAAGAACCAAATTACAAGTACTGGAAGGAGACAATAGCTACACTAGTCAATGAATGGAACGATTGTATGGAGACGGTGGGAGAACTGGTCAAAGAATAATGTTATTCAAAGGTTTTTAATTTGTTGTTAGTTTATCCCTATGTTGTTAGTATAAACCTTTGGACTGTTATATATTGTAATTCCTATCTTATGGATATCTTATACTGTAGTCTTTGTTTTTTGAACTTTTGGAACATGAATGGCCTTTAAAGGTAAATCCATTGGCCAATATGTAAGGTTGCAACAACTCTTTGTAATGTTGTAGGTCCCCTCAACCCTAATTTTTACCACTTTGATAAAAAAAGATATTAGAATTCACTAGAAATAAAAATATTATGTACACTTTTTTTTATATATTAACATATCTACTAGCATACCTATCTTAAATATATATATATAAAGGATGTCGAGAGGTTTCATTCTTAATGATTCTTATCATCTAAAAAAATTAATATATATTTTCTTAGCTTTATTATAAATTTAATTTTGTATTTTCTAATAAAATAATTTTTTAATAATTTAATTATACATATTAAATATCTAGATTTACCTCAATTTTATCTACATCTAAATTTTATTATATAGGGTTATCATTAAATTAGTTTTAAATAAAATTTCTTAACTCTAATAAATTATATACATTATATTTTTTTGTGAGTGGGCACTATTTTTTTATTTCATAATAAATTATATACATTATATTATCTAGATTTAGGGATGGAGAAAAGAGAGGGAGATATTGGTGAGCAGGAGGAGGTTTTTGGAAAAATGGTGGGCGAAAAAGCCTGATGGAAGGGTATTCCAACTGGATCCAAGAAGTCTATTGCAATAGTAGAAGACATGAGTGAGCCTAGGACATGATGTTGAAAAAGAGAAAGAGATAATAAACAAGGCATCGATTCGTGGTCGGATTTGGTGAAGAATGGAGCTATATCGAAAGGCCCAATATTTTTCCTATAGGTGACCAAAGAGGCATCGATGTGTCATGGAGATTCTTGATTCTATTTTAAATAGTACCACAAAAAAACTTGGACAAGGCGCTGGTGGAAAAAATGGTGGGAGGAAAACACAATATTGATATAGTAAGAAGATGGGCTAAACTAAAATGGAATCCAAAAGGACACCTAGAGGTAAGTGATTTAACAAATGGTTTCTTTCTCTTTAACTTTATCATTTAGGAAGATATGTTAAGGGTTTTAGAGGATGGTCCCTGGTTTTGGGGAAATGAAGATGGTACCTCAGAAATGGGAACCGAAATTTAATCTGGAGAAGGAAAATCTTAATTGGTTCCTTGTTTTGGTATCCTTACAAAATTTTCCTCTAGATTTTTGGCATGAGGACATCATAAAAGGAATTGTTGATTCTTTGGGTTCTTTGGTGCTCATAGACAAAGCTACTCTTAATATGACTAAATTAGTGTGTTTTCATTTTGCGTATACACTATCTCTAGCATGCGATATCCCTAACAACATCAAGTTGAAGTCTAGATTTGGGGTATGGGAAGAAAAAATTGAAATGGAAAGTAGTCTGCAAAAATGTACCAAATGCAATGGATGGGGTCACATGAATCATAATTTTAAGTTCCATATTTCTCAAGTGTATTCATCTATAAATCCAAATGAAGGAAAAGAAGACAAAGAGAAAGGCATAATGTAAAGTGCAAAAGACTACCGAGTTTTTTTCAAGAACTGCATTGGGGTGTAAACCTATTAGAATCACTAAAAGAGAGGAAATCTTGAAAACTCCACCTAAAAAATTTCTGAAAAAGTATGAAGATGGATTTAATCTTGTTTTTAATAAAAAGAGAAGAAAATCACTCTCTATGTTAGATTCAAAGATTATTGGAGAAAATAAGGAACAATGAAAAAAAGAGCATCCGTTTGCTAGGAAGTTGGAGCTACCATCCTTTAATAAAAGAATTTTTTGAATACCTAATAGTAATGTAGGTGGGGAACCCAACATGGAAAATAGAAACAAGGATGGACATGAACGATAAGATTTAATTTTAGAAGAAATTGTTGCGGAATAAATCCAAATCCCAGACTAGACAAGAGCAAAGTTCTCCTAAATTTGAAGGTTTGAAAGGAACTAAAAAATGGGAGAACCGATAAATCTAATAGATGAAATTCAGAATGTGAAACAAATCTTCCAAAATGATTAGGAAGAAAATAAAATGGTAAAGGGGAAGATTCTTCTGGTTGGAACCCAATAAATGTTGAGACTCCTATCAGCAAATAGGGAAGAGCTAATAAAATTGAATCAAGGAAAAGAAATACTTAGAAGGATATAGATTTAGGAAACAAACCTATTTGGATCAAAAGGTCTTTAGGAAAAATAAATTCAATCTTAGAAAATGAATTACATCTCTTGGAATGGAAGAGGGATTAACAACCCCGCAAAATGGAGGATTCAAAAATATTTTATATAAAGTCGAATTTGGATGTATTAGCGATTCAGAAATGAAAATGAAGGAGGAGAGTTTTCTAATCTCATGAGATTTCTTTTGGAAAAACTAAAAGGCCTTTGCTATTAGTTTTAATGGTGTTTCTGGAGGGATAGCGATTTTTTGGAAACGAAACACTTTTGAGGGCCCACTCTTAATAAAAAGAGGAGATCTTATGGTGATCATGATGAGAAATATAGGAAACGGTAAAATACGTATTCTCTCTAATATTTATGCTCCTAATCTTCATAAGGTAAGGATAAAGTTGTGAAAACATATTCTAAGTTTTAAAAATATCATCTATGGATCAGATTGGTTAGTGGTTGGTGATTTTAATACTCTAATTTCTCCCTTGGAAAAAAGGGGGATCTTTGGAGTATATTGTTTGGATGGATGATTTTAATGATGTTCTTCTTAATTATAACCTATTGAATATATATCTCAAGGGAAGTAGATATACTTGGTCAAATAGAAGAGTTGGGTACCAACTTATTCAAGTGAGACTTGATAGGGTATTAGCTTTGGAATAATGGTTCAAGAAGGATATCTCTCTCTTCTCTCTTCCTAGGATCAGATATGATCACAACCCAATTCTCTTGATGATAAAGGATCCAAAAAGAAGGAAAAATCATTTTAGATTTGAAAACGTGGCTTAAAGTGAGGATCTAAAAGATCCCTATGATGAATGGTGTAGATTAAATGTTCAAGGAACTACTATGTTTAGATTATCCAAAAAAATTTAGCATGCTAAAATGAATCTTAAAAATGGACTAAAAAGAGATTTGGGAATATCTTCCGAATAATATCTAAACTGAAAATGGATATCCTTAATATTCAGATGAAGAGTGAAAGGGGTGATTCATCATCATAAATGGAAGAATATGAAAAAGAAAGAATTCTTCTTTTATAATACAACAACATTTTAGCTAAGGAAGAAACTTTTTGGAGGTGAAAATTGAGAATAAATTGGGTCAAAGAGGGCGAAAAAAACACAAGATTTTTCAACTTGACCACTCTCAAGAGAATCTTTTTAATAAAATAGACAAAATCGGGAAAATGGAGTGGCCTATTTTGGAAGAAAAGGAAGAGATAAAAGATGAAGTTATTTCTTTCTTCAAAAATTTGTTGACTAATCAAAGTAGACCTAATTTGGAAAAAGAAAATGATTTTCTTAATTCCATTCCTTCTCTGGTGTCTGAGGAAAATAACAAAATGCTATCTATGATTCTTTCTATGGAAGAGGTCGAATTTAGGGTCAAACACCTTAGCCTAGATAAGGTCCTTGGCCCAGATAGCTTTCAGGATTTGTTCTTTCAACATTTTTGGGATATAATTAAAAAAGATGTCTGTAAGGTGATGGAAGAATTTTTCAACCACAAGAAAATGCTCAAGAATATGAAATACGCTTTTTGGATCTCATCCAAATATGCGGAAATGTTATGGAATTTAAATATTTTTGTCCTATATGTCTATGCAATATGTAGGACCATAGAATTTAAGCTAAGTACAAGAAGGTGTGTGGGTGCACAGACCTATTTGAAAAGGGCGCGTGGGTTGAAGACACGTAGGGAAGGGTTCTAACAGTTTTTACCGAACACATGGTACATGCGCAAGGCAAGACATGTTTCGAGACCTATCCACATTTGGCATTCTAGGAAGCACATGAGAAAAGCATGATCTATCTAGCATGCGGAGTGGATAAGGTGTCGGCTGATAGCTATAAGATAAAAAAGGGAATATTCCATGCATGTGATGGAAGGTTCTAGAAGAACATCATCACACAAAGTGGAGAGCTCAAATCAAAGGAGGAATGTTCCATTGGAGGACCACTTGGAAACTTAGCAACCGATCATTTACCTCGAAGGCATGGCGGTGGAGGAAGAAAATCTATATATAGAGGTTCACAGATAGCTGAAAAAAGGAGGAGACTAGAGATAGAGATATATACATGGAATCATCACGAGCAAGAAGAGGTGGTGGAATAGGGCAAAGATTTACAAAAATATAAAGGAGGATTCTATGGGTTGGTATTAGTGAAAACTATGAGTGATGGAATATTTAGAGGGATGGGTTTGCATTCATATTTGTAATGTGAAGGATATAGTGTAGTTCGATGAATCACTTTGCTCTTCATTGTTATATGGGTCCATTATGACCTCAAGGAATGTAATGTGGTTATTCAACTCATCAATATGAATATAAGACTTTGTTCGAATCATGTATTTGTTCATGAGTTTAATCCTTGTGCATTTCCTTTATATATGAATCGATTCTATATGCTAAATGTTATTTCCTTTTTATGGGTGAAATGAGATGATAACACTTCCTAGGTTGTAAAAGGATGATGCATGGTTATTTTCTATTCTTTTACACTTGAATATCTATCATAAGATGATGTATTCTCACAAGAATCTCATAAAGGAGATGCTTGATGCTCCCGCATGCCTCGGGTGAGCGACCGGCGTCCCACCGGTGATAGGCCGATGTGCATGGGATTTTACTATTAAATATAAGGGTATAAAAATGACTACATCTTGGTCCTGTTGTTCGGGACCTCTTTTTGAAGTTGTTGGGATAAATAACATGCATCTTGATACCTATGAGGACAATTTTTCTCAAACATTTAGCTTGGACTTGCGTTTGATGCGCATATATGGGTAGAAGAGAACATATACCATGAGTTGTATGAGACATTATTTTTTTATTTCCCAGTAGAACTATATGAATGGATCTCATAGTATTGATCTGGATCAAGACGGTACTATAGATGGCATGTATGGACACAAGATGATTATCATAGGCTACAGGATGTAGATCTGACTTGGACATGTGTTATTGATCACTAGTGGAAAGGAGTGCTAACCAATTATACTCTAGAATATTCCATTTCTATGTATTCTTTCTCAGAAGTTGTTGATTTCAAGTTTCGAGGGATCCTGAGGATCATTTTTACATGATATGAAGATCTTGATCATTACCTAGAGTTTAGAGGTATTTCCCATGGCTAGATAAGCTTCTCTAAGTGTTGGGTAAGGAAGCTAGGGTGGAGGAAGATGGTGAACATTGTAGCTGAAAAGGAAAGGGAGGAGAGATGACTCAAGTATAGTGAAGCTCGTGAAAGGGATATTACTAGATAATATGAGGTTACAAGTGTGATGCAGCTATGGAGGAAGACGTTACAGGGGAAGGAGTTGAGGTTCACGTAGAGGACGTGGAACTTGAGCGATCTATGCTACCCCATATTTGTAACAACGGGAGAGAATCCCCTTCACTTCTAATGAGAGTTTGGCACATGGTGAAAGGAGAGTTTTTAGAGTGCATCCGAACCCACCAACCCATATTGCTTGATTTTCTAGATCAAGGGAGAAGTATTGTTAACATCGGTGGGAGTAACCGATATGTGCCAAGGAGATATAATTTCTTGTTTGGAACATCCATGGTTGCACAAACCATTCTAGTATTTGGAGGAATTTTTGGACAAGGTGAAAGTATACAAGGTTTGGGTATCACATTTGGGAATGGCATGAGACACAAAACTAGCGGTGGGAAAATATCAAAAACTATCAGTGCATAGTTTGGTGGGACATTGGGAACACTAGGCGTGACCACTTTAGGCCATTTTCTAGTTGCGGGGGTGGATCTGGTGGTATAGGAACTAGAGGACCTAGTGGACCTAGTGGATCTAGAGGATCTAGTGGGTCAAGAGGAACAAGACCTAGTGGATCTAGTGGATTTGGTGGAGGAGGAAACATCGGAGGGAACCAAGGCTCTGATCAGGAGGACAAGGGCCTCACCCACCTCTAAGAGTATTTTTATATGTCTTTTCAATTACAAAACTACAAAGGTATTGAAGATGCTACAGAGCATGTGCATAAGTGTGAATTACTATGGCACACAAAAGGGATCACTACCCTAGAGTAGAAGGCAAGTCAGTTTGTAACAACGCGTTATAAAGACGTGCGCATATTTGGTATCGAAGTATGACCATCATCAAATGTTGGTAGACTACACTGCATTAAAAAAATCCTTCCTAACAGAGTTCCATATCCCAAAATTTGAACATAAGAGCATCAATGCTTTGAAGGAGATCTAATAAGGAATGGAATAGAGTGTGCGGGAGTACGATGCATGGTTGAAGACCCTATTTTCTAAACTATCCTATGACATTCATCCTTCTCAACATGCTTAATGGATTTTTGGAGGATTAATAACATGGTTTAGAAGGGCTCTATCTTATAAGACTTTCACAGACCCACATGAGGTATTACAAGTTTCCCACAGCCGAGGCTATTGGGAGCATTGATACTAGTGTTAGTCTTTTTCTGAAGGCTCAAATTGCTGCAATGGCTAAATAGTTGGAGAATTTGTCTATAAATTCAGTGCATGAGGTTTGTAGTGGGCTTTGGTGTATAGACTATGAAGTGCAAGGGCATGCAAAGGATAGTTTCCCTCGGAATTCGGTACACACTATGGTGGTAGACTATGAAATTTTCCATGGGGATCATGATGCAAGTAAGTGTCCTCTACTACAAAGACCCAATCCATAAGAATGTTTCTCACTATTGTAAGATATGTACCTCTACAACCCGCGATTGATTAGATCCATGATTTTATTGATCTTGGTGTACCCAGACTAGTATTGCAAGTTGTTACAAGGATGATGATTATTGCTATGAAGGAGTGCAAATGGAGGAGTGTGTGGAAGATGTTTTTGCGGATGATTTCATGGTCACAATAACTACGGTGGAGGATGAAGTGAATTCCCATGAGGAACCTATTATAACTATGGATCTACAGAGAATTACAAATGTGAGTTTCCTGATCTATTACAATGCTCATGGTGCAGGAAGAAACATAAGTATGAAGAGTGTCTAGAGATTTATTAGCATATGAACCAAAGCAGCACTGAGAAAGAAAAAGGCACCGGATGGTAAGCATCAAGAAATCTGATTAACGATCGATGCCAAGAGTGACGCATGAGTCGGACTATAACCTTTACTTGTGACGATGTGAGTAGAGGTTGCAGACACCAAGGAGATGCCAAGACAAAGGAAACTAGTTTCAAGAGAGGAAGTGGTAGATATTAAGTATCCAAATCTCACTCATTAGAAGGAGGTGTATCAAGAGACTATGGAAGTTATTTGGAGTTTGCAAGGGCAGGTCTAATGTCTAAAGGAGAAATCAAAGTAGGTGGAGAAAAGGAAGAATGTCGAGGCTCCAAAGGAGGACCTATATGATGTCAAGAAAGTATGTAGGATGTTAAGTAAAGAGAATATTATTCCCTTGCTAGGAGAATGGCTAAGGGAGAAGGTACCACATGCCGGAGCAGAGTGTAAAAGGTAGGTTTTGCATGCAAACCTTCCTCCTCACAACCTTGACTATCATAAGGAAATTACATTGAATGTAAATTTTGATGGATAGCTTCTGAGTAATATCCTAATCGAAATTGGAATAAATTTCAATGTTCTTACCTTGGATGCCTAACATTAAATGGTAAGGCCTAAATTACAACCATATTCAAATGTGTTATATATGGAAAACAAGAAATTCCCATTGGCATCTTGAAGGATACAAAATTATCACCAGTAAAGGGGTCAAGTTCACAAGAGACTTTGAATTCTTGGTGTTCACCAAGAAGACAACTTTCCAAAGATTACTTAGGCTCCCATGGTGTTACAAGAATAATGCTAACTTATGGTTTAATAAGGGGTATATCAGATTTGAGAAAAAGGAAGAAAGGGTGATTATTCCTTTAATAGATGGGAATTCAGCACCCTATACTGAGCCCTTAGGAGAGGAATTCCTTGACAGAATCTATGTGTGCTCCATTAGAGATCTTGAGATAATTCATCCCATGGAGGGAGTCATCCAGTTTGAAGATGCTCAGTCCTTGAGTGATACCACTAGTATGACATGTGATAATTGGGTGCATGGGAGTTATGAGTTGATTGGATGAAATTTGAGAGGATCTGTAATAAGGGTAATGAAGGTGTGGTTAGTTAAGTACCTAGGAGGGAATAAGTTTCCAAGTTACTCTGGAGGAGCATACCCTGAAATTTTCTTACGAGAAATGGAGGCTCAGTGGAAGAATGAGGATGAGAGAAGGGAAATGCTTAGTTATAACCTACTCGAACTACATTTCTTGTGCGCTACATGTCGGGAGAGCCTCCTAGAATGGCATGAAGTAAGAATCACATTCTATGAAACTTTTTCTAGGAGAAACATGCACACTATCATACAAGATTACCATGGTAAAGAGAATACCTCATTTCATATCCAATCATGTGAGAAGGCCTGGATGGGAAGCACAACCTTATTTAGAGACATGCCTTAATGAAGAAGAATCAGAGGAAGTATAGCTTGAGCGCGTGTGCATGGAAAAGGAAAAAGGAAAAATGGTCTATGTAGTAGATGATGAAGAGATGGAAAATTTGGATGTTAACCATTCTGAAGGTACATGTGAAGTCATAGATAACATTGATGAGAAATCACGCACCTACCATGAGCCATTGAAAACACAGAAGTTTAACATTGGGACAGAGATAGAACCTAAGGAAGCTATCATTAGGGACTATTGGTTGAAAAAATAAGTTTCAAAGGTCATTGACACATTGTTGCATGCGAGAGCTCCAGGATTTATTCCCTCATGGGTACCATGAACTCAAAGGAATCCACCATTCCTTAGGGGAGATGAAAATAAATTTGAAGGAAGGTGCATGCACGATTTCAACGAGGCCTTATTGGATGAATCTGAATTTACACGTACGGGTCAAGGAGGAAATAGTCAATATGATAGCATTTTGAGTCATTGAGGAAGTGGAAGAATCTAAATGGATAAGCCCAATGGTCACCACTATCAAGAAGGATGGGAACATAAGGATCTATGCTGACTATAGGGATCTTAATGTAGTATGTGTGATTGATCCTTTTACAACCCCCTTTCTTGAAGAAATTCGGAGGGAGTGGCCGGGTGCGAGATCTACTCTTTCATAGATGGGTTCTCAAGGTATTACCGGTCGAAATTGCAAAGGAAGACTAGAAAAGAAAACTTTTTCCACTTAATGTGGAATTTTTCCTACATGGTAATGCCTTTTGGATTGAAGAATGTGCCTTCTATGTTCTCATGCATCGTGGTACAAACATTTCAAGACTTCATCCACAAATTTATTTAAGTTTACCTAGATGACTGGACTGTGTATGGGTTCGTGAAAGACCATTGTGAAAATTTGAGGCTGATGTTTTAGAGATGTCGACAATTAAGGATATCCTTCAACATTAAGAAATGTGTCTTAGTTACTCCCTTTGGAACCATGTTAAGACATATTATATGTAAGGAAGGCTTACTAGTGGATCCTACTAAAGTTACATTTATTAAGGGGTTAGGGGAGCCTACTAGTAAAAGCACAATGCCTAGATTCCTTGGGCATAAGGGGTACTACATGAAATTCATCAAGGGGTATGCCAAGATTGCCACACCCTTGGAGTAATTGTTGAAACATGAGAGTGCCTTTCATTGGAAAGAGGCGCATCGAAGGCATTTGACACTTTGAAGGATAGGCTTGTCATGACACCCATACTATGTTTTCCTTCTTGAGATAAGCCTTTCCATGTGCATGTCGATGCCCCAAGGAAAACTATGGGAGAAATACTAGAACAAACCAAAGTGAGGGGATTGTTGATCATCCTTTTGTTTTTCCAAAGAGAAAGTTGATACCAAGAGAAAAAATTACACAACTACCGAGCGTGAAGCATTTTGTATGATGTATGTGTTGTAAAAGTATAGAAGTACCTATTGAAAACATTGTTCATATTCTACATGGACCACATGGCATTGACGTACTTGGTCAACAAGCCATTTTTGCAAGGGCACATACTTCGTTGGTCCTACTATTCCAAGAATTTGAGTTCAAAGTGGGTATAAAACCCGAGAAAAGAAATTCAGACCTGACCACTTATCAAGGATTAACTCGGGGAAGGACCCAAAAATCATTGAGGATACCATGATAGACGTGTAACTATTTAGGTTATGGAATGTGCCCTCGACTTGGAAGATATCGCAGTGTTCTAAAAAATAGGTGTGGCAATGGAAGGGATGAAGGATCCGGAGAGGAAGCATTGGCAATACACACTACACCCTACATGTTGATTAGTGGAGACTTGTATAAGTTAGGTTGTGATGAGGTTATGTGCTGATGTGTATTAGAACATGAGCGTGTGGAAATTATGGAGGAATTACATGGTGGGATTGCAGGGGACACTATATAGGAAATGCTACTGCATGAAAGATTTTACTAGGAAGGATTTAGTGGGAAACCATCTACTAGGATTGTATCAAGTTTTGTAAGGCCCATGACCACTTTGTAAACACCTTAGAAATCCAGAGAGAGAGGGATGAAATTCCCTTGCAACCAATAACCAATGCTAAACCATTTGAAAAATGGGAAATCAATCTTGTAGGGCCATTTTCTCTAGCATTGAACGATTGGTTTGTGGAATATCATTACTTGCACTTATTACTTGACACGTTGGGAAGAGGAACCTCCTATAAAGGATTGCACCACATCAACAACTGCTATATTTCTATGGGAGAACATAATCAATAGCTATGGTTTTCCTTTAAGCTTAACAAGTGATCGTGGTACAAAATTCCACAATGAAATAGTACGGATTTTGTTAGAAAAATTTATGGGAGCCCATCATAGGAATACCCATTATCACCCTGAAGAAAATGAAACTACTGAGGCATTTACAAAAATACTAAGCCACATGTTAACTAAGATATGTGATGTCAGAAGACAAGATTGAGGTGATAAGGTATCATCTGTTCTATGGGAATACAAGAAAACCTATAAGACATTGAACAAGGCTACTCTGCTTCAATTGGTGTGTTGATAAGAGAATACTTATTAGAGAACACACAAGGAGTCTATGTGGGAGAGAAGGCTAGGATCAAGGGCGCGGAGGGACAGGAAGGACCCGCTTGTGGAAGGCAAGTTCAACATTTAGGACTTAGCCAATTTTGAGCATGATGACATATTTTTAGAAGATGGCACGTGGAACACACCAATGATACAAAGACATGTGTGACATGCATTGTCTATCTTTGGATGATCAGATCGAAGCATTTTCATGGAGATGAGCTAAGAATAGGATTGAAACTTCATTTTAACTGTAAGAGGTCTATAGATAGCAAAATTGCATGTGTGGTTGTGCCTATGAACGAACTATGCGTGGCGATTAATATCATATGACCTATTTCTGGAATAGATAAGCGGTGAAGGGAAATTCCCCACCCTATATATATGATGTGAGGTATATAGTGGTAATATATGAATGTGATGGATGTATGGAGGTATAAAGATATACGTGTATGACTGAATTACTATATCAAATATATACGCGCATTGGTATAGATTAACATTATTGTAAGAAGCTTATGTGTTTATTGATATATGGAATATATTGGCTAAATCTAAGTTTCATTACCATGCGGTATTGAGTAGTACATGTTATTGATTCAATCATGATTATTGTTTAAAGCTTGATCTGTCATAGATCTGAATGTAGCATGCATTGTAGAATGATAGATTAATTATGAATCTATATGTTTCTTCCTTCATCATGCTAACATCCTGCTACATCAACCCTAAAGAGGGACCTGGTACCTTTGCATGCTTCAGGTGAGCACTCAGTCAAGGCTGAGTGATGTGCCAGCGTGACTAAGGTGTTATCTAGTAAATTCTAGGTTGCATCATTGGTTTTGTTGTTGGGACCTATTTTTCAGTTGTTTTCAGGATGGTTCGTGATAAAGATGTACTAGTTAACTCTAGTAAGTATTGAGGAATGGATACATGATCCGGAGGAAGAATATGCATGGTGGTTCAGCAGTGGATCTGATTTTAACACACGCACTTGGGTAGAATAGAATCTATATGACAACTTATATGAGATTTTTTTGCCATCTTTCCAGTAGAACTATACGAGTGGCTTACTACTTATGCATCTCAGAGGAATTGGAGGTATCACACACTTTTCTTGACACATGAAGAATTTTAGGCCCTTTATGATGTTGATCTGGACTGACGCTGTGGATACATGGTTTCATGGTGTTCTAAATAGTTGTATTATATAATATTCAATTTTGATGTACTCTTTCCCGGAGGTAGCTGAATTCCAATTTTTACAGTATCTAAGAGGAGCATATTTGCAAGCTATTCCACTGGCGATCAAGATATTGATGGTAAGTTTGAACCTGGAGAGTAAACCGATGGCTAACTAAACTTCACCATGCATGAGGAAAGAACAGGTTTGGTGAAAGATTTCATACCTAGTAGGAGAGAGGTAGAGAGAGGAAAGGTGGTTTAAGTATAATGAGGCACATGAGAAGGAGATAGAGAAGCAATGTTCTATTACAAACAAGATGGGCGTTGAGGAGAGATATTTCTCATGAAGGATTTACAACTCATGTAGAAGACGTGGAGCCAAAGCATCAGAACTCCCCATCTCTCGAAAACATGACAGAGATCCCCTCGGCCTCACATAGAAGTGTGCTAATAGAGACCACCTGGACCGTGGGTGTGCATCTTAATCTACCTTGTTACCTAGCCCTTACACTTGGTTTTCCAATATCTAGTATGACAAGTAACCATCAAGCTAATCTGGAGAAGTAGAGAGAAATATCAAGTCGAGAGTAAGTACATTGATGGTAGGATAGACGAATTTAATGATATTTGGAAGAAAATTCTTAGGTGCATCATCCACATAGAATGTGAGCACGCAGAATGTTGGATTCACCACTGGAAGTGGTACTACCTCAAAGACTATAGGGGTCTAGTATAGTACTATTGTTGGAACACGTGGGAGTACATCTACAGTCCTATTCCCACTACGGTGGAGGATCGGGAGGTATAGGTGGTTCTAGTTCTTGTGGTTCCGGAGGCAGAGGGAACATAGGAGGTTCTAAATCGGGTGTTCAAGGTCTGCAAAGAAACCATATAATATTTATATGGAGATGCTTCTTCATCTTCTATAGTATAGAGGTATAGAGGATGTTGCCGAACATGTGCATATGTGTGAAATCTTGTAGCATACTAAAGGGATCAAGGATGTTGAGTGTAAGGCAAGTTAACTTGCTACTACATTATAGGGATGTGCACACAGTTGGTATAGGAATTTTGACCCTAATCAAACTTGTGTGAATTGTGTAGCATTAAAAGATTCTTTCTTGAAAGATTTCCATATCCCTGAGTTTGAACAGAAGAGTATAAGTGTGCTCAAGGATATCAAGCAAGGCACTACTGAGAGTGCACATGAGTATGATTTAAGACACTTTTATCTAATCTATCTTATGATATTTATGCTAGCCAACATGCACAATGGTTCGTTGGAGGATTGATTACACCCTTTAGAAGGGTGTTGTCACATAAGACACACACTAATCTGCAAGCAAAGCACTAGAAGCAAATTTACGTGTTGAGGTATTTAGAAGCATTAAAACTAGCTTTAATCCATTCTTAGAGGAACATATTACAGCTATGGAAAAGTAGTTAGAGAAGCTATCAGCAAATTCAACCCATGAAAAGTGCTCAGGAATTTAGTGTACATATTGTGAAGTGGAATCTCACACCAAGGATATTTTCCCTCACATATCTGTACACTCATTACTATTGGATTATGAGATCTATCGTTTGAATCATGATACTAGTCACTTTCCTTTGTTACGACATGCAATAAGGAAGAATGTATCTTGCTTTTGCAAGATTTACAGGTCCATGACCCATGATCTGAGGATTGTCAATTGATTAGTCGATATATGATGTTATAGACATTGAGGTATGACAAACAAGTGTAAGAGAGATAATTCTAAGGGTAAGAATGAGCACCAGGATCGGATCATAATCAAACGTGCTATGATAGGAATTAGGGAATTTTGAAGGAGGTCATGGAATGGGATTTAGATATCATGGTGGATATGGAGGACAAGGCCATGGTGGAGCAATAAGTGAGTTCCGTTATGGAACATGTTATATGTGTAGATCTCTTGACCACTATAGGCACGAATTTCCTCGAAATATTGCATGTTATTTTTGTGGGAAGAAATGTAGCTATGAAGAGTGCCCTGACTTATATGAGCATCTGAGTAAGAAGCATAAGAAAGAAATCAAAGGTGCCAGGATGGTTAGAATCTTGAGCATGGTAGAAGATCAGTGGATGCCCAAGATAGTAGAAGGACCTGAGGCATTGAAAGTGAAGATTACTACACATGCTGAAGTGGCATGCGTAAGAGAAGCATTGCACTAGAAGCCTATGATCACCAAGGAGGAGGTTTTTCATGTAAGATACCCAGATCCTACTCATTAGAAGGATGTTTACTAGGGTACCATGGAAGTGCTAAGGAATCTTCAGGGTGAGATACAATACTTAAAGGAGCAGAAGAAAGCATCAAAGATAGTCCAAACTGATATTGATGATCTATGAGAAGTGTGTAGAATGTTACGCCAGGAGAACATTATCCCACTATTAGGAAGTTGGTTAAATGGGAAAACTCTGCATGTAAGTCTTGAGACTAGATGAAAGAACATGCATGCAAATATTCCCCATGATAGAATTGAACATGACAAGGAAATTACTCTAAATGCTGTTATGGATGGGTGGCTGTTAAGAAACATATTGATTGATATAGGTACAGAAGTAAATGTGCTTACATTATATGCATGGGTACAAATGTGGAGGCCTCCATTGTAGCCATCATATAATGTGTTGTTTATGACAAACCGGACTAAGGCCACTCCCATAAGAGTTTTGAAGGATGCATCTATAACCATACAAGGGGCCAAGTTCACTAGGGATTTTGAGGTATTAGCACTTGCAGAAGTAGACAATTTTATAGCATTGCTTGAAACCCTTGGTGTTATGCAAATAATGGTGACTTGAGAATAAATTAGGGGTATATCATCTTTCGTAACAAGGAGGAAAGGGTTGTGATACTATTGACAGATGGGAAGTCTACACCATATGTTGAGCCTCTAAGTGAGGAGGACTTAAACCAAATTTATGTATGCGCTATTTAGGACCTAGAGGTCAATGAGCCATCAAAAGAAGGCATCCTACAATGGGAGGATTCTCATTCTATTAGTGATACTATGAGTATTGCTTGTGACAATTAGGCTCATGGTACATATGAATTAGTAGGGTGCAAAGTAAAAAGTGTAGTTGTGTGCAAGAATGGACTTCATTCGGTCCAATGGATAGGTAGCATAGTACCTTGGTATATAGGGGTAGAAGATCTTCCTACATTTTTGAAATCCATGGAAACATAGTGGACAAATCAAATTAAGAGAAGAGCTATGTTAGTATATACCTTGCGCAGGATAGTAACACACTGGTGGGTAGTCCATAAAGATAATCTTATAGAATGGGAAGATATTAGAATCGCCTTATCTATTAGGTTTGTAAGGAACAATGCACCTACATAGATCTATACTTATCATGGTGATCAACCTGTTTAGCATCACATTCAGCAGTGTGAGAGACTTTGGACAATAGGACAGAAGCATTACCACCTTCACTCTGGGTGAATAGATTATACTCTATGTTACAAGGATACGCATGTTCCTTGTATGTATATGCAAAACTACATCGAGAGATTAGAAACTGGAAAAATTTGACTGCAGGATGATCTAGACCTTTGACTACTTTTCTTCTCAACCTCCAATAGAAGAGGCATTAAAATTTATCAAGCGCTTAACCATGGGAGATAGTGCAAAAGTAGAAGATCATATTCAGGAATTATTTGGTGAGATAGATTCTAGAGTGCATTTTGAAAAGGAAGAAGAAATGGACTTCATACTACTTGAATGTGCTTGCCTTGAGAAAGAGAAAGGAAAGATGGTTTACATTGTGGATGATGAGGAAGTTGAGAACCTGGATATTAAACATTCACAAGGGGTGTGCAAGGTCTTGGATAGTATAGACAAGGATATACACACCTATCATGAACCCATGAAGACAAAGAAGGTGAATATAGGTTCGGAGGATAAGCTTAAAGAGGCCATAATTGGAGACTATTGGTCAGAATCGGAGGTAGAAAAGATCATTGAGTTACTCAGGGATTATCAGGAAATATTTCCTCAAGGGTATCATGAACTTAAAGGCATGCATAAATCACTTAGGGAAATGAAGATAAAGCTTAAGGATGGTGCATGCCTAGTTATAAATAGGCCTTACAGAATGAATCCTAATTTGTGCAAAAAGGTAAAACAAGAAATTGATAAAATGTTGAAATATGAAATTATCAAACCTTTCGATGAGTTAGAATGGGTTAGCCTAATGGTGATCAAGTATCAAGAAGGATGTACGAATTAGAATATGTGTGGACTACAGGGAGTTGAATGTTGCACACATCACCGATCCATTCCCTACGCCATTTACTCGATGAAATAATAGAAGGCATTTCAGTACACGAAATATAATCCTTTACAGATGGGTTTTTCGAGTATCATTAGGTTAGGATTTCTCGGAGGATCAAGAAAAGACAAAATTTACTACTTGAATGGGGATTTTTCCTATAGTGTGATGCCTTTTGGATTGAAAAAAACACCTGCTTGTATTCTCGCACATAGTTATTTAGGCATTCACATTTTATTCACAACTTCTTACAGTCTACCTAGATGATTGGACATTATATGGGATTCTGAAATATCGTTGTGACAATATCCGCTTAATGTTTTAATGGTACAGATAGTTGATTATTTCTTTGAACATCAAGAAGTGCATATTTCTTACACCATTTGGAAAACTGTTAGGACATATAATCTGCAGGAAGGTTTGGTCATTGATATAGATAAGGTTATAGTCATTTTAGGCATGGAAGCACCTACCACCAAAGCGAGGTGTGTGGATTTCTAGGTCATACAGATATTATAGAAAAATCATCAAAGGGTATGCCGAATAGTTGTACCCTTGGAATAATTACTTTGAAGTGGAAAGGTACATTTTATTGGGGATAACCACCACCAGGGCATGTTTGAGATATTAAAGAGAAACTTACTACCATGCTCATTCTTTTCTTTCCTCATGGGATAAACCATTTCATGTGCATGTGGATGCCTCTGGCATGGCCATTGGCATTGTGTTAGCTCAACCTGGAGAAGGTATTGTCGATCATCCAATTTTTTTTGCTAGTAGGAAGCTGACTCCTATTGAATAGAATTATAAAACTATAGAGCATGAAGCTTTGTCCATGATCTATGCATTGCACAAGTTTCGAAAGTACTTTTTAGCAACACCATTTTTGTTTTATAAATATCACATGGAGTTGAAGTACTTGGTAAACATTTTTTCTTACAAGGGTTCATATACGATGGGTACTCCTATTTCAAGAGTTTGATTTCACAATTGTGGTGAAGCCGGGGAAAATCAATTCTGGACCAAACCATTTATCTAGAATCAAATTAGGAGAGGAAGAAAAAACAATCAAAGAAACAAGGCCGGATGCATAGTTATATAGGTTACAATGTGCACCATCGTAATTAGAATACATTGTTGTCTTTCTCATGGATTGGTATAGCACCATAAGGAATGAAAGCATTAGAAAAGAAATAGCTTCCTATACACGCAGCACCATATGTTAATTAGTGGTGACCTCTACAAGTTAGGTAGATATTAAGTACTATGCCATTGTGTATTATAGCATGAGTGCAAGGATATAATGGAAGAAGATCATGGTGGTATTGCAGGAGGCCATTATGCAGGTGATCCAACTACCCAAAGATCCTACTTGCTAGATTATGGTGGGAGACATGTGATCCAACTACCCGAAAGATCCTACTTGCTAGATTATGGTGGGAGACATTGTATAAATACTGTAAAGAATATTGTAAGGCATGTGATCATTGTCGATTGCCAAGTGGGAAAAGATATGAGATGCCTTTGAGACCAATTACTAGTGTTGAACCATTTGAGAAATAGGCCTTTGACTTTGTAGGACCTATTTTTCTAGCTGCGCGTAGGAGGAAAAAATCATGTTATATCATTACTTGCATAGATTATCTCACTTGGTGGGTAGAAGTAACACCTACAAAGGATTGTACAACAGCTACAATGGATAGGTTTCTATGGGAGAATTTACTTACAAGATATGGAGGTCCTTTAAGCTTCATAAGTGATAGGGGTACACACTTTTTGAATGAGACAATCAAGATCCTATTAGATGAGTTTATGGTTACACACCATAAAACTACACCCTACCATCCTTAGGAAAATGCAACTCATTGAGGCTTTCAACAAGATTTTGAGCCAGACTTTGACAAAAATTTGTGATGTTGGAAGAAAGGATTGGGATGAAAAAGTGTCAACTATTCTTTGGGAATATAGAACAACTTACAAGTGATTGAACAAAGCCAAACTATTTCAACTAGTGTTCAACACGAAATTCATTCTCCCTATAGAATTTATGTTACATTCTTTGTGCATTATTTGTGCTGAAGGTCTAGTTGATGAACAAGATTTAGAAGAGCGTATCGAGAAGATGATTCAATTGGATGAGCAATGAGCCATAGCATGATGGATTCATAAGTTGGAAAAGGCCAGGAAAAAGGCATGACATGACATAAATATAAGGGAAAAGAAGTTTCAAATTGGACAAATGGTACTTCTTTATGACTCTAAGTTCTTGTGCCATCCAAAAAAGCTCAAAGTACATTGGTTGGGGCCGTGTCATCACTTACATACTTGAATCAGGTGCTTGCCAGTTAGAAGCACTTGATGGACCACGAATACCCTGTTACTTTAATGGGAGTGGGCTAAATCTTGACTATAAATAAGACTTCTTGGTGTTTATAATAAGGTAGTATTGCCATTTAGATTAGGTTTCCCTTCTATATTTCCATAATGTATTTCCTTAATTGTCACTATTATTTGTCAATTTAGTTGTTGTTCTTGTGTAAAGCACGCTTGCATGCATGAAGCTAATTACTATGTGAAGAATGTTTATGCGTAGAGGACTACACATACCTTTAGTGTGGGGTGTTTGTAGTTATCCAAATAAAAGACCATGGGAATTGAAAGGTGAAAGGAATAAGCTGTTACAGGTGTGATTTAAGTCAAAAGAAGATTGCTTCTCAAAAGTGACCAAGGATGGAGATGAATGAAAGGATAGTATAACGCAAGGTAAGTGAAGGCCATGATAAATACCAAGAGGAGGTAGAGTGATCAGGTACTCAAGTGCAAGGGCGCATGTTGAAGAGAATTCTGTGACCAAAGGGTAGTAAGGCATGCTAGAAGGTTATATCCAGGGCATGAAGATGTACCATGCGAGAATGAACAAATTTGGTCAAGAAATGAGAGGATATTTGGTAGGTGAAGGAGTAATAAATGCATAAAAATTTGAAAAACATTATATAAGGATGGGATGTAGATATATTTTTACTGTTACGACTAAGAGAATTTGAGGAAAGAGCCGAGTGATCGAGTTAAAGTGTGATGGGTGTGAAACCAAGCATGATAAACAAATCTGTGTTAAAGGAAGCTTATGTCCCTGGTGGTGAAGGGTTTGAGTGAAGCAAGGAGGTATAGATGAGTTAGGGAATGAAGTTTCCACCTAGGGCATAATTTAATCGAGCTAGGATTTGATTCACAAAGTTGTAGAGTTAAAGATGAGACATTTGTAAGGGAAAAAAATGGCACCCAAGAAGGCATCTATAGCATCAAAAAAGGGAAAGAAAAAGGTGGTCGTCAAGGAAGAAGAGATGGCACCTGAAAGTGAATTTTCAGAAATGTAATATCCAGAAGGAGTCATCATTGGCTAGGAGTGGGATTCACCCATTTGAAAGAGCAAAGTGAGCTAATACAATCACAGGACTACAGAGAACAAGAAGGAGCTCGATTCCTTGCTCAGTGCTAGGATGAACAAGTGTACGGTGGATGAGACGCTAGTTTATGATGATGTAGGAAAGAAGCTTATGAAGAGAATTGGGGTCTACCAATTATATGAGCTTCCATATTTTTGGAAGTATGAGCCTTTGTATTAGTGGCTCATGAGGAATTCTTCTACTTTGTAGGACGTAGAGTTAGAATATCGTCTACACTTATCTCATCAGTTATAGGTTTGAAGGCCACATGAGAGGACATAAATAATGATCTCATAGATAAATCATGTGATCTTAAAGACCATACATGAGTTGGGGTACCTAAAGGGTCCGCGCGGTATGGATATAGATAAATTAAAGAATTGTTTGGTTGTGAAAGAAGTAGCACACCTTGTTACAAAGTTGAATGATCAAGAGCGGTGGTCATAGGTAAATATTATGTGGTTACACATTGTGCGTAAGATGTCAAAAGGAATAATCTACAATATTGTAGGCTATATTGTAGAACAAATAGTTGACGGCACGCATAGCATGGAAGATCATCTTTAGTGTTGATCTACTATCACCGGTATTCATGGAAATTGGAGTACTAGACGAGCCGAAGGAAAAAGTATAGGAATACCCTACAGAGGATAAGTCACTAGCTGAAAGGTTCAACAAGTATCTATGTAAAGGGTCCATGATAGATGATGTAAAACAAAGGGTAGAGAAATGGTATGACAGGCTCCACATGACATTTAGAGAAGAGTGGTGCATCCCAAAGGACCTACCATCAATAGTAGGGAAACAAGTCCAGTTTTCTATATATCAACATTTTTGCATCGCATGCTTCCCAATGAAATATGGAGTCTAGAGCCCTTGGTGTAAATTTCCTTACGCATTCACTACAAGGTATTTCCAAGCATCTGTTCACATATTTACAGATACACGTGCTAACTGGTATTCAATGCAGATAAGGTAGACTATGACTACCACACGTTGAGAAAGAAGTATGTGTATCCTGGAAGAAGTGCCTTCACCAAGAGGATCATTTTAGAGGTGTTGAATACTAAGCCAATAAGTCTGGTTGTAGCAGATGTAGGGGCAACATTGGTGTATCTTCAGCTAAAGCCAAAGATGGAGAATAACAAGTATGTGGAAGGTGAGTTCACACTTCTAGCACCACTAAAAGGAAATCATATAGTGGAGAACATCATAGTGCTTAATCCCATAGATCTAATTGAATTGTAGGATGAGGAGGAGTGTGAAGATAGTGGTGGTTTGGAGCATAGAGGTAGGAGACATCCTACAAATAAGGGTGAAGATGAGTGCACCATTACACCACCTCAGCCATAAGAGGGGGATGATGAGGACTTGAATGTAGTCCAAGGGGAGCACATATTTAAGAGGGTGTTTAGGAGAACAAGGACCCAAGGTGATACTCCAACCATGGTGCACAGATCACCCAAAATCTCTCCACAAAAGGAGGAAACTATGCAAAGAAGGAGGAAACTGAAGTTGAATGAGGAGGTGGAAGCGTCAGAGGAAAATGTGCCTAATTATCCCACACTTCCAAAGAACATAGAAGAATAGGGTGATGAATTAAGGGAAGAAAAGAGGATGAAAAGGGACCAAAGGAGATAATTGCTTGAGAATATTCAGACATGGAGACATAAGTACAAAATTTGGAAGCTAAAGTCCCTAAGTAGTAACGGTCTAGAAGAACAAGTGGAGAACACATTCCACTAGCCATGGGGTATGTAGAGGATGTGGGTAAAATTTTTCATGCCCTCTTATAGAGCATGATAGCAAAGAAGGATTTATTCAATTGGGAGCTAATGGATGATGATATGATGATTGTGCGCACTCGAAAGAAATTTTCATGGTCTATGCACATCCACATGAATGAGCTTGAATTTGATGTATGCAAAGAGTCAAGCATTTCAAGAGGGCTGAAGAAGGCACCCCAAGCTAGACACATGATAGTAAATCCTACTATCATGTCGATGAGTAGGTCATAATGCATTGGTGAAGGTTTCTCTTTTGAAGTGGCTAGAGGAAACATGGACAAAGCTGTAATAATCGGAGCGTTGTGCGAGGAGAGTGAAGAAAAAGGATACGGAGATAGCATGCATAACATAAGAGAGGGAATTTTCGCAGAAGAAGAATAAAGTATTTATCAGCATTGTAGAGGAGATTGGGGACAATGTCATCAAGAGCAAGGCCACACTTGGAGGTCAAGGTACCATAGATGTTTCCTTCAGGATACACTATGTAGGAAAGTCGGTGGACTTGGTACTTGAAGATGAACCTCTGCGCATGATAGCACCAAGGAAGTTAGAGTAAGATGCGAACAAGAGAAATCCTTAGTGATGTGAAATATTGTGTCTTATGAAGGGCTACTACAAGTGTTATAAGAAGTATTGAAGAAAGCATACTGTGCTTTAAATATCTACACACTCTAGAAATATTTATCAACATAAAGACCCTAGAAGAAAACAATGAGGTCTAGAAAACAATGAGGTCTAGAAATCAATGAAGGATGAGACATTGGGATGCATAGAAATATTGTCAATAGTTAAGTAGAAGTGCGAGGCCCCTCAAAGCAACACAAGAGTCACACAAGACTCACTTGGAAGATCTTGGGAAGCTAATTATGTAGAATACGGATCTTTTAGAAGGAATAATGAAATTAATGTCCAGCATTGTGTTGGTTTTTCAGAATGAAAAGGGAGAGATTGCGAGGATGAGTTAGAATCCATTCTCGTGGACATCCCAAAAAAGCAAGACAACCACTCACTTTGAATGGAAGGTTTTGGAGGTTGAAATAAAGGAGGAGTATCCAGAATTGATACTTCAAACTGATATAGAGGAGGTTGTCTCATAACCTCATAAAAATTCTTTATTTCTCTACATTCTTTCATTCTTATTCTCTCCATTGTTATATTCTTTACTTCAATTTTTGGAGGAATACCCATTGTCGGGATGATAATGAGATTAGTGTGGGGCACCTTTATTGATCGAGAATACTAGTTAGAAAACACACAAGGAGTCCATGCAGGAGAGAAGGAAAGGATCAAGGGTGCAGAGGACAAGAAGGACTTGTGCACGAAGGAAATTTTGGCATTAATGACTTAGCCAATTTTGAGCATGATGACCTATTTTTAGAAGATGGCATGTGAAACACACCAATGATACTGAGACGTGTGCACCCTACATTGTCTTTCTTTGGAGGATTGGATTTAATCATTTTTCATGGAGGAAAGATAAGAATAGGATTGACACTTCAGTTAACTGTAAGAGGTCTATAGATAGCACACTTGCATGTGTGGCTATGCATGTGAATGGCGCATGGCTATTAATAGCATGTGGCCTATTTTTGGAATAGATAAGCGGTGAAGGGAAAGTCCCCACTCTATATATATGATGTGAGGTACATAGTGGTAATTATGAGTGTGATGGATGTATGGAGGTATAGAGATATATGCATATGACTGAATTACTATATCAGATTCATATGTGCATTGGTATATATTAACATTATTGTAAGGAGCTTTTGTGTTTATTAATAGATGGAAGATATTGGTTGAACCTAAGTGTCATTCCTATGTGGAATTGAGTAGTACATGTTATTGATTCAATCATGATTATTGTTTAAAGATTATTCTATCATAGATATGAATGTAGCATACATTGTAGAATGATAGATTAATTATGAATCTATATGTTTCTTCCTTCATCACGCTAACATCCTGCTACAACAACCCTAAAGAGGGACCTGGTACCTTTGTGTGCTTCGGATGAGCACTCAGTTAAGGCTGAGTGATGTGCCAGCATGACTAGGGTGTTATCTGGTAAATTCTAGGCTACATCATGGTGTTTGTCGTGGAGGCTATTTTTCCAGTTGAATTCATGTTACCATCGCTGCGTATTACACGCGTAGGAGGGTTGGATGATGAACAAGAGCTAGAAGATAGAATTTATAAGTTAATGCAGTTAGACAAAAGGAGATCACTTTCTAGATGGAGTCAGAAGATATAAAAATCAAGGCAAAAGGCATGACATGATCATCATATCAAGAACAAATATTTTGAGGTTGGGCAGATGGTGTTGTTCTATGATTCCAAGTATCTGCACCACCCTGGGAAGTTGAAAGTCCATTGGTTAAGACTTTACATCATCTCATACATCCTTGATATAGGTGCTTGACAGTTACAAGTGATAGATGTGAAGTGATTACTAGGTCATTTCAATGGGAGTAGGCTGAAGCCCTACTATAAATAAGTCTTATTATTGTTTGTAAATAAGGCAGTATTTCTAGTTAGCTTAGAATTTCCCTTTATGCTTTTCCTTTCTAGTGTTTCCCTTTCTCGTTGCTTGGTCCTTTATTTTGTTTCATTTTGCACCTTGTGCACTAGTAACCACATTATTTTTCCAAGGTTGTGTATGCACAAAGGACCATACATCTATTTTAGTGTAGGGTGGAGTAATGCAAAGCAAAATATAGGCTTGTAATACAAGTTGAGTGACCCAATTGAAGGAAGCATGTAAGGTTGCAAAAGTGCATGGGGAAATGGTGGATAATGAATTATGGTGTTAAGAAGGATGTAACAAAGACCACGTACAAAGGATGAAGAGCACAGAACAACATGAGGTAGGTGAAGGAAAAAAATTAGGTAAAGGAAAGAAGAAGTTCCTTTGGAACTGTAGACACGTGCATAAGAGTCTTTGGTTAGATTAGATTTTTGCACACTAGATGGTTCTAGAATGTTTTCACGTAGGATTGGGTGTTTGGGTAAGAGCACTTAAAGTTGGCCTAGTTCAAAATTTGAATTTAATTTTAAAGTATGTTGGTAGGTGGTATATCATCTATTGCTGGAGGGAAGTAAAAACTATAAATATTAGATCGGAAAGTCATTATTTTACCTTTCCATTATGAAGTTGAAGCACTTTGTGAACTAGGGAATCAAGAGATATTTGTGTGAAGGAATAAGAACCCTATAAATCTTAGTGTGTGACTAGAGAGGATCTACAAACCATGAGGAAGAAAAAGGTTGTTTGAAGTGTGCCATCCGCACAGTAAGGTTTTCCTAGTTAGGGTTTGGTAGTTAGGGCCCGAAGAGAGAAGGATTTCTTCTAGGATTTGAGCTTTGGAGTTGAGTTTGGAGTTAAGCAGAGTAGTAGAGTAGGGTAAGGAGTTCTTATTTTATCCCAACAGAAAGCATGGCACCTAAGAAGGAAACCATTTCACCATAGAAATAGAAGGGAAAAGGCAAGAAAAAAACTCATACTTCTGAACCTCCAATGAAGAATGGTACACAAAAATGTAATACCCAGATGGAGTATTTCTAGGAAAGGAGTGGGTGTCACATTTAAGAAAAATGATTGTGAGTGATTATAACCATCACACAAGAACAATTGAGAAGGAAATGGCATTAGAATTGGTTTTTCTAGCTAACAAAAGAACACCAGATGGGATCTATATACAACGATGAAATGAAAGTAAAATTAGAGAAAAAAGGGTTATTGAAACTATATGAGTTGCCTTACTTTGGTAATCCCGAGAAACTTTATCAAATTTTTATGTTACACATGCATGAGGATCACTTCTATTTTGTACGATGCAAGATGTGCATAACACCGCAGCTTTATATCTAAGTTCACAGGCATTATTTTCAAAGGAGAAATTATAGATGATGATATAAGTGACAAGGAGGTAATCAAGGAGATAGTAGCAATGTATGAATATAAGAAGGGTTTAGGATACTTTTACATCATATAAATTCCAAAACCCATTATGAGGATGGTTGCATGCTTGGTGACCAAGCTTAATGATCAAGAATGATGGATGCAAGTGAACAAGGAATGGCTAAATGTATGCTGGAAGATATCAAAGGGAACCATCTATAACTTGTCATCCTTCATTGCAGATGAGATCATAAGCAATACACATGAAGGAGAGAAGATATTATTCAAAAATGTCCTCCTCACCATCATCTTCTTAGATATTAGAGTTCTCGATGGGCCAGATAAATTTGTTTGGGAGTATCCAAATGAGGATCCCTCACCTGTAAAAAGCTTTGAAAATTACACTTGTGAAACCATGACTACCGCTCATAAGGAACACCTAGAGAAGTGGTACAAAAGAATGCGTGACACATTCGGTGTAGAGTGGAGGATCCTAGAGAAGTTTCCAACACTCATGAATGGAGAAGTAGAGTTTGTAGTGTACCAATATTTTTGCATTGGCATATTTACTTTAACAAATGGGACTAAGGGTCCTGTGTTCAAGCTACCCTTCTCCTTCACCATGCAATACTTCCAAGCTAGATTCAACCAGTTCAAAGAAGCCAAAAGACTAAGGTTTGACCTTAGTGAGGTGGACCAAGACCATCGTGAGTTGTGTCTAAATCTTGTGTACCCTAAAAATCATGCATACGTGTAAAAGTATGTCTCCCACGAAGTTAAAATAATAAAGTCAATAATGTTGCAAATCATTAGAAGGGCTGCAATAAAGATATACCTTTGCATAAGGCTAAAATTTGAGAAAGGTGCCTATCTAGAGAGTGATGTCTCCATTCCATAAGACCCCACAGGTTAGAAGAAGGCCACACCGAAGAATAGAGAAACAGAAGAGGGGTAGGAGAAGAAGGCACCAAGTGTGCAGACAACACAATCTATGGGCACAATGGTAGCAAGAACTACACCTAGCACTTATGCACACAGAACAAGTCTCCTATCAAGGAAAATACCTAATAAGAATAATTTCCAGTAGGAAGAGCCCTCACACATGAGGATTCACCAAGGAAGACATCTCCTAGTGAAGAAAAAGAAAAGGAAGAATCTCATGTACTGGAATCCCCAATAAGGAAGAAGCAGAAGGTGAAAAAAGAGGTAGACTCAGAGGAGACAAAAATTTTAGATGCCTACATTGGTGACAAGGATGAAAAGAGCATGAAGGAGGTGAAAACATCCTAGTGTATGATGTACATGACTTAGAGGAGGAGGAAGGTGAAGAGAATTATAACAAGGAAGACGAGGAAAAGAATGACGAGGAAGAAGTAGAGGATCAAAGAAAGGGGGTGAGTGAAGAAGTAAGCACCAAAAACCAAATAACCCCAAAACTCACCAAGGATCAAGTGGAGAAAGCCACATAGAGAGAAGTTGCAAGCATCATGAAGGAGCTAATGGAACAGGAGTTAGGACAGAGAATGGATGAAATTATGAAGGAGATGGAAGGAGAAAGCATTGGGAAGGAGTATGGCAGCATGGGTGGGGATCCCAAATTGGTAGTAAGCTTCCTAAAATTGACGTGAATAGGTGGGAAAGGCATAATGGTGGTACAAGAGTGGTGAATGGGATACATTAATAATCCTAGCAAGGTGATACATATGCGCTTTCAAAGCACCATACCAAGAGATAAAATTTGTGTTATGTCATCGCTTGATGATGAAGGCGCATACCCATGGATAAGAAAGATACTATCTTGGGTGTTTGAGTACCATGTGGATAAAACTCAATTTAAGGTAAGCCGAGAGAACTAATGAAGGTTTCGGAAATAAAAGGAGTAAATCCCTTGGTGAATGCTCAACAAATATCGATGATGACAGGTATGTAATGTAATCAACAAGGTTTCAGTTGAGGTTGAGTCTAGATTATTTGGGAGAAATGAGAGAGTTAGATTCTTGGATAAGGAATTGGAAAATAAAAAGAAGGAGCTCATCAAAAATATCACGAGACCTAAAGCAAGAGGAGTTGATCAGTGCTTAGTTGAGGCATGAGCTGAAAGAAGAAAAAGCTAAGGTGCGTGAAGTCTCTAAGAAGGTGGAGATGATTACAAATTCCATTTTCTTGAAGCACCCCGACTTGGTACCACCCGAGCAGAAGTATGAATCAGCCTTGCAATGTCTAGAGGATTTGACTCGCATTCTCACAATGGAGAGGTGACCACTCACTTTAGAGTCTATAGAAGAGGTGCAGGTGTGCCAAGAGAAAGAGGAAAAGATGAAGGTTGTCAAGATTGTGGCTCGATACACTAAAATTATTATAGAGTTAAAGGCCGACGTGTAATACGTTGAAGCTACTTATGAAAACCAGACTCGATAGGGATAGAGTGCCAAGCATCTCGGTTGTCACCCATGAAAAATAAATAAAGGAGCTCCAAGAGAAATATAAGGGGAATAGGGAATAAATAGATAATATCCTAGCCGAGGTGGAAAACAAGTCAGAAGCAATCAAGACCTTGTGAGGCTCGATCAAAATCTAGCTAAAGGAACTATACCCCAAGATCACCCGCAAGATGGATGTGCTTGAGGACTTGGGAAAGCAATTGGAGAGTATTGTTGACACCATAAGTGCAAAAGGGGAGGAGATAAGTTTTGAGGAAGTGAGAAACCTAGTGGATAACCTATGTCATGAAGTGTAAAATGAGGTCGACGCTTGGGAGAAGCTAGAGGTAAAAATAGGGAAGGATTTCTTTCTCGTCCTCCAACAATAAACAAGTTCCCCAATGTTTCATTATTTCTCCCAATTATGTAGTCCTTTATTCTTTATTTCCAACCATTTTAAGAGCCTGCCATTCTTTATTCTATTGAAGAGTGTTTCCAAGGATGGAGAACAGGTGTAGTGTGGGGTGATGTTGGGCCCTAGAATTTGGCTAAGTATAAGAAGGCATGTGGGCATGTGGGACCTATTTGAGAAAAGGTGAGTGGGTTGAAGGCACGTAAGGAAGGGTTCTAACAGGGTGTTATAGAACACACAGTGTGTGTGTGTAAGACAAGACATGTTTTGGTACTTATCCATATTTGGCATTCTAGGAAGCACATGAGAAAAGTGTGACCCATCTAGCATGTAGAGTGGATAAGGTGCCACCTTGTAGCTGTAGGATCAAAAAGGGAATATTCCATGCATGCAATGGAAGGTTCCAAAATAACATCATTTCAAAAAGTGGGGAGCTTGGATCAAAGGAGGAATGCTCCATTGGAGGACCACTTGGAAACTTGAAACTGATTTGTTACCTTAGAAGGCATGGTGGTGAAGGAAGAAAAGCTATATATAGAGGTGTGCGGATAGCTGAAAAAGGAGGAGACTAGAGATAAAGATATATACATGAAATCATCCTGAGCGAGAAGAGGTGGTGGAATAGGGGCAAAGATCTATAGAAATATAAAGGAGGATTCTATGGGTTGGGATTAGTGAAAACTAGGAGTGATGGCATATTTAGAAGGATGGATCTGCATTCATCTTTGTAATGTGAAGGACATGGTGTAGTTCTGATGCATGACTTTGCTCTGCATTATAATATGGGTTTTTATGACCTCTAGGAATGTAATGTGGTTATTGAACTCATCAATATGAATATAAGACTCTATTTTGAATCATGTATGTGTTCATGAGTATAATCCTTGTGCATTTCCTTTATGTATGAATTAGGTCTATATGTTGAATGTTATTTCTCTTTTATGGGTGTAATGAGATGATAACTCTTCCTAGGTTCTAAAAGGATGATGCATGGTTCTTTTATATTCTTTTGTACTTGAATATATTTCATAAGATGATGTATTCTCACAAGACTCACATAAAGGATAGGTTCGGTGCCCACGCATGCCTCGTGTGAGCGTTGTTAGTGAAAATTCACAAGAACCCCAAAATGACCTATGGATATAATTTTCTAAGGCCATGTAATTTGGTGTGAATGCACAACATTGAGCGTTCCCAAAGTGTGGGACCTTTGCAAATGGGGAAAGCGCTCTCTAGAGAAGGTTGGTTCCTCTTCCTAAACTACCCGCCACAAGCTATTCTAGTGCGGTGCAAGCTGATCTAATCCTAATCTAACTATGCCAAGAGACAGAGAGAGAGAGAGAGAGAGAGAGAAAAGAGGGAAAAATAGATCCTACATTAAAACGGTGATACACCAGAGAAGGAAAATGTTGAACATCTATCAAAACTGTCATGGAACAAGAATAGGTGAGCAATGGAAAGAATGGACAAGTGCATCAAAAAACCAAGGATGGATTTCACACAATAAAAATGTCCCAAAACTCCATGAATGTAGCTCTAAAACCTATAATGAACATCCAAACATCCACAAATACCTACAATGAAGAGAGCCAAGAAGAAAATAAGAAAAACGAGCAAGGATGGACAAATGCATCACAAAACACAGTTTTTTCTTAGAAGTTTGCATAAAACATCATTTTACTAAGTAAGAGGCAAAAATTCCATTACGAGAGAAGAGGAGGAGAGGTTTTAACTCCATTTTGACCCAGGGAAGAAAAGAAGGGAGGGTAGAGCAGAAAGAATGAACAACTTGTTACAAATGAGCCAAAACTAGCTTTTAACCATGAAGCAGAATGGAAGAAAGGAGAAAACACAGGAAATCTGATTTTGGACTTCAACCACGATTTGAGATTCATTAAAATAGAAAGGGTACCTCTGTAAAAATCCACTTCCCAATGCATTCGAGCCTACAGGACAAGAAATTTCCCATACCTCATTAAATCTAGTAGATGAAAATCTGATTTTTGTCTTTTCCAGTGCCAGGGACATTTTTCAAAATTTCTCCCATGAATCTTCACCAAAATCCAAAATTGAGGGGTCTAATGTGTAGATAATTTCACGAGCATTTCAATGACATAAAGAACGTGAAAATTTGAGCTCTAGATCGAAAGATATGGCCCTCTAAAGATTTAGGGAAAAATGGCGAAAACATAGTCAAAATTCAGTTGGCGGGGTCAAACTTTAAAATTTTCCCTTTTGAAATTTTTTCCCAAAACCTCTGTGCCTCCACCACTCAAGGACATGTGTCACTTCTTGGTTTGCCGATTGGATCACGAGCCCAAACTTCACTTTTACCCTTTGATTTTTGCATCATAAAAATTTCCCAAAATTTGTCTGTGCCCCGATCTCCCGGTGACACGTGGCGCTTTCCCATTCGTTGATGGAAACATGGGCCTAAACCTCACCTTTTTCCTTTGATTTCACATTGGGCAAAATTCCCACATTTTCCCTGCACTCTTCCACTCGGTGGCATGGGTCAACATCTGGTTACTTGGCGGGCGTGCATCTTTATCTCCATTTGTGACTTTGTCCCTTTGGCAAAAACTAAAGTTTCCTCTGCACCTCCGACTCCCACCACCGCATGGACACGATTCACTTCCTCATTGGCCACAGCCTTCCAAACTTTTTCTCCATCCTCCTCCTTAGGCCTACAGGCCAAAATTTTCCCTTTGTGCCCTTTGCCCTCTTCTTGGAAAATTCTCCAACTTTGCTCTGCTACCCCAACCTCCACCACCATGTGGCACCATTTCATTGGCCGCGGGCCTGCCTAGGAAATTTTCCCCAAAAAACTCCACCGAGCCATAACTTTCAAAATATTTGGAGTTAGGAGGAAAATTTTACCTTTCTGGAAAGGGGAAGAAAAATCCTATCTGATGGAGCCATTTCAAAAACCCTTGAGTTCTTAAAATGTGTGAAAATTGAAGTTGAAGCACAAGGAAGGGAAGAATGAAGGCAAGTTAGCCAAAATAAGCAGGGGGCTCATTTTGGATAACAATTTGGTGACTCTCAGGGGTCATCTACCTACTAGATGAATGATCAGTGGCCTTTGAAGCATCCATTGGGCATGGATTCAAGCCTGATAATCAATTCTGATCTAGAACTATGAAAATATGACCTTTGAGCCACTTGGAAACCCACTGAACTTGGAGCTGATCTTCACCAAAATGCCACTGAAATGAACTGTGCAAGAGCAAAACCAGCACCACAAAAACTATGTACAAAATTGAAAATCATACATACCCCAAGTGGGATATGCAGAGTGTGCACAAGCACTTCTTCTACTGAAAGAAAACCTACCTATTCTACTCTAACTGGAAGCAAAGATGGGCTAAACAAACCCAACAACTGGTTGTGCAAAATAGCTTCCTTTCTTCAAAATGGGCAGCCATGCAATTGATTTGGAGCTGATCATGGCTGTTAGGATGAGTGGAAAATCAACAAGAAGTTGGTCTTCTACCCATATCAACAAGGTGTCAACTGAAAACAAGTTAGATACCTCTTTTAGTTGCTTTGCATTTGGATTGAAGAGGTATGGCAGCTGATCCTTGGTACTTTGTAGCTCATCCTCATGCTTAGAAGCAAGCATGACTTATTGGCTTCTCCTTTGGCTCCAATGAAGCCAAATACCTTATTGGGCAAGGTCTAATCCATTTGATATGCCCATAGCTCTGATTTTCAACTCCAAAAATGGAGTCTTCTTGTGGACCTTCTTGGGTGGATGATGTGGAAGAAATGATGAAGTTCTCCTGTTGTTTTCCTTCTTCCTCCAATGAAGAACATGGAAGATTAATACCTTCCAATCTTGGTTCCAATGAGCTGTCACAAAACATAGGCTGCTGTTTTTGAATGTTCTCCTTTGTGGCAGCAGGCTCTTGATGTTGGAGAATGAATGGTGGAGAAGAGAATGTTGTAATTTCAGTTGGCTCCTCCTCAAGACATTCCTCTAAGTCTGATAAACCATCAAACTCTTTGCTGTCCCTACTTTGCAACAAAGCTTTTCCCTCTTGCATGGTGACCTTCAAATCTGCATTTTCTTCACCATGTGCAACTTCATTTTCAAACATGCAACTTGCCAATTCGAATTCATCCAAGAAATCATATTTTTGGAGAGATGAAGTGGGAGAGAAACATGGAAATTCTTGTGCCTTTTGCTCATAATTTGGACCTGTTTTGTTCACCTCCATAATGGTTTCATTAATCAAATCAGCCCCTTCAAATGAAAGAAAAATTCATCAATAATGCTTCCTTCATCCAATGGCTTCAAACATGATTTAATCTCTTCCATTTGCTCCTCTTCAATGGGGTTTGGAGCTGGTTTTTCTTCCTCCACAATGACTGATTTTGTAGTGCAAATTGGATCAGCATTTTCTTTGGGCAAAGTGCCAACATGGACACCCAACTCATCACCAACAAACTACTGATTCTTTTCCTCTTGTTCTTGTTCTTCTTCTGCTGCAAACTCAGCCTCAACCACCACTATTGCTTCAACTCCAACTTCCTCTTTTGGCTTCACCATCAAGGGGATTTTTGTAATCCCGAATTTGAGAGCCAAGTTCAACAAACTTTTGATCTTTTCATCCTTGTTTGGCTCTTCTTCTTGCTGCTGTTTTCCTTGACTGGCATTCTGATTTTTATCTTCCCAACATGGATTTGGGAATGCAAGAGGAGGGGTGGGTTGTGACTCAATTGATTTTGCAATTTTTTGTGGTGTTGGAGGAGGTAGAAACTCTTGTTTCTTTGGAGGGAATGGCTGTTTGGAAGGGAAAAGGACAGAAGAATTGAGATGGGGTGGAAGACTAGGGGATGGAGAAATGGAATCAACTTTTGGGACAGCAGATGGAGAGTTTAAAACTTGACACTTGCTGAGATAAAACAGATTGGGAAAGAGGGAAAGAAAAGGCATGAGATGGTGTGCTTACCCATTGACAAGGTTGCTGAATACTCCTCTCATACACCTCTATTCCTTTAGTCCACTTTGTAAGCAATGACAATGTTGCAACAATGAAGTCAAGTTTCTCTTGAGGGCTGTAATGCCTTGGAAAAGGTCCCACCCATGGACAAGGTGCTCCACAACTGATTCCAAATGCTTTCATTTGTGCTTGAGCCCTGGATTGCACCATGCTTGCCTCCATCTTTTGGATCTTCTCCAGCAGATCTACATTTTCTTCATGACTTCCCTCACAATCTACATACCCTTGTGCTTGATGTGCTTCATATCCAAACTGATTTTGGCATTGCTCATATGGGTATGCATACTGGTTTTGAATATGATCAAAATACTGATCTGGAGGATTTGAGAAACATGTTGGAGGTGGAATATATTACTGCTATTGTGAATGAAAATTCCATGGGGGAAATGAAGTCATGATTGCACAACTTCATGGAATGAAAGAAGATGGAAGAGATGGAAAGAAGAATGAATGGAAAATAGGTCTGTAACTCAGAGAATGAGTTATTGACTAGATGGAGTCGCCAGATGTGTTTGTAATTTCCTCCAAAGGCTGAAATCTTCATAGGAACACATCAACCTACAAAATATGAAGTGGAAGACCTCTAAGGTCCCACCGGGTGTGCCAAAACTTGTAGTACAAATTCATAGCACCCCAAAATAACCTATGGATCTATTTTTATAAGGAAATGTCACATGGTGTGAATGCACAAACATTGAGCTTTCCCAAAGTGTGGGACCTTTTCAAATGGGGAAAGCTCTCTAGATAAGGCTAGTTCCTCTTCCTAAACTACCTACCACAAGCTATTCCAAAGCAGGGAAAGGGAATCTAATCCTAATCTAACTATTCCAAGGAGACAAAGAGAGAGAAAAGAGGGAAAAAAGAGCCTACACTAAAATAGTGATACACCAGAGAAGGAAAATGTTGAACATCTATCAAAACTACCATGGAACAAGAAGAGGTGAGTAATGGAAAGGATGGACAAGTGCATCACAAAACCAAGGATGGATTTCACATAAAAAATGTCCCAAAACTCCATGAACATAGCTCCAAAACCTACAATGAACATCCAAACATGCACAAATACCTGTAATGAAGAGAGGCAAGAAGAAAACAAAGAAAAATGAGCAAGGATGGACAAATGCATCACAAAACACATTTCTTTTTTTTTTGCTCAGAAGTTTGCACAAAACATCATTTTACTGGTAAGAGGCAAAAAAATCCATTATAGAGTAGGGGAGGAGGTTCTAACTCCATTTTTGACCCTGGGGAAGAAAAGAAGGAGGGCTAGAGAAGAAATAATGAACAACTTGTTACAAATGAGCCAAAACTAGCTTTTAACCATGAAGCAAAATGGAAGAAAGGAGAAAACGTGGAAAATATGATTTTGGACTTCAACCACCGACAAGATTCATTAAAACAACAAGGGCACCTCTGCAAATCCACTTCCCAATGCATTTGATCCCGCAGGACAAGAAATTTCCCATACCTCATTAAATCTAGTAGATGAAAATATGATTTTTTGTCTTTTCCAATGCTAGGGACATTTTTCCAAATTTCTCCCACGAATCTTCACCAAAATCCAAAATTGAGGGGTCTAACGTGTAGATAATTTCACCAGCTTTCCAATGACATAAAGAACATGAAAATCTGAGCTTTGGATCAAAAGATATGGCCCTCTAAAGATTTAGGGCAAAAATGGTGAAAACAGAGTCAAAATTTAGTCAGCGGGGTCAAACTTAAATTTTTTCTCAAAAACCTCCACGCCTCCACCACTTTGGGACACGTGTCACTTCCTGGTTCACCAATGGGATCACGGACCCAAACATCACTTTTCCCCTTTGATTTTTGCATTGGAAAAATTTCCCAAATTTGTCCGTGCCCGCTCTCCCCGGTGACACGTGATGCTTTCCCATTCACTGATAGAAATGCAAGCCTAAACCTCACCTTTTTCCTTTGATTTAACATTGGGAAAAATTCCTACATTTTCCCTGTGCTCCACCACTTTGGTGGCATGTGTCAGCTTTTGGTTGCTTGGTGGGGGTGTGCTTCTTTTTCTCCATTTGTGCCTCTGTTGCTTTGGCAAAAAACCAAAGTTTCCTCCGCGCCTCCAACTCCCACCACTATCATGGACATGTGTCACTTCCTCATTGGCCATGGGCCTTCCGTAACTTTTTCTCCATCCTCCTCTATGGGCCTGTGGGCCAAAATTTTCCCTTTGCACCCTTTTCCCTCTTCTTGGAAAATTCTCCAACTTTTCTCTACTACCCCGACCTCCGCCACCACGTGGCACCATTTCATTGGCCGCAGGCCTGCCTAGGGAAATTTTCCCAAAAAAAATCTGCCGAGCCATAACTTTCAAAATATTTGGAGTTAGGAGGAAAATTTTACCTTTCTAGAAAGGGGAAGAAAAATCCTATCTGATGGAGCCATTTCCAAAAACCCTTGAGTGCTTGAAATGTGTGAAAATTGAAGTTAAAGCACAAGGAAGGGAAGAATGAAGGCAAGTTAGCCAAAATAAGTAGGGGGCTCATTTTGGATAACAAGCGCCCAACACCCACTTAGTGATGGGCCAAAACACATGGGATTTTATTGTTAAATCTAAGGGTATAAAAATGACTACACTATACAACTTATTAAATCTATGCAAATATTCTTGCTCTTCATTTACAGTTGCTCCTTCAATTATTTCGTAACAACAAGGAGGTTTCGTAATGGGTAGAAAAATTTAGGATGGAGTCATTACTATTAAAGACACTATTCACTTGACTAAAATCAGTAAAATGGATGTTATGATTGTTAAACTAGATATGGATAAGGAATCGACAAGGTTTCTGGAGTTTTCTTAAAAAATTCTAAGTAAGTTTGGATTTGGAAATTCTTTTAGGATTATGGTTAAGGATTGCACTTTAAATGTCTAGTTTTCTATTCTCCTTAATGCCCCCCTTGTGGTTTCTTCCCAAGATCACAAGGATTGAGGAAAGGGGACCCACTTTCCCCTTTTCTTTTTATCCTCATGGCTGAAGCTCTTAGTAGGAGACTCAATGTTGAAGCTAGTAAAGGAGTGATCAAAGGAATATCTCCTGCTAGGGCATGGATAATGTCTCACACTAACATTTTTTTGATGACACTATATTCGTGGGTTAATCTACGGTTCCAAAAGAAAAGTATTTTAAGATGTTGTTAGATGACTACATGAAGGTCTCAAGGAAACTTGTGAACTACATAAAAATCTCTATTTATTTTCCAAATATTATGGATAGAAGGAGCAAGAAGATTTCCGAAATCATTTGTTATGACATCGAACCTCTACCCTTCTTTACTTGGGTATGTCATTAGGGGATAAGATACCCCTTAGTGGGGAATGGAATTTCTTAACTGAAATGTTTGAAAGGAAATTGGTGGGTTGGAAAGCTAACCTTCTATCACAAGCTTGGGAAATCACACTTCTTAGGAGCTCCTTAAAAGTCTTCCTATGTTTGTGATGTCTCTTTATCATCTCCCTTTGAAAATAGATGAAAAAATTGAAAGTATTCAAAAATGTTTTCTATGGAGTGGAATTGAAAGTAAAGACCATATTCATTTGGTGGCATGGAAAAGAGTGTGCAAACCAAAAAATATGGGTGGCTTAGGCCTTAGAGATTGGATCAAAATGAACAAATATTTATTAGCCAAAATTGGATGGAGACTAATTAGTGAAGAAGGGGCTTGGAAAAAGATTTTAAAAATAAATATTGGGAGGATGCCAATGATGAGAGGTGGATTTTTAAACCTGCTTCTTTCAATGGATCAAGTATTTGGAAAGCTATAAACTAGGAAAAGGAAATAGTGGAAAAAGGATGCAAATGGAAAATAGGATATGGTACTAAAATTCTGTTTTGGAAAGACAAGTGGGCTGGGAACTTTAAGCTAGAAGATAAATCTACTCTTATATCTAAGTCTGCTGGAAGACAAATATGGGATTCTAGTAAACAACTACATGTCGAGATGAAGGGATATTTCAGACTTGGAAACATGTTGAGATGGATAAACATGACCTTAAAGGACAAATGGAAAGCTTCAATGAATTCCTTCAAAACCAGTTGTCCTACAACAAAAATGAACAAGAAAGAATTGTATGGTACAAAGAAGAAAATGGTATTTTCTCAGTCAAATATGCATATGCTCAATTTTTTGAGGGAGAGGTTAGTGAGGAAGATGTATTAGTTGGAAAAATATGGAATAAAAATATCACTCCCAAAGTCAACATTTTCATCTGGCTCAAGGTGATCAACAAGATTCTAATTGTTGAAAACCTTACTAAAAGAGGTTTTCACAAGGTTAACATAATTGTTTGATGTGAAAATAATATAGAGAAGGTAAACCATATGTTTATGGACTACTCTTTCTCTCTCCAAATTCTTTCCTCTATCCTCACTTTGTTTTTGGTAAATTGGATAAGCCCAAATGAGGTCAAATATGGGTGGGTTCATGGAGCTTCCTTTCAAGAGCCAAGGTATCAAGAACCTTTGGATCATGAGCTTTGGAAAATTATGGTTGGAGGTTCAAAAAGAAAGGAATAGGTGGATTTTCAAAGGGAAGAGACTTCCTATAAAGCATATTTCTAAAAGACGCATACACACATTTAAAAAAAAATTCTCCATTCTTAAAAATAAATATTTGGATATAATGGAAAGAAAAAAATCATATAGCAAGTAATTGACATCTTACATGTACGCAAGTAGAGAAAAAGTAAGCCTAGAGAAGGAATTAAATGGATTATTCCCTCGAAGGTTTCATAAAGATAAATTTTGATAGAGCTGCTAAAGGGAATCAAGGGAAAGTAGGTAGAGGCGGTATTTTTCAGAATTTTAAAGGTAACTTTATTCTTTCCCAATTTTTTAATTTGGGTATAAAAACGAACCACGTGGTTGAGGCATTGACTATGTTATGTGGAGTTAAGCTTGTGGAATAAAGAGGTGTTAAATCTCTCGATTATCGAAGGTGATTACTTGAATATAATCTCTTGTATGAAGGGAAGAAACTCTGTCTCCTTAACTATAGAATATTTCATAAAGAGCTCTAAAAGTTGAAATACACCCTTCACCTCCATATCCTTTCAACATATATACTGTGAAGGAAATAGTATGGCATGTATTTTCTCTAATAAGGGGGTTGATGATAAAGATTTTAATGTGTTTGAAAACTTAGCTAGTTTTGATGAACACACACTTAAAACCCTAGAAGGGGACTATGACCCAAAACCCATGCTTATATCATGATGAAAACAAAGGATTATGGCATTGATAATTAGGCGGATCAAGAAATGATGGATTTACATGTTATTCTCATGCCAAAAATTAATTCTCATTACTTCAAAGATTGGAAAGACGGTAAATATTCTCATTATTTTCTTGGAAATCTTGACACTAAATTTTAAAATTGGCCTCGATAAGGAGACTCTAGGGTGAAAATGATTTTTTCAAAGACGAAAGAAGGGATTTAGCAACAAAACAGGGGTGGGAGGATTTAGTGAGAACAAATCTAGTTACCATATCGATATCTCGAGAGGAGGCTGCTACGTTGTTTGAAAAAGTTGATCTCATTAAGTTTCTTTAAAAAATTTAATGGGTATGATGAAAATTTGAGTTCGCAGATTGCTAGTTCTTAGAATGAAGGTTGAGTCTATGTTCAAAGTTTCTATTTAACAATCTCACCGAGGTTTATTACCAAAGTAACTCGGTATTGTTTTGGAGGGAAGGTACAGTTTCAAACCCAAATTGGATTATGGCCTAAAAGTAGATAATTTTATGCAAGGTAAGGGCACTTTAAAGAAACAATTCAATGACATTGATAGAGAGGATTTGAGTCCCCTTACGATGAAAGTTCCCTTCTATTTATGTCCTAAACTATGCTTGAAGGTTGTTTCAATGTGGTTTTGGGTTACCATTTCTTCATGCTAAATCATATCGAAATGGAAGACTGTATAATTTTCAAATTTTTTATATATCTCTCCTACTAAATCATGGAGCAGTTTATAAAGGCACCTTTACCTTTCCCCTGCATCAAGGTGCCCTAGTTAAAAAAGGGACACCCATAATTGGGAAAATTGGAAATTTTGGTGTCAAGTTGGAAATCCCTAACCTTGAGAATGACGGAAAAATGGTGGCCAAAAGGAAGAGATCCAGTTTGGCTAAGGAAAATGAGAGGGAAGAAAGGAAGGAGAAAAATGATTTAAGTAAATAGGAGAACATAGAAGTTAGCTCTAGCTCGGGGATTAGGGATATCGATGCAATCATATAGACAATAATAGGGTTGATCATAAAGAGATTCAAAAGGATAAAGGCAATAAATTAGTAGGTCGAATGGTATCCCCCTTAAAGGATGGAAAAGGAAGATACTTATGAGAAACATTCCCACAACACCAATGAGGCAATCAAAATCCTTCATGCTCTCAAATTTTTACAAAAAAATCTTGTTCATTGCCCAAGACTTTGCGATGAAGTCAAATGTATTTTTAAAATATTTTGAAAATTGTAGATTGGATACTCGACATCAACAGACATAAAATCAATATAGTGTCCATAAATTTGAGGAAACTCCAATAGAAAGTGGATAATCTCACTACCATTGTTCTTAGTGATAACTTAAAGAATGCTAATGAAATATGTGTTTCCATTTCCATAGAGCAAGATATCCTGAAAATGAAAGAAATCATCATGAAAATAAAGGAGGTTCATATGTTTAACGTGAAGAGTATATACACCATCTTAATCTCTTGGCTGAAATGATTCAATCCATGCAAAGAGCTAAGTATATGGAGAAGGATGGCACTAGTCCCAAAGTAGATATCATTAAACTAGAATATGAATACTGGAAGAGATCCATTGCTAGACTGGAAAAGGAATGGAATTACTGCATGCATACTATGGGAGAATTGATTAAGGAATGATGGGTTGTTGTTTTTTTATGCCTTTTGTTGTTGGTTTCCCTTTTGTTAAGTTGTTAGTTCTTATGTTGTTAATTTGGACTATGTTGGTTATTAGTTTATTTATGTTTCGCTTTAGTCTAGCTTCAATGGTTATACTTGTTTGCCTCGCTTCTTGGTCATTGGAACTTCCTTTTTGTACGTGGTAGGATCCCCTCAACCCTCTTTTAGCTTCAATAAAAAAATATTCTCTAGATTTAAATAAACTTTACCTACATCTATATACAATTATATTGGGTCATTGTAAATAATAATTGAATATTAGTTTTTCACCCAATGATAATGCTTGAAAAGTCAATGGTAAAATTTATAAGATAAAATACTATATTTAATGATAATATTAAGTTTACAATCACACTAAAATAATAATCATAGCTAATTACATGGTAAAATTAAATTACATTTGTATTTGTGTAAGTGCAACAAGTAAAATTAGATTTGTATTATTTTTTATTTTGTGAGTGGGCCCTAGTTTTTATTTCACGGGCAAAAAATTAATTGGAAAAGGAAAAGGATGAGCCAGAAACAATCTTCAACTACTCCACATGATCATGAATGATTCTGCTAATTGGTAAACACACATTATACAAAATAAAATTACTAAAGATAGTCACACACATTATACAAAAAGGTTTTCTCAAATAAATTTAGGGACACATTACATAATTATAATTGGGTTATTGATTTAATGACATTGTGGACATCTCCACATCGTCCTCCACATCCTTTAATAGTTGCAATATAGGCCACAATTCATATTTCAAGTAGAATTGTAATATGCATTATAGGCCACAATTCATCCTTCAATTGGTGTATTTTTACAATTCTAATATGCATCACACTTTCTCTAAACTGTGGTAATATTTTTAAGAAATATGTTGGAATTATTTGATTATTTTATATGGTCCATCATCCCCAGGATTATTTTTGGCTTTGTAATAAGGTTCTTATTATTTTCAAAATTTATTTAAGATTAAACCATGGATAACTCGGGAAAAATATTTTGATTTAAATAAAGCCAACATCAATCTGTGAAACCGTAAACATTATATGTTTCCTTTTTTACGTGTTAGCGGTCGTTAGGCTTAATTTTTGATTTGGAATAATATTATTACCTATTTTAAAATCTGTTTAAGTTTAAACTATGTAGATTTGGGAAAATTCATTCTTTTTTTGGTCCATGATCCATGATTGTCTCTTCCCCAAAAAAAAAATGTTTTTCTTGCAAAAAGAATTGAAAAAATGATCGCACATCATGTATATTTAAGAACCTTAAGGTAGTTATTTTATTCCATATAAATCCACAATACATTGTTGTATTTGGAAGAAAATTATATAATTGTGTTTGAAATTTTTCAATGTCTACACAGTTCTTGTGTTCTCCTACATGTTTCAACCATGTACATAATTCAGTGTAAATTTTTGAATCAGTCTTATAGTTTCCATCAAATATCCAAAGATGTTGGGGTTTTGAGATTAATTTCTTGTTTGACTTAATGCATCAATAATCTCACATCATCGATCTAATATTTTCTGATTGGTATATGTTTTGAGCTTATATTTGTGGCATCCCCAAATGAACCTCAAGTCGGTATCTTAAAACCAACTAATGTTTTTGATGAACATATACTTCACCATGTTTTATTCCATAAATGAAGACCATAAGGCAATGTGAAAATAATTTGATGTAATACTTATCAATTCAGAACTAAATACTTGTTCAAAGTATTCAATATTTCCATATTTGAATTTTGGAACCTTATTACGAGGTATTTTGTCACCAATACCGTAAATTCAAATAGAAAACCTTTAACTCCCAAAACTAGTAAATTTTTAGGATTCCCAATTAGATCTATAAAATAACTTAGAGTTAATGTAATCTTCCAAAAGTGATTAAAACACATGTCAACATATTATTGTGAGAATATTTTATTTGGGTGATTAACAAAAACAACTTATAAAACTATAACATTAACTTAATCACAAAGAAGATATAAATACTCGCAAAATTTTAAATTTGTAATCTCAACATATAAAATAAGGAGGGACTATATGAATGTAATAATGAATATCATTATAAAAAAACATTTTGAAATAATTAATAGTTATACATTTTTTGTTTGCTACAATTTTTTGATGCCCTCTCGCAACACTCAAACCCCGATACAATATATGTGATATGCTTGTATACAAATTGGTCTTCAATCGCATATATTTGAAATAATTTTCTTCATTGCATTTCCTTCCCACCATAAAATTTTCCGGTGGGTTTCTATTTTGGCCTATTTTAATACACAATGTGTCCATAGCGCCATAAACAAGATCCTCTCTACTCCAAATATTTTGGATATATTTTATTGCAATTTCATCATCTACAAAACAATTTTCTTTACCCAAAAAAGAATTGGTTTCAATTTAACCACTATTTTGTTTTTCAAATCGTTAATCATCTTTTCAACTTCGGAGGAAGAGAGATAGCTAGACCAAAATCCCACTTCACATTTTTTCTGCTAGTAGCTTTAAAAATTCCTTGATCCCACCTCACAAGTTGATAGTCTCCTTACCAAACTTAATTTCGAACTCCTTATGGAATTGGTTTTTCTCATAGAGAAAACCTTCCAAATCTAAAATAATTAAATAATCCTTTTGGCCAACCTCATAGAACTAATTTTTTCAATTTTCCACAATTTAATATTAACAAATTAAAATAATCAAAATTTTAGTAGGTTAACACTTACTGATTGAGATTCCATCTTAGATTCCCTAGAAATCCCCTTTTCTAGTTCTTGTGATTCACATTCTATTTAAAAAAATAGTAATCAATTCAAAATAAATTTTAAGTCGAAGTAAAAAATACGTGATACAACTTGCTTTTATACAATGTTCTACTCTTTGTTGGATGATATTGCATAGATGTAGTTATATATTAACGAACACTAGGATTAAGCCATTAATGCCTTGACTATGTTTGGGTTTAAAGTATTTTATGGGCTTAGCGACCGCTAATGGACAACTACACATAAGTATTTGTTTTTCACTTCTTGGTAGTCTATTGTTAACTAATTAAAAACATTAATCAATTGAAAATAAATACCATGTTGACATAATTAAAGTCATGATATAACTTTCTTATATTAAATGAAAAAACATTTGAAGGAAAATATTACATAGATATTGATGTATATTAACAACCATTAGGCTAACCCATTACTTCTTGGACTATGGTTGGCTTGACATTCTTTGATTAGCTTAGCGGTCACAAATATCCAATTGTATAGAAGTAATTTTTTTCAATTGTCCACAATTTAATATTAACCAATAAAAAAAAATTTACTCAATTCAAAATAAATCAAATTAAAATATGTATGTTAGTGACTACTAGGGTAATACATATAAAAAATAAACTACTTTATTATAGGCTCCTAAAATTATGAGGGGCTTATACATGGTTTTTATTATAATTGTACACGACTATAATTCCATTTTCTATCCGTGATTTCATGTGTGACGTGCCAATAACCTCCCCATTTGGCATCAAATCTAATTTTTTTGAAGTTTTATTTAAAACATGTAAACAATGATAGTCAAAAACTTCTTATAGTGTTAAATCTATAAAATGAGTATTTCCCACTCACCTTTTATAGATTCATTAGATGGATGGTCACGACATTTGGAGAAACAAGTTAAATGGGTTGTGACATGTTAAGAATGACATTGTATCCTTTGTTTGTATGTGGAGAGGAAGAGATGGTGTCTTCCTTTATTGGTTGGCTATCTACATAAATATTGTATGTATCAGTTTAAATGCAATAAACTAATAGAATTGTTTAAAGTGATCTTAATCAACATACCTTTTTAAAATGAGAATAGTAATCTTTTACAAAAATTTCTTGATTATGTGATTCAACAATAAAAACCACAAACGCACCCAAGTAAACAAAATCATACAATGCAACACTACCACCGTAAACCACAATTATTGGAGAATTTTTGGAAGCAAGTTAATGAGAAAAAATCATAAGATCTCTCATAAAGAAAAGGATGAGTCTTTCCTCGTAAGATGATTTTTATTGAGTCACAAATTGTTGACTAAGTTGGTCCATCCAATCCATGGTGATTTCTTCTCCATCCCCATCGTCAACATCAAAATTGTGCACATCAGTTATTGTGTACATAAGACACAATCTCTTAAATTTTCCATTACTATCATAAAATATGTAACAACCTTCCACAACTGATTCCCCTTTTCTTTAAATTTTTACATGAATTTTTTATCATCTCAATCAACATTTTTACAAAATTAATAGGTAAGAGAAAAATAGTAACACAATTTAGCATACTAGATCTGATAATTGTAAGAAAGTCCATCATTGCATCAAAAGTTATTACACTAGAAAAATTATATAAATCATGATCACACATTCTCGCATTGAATTTTTTAGTTGACGGAAATAGATGAAATTGTTGACTAGATCTAGAAGGGATATGCACATTTGTAGGTAAACTCTTTGGTTTCTTCCATCCTTGTGAGAATTTGTTCTTCCATTAAAATTACGTAGTTTTCTATAATTGTTTAAGATGTCGATTGGAGAACCTCTAAATTCAGCATCAATTTTTTATTTTTTTCACTTCTTACATAATCAACTTTTATTTTTCCTTTATTATCTTCTCGCCAAGAGTGCACACATTTCACAGAGTGAGATTCCTATAGACCAAATTTTTCAATAATATTCTTTTCAAAGGCATTTTGCCAATACAATATTACCTGGATATTTACTTTTCAAATATTTTATAATTTTTCCTATCATTCTTTTGTCATCTCCGTTACTCTTTAGTAGTAAGATTCAGGAGTCTCTATTATGAAACTTGCTTCAATAGAGATAATTATCCATACTTTCCTTGATTTTAATTTATTTTCTTGAAATGATAGCTCCTCATTTTTCATTCTTCTTGCATGCCTAAAGGAATTCATCATGAAAATTGCTAGTGAATTTTATTGATCGTTAGGCTTGTTATCCTTAAAAGGAGAACAAGCAAGCCCACCTGATTTAAATAACTCAAAGGTTGTTGTCCATTTTGTCCATATGTCCCGAGGTAACAATTGAAATGTCCATTTGTCAAAAATACTCTATTTTATAGCCACTTTGAAAATAACAAGACATTGCTTCTCAAAATGTTACATTGAAAGAGGAAATAATATATTTACTTTTTGTATATTACAAAAATTAAATTTTAAGTACAAATGCATTAAAATTAAGTTTCATTACCCTCAACTCATTTTTCATTACGTTTCCCACTTTGTGCCTTCGAGGACATCCTAGGGGTCTCCAAATCACTTGAGCCTTATAGAGTACATCAATAAAATTTGTTTCAATCCAATTTTTTTTTACCTCATTTTTCTACTTGCAAATATCAATAATGTCTTCACTAGGTGCTTTTGAAGACATAATGCGAGCCTTTCTAAACTACAACTTAATATGTAATGAATTTTATTTTCTTTCAGCTAATTTTATTTTTGGGGCACAAATGGCATGTTGGTGATCAATAATGTAGAACTACAAATCATCCCTTTTCAAGTCATCTAGATCCTCTAGTTGCACAAGTTCCTTTATAGAATGTAAAAAGGGAAGAATAATTGCATCCCTTAGTGTAGGAATAACATTAATCAACATTGAATGGAAAATAAGGTCAACATTCTCATCATGCACATGATGGTATTAATATTTTGGAGGTGTGACATGGAAACTAAAAAATTCAACTAGAAAAACATCACCATTGAACAAAAAAGAAAATTAATTGTTTAGCAGTTGAAGATTCTGCTTTCTCAAATATATTGGCTACTTTCTTCAACTATACAATCGATTTTTTATTCTTTCTAAGCCCTTGAAAATTTGAATTAGGAGGGATCTATCTATAATTTAGAAAAATAAGATCACCTTAGCATTGTAAATAGATTTACATGTTTTGGTGGATAAAATGACATTTTCTATTTAAATAATGACAAATAGAAGAGGTGTTATCGATTCTATAGAATTTTTTGAATACCAAAATCATGTTATTATGAATTCTAATGGAATTTTCACAACCTGTTTAGTATGATTGTATGAACATCCTCAAATTCCAACCATATTGAGAATAAGAACACATCCTATTTTATCTAGAAGCCTTCATTTCCACTTTCTTGAACAATGAAACTTCTAAATCCATGTCAAGAAGAAGGAACTTATTCATTTCAACATTAGTGAGTTCAACCCGAGTATGAAATGTTTTTTGAGAAATAACTTCAAGTTAGTACCATACCGATTTCATTTACAATTTCTTCATCAACAATAAATAACAATAGATCACTATGATAATTTTCCGGGAATGCATTTCTACAAACCATTCACTGTATCTATTTTTCATATCCTCTGCTCCTTCAATCAAAGGAATTTACATGAACAAAATGTGAACAATGGAAGAGATATCACCTGAAAAAAGGAATTTAAAAAATTAATAATTTGTAAGCAATTGGGAAGGATACATATTTTTTTTCAATAGTGCAATAGCAAGGAGATGACGTATTTGGATGTCATTATTTTCATAGAGTAAAAGTCAATGAGAATGGATATGTATAGCTTAGAAGTCACTAGGCATACTTTCAACATGCTATAGAATAAAAATGGAAAGGAAAAATACATTGTAGATTAATTTACATCATTCAAGGCTTGTATAGACAATAATAATCAAACTATGAAAAGGAAGGCATGTTATAGAAGACTAGCATGCATGAGCTATCCACACATTGTCTACCAACTCTCTATTGACTCTCACATGGGATGAAATAAATTTTAGTGTTTATATTTATGTCATTTTCTAAGGTGGAAGTAGAATGGTTTAGTATTGTCCCTAGTAGAAATAAAAATCTTCCTCCCGTAATGAACTAGGAGATTTTTTGGGAAAAAATAGTGATGTGAAGAATCAATAATATCAAATTAGCAGAAAATACCTATAGTCATAAAGTTTTCAATCAAATCATGTGTTGTTTTCAAAATAATGCTAATATGAGTAAAGACTAATACCTAAATAGCCTTAACTTAGCAAGAATTGAACAAAAACTAAACACCATCAAGATAAGAATTAAACAAGGGTTAGATGCTAGCATTCATCAATACAAACTTTGAAACTAACAATGCTAAATATCTAAACTCCTTTATTCTCTAACAAAAAAAATGAATGGACCTAAGTAAGCTCCATGGCTATCAAAATAGTTGTCCTTAGTATGCCAAGTAACCTAGGAATGAGGGCCTATCAAAGTTGGGCTACAAGACCCCTTTGACACCTCCCATATGACCTAAGCACTTAAGAAAGAGGCTTAACTCTTCAAGATGATGAACTCTCAAAAGGGCAAGGTGCAAGCTCTTAGTCTCTTTGCTATATGCTTTGCATTTTCTCTCTAAGGAGTTTAGGTGTAAGTAAAAAGGTAGGTGGAGGGCTCTTTATATAGCCCAATGGATAAAGGAAACACTTCATCCCTTTGTATGTGGGATAAAGGTAAAACATGATTAGGAATGGATAAGGTTGCTTTATTAAAGGTAACCTTACTTTAGAAGGGTTTAATTTATGCTTAGCAAGTCATGGGAGTTGGGGGGTGTTTTAATTAATCAAAGGTGATTAACTAATAGGTAGATGTAAGCTTATAGAAGCCAATTAGAAGAATATTAGTACGATTTAGGCTATTAGAAGGGGATTAAATCAATTAAATATTGATTTATTGGTTAAATGGAAGGGAAAGCTAATTAATTAATAATAATTAATTAGTCTAGGTAGAAGGGGTGATTTATTAACGGAAGGTCGTTAATTAGGGTATTTGTTGGATAGGAAACTTAATTAATTAGCTTAGTGTAATTAATTAATGATGATATGAGGGAAAATGAGTTCTTTTGACGATATGTCATTGATTTGTGAGAAAGGGGATAATTAGAACAATTTAAGTATTTAAATTACTTAGGCATAATTATAGGTGTCTACATTTTCCCTCTTTGGGGTGGCGTAAGTGATGTCACTTCAAAGATAGTAGAAAAAGATATTTTTTTGAAGGGATAGAAGAAAAATTAGTAGGAGGGAGAGATTCCCCTTGAGTGTCAATGGGGTGATGAAGGAAGTCGATCGATGATCGAAAAAGATGAGAAGTAGATAGAAGAATGGGGACGAGGTAGGATGCCCCGAGAGATGGAGAATTTGGGGTGAAAGGGAAGTGGTGTAGAAGAAATATGGATGAGGGGAGAGAAGATCTTAACCTATCCGCTTATTTATTTAGAACAAATTTGATGTCATCATATTTCCATAGAACTACATCATCGGTCCTTATGAAAATATAAGCATACACAAAGGTAGAATGACATGAAAAGCCATAGTACAAATGATTGTCCATTGCTGAAAACACCAACTCCATGAAACATACAAAATGTAATGCAATACAAGAAAGTGAAAGATTCCTAACTCCATGTAACATACAAAATTTAATGCAATACGAGAAAGTAAACAAGCTAAACTAACAGAGAAACATAATGTAATGTTTTTATTATCAAGCTTCAATTACGACCTGTGTGAATTAACAACAAGGGTTGATGATGGTGCCCCAAGAAAGGATACATGCAAGGGGAATAACAGAGGACACTTGGGTCCAATGAAAAAGTAATGTGCACTACGAAATAGTACTGTGCAGTGCACTTGGTGTGCCCTAGAGTACGAGACGAAAAGAATAAACCTAGCTTTTGTTGATGGAGGTAGATCAAGATGATCCACAAGTCGCACACATGAACAAGTGAGAACCAAAGAGTGACATTTTGTAGGATGATTTTCAAATTTTATAAGTTTTTTGAAACATATTTGAATGTTTTTGATGATTTTTCTAACATATTTGAATGTTTTGGTTGATTTTGAAAGTTTTATGAAACTATGTATAGGAAGATGAGAAAGCATGGATGCCCCCAATGATAGATGGGATGTACAAGGGCATAAGGCCACGTGTGTACCAAAGGTGAAGATGCAAAAATGTCCCAACGATAAGGTGGGAGTATTCAAAGGTAAACTCTTCACAGGTAGAAGCGGGACCCAAGGCCATTATGGATAGGTTCAACATGATGATGAACATAAACCAATGAAATGCTAGGGAAGAAGCAAGGATGCCCCTAGCATAAGTTGGCCTAAGAGCACGTGATAGAAAGGAAGGAGAAGATTATTTTTGTGGAAGGGGACAAAGGTTTCCACAAACATGGAAAATAAGTAATCTTATACACATGGATGTTCTGAATGAAGTAGAAGAACGATGTGAATGATATGAATGTAGCTTAGAAGCCTCGTGATGAAGAAGTGATTAGCCAAAGGCATAAGTCATGAGACGAGATATGGACTAGAGTAAGAGTCTGAACAAGGTCCAAAAAAGACACTTGGTAACATACTAATCATGTTTACTCATAGAGATCCAGTGTGTGCACATGGATTTTATTACCTCTTGAAGTGAAGATTTAATAGACAACAAGTGAAGAGACCCTAGCCAATGTGTAGGAATGATTTATTTTGATAAGTGATTTTGTGAATGGAGGGTGAAAGGATAGCCATACATTTCTCCGCTGCCAGCCAAGTGTCCATAGCCCCGATGGAGATGTATTTGATTCTAATCACAACATTTCTCTACTACCAATCAGTGCAGTCCATAGCCCCGATAGAGATTATTGGAAATACCCCAAGAGAGAGTTATATATTAATTTGCTTTTTCTTTGTAGCTTTTAGCTTTTGAGTTTTGATTGATTTTGATTCTTTTTCTTTCTGAAAACTTATTTCAGCTCTCTTGTTTGACAAGGGGTTAAGAACCACTGATGGCTTGATGGAAGGAGGTGGAAGTGATTGTGATGACGACATTGGCTAGTGTCAAAAAATATGTCCAAAATTTCTTCGCAACAAGTTTATTAGATGTTTGAATGTGATAGGATCTCCATGAGGTCAGTCATTCTTTAATTTACCAAGGTGATAAAAGACCAGGGGACAAATAGATACCATAGAGATAAATGTCACAAAATGCGTGTGAATAAGCTAACCAAAATATCACCGAAGGGATGAAAATGGTAGGAAGACTTGCAGAAGAATAGCAAGGAAGGGAAGAAAGAAATATCCATGTGTACGCAACACCTGATTGCAATGTTTGATCTTTGTACCTTTGATTTTTGTTTTTTTTTTTTTTTTGTTTTTTTTGTATTTTTGCCTTGTTTTTTATTTTTAGATTTTTGATTTTTTTTTTTTTTTTGAACCGTTGTTACTAACAAAGTCACTCTGTGTGATAGGATCCAACAACGATGTTTTACGACTTCCTTGATAAGGGAGACTAAGAATGTTTGTTTATCAAGAGTCATGTTTTCCCCAATCTCGATGATCGTGGTGAGTTCACACTCAACAAAGGACTGTGATTTATCCTGAAACATGGATTTTGTATGCGGAGCTTGAGTTCCCTATCCAGAGGTTTATGCACTTTGCACCATACTTGATGGTTATGTTGATGTGCGTTCTTGAATCGCACTTGATTTACAACTTTGAGATTGTTCTAGTTGTTGGGGGATTTTGAGCTCTTGGAAGTTTTGACCTGAGCTTGATAATGAACCTGTTTGGGTTTCTTATAAGCTGACGCTTGAATTTTATGACCTCGAGAAGGAGAAGAATGTGAACATTTATGATTGATGATAGGAACGATAGAAATGGTAGTGGGCTTGCCACAACCATTGATAGAAGAAATATGTGATAGATGAAAAGGATACGGTCCAAGAATTGAAGAGGATGGGCTACCAGGAGGTGAGCCATGGATAGAAGGTGAAAGGCTACTAGGATGTGGCCCAAGAATAGAAGAAGAAGGGCTACTAGGATGTGACCCATAAATAGAAGATGAAGGGCTACTAGGATGTGGCCCAAGAATAGAAGAAGAAGGGCTACTAGGATGTGACCCATAGATGTAAGATGATGGACTACCAGGATGTGGCCCAAGAATAGAAGATGATGGACTACCTAGGGGTGATCCATACATAGAAGATAAGGGGCTAGTTGGATGTGCCCCAATAATCAAAGATAGTGGGCTACTCGAAAATGTCCCACAAATAGAAGAGGGAGGGCTACTAGAAGGTGACCCACACCTAGATGAAGATGAAGGGCTACTTGGTGCTGACCCCACAAGAGATTGTGATTGAGGAATTATGATAGACGAAGAGTTATTGGGTGATGAGAAGATAGGCCATGGATCTATGCAAGACCAAGGAGTTTCATCACATAATGAAGAATGTGAAGATGGAAGAATAAGAGGAGGATCAAGTTGCATGATCTGAGGCTCTTCCTCTATTTCTTGATCAAAGGAATCAACCTTTTCCTCACAATATGCAGACACATCAAAGTCTAAAGAGAATCCTTTTTTGTAATCTACTAAAGCAATATCTTCATATGCCCCTATAAATGCCCTGATTTTTTCTTCATTCTAAAAGAGATCAATCGGCATGAGTTGTAGATTGATCCTTAGGGGTTTATTGGAAGAAATAGGTTCACTTGGTGTGGAAGACTTAGAAGATGTTTGATGATTATTGATAGAAGAAGATGATGTGGGGGACGAAGAATATGTGTAGCTAGATGTCTCAGGAGTAGAAGAAGGTGGTGTGGACCTACCTATACAATGGTATGTCATATGTAAAATAGTAGGATTAAGTCCAAAGTCTGTAGATTATGACACATGGGTCGATTCAGATGTTTTTCTCGAAGGACTTTGAGTCACATGAATCTTCACAGAAGGAAGATTCCGTGGGGGTGATTGATGAAGAAGGTCCTACAAAGAAGGGGAGGACTGTGATTCAAGCATCGCATTAGATGAATGATGACAAGGGTCCTGCAAGAAAGAGAGGACCATGATTCAAGAATTGTATTATACTTCTGATTGGAGGGATTTGGAGTCGTGTGTATCTTCAAAGGAAGAAGACATCATTGGGGTGATTGATAAAAGGGGTCCTACGAAGAAAGGGAGGACCGCGACATAATATTCGCATTAGATGATTGATGAAGAGGATCCTGCTAAGAAAGGGAGGACTGTGATTCAAGCATCGCATTAGATGAATGATGACAAGGGTCTTATGAAGAAAGAGAGGACCGCGATTCAAGAATTGTATTATACTTCTGATTGGGGATTTGGAGTCGCATTTATATTCAAAAGAAGAAGACATCGTAGAGAGGTCCTATGAAGAAACAGAGGGCCATGACTTAGAGTCACATTAGATGACTTAGGAGTCAAATTAGATGAATCCAAATAGTGTTTGATCTAAATCCTCTAAGAAGAGTCAGAGGAAATATTTGGATTGGAATCCTCAGAAGAAGAGGAAATGTTTGGATTAGAATTAGAAGAAGAGTGGGGGGAACTCGAATAATAATTTGGATTAGACGTGTCCAAATCATACCACCGACTATGAGATGAAGGTGGGGAATGAGTTACCCGTATGGGCTCTCTAGCACGAAGAACCAAACAAGGTTTAGTTGTAATGGGAATCTTTTGCTTTGAATTGCTAAACCTAGGTTCCATATTTTTGTAAGTATGGGGAACCGCGTGATAGTTAGTCATTTTTGGCACTTTGTTTTAAGCACAAATGTCTAGATCTAGATAGTGTGATGGAACTCCTTCAAAGGGAAGGAAGTGACATGTCGATTTGGGTAGCATAAGGACAACCAACTAGACATTTCATAAGTATTGATATGCATGTGTGATTTTCTAAAGAAGGTCTAAGGAAAATAGACATCATGATGACATAATATCGATGAGATTGAGAGGGATTGTCCTAGAAAATAAGTTTTCTGAATGAATAATCACAAGGAACAATCATGCAAGTGTGAAACACAAAGCCAATCAACAAGGAAATACACCATATGAAAATGTGATGCAAAGATGATCAACAAGATGTTTTCACTTATGCCAAGTTCAAGGAAATGAACAAAACGTAAGTAAAAACAAGAAGTCAATGTGATCTCCCAATCAAGATATACGATGAGCGAGCTCAAACTTGATTAAGACCTATATCTCAAAAAGTACCAATTACAATTCATGAATGACACAACAATATCACCAAGATATGTTAACCCACTTTGCGAGAAAGTGAAGTATTGATATCGAGGTGTTATTGATATAACACGCACAAATGGTAACACCTAGCACTCTTTGAAATCAAGGTAATAATAGAACTAAACTAAAAAGCTCAAAGTATAGCTAGAATAGTTAAAAATGTGTGCAACGTAACATACAATATAGGTATTTATGTCGAGTTTACAAGAAACAAGACGTAAATATCGAAATTGTAGTGATACGATACAAACAAGCTAACTCTTCTAAGGAAGTCCGCGGTGATGAACCATGCCTAACTATAATGACGATCTTGACGTGGGTATCAAGATCACAATGGCTACCAAATGACGTGAAAACACCTCCACTCACTTTAGACGTTTAACTAACCCAGCCGCAAACATGGATGGGCATAAACGGACATAAAAGTGAGAGAAACAGTCGAATGGCAACACAAAGGTAATCACACCTCTTTTGATCAACAAAGTGTCAAAAGAATATGAAGGAAATAAATCAAGAAAAATGATGAAAAATGCTAGCCTCACTTCAGCAGAGTTTCACCTCACCCTAAGGCAAGTAAAAACTAGGCGAAAGTAATACGTCACACATTTCTCAAAAAGAAGGTTCACAACTCAACACTATTTTAAAATGGTCAAAGTGGGCTCCTGGCCAAAGTATATTCTCCTAGGTGGTTCTCTCGCCCTAGGTGTTACAAAGTTGCCACGAGCGAGCGTGATTTACCCAAAAAGTCACACTGACTAGTTTGGGAGTATCTCGCTTTACTTTACCCCTTCAAGAATAGTAGGCAACTAGTGCGTCTACATGTACTATCACTAGGGTCACCACAATGGACAACCTGTAATGCTATCTCACAAAGGAATCACTAGTCAAGTAGGTAGTGCGGAGCACTTCCCGTTTCATCCATAAGGTTCCCTCTTGCATGGACTACTTTGGGGTTCTTAGAACCACCCCCATTGTTGTAGCTTAAGGCATTATGCCAAAGGGGTTATGTTCCAGTTGAGTGGAGAGGGACGTACCCTTTTCCGAAACTTGCAATACAGTGTTTTGAATATGTTGTTCTTTTTATCTTGTTTAATTAGGTGTGGTTTGCTTGAACACCTTTTGGCAACCTGTATAACAACTGTATTAGTAGTTTTTGATTTTGTTTTGATTCCTCCTTTCTTTGACAAGCGTTTTTAGGTCCTGCACTCAAGCGTTAGTAGTTCTCCAAGAAAATCACATTATTTAAAAGAGGATTAAGAGTTGCTTTTGATTCTCAAGATCATCCAAGGATGTAAGAGAAGAGCATACACAACAAATAATCCAACTAAAAAGTAAATAAAATCTTTTCAATCAATGAACCATACAAAATTCTTGATAAATGTTCATTCCCCTAAACCAAAAGTGAAAGATGAAGTTTCCAATTTACCAAATGTTATAAAATGAAGACTAAAGTTGTTTTTGATTCTCAAGATCACCCTAAGGTGCAAGAGAAGAGCATACACAAACTTTATCCCAACTATATAGAAATGGAAAACTTCAAATCAAAGGACTATTGAAAAATGTTTTGTAAAAGGTTCATTCCCTTAAACCAAAAGTGAAAGATGAAGTTTCTAATTTATCAAATGTTATAAAATGAAGACTATAGTTTCTTTTGATTCTCAAGATCACCCTAAGGTGCAAGAGAAGAGCATACACAAACTTTATCCCAACTATATAGAAATGGAAAACTTCAAATCAAAGGACCATTGAAAAATGTTTTGTAAAAGGTTCATTCCCTTAAGCAAAATGAATAATAAAATTTCCAAGTTTAATCCCAATGTTAAAAAGATATAGATCAAAGTTATTTTTGATTCTCAAGATCACAAAAAGGTTCAAGAGAAGATCATACACACTCTTTGGTCTAAATCGAGTAAGCATGGAAATACAACATTCATCAAAACATTAGACATGTTAGAAAATGACCAGTTTTAAAATAATAAAAAACATCAATTTTTGTAAGTATAAATCATGAATTTATGTTTTCATTGCATATTTAACTTCAATACCTTTCCAACACAAAAAAAATGGAGTCATTTTGAGTTCGGGAGAAAAGTTATGGCCTTTGGAAGATGGGTTACGCATATGCTCTTATGCTCACGAGTATGCACTTGACATGCACTCAAAAAATGTCAAAAAAACATCCCTTAATCTATAAAATGGGCAAAAAATTTCTAACCAAGATTTAATTTTGACAAAAACCCATCACATTAATATATGAATAGAATACTCAATGCTATCAAACATTAACATACATGCTCAAGAATTTAAGATTTTCAAGAAATCGACAAAACTAATATGTAGAATGATGAAAAAGTAAGCTCTAAAAATGAAAACATGATGAAATCTTGAAATTTTCTCACCAAGATTAAATTTTGACAGAAACCCACCACATTAATATGTAAATAGAAGACTCAGCACTATCAAACACTAACCTACATGCTCAAGAATTTAAAATTTTCAAGAAATTGACAAAACTAGCATGTAGAATGTTGAAAAAGTAAGCTCTAAAAATGAAAACATGGAGAAATCTTGAAATTTTTCCATCAATTTCAATTTTGACAGCACTTCACCTCCTTTATACCTACAAGGAATACCCAACACATGCAAACTCAACAAAACAAAAAAAACAAGTTAGATCAACATGTGTAAAAAGGGTTAGTAACCAAAAATGAAACTTAACTACAAAAACTTAAAATTAAGTGCAAAAGACAATGGAGTATGTCCCACCAGGCATGCCAAATGTGTGCATGTGTTTTTTTTCAAAATAATGCTAATATGAGTAAATACTAACACCTAAATAACTTTAACTTAGCAAGAATTGAACAATAAACTAAACACCATCAAGATAAGAATTAAACAAGGGTTAGATGCTAGCATTCATAAGTACAAACTTTGAAACTAACAATGCTAAATATCTAAACTCCTCTATTCTCTAACAACAAATAAATGAATGGACCTAAGTAAGCTCCATGGCTATCAAAATAGTTGTCCTTAGTATGCCAAGTAACCTAGGAATGAGGGCCTATCAAAGTTGGGCTATAAGACCCTTTCGACACCTCCCATATGACCTAAGCACTTAAGAAAGAGAATTAATTCTTCAAGATGATGAACTCTCAAAAGGGTAAAAGGCAAGCTCTTAGTCTTTGCTATATGCTTTGCATTCACTCTCTTAGAAAGTTTAGGTGTAAGTAAAAGGTAGGTGGAGGGCTCTTTATATAGCCCAAAGGATAAAGGAAACACTTCATCCCTTTTCATGTGGATAAAGGTAAAACATGATTAGGAATGGATAAGGTTGCTTTATTAAAGGTAACCTTAATTTAGAAGGATTTAATTTATGCTTAGAAAGTCATGGGAGTTGGGGGTGTTTTAATTAATCAAAGGTGATTAACTAATAGGTAGATGTAAGCTTATAGAAGCCAATTAGAAGAATATTAGTATGATATAGGCTATTAGAAGGGATTAAATCAATTAAATATTTATTTATTCACTAAATGGAAGGGAAATCTAATTAATTAATAATAATTAATTAGTCTAGGTAGAAGGGGTGATTTATTAACGGAAGGTCGTTAATTAGGTATTTGTTGATAGCAACTTAATTAATTAGCTTAGTTTAATTAATTAATGATGATATGAGGAAAAATGAGTGCTTTTGACAATATGTCATTGATTTGCAAGAAATAGGATAATTAGCGCAATTTAAGTATTTAAATTGCTTGGGCGTAATTATAGGTGTCTACAAATAACAATAGGAAGGGTGAAGCCTTGTGTATTACTCATAGGATATATTGTCATATCATGTAATTCATGTCATTTCATATCAAGGAAAATGCTTAGTGATCGCTAAGCTCCATTACTTATTGAAAAGAGTGTCTTGGTACTCACTAGGCTCTATTATTTCTGGTTTTCAAAAATATTGACCTAATAAAAATTCATTGTCTACCTTAGCGAAAAAGATAAGAGTTAGAGCATAATAATAGAAGTACATATTTTAAACCTAAAGACATATCCTAATCATCTTGGCCCTGCATATTTCCATAAATTACCCGTTAAACAAAATATTCCTAAACGATTTACTAAAAATTGAGGGTGAAGATGAACATGAATCTTGCTCAGAATAAATGATTTGAGTCCGTGAAGAGAAATACATGTTTTATGTTTACTAATTATTTGTTGATGAGAAGGCTAGTGGCTTCTAGCCTCTATATTATTGAAGAATCCATTTTAACAATGCAAAAATAAATCTCAACAGGTTTGTTGTCATTATTTGTAATTATATTATATTTGTTGGACTATCCCTAGAAATGCTCGTCCTTGAATACACACCTCTGGATCCTTATGTAGTTCTCATTTCATATATTGTACATAAAACATAATTCATATCTTTTCATAAAAAAATGCTTTGTAACCCATAAATTTCGTTAGTTAATGAAAGGGAAGGCTTTGTTATTTCTAAGATCAACATTTTCTGGTAATAAACATAGCCACATAGATATGCAAGGTTAAATCATAGTAATAGAAGTAAATCATTTAAACCTAAATAAGTATCCTTCATATCTTGGCCTTAAATATTTTCTTAAAATCATCCTTCAAAGAAAATAGACTTAAATGATGTACCACATATGCAGGGTGAAGGTGATCATGATTCTCACTCAGGATTAAAATGAGACCAATAAAATACCTATTGTTAAAGGGGTCGATGTTTCACTTTTTAAAGATTACGGGGAATTGAGTATTTTGAACTAGGAAAAATAAAAATTTGATTCTAAGTGCTAAATATGTATTATAGCCTCTCTCCAATCCTTGAAGCTAATCTCATAATTAATAAAATAAATTAGGTCTAAGTGCTAAATGGGTGATTTTCTTCTAGAGGCAAATATCATAACTAATAAAGTGACTAATGACTAGAATTTTTGTAAATTAATAAATGTATAAATCAATAAATTAAAGTGCTAGAACATTTTTGTTTCATGGCTAATGAATTGAATAGTAATGAATTAATTATTAGAGGTGACTCTCATATTATTGCTAACATCACCATCAAAAATATTGTGTGAATAAAATTCCTTTTTATGATTTCATTAATTACATGATTGGAACTTAAATCTTATATATTGGGAAGCTACTAAATAGGTGGGTTTTTCAGAAAATCGAGGGAATGACCAAGCATTTTTTGATAAGATTGGTAATAAATATGTTGATTGGTCAGACTCATCACCTTTTCCAATAAAGGTTTATATTAAATCCCTTAGCAAGATTGTATTAATTACAAGCATGTGATGGCATAGTCACACCATATATTTATTGATCTACTCTCCCTTATTTTCATACCTTATGGGTTTATTTTATGGGATTTCATTTTATATTTCATGGCCTCTCCAATGTTTCCTTTCATGTAATTTTCTGCGTTAGTGCGTGAAATGGGATTTTATATCGAAATTTAACGTCGTCATTTGAAAACTATTTTTTGGATTGAATCAAAGAAAGACATGGTTGATATTGAGGGATTTCTTAGAGATGGTTATATTTCTCTAGAGGGATGTCTTAGGGTGAATGTAAAACTTGAGTCGACATTCATTTTTTTATCTTCTTATCATGCATCCGATGAAGGATTGGGTTTTGGAGATGGGTCATCAATGGATCAAGCCAATGTATAGGGTTAGCATCGAAGCATAAATGGAAAAATGTCGAGTGCATCCCAGCCCTTGATTTCGATGCTCATTATATACATGAAGGTTTGATTGAAATGACTATTTTTTAGGAGTTGTACAAGCGGTTTGACATCCTAATGTGTTTCGTGTATGGTGTGTCCAAATGGGTTGAGAGACCAAGAGCGAGACATAGTTCATTCCACTTTCCCGACTGGATGTTATGTTTTCTCCACTGCAACAAGAACTGGCACATTGGGATCTTCTTCCCAGGAAAGGTCGTGAGGTGCATGATTGGTGAAAGAGTTGGGATGCTTGCCAAAAAGAGCATATTATTCTAAAACCACATGTAGGAATCATTTTCATGCCCAAAGAAAGTGACGATTACAAAATTTTCATTTGATTCAATTAAATAAGTTCTTCTAAAATATGTCATTTTGTATCTATTTTTGTTGTTATATAGTGTTTCTAGCTCCATTGTTATCAAATCATCATGTATTTCTTACTATTCTCAAACTTTTTATTCCTAACCACTTTTTTTTGACATAGGACCATGAATTGTTTTAGAAAAGTATTATCGATCATTCAGTTTATAGATTGATCCTCTTATTATATCTCCGTAATGTAAATGGAAAGGGACCCTTCAACCCTCATTTAGTTATAAAAACTATAAATCATTAATAATTTTTTTTGTTATGCGTTACACTAAGAAATTTAAAAAATTAATCGATATTAAATTTTGTTTGTTTCAAGTTGTCAATTATTTTCTAGAAGTGTAGACTAGAGGCCACTAACATCTATATATTATAGGACATCTTTCTGTAAATGTAAAAAACAATTTGTATGGCTTTAGAATAGAGAATCTAATAGTGGATGATGGTAATCTTCCTGTCACTTAAAAATAACAAATTTGAGTTACACTACATCATTGTAAAAACATGGAATCCAACATGGGTAATAATGGTTGAGAATTGAATATTTAATAACAAAAAATCATCCATGTTGTGATTTGATTAGGTGTTGTCATTAGGTGCCTTTTATATTTCTCATAAGATATATCATGTATATCACATAATTCAAATCAGCTAGTATAGAGGAAAATTCCTAGCAAGCATTAGGCTCAATTAGAATTTGAAAGTAATGGTTTCCCAAAGTAAAGCATCAATTAAAACCTATTTTAAAATTAGTGATTGAATAAAAAGTAAATAATGGATTACCCCGGTGTCTACTAGGATCTTAGTGGTAACTAATCTACGTAGAGGGTGTTAGGCTTAAGATTACGTGTTCGACTACGTGTATTGTGGAAAACCGTAAATATTTGTCTTTTCTTTGAATATTTTTTGTCTTCTATTGTATTGAATATCCAAGAAAATACGTAAACATCCACCCTAGTGGTGGCTAGTTTTGGAACATCGTATTGTAAAATCTAAATATAATAATGGAGCTTAGTTCATTTTTTAGTCGAGTCATTACTAATTTTCCTATATGCAAGACAAAAACTATCCTAGCAACCACTAACCTCAATTCTTTGTGATGTTGTAAAATGCTACTTATTAATCTTTCAACCTTAGTGGCTGCTAAGTTTCTAATATTATGTGATAGAACTCAAATATCATATTGAACTCAGTGGCCACTAGGCTTAAAATTTAGTTATTAATTACATGTATTTAGGAAAGTCGTAAATATTTTTATTGTCTTGGAAGATTTGTTATCTTTTCGCCTAGGAATATCAAAGACATGTAGTAAGCATCCACCCTAGTGACCACCGACCTCAAGATAGTCTTGTAAAATTTAAATATAGTAATGAAGCATAGTTAGTTTTTCATTTGAGTCGTTACTACTTGTCCTATATGCAAGACAAAAATATCCTAGCAATGCTAACCTCAAGATAGTCTTGTAAATTTTAAATATAATAATGGATCATATTCAATTTTTTAGTCGAGTCATTACTAATTGTCTAGCATGCAAGATAACAAATATCTTAGCATTTGCTAACCTCAAGTTTATGTGATTTTCCATTAGCGCTATGTAATTATCTTCGACCTTAGGGGCTTTTAGGCTTCAAATATCATATTAGGATAGGAATATCATGTAATAAACTTTGAATATCATGATGTACTTAGAGGATGATAGGATAAAAATTGGTGTTGGAGTTTAGTTCAATTTTCAAATCGAGTCATACAACATTATCTTGAATTTAAGACAACACTTATCCTAGCGGATACTAATCTTATGTCTTTATTATGTTATAATAATGCATTGGAATAATCTACGATCTTAATGGATGTTAGGATTCAAATATCATGTGATAGTTTTTGAATAATATATTGAAATTAGCAACCTCTAGGTGGAAAATTTTGTTTTGGAATATGTGTATTCGGAAAATCGTTAAAATTTGTCTTGTCTTGGAAAATCAAATAAATAAAGTAAACATCCACCCTAGTGGTTGCTAGTCTTAAAAGGTATTATTGTAAAATCCAAATATAATAATGGAGCTTAGTTAGTTTTTCAGTTGGGTCATTATTAATTGTCCTGTATGCAAGGCAACAAATATCCTAGTGGTTGTTAATATAAATTCTTTGTTATGTTGCACCAATGCTATGTAATAATCTTCGAATATCATGCTAGGATTTGAATACCATAATATGAAAATATAAATATAATAATTTTTCTTATCTCGGTTTTTCGGGTGAGTCGTCACTAGTTGTATCGTATGTGATTCAACCAATATATTAGCAGCCGCTAATCTCCATTCTAGTTTGAGTAAATTTATTCAGGAAAACATTTAATATTTGTCTTGTCTTGGAATATGGTATTGGAGAATTTGAATATTGTTACTTTAGGTTGGCTTAGTTATCAAGTAAGTCTTTACTAATTGTTTTCTACATGAATATTTTCAAAAAATAATAATTATACCTCAATGTTGGTCAAGGTTAAAAACAATTCTTGATTGAATTACAAAAAGATACATAAATATACAAGTACAATCTTGTATTAATATATTTCAAAAAATTCTAAACTCAACCAATGATATGTAGCATAATAAAAATATATGGCATAACATAAGGTCCGCAAAATGAAATATATGTTTGTAAATAGAATGATTAAAATTTATATTTAATAATATTTACGAGTACATATAATGTTCTTACCTTTTATTAAACATAAAAATCTTGTTAAAGACATTACATTTAATTATTTCTACGTGGGAAAAGGAATATAATTAACTATATATATATATATATATATATATATATTCCTTTTCCCACATAGAAATAATTAAATGTAATGTCTTAAATAGTTAATATATATCAATGCAACATTCAAGCGAATATTAAACGTTGAAGTAATTATTCATGACTATTTATTTCATATTAAAAATCATTAAAAGAGGTCAAAATGACTACCTAAACTATACAAAATCAAACCTTTGCAATTTTTTGAAAAAAATAATATGTGACTCATGTTTTGAAACTAGGGATAGATGCCACCACTTATGGGAAATAATAAACATAGGAATGACAACGAAAAATCCAAAAAACATTAACTAGAGAGACACATAGAAGGTTTAAAAAGGTAACCCATTTAAAAGAAAAAAACATGAGCTACGGTAGAACATAAAAAAATGGGTTTTCAGAAAGAATAAATATTGTAAAAGGGATTATAGTTTATTTGGACAAGCCAGGAAAAAAAAATTGTTTCAGATAGATCACCATGTTTGGACAAGGAGATGAAATGGATCTTCAAAGGCGACGCAGTGAAAGGCGGGATAGATTGCGGTGAAAAAGACAAGAACTAATCAAATAAAGAGTGAATGAAAGTTCTCGCCTACATGCTTTTGATAAATACCTGTTTTAGTAGTATCTAAAATTTTTACGTGCTTGATAATGTCTACTAAAGCTTCGTATTCTCTCTTAAAAAAACTATTTGCGATATTTTATCCGTAACTTGTTATTCTTGTCTCTTTTGATTATTTCCTTTATGGGCCTTCTGATCTACAATCGTACCCATGATCTATCAAGAATCACTATTTTTTGTCTCATTTTTTCACCCACAAAAGAGATTATAATCATTGTCTTAGCTTTCCATTCAAAAAAAAGGCCAAAAATCAAGCACTCGCATCAAAATTAGTGTCCGCACATGTTGTATTTTGATTTCAAGATCTTATTTGCTACGATTCAAAATAAAAATAAACCCTAATATATATTTCTCCGTGTGTATTTAATTTCCCCCAATACATTCAACAAAAGAAATTCTGAAAACTGAAAAAAAAAGGAATAGGAAAATTTTGAAATTTGAATTTGCCTTTCATAAAGCATAAGTGCAGGATTTTGAAATTTCAAATATTTTCATTTAATAAAAATGATTTCACATATCAAACTTTGAATCTACCCCTCATTCGAGAAAACTTTTAGTGGCGAATATTTGTTAATTCATGAATATTCTAGTTTTTGAAATTTTAAATTGGCAAATTTTTAGCGTTGGTCCTAGGACCAGTTCACAATTTTTTTCTAGGTATAAGTTAATTTAGTTGGTAGTATATTTTTATGCTACTTGACTTAAAGCATATAGGTATGCTATCAGCTATTAGCATAAATAATGCTACCAATTCGTAGTATTTTTTACGCTCTTTGGTAGACAACATAACTATATGTTGTCATCTAAAGAAATAAAATATGCTAATGGCCAATGGTATATTAAAAAGCTATTGTATCATAGCATTTAATAATGATGTCATGATGTCTTGATATTCGCCATCCGTGTGAAAGTGAATTTTCACATATTCGCCAAATATTTTCTAAGGCTTTTTTTCGAAGGGACCCTTAAAATTTTCCTGCCGTCATTAATATTTCCATTTAATTAGGGGGAAAGTGTGAGATATGCGGAAATAAAATTTATTTATTTTCCTTTAGAAACAATTCGATAATCAAAATTATTTCTTTGTGAACTCATGGAAAATGAAAAATATTAAATTAAGAATAATAAAAACCATTTATAAAATAGAAGTGAACATTTTTAAACAATGGTTTAAAGTTAAAGAGAGCGATATACACACATTGATTATTACTTTTTATCGAATGCAAATTTGATTTTTTTAAAGATTGCCCGCATTAATTTAAAAAAATCTAATAAAATGTAACATCTTGCCAATTTGAACCATTTAGTTACACAATTATATAATTGACACATTTATTAAGAATTTTTAATTAGATATATAATTAAAAATACTTTTACCTATAAAAACCACCATATTAAGTTGTAATTGTAATCCATTAAAATGTTGACACGTGGCATGAAATTTCTAATATATCTTGTGATCATCAATATTTTGGTGTTATTTACACTTTACTCTAGAAAAACTAAAACATAATTTTACGCTTCACAAAAATTTTAGAGTTCCTTATAGATAGGAAATAAAATAGCGATCATTAAGATCCATTAGAAATATATTTTTGCAATACCGAATTTAAAATAATAAATACTTTGATTTTATAGGGAAATAGGCTATTATTTTTAGTACTTTGTTAATGAACAACTTTACATGTCGTATGTTTTCTCTCTATTTTTTTAGGAGAAGCCTAGCAGCTACTAACCTCTCTGACAACTCCTAAGTTTCTTTTCCAAAGAATGTAAATAAATATCTCTATAGTTTTGGATCGCTAATATTTTTGTTAAATATAATCATATCTTATTGGTTATATAATCCCTTACACAAAATAATCGCGACACTACATACCCTTGAAATATATAAAACTTCTATATTACTCATAATTTTTTTGTGTCTAACACAACATTTATATCAGTTCATATCTAGTAAAATCCTTAGTGACTACTAAGCTCCATTCCTCGAACAAGACCAATCAAACAATTTGTATTAAAGAAATTTCTTAGTGACCGCTAAGCTCAAATACTTATAGAATGGAATGATTGTGCTGAAAATAGACTAATTTTTTTTCTTATTTTGAACATAAAGACTAGAATAACAAGTCATAGTAATATATAGTAGCAGTCGCTAGGCATTTTTCATAATATATTTCGATGATAGATATGTGAGATATGGAAATTTATTATTGTCAAAAGATATGGAGGTCTTTGCATAATCGGAAGAAAGATGGTTATTAAAAATGTTTTTAGGGTGCTCATATAACATCATAATGACTCATAGGCTCATACCTATACATATTTTCTTTGTTTTACACATCGGTGGGCATCAATGAAAAATATTAGCGACCGCTAAGCTTAGTTACTTATTAAAAGGAGTAGATTAGTGGCCGCTAGGCTCAATTAATTTTTAATTTTGAATATAGAGATCAAACAACAATTAATATTAAATAAAATGATTAGCACCCACTAAGCTCAAATACTTATAGAAAGGAATGATTTGGTTGTAACTAGTATAAAAAATATGTTATTTCAAACATAGAAATCTAATCAAAGATCATAGTAATAAATATTAGCGGTCGCTAGGCATTTTTCATAATATATTTAGATGATAAATATGTGAGAAATGAAAATTATTTATTGTTGAAATCTATGGAGGTCTTTGAGAAAGGAATAGATTAACGAACTCTAGGCTAAACTATTTATTAATTTTAAAAATAGAGATCAAACAATAGTTCATATTAAAGAAAATGCTTAGTGACCGCTAAGCTTTAATACTTACAGAACATAGCGCTCTAGGATTATTGTTTATTTTTTAATGAGAAAGGAATAGATTAGTGGCCTCTAGGATAAATTTTTTCTTAATTATGAAAATAGAGATACAAAAAAACTTTTGTATTAAATAAAATTCTTAATGACCACTAAGATTGAATAATTACATAATATAACACTAAAAAAATAGATCATATGAATGGATAAAATGCGGTCAGTAGGCATTTTCCATAATATATTTCTATGATAAATATGTGAGAAATGGACATTGTTATTTTCGAAAGCTATGGAGGTCTTCTCATAGTGGGTAAGAAAAATGGTTATTAGAAATGTTTATAGGATACTCATACAAGATCTTAGTTATTGCTAGGCACACACCTTTACATATTTTCTTTTTTTTACACATTGGTGGGCATCAATGAAACAGATTAGTGACTGCTAAGCTCGCTACTTATTAAAAGGAGTAGATTAGCGGCTGCTAGGGTCAACTAATTTTTAATTTTAAATATAGATATCAAACAATAGTTTGTATTAAATAAAATGCTTAGTGACCGCTAAGCTTGAATACTTACAGAAAGGAATGATTTGGCAACAACTAGGCTAAAAATTATTTTATTTCAAACATAACGCTCTACTAAAAGATCATAATAATAGATATTATCGGTCACTAGGAATTTTTCATAATATATTTAGATGATAAATATGTGAGATATGAAAAATGTTTACTATCAAAAGCTATGGAGGTATTTGAGAAAGTAATAGATTAGTGGCCTCTAGGCTAAACTATTTATTAATTTTGAAAATAGAGATCAAAACTATTTCGTATTAAAGAAAATGCTTAGTGATTGCTGAGCTCGAATACTTATAGAACATAGTGCTATAGCCTTATTTTTATTTTTATTGAGAAAGGAATAGATTAGTGGAATCTAGGCTAAAATATTTCTTAATTAAAGAAATAGAGATAAAAAAGTTTGTATTAAAGAAAATTCTTAGTGACCACTAAGCTTGAATACTTACAGAACATAATGCTCGAAAAACAGATCATATGAATGGATAAAATGTGGTCACTAAGAATTTTCCATAATATATTTTGATGATAAACATGTAAGAAATGGAATTTTTTTGTTGAAAGCTATGGAGGTATTCTCATATTGGGGAAGAAAAATGGTTATTAGAAATGTTTACAGGTGTTCATACAACATCATAGTGTAGAGACATGTTGTCTTAAATAAAAATATTTGAGTAAGGGACATTCTGTACTCTAAAATTTAATGTATGGTTTTCCTGTGTCGGTAAAAAGATGATTATTAACACAATTTTCAGGGTTCTCAAACAAAATCATGATGGAGATATGTCATATTAAATGGTGCTTAGGAGAGTGGGATTTGGTATAATATTATTATATTGTATCAACCAAAATTAAAGATCAATTATGGTTTTTTTTTTGTTAACACTATTTCCTTAGCTTATAGACTACTAGGGTAGGACCTAAACATCTTGGAGTCATTTTTACACCCACCAAAGACAAGGGAATCCCATCTCAGTGTCATCTTATCACCCAACAGCACTTTAGGAACTCACTCGAGGCACGCGCGGTGTGCTGAGTCTCTCTTTATGTGAGTTAAGTGGAAAACCATCATTTATGTTAGGAACTTAATGAATAAAGGTGGAAATGAGACATACAATCATCATAGGGATCATAACGAACTCTTAGACAAATTTATTCATTCCAAATAGAGGGTACTTATAGATAACAGATAGAAACTACAACGGAAAGGAAAATACATAATGATTTACATCTATTCCACAAAATTTGTGAATATAAATGAAAGATATAGATATGAATGAATAAAATTACATTCATACTCATTCATGTTTGTAACCTCATTACATTCTATGGATCTATTATACTATCATAGCCTGATCGGACCAAAGTCATACATCACAACAGGGATCATGTCCTTCATCCATATAGAGAAAAATTTATATCCCATCCCCTTAATACATTACTCCCTTATATAGCCTCTACCCAATCCCATAGAGTTCTCGCAGTAATTCTATAAAGCTCTGCTCTCTATATGCTCCTCTATTTTATACCCGATTTGCTCCCTTTATCTCCTTTCTTCTGTGGGCACTTGTATTTATAAGCATCTTCAACCACTGACTTGATTTCACGGCTGAGATCTTTCGCCAAGTGTCCAAGTTGTCCTCCATAGAAGCATGCTCCTTCAGATCTAAACTCTCCACTCCTTGTAATGATGGTATTCTAGAATCATCTATCGCTAAGCATATTCCTTTCGTGGGCATCACGTTGCCAAGATGACACCTTATCCACTCCTCATTTGCTGTCAGGTCACGCTTTTCTTATGTCCTACCCGATACGCCAAATATGGCTAATTCCTGAAACTTTAGCTCTATCTGTGCACGCACCATGGGTTTTATTAAACCCTTCCTTAAACCCTATCCTATGTTCCTTTTGCTTACATGCCCTTCTTCAACTAGGCCTTGCGTGCCTATGGGGATTTTTTTACTTAGCCAATATTTTGGGGTCCCAACATCACTCCACACTATGCATGTTCTCAATGTGGGAACAATTCTCTAATGAATAAAGAATTACAGATGTTCCGTAACAATTAAAAAATTTGGGAAGAGTAAGAATAAGGGGATGAAGGAATGGGAAAGAATAAAAGAATGGAAGGGTAATTATTTTTGCAAAAGGAGTGGGAAGTCCCTCTTTAGGTCAGCCTCCATCTTGTTCTAGGTATCTACTTCACTCTGCACTCTCTAGTAGAGGTCACCAACTAAGGTGATAACTTCCTTAAAGCTTAACCCATCTCCCTAGGAATTCATATTCTCATCTACCACTTCCAATTGTTTTCCCATGTCCTCAAGTGTGTCCATTCTTCTCGTGATTTGCATGGGTACAGCTTCCTTTAACTAATTTTTGATTGAACCCATTAATTTTTCAATGGCCTTAGATTTATTTTTAACCTCTCGAAAGGATTTTTTTCCTTTCCTCCCTATTTCCTTATTCTTTTCTTGAAACTCCTTCAGCTCCCGTGAGTGGTGACCAAGATGCTCGCGGTTATCCTGTCTCGCCCAATTATTGTATGTGGCCTCAATAGATTGGGTAGTAATATTGACATCCACAAGTACCTTTCTATACTCAGCAATGATTTCTACCACTCCTCCCTCTCCAAGCATGCTTCCACTTCTACCGTGAACTCCAGTGGCTAATGGTTGTCTCTCCATGGTGAGGATGCGTGTCATATCTTCTAAGCATTCAAGAGTGGATCCATACTTCTACACAGGTGGCATTAGGTCTATATTCTTCAACATAATGGAACTTATGATAGACTCCATATTTTTGTATACTTGGCACAACTTTTCCTTCTCATCCCTTAGTCCTCGTTATCCTACGCTGCATTGACAAAGGTAATTTTATAGATAACCGTACTCAAAATTTCTGTTTTGGTCCCCTAAAGAATTTTGACAACGTTCAAAATGGCCTAAAACTCCCTTTCAGAAATTTTTTTTATTAGAACTTAGCCTTTTTTAGCTTCTTTAGAGTCGGCACAGTTTTTGGGGTGTCAACATTCCAAAAATTGCACCTTTTAAATTGGGAGCAAGAAATGTTGTGTCGACATCATGAAATGTGTGCCCCTTAGAAAACCCTTTGGTGTAGGAAATGACATGTCAACATCATTAAACACGCACCTAGAATGTGCGCTAAGGAGCTGAAAGTATCATGTCAACATAGAAAAATGCATGCTTACGGCGCAGGAAATGGTGTGTTGACATCAAGAAATGTGCACTAAGGAATCAAGGTATTATGTAGATGCTAAAAACTTGTGCCAAGGTGCATTTAAACCCGTGTCGACACTCTAGAAGCCACACCAAAGAAAGTTGGTGAAATAATTAATGTTAAGTTTTCTATAAATAGGCGCTCAACACCTGTCATTTTCATGAATTAAAAATTGTGAAAAGTATTTCTCTGCGCTTTGTCAGCTGTCCTTGTCACCCCCGCATGCCATTTTTCAAGCTTGTGGACCCCAACATCGTCCTTCATCCTTTATAAAACTAGGTAAGTGGCTTCTATCATCCTTGTTGTTGTTATGGTTTTTGTTTCTTGGTTATTGTTAGGTTTTAGGGTTGTTATAAACCAAAAGGGTAAATATAAAATTAATAACTTACCAATCTGCAAATCAACTGAAAAACCCTTTTCCTCTCCTTCCAGATCTACAAATATGGAAGTCCCCGGCCTCTGAAAAAACCTAAGGCCTATTCTCTGCTTATTATCTTGTTACAAAACCTCTCTTTACCATTTGAAAAAACAAGAAAAGAGAGAGGAAATCTAGGAAATTGCAAAGAAATCATCTAAACCTTGGTACACTATTTTTACATGTTGCAACCCCCATAGTCACGCCTTGGCACACTGTCCTTGCTTGCAAGATATCCCTAACCTGTGCTCAATATAATAACACTTAGAAACTTTTGTAAGGGTGCAGGCGCATCCTACACAACATCAACATTAGATGTTGTGTGCTCGAAATCTACGCCAAGTATTTCTTCATGGCGCATTAATTTCCTTTGTAACATCTTCTAAGATTGCACCTTAGGCGCACTTAAAATCCATGCAACACCATCCTTTTTCAAAGCCTCACTAAAGCAAATTTCCAAAAGTGTAGGCACATGATTCTTGAAATCAACATGCCATGTTGTGTGTTACAAAACCATGCCCTGCGCCTTTCTCCTTGGTGGTGAAACCTTTTGCGCAACATCCTCAAGTGCACCCAGCCTTTTTAAGCCTCTCGCAAAGATGCTATGAACTCCGTGCCTTGTGCCCTAAGCCTTATAATTACTCATTCTTCTTTCTGCAAGCTTTCATTATGAATAACATGACAATTGACATGGCTCTTCTATGTTGGACCTCCTTGATTCTTCTTACAGAACAATAACATCCATCCTCAAGCTCACACATGTATTCATCAAGCAAAAATCCAACCAAGTCTAAAGGAAAACAAAGTTGATAGAACAAGAGATGAAGTACAAATATCAGAAAGTCAGGATACCTAACTCATACATAGAGAGTGATCTCGATATTAACTCAAGATTGGGCACATTGATATGGAAGACTTCTGGGTGAGAATCAACCAGGCTACTAGTGGCCCCTAGATGAACAAACTAGAGGGTAGTGGATTGCACTTTGCAACTAGGCTACCAGTAAGTGCTGTGAATAATGAATTTATCATGTTGGTTACCTGTTACTACAACAAAGACACTAGGTGTGTCAAAGATAAGGAGGGAAAGAAGATCATCAACCTCATAGCTCATCATTTTGAAATAACCCTGGGCATTCATCATCATAGGTAATATTTGGCCATAATCCTAGAACACTACAAGAAGTCATGGGACTAAAATGAGGAAAAATGCATGCAAATGATGAACAAGCTCTATCTTAAGAACAAAATCCAATGAGTAAATGGCCACAGACCATCCACCATAGTGACTTCAATGAGGAATTGAGTGATACAATCACCTTCTTGAATAGAATATTTGGGCTTCCTAATGCCCATTATTTCCATAAATGGATGCTGAGGTACTTAGAGACCATGAGAAAGAATGTGCCTGATCAGTGTTTTGGCTGGGGGAAATCATCAGTGACACCATGTCCCAGCAACTTCAACAGGTCCTCACAACTAGGAAGTTCTATATGAATTCTTATGTTGAAAACGTTGCAGTAAGATTGAGAGATTTCATAGGCTTGACTTAGAATGTGGTATGGCCCCAGGTCAAAATATATGAATACTACCTAGAGCTAAAGCTCGAGAACAACATCCCCTAGTTCTCAAGAATCAATGACGCCTTCTTTTATGAGGTGATCTATTTGCTAATGGAAAACATGAGGCATGGTCGAACTAGCTTCTGGTGTGATCACTATCATAAAAAAGTGGGAGCATTATTCACTCGCTTCCCACATTCACATATCTTAGGGTGGTGAATTTTAAAGGTGAACTCGAAAAGTTTCCAAGGTATGTAGGGCCCAAGCTGATTCTCTTGGAGTTGCCAAGGTAACTTATCACATACCACAAGAGGTGCATGAAGATAAAGAAAGGAGGAACTCCATTCCCCCTTATGGTGGGCCGACACACCTACACCACACTGGACAAAGCATGAGAAATGTATGCCAAGCTTGAATTGTTGACTCAAAAGAAAAACTTCCTAGCTGCACTCCACCTTCGATTGTCGGAGTTTCCTCCCAAAGGAAAAAATTGATCCCATTCATGTTCCTGAGATCGATGACATCTACATTGACTTGACACATGAAATAGATATCAGGTGAAAGGATCACTCCCGACTGGCTCTGGAGGAAATCATTCATTATAGCATAGCCATCATTCCAAAAGGATTCCAAGAGCTTGATCAAGAAAATGATCAAGTTTACCTTGACACAGATGGGGATGATTGGCCGTTTGCAGAGGTAGATAGAGCCAAGGCACCAAAGACCATTCAGGAAAGGGTCAAGCCCATGTTTTAGTGCACTGAGAATTGGTGCAAACATAATGGTCTCACCTACCTTGGAGTATATTTTACTACTCCTTCAGGTAGAGTGCCTCAATAATGGCCTAAGTACTAAAAGGAAAAGGAAAGGATAAGGAGGGAGGATCAAGAAAACAAGAAGAAACTCCTGAAATCCCTCCTACTACTTCTGAGAAGCAAGTGGTTGACCTAGTGTCTCTAGGTAAAGAAGAAGATACCACCAAAGTTTCAATGGATACATCCACTCAAGATGTGGTCATAGCTACAACTACTGAGGTACCCACCATTCCTTCTTCCACTCCTCCTCCCCCTGTTGTTCAAGCATCTATTCATATGGATGTATCTTCTTCTCTCCCTTCCTCCCTTCCATCTCCTACCTCTTCCATCTTCTCCTCTCTTATGGATCTATCACCTAGTTTTCCTCTATCCAATTACATGATCCCTTCCACCTCCATGTCCTTTTCTTCCCCTCGTAGTAACTCTAGGCCCCACAAGAAGCAAAGAGCGTTGGACTCCTTGTCGATGCCACCACTAAGTGTCTCAACATTATTCCCTACAACATCTTTAGTTGCTTCCCCTTTCACCTCCATTTCTTCTTCTATTCCCTCTACTCCCTCTCCCGCTTAATGTTCATTAGAATCTAGCAACAAGAACCCGGTAACTATCATACGGAAGCTAGTTAATGAAAATCAATGGTCCTAGCACAAATCATTTTACGACGCTTTGTGGGTGGATTGTATCACTCCAAAGAGATCTCTTGGCATGTCACCTTTCCGTGTGTTGATGGGACTAATGCGTAACTTCCTACTCAGTACTTGGCTCGAGCAATCAAAGATGAAACTTTTCGAGTTCTCTTGAAAAGAGGATTATGTACTGAAAAACTTGAAGAAAAGTGATTGAAAGTGGTTGAAAAGATCATTGAACATCAGAATCAAGTCAAGAGGTTGTTTGACAAGAAATCCAAGCAAAGATATTTCCAAGTAGGGGATCTTTTCCTTCGTGGGACAAACTAAGAGAACCTAAAGGTATGTATAGAAAGTTTGACTCTCTTTGGAGAGGGCCATACAAGAGCAAGAAACTCAACAAAGAGAATAGTTTTTATCTCTCATATCTAGAGGGAACCAAACTCCCACTTCCCTATAGCAGGTAGCACTCCGAAGTTCTTTAGGAAGCGAGCTTTCCCTCTTCTTTGTATAGTTTTCTTTCATTGTGTGTTTGCTTTCATTGCGTGCTTACTTCCTGTTTGTTGTGTGTTCCCTTCCTTCCCTTTTTGGTTGCCCTCATTTTTGACTATTTGTAACCCAATGGATAGGCACATGAAATCTGGGATTCTATACCCTTAAGTTTCATTTAAAGATAGTCCCTAGAAAGGGCCAGCTATTATCCTATAGAATTGACAAGGACAATTTTGTAGATAACCATACCAAAATTTTTATTTTGGTCCCCTGAAGAAGTTTGACAACGTTCAAAATGGTCTAAAACTCCCTTTCAAAAACAAGTTTTTAGAACTTAGCCTTTTTAGCTTCTTTAGAGTCGGCGTAGTTTTTGGGGTGTCAACATTCCAAAAATTCCACCTTTTAAACTAGGTGCAAGAAATGTTGTGTTGACATCATGAAATGTGCACCCCTTAGAAAATCCTTTGGTACAGAAAATGACATGTCAACATCATTAAACATGTGCCTAGAATGTGTGCTAAGGTGCTGAAAGTATCATGTCAACATAGAAAAATGTGTGCTTAAGGTGTGGGAAATGGTGTGTTAACATCAAGAAATGTGTGCTAAGGCACTGAAGGTATTACGTCAATGCTAAAAACTTGCACCAAGGTGCATATAAACCCGTGTCGACACTCTAGAAGCCACGCCAAAGAAATTTGGTGAAATAATTAATGCTAGGTTTTCTATAAATAGGAACTCAACACCTATCATTTTCATGAATTAAAAATTGTAAATAGTATTTCTCTCGCACTGTTAGCTATCCTTGTCACCCTCGTGTGCCATTTTTTGAGCTTTTAGACCCCAACATTGTCCTTCGTCATTTATAAAACTAGGTAAGTGGCTTTTATAATCCTTTTTTTTGTTATGGCTTTTGCTTCTTGGTTATTATTAGGTTTTAGGGTTATAAACCAAAAGGTTAAATCTAAAAATGAATAAATTACTAATCTATAAATCTACTAAAAATTCCTTTTCCTCTCCTTCCAGATCTACAAATATGGAAGGCCCCTGCCTCTAAAAAAACCTAAGGCCTTTTCCCTGCTTATTATCTTGTTGCAAAACCTATCTTTACCATTTGAAAAAACCAAAAAAGAGAGAGGAAATATAGGAAATTGCAAAGAAAAAATCTAAACGTCAGCGCACTATCCTTGCTTGCAACATATCCCTAACTCGCTCGAATAACAATAACACTTAGCAATTATTTTAAGGGCACATGCGCATCCTGCACAACATCCACATTAGATGTCATGTGCTCCAAATCCACACCAAGTATTTCTTCATGGTGCATTAATTTCCTTTACAACATCTTCTGAGATTGTGCCTTGGGTGCACTTAAAAGCCATGCAACACCATCCTTTTCAGTGCCCAGCTAAAGAAAATTTCCTAAAGCACAGGTGCATGATCCTTGACATCAACATGCCATATTGCATGTTGCAAAACTATGCCCGTGCCTTTCTCCTCGCACTAAAACCTTTACAAGCATCCTCAAAAGTGTGCCCAACCTTTTTAAGCCTCTGCAACATGCTATGAACCTGTGCCTTATGCCCTAAGCCTTATAATTGCTCATTCTTCTTTCTACAAGATTTCATTATGAATAACATGATGGTTGACATGGCTCTTCTATGTTGGACCTCCTTGATTCTTCTTACAGAAAAAAATAGCCATCCTTGAGCTCACACATGTATTCATCAAGCAAAAACCAACCAAGTCTAAAGGAAAAGTAAAGTTGATAGAACAAGAGATGAAGTACAAATATCATAAAGTCAGGATGCCTGACTCATACGTAGAGAGTGATCTTGATATCAAAGACTCTGAGCTTGGGCACATTGATATGGAAGACTTCTGGGCGAGAACCAACCAGGCTACTAGTGGCCCCTAGATGAACAAACTAGTGGGCAGTGGATTGCACTTTGTAGCTGGGCTGCCAGTAAGTGCTGTGAACAATGAATTTATCATGTTGGTTGCTTGTTGCTACAAAAAGAAACTAGATGTGTCAAAGATAAGGAGGGAAGATGATCATCGACCTCACAGCTCATCATTTTGAAATAACCCTAGGCATTCCTCATCATAGGCAATATGTTTCCATAAGCCTAGAAGACTGCAAGAAGGCATGGGACGAAAATGAGGAAAAATGCATGCAAATGATGAACGAGCTCTATCTTAAGAACAAAAATCCGGTGAGCAGATGGCCACAGACCATCCACCATAATGACTTCAATGAGGAACTGAGTGATACAATCACCTTCCTGAACATAATATTTGGGCTTCCTGATGCCCATTATTTCCATAAATGGATGTTGAGGTACTTAGAGACCATGAGCAAGAATGTTCCTGACCAATGTTTTGGTCAGGAAAATCATCAATGACACCATCTCCTACATCTTCAACAAGTCCTCATAATAGGAATTTCTATATGAATTCCTATGTTGTATATGCTGCAACATCAGCAAGAGATTTCACAGGCCTAGCTTGAAATGGGGTATGGCCCTAGGTCAAAATATATGAATACTACCCAGAGCTAAAGCTCGAGAACAACATCCCCCAGTTTTAAAAAATTAACAATGCCTTATTTTATGAGGTGATCTATTTCCTAAGACCAAACATGAGGCATGGTCGAACTAGCCTGAGCGTGATCACTGTCACAAAGAAGTAGGGAGCATTGTTCACTCGGGCCTCCTACATTCACATATCTCGTGCGGTGAATTTGAAGGTTAACCGACAAAGCTGCCAAGGTATGTAGGGCCTAAGATGATTCTCTTGGAGTTGTCAAGGTAACTTATCACATACCATGAGAGGTGCATAAAGAGAAAGAAAGGAGGAAATCCATTCCCCTTACAGCCTGGCTGATAAACCTACACCACACTAGCAAAAGAACAATAAACGTATGTCGAGCTTGAATTGTCAAATCTAAAGCACAACTTCCCACCAATCCCACCTTCGCTTGCCGGAGTTTCCTCCTAAAGGAAAAAATTGATCCCATTCATGTTCCCGAGATCAAGGAAATCTACATCGATGTGACACATAAAATAGAAATCAGGTGAAAGGATCACTCCCACCGGCTCTAGAAGAAATCGTTCATTATTGCGTAGCCATCATTCTAAAAGGATTCAAAGAGCTTGATCAAGAAATTGATCAAGTTTACCTTGACATAGATGGGGATTATTGGCTGTTCGCAAAGATCGATAGAGCCAAGGCATTAAATACTATTTAGGAAAGGTTCAAGCCCACGCTGCAGCACATTGAACATTTGTGCAAATAGAATGGTCTCACCTACCTTGGAGTATATTTTACTACTTCTCCTTTAGGTAGAGCACCTCCAAGAACAGCCTAAGTACCGAAAGGAAAAGGAAAGGATAAGGAGGGAGGACCAAGAAAACAAGAAGAAACTCCTCAAATCCCTCCTAATACTTCTGAGAAGCAATTGGTCGATCTAGTTTCTCCAAGTAAAGAAGAAAAGACCACTGAAGTTTTAATGGATACATCCACTCAGGATGTGGTCACAACTACAACTACTAAGGACCCACCATTCCTTATTTTTCTCCTTCTCCTCCCCCTGTTGTTCAAGCATCTATTCCTATGGATGTGTCTTCTTGTCTCCCTTCCTCCTTTCCATCTCCCACCTATTCCATCTTCTCCTCTCTCATAGATCTGTTGCTCAGTGTTCCCTCTATCTAATTACAGATCCCTTCTGCCTCCATGTCCTTTTCTTCCCTTGTAGTAACTTTTGGCCGCACAAGTAGCAGAGCATTGGACTCCTTATTGATGCCACCACCAAGTGTCTCAACATTCTTCCCCGTAGTCTCTTCGCTTTCTTCCCTTTCAACCCTATTTCTTCTTTTATTCCCTCTACTCCCTCTCCCATAAGTCCAAGATGGATCTCTGACCATCTGGGTCAACACAAGAGAAAGGTTCCCATAGCACCCATGGACTTCTCTGTCATTCTGAAGAAGGGACCCAAGAAGCAGAAAGCTATAACTCGCTTCTCTAAGAGTGTTTCAGGAGAGAGAGTCATGGAGATTGCATACCCGGATCCCACCAAAGAGAAGAAAGATCTATCTCCTATAGACTTTACAGTGACCCAAGTCACGATGGGAACCTCATCTGAAAGCCTACAAGGAGAGGCCTTGTATGCAATAGACACCCTTTGCAAGAAGCTTCAAGAAGCAAAGGAGGTGTTATCCAAAATTCACCCCTCCGGGTAATTTTGATAACATGCATCAGATTATTCAATCACGAGCAAGTAGAATGATTCAAGACCTGAAATCATGTTTTGGGGTCCCTTTGGTTTCTTTCTAACCCTCCTGTCCAAGAAGAAACCCAACGCTTTTAAAAGTATGTGAAAAAGTTGCAAAGAGCGAGGCTTGAGGCCGAAATACGAGAAAATCGACTAAGGCAAAGCACTAGGGACAGGTTGGGACGTCGGGGCCCGAATAGGCCAAAAACCGCCGACGGTCCGCACAAAGAAAGGGACATTTAGGCCGTTAGGTTGTGAAAGGAAAAATTGGTTGAAGGTGAAAAATTGACTAACTACTGCGCAGCGGCATCCGGGACATCCGGGCCGTTAGGACGCCGAAGGACGTGGATCGGCCGGTTTGGCGCAAGTCAAGTCCATTTCAGCGGTTCGCAGATATTTTTCGCAGCGGTATGGGACGGTTGGGACAAGAGTACGTGTAGGACACGAACCGGACAGATTCAGCCGAACAGAGGACTTTCGTTTGGGACATTTGGGCCAAGAGTATGCGGAGGACGTGAAAAGTCGAAAGAGCTGAGAGTGAATGGAAATGTGCCACGTGTCTTCACCGTAAACAGAACAAGGAAGCCCGAATCGGGTGGTTTGGAGGAATTTTTCCTAGGCAGTTTGGGACAGCCAGGCCAAAGGTACGTGAGGGACATGAGGGACGCGAAAAGCTGAAAGAGCTGCCAACGAATCAGAACGTGCCACGTGTCAGAAGGTTGAAAAGTTACCAAGTGCGCCCCTCAGGCCCGAACCAATAAAATAGTGCCACGTGTCCAAGTTTAAAGGCCCGAAAGGAATTTTCAGAGAATGAACCCGTGGATGAATCAGAGTCTGACACATGTCATCCAAGTGGCAGAGCGTGGGAAAAACTCAAATATTTTCCCGCCGATCCGTTTGGCCTCTGCTTTTGCCCTAAATCTTCAAATCACCATAACTTTCGATCCAGAGCTCGGATTTTCACGTTCTTTATATCAATGGAAAGCTGGTGAAATTCTCTACATGATTCTAGGGTCAATATTACATTTTGTTTCAGTTTGTAAAGATAAAATTGAGAAACACCTCACGTAATAATAGACAAGTAGACGCTTTCAACAACCAAATTTAATACACAATGCATTCGCCGTTTCTCGCTGGATGACCACCATTTTGCCAAGATTCACCACTTCTGCCATAATGAGATAAACTAAATGTGACCTAGAAGTGGTTGGGGTAGATCTGACTTTCCTCTCTCTTCCCTCTCTCATTCTTCCTATATATTGTAAAGAGGGGCTTCTTTCTAGAGGTGGAACATTCCTATTTTTCCTCTCTTCTTCTCTTTATCAGTGAATTTTTCAATTCTGAACCTCCCATTTGAAATTGTGATGCGACTCTACCTCTTGGCATTTTTAGTGTATTGTATCAATCTTTGGAGCAATTAATGCATGTCTGTGGATGATTCTCAACCCTCTCTGTGTTCATTTGCATCCTCCTGGTCTTTCACTACAAATTTTGTTATCTGTGCATGATCTTGCATCACATTTGAATGGTCTGTGTTTATTGGCAAGATAGGTGTTCTTCATTCCTTGGTGCATCACCTCTGTTAGCTTAGGTTTATTTTTATGCATCTTCTTACCCTATCTCCCTGGCAAGTTAGATTAGACTTTGAGTAAACCCTCTGCATTTTTCGTGTGCATCTGAATAGAGGAATAGGAACCAGCCTTCTCTGGAGATTCCTTTCTCATTTTTACAAGTCCCACACTTGGAGAAAGGATTCAATGTTATGCAATCACACTGGATGCTAGTATGATCAACCTAGAAATCTGATCAACATCTAGGGGTGCTGTGATTTGGTGATAACAGTTTTGGCACGCCCGGTGGGACACTAGAGGTCTCATTTTTATTGCAGAAAAGTTGATGTGCATCTGCTACAATTTTCTTGCTTGAAAAGAGCTATTATTTACATATCTGCCACCCAAGGGGAAGATTCCACTTGGTTCAGTGATGAGTGCAGGCCTGAAAACTCATGAGAAGAGTCACCACAAGGTCAAGAGTTGGAGAAGAAGAAGTGATGTTTGAATACCTGCAATTATCTCCAAGAAGAAGGCAAAGAGGAAGAAGGATTCAAAGGTCTCCATCTCCACCAAACAGAACTCTCTCAACTCCTCCACTGGTAGGCCTTTCATTCACCAACAAGGGTTTTAAGACCAATTAGAATGGCACAAAACAACCCCTATGTCAACTTCACAGTAGCAGACCACTTGCCCTCAATGCACAACATCTAATTCCTATTGTAGCCTTGAAGAACATTCCATACTTCACTAGAGAAAATCGACTACTCCAGTGATCATGTTAAAGATATTGCGAACCTTTGTGCAATCCATGAAATCAATGTGATGCAAGTGGTCACAAGTCACTGGCATCTTCATTCAAGGGGAAAGCATTGCAATGGTTTAGAAGCCTTGGAGCTGGTTCTATCACAAATTGGAATCAGTTGTGTATAGCACTTCATGAGCAATTTAGAGAAAAGGGAGACAACTTGTCTCTTTTGGAGTAGCTGACAACCATCAAGAGAGCTCCCAATGAGCAGCTGACCGATTTCAACTTCAGATTTCAAAAGACTTGGGAGAGAATTCCAGTGGTAGTCAGGCCAACAACAAAAGGTGCTTTTCTCTACTATCTCAAAGCTCTAAATTCTAGTATTTCTACATTGATTCAGTCCATGGGAGGCATAACTATCCCTATGGCTTATAGCATTGCCATTAGGGCTGAAAATTGTTTGATCCAAGCCGGCAAACTTACCCCTAGACCTCCCATGTCACCATGTTTCCAAGTTTAGAGAGTCCAAATACCAATCAAGCACCTAATTTAGCTCCTTCTCCCACTCCTAGAAATCAGAGTTCAAATGAAGCTTCCACTTCATCTCCAAGTGCCCCAAATGAGCTTCAAAAAGTCATGAAGCAATTACAAAACCTAGGAAATGAGCTGGTTACTCTCAAGAGGCAACAAGCCCAAGGTTTTAAACATTCTTATCAGCCCCAAACTCAGCCTAACAGCAGCCATACCAACCACAAAGGCCACCTAATCTAGTTGTAAATATAAATCAAATAAGGCCTCCTTCCAATAGACCATTTCAGCCCTATAATCCAAATTCCATATCTCGCTCTAAGGCATTGGTGCCAACACAAAAAACATTGCCCAAGAGTATGATTGGTGTTTTCCATGCAATGAGCCTCATAATCAATCCATGTGCTTCAATGGTGCTTTGAATCAAGCATTAATGGTGACAACTACTGGTGTGGAGGGTGAGGGCAGTCAAGGAAACAACCAACAACAAGAAACATTCCAACAACAATCAGCCCCAAATGACACCACATTGGTAAATTGGCAAGTAGAGGATTTTTGTGGCATGAACCAGAAATTTCTCAAGGTGTGGCAGCCAATGAGGAAGGTCAAAAAGGAGGAATTTGGGTGAAGAACAACCATTAGCCCCAACCAATCCACAACCTTCCATGGTTCCACAAATGGTTGGCAAGCAAAGTCCAATTTCAAATGCACAAGGGCAGCCAAGAACAACCCCTAGGCCAACTCAAATACCAGTTGTTGCTGCCCACATGCAAGGAGTGAATGTACAAACCAAGGGACAACAAAGAGATCCTTCATCACCATTTAGTATCATTGATTAGATGAAGAAGACAAACATCAATATATCAATGTGGGAATCCCTATCCATCCCAGGCCAAAGAGATCTGCTGCAAGATGCCATGAAGGACTGGCCAACTTTGAATCAGCAAGTTTAGATGCAAGACAAAGTTCTTACAAATGCTACCCAGCCTGAGGGAAATCATGGAGGACAGCAAGGTAAAATGTTGAAACCCCCTCCTTTCTATGTTTCATTGATCATTGGAAATCAGCTAGTGCACAATTGCATGATAGACTCCGGGCAAGTAGCTCAGTAATGCCTAAACAAATAGCTGATCAGCTAGGGCTCCAGTATGAAACAATATCCAAAGGGGTAGTGCAGCTAGATGGGACAGCAGTAGCAATAGTTGGAGTGATTAAAAACTTGAGTCTTACCTTGCATGCATGTCCAAATGTTGTTGTTTTACAAGATGTATCGGTCATAGACCTTCCACCACTCTTTGCCCTATGTTTGTCAAGAGACTTCACAGCCAAAATTGGAGGCTATCTTTCTACTGATTGGTCACACATGTTGTTTAGAACGAGGTATGGAACCAAAGCTACAATCAGGTCAGAACCTATTGCAAACTTCCATATTGAGCCTTACACTCCAAGTCAGATTAATGCCAATTGCTCAGCATTTGATCAAGAAGATCACCCAAGCACTGATGAAGCTGACACTAAGGTTGGAAGCATCCTAGATCTAACTCTTGATGAATGGGCAAGCAAGGTGCATGCTTTTGATCCTTATCAAGAAATAGAAGAATCTGAGCTGGGAGTCTATTGTATACACGAAGAAAATCAACCTATTCCTAGCATCACCGAGCCAAACCACAAGGATGACAATGAGGTATGGCAGCTGTTTTTTGATGGATCAAGGAGTAGACAAGGTGCAGGAGGTGGAGCCGTGCTTATTTCACCTCGAGGAGTAAAGTACTATTCATATTTTAGATTTAAGTTTACATGCTCCAATAACACTGCTGAATATGAAGCCTTGGTGCAAGGGATGCATTGGGTAATCAAGAATAAAATAAAGAACTTGCAAGTCTTTAGGGACAGTGAATTGATTGTAAATCAGGTCAAGGGACAGCATGCTTCCAAGAATGATCTACTCAAGTGCTATAAGAATAGGGTGTGGGACCTCATGGAAGATTTTGAAGGTTTTGGCATCAAATCCATTCCTAGGAAAAAGAATCAAGTCACGACAGTTTGCAGCAATAGGGGTAGCCTTTGACATTGTGGAAAGTATTCAACAAGATAAGGTATGGCCAAACATCCACATGATTGTGAGGCCTTCAAAGTGTCGGATAATAATGTCGGTTGGAAAGTGTTTGAAAATGACCAGCAAATCATCCATTTCTTGCAAGAAGAAGATGAGTTCTCACCAAGAATCAAGAAAAATTGAATAGCGAGAAGATGGTGACCAAGTGGTACAGCTGAGAACGAACAAGCTACCCAAGGGACTTATCACTTTGGAGTCCATTTTTAATCCCAATGATCAGTTTAGAAAGGAGAAAGCAAACATTCAAGTCAAGAGAGAGGATTCAGTATCCATCTTGGTAGAAGAGAACAAACCATTGCAAATTGGAAGGATGACAACTGAACAAGAAAGGTATGAGTTCATACAACTATGTCAAGAGTTGCTTGATGTGTTTTCTTGGAGCTATGAAGACTTGAAAGGTTTCAATCCCAACTTAGCTCAGCATACCATTGAATTGGATCCAAATACTAAGCCTAACAAAGAAACAAAGACCAGTCAATCCACACATGGAGCCTCTCATGAGGAAAGAATTGGACAAGCTGATTGAGTCAAGAATCATATTCCCAATCAAGCATTCTAGTTGGGTTGCCAACTTAGTTCTAGTCAGAAAGAAGAGTGGAGAGATCAGATTGTGTGTTGACTTCAGAGACTTGAATAGAGCCTCTCTCAAGGACCATTACCCACTCCCTTCCATGGAGCAAATATTGCAGGTTGTAGCTGGTTCAGAAAGGTTTTCATTGCTAGATGGATATTCAGGCTATAATCAGATAATGGTGAAGGAAGAAGATCAATTCAAGACGGCCTTCACTACAAAATGGGGCACGTATGCTTACAAGAAGATGCCATTTGGACTGTCAAATGCCGGAGCAACATTTCAATGAGCTATGGATATGGCATTCAAAGGCTTAATCAACAATATAGTGTTGGTATACCTAGATGATATCATTGTCTTCTCAAAGAATGCAGCAGACCATCTCTTTCACCTTAGACAAGTGTTTCAAAGGTGTAGAAGGTTTAGAGTATCGTTGAATCCAAAGAAGTGTATATTCTTGGCACATGAAGGCAAATTGTTGGGTCACATTGTCTCTAGGGAAGGGCTAACAATTGATCCTAAAAGGGTTGAAGCCATCCGAACACTTCCATTGCCACACCACAAGAAATATCTTCAAAGCTTCTTGGGAAAGATAAAATTTTTCCGCAGATTTGTGCCTAATTTTTCCACTCTTGTGAAGCCTTTAACAATGATGTTGAAGAAGAATCTGGCATTCAAATGGACAGCAGAAGGTAAAGAGAGTTTTGAAAACATCAAGCATGCAATATCACAAGCTCCAACTCTTATCAACCTAGACTTCTCAAAGGACTTCATGTTGTATGCATTTGGAGGATCAGATACAATCTTAGCTATCTTGACACAACTGAATAGAGAAGGTTCGAACAGCCCATAGCATTCTTCAACAAACCTTGAAATATTATGAAATAAAGTATTCTTTCATCGAAAAGCATGTCCTTGCCGTGATCGGGAGCTCAAAGAATTTCAGAAATTTGGTCTCAAACAATAAGATTCAAATTGTGTGTCTCATGTTGGTGTCAAGGACTTCCTCCTAAACAAGGATTTAAATGAAAAGAGAGCAGGTTGGATCACTCGGTGATGGAATATGATATTGAAATCGAGTGACCAAGCTAGTTCATGGCAAAGGCTTGTGTGAGCAGCTCGCTTCCTTCCAAACAACCGCATTTGAGTCAAAAAAGTGAAGAGGATTCTCATCCTACTACTACAAAATGATCAAGAACAACTAGCTGACAATGCAGCCATTCCATGTTGGACTCAAGACCTTGTGCATTACCTCCAAAGAGGCTTGTGCCCTCCAGAAATGAGCAAAGCAAAGAGGAGATACTTTAGATTACAAGCTATCCCGTATGTACTCATTAATGGTATCTTGTTCAAGAAGGACATCAATGGTGTTATATTAAGATGCATTGGAACAGGTCAAGTTGAGAAGATATTACATGAGTTCCATGACGGGAAGTAGGAGGCCACTTTGCTCCATGAGTGACAGCTCTCAAAATCATGAAAGCTGGTTACTATTGGCCTACTGTGTTCAATGATTGCTACTCATGGGTCAAAAAATGCAAGAAATGTGCATTCTTCACAGGGAAAGAAAGGTTAGCAGCACTGCCCCTTCGTCCAATTTTAGTGGATCAGCCATTCATGCAATGGGGATTGGACTTCATTGGGGTTGTCAATCCCAATTCAAGTCAAGGCCACAAGTGGATACTTACAACAACGGATCGTTTCACCAATCGGACCGGGCGGTGGCACTCAAGGAGGAAAATGAATCTAATATCTTAGATTTCTATGAAGGAATATTCACAAGGTTTGGTGCCCCTGCCACTATCATATCAGACAATGCATTGGCATTCCTTGGCACAAAGATCACTGAATGGGCTGTCAAGAATTGTGTGTATCTCAGCACTTCATCGAACTATTACCCTCAAGGTAATGGCCAAGCCGAGTCTACGAATAAGAATCTACTAAGAATCATCAGAAGGACTCTTGATGAGAATCAGAGGACTTGGCACTCAAAGCTCAAATCAGCCCTATGGGCTGATAGGATCACACCCAAGAGGTCTACAGGGAAGCATGTCTGACAAGCTTGTGTACGGGAAAGAAGTAGTTTTACCTATATCACTTGAGTTACCAGCATTGGAGCTCATGAAACAGTTGGAACTAGCTAAGTTTGAACCCATGGAGGTTAGATATGCATAATTAATGGAGCTCTAGGAAGTTAGAGAGCATGTAGCCCAAGCGATAGAGAAGGATCAAGCCTTGATCAAGAAGACTTTTGGTAGGAAAGCCAAGACTAGAACCTTCCAAGTTGGAGATCTAGTGTTGAAATGGGATGTAGATCGTGAAAAGCCGGGAAAGCATTCCAAGTTTGATGCCATCTGGAGTGGCCCATACATGATCATTGAATGCAAAGGTAGCAATGCCTTCCGAATGGCTAAGTTGGATGGTGAAGAATTACAGATTCCAGTCAATGGGATCTATCTCAAACATTGCTACTAGAAAGAAAGCTTCTCACCCTTGTAAATATTAATCTAGAATTTCCATTCCTCTAAGTGGTTATGCACATTGTACTACTGTTAGAGTAGTTTTTATTTCCCTAAGTGCTTATGCACATGTCCTATTGCTTCTAGTATGTGCATGTTTTCGCTCATCAAGCTCCCGGAGAAGATTTGTAATTGTAGGAAAACCAGCTCAAGGACACAGTTTTCAAATTTCAGATCAGCTTAGAGGTTATCAAACAGACTTCCCATGCCCAATGGATTGCTACGAGAGAAGTCGCCATTCTTCATCCGACAGAAAATAACCCCGCTGAGTTGCTAAAATTGTTATCCAAAATTCACCCCCTGTAATTTTGATAACATGCATCGATTATTTAGTCCCGAGGAAGTAGAATGATTCAAGACCAAATCATGTTTTGGGGTCCCCGGTTTCTTTCTAACCCTCCCCGTCCAAGAAGAAAACCCAACGTTTTAAAAGTATGTGAAAAAGTTACAAAGAGCCGTGCTTGAGGCCAAAATACGAGAAAAATCAACTAAGGCAAGACTAGGGACAGCTTGGGACGTCGGGGCGAATCGGCCGAAAATCTGCTAGACGGTCCACGCAGTAAAGGGACATCTGGGCTGTTAGGACGCGAAGGACGTGGATTGGCCGGTTTGGCGCAAGTCAAGTCCATTTCGGTGGTTCGAGATATTTTTCCCAGCAGATCCAGATAGTTGGGACAAGAGTACGCGTGGGGCGAATCGCCGCCTCGGCCAAACAGAGGACTTTCATTTGGAACATTTGGGCTAAGATTATGCGGAGGACGCGAAAAGCCGAAAGAGCCGAGAGTAAATGGAAATGTGCCACGTGTCTTCACCGAAAACAGGAACAAGGAAGCCCGAATCAGGTGGTTCAGAGGAATTTGTCCTAGGAAATTTGGGACAGCCGGGCCAAAGGTACGCGAGGGACGCGGGGGACGCGAAAAACTGAAAGAGCCACCAACGAATCAAAACGTGCCACGTGTTAGAAGGTTGAAAAGTTGCCAAGTGCGCCCCTCAGGCCCGAACTAATAAAATAGTGCCACGTGTCCAAGTTTAAAGGCCCGAAAGGAATTTTTAGAGAATGAACCCGTGGATGAATCGAAATCTGACACGTGTCATCCAAGTGGCGAGAGCGGGAAAATCTCAAATATTTTCCCGCCAATCTGCTTTGGGTTGTTTTTTCCCTAAATCTTCAAATCGCCATAACTTTCGATCAAGAGCTCATATTTTCATGTTCTTTATATCAATGGAAAGATGATGAAATTCTCTACACGATTCCGGGTCAATCTTGCATTTTGGTTCAGTTTGGAAAGATAAAATTGAGAAACACATCTATCACGTAATAATAGACATAAGTGATGTTTCAAAACCAGCTTTAATACAATGATAGTTCGCCGTTTCGCTGGATACAGGTCCGCACCTTTGCCAGATTCACCGCTTCGCCATAATGAGATAAACTTAATGTGACCTAGAAGTGGTTGGGGTAGATCTGACTTTCCTCTCTGTTCCCTCTCTCATTCTTCCTATATATTGTAAAGAGGGGCTTCTTTCTAGAGGTGGAACATTCCTGTTTTGCTCCTCCCTTCTTCTCTTTATCAGGTGAATTTGTGGAGAAAGAACCTCCCATTTGAAACCGTGATGCGACTCTACATCTTGGCATTTTTAGTATATTGTATCAATCTTTGGAGCAAGTAATGCATGTCTCGTGGATGATTCTCAACCCTCTCTCGTGTTCATTTGCATCCTCCTGGTCTTTCACTACAAATTTTGTTATCTCAGTGCATGATCTTGCATCACATTTGAATGGTCTTTGTTTATTGACAAGTTAGGTGTTCTTCATTCCTGCATCACCTCTATTAGCTTAGGTTTATTTTTATGCATATTCTTACCCTATCTCCCGGCAAGTTAGATTAGACTTTGAGTAAACCCTCTCGCATTTTTCGTGTGCATCCGAATAGAGGAATAGGAACCAGCCTCTTCTCTGGAGATTCCTTTCTCATTTTTACAAGTCCCACACTTAGAGAAAGGATTCAATGTTATGCAATCACACCGGATGCTAGTATGATTAACCTAGAAATATGATCAACATCCGTGGTGCTTTGTGATTTGGTGATAACAGAGGAGAAGAGAATACTCAAGGAATAGAAAAACATCTTCTCCAAGCATTGCAAATAATGGGCAATGCACCTCTTGTGACTGCCGCTGAGCCTACTTTGAAGTTCTCAGTTAGGACAAGATAAATGAATATGCCAAGATTGGTAAACAAGGAGTGGCAGTATCCTCCTGGATAGAGAAAATCCTTAGAGATAGTGAGGAAATGATCAAGAAATTCATAGTTCTCTACCAGGATATTGATCAGGAAAATAAGGAGCTACAAGCAGTAGTAGGATCCCTCTCCAAGGAGTTGGATAACGCTAGATTGCAACATGAAACATTCCAAGTAATGGCTAATTGTTCAACCGATGACCTATTACAGGTCGGTGCCATCGATCACCCACGAGCACATAACAAAGCTCTCATCGCTTTAGATTATTAGGTTGATCAAATGGAATATATCCTGGAGAGGATAGATAAAATCAAGGACGAAGCCCTGGATGTAAAATACAACATGGAGCAGATGGTTACAAAGATGTCTCTAGGGATGCTCAGTGAATCATTCACCTTGAGGGAGGCAGATGATACAATCTAGCTCTTCAAGGCTATTGCAACCCAAGGTTTGGCACCAAAGGTCACTTTTGACAAAGAATTAATCAACAACCTTATATCTTGCCATGATTTCATTTGCTTCCTAATTGATGCATGAGAAGAGTATGCTAGGCTACCCGACAAGCTTAAGACTAAAAAGAAATTGCGGTTATTGGCGATCATTTCATGGGTCCAGATCATAATCAACTTCAGACAATGATCAGCAAGTTTATGGAATATCAAGCTCAGTGTCACATCGCCTCTCCTAATCAGAAGCAAGACACTCGTTTAAACAAAGAGATGATGAGGAGTAGTGTCTCCTCTTGTGTACGCTTTGATCATTTTTGTAAGAATATTTAAAAAGTATGTTGGCATTTACGATGACATCATCCATGTTGCATCATGGGATGTTTCCATCCAAAAACTTGCCCAAAGTCAACTTTTGACTTTTTAGATATTTTGTAAATATCTTGTAAGATATTTTGTGAATAGTAGTGGTTGGTTGTTTTTGTCTTCTTCCTTATTCTCCTTATATAAATACTTTGGAATACTTGTTGTATTCCGTGGACATTTTTGTATGAAAAGAGAAGTGAAGAGAGAAAGACTTTGTGCCTTCTTATAATGAAGAGATATTAATATATATGTTCGGACTTTATGCTCAATATATGTGTTATTTGCATTAGATATTTCTTAAGTTAGATCTATGTTTCTATTCTATTGGATTCATTCTTATTATCATCATATGTTCATCAAGATTGCTTTGTTCATTTATGCAAGTAAGTTTGGCTCTGTTTTACTACCATCCCAAAGAATAAACCTTCTAACCTTTCCATCTTTGGAATTCATTTCTTTTCTTCCTTCAGATCTATCCTTCCTCCATTCTTTCCCTCCTACCTTTCTATTCATTGTTGGAACTACCTCTCTTTGGGATGAGATCCCAAACCCCTAAAGTTAGAATAGTGTAGATTTTCATAGATTCCCGCTTGATAGAATAGCAATAAACCGCTTTTGATTTGTTGTATCAAAGAGGGGCTATGCCCTGCACACTATTGGCCTATTTCCCTATGACTTGTCTAACCAAATTTTTTTAAAACCAACAAGTCCATGCTTCAACTACGCACCGATCAAATCTTCTTGTTTCAAGCCTTTAGTCTTCTCACCACTCCTCTTCCTTCTTTTCTAGATCTCCCTCTAGAAATTTTAGTCTATCATGTCTACCAAAGAGCCTAGCCTCGGTCTCGATCCGTGACCTTGTTGAGTACATTACATAATTTCTCATCCGAGAGTTGTTGGGAATTTACCAAGGGGTTGTCTCCCTTAGACTCCGATCTTGTCATGATTTCCCCTTGGTATACTTTGAAATCTGCTCGTCAATATGGGACTCAAATGTCCAAGATAGAATCGTCCTTGTCCTGGGGTACGCGTCCTCATCGTAAAATTATGCCACAGATAGAAGTTTTTCTGTGGGTGTAGTGCTCTAGAAGTGCATGTGTAGCACCTTCCTTGGGTCAGCAACATAGGCCATGACGTGTCCTCATTCTGGATTAATACTCTTCCTTCCCGAGCGCGTGGCTTTAGGGAAACTTACCATTATATTGGGACCTCCTCCCACACTGACTTGTTCTTTCTCAATGCTTTCCTCCTTATCCTCTCCCATTACTATGTCAGCGCTGTGCTCCAATTCTTGTTCTACCAAGGCCTCAATTATTTTCACTACTTCTCTTTCTTCCACCTCGTTTACTTTCTCCTATGTAAGGCTTTGATTTTTTTCTCCTACATGCCAACCTCCTCACTTCTTCCCATGTCCTAGGGAACCTTCCTCCTCCTAGATACCCTTATGTCACACAAAATGGAACTCCTATTCTTCTTTTCCGCCCTCTTCATCTGAACCGTGCATGCTGAAAACAAGTGGTTCTTGGTCCTCTTTAGCATCATCTTCCTCTTCCCTTTCCCTCTCACCTTGGTATTTCTCCAAGCTCTCTGTCACCTCTAAGTCATCTTCCTTCATCACCTTTTGTTTCTTCCTAACCGGGATTCCAGATAGGAGACTCCACTTTTTCTTCCTCTTCCTCTGGTAATTTCTCCTTTGCGATGAGCTCTTCCCATGCCGGCACCTTCTTTTAACCGGGACTTCTTCCTACACATGTAAGTACTTATTATAGCACTTGTTCCCGAGGTGGCTACTTTGCCCGAGTATCTTGGGCACTTGGTTCCTTTTTCGAACTTCTCTCTCTTTACGTCTAGGCATGGGCTTCTTCATACCTATTAGGTCCCGAGGTATAGCTATCTTGTTTTCAAGATAAGTTCCCTTCTCAAACTTGGTCCTTATATGAAGGTATACACGTGCCATGCACTTCTCTGTAGTAGTTAGAGTCGTGGTTTTACCATTTGGACTTCATGCGACACGTACTTTTCATGTATGCATGCTTGTTGGGATAGACCAACATTCTACACATCTCTCTATGGTCTCGGTCAAAACTTCCAAGGTCAAGCTTAAAGTTTTTGGAATCCTTGAATATGTTAAGTCCCACATGGAAGTATTGAGCTATGAGGTGAATGGTAGCTTGCACCATGATCTCATGTTTTCATCTCATCAACTTGAACCTACCAATACAAAAGTGTTGGTATACAACGAACTTAGCTTCTCCTACTTTAAGAAATGGTAGTTGTTCGGTATTCTCCATTCTTCACCAAACTCATTCCTTAAGCACATATACCACTTTTAAACATGTGCCTTGTGATCAGGCATCATGCTATCACAAGTGTATTTCTCAAATATTTTTGCAAGTGAGGGATATTCCTCTAGGTACTTCCAAACAAACTTGTCTGCTACATTTGGTACTTCGATCTCTAAGAAAACAATGGTTAAGAGGACATTACCAAAGAAAATGTTTTCGCTTTCTTATGCGCTTTGGTGAAAATTTCATCTACAATGTATGTGGATAGATTGTAGATGGTTCCCTCTGATATTCTTCTAAAAACATTCAACTAGGACTTGTTTACCTGCATCCATCTTTCTTGCATGTTGAGTTTTGTTAACAAGTCTGTGGCCATTCTCATTACTGGGTCTTGGATATCCCCAATATCAAAGTACCTTGAACCCTTCTTGTACACATACAACCACCGTGCCCTTAATTTCTTCCTTGTCATACAGGTCGTCCTTTATATCTTCTCCTTCACAGATAAGACATATGAATTTCAAAATCAGCCAAGGGGTTATGCACATATTACTCCCTATGAAGTGAAAGTGGTCCTCATGCATGCACGATGTCAACCACCGATAGAGGCACTCAGGATTTCCAAAGTAGGCTAACTCATAGAGTTATAATAACCCTGACTTTTCCAACTTCACTTTTACCTCATCGCTATAGATGGGAAAACCCTTTGGTGTCCTTTTGTTTGTTGGGCGCACTAACTCCAGCACCATTTCCTTCTCTATTGTGTTTGTGCAATGGTTATAATCGCTCACCACCATCTTTCTCAAATGGGATTCCCACTCCTTCCAAAGAAAAACTCCATCCAGGTACTACATTTTTGCATACCATTCCTCATTGGTACTTGTGGTAGTCTCTTGTTGTTTTCCCTTTCCCTTGCCCTTCTTAGGTGCTTCTACCAATTTCTTGGGTTCCATTTTCTAGGTCCTCTTATCACTTAAATTTTTTTCTTATTACTCTACTCTTCCACTCCTTCTAACGTTAGATCTCAAAATTGTGAAGAAAACTCAACCCCATGCCCTATTTTTTCAAACCCTAACTGGGATAATCCTTTCACAAGATGGTGCCTTCTCACAACTACTCTTATGCCCATGGAATCCCTTCCTTCTAGTTTGTAAATGCAAACAAGTTACTCACGCTTGAACTCTTCAAATTTTTCTTCACACGGATTAGTTCTAGAAGCCCTAGTTTGCAACGGTGTAAAAGCACTTCTCTATTCATATACGCAAAGTAAATAATGAAGTTTCCAACATTCTATTTATAGTTTTTCCAACTTTTTAATATTAAATTCTACCTTACCTACCATCGTACTTTAACACTTATTGTGAATATTTCACCAAAGTCTGCTTTAGCACTTTAACTCACATGCCCAAACTTGCGTGAGACAATTCTACAACCTTCTCGCACACAACCAATCCCTATGATAGAGACTCTTACATGTGCATCAACCACATCAAAGGAAATGCTTCCATCCTTTACTTGATTTTTCTCTCACCTACCTCATGTTTATTTTGTGCTTCTTCCTCTCTTGTATGTGGATCCCTAATGTAGCCTTATCCCGACACCAACCATCCTTTTTCACCTATCCTTACATGTACTTCCTTCAAAGGGCCATTCAACCAATCTTTCCAATGTAATCCTTCCCGGTGCTTCACACTTCAAGATCTTCCACCTTACTCCACCCCACAATAAAATGAGGCACGGTCCTCTACATAGTTACAACCTTCAAAAAGTAATGAGATTACTGGTGCCCAAGGTGCAACACAAAATAACAACGAGAAAGGGAAACACAAGAAAAGAAAATGTATTAAAGGAAATCCTAAGCTAACTCGAAACATTACCTTTTCTACAAACACCAAGAAGACTTATTTATAATAGGGCTTCAACCTACTCCCATTAAAGTGTCTTGACAATATCGTCCCATCCATCACTTGAATTCTAGCACATGCCCGTATTAAGGATGTACAAGATGATGTAGGGACCCAACCAATGGACTTTTAAATTTCCACGATGGTGCAAAAACTTTGAATCATATAGTAAGACCATCTGCCCAACCTCAAACTTCTTGTTCTTAATGTAGCAATCATGTCATACTTTTTCTCGTGCTTTTTCTATTGTTTGGCTCCACCTAACGAGTGATCATCTTTCGTGTAATTTAATTAACTTGTCAATTCTTTCTTCCAAGCACTTTCTCATCATATAATCCTCCTATGCGTGTTATATGTAGAGAAGGTAATCTGTTAGTGTAAAATCACAAAGACCTCGGATGTTGATCGATTTCTAGGTTGATCATACTAGCATCCAGTGTGATTGCACAACATTGAATCCTTTCTCAAAGTGTGGGACTTGCAAAAGTGAGAAAGGAATCTCCAGAAAAGGCTGGTTCCTATTCCTCTGTTCGGATGCACATGAAAATGCAGAGGGTTTACTCAAAATATAATCTAACTTGCCAGGGAGACAGGGGTAAGAAGATGCATAAAATAAAACTCAAACTACACAGTGATGCACCGAGGAATGAAGAACACCTATCTTGCCAATAAACACAAACCATGAAAATGTAATGCAAGATCATGCACAAATAACTTGATTTGCAAAGTGAAAGATCGGGAGGATGCAAATGAGCATAGAGAGGGTTGAGAATCATCCTCAAACATGCATTATTTGCTCCAAGATTGATACAATACACTACAAAATGCCAAGAGGCAAAGTTACATTACAATTTTAAATGGGAGGTTTGAACTCCACAAATTCACTTGCCAAAGAGAAGAAGGGAGGGGCAAAACAAGAATGTCCAACATTTAGAAAGAAGCCCCTCTTACAATTTATAGGAAGAATGAGAGAGGGAAGAGAGAGGAAATCCAAATCTACCCCAACCACTTCTAGGTTACATTTAATTCATCTCATTATGGCGGTAGGTGAGAACCCTAGAAAAAAGCAAATGAACTCGTATTTTGCATTTAAGTTTGGTTATTGAAATGTCGAGCTCTAGCCATTACCACGTGCCAGAGATGTTTCTTGATTTTATCTCTCCAAAATGAACCAAAATGCAAGATTGACCCTAGAATCATGTAGATAATTTCACCAGATTTCCATTGATATAAAGAATGTGAAAATCCAAGCTCTGGATCGAAAGTTATGGCGATCTGAAGATTTAGGGCAAAAACAGGCCAAAACGGATCGGCGGGAAAATATTTGAATTTTTCCCGTGCTCTGCCACTTGGATGACACGTGTCAGGCTCTGATTCATCCATGGGTTCATCCTCTAAAAATTCCTTTCGGGCCCTTAAACTTGGACACGTGGCACTATTTTATTGGTTCGGGCCTGAGGGGCGCATTTTTACCTTGCGCCAAACACTTAGCAACTTTTCAACCTTCTGACACGTGGCACGTTCTGATTCATCCGCGGGCCTCCTTGTCTCTTTTCAGCCATTTCACCTTTTCATGTCCTATGCATCCCATGTGTACTCTTTGTCCCTGTCCTGGATGAAAACCTCCGAACCGCCCGAAATGGACCTTCTTGCGGCAAACCGGCCGATTCGCGCCCCACGCGTACCTCGCGTACCTTTGTCCCAACTGTCCTGGACTGCCTGGGACAAATATCTCTGAACCACCCAAAATGGACCGACTTGTACCAAACCAGCTGATCCGCATCCCACACGTACCTTTGTCCCAGCTGTCCCAAACCACGTGAAACAAAAGACTTAGGTAATTTTTCCCTCTTTCGGCCAATTCAGCTTTTCACGTCCCACGCGTCCCGATGTCCCAACTATCCCGCAGACCGCCTGGACTAGGACTTAGCTGATTTTCTTCATTTTTTCCACCCCAAGCTTGGTATAACAAACCTCAGTACGACCCAAACCCTTCAGACTGAAATGCCTTAACACAGTCCTGTAACCTTATTTTTTGCATTTCTTCCATTTTCTCAACCTGTTGGGATTTCTTCTTGGGTGGGGGAGTTAGAAAAAGGCCGAGGGGACCCCAAAAACATGATTTTGGGCCTCGAATCAATCTTACTTGCTCGGGACTGAATAATCTGATGCATGTTATCAAAATTACCACGGGGTGAATTTTGGATAACAATTTGGTGACTCAGCGGGGTCATCTACCTGCTAGATGAAGTTACCAGTTTCCTGAAGCATCCATTGGGCATGGAGTCACTTGATTCTCTGTTTAATACCCCAACTGACTAGAACGTTGCAAGGAGGAAGATGGAAAATCACCTGATGGAAGCAAGGGCTGCAAAACATCTCCAGGGACAGCAAGCCTGTGCCAAAGCACTTAGGGAAAGCAAAACAACCTACAACAAAACAATGTGCACAAGCACTTGGAGGGATGAAAACCTAAACTAATATTTACAAGGTGGAGAATTTCCCTTTAGTAGCAATGCTTTAGATAGATTCCATTGACTGGAATCTGCAGTTCTTCGCCATCCAATGAAGACAATTGGAAGGCATTGTTGTCCTTACACTTTGTGACCATGTATGGGCCACTCCAAATGGCATCAAATTTTGAATGCCTTCCCGATTTTTCTCTATCTGTATCCCATTTTAATACTAGATCTCCAACTTGGAAAGATCTACTCTTGGCCTTCCTATCAAAGGTCTTCTTGATCAAAGCTTGATCCTTTTCCATTGCTTGGGATGCTTGATCTCTGATCTCTTGGAGCTCCATCAACTCTGCATATCTCACCTCCATGGGCCCAAACTCTAGTAACTCTAATTTCTTCATGAGTTCCAATGTTGGCAACTCAAGTGACATGGGCAAGATTGCCTCTCTTCCATAAACAAGCCTGAATGGAGAGTTACCTATGGATCTCTTGGGAGTTATCCTATCAGCCCATAAGGCTGATTTCAGTTTGGTATGCCAAGACCTCTGATTCTCATCAAGAGTCCTCCTGATGATCCTCAACAAGTTCTTGTTTGTAGATTCAGCCTAGCCGTTACCCTGAGGGTAGTAGTTTGATGAAGTACTCAGGTAGATCCCGTTCTTGATAGCCCACTCAGTAACCTTGGATCCAATGAATGCTAATGCATTATCTAAGATTATTGTAGCAGGTATGCCAAATCTGGTTACTATCCCCTCATAGAAGTCTAAGATGCTAGACTCATTTGCTTCCTTGAGTGCTACTGCTTCAGTCCATTTGGTGAAGTAGTCTGTGGCTATCAAAATCCACTTATGCCCTTGGCTTGAATTGGGATTAATGACTCCAATGAAGTCTAAACCCCATTGCATGAATGGCTGGTCAACTGAAATTGGATGCAATGGGAGGGCAGCAAGTCTCTCTTTACCTGTGAAGAATGCACAACTCTTGCACCTTTTGATCCACGCGAAGCAATCACTGAAAATCTTGGGCCAATAATAACCAGCCTTCATGATTTTTAGGGCTGTCACTCTTGGTGTAAAATGACCACCAGCTGGTCCACCATGAAACTCTTCCAACACCCTATGAATCTGATTTGTGTTAATGCATCTCAATGCAGCACTCCATTCACATCTTTCTTGAACAAAACACCGTCTACTATGGCATATGGGACAGCCTGCAATCTGAAGTGTCTTCTTTGGGTTTTGTTCATCTCTGGAGGGCATAGGCCCATGCTTAGGAAGTGCATTATACCTTGGGTCCAACAAGGAGTGGGGACAACATTATCCTCTTCTTGAGTGCTACCTTGCACATGGCTGTCTTGAACTGTCAAAACAGCCTCTTCTTCATTGCATACTCCCTTTTGCTTTCCCAGAATCAGCTGCTCACACAATCCTTTTCCTCTTACCAGCTTGGTGACCTTGATCTCAATGTCATACTCCATGACATGAGTGATCCAACCTGCTCTTTTCTCATTCAAATCCTTGTTGAGGAGGAAGTCTTTAACTCCCGCATGAGAAACCAACAACTGGACCTTGTTGTTTGAGACTAAATGCTTGAATTTCTTCAAGCTTCTGATTACTGCAAGAACATGCTTCTCAATAAAAGAATACCTCACCTCATAGTCCTCCAGGCTTTGGCTGAAGAAAGCAATTGGCTACTCATCATTGTCTTTATTCTGCTGTACCAAAATTGCAGAGATAGTATCATCACCCCCAAATGCATAGAGGATGAAATCCTTGGAGAAATCCGGGTTGATGAGAGTTGGTGCTTGGGAGATGGCCTCTTTGATTGCTTCAAAACTCTCCTTGCCTTCTGTCTGTCCACTTGAAAGCCATGCTTTTCTTTAATATTTTGGTGATAGGTTTGACAAGGGCTGCAAAATCTGGGACAAACCTCCGAACAAAGTTTATTCTCCCCAAGAAACTCTAAAGGGCCTTCTTGTGGCTTGGCAATGGTAGTGCTCTTATGGCTTCAACCCTCTCTGGATCAATTGCTAATCCTTCTTTGGAGAAAATATGGCCAAGGAGCTTTCCTTCATGTGCTAAGAAGATACACTTCTTAGGATTCAAAGACACTCCAAATTTCCTGCACCTTTGGAAGACTTGTCTCAAATGAGAGAGGTGGTCTGCTGCATTCTTTGAAAAAATAGTGATATCATCAAGGTATATCAGCACCACATTGTTAATCAAACCTTTGAATGCCATGTCCATTGCTCTTTGGAAGGTAGCTCCAGCGTTGGACAACCCAAATGGCATTTTCCTATATGCATAAGTTCCCCATTTGGTTGTGAAGGCTATCTTGAACTGATCTTCTTCCTTCACCATAATCTGATTGTAGCCCGAGTAGCCATCAAGTAGTGAAAACCTCTCGGAGCCAGCCACCACTTACAAAATTTTCTCCATAGAAGGGAGTGGGTAATGGTCTTTGAGAGATGCTCTATTCAAGTCTCTGAAGTCAACACACAATCTGATCTCTCCACTCTTCTTTCTGACTGGAACTAAGTTGGCAACCCAACTAGAATGCTTGATTGGGAATATGATTCTTGACTCTATCAACTTATTCAATTCCTTCCTCATGAGAGGTTCCATGTGTGGATTGACTGGCCTTTGTTTCTGCCTAATGGGCTTAGTATTTGGATCCAACTCAATGGTGTGCTGAGCTAACTTGGGATTGAAACCTTTCAAGTCTTCGTAGCTCCAAGAAAACACATCAGGGAACTCTTGACATAGCTGTATGAACTCATACTTTTCTTGTTCAGTTGTCATCTTTCCAATTTGCAATGGTTTGTTCTCTTCCACCAAAATGGATACTGAATCTTCTCTCTTGACCTGAATGTTTTCTTTCTCTTTCCTAAACTGATCATTGGGATTGAAAATGGACTCCAAAGTGATAAGTCCCTTAGGCAGCTTGTTAGTTCTCAGCTGTACCACTTGGTCACCATACTGTTGTTCCAATTTTTCCTGATTTTTAGCTAAGAACTCAGCTTCTTCTTGCAAGAAATGGATGATTTTCTGGTCATTCTCAAACACTTGCCAACTTACTTTGTTATCCGGCACTGAAGGCCTCACAATCACATGGATTTTTGGTTGTACCTTGTCCTTATGAATTCTTTCCACAATATCAAAGGCTCCCCCAACTGCTGCAAGCCTGTCAGCAGCTTGGTTCTCTTTCCTAGGAACCGATTTGATGCCAAAGCCCTCAAAATCTTCAATGAGGTCCCACACCCTGTTCTTGTAGCACTTGAGTAGATCATTCTTGGCAGCATGCTGCCCTTTGACCTGATTTACAATCAATTCACTGTCACCAAATACTTGCAAGTTCTTTATCCCTTTCTTTATTGCCCAATGCATCCCTTGCACCAAGGCTTCATATTCAGCAGTGTTATTGGAGCATGCAAACTGAAATCTAAAAGCTGAATAGTACTTTACTCCTTGAGGTGAAACCAGCATGGCTCCCCCTCCGACACCTTGTCTACTCCTTGATCCATCAAAAAATAGCTGCCATACCTCATTGTCATCCTTGTGGTCTAGCTTGGTGATGCTAGGAATGGGCTGATCTTCTTCATGTATGTAATAGACTCCTAGCTCAAATTCTTCTACTTCTTGATAAGGATCAAAAGCATGCACCTTGTTTGCCCATTCATCAAGAGTTAGATCCAGGATGCTTCCGACCTTGGTGTCAGCTTCACCAGTGCTTGGGTGATCTTCTTGATCAAATGCCAAACAATTGGCATTGATTTGACTTGGAGTGTAGGGCTCAATGTGGAAGTTTGCAATAGGTTCAGACCTGATTGTAGCTTTGGTTCCATACCTCGTTCTAAATAGCATGTGTGACCAATCAGCAGAAAAATATCCTCCAATCTTGGCTATGAAATCTCTTGACAAACATAGGGCAAAGAGTGGTGGAAGGTCTATAACTGATACATCTTGTAAAACAACAACATTTGGACATGCATGCAAGGTAAGACTCAAGTTTCTAATCACCCCAACTGTTGTTACTACTATCCCATCCAACTGCACTACCCCTTTGGATATGGTTTCATATTGAAGTCCTAGCTGATCAGCTATTTGCTTGGGCATCACTGAGCTACTTGCCCTGGAATCAATCATGTAATTGTGCACCAATTGGTTTCCAATGATTAATGAGACATAAAAAGGAGGGGGCTTCAACATTTTACCTTGCTGTCCTCCATGATTCCCTTCAGGCTGGGCAGCATTTGTGAGCACCTTCTCTTGCATTTGGACTTGCTGATTCGAAGCTGGCCAGTCTTTCATGGCAGCTTGTAGCAAATCTCTCTAGCCTAGGATAGATAGGGATTCCCACATTGATATATTTACATTTGTCTTCTTCATCTGATCAATGATACTAAATGGTGATGAAGGATCTCTTTGTTGTCCCTTGGTTTGCATATTCATCCCTTGCACATGGGCAGTAGCAGCTGGCATGTGAGTTGGTTTAGGAGCTGGTTTGGGTGCTCCTTGCATGTTTGGAACTACATTTTGTTTGCCAAAAGCTTGTGGAGTGGTAGAAGGTTGTGGATTACTTGGAGCCAATGGCTGTCCTTCACCCAAATTTCTCCTTTTTGACCTTGTGTTGGCTGCAACACTTTGAGAGGGTATTTGATTCATACCACAGAAATCTTCAGCCTGCCAATTGACAAGAGTAGTTTCATTCGGAGATGTTCCTTGCTGAGGTGCTTCTTGCTGCTGATCCTCTTCATGGCTGGACTCTTGCGACCCACCAATGGTTTGCACCATAAGAGCCTGATTTAATGCACTGTTAAAGCACATTGATTGGTTATGTGGCTGACCGCACGGGAAACACCAATCATATTCTTGGGCCATGTTATTTTGCACCGGTACCAAAGCTCTGGATGTGGATGCAACGTTGGGGTTATCGGGCTGAAATGGTCTGTTGGCAGGAGGCCTTGCTTGATTCTGATTTGCAGCTAGATTGGGTGGTCTTTGAGGCTGATATGGCTATCTGTTAGGCTAAGCTCGAGGTTGATAAGAAGGTCTAAAACTTTGGGCTTGCTACCTCTTGAGTGTAACTAGCTCATTGCCTAGATTTTGCAATTGCTTCATGACTTCTTGAAGTTCGTTTGAGGCACTAGAAGATGAAGTAGAAGCTTCATTTGAACTCTGATTTCTAGGAGTGGGAATAGGAGCTAAGACAGGCACTTGACTAGTACTTGGGCTCTCTAAACTTGGAAACAATGGCATGGGAGGTCTAGGGGCTAGTTTGCCAGCTTGGATCAAACAATTTTCAGCCCTAATGGCAATGCTATAAGCCATAGGGATAGTTATGCCTCCCATGGACTGAATCAACATAGAAATATCAGAATTTAGAGCTTTGAGATAATAAAGAAAAGCACCTTCTGTTGTTGGCCTGACTGCCACTGGAATTCTTTCCCAAGTCATTTGAAATCTGAAGTTAAAATCAGTCAGCTGCTCATTGGGAGCTCTTTTGATAGTTGTCAGCTGCTCCAAAAGGGACAAGTTGTCTCCTTTCTCCCCAAACTGCTCATGGAGAGAAATGCATAGCTGGTTCCAGTTTTGAATAGAACCTGAGGCAAGGCTTCTAAACCATTGCAAAGCTTTCCCTTTGAATGAGGATGCCAACGCAATTTGACAGCAACTTGCATCTCATTGATTTCATGAATTACACAAAGGTTGGCAATGTCTTTAACATGATCACCAGGAGTAGTCTGGTTCTCTCCAGTGAAGTATGGAATGTTCTTCAATGCTGCAACTGGGATTGGATGTTGTGCATTGAGAGCAAGTGGGCTGCTACCAGTGAAATTGACATACGGATTCGGTGGTTGCGCCATTCTGATTGGCCTGAGAACCCTTGTTGATTGGATGAAAGGCCTACCAGGTGGAGGTGTTGACAAGGTTCTATTTGGTGGAGATGGAGACCTTTGAATCCTTCTTCCTCTTCTTTCTCTTCTTGGAGATAGGTGCAGATGAACAAACAATCCTTCCTCCCTAGTTCTTGACCTGGTCTGTATTCTTCTCATAAATTTTCCAGGCTTGGACTGCTAAAACCAGCAGATTATGCTTCTTTTGGATTCGCTGAATGTGTAATTTTAAGCTTCTTCAAATCTGGAACTTACAACAAGTGCATATCGATCTTGTTGCAATAAAAGTGAAGACCTCTAAGGTCCCACCAGTGTGCCAAAACTGTTAGTGCAGAATTAGAGCACCCCGGATGTTGATCATATTTCTAGGTTGATAATACTAGCATCCAGGTGTGATTGCACAACATTGAATCCTTTCTCCAAGTGTGGGACTTGCAAAAGTGAGAAAGGAATCTCTAGAAAAGGCTTGTTCCTATTCCTCTGTTTCGGATGCACAAGAAAAATGTAGAGGGTTTACTCAAAATCTAATCTAACATTCCAAGGAGACAGGGTAAGAAGATGCATAAAATAAAACCTAAACTACAAAGGTGATGCACCGAGGAATGAAGAACACCTGTCTTGCCAATAAACACAAACCATGAAAACGTAATGCAAGATCATGCACGATAACTTGATTTGCAAAGTGAAAGATCAGGAGGATGCAAATGAACATAGAAAGGGTTGAGAATCATCCATAGACATGCATTATTTTCTCCAAGATTGATACAATACACTACAAAATGCCAAGAGGCAAAGTTGCATTACAGTTTTAAATGGGAGGTTTGAACTCCAGAAATTCACCTGCCAAAGAGAAGAAGGGAGGGGCAAAACAAGAATGTCCAACATTTAGAAAGAAGCCCCTCTTTACAATTTATAGGAAGAATGAGAGAGGGAAGAGAGAGGAAATCCAAATCTACCCCAACCACTTCTAGGTTACATTTAATTCATCTCATTATGGCGGTAGGTGAGAACCCTAGAAAAAGCGGCGAACTGTATTTTACATTTAAGCTAGTTGTTGAAACGTCAGTTCTAGCCATTACCATGTGCCAGAGATGTTTCTTAATTTTCTCTCTCCAAACTGAACCAAAATGCAAGATTGACCCTAGAATCATGTAGAGAATTTCACCAGCTTTCCATTGATATAAAGAATGCAAAAATCCGAGCTCTGGATCGAAAGTTATGGCGATCTGAAGATTTAGGGAAAAAGATCGACAGGAAAATATTTGACTTTTTCACGCACTCTACCACTTGGATGACACATGTCAGGATATGATTAGTCTCGGGTTCATCCTCTGAAAATTCCTTTCGGGCCTTTAAACTTGGACACGTGGCACTATTTTATTGGTTCGGGCTTAAGGGGCAAATTTTTACCTTACGCCAAACACTTAGCAACTTTTCAACCTTCTGACACGTGACACGTTCTGATTCATCCGCGAGCCTCCTTTTCTCTTTTCAGCCATTTCATCTTTTCTCATCCCGCGCGTCCTGCATACTCTTTGTCTCACTGTCCTAGATGAAAACCTCTCGAACCGCCTTGAAATGGACCTTTTTAAGCGAAAACCGGTTGATTCGCGCCCCACCTCGTACCTCGCATACCTTTGTCCCAACTGTCCCAGACTACCCGGGACAAATATCTCCGAACCACCTGAAATGGACCGACTTGTGCCAAACCAGCCGATCCGCGTCCCGTGTGTACCTTTGTCCCAACTGTCCCAAACCGTGTGAAACAAAAGACTTAGGCAATTTTTCCCTCTTTCGGCTGATTCGGCTTTTCGCGTCCCACACGTCCCGACGTCCCAACTGTCCCGCAGACTACCTGGACTAGGACTTAGCTGATTTTCTTCATTTTTTCGGCCCCAAGCTTGGTACAATGAACCTCAGTACGACCGAACCCTTCAGACCCAAAATGCCTTAACACAGTCCTGCAACCTTATTTTTTGCATTTCTTCCATTTTCTCAACCTGTTGGGATTTCTTCTTGGGTGGGGAGTTAGAAAAAGGCCGAGGGGACCCCAAAAACATGATTTTGGGCCTCGAATCAATCTTACTTGCTCGGGACTAAATAATCTGATGCATGTTATCAAAATTACCCTTGGGGTGAATTTTGGATAACAATAACATGAATTCAATTGGTAAGATAGCCTTCACACCAAATACCAATTGAAATGGTGTGGCTTTGTTTAGCCTTTTATAAGTTGTCCTATAAGCCCATAATATGGCTGATACCTTGTCATCCCAATCTTGTCTTCCGACATCAAAAATATTAGTCAATGTGTGGCTAAGTATTTTATTAAATGCCTCAGTAGTTCCATTTTCCTGAGGGTGATAGGGAGTAGTCTTGTGATGGGCCACCATGAATTCTGACAACAAAATCCTGACTGTTTCATTAAGGAAGTGCATACCTCTATCACTTGTTAAAATCAATGGGCATCCATACCTACTGATTATGTTTTCCCATAAGAATCTAGTAGTGGTAGCCACTGTACAATCCTTTGTAGAGTGCTGCATCTACCCACATTGTCAAATAATCGGTGCAAGTGAGGATATATCATGAACCAGATCCTTCAAATCACAGAGATTGGTCTGACAAAGTCGATAGCCCACTTCTCAAATGGTTCCACACTGGCTATTGGTTGTAAGGGCATTTCATCCCTTTTTCCAGGTTTTCCAAGGGGCCGCAATGGTCATAGGCCTTACAAAACTTAATGCAATCTTGATAAATGGTTTCCCACCTTCACCCTGTGAGTAGAATCTTTCATGCAGTTGCATTTCCCACATAGTGTCCTCCTGTAATCCCACCATGCGCCTCTTCCATAATTGTAGTGTACTCATGTTCTAGCATGCAATGGTGCAGAACCTCATCATGACCTATTTTGTATAGATCCCCACTAATTAACATGTAGGGTGTGACACATATGTCCAACTTCTTCTTCTCCAAGGCCTTCATCCCAATTGGCGCCACACCCATTTTGAGAAATACTACAATGTCCCCTAAATCCAAGGGTGTGCACCGTAAACTAAATAATTGTGCATTTGGCATGGTGTCTTCAATGCTCTATGTGTTCTCCCCTGAATCAATCCTAGATAAATAATCAGCTCCAAAATTAATTTTTCCTTGTTTGACAACCATCATGAACTCAAATTCTTGGAACAATAGTACCCACCGACATATGCACCCTCATAGAATAGGCTTGTTAACCAAATATTTTAATGACATATGGTCATTGTAAAGTATAAAAGGGGTTACCAACAAATAATGTCTGAATTTATGAAGTGCATAGATCATTGGAAATGCCTCACGCTTACTTGTAGTGTAATTCTACTCTGTTGGTGTCAACTTCCTGCTTGCAAAACACAAAGGGTGATCAATAATCCCCTCACTAGGATATGTAACTACTACTCCAATGGCAGTCCTTGAGGCATCCACATGAACATGGAAAGGCTTGTCCTAAGAAGGGAAATGTAGGATGGGAGAGGTGATAAGGCGATCCTTTAAAGTGTCAAATGCCTTTTGTTGTGCCTCTCCCCAATGGAAGGAAATTTTATGTCTAAGAAACTCTTCTAAAGGTGTGGAAATCTTGGCATACCCCTTGATGAACTTCCGATAGTATCCCGTGTGTCCAAGAAACTCACGTATTATGCTTTGAATAGTTGGTTTCCCCAATCCCACAATTACTTTGCAATTTTGGCAAGATCTACCAGTAAGCCTTCTTTGCATATGATGTGTCCCAATAGGGTCCCGAAAAAGGTAGAAAATACACACTTCTTGATGTTGAGGGATATCCTCAACTTCCAAAACCTTTCAAACATCAATCTCAGATTGTCACAATGGTCCTTGACTAGTCCATACATGGTCCAATCATCAAGGTACACTTGAAGGAATTTATGGATGAAGTCCTGGAAAGCCTACACTACAATGCGAGAGAACACAATAGGTGCATTCTTCAACCCAAAAGGCATGACCGTATAGGAAAAAATTCCCCACTTGGTGGTGAAGGTTGTCTTTCTCTGGTCTTCCTTTACAATCCTTACCTAGTGATAGCCTGATAACCCATCCGTGAAATAGTAGACTTCGTGGCCTACCACTCCTTCATAGATTTATTCAGTGAACAAGGTTGGGAAGTGATCAATGACACACACTACATTCAGATCCCTATAATCAAAACATATCCTTATCCTTATATCCTTTTTGATACTAATCACCATTGGACTTATCCACTCTGACTCCTCCATAACCTCTATGATTCCTAATGCTATCATCTTTTCTATTTCCTCCTTGACCTTCACGCACAGATTGGGGTTCATCTGGTATGGTCTCTTCCTGACTGGGCACACACCTTCCTTCAGCTTTATCCTCATCTCCCCAAGGAATGGTGGATACCTTTAAGCTCATGATACCCATGTGGGAATAAATCCTCAAACTCATGTAAAAGATTAATAATCTTAGATACTTACTTCTCCAACCAATAATCTCCAATGATATCTTCCTTGGGTTCCACCTTTGACCCAATATTAACCTTCTTAGTCTTAAAGGTCTCATGGTAGGCATTCCTTCTTTCATCAACACTATCCATCACTTCGTGTGAGCCTAGAGAATGGTTAACCTCCGAATTTTCCATATCTTCACCATTTATGACAGAGACCATCTTGCCTTTTTCTTTCTCTGCACATGCACGCTTAATTTGAACCTCATCGACTCATCTTCACTAAATTTTCCCTCCAAGCATGAATCTCCTAGAAAATATACAAGCCTATCCTCTACTTTTGCACTATCTCCCATCCTAAGGCACTTGACCTCTTATAATGCCTTATCCATCGATGATCTCGGTGCTTCGATACTCAAATTCTTGGACGAGATTAGCTGCTAGTTCTTTCCAATTCCCTATTTGATGGTGTGTCTCAGAGTGGATGTACTATCCACGTGTGTAACCATGTAGTGTAGAATACAATTTTTGTACCCGTGAGGAATGGCAAGAAAGATTTTGTGCCTTCCATTCGGCTCTCTCATAGGCTTGGATGTGGAAGGAGGCGGGCTCCTTACCATGGTAGTATTTAATGGTGGTGGGTGCGTTGCTTCTAGAGAACCGAATAGATAAGGAAATTCTCACTTCATGTCATTCCAAGAGATTATCCCGATGTGTTTCCCACTAGCACACGTAGTTCCGAGTAGGACGTAACTTAGCATCCCCCTTCGTTCATTCTCATTTCTCCACTGGGCCTCCATTTCCTGCAAGAAGGTCTCAGTGTAATCCCCTCCAGAATACTTAGGTAACTTCCTTCCTCCTAGGCGCCTAAGGGAGCATGTCTTAGGTTCTCTGGTTACAAGCCCCTTTAGTCATTTCCCAACCAACTCATAAGTTCCATGCACCCAATTTTCACATGCTATACTAGTGGTGTCACTTACCGACTGAGCATCCTCAAACTGGATAACTCCATCGGTAGGATGGATTATCTCTGGGTCTCAAATAGAACACACATAAATCTAATCAAGGACCTCTTCTCCTAAGGGCTCTATGTATGGTGTTGACTTCCCATCTACAAGGGGAATGATAACCCTTTCTTCCTCATTCTCAAATCTGATGTACCCATTATTGAACCAAAGATCCAAATTATTTTTATAGCACCATGGGTGCCCAAGTAGTGTTGGGAAATTTTTTACCTCTATGAGTTCCATGACTTCAAACTCCCCAAGAAACTTATCCCTCCGAATGGTGATAGCTACATCCTTTAAGACACTGATGGGAATTACCTTCCTTTTTTTCCATATACAACACATTCGAAGATGGATGTAATGCAGGCATTCCCATATGATGACATGGATCCAAGGTGAGAACATTGACATCTGCTCCCGTGTGAATGAGGATATTACTAAGGATCCATTCATCCACGACTACATTTAACAGATCTCCATATCATAGTCAAGGTCCGTGAGGGGAAAGGTTGGCATACAAGACCTTCCTTTACGCTCTTCTCCGATGCGTGGTGCCTTCTCTTTCAACCATGCTCCTAACAAGGGAATAATATTTTCTTTCCTTAGCACTTTACATACTTCCTTGACCTCATCTAGGTCATCCTTCTGCAGAGCTTCAACACTTCTCATATGCTCCTGCTACCTAGACTACTCCTTTAGACACTAGATTTCTCCTTGTAAACTATGAATGATGTCCATGGTATATTGATATACCTCCTTCTGATGCACAAGATCTAGGTACTTCCCATATACCACTTCTTCCCTTGAAACCAGGTTCTTCTGCCTTGGTATTTCCTTTACATGTGTGGCCTCTACTCTTGTTGTTACCATAATAGATTCTAAACCTTCATCACGTGTCACCCATGGCATCCATTGTGTGTGTTACTTCTTAATGCTTACTATTACAACGCTCTTGTCTTTCCGATGTTGCTCATTCATGTGCTCAAACAACTCAAGTGCACTCCTCATACTTGTGTTCCTTCCCACACCATGAGCACTACAATAAGTCTGGGAACTCAACCTTGTAGTGGTCTTTAGACCCACAATTAAAACAGTTCCATGTGGTAATTAACTTCTTCCTCCTCTATGGTTAACATGACCTTGGAATCCTCCACGATATCCCCTTCCACATGCTCCTCTATCTCGTGTGCTCATCATAATGGTGATAATCCTCCTTAGAACTATAGGTAATACTTAGTCTGGTGCACACCATGATAAATGGCCTCATGGATTTGGTCAATCAGTCTCTAGTCCTTAGTATCATGGGTTGTAGAGGTGCAAATTTTATAGTAGCAAGACACATTCTTCCAAATTACATGCTACAATAGGGGACATCTACTCACATCATGGTCCCCATGAAAATTTCACATGATCTCCTGTTATGGCATGTACTATCCTCTCGGGAGAAACTATCCTTGACATGCCGCTCTACTTCACAATCTATACACCATATAGCACTTTGTGAGTCCCATGGGCTGAGTTCACAAATAAATTCTCCAGCTTCTTAGCCATAGCAGTGATTTGAGCCTCTAGGAATGGGCTAAAACCAATATCAACACTTCTAACATCTTCACGTGCATAGAGTGGCTTATAACACCTCGCATGGGTCTATGAAAGTTTAATGAGATAAATCTCTTCTAAATGGAATTATCAACCCCCAAAAACCATTTGATCATGTTGTGAAGGGTGAATGTCATATGAAAAATTTGACAGGAGAGTCTTAGACCATGCGTCATACTACCACACACTCTCCGCCATTCCCTATTGAATCTCCTTCGTGGTGTCAATTCTCTTCTGTTTAAAATCAAGGATGTGGAATTCTGCCAAGAAGGCATCCTTTAAAGTAGTATAATCCACTACCGTTTGATGAGGGTCATATTTCCTATACCAGCTATGTGCACACCATTGCAACTTCATTGCAAACTGACTAGCCTTCCACTCCATGGTTGTGATCCCCTTCATGTGCCATAGCAGCTCAAACTTGTGAACATGTTCTACGGGATCTTCAATACCTCTATAATCTAGAAAATGTAAAGACATTTCAAAGAAGACTTGAGGAGGTGGCTAGGGCCCTTGTCCTCTTGAGCCAGAGCCTTGGTTTCCTCTAGTGTTTCCTCCTCCACTAGATCCACCAAATCCACTAGGTCTTGTTCCTCTTGACCCCTCAGATCCACCAGGTCCTATAATGGTTGTGTCAAGGGTCCCCAAAGTTCCACTGAACTGTGTGTCGATGGTCTGTGATAATGCCCCACTACCAATAGTGTACCCCGCGCCACTCTCAGACATGAGACCAAAGGCTTGTGTACTTGATCCTTGTCTAAAAATTCCTCCAAATACTGGAATATTATACATATCCAAAGAAGTGGGAAATGAGAAAATGTATCTCTTGGGCATAGATCTATCACTTCTATTGATACTAACTGGGTCGATGATACTCCTTCCTTGATCCGGAAAACCAAGCACCGGGTTCGATCACTAGGTGGGTTCAGATGCATGCCAATGAATCTTCTTTCTCCATGTGACAAAATCTCATCAAAATCTGAAGGGGTATCTCTTACGCACTTGCTAAGATGGGGTATCACAGACTGCTCAGGTCCCACATCCTCCGTGTGAACCTTAGCTCCTTCCCACAATATCTTCCACCATAGATCCATCACACCTGCAACCTCGCATTTTTTAGAAATCTCTCTTTCACGTGCTTCACTATACTTGAGTCATCTCTCCTCCTTTTCTTTCTCCACCATAATATCTACAATCTTCCTCCACCCTAGCTTCCTCACCCAATGCTCAAAATGGTTTAGACAACCATCGGAAATTCCTCTAAACCGAAGGTAACAATCAAGATCTTCACCGCCCAGGAGGAATAACACATATAAATGAACCTCTGGGCACTGCAAAAACTCAAACTTAGCAAATTCTAGACAAGAATATGTGGAAATAGCATACTCCAGAGTGTAGCTAGCCAACACTCTCTTCCACCATTGATCAACAACACGTGTCCAGGTCAGATCTACATCCTACAGCTTCTGATAGTCCTCTTGTGTCCACACACGTGCTCTATACAACCAACTTTCCCTAGACGCATATGCTGAGAACCATTCATACAACTCTACCATGAAACAAAAGGAAAAAAATTCATACAGTTCATGGTAGAGATTCTCTTCCACCCACCTTTGTGCATCAAACTTGGGCCTAGCATTGAATCTCTGAGAAAACTCACCGTCTATGCTCTTGAACCATGATTCAAAACTCTCTAGAGTTAGAAATTTTTTCATTACTCATTATCCAAACCATGATGTAAGCCATTTCCCACTACAACTTCAAAAAGAGGTCCCGGAAATGGAACCAAGATGTAGTCATTTTTACACCCACCAAAGACAAGGGAATCCCATCCGCATCACCTATCACCCAATGGGTCTTGGGTGCTCACCCAAGGCATGCATGGGCATGAAGTCTATATTTTATATTAGTTAAGTGGGAAACCATAATTTATTTCAGGCACTTAATGAATAAAGGTGGAAATGAGACATACAATCATCATAGGGCTTAGAACAGCCTCTTACACAAATGTATTCATTCCAAATAGAGGGTACTTACAGATAACAGATAGAACTATAGCAGAAAGGAAAATACATAAGGATTTACATCTATTCCACAACATCCATGAACAAAAATGAAAAGATAGAGATATGAACTGAATCAAATTACATTCATACTCATTCATGTTTATAACCTCATTACATTCAATGGATCCATTAGACTATCACAACTTGATCAAACCAAAGTCACACATCACAACAGGGATCATGTTCTTCATCCATTTAAAGAAAAATTTATATCCCAGCCCCTTAATACATACCTCCCTTATATAGCCTCTACCTAATCCGATGGAGTTCTTGCATCAATTCTTCACACTCTGCTCTCTATATGCTCCTCTATCGTATACCCGATGTGCTCCTTTTTCTCCTTCCTTTTGTTGGTGCTTTCAACCACCAACTTACTTTTAGGGCTACAGATCCATCGCCAAGTGTCCAAGTGGTCCTCCATAGAAGCATGCTCCTTTAGATCTGAGCTCTCCACTCCTTGTAATGATGGTCTTCTGGAATCCTCTATCGCTAAGCATATTCCTTTCATGGGCATCACATTTCCAGGCTGGCACCTTATCCACTCCTCATTCACTGTTGGGTCACGCTTTTCTCATGTCCTACCCGATACACCAAATATGGCTAAGTCTTAAAACTTTAGCTCTATCTGCGTGTGCCACAATTTTCTTAAACCCTATCATGTGCACCTTTTCCTTTAACACCCTTCTTCAACTAGGACTTGCATGCCTATGTACCTTTTTTTTACTTAACCAATATTCTAGGGTCCTAACACATTTGATCTTCGTAATACACACCGGTTTGAATTAAAGAAAGTTTTTAGAAATCACTAATCTAGATTACTTATTCAAAGTAATGGATTAAAGGTTTCTATAATAAAAAAAAGTATCTTCTAAATGATACAATAAACTATAAAATACATGAAATCTATATTAGATTAATCTCTCTACATGTTTCTTAATTTTAACATTAACAAAAGAATCTTATCTTACGTGTGCCAACACTGAATTCTGAAAAATTTATAGATGAAGCATGTGCATCTATTCCCAAACCACCACGTACGAAGGAAATTGATTGAATTTTGAAATTCCTATTTAGTGTCTGACATGCATTTGATATCATCTTATGTATCCACAAATCATGGTCGGGGTGCATAACAAAAGATGGAATTGACTATATTAACACCAACATACTTAATACACCAATTATGTTCACCATATTTTCCTACAAATGACAAGAAGATTGAGGGGAAATTCTCCATTAAATTTTTGTTTTGGAATATTCTAGAGAAGAAACTTTGTTGGCAATGGGTAAACAATGGCATTCTTTCCTCTAAGTAGCCATACATCGTTTTAGAGCTCTCATTTTCTTGAAAATATGTGGGTTTTTTTTCAGTAGATTCCATTATTAGGATTTTGGAGCTTCCAGTTCAAGAATTCCCCCAAGTACATCAAGTGGTTGAGGGCAAAGACTTTATTAAATTTTCATTTTGGATGATTATGGAGAAGAAACTCCAATGGAAATGGATAAAATATAACATTTTTCCTTTTGGAGGCCATACTAAGTTTCGAACTCTATTTATCTTGCAAGTTTTTTATTTTTCTTTGCAGATGACATTATTAGGATTCTATAGCTTCCAAGAGCTTGAATTGTAGTTTGAAATCTTCTAACATCGGGCTTATGGAGGTCATATTGTGAGTTCGGTTATTTTTTTATACTTCCAATAGGATGTTAAGAATTACGTTTGGAGTGAAATTTACTATCTATATGAAAGATGTGAAATAATTGTAACTATTTTGTATATCTATGGCCCGGCATGAAATCCTAGGAACCTCTCCAATATTAAACTTTCTAGGCCCATTCTCGGATCTGTGGGGGCTTTGAAACATCTTCTGAAATTGTAAGTTATGTCCTTATAGGATATTATAGATCATAAAAAGTAAGTGCATCTTCTATGAAGAACATTAGATTGACTTGATGATTCATCTCAATTATAAATTCAAGGAATTTAAATGGAAACAGACTAAATGAGTTTCTGTCATAGGGCCTTGGAAATCTAAGGATTATAAAGGATATGTAGGTTCATCATACTTAAAATCTGATTATTTAACTCCCAAGGTCATTTTTTAGGATCTATCTGCTATGTATATTCATTTCTAATGCTTATTTCACTAAATCTAGACATATTCCAATGAATTCGGACTCCAGTATTACAAGTATTGGAAGAAAACCATCTCCATTTTTGCGTATATTGGATTCCATTTTTGGCTATAATGGATTCCATTATTACTATTATTGGGTTCCATTAGTAGATATATTAGATTCCAATATTTTCATTATTGAACTTATTTGAGTTCTAATTTCGCTATTATTGGATTCTCGATTTCGCTATTATTGGATTCTAATTTCCCTATTATTGGACTTCAATTTTTCTATTACTGGATTCCAATAACGCTATTATTGGATTCTAATTTCACCACTATTATAATCCAATTTCTAAATCCCAATTTTTAGATTTTAGTTTCGCTATTTTAGGATTTATATTTTGTTATTATTTGATTCCCCCACATAATCTTGGTGGCTTCTAACTTACATAAGCCTAGTGGTTGTTATCTTACATAAGTGTAACGTCCACTAACTTGTATGATGAAAGAACATACTTGGTGAAATAATCCTAACAGCGTCAAAAATTTACATCTGCCTTACATCCACTAAGCTACATAACCCTAGTGGTCAATAAGTTACATAAGCCTTGTGGCTACCACGCTACATAAGGAGTCAATAAGCTACATAATCCTTGCGGTCGATAAGACACATAAGCATAACAGCCGCTAAGATACATCTTCTCAACACTTATTTGATAATTTTGTAAAATGGAAATCATTGTGATGGAAATTAGCGGTCGCTAGGCATTTCAAAATAGAAGATAATCCAGATAATGGGAACTAATTTTATGCTTTTCTAGTCTACAAATCATATAGAACAAGAAAGAGTTAAGAATTACATTAAACACATTTTTTTGAAACATGGATTTCATAGTTTATTAGTTCCTACCTATTGCAGGTTACTATACCTTTCACCACAACTTATTAGTTCTTACCATATCCTCCAATCAAAGACATTTATTTTTTCTAGTGTCTATATTTCAAATGTTGGAATATAAATTAAACAATTTCATAATTTTAAAAATCAATAAAATTGATTTTCTTGATTTTCTATTGGTTACTTTTTCATGATAAGAAAAATTATGGGTTGTATTCAAGTACATATTTTTCAATAATATTTGAAGGAAAAATATTCAATTAACAAGTGTCACAACAATTATGACAACTTTAACATCAACATTTTATAAGTGTGCAAATGAATTTTTCTTCATTTTCAAAATAAAATATTAATAAGTCTGTGCCACCTATTCAAGAGTGCATGATGTCATTATATTTATTATCTTTTCTTATAAAGCATGTCACACTCAATTTTTTTTTGAATCGTTTATCATAACTTTATTACATTATAATTTTATTAATATTGTGAATTACAATTCCCCACATTGATATATTGTGATTGAAACATGGGACAAATTTCCCACTTAAGGAGACATGTGTGGCAATATATCATAATTTATGTCCATCTTTATGGATATCAATGCAATAGTTGTGACATTGCTTGACAATTGTTTCTATTTTCTTGTATTTCCATTTACCACGCTTTATGTTTTCCTATATTTCCATTTACTTCCCTCCTCTTTCCATTCATCCAAGATTTTTTGTATCCATAAAGTGTGCTCTTTGGGATTCCATGAAATCATTACAATTATACTTTATTTCACTTTCTTCCAGGGTTTCATAACCATTAATTATTTATGGAGGTCTCACTTTGTCATTTAATATAATAGTTATTGTGATCATGAATAAGCTAGACCCCATTTCTCTATGCAATGGAGTGTAGTTCTTGATGGATATACTAGTCCCTCTGCAACTATCACACCTTTGGAGGGTAAATGCACATATGATCCTCCTTCAAATACAGAGTTCATTTTCAACTATATCCACACATAAAAAGAGAAAATTAGTAGTGTGGCCACTTAAATCTTAAACCTAGTATAGAGAATTTGAAAATGAGAAATATCAATAACAATTCCAAGGTTAAATCAAATTCTTGAAATCACAATGAGAAAATAAAAATAAACATCTTACCTATATGAACATCTCTTAAACCTCCTTCAATATAAATATTGAACAAATGTAGAATTTGGGTAGCATTCAAGACAATGCATAAGTGATTGTTGGAGTTTATGCCACATATTAGTCTTAATATCATCATACATATACGAATATTTATGCATACCTTATTCAAATCAATAAAAATTGACATTGTAAATCCTATCCAAATTATATGCTAAGATAGATGTCATCTATTTTATAACTTAACGTTCATAAATGGTGTTAAATTTAATGGTCGTTTAGACAATTTTCATTATTTTAGACATAACATACTTTCAAATATTATGTAAAACTGTCACATGTGAATTCCATGTTTAAAATGTTAAAGTAAATTTTTATATATATTTATATTAAAAAATTATTCGTATATATTCAGTAGTTGAAAAATATGGAATATTCATCTATACATTTTTAAGTAGTGTATATGAAACATTATTTTGTACAAGTGGTCATGTAGCTATTTACTTGATTGGTAATTCACAATGAGTGATCACACTTATAATTAGTATAGGTCACATTTCTAAGTGTGAGCCTTGATTCTCACTTCTCTTGACTTGCACTTCTAAGTGCATGTCTCGACTCAGTACTTCTAAGTGTAAGGCTCAACTCGTACTTATAAGTACAAGTCTCGACTTGCACATCTAAGTGCAAGTTTTGACTCACACTGCTAAGTACAATCACTCGCATGTCGAAGTGCAAGCACAATAATTAAGGGCTTTATTTTACCCAAATTATATAAGGGATTTACATAAGGCCTTTTATTTACATTACAAAAATTATATTATTAAATTCTTCCATTAATTCTTTGCAATACCAAATGCAACATTAATGAGAACCATTTTGTAAGGAAAAATGATAATTAAAGTTGCATTCACAAAATTAATTATCCATTAAAAAAATATGTAAAATGTGCCATTTAAAAGTACACGTGTCATTGAGAATATGTGCACCATTTGGAGCATGTAACTTTTGTCAGCCATTTAACCAAAATCAATGTAAAATCATATGTATGCCCTCTTAAATTCATGTGCAAAAGAAATAGGTGGTTGGATTTGTTAGTTATATATCACTATAAATAGACATTTTTTGAGTTTATATTTTTAACATTTGCCTTTCTATTCTCTTCATTAATGTGTAAGTGAGACACTATGTTCATCAATAGAAAAATCTGAGCAGGGCAAGCGTTAAAAATTTTGTGCTCGATTTCTAGAAACATTTTGATTTCCTCTCCGTGCAAAAATTGGTATGCATTCTCACCATCAGCCCCTCCAAAATTATAAAATTATGTTAATGTAAAATTTTCCATAGCTAATTAGGGCTTATATTCATTTAGGGATTTTCTAGATAATTAAACTGAAGCAAGTTTGTTATTCAATATTTTGTAGAATTTAGTTTTTTATCAAATAAATAATTTCATAATATATTTAATAGTTGGAAGAGTAGTGAAAGAGGATGGAATGGAGCACATATTGATAGATAAATGGCACAAATTAATCTGTAATAACATGAGAGGAAGATTTACAAACTTTTTACAAACCCATAACACCTTCCAATAACTTACTTTGTTGTGTTTTGCAAAATTTACCTATTGGTATGGATGGTGGATCATTCTGCGCAGTAAAAAAGTGAATATCGGAATCGATTTATGGTCATGGTGGTGCACAAGAATCAATGAGAAAATGAATTTGATAAAGTTGATATTATTTTTTTGGCCTTATTTATGTCCACAAATAGTCCTCTGTTGCACATACTTAGTAAAATTCAATGGCTACAACATCGTTAACATTATCAATGACAACATTTTAGAAGATATTCATGTTAAGAATGAGTTTCCAGTCAATGTTTTGGTGTTAGATTACAATGAGCTATTTGTGAAAAAATATGGTAATCTAAGAGTGGGAGAACCAAACAAATTTTGGAGAATAAAAGAATGAATAAAGATTTGTGGAAGGAGATTTTGAGGAACAAGGAAAATTTAAGATGTTGCTTATTATTTTTAATAGAAGCACCACTGTTATTACTATCGAAGCAACAACTATCCTCAAAAGTATTCACAAATTATAAATTTTCTCTATTTGGGTCATGCCCTTGTGGATTTTTTATCTTTTTCTTCCTATGGGATTTCTCTCTTCTATGCTTCAATGTCATATTTTTCCTTAAGGGCTTTTTTGTAAAAGGATGTGGTTCTTTTCAAAACCCTTGTATTTTCCCTTTTCCAAAAAAATGGGCATAGTATTTATACATCGAATATGTGATGGGAGGGAATGAAGAGCTTGAGGAGGGAGGAAATCTTTCAAAAAGTGATGGTTGGGAAATAAACAAGAGACATGTTCCACCATCATGAGCACTAGAGACAAAACAAGTGACAGAGACATGTGAGACTGTGTCATCGATGGTCCATATGCACAGGGTTCCCGGGAGGGATGGGCCCGAACATTTTTTTGCAAAGGTTTTGAGATCTGGAAAGGAGAGGAGCCTAAGGATTAACCCCATTTTAATAATGGAAACATGGGTATGTATCTTGACATTCTTGATAGCATCATTGATAGAACTATGGGTATTATGGAACATGCATTGATTGGAAAGCTTGTGGGAGGTAGACCAAATATTGAATCGATTAGATCTTGGTCCATCTAGAAATGGAAACCTAAGGGTCATTTGGAGGTGACAACTCTACCCAATGGATTATTTTTATTTAATTTTAATAATCCTAAAGATCCACAGAGGGGTTCTTGAATGATGGTCCATGGTTTTTGGGTAAAATCACTATTTCTCCATAAATGGATGTTGATGTTTAATCCTGAAAAAGAAAATATTAACTAGTTCCCTATCTAGGTTTGCATATTGGGATTACCAATGGAACTGTGGGATGTTGACATTTTCAAAGGGATTTCTAGTACCCTTGGTACTTTTGTGGCTGTGGAAAATGTAACTCTTACAAAAACAAGGGTTGTTTTTATGAGATTTTGTATATACTCACTGATGGGATCATCCTTATCAAAATCCATAACCATGAAAAATCATGGGTGGGAATGTGGGAGTAGAAGATTGAATTTGAAAATTGTCCTCAGAGATGTGAGAAATTCCAAGGATGGGGACATGTGAAACAAAAATGCAAAATGGTAGTCACAAAGGTTTATAAAGAAATTCCTAAACCCGGAATGTTCAGGATAAAGGAAAAGGAATGGAGACTCCTATGTACACATAAATGGTCAAATCTCTACTCCCAAATAAGGGCATTATAATCAATGAGAAGAATGAAAATGAACATACTAAGGAAGATGAGGTTGAAATTCCCAATTTAATGGTTCCCCAAATGTTGATATTGAAGGCTTTATTGAAGTAAGGAATAGGAAGAACAATAGGAAGGGATTTTATGATCCTCATTTCCAAAAGCTAAAAATCATATATAGGTGGAAAAGATGTTAGATTCTAAAAAGTTAGAGCCTCTTCTAGGTGAGAACACGGAAAAGGTAAATGATTTTTGAATTTTGAGAAGAGGTAACGAGGGGAAAACTTGGAAGAAATGTTAGGTCCCTTCTCAAATCACTTTGAAAAGTTGATGGTTTTTAGGAGAATTTAAATCTTCCCGGTGTTGGGCCGTAGAAGAATTAGAAGCCAACAAAATCAAGAGTATTATAGCTGAAGTGAAATCTCCAAACAAAGCATTAGAAATAGATCAAGGAAATAATTAAAGAGGGGAAAGGGTGGAAGTGACGGAAAAACTTCATCAGAAGCATTGAAAAATCCAGTTAAAATTGGGGAAAAGTCTGGGGGAAAATCTAATCCCAAGGAAAAATTAACAGGATCTGGTAGACCTAACAAACAAGTAGCCAAGAAAAATATTAGCCAGAGAGATATTGATGATGGAACCCAATCTAAACTCGATGCGAGGAGCTTTAGAAGAAAAAAATATCAAGTGTCTAAATGAATATAATATCTTGGAATGCAAGAGGGTTGAACAACCCGGTTAAATGTAGGATTGTTAAGGAGCTTAATTTTAAATATAAATCTGATATTATTGCTATTCAGAGACTAAAATGGAGGAGGAGGAGTTGTTGTAAGCTAAAAATATTTGTTGGAGTAGGGATGAGGCAATGGTGGTTAACTCCAGAGGGGTTGTTGGGGGTGTTACCATATTTTGGGATCTTGGAAAACTCCATGGATGGAACTTACTTAGAAAATACAACCACTTGGCTATGCTATTCAAAGATAAGAAAACCAAGGAAATGTGGGTATTGTCAAATATTTATGCTCCAAATCAAAAAAGAGAAAGGAAAAACTTTTGGAATCAATTGTCTAAGTTTCATTTGATTATCAATGAGACTAAATGGATAGTGATCAGTGAATTCAACACTCTTCTAATGTCTGGTGAGAAGAAAGGAGGAAATATTGACCTCATTAAAAGCATGGAAGACCTGTAGGACTTCATAATGGAAAATAGACTTATGGATACAAAGCTAAAAGGGGGTAAGTATACTTGGTCTAATAGGAGAAAAGGGGATCAATTGATACAAGTCAAATTGGATAGAGCTCTTACCTCTTGGGGATGGTTGAATAAGGAGGCTAGTCTCTTTTCCCTTCCAAGAATAGGTTCAAATCACAACCCCTTACTTTTCCAAGTGAAAGATAAGGAAAGAAGAAGAAATCCTTTAAGATTTGAAAAAATGTGGCTACAACATGAGGATATTACAAATCTTATCAAAGAATGGTGGGATCTCAAGATTCAAGGTATTGCTATGTTCAGAGTTTCAAAAATATTGCTAATGTGAAGAAAAAATTGAAAGGATGGAATAAAACTAGCTTTGGTAATATTTTTAAAAAGAAGAGTTCTCTTGAAAGTGAAATAATAGTTTTTCATGCATCTATGGAATATTATAACTATGAAGTAATTGAGGAGAGTCAGCAAAAGTGAAAGAATTGCTTGTTGACTACCATAACATTCTTCAAACTAAGGAAAATTTTTGGAGACATAAATCTAGAGTGTAGTGGCTTAAAGAGGGAGATAAGAACACAAATTTTTTCCATATTACTACTCTTAAAATAAGGGGTTCTAATCATATTTCCAAAATTGATGGAGAAAGGGGGTCTACCTTAACTAAAATGGGTGAAATCCAACATGTCAGTAGTTTCTTTCTACAATAGACTTCTATCTACATCTACTAGTTATAACAACACCAACGAACATTCTTTTCTTGACTGCATCCCTCATTTGGTATCAAATATTGATAATTTTATGCTTGTTAAGGTTCCATCGGTGGATTAAAGTGAATTCATGTTGAAGACTATGAGTCTAGATAAAGCATCAGTCCCGATGGTTTCTTAGATTTCTTCTTTCAATTTTTTTGGGAAATTATTAAGAATGATGTTTGTTTAGCCATCCAGAGTTCTTTAGAAACAAGAAAATGTTGAAAGATATGAATTACACCTTTTTATCTCTCATCCCCAAGATTCATAATGCTACTAATTTTAAAAAATTAGACCCATTAGTCTCTACAATAGTATCTATAAGATGTGTTCAAAGATCTTGGCTCTTAGAATGCAACTTCTCCTCCCATCCCTAATTTCATATCAGTGGGGTGTTTTGTGTTGGGAAGGTAGATTCAAGACAATATTGTAACAATTCAGAGACTTTACATATTGTTAAGCATAATAAGAAATAAACCATGATTATAAATATTGACATGGAAAAGTATTATGACAGAGTTTCATGGAATTTTCTTCAAAAAGTCCTACAAAGGTTTAATTTCAGTGAGGATTTTAGGACTTTAATCTAGAATTGTACTACCACTATTAAAGTTTAAGTGTCGGTGAATGGCACTCTATGTGGATTTTTTAATAGCATGCGTGGGTTAAGACAAGGGGATCCTATATCCCCCTTCCTATTTATCCTAATGGAAGAAACTTTGAGTGGAGTATTGAACCAAGATAATTATGAAGGAAGAGTAAGAGGAATATATCCTCTACTTAACAATGAAAATGTTGTTCATCAACATTTTGTGGATGACACCATTCTAGTTGGTGAAGCTATGGTTCCAGAGGCTAGATAATTTAAAATTTTGTTGTTAGATTATGAAGAAGTTTTAAATCAGCTAATTAATTTTGGAAAAATCTATGTTTTATTAATACTCCAGAGGAGAGATGTTTAAATATTTCACGCATCCTTGGGTGTGAAATAAAAACCTTTCCCATCGAGGTATCTTGGGATGCTTATTGGGATTGAAAGGCCCAAAAATTCTGATTGGAACTTCCTTATTGACAAATTTATCAGAAATTGGATGGCTGGAAGGGATCCCTTCTTTCTCAAGCTGGTAAGGCTACCCTCCTAAAATTTTATATTCAAAATATTCCTATTTATACCATGTCTATCTACATAATTCCTAGATTAATTTCTAGTAAGATGGAAAGTATTCAAAAGAGGTTTTTATGGAGTGGGTCAAAAGATAAATCTAAAATACCTCTCATTTCTTGGGAAAAGATTTGTAAGCCTAAGAAGTTAGGAGGTCTTGGGATAAGAGACTAGGAAAATATGAACAAATATCTCCTTTCCAAAATGGTGTGGAGACTTGTCAAGGAAGTCGAGTGTTTGGACCTCTATTATTAAGAATAAATATTGGAAAAACCTTAGAGCTGCAGAGTGGTGCTTTAGTTTTGCTGATTTTGAAGGATCTACTATTGTTAGATGAGGTTGCAAGTGGAAAATTGGTGATGGATACACTATTAATTTTTGGGAAGACAAATGGTTGGGTGAGTATCCTCTCAAAGAATCCTTTCCCAATCTTCATAAGGCTACCTATGAGAAATATGGAATAAAGGTTTATAACTATTTTAATCAAGAGGATCTGTATAGTATATGGAAAAACATATAGATTGAGGGTCTTATCAACAATGAGGTTATTTCTCTTAACAACCAGCTAAGTGGAGTTATAGTGGCAAAGATAAATGAACCAGATAGTATCTATTGGTCAAAGGAAGTTAATGGTATTTTTTCAGTTAAAAGTGCCTATAATACTTATTTTTGAAAATGAGACTAATAATGAAATTTTTAAATGGGAAAGTGTTTGGATAAAGGAAGTCATTCCTAAAGTTAATATGTTTTGGTGGTTGGTATTACATGAAAAAATCCTAACGGTGGCCAACCTCAATAAAAGGAACTTCCATATGGTGAATAGGTGTATGATGTGTGAAAAAGAGGTTGAAGATGTTGCTCACTTGTTTCTTGAATGCTCTTTCCTTGTAAAGGTTAGAAATACTTTACTAATTTTTTTAGATAAACTGGATATTCCCCTCTTCTCTAGAAAATGTTGTGGAATTAGTGCCATATTCCCTTTATAAGTAAGGGTATGAAACACTCAAGGATTCTCACCCTCATGCATCTTTGTTGGGAAATATGGAAGGAGAGGAATAAGAGAATATTTCAAGGAAAAGAGGTGGAGAAGAGAATTATAGCTTGATGTTTCAATTCCATTAATGTTAACTTTTCTATTATTCGAACAATAAGAAAACCATTATAGAATCTGAAAGCAATATATTCAAAAATTGGGGGATGATGAAGGCCCAAGTTGAGCCTCCCATGTTGAATCTAAGCTTCAAAGGTTAGGAAAATCCCAAGAAGGATTGGATCAAAATAAATTTTGACAGCTCTTCTAAAGGTAACCCTAGAAAGGCAGGTTGTGTGGGGGTCTTCTCGAGATCATAACGGAAAATTCATCTTGGGCTATTTTTGTAACTTGGAAATTAAATCCAATCATATTGTAAAGGTAGATGTTGCTTTCTGGGGAGTCACTATTGTTGTTTAGAAAAAATTTAAGAGGTTAGAGGTTGAAGGTGACTCTCTTAATATCATAAATAACATTCTGAATAAGGGTACTACCTCCATATCTATTCATGACTCCATTTCTAGCATTAAAGACATGGTTGTTAATTTTGAAGGAATTAATTTCAAACACATATATAGGGAAGCCAATAGTATTGTGGATCATTTTTCCAATAAAGGGGTCATGAGTGAGGGCATGAAGTTGATTTCAAATTATATTGATATTGATCCTATAGTTCAAACAAAATTAGAAAAAGAATATGGTGACACAATCATCATTACTTGAGTGTTGTGATATGACTAGAAAGGGAGCCTTGAATTATGATGATTTAATGAGCAAGATAAGCAAGGATATTTGTTATTTTGTGTATGGTTTGTTTTAATTATGACAATAAAGGGAGTCACTGTTGTGAATATTTTATTACGTAGAGTTTCCAAAATCGAATGGAAGAGTTATCATTTTGAAGTTAAGCTTCTTCAAGTGGTGAAAGGAGAGGCATTATTAAGAAACGTTTGGGTGATGTGGTTTGAATTGAGCCATAGGACATGAGAAGCATCAAACTTGAGGCTATGGAGGTGTTTGAAAGAATGGGGATGGCCCCTTTTTTGAAATTTTTTGAGGGCCATAATGTGGAGCTTAGTAAAGAATTCAAAGCTACCTAGAAGCTTGCAAAGAAATGGGTTGGTGGCAATGTGGTATTCCCGGTGTCTAGATTGATCTGCTATCCACGCAGTGGTGTATTTCATGGTAATTTTGGAGGAGGGGAATTATATTTACAAACCCAAGAAGGATTTTGTGGAAGAGCTGAATTTTTTCTTGAAAGGTAAGGAAAACTCACTAATCATTTTACTGGATATTTAAGGGATTCTTTATCATCCCCTTTTAATGAGGTTGCTTTAAATTTGATACATTTTGTCACTTTAGAAGGTTACCATAAAAGTATATATGCATACCATTTTCCTATGTTAAATTATCTTAGACATGGGCATAGCTACAACTTCCCATATTACATGTTGCATTCTCTTTGTGCTTCCCTAGATCAGTTTAAAAATCATAAAATCATTGTGCCATTACACCAAGGGTTTATAATGGCCATTGTGAGAATATCTGCAATGGATATGGATAAAAAGGTTAAGGGGGTGAGTGTGTTGTCAAAATATTTAGAAGAATTTATGATAGAGGAGGAATCCAACTCAAGGGAAGATGAATATAATGAACCATACCTTGTGGGTGAAGGGGATGAGAAAAATGTTTAAGATACTAAAGCGGTTAAGGGTATTGAAGACCTTAAGAAAAAGAGGTTAAGGAAATGATTGTGAAATTGATAGAGAAAGATGAGACTAGCCAACAGAAAAAGCAGGTCATGGACAAAACCCATGGCAAAAATCATGTTGAAACGTAGGGTGTTGAGCGGGGAATAATGTTGGCCAAATATTTTTCTGACCTTGAATATTTGAAGAGTGATACACACCTCACTAATATTTTTATCCAATTCATCCTTAATTACTGACATGCCATAAAACCGAAAGAGGAGGATTTGACCTGTTCCGAGTGGAGGATTTTTTTGAGTAGTTTACAGAGAGGAGCATTCTAAATTTCAAGACCACTATTCAACATCTCCAAACTTTGGGTCATCCGCTAATGCTTATTGATAGTGTGAGGATCAAGAATCAAAGAAAAGAATGAGGGTACTACCCGAGGAGGATATCATCAACAGGGTCTCTAACATTAAATCTTTTTCAAGTAATGGGCCACTGTGTTGGCCCGATCTAAAAAGAAGGATGGTTTATGAATGTTTCTTTTTGTTGTTGTTGGTTGTTAGTTTCATTACGATTGTTAGTTTAATGGTTTTGGTTATTAGATTGTTTCGTTATACCTATATGTTTTTTTGACTTTTTTTATCCTGAACATTTTCTCTTTATGAGAGTTGCAAGTATCTTGTATGAGGTAGGGTCCCCTAAACCCTCTTTAATCTATAATTAAAAAAATATGTTTTTGTGGAATAACTTAGTAGATTCTATGATGACAATATATTACTTTATTTTGTTAAATCATATGGATCACTAATATCTAATTTCTATGGTGTGGCATAATATAGTGGACACTAAGCTAAAAATATTATTCTTTCACTTGTTAAATAGTGGTGATCCATAAGCTCAAAATATTATACGTGGGAGTATTATCTTACCGTAGCAGATGCTAAGCTCAAAATGAATTACTTTAGTAGATCCTTCCTCCTACAAGAATTGTTTATTTATCATTCAAACAAATAATTTCTCCTCAAAAAATGTAAATTTTCTTTTTTTGGGTCATGCCTTTTGGTTTTTTGTCTTTTTCTTCTTACAATATTTCTCTCTTCTATGCTTGAATGTCTTATATTTATTTTAAGGAATTTTTGTAAAATGATGTGGGTCCTTTCAAAACCACTACATTTCCCTTTTCAAATAAATGGTAATAGTATAAATTTTCAAATTTATAATGTTCATATTCTATTTAAATTTCTTTGTAATCTAAAAAAATATTTCTTTTTTCTTTTTTGGCTAGTTAGTACTAATTTGAAAAATATGAGGCCTTGTTGCAACATTGATTTATTCTATTTAAGAAAATCAAAATTTTAAGAAAGACATTTGTATAATTTTTAAATAAGATATGAATTTTAGAAAAAATAAATGTTAATAAAATATTCACTTCATTTAATGTTTATCCAAAAAGGAAGACTTATTTAGGTTCTAAACTTCCTTTTTTTGGGAAGAAAATTGGGACAGAGACATATTTGTGATTCATGGCAGATCGAAAAATTAATCTGCACGGCCTAAGCAATAGTTCAAGTCACACACTCCCATAATCTCTTTTCTCCATCTGAGATGAGTATCTACTTAAATTCTTTGTATTGTATTAGATAAAGTATTGTATTAGATAAAGAATACTTAAGAGAAAGTAGAAATCCGATAAACATGGTTTATTATTTCCATCTTCCCAATTATATGGAAGAATAAATATTCGCGGCAATGATATATCGTTACTAAAAAGAACTTGGACAAGAGGCACATCCAAAATAGTACACTATTCATAAAAATTAATAAATTTTATTTAACAAACAACATCATAAAAATTTCTAAATTAAATCCATCTCGCTAATATGGGGGTAAGAATGATGGGAAAGGAAGGAATTTTCTTAAGGAAATGGACAAATAATTTTCCAATTACCTTTAAAAGGCCTTAATTAATGATTTAAATCATTAATATGAATTGCATTGTCTTTTGAGCCTCCCACTTGGGGTTGATATCCTTCGCTCATGTGGCGGGATTGACAACAAGGAGGTGATTAAATGAAAAATTAGGAAAATTGATTATCTCCTCCACCTTTTCTTTAAGTACCGCGACATCTAGGAAATTTGACACGCCATTTTGGGAAGTTTGAAAGCTCAAATCTCCCATTTCAAAATGGAAATTAGTGGAAGCCAAGGGAAGCATGCTACTAGTTCAAGTTGAGCTTGTCCTACGGTTATGTGGGGCTCATATCACTCCCCATTTTGCAAAGTTGATGTGGAAGCTTCATTTGAAGAGTGACTAGATGGAAAGATTCAAAACCCTATTATGTGTTGATGGCTCTTGCAGATTTGGTCAATCACTCAGGATATCAATAGGTGTGAGGTGGATGATATTTGTTCCCATTTTCATGGGTTAATGTTGGACCCCAAGTAATCAATTAAGAGGTATAATATATTTGATGTGGCGTAGGGTATATGCGGCACCAATATGCTCTCAAATTCTTGTAGTCATTTTTCTCTACATCTAGACCATGTTGAGCTTGAGAAAGTAGGGGAAAAGAGGGGATATGAGGCCAATTTTTATGTTCTTGCCATGCTCAGGGTGTTGAAAATCCCGGATACAAGACAAAATGCCATAGCTGATCACCTTGGACTTGCACTTCCTTCGTAAGCAATCAGAATTTTCCCCGTGAGGGAACCTCCAGTAAGTCATAGCAAGAAATTTCTATGGATGATGATGCATTCTTCCTTAGGAATAATAGTGGTGAATGAGATGATGCTAGAATTCTACCACAATTCTCTATAATTATATAGTTTTTTTGTATCTCAATTATGTATACAACTTGGTTGTTTTTGTTGAATTAGGTTGGCTAAATGGGAAATGTCTTATTGCCAAATCTTGCCACTTTTTTGCAATAGCACATTTATACTAGGACTACCAAAGATGAGTGATGTTATCTTTGGAAACTTCATGTAATCATTTTTCATAGGCTAGGGCCCTTTCCCTAGGTAATATAAGAAAAAAAGGTTTGAACTTTGCTTTATCCCCATTTGCAATAAAAATTAGATTTGTAAGTTAAATTTTTTAAAATACAATTTTTTCTATGTTTTTATTAAAAAAATTATATGAATTATATTGTGTTAAAGAAAAGAACAATAATACTATTATTAGTTCCTATCGTAGGCAGTTACTATACCTTTCATCCAAGTTTATTACTTTAACAATTTCTAACCAATCATTTTTCAAGATTATTTTCCTAGAGTCAATATTTGTAATGTCTAAATGTTGGATATGTAAATTTATAATATTATAATTATACAATTAATCATTTATCTATCTCTATATTGGTGGTTTTATATGATATGACTATGTAAAGGCCTTATTCGAATACATAATTTTTAAATTTTTTTAAACAAATATTGAGAACATGACATGTGTTATCATATTTAATAACTTTAAAGTGATGCATTTATTATTTATATTTTTTAGATTTCATTACATATATGAGGAGACACTTTAAAAAATTAAAAAAGAAACTAACTACATATATAAAATATAAGAAATGACATTTTAGAAATTTGGAAGTGACATATTTCAGCTGTCATGTCTATTCAAAAGTTAATAAGCTTTATGAAAAGGGAACTTTCCTGTAAAATATATTGAAAAACCATCATTGCATTTAATACCATTCTCAAAAAATAGTAGGGAAAAAATTAAAAAGGTTTAATTAGCAACTGCTTTGATCATCTTCACTGATGAGGCTTGCAAAATAAATGATGTCAGCTACATCATAGTTATAGAAAAAATAATTTGGGAAACTACATAGAACTAGATTGATTTGAGTTGATGTTACTATGTGGGTAAAGTGAAGTGTGAGGAGAATAAAATGGAACAAGTATGCAGTGTATGATCTAAATGTAAAACATTATAATTTTCAAAGCACGTAGGCATGGTGATGCCATGGTTGATATGAATCAGAAATGCATCAACTGATGACTCAAATCCAATTCTAGATGGGCATCCTTATTCTTACCTTGGTTTTATTGTAGTTATAATTACATTGGTAGGCGTAGGCAATAGGAATCGATACCAATATCTATAAAATTCTTGAACTGTATGACACTTCAAAGGGATTCATGCTTTCACTACCATATTGTAGAGAAATTTTAGTGAGCATGGTAGCCAAAAATTTCATCAAACCATGGGTTGCATCTGTATAATGATTAATAGTGTTTTCTTTTTGTTTTCTCCAACAATTTCTGTAGTTCGAGGACGACTCTCATGGTGAGTTGATTTTTTTCTTTAGAGTAGATTAGAATACAAATATGTAACACATAATATATATTTAAATCCTCACTTGAATATTTTTGAATAAAAATGCCCGATCCAATGTCTAATCGCTGCAGCAGGTGTGAGTTTCTTTATGAATAATATCCACCTCCTCCTCCAACCACAAGAACCACAACCATGATGATGATTGAATATAATCCTCTCGACCATGACGTCGATTGCATATTGAGAAAGATTATGTTTTTATTATAAGTGGACTATGCTTGTTCGGGTATCATGCTTTCATGGCTTGCCATGGATTTTGAATATTTGTATACATACTTTTTAGTCTCCTCCTATGGATGCCCCATTTTCTATTCTCTCACTTGACCTCTCCGACCTCAACTTCCTTATAGTTAAAGTTATTCTTTTAAATTCCTTCCTTTTTGGTCTCCATCTTGTACTCGGTCTTATATTTACAAAAAATCTGCTCCCGTATTTTCAAATCACTGCACATACACCCATTTTGGTGCTTTTGTTACATCCAAAACCCTTGCAATTCCTCTTTCTCTCTAATCTCAACGACAAAATTTTCCTACGGTTTTCCAAAAAATACATGTTTTTGCACTAGACAAAGGATAATGATGATGGAGATGTGGTGGATCATTTACATGATGCCCCGATGAGGGCTCTGGTTTATTATTATTCATTGGAAGAAGATGAAAGAAAAGTGAGAAATATCAAGATAAACTAGAGGTACTTGGTAGTGGTAAGGGGTCATGCTTGTCCATGCTCGTTCCAAATCGACTTGAAATGATTTCCAAAGATTTCTCAATCCCTAGAAATCTTGGGAAAAATTGTTCATATAATTACCTCCATTTGTGTGTTGTGTGTTGGTGGCTTTATATCTTTGGGTCGCTTGGACATTTCACTACCCCCATCCTCTTTTCATTTTTGGTCATTATGATTTTTATCTCTCTGCAATGGTGACAAGGGTGATGGGTGTTTCTTGGGTGACATGGAGTGTGATCCTAGTAGGAAGATAACTATGATAGGAAAGGATGCTGGGGAATCATTTACTTCTTAGATGGATAGGAAAATTTGGAACCCAAATCTGCTGAATTGGCTTGAGAAGGTCTTGTCGGTCGTGGAGCACTTCAAATAAGAAGAAAACGTTGATATTTGTGAGAGAATTCATAAGAGGATGCTTGACCTAAACCAATCCAAATGGAAAAGGAACATTTTTGACATGGTGCAAAGATTGAGTGCGGAAAACATATTGTCTAACTCTATAGGGTAGTTTATATTACCTAAAGAGCATGATAAATTGGAAGAGCATCTAGTTAGAATTCAATATCATGTCCATGCCTTGACATTGGGGATATAAGTAATTTTGCATGCTCTGGAGGTGGTTGTTGGAAATCGGGTATAAAAATCCCTGTTGATGCTAAAGTAAAAATTTCAAAAATATGTGTGGATTCTTTCTCCTCCTCTGATTAGATTAAAGGGTACTTGGATGTCAAGATCATCGGTGAGGTGGAGCCAATAGGCCAAAAGGTCTCATCTTTCCTAGATGCATTTATCTTTAGTTGTTGATTAAGGGTTGGAATGGTTGTCTGTATAGCAAAGTGTATAGATATAGGAAGTATTTTTGGGTGAAGTAAATATGATTACAACTCTTCCCCATTCATTTTGGCATATATTTAGTATGATAAGTGTCTTGTAATCATCATGGGAGTCCACTGGAAGACTTATCATGCACTAGCTCCTCATGTACTATATTTTTAAGACTTATTATTGAAATATCTAAATTTAAAACCATATAATTAATTCAAATAATTTATACATATCTTGTTTGTGATACATAACCTAGCAGAAACTAAACTCAAACTAGCAGACGCTAAGTTCAAATTATCATATAGTAACTTGATATACTAGTTTACACTAAACTTAATATCTCTTTCTTTACTTAGTTAAATAGTAGTTACTTTTTAGATCGAAATATTATATTGTTTAAATACCTAATGTTGTCGCTAAGCTTAAACTATGTTGATATAATTTTTTAAATTCTAGTATTCACTAAGATCCAAATATTACTTTATTTTGTTGAAACCTAGTGACCGCTAAGATCCAAATATTATGTTGTGTCATAAGCCAACAAATGTTAAGTTTAAAATATCATTTAGTATCTTGATATACTAGCGGAAACTAAACTCATTATGTCTTTCTTTAGTTTGTTAAATGTTAGTGACTCTTTAGGTTGAAATAATATATTGTTTAAATACCTAATGCGGCCGCTAAGCTCAAACTATGTTGATTTAATTTGTGAAATTGCAGTGACCACTAAGATCCAAATATTATGTTTTTGCGTAACCTACCAGCCACTAAGCTTGTAATATCTTACTTTCTTTTGTTGAAACCTAGAGACCACTAAGATCCAAATATTACCTTAATTTGTTAAAACCTAGAAACTTCAAAGAGTACAATATCATTTGTTTGGTTATGTTGAAACATAACCTAGTGGAAACTAAACTCAATATGTATTTCTTTAGTTTGTTAAATTCTAGTGACTCTTTAGGTCGAAATAATATATTGTTTAAATACCCAAAGAGTCACTAAGCTCAAAATATTTTGATTTAATTAAGATCCAAATATTATGTTTTGGCATAACCCACTGGCTGCTAAATATTGTTAAATATTGTAAAATATCATAATTGAAGTTATTAAACCATAGTGAATGCAATCCCCAAATAATATGTTGTGGCATAACCTAGTAGCCACTAAGCTCATAATACCTTAATTTAGTTTATTAAATCCTAACCACTACTAGGCTCCAATGATTATGTGGTAGCATAACCTAGCGAGTGCTATGCTTGAAATATCTTAATTTAAAATATTAAAATCATACGATAAATTCAACTAATATAGACATATCTTGTTTGCATCTTCAAAGATTACAATATCATTTGTTAAGTTATGTTGAAACAAAACCTAGCAGAAACTAAACTCAATATGTCTTTCTTTAGTTTGTTAAATGTTAGTGACTCTTTTTGTCAAAATAATATATTGTTTAAATACCTAGAGGCCATTAAGCTCAAACTTTTTTGATTTAATTTGTTAAATCCAAGTATTCACTAAGATCATAATATTATGTTTTGGCGTAACCTCTTGACCACTAAGCTTATAATATATTAATTTATTTTACTATAACATAGAGACTACTAAGATCCATATATTATGTTGTGTTATAAGCTATTGGATGCTAAGCTCAAAATATCCTTCAGAATTGATAAATTATAACAACCACTAAGCTAGAAATATTATATTGTAGAAGTACCTAACGCCCGATTAGCTCAAATGATGTTAATTTAATTTGGTTAATCCAACCGATTGTAAGGTCTTAATATTATGTCTTGGGATAACCTAGTGGACAAGAGACTATGAATATTTACAACAAGTTTTTAGATACGATGTGATATACTCGATGAATCCTAGTGGTTGCTAAGCTATTCTTAAAAGTAAAGATATCATTTTTATAATGAAGTTTTGTTATGAATTTAATAGTTAATCTGTCTATATTTATCATGATAAAAATAACAAAGTGATCTCTTGACCCAAAAAAATGTGTTTCCTATAGCAAAATCAACTTATCTATGAGTTCGCTAAGGTAAACAAAGACTTCCTCCAAATAAGAATTATAGCCTAGCAGTCGCTAGAGTAGGAAAAATTTTTCATGTAGAGTGTATTCATACAAGTGTTTATATAAATGATAAAAATTGAATCTAGAGTTTTTATAATGGATACATTAATTTACGTGTAGAATAATGTATTTTATTTGATATACATGTATATGTATAGACTTGGACTAGTGATCGAGAAGTTATATAACAAGTTTTTAAATACTATGTGATCTACTCGTTGCACCTTAGTATCCACTAAGCTATTATTAAAGGTAAATATATCAAGACAATAATGAAGCTATATTAGAAATATAAATTTTTAATCTTTGTGTTTATAACAGGAGAGAAACACTAAAAGAGATTGCTAGCACAAAATAACAAAGTGATAAATTTTTTCTTCAAATACTAATTATAGCCTAGCAGGCACTACTGTATGCAACATTTTTCATATAGAATGTATTCATACAAGAGAAATCATATTGAAAATTTATAAACAATAACAAATAAATATGGCGTTTATATAATGGATACATAAATATACATGTAAAATCGTATATTTAATGTGTTATACAAGTATATGTATATATTTCTCTATTTCTTATGATATTTTGGCAGAATTATTTTACATTTATGAAAATTATAGAAAATCGAGACTAGCAATCGAGAAGTTATAAAACAAGTTTTTTTACATACGACGTCATCTACTTGTTGCATCCTAGTGGTCGCTAATCTATTCTTAAAGGTAAATATATCATGTTCATAATGAATTTGTTTTATAAATCTAAATTATTAATCTTTGTGAATATAACAGTAGACAAAGAACAAAAGCAATCACTAGGACCAAAAACACCGTGTTACCTATATAAAAATAACTAATCTGCAAGGCCGCTAAAGTAAAGGATTTTTTTTTCAAATAATAATTATAGCCTAGCAGACACTAGGGTAGAAAATTTTCCCATGGTAGAGTGCATTCATATAAGAGAAATCATATTGAAAAGCTATAAACAATAACAAATAAATCCAGAATTTAAATAATGGATATATAAATATATGTGTAGAATCATGTATGTAATTTGAAATAAAATTCAAGTTTAGTAAATAGGTTGTCAAAAAAAGAATTATATCATGGTTTGCTCAAAGCTATGTGAATTTTTGGCATATATTAGTGGGCACAAAAGGAAGAATATATTAAATATTAAATACATAGTGATTAAAATAATATTTAATAATCTTAACGCATATATAATGCGTTTAACTTCAAATGTATAGAACATAATATTGTTAAAGACATTACATTTGGTTAATTCCACATGGAAACAAGTATATAATTGGAAATAATTATTGTACAATTGAATTATTAATATGGTTTTATAGTTTTAAATTAATTTTTAAACCTCACATCTTTTCCTAAAATGTCTTAGCGGAAACCATGTAAAAAATGTAATATGAATTAATTAGCAACGTTTCTTTGTATCAACTTAATAAATAACATTAAAATATCTTGGTTATCTAAACTAAAATAAAATATTAAAAAGTGACTGCACGATAATCGATCATTATCCTAAAAATCAATCACAAGAACAAGAACAAAAATTTCAAAACGAAAATACCCAGAGAGAGACATAGAAAGGCGGAAATCAGAAATCATTCACCAGAGATAAATGCTATAGTAGAAAAGGGATTAAATTTTCTTTCGTTAACGCAAAAAAATATTGTGTTTTCTTGAAGAACAAGGTAGTTTGGCATGGAGATAAAAATCAACTAGAAAGAAAGGCTTGATCATGGAGTATGATTCAAGAGGGAAAAAGTAGGACCGGGTGTGGATCACGAATGAACTTCCATGTAAAACACATGAACTAGTCATCTATATAGAAACTAATAGAGGGCAAAGAAAAAAAAGGTACACCTTTACTATAAATACAAGAACTAGTCATCTAATTTTGGTGCCTTCTCTGCAAACAAGATTATAATGACGTAAAAAAAAACCGGTATTTGAACACTCACCCCTATAATCTATGGATTGCATGTATTTTTATAATTTTGAGACATGCTTTTCCATGTGACAAAAAAATAAAAACCCTAATCAATAATTATTTGAGGTATTTAATATTTTGTTTGACACATTCCACAAAAAAAAATTGAAAATAGAAAAAGAATGGGATACAAAAATTTTAAATTGTTATTTTCTCGCTTTGAAAGAAAAAGTGTGGGCTATTGAAATTTTAAATATTTGAAAAGGCAAGGGATTTTGAATTTCCAAATTTCTATTTTCCCAGGGAGTAAAATAAAAACAAATAAGGTCAAGCATATCTTCATGATATTAATCGCTATAATGAAAATAAAAATCATAGCAATTAGACCTTAAAAATATTAAAACAAGCATATAGGGTAAGTGCACAAAGTTAGGAGGCCAAAAGTGGACAAAAACCTGAAAAAAGCAAAACATGTACGTATTCTATTATAACGTGATCACGTTTTAATTTCCTAGGTTTGGAATTTACCAAACCATAACGCATATATGTTATAATGTGTGTGCATTATGTCTGTTATAAATAAAAAATAAGTCTGAGACTCTATCATTTTATCTCCTTTAAACAAAAGTTTCGAGCTTAACCATGCCCTCACAATTTTTTCATTCAGTTGTATCTAAAGCTCAAATGATCATCTCTAGATCACCGAGAAGATTTGAATCAATGATGGCGCCATGGAGAATAGGTAGGCACAATTATTTTCTCAAAATTGCATTGAAATTTGATAATTATAGAGTAGAATTTGAATTGAATACATTTTTTTATTGCTACAGTTCGAGGTTAAGGGAATCAACCACAACCAAACCTTATTATTTTCATCCCTCCCAACCCTCCCATAGTTGCTCAACATCCCCCAGGTAGTCAAGAATATTTAGTAGCCCACATAGTTGAAAACAAAATTGAAATTGAGGATTTAATCAAAAGAATGAGGGATTCACAATCTACAAACCCCCATCGCACCTCTCTTGTAAACACATCAAGGCATTAGTTTCTCAAGTTAACACAATAACGGGAAAATTGATTGTTGGACATCTTATAGAGTGGGCTATAGGATTTATTATTCCAATAAATTTTCATATGTGGATGTAAAGAAAAATAAATTACAAAAGACGTCATACACACCTTATTCACGATCCCACACTAATTTTCTCATTATGTTGTCATGCAAATGGTTTCCCATCCATTAGTACAATAATAATTTGATTAAAAATAATTTTTGGAACCGATGGTGGATGGTATTTGATTTTCCACCTTGCAATAACAATGAGGTGCCAATATAATTTCTGAGGAAACACTATAGCAAATTTATCCTCAATGAGCTCCCAAATTATTTTGATTTCCATGATTTCGGGGCGAAGGAAAAGGATCTACACAAGATCAATCAGTGCACAATGTGCACCTATTCATCAAGGTAGAGTCCTCTAACAGAATCCCCTCACCCTAAGAGTGTCCCTCTAGTAGTGAAGGAGACATTAGAGATTGAAACACTCCACATGCTTTAGGGGCTATCTGTGACCCTTGGTCGACATATAAGGGAGATTTTTTAGCCAAATGCTCACAGAGGTACACAAAGTATTCCCTCAGGGAGTACTAACATGAGGCCACATATTTTCCTGTCATGTGGTAGCATATGTTTGGGGCCTGAGAAGGACGATACTTTCATGTGTACTGATTCTGGTAGAGTTGGTGCTAGGGGTGCACACAATAATGTCACTATGTCAGATTCCTTTTTGAGTGATACCTTTGGATTACAGTCATTGGCATCACCTTTACATGTATTTTTATGTTTTATTATGTGTTCTATAAAAAGTTTGGAGTACTTGATTTACTTGTATATGTTAAATTTTTTAAATAATTGTATTTGTACATGTACATGCATATATATTATAGCACGTGGGAGGCACGTCTTCATCGCAACCACATGCAGAGAGCACCATGCATACACATACATTCACAGAGGTAATTTAGAATGTTAATTGTGTAAAATTTTCACATACATGCAAATGTGTGTGTGTGTGTATTTATTTTAAAGTCAAATGTATGTATGTTTTTGTATGTTCATCTAACTCAAATGATACATGTTTGATAAAGATGTTGACTTCAGTATACACCCCGCCATCTTTGTGACAAGTAGAGAAAGGTGTTTCCAATGTGATTTCATCTACGCAAAGAACTCACTGAGGTATTCAAACAACATGTAAATGTCATTAAATTTCTCGTGTAATTCATATTATGATAAATTACATTTTAGTAATGTCTTTCATTGTAGAATTATTAAATTATGTTAATAATGTCCTTCATTTTGTATATGCAGGAGTTACCTAGGATAGGTAGCAGCTCTATTCATTTTATTTACAGTCATGGCGGGGTAAAAACAATAGTTCTATATTGATAAAATTAGTTAAAATATTGTCATTACACATACACATTCTTAGTTCTATTTTCGCTAATTCTCAAGTTAGATTTTGTGATCTTATGTGAATTTAGGAAACTTCAAACCCTCTATTTTCAATTTGAGGGCATGGAATCCTCCATCTCATCATCTTTGTACGCCCATTCATACTCCACAATCTCCCGATGACTCATCCGAGCGTGATTTGCAAATTCGGTGTGATCGGAAGCTTGATGTAAGTTTTTATATTTATGTAAAAAAATTCATTCTAGCATGGTCTTAGATACAAGTTGAAAACATATATAAATTAAGTTTTGACAAAAAAAACATTGTTTTCATTTACGGTGTTCAACTATAGGAGAGTATTCAAAGGTGGAAAAGGGACTCGTAGCATGGGCTCGTATGATCCAAAGTCATCTCATAGATCTCTATCTTTGTGTGGAGGAGGGGGCTTATTTGAGCAAGGCCAAGAGAGTAATAGAATTTGATGATTAGGAAATATATATGTCTTACATGACATATTTTTATATTCGTATGTGCATGGAGTTGTATGTATGCCTATATGGAATTTTAACTTGATGGTATATGACCTATTCGGGAATTTTTATATTTATTATGCACATTAAAATACTATTTAGAACTTCATATTTTTGTATGAGACCTTACATTTATGTGATTATTTTTGCATGAAACTAATATGATGTGCACTTGACAATATTTAAGACATTATGGATTATATTTTCATTTATTGGTGATGTACATGTACTAGTGTTTTCAATGTATAATATGCATCAAACTTTATAAATCAATATTTATATAATGTATGTATATAAAGAGTTACCTAATCGAGTAATTATTCATTCAATTTATCAATGTGTATACGTGTATTTACCTTACTTTCACTTCTTCTTGCTCATGGTATATTTATGTTGGTTCCTATCTTATCATGCACCTATTACATTCTTCAATGCTTCTTAGTATTCTCCCTATTAAAATATATGAGCATACAAAGATTAGGACCATCATTAAGACAATGTTTTTCGCAATGTCAAGCTTTTTCAAAAAAAATGCTTCCGTTCTGGAATAGAGTTGCTTCTATCCTTTCATTCCTTTTGAGAAATAGATAAGGGTTTAGGGCTAGGAGGAATACTTGTTGAATGTTGAGAGGGTGTGAGCATACCGTAGAAAGAGATCAGATCGATTGCAAAGAACTCCTTTTTGTCTGGGAAGGACTACCTGCAAGTAAGAATACAAGACCACCAGATTCTAATTAGACAATAAATGAGGGAACTACCTTGGGCCTAAGAAGTATTAAACTTCCTTTTGAATGTGGTCAGTTCCCCTGCTAATATGAATTAACACACATTCTAACAAAGAAGCTATTGCAAAATTACAATTTAATCACCTTGTTAAAACAATAGAGGAAAGGGCTCGTTTTGGTTTTGAATCACAATGACCGATGCTGGTCACTATCACCGGTACTGGTTTCGGCTAACCGATATCGGTAGGGGCAGTGGTTTAAGGGATTTTAGTGAAGGTTGGCTATAAGGTGGCTATGGTGTTTATAAGGCTAGTAAATGATTGGGGATAGGTAATGGGGTGATGGAGAAGGCTCAGAGGGTATGGGAGTTGTTCTTGGGGTAGTGTAGGGGTAGAGGAATGATAGTTAGATGTAGGGTGTTACTGGGTAGTAGATCTAGGAATAGACTTATAATTGTTGTGATTCAGAAGTTCAAGAAATGTTATTAAAAGAACATACAAGATACTACTTACTAGTTCCTGATGAAGATACAGGTCCAAAGACTGTGATAACGAAGGTAGGGCTCAGGTAGGATGATTAGGACAATCAAAGATGAGCTATCTTCTCTCCCAATGCTTGGATGAGTGTCACTGGGCTCTGGTTACTCAGTTGCAGTCTTGGGCTTGATGTCCTTCTCTCAAAAACTCCTTTCTTTCCTTCACTTGTCTCTGCTCGGCCAAGTGAATTCCCGATCCTTCCAATGAATTCCCAGGTTCCAGATCCTTTGTTTTTGGTTGGGGGAGGTCATTTACAGGGAACCGATGGCGGTTACGTAACCGACGGCGGTCGAGTAGGAACCGATATCGGTTAAGTCAAAGTGAGCTATTTTTAGTAAAATAGCCAACTTTCCCTCCTTTTCTCCCGAGGAATTAGTTGTGGGCTTGGTCAAGTCATTATTAGGTTGATTTTGGTGCGGGTGAGGAGTAATTAGTCATGGGTGTGGATGTAGACCAAGTTATAGGTCTTAATTAGGTTAGTTTAGGGTTAGGACTAGGTCATGATGAGGTGGCGAAATGAGGTGGCAGGTTTGGAGATGTGGATTTATTAATTATAAGGTAATTAATAAATAATTGTGTAAGGTTTAGGTGATGAGGCTAGGTTTCGAAATGAGATACGGGGCATGGGGGGTCATAAGACACAAATTTGGTGTCTACATTAGCCCCTTGTTGTTGTGTAGCTTGTCTTGTAAAGCTGCACTGACAATAATAAGAAGTGGTTACTCCTATTAAGGGTATAGGTAATCCCCCTCAAATCTATCATAGATTGAGGTAACATGAAATCAGGGATAGGGTTGATAAAGGGTAAATGGTGTTGAGATGATGGTAAGATGGTGGGGTAAGTTCAAGGAAGCAGATGCATGTTAAAATGCAGTAGTGCGACCAGGGTACATGATTTGAAGAGCAAACAAGCAATTCATAGGCAAAGGTCGATAGTTTATCCAAACAAGGGTGATATAATCCTAGTATCCAAGGCATAGGAAGTAGCTCCAGGGGATATAACGGGTAAGGTACAGGAACGTTTAGGCATGTTCGGCAGTACCAAATGGTTGGTTTGGTTGAGATAAACGTCACGGTCTTGGTCTAGGCAAATTTGGTCGACTGATCAAGTCAAGTACCCTAATCATGCTAAAACATGAACAGGTGAGCTCGATTGAACAAAAGGTTACATGATGGGTGGATAAAATTGTAATTTGTTGGTTTTGGGTGAGGTATTTAATTGGTGCGGCCTTGGGTCGGGCCAAATGGTTGGTTGCGGCCTTGGGTTGTGCCGAATGGTTGGTTGCGGCCTCGGGTCGGGCCTGATTGGTTGGTTGCGGCCTTGGGTCGGGCCTGATGGTTGGTTGCGGCCTTGGGTCGGGCCAAATGGTTGGTTGCGGCCTTCGGTCGGGTCAAATGGTTGGTTACATCCTTGGGTCAGGTCAAATGGTTGGTTGCGGCCTTTGGTTGGGCCAAATGGTTGGTTGCGGCCTTGGGTCGGGCCAAATGGTTGGTTGTGGCCTTGGGTCGGGCCAAATGGTTGGTTGTGGCCTTAGGTCGGGCCGAATGGTTGGTTGCGGCCTTGGGTTGGGCCTGATTGGTTGGTTGTGGCCTTGGGTTGGGCCAAATGGTTGGTTGCGGCCTTAGGTCGGGCCTGATTGGTTGGTTGCGGCCTTGGGTCGGGCCGAATGGTTGGTTATGGCCTTGGGTCGGGCCAAATGGTTGGTTGCGGCCTTGGGTCGGGCCGAATGGTTGGTTGCGGCCTTGGGTCGGGCTGATTGGTTGGTTGCGGCCTTGGGTCGGGCCAAATGGTTGGTTGCGGCCTTGGGTTGGGCTGATTGGTTGGTTGCGGCCTTGGGTTGGGCCAAATGGTTGGTTGCGGCCTTGGGTCGGGCCAAATGGTTGGTTGCGGCCTTGGGTCGGGCCTGGTTGGTTGGGTGCGGCCGTGAATGTGGCCAATGAAGTCAAAAAAGGCTATTTAGCAAAGGAGGGTATAGGCGATGTGGTGAGAAAGGGAGATTGGTGAATAAGGGCAGAAATTTTGGTAAAATAGGGATTAAACCGATATCGGTTAGCTATGACCGGTATCGGCTAGATGACCGATATCGGTATTTTAGGGCACAATATAACCGATATCGGTTATAGGTCAAAAACCTATAAAAAGAAAAATACGGCCTGTCATTGTCACATTGTCAATTTGAAAACCAAATTTAGTTGTCTGAGGTGTTTTAGTGATATTGTTGAGTTTTTCGGCTGAGGTGGCATTATTTGAGTGGAGAAGTGAGTGGTTGGTAGACCCCAGCTGAGTAGGAGGCAGAATTTGATTGGTGGAGAACCTAGTGAGGAAATTTGGAGCCATGGCACAGCCAGGAGGAGTAGGAGGTGCTGGACCAGCTGGACCACCACCACCTATCCCACCATGACGACGTGTAGTCATACCGGTAGGCTCTGAGCTCTTACCTTTGTGAATTTAATGAGTTTAAGCTAGATGTGGGTTTTGGGTAGGAATCCAAGTTTTGAATAAAATAATGAATAAATTGAAGTTATTTGAAAAATGGAGTGGGTAGGTAGGTTAGTTAGGTCAAGGTGGCAGGGTGGGTAGGTTTTTAGGGTTTTTCAATGGGTAAAAGGGTAGAAATAGGCAAAAATGGGTTTTTGGGGGCCGCGTCGGGTTTGGCTCGGCCATTGTGGATAGTGACGATGTGGCCGATGTCGGTCACTAGGTGACCAACATCGGTCACGAAATTTTTAGGCAAAAGTGGGTTGTGGGTAGACCGGCGTCGGTCGTATGTCGACCGGACGCCGTGTATATCAAGTGCTATAGGGGACCGGTGCCGGTCAAGGGTGACCGGTACCGGTCATTAGTTAGGTTTATTTTTGTTTTGTTTCATTGTTGGTGTTTGTGTTTTGTTGTTTGGTTGTTGTTTTTGTTGTTTGGTTGTTGTTTAGGGTGAAGAGGGAGGGGGTAGAGTTGATAGGAAAGGTGATTGGGATGGGGGGAAATGGGGTGGTTGTGTGGTTGGTTCGGTTAGGATAGATTAAGTGTTGCGTATGAATTAGGAGGTGTTAAATTGGTAGGGGCATAGTTAGATGGCGAGAGTAGATCGGGTGATTGGTAGGGTGTGAGATAAGGAAAGGGGATATCGTAGATGTTTTAGGGTAAGATAGGTGGGTGTAGATGTGTGTTATAGAGTCGGGGTGTGGTCGGGAGGGTAAAAGGGGGTATAGAGGGTTAAAGGAGTTGTTTTTGTAAAGGGTAGGTCTAATGAAGTGGGTTGTTTTTGCAGGCACGTCAGCAGCTTACGATGCGGGATCGGATGCCCCCGCTATTGAGATGGATGCGGCCACATGTGTCCGCAGCGCAGTGGGCCATTATGCGCGAGGTGGGACTCGGTGGAGTCCAGCGGTATAGGGCTGTGGATAGGGACCACAGCCTTATGGTTGCCCTCATCGAGAGATGGGATCCGGTGACCAATGTTTTCCATCTCCCTACCGGAGAGATGACTATTACCCTGGAGGATGTATATCGCATCCTGAGACTGCCGATCGTAGGGGAGGTAGTATTCCAGGTAGATGCGGAGATGGCTATGGACAATATCCTTCAGGTATTTGGGGATGCAGCCACATTATTGACTTATCACAGCGCGAGCATTGCCTATGGGGACATGTATCGCGCCCACAGACATGAGACACGGCTTGCCGTGTTGATGATGATAGGCATCACATGCTTCACCCTCCGGACTCAGAGGGAGGCCGCTTCCCACGGGATTTGATGGGGTGTTGCACGAGATGGTGGAGGAGCATACGTGTTATGCCTGGGCACCAGTATATCTGGTGCAGCTATATAGAGAGCTGTGGGGTTATCGTCGGATGAGGCGATTTGGGATTTGCTCCACATTTTTGTTACACTGCTGGGCATATGAGCACATCATATGTATATGACCAGTAGGGCTGCCCCAGCAACCAGGGCCACAGGTTATCTACAGATATGGCTTTCAGAGGTGGTTGGGGGTCATGGGCCAGCCATGAGTGGTGCTCGCAGGATGGGACGTAGCTTACTACCGTCATATGCTAGAGGGCTTGACCGCACTGGACATTGTATGGAGGCCCTACAGAGGCCATCAGCCCCGAGAGGAGCCCGAGCACAGATGCGCTGGATCCAGTATACTTTCTGGATAGCAGGACGGAGGCCTGGAGAGCATGAGCGGATACCCCTAGAGAGGGTACGACGACAGTTGGGGCTGCGACAGATGAGCCACCTCCCTTCCCACTCGGTCACGGAAGGGATGATGTAGAGGCCCACCGCTGCACCACACCCGTGGACCCAGTTAGGTAGCAGAGAGACCGGCGAACGAGACAGTGGATGATGCCGGAGTGACAGGTACTTTTTTGGTTTGGTGGGTAGGTCAGAGAGCAGCTAGGATAGCACAGCCCACACAGCCAGATTTGGTGGGTTACATACAGAGAGGGACCGCCTCCTAAGATAGGTGCAGTTATTACAAGGGCAGCTTGCTGCTGCACAGGCACAGATCGGGGTATTACAGGGGCAGTTAGCCTAGGCACGAGCTTAGCATAGCCCGTGCACACAAAGACAAACCACAGCACCAATGCAGCCACGCATACGTGCGGCACAAGACCTGCACTGCCACATAACACGTGCACGGCGCGAGTACGAGTGGCACCACCACACATGGGTGTACCGGCAGGGCAGGGGCCACTACTATTAGGAGTCGGGGACCAGCCCCAGCAGCCATGGTGGCACGGGCCCATTATATGGAGGCGAGAGCGGAGGCCCGGTATTATCAGGATGTCCTTGATGGTACCGGGCTGACTATCAGCCATATGCGGCGCACCGAGCCGAGACCTCTCGAGCCAGAGATCCCAGGGGGGCGCAGCCACAGCCGGTGGGTCGGTGACAGGGAGGAGGCGAGAGCCAGCACAGGGACCAGCAGGGAGAGGGGCTGAGGGTGGTGGGGAGAGCTGAGATATCCCTGGTAGAGAGGGGTTTTTGGATTTTGGATATAGACACTGGTCTGTGAACCGGGTATGTATATAGAGGCCTGCGTGCCCACATATGATTCATTTATTCATTCTTGTTGTATATACCGGCCTGCGAGCCGAGTACAGGTTGTAGAGTTGATACCGGCCTGCGAGCCGAGTATATTTTTGACATGAGAGACCGGCCTGTGAGCCGAGTCAAGATTTTGATAGTGATAGCGGCCTGCGTGCCGGCTTTGTATTATTTTGAGATCACAGAGGCCCCCATGCAGGGCAAGTTGTATATTTGAAACATTGATATATATAGAGATGATGATTTTGATCCACATGGTGTGTATAAAATGTTTTATGTGTTTTGTCGATGGTTTTTGAAATTTAATGTGTATAGATGATGAGTTAGATCCAAATGGTGTATATACTGATGGGTTTGATGTAGATATTGCAATGTCGTACGTATTTTGTTGATGGTTGTTTTATTGTAGATAGATGATGTTGATGAAATTGTGATGATATATTGATGTGATTTTGATGACAAATATTGATAATGGTGTCGTTATGCAGGAAAAAGAGGCGGGCGCCACAAAAATTTGTAAAAAATAAAGAAAAGGCCCAGGTTTAAGAAAAAGGAGGCATGTGACCGATATCGGTTAGGTAACCGACGTCGGTAGATTATGGACCGATATCGGTTAGGTAACCGATACCGGTTATGCCAAAACGAGCTTTTCTAAAAATAGAAAAGCTTGGGCGGCAACTTAAGGTCTTATTTTTAGAGTTCTTATTTTTAGAGTCATGCAACAAGTTAAATACATGAATGCGACATTGTTTGATGACTGATACAGGTAATTGCATGAAAGAATTGAGTGATAAGGAGGAAAGAGACAGGTAAAGTGAGTGTGGGCTGAGATTAAGAAGGTAGAAAGGTAAGTTATATTTGAAGAGGGTGATGAACATGGCTGGACGAGGAGAAACATCCAGCAGGCAGGGACGAGAGGGAAGACAAGTTCCACCCCAAGCAGCTGCATCCCGAGAGGTAAACTGTTTGGTTGTATTTTAATTCTTGCATGTTTTGATGAATAGGCTGAGAGAAGGTAAGAGGGTAGAGATGAGAAAGAAAAGGTGATAGGCAAGGGTTTGGGATAGAGTGAGTGTTATGGGGTAGGTAAGCAGGGTGTTCACGTATGTTTATAGGTAGAGAGAGGAGTAAACGAGCAAAATAATTATCGTAGGTGGTGGTTTTAAGCAGGCTGTATAGGATTGACAGTGACCGATATCATTTAGAGATAACCGGTATCGGTTAGTAAACCGGTATCGGTTATCTATAACCGATACCGGTTACTGTAGGAATTTCTAGAATGTGAGAAAAAACACTTGGGGATTTGATTTATTGAATGGTTGTGTGTCGTTTTGATGTATGCAGTAGAGGTAGGGTTGAGGATGAATGATAGTGTGCCAGCTTTGTTGTCACGAATCCGAGCGGATGTAACACCAACTGAATGGGCATTGATAAACCATGTGGGGTTAAGTGGAATCCACTATTATTCACGAATCACACGCAATCATGCTATGTTGCAGGCGTTGATTGAGAGGTGGAATCTGGAAAAGAATACCTTCTATCTGCCAATAGGGGAGATGACAGTGACGTTGGAAGATGTGTTTAGAATTTTGAGGCTCCCAATTATAGGAAGACCAGTGTATCAGGCATTGCCTAGCACGGGGCGGGGAGCGATAACAACAGTATTTGGTTCAGCTGCACGAGATTTGACACAACGAGGTTTGACATTCACTTATGGTACAATGTATGCAACACACCCTGAGGAAACAAGGTTGGCAGTGGTATTAATGATAGCGGTGGGGTATTATGCATTACCAGGGGGAGGGGGAAGATTTCCAAAAGCATTGATGAGTGTTATTTGGGAAATGATAGAAAGGAGCGTGACTTTCGCATGGGCACCCGCATATCTGGCGGAGTTATACAGGGGTTTATGGGCCTGCAGGTGAAAACACAGGACGACACTGGATTGTTCATACTTATTACATTGTTGGGCCTATGAGCACATTGTTTGTGTGTGACCGATAGGCCGACCCATCCAGTCGGGAGAGACAGGAGTGCAGAGGTTGGGATTCAGACGATGGGTCCAGACAGAACAAGAGGCGAGATCCCAGGCCATGATAGATGACATCGAGTATTATAGGCAGGTATGGGAGATGGTGATGATTGCGGATATTTGTTGGAGACCTTACGGGAACTATATGGTGATGGAGCACATAGCTGAGGAGTTGAGGGGTGTAGAGCGATTGAGGTGGATCGCAGGGCACAGGCCAGGTGAGTACGAGAGGATTCCTCTAGATCACGTGCGGCGACAATTTAGATTTGTTCAGGATATACCTATGGCTTATAGACCATACATGAGGATCGACGCCGAGGCAGCATTCTCACCTCCCCGGCCAACACCTCCAGAAGGGCCAGAGGAGATAGCAGCCGATCGCAGGGTAATGGATGCAGGAGCGACAGAGGCCTATAGATTATGGTGGGTAGCAGAGCTGCGAGGTGTACGTGATCATCCTGACATAGCTGTGATTACAACGGAGAGAGATCGTCTGCAGGGTTTAGTTCATCAGCTCCAAACTGGGTGAATGAGACAACGAGATTGTTAGCGGTTGCAGAGTCACGAGTGGAGAGACTAGAGGCAAGATTCCTCCACGCGAGAGGACGTATTCATATGTTACAGGAGATGTTGGCGGATCAGTGGGAGGAACCAATAGCAGTGGCACCTTTGAGGATGGAGAGGCCAAGTGAGTGGCATCGATGATCATGATCACCACCTGATTCGGGAGGAGGCGCAAGGGTCTAAGTGAATTTCATAAAGTATAAGAATAAATAAGGATGCCGACCTGCGCGTCGATGATAGAGAAGATGTATTTGTTTAACATCTAAATAAAACTAAATATGTATGTTGATTTGAGTTATGATAATAATAAGAATGGTTGTGTTTTGAATGTTTTGTTTTGAAAAAGGATAAAGATGAATGTGAGCAAATAGAAATACACAAATAGATTTATATATACCACACATGATAGGTTATGGTAGGGGATGGTCGAGCTAACCTTGGGAGACCCCATGTCTCCTAAGTGCTGCCTACATAGCCCATTGCACAAAGCAAGGAGGGGCCTCAGACCGATGTAGTTCTCCCTTAGGACCAGGGAGAGGTGAATTCAGGTAATTTGGTTATGGTTAGGCAATTTGTTGGTTGGTAAAAAATATTGATATTGGTAGGGTAATGTTATTGGTGTTAGTAAGGGATTGGCGATGTTGGTGTAGGTATAGGTGAAACGAAAGTTAGCTTACCCAAGTAGTAGGGAACCGTGTCCTGATTAAGGTCAACACATAACCCTAGAGTCGAGTAAAAGAGGCAGAAGTGTCCCGTAGTTGAGAAGAGCTAAACAAACCACATATATTAACATAGGATGGGCTTGAATCCCTAGGTGCCTTGCATAGGTGAGAAGTCAATAGGTGAAAAGAGTCGTATTATCACAATATATCGGATATACGTCACGTCCCTTGAGTTTTGTTGTGTTGACGAATGGTGAGGTGAGGTGGCTGGTATAGCTGGGGTGCAGAGAACTTATTATAAGGTGATTATTCTGACGAAAGAGAACCAAACCTAAATAGACAAGTCCATGACTCAAAAGTGCTTTGGAATACTACTTTTATTTTTCTGGATATAGACTGATCAATGCGGGAAGTCCATAGGGGATATGTATTTTGTTGTTCTTGAGGTCTTCACGAAGCTGATCAATGCGAGAAGCTTCTGATAAAGGCTGACTTTGTATAGCTGTCCTTCAAGGGAGCAGTCTATTTATAGTAGCAGATGCAGTTTTTGTGTATAGCTGTCCTTCGGGGGAGCAGTCTATTTATAATAGTAGAAGTGACTTTGCACATAGCTATCCTTTGAGGGAGCAGTCTATGTATAACTTAGAGGTCTAGATGTCCGTTTGGCATGAAGCATCTAGTTTTGTAGGAAGTTTGACTCAAGAATATCCCATAAGTGTACAATTGAGAACATGTTATTTTGATACTTTTAAATCATGGACCGTACTAAAAGGGGAAGGCATATTTAAGAGGAGGTAATGACCAAACCACGTGAGCTTGATTCTATTTTGAGATGTATGGAACAAAAGTGTATGAGGTAGTAAATGAGCTCAAGGAACAAGTAAAGGTAGATAAGAAGTGATATAACACTAAATTCAACAAAGTAGAATGGTCGAAGATGCAAGGCATTAAGGGGTTCAGCTTAGTTTACCATTAAGTGAAGCTAAACGGTAATTTTCTGATCCGTAAGTATGAGTGATAATGTGAGGGCCCAATCCAATTAGGAGAAAAGTTTCCACATTTTCTCTTTTCTAGTTTGGTTACATCCAATTCTCTTTGAGGACAAGATCACCAACCTTAAAGGTACACTCATGGAGTCACTTATCATAAGCACGCTTGATGCGTTTTTGATAGATTTGAAGATGGTCAAGAGTCATAAGACGACACTCATCAAGAAGCTCCAATTGGGCTAATCGCTCTTGGCGAAAATCATTAGTGAGAATATCAATGAAGAGATATTCTTAGGGAGGGTATTTGTATTTTGAGAGGCAAGATAGCCTCACCACAAATACCATATACTTAAAGAGAATGGGGTGGCATTAGTGGAGGTGCTCAAAGCCAATGTTTGTCCTTTGATTGATAAGCCCAAAGGGCAAAGGGGATGTGATCGGGCAATTCAAGGTCGAGGTCGTTAACAACATAAGCCATGAGGATTTTGGTTGGTTTTATGAGGATTCGGCGTACATATAATGAATGGGGTCCGCGTTGGTGATGACAAAAGTTTTGTGATTCAGGAGGTAGTGTTGGAGTTTGGTGGCTACGAATGATAGGGCTAGGCACAACTTTTCTACATGTGTATACCTAGTCTCGTAATCCACGAGAGTACGACTTATGTAATAAATGGCTTGTTCTCGATGCTTGGAGTCACGATGTGTGAGCATGGCTCCTACAACATGGTCGGTGGTAGAAAGGTAAAGGTAAAAAGGGCGATCGTCTCTGAGGTGGGATAAGCACGGTGGTTGCAAGAGATAGGCTTTAAGAGCCTCAAAGGCTTGGTGGCACTCTTCGCTCCATTGAAAGACAATGTCCTTTTTAAGGAGATGATGGAAAGGTTGACATCGATCCGAGAGTTGGGAGATGAAATGCCGGATAGATTGGAGTTTACCTTGCAAACTACGTAATTGTTTGAGGTTAGTAGGTGGGGGCATTTCTAGGATAGCTTTGACTTTAGCTGGATCGACCTCGATGCCACGTAAAGAGACGATAAAACCAAGAAGTTTTCCCGAAAGGACACCAAAGACACATTTCTTTGGTTGAAGACGAACACAATATTGTAACAGGCGATCGAAAATAATGGTTAAAACATCGAGATGTTCACTGCGATGTTTAGATTTGCCAAGAAGATCATCGACATAATCCTCAAGGATAGTGTGCATAATGTCATGAAATATGTAAGTCATAGCCCGCTGGTAGGTCGCACCAGCATTCTTAAGGCCAAATGGCATGACACGATAACAGAAGGTTCCCCAAGGAGTTATGAAGGTAGTTTTATGTTGATCGGTGGGGCTACCAAAATTTGATTGTATCTCGAGAAGCCATCCATGAGAGAAAGCATCTCATGGCCCGCAGTGAGATCAACAAGTTGATCAATACTTGGGAGGGGGAAGTCATCCTTTGGGAAAGTGAGGTTAAGGTCTCGAAATCCATGCATATCCGAAGTCCCCCGTTGCTTTAGTAATAGGTACGATGTTAGAAATCCATTGAGGATAGTCAATAGGTAAGATGAAGGAAACAGAAAGGAGTCGTTGAAGCTCTTCTTTGACCAAGAGGGCAATGCGTGGATGCATTTTTCTCAGTTTTTCTTAACTAGTTTGGCATCGGGTTTTAGGGTAATGTTATGGACAGCAATGTCAGGATCAATTCCTGGCATGTCAGCGTAGGACCAAGTGAAAGCTTGGTTGCGGGCACGAGAGAAAGGTAGTAAAGGTGGCTTGTTCTGATGTGGTAAGAGATTGTCCGATCTTCACAATGTGAGGATCATCCTCTATGTGGATGTTGATTTCTATAGTCAACTCATTCAACATGGTTTGAGTTTCAGATGGTAAGGCGCGTTGAATATAAGAGTCATCCGCACCAAGGTAAGTGAGGATGGAGTCGTCATCCTGGCACTCAACAACATTAATTGAAGGTGAATCCTCTTCGATCATGTCTGGATACAGAAGGGGAAGAGAAGATGGGTCCTCATTATCACGTTGATAAGTGAGAGGACCCAGGAAGATAGCGTTTATGAAAAAAAAAAAGTTAGGAGGGATAGATTCAGGGTCTATCGACTCTGTGGGTGATAATGGCAAAATGGGTGATGATGGTTCGGTAGGGGTGACGTTGTCATCTTCCAGGATACAACTGACACGAGGTTTCTTTGGTGTAAGTGTTTCAGGAAATCCAAGACCACTACGATCTTTGTGTTTGCGTGTAGTCATGGGAATGATTGTATGTCGGCCTTGTTCATAAAGACCAAAACCAAAACCTTTCCAAGCACAACGAGTCAAGAAGGTGAGGGTGAAACGATGATTTGTCAGGTATTGAAAATCAGATTGGAAGGGAACCACACCAAGGGGAGGTTCAGGGGTAACGAGAGGATGTGTCGACACCCCCATACGTTAGGTTGGTGCGGCAATTAGGTGGTCCGTAGGAGATTACCTCCCCCACACGACGGTCGTAGGTAGGATGCGCATGTAACTGTCCGTACTCCTGTGGGGTATGGAAAGAGCTAACGTTATATAGGTGATACTCCCCCAGCGTAAGGCATTGAAAAACATCTACTAAGGGGTTTGAGGTTGGGATGTTGTCTCGTGGGAAAGGAAGTGGTATTTGCGACGGTGGTTTCATTGGTTGAAGGTGTAGGTGTGGTTGAGGTGGATGGTAGAGGTGTAGTTGAAGTGGATGGTTGGGTTGGATGAATGGGTGTCTTGACTGGTACAAGCACATCATTAGGGTGATATAACATATTGCAGGTTTTGAAGGGGGGAGGATCAGCTTTTACGGTGTAGGACTTCCCCTCGTACTCAAATTTTATGCATCTATGTAAGGTGGAGGGAACGCATCCCATAGCCCGGATCCAAGGGCGGCCTAACAACATGTTGTATTGGAATTCTCCCTCAAGGACATAGAAGAGTTTAGGTAAGGTACATGGCCCTACACGAATGTTAAGGATCACAGTGCCTAAGGTAGAAGTAATAGCATCGTTGAATGAACGCAACATGGTGGGGTTGGCACACATGCAGCTAGAGGGGATATTCATTTGTTGAAAGGCTTTGGAAGAGATGATGTTTAGGCTAGCGCCCCCATCAATCATAACACGATGCACCCGAATGTCCCTGAATGTAAGCTGAGATGAAAAGAGCGGGGTCAGGATCTTCTGCACCAAATTCAACAATTTCATCTTCGAGAAACTGACAGCAGCACGGTTTTGCTGCACAGGGACGGAAGTGGTAGATTGTTTGGTGAGAGAGGCAATGTGGTTGGGTGTTAAGATGGAGGTAATGGGCAAGGTTTCATTAGGTAAGACCTCTATCCCTTGAAGGATTTCAACAAGCTTGGCGATGAGATTCAGAGGTCTGAATGAGATCATATAGTGTCATTTTTACAGGTGATTGGTGAAGCTGTTTGATCATGGTTCGGTGGGCAACTCCATTAGAGACGGGGTAGGCAGGTCCATGAATAACCACTTTAGGTGGTGGTGCGATCGGGATGGTGGACGGAGAAAGAGAGGCCGCAGGTGTGCTTTCTTTAGCTTTCCCATTGTTTTTCTACCCTCGAGTAGCAACACTAATCATGTTGATCTCGTGAACACGAGAGGAGGAAGACGGTAGGGATAAGTCATGGTCTTTGAGAGGTGGGGTTGTAATAATGATAGATCTTGGTGAGGTGGGGACAGGTGGTATAGGAGAGGGGATTGAAGCTAAAGGTTTCTCCCTTCGTAAATTGTCTTTCTTAACCTTTTTATCCGAGAGAGGTGACTGACGAAGTATGGCTTTCAACGCTTTGCATCCCTCTACATCATGTCCTGGTGTGTGGTGGTAAGCGCAGATTTTAGACTCATCATAACCTATAGGTCGAGGTTTAGATGGATCATAGGGTCTAAGTGGGGGTAGGGAAATGGTCACATTCTCCACCAACATCGCAAGGATTTTGGCGTAAGACCCTTTGAGCGGGTCAAAGTCAGAGGAAAATGAGGCTATTGACTGGGTAGGTTTCGGAAATGACTGGGTATGGTTGATTTGTATGGGTGGCGGCTTAGCCAAGGGGTTTTGATAATTGGATTTAACTAAATGTGACCTCTTCGGCGCAGAAGTTATGTTTAGCTGGTCAGATGACGTGGTAGCAGAAAACAACCATGGAGAAAGAGGAGTGATAGTAAACAAATCCTTTGATGATGGAGTTTGTTTAGGGTTGATAGGTGGACAGGATACTTGGGGTGACGGTGTTGATATACCCTTGGATCTTTGTATGGGTGCAGAAGGTGTAGGTCGTTTTAAAGAAAACGCAGGAGGTATGATGTATTGATGCAAGGTGGAGGGATGAGGTCCCAATATAGAAGGTAGGTGTGACGGTGATGGTTTTAGTTGTGATAGAGACATAGGTTGGACTTGAGGAGATTGGGTCTGTCTCCTAAGTGGATGGACGGCTTTACTTTTGGATAAATCTAACCGTTTAGGTGGGTGTGTTAGACTGGGTATTGGTGAGGTCCCAAGCGTAGGGGAAGGTTTGGTTAGGTCAATAGAGGTGGATGAGGTATTTGGTAGAGATGAGGGGGGTGAAGATGAGGACATAGGAATTTTAAGCTTTTGTAAACACTTCGGGTATATGGTAGAGGCGTCTGGATCGGTCATCTGCATTTGAGTAGAATATGGTGTACTCAAACGTTCCCATAGGACTCGTCTATCTTCTGAGGGGTGACAATCCTCACGTGTGAATAGGAACTTTTGTATGGAAGAAAGGTGGGTTGTGATTCCGGTCCACTGTGGGTGTGATACAGGGGGTAAATGAGGCACTGTATCAATGGGTGTTAAGAGGTCAACCGGTCGCTGAAAAGATTTAGGTGATGAAGAACTAATAGGTAGGAGGGCATGTTTGAGAGGATCCGTCATGATTAAAGAATTTGGTGATGTCGGTTCAAGGGGTTTCTCATCTAAGGATGACAAAAAAAGTGGCGAGCCTTCCTCTTGTATAGCAAGAGTGGTAGAAGGAGATGTTTGGGAAATAGATAAGTTAGATAACATCCACTCACAGTCTTGCAGAGATGTGGTGTAAGAAGGCTCATCTGTGAGAAGAGAACTCTGGTGGTT